>CM040395.1:115624962-118462462 GCA_022702515.1 Ilyophis sp. 1 JC-2022 | reverse complement strand
ATATAGCCCCAATCTACGCATGTATCAGGTACATGGTTTACAATGGCCAAGGCACAGACAACAGGTTGCCACACCCACTGAATGATGTTACAGAAGCAGAGGCCAAGGGGCTGGGCATTTTACTGCTAGTGACTGTAGTGCCTGTCTGCGGCGTTTCTTAGAGACTAGAGAGGCCGCGTAACTCATTCGCAAGTTAGCCACTAATGTAACAGTTATACTGAGAAAATACCACCATCATTAGCTCAGTCTTCAGAAAAATGGGGGAAATACAGCCCTTCATTTGTCTATGTTTGGTATTGTGAAAACATTAGCCAGCCTAGCTAAAAGTCTGTAACACTTAGCTAGGCTACGCACCCCGGTTCCATGTCGGAAATTCAACCCCGACCTCCCGTTTTTCAGCATGAAATGCTTTTGTATCGACTAACATGCTGATACAGAATATTAAACATATACAATTAAAAGGTTACACGTCATTGTTGTAGTCTACTTGTTAGCCGTTTTAGCTATGTTTGCTAGCAAAGCCAAAACTTTCCCAGTGCAACTCGAACACACTGATGTCTGTAAAAACATGGAAACAATGCATTTATCACCCCGATATCCGATCTCCTTCCTTTAACAAATGCTACTGTAGCCTATTCCATGGCAAACATATGCAGCTCGCCCCTTGGTACCTTACATGGTAATTTCTCACCGCTTTGCTTAACATTTTGCTAAAGTAAGCTATTACTTTCTCCCCACCCTCAGTCTGCTGTGACAGGACCCCCCCACCCCAAATTCTCACGTTACTGGTGTCTGCAGCAGTGTAGTATAATGGTTAAGGAACTGGACTTGTAACTGAAAGGTTGCAGGTTCGATTCCCAGGTAGGACACTGCCGTTGTACCCTTGAGCAAGGTACTTAACCTGCATGCTTCAGTATATATCCAGCTGTATAAATGGATAAATGTAATAAGAAGTATGTAAGTCGCTCTGGATAAGAGCGTCTGCTAAATGCCTATAATGTAATGTAATGTAATGTCTGTGTCCAGTATGAATGGCTTCGTCAGATCCACGAGAGCACAGGTACTGACACTAGGGCAGCACAAAGGCTGTTGAATAAGCACTAACATTGCAGTGACCACTGGAAACGAACTGCTTTTTCTGTGAGGGCGTGTAGGGGGGGTGGCGATGCTGGCAAGGTTTTTTTATGAAACGCCTGTAGTACGAGGCTAAGCCCATGAAGCTGCGCACTTCCTTCAGTGATGAGGGGGTTGGCCAGATTCTGACTGTCTCCACTTTGGCTGAGTCATTGGCGACCCTGTTCCTCCCTACTACGTGGCCGAGGAAGCTAGGCCGCATTCGAATAGTCAAATCCGAGCAAGGAAGGATCCTTTAGATCAGCGGTCCCCAACCTTTTTTGGGCCACCTTGACATACGAGTTTAATTCGTTCCGTGACCGAGCTCGTAACTCGGTTTACTCGTATATCAAATCAATTTTCCCCATTGAAATTAATTGAAATACCATTAATCCGTTCCAGCCCCCCAAAAAACACCCTAATTTCTTTGTTACGTAGTTTCCTTTCGCCCAGGTGATTATCTAGTTCACCTGTCGGTTGTTGTTTGTTTCCTCTGATCGCACTTAAAAGATTGTTATTCTTTATTCGCGTAGTAGAGCTATACCCAGATAACTACTAGAAGCTCAGGGAATATAGTTTAGGTTTTCCCCTCTTTTCACTTCTCCGTTTCCACTCCCGCTCTCTTTGTTGTTAGAGAGCGTGAGCGTTATTTTATTTTCATTTGTTTCACCAGTTATCGGGCGTTATAGTCACGTTCCGAGGGTGCCTTTGTTTTTGCTGTTCTTCTGGCTATCGGTATTAGTGTCGCCCGTGTTTACGTGGCTATCCCGGTTTACAAGGGTGTTTTTGGTTTCGGCTACGGCTGGGAGGTTTTTTCATTCTTTTCTTTCATCGCGTTTGGCTCATCGTTGTACCACTACAACGCCCTTACAAATACAAAGATAATAAAATAGAATATAAAGAAATAAACTGGTTTTATAAAGTGTATTTACCTTGGAGATCAGACGACTTGGGCTAACGGAAGATGCTGGTGGAGGAGATAGGCGGAGGAGATTTGAAGGGCTCATCACACTTTATCCCTAAACTTAATTGATACAACTTGCTTAACTGCGCCAACTAGCGGAGGCGTCTCTAAGCTCGCTCCACTTGCTCGGCTCGTAACTCGGGTCTAGGCTCGTAAGGCGAAGCAAGAAATTGTCCGAGCAACGGCTCGTAACTCGGAATACTCGTAAGTTAGTGCACTCGTATGTCAAGGTTTTACTGTAATATGATACGACTGGCATAAAAACAAATATAAAGTGCATAAAAAATACAACTCACCATCTCAAGAGACGCAGATGCATTTTTCAAAATAAAACATCTTTCAGATTCTGAATACAAAAATATTTTATTGATTATCAGTCTTTCTGTGCGGCCCGGTACCAAATGACCCACGGACCGGTACCGGTCCGCGGACCGGTGGTTGGGGACCGCTGCTTTAGATCACATAAGCATTTGAGTTTTTCGTAACCTACCGAATTACCAAATTCAAACAACAAGGCAAACATCTGAGAAATGCCAGAAATCTAAATGTGAATAGCTAGTATTGTTAGTTAGTAGTGGCTTATAATAGAAAGTAAACAAACAATGACACAATCAGACAATACAGCAAATTTATTAAGAGGATAAATTTTGCAGTTACAACGAACAGTTCAAGTGAAATGCAGGTGGCAATGATGCGCCTTTTGTCGTAGTTTTTCGTGAAGTTGTAGTACGATGTTGTAGTTCGATGTTGAACAGTCACGTCAATACGACTGGACGTCACACCACGAGGCAAGGTAGAGAAGGAAGTTAGAATTCCACAGTTACGCTAGAATCCTTGTAAATCTCTCCTTCCAACTTTTCCTTGACCCCCATGACCATGACGTTTTCTGGCGAGGTCAAGGAAAAGTTGTAAGGAAAGGAAAAAGGAGCAATTTTTTTTGACTATTCGAATGCAGCCCTAGTCTCCCTCCTGAAGAGATGGCACTTTGCTGGATTAACCCACAGGTTAGCTTTACTAATGCACTTCAGCACTAGCCTTAGGTCAGCTAGCACTGTCTCGAAGCTGGGGTCGTGCACTAAGATGTTGTCTCAGTAGACACAGCATGCTGTATGGCACTGGTACTCCTTTGAGCACTCACTCCATCAGTTGCTCGAACATGGCAGGACTGCTTGTGAACCCAAACAAGATGACGTTGAATTCCCATAGGCCCCAGCCCACATGCTGTTGCTTTAAAAGGGACCTGCCAGTAGCCACTGTGGAGATCAAGGGAGTTAAACCAGGTGGAGCCCCCAATGCTGTTCAAGGCGCTGTCCTTACGGGGCAGTGGATACGAGTCGTTCTTTGTGACAGCATTGAGCCGTCTGACCACAGAGAGCCGTCTTTTTTCTTGATAACACGGCGGGGGAGACGAGACAATCCGTCAATATTATCAAAACGAGCAGCAGGAATGCCCAGAAAAATATCCAGCCCGCTTCCCCGTCCCACCACAGACACACAGCGCATGAAAAAACAAAGAAAGAAAAGCCAGACTCAACAAAATACATTCAAATGAACAAACACGAACACGAGAGACAGCTGTCGCCATTACAGCACCTGTGACATATTGCAATAACATTTCAAATATTGTTATTATTCTGAGCTTGCTACATTGTAAGCTTTCTAGTCAGTAAATGTTAGCTCACATAATTCTGCCAAATAATATGTAACTAACATAACCACAACCAGATAGACCTTTATTGTTGCTATACCAATATTAATTAAATTACTTAGTTAGGGGTCAAATAGCTGAAGAGTCTTTATTTTTTGGAGTATCGGCATGAAGTATTGGGGTTCATAATAGAAGCGTACACCCCAAAGATGCTTGCATTGCAAAAGCAGAACCGGGCAGCAACTTCAGAGTGCAGACTAGCAGTTGCAAGGGGATGATTATTATCTGAGCAAAAGGGAGAGAGGGTCTGTAGTCCTATCCAAGTCTTGGTTGAGGTTGTGGTCTTGTGCAGACAACATGGACTGGACTCACACCTATCGAGGTTAGACCACAAGTTTGAGACTCCATCTCAGATCGCTACACAGAAATGGTGAAAAAAAAGAAAATGTCACATTATTATACAATAAAAAACTTCCTGAAAACAATTCCTGGAAAAAAATACACAGGAGGGGCACACATGGTGATGCTGGATTTAGGGGCCTATCCCTACATGAGCCAAACCTCACAGTCAAGGACATGAGTCATTGCGTCCTACAGCACTTCAGAGCTGAGCAGTTGCTAGTGTCATATGATGTTAATAAAAGATAGATCTATTTTGCATTCGATATTTTGGGGAATAGCACATTACTGGCACCACAAACTGCTGACGTTTTGGCTGGACAGAAGGACCATAAGGCCTGAAGTACTCTTATCTATCCATACAGTAAAATGGAGCCTGCTCTGCATTCTGAAGTGGGCAGAACTTCTTTTAGTTTGCTTGTCCTGGTTGTTGAGCACCTAGTAGTCCACTTTTATATAGCTGGCCTGTATCGCGTATGGGATTTCCTTTTTTACATTGTACTACCAGCATATCTTAGCATGTCGCTAACAACAGGACATGCACAGTATTAGTATAAGGTGCTGAAAATGTAGGTATACCCCCCAAGTTAAAATATTAAAAAGAGAAATCTTACCCAAGCCATTAGAAGGTGCCACTTCTGCTCTGTCAATATAAAATAGAAGAGCTTTAAAGAATTAATTTAATTGTGAGTTAATCAACTTTCTTCAAGTAAATTTTACAGTGCAATACTACTGTGCTCTATAGACCTTTGTAGTCCCGCCCACTTTGGTAACAAATACTTGCTGCCACTTTTTGGAAAAAATACTATGTGAGTCAATGGACTGAAAATCTTTTTTTTCTATACTCCTCAAAAAAAGTTTGGAAACGTTATTTCGGTCGATTATTCCTCCCCTTTAATAATACCAATTGGTATTGTATTTTATATCGTTGGAAAGCCTGATTAGTCACCTTTACAACGAGGTACAACTTGTAAGGATCATGCATTCGTGGAATGAGCAACACAGCTAACCGTGTGGGTAGCGGCCCAAAAAAATGTGCCGAAATCCCCTGCAATATTCTTCTGTTGGTATTCACTCTCGTTTTGAGCTTCAAGTGCTGGCAGGTGTATGCCAGTCACAGGTGTGTGACTGGCACCTGATTGGCACCGAGGAATGGGATGCCATCCCACAGCAGTGTGTGACCAGGCTGGTGACCAGCATGAGGAGGAGGTGCCAAGCTGTTGTGGCTGCGTATGGATCTTCCACACGCTACTGAGGTCCCTGACAGTTTAAATGAATAAAGTGTAAAAATGGCCAATATGTGTTGTTTTTTCCTTATTACTGTGGGAGAGTGCAATCATCCAGTCCACCAAGCAACTCAAAACGAGAGTAAATACCAACAGAAGAATATTGCAGGGGATTTTGGCACATTTTTTTGGGCCGCTACCCACACGGTTAGCTGTGTTGCTCATTCCACGAATGCACGATCCTTACAAGTTGTACCTCGTTGTAAAGGTGACTAATCAGGCTTTCCAACGATATAAAATACAATACCAATTGGTATTATTAAAGGGGAGGAATAATCGACCGAAATAACGTTTCCGAACTTTTTTTGAGGAGTGTATATTCAGGCAGCTACACGTTGAAAACACCCAATAGAGGAGTTTAATTATTTTAATTATTCATAAAATTGGTAATTTGAAATTAAACAACAAACACGTTTTCAAAAAAACAACTAAAACGACTACAACATCCGAGCAACTCACTTGCTCACCACCACTGCTGAAGTGAAAGCCACCACTAAAGCTGACACTTTCGACATGGCCACACTGATAGTAATTCTCACCCTTGGTGATACTCTTAGATTCACTTCCATAATAAGTTACAAGAGCAGTCAATGTGATAGCCATTTTCGCTAGCAGAACGGCCGGTAGCTACTTCGTTAGCTAGCAAAAGCGGGAGCCAGCGATGTACGATTGGGGATTCTGGGTAGTGTAGTTATGTTTCTCAAACTCTGTTAATTATGCCATTAAACTCGGTGGTGAGTATATAATGGACTTTGTATTACATATATGTCAAAGCTTGGTACATACAATGCCATATATCACCATAAGGGCGACTGAAAGATCCCGAAGTGGGTCAGGTAATGGCTTCCGGCAATCTTCCGGGACCAGCCAGGGATAGGCGGGGGCGGGACTACGGAGCTCTATAGAGTCTGCCATATAATATTAAAACATTGATATGTGTAATACACAATGCTGTTTGAGGCAGCACAATGTGGGCTGCACTTCTCAAAATTTGTATTGGGTAACACTTTACATTACGATGCACCTATACATGTGTAGTTAAATTGTAACCAATATTACTGAGTAACTTCAATGTAGGTAACATGGAACAGCAGTTAATGGTATTCTTAATTACACATGTGAAACAAGGCCAGCCCTGTTGCATCTCTCCTGCTAAAATTAAATCATTCCATATCATCAAGACACATGGTGAAATTAACAGGAAAGGTTTATTTGTTGTGTATCATGAATATATGGCCTATAAGTGTAAATAAAATATATTAAAATATTTGCATGTGTAATTATGAATACCGCTAACTTGCTTGTGATGTCATTTTATGCAATTCCACTGTTAAACGAGGCAATTCGCAATCAATTTAAATTGCACTCAATGACCAATCAGAATCAAGTATGTATGTAGCGTTGGATATTACACCGGATCCGTTTATTCCGTTAGATACTCATATCAAGTCTTGATCGCTAAAATTAGCCAACGTTACAATTTGTTTTCTTGTTAACGTTACTGTTATGTTCTGAGATTCTGTCTGTCTGTTTTGTATTCTTTACTTGTTTATTTTTTATGATTATTTGTGGTTTCACTGTTCTGTGTTTAGTATTACTGTCACTCCCTGTCTTCGTCACACTTTTCGGGAGTCTGTGGGGATTTCGGTTTTCTCTGTATTTCCTCTCTCATTCCTGCCTTCATTACTAATTACTTAATTGTAAATAATACTAATTAACTAACAACCACTAACATCTTAGAATTAGGGTCTACTAATCTACTAATGACTAACTTGCATATAATACTAATCTACTAACGCCATAGAATCAGGGTTTTCTACTAATCTACTAACTTACTAACGTCATCTTTCCTCACTGCAGCTGTCTCTCTTTCTGCCTGTTCTATCATAATTATCTTTCTTTGATTCCTCTATTATTACAGCTGACTCTCGTTTCCACTTTCCATTCTCTAATTGTATGCACTTGCCTATCTACCCAGTTCATGTTCAAGTCTGTGTTATGTGTGAATCCGGTCCGCGTATTACGTGTTCCCTTGTTATTTTATTATCTGCTCTCCTCATTGTTTTATTATGTGCACCTGTCTGTCATTTGCCCTTCCCGGTTCCTCACACCTGATCCTCATAGTTTCTTGTCTCCCTCAGTGTATTTATACCTTGTGCTTTCAGTCCTTTGTTGCGAGTTCCTCACCATTTGTTATTCCAGCTTTTGCGATTTATCTTCCGAGTTATCTGTTAGTATTTTTCCGAGTTGTCTGTTAGTTTCTGTTTAGTTTTTTGTTTTTTTGTATTATCCCTCGTGCTTTTTCCTGTTGTTTTTTTGTTTGATGCTGTTTTTTGTTTTTAGTTTTTTCTTGTTTCCCATTACGCCTCCCAAGTTTCGACTCCTGCCTGTGTTCTCGCGACCCTGATTTTTGGACTGTTTTTGTACCTCTGCTGTGCCTTCCCGGTTCCGACCCCTGCCTGTCCTGTGACCACTCTTTGGACTCTGTTTTGGTACCGTTGCCCTGTCTGTCATTAAACTTCTGTTTTTTTGTACTCCCTGCCTGCGACTGGGTCCCTATTTCCACCCAGCCTTAGTTACATTTAGCTTGTTATGCGATGTTGAAAATACTGCCAACAAAGAAACTCAAAGCCTTATGTGCGTTAATTTTATTGGACCACCTTGAAAACTAGGAGGAAACGTTATCAGTTAGTCTCAGCCTAAAGGTGCATTCTCACCAAATCCGGAGAGGTACATTGATCGGACACATTCTATTAATTTTCTATGCAGATGGTGCCATGTGGCGACTGTAATATGTTCGCCGGTTCTGAATTTGAATAGGATAGATTCCAAACCTACTTTAGGCAAATTAATGCATACGCCGTTGCTCGCGAAACTCTGATCAAACGGTCAAAGTAGGCGTTTTCGAGATTTAGCAACTGCATAGACTATTTCTCGCCTCAAATGTTTTCAGCAATGTATTTTAGTGGACCATTTAAGTGGTATAAAATAAAGTTTATTAACAGGCCGCCATATTGTTCCGGTTTGAAAACGCAGGCAAAATACGTCTAACCAATCAGGTGCCGTTAATGTTTCACGCAGGCTACTGAACCCGTCTAATAACACCGCCCACTGAACACACAGTTTGGGGCTTCTGCACGTCCCCATGCGTCGTCGCCGGATTTGGTGAGAATCCACCTTCAGCCGATTTGACGCACTTCGTACGCAATGTTTGATGCATAGGCTTGCATAAGCTGGTCGAACTGTGGGAAACTGACAGTCAGCAACTCGATGGCTAGCAGCACTGTCAATCACAGGAGTGTGTGCGTATTTCCAGTACGACGCGGTGCATTGGGTTTTATCAGTCCGCCGCAAAACAAGTTGTGCTAACTAATCGGTAGCTAGCGAATGCTGTGAAACCATCAAGAACAATGAGTGTTTCGGACCAAGACTAAGAGCTTAACGCTGGATTGAAGAAAGTTTTCGAAGTTCACGACATTTCTTCGGTATTTTACTGCAGATCGCCGTGCCATTTGTGTAAATCACATTTGTTTCACGTGGGTCTGTTCTTATTGTAGCGCTGTTTCTGAATCGACCATAGACGTGTGGTTGATTATAGTACGTCAATCAAATGTGCCATCTTGTCAAAGTGGCCGGCTTTTTACCACGTTAGGCAAGTCATGGACCAGACTTTGACTGAAACCGCATACTCCCATGCTCCGCACTCCCGTATTTCGCTATGGACTCACGTGTATGCATGTGCTCGGAGCATGGAAGTATGCGGTTTTGGACCAACTCAGTTGCAAGCAACAAAAATGGCTTTGTGTAACAACACCTTAACTGTTAGTCAAGCATTCAAAACAAGTAAAGTTTTTGTGGAACAACACCTTAACTGTTAGTCAAGCATTCAAAACAAGTAAAGTTTTTGTGTAACAACACCTTAACTGTTAGTCAAGCATTCAAAACAAGTAAAGTTTTTGTGTTTCAATTGGGTTCAATCTCAAAATTGTGAATGGAGACTGAATAATGGATGATCCCATGCTAAACTCTAAGAAAGCAAACAGATCTTTGCAATTGTCGGCATAATCTCTAGTTTAAGGTAACATTTTTATATGGATTAAAATTAAAACGAAGTTAAATTGTTAAATTTGATCTTATGAATTCTTTTTTTTTAAATAAAATTTGTTTCTGATTTTTTCCCCATTTTCTCCCAATTTAGTAGCCAATTGAACCCCTATTCTAATTCAATTCCCCCCATGTAGCAACCGCTAGAGAACCACCGCTATACAACCCCGTCAGCCGGTAGTAGGAAAGAGGCCGCCACGTCCTCTACAGGGCGCGACTCCCCAAGCTCCTGACCGTGATTCCAACTCGCCCGGGGCCTTATTTTGCGTAGCGATTCTCTTCCGAGCCCTCCCCCCACCCGGAAGCAGCCGCCAATTGCTGCTCCCACAGGGCGCTGGCCATGCTCGGAAAATGGCAGGTCCGGGGCGCGAACCCCGATCCTCGGAGTACAACTGCGCTGACTGAAAGTCAGCGCTCTTACCGTTGTACTACCGCAGCGGCCCGATCTTATGAATTCTGAAATTAACAATACACATCGTCATCCTGTCAGTAGCACCTGTACTAGCAATTATACAGTTTCTCTTTGTTTACATTCAGTATCCTGTCATATAAATTAACATATGATTATGTTTTCTTTTGTTCCTGTAGTGGATGAATGCAGGTATTACCACACATAACAGGTAGGCGAATTGCTTTTTTATTTAGGGCAGGGTCCCGAGCCTTAAGAGTTGCTTTCTATTGAACTCTTATTTTTCCATAGTCAGGAGAAACAACCCTTCAAGTGATCCATCCATATCTACTGCATATCTGGCAGCAGAGTGATGGTTTGATGCTTGTTTGATACCGCAGACCCTTGATGACTTACAGCCATTTAGCCAACCATGGGTTCCATACTGTGGTATCCAAGTAGTAAATGAGGAGCAGAGTCAAAGATTGCATTCAACCATTTATTTGGGTCTTCAGAAGCACACCAAACATTTCGGTCATACTGTCATGGCTGCTCAGAGGTCAAAGGTGAGTGGCACAGGAAGGCCTTATATAACATACAGAGTACAGCCCCGGTATCTCCATCTAGTGGACAGGTAAATACATTACACAGAACACTTCACTCCCCCCCTTCTGATAAAGACAGTCTGGAAATTATCACAAGATATTTTTTCTTTCTAATCATTCACAGAATACTGGGAAACATGTCCAATACAACTCAAGGTCTGTAATAATCTGGAGGTCTAGTCTCTCTCTTAGACCTCCTCAGCACAGGTGGGTTGGACTCAGTCACAGAGCAACTTGGTAGGGGAGGTGTCGTCATCTCTCTGGTAGACCCCCCCAGCTCAGGTAGGCGGTACTCAGTCACAGAGGAACTCGGTAGGGGCTCTGGTAAACCCATTGCAGGGTCACCTTCGTCAGAGGAAACCTGAGTACCCGGAGCCCTGGGAAGTTCCACTGGAGTACCCGGCGGGGAGCCCACAGCCCCCTTTGTAGGGGACGATGGAGCCAGGCGACGGCGTACATGATCAATATGTCTTCTGACCCGCTGACCACTACCCAGTAGCACCGTACATGACACTGGACCCGTCACTCGTTCCACGGTGCCGGGTATCCACGTCGGCCCGTAACTGAAGTTCTTTGTGTAGACTGGAACCCCCTCATTGAAACTCCTTTCTCTGGCGTGTTGATCATGAAGTTCCTTCTGCTTCAGTTGCTTGGTCTCCACCCTCGACCGGAAATCGGGATGTAGAAGGTCCAGAGTAGACCGCAGCTTCCTGCCCATCAGCAGCTCGGCGGGAGATTTCCCTGTGGTGGACTGGGGCGTAATCCTGTAACTGAACAGTGCACGGGATAGCTTTGTCTCCACAGACCCCCCTGGACTCTTCTTCAAGAGGTTCTTCAGTGTTTGAACACCCCGCTCGGCCAGGCCATTTGAAGCTGCATGCCAGGGAGCAGTGGTGACATGATTGATACCATTCTTGATCATGAAGTCCTGGAACTCTCTGCTAGTGAAACATGTCCCATTGTCAGAGACCAGCATCTCTGGTAATCCAAACTGACTGAAACTTTTCCTCAAGCACTCAATGGTGGTAGCAGACGTTGATGAGTGAAGAGGGTAGGCCTCTATCCACTTGGAGTGTGCATCCATGATGACCAGAAACATGCGTCCCATAAACGGACCCGCGTAGTCCACGTGTAGCCTCCTCCATGGCTTGTCTGGCCACTCCCAGGGGTGCAACGGGGCCGCCATCGGCATCTTCCAATTCTCTTGACAGGTGCCACAGCTATTCACCACCCCCTCGACCTCGGCGTCCAGCTGGGGCCACCAAACGTAGCTCCTCGCTAGACCCTTCATCCGGGTGATCCCCGGGTGCGACTGGTGGAGTTGTTGCAACACAGCTTGGCGTCCCTTTGGAGGTATGATCACCCGAGCCCCCCAGAGGACACACCCCTCCTGGATGCTGAGCTCGTCCCGCCTCTGGTAGTAGGGTGCAAAACAGGGATTAGTAGAATCTTTTGGCCACCCCCTCCAGACATACTCACGCACCCGGGCCAGGACAGGGTCTCGGCTGGTCCACCTCTCAACTTGTTTGGCCGTAACGAGAGGAGCCTCCAGGTGATCTAGCATCATCACTCTGCCTTCATCAGCCGGGCTCTCCTCCTCCTCCTTGCATTGGACAGGCAGGCGGCTTAGAGCATCAGCATTCCCATGGTCTTTCCCTGTTTTGTAAACTATCACATAGTCATATGCACCCAATGTCACAGCCCACCTCTGTACTCTGGGTGAAACCATTTGAGGAACCATTTTAGCTTCATTGAACAAGCTGATTAGAGGCTTATGGTCCGTAACAATGGTGAATCTACGGCCATACACATAATTGTGAAACTTCATCACTCCAAACATCACAGCGAGCCCTTCCTTATCCAGCTGTGAATAGTTCTTCTCTGCCGGGGTTAATGTACGGGATACAAACCCAATAGGTCTCTCCGACCCATCGGGCATCCGGTGGGACAACACTGCTCCCACGCCATAGGGAGATGCATCGCATGCCAGGATCACCTCTTTCTTCGTGTCATAGTGCACCAGGACCTGGGAAGACTGTAGTAGAGTTTTAGAACTATCAAAAGCTGCTTGCTGGGTGGCCCCCCATCTCCATCGGACATCCTTCCTGAGTAGTAAATGGAGAGGAGCCAGAAGAGAGGACAGGCTAGATAGGAAACGATGATAATAGTTCAACAATCCAAGGTAGGCTTTGAGCTCAGGCACGTTCCTTGGTGTAGGTGCACCCTCAATGGCGGCCACCTTCTCAGATATGGGACGTAACCCGGCACGGTCAATCATATGCCCCAGGTACACCACTTCGTCCTTAAGGAAAGTGCACTTCTGTCGCTTGAGTCGTAGGCCATGGTCCTCCAAACGTTGCAGGACCTCCTCCAGGGTTTTCAGATGTTCCGCCTCTGTAGGACCACTCAAAAGAATATCATCCAAAAAAACACAACAGTAGGGAATTCCTCTGAGAATTCCCTCCATAACCCTCTGGAAAATAGCAGGGCTGGATGAAACACCAAAAGGCAATCTGTTGTATGTATACAACCCTCGCTGTGTGTTTATAGTAACATATGGCTTGGAGCCCTCATCCAAAACCACTTGCAGACCTCATCCAAAACCACTTGCAGATAAGCATGGCTCATGTCGAGTTTAGAGAACTTCTCTCCTCCAGATATCTTAGCAAACAAATCCTCCACTCTTGGTATGGGGTATTGTTCTACACTGGAGGCCTGATTCACGGTGACTTTATAGTCCCCACATATACGGACCCCCCCACAGGGTTTAAGTATTGGTACTATGGGTGCAGCCCACTCTGAATGTGTCACTGGCTCAATGATCTTAGCTTCAATGAGCCTATCCAGTTCGGCATCCACCAAGGGTCTGACAGCATATGGGACTGACCTGGGTTTGAAGAACTTAGGCTTGGCCTTAGGATCCACATGGATAACCGCTTTGATGCCCTTCAGAGTCCCCAGCTCCTCTTTGAACACCTCTTCATGCTTCATAAGAACCTGCTCCAGCTTGGTGGTCATCTCCACCCGGTGGACAGTTTGCACCTCCATGGCCAGGTCCTTGAGCCAGTTCCGTCCTAGTAGATTGGGACCTGAGCCAGACACCACGATCACAGGCAACACTTTTGAGACATTCTTGTGCCCAACAGTGACTTGGGCCATGCCTTTAACCCTAAGCTTCTCTCCTGTGTATGTCTTCAGCTTTATTTGGCACGTTTCTAACTCTGGCATGACAGCTTGTTCCCACAGCTTAATATACTGCTCTTGGCTGAGACCGGTAACACTACAGCCTGTGTCCACTTCAAAGCTAACCTCTGTGCCATTGACAAACACAGTTTGCTGAATAGGCGGCACTTTGTTGGTCTTCTGTCCCACCATACATAGAGAGTGCATCGAGTACATGTCTTGCTCCGACTCGCTACTCTCCCCCTCCTGCAGTAAATTAGCCCTGCGGGTCTTCTCAACTGCTTTCTTCTGCCATCTTGACCCCCTCTGACCTGATTGACTCTGTGGGTTTCTGTTTCTAGACCGACAAGCCCTCATAATATGGCCCCTCTTACCACAACCATGGCACGTCTCATTAGCAAACCTGCAATCAGCTGGTGCATGGCGCCCCCTGCACCTGTAGCACTGCAGGTCTTGAGATTGTGGAGCTGGTGACCTCTGTTCAGACATCTGGTAAACAGCTTCCCCAGGTCTGCTCCGCCCAGTCACTCCTGTGTCATCCCTCCCCTGGGCCTGTAAATCCTTCACATCCTTATTAGCTGTTTCCATGGATTGTGCAGTTTCCCAGGCCTTCTCAAAGGTTAACTCCCCTTGTGCCAGAAGCTTCCTCTGGATACTATCATCATTCACCCCACACACCAGACGGTCCCTCAACATTTGCAAAAGAGAGTCTCCATAATTACAGTCACGCGCCAGTTTCCTAAGTTCAGCCACATAATCAGCAACTGATTCACCCTGCCGTCTGGTCCTTGTGTTGAACTTGAATCTCTGCATTATCTCACTAGGTTTGGGGTTGAAATGGGCCCTTAATATTTCAACCAATTGAGGATAGGTTTTCTCCCCAGGTTTAGCAGGACTCACTAGACTCCTCAACAAACTATATGTCGCCGCACCACAACCACTGAGCAAAATAGCTCTCCGCTTATCAGCATCAGTAATGTCATTAGCCGTAAAGAAAAAATCCAAAACCTCACAGTACTCCTCCCAAGTTTGAGACTGACTGTCGAATGGGTCCACAGTTCCTACCGTGCCCATGCTGGCTCCAGTTTGCTATCCAGCGATATCCAGTTTATCCTCGTCGCCAAATGTGGTATCCAAGTAGTAAATGAGGAGCAGAGTCAAAGATTGCATTCAACCATTTACTTGGGTCTTCAGAAGCACACCAAACATTTCGGTCATACTGTCATGGCTGCTCAGAGGTCAAAGGTGAGTGGCACAGGAAGGCCTTATATAACATACAGAGTACAGCCCCGGTATCTCCATCTAGTGGACAAGTAAATACATTACACAGAACACTTCACATACTATTCCCGTGTAATTTACAGCTTAATCTAGTCCCACCCCCCAATTCCTATAGAGATCCATTCAAATGCAGAGAGGTTATATTATCTCTTGTATGAGTACCCGAAAATAAGATATCAAGAGTCTTTTCATATTTTTTTTATACCCAGTCATGAAAGCATCACCTGTTTACCTGCGGAATGTTCCAAACAGGTGTTTTTTTAACTTCCCAGTATTTTTTTTGCCCTTGTTCCACCTTTTTTGGAACATGTCACAGGCATAAAATTCAGAATTAGCTTATATTTACAAAAATCTATAAAGTTGATAAGGTTAAACATTAAATATCCTTTTTTTGTACTGTTTTCAATTAAATATATGTAAAAGATAATTTACAAATCACTGGTTTCTGCTTTTATGTGCATTTTACATACTGTCCCAACTTTTTGGAATTGGGGTTTGTATCATTATTATTATTCTTTACAACCAAAGCTTGGAGGGTTTAGTAATCTTTGTTCAAACTGTTTTTGTGAAGTTGAATACTAACTTGCAGCAAAAGCTAAGAACAAATTTGACTGAATCCAGGGAAGTGCTTTTTAGTAGACACACTCAGGCCTGGACTGGAGTGTTATTTTAATTTTATTTTTTGGCTGAACTCACTAACCTTGTGTCAATGAAGAAAAGACCTTATTGAATTGTGAGTTATTATTTAAGGGGAACATTTATTTAATCCAGACCATACTTGCTGCCACCATTTGATATGTAAAAGAAGATAAAATAAAGAAATTTCTAGAATATCAGAACAAATGAGAATTTTTTAAAACACTAAGGCCACTATCGAGTATTGCCAGGTTGACATTGATGGAAGCAAAAAATCTTACTCTACTATAGAGGGGAGTATTAATTAGTTATTAATTAATTATTTCAATTGGACACACTTTGTCCTCATTTTGGTTTAAAATTATTTTTAACTGTTTTTCATTTAAATATCATCAGTTGATGTGCAGTCAGTGACATGGCCAATTAGCCTCCCCAACTTACATTACATTACATTATAGTCATTTAGCAGATGCTCTTATCCAGAGCGACGTACATCGTGAATTTCCGAACTAGGAACAAGTGCGTTAAAACAACCCTAACTTGTTAGAATATGATGCTAGTGTAGCTGTAGAGTGTCACATTAGCAATAATAAAGATTCATCCAATTACTTTTAAGGTCATATGCAGTGTGGGCACCATTTCTCACCTGTTTAATTGATGGTAAAGTAGAATGACACAGAATCATGATACTGAAAACAGTCTTTCACATAAGACTTGCAATTATAACCTCTCCCAATGAGCAGAAACTTTAGGTTACTGTCGTAACCCCGGTTCTTTGAGTAATATGAGCGAGATGTCTCGCTATGGGATGTGACCCTCCGCAGCCCTGACAGAAGTACCTATCTCAAATAACCAATCCTGATTGGTCAGAGAAGCGTGTCCCTCCGCTGCGTCATGTAGTCCCCCCCACTAAAAATACCGCAACAGGAGGACACGCCCGCCATTCTAAAGCCCGAAATTCCTTCTCACCGCCCAGCAAGAAGGGTTGTCTGGCGAGACATCTCGCTCATATTACTCAAAGAACCGGGGTTACGACAGTAACCTAAAGTTCTTTTTCATAATCTGAGCTCAATGTCTCGCTATGGGATGTGGTTACTCCCGAATTGCCAGACAGCTTTATCGAACAGCAACCAACCGATGGGAGGGTCCAGATGTCCAGATGCTAGGTCTGAAGGACCGCGCTGGCAACGCACGGGCCCGACACATCCAGCATGTAGAATCGGACAAAAGTCAGAGGCGAAGTCCAACTCGCCGCCGCACAAATGTCCTGAATAGACACCCCCCTGAACAAGGCCCAGGATGCAGCCATGCCCCGCGTAGAGTGAGCGCGCAGGCCCGCAGGCGGGCGCAACCCCTCATTAGCGTAGGCCAAAGTTATAGCTTCCACCAGCCAGTGTGAGAGGCGCTGCCTCGAAACAGGCTGACCTTTCCTGGGATTAGCCCAGGAAATAAAGAGCTGGTCGCTCCGTCGGAAGCACTGAGTCCTGTCCACATAACAACGTATGGCCCGGACCGGACACAATGTATGAGCCCGCTGGTCAGCAGCTGGAGCTGTGAACGCAGCGAGAGAAATCGGGGAGCATGAACCCACCACCTTAGGCACAAAGGCTGGGTTAGGTCTCAGCGACACCCTTACGTCCCCTGGGGCAAACTGAGTGCATGATGGATGCACCGAGAGTGCATGAATATCGCTGACCCGCTTCGCGGGAGCGAGCGCCAGCAACAACATTGTCTTAAGAGACAAATGCTTCAAACTAGCACCCTGTAACGGCTCAAAGGGGGGACCCTTAAGCCCCTCCAAAACCACCGTCAGATCCCATGGGGGCATAAGCGGCCTGGAGACTGGGAGCAGTCTACGGGCACCCTTCATAAAGCGGCACACCAGAGGGTGCTGACTCACTGTTTTGTCCCCAAAGCCCACGTGACTGGCGGCAATGGCTGCCAGATACACTTTGACTGTCGAGAAGGCTCTGCCATCATCGATGAGGCTCTGAAGGAATGATAAGACCACCGGAACAGAGCACTGAAAAGGGGCGTGATTCCGATCATGGCACCACCGCTCAAACACCCCCCACTTACCAGTGTACAAAGACCTGGTAGAGGGGGCCCGAGCATTCTGAATAGTGTTAATCACACTCGGAGGAAGGCCCGCAGTGGTCATAGAGAGCCACTCAGGGGCCACGCCCACAGTTGTAACCTGTCCGGGTGTGGGTGGAACACCGTCCCCCCCCCCTGTGACAACAGGTCCCTGCGTATTGGCAACTGCCAAGGCCGGGCGCACAGCAACTGATAAATCTCCGCCAACCAGTGCATCGCCGGCCAGTGTGGAGCTATCAGGATAAGAGAGTGTCTGTGTTCCCTCACCCTCGCCAGGGTGGGAGGAACCAGCGCCAGAGGGGGAAACGCATAGAGCAGCTCGTGAGGCCAGTCGTGCGCCAGAGCGTCCAGCCCCAAGGGGGCCCCCCGACTGTGTAGGGAGAAGAACAGCTGACACTGGGTGTTCCCCTCCGACGCAAACAGGTCCACTTTGGCGCGGCCATAAATGGACCAAATCTGAGTCACCACGAGAGGGTGTAAAGTCCATTCTCCGTATACGGGCGCACCCCTGGACAAGAGGTCCGCCCCCACGTTCAGGGTCCCCGGGACATGCGTTGCCCTCAATGACAGGAGACGCACACTGCTCCACAGGATCAGTTTGCGTGCCAATATGTGTAATTGACGTGAGTGCAAACCCCCCTGGTGATTTATGTACGCCACCGTGGTCGTATTGTCCGTCCTCACCAGGACATGATGACCCCTGAGGAATGGGAGGAAATGTTTCAGAGAGAGAAACACTGCCGAGAGCTCCAGAAAATTTATGTGATGTCGCTGGAGACCCAGGCTCCAGCGGCCCCTCACAGATCTGCCCTCGTGAATGCCGCCCCACCCCTGGAGGCTGGCATCCGTAGTGACCACTTTCCTGGACAGGACGGTGCCCAGGGGCACACCCTGAGTCAGAAAAGAGGGTGCCCGCCAGTGACGTAGGGCCAACACGCAATCCGACGTCACCAAAATCCTTCGTGCGCCATGACGCACGGGGTCCAGCCTGAGCGCAGCAACCCAGCGCTGAAACTCCCTCATGTGGAGGCGACCGAGGCGTATTACGTGTATAGCCGAGGCCATCAGGCCCAGCAGGCGCAGACACACCCTGAATGGAACGTAACAGTGTCTCTGAAAAAGAGCAAGACATGCCTTGAAACTGTTCGCCCTCTCCTCCGAGAGGCGCGCAGTGAACGGCATTGATAGCAGCTGTAACCCGAGGAAGATTATTTCTCGACCCGGTGAGAGATTGCTCTTTTCCGTGTTTATCACAAAGCCCAACTCTGACAGATGACGTGTGACAAACTCCGTGTGCGACCTGGCCTCCTGCTCCGAGCGCGCTAGGAGAAGCCAGTCGTCCAAATATGTGGCCAGGCGTATTCCCCCCCGCCTTAGCGGGGCGACCGCCGCGTCCGTACACTTCACGAACACCCTCGGGCTGAGGGAAAGTCCGAACGGGAGCACTCGGTACTGATAGCACACTCCCTGAAACGCAAACCTCAGATACTTTCTGTGGGCAGCGTACACTTTTATATGGAAATAAGCGTCCCTCAGATCCACTGATGTGAACCAGTCGCCTGGTTTTATTAGACGCAACAGTGATGCCTGTGTCAGCATCCTGAACTTGTATTTCCTTAAGTGACAGTTCAGAGCCCTGAGGTCCAAGATAGGGCGAATTCCTCTCCCCCCCCGTTTGGGGACGAGAAAATATCTTGAATAATACCCGGATTGACTCTGCTCGGGAGAGACGATCTGAATAGCTTTTTTGTCTAAAAGAGACATTATCTCCTCCTTTAGCACGCCAGCTAAACGTCCCTGTGCTCGTGACTGTATTATGCCGGAAAAACGAGGCGGCACAGTGTTGAACTGTAGCCGGTAACCCCGCTCTATCGTACGTAATACCCACGGATGAGCCCCTATTTCTCTCCACTTTTGAATGTGAAAGCACAGTGAAGGGGAGAAATTCGGCTGAGGCTTTGCCAACACGGGAGGGCTCATAAGCGGTAGTATGGCTCCCTCCAGTGGCAGAGCGAGAGAATGTCCCTCGGGCCGTACTGCGCATGCGCGAACTCGCGCCGCAGTCTGGGTAAATTCCTCCGTAGCCGGAAGTGGGATGCCCATCGCCGGCAACAGAGGGACAACATGCCCGGTGGACATGTTGCTTATGTGCAAAGCATTTATTTTGTTTGTGCTTGCTTTGTTTTGGGTATTTTTCACACATTTTGTTTTCAACTTTATTACCTTGAATAAAGGCAGAACATTGTGTGTATGCGCGTGCTTGTGGACATGTGAACACGGCTGTGCAACGGCAAACAGCCCGGTGACAATGTCCCTCCTCGTCTCGTCTGGCCCTGGGGCGGAGATCAGCGACTGGAGATGCGCACTTAAAACCCTCTTTGGTGGAGCCCATGAACGGGGAACTGATGGGCGCGTCACCCGGAGAAACGGCGAAGGCGGTCAAGTAGCCTTCTTCTTCCTCCTACCCTGCGCAGCTGAAGCGGCCGGTGAAGGCGGCGGGGCTGCGGGCTGAGCGCCGGGGGGACCCTTCCAACCAACCCGAGGGGCAGGCGACTGGGATCGGGCCGGGGAAGGTTGCTGCTGCGGCCTCTTCGGGACCTTAAATCGCGCAGATTGAGCAGCGGCCTGGGCGAAAGATTTTCCCCGGGGCGGGGGAGACGGCGAGGGGGCTCTACGCGGCAGGCAGAGCGCAAACGCCTCGTTATCTTTCTTCCTCGTCTCCGCTCTCTCCTGCATGGAGGTCAGAGCTGAGCCGAAGATACCCTCCGGTATGACGGGCGCATCCAGGATGTCATCTCGCTCTCTGTCAGTCAGCCTGGCGAGATTGAGCCACCTGGCTCGTTCCTGGACCACGAGAGAAGCCATAGCTTTCCCCGTGGCGAGCACCGCCACCCGCTGGACATGAAGGCACAGGTCCGAGATCACTCCCGCCTCGCGCCAAACCGCGGCGCTAGGTGCGCCGTGGAGAATGTCGGCTTGGTAAGCGGAGAGAAGCGACAGCACATTCACAGCCCTCATCGAGAGCGCGGCTTGCTTGTACGCTCTCTCGGTCAAAGCAGACTGAAGACGCTCCGATTTAGCGGGGAGGGACGGACGTCTGCTTGAGCCAGCCATGGCGCCACCCGGGTACAGATGCGCTGCAACCGGGGACTCGACCGGGGGCATGGCGAGGAGACCCAGGGCTTCCATGTTCTCGGTGTCGAGAACGGAGGCACCCGGAATCTGGTTCCTTCCGCTGTACGGCTTGTCGCTCCACATCTTGGTGAGCTCGAGCAGTAAGTCAGGGAAGACGGGAAGAAGCTGCTTGGCCGTGTTACCGCCCGGTGCTAATAGCCTGCCCTCGTAGCGAGAGCGCAAGGGCTGTGTCACCGGAGCGGGCCAGGGAATACCCATGCTCGCTGCCGCACGTTTGCACGTGTCGAGCAGGACCACAGGAACCGGGGACGAGGGACTTGCGTCCCCGCCGTCCTCCGAGCCCTCAGAAAGCAGCCCCGGCTTTGCAGCCGGCACCGGAGTGATTAAGGCCTCATCGTCATCCTCGCTCTCTGAAATGAGAGGGGGATAATCGAAGTCATCCTCTACACACTCCAGCTCTAACACACCGTCGGAAGGAAAGGCAAGAACCGGGGACATCACAGACAGGGTGGCCCAGTCGGTGTGCACCTCCGGTTCCTCCTCCACCATGGGCTCCTCTTCGTCAGCGGCTACCGGGGCAGCGGCCGTCAGAAGCGGGTCCTGGTCGGACAGGCTGGCTTGGCGAGCCAGGCGGCGTCTCAAGCTTTTCGTCGTGAACATTTTACAATGCACACACGAACCGGGGACGGATAGGGACAGCCTGGCGTGGTCAGTCCCGAGACACCTCACACACACGGAGTGCGTATCCTTCCCCGAAATCCGGGCACCACAGGAGCAGGGCCGGGAGTCTCCTCTGGCATGAGGAGCAGCGGACGCCATGGGGGCAAAAAACACCGGCTGGTGTGCGGGTGTTTTTTACGGTAAGTGCTAGCTAACTGGTGTGTTAGGAGCAGGTAGCTAGCTAACTGGTGTGTTAGGAGCAGACAGCTAGCTAACTGGTGTGTTAGAAGCGAGAGGCTGATAACTGGCGTGTTAAAAGCAAGATGCTAACTGGTGTGTTAGCAGGAAACGTCGAGGGGAGCTGGCGTGCAAAACCTCGGCGAATATCGTGAGCTGAGTTAGCGTCCGTCGACAGAAGCTAATAAATAATTAATTCCGTCTGTGGACAGTTAAACTAACTTAGGCTCGGGTGAGATAATGCTTCTAGGTGAGAAGAATTTTTAGAATGGCGGGCGTGTCCTCCTGTTGCGGTATTTGTAGTGGGGGGGACTACATCACGCAGCGGAGGGACACGCTTCTCTGACCAATCAGGATTGGTTATTTGAGATAGGTACTTCTGTCAGGGCTGCGGAGGGTCACATCCCATAGCGAGACATTGAGCTCAGATTATGAAAAAGAACTAGTCTTTTTGAGAGTGATGTAGAATTAAAATTTGATTTAAACATATTGGGCCACATCTTATGAAAAGCTGGATTATCATATGTAAAGGCCTAAACTTTCCTGCTTGCTCTCTCCTAGAGGGAATGCCATGAAAAAATTATGGCTCTGCAATTAAAGTTTTTATAATTCCTTCGGTTCAACCCAAAAAAAATGTAGTGAAATGATCTAAGCCCCCATTGTATTGCAGTTCAGTCCAAATTAATTACAGCATGTGGTACAGCTGGGTAATAGAAATGTAAATAAAGAATGGCTTCAAACAGAATGAAGAAGTGCTGCTTTAGGCTAAAGTGAGAAATCTTCAGGATCCCACTGACATAGGAAAAAACCCCTATATGTTTGAATATGACAGCTGGGTGACATTTTGGACAGAAAAACAATTTGAGAAAGTCTTGACAAATGCAGTATCTTCAAAGCTACTTCAAAGATTCCATGTGTGCAAACAGATAACATTTGTATGATGGCTTACAGCGAGCCTTTGGTTCATCACATTTAAAGATTTTAATTATTTATTGAGCTATTCATTTTTAATTGAATTAATTCAATTACACTGTTTTAAATTACAGACTCTATTGATGTACAAAATATGCTATTCTAGCAGTTCAGACTGCCAATGTGTCACCGAAGAACACCAAAACACAAGTTTTAATCACTAAATCACAGCTCACAGCAGATCGTATTTGGCGTAGCACATTGTACGGTCTGGATCGAGGATAAAATACTTCATTACAGATGAAAAGTAAATTTTCAATAGAAGCAGTATTGCAGTGGTATTGTCTCCTTGCTCAGTAATAGAATGCAATGTGATCACTCAACAATCTTGGAGAAAAAATGCTCACCTCATCAATATGGTCAGGCCCCTCTCATAGTTTTACCTAAATGGTATTGAACATGCACAATAAGAATTTTGTTGATGAATTGCTGTGACTTGCAGCATCTACTGGTCATCCAACTTCTCATTCTCATATTACCCTCTCTTATAACACTGCTAACCTCTGCAAGGTGAGAGAATGCTGACAGTATCAGCCTTTGACTTTGAGGGTGCAAAGGGCCATGCATATAGTGTGAGGAAGAGTCTTACAGTTAATGTTACTGTGAAAAGGTCACTCTTCTTCACAAAATTTGTTCGTTTTTTTGGTTTGGCTTACTGTTCTGTGCATGTTAAAGGGCTATGATTTAATTCAAAGACATTTCCTTTTCTTTTTTTACATGATAGACAAATAGACTTCAGTAAAAAGGCAAGGGGGTGGGGGGGGGGTTTAATTACCTGCGAAATCCATAGGATTTATGTGTTGTTGATTTACACATAAGTCGAGCACATCTGACAATAATGTGTAGCCTAATTTACCCATCTGTACAAAATATATGATATGATTTCTAAGATGGCTTGCAGCTTAATTTTCAACTGATCATAGAAGGCCATTCAACAGATTGGCCTTCTATGAGGAAAGCCGGAAGAATGTACTCTCATCAAGTTTGTCCAACATATTCAAGATATGGGCTGTAAACCATTAAATAAAGTATTTTTAACACAGTTAGGGGCACCTTCAAAAGATAATAGCAAGTCATGGCATAATACAGTCGTATTTATGGTGACAACATTACCTGGAAGAAAAAATAAATAAATGCAGACCATAATATTATATAAGGGGCAGATGATCGTAGTTATAATACTGAAAAAATAAATGAACACAACGTTCTGGGATACACAACATTCTGGGAACCAAAGTAAGGTCAGGGCAGATGCGTTGATAGTCAGAATGGTGCAGAGAAATTCTCCAGTTCTGCATAACTCCAGAGCCTGTGGGGATGTGTTAGAGATTTGAGAGATCGTATTAAATTTTTCTGAGTACTCAAAATTCATATGTCTTTTAATTTAGTTAAGAACTTAGCAACACGTGTAAGACTACGGTGCAGGTAGGAGGAAGAGGTGCTGGAGAACTGGGACTAGCTCTACAGTGAACAAAGCCACGCAATCCCCTGGTCAGTGAAGCTGATGTGTTCCATGATTGAGAGTTTCTATTAAGAGCAAAAAAAAAACATTGGTCAGGGAAGAGAGAACTGTTGAACCATCTCATTAGTGAGAGGTATATTGGAAACTATGTTTATCTCATAGATATTGGGTTTAAGCTGATGGTTCAAGAGTGAGGTGGAGATCTCTGTGTGAATATAGAAAATGTATTCAGTCTGAATATTTTCTGTAAATATTTGGTTGATGCCTTTCTTGTTATTTTCCCTCATAAGTAATATAACCTTTTCAGTTTCTTGTCTTCCAGATGATTGCTCCCACTAAATCCAGTTTGGTGTGTGTGTATACACATTAAAGATGGACCTGTATATTGTTTGACATATCTTGAATTTTAAAAAGACCAGAAGCTGAAGAAGGTAAACATATGGGCATGTTTTGGTAGGTTGGAGTTTAGCGAAGCAGCAGAATTCAAAATGAGACAAAGTCTTCTGATGACCCAGGCTTGGAGGACTGGCAAACAGAGAGGTGTAGTCCAGGAGGAATAGATCAAGGATCAGGTTCAGGGGCTGAGCAGAGTACTTAATGAAAATAGATCAATAATGTCTCATCGAGGAATAACCTGCTGAACCAGGTCAGTGAAACTGATGTGTTCCATGAATGAGTTTTTGCCAAGAGCAAAAAAACCTAATTTGTCAGGGAAGAGAGAAGTGTTGAACCTTCATGTTTGAGAGAGGTAAATTGTAGACTATGTTTATCGCATAGAGATTGGGTTTAAGCTGATGGTTCATGAGTGAGGTGGAGATATCTATATCAATGCAGAGAATGAATTCAGTCTGAATATTTTCTGTAAATATTAGGTTGCTGCCCATTACCTTTCTTGTTATTTTCCCTCATAAGTAATATAACCTTTTCAGTTACTGAAATGGGCTACTAATTGTCTTCCAGATGAATGTTGCCACTAAATCCGTTGGGTGTATGTACATATGTACATTAAAGATGTACCTGTATATTGTTGATTTGACATGTCTTGAAAAAGGTTTTTGGCCTGAAATATTGATCAGTATTGATATTGATCAATATAATACAAGCAGATGCCAAAATGTGCATAGGAATATGGAAATTATTTTTAAACACATTGGGCCTCATTTATCATTCAGGCGTACGTTCAAATCGGATTGTTAAGTGAGCATACGGCCATTTTTAGGGGAATTTCCGGATTTATCAAAATTAACGTGGGTGTATGGTAGGCTACGATGAAATCTCACGACGGGTCTCGACCTTGCGTACGCTTATCCCAGTGGCGAGGCAGCGACATTGCATGCAATGAACAGCAAAGTAATAGTAATAATCACTGCGGAATCAACAGGTAATAAACAAAAAGGTGCTCTTTGAAAAACATAGGTTATGTGAGCTTTAAAATCAGAGTTCGCCTTAAATGAGTACCTAATGGCACAAAGCAGTTCGTGCATGTGGGCAATATTTTAAAATGCACTTGACCTACGCGTTGTGGCTGTAGACATACGTTGTGTAGCCTAATTGTCTAAATAGTATCTGAATAAGTAGATTTTGAATCACTATTAGTTTAATCACTATTGTGCTGCCTAAATGGAATGAAGCAGAAGCCAGTTAAAATTATTACATCAGGAATGGCCTCTGTATAAGTATTTATTGCAGACAGCCATATGAAGATAATTACGCCAGTCATGTTGTATGCAAGACGCAAAATTGTTCATTTTTTTTGTTTTCTAGTTTTATTTGCCTAGAAGACCTAACAAACGTTAGCATGATAACCGGCATGATAAAAAATGAATGTCAGTGCTGCACCAGCAGTGTGGGCACTGACATTCATAAATGCAGATGAAAAATTGGGTGTTTGCAATTCCTGGAGCTTTGTACTGGGCTGTTAAACTGCCTTGCCAGGTGCAATGCAAAAAAGCTATACAATCAACCACCTGACACCACACACAATGAGAAGGCTAAAATTTTATATTAGTTTCCAGCCTTTTCCTGCGAATGAATGTAAATGATAGCTGTTGCTTGAACACATATCTACTGCTGCCTGTGCCTGTTTTGTAAAATAGTGTTTTTTTTTACACATGTTATTTCACAACAAATTAATTTGAGTTTTTCAAATGAGTGTATTCCTTAAATGGTTTCTGCCATCAGCTAATTCAAAATAAAAACTTATGAAATGTTGGCAAGTAATTACACAGGAGGATTATCACTTTCATGTGTATTTTGGCATGTTTTAATGAGCTAATCCTTGAGTAATTTACTTACTGCCATCATGATTTACTGTTGGTATGGTAATAATACCCTCGGTGAGACAGAAATGGAATTAAATGAGGAATATTAAATGTTTGTATACCACATATGAAATACATTAAAGAGATTTTACAGATGTGTCCAACTTTGATCTGTGTACAGGCTTTTGACCTTGAGATATTAGGTTTCTGACCTATAGGATACTGTCAGAACCCACATTTGCTCCTCCCTTCCTGACACCTTGGACCCCCTTCAATTTGCATACCGTCCCAACAGATCTACGGACGACGCCATCACCCTGACAGTGCACACCGCCCTCTCCCACCTGGATAAGGGTAACACATACGTGAGGATGCTGTTTATAGACTACAGCTCAGCATTCAACACAATTGTGCCCGCTAAGCTCATTCCCAAGCTCAGGATCCTGGGTCTTAACACCTCCCTTTGCAACTGGATCCTGGACTTCCTGACGGGCAGACCCCAGGTGGTGAGAATGGGTAACCGCTTCTCCTCTGCACTGACCCTGAGCACCGGAGCCCCTCAGGGCTGCGTACTCAGTCCCCTCCTGTACGCCCTGTTCACACACGACTGTGTGGCCACGCGCAGCTCCAACGCCATCCTTAAGTTTGCAGACGACACCACCATCCTGGGTCTCATCTCCAACAACGATGAGACCGCCTACAGAGAGGAGGTCAGCATCTTAGCAACATGGTGCCAGGACAACAACCTCTCTCTCAACGTCTGCAAGACTAAGGAGATGATCGTGGACTTCAGGAAGCGACAGGGGGGGGGTCACGCCCCCATTCACATCGATGGAGCTGAAGTGGAGAGAGTCTCCTGCTTCAAGTTCCTCGGTGTGTTCATCAGCGATGACCTATCCTGGTCCAGGCAATCGGTCGCGGCAGTAAAAACTGCCCAAAAGCGCCTATACTTCCTGAGGAGACTCAAGAAGTTTGGCATGTCTGCCAAAACTCTCACCAACTTTTACAGGTGCACCATTGAGAGCATTCTCACTGGCTGCATTACTACCTGGTATGGCAGCTGCTCCGCTGCTGATCGCAAGGCCCTCCAGAGGGTGGTGAAGACAGCGGAGCGCATCATTGGCTGCCACCTCCCCTCTGTGCAAGGCATCTACCACACGCGATGCCTTAAGAAAGCACAGAAAATCATAAAAGACTACAGCCACCCAGGCTATGGACTGTTCTCGCTGCTGCCGTCTGGTAGACGTTACCGGAGCATTCGGGCACGGACTACCAGACTCACAAACAGTTTTTTCCCCCAGGCCATCAGGCTTCTCAACCAGCAGCATTAATCGCATTCATCGCACCTCATTGTATGCTCTAGGCACTTCTTATGTACATTCAATGTACATCACCTTAATTTAATCTATTGCACATGTCTATCGGCACCTCCACACTTTATATTTAATACTCCTACTGTCCATATCTGGAACTGCTGCTAGTGTTTTACCGCTATGTATACTTATATTTGTTATTCTTGCCCTTATTTGATATATGTTTTTGTTTTTGTTTGTTTTTAATGCCTACTACATAGTTGTTGCTTGCCATGTCCTAAGAATTTCATTGTTCAGAATGACCTTGTGTTATACTGTGCACTTGATAAATAAAAACACTTTGACTTTGACTTTGACTTTGTATAGCTGTAAGGGGGGTCGGGTAGGAGGATCAGAAGCAACCGAAAAAAGGAATCGAAAAGTTATCCAAACAAAATGAATAACCGGTAGATAAAGAACATTTTTAAAATCGGGACAAACAAAAAGAAATGTCCCTTATGAAAACAGGATGATACTCGAAAATTCGAGTACTAAAATAAAGGGATAGTAATCCCGTAGTGTGTCCGAAACCGAAAACAACCCCAGTAGCTCTGGGTGCAACTCGAGTAACGAGCAGAGGTGAAAACAAAGGGAGATATTCCTGGCGTAAGCCAAAAATAATAACAACCCACGTAACTGGGCGAACTTGCAAAAATTAAGCAGAGCGAGAAAATGAACAGGTAGCACCTCTCTAGCTCTGACAACAGCCAGAGACAGAAAACAAAAAGGTGAAAAAGGAGAGAGGAGAGAGAAAAGAAACAGAAACTAGAGTTGAAGGAATATAATCTGAACTCTAAGGAAGTTCCTGAGTGATTGTCAAAAAATAAATAATCCAGTCTCACGGCTATACCTTGACCTGGCTTGGTGAACATGGCAATAATGACACACAAGCACCGGAAGGCGGAAACAGCATGCTTAAATAGCACCCAGGAAACCAGGAATAGGCGTGCCAGATAATGGGCGGAAGACGGGAAAACACGGAGCGGAAGGCGAAAGCACACGGCTGCAGAGAACCATAAACGCAGAGATGGAATAAAGGATAGTCAAACTGTGACTATCGCAGGAGTGGGGAACCTCATCCGAAAAGTGCACTAAGACACCTGATTCTACTTATCAAGGTCTTGATTGAAGACCATGATTAGTTAATTAGTTAAATCAGGTGTCTTAGTGCTGGGCTAAATCAGAAACCTGCACCCACGGCCCTACCTCTGCTGTATAGGAACACTCACGTTAGATGTGAAACACATTTATCACACAGTACTACAGTGATGGGTGTCCGCATCTCCCATCTCAGTAGTTTAATGGTTATGCCTATTGAAAGTAATTTTGATAGGATGTTACCACAGTTGGGTACTAAAAGATTAAATGCACAGGCATCTAGTTATTTTCATTAGTGATGTGTCATGCATCAATGACAATTGAACCCTGAAGAGGTTTTTTTTTTGAGAAATCACACAATTGAACTAAAATTAAACTGAATTTTGAGAATTGGTTGGAAAAGGGAAATTTAATTGATGGCATTCAAAGGAAGAGGGAACTGATTTAGTATGACCAGGCATGCTGGAATCATTGCAGAAGTGCGAGGGCCAAAAAAATAATAATATATATATACAGGTGCAGCTCAAACAATTAGAATATCGTGAAAAAGTTCAATATTTCTTGTCACTCATGTCAGAAAGTGAAACTCATATATTATATAGATTCATTACACATAGAGTGAAATATTTCAAGCCTTTATTTCTTGTAATTTTGATGATTATGGTTTACAGCTAATGAAAACCCAAATTCAGTGTCTCAGAAAATTTGAATATTGTGAAAAAGTTCAATATTGGAAACTCATGGTGCCACACTCTAATCAACTAATTAACTCAAAACACCTGCAGCTCGGAAACACTCTTTCACTAACAACGAATCGCTTCAGGTACTGCCTTATATTGGAACTAGTCGGCTGTGATTGGCGCACACACTTACATATTCCCAGCCAATCACAGCCACACATAACAGACAGTTAAAATTGACAGTTACGTTTAAAGTTTGACAGTTGACACAAGACGCGGCTAACAAGCTAACGACACAATTAAAACACACAGCACGCTATTTACAACTATGTACACATTGACCGGGTAGCGGCTCACTACCCGGTCCTAGCTGGCCAGTTGGCAATCTCCAGGCCGCCACAATATTATTAATTTGAATAAATGTCATGGTATAATCGTGTATTCAAATGCAGATACACCCTATTTAGATGTCTCATTGTCTGTTATAACCCTCTACTCTGTGCTTTTGAGGGTTTGATGTTTAACAAATGTTTTGATTGTGTAGATTGAATCTAAATTGACTCTTACCATTAAGACAAAGGCACAGTTGAGGGTCATAATTGAAAATTGGAAATTGAAATGTGATGTATCTGCATTTGAAGACCATTGTACTGAAATACTATTGCTGTACCAAAAAAATTAAATGAATAAATAAATAATAAAATGTATTATTTTACTTGGTAAAATTAAAAATTACGTAGTGTAACTACATAAAAGCTACCTTTCCACAGCCGAAAGAAGATCCGTTTTTTTAAATGAATGTAAATTGCACAATTTGGACACGTGGGAGTTTGTGTGTATATATAGCCTATACAAGAATTTTATATAAATATAATGCAAAGGAATTTCTCACCAATTATCAGTAGCCTATAGCCTACACAGCAGAATATAAATCATTTTAAATGCAAAGATGGGTGAAATTGGCAGAGAATGGAACATCAAAGATAATGGATAAGCAATGGGATTTAAACAGGGCATTCTTTAAATATTTACAAAATACAGGATTAATAGACATATGAATCAATAATGTAATTGGAATGATACAACACACTCCCCCGTACAGTATGTGGCGGTATGCACCTTTAACGTTTGGAGCCGCTATTAAGCCAAAGAAGAAGATGCTTGGCGCTCAAATTCAAATTGCACCGTCTAGAATTTTCAACAATCAGCAGTTACACCGCAACAGTCTGGACTGCTGGTAAGTTAAGGTTACTTATTACTGTTATTTATACTATTATTATCCATTCATGTTATCAATAATGTGCTGGTACCGATTGTGAATGATTAACGTTGGCTAGTTAACACTAACGTTAATGCCCTGCTACAATGTTAGCTAGAAGAATAGCGAACATTTTTGTGTTAGCTAGGTTAGTTAATGTCACTGTGAGAAAATTGATCGGTTTGTTCCATTTGCACATGAATGTTTGTGGATTTTTATTTGTGATGTTATAGCTAACGGTCCAGAGGAAAGGAACTTTTGCTTAGCCTGGGTTCCAGAAGTAAGGTAAGGCATAACTTTCCCATTCATTGTCTCCGTAACGCAAGACATTTAATAAAATCCCTAGCTAGCATTAGATAAAGAGTTTTAAAAATGAACCATTCACCTACGATATGAATCGTGACATTATAAAAATCGATTCAGGGCAAAACATTTTTGTAAAAATTGCAAATGTAGCTAACGCTACAAGACTGTTAACGGTTTTTAAGAGGTTGGAACTACGTATCCCATAAAGCATTGCGAATGATGTAATCGTAGCACAAAATGCGAGATGTACATTTACGTTACCTGACATCTTCAGCTATTTCTCAAATTAATTTTAGCGAATGTTACGTTACCTATAATTCAAATTTGATGAGTTACAAATGTGCCTACCTAATGTTAACTCATTCAACACACTATGCAAGCTTGAGTTAAGATGGCTAACGTCGTGATTTAACATGAGGTAAACAAGGGGCCAGCTTTTCGTCTCTCAACCTCAGCACTGATATAATGTCGCCCTCTGCTGATATCTATGATTTTCCCATTGGGCTCCATTCATTTTTGACAGCAAATTTAAAATATTTCTGTTAATATAATGATGTTAACTCTGCGCATTATATTTCTTTTTAAAAAATCGCTTATCATTTTTCAAAGTAATTTTTTTGGTTCTTACAACAAAGATATGATTTTTTTTTTTGTATTATTTATTTTGGCCTATCTGTGCCTTCCTCGTTGGACATGTGACTTGATTGGGCCTATCTGCGCCTTCCTCGTTGTACATGTGACTTGACTGGACACAACTGCATGTGCGATGAGCGCAAAATGAAAACTTCCTGGTTCGTGGTTGGTTTCTATTGGCATCGCTGTCTCTACATTATATATACTCTTACCCTGCGTTCACACATCCAGCAACTTTGGTCGCCCAGTCGCCGGAAGTCCATTCATTCTCTATGAAGCTGAGCGACGGTCAGCGACCTGAGCGACTAGGAAACTGAGCGACCAAAATCGGCCGATAAATGTTGCCCGCAACTTAACTTTTGAGCGACCATCGGCCGTAACAGCCAATCAGAGTTCCACACTTCATATTTCCCCAACCGACACGAAACCATTTCGTGAATAATTGTTCCGCCCGATTTCACTCAAATTGCAGCAATGGAGTAGCAGCTAATAATGATGGTCCAAGCCTACCACGTCCTGTTCAATGTATAACATAACCTTAAAGGATATGTGTAGCTGTTCTACCAATATCACATTGAGCCAAAAAATACATGTTGAGTTTTATACATACATCTATCTATGTATCTAGCGTAGATAGTAGATAAAGATCGGTAGCTCGCGACGAAGATAGATATAGGCTAGCCTATCGCTAGCTAGCGAGAACACATCATTATCAGTGTCATGACATAACTATAAAGAATAGGATGCATCGCAAATATGTCTTTGTTATACGTAGGCTATTGCCGTTGTTTCTCTTTATCAAATAATTGTAGCTGCACAAACTGACTTGGATGACACAACGGGAAGCTCTTGCCCCGCCCCCAGCCTCGTAGAATTGACCGACTCAGCGACCAGTTGCTCGCTGTGTGAACACAGGGTAAGGGTAAAACCAAAATCCACTCTGTTCCCAGGCTACAGAGGGGGAAAGTTGAGAAATCAAATGCTGGCCTCTGACAGAGATGGAGGAAGTTTGAGAGAATGGAAAAATAATGGTGCACCTTAGCTTATCTTGACCACCGCTAAATTTTACTTTTTAATGTTAATTGAAAATAAAAATAAGTATGAATTTTGTGCTTACACTTGTTTTTCTTATGGTACAGTTTAAGATTCTTATGTTTTGAAATGTTTATGCATACTAGAGATTCACTTATCTGCACTTAAATATTAATGTTGGAGTTATGAATTTAGCTTAAAATGTATAACTAATATTTATCTCAAATATCTCTTGTAATAATTGCATTTTTCAACAGACCCTGATTTGTTAATAAAAGACAATTGTAATCAAGTTTTTACACAGTTTAATAGCTGGAGCTACCTACCACTATTTAAAATGCAATGTTACTCTGTTGATTATATCTGGTCATGCTCATTAGTGTAATTTTAAAGCAACTAACCAATTGTACTATTTTAATTGGAGGTTGTCATGAGATGCCCTCTTCACCATATTTCTGGTGAGTTCATGTATTTAACCACTTTCTTGGCAGTGCAATCCATGATCATTCAACAGTTAATTTATATGGCTGTGTGCTTATTTTGACAAGTGTGATTGGCATTTCACTTGTACTTGGTTGATTATTATTTCTGTTGTCTTATAGGCCAGGCAGGAATTCATGAGAATTATAACAATCAATCTCAAGCCAAAGTTCCTGAGTGTTCTGGAAAAGTACACCCCAAGACTATTGGCATTTTTATTGAATGATTATTATGATTATTGAATGTCTACAGCAGGTTAGTAAATAAAATCTGATGATGACTAATTCACCTCTAGTTGATGGGATTGGATGGGAGCTGAACAGTAAAGTATGGATATTTAACCATTTCATGATGTTAAAGTAATTGCTTTGTCAGTTGTAAAATCATTAGAAGTGCTAATGATAACACTGGGATAACTGAGTGGAAACTGAGCAAGGGTAGATTAAATTATAATCTCTACTCATTTGTGAATGTTTTTATCAATCTACACATCTCATATGCTACTCATCAAATGCTCCTCTGTCATGTGCTCCTCATGGGTTTGAGGTGTGCACTGCTCACTGCAAAAGCATTTTATTAACAAAACTTTCTTGCCACTTTACAGGACAGAACCATGGTGAAAAAAGGAGGGAGGTCACAATCCAGTGCCCGATCCTATATATGGGCGAAGAACAGGATGCTCTCATTAGAGAATTCCTGGTAAGCCTCGTTTACCTTGTTTTATGTGTCAGACATTCCTTTATATTTTTATGAAGATCCTCATACAGTGGGAAAAGTTTTAATGCCCACGGTTTTCTTTTGAGATACTGTGTACAGTGTTAGTGTTTTCCCTTGACTTAGAAGTAGCACACCTTGAATTAAAGATACATTTTGAATGCAAGTTTAACATTACACTCCTCTCTGTACACCAGTCCTATCAAGGCTTATTAGAAATAAGCAGTTTATACTTAATCAAAGGCCAATATTAGACACTATATCTCTCTCACACACACGCACACACATACTCTCACGCTCTCTCGTCTGAAAATGATCAATAACTACATGGTTTATCTTTAGTCATCGACAAGTTGCTGACTGAGTCTTTTTACCTTTCTAAATCCTGTCCAAGCAATGTGTAAATCTATTCAACATAACTTCTAATACATGATTCATGCTTTCCTGTCTCCAGGGATGATTATTCCAATCCAGAGGAACTTCTGATGGACAACTATTGACTCCTCAAGCAGAAATGGTCACTACACCACTGTGAAACTCCCTAGGTGTTCCAGATGAATTATGCCTATGTACACGCCTGTGCTCTGCCTCATTTGAAGGACATTTTTTTGCCTACATTGAGTACCCCCGTCTCATAAATGCAATTACTGTTGCTGTTAAAATTGTGATTATTTTTGTTCCATTCACATTTCTGACAGCCTGAAAATACATTTAATGTATGTAAAATACATTTCAGAAATGCATTTGTATATTTCCACAATGCATTTTAAATACATGAGAATTGGCAGTTTCATTTATTTAGTAAAATACATTTTTATGTATATAAAATGTATTGTGGAATGCATTTCAAAATGCACTTTGCATACATTTGAAATACATTCGCAATGCATTTGTCATGCATTGTAAATACATTGCAAATATATTTGAAATACATTTCTATATGTTTCTGAATGTATTTCAAATGTATTGTGACATGCATTTCAAAATACATTTGAAATACATTCGCAATACATTTTTGACATGTATTGTAAATACATTGCAAGTATATTTGAAATGCATTTCAAATGTATTGTGACATGCATTGTAAATGTATTATAAATACATTGCAAATATACTTGAAATACATTTCTAAAAATGTACAAAACGGCCAATTGTCATATTAGAATAGAATAGAATAACTTTTATTTTCCTGTTAGGGAACTTCAACTTCAGTTGTAGCCGCAGCAACAACAAAAAAGACATAGACAGTGAGGCAGACCAAACAAACATATCAAATAAAGACATTCAATAGAATCATTGCATTAATGAAACTAATTAAGTGAATTAAAGGGCTCTATCTTGGCGATCTAGGCGCTTGGTCTAAGCGCATGGGGTAAAGTCCATTAGGGCGCGTCCCCCAAGTTTTTTTTTTTTAGTTTTTCGGCGTTTTATTTTGGCGCTAAGCACGCGCGCAACGCGCAAAATGGCTGAACTTAGTCTCTTCATTAAATTATAGGTGTGTCTAGGGGCGTGAAATCAAAATGTCCTATCCACTTCCCTTTAAAAGCCTGCTTTTTCACCTTGGCGGATTGCTTGATGGCGAAACAGACATGTTTGTGTGTGTTTAGTGCGATCAAGGAATAGGCTAAATGGATCAATAGTATGATCAATATTATTCGGACTAACCATTTGCCTATGAGTGCCCGGTAATTCCCGACATGGCTGTTATTTTACAAAATATATGCGGTTACATTTCGTTAAAAGGACCTGCAACAGCTGAGAATAAGAAAACGTGCTTGTTCAACGAATTTAGTTTGATTATGCAATGAAAGTGTCAAACATCAATTCCATGAGGCTGTTCTCATGGAGTTCTCAAAGTTCAAGCTTCATCCGAAGTGCATTAGGCTACCTGCCTACTAAACTGGTCATTCTCTGGTGTCACAGTCATGAAACCCATAGAACAGCTCTATAACAGAGCAATGAAGGTATATGATGGGAACACACCACTCACACCACACACCCAAAACAAAAAAAAAACAAAAATCAACTCAAACTTTTTTGAAAAAGAAAGACTTTTTAGAACTTTGCTTATATATATAATGCCCTATATAAATGCCCCCCCCCCCCTCCCCCCCCCTGGATCAGAAAAGGAAAAAAAAAAAAAAGGACCACACCAGATCAGAGAGGGACTGTGAGGTGTCAGTCTCAGAGAGTCAGTCTCAGTCCCAGTCTTTGTCTTGTCCATCAAGGGAAAAAAAAACTGCCTGAACCTTCCAGTCCCCCCCCTAGACCAGTCCCACACCTTCACCACCAGAGCCAGGCCAATCAAGAATGCGTAGACAACCAAATATGTAGTCATTCAGCCGCCCCTGGACTGTCCTAAGTGTCTGTCCTGTCCCTCTGTGTTCCCTGCACCCTTTTGTTCTTGTTGTTCATTGCATACATCATTTGTATATGTATGTCCCCCATGCATACATCCCTTATGCCCTTATCCCTACCCCCCTCATATCTTTCCCTTATTGATTACTATGTTTTGATGCCTGTCTTGTCATGTCAATGAATGATGTTAGTAGTGATATTGATGTTAGTAGTGTAGTGATGTTAGTGATTAGTTAGTGTTGTGTAGTGAGTGTGAATGTGTTAGTGTTAGTGTTGTGTTTGTTGTTAGTGTTGTTGTGTTGTGTTTGATGTTGTGTTGTGTTTGTGATGTGTGTGATGTTGTACTGAATGAATGTTGTTTCAGGTCCGTCCTTTGTTTTTGTTTCAGGACTACGTGTGGAAATTAGGAACGGGTGGAAATTAGCTATATTTTTAGCATACTATATGTGTTGATGTGATCATGTTATGATGTACATGATGTGATGTTCATTAATGTGCACAGTCCTAAATAAATAAATAAAAAATAAATAAATAAATAAATAAATATTGATTAATAACATAAATACCGTTATTTTGCCTTAATGATTACACTAAATACAATAACGCTGTCAGGTTGGCAACCCATATGTTCACGCATATTTCCCCTTGTTTTATAATGTCCTGCTTATGGAAATGTGACCAACCTGTTTTACTCGTAGCGTAATGCTTTAAAACAATCACAAGACCGTGAAAAGTGTGACTTACAGCAGGGGAAACAGAGAACATGCAGCGCACATGCAGAGAATGGCATTCAAATGAATTGTGAACTAATTGTGTAACATGCTGCAAATTTGTTTGTTTCTTATTAGACGCTTAGTTCTCTTCTCGTTTTGTTCAGTTATGGAATAACAGGTGAAATCAACTAGGGTTCAAATTCAGTTAACATGGTGACATTTATCTCCGTTGTTTAACCATAGGCTAAGTAAAAACCCTTACGCACAGCGAATCCGCTGTAGCTTAGGATATTTGAAAAACTATAAATGCAATATTCACTGGACAAGGTTTTGAACTTTTTAAAGTTTACTTACAGGCTGTAGGCCTAGAGAGCTGTATTGTAATGACATCTGAAGCGCATTTTCAGAACGCAAATGTCCGTCTATTGCAGTGCGAGTTTTCCTTTGAATAACAATTCACGCATTAGATGTAAATGACAATTCTTGATATAGGCTTGATATAGGTGTTATTAGCAAATGAAAAGCCATTTTTAATGAATAGCCATTGTGCCGTAACAGAAGATTGTCCTCCCAGAATATTACAGGTATTATTGCCAAACATAGGCTAAATCATAGCTTGATCCAGGATAATTGCGAATAGTCTATAGCCTATACATGTAACCTTACACGTACCATCGCCTGGATGTTGATGGAGTGGGCTGAAAGCAATTTAACTCAGCATTTCCCTTCGCTGAGGGACAGGTAGCTATGTGGTCTTTGACCTATGGACCCTTTTATTATTATGCATTTATTATAGCCTACACAATAATAATATTTCACATAATCTTGATATTTTTAGTTATGCTTGTGTGCGCCCCTGTGTGTAACAGACAGGAGGGTGTATGCGCGTTGTGCACATGCCTATGTAGACGCACTTATATGCGTGTTTAAAATAACATGTAAACAACTGCAACATAACTTTAGACCAGGTTTTTGGTGGTTTTAGCGCAAGCGCTTTCTGCTGCCTCAAGATAGCAATACACCAAAAATAATCCTGGCCACTCCTCATCTTAAGACCAAAACGCCCAGGTCACTTGTAATGGGCGCAAGAATACATGGCATTTAAACGAAGTGAACGCAAGGCGTTATAATGAACCACGCGCCGGGTGTAAGATAGCAAAGACACTTGCGTTTGGGTTAGCGCTGGGTGTAAGATAGGGCCCAAAGTGGAATACAGCCATGATTAAAAGTAGCCCCCGCTGTCCCGAGATGTCCAGTGTCATTAAGCAGTTCAACACACAAACTCCGCTTCCACTTCTTTCCTGTATACATGCAGTGTTGCGGTCTCTGTACACTGTCGTCGAAATGGAGCACCGAACTGCGTCAACCTTCCCAGTCGTCGCCTCACTCCTCCCCCATTATCTTCTCCTTCCCTGGTTGCCTTTTGAAGATTGCCTGCACTCCCGATTCAGTCCCGACATCTTCAACTCTGGTGAAGAGCGATGGTAAACTTTGTTGCTGCCGATCCAACGGACATTCCCGAGCATATGTTGAGAATGCGTCTCCATGGTGACGACCACAAACAAAATTATATCGACTAGACAATTCGTCAATATTATCAAAACGAGCAGCAGGAGTGCCCTGAAAAATCTCCAGCCAGCTTCCCCGTCCCACCACAGACACACAGCATGAAAAAAACAAAAGACAAAAGCCAGACACAACAAAACACATTCAAATGAACAAACACAAGAGAGAGCTGGACTACATGTTATTATAATAACATAATATTATGCTATTATGTTACATGTATGTGAAATACATTGCTGAAAATGTACGGGGAAAAAAATCCGTATGGGACTAGCTAGGTGCCGCAGTTTCGATTCTGGCGTTAGACTATGCAGTCGCTGAATTGGGACATCATTAATAAAAAACACATTAACAATAAACACCAAGAATAATGGCATTGAAAATAATAACGTTAGGCTAAGAGCAGGCAGAGCAGTGCAGATGGCCATGAACATAACTTATGAACTAAATCATATAGGCTAGTCTAGAATTTAATCGTGACACTCAGAAATGTATAAATTTATTTATTGTTCGGGATTATAACACACACATGTTGTTCGGGACTATAACACACATTCAGAATGAAAGACATATCGGAGGGGGGAATGATAGCATACTGTATATCAGGACTGCCCAACCCTGTTCCTGGAGATCTACCTTCCTGTAGATTTTCATTTCAACCCTAATTTGGAAAACCTGATTCTACTAATTAGCAGCTCAACTTGATCTCTAGCTGTTAAATGAGGCATTTATTTGTTAAATTAGCTGAAACTACGAGTTTACAGGACATCAACACAGCCACCGAGTAGCAGCAAACAATAGAAAATATAACATAGCTATGCATTCAGTCAGCAGCGCACTTCTATCCTTCTACAGTCTATGCTTCTATCCCAAAGCCATATTTAACGAGAAATCTGAAAAGCACTGACCTTCCTAATTCTTCATCTTCACATTCCTCACCAAAATGATTTAGCCTCTAGGCTAACGTTACTGGTATATTATTAGTGTGCCCGGCTGTTGTAAAGATGTCATTCATAGCCTATCCTAAATAAATTTGGGGCGCACTTTGATTGCCTTTACTCAAACCTGGACAGCGGGGATGCAACATTAATGTTAAAACAGTATTGTTTAGTTTTGTTTAGCTGCACTTTAATTTATTATGCTCTGATTCTTTTGACATTTTTGCAGAAGCATGTTCGCAATATACTGCCCTTCAAAGGCAAAAGCCTACATTTCAGTATTTATTAGTCAAATATGTACTACATTGTGAAAAAGGTGTCACTATGATATAAATAAAGACAAAAATCTAGCCAATTGGTTAACACTTGATTGATTGGATGGATGCGATTTTATGTATTATTTTGGTGACTAGACATGGAAAATACAGACATAGATGATAAGCAAAGTTTTTGCATGCCAGAGAACTTTTTGCAACCAAATTATCGAGTGCACCATGCTACGCAATAAAGTAGTCCATGGATACTCGACTCGCGTTATGGATTTACTTTGTTGAATGTAAGAGCATTGAATGTGAGAGAGAGCCTACTCAAGACTCGTCATGTTTTGGACTTAACTTGTTGAACGTGAGAGAAGGGCATCCTTGTGCTTTACAATTGATATTTTACTGGGCTATAAAAGGTTGGCTAACGTTTTAATTGTGCGTTGCTTGCGTGTAGCCTACTTTTTGCAAGGAGATGCGTCGATTCGGTAATCCGTTAACGTTACCGCTGTTATATTCGGTGGTCAGACATTCAGCCATGTTGTGTTGCATGAATTGACAGGGAGGATTTGTTTGTCCTGGATGCTTTGAACACAATTCTGATTGCATATGGGAGCAGTTTTCCAGTTCTCTCATTAGCTAGCATGTAACGTTAGCTAACGTTTGCTCGCGCAAGCTAGTAATTTTGTAGATTGCCTATCTAATCTATCTTCAGTAGACTAGTCTTTCTTATCTTTGCCTGGGTGTCGGCGTTTCAAAGCTATTTACACCAACATTTTCCCTCGAGAGCAATGGGCCATTCTGATATAGGCTCAGGCTAGGTTAGACTCAACAACAACAATATGTTTTCACTTTATTCAGTCTGCCTATGTGTATCTGAAATGCTTCAGTGATTGACATATAGCCTACAATACCAAGGTAAAACACCATAACTTCAGCGCGGTAAACAGTAACTTCACTTTATTCAAGCTATTGTCCGTGTGTCAGAAATACTTTGGTGACAGATATTATACAAAGGTAGAACACCGTAACGTCAGCGCCGTTGTTGTGCCGTAGAATGCACCCCTGCCGTGGATTGCACCCCCTGACGGGAGCGCGCGCGCTTACGTCATTCGGTTAGAAAAGTTTCTGAATTCGCTTCGTTTCAATATCGTACCAATATAATATGAAGGAGGTATTCATATTATTGTACTATAATGCTTTGTGAAGGGTATCCTTGTTTTAAAGATGGTAAGCAACCTTCGATTTTATACTCATTTCAATTTAGACTCAAAACACGGAATTGGCCAGGGGTATGTTAGACGCAAATCCATAGCTACTTTTCTTATGGCACGATCGCATTATGCGAAAATATAGCCCAGCTATAATTACAAAATTAGCTGGAATTTTACTGGGGTTAGCCTGTATGTAGCTACTCGTAGCTGGGGAAATAACAGCTTCCTTATCCAGCAGATCAGCTCGACTGAAAATTAAATGTGATCCACGGTTATCATATGCAAGTCATATAGCTAAACTATACTGGATACTTGGCAGGACCCCAACGATCACCGTCAAGTATTTCTTTAAATGTTTTCTTGCAGCTAAATGAATGCAAATAAAAATGTATCCCCTATATATCACTGACTATTGCATGCTTTGACCCTCCAGACACACAGCGGTCACATATATGTTCCCCAAATGTATGTCATATCATGCTGGAGTCAAGAGAGTGTTTTATTTCCTGGCACGGCTGTTTTTCTAATTGCCGTGAAATGCACCCCCTCTTAACTTTGGCTAAAAAGGTACCACATACATGAAACTCACAGTGGTAACTCATTTTGACTCCATATGAATGCCCTAAAAAGCATTTGATGCTGGGGTCACCAGAAACATAATTACAAGGGGGTGCATATTCCGGCAGGGCTGTATTTCCGCTTGCCGTGAAATGCACCCCCTCTTAACTTTGGCTAAAAAGGTACTACATACATGAAACTCACAGTGGTAACTCATTTTGGCTCCATATGAATGCCCTAAAAAGCATTTGATGCTGGGGTCACCAGACACATAATCACAAGGGGGTGCATATTCCGGCAGGGCTGGATTTCCGCTTGCCGTGAATTGCACCCCCTGCTAACTTTGGCTAGGAAGGTCTCACATCCATGAAACTCACAGTGGTAACTCATTTTGGCTCCATATGCATGCCCTAAAAAGCATTTAATGCTTTTAATTTAATTAAACATATTGTCCCCACCTGTACACTACGATAATTTTATGCGAAGGTCAATAGGAACATAATTATCGGGGTGCAAATTCTTTCTTTCTGGCGGGTTGTAAATTTAGATTTGACATAAAATGCACCGCTTCCAAGCATTTTATGCTCAGGTCAGCATTAACATTATTTTCGGGGTGCAAATTGTTTCTTTGAAATGCACCTCTCCTGACATTGGCTTGGAAACTGATTTTGTGGAATTTATTATTGCTGAACAAAGTAAAACATAATAAACACACGTATTTAAAATTTCACTTGTGAGTAGCTTTTTTCCCAAAAAGTATTAAATTAAATACACTTCATGAAAACATATTATTCGGCATTTACATAGTTTGTGCTTTAAGAAGAAAAAATATTTTAAAGTTATTTAAATATTTTAAAGTGGAAATTGGACATTTTTACCATAATTAAATTTAAAACATTTCACATATACACACTTAATCCCAATTCATTGAGGTACAATTAACTGCACTTGTATTGTGAATAATTTATTAAAATTTATTATTTAGTAGATTTTTGTTAAATTCCAAATTTTGGTCACGACAAGTAGGCAACCATTACGGAGTGGTAAAGCGACGACGAGCTTTACGTTAATTCCCTCAACAATTTTTGCTGCTGACAGATCGTTTGAGAATCGGAAAGGAGTAGCCTATAAAACCCAACTTAAGGTAAGCTTTTGTCATTTATTTGTATCACTATTCATGCATTTGAGACTTGGAATTTAAGTACTGTAATGTCTACGTTGAAAAGTTATTTCCAATATTTCGATTTATAGCTACATTTCTAAGAGAAAAACATCTTTGCAGAAAATGGATCCTTCTTTGTTCAAGGACATCTTGTACTACAAGAGCAAGGGTGAATACTCGGCGAACATTTCTAAAAATGTAAAAAATATAATTCGCCGAAAAGCGTCCAAATATGATTTAGAAGGTAAGTGGCATTTTCGTTAACTTTTGTTAGAAGTTGACGGATAGAATTTATATTTCTGACAATACGTTATAATGTATTGTTCTCTTCATTAAGCTAGCCTTTACACGATATGATGCCTCCGATAATTTAGTGTGTTTATTTAATTAACCTTTATTTAATTAACCTATTTAAGTAACCTATTTAAGAGAGACCTCTTGAGATTAAAAATCTAATTTCCAAGAGTGTCTTGACCAGACGTAGGATGTAGTCTATGTGTGTATGTCAGATAGATAGATTATGCTACCCTAATCTATTATATGCAAATTCTAATTTTTCATATAACTAGCTACCTTACCCTACCATGTTTCAATCGGACATAGCAATTTCTGAATTATTACCATAGCAAGGGTAAGACACATAGTATGCACACAAAAACGCTTCAAAAACACGTATCCTTGCTAAAGACAAATTATTCATCCCCAATGGAAAGTTATTCACCCGTCAAATGATCTATTCGGAAAATTAAATGACATGTTTGTGCATTTGTATCTGCCACTTCTCTACAGTGAATCACCTGAAAAATAGCCTTATACTATTTTAAAGCAACATTTTATTTTATTTTAACACAACAAGTGAATTGAATAACAAATAATGAAGAGTCCATATCTTAAATAAACTGTAGGTGTCCTCAATTTCAGCTAATCCCAGAGACTATCTGCTTCTTTGTTGTGTTTTTGTCACTCCCCATGTGCAAAATGTCTGTAAAAATCATATATGATCATCCTTGCAAAGTTTTATAAAAAATCATATATGTTGATTAGTATTCTATTATATATTTGTATACAATTCTTATACAATCTTTAAATGTTTTTTATAGGGAGTACCATGCATGTTAGGGAAGTATTTAATTTTACTATGAAATGTATATGCTAGTTCTCTACCACGTATTTATTTTATAAGTTTTGTAAATGGAATATATGATTTCTATAGGATTTTTACAAACCTTTTGCATATGGGTCAGGAGCTCATACAACCACTTTTATAGACTTTAATTATACATGCAGGCTAATACAGGTATTTTCCATTTATGATTCCACTTATGATCTTTCATTTTGTCATTATCTCTATATTCCCAAATCAAAATTTTGTTCATTTAAATGAGTAGTTTCTTGGCTTTATTATTAATATTTTATGTTGCAGAAATGTTTGCTCTGTCCATTTTACTAGCTCCAGGTAACTCTTTACTCTCTTTTGACGGGGTGCAATATTTTCCATATGTTTTGCAAACTGCATCCAATGTGCAATGGTCAATCAATTTGGGGCACTCCAAAAAGAGAAATTATTTTTCTCTTGCTTGAGGTTTCTCAACTAACCCAACTGTGACATACTTAAAAATGTGTTTGCTTGAGTTAATTTGTCTTATTTATTTACTAGGAGGAGAGTTGTATTATTACAAAGGACCTGCCAGGTCTATCAAAACCAAAGTGGTTTGCGGTGCTGAAGAGGCAAATGCAGTCTTTGTAGACATCCATGCCAGCTCAACGGGGGCCCACTGTGGCCAAAAAAAAACCAGACATGCAATATCTAAAAGATTCTTCTGGCCTGGAATGTCTGCAGATATTGATAAATGGGTGAGCAATCATCACAACAGCTCTTGAAATTTAGTTTGGAACTTCAGTACACTTCACTTAAACATGAACTTAAACACAACAATAGACATGTATATATTCTGACCAAATTAAAGACCAATATATTTTTGTATCTGTGTACCTGTTATTGTTACACTCATTAATTCAAATATTAATTGCTCTTACCCACATTTTTGTCTGCTGACGGTTAAGGTTTTCATGTTTAAATGTTTTAAACAGGTGTCAGAATGTGTGGCGTGCCAGTCCAGTTCCCATACCATCAAACAGGAGGTGCAGTATACCCCCATAAAGGTAGATATGGTTTGTATACACAGGTTAAGTAGTGTCCCGACTCCCTACACTGCAGAATGTTCACACATTAAGAATATGGCTAGTTATTTTTCTTGAGATCCAGTAATGATTTACATAGAGCATACTAGGGATCCTCTGCTTGTTCTGATGTTATGTGTTCTGCTTTTTAAGGTTGCACATCCCTTTGAATTGGTTGGGATGGACCTCATTGGAAAGCTTGCCACAACCAGGAAAGGCTATAAGTACATTTGTGTAATGGTGGATTACTTTACAAAATGGCCACAAGCCTATCCACTGAGGACCAAGTGTGCAGATGAGGTCACAGAGTGCATACTACTCTTTTTCCACCAATTCGAGGCTCCAAAGAGGATCCTCACAGACCAAAGGAAGGAGTTTGTTAATGCGGTAATTCTGGACTCCTTGATAATTACTTCCTAGCCAACTGAATAATCAGAATTTATTTATGATCTATGTATCCATATTTTTGAACCTATCCTAACCTATTTAGATTTAAAGCTTTATGTGGTCAAGGTAAGGTGTTACATATATAATAAGAACTCTTTCACCTTACCAATAAAATATTTATCAAACCCGTATTTAAATATCTGGAAACAAACCATAATTTAGTGTATTTTATATTAACAGATCAACAAGAGGGTGTGTGCCAAACTGAACATAAAAAGGAGTTTGTATTCACCCTACCATCCTCAAACCAATGGTTTGGTGGAGAGGATGAATGGGACGATACAGAGGTGAGGAAAATTTAGCTTGGTTGTTCCGTAATTTATTCAGTATATACCCATGCATATATGTCTTAAACTGGTAACCTACAATTAACATGCAATGTTGGTAAGAAATATAGTTTTTTATGAAATAGAAAATATGAAGATATTAATGATTAAGTATTTAAATGTGTTTACTTTTTCAGAGCTCTGTGCAAACTGGTGGGACAAAAAACAGAGACATGGGACGAATACCTGGATGCTGTAATGTTTGGACTGCGCACCAAAAAACAGATCACAACAAAATTTCCCCCGTACTACCTAATGTTTGGTAGAGAGGCCCGGTATCCTTCAGAGGTTCCAGAGCACTACATGGTTGGTGAACAATTCCTGATATGTTCCAAATGGAATGCTTTACTGTATTTAATAAATGTAGTACAAATCCCAATTCCAAAAAAGTTGGGACAGGGGCAAAAAAAAAGACTGGGAAGTTTAAAAAAAAAAAAATTCAAAAACCTGTTTGGAACATTCCGCAGGTAAACAGGTGATGCTATCATGACTGGGTATAAAATGATAACAAAATACTCTTGATCCCTTTAAGTGATCCATCTATATCTACTGAATATCTGGCAGTAGAGTGATGGTTTGAGGCTCGTTTGATATCGCAGACCCTGGATGACTTACAGCCATTTAGCCAACCGTGGGTTCCAGACTATTCCTTTGTAATTTACAGTTTAATCTAGTCCTACCCCCCAATTCCCATAGAGATCCATTCAAATGTAGAGCGGTTATAATATTGAGTATTGAAGGGATCAAGAGTATTTTGATATCCTTTTATACCCAGTCATGATAGCATCACCTGTTTACCTGTCAAATGTTCCAAACAGGTGTTTTTTTAAACTTTCCAGTATTGTTTTGCCCCTGTCCCAGGCATCAAATTCTGAATTAGCATATATTCACAAAAATCAATAAAGTTGATAAGATAAAACATCCAATATATTTTCTTTGTACTGTTTTCAATTAAATATATGTAAAAAAGAATTTACAAATCACTGCTTTCTGCTTTTTTGTGCATTTTACATACTGTCTCAACTTTTTGGTAATTGGGGTTTGTACGGAAGGAAGTATTTAATGCTTCTAAAGTTAGTGATGGTTGTGTAATTGTATTAAAATACCAGTTTTTTGTTGTCACAGGTAGACAACAGTGTTGAGGCGGTTGTTGGGCAAGAAAGCGTGTCGGAGGACATTGAGCGCCTGGATAAAATTAAGGCGGTTGTTCAGGACAATGTCAGAAAGGTACAGGAAAGCACCCAACGGAGGTTGAAGTCAGGTGCTCCCAAACCTGACTTCAAGGTTGGGGACCAGGTGATGAGGCAAAATGTGAGGAGCCAACAGAGGAAGGGTGGAAAGCTGGAAGCCAATTTTCTTGGCCCTTACATCATCACAGCACTCCAGGGGAAAAGTGCTGATCTGCAGGGGGACAGTGGAGCTTTTTTCCCGAAAGTTAATGTGGATCATCTCCAGCATTTCAGGGAGGAGAAGCCACGTATACCCCGAAGGATTGGCACACCAGCTGCCCCTCGACCCTCTGTCATATTTTTTGCTACATCAGCCAATCCAGCAGCAGCAGCCCCAGTGGCCCCAGAAGCAGCGGCCCCAGTAGCAGCGGCCCTAGAAGTAGCGGCCCCAGTGGCCCAAGAAGCAACGGCCTCAGTGACCCCAGAAGCAGTGGCCCCAGAAGAAACGGCCCCAGTGACCCCAGAAGAAACGGCCCCAGTGACCCCAGCGGCCCAAGAAGCAGCGGCCCCAGTAGCAGCGGCCCCAGTGGCCCCAGAAGCAGTGGCCCCAGTCACCCCAGCAGCCCCAGTGACACCAGCCCCAACATACACAAGGATTTTAATTGAAAAATGTATGTTTTTGAAAGTATTTCGTACTAAGTCAGTTGGTTATTAGATAAAGTCAAGGCTTTAGGCTAGAATGTAACAGTAAGCTAATTTTATGCTATAACCTATGGATCACTTAAAAAATATATAGTGCTGAATTTGTTACAAAATCTATTTATCAATGAGTTGAATGTTTTACTAAAAAGATATTAGTGGTTATAAGTTGTTTTTGTGCAGGAGGCCTGGGCAGGGAAACACCCACATGTAATTCTGGCAAAGATCGGACCTTACAAGCTTTTTTATTGGGATATTGCCAGAATTGGTCCCAACAAGGAGCTTGAGAGTGAGGTATTATCTTCTCATTATTATATAAAAACTTATATATAAATTTCTACTGCTATCAGTTCTGAACAGTCTTAAAACAATAATTAGTTGTCCATCAATGAATCGTGTTAACACACATTGTATTACAATATAGTCATGACCTGTAAATTCATGGCCCATCTGTTCTCCATCAGTGCAATTGTAAATATATCAGTACAAATAGAACTGCATTATTCTCACACGAGGAATACATTCTATCATTTTTTTATTTTTCACAGGCAATCAATGCCTACTTGTCCATCCTCATCCGGAATTACAATAGGCAAAACCCAGATGCAGCAGCTTTGATTGACAGCTTTGCCATGACTGCAATCTGGAACAGGAAGAGCTCAGGACTCAGGGTTGGTACTAGATTGTTACACATGTGTAAGTCCTATGTTCTAACTAAAGCTAAAGTAAAACATTTTTTTTCATTTTCAGATTGATCCCATGGCATACAAATTAATTGTGGGGATTGTCAACGAGCACCACCACTGGATGTTGATGGTGAGAGCAGTAGTATAGTGTGAAACTTACATCCCAAATCCCTGTTTCAGTGGCTATGTAGGTCCTACACATCATTAACAGTTACCCTCCCTTTAAGATGAAAATACTGTGGTATGAATGGGTCATGCGTATAACCCAGGGGTGTCAAACTCCGGTCCTGGAGGGCCGCAGTGTCTGCTGGTTTTTGGTATGTTTCAGCACAAGTGATTAATTTAAGTCACTGATTGGCTAAGAAGTCCAAACACCTTGTTCTCAAAGCTTTAACTGGGTGCTAATTAAAAGGAAACCACAAATACCTGTAGACACTGCGGCCCTCCAGGACTGGAGTTTGACACCCCTGGTATAACCTATCAATCTTAACAGACTCAAAATACGTTCATAAGCTCTATACATACTACCCCGCATTCTTGATCTGCACACATTCGGTTCTTACAGTTTCACTGGTTTTGTGCCTGAAGTATTTTATGTGTCCATGTTAAAAATACAAAGGTCATGTATCCACAAGAGAAAAAATCTCTTTTCTTGGATCCAATGGGGGAGTCTTTGGAGAATACAAGAAGATGCCTGGAGACAACAAGGTAAATTTGGCATTTTGTAATAAGCAGTCTGTCCCCTAGTGCAGTACTGTGTATGACAGAGAGCAATCCTAGCAGCTGTTAAATGATAATGATGTAAATGTTTTCACGAGTAAAATTTCCATACTTAAGGGCATTCATGCGACAGAAAGGCTGCAATGTCTCACGGTGGTCTTGCGGCAGTCTCCCTCATGGACTTCAGCAAGACTGCACATCCTGTGGAATTCACTGAAACCTCAAATTCACTTAAAAGAAGATATTATCCTGACTGTATCACATTAACACAGATATTTGACTGTGTGTGCAGTTATGGTACTTCGTATATATTTCTGGTGGTTATGTACAACCCAATTCCCAAAAATTTGGGACAGCATGGAAAATGCTAATAAAAACAAAAAGGAGTGATTTGTAAAATTTTATTCACCCTTTACTATAAAACTACAACAACACATATTTGATGTTTTTCCTTGTGAATTTAATAGTTATTTTGAAAATATACACTCATTTCAAATATGATGACTGCAACACGCTCCAAAAAAGTTGGGATAGTTGAGTGTTTACCACTGTGTAACATCACCCTTTCTTTTAATAACATTTTTAAGCATGTGGGCACTGAAGACACCAGTCGGTTAAGTTTAGTTATCTTCCATTATGCAGGTCTTCAGCCACCCAATTGTACGGAGCCTTCATTGCCATATTTTGCGCTTCATAATGCGCCACACATTCTCAATCGGAGACAGGTCAGAACTGCAGGTGGGCCAATCTAGCACCCGCACTCTGCTTACACAACCATGCACTGAATGTGATTTGGCGTTGTCCTGCTGGAAAATGCAGGGACGTCTCTGGAAAAGACGACGTCTGGATGGCAGCATATGATGCTCCAAAATTTGTACATATCTTTCTGCATTAATGGTGCCCTCACAGATGTGCAAGTTACCCATGGCATGGGCATTAACACACGCTAGCTTTTGGACCCGATGCTGATAACGGCTTGGATAGTCCTTTTCTTCTTTGGCCCGGAGAACATAACGGCTGTTTTTTCAAAAAAATATTTGAAATGTTGACTCGTTGGACCACAAAACACACTTCCAATGTGCTTCTGTCCATCTCAGATGAGACCGAGCCCAGAGAACTCAGCGGCGCTTCTGGACAGTGTTGATGTATGGCTTCTGTTTTGCATAGTAAAGCCTTAACTTGCATCTGTAGATGCAGCGGCGAATGGTGTTGACTGACAAAGGTTTACCGAAGTATTCCAGAGCCCATGTCATGATATCCATTACAGACGCATGACGGTTTTTAAGACAGTGACGTCTGAGGGATCGGCGATTATGCACATTCAGAAGTGGTTTTCGGCCTTGCCCTTTACGCACCGAGATTTGACCGGATTACTTGAATCTTTTAATTATATTGTGCACTGTATCGGGTGAAATGCCCCAAATCCTACCGATGTGTCTTTGGGCAACATTGTTCTCAAAGTGCTGGATTATTCCTTGACGCATCTGTTGGCAAATTGGCGAGCCTCGACCCATTCTTGCTCTTGAAGGACTAGGCTTTTCTTGGAGGCACCTTATATACTATAACACAATTGCCTCACCTGTTTAACATCACCTGTTTCACATCACCTTGTTATTTCAACTTGTCACATTGTTATAAGTCCTAAATTGCCCCTGTTCCAACTTTTTTGGAATGAGTTGCAGGCATCCATTTAAGAACAAATGTATATCTTCAAAAAACAATAAAATTGATGACGTAAAACATGAAATACCTTGTCTTTATACTGTGTTTGTTTGAATACAAGTTAAAGTAAATTTACAAATTACTGCTTTATGTTTTTATTTGCATTTAATTTACCGTCCCAACTTTTTTGGAATTGGGGTTGTATTTCCTGTGTAATGATATATTAGTCAAGTAAAAAAAATGGGTCTTGTCAATGTAATTATCTTAATATGGTTATATACTAATGAATGTTATCTTCAGTTTGCTGAGAAAGTGTTAGAGGGAGAGGCACTAGACACAAAGGTCTCCCTAGATGCAGTGAACAAATGGAGGTTGGAGGTTGCCACTACCCTACTCCAAGAATCTGGTATGTTTTCTTATTGGCCGGCCATTCTCAGTGTTTATATTTAAGCTCTCATGTTTGCTTTCATCAGAAATGACTGTGTAATTCCAGTGAGCTTGCCAAATCTTGAAAGTACAAATGTGAAATGTGTGTACAATGAGTGACAATGGTGACGAATACTTTTTGTGTTAACAGACGATCTAAGCAACCTCTGTCACTATTGTGCCTTTGAGGAGAATGAAGACACAGAATGGGTAATTTCTAGAACTACATTGCCATATAGAAAAAATATATAAAATATATATTTTGCAGCTTGCAGTCTTTATTATTATTATTGTGATTGCTATTATTATTATAACAATGTTGTATTTTATTAATACTGGTACTAGTAGGATTAGTTTTAATTTTTCAATTAGTGTTACTCAAGTTGTTTAATAAAAAAATATTTTTTCAGGTTTGCTGTGAAATCTGTGGGAGGTGGTACAATTCCACAGTAAATTTACTACCAATTGATATACAGAGGTAAGTACAGGTTGCTTGTTTGGAATTGGGCATTGTTTCCTTATTAATGTTGTTCTAGTGGCTGTTGGTGGTTGGACGGATTAAAGTTCTAATTGCTGTTCATGTACTGTAATCCGCTACAACCCAGCACTGTTCATTTAAGACTAGGAAGGAAGGGTATAAAGGTCGAAATATAACTGGTGTTATTACTATTCATTACAAAAACAAAAAACAAAAAAACCCTCTCTTGAGCCTGTACCTTGCCGTGGTGAGAGGGCTTTCCACTAAAACAGGCTGTTTTCACAGTTATAACCTTAATTGAATGGGATTTTCTTAAAATTCCTTTCTTTTTTCCCCTCTCTGTCCTTTCTCTAAAGGCATCGTGGTTGGTGGTGGGTGAATGAAAAGGAGTGCTGCATGGATGCCAATGCATCACTGCTCTGCATTTCTATTCTATACATTATGTATACTTTACTGTGTTGCTGTGTACACTACTGGCTAAACCGTTGTTCTATTAGACTAAGCCATTTCCTATTGTGAATTTATTGGCTTCTGATATACTATTGTGCAAATTTTGTGCAAAAAGAGACCTTTTTGCTTCGTTTCCCTCCTGTTGGAATATGTAACTGGACCAAATTAAATTAAATTTAAACATTCAATCTCTGTGAGCCAGACATAATGTAATAAGGCTTCATTGTCAAGATGGAGTCATGACACACTGCAAGTTCACTACAAAGAAATTGTGTTTTGTTTCAGAATATTTAGGTCAGCAATCCTGACATACTATCTTCAGGTTAATACAGCTGCTGACCATAGTTGTAGTTCGCTTAGACTTAAGAACGTATGATTGCCAAGAAAACATGCATATAACCAGAGGTGGAGTAACAAGTTAAAAGTACTCCATTAAATTTACTTAAGTAGACTGGAGAGATTTGTACTTTTGTCAGTATTTTCTATAGACATGTTTTACTTTCACATATTTAACTTTCACCCAAGTAAATTTTGCAGGAAAATATACTTTTTACTTGATGACATTTTCCAGTTCTGTTGTGTTGTCTCCGGTCCATACCTTTAGTTTGAGCTGTGGTGGTCTGAAGTGCGAATTAGCATTGCAACACATGAACTCTACTGATGACCATTCCATATGAATTAGGAGATTGTATAACTTATTTTGTTGGGTAATCTTGATAACCCTGGCTCTGGTATTTGAGCATTCACGCCTTTTTGGTTCTGTAACACTAATACAGTATTTGTGCATTACTTGCTCTCCTGCAGTTTTAAAAAATGTTTTATGCAGCCCCTTTCAACACTGACATAATCCACTGTTGTTTTTAAATGGAATATATACAGTATACCACATAATTAATTTGCAAGATAAATGATTCCAAACACAAATGTGTAAGACATGAGGAAATTGCACCTAGTTTGCAGTAGTTTTTTTGACCAGATACACATTTGTTCTTACTCAAGACATTTTTAGGAGGGCTACTTTACTTCTATTGGAGTACATTTTAACAAGTAACTATACTTATACTTGAGTAAAGTTTTTGAGCACTCTACCCACCTCTGCATATACAACTCCTAAATCTATGTGTGTGGACAAATGATGGACACTTCAAATGGAGAAAAGGGTGAAGAAATGGGACCGGTGAGTTGGTGCGTGCAGGTGGAGTTGCATGGCCCTTTGTTATCTAAATCGAGGAAGAGGTATCAAGGGGCAATGGGTAAACGGGGAGCCAGGCAGTGACCCCATCTCTGATATTTCACTATGCCTATCAGCTTTTGAACTTGATTAATTAAATTAATAAAACACAGGCTTACACTTTGATGAAACTGAACAATAAAGTGGTGTAGGTACTGTGGGTGACTTATGTTTCTTAGCCTTCCAATTCTGACTGACATGAGCACATTTGCACAACCGAGCTAGACCTTCTGTGGCTAGCTAACGTTATCTACACCGCTGCCAACAGTATACACGCGATGACACTTAGCTAGCCCATCGGTGGCGGTATAGATATGCTACGACCAACATAACACCATACACACAAAGCACTTGGCCAGCCGAGCTCAAATCCTGTGTGGAAAATAAGCTCACAATCTTATCAGTTACTCTACTTTTACAGTTAGTTTCCAGCAGATAGCCCACTTTTTTTTTTTTTAAATCACATTTATTTCGTCCTTTTATATATTTCCGTGGATGCATTTGCATATTTCTTTCGGTTAAAATCCTTCAATTCGTATTCAGGACGACAGCTACCTATTCTGTCAAGGATATAGACAATATGTGTGGCCGTTATTTTCTAAAACAAACCCGTTTTAACCCGTGAAAATGACCCATAAACACGGAGGAATGGTTGACGTTAGCTCGGTCGTCTTAGAAATCTTTATCTCCAGAGAACTTAACTACAACTAACAGGCAGCTTCGGTAAGCTGTTTTCGAACGTTAATTACGTCACCCGGATCATTTTTGCAGCCCGAAAAAAAATCCTTAACCAGGCAGTGTCGTTATAGCAACAGACGCTGTTTTAGAACGTCAAGTACGTCACAGAGGTTTTAACAGCTGTTTCAGAACGTGAAGACGTCACCCGGATCAATTTTGCAGCCCGGATCAAATTTGTTGTGACAGTACCACTATGAGTGTGTTCAGAGGCCTCCGCTGGATGAGGACTACTTCTGTCCTGCGTGTATATAGTCGCTCAGTCACTTTATTTAAAAATAGATTTATTTTTATGCACAGCTTGTTTTGGTTTATTGTTTTCATATTGTATATTTAATTTCTTTGTGACAAAGTCAAGTCACCTTAATTTTATTTAATATTTATTATAGATCTTATGTCTATTAAAAAAAGAAGTATTTATAACATTTTATTATTTTGCATTGAAAACCTGCTCATTTCAGTGTACTTTTAATGTAAATAATTTCCAAAGTAAAGTTTTAGTGTTCAAAATGGCATCCTTACTTTCTTTAACTTATATATGAGTGAGTTTGGAGGGTGGATATCACAAGCTCCTAAGTGGGGCCAATGTGTATTACCAGTGAGAGGTGCATGGATGCACCTTCTTAGCCAAAGTTAGTGCATTTCAGGTGAAGGGGGAGCATTTCAGGTGAAATGGAAAAACAGCATAAAATGCTAGTTCCAGTGCACAGGTGGGGACAATGTGTTTCACGGGCATGAGTTTCATGGGCATGAGTTTCATGGATGTGGTACCTTTTTAGCCAAAGTTAAGAGGGGGTGCATTTCACGGCAAGCAGAAATCCAGCCTTGCCGGAATATGCACCCCCTTGTAATTATGTGTCTGGTGACCCCAGCATCAAATGCTTTTTAGGGCATTCATATGGAGCCAAAATGAGTTACCACTGTGAGTTTCATGGATGTGAGACCTTCATAGCCAAAGTTAGGAGGGGGTGCAATTCCCGGCAAGCGGAAATCCAGCCCTGCCTGAAAATGCACCCCCTTGTAATTATGTTTCTGGTGACCCCAGCATCAAATGCTTTTTAGGGCATTCATATGGAGCCAAAATGAGTTACCACTGTGAGTTTCATGTATGTAGTACATTTTTAGCCAAAGTTAGGAGGGGGTGCATTTCACGGCAAGCGGAAATCCAGCCCTGCCTGAATATGCACCCCCTTGTAATTATGTGTCTGGTGACCCCAGCATCAAATGCTTTTTAGGGCATTCATATGGAGCCAAAATGAGTTACCACTGTGAGTTTCATGGATGTGAGACCTTCCTAGCCAAAGTTAGGAGGGGGTGCAATTCACGGCAAGCGGAAATACAGCCCTGCCGGAATATGCACCCCCTTGTAATTATGTTTCTGGTGACCCCAGCATCAAATGCTTTTTAGGGCATTTATATGGAGTCAAAATGAGTTACCACTGTGAGTTTCATGTATGTGGTACCTTTTTAGCCAAAGTTAAGAGGGGGTGCATTTCACGGCAATTAGAAAAACAGCCGTACCAGGAAATAAAACACTCTCTTGACTCCACCATGATATGACATACATTTGGGGAACATATATGTGACCGCTGTGTTTCTGGAGGGTCAAAGCATGCAATAGTCAGTGATATATAGGGGATACATTTTTATTTGCATTCATTTAGCTGCAAGAAAACATTTAAAGAAATACTTGACGGTGATCGTTGGGGTCCTGCCAAGTATCCAGTATAGTTTAGCTATATGACTTGCATATGATAACCGTGGATCACATTTAATTTTCAGTCGAGCTGATCTGCTGGATAAGGAAGCTGTTATTTCCCCAGCTACGAGTAGCTACATACAGGCTAACCCCAGTAAAATTCCAGCTAATTTTGTAATTATAGCTGGGCTATATTTTCGCATAATGCGATCGTGCCATAAGAAAAGTCGCTATGGATTTGCGTCTAACATACCCCTGGCCAATTCCGTGTTTTGAGTCTAAATTGAAATGAGTATAAAATCGAAGGTTGCTTACCATCTTTAAAACAAGGATACCCTTCACAAAGCATTATAGTACAATAATATGAATACCTCCTTCATATTATATTGGTACGATATTGAAACGAAGCGAATTCAGAAACTTTTCAAACCGAATGACGTGCGCGCGCGCTCCCGTCAGGGGGTGCAATCCACGGCAGGGGTGCATTCTACGGCACAACACCGTAAACAGTAACTCCACTTTGATGCGCAGCAAGCAAAACAAAGGCAGAGTAGCTACCTTAACTCAACTTGAACGTTTCAGAGTGCCGTGAAACAAAGGAAGGAACCTTAACTGATCCTTAACATCCTTCTGCCTTGGCTTCTGTCGCACTTTTGGAAGTTACGGCAAAGACAACCCACTATTTTCTCGAAAAAACAACACAATTGACTCAAGATATTTGTCCACATAATAAAGCGGGTCTTTATTGTTCCGAAAATTTAAAAAACGAATTTTCAGCCAAAGATGAAGTTACGCCCCTTTGCCTTTGCACGGCAGTATAGGCTACAGGAATATTAGCGAGCTGAGCTAACCTTAGCTAAGTTAACGGCTGAACATACAACGTAAACACAATTTGATCGGTTGATGTACATTGCATGCATTTGATTTATCTATCAACTTTGATTGGATTAAAATGTGACGATAGTCTACTCTTTATTTTTTGCGTTTCCGTGCATAATTTTACCGTATGTGGACAGGAATGCATGCAACGTCTTTTTACCGTGTTGCAATTATAGGGGCATTAGCGGGATACAGGGATTTGTGAGAACGGTAAAAGTGGGTGGCAATGGCCCCCTGGCCCTCCCCTTTACGGTGCCAGTGAGTGTGACTGACCCCAACCATAAATGTCACTGTGAACCTTTCTTAATTTCAACCAGTGTCACATTTGACTGAGCCACTGGGAATGAATGGAGATTGTTAGATCAGAATTGTTTTCAGGCCATAACAGCATTTAACATTAAAATGGACAAATGCATTATTTGTTTTTTAATGAAACAATTGTAACTAACCTCTATACAAAATGATTTGAAAAATAAATGAATATTCATTAAAGGGGAGTGGACAATCACATCAGTATGATTGTTAATGGTCCAATACCTAATGTGCTTATGAGTGGGCCAGTCTAATGTGTTAGATTATCAGGTCCAGCAGTGAGTGAGTGAGTGAGAGGGTGTGTGTGTTTGTGTATACAATTTGTAAAATTATATATCTGACAAAGCTGTTTTAGAGAATACTCCATATCTGCAAGCATAAAAATAATCTAAATATGGCTGACAATAGTACATTTACAGCATGCTGTATACTTGTTATTGGGCAGACCCATTTTAAAAGCAACTGACATATAAGTGCCATAAATTAGTCAGAGAAAATGACATCTGTATGCATAAAAACGCAAGGTTACAGTTTACAAATCCTCCGCAAGGGCACAGAGACTTATGTTCTTATAATCACAAACACCAGTGGCTTTTCTCATCATCTACCCTTCTAATGCAATACCGGCAGTGTAAATAAACATGAAATGTGATTTTACAGTTCAGCCAAGATATGTTTGGCTGTTGAGAACAGAATGGTTTGAAAATAAAAAGCAGCAGCTTTTTTCAATATGCAGGTGAAAATATGAAATGCTTACCCTCTCATTAAATTATATTAAAACATTTTAACCAATACCATGAAATTGAAAAAAGTCTCACCTATTCGGAAAGGTATAGGAATTACTATTTTTACTCATAACAGAACCTTAAGTATATAGTCTGACAAAACTGAACTTTTCCAGCATCAGCTCAGTGACATTTACTCACGCTACCACTTAAGGGAAACTACCATCTGTAGCCTACTTGTTAGCAAGTGTGTCAAACTTTGAAATTTAACTGACCAGTGCTTAGTTATTCTTTATGATATAGGTTTCTGAAATCTTTCCTGGAGAGAACTTCCTGATCAATACAGAGACCTGGGATCTTGTCAAAACGTCTATTACCAGCAGGCACAGATTAGCTAACGATAGGACCCTGGGGCTGCCCACCTATTTCAGGCCCCCAAATCCCTATACCCCATCCAAAACACACATTTCTGCATGAAAACAAACTGACTTCATTGTTTACTGCATCTCAATGCACCTACACCATATTCATAAAGATAACGCCGCTACATTTTACATAAATGCTACCTGCATGTAACAGCGGGTGGAAAAAGGGACCCAGTCCCAGGCAGGGAGTATCAACAAAAAAAACCCGAAGTTTTTAATAATAGCTACAGTACAAAAAACAGAATCCAAAGAATGGTCGGAAAGCAGGCAGAGGTCAGAACCGGGAAGGCACAGCAGAGGTACAAGTCCAGACTCAGGGTTGCAAGAACACAGGAAGAAGTCAAAACCGGGAAATCAAGAAATATGAAAAAATAAACCAAAAAGAACAGACAAGGAAACAAACACAAAAACTAACAGAAACACAGAAGGGCAAACTGGGGGGGGAGGAACCAAAGACTCGGGAAACCACAGATACTCTGATAACTGAAAATACACAGGCAAAAACGACCAATGCTATCAATGGTGAGGAACTCGCAAAGAGTGACTTGGATGACTGTGTTAAATACACAGTGGGAGACAAGAAACAATGAGGATCAGGTGTGAGGAAGCAGGGAGGGGAGATGGCTCACAGGTGAGAACAATGGACCAATAAAACAATAACGAGGGCAGATGTAAAACACGGACTGGATCTTCACGTAAACAATGATGACAATAGACCTGGAGTTAACAGGTAACAAGTGCACAGCTCGAAGGGGAGGAAAGCGGAAGTGAACACGTGCAGAGAATGCGAAATGACAGATAGATACAGGGATAGGATAATGAGGGAGAATGACAGCTGCAAGTAGAAACTCAAGATAAATTAATAATTAGTAATGTTAGTAGAAAATTCCAAATCCCTAATGTTAGTAAGTTAGTGGTTTAGTATTATGTATACCAATAGATACGAAATACAGAGGAAACCCGAATGTAACAAAATCACCCGAATAGTGCAACGACAAAGACAGGGAGTGGAATCTCGTGGGAACACGAAACAAAGACAGACGGATGACTCGGACAACCCACGAACAGAGGGGAATGCAATGGTGAATGAAAAATAATAAATCCAGAATAATAATGAAAATAAAAATACAAAACAGACAGAACTCAGACACTCAGAACATAACACTGCAACCAGTGTCACGTTTTACTGTCATGCCCCTTTTACACCAGCTAGCGGACCGCACTTGGAGCGGCTATACCCACCAGAACCACTTATTAAAATGCGGGTCGCACGAAGAGACAGAGACGTATTTATTTTCATATTTTTAATAAATCAGTTTTTTTTTAATGATGGTTTGTTTTGATCTTTATATTTAGCCTATGGATATAAGCATAGGCCCCATCTATCTTCCACGAGCATATTTTATGTTATGTTAATAATAAGCATATTATTACCATAATTAGTCTGGCATGTCGCTGCTAATCTGACGACCATATGCGGATCTATAGAGTCCGTTTTTTCGGAACAAAATGGGCTACAATAGCTACGTAATCTTGTTATTTTCTAAATCACAAAAAAAGAAGCTAGCACACTTCCAGCCACGGGTGGAAATACACACACCAATTAATATGGGCGTGTAAATGTAACGGCCACTCGCATCCATTTTCTAAACTTTGCTCCTGGTATAACCCCGTGTTTACACCAAGAGCGGCAGTCCCGCGCAGTCTGTCCGGAAGTCATTCAATTCCAATGAGGAGAGGGCAAATTGCTATGACAAGCCAGTGCGCAAACCAATCATGTGAAAGTAGGAGGGTCATCTCACTAGAACACGTCACTTCCCTTCAAACTGTCGTTCCTAGCTTTTCATAAATACTTCAGCTATCCTAATTTGCTTAAGTTATGTTCCAGCTTGCATAGCTAGCTGAATAAACAAGCTGAAAACCTTTTCCCCCAGCTTGCTAACTAACTATGCTGTAGCTACAGAAAGCAAATGAAATTTATAAAGCGAATCTCCGGGGCCTCGCGGTGGTACAGCGGTAAGAGTTGCTGCGCATATGTCGGCCCCGGGCGAGTTGGAATCACGGTCAGCTTGGGGAGTCGCGTTCTGAATAAGAGTGTGGCGTCCTCCGTTACTACCGGCTGACGGGGTTGTGCAGCAGTGATTCTCTAGCGGTTGCTACATGGGGGGAGTTGAACTAGAATAGGGATTCAATTGGCTACCAAATTGGGGAAAAAATCAGAAATATATATTTTTTTTTAAAGAAAGCGAATCTCCTCCGAACCTAACTGACACCAAAAAGGAACGCCCACCTTATGAACTTCAACGATTTCCTTTTCAGTATCAGCGGTGTATATCTGCGACACTAAATGGCAAAGCGTTTTGGTGTAAATCCAGCATAATACGGCCTTCAAAATCCATCCCTTTACCCGGAAATTGCACATTAAGAATTGCAGCACATTAACGAAACAAACAACAAAAGTTGCTCCCTCAACTCGTCAACAGAGGGCACACTCTACCAGTCAAATTCACAATCAGTTAGCAAGATGGCCCATGTCGACCTGCAATCGAACAACAGTCTAACTAGCAACGTTAGCTATTGCTATTCAACAAACACAGCAAATTAAGGCCTACCTTCAAAGCAAGGCATCCTTCTGGTTTATAAGGCTGCAAAATCCACATTGATGTCTGGAGCCAGTCACTCTCAAGTGACATTAAAGTCAATAGTCTCGCATCTTCATTAATATTACCCCAGCGTGCTGAATCTGTGCTGTAGCCTATGGATCCACATCCATGTTTGACCTGGCAGCTTGACCGGGGTGGTTGCTGCTGCTACATCATTAGCATTAGGTAAGTCAAAGGGCTTTGCAGTTGATTCTCCGGGGTTAGCTGCTGTGATATTGGAGTCCACGTTCATGTCGCGAGGCTGTTTGCCTAGTTCATTGTCTGTACCGGCTGATGAGCTGTTGGGAGCAGGGCTCGTGAGTGCTGCTGGGCCTGGAAGTGCTATTGCTACTGGATGAGTAGCAGCACTGCCTAGCTATGTCGAGCTCTGTGGCGCTCAGCAACATTAGATTAGGACATAATGATCCATTTCCGGGGCACGGAGAAGAGGAGGTGGTAGTGGAGGAAAGGAGGGTGCATTTTTCGAGTACTGGGATACACCCAGGGTTTTCCGCAAGGCTGTGTGGCTTAGCTGTCAGTTTTTTTGTTATCCCTCATCCACTTCCCTATAGGTTTTTTTTGTTGCTGTCTTGTTTTTTCTTGTTTCCTCTTACACCTCCCTGGTTTCAACTCCTGCCTGTGTTCTCGCGACCCTGATTTTTGTACCTCTGCTGTGCCTTCCCGGTTCCGACCCCTGCCTGTTCTGTGACCACTCTTGGACTGTTTTTGTACCGTTTCCCTGTCCCTCATTAAACTTCGTTTTTTTTGTACTCCCTGCCTGCTAGTGGGTCCCTGTTTCCACCAGACCTAATAGAATATGTGAGTTGTCCTGGCAGAAATAGTATTTTTAAACAATGAGTTGTTGAAAGAGAGCATATACTTTCACATTCTTTTTTTGCATTTGGAGCTTTGTTAGCCTTTTGTCAGCCTACCATTGTTTTGTTAAATTGTATCACACCTAAAACCATTCCCATGTTTTATGGAACCCTACACACGTTTTATTGAGTGAGAGGTATAATTTAGCCATTAGTATGTATGCATAAAATATTTAATGTTAAGCTGTAGCATATAGTTAGTGCTGGCAATGTATTTGGGCATATGTTAAAACTACATTTTGGTTCTTTGTTTTAAACCATATTAATTAATTATTGTCAAAGGACATTAAACTTAAATGTACATTTTCAAGCTCATTACACCAAGAGTTTTAAAATTAATCTTAAATTGAAGTTAATCTAGATAAATTAAATACTTATTAGGGCCATAAATCTATATTCGAACCATCGGAACTTGTATTCTCAATACATTAGGTCATCTTGTGTAAAGTTAAGAAAGCAACAATATGAAAGACATCCAAGTTTTAAATTATATTACCTTTGGACAGTCAACACATTTTGTAATTTACAACCTTCTTTCCATTAACAAAGGAAATTAATTCAATCTTTTCTCTCAACAGTGACCAGCTCATAGCAACATAAATTGTACCCTATCCGATGTATAAAAACATCAATCTTACTGACGAGACCTTTTAACACAGACATTTCCAAGTGGCTGTTAAAGCTTCAGTTTTAGAATAGACAAAAAGTCTGGTATTGTAGACAGTCAAGTTTTCTACCCAGTATGAATTAAATGGTGATTAGTCTCATTTGATTTACATAATTAACACAGATACTTAACATTTCTGTCATCTGTTGTCCACTTCTGTATTCTGGGTTCTGATTGCATTTCCTGCCATTGATGATAAGTGTGTGAATCAGCTGCTTGTTTATCACAGTCACTGTCAGGAGCAACACCGAGCCCACAGAATATTTTGGGATCCTGGTCTTATGTTGAAATCCTTACCAAATTGCTTTATGTTTTAGTTTTTTGTATATATTGTTTCCCTCTACTGCATATTAAAACTATTTGATTGAAATGGTAGTATGAAGGCCAGTGTAACCGGTAAGTGAACATATCTGTGGCGGGGCCAAGCTTCGCTATACTAACAAGAGCCAAGTTTCCATTATTCAAAGAACAGCAGGATTCAATCAAATGCACTTAGTCTGTTTCAGGGTGTATCCAATTAAATCAACCAAAACAAACAGTACCAGATTAACCAACTGCTGACAAAATCAACTTGAACTCACTGTGATATAGCTACCTATATGCAATACATTTCAGCTGAGGTGTTCATGGCTTCTATAATGTAGTGATTTCATTAATTTGGGGCATTTTTATATTACTTTTATTAATTTATGTATTTATTGAAATATTTATTTATAAATTCTTAATTTTGGCATTCCTGGTCCTCCATAGGGGGTATTATTGTCTCAAAAATAAATAAATAAATGTAACTGATCCACAAATAAATTAACCTGGTCCACAAATTAATGCAGCTGATCCACAAATGAATGCGACTCAGTCACGTTTTGTTAGGTTAGATGGAAATATGGACCCAGTGGCAAGCAGGGAGTACAAAAACAAAGTTTAATGAGGGACAGGGCAGCAATTCGTAATGAAACGGGCAGGGTCGAACACCGGGAAAGACAGGGCAATGGTACAAAAACAGTCACAGAACAGGCAGAGGTCGGAACCGGGAAGGCACAGCAGAACATAACATGTTTATTTGTGAATCTGTTTAGTTTATTTGTGGATCAGCTGAATTTATTTGTGAATCGGTTGCATGTATTTGTGAATCAGTTTAATTAATTTGTGGATCAGTTGCATTTATTTGTGAATCAGTTGTATTTATTTGTGAATTAGTTGCATTCATTTGTGAATCAGGTTCATTTATTTGTGGATCAGTTACATTTATTTATTTATTTTTGAGACAATAATACCCCCTATGGAGGACCAGGAATGCCAAAATTAAGAATTTATAAATAAATAAATAAATATTGCAATAAATACATAAATTAATAAAAGTAAATTTTTTATTTTTATTTTTTTAAATTTGTTTCTGATTTTTTCCCTTTTTCTCCCAATTTGGTAGCCAATTGAACCCCTATTCTAATTCAATTCCCCCCCGTGTAGCAACCGCTAGAGAACCACTGCTACACAACCCCGTCATATTAGTAGTTGGAAGGCGGGCGCCACGTCCTCTACAGGGCGCAGCTCCTCGAGCTCCTGACCGTGACACGCCCTGGGTCCCCGTGCGCAGCGATTCTCTCCGAGCCCCTCCCCCCACCCGGAAGCGGCTGCCAATTGCCGCTTCCACAAGGCACCGGCCACGCTCGGATATGGCAGGACCGGGGCGCGAACCCCGATCCTCGGAGTACAACTGCGCTGACTGAAAGTCAGCGCTCTTACCGTTGTACTACCGCGGCGGCCCTAATAAAAGTAAATTAATGAATGAATAAATAGACACAAAAATTAAGAAATAGATAAATCACAATAAATGTTTATTTCTGTAATACTATATATAGTTATGTGGTGTACTTCTTGAAAAGTGTGCTCCTGAATGTACTCAGCAAAACCCCGGAAGTAAGTGTCATCCGGGTGTTTGAAGTATACTACAGTTAGAATTTTTTTTTATTTTCACATACTCTACGACTTTCTCGCCCTATCTACTCATCAAGGCTACTCAACAGTGTGGAAGCTTGCTGATTCGGACACGGCCCAGGTTTCATCTCACATTAGTTACAAACAAGAAATGGGTCTATGCTGTCCCAGAGTAGCTTGTGCAACTCAGCTGTGACGCGCTGAATCGGTTCATAGTTTCAGGTCTGGGTGGTGCTACTCTGTGGTTACTAGTGGCAAACATGCAACAGGAAAACCAGCACACAAAAAAATCTAAATTATTTTAGATGGACAGTGTGTCAGTTTGAAGTTTAGGCTTAATCAGACGCTGATGAAGGCTTTGTAAAGTTTGTAACCGAAACGTTCAAACAGACACGCTACCTATCTAAAACAAATAGCCTAAACAGTGAGTGCTGGTTTTCAAAATGCCTTCAAATGTTTGCCTGATGTATAGCAGGGCTATTGACAGCACCAGTTAGCATGTAACTACACGGAAAATGTTTCCCGCCGCTGGATTGCATCTGCACTTTTAACGTGCTGTTATAGCTTATCTCTGTCCTGCTCATTAAAATGCATCTGTGTCCATTATTTCTGCAATCTCCAACAAACTGTCAGTCACTGCCTCCCAAGATATCACACCAAGCCAAGATGCCCAGTTGAAGTATTAGCACTTAAAATACAGAGAGAATAAAACCCATAATGGATTCATACATTTTTTGCTTCTGGATTAAATTCCCTCAAGAGCACCATAAGGTAAGGTTTGACTTTATTGTTATTTAATTTAGTTTTATTAATTAATTTCATCAAGCAGCCTAATCCATCAGGTTATGTGCCATATGGTATGTGATTACTATTTTCCTTTATTATTAGATGATGTGCATCATTTCTTGAGGCTGGTGCTGGTTGTGGTTGTTGTCGAGCCATTAGAGGTTCCCGATGTTTTACTGTTTTGGTTGCCGTTTTGGTTGTGTTTTATTCTCTCTGTATTTGAAGTGCTAACACTTCAACTGGGCATCTTGGCTTGGTGTGATATTGGTTTACAAAAGTCAAACTGAGTTGCTTGTTAAGATGGGATGTCTCTAGGTGTCTTGTTTAGAGATGGTCTAAGATTACATTTTATGATGGCTGCTATAGTTTACATATGTACATGGTCAGGAATGAGAATTTGGGGGACTTTATTTGATTTAATTGTGACGAGTAATCAGAGTTGATGTTATCATTTCACTTTTCCAAACTTAGATTTTGGTGAATTGTCGCCACTACCCATATCTCTGGCCATTGTCCTGCTTTGATTTGCTGGCGCCTGCTTTCAAAACAAATTAATTCTGCCAGGTAAAATTAGCATTCAAGCTGAAATGCTCAGTTAATTTAAATTTAAGCACAATAGACTGAATGGTTTTTTAAATAGAAAAAACGTCCACAGATAAAATCCTAACGTGACTGTTTCTTCAAGATGTCTATGTATCGTCTTTAAAAGAGTGAAGAGGGCTAGTGTGTATGCCAGTTCAGATGTTGTGTCCACCAATTACTCTGGCTCAGTAAGTTAATTAGCTGTATACACCAACGCAGGATCACTCGTTGATTAGATCACAGTAAAATATTTCACATAGGGACACAGCAGTCTTCAGCTGCCATCCGTGAGCTTATCAAAAAGTTTACCAAAAATGTAGCATAAATCTTGAAATCGATCTGGGCTCTTTGCTAACTCCTTTTCGAAATATTGCAATGCCCTGCCCTTCATCATTTTATGATTAATAATCCCATCAAAGTATTACATGAAAAGGGCTGTGAGAGGGATTGTCCTATAGTTCTTCAGCTCTGATGGGCAGTTTTTGGAACTGGGATGCAGGCATGCAGGCTAAGTGATATCTGAAATAATCTAAAAAGTTGATGTACTTTACCACTGTTATCAGGACTAGGGCTTTTGTCTTTGGTAGTAACTGTTTCTCTATTGTCCTTTCATTGGTATTACCGTAAAAGTATCATGAATTATGATTACATGCACCTAATGAATACACAGTATTGGTCCCTTTTATATCACATTCATTTAAAAAACAGTCTAATTTGCTAGAACTTCAACAGAATTTGTTTCATGCAGGAAAATTGGCTAAAAGCATTACAAGAGATTACTTTATTACTATGTCAACTGGTGGCCTGGAAAAGCAGAGGGAGAAACCTTTAACCTTTAAACTGATGATTGGCCTGAACCCACTTTCATTTATTTTTCTTGATGAGCAAGTACATAAAACTATTGGCCAGTATCCCCCAATGCTATCTCTTAATAGTGTCTTATATAATGTAGCACACTTTTTCGTCTTGTCATATTATAGAATGTAAATAAGATGGAGCCCCATATGGTATAATCAATATCATAATTTACATAAACGATAAGTGGAAAATCTCTCCGTTAACCATGTGAGACAAGAAATGTTTGCATCACTGGGTCGCCTGATGCTGACTGATGAGTCAAATAATGCACATTTAAAAAGCAGAACCACATTATTTTCAATATGTTCTCAAAGTACTAGAATCATTTGCTGAAGGTTATGCTATCCTCATTATACAAATCTTGGACCACCCTTTTTATCTCCTCAAAAACACCCTATTTGTTGCTATCTTTATAATAACTGATGATTCGCTTCCCCGGTGGATATTGTTTGTCCACTTATTTCTAAAATGAGCGCTGTAAATTGCTGCCATAATAACTGTATTTCAACTTTATTTTCTTATTTGCATACTAATGTGTTGTCTTGTACCACAGACCTTTACTTTCACAAACCACAAGTTTTGTGTTGTGTCCACTATTACAGTTGATATTGGAGTGTCAGGTATACTGCATGAGAGCCAATTACTGAAGCCTGGAATGTCAGTAGCTCCAGAGGCACACAAAATAAAAATCTGAAAAAGCCAGTCCTTCAAGCACCAATTTTTTTTGTATAGCATTTATTTTACACAGTAGCATTCAAGGGTGTGCTTTCTAAAGTTTTAGAGGATTGGGAGTTGCTATTTCTGCAAAACAGTTTAATGTGACACCACTGAACGGATAAATAGAACAATTCAGAATAGATCTTTTGTACATGCTTTTTACTAACGGTGCACAAAGGTTCTAGCGTCTATTAAAAACTGACATGGTACGATTCACAAAATGGGTATACATCATGTGTATTGCTGTCACAGACTGTATTAAAGGGAATACATTTTATAAGCACAACCCCACAGGAGATTACTTTTGTAATTTTTCTGCAGAACACTACAACTTGTACCAGTGAAATTTACATAACTTAATTCTATACTCATTAGTTGCTATAAGTCCACCTCCAATTCACTTGACCCTATGCATACCCCACAACTTAGTTTGTCTCTATGTCATCTGCCCTGTCTTTGTTCACATCATAAACAGTTTGTTATCCTCTGACACTGTACCCTCCAACCTGAAAAATCTTTCCATTACACACAACCTGAAAAAGAATTAGCCTTGAACCTGACTCTTTGATGAATTACAGACCAATTTCAAATCTGACATTCCAAGCCAAATTTTTTAAATATATTGTGGCATCCCAACTACGCCACAATATGTGGAGCCAGTCCAGTCAGGCTTCCACAAGAGGCACAGCACTGAGACACCCTTAGTCAAGGTTGTCAATGGCCTGCTTATAGCTATATGCAGGGCTGTCAGCATACAAGTTCTTAGTACTGTGTTTGACTTGGTCAGCCATCACTGGATTACTTACAACATTCCCTCTCTATCACTGGCACCATCCTGGGTTGGTTTTGGTCATACCTGTGTGACAAGTACTTAGTGTCTTCCTTCAGTGTGCCTCTCGGCTCAGTACTGGGATCAATAGAGCATTCTTTGTGGCTCAACCTACTTAGTAATGCAAAGTTTTTTTTTAATTTTACAATTTGTAAATGCAGACTAGCATCTGGAAAGGCTTTATATAAGTAAAGTTTATCATTATTATTATTATTATTTGGCGGATGTGTCTTCGTGCGACACAAGTTACCAGGAATTTGGAACCTGATTTTTTATTTTAAAATTTTAAGCAATGTGGTTTTGAAATCACTTGCAGGCTTTGCACAAAGATTATTCAGTCTTGTTGCCAGTATAATTCTTTACAAAATGCAACCTACCCTCTGAAACACTGCTGCCTTTTATACAGTAATACTTTATGCAGATTAAACGCCATTCTGCAGATTCAGAAATTGAATATTTATGGGTTTGCAGTATTTTGTGAAATCTTTGGACTTCGGATGGATGGACACCATACGTACGCAATGTTTGGAGTCTGTGTGATATGGCGACACCGTGACAGAAAGGCAGAGGTAGAAACTGCAAAACGTTTTTTAAGCAGATTTCCGACGTTCACCCTCAGCGTTCATTTGCACGTTATTTAACCCCTTAGTGCAGATGGCATATTTGGTAAATCATGGGGGTACTCTGTTTACGGCTTTATAACTCCAGGTGTGAGCATCACATAAACTTGGTAAATGGCTTAAATGAAACAAAACCGGTGTACCATTTTTTGGTACAAACTTAGATTTGTTTATTTTCATAATTTAAGTCAAAATAAAGTGCCGGAAATGCAAGCAAAACTTTGCAAAAAATGCAACAAAATATATATTTCTTCAAAATACTGAGAGCTACATAAGTGAAACAGGTAAAACTACACATTTCCTGGATCATAAACTCCTTGTCCACAAGCATTCAATAATCGCAGGGTGATATACAGAACTACTAAAGATCTATGACACGAAATGTAAGCAGTGTAGCCTGATGTACCCAGGGTCTCCAAACCTATCCAAATTGGCTAAAATGTGAATAGCTGTAAATCTTAAACTAATCATACATTTCAGTGCAAATCAACCGTTTTGACTCATTTAACTCACCTTTTTATCATTTTCATGTGGGAATTATTTTGGATCAGTACAGGGGGGTGGATATCTAGGTGTCCAATAACCTACCCAAAACCTCTCCGAGAAATTATTAAAAAGCCTTTTGTCCTTTATAAAGCATATACATTTTACCTTACGATCACTTAATGGATGAAAACATTGATATTGCACAGTTTCAGTTCAGTGTTTGATGCCAAGTGTGCCATTTTTTCACCATTATCCTTCATATACTGCTTCATCCTGTGCGGTGCCTTCGTGGCCAACATGCACTCATCAATGGCACGGTCTTCAGTATGCTGTAAGGATCTGGTCCTGCAGTGGCTTCACTCTGAACAGTAGAGGGCACTGCTGGAGTGGCAGAGGTGGAGGGTCAAGCATGTTATAGGAACAAATTACATAATGCAGAAGCATTATAACACTGTGGTACACACAGCTAAATATGAAATCATTCACTTTTGTACTTCAGTAAACACTTTCTTCTGTATGCTACATTATGTTATCTTTTGTTGCGTGCTCTAGGATGGCATTACTCTGTAGTGTGTTTCACAACTGTTGCTTATTTATTTTATTTATTTATTTTACATTCATCTTGCACACATCTGGACACAGTACATTTGAATACATATTTTCCATTCCCTAAGTGAAAAGCATCACCCATGGATATACTAATACAGGGTTTCCCAAACTTTTCCATGCCAAGGACCCCCAAATAGTCGTAGCCTCTGGCTGGGGCCCCCCTATTGCGAAATGGCTTTAAAAAAAAAACTTTTAAATTACACTGGCAAATATAAAAAAATCTAACATACAGCTTCTTAATACACAACACAATACTTTTGACCGTATTTTGATTCCATAATCGGGCCGTTAGCAGCTCAACGTAACGCTTTGACTGACAGGCAGACGGTTAGTTATTGGCTGCGATTGAAAGAAGGGCATGGCAAAAGACCTAATTTCGATATGAAAGGATATCTTATTTTAAACCGGCACAGTAATCTTATGAATTAAAAATTTTTTTTTTTTTTTGCATTTTCCATTTTCCTCTTCCTTCCAATTGGCCCCCCTGGCGCCCCCTGGCGGCCCCCCGTTGGGCCGCGGCCCCCACTTTGAAAACCCCTGTACTAATACCCCATAGAGTACATTATGCACAAAGAAATTACAATACAATAAAATAATATCGGAAAACACTACCAATGTTCTAGCTTCACGGCAAATCGAGGCATAAAATAAACTCCTCAAAAAAAGTTTGGAAACGTTATTTCGGTCGATTATTCCTCCCCTTTAATAATACCAATTGGTATTGTATTTTATATCGTTGGAAAGCCTGATTAGTCACCTTTACAACGAGGTACAACTTGTAAGGATCATGCATTCGTGGAATGAGCAACACAGCTAACCGTGTGGGTAGCGGCCCAAAAAAATGTGCCAAAATCCCCTGCAATATTCTTCTGTTGGTATTCACTCTCGTTTTGAGCTTCAAGTGCTGGCAGATGTATGCCAGTGGGATGGAATGGGATGCCATCCCACAGCAGTGTGTGACCAGGCTGGTGACCAGCATGAGGAGGAGGTGCCAAGCTGTTGTGGCTGCGTATGGATCTTCCACACGCTACTGAGGTATACAGTGTAAAATGAATAAAGTGTAAAAATGGCCAATATGTGTTGTTTTTTCCTTATTACTGTGGGAGAGTGCAATCATCCAGTCCACCAAGCAACTCAAAACGAGAGTGAATACCAACAGAAGAATATTGCAGGGGATTGTGGCACATTTTTTTGGGCCGCTACCCACACGGTTAGCTGTGTTGCTCATTCCACGAATGCACGATCCTTACAAGTTGTACCTCGTTGTAAAGGTGACTAATCAGGCTTTCCAACGATATAAAATACAATACCAATTGGTATTATTAAAGGGGAGGAATAATCGACCGAAATAACGTTTCCGAACTTTTTTTGAGGAGTTTATAACGTACGACTGAGCAACCAAACAGAACAGCGCTAAAATACTCAATTTCATTGTGAATGCTATGAATTCTAACAAAGCAGGCCACCACGAGCCACTACGGGAACGGCACGAACACAATAGTATCAATACATTACAGTTATTTGGCAGACGCGTTTATCCAAAGCGACGTACAATAAGTGCATATTGAAGGTCATAGACACAATCTACGAAGCTAAGTCACGAAAGCGCTACTTTCTCACAACGTAGAAGCTATCGCTAGTCATCAACCAAATACAGTCCGCTATACATTCTAAGCTATGAGATAGCTAAACCAAATAGAAAATAAAAAATAAACGGAAAGAACGTACTATATAATTTGCCTTATACGTGTAGTTATTCAAGGTGGAGTCTGAAAAAGTGTGTTTTCAAATATGTTCAGCATTATTAGCAGGCTAACAGTGGTCTATTACGACCGATGCAAATACAAAAATAACGAAAATATAGCACGCAGTGGAAAAACGAATGTATATAATCAAAATATTACAAGCAGTAATACTTACATGTCGAGGAGGATATCTTCCCCATATTGATAGGCACCTCTTCCACAGAATCTATGCTACAGGGATTAGAAGAATCTCTGTTGTTGTCCTCTTCTGACCGACTTCGGGGGAAAACTACTAAAAAGTCACTTCAAAGTTGCGCGCAGTTTTATTGCGTAAGACCAAATGCGTCATACCAAACGCGTCAAACCAAATGCGTCATCTGCGCATGCCTGCGTAAAATTGTCGTGATATAACAAGTATTGCAGTTACGCTCGCCCTTAAATAGTTAATCCAAGCTTTCAATTACACATGTAAATTACTTTTGGGAAGCTTGTCGTGCCTTCTATTGGATAAAACAATTGTCGATCAAACCAGAATAAAATTGAAAGCGTCACAGCAGTGCAATCAGGAAGGGGGGGTTACGCAGAGCTAGTTTCGTTTGTCTAATAGTGTTCCAATGCGCTGTGTATTTTTCAAACGGATTGTCCAAGACAATAAATGACCACGGAATCTTGAAAGGGACATATCTACGCTTAAATCCACGGGAGGATTGCACACGAATTCCATATTTAATAGCAGATATTGATAGTAGAATGGCATTGTATGATTTCACTTGTTTATGTCGGTATTGATTGAGCAGCGATTTGCACCGCTGTATTTGCATACGGTCGGGCTATTGGTGGGTTTATCTGGTTGCTGGACGGAATTCTGATATTATATGATGAATACATATATTTATGAACTCCCAACATAGACGCTATTGCCCACTATGTCACGCATGGGTAGGTATAGGCTGGGTGGGGAGTGCTTGTTAAATGGACTTGCTACGGAAAGATAGTGACACTTAGAAACTACGCATTGGCCAGAAATCGTCGCGAATCGTCTACCAATAAAGTTAAAATACCGCGTTTGGGTTTTCCACTAATAGTTTGGCTGCAGGAGCAACGCGTGTCTCAGTTGCGTAAAACTGTCTCGCATGTGAGACAAAATAGACTATCTGCACTAAGGGGTTAACTCAAGAGTTTTATACATGTGGACCCAGGTGTGAGCATCACGTAAACCTGGTAAATGGCTTAAATGAAACAAGACAGATACAAACTTAGATTTGTTTATTTTCATAATTTTCATCATAATTTTCATATAAATTTCATATATAGGCAGTGTACCCTGTTCTCCATTAGTGTATCCAAATGGCTAAATTGCGCACTGCTCTAAATAAAAAAAATAATGATATATTTAACTCCAAATCAACAGTTTTGGCTCATAGAACTCACTTTTGCATCATTTTCAAGTGGGAATTACAATATTTTCATTAGTATAGGGTGGTAGATATCTATGGGTCCAAAACCCCTAGATGCAAAACATGTCATAAAATGAATAAAATTAGTTTTGTCCATTATAAAGCATATACATTTGCTCCTAGTGGTTTAAGATAAAAAACATTGATATCACAGTGTTACATACACCTAAATATGTTGCCTAATCATTCACTCTTGTACCACTTTCCCCTGTACTCTACAGTATGTATACTTTTGCCCCGGGATTAAATTTTTCTGTCGTTTTTTTTTTTTAATGTTCCTATTCATAATGACTCCAAGGAAAAATTTTACATTAATCTACCACATATCAGCGCATACTAAATTGGAATGAGCATTTGCCATGCCCTAAGTGACAAGTATATACGCCATAGCCTATATTATGTACGATAACACAGTATAGATAACATAGCAATAGTATTCCAAGAGGAAATCCGACTAACTTAAACCCACCCTATCCCTGGTGAGGTGAAAAACCACCGTGTTCTATATTTGTGGAGTCTCAGTCGCAGTTTGTTAATGAAAGCCCAGGCATGAATGTATGATGTCTAGGTTATAGGGCAGGGGCCTGTATCACAAAGCAGGCTAAGTGGGTTAGCCAGCTAATGTTGGCCTTAATCCTGAGTTTCTGGCATCATGAAAGTCGCTCTCTTTTGATCGGGCCAAATCACTGGTAACTTATGCTGCAGAGCTAATCTGCTCCAGAGCAGTTTTTGTTCAGGCTAAATGTTCAACCTATATAAAGACCCCACCCCCTCAATTTGCTCACTGGTTAAAATGGCATGCACATACCTAGAGCATCCCGTTGATGCAGATTGTTAAAACTGTTATCCATCCATATCTACTGCATATCTGGCAGCAGAGTGATGGTTTGAGGCTCGTTTGATACCTCAGACCCTTGATGATTTACAGCCATTTTACCAACCATGTATTCCATACTGTTCCAGCATAATTATACATTATACAGCTAAATCTAGTCCCACCCCCCAATTCCCACAGAGATCCATTCAAATGCAGAGACGTTATAGTATCGCTTGTAAGAGTTCCAGAAAATAAGATATCAGGAGTCTTTTGATGTTGTTGGGTCACAGACATCAGGAAGTCATGGCATGCAAAGGATATGTGAATATAAAAAAATATTACTTTATTCAACATTATGTTACATTACATTACATTACTTTATAGGCATTTAGCAGACGCTCTTATCCATACTTACATACTTCTTATTACATTTATCCATTCATACAGCTGGATATATACTGAAGCAATGCAGGTTAAGTACCTTGCTCAAGGGTACAACGGCAGTGTCCTACCTGGGAATCGAACCTGCAACCTTTCAGTTACAAGTCCAGTTCCTTAACCATTATACTACACTGCCGCCCACGTTATGTTAAACTGTCCAATATGTATATGCCCAAACATGGGGGGGGACTATGTACAAAAGGTGTTGTGTTACAGACTCTGGAAAAGACCCAAATGCGGGACTCGGAGACAGACTTGGGCAAAATTCAGACAGGAGTTGTCATGGATCTTGCCTTCCTTCTCTTATCTCCGCGTTCTCGTTATTCTTTTTTGTCGTTACCGGTAATCTATCGGATTTTCCTTTGTTCCATTACGGGGTTTTGCTTTCGCCTCGTCATTAGTGAATTCACCTGTCATTCATTTCCTCTGGCTATTTATACCCCGCTTCCTGCCTCTCTCGTTGCTTCCATGTTATTCCACTTAACATTCGAGCCGGTAACAGAAGGTATAGGATTAGTTAGTAAGCCAGTTTAAAAAAGAAAGGGTTAGGAAGTTTAGAAAGGAAGCAAGTCTCTTTTTCGCTCTGAGTTCAGAGCAGAGGCTTTCTCGTTTCTTTTGGTTTTCCACTCTTATCTAAGAGTGCTCTTACCCAAAGTGTTTGGGGTCTGTTGAGCTCTCGGTTTCCTTTTTGTTTCACTCCACAAACAGGAGTTAGATAAGCGTACAGCTTATTTCTTTGTTTTTTGCTCGGAGATCGAGTTCCTCGTTCTTATCGCGAGGTTATTTGTGTTCTTTTATTTTCTTCTATTCCACTACGGATTATTGTCCTTCTCAGTGGTGTTCTTTCGAACACTTTAAGATTGCACAGCTATCGCATCTGGACTTCCAATATTTCCTCCGTGTCTCTGACACAGAGATCTCCCACAGGAGTGAATTTATAGCCCCAGCAACAACAAAAAAAGACAGACAGTGGGGCAGACCCACAACACACAAACAAACATATCAAACAAAGACATCCAGCAGAATCATTACATCAATCAAGTGAATTAAAGGGCAATACAGCCATGTCCAATGGACATTCCCAAGCATTATTAGAAGAGGTAAGCGAACAGACAGACAGGGGAGCTAGCTGACGGGCTGGAAGCGAGGTTGGTGAACTAAGGCAGGCAGGTGAGGGGCTGGATACAGGGCTGGCGAATACAAGAGGGCAAGACTGGGAACAGGGCAGGAGTGAGCGGGTACAGGGAAGCAGGCTGGACGGGCAAACTGGAACGGGACAAACAAACAGTTTAACAGCACCAAGAATATATATATGTGTATATCTTAAGGCAGACATTGTGGCTGTTGCTCTCTCCAAGATTCTGTGTGATTGGCTTGTTACAAACGCCGTTCCTTTTATGTGAATGCGCAGAAAGCTTGAGTGAGAAATCCTGGATTGACAGGGCAAATTTATATAGTCAGTCTTAATGGGAACAACACTTGTATGATTATGATAAAGCAGGGCGGAGGTGGTAATTCATACTTTGAATATACAACTTTGGTGGTCAAGCCATTTTTGTTCATATCAATGTCTGTGGAAGGATTGCTCAGGAACAAATTTTAATTTGCTCTCCAGCTCCTCAGTTCTGTTCCGTTTAACCGTTTGGTTCTGTCAGGGGTAGCGTGGGAACGAAGGACCAGACGTGTGGGAATCTGACATTTAATCCTATAAAAGTATATGTTGTAAATAGAATGTATAAACTTGTCTGTGGTAGTTGAGTTTCGAATGGGTGACCTTGGGCCTGTGTTCTGAGAGTTCTGAGAGGGAGGGCCACAGCATTCTTCAGATAAAGGATTTGCCACAAAAACACTGTCATAAGATGAGTTTCCATCATAAACAACTTAGTGGAAAAATACTAGACATGAACTGAACATGTGTAATTCTAAGCGCTTGATTGGTTTGAATTATACGCCCAGTGATGTACAAACCCCTTTTTAGCAAACAGTATATAAGCACCATAGTAGCAGAGATGGAGCGAGCGTGAGGAAGCGCGAGCGTGCGAGCGAGAGCGCGCTTCCGGAGAGCGCGCTTCCAGAGGACCACAGATGTACTAACCCATTGTATTCTTCTGTAAAGACTTCGAGCTGACACAATAAAGACAAAGTGTTTTAATCTTTCGAATTGAATTGAAGAGTATCCTTGATCCACCTCCTTGACCACGAAAAGCAATACAATTCAAATTGCTAACAAATTGGTGACCTCGACGTGGAGGAGGGAGATGATCTTGGATCAATCCAAAAGAAAAGACGGTGGCAGTTTAATCTCTTGGACATTCAGAGGCGCCTCAAAAAGACAAGGTAAGCAGAACCTTTTTCATAAAATCTGCCTAGGAAATATAGGGAATGTCTGAGAAATATAACCAAACCATCTGAAAATTTGTTAAAAGAACTAATTTGCGTAAAATGTGTCAGACGATTGAAATGATTTAAGGTGTATTCCATGACCCAACTTGACAAAGAATAAGGATAAAAAGTGCAGTGAAGACACAGAATAAAATATTCTTTGGTTGTGTGTAATTAAAAATTTGCAGGTCCATTATTTGTGGGACCTATGTAATGAAATACTAAGTGAGTAGTCTTTTGGAAACGAATTCAGCCTTAGGATTCTGGGCCAGTATCAAGTTACATATGGCGACGCATATGCACCTCGGAAACGAAATACGCAAATTACTGTGGTATACATTGATCTAGTGATATCAATGTAAGGTCCGTCGAACCAAATAGTCGACATTTAATGTATTGAGGTAACTCGAACCGGACAGTCGAGCTAGAATTGCGCTAAAGCCACGAGTGAAAACATACAAAAGGACTTGATTCATGGAATACAGTTTTGATTCATAAACAGGTTTTTGAGTTTTTATCTGTTGTATATCTGCTGTATTAAAAGGATAAAAGGGGATAAACTATGGGACAATCTGAGTACTAAACTATGTGCCCAGGAATTGAAAAAACGTCGTGATAAATGGACTAAATATTTAGCCGAGTGGAACAAATTGGGATGGTTCCCCGAGCCAGACAAACCATTTTTGTCTGAGAAAAAGCGCTGTGTGGGTTGTGTATGAGTGCTGGCCAGAGAATGAATGTGTGTCGACACAAGTATGAGATTACAGCGTTGTGTATGAGCTGTGTTGTGTTTATGTTAAATCAGCTGAGTAGTTTAGAAGAAAATACTTGCAAATTGTTTAATCCAGAAGTGGTGATTCAAAGTGAATGGAAAGCCTAACTCATGGTATATTGTGATAAAGTGGGATTCTGATTGAACAAATTATAGTGTCCTGTTGGTCGTGGGCAGCCAATACCGATAGCGGAGAGACTGGAAGAACAGACAATGGTGGAGGATGCGGGCAACGGTGCACGCATAAAGGCGTCCAAATACTTTTGGCTTGTTGAGTTGTAGCCTTCGTAATGAAGTGAGCAGTTATTAAGTGGGTAGAAGGCACATTATTGGTGAATTTATAAAGGAAAACTAAAAATACTTGCAGTGCTTTGAACCCTTTACACCTTGAGTGAAATAAGCAGCGACTTTATTTTGTTAAAAATTACTAAAAACCTCTCTCCTGATTTGATCCCGTAGTTTTCGTTTTGAAGTGGTAACCTGACTACCAGAATTACCGTAATAGCTCATGTAGGAGAGAACTTAAGAAAAAGAGTTAAATTATGTGCCCAATTATTTTCTGTCTCCGGAGCTATACTACAATGTATGATATATTTGCAATAGTTTGTGTTATAATCTCAGTGTACTATAAGATTTGTGAAACTTATGATCAGAGGCATCGTAATGAAGACCCGCCTGGGAAAGTGTAAACAGTGCTGTGCAGAGAAGTGTGGAAGATCTTAATCAGAGTTTACGGTTGATTAAGTTTATGGTTAGTACAGATAGATAAGTGGAAGTTATACGCGAGGGAAACTTGCATAGGATTGTGACAGAAAGCAAGACAACATAGAAGGAAGTGAAAGTGTAATTCAATTTGCGTTATTAGTTAATTTGTTATTACATTACATATATATTATATGATATTATACATATATGCAGTTTATTTTCATGGAAAATTCTGAGCGCACTAATTTGCAATTTTGTCCTTTGACTGGCTTGGAGTTATGTGCTACTCAGTTGTTGAGATGATGTTGTATAAAGGGAACTGTAGTTCGGCATGAGCACCCTGAATCTCGTGAAGAAAAAGGTCTGATTTACCAAATAAATAAATAAGTAAGTAATGCAGGCCAATGTACTGATTTTAAACCTCTGGTTAATGCAGATAATACACGCAGTTATAGTTATAGTTATACAGTTATAGCTTCATGCTATCAAAGCAAACATTTAAAGCTGTGAAGTATAATAAATCGAACAATCCTATCACCGCCCTGTCGGGAGGGGTCGGGACCATTCCACTACACGTAATTCAAACTTTCTTCCAAAATAGACACAACATTCTAGAGTCTGGTATAACGTAATTTATTATAAAAGATTTGCACGAATATACATACCCAGGCTGATCAGCTAAACATACATATGTTAAAGACACTCAATCACACAGTCCAGTCTGAGTCCGTCAATTTCATGCTCACCCGCAAGACGTAAAAACAAGTCCGTTAATGACAGAAGCAAAACATAACAGCGCACCATGAAGTTCAGCTGACGTCTTGTATGTTGTTGCGACCCATTTTGATGAAATGCTATGATTTAATCATATCAGAAACATCCTAGTCACGGTTTGACAATAGTAGTCCAATACATAGTTTTTACACCAATGTTTGTAAAGATAGAAGATAAATGTTTTATTTGGATTTAATAAATTCTATCAGTTCCTCAAACTGCACACACACATACATTTTCAAGGCTAGGGTACTGAGTGTTCCTCCCGACGGTCAGGCCCCGAGGAATGTGTAGGGAGTGATTCATGCTTATCACTTCAGACGGGCTAGGAACATTAAATTGCCTGTGTGTGTGTGTGTGTGTGTGTGTGTGTGTGTGTGTGTGTGAATGAATGGGTCCATTGCCTCCTTTTTGAGATAACTAAACCTCGCCATGGGAAATTTTGGGGAGTGTATTTGCAATATGGCTTTCCGCTGAGAGCGAGTTTTTCTTTGGTTTCCCTGCATGTGGGTGTGTGTATATGTCCTTGATTTACAGGTGTCGAGATGAGCTCATATTGGGTGCCTAGCGTGGGACCATTGTTCATTGAGCACACTCCGATACAAATAATGAGCTCATTTGGTAGCAGAGGATGGTTGATTTCGTGCGTGATTGTCTGCCCTTGAATCTGAGGCCTTGAATATGTGCTGCTGTTGTGCACATATGGGCCTTTTGTGCAATTCATCCTACCACAGAGAAACATATTCATATTAACACTACATTTTGATATAGTTGGTCCTACAGTATGTTATATAATTGTATATAAATAATGAATAATCTATAATTTGTCACAACAGCATAGCAGAGAAGAGAATGGAATAGAACAGGATAGAATAACTTATTTTCCCATGAGGGAACTTTAGTTGTAGTTTCCAGCAGCCAAGACATAGAAAGTGAGACAGTGTTTTAGTGTGATTTAACCGAGTATATGTATATATTGTATAACAACAACACTGTCAGGAACGACCAGGAACTCATTCTTTAACCAGTGTAGTGGGCATGCGCGAGCGTGTCTTAGTGATGTGCAGTACGTGAACGAACGAATCTTTTTGAACGAATCTTTAAAGTGAATTGAGTGTACCGGATCATCACTCAATGATTCGTTCATATGCTTGAGTGCGCATCAGCGGTCAGGAACTGTAGCGAACTGTACTGACCACAGACTACCCCTAGTTAATGAAAGTCTGCCCGTTATTAAACCATTTCAAATCTGTAATAATGATATTGATTAAATAAAGCACATTTTTGTTTTCTTTTGTATCGAAATAGCACAATAAATGTAGGCTATTTTAAGGAGGCCATGCTATAACCATGTTTTATATAGGCTACACAAATATAACCAATATGTGGCTATACTAGAGTTGCCAACTGTCACTGGTGTTAATTGCATGTGCATTCATTACCTCATTCTTGCTTTGAGTTGCGTAATGACTAGTCCAATAGCACACTCAGCTCTGGCTGTTTAATCGATTAAAATGTTAACAAATTTTAAGTACGTTTTATATATCTTGAATACGTTTAATACTATTCTTGGAGATATTTTTAATTCATTTAGTTTACGAATAAATTCATTTTCAGTACTATTTAGTTTTGTTTATTCCAGCCTTTTTTGATAGAACATCGTTAAATTTATTTCAGTTTATTTGTTAAACACTAGTTTTACAAGCGTTTTGTTTAGGAAATCCCCTCAGAACAACTATGCAATAAGGCAGGCTGAATGCCTTATCTCTATTATGTATAGAAGCAGATGTGCTATGTAAGATTGGTTATGGGGATCTGGTCAGAGACTTTGCGGGGAAGGGGAAGTGGGAGAGAGTTGTTCAGCTATGGATAAGGTGGAAGCATTCGAAATGGATATTGTTTTCCTTCTTGCTGTGGGTTTTGTTTGATTTCGAATTTTCTGGGTTTTATTATGAATGGTCAAAAGAGCCGAAGAGCTCTGTTCTGTGCATAACCATAGTTGGCTGCGCTATAAGGGACCAAGTGAAAATAATTGAGCAACAGCGGAGTATTGAAACAATGTTTAAGCGAAGATAAGAAGTGGAAACTTTACAGTTTAAGCTGGGGGAAGTGGAGGGCAAGGCCACCTTCCCAATGTTTGTGTTTTTTGTTCGGGTGCAGATAAATAATTAGTTTAATTTACATCCTAAGTTGTGTGGTTTTGTTTTGTGTTTAATTGTTTGATTTTGTCTAAAAACCATCAAAGTGAAACCCGGCAATGCGATCTCTCCTAAGGGGTTGTCAGTTTAGGTGCACAACCAAAACAAAGATAAATAAATAAACTGAACAGACAAATAAATCTTACGCTGCCCCGTATGTGAAAATGTACCCTAAGTAAAGGGAAAAGACTAATAAGGAGTTCTTCTCTGTTTCCAGCAGGAACTGGGTGTTGGCTCTTAAGCAGCTCTACTGACAATGAGAGCTGAACTAGGCCCCACTAATTATTGCTAATTTCTCCCCTTTTTTGAATTTATGACAGGAACTCCAATGATAATTCCAGGGACGAATTATCACTGCTGTGAAGAATTACAGGGGATTGGAGATGACAAAGTACTGTGTGACTAACTGAAATTGTCAGGTTTCTCTGCAGATATTGGGCCCAAGAAGACAGACGCACACAACCTCGAGCAACTAAAAACAGATAACACCACAGAAATATAAAAGTGTAAGGATGCGCATGGGCAGGACCATTGCGCAAAGGGGGAAGTGTATGATTGTGAGGTTTGTGTGATGTATAATAATTTGGAAAGTATCAGTTTTTCCCCAATAGGGCACAATCGACCATAGGAGGGCCCATGCCGTTTGTATGAGGTCCGTACAACGGACCCCGCTTGAACAGCTCAAGAGGGAACTGGCGAGCTATGTGTAACACTTAACCAGAATGTGCAAGATTATTTTCCAACAGGGGAAAAGGACAGACGACATTTCCTTGGGGCTTAGGTGGTATACGCCCGGGGATTGGGTGTATATTAAAGTAACACTAACACTGAATATACACACACACGAAGAAAGAATTACACAACCAGGAGCTATGTGCTCCCTCATCAATGGCAGATAGAGAGAATACACACACATAGAGGCATTACATAATCTGCCAAAGAAAGACCGTGGCTGAGTGATGTGCTAGTAACCTCTCCTCTGTCCATTGGTCCGACGTTGAGGCTACTTGGACCAAAGAAGAAGAAACCCCCATGTAACTATATTGTGATAAAATGTTTAGAAAAAGCTGCCAATGCACTGTTGCCAAAATGCTAGGATTTTCTTTCCTCTTGATAGAAGGGTAAAAAGTAAAATGTATTAAAATGAAGGAGTATCGCTTAAGATGGATATTGGACAGAGACATGTCCTCATCAGCAGCAGACTCAGTCTAGAGTTCTGTGGTTTTGCCTATTGGAGGTTTTCCTGGTGATTAAGTAAGAGCTCTGACATCATTGCTTACCGCTGTGCCAGTATTATAACCCTGATAGTTAGAGTAAATAAAATTAAGAAAACTGGGTTTGCAATGTGTACCTGCTTCAGGTATGGAGTGAAGATATCACCCATACAAGCTTGGAATACCGCTGTATAGTGTTGATCCCAAGAAGGGATCAAAGGAGGGAATTGTGGGAATCTGACATTTAATCCTATAAAAGTATATGTTGTAAATAGAATGTATAAACTTGTCTGTGGTAGTTGAGTTTCGAATGGGTGACCTTGGGCCTGTGTTCTGAGAGTTCTGAGAGGGAGGGCCACAGCATTCTTCAGATAAAGGATTTGCCACAAAAACACTGTCATAAGATGAGTTTCCATCATAAACAACTTAGTGGAAAAATACTAGACATGAACTGAACATGTGTAATTCTAAGCGCTTGATTGGTTTGAATTATACGCCCAGTGATGTACAAACCCCTTTTTAGCAAACAGTATATAAGCACCATAGTAGCAGAGATGGAGCGAGCGTGAGGAAGCGCGAGCGTGCGAGCGAGAGCGCGCTTCCGGAGAGCGCGCTTCCAGAGGACCACAGATGTACTAACCCATTGTATTCTTCTGTAAAGACTTCGAGCTGACACAATAAAGACAAAGTGTTTTAATCTTTCGAATTGAATTGAAGAGTATCCTTGATCCACCTCCTTGACCACGAAAAGCAATACAATTCAAATTGCTAACAGACGTGACAGTAGGGGTTCAGAGAATGCTCAACTGAACACCACAAAGCGGGAGGGAAACCCCGCAAACAGGGAATAACAATAAACAAACAAATAATAACTCTCCACACCAGGAGAGATACCGCCACAACTCAAAGCGACCCTAATAGGGCGAAAAAACTTGTAACTATATATGCAATCAAACAACAACGAAAAAACCCTATAGCTCACAATGGAGGAGCCGAAACCAAAAACACTCTTGCAAAACGAGGCAGCCACGACAACACGGGCAATAGCAATAATGGTTTTAGGAAGAACAGCAAAAAACAAAGGCACCCTCGGAACGTGACTATAACGCCCGATAAATGGTGAAACAAATGAAAACAAAATAACGCTTACGCTTTCCAACAACAAAGAGAGCGGGACTGGAAAAGGATGATGTCCTAGGATACCGGCTTTCTTAGTAAAAAGATAGGCAATATGGAAGCGTCAAATAACGATGACGTGAGGTTTAAATACTGACAGGAAACACTGAACAGGTGAACACACTGAACTGAAAACCAAAACACGAAACGGACTAGGAAAACAAAGAGAAGGGACGCAACATGAGCGCTCCCCAGGGAAGTGGACAATGAACAAAGAGCAGGCAGAGAAACCATGACAGGACCCCCCCACTAAGGGACGATCCCTCAAGCCTGCGACCCCGGAAATCCCTGATAAGTTGTGGGTCCAGAATATTTTTGTAGGGAACCCAACTACGCTCCTCCGGGCCATAACCCTCCCAATCGACTAAAAATTGGAAACCTCTCCCAACCCGTCTCTCGGCTAAAATACGGTGGACAGTGTACACTGGACCTCCCTCCATCATCCGAGGAGGCGGCAGTGGCTTCTCTGCGGAGGCCAGCGGGCTAATAAGGACTGGCTTAAGCCGGGAGACATGAAACGTGGGATGGATACGCATAGCACGGGGGAGCTGTAATCTTACCGTAACCGGATTAATGCGCCGTATAATTTTAAAAGGCCCAATAAACCGGGGCGCGAGTTTGCGAGACTCCACCCTTAACGGCAGATCACGCGTAGCGAGCCACACGCGTTGCCCTACCCTGAATGAGGGGGCTGGACGACGTCGTCTATCAGCTGCCACCTTGTGTCTAGCAGCAGCGCGCTGAAGCGCAGTCCGCACCCGCTTCCAGACAGAGCGACACCTCCGAATAAAGGATGCCACGGCGGGAACCTCTACATTACTCTCCAGCTCAGGGAATAGTGGGAGCTGATACCCCAGTTGAGCCTCGAAGGGCGAGAGCCCTGTGGACGCGTTGCGCAACGTATTATGGGCATACTCAGCCCAGGCCAGGTGTGTACTCCAGGAAGTGGGATTAGTGGCCGCCAGGCAACGCATAGTGTTCTCCAGCGTCTGGTTAGTGCGCTCGGTCTGTCCATTCGTCTCAGGATGGAAGCCAGATGACAAACTGACCGAGGCACCAAGCAGAGAACAGAATGCGCGCCAGAATTTGGCCGTGAACTGAGGGCCGCGATCAGAAACCACATCCAACGGCAACCCGTGTAGCCGAAAAACATGGTCTATCATAAGTTGCGCAGTTTCAGAAGCTGAAGGTAGTTTAGACAACGCAATAAAATGGGCCGCCCTGGAGAAACGATCTACCACGACTAAGATCACCGATTTGCCCAGTGACATAGGCAAACCGGTGACGAAGTCGAGGGCGACGTGACTCCAAGGACGGCTGGGAATGGGAAGAGGGCGCAAAAGCCCAGAGGGTGGGAGACTTGAACCCTTACTGCGGGCACACACCGGACAAGCCGCAACAAAACTCTGAACATCCCTCTCCAAACTGGGCCACCAAAACCGGCGAGAAAGAAAGTCCTTCGTGCGGTGAACGCCCGGATGAGCCACTAATTGAGAAGTGTGACCCCATCGTAATACACGGGGCCTAAGCTTCAGCGGAACGAACAAACAGTGAGGTGGACCCCCCCCAGGCCCTGGGTCAGAGCGCACTGCCCTCTGAACTGCAGCTTCAATGGCCCAAATAACTGGAGCCACAATTTGGTTGGCGGGAATGATAAATTCGGGGGCAGGAGCCCTGTCCGAATTATCAAAGACGCGAGAAAGGGCATCTGGCTTAACGTTCTTGGAGCCGGGGCGATACGTGAGCAGGAAATTGAAGCGCAAGAAGAATAACGCCCACCGGGCTTGGCGGGAATTAAGCCTCTTGGCTAGCTGCACGTACTCCAGGTTCTTATGATCCGTCCACACCGTGAACGGATGCTCCGCCCCTTCAAGCCAGTGACGCCACTCCTCCAGAGCCATTTTGACTGCTAAGAGCTCCCGGTCCCCCACATCATAATTTCTCTCGGCAGGTGTTAATGCATGAGAAAAATAAGCACATGGATGCATTTTGTGGTCAATAGGGGATAGCTGGGAGAGAATGGCCCCCACTCCTAACTCAGACGCATCTACCTCTACAACAAAAGGAAGGGAAGGGTTAGGCGTGACAAGAATAGGTTCGGACGTAAAGCGTCTTTTGAGCTCAGAAAACGCCGCTTCGGCCCTCGAGTTCCATAGGAACCGGGAGGAAGAAGTTTTTTTTGTAAGTGTAGTAATAGGAGCGACTACCGCGCTAAAATTACGAATAAACCTCCTGTAGAAATTTGTGAAGCCTAAAAAACGTTGAACCTGTTTAAGAGAAGATGGCGTGGGCCAATTCTTAACGGCCGAGACTTTAGCTGGATCCATCTGAACCTTGCCTTCTGCCACAATGAACCCCAGGAAAGACACTGATTTGGTGTGAAAGACACACTTATCTGCCTTTACAAAAATCTGAGCCTTGAGCAGCGCATTAAGAACCTGCCTGACATGGTGAATGTGCGTGGAAAGATCGGGAGAAAAAATTTAAATATCATCAATATAAACAAAAACCGATTTTTCAAGCATCTCCCTTAGCACATCGTTAACTAACGCCTGAAAAACTGAGGGGGCGCTAGTGAGCCCGAACGGCATCACCTGGTACTCGTAGTGTCCCGAGTGGGTATTAAACGCAGTTTTCCACTGGTCTCCCTCACGAATGCGGACGAGGTTGTAAGCGCTGCGTAAATCCAGTTTAGTAAAAATAGACGCCCCCTGGAGGCGTTCAAAGGCCGAATTCATAAGAGGGAGAGGATAACGATTCTTAATAGTTATAGCATTAAGTCCCCTGTAGTCAATGCATGGCCTAAGACTACCGTCCTTCTTCTTAACAAAGAAAAAACCGGAGCCCGCCGGTGATGTGGAGGGTCTGATGAAACCTTTGGCGAGAGATTCCTCTATGTAATTTTTCATAGCGGCACTCTCAGGAGCCGATAAGGAATACAGCGCTCCCCTGGGGGGAATCGAGCCAGGGTATAGCTCGATGGCGCAATCATACGGCCTATGAGGAGGCAGAGAAGTAGCGCGCTGCTTACTAAAAACCTCCGCAAGATCAGTGTACTGCTGAGGAACATTAGCTGGCAATGGAAACGGAATAGCTCCGCCCACCTGAACATTCTCCAAATCTGACTCCGAATCGCGAGGGATGTCCCAATCGATCTCAGAAGGAGAGCTCTCCTCCTCCCACATACTAAACCCATCAGCGAGCGGGTCCCAAGAAAGACTCCCCCTGGTGTCGCGAGATGACGCTACTGCCCCGTGAGCCCCACGGAGAACACTCTCCTCCTGTTCACTGTCAGAACTGAGATCGGGAAGAGAGCGGCGCGAGCCGCCAGATCTAATAGATTTATTTCTAGAACAGTGGTGTCTGCACTGAACTCCCCAACGGAGAATAACCGAATCCTCCACTCCCCAGTTAATATTGGGCTTGTGCTGAACCAACCATGAGTGACCCAGAACAAGTGGGTATGTGGGAGAATCTACAAAAAAAAATTTTATACGCTCCGTATGATCCTGTAACGAAACAGACAGTTTTAAGGAGCTGGTAAGCCGTCGGATAGCGCCCGTACCCAAAGGGCGACCGTCGAGAGCAGTTACTAACCGTGGAACGGAAAGAGAAACTGAGGGAATCCCCTGCTCCCTAGCCCACTTAATGTCCATAAGGGACTCAACTGATCTGGAATCAATAAAGGCGATACAGCTGGTGGAATGCTTATTCCAACTCAGCTGCACAGATAATAGAGTTCGAGGAGAAGTTTGATCATGTCTCACTAAGGGCCTCGATTCCCTTAGCGAGACTCCTCTTTTCCCGCTAGCTTAGGACATTGATCTCTGTAATGCCCAGCGCGTTTACAATAACGACACCACGCCTCTCTCGACCTGGTAAACCTGGAATCACGTACTGCCGTCCCATCTACCTGCATGGGCTCCTCAGAAAATGAGGAAACCGGAACAACCACCGGACGAGGCACACAAATAGAGGGCCGACCACTGTGTGGCCCAGCGAATCTCTCTCTCTCTCTCCCTCTAATCCGATTGTCTATTCTGATAGCCGTAGACACTAACGCACCGAACGAAGCGGGTGGTTCGAGTGCAGAAAGGGCATCTCGAACTGAATCCGAAAGTGCTTTAATAAATAGAGCGGTAAGCGGCCCGTCAGGCCACCCAGTCTCCCCTGCGAGTGCTCGAAAGGCAATAGAAAATGACGCCACCGTGTCGGAGCCTTGACGAAGATAAGTCAGTCGCATTGCCGCCTCCTGACCGGAGACGTCTCTTCTACCAACCTCTCCATAGTGGACATCACGGGAGAGCTTGCTCTGATTAAGGGGTCCGCCCAAGCGAGAGCCGTACCTGTTAAAAGCGAGAGAATAAACGACACTCGAGCCTCCTGGGTGGAAAACCGAGAAGGTTGTGATTTGAAAAAAATTAGACACTGCGTCAAAAACCCCCTACACCTCCTGGTCTCCCCTCCATAGCGAAGCGGGAGTTGTAATTTAGGCTCCTTGAGCTCGCGTGGGATGGGAATCACTGCTGGATCAGGAGGAATCAGTACCGCCGAACTTGGTGCTTGTGCTACCGGGATTGAAGGTAAAGTAACCTGGGGGGGCGTAATCGTCAGTGTTAAAGTGCGAATGCTGTCCGCTAATTCATGCAGCCCGTCTCCCTGATAACGCAGTTGGTTGCCGAACTGTGCCTGCTGAGTGTGTAGGGCTTGGACGGAGGCTTGAAGAGCCCTAATGCCCTCCTCATGGCCGGAGATAACCGCCTCCTGCGCTGTGAGGATTTGCCCTAGGTTAGCAACTGTCGCTGGTGCCTCCCTACTGGCTTCCATATTCTGTCAGGGGTAGCGTGGGAACGAAGGACCAGACGCGACAGTAGGGGTTCAGAGAATGCTCAACTGAACACCACAAAGCGGGAGGGAAACCCCGCAAACAGGGAATAACAATAAACAAACAAATAATAACTCTCCACACCAGGAGAGATACCGCCACAACTCAAAGCGACCCTAATAGGGCGAAAAAACTCGTAACTATATATGCAATCAAACAACAACGAAAAAACCCTATAGCTCACAACGGAGGAGCCGAAACCAAAAACACTCTTGCAAAACGAGGCAGCCACGACAACACGGGCAATAGCAATAATGGTTTTAGGAAGAACAGCAAAAAACAAAGGCACCCTCGGAACGTGACTATAACGCCCGATAAATGGTGAAACAAATGAAAACAAAATAACGCTTACGCTGTCCAACAACAAAGAGAGCGGGACTGGAAAAGGATGATGTCCTAGGATACCGGCTTTCTTAGTAAAAAGATAGGCAATATGGAAGCGTCAAATAATGATGACGTGAGGTTTAAATACTGACAGGAAACACTGAACAGGTGAACACACTGAACTGAAAACCAAAACACGAAACGGACTAGGAAAACAAAGAGAAGGGACGCAACATGAGCGCTCCCCAGGGAAGTGGACAATGAACAAAGAGCAGGCAGAGAAACCATGACAGGTTCTCCAGGCCTTTATTTAACAAATTGAAAAGGGATGTAATTAAAAATAATAATAATAACTGCTAAGTTTGTTTTAAATTTAAAACTTTTAGTTCATAGTATTGGTGCGGATGCCACTATTTGTTTATTTATTCTCCCCCAAGAATTAAAAACTTGCCAAAAGTAATATGTATGTATCATCTGTATAGTGATTTGTGATATCCGTATGGATAAGATCAGCTTTCAAAGGGTAGTATTATCACTTCAAACATAACCAAATAAACTATTGTTCCATCATTACACAATAACAATATTGCAATTGACAACTGCCTGGTATAGCAGATAAAATAGCCACATATACCTCTACAGCAGTGTATAAGAGTGAGTCAGCTACTCATGTGGTGGAAATGTTTTCTACTGTAACTTCCAGTAGACTCCACGTGACTTGAATAATCAATTCTCATACGCTCCCTCCTATTTTGTTATGAGGTCTCAGTCAATTACGAACATGGGAAGGAAGCTGTCTGATGTCTTTAAATATGAACCTGAAATCTGGGATGGCTGCCTGGTCTGACTCCTCTGATAAAGATTTGGACACAGGACAGCTGTGCTTAGAATTGGAAGTAATGGAGATGTAAAGTGGATGCAGGCAGCAGCCATATTGATTAACATGCATTTCATCAAAGGCATGGGGTTGAGATGCAGACAGGGAAACTGGGGAGGGTGTCATGCCACTCTTTAAAACTGATCTGAAGCTTGCATAAATATTGATGCTGGTAGCAGTTTCAAAGGTTAGATACATGGTTCAAGTTCAATGTGGGAAATCAACTTTTATGTTTAAATAAATTCAGAATTTGCAATGTTCAGTGCTCCAAAGCTCAGACGCAAAACTATTTGACAGTGATTAATGGGACACTTTTTTGTCTAAACAACAATATGTCATAATGATTTGGATAGCATATATAAAATGTTAATATTACCTCTAACGTTGTCAATACAGGCAATATCAATAAAATCTGTTCTTCGTCAATGAGGTTGACACTTTAGAGCACAGTCATTACATTACACACAGTCATGATCAACAAAGAGGCAAATGCGATATACCAATATGTTTCTAGGCAATTCCCTCTTAATATTGATATGGAGAAAATAACTGCTGAGCTGATTCAGTTTAATTACTAAAGCAAAAATTACAGTGGAATTCACTTAATGATACTTAACATTGTGGTCACTATTACAGAGTGTACATCAAAGTCTGTATCTGTATCTGTTCAACCACCAGAATTGGTGTATTCGAATAGAAACTGGCGGTGTTGTAAAAAGTACTCAGAATTCATACTTAAGTGAAAGTAAAGATACCTTACTGGAAAATGACTCCCGTTAAAATACTACTTAAGTAAAAGTATTAAAGTATCTGGTATTAAGTGTACTTAAGTATGAAAAGTACATTTATTATAAAATAATTACTTAAGTATTAGTACAAGTAAAAGTACATGCGCTAACAACAACAAAAAAAAAGCAAAGCAGACTGTTTGTTCAGATCATAGGTACCAAGTAAATTTTTTTACCAGGGGCTGCTCTAAAAAAATTCAGCCATAGGCAACAAAGAAGTGTTTGACGACTCAGTGCCCCATCTTTTGTCACTGATCGCCCATATCCAGAGAGTCATGGCCGCACCGCATCTGCTCACGACAGAGTGCTCTGCGAGGGACACACACAGACTTCCCTCTCCAAGATGAGAGCACCACTGTTGTTTTGGCACTGTACTCCACCACATTGGATTTGAAATGGAACAGTGACTATCAGGTTAAAGTGCAGACTTTTAGTTTTAATTTGAGGGTTTTTACATCCATATCATGTGAACCGTGTATTAATTGTAGCCATTTTATAAATACCCCCCCCCCATTTTAGGGGACCAAAAGTAATTGGACAAATTAACATAAACTTAACTAAAGTCATCATATTTTATATTTGGTTGCATATCCTCTGCATGCCATGACTTCCTGATGTCTATGACACAACAATATCAAAAGACTCTTGAAATCTTATTTTCTGGTACTCCTACAAGCGATACTATAACCTCTCTGCATTTGAATGGATCTCTATGGGAATTGGGGGGTGGGACTAGACTTAGCTGTAAATTACACTGGGACAGTATGGAATACATGGTTGGCGAAATGGCTGTAAGTCATCAAGGATCTGAGGTATCAAACAATCACTCTGCTGCCAGATATGCAGTAGATATGAAGGGTTTCTTCTCCTAACTTATTTTTCCATAGAGTTCAATAGGAAAATTTGTCAGGAGAAACAACCCGTTAAGTGATCCATCCATATCTACTGCACATCTGGCAGTAGAGTGATGCTTTAAAGGTCCCTTATCATACTATTTTTTGTAAATTTTATATTATTCTACAAGGTCTGCCAAACATGTTGATAAGGTTTTTTAAAGGAAAAAGTTTAGCAATATATTTTAAAAATGTATAAATGTATAAAAAAATGTTTTTTACTCTTGCAGCTGAACAGCCCGTTTTGGGTGGGCGGTTCAGGTTTTTTTTACATGCTCTGCGTTGATTGGCTAACTGACCCGGAATCACAATCACTCTTGTCTACACAGTGAGTCAGAACTTTAGTTTAATGTGAAAGACAACAAGTACAGCATCCTCATCATTGCACTGGGGTGTTTTGTGCTCTGTTTGGTCAAAAGCTAAACCCAACCTCCACAAACACCACTTCCAGCTGGAACTTATTTTTTCCCATCTAACACTAAGCACAGAAACTCAGTGTTGGCACATAATACACTGCAATACACCAGTATTAATCATGTAGGCTTTTCTGTCTCTTGCACAACATTGTGAAATAACAGTCACAAAAATTATTAAATGTTTTTGTAAAAATAAAACCATTTTAATGTACCATCATTTCTTTGTTTGCATATAAAGACATACTGCATTGTATTTAAATGCATCAGTGGAATTAACTTTGAAAAGAGTCCAACAGTAACACCACTACATCCCTTTCCGAAATATCAATATGTCTATTTACATATCTATAAAAGTTAAGGGACCGGCTACAACTTAAGACACATAGCTTTCTACAAAATCATATTCAGAACTTCAGGACATACATTAAAGGTCCCATGACCTAGAAATCAGAGTTTACCTACTTTGAGCATTGATGTGCAGAGTGGCATGATACTTATGTGCTGGTAAAATATGAACTTGCTACTGTAAAGTTGTACGTGCGACACCATGCTGAGCGTTTGAACAGCAAATCTTTATTCAAAAATCAGTGGCTTACAAGACATTGAGATGTGGAGTGTTTCAGCTTTTTGTAAAGTCCTTGAACTCCTTGCTTGCATAGCAGGGTCTGTTGTCCGAGATTAACTCGTCCACGATTCAATGTCTTGAGAGAATGTAAATTTCAGAGCAGCGATGACACCTCTGCTTGAAGTCTCACTCAGCATTGTTATCTCTGGGAACTTGGAATAGTAATCCACACACAGTAAGTAGTTAGCATTGTTGTAGTGGAAAAGATCTGTTCCTACCTTAGACCATGCTCTCTCGGGCACTTTGTGTGGCAGTAAAGGCTCTCTTGGATTACTTTTCCTATTTGCATTGCAGACAGTGCACTTAGAAACAATGTCCTCGATCTGCTTTGCCATGCCAGGCCAGTATAGGATGTCACTGGCTCTTTCTTTGCATTTTCATTTGTGATTGTGTCACTTCGTTCGCTCGGCAAATGTCTACGGCTCTCTGGAGCGTTAGGTCTGCTTCGCACAGTAGCCTGCCACGAACCTGATCATCTTTAATGCCACACACAGTATATGACAGGTACTACCTCCCATTTTTTTGTTGTTGCATAAAAAAAAACCTCCAGGCTTAACGGTACGTTCAGAATTGGCACCAGTTCTGACGTAATAACTGGGCTCCTGTGAAATCAGCCAATAACTTTTAACTATGTTATTTGCATAAACCCGCCCTCCGTCAGCCTCAAAAGAAGAGGGTAGGGTAACGCCAGCCTTTTCCTGCTTTAGCATCTATCACATGCAAGCTAATAAAATAGGGTATAAAATGCAAGCTTCCAGCAAGAAGGGAATCCCAAAATGCAATGCTCCACATGGAAAAAGTGGGTGGTCACCACAGAACTATGTGGTGGTCACATTTCAGCTCTATGGTGTTGCACTTCCGAAATGTCGCGAGGGCGGTTCAGTTCGGTTCTGTTTTTGTTTGTTTCTCGTGAATCCTCTTGTAGAGCAACTTTTAAGTTTGCTTGCTGCACGGAGCAAATTGCGTCACAAGATAGCTCCCTCAAGGGTAAATGGTAAATGGACTGCACTTATATAGCGCCTTTATCCAAAGCGCTTTACAATGGCCTCTCACTCACCCGTTCACAAACACATTCACACACTAATGGCGGCAGCTGCCATGCAAGGTGCTAGCCTGCTCATTGGGAGCAATTTGGGGTTCAGTGTCTTGCCCAAGGACACTTCGACATGTGGACAGGAGGATCCGGGGATCGAACCGCCAACCCTGCGTTCAGCAGACGCCCCGCTCTACCTCCTGAGCCACAGCCGAGGTAAGACAGCAAGGGAAGGGAGCGTGTTAAACTGGATTCAAATGCAGCCCATGTCGGAAATCAGCGATTGGGAAATCAACTCCGACCTCCCGACTAGGAAGAACTTGACATCACATCATCATGGCAGCTCACACCGTGACCCACATTGTGAACAGTAAACAAACATTATTTTTAGACGAGACACTTCAACTTTCGTTTAAAATCAATAAAGATGTTTGCATTTTTAAAATTGATGTTAATGTGTTATTTATTTTAGTAGCCCAACTAAAAAGTATTTTGATTAGTTTTTTGTAGATTTTGACTACTTTGAGCAAGAATTGGTAAAATGTCGTTTTAAAATGATATTATCATTAGCTATGATAGAATACATTGATAATAAATTGATTTAACATCAGTTACGTTGATTTCCATTGTTAACATGGTTTCAACATTATTTCAATGCATTGATTCAACGTAAACTCGATGAGCACCTGGACGCAGAATCAACATTGAATCATTGCTTCATCTTATGTTAATTCAACATTGATTCAATGTTTCCTTGCTATCTGGGTGGTAACCTACCACAATGGCACTGGTTCCCATACAACCGTACGGAATCCAACACAGATTTTGGTGCCACTTTAAAGGGTAACAAAGCACTAAAACAGATTATTTTAGATAATTTTTTTATTTTATTGATTCTGGTCCAAATCTTGACATTTTACTGCAGTCAGCGCAAAACAGTGGAAACCCAAAGGATCTGGCTCAAAAGTGTCTCGTGGTAAAACATTAGGTACTGCACATTCAGTCTGTCATTGGCCAGAAGTTTCATCCAGCTGATGTATGACTCCCGGTCACAAAATTTAAAACTGTGTAAAATGAGTAGCCTACATGGCATGGGTAACTATTTTTACAGCATAAGAAAGTATGACATGGGACCTTTAATAGGCAAAGTGAGAAAGCACATCAGCCTCAGTGAGTTGTTTCTGTGCTTCATCTAACTGCAAAATGAAAGCCTTTATCTCTGCCACCGTGCTTTGGGGAGTGGTTGGCTCCTCCCTCCACTCTGACTTAACACTCAGAGTAACGGGAGGGCGGAACATTCTGGGCATCAATCACAGCAGGGCGTGAAACTGAGAGAAAACATCCATATCCTCAATCGTCTTTTCAAAAGCCTTGCAACTAAAACTAATTTAATGCTTAGACACTTGGCAGTGACAACCTTGCCATAGGGGGAAAACTATGTTATTAATCTGGAAATGGTGAAACAATACAATTTTGAAAAAATGCAGGCCTCCTCTTCTAAGCATGTAGAGGGAAAACACAAGTTATTTGTGGGACTAATGTCAAAGGAAGAGTCCTGCCTTCATGCCAGCTTTAGTAGCATTAGAGCTTACAGTAGCTTAAGAGAGGTGCTTTGTCTGTGACAGATCTGTCAGCAGGACCAGGCATTAATTAACTTACAGAGTCTGATATTATCACCCTGCAGTTTGGTTTGGAGATGTCTGCTCTTGATCAGCTGACATGTGGATTGGAGTCAGCACTGAAAGAGTTGCAGATACTTCAAGCAAAATAATCTTTAATTAACCCCTTTGCACAGATGGCAAATTTGGTCAATTCTCACCTATTTAGGGGTGCTCTATTAAAGGCTTTATAACTCCAGGTGTCTATGAACCAGGAAATGTAAGGGCTGCGTGTTATGATCCGTGGACAGGAACCCAAAAGCAGGCAGGAGTGCAAAAAAAACGAAGTTTATACTAAACTATACAATACTAAACATGACAGAAATACAAAACAGACTCAGAACATAACACTGCGTCCCAATATTCTTCACTCCTCACCCCCTTTCCTGCACTCCCCTCCTCCACTCGTCTCCCCTCCTCCACTTGTCTCACAAAACTTGCAGTACAAGTAGTTGGATGTACAGAATACATTGTACCTGACATTGCAGTTCGCGTCGAGACATTAATTAATATGTAATTCACATGTAATGACTTTTGACATTTTCCCAAGATTTCTTTGTATTTGTGACATTTTATTTTGACCGAAATTATGGGAAAATAAACTAATCTAAGTATTAATCTAGTAGCATTCTAAATGGTCTTCTTTAATTTAAGCCATTTTTCAAGTTTCTGTGCTGCTCACACCTTGGGCCCTATCTTACACCGAAACGTAACTGTCTTTGCTATCTCACACCCGGCGCGGGGTTCATTATAACACCTAGTGCTCACGTCATTTAAATACCAAGTATTCCTGCTCCCATTGCAAGTGAACTGGGCGGGTTGGTCTTAGGATGTGTGGCCAGGATCATTTGTGGCATATTGCTATCTTGAGCCAACAGAAAGCGCTTGTGCTAAAACCACCACAAACCTGGTCTAAAGTCATGTCGCAGTTGTTTACTTGTTATTTTAACGGCGCATAAGTGCGTCTACATAGGCGGGTGTACAATGCGCGTACAGCCTCCTGTCTGTTACACACAGGGGCGTGCACAAGCATGACTAAAAATATCAAGATTACAATGTGAAATATTCTGGGGGGAAAATCTTCTGTTACGGAACAATGACTATCCATGAAAAACTTTGCTGATAACACCTATCAAGCCGAATGAATGAATGCGTGAATTGTCATTTACACCTAATGCGTGAATTGTCATTCAACTAAAAACTTGCACACTTCAATAGACGGACATTTCAGTTCTGAAAATGCACTTCAGATGTCATTACAATACAGCTCTCTTCATCTAGGTCTACAGCCTGTGAGTAAATAGAATGGTTTTGACAGAAAAAAGTTCAAAACCATGTCCAGTGTATTGTTTTTCAAATAGCCTTGGCTACAGTCCCCGGGGTTCACTGTGCATAATGTTTTTTCGATAGCCTACAGTTAAAAAACGGAGATTAATTAAAATTTCACCATGTTAACTTAATTTTAACCTTATTCTTCAGCCTTCATATTTTTTTAATTACAGTGACCAGGCTTCCATACTCTCATCTTATTAAAACACAGCTGATTTAACCTGTTATTCCATAACTGAACAAGACGATTTTAAAGAGAACTAAGAGTCTAATTAAAAACAAAAACTAATTTGCAGCACATTACACGTTTCCCCTGCTGTATCACATTTTTCACGGTCTTTCTGGGAAAGTGGACTTGTTTTAAAGCATTACGCTACCAGTAAAACAGGTAGGTCACATTTCCATAAGCAGTACATTATAGAACAAGGGACAATATGCGTGAACCTATGGGTTCCCAACCTGACAGCTTTACTGTATTTAGTGTCATCATTAAGGCAAAATAACGGTATTCATGTTTTTAATCAATAATGGGAATTCACATAATGAACTTCGGATGAAGCTTGAACTTCGAGAACTGATTTTTGACAATGCTTCATTGTATAATCAAACGAAATTCGCTAACCGTCATATTGTGTTCCGGGTCAATTTGACCCAAAGTTTGACGTTTCTGAAAAACCAGTTAAGCTTATTTTTTCATTGTGACACTATATCACTTTTCCTAATTTGTTGGTATTAAATAATAAAAATGCAATAGAAATAATGCTGTTTTCAAAAAGTCCTGTACCAACCTTTTACACAAAGATGTTGTTTTGGGATATTTTTGGGGGTAGCTGCATAAAATGTAAGTATCCAAGCTTTGTTTTTTTTACCTCAGATTTTTTGTCTTTTTTTTGTGGTAATTCTGGTGGCACTTTCCTATGCAGGTTTTAAAGTTCACAAACTTTCACTTACCTCAGGCTCTAAAATGAGACGTTTCATCACAGATATTTAGGGATAAAAGGCTAGTCAATTGGGGGACACAAAAAGGTAACACAGAAAGTGTCCAAATTTTTCCATTACAATACTTTTATGTCAGTTTAAACATTTGGGGTTAATTTCCCCCCAAACATAAAAGGTGTCATAAAATGTCAACATATTATGAGGGTTAAACAAGCAGGCAAATTTGGCTTTTTCTAAGCTGAGACGGAAGCCATTCTGGTAACTTATTAAGCTGGAACTGGCGATGGGGGGTAGCCGGCTCTTCACAAAAGTGTAGTTGGGGTTTAGATTCTCATTTTGGAACTGCGGGATCTGCCCAAGCCTACCGTCTATCAAAAGTATACTTGGGCACGCCCTAAATGCACTTTGCGCCATGCGTTTAGACCAAGCGCTATGATCGTCAAGATAGAGCCCCTGGAGTTATAAAGCCTTAAATACAACACCCCCCTAAATAGGTGAGAATTGCCCAAACGCAAAGGGGTTAAAGTCAGCCCTATACTTAAAGGCATACTGAACTTTGTTTGAACATAATGTTGTATAGCTACCTGGCACTGATATTACTCATAATATTCAAGCTCACCTTCATGAGTTGCTCCAGTGATCAGAAACTGACTTACGAAGAATGCCTTTTTTTTCTCTCCATTCGCTTCCATTGAATGGCGAAAAAGGTCTCAAAAGCACACTTTTAGCACATAAACAAATGTAAACAACGCGGATTATGCCGATATAGAAAATCACGACATCCGGAACCGGTCGTTTGAATATTACGACTACAGGTAGCTATACAACATTATGTTCAAACAAAGTTCAGTATGTCTTTAATTGGTAGACAGTGCAGTGATTCTTATACTTGTTTGTTCAGTATGTTCATGCTTTTGTTTTCAAATAAAAATACAAGGCACTGCATTTTGACCTTTAAGAGGTTCTTAAATTACGTAGTAGAGCATCTGATTGAATCCATGGATCTGATTGAATCCATGGATATGACTCACAATAGTAAGAAGGCTTGGGACCCAAAGAAAGTTAAGTCACTCCATACAGACCAGCCTACTGCTGCTAACCAATTAGCTCACCAACTCCTACTCAATGTGAAAAGTGAACCATACTGAACACATAGAGGATGGTTTGGTGCTGTGTTTGTAGACTGGCAATATCTAGGTTGCGAATAATAGAATCTCAAATTACAACTGCATTTGTCAGAAACGGTAGTAAGGAAGATGATGAAGCAGGGGTCGATGTGGTAGGGGAGATGAGAATTTCAAAACGATTTCAAAAGTGTTTATCTCATCATACACTGCCTAATTAATGTTACCATCCATATAGAAAAATGCATGCTCATGAAAATGTCATTTTAATGTTATCTTCACTTGACATTTTGCTTGCTGCACTCAAGCATGTTTCTTGCTCTGAACGGAGGTGAGTGGACGGGGCTTAAGACGGAAGAGACTTCTTTAATTGTAAACACAGGACCACAGCAAGGTGGTACCTGCAGTGTACCTTTAACAGTTGGCAGAAGTGTTGCTATGCTACTATTTGTACAGTTCCGGGTTGGCAGCGGGCCTGGCCACAATATGACCCAATGTCACAGAGCTAAAAATATCACAGCATACCTTCGAGCCCCGTTGGGTTCGGGCCAGGAGGCAGACCTATAGTGAGGACCTGACATGGAAGACTGTCTAGATTAGACTGATCTAATTTATATAATCATTAGATGATATTAACTAATTATATCAGTTAATTAGTTAATATTCATATAAATATTCATTGGAATCCAGTGCTAGCAGAATGACTGATTCTATGCACTCAATACTGTTGACTTTGAACCTTGCTTGCTTCACTTTATGTGCTGCCAGTCTAGCTGAGTCAGATGGGGTCAATGGAAGTTTGCCCTTCACCTTTTTTGTTTACCTGGCTCCTAATGGTAGCTATGAGCAGATGATTTGCTTGGAGGAGATACTGTAAACTAGTCTCACTACCCTTTTATAAAAATATCTGTTTGCATGCAGACTATGTACTTTTTATCATCATGTATCAATTATTTTTACTTCCATAACAATGTGAGTACTTTATTGAGGGTTACCCCGAGGAAAGAGAAAGGGATCTTTGTGTCAGTGACTTTGAAGTAAAAAGGGCATGGAGCAGAAAGACACACAGAACTCCCTATATTCTGAACTGACCCCTAAATAACTATTTTACTCCAAGATAAATTAAAACGGGTTGCTGGTACGGAGGGAATGGGTCAGGAGGGTGAAAAGGAATAGGGGTGAAAACTTGAAAAGTTCATAATGTCCGGAATGCTGAGCAGGGTGGAGTAACAACATTACAGGTCTCTGTAACAACATTACAGAGTTGTTTTCGGTACAATGCAACAAAAATAATTACCTTAGTCAAATAACGTTAGCCATGTGGTTTTAGCCAGCTTGCTAACATACATTGAGTAAAAATGAAACTTAAAACTGGAAGAGCCTGACATTGAGAATAAGTTGTATGTGTCAGCCCTATTCAGGGGGGAGGTGGGGTAATGTAGCCTAATTATTACCAGAGGATCTCCGTTATTTTAGTCCCGTCCAAATCTGCCATGTGTGTAACTTTTGCTCCTGCGCCAGTAAAGATTGTGGCGTCTTTTACCTACTGTTAAATTCCCTGTAAAAATAACCCCAGGTTATAGCAATCCCGTGCAAATTGACATGTTGGTAAATATATAGCTTTCCTATGAGAAACATAAATTCAACAATATTTTTTAAAAGTGACTTCATTAACCAACAAAATGTGAATAACTGCTCTCGTCCACAGTCAGCACTGCAGCTCACATTGAATGGTGTCGTGCATCGCGAGTAATAGTTTACAAAGAATATTCATAAACAGGCCAGCAAGGGCACATAATGATTCAGCAAGGGCACATAATGATTCAGCAAGGTGCAGAAAGTCAGCAACAAGTAGATTCGACGGGCAGCAGACATGAATGTTAAAGTCCCCAACAATCAAAATTCCATCGCATTTAGGCATTTCTTAATCATAGGCTACATATTGGTCTTCTCTTGACTGTTCAGCAAATTAATTGTTTGATTGTTAGGCTGCTCAAGCCAAATAAACGGAAAAAAGTGTAATGCTGTAGCCCATACCCCAATTTTTCCAGGGCTGTGCAGCTATCAATATACATACAGGTGCAGCTCAAAAAAGTTGAATATCGTGAAAAAGTTCAATATTTTTTGTCACACGTCAGAAAGTGAAACTCATATATTATATAGATTCATTACACATAGTGAAATATTTCAAGCCTTTATTTCTTGTAATTTTGATGATTATGGCTTACAGCTAATGAAAACCCAAATTCAGTGTCTCAGAAAATTTGAATATTACATAAGATCAATAAAAAAGGATATTTTAAACAGAAATGTCAGCCTTCTGAAAAGTATGTTAATTTCTATGCACTCAATACTTGGTTGGGGCTCCTTTTGCATGAATTACTGCATCAATGCGGCATGGCATGGAGGCGATCAGCCTGTGGCACTGCTGAGGTGTAATGGAAGCCCAGGTTGCTTTGATAGCGGCCTTCAGGTCATCTGCATTGTTGGATCTGGTGTCTCATCTTCCTCTTGACAATACCCCATAGATTCTCTATGGCAGGGGTGTCCAAACTTTTTTCACTGAGGGCCAGATGGAGAAAAATGATGACTTCCACGGGCCACAGGCTATTATATATATATATATATATATATATATATATAGGCTATGTGTGCGTGTGTGTGTAAAATAAATACAAGTGCGCTCAGACATGTGGCATACAGTTGCCAACATCACTTAGATTTCTATTTAAATTAGGCGAATAGTATTATAGCCTATTAAAAGGCGAGCTTGAAGAGATTTTAAGAATTTCACTCACCAGTGACACTTCTAATGAGAACAGTGTTGTTGTGCCTTGGACTGAAGAATCGCTGTGATGTCGGGCGTGAGGTTTGTAGATGTGATTCGCAGGACATCGCAAAGGTTGACTGTCTGTTATCTTTGATCGCAAACGGCTCTTGTTTAGCGTCATCAGGGAAAATGTTTGCTCACATATGTGAGAGTATATCAGAGTGGTAGATCACGTCCCCATATTCTGTATCCATTTCAGACAGGAATGCCGAATCTGTTGTGTCGGTACTCTCGTCACACGCAATTGAATAGAAAAGAAACAACGGAGCTTTGTCTGATATTTGCGCCTTGATGTTAGCTGATAAATCCTCGATTTGCCGGCCCACTGTGTTTCTCGCAACACTAACATTGCAGAAGTCGTTTCTTTTCTGGGCATACAATCTCCACAATTTTTGTGACGCACTCTATTAATAAAATCACCCTCTAAAAAGGCCTTTCCATACTTCGCTGTTAGCTTAGCCACCTCGTAGCTAGCCCTGGTAGCATTCTGCTGCGTTTGATTAGCACAAAAAAACTGGGTTTGTTGCAATGATAGGCTTGCCGCCAACTGCTTTGATTTCTCTTCTCTGGCTGCTCCAGTATATGCCTTAAAAGACGCATCATGTTTCGTTTCATAATGTCTCTTAACATTAAATTATTTTCATCACCGCTACTGATTCCTGGCAAATTAAACAGACACACTTGCCTCTGTACTCTGAAAAAGTATTAATTTTGCCATCGTGGCTGGAATTTCCTACATTCACTTTCCACCTTTCGATTCTTTGCAGTCGCCATGTTGATAAGAACACGATTTGTAGGCTACAGGAACGTTGGCTAGCTAATGCATAAGATATTTTTTTTGTTTGGGGGGGGGGGGGGGAGCGCAAACTACTGATCTGTTTTTAGAGTTGGGCTTTTACTGTGCTGCCCCCTAGTGTTAAAAAAAAAACAGCATTTTTTTTTCTCATTTGTAGCAGCGGGCCAGATTGAATAATTCTTCTGAAATGTTTCGAGGGCCGCTTTAAAACGCTTCAAGGGCCGCAATTGGCCCGCGGGCCGTAGTTTGGACACCCCTGCTCTATGGGGTTCAGGTCAAGCGAGTTTGCTGGCCAATCAAGCACAGTAATACCATGGTCATTGAACCAGCGTTTGGTACTTTTGGCAGTGTGGGCAGGTGCCAAGTCCTGCTGCAAAATGAAATCAGCATCTCCATAAAGCTTGTCAGCAGAAGGAAGCATGAAGTGCTCTAAAATTTCCTGGTAGATGGCTGCGTTGACTGTGGACTTCAGAAAACACAGTGGACTAACACCAGCAGATGACATGGCACCCCAAATCATCACTGACTGTGGAAACTTCACACTGGACTTCAAGCAACGTGGATTCTGTGCCTCTCCACTCTTCCTCCAGACTCTGGGACCTTGATTTCCAAATGAAATGCAAAATTTGGACCACTGACTTTGGACCACTGAGCAACAGTCCAGTTCTTTTTCTCCTTAGCCCAGGTAAGACGCTTCTGACGTTGTCTCTGGTTCAGGAGTGGCTTGACACGAGGAATGCGACATTTGTAGCCCATGTCCTGGATTTGTCTGTTCGTGGTGGCTCTTGATGCACTGACTCCAACCTCAGTCCACTCCTTGTGAAGCTCCCCCAAATTCTTGAATGGATTTTGCTTGACAATCCTCTCCAGGCTGCGGTTATCCCTGTTGCTTGTGCACCTTTTCCTACCACACTTTTTCCTTCCACTCAACTTTCTATGAATATGCTTGGATACAGCACTCTGTGAACAACCAGCTTCTTTAGCAATGACCTTTTGTGGCTTGCCCTCCTTGTGGAGGGTGTCAATGACTGTCTTCTGGACATCTGTCAAGTCAGCAGTCTTCCCCATAATTGTGTAGCCAACTGAACCAGACTGAGAGACCATTTAAAGGCTCAGGAAACCTTTGCAGGTGTTTTGAGTTAATTAGCTGATTAGAGTGTGACACCATGAGTTTCCAATATTGAACTTTTTCACAATATTCTAATTTTCTGAGACACTGAATTTGGGTTTTCATTATCTGTAAGCCATAATCATCAAAATTACAAGAAATAAAGGCTTGAAATATTTCACTCTATGTGTACTGAATCTATATAATATATGAGTTTCACTTTCTGAAATGAGTGACAAAAAATATTGAACTTTTTCACGATATTCTAATTTTTTGAGCTGCACATGGTTCCTTACCGGGGGATTCAATAAGACAGAAGAAGATGCCAGGAAATGATACCAGAGGCCACTGTGTTGGATCATTTGCCCACTGACTAACCGCATAAGATAAGCACTTATAGAGTATCTTAGCCTACTGTTTGGTTTATTTTTAACCATATCTTTAGGAAACAATGTGTAACTGTAATTTTCTGACATTATAATGAAATAACAATGATAGTTAGCTTGATCTACAATGTGTCCCTACTCAGAAAAGTGACAAACGCAGCATTGTTTTCCCCCTCGCTGGCCCCGCCCCTCAACTATAACAGAACACCGACTGAATCTATAACCCGCCCACCACTGTCAAAAAGAAAAAATAGTTGCGCAAGCAGAAAAGAGAACTGCGAGCAAGAAAGAGAAAAGCGAGCGTGAGTTTTGTGCACTCGTTCAGGTTATGTATGTGCTCAAAGCCTGGATTTCTTCTCAAAGGCCACAATATTGCACTCAAATATGGACTCAAATATGGACTCAAATATGCACTCAAATATGGACTCAAATATGCACTCAAATATGGACTCAAATATGCACTCAAATATGGACTCAAATATGCACTCAAATATGGACTCAAATATGCACTCAAATATGGACTCAAATATGGACTCAAATATGCACTCAAATATGGACTCAAATATGGACTCAAATATGGACTCGCGCGCTAAAACAATTTGCATGCTGTGCACACCACTCCTCGATTTCCACGTGCGTAGATTTTATTTTCTCTCGCAATTTTTGGCATTGATATGCCGCTATAGATGTGCAGTGAATAGCATTTTGAGATATTGAATGAGACGAGTAGAAATTCAAAGTAATTTCCTCTAGTGGGCCAAAGCTTAAAGCGAAGTAGAATTTTGAACAGATTAGATTTGAAAAATGGACTAATTTAAATTTAACTACAATATATCTGTTGTTGTTTGTCATGACTCAATCTGTTCTATTTCCAATGTGTTATGAAATTTGTAATGTAATGATTATGATTATAGGCTATGTTATGATATTTGTAATGTTATTTTGTCTTATTCTGGCCTATTAGGGTGCTTTCAAGGCACACTGATTGAACTTTCTAGCAGTGTGTGGCTATACATTTTCTAGTGGATGTGTTTATTGGCAGTAATCTTCAGTTATGTTTATTCAACGTTCAAGTGGATGTGTAACAATAGTTATGATTATTACATTTTGTAAAGAAATGGACACCTCCCAGAGAAAAACACCCCCTGGTAATTTAAAAAAAAACAAGTGAAGTTTTAAGTGTGAAGTTTAGCTTGGTCAAAAGCCGCACAAAACAGGAAATTAAAATGAACACCACCAAGCCAAACTTCAGCTCTCTACACTATCACTATTTATATCTGATTACTATAAAGTTATGTAGCTATGTTGGTCTACTATATTTCAAACAACATGTGCTCATCACTGGGCAGATTGGTTCAAACCTTCTCTCAAATAACCTAATTCATATTCTTCAAAATAGTAAGTGACATATGACTGCTCCATTAGGCTATCGAGGTCCCACTACAGTAGGTTTAGACATAGGCTATAGATATATATAGTATACAATAGTATATTTTTCTGTACGTGATGCTGATTATTTTACACAAAAGACTGTTTACACACTTGGAAACTCAATATCACTTACTGCTGGAGTGCATAAATACAGTGGTATTTAATTTTGACTTATACCATTATAGACTCTACTCTTAATTTGTTGATTAGAAATGGAATCATCCATACAAGGAGTAGCCTATACTGGAAATGTGGTCTAGGCTTATGCCACCACCCATGAAAATCACTCATGTACACAGTATGAAAGTATTAAATATATGAAAACATACACTGTTGACATGCAGAGTAGTAGTCTATAAGATTTCAGTCATAGCATAACATGTTGGAGCTAATTGTTCTAGCTTGTGACACTAGCTAGTAAAACAGTCTGCAAGTTGCACTTCTGCAAGTCACAGTACAGCATGAAATTGGGTAGAAAACAAAAATAAGTGTTTTTAAATATAGCGAAAGTGTAATATACAACATATTTAGGATCTTTAAATACCTGTAATAAGTAACACAAATATGCTTGTTAAAATCATTTAATGCTTTCATTTTCATGTTTGCTGGGGGCAGGCTTCACTTTGAGGGGGCAGACTAATCAGCTGTCCATTTCTGATTCCTCTAACCATGAAAAGTACCTAATTAAGAAAAAAGTCTGGGATTGCAATTGTGGTTGGAGGCTGCCTTAGCTACAGCTGATAGCCAGTGACAGACACTGACAGATACTCTAGGGTGGAAGTGGTTTGGGGTGGGGTTAGCCAGCTACTGTTCTCGCCAATTAAGCTTTACAAATCTTTGAGAGCCATTTTTAAGGTTTACCAAAATTTAAAGAAGCATATCTTCTTCAAATATTTGCATATTGCAGTTTGAGACATCAGGATCTGTACTTTCATAAACTATAAAAAACTGAAAAATGTCCCTGTGCTGTTTGTGGACCATTATACCAGCATTTGTCACATAATGTCATATATAGAGTTCAAAGGGTAGAAATAAAAACCATGGGTGAAAGTATACATTGAATAGCCTAATGCAATCACAGCATACAATTATACATCTATTCATATAGCTTTGCAATACTTCTAAAAAGGATTTGAAATGTAAACAGAATTAAATATTTAGATCCACCTTTCAAAAGCTACATACCAATATTATCACGTTAGCTATCAATATTGGTATGAGGCATAAGAGGAATAGAGAAATAGCCTACAAAAAACTGCAGTTGGGAAATAGAATAGAATAACCTTTTGTACAGGTCACTATCATGTGTGGTAGCACATACTCTTAGGCCTCCTACACACTGGGGTTTTAGTATCGAAACATTTTAGTTTTGAAGTTTTCGCTACCTTGACCTGCTCGTACACATTACTCGCAGGCATTCTGTGGTTTTAGAATTCTCCGCGATGCACATTTCCTTGACAACGGATTTGATATTTTGTGTTCCTTGGTATCCATATCTACAAAATAAACAACATGGATCATTTGCCGCTTTCCAGGTGGTGTAAAGGCGTCTCCTCCTTCCAAATTGAACCACGATCGGCAGTCATAATATAGAAATAAAATAATATAATGATTTTATAATAATAATCATAAAATAAACACAAATGTTCAACTGTCAAATTTACTTTGTGAAGATGTTTGAAATTCCCACGGAATTTGCGAGTACCACCAATGGAACTGTACGTAATGTATTTATGATGCAAGCAAAATTATTCTGTAATTCGGTTTTGGCAACCGATCCTGTACACACTCATGGCTAAAACCGGTTAAGGGTTTTCAAAACATTTCCGATCCTAGCTCCGAGGGGTTTTAAATTAAAATGTTTTCGAAACCCCTGACAGTGTGCATTTCACGGTTTTAAGGAGCCGAAACAGGTTTTAGTGCCAGTGTGTATGAGGCCTAAGAGTATGAATTAGAAGATTTGAACCAATCTACCCATTAATGAGTACAATGAGTTGTTTGACATACAGTAGACCAACATAGCTACTGAACTGTATAGCATATACAAATATAAATATAAAAAAACTGGAAATCCCTGATCGTGTAGATAGCTGAAGTTTTGCTTGGTGTTGCTCATTTGAATTTCCTGTTTTTTGCAGCTTTTCACCAAGCCAAACTTCACACTTAAAACATAGTTTCTTGTTATTAATTAATATTAACCCTTTCATGCAAATGGAAAATTAGGTAAATTCTCACCTATTTAGGGGGTGCTCTAAGGCAGGGGTCTTCAACCTTTTTCAGCCTAAGGACCCCCTTGGCCGATAGAAACAGAGCGGGGACCCCCGTGATGCGTGTTTCATTTTAAACCTGGCCCATAACAACATTTATAATCCCTTATTTACATATATATACTCACCTATTATGCTTATGTCTGAACCATCTCATGTATGGACCAGTTGATCAGAAGACAGATTCGACATGGGAGAGTTAGGTCTGATACATGACAAGTGAGAACAAGAAGATGCAAAGTCATCAGATATGTTGAAAGGTAAATAGTTGTATTGACTCTTCTTTCAGATGAAAAATGAATCGCACATGAATTAATACAACAACAATAAACATTCAATGTATAACCCTGTTCCAATTTCTTCTCTTTCAGGGGCTGCTATTTCAAATTATTGTTATTATTAATTGACTAACTATTTTTCTGTTGAGGTATATTCAGACTATTTTAAGTTGATTGGTGTAGTAGCCTACTAACTGACAATTAGATTGATTAGAATTAGAATAGACTTATGTTTTGATGCTCAAGCTATAACATTATCTTTTAATATTTCCAATGCCAATCCAATAAATGTTGGATGAACTCTGTATCAGAACAGGTACCTTGTGTTTAAAACAGGTAAGAATAAAATAAAAAATAATAAAAACTTGTGTCACTGCGATCTCCCACAGTACAGCAGTGCACACACACCCGTATCAGTTCACTTATCACTTATCACTTTCTTACAGTCTGGAACTCTTTTGTTACATTCTCTCAGTCAAGCACAGTTCAATTCAACAGTTACATCCACTCTGTCCATCCTATCTGAAGGCAGATAATTAGCTGTCCATTCAAAGTGAAACATAGGCCTACCTCAGTGAGATGTCTGACCCTGGTGAGTGGCACACAGCTTGTCTATTCTGGGGGGGATGGAGGTCGTCAGGCAGAGCATCATATCATCCTCAGGCTGCAGTCTTGAACGGTATTTATTCTTCAGGTAGGTGAGGGAGGAGAATCCACTTTCACACAGGTACGTTGTTGCAAAAGGCAAAAGGCTCATCATTGCCTTTGCTGTCAGCTGGGGGAAGGCTTTCTGGCAATAGATCCAGAACTGGATGAGAGACCTCGACTCATACACATTCCTGTGCGTACTGTCTGAGGATAGGTCGATCAGCTGATCTTCTTCAGCGGATGTCAAGTTTGAGCCCTCCCATGCATTGTCCTTGAATGGAAACTGTATCCATGTCTTGTCCCTTCTCCAGGACTCTGCCTCAGAAAAATATTTTCCAAACTGACTTTCGAGTGCCTCCTGGTGCCTCCACTCAAAAAGTGTGACTTTTTCCGCGTCATATCTTTCACTGTGCATCTGTTTGTTCGCCGCTTCTCCGCCTGTGATTCAAATTATTTTAAATTGTTTTTAGCTATTTTTAGTCAAGTTTTAATTTTAACCTACCCTGATTACGCTTCTCCGGCTGTAATCTTAAATTATTTTATTTTATTTTATGTTGTTTTAGTCACGTTTTATTTTGAACCTAGACCGATTACAGTTGTTTCCTAAACTGTTTCGGTGTTAGCCTTTTAGCCGTTTTAGCTACGCAGAGAGCCTGAGAGCCTTGTGGACACAATGCCATGTAAAAGCTGCTGTAATCATCTACAGAAGATTGCCATACTGGAAACAACGATCTTTCATTATTCAAAGGATTCCTCACTGCCACCGAGTCAAAATGCTAAGATAGCTTCTGCTAACGTGAGTACGAAGCCAACATCACCAAATGCTATGCTAACGCTAGCTCCCAGAGACACTGCTAACCCAATACTAGCCCCGGAAAAAGACTTAGCTAACACCGCTATCCAGAATGTGAGCGGACCGAAGCAGAAAAATAAGTCTATCCCAAACAGATTAGTGATTCCCGAAACCACGATTGCTCCGCAAATGCCTGAAATCAGCTCAGCAACAGGCTGGCCCTCCCTGACTACCAGCCTGCTGTGCTCTGCCGAAGCTAACGAGCGGCTTTGGGCTACAGTCACCAGGGGAGGCTCTAAAGCGCCTCCCCTGCCGCTCCTAGAGCTTAGGCTGGATAACAGACTCCACCCGCTGCTACGTGTGCCTGGATCACCGCCAGCCGACATGATTAATGTCCCGTCCCGGCCCCGCCATGAGAAGGATAGCCAAGCTAACACTACTACAAGGCTTCCGGTAAGATACAGGCCCCCACAGCTTCAAAACAGCACGAACTCACAGTCAATAACAACCTTGATCATTGGCGATTACACGGTAGAGAACATCAAGATTGGCAGCGAGAGAAATTCCAAAACATACTGTTTCCCTCATGACGTGATCTCTGATATAACAGGAAAAATCACAGAGTTACTGGCAATTCACCAAGCTGTGACCAAGATCATTTTGCATATTGGAACAAACGTTATCTACAAGCAACAATCAGAGAAACTAAAAGCTGACTTTGTCGAACTGCTAAATATGCTAGCCTCCCTGGACATTGAGGCTTATGTCAGCGGTCCCCTACCATCTAATCGGGGCACAGAACGATTCAGCAGACTGCTAGGAATAAGCTCCTGGCTCTCCACTGCCTGCCCCCTACATAAAGTGAACTTTATTGAAAACTTCAATTTGTTCTGGCAGCGCAGGCACCTCTTCACTGTGAATGGACTGTATCTCAATAGCGCTGGTGAGGCGCTGCTCACCTCTAACCTACTTTATACTGTAGATTATCACAAGGTCAAGATCCCTCCCCCAGCTCCAAAGGCTTCCAGCTCAGCTCGACAGCCTGATGCCCTGATCACTGAGATTCCCGCCCCGCCGGCTGCAGCTCCGGAGGCGCCCAGCCCAGCTCAACAGACTGGCGGCCCAGCTGCCGACCCAGCTCAACAGACTGGCGGCCCAGCTCCTGTCCCAGCTCAACAGACCGCCGGCCCAGCTCCACAGACTGGCGGCCCAGCTGCCGTCCCAAATCAACAGACAGACGACGCCCCACCACCTGCAGCTGCTGGCTCAGCTGCCATCCCAACTCAACAGGCCGACGACGCCCCACCACCTGCAGCTGCCAGCTCAGCTGCCATCCCAACTCAACAGACCGACGACCCCCCACCACCTGCAGCTGCCAGCTCAGCTGCCATCCCAACTCAACAGACCGACGACGCCCCACCACCTGCAGCTGCCGGCTCAGCTGCCATCCCAACTAAACAGACCGACGACGCCCCACCACCTGCAGCTGCCGGCTCAGCTGCCATCCCAACTCAACAGACCGACGACGTCCCACCATCTACAGCTGCTTGCCCAGCTGCCATCCCAACTCAACAGACCGACGACGCCCCACCACCTGCAGCTGCCACCGCTATTCATATAGACAATCCCAATGATAATAATACCAAAGAATTGAATAACCTCCTTGATACCTTTGATCTGTCACAACATGTCTCTGGGCCCACTCACAATCGAGGCCATACCCTAGATTTATTTATCACCAAGGGCTTTGAGTCATCGTTTTTTTCAGCTAGTGATGTCGCTCTGTCTGACCATTTCTGCATTTTTCTTGAATTGAAGATCACCCCTGTCGCTCTTATTCGATCACAAACCATCAAAAAGCGACACATCAATGAGAGTACCAGTACACTGTTCATGGAGGCTTTCTCTCTGGCCCCCACCCTCTCCTCAGCCTCTGCCAATGATCTCCTAGATAATTTCAATTCTAAAACCCTGAAGGCTATCGATGCTGTAGCACCTACTAGGACTAAATTAATCTCCGGTAAGAAAAAAGCTCCATGGAGAAACGCTCCCTCTGTAAAAAACAAAAAAAAAGATTGTAGAAAAGCCAAGCGCAAATGGCGGAAAACTAAACTTCACATTGATTATGAAATTTATAAAGATAGTCTGCACTCCTATAACCAGGAACTGAAAAATTCCAGACAATCCTTCTTCTCCGACATTATCAGCAAAAACACCAATGACGCTTGCACTCTTTTTGCCACTGTTGATAGGCTGACTAACCCCCCCCCACAAATTGCCCCTGATCATCTATCCACTGTCAAATGCAATGAATTTGCGACCTTCTTTAGGGATAAAATTAAAAACATCAGGCTATCTATCAGTGGCTCCGCATCAAAAAGAAATGTGGCTCCTCTGCACCCACAGAAAACGAGCTCAATAAACATGACTCAGCTTAATGTCATTGACCACAAAAAATTAGAAGAAACGGTACAAGGCCTTAAATCCTCATCGTGTTGCCTTGACACCTGCCAACAAGCTTTTTAAAAAATGTTTACTGCTGCCTGGCGACCGACCTATTGCAGATAATTAATTCTTCTCTTCTTCCAGGCATTTTTCCAGAATCTCTGAAAACTGCAGTTAAGCCCTTGCTAAAGAAGCGTAGCCTTGACCCCTCTATAATCAGCAACTACAGACCAATATCAAATCTTCCCTTTATAAGCAAAATACTTGAAAAAACTGTCTACCAACAACTCAATACCTTCCTATCCTCTAATGACCTCCCAGATCCTTTCCAATCAGGCTTCCGACCCCAACACAGCACCGAAACCGCGCTCATTAAAGTTATAAATGACATCCGAATGAACACTGATTCAGGTAAAATCTCAATTCTAGTGTTATTAGACCTTAGCGCTGCTTTCGATACGGTTGACCACGAAATTCTATTGGACAGACTGGAAAACTGGGTTGGGCTTTCTGGCACGGTCCTAGAGTGGTTCAGATCCTATCTGCAAGATAGGAACTACTTTGTTTCCATTGGCAACTACACATCTGACCAAACCAATATGACATGTGGGGTACCCCAAGGGTCAATTCTAGGTCCTGTCTTATTTAACCTTTATATGCTCCCACTTGGCCTAATTATGCAAAAAAACAAAATAGCCTACCACAGCTATGCAGATGACACTCAACTCTACATAGCCCTCTCATCGGATGACTATGCTCCCATAGACGCACTGTGTCAGTGCCTCGAGCAAATAAATGATTGGATGTGCCAGAATTTCCTCCAACTAAATAAAGACAAAACAGAGATAATTGTCTTTGGTGCTAAAGAAGAAAGGCTCAAAGTTACTGTTCATCTCGAATCCTTATCTCTGAAACCAAAGGACCAGGTAAAAAGTCTTGGCATTATTATTGACTCTGATCTGAACCTTAACTCCCACATCAAGTTTATAAGAAAATCTGCCTTTTATCATCTAAAAAATATAGCAAGGATTAGAGGCTATATGTCCAAACAAGATCTAGAAAAACTAATTCATGCTTTCATTTCCAGCAGGTTAGACTACTGCAATAGTCTTTTCAAAGGCCTTCCCAAAAAAGCTATTAAACAACTACAGCTCATTCAGAATGCGGCTGCTAGAGTTTTAACAAGAACCAAGAAAGCTGAACACATTACACCAGTTCTCAAATCTCTGCATTGGCTACCAGTATGTCATAGAATAGACTTTAAAATTCTGCTAATAGTATATAAATCTCTCAACGGGTCAGGCCCAAAATACATCTCTGAATTGCTTCTACACTATGAACCATCTAGATCTCTTAGGTCATCAGGGACTGGTCTGCTAATTGTTCCTAGGACCAAAACAAAACATGGTGAAGCCGCGTTCTGCCACTATGCCTCCCATAGCTGGAATAAACTCCCGGAAGACATTAGATCTGCCCCTACTCTGCCTATTTTCAAATCCAGGCTAAAGACCTTTATGTTTACTTTTGCTTTTAACTGCTACTAAACTACTGTATTAATGAACTGTGTGAAACCAGCGCCTCTCTCACTGAGACTGGTATTGATGGTCATTTACTGTACCCACAGCGCTGCTCACCCTATTAGACCGCACTTCCCTATGCGTTGTGGGATACTTATGCGTTGTTGCGTGGGAGGTGAAGGACTTTACATTTTAATTATTGTGTTTTTTAATTCAAGAACGTTAGGTTCTGATATGCTGCTGATTTTTTGCATTCTTTTTGTGTGCTATGCATTGCTTTGCTGCTTGTCTTTCAATGATTTTTTTTTTGTAAAGCACCTTGAATTGCCTTTGTGTATGAAAAGTGCTATATAAATAAATTTGACTTGACTTGACTTGACTTGGTGTCCAACAATTGCATGTTTCACGTCAGGCGAGAGCACCGCAGAGTCAGCCAACTCCTCCAATGACGGGAACATGGAAATGTTACCTCCACTGATTCGCTCTCCATCTTTTTGATTTCTTCAGAAAGCCTTCCATTTTGTCATACAGCTGAATGGCATGTGTATTGCAACCCTGCACCGAACTGTTCAGTCTGTTCAACTCTCAGAAAATGTCTGCCAGATATGCCAGTTAGTGACCCAGACGTTGTCAATGAAAAATTGAATTGAATTGTGTTCCTCTCCCGTAGCATCGCAGAATGATGCAAAAAGACGTGTTTGCAAGGCACTCTTCTTAATAAAATTGACAGCCTTCACAACAGTGTCCATAATGTCTGCAAATTCAGCACTCATTTCATTGGCAGCGAGAGATTCCCTTTGTAACATGCAATGAGTCCACTGAACTTGTGGGGCAACTTGATTGATGCGCGCAATCAGTCCACTTTTTTGACCAGACATAGCTCGCGCACCATCCGTGCAAATAGCAACACAGTTTGCCCAGGCTAGGTCATTTTCTCTGAAAAAGTTATCAATCACATTAAAAATTTCAGAGCTTGTTGTGCGTTCAGGAAGCTTCTTACAAAACAAAAATTCCTCACACATTTCGTTTTGGTCAACAAAGCGCACAAATGCCAAGAGCTGTGCGTCTTTGGACATGTCCACAGATTCATCCAATTGTAATGCAAACGCCGCCGATTTTAGTTTGTCGATTAACTGCACCCTCACATCAGATGCCATGTCACCAATTCTCCGAGCAATCGTGTCTGACAATGGGATAGTCTTCAGTTTTTTTGCATTTTCATCATTTCCAAACATTGTTTTGCACATGTCACTGGCCGCGGGCAATATCAAATCTTCTGCAATTGTATATGGTTGTTTACATTGAGCAATGCGAAGAGCAACTTGATATGAGGCTTTCATAGCAAGCCCTCCAACTTTCGCTGATTTTCTCACCATTGTCTGTTGAGACTGGAGAGAGTTCAGACAAGCCTGAAAGTGTTCCAGTGGTTTATCTTGCAAGTGGCCATGATTCTTCACCAAGTGTCGCTGCAGCTTTGATGGCTTCATGCTTTTGTTTGAGAGTGTTATGGAACAAATAACACACACCGGCAATTCTATCCCGTCGGTTTCTTTGACGGTAAATCCAAACTTCAGGTAGGTTTCCGAATATTTTCGGGACTTCTCTCTTTTGCGTTTATTACCCTCGCCCACTGGGGCAGGTGCTGCTGGGGCAGCCCCATCATCTGTGGTGGTCTCAGACGAGGTGGAAGGAGTAGGCCTAACAGTAGGCTCTCGAACTCGAGGCCTAGTTACGGTTACAAACCGATCCATTCTAACGTTACTTTACTTATTTGTAGAACTTTTTAGCCAACACTTACTGCTTGCTAGAAAGCCAGCAAAAATTTTCAATGGCGGCCGGTTAGTCACGTATATAAGGTTAGGCTTTGCGTTACAAGTTCAAAGTAAAAAAAAAAAAAAAACAAGTGGTTGCATCATGGGAATCATTCTTTTTTTTATATAGTTTTTGTCAACAAAAGTAGCTTATTATTGCCTATTAATGCTTTGAATTTACTCAATATTATATATTTTTTGTCGAAAATACATTTAAAAATTGTTAGATTTAATTTTTTTTAAATCCCACAAAAATTGGGGGACCCCCTGCAGTACCTCCGCGGACCCCCTTGGGGTCGCAGACCCCCTGTTGAAGATCCCTGCTCTAAGGCTTTATAACTCCAGGTGTGAGCATCACAGAAACTTGGAAAATGGCTTAAATGAAACAAGACAGTTGTACCATTTACAATATAATAACTTAGATCAGTTTATTTTCATAATTTAGGTCAAAATAAAGTGCCACAAATACACAGAAATTTTGAAAAAATGCAACAAAAAAAATTTGATGTGAATATACATTTCCTCTGTCATAAATTCTGTGTTCACAAGTGTGCAAAATATGCAGAACTAATAAAGATTTATGATGCAAAATATAGGCAGTGTACCCCGATTTGTAAATCATAAAATACTTATATAATTACCAACAAGTCAACTGTTTTGGCTCATAAAACTCACTTTAGCATCAGTTTCAAGTGGCAATTACTATCTTTTCATCAGTATAGGGGATAGATATGGGACTATGGGTCCAATACCCTATCCAAACTTGTCATAAAATGAATTAAATATTTTTTGTCCATTATAAAGCATATACATTTGCCCCTTCTGATGGTTTAAGATGAAAACATTGATATCACACTGTTACACACACCTAAATATGGAGCCTAATCATTCGCTCGTGAACACAAACAAACAATTTTTTTTCCTGTACTGTGTAGTTGTAAGGGTTTAGGTTTTTTAACGATGAAACAACAAAACAAAAAAAAAACACGATTACACAAACGTGAGGACCAGGAAAAGTAAAAAAAGTCAAAATAATAAACAAACCCACCCACACAACGGGTGTGACTCGAAGACACACAAGCAAGAAGTAAGAGAACAGAGACTCCCAAACAAATACACAAGCATAAGCTTGAAAAGGAGAAAACAAAGAATCACCTTCTGAACATAGACTATAACGCCCGATAAGAGATAAGAAAAAATTAATTAAATAAAAATAAACCTCTCACTCTCAATATAGCAGAGTAGAAGAGCGTAAGTAACAAAAATAATGAAAATGACTAATCCCTAAAGAGCTTCAAGGGCAGCTAAAGCCAATCGAGTAGTGAAAATATAGAGCAGCTATATTCTAACCAACCCTGACTACGTGAAGGCACAAAATGACAAAGAAGCGCCAGGAAGCGGAAGTGAGGGGCTTAAATACCTAGCAGGTAATCGGACAGGTGAAACGAATGATAAGCGGGGAGAAGCAAACCCCGAACCGGAACGTGGGAAAAAATCTGATAGACTGCTAACCAGAGAGAGCGAGGACGAGAACCGTAGCGAAACAGGAAAAAATAGCCACGGACCATAACAACAGTATATATTCTTTTGCTTCATGCCCTGGGATAACTTTTACCTGTAAAGAGAATAATGACTCCAAGGAAAATATTACATTCATCTAGCACATGTCAGCACACGGTAAATTGGAATGAGTATTTTCCATGTCCTAAGTATATACGCCATCGCCTATGTTATGTACGATAACATGACAATAAAATAATATTCCACCATCAGCGAAATGGTGCCAGATGTTCAATCTTCAATGAAAATCGGTACATCAAACGTAAAACATGACTGCGCCACCAATGAATGCTTACACTACAGTGAAATTAACAATATACCTATCACACATATTGGACAAGACAGTGGTCAAGTGGAAAACGTAACGTATGTAGCCAGAGAAACCAACCACATATTATTACAAGCAGTCTTACTTAGATATCAAGGAGGAAAAACTCCCATAATGTAGGCATAGCCTATTCTATGATAGAATCAATACTTCCTCTGACCAACTCACAAAATCCATGTAAACAAGCCGTGGATTACTCTAGCCATGCTGACGACTTGGCCACGTTAGTATAAGCTTGCCATAAAAGGAAAAAATTAATGATGCCTCGGTAAGTGAACGCGTTTTCTGTTGCTGTTTGCGTAATACTAAACTGATGAAACAAAAAATGCTTTATAATTTGGGCCTACAGCTGTAATTACTTATTCAAAGCATCCAATAAGACACTGTCACGAAGAATATGTTCTCTATCAGATAAAAGAGTTGTCAATCGAACCAGAATAATGGTCTGTCGGCCCATCTCTGCGTGTGAGGTTACAGGAAGTGTACTCGCGTTATAAAGGGGTTTGTATTTCTCAAACGGATTATCCAAGACAATAAATGACCACTGAATCATGAAAGGGACATCTCTCTATGTAAAACCAATGGTAGGATTGTATATTTATTTCATTTTTAGTAGCAGATATTGATAGTAGAATGACGTGTTATAATTACACAATAATTTCACTTGTTTATGTTACAATTGAGTAAGCAAGGCTTTTCACGGCTGTTTTGGCGTACGCTCAGGCTATTGTCGGGTTAATCTTGTTGCTATGATGGAATAGTTGTATTGATAAACATTTTGTTGTAACTTCATAAAATGACTTTGCACAAATTATAAAGCATTTTAAATAGTATTAATATATTATAATACTGATTTGTTGTTATACTGTATATTTATGCAAGACTGAGCTTGTTGCAATTATGCTTACATCTCACAGTAAAATGCTCAGTGTTAAATCAACTGTTACAGAGTACATACGGTCCCTACTGGACTCATAGATACTCTGTTAGAGTTGAATTAACACTGGACATTTTACTGTGTAGAACATTTTTTTCCTGTTAATAATAACTGAGTTGTTATGCTCCTTTTAGCAAGGCTTTTGTTTGTTATTCAAATAAAACTATGTAGTTATTCAAATCCTAATTCAAGTGAAGATAATGAAATAAAAACGTAGAAGAGAATTGAAAAAGGACCTTAAGCTGCAAACATATCCCAGCCCATCAGGACTGCTTAATTTAACACTAGACATGCGTTGCCATGGCATTGTCATGCACAATTCACTGAAACAAATTAGGGAGACCGAGAACACTAATTAAGTGATGGCATTCCACACATTTTCCTCCCTCCAACCTACGCCCTTTAACTCTTGAGAGACCTTGGGCCCCATCAATGAATGAAGCGTCAGGACCAGCAACAAGGGCTGAGTGATTTATTACTGGTGCCTTGGCAGAAATTCATGAAATTGTGCCCCACCTCCACCCCCGGCTGACAGCGACCAGTCATTACAATCACTGTAAGACCTGTCGAAGTATTTACTGCCTGTGGAGGTGCGAAGTGTGGTAATGGGTAATGTGACACATCATCTTGGATTATGGAAGTCCCTGCTTGTTGTTCTCACTGGTTGGTGAAGGAGCCAGTTTCCATACAGTTTAACAAATGCTAAAAAGGCAAAGTGCCTTTTTTCATTTTTTTAAATGGAGTCAAGCTCTGCTGAGTATGTCTGGCAAGGAGACAGCACTAAACACATGCAGTATGGATACTGTAATTCCTCTCACTGCAACTGACTCAGCACAATCTGATCCGCTGCAGATATACAGTACATTCCAGGTTTAATAATTTCTTACTTGATGCCAAAAATGGTTGGATAGCCTTTCAGTTTATTAAAGCACTAAAAGCCTGGTATGTGCAGAATAGATGTATATGCTACTATATAATGCCTGTTTGAACGGCTTGTGTTTTGAACTATTGTGATATAGTGGTAAGATGGGGATTTTCGAGGCAGCAAAGAGCTTACTTATCAGACATTGGGTCAGACACTGATCTCCAACTCCACATCTCAGCAATATTACCTCTTTGTTAAAAGGCTGGACTCCTTGTACTGCAAAAAAAAAAATCCTAGTGATATCATCCCAACTGACAGACATGATACAACTGAGACATTCATTGCCCCTGCAACCAAACTATGAGTGGAAACAACAAATGTCCCATTCTAGCTTTATTACATTACATTACAGGCATTTAGCAGATGCTCTTATCCAGAGCGACTTACACAACTTTTTAGCATTTTTTTTTACATATTATCCATTTATACAGCAGGATATATAGTGAAGCGATTCAGGTTAAGTATCTTGCTCAAGGGTGTGTGTCCTACCTGGGAATTGAACCTGCAACCATTATACTACACTGCCGCCCTGTACACCATTTGTGACACATTTACCCAATACTTATAAGTGCTACTATTGCTGCGCAGCTAGTCCATTTAACAAGCAACCCCCCACCCAGTCTCACCTGCAACTATACCGACCTATGCGTGACGGTGGACAATAGCGTCTCTCTGTGAGTTCATAAAAAACATTTTTCATAAGAAGTTATTTGTATTCTGTCATAGCAACAACATAAAGCCAACAATATCCCAAAGTGTGTTAATACAGCCGTGAAAATCACTGCTCACTCAATATCAAAATAAACAAGTGAAATATTTGTGTAATTTCACCACGTCATTGTACTATCAATATCTGCTACTAAATATGAAATAAATATACAATGCTATGATTGGTTTTACTCATAGTGATGTCACTTTCCAGATTCAGTGGTCATTTATTGTCTTTGACAATTTGTTTGAGAAATACACACTCCTTTATAATGCTAGCACACCTTCTGAAATCCTGCACGTCAAACCCGTGTGCATTTCACATACTGTAGTGTAAAGATTCATAGGTGGCTCAGTCATGTTTTATGTTTGTTATGTATGTTATGTTATGAAGCTAGAATATTTGCCAGCATTTACCTGATGGTGGAATATTAGTTTATTGTACATAATATAGACTATGGCATATTAGTATCTCCCTGGGCTTTTCTTGCCACTGAGGGCATGTAAAATACTCATTCCAATTTACTGTGTGCTGATATGTGCTATATGAATGTAACATTTTCCTTGGAGTCATTATGAATGATTTATGTTTAAATTAGTTCGCTAACCCCTTAAACTCGCTTCGTAGTACACCCCCCTGTTCTTGCACCACAGAGGCTAATTTTATCAAAACATTGTCACGTGAGTACACAGTTTGCATTCATCATCAGCACCTTTGTATCAAGGAATGGCAAGTGCACTTCACGCTTATAATTAACATGAATGCTTGGCATAGTGATGACAAGCTTAGCAGCTTTTCTTTGATTCATGGAACTGGGATTACATCCACAGTTCTTGTACTGTCTCTTGAAGTTAATCCCCCTTGGCAGTTCACACAAGCTTCCAAAACCATGTTGTCTGTCAATATGTGCCTGTTCTAAGGCATACGGAAAAAATGTTGAAATGACAGATTAACTTTATTGCAGAATCCTGTCATGAATACAAATACCCAGGTGAAAAAGTAGTATACTTTAGTGTTATAAAAATATAATTATACAAAAGTTATTACAAGTATGCTTTTCCTTTTTGTACTTAATTTGAAGTATGTTTAAGGTGTACTTTTAAAGTGCACTTCAAAATAGTTGTCATTAAGTAGAACTTGAATGTACTAAAAATAAGTGTACTAATTCTGCAACACTTGTAGTAGTATTTAGGTATACTTTTAAAAAGTATACTTTGTTGTAAGTGTATTATAAGCTGTATTTTAGTGCACTTTATAAAAGTGTACTAAATTGGAAGTACTTATAGTGGTCATTTATTGCACTTATAAAAAGTGTACTATTTTCAAGTCATAAATAGCACACTATTAGTAAGCTTTATTAAAATGTACTTTTATTTCACTTCATTAAAAGTGTTTTTCAGTACACTAACAAATAGTGCACTTTATTGTAAGTATATTTAAGTTGTACTCTAGTGTACTTACAAAAAAGTATACTAAATCTGAAATACTTTTAGTGGTAATTTATTGTACTTGTACAGTAGATAGCACACTATTAGTGAGCTTTATAAAATTTACTTTTTTGCATTGAATCTGAAATATTTATAGTGGTAATTTATAGTACTTATAAAGTGTAGTTTTTTCTATGTGTATTTCAAGTTGTACTGTAGTGCAATGCAAAAAAGTACAAACCCCAATTCCAAAAAACTTGGGACAGTATGTAAAATGCACATAAAAGCAGAAAGCAGTGATTTGTAAATTCTCTTTTACATATACTGTATTTAATCGAAAACAGTACAAAGAAAAGATAAATTAACGTTTTACCTTATCAACTTTATTTAATAGATTAAGTTGTACATTACACGGGAATAGTATGGAATCCATGGTTGGCTAATGGCTGTAAGTTATCAAGGGTCTGATGAGTGCACTTTTAAGTCTTTTTTATTTTTACCCCTGTCCCAACTTTTATGGAACGTGTTGCATTCATCAAATTCGGAATTATCTCATATTTACAAAAATCTATATATTTAAGGTGTTGATTTAACCATTACACACTTGCATTTCAATGACTCTGGATATACGGCATACACATCGTTGCACTCGGACACTTCATACAAAAAGCTTGATGTGATATTTAGAGTTGTGTCTGCACAGCTTCCTTCCCGACTTCACAAGCTCCTTAACTAACACACAGTGTATGTCACCAGAAGCGACCAAGGCCTGTATTTTGCAGAGTGTACTGCATTTCCCAACAAGCTCAATCTGTCAAAGGCTACCTCCAACTCCAGTCCACAATCTCACTCGCCTGCTCCCCGGTTCACGATCACATCCATACATCCGTAACGTTACCCGTCTTGTTGCTATCTTTCTTATTAAGCTTAATTGACAATTTTCTATACTTGTGACAATTGATCCAGGATTACGCCTTATTGGCGGATGCTTCCTGATGGCCTAATTGGCACCACCTGATGTAGCCGTATGAATCCTTTTATGTGATGTTTGGTGTTCCCCGTTTTTCTTGTTTGTTCTGATGAAGGCCCCTTGGGCCGAAACGTTGAAATAAAAGCTTTATTTTTGTAACGCAGTGTTGCATGGAGTTATTTTGTATATTCGCCAGAAAATGGTTTAAAATGCATTTGAAATGTGATGGCGATATATTGGATGCACACTTCTATAATGCATAATACAGTACTTGCATTATAACAGGATTCAACTTAAAGTCAATTTTCACTATTTAGTATAAATTGCCATATAACTAAAAATGCACTTGTATAGACCAGAGTTATACTTAAAGTGGATATCTGTACGTTGCATGAATTGTCCTGTAAATACACATAGATTACTATCAACCTAATCATAAGACTTTTAAAGTTTGTTTCCAAGACACTGGTGAAATAATACAATTGTACGAGAAGTGTTTCAAATTCTCCAAGTGTATTTAAGATACCAACAACTCATTTATATTAGTGCACTTAAAATATACTTAGTATACAAAAAATAGTAAAATTTTAACACATAGTACACTTAAGTACGGCTTACGCTGCACTTTTGAACAACTTTAGTGCACTTAGTATACTTAAAGTGCTACCAATTTAGCACAAAGTACATAATTAGTACATGAGCGCTAAAAGTACGCTTTTAAAAAGTGTACTTCAAGTATAGTCTCAAACACACCGTAGTACTTTTAAAGTTTGTTTCAAACACACTTGTGACATAATGCAACTGTACTGCAAGTGTATTTAAGATACCAACAAATCATTCTTGTTGTTAGTGCACTTAAAATATACTTAGTATACTCAAAGGTCCCATTTTAACACACACAGTGCATTTTAAGTACAATTAATCCTGCATCTAAAGGGTTTTGCATTTGTTAATTGTTTTATTACAATTGTGTTCTCGTTGGTCATCAGCTGTTACCCATAAACAATGAATCCAGAATCCTGTCTGTGTCGTATTGATTCTAAGAGTTTCATAATTGCTAATTGTCTGAATGCAATTATTTCAATTGGTCACCAGCTACTGCTCATCTGTGAATCAATGCATTTCCCTTGAAAAGCATCTCTGTTATGCTTTATGAGACTGCATTGAGGGAGGCCTTTGAGTTGAAATAGTTTCTGCTGTACTGTTTTGTAACTCAAAGAGCACTTCCCCCCCCACTTAGTCCATGTGATCTTACTGAAAGTATATTACTGCATAAGTGATTTTTGGCTTTATTCCTTTTAAACAAACCGTGTGCGGCCAGCAAATGTTCTTTCGTTGCAAACCATTAATTTAGCTCCACACACTTGTTACCAATTACAGCAGTTTCTTTCTTAGTGTGCCTCGTTTACGCATTATGAAGATTTGGAGGGTGAATAATCTTATGTGTTTTCATTTAATTTATACTATGTTTTAGGGATGATCCCCTGGTGTAGCTACTTTAGCCAAAGCATCTGTGCATCTTGCTATCTCAGTCTGCTGTCTTCCTTTATGAAAAGGTGATTTTTTCTTTTTTTTAATAAACTTGCTTATGGGTATGGATTACAGTGCCACATGCAAAGTCTTTTTGCTATTTGTTATAAACCACTAATTTTACAGCTTGTAATTACATATTTTACTACAGGCTTCAATGTTCATTATTTGGCAGTTATCTACCTTCTTGGTTAGCCAGTTATGAATTATGATCCACAAAATAACCAAACAGGATTGCAAGAGATTACTGAAGTGAAAAATCTTGAACTGTTCCAAACTGCACCCCCTATACTGTGATCTCAGATCAGTGTTGAGACCTACTGAACACTCTGCACTATGTACTGACAACTGATCTGAAGTCATGGAAGTGCATAGATTTTATCATTGAGAACAATCAAAAGATTGTCATCTTACTCTATGTGAGGCAGAAAGGTGGACCAATTACATTAATTGTACCAAAATAAACAGGATGCAAGCATTTTGAAAATTGCTAAAATGTATCATGCTAGTGTGGATAGTATTTTAAAAAGTATTTTACTTTTACGATAATCAGCCCCAAGGGTTGAACTTTATTTAACCTTTGGGTAACACTTTACTTGAACCATTTGGCATAACATTTACCGATAAAAGTGATGACAGTTTTATGTAATTTGACATAAACTGACATCATCTGTTATGCCATCTTGTGACAGCTGTTATGTCATGTGTGTGACAGTGTTATGTCAGCCTTATGTCAAAGGGTTACCAAACATTGAGTACAATACATTTGTATTCTCTAATGAAAGTAGCCTACTACATTGGGCGGTGAAAGTATTTTTTATAAGCCATTCATATATTTAATTGAAAACAGTACAAGAAAAGGGTTGTTTCTCCTGACTTCTTTTTCCATAGAGTTCAACAGTCAGTTTGAGTCAGGAGATACAACCCTTAAAGTGATCCATCCATATCTACTGAATATCTGGCAGCAGAGTGATGGTTTGAAGCTCGTTTGATACCTCGGACCCTTGAAAACTTACAGCCATTTAGCCAACCATGGAATCCATACTATTCCCGTATAAATTACAGCTTAGTCCCACCCCCCAATTCCCATAGACATCCATTCAAATGCAGAGAGGTTATAGTATCGCTTGTAAGAGTACCTGAAAATAAGATATCAAGAGTCTTGATATAATTTTATACCCAGTCATGATAGCATAACCTGTTTACCTGTGGAATGTTCCAAACAGGTGTTTTTTTAACTTTCCAGTTTTTTTGCCCCTGTCCCAACTTAGGCATCAAATTCTGAATTAGCGTATATTTACAAAAATCTATAAAGTTGATCAGGTAAAACATTAAATATCTTTTCTTTGTACTGTTTTCAATTACATATATATAAAAGAGAGTGTACAAATCACTGCTTTTATGTGCGTTTTATATACTGTCCCAACTTTTTTGGAATTGGGGTTTGTACAAAAATGCCAAGTTAATCACAAAGCGCTCTATAATAAACCAAACAAAGTCTAGGCCTGCCATACCTGTGGAATGTTCCAAACAGGTGTTTTTTTTAACATTCGACAACCTTCCCAGTCTTATATTGCCCCAACTTTTTTGGAACGTGTTGCAGGCATCAAATATAAATATATTTACAAAAATCTATGAAGTTGATAAGGTAAAACATTAAATGTATTTTAATTTAATTTAATTTAAATTAAACGTATGTAAAAGAGAATTTACAAATCACTGCTTTCTGCTTTTTACGTTTACATACTGTCCCAACTTTTTTGGAATTGGGGTTTGAATTTTCCAACCGTACCATGGAAGTGTTGTAAGACGTCCCGCCTATGTCACATGTTGTTAAAGGAAAACACCTTTAATGCGAAGCTGCGCATCATATGTTCGGGACCAAAATGTTGGTTTACTAGGCATGTTCCTGAATATACTTAAAGGCTATAGATAACATTTTTTATGGAGACAATTTTTTTTATTGATATAATACATCCACAGAGCTTGATGAAAGATACAGAATAAAAGTATTGCTTTTCCCTAAAAATAAATATTGATTATGAATTTATCATTAGTTAAAAATAGTTTTACGGGCCTTAAAAGAGTGCAGTGTTTCTCTTTGTCTAACACCTTGTGCACACTAGTGCGTACTGTGTAGGTCATGTGATGCAGCCAACTGGGCTGGCCGTGCCGGACACTGTTGCACAGCGGGACGCATACGTACTTTTGAATTTCAACAATGGAGGAGAGCCTCATTCTTGCTGTGTCCACTCGGCCCGCCCAGTACGATTCCACCACTGACTCGTACAGGGACATCAATAAAAGAAACGACGCCTGGAAGTGGGTGGCGGTGGAGACGAAAATGTCAGGTATGTTTATTTAATTAAAACATTGCTAGCTAGCTATAAATACATTTTGACCAACGTGCCAGCCACACATGACATGTAACGTTAGCTAGCTAACGTAGGCTCACTTACATACATAAATCATTACATGTGGCACATTGTTGGTCAAAATTGATGTTATAGGTAACGTTAGCTAGCTAGCTATTTAATTACACACCCATGTGCTAAAGTACTTAGCTAGCTACAGTTTGGGCCTCGTCTTCACATGTATGCATGTATCTATGTTCATTCATTTCTGATAGAGTCCTAGCAAGCTAGCTAGCTATCAAATTTGGCCAACATTGTGCCACATGTATTTAGCAAATATGTGAGTCAAAGTTGATAGCTAGCTAGGACTACTATAAGAAATTAATGAGCATGGATACATGCTTATCTTCCTGAATCCAACTTGTCCTCATCGTTGGAATTATCCTCTAACCCATTTACGGTTAAATGATATGTTGAATATATTCTTTAATGTGTCTTTTATGCTGTGATCTCAACGGCCTTTGTTTGCATTTTCTCCACTGCTTTTTTCTCAATTTGAGAGGCATGACATGATATGCAACATGTCCTATTGTCCTCCAACTTGGGTACGGGTGAATATAACCTGTTGGAATAAAAGTATTTATACTAAGTGACTTTGAGCCAGTTTGTTTTTATATCCCAATGGTTGCTATGTTGTATATTGGGGCTCTGTAACCATCCTTAGAAGATTTTATACACCCCAGCCAGTAGTGTTATCATCAACCTTTTTACATACTGAATGCATTCATTTAAATATTTATATATATATGGTTACTCCAATGTCATGTTTTGTATATTAGTGTAGTGTCAATAGTATGTGTAGCTATTTATCCTCATGTCCCAACCAACTTCTCTATACCCCTGACAAGCCATAAGCTAAACTCTACTATTGATGGAATAGTTCATAGTTATAACTGAAGTGACTGCAAGCTGGTAAAAAGAACACTGCACAAAAAAACAGGTGACCAGTTTACTTGCAAGGTAAACATCTGTTATTCAGTAGACCTTTACATGTTAGTTAACCCAATTTCATACGTACAAAATATTAGTATCTATCTTAATATCAACTTCTCTATACCCTTCTCTTCTCTTTACCATTACTATTTTCTACCTGGTAAAGATACATCTGAGGAAGAAATAACACACGCACACACAATTTGAATGGAAATTATTCTGTATTTAAGTTGTGGGTGGCTCTTAAGGAGCCTCTGTGTTTGAGTGCATAGCACTGGTTGGAGATGCTGGTCTAGCAGATGGAGTTTTCCACTTGATTTTTCCTGCTGGAGAGGAAAAGTAGGTTGCGAGGGTCTCCCTCACCCCCTTCACCTCCCTGGTGAAGTTGTTGCTCCCTGCTTGAGTGAAGTCCCGTAGACCACCTCTTGGGATTTCTGGATCCGGGTGATCAGACCTCAGGGCACCCCTCTGAGATGTCTTGTTGATGAAGTTGTGGAGAATGCATGTTGCTTTCACACAAGCCTCTACATTCTCTGGCTTCAGAGGGATGATTCGACTGTACATCCTCCAGTGGGCAGTGAGGATGCCAAACGTACACTCAACTATCAATCTTTCCCAGGACAGTCAGTAGTTGAAGATACGCGTTGGGCTGCCTTTGTCGTGTCTGCCCGCATATGGCCTCATCAGGTTAGGCTTGAGGGGGAAGGCCTCGTCCCCGACAAAGACGTGAGGAAGCGGCCCAAGGTGATCTGCCCCAGGGAGTCCAGCAGGTGGTGGGATGCCGAGGGTGCCTTTCTCGAAAGCCCGTCCAAACATAGACTCCCGGAATGTGCCCCCATCACTTGCCTTGCCGTATGCGCTAACATTGAGGACCCTGAAGTTGTACTGGGCATCGACGACAGCAAGGACTATGGCGTAGGTCCCCTTATAGTTAAAGAACTGGGACCCTGAGCATGGGGGCGCCTGGATCGCCACATGCGTCCCGTCGATCAAGCCTATACAATTGGGAAAGTGCCACCTTTCTTTGAACTCCATCTCTATGACTCGCCAATCTTCCTTCACAGGCATGAACTCAGCTACGAGACTTTCCCATATAGCGGTAGTGGAAAATTTAATTTCATATATTTTTCATATATTTTTCATAAATTTCATATATTTCCCAATAAGTGCCACTGTGGACCAGCCCACATGATAGCTATAATCAATTTTCTGTAATAATTGCCAGTTCCAAGGAAACTGCAAAGAAAAAACAAGGATTTTAGAATACACATGCAATAACATTTTATATAGGCCTACATGATCAGTGTTGAAGTGTGTTCATTTGGGCCAGTTTCACACAACACAAGAAAAACATACATTGACTGCACACAGATTCACAAGGCCTAGGGTGTTGAGAACAGCTATTCACAATGTTCCGAAACAGCACACCTGAAACACAACTGCTGCAGTTTTACACTCTGTTATGCACGTAAATTTCTATTCAGTCATTATTTAGTTAATTATTTAATAAATACAAATTGAATTAGCATTATTCAGTGTTAATATATTTATAGTAGTTTATATCAGTTGAAAATAGCTATATAAACAAATTAATCATGGATGGGAATATGATCGTGAAATGCATATTAAAATGTTTGTAAAATATTTAAATCTCATTTTTATGGAATAAAATTAATTTAATATATTAATAAAGTGCAGTATATTAGAACTGTTAAAATTTGACTCAAGTTGCAACATTAACCTTTAGAGACAAGATGCATGCAAACCCATTAGCTAATGTTATCTATATCATAACGTCCCAGTGAAAATTTTCATGTTGCGTCTCGCTAAATTTGTTTGAAAAGTGAACGTTTTTTAACCGGCTAGGATGTAGCCAGGCTTTACCTTGGGCTAAACTGATGCGTTTATTTCAAAACGCCTCTCATTCTGAGATTTCCAACCTATTTCTAACCTAAATCTATGGAGATAATGCATTGCTACATAGTGCAAAATTTGTTCATGAATTCATTACTTGTCCAACCCAACCACAAAAGATGATTGAGCCTGATTGTGTGTCTGACTCCACTCTTCACACTCAGATGAAGTAACGTTATGTACACAAAATGCATATGAAACAATCTGGCAACCAGTTGAGGGACGTGTGCTTCCACTTCCGGCTGTGTTGTTATGAGATGCAATTTCCATATGAGACACTAGAGGGGGTGAAATACTGTATCTATAGCCTTTAACGAAAGTAATTACATTGTTTTCTTGTCTGCTGCGATTCTCGTCCTGTTTCCCGATTGAGAATCAGATTTTTTCCACGTTCCGGTCCTGGGTTTCGTTTTCCCATGCTCGTTATTCAATTCACCTGTGCTTTTATCGGCGGGTTATTTAAGTTCCTTACTTCCGCTTCCCCAGTGCTTCTTTGTCATTCATTTGTACATTTAGCCAGGTTTAAGCAAGCTTGTGATATTAACTTGCTACTGCCTACTGCGGAGGAGGTAAGGTCGGCAGCGTGTAGCCGATTGCTGCATGGTTAGACTACCTGTACTAACGTTAGTTGGTTAGTTGGCAATTATCAACACGTTGTCCTGTCAGTGAAGCAGCAGTCAAGTTGAAGGATCATCACAGACTCACGGAGCATTTCTGGACACACTGTCACACTCTGTTAATGTCAATTCAAAATGTTATAAATTATGTGTGTGACAATTAGTAAGCAAGCGTTATATTAGATATGGCATAGAATAAGTAGGTCTACACATTAGATAAAGTTAATTCTGAAGATTAGGACAGGCATAACTTACTTAACTTACTTCAACCAGTGGGGCTCGGCAGAGCAAGGAAAACTTGATGTTATGTAAATATCAACTCACTTTTAATATTCATATTTCCTTCATTTGGTAGCAGTCTTTGCTTCTCTCCCAACTCCAAATCAACTCGTCTCTTCATTAAACCAGTCTCCTTCTACTTGCGTCATAATTGCTTCACACTGCTATCTACTGGTCAAAATGTATAGCAGTAAATGCAAAACTGAAGGTAGCTACTAGCTACTGTTTTTAGAGAATAGCCAGGACTAATAAATATACTTGGTTATGAAATATCAATATTTTAAACATTAATTCTTGCAGGTCCTACATTTACATGTCAGCTGAGCTTATTGGGTTCTTCTATCTATGAAAGTATTGCAATTAGTGGATTAGAAAGTATTTATAAAATTATGTCAGCATTAAAAATTAGTTCATGTAAGTTTTTAAAAATATATATATTTTGAAATGACATCCATTTCCGGTAAATTCCTTTCAATTTAGCACCTGTTAATTAGATGGATTGGCAGCCAATTTAGCTAGATAACATCATGGACATTCAACATTTTTTCAAGCCAAGGACCTGAACAACCGTTCATTTCCGTCAGATTACTACAAAATCTATTAATTCATTGAATACAGTAAAGAGGCAGACCCGGTATTCTGCTTCCCCTGCAGACAGTTTCAGAGCAGTGCTAGTGGTGCCTATAGAGATGCTGCTTTTATTTCAACTGGGGTAAGGGACTGGAAGAATATATTGACGAAGTTACAAAAACACGCAAACTGAGCTCCACACCATCAGCGTACAGAGATGGCACTGTTTTGAGCAATCTAAGGTTACCGGCTCAATTGCTGCACAGTTAAGTGAATCTCACAGGGCCACAGTGCATGCCAATAGGGAATATGCAGCAGCCATTGTTGACATATTTCGGTAAACAAGGACTTGCAATGAGAGGGCATGATTAGAGGGAGGAGTCGGCAAATCGTGGAAACTTTCTGGAGCTGTGCAATTGGTACTCAAAGCGTGACAAGGCATTCGAAACTCGATTAAATTTTACAATCTTACAAGCCCCAACACACAAAACATACTTTTATAAATCGCTGCCGGTATAGTCAAAAGCACGATCATCTACAATATTGAGGAGAATGGATTTTTTACTGTTTACTGTTCTTGTGGACGATCGCACGCAGTTTTAAACAGGAACAAATGACGGCGTGTGTGAGATACACAAAGAGGCTGGAGATAAGGAACGATTCCTTGGTTTAGTAGATTGTTCTGAAAGGGCAGATGCTAATGCAATTTATGGACACATGGAGCAGTTTCTGCATGAGTGTGGAATATACAACTTACCCATCGTTGCACAAAGTTATGACGGAGCAGCCGTCATGTCTGGCCATGTAAACGGTGTACAGCAGAAACTGCATCGGGACCATCTGTCTGCGGTGTACATTCATTGCATGGCCCACAAGTTAAATTTGGTTTTGGTGGATCCCTGCAAGGTAAATCGCACAGCTACTGGCTTTTTCCACATCCTTGAGCGTATTCACTCGCTTTTCTGGGTTGATTTCTGTTGGCGTATTCGCCGGGAGTTATTTCCCTTTTTATTTATTTTGTCTGTTCGGATCTTGTATTACATTTCCTCCCTCTGACTTGTGGTTACTCCACGTTTGTTAGTAACTTTTAGATCCCCTTACGGTCGCATCTGGTTCTCCGACCCCATCCTCTCACAGTATCCACTTTAAGGTTTGTCTCTTCCTGGGCTATACTTGTCACTTAAGGCAGTGTTTTTCAACCTTTTTTGAGCCAAGGCACATTTTTTACATTAAAAAAAATCCTGAGTCACACCATCAACCAAAAGTGTTACTAATTAAGTGAAGTTGGATCATTTCCCACGGCACACCTGACGATCTCTCACGGCACACTAGTAGCGGCACAGTGGCTGAAAATCACTGACTTAAGGCATGGAAAATACTAATTCCAATTTACTGTGTGCTGATATGTGCTAGATTAATCTAAAATGTTCCTTGCAGTCATTATGAATGGGAACATTTTATTTTAAAAAATACAGAAAAATGCGAACACAGGGCAAAATAATACATACTGTAAAGTACATGAAGAAGTTATGTTTTATTGAGGTACAAGAATGAATGATTAGGCTACATATTTAGGTGTGTGTAACAGTGTGATATCAATGTTTTCATCTTAAACCATCACAAGGAGCAAATGTATTCTTTAAAATGGACAAAACAAATTCTATTAATTTATCACATGTATTGGATAGGGTAGAGATACCATAGATATCTACCCCCCTATACTGATGAAAAGATATTAGATAGTAATTCAGATGGTAATAAAAGTGAGTGTTATGATCCAAAACATTTTATTTGTAGTTAAATATATCATAATTTTATGATTTAGAGCAGTGCACAATTTAGCCATTTGGATAGATTTAGAGACACTAATGGACAACAGGGTACACTGCCTATATTTTGCATCATAGATCTTTAGTAGTCCTCAGATTTCGCACACCTGTGGTCACAGAGTTTATGATCCAGTAAATGTATAGATGTACCCGTTTCACATATGTAGCTTTCAGTATTTAATTGCAAACTAAAGAAAAACTATTTTTTTGTATTTTTCCAAAGTTTCTTTGCATTTCTGTTTCATCAGTATAGGGGAATAGATATCTATGGGTCCAAAACCCTACCCAAACATGTCACAAAATGAATAAAATGTGTTTTGTCCATTATAATGCATATGCATTTGACCCTTCTGATGGTTTAAGATGAAAACATTGATATCACACTGTCAATTACCTAAACTTGTAGCCTAATCATTCACTCACGTACCTCAATAAAACATTAGTCTCCCCTGTACTCTACAGTATGTATCCTTTTGCCCTGGGATCACATTTTTCTGTTTAAAAAAAAAAAAAAAGTAATGTTCCCATGCATAATGACCCCAAGGAAAATTTTACATTCATCTATATTTCAGCACACAGTAAATTGCAATGAGTATTTTCCATGCCCTAAGTGACAGGTATAGCCCAGGAACATAAGCTTATAGCCTATATTATGTACGATAACATTACAATAAAATAATATTCCTCCAACAGGAAAATGCTGCCAAATGTTCTGGCTTCAATGAAAATCAGTACATCAAACATAAAACATGACTGAGCCATCAATGAACATTACACTACAGTGTGTGAAATGCACTCAAAATGCAGATAATAGATAATATCTAAAATAACCTACTGGAGAAGATGGTGATTGAGTGGAAAAACTAACATGCATATATAGCCAGCAAGAAGTACTGCATATTACAAGCTGTACTACTTTCATATAAAGGACAAAAAACATCCCATCAGCAAATGTGTTTTCTGTAGCTGTTTGAGTCATACTACATTGATAAAATTTAAAATTCTGTTACGCTGGGCTGTAATTTACTGTTCAAAGCACCCAATAACAAATTGCCTTTCAGCAAAATCTTGCCGCCGGCACCATGGCCACAAGGCATCTGCGCAAAGAGGTTAACTATACGTAGGTGCGTCTTGTGCGTAACATGCAATAAGCCAATCAGAGTGTCATCTCCCATTCCCTTTAAATGCCATCTGCATTTGCACTTTAGTGGATTGGTAATATAACAGAATTCAATAAGACTGCAAAAGGAGTGATTTACAACTGGGGAAACCTGCTTGCGCAAGGTTAAAATGTGCGATCAAGAAATATATGTAACGCCCCAGACTCAGAGACCCAAGCGCAGACCAGGATAAGGCAAAATAATGTTGTTTATTTCAGTCCAAGGTCAAAAAGCCAGGTAATCAGATTCCAGACGAGACTAAATCAAAATCCAAAAGAATAATCAAAAGACAGTCCAAAAGATCAAAACCAGGAAATCAGATAGGCGACGGAACAAAGGGAATAGGCGGAGATGTAGTTTAAAAAATAAAAAATAAAACAAAGGTCAAATAAACCAGAAAATCAGAAAGGCAAACAAAACAAAATCGGAATCAAAAGGAAGGGCAACTCAGGAATCTCAAATAAACACAGGCTTAATGAGGGGAACAATGATAGAATAATGAGGGAACACGGAAGACTCGGACTGGACTAAGCATGCAAACGAATAGACAAGACATGACCGGGAGTGTTAAAGACACGTGCACACATTAAGAGAGAGAAGCGAGACACCTTTTGCTGCTTCAAGATAGTAATACGCCAAAAATTATCCTGGCCACACCTCATCTTAAGACCAACCCGCCCAGTACACATGCTATGGGCGCAAGTTCATTTGGTATTTAAACAACGTGAGCACTGGGCGATAAAATGACCACTGCGTCGGACTGAAACAAGCAAAGACACTTGCGTTTGGGTTAGCGCCAGGTGTAAGATAGGGCCCCATGACTGTGAACAAGTAACAATCCAATCTAAATTGTTGATTTTATTGTAGGTGACTGTGGGGGTTCTCTGTGCCAGAGACACAGAGGAAATATTGGAGGTCCAGTTGCGACAGATACGGACTCTTTAAGTGTTCAATGAACACCACTGAAACGGACAATAATCCGTAGTGGAGAGGGAGAATAATGAGAACACAAAACAACCTCACGAAAAAGGCGAGGAACTCGATATGCGAGCAAAACTGAAATAAGCAGACACGCTTATCTAACCACGTTTGTGGAGTGGACGAACAAAGAAAATAAAACTGTTAATATCCCTTTAACTGGGATATGAGCAGTTAGAGCGCTCGTAAAAGAACAAAGGAAATAAGCGGACACGCTTATCTAACCACGTTTGTGGAGCGAACGAACAGAGAAAATAAAACTAATAAGATCCCTTTCACTGGGACCAAAGCAGTTAAAGCGCTCGCAGATAAGCATAGTAAAACAAAGGAAATAAGCAGACACGCTTATCTAACCACGTTTGTGGAGCGAACGAACAGAGAAAATAAAACTAATAAGATCCCTTTCACTGGGACCAAAGCAGTTAAAGCGCTCGCAGATAAGCGTAGTAAAACAAAGGAAATAAGCAGACACGCTTATCTTACTCCCGTTTGTGGAGCGAAATGAAAGGAAACCGTTTCGTGTAAAACGAAAGAAAACGAGAAAGTCTCTGCTCTGAAATGAGAGCGAAAAGAGACTAGCTTTCTTAATAAACCCTTTCTTCTAAACCCTTTCTTTTTAAAACTAGCTTACTAACTAAACCTATACCTTCTTTTTACCGGCTCGAATGTTAAGAGGAATAACATGGAAGCAATGAGAGAGGCAGGAAGCGGAGTATAAATAGTCAACGGAAATTAATACCAGGTGAACTTACTAATGACGAGGCGAAAGCAAAACCCCGTCACGGAACAAAGGAAAATCCGATAGATTACCGGTAACGACAAAAAAGAATAACGAGAACGTGGAAATAAGGGAAGGAAGGCAAGATCCATGACAGGACCCCCCCTCTAAGGAACGGCACCAGACGTTTCCACGACCTTATTTCTGCGGAAGTCGGTGATTAACTGAGGATCCAGGATGTTTCTCCTAGGAACCCAGCAACGTTCCTCCGGGCCGTAGCCCTCCCAGTCCACAAAGAACTGCCACCCTCTGCCCACACATCTCTCGGCCATAATGCGGCGAACAGTATATGCCGGGCCCCCTTCTAAGAGTCGGGGAGGCGAAGGTGGTCTTTCCACCGGCGCGAGCGGGCTGATGAGTACTGGTTTCATACGGGAGACGTGAGCCGTAGGGTGGATGCGCCTGGAGCGCGGCCATCTAGCCGAGGGAGGAAGGTGAGAGACCTTGACGCGTGCGCAAACCGGACAAGCCGTGACAAACGAGCGTACGTCCCTCTCCAGACTAGGCCACCAGAAACGTCGGGACAAAAAGTCCCTAGTACGCTGAACACTGGGGTGACTGGTAAGTTGGGAGGTGTGGGCCCATTGGAGAACCCTAGACCTAAGATGAGGAGGCACGAAAAGACAGTGGGCTGGTGCCCCACCTGAGCCTGGGTCTGAGCGCAAGGCTCTCTGCACTGCTGTCTCAACCTCCCATATAACTGGGGCAACTATGACATCAGTAGTACTGATAGGTTCGGAATACTCCTGAACCCCTCCTCCCGACGGCAACAGACTGGCGGAAGAACAGTGAAATTTACACTGGGAACCCCACTGATGGATAACAGGACCGGCCCCCCCCCAATTAATATGAGGATTATGGTGGGCAAGCCAAGAATGACCCAAGACCAGCGGATAAGCTGGGGACTCAATTACAAAAAACTGAATCTCCTCCGTATGATCCTGATATGGAACGCTCATGCGTATGGTGGAGGTAACGCGGGAAATGATGCCTGTGCCTACCGGGCGGCCGTCCAGAGCCGTAACAAGGCGAGGATGAGGCAGAGGGTGGGTGGGAATTTTGTGGGACTTAGCCCAATCACCATCGATAAGGCACTCAACTGCCCCGGAGTCAATAAAAGCGTTGCAATGGAACTGGCAATCGTTCCAGCGTAACTTGACTGGCAGTAGGGTCCGAGGGTACTTGAACTGCAGTCCCCCTAGGCAACTTGGTTCCTCTAACAAGGCCCCTTTTTTACCTGACAGCTTGGGACACTGTTCCTTTAAGTGACCCCGCCCCTTACAGTACCTACACCACAATTCACGGGACTTAGTGTCCTCTGTAACGCGCATGGAGGGCCCATCGACCTGCATGGGTTCCTCCTGCTCAATATGAGATAGTGCTGGCGTGGCGGAAGAAAGGCAATTAGCTGGGCGATATCTAAACCCTTTAGAACCCCTCTCCTTCTCTCTCTCTCTAAAGCGGTTGTCTACCCGAATGGCGGTGGACACCAGAGCCCCGAAAGTAGCGGGTGGTTCGAGACCCGCGAGAGCGTCCTTTACTGGCTCCGACAGGGCGTTCATAAACAGTGCACTAAGAGGCTCATCGGCCCATCCTGTCACCCCCGCAAGAGCACGAAACGCGATAGCAAACGCGGCCACGGTGTCAGAGCCCTGACGAAGACGGGTCAAACGCATAGTGGCCTCCTTGCCAAAAACGTCCTGATCAAAAACTGACACCATCTCCGCCATCAGCCCATCTGTATTATCCATTATAGGCTAATTAGCCCTGATAAATGGGTCCGCCCATGCGAGAGCATTCCCGGTTAGGAGTGAAAGAATAAATGCTACCCGGGACTCTTGCGAATGGAAGCGTGAAGGCTGTATTTAAAAAAATTAGGCACTGAGTTAAAAACCCCTGACACTTTCCCGATTCCCCGCTATATCGCAACGGGAGTTGGAGTTTGGGTTCCCTAGCGCCAGGTGGAGGTGAGGGAGGAATGGGATATGTGGGTGCTTGTGCAACTGAAGGTGGGTCGGTCATGTGAGGGCGAGTACGGAGATTCTCTGCTAGATCCTGCAGAGCGACCGCCTGAAGGCGTATTTGTTCATGCAGAGACTGTTGAGAAACCAGCAGAGCTCTAATACTCTCTCCCTGAGCAGCAAGGGCTGCCTCCTGCGTGACTAGGACCCTGTGAAGACTGGGATCTATCGCTGGCCCCTCCCCTATGGCTTCCATGTTCTGTGGGGGTTCTCTGTGCCAGAGACACAGAGGAAATATTGGAGGTCCAGTTGCGACAGATACGGACTCTTTAAGTGTTCAATGAACACCACTGAAACGGACAATAATCCGTAGTGGAGAGGGAGAATAATGAGAACACAAAACAACCTCACGAAAAAGGCGAGGAACTCGATATGCGAGCAAAACTGAAATAAGCAGACACGCTTATCTAACCACGTTTGTGGAGTGGACGAACAAAGAAAATAAAACTGTTAATATCCCTTTAACTGGGATATGAGCAGTTAGAGCGCTCGTAAAAGAACAAAGGAAATAAGCGGACACGCTTATCTAACCACGTTTGTGGAGCGAACGAACAGAGAAAATAAAACTAATAAGATCCCTTTCACTGGGACCAAAGAAGTTAAAGCGCTCGCAGATAAGCGTAGTAAAACAAAGGAAATAAGCAGAAACGCTTATCTAACCACGTTTGTGGAGCGAACAAACAGAGAAAATAAAACTAATAAGATCCCTTTCACTGGGACCAAAGCAGTTAAAGCGCTCGCAGATAAGCGTAGTAAAACAAAGGAAATAAGCAGACACGCTTATCTTACTCCCGTTTGTGGAGCGTAATGAAAGGAAACCGTTTCGTGTAAAACGAAAGAAAACGAGAAAGTCTCTGCTCTGAAATGAGAGCGAAAAGAGACTAGCTTTCTTCTAAACCCTTTCTTTTTTAAACTAGCTTACTAACTAAACCTATACCTTCTTTTTACCGGCTCGAATGTTAAGAGGAATAACATGGAAGCAACGAGAGAGGCAGGAAGCGGAGTATAAATAGTCATCGGAAATTAATACCAGGTGAACTTACTAATGACGAGGCGAAAGCAAAACCCCGTCACGGAACAAAGGAAAATCCGATAGATTACCGGTAACGACAAAAAAGAATAACGAGAACGTGGAAATAAGGGAAGGAAGGCAAGATCCATGACAGTGACCTATCGATTTACTCCATCCTCAGCCCTGATTTTCAAACAGTGAGCTTTTAATGAAAATAAATGAGCCAGATCAACTACAGCCCTTTGAGTTCTATATAATTTTAAACAAAGCTTACTATCCAGGCATTGACAAATCACAATATAACTGCGGAATTTAATTGAATTATGGTGTGCAAAAAAAGATGACAAACAGTACTTGTAATGGCAAGTTAAATTCTTACAGTACCAGAGGAATAACTAGAAGAAGGTTATGGTGAACAGCTGTTTATTTTTCCAAAATAATGTAGCATTCTTACTGACCTGATTATTGTAATGAAATTGTACCTTACTCAAAGGAACATTCCAGTGTTTCATTATTTCAAGTGCTGAATAACTTATCTTTACAACTGGAATAAAATGTTCATATTTAAGACTCGGAAAAAAGTCTAGCCTGTGTTTTATGAAATGATTGCTTTGCACAAACATGTCCTTGCTTGGTTAATATATTTCCAATATATCTGGGCGCATCTGGGAGGCTACGACCTGAGGTTGACCCCTCCTATCTGCTTACTGTCCTGTCTGTATAGTAGTGTGACCACCAACATTAACGACCTGACCTTTTGTTCATCCTTACTCCAAGGCAAACCATAGTTTTCAGGCATGATGAGGTATACTGCAGAAAAACAAATATGATGTGAGCCATTTATTTAATGTACAAAGAAGTTTCCAATTGTCAATCATGCAAAACTAATAATGTGAAGTGGAATTTAAGTTAAATGTTGTGGTCTTCACTTGATAAAACTATTTTTGTCAGCAGTTACATATCTATTTTGAATGGACAGCTGACATTTCAATGACAGCCTTCATTTTGAAACTGGTGGCAGCTGGTTTCAGCTGACAGCATTAACACTGTCAATGTAAGAGTAGATTGATAAACACCCTGTGCACCTGATTGCAAGGATAATACGTTACATTGAGTTGATGAGTGAAACAGCTTGCACTTTGAAGATTTGTGCTGTAGAGTAACTAATACATTTACCTTTATTTCATATTAATGTTTGCTGCATTATTTTTAGTATTTAATACAAAATGCAATTGAATATAATAGAAAAAATAACAATTGAATTTGTAGAAATACATGAAATGCAGCTCATGTGAAATTAGCTTCCTAGAGAGGGTGACGTTTCAGAATTGAATTGCATCCCTTGGTGGGCTGACTTGAAAACCTTTCCGTTCAAGTTAAAGATCAGTCTATTGGAGGGGATGGTGAATCCAGAGAGACAGTTGAAATCTGCCTCTGCTGTTTCTCACCAAATTCCTGGAATGAGGCTAAATAAATGTATCGAAGGTGACAGCCAGGTGTCATCTCTTTGAGTGCCCCAGTCGTGTGTGGAATGAATTGTGGTTCTGCAAATGGGTTTGCCTCCCGAAGAGATGTCTGAGGTTGGTGTGACAAATGAAAATGGCCTGGTGTTTCCCAGCTTCAACTTTTCAAATGTGATGGGGGATGAATATCGTTGTCACTTGAGCCTGTCTTTATGTTGTTACGATCCTAACCTGTGGGAACCCAGGAAAAACCAAAGGAGCCAAAAGTAATCAATTTGACAGAACAATGGAAACAACTTTATATTGTTGGCCAGCTAGCATTTGTTTTTAAAACCATGACTAATATTTGTCTCGAGTGCTTTAGCTTAGACTAGACTACATCCTGAAATTATCCTTTTATTTAGAATATATTGAACATTTAAAGAAATGCCACATAGCTACATTCATAGTCATAATTGTAACAGGTGTTATACCTTTGATGAGAAGGACTGACTGACAACTGAGAGGACTGCTATCAGTTTCCATTACCTAAACTGCTTATTCCTGGTCAGGGTCACGGGGGGCTGGAGACTATCCCAGCAGGAATACACCCCTGGGCAGGTCGCCAATCCATCACAGTACCCTGCACACCATTCACTCACACACTGTTACCTTTGGGCAAATTAGAGTCTCCAATTAGTCTAACCTGCATGTCTTTGCACTGTGGGAGAATATCGGAGTATCCTGGAGGAAACCCACGCGGAATGGGGAGAACATGCAAACTCCACACAGAAAGGCCCTCGGCCGGGATTCAAACTCGGTACCTTCTTGCTGTGAGGCGACAGAGCTAACCACAGCACAACTGTGCCACTTTCTTTGCATTCATTGGAATTGTCATATAATTTTTGCAATATTTCTTGAATTGGCTATTCATTTTGTAACTATAAACCTTTTATATTAAGCAACAATTAAACCAGCACTGTGCCACTCCTTTGAAAACTCAGCATTTCAATGGATCTCCTACATGTGCAAGCTATAGAAGGGGAGGTTTTGTAACATGTTTGAGGTCTCCCTCAGTGTGTGCAGCTTCTGTGGTAGAAGATGGGATAATTGCGAAGCCGGATTGAATGAGTGAATGCTCGATTGAATGATTGAATGGCACGCATTGGGGAATTAGGTAATTGAAAGGGGAACGCTGGGGCTGGGTTCCCTGAGGGAATATAATGAGCGCACCTGGGGTAAATGAGAGAGCTGATGGAAGGCGATCCAGTGTTAGTCTCTGAGCGCTTGCATGTGGCAGTGGTTTCTTTTTTTATTTTGTAGTTTGAATTGGTTAAGTTTTATTTTGGCATGAGTGTGGATGTGTTGTGTTTGTGTACGGCGGAAACTTACCTGAGTGAGGCAGGCAGCTGGAAGCGAGCTGAGGCGGCTTGCGGAACAAGAACAAAGACATCGATTTCATACCTGGAACTGATGGCCAGCAACAAAGGCGAACTGCAGAGCTGTTTGGTACGACGGAGCCAGTTTGACGTGGGATATTGTAATGAGCTGATGCTGGGGGAACTGACTTCCCCCATACCATAAGGAATGTGTTCACACTGTACACGAAACCGCAGTGTGTGTGGATCTCAGGCCGGTGCAAGCGGTGAACTGAGCGGCAGCGGGTGTGTCCTTTTCTCTCCTGCCAGAGTCGGTGTCCCGCATCCAGCCCGGCGAGTGTGATGAGTGCGATGGCGTGCAGGGAAGGCCTGTGTCCCGGGATTCACCCGAGTGGTAGACAGTTTGAATCCTCGTTAGCAACCACCAAGGGTGGCAAAACTGTCTGCGTGCGTTTGTGTGTGTGATTGTTTGGCCGGACGGCTTGTGTTTTGTTTTATTTTTTTGTGTGGCAGTTCTCCCAGTAGAACAACACTTATTTTATTCTATGTGTTTCATGTTATTTGTTTGTGGCTAGGATGTTAGTGAGTTTGTTTATTGTATGAGTGTGTACCGCCGTGTCTGCCTGTGTGTGGGTTTTTACCCTTGTGAGTATTGTGGGGCCGGGTGGCCGGCAGCCCCCGATGTGGGCTATTGTGTGTGTGTGTGTGTGTGCCCATTTGCCAACCGCCTAAATATTTATACAGAGCAGTGTGTCTACGAGTGGTGTGAGTGCTAGTGTATATTGTGTGGTGTGTGGGGATGGGCACGCTTACCTGCGGATGGGGTTTTCTTCGTCCGGCAGAGTGGAGAGGGAGAGGGAGGCGGGGGGGGGGGGGACCCACAGACGGGCATAGCCTCTGTCAGTCGTATTTCTAAGAATCATTGTTTTAAATGAATTGTAAGAAATAAAAATTATTTTTACTTTTACTTCTGTCTGGTGTACTGTTTGGGGAGTGGTAGATCTAAAACAACAACCTGGTCCGGATTCAGCCACAGGTTTTCATCATCAATGGAAAGTTGATTTGTTTTGGTTTCATGCTCACATTTTGTAAATGGTGATTAAAAAGATACTACATTTTATTGGTGTATTAACTTGCTAGCTTGCTTCTCTTGATTGCATACTTCATTTTATGAAGCTATGACTTCTGTCTGATGAACCCTTAAGATGTTTTTGTTATTCCATTTACCCATTGTCCAACAAATTAATTTGGTTTCTGTCAGGTGAACAAGAAGACTTAGAGGAAATTAGTAACATGCCTGGTACAGACATGTGCGTGCAAGAGAAAAGGTCACAAGCTTTAGAGCAGCTTAATTGTGTTTTTCCTTTATTTCATGCCAAAGGCAGTAAAGATACATCTGAGTAAAATGCTCATTTGGCATTTAAATCTATGTAAAAAAAGCTCTTGTATGAGATCATACAACTAAAAGTACTAAATACTCTTGACTATGCAAATAAAAACAAGCCTAGATGGGTTGTTCTCTTTAAACTTCTTTATATTCTCCAGCCAAACCCCTCAGTCCCAATAAAATAAAACCAACTATGAAATGGCAGACACACGTTGCCACATCATTCAACATGCAAGTCATGAGTCTATTGGGCAGCAAAGGGAAAACACGCAGGTTCAGTATATTCTTTGAATGTCAACATATCAAACTATAGATTTTACAGTTACCTTGTATGGCTCCTAACAATAACCATTCAGTGTTCACATTGACATGATTAATAATCTCTGTGCATCTATATTCATGGATGTTTCAATGTCATTTATGTTATATAAGGGACAAACAATTCTGTAGTAAGTGGTTGGAGACAAAGGTCCTCTTTAAATCATACAGGGAGCCAGAGGAATGTTGTGTGGTAATAGGTAACGATTTAAATGTTTTTCTTTGGATTCTGACAATTATAGTATAGTAATGATTTTGCTGTGAAATCCTGTCAGATGTGACCTTTAATTTTACACTATAAGTACCAAGCTTGATATACAGTGAGCACAATAATTAATTGGACAGTGACACATTTTGTTCTATTTTGGTTTTGTACTCTAGCACTTTTAGTTTGAAAGGATACAATGAGGTTGAAGGGCAGACTGTCAGCTTTAATTTGAGGGTATTTCCATCCATATCGGATGAACTGTTTAGAAATTATATAACCTTTTGAACATCTGACTGAATGGATCTCTATGGGAATTGGGGGGGGGGGGGGGGACTAGATTTAGCTGTAAATTACGCTGGAACAGTATGGAATACATGGTTGGCGAAATGGCTGTAAGTCATCAAGGGTCTGAGGTATCAAATGAGCCTCAAACCATCACTCTGCTGCCAGATATAGAGTAGATAGGGTTGTCACTTTAAGCAAGTTATGCAATTTCTTTATTTCTCCACACTTTATGGTCCAATCTGGACCATAAGGTTTTTCAAGTAAAGAGATTTATATATTTTGTAATTGAGAATTTCTGTCTGCTGGCCCCATAACATTTGTGTTGGGCATTTAACAGTATGGTTATTAATGAAAAGTGAAAAGGTTCATGATGCTACTCCCAGTAAACCAGAGGTCCCCGTAAATAATATTAATGAGCATTTTACTCAGATGTATCCGATGCACTTTCTTTACCACCTTTGGCAACCATGAAATAAAGGGAAACCAAATTAAGCTGCACAAATTCTTTTGACCTTTTATCTTGCACGTACATGTCTGTACCAGGCAATGTGCAATACAAATTAGTTCTTAATGCCCCTAGTGCTTAGTAACACTACTTTTGTATTCATATATGTAAGACTGCTGAATAAATTAAGCTTCGCTGGCATTGAATGTAAAGTGAATGAATTGCTGTAATTCCAAGTTAACATGTGGCCTTCATCATTGAACAGAGTAACAAGTGACAGCTGAAACACAACCCAGCAGTACCATTAGTTTGCATATGCTTCAGCCCTGCTTCATTACAGTCAGGATAAATATTTTAGAACTTGGGCTTCTAACTTTATCAATAGTAGGCTACTGTCGAAAAACAGTGACTGGCGTCCCCGGAGGTATAGCCACGATTAAACTGTTAAATTGCATCATTTTGTTTCCAATTTCAAGGGCACGGTGGAAATGATGTTTCAAATCAAGAGTCTGATTGCAGTGACCCAAGATTTAGTTTTTAATCAAGTGAGATGGCCTTGACATGGTAATGACGACAATGGAATGAAAAATTACATTAGCTTGCCTTGTTATCTCCTCCAAACATACTTGTTAAACCAATAGAAAAAAAATGCAGTCAAAACAATTAGGCTTCCTCATTTATGAATAACAGTAGAGATGGCTGTGTTTTCAGAGACCCATTCTGCCTTCAGTCACGTATATACACACCGACAAACCAGTGATGGTGTTTCACCCTAGAAAATACACAGTACTGAACACAGAACAGTCATACCACTGTATTAGACCTGAAGGTGCCACTGCAGAATCTCAGTTATAGGCGGTTAATAATATTATCTACTACAGCTTTAAAAATCCCGTAGGTTTTGACTTACGACCGATCCTGTCGCCACACCCACAGACTGTAAAATGCATAATATGCACCGTTTATACCACTGAACTATATTTTAAAAAACTAGAAAACACAAGCTGGATCTCTCCCATTCTGAGACAGGCACGTGAGGGTTGGACCCGAAATGCAAGACTCAGAAACTGCGTCTTGGAGAAGACCGCGCCCAGGTTGTGGTAAGGGGTGGGCACCTTCTCAGGGGTGGGCACCTTCTCAAGGGAGGGCTTGGAGACTTGCGGTGGAGTGGGTACACCCTCTGCTGGTGCAGGAGCGGATCGCAGGCAGGACTGGTGACACTTATGACTCCAGGCTTGAATCTGGCTTGAACCCCAGTCCATGGTAGGGTTGTGTTTCTGGAGCCAGGGTAATCCCAGAATGAGCTGATCGTTAGGGGACCGGATGATGCGGAACTGAATCATCTCCTGATGGTTTCCAGAAATTATTAGCTGGATGGGTTTAGTGATGTGGGTCATGCGGCAAAACATCTTGCCATCCAACGACTGAGCATTCTCGGGGTGGGGCAGTGGAAGGGTGGGAATGTCCAGTTCCTTGACCATCACCTCATCAATGAGGTTTGCGTCGGCTCCGGAGTCCACCAACGCGTTCACCTGGACCATTCTGTCGGGAAGCATCAACATGGCAGTCAGGGTGGCACGATGGTAATTCTTGGCAGACCCCTCCTGGTTGTTGAGCGCTCTTACCTCAACGGATAGGTCTGACTTCTTGGAGTGGAGGGGACACTGATCTTGGGTGTGTCCCAACCTCCCACAATAGAAACAGAAACCGGTAGTTCTTCGTCATCTCTGTTCCTCAGGTGAGATCTTCATCCCCGCACGGGAAAGATCTATGGGTTCGACTTCCTCCACTTGCATCTCCTCGAGACGTGAACTAGATCCTCGCCTGGCTGGGTAGAACCTGTCTCTCGGTCCGGCGTTGTCTGGCATGGTTGTCCAAAGGAATGGCAGCATGGACGAGTGGGTCGAACTGAGCGATCGGTTTGAGACGCGCCAACTCGTCCTGGAGTGCCTCACTCAGACTGGCTAGGAACAGGTTCGCTAGAGCCGCATCATTCCAGTTGGTCGCAGCCGCCTTCGGTTCTCCGCCGAACCTCTCCGGGGGGGTGTGTGGTGGCTCCCGGAATTGCCAGGTTCCCATGGGGTTGGCAGGTGGAGGTACAGGCAGTGTAGCAGGTTGTACCAAGGGGCGTGGCTGAACAGTGACGGCGAGTCTCCTCATCTCCGCACACAGCTCTCGAATCTCCTGACGAAGTTTGGAGATCCCTTGAGTGTTGCTGAACCAGGGCACCTTGTTGCTGGAGGGCGTGGAACATGGCCATTGAGTCAGCGGGGTTCATGTTGGCGAAATATTTCTGAGACGGGTGCGTGAGGGTTGGACCCAAAATGCACAAATCAGAAACAGTGGTAGAAGGATAAAGTCCCGTCAGGGCTTTATTCAAAGAATGTCCAATGAGTGTAGTCAAAAAACAAGCAAAGTTCAAACACAAAAATCCAGCCAAAACCAATATACAGTACCAAGGGAGAAGGCAGTCTCAGAATCGGTACACCATGCAAAAGTCCAGTAACCAGAGTAGCTGTCAGCGGGGCAGAAGTACAGGCAGACGGTAGGCAGGCTCGGGGTCGAAGGCAATGCAAGAGTCAAGACGAAAGTCCACTCCGCGAGGCAAAAGTACAAAAAGACAGCAGGCAAAAACTTGTGGTACAGGCAGGCAGTGGTAACAAAACAGAGGTCAATAACAATGGTCAAAAACAGGCTTGGATCGTAAACAAAAAGGCAGGCTTGGAAAAACGCTCAATAGTGCACTGAAAAACAGGAGGCAACAATTTCGCAAAGACAAGACATGAACACTGAGCTTAAATGCAGGTGGAGACAGGTGCAGACACTTAGCTTGAGAGCAGCATGCGAATGGAAATCAGGTGTGGAAGGCTGACAAGATAATTAGTACTTGTTAGTAATAAACCTATCCTGACCTAGTGTTAGTAAATTAGTAAATGACATGCACAAGAAACGTAAGGTAAACATGAACACATGGTTAGAGTTAGTATTACCCAATCCTGATCTAATGTTCGTAGATTAGTAAACTAGACACGGGAGAATGAAACAATTAAGGAAGCATGAGCGACAGCAAGAGAGATAGAGAAACAGCATGAACGCAAGGCTGCGGAAAAACACGGAAATGTGTATGCTAAACAATGAACGGGAAACGTAACATGAATCAAATATAAAACGTGACCTGACAAGACTAGAAAATAAATCGTAACAATAATCAACGTGACATGACATAAAAATGAAACGTAACAAGAAAATAAAATAAAACGTGACATGACAACTAGAATCGTGACACATTCATTCAATTGAAGCCAGCATTCACTGCCCATTTGACCAAATCCCCGCCCATTCCGGGCTAGTTTGCACCATTTCCTTAAGGATTGTGGGTAGCCTCTGCAGCCAGTCATGGCTCACTTCACGTGTCAACGCTCGGAATTAAAAAATATATATTTCCAGAGATTGTGATATAATACATGGTCCTCATTATCGCAAGTGAAATCTACTATTATAATCATAATTGATGAGATTCTAACATCGTTAAAAAGTACGCTAATAACGACATGACAGCGCTTCGGATTTTGCTGGCAGTCTATGGGCGAAGACAGGGTGATGCACCATTACGTGTCGCCCCTTCAGGCTTTTTGGTGCTAACTAAAAAACCTGACTTCAGGACATGCCAACCTTGTGGTTCCTAGTTTTCTATATAGTTCCGTGGTTTATGCACACTCAGACAATCATATTCATGAATAGAAACAATAATATTTGTAGAAAACGTTGTCGTAAAAGCATTTTCCCTTGCTTACTGTACTATATACAGTACCTGATGCACTTTTGGATGAGAAGACACCACATTTTTTTCTCCAAAATCGCTTGTATAAATATGTTTATTTAAAAATATTTTTTATTTTTATTTTTATCTTGCATATATAATATTATATTGGTTGAAACTTTGCACTACTACTTGCACTACTTGTTTTATGTTTTATGTTTTATATTATATTATTTTATTTTATGTTTTATGTTGGTTTATGTACGCACCAATAAACCACAGTAAATTCCTTGTATGTAAATACTTGGCGAATAAAGGGATTCTGATTCTGATTCTGATTCTGATGTTTAGGAAACCAAGTACTTACCAGTATATTCAGCTACAGTGGTTTTCTGATTAACCCTGAAGAGTTTATCTTGTTACAGTTCACCAAAGTCCCATATAGTCCACATTTCCACAGCGACCACCTATCACGCTAAAATACGTTGCTGTTATTGTGTAGAAACACACACGCTTTTGTAGGTTAAAAAAAAGCATATTTAAATACATTAGCCTACTTATATTATGGTTATTATGTATGTTGCAACAATTGTTTCAGAAGTTGAACCAAAGATTTTAGATATGGCGCTTTTCCCCATTGGATTTTTTGTCTGCACAAGGGGAAGTCATTAGGCATGCGCAGTAGTGGTTTCAGTTATCTAATGCCGAGCTCACACTACATGACTTTTGCCCCGATTCTGACGTCAAAGACAAACTCCCGACAAATTTTCCAGTCCTATGATAATCTTTAAAAAACCTGCAAGAAATCTTGGTTCCATCGGCTGGAACGGTTTTTTGATCTGAGATGGTCAAAGACGCGATTATTTCTGTCGTGAACCAGTCTGGACCTCGTCGGGAGAGCCCACAATCATTTCAAACTGGTTTGATTTTGTCAGGAATCCTGGCTTACTTGCAGTGATGCATCGTTCTACTAGAATGTCAACAGCGCACAACAAACGCAACGAAAAATGGTTTGAAATGATCCATTCTTCTGTAGCCTTGGCAACTGTGCATGGAAATTCGACCTCTTGATATAGTCCTGTATAAATCGTGTGACGTGCGACCCCCCGAGTAATTCTGTCTTCCTAAAGTCGCCTAGTGTGCGCCGTATCATGCAGCGATTTTTAAAAGACTGTCATTTGAGAGTCATTAGATGTGAGCTGCTCTCCTCGGACGGGAATTTGTAAATATTTAAATTTGTGTAGTGTGTGCTTGGCTTTAGCAACTAAAGGTATATAAAGTATGCTTAGAGTGGCGCGCATGTGAGATTTAAAGTTGGTTTCCATTGGCACTCAGGTGACGTAATGGAGTGGACCAAAATAATTGGCTGGGGGAGCGGGAGACTGACAAATTTGAAGGATTTTTAGGGAGACAGAAATATCAGATGTGAAACCCCCTCTCCAAACGCAATGGGCCGGCAGCCCACTCACCTGGGCCGGCCAGTTAGAGCCACACAGCACTTTATTTAGCAGGGTTTTTAAATATATATATATATATACAGGTGCAGCTCAAAAAATTTTAATATTGTGAAAAAGTTCAATATTTTTTGTCACTCATTTCAGAAAGTGAAACTCATATATTATATAGATTCATTACACATAGAGTGAAATATTTCAAGCCTTTATTTCTTGTAATTTAGATGATTATGGCTTACAGCTCATGAAAACCCAAATTCAGTGTCTCAGAAAATTAGAATATTGTGAAAAAGTTAAATATTGGAAACTCATGGTGTCACACTCTAATCAGCTAATTAACTCAAAACACCTGCAAAGGTTTCCTAAGCCTTTAAATGGTATCTCAGTCTGGTTCAGTAGGCTACACAATCATGGGGAAGACTGCTGACTTGACAGATGTCCAGAAGACAGTCATTGACACCCTCCACAAGGAGGGTAAGCCACAAAAGGTAATTGCTAAAGAAGCTGGTTGTTCACAGAGTGCTGTATCCAAGCATATTCATAGAAAGTTGAGTGGAAGGGAAAAGTGTGGTAGGAAAAGGTGCACAAGCAACAGGGATAACCGCAGCCTTGAGAGGATTGTCAAGCAAAATCCATTCAAGAATTTGGGGGAGCTTCACAAGGAGTGGACTGAGGCTGGAGTCATAAAGCATAAAGAGCCACCACGCACAGACGAATCCAGGGCATGGGCTACAAATGTCGCATTCCTCGTGTCAAGCCACTCCTGAACCAGAGACAATGTCAGAAGCGTCTTACCTGGGCTAAGGAGAAAAATAACTGGATTGTTGCTCAGTGGTCCAAAGTCCTCTTTTCAGATGAAAGTAAATTTAGCATTTCATTTGGAAATCAAGGTCCCAGAGTCTGGAGGAAGAGTGGAGAGGCACAGAATCCATGTTGCTTGAAGTCCAGTGTGAAGTTTCCATAGTCAGTGATGATTTGGGGTGCCATGTCATCTGCTGGTGTTTGTCCACTGTGTTTTCTGAAGTCCAGAGTCAACGCAGCCATCTACCAGGAAATTTTAGAGCACTTCATGCTTCCTTCTGCTGACAAGCTTTATGGAGATGCTGATTTCATTTTCCAGCAGGACTTGGCACCTGCCCACACTGCCAAAAGTACCAAAAGCTGGTTCAATTACCATGGTATTACTGTGCTTGATTGGCCAGCAAACTCGCCTGACCTGAACCCCATAGAGACACCAGACACAACAATGCAGACGACCTGAAGGCCGCTATCAAAGCAACCTGGGCTTCCATTACACCTCAGCAGTGCCACAGGCTGATCGCCTCCATGCCACGCCGCATTGATGCAGTAATTCATGCAAAAGGAGCCCCAACCAAGTATTGAGTGCATAGAAATGAACATACTTTTCAGAAGGCTGACATTTCTGTTTAAAATATCCTTTTTTATTGATCTTATGTAATATTCTAATTTTCTGAGACACTGATTTTGGGTTTTCATTAGCTGTAAGCCATAATCATCAAAGTTACAAGAAATAAAGGCTTGAAATATTTCACTCTATGTGTAATGAATCTATGTAATATATGAGTTTCACTTTCTGACATGAATGACAAAAAATATTGAACTTTTTCATGATATTCAAATTTTTTGAGCTGCACTTTTGTGTGTTGCATTTTTTGGGGAAACTCCGGTACTCCAGATGGCCAGTCCGACCCTGACCTGAGATATGTAGTTTTAAATTTTGTTAAAACCTGGCGGGATGAATGCAATTTAAGGCGACATTCCGCTGAGGGACAGGTATGCGGTCCTTGACCGATGAACCCTTTTATTATTATGCATTTTTTTGACATACACAATAATAATATGTCACATTGTAATATCGATATTTTTATCAATGTTTTTGCATGTCCCTGTGTGTGTAACAGACAGGAGGGTGTATGTGCGTTCTGTAAACACATTTCTTCTTTTTAAGCTATTTATTTATAAGTTTACATTGTGAGTTTTGCAGTCTGCCCTGCTGCCAACCCCTCATTTCACTGTTATTGTACATTGTACCTTGACATGTGACAAATAAACTTTGAATTGAATATTACTTAATCTTAATATTGCACCATTAAAATAACTTTGAAACAACTGTAACATGACTTAAGACCAGGTTTGTGGTGGTTTTAGTGCAAACGCTTTCTGGTACGTCAAAATAGCAACACGTCAAAACAATGCGCCCAACCAGACCTCATGTTAAGATGAACCCACCCAAATGGGCGCACGTTTACTTGCTATTTAATCAACATGAGTGCTGGACAGTAAAATGAGAACTGTGTCTGATGGATATCATTAATCTTTGCAAGAATCTGCATTATACAAGCAGCAGGATGATTCATATAGGGTGTGAGTGCATGCTTGATATCACACCAATTTGATGGACTGTGTGTGTGTGTGTGTGTGTGTGTGTGTGTGTGTGTGTGTTAGCAACAGAGGGACAACTTGTGTCAGGGTATTTAAAAAATGTTGCCACTGAGGAGTTTGAGGAGGGAGTAAAAAAGGATGATCAAACATGGAGCAAGTTTGTGTGGGCTGACAAGAAGTCAATTCTCATCAGAACAGGTGGATGTAATGGTTTAGAGACTGTGTTCTCCCTGGTCTGTTAGGGGACTTGTCGAAAGGAGGATGAGTGATGGGACAGCACGGTGGGTGCCCCTAATCCAATGCTATTTAATTAGACATGAGTAACCTTCCCAGCTGTGGATCTGGCGTTTAAAGCAGGGAGATAAACTATACATATAGGGGCAGAAAAGCCAACAAATTCCAAACACAGCCAAGTCCATTGCACTCACCTATTACAACAATGCATACATTTTCAAAAAAATATTCTAAACATAGACTGATCATACAGGTAAATAAGAGACTCATTTTGAGGTGATTTTTAAAATGAATAATTCAGGTCAGGTTTGAGAATGGTATTTCCACATTTGCATTTGTGTCACTAAATACCATAAGCAAGCATGTGTCATGAAACAGCTCCAATATTGTCTACCCTCTTGCCAGTGTTTTTTCTTTGAAATGTTGAATAAATGTGACACGAGCTGGTGAAACGGTTTACAAGTCGCACGTCTGAAATTCACAGTACGGCACAAAATAGGGTAAACATTTGTTTTAGAAGTCACTCAATATAATATACAGCATATTTATGATCCCTAAATACCTGAAATAAGTAACAGAAATATGCTTGTTAAAATCATGTTTGTCGGGTGTGGGCAGCTGACCAATTAACAATTAATCAGCTGACCAATTAACACCTCCCTAGTTTCCATGGGCTCTGTGTTTTCAGTATGCCTCGCTCATAAATAAATGCACATGGCATTTCTTTGCTTACTCAAGAATGCAGAAACAACTTTCTCTGAACAATTTAGCTGCCGGTAAAAGCGTAGACAATGGAGAGTTTGAAAAGGAGATGGACTAAATGAGGAACCTTGACTGCAAATGCCAACAGAGGGGGAAACGAGAATTCACAGCAACAGGACTCTTTCAGTCAAAAACTGTCTCCAGAATTAACCTATAAAATGAGTATAAACACGGCATCATTATTGAACACAAGCCCTAAAATAAAGTGGTTACTGTTCTTGAACACAAAAGGAATAATCCTGGTCTCTTCTGTAAGGTAACCATTAACCCTCCTATTATGTTTGTAGTCAATTTCACTGAATAGCTATCTCCTCCCTGTGTGGTTCAGATTGTTAACCATCCCCAGGGTGGAGCAAGCCATCTGCCATGGAGATTGGTTTTCTTCACAAGACCTGAAGGACGCTTATTTTCAGATACCTATCTGGGAAGGGCACAGACGTTTTCTCTGCTTTGTCTTCCAGGGCAAAGTGTTGAGTTTTGCATCCTTCCCTTTGAGCTGTCTCTCACCCCTCGCACATTCACCAAGTGCATAAAGGTGGCATTGGGCCTAAGAATTCTGAATTACCTGGATGACTGGCTAATATGTGCGCCCTCTGAGGTCACATGTCACCAGCACGTCACTTGTGTAGTGGAGCACCTACATCACCTAGGGCTCCAACTGAACATGGGAAAGAGCAGTTTAGTTCCTTCCCAGAGAGCAAGTTTTTTAGGCATGCTCCTGGACTCCTCAGAAAGGTACCTAGCTCCAGGGTTCGGTAGCGGATGTGTCTCCGCCTCCTCTGCCAAATGGCTGCAGCAGCATACATGGTTCCCCTGGGTTTGCTGTTCATGCACCCAGTCCAGCGTTGCTTCATGTCCCTGGGCCATATAAGGGACCTGGAAGCCAAGGTTCTGGTGTCACGGAGGCTGCGATCAGCTCTTCACTGGTGGGAATGCCATGAGAACATACTGACAGGAAGCCTCCTAGGCCCAGTGTTGCGATGCCAACTCGTAACCATGGATGCGTCCCTGACAGGCTGGGGCGCAGTCCATGAAGGCATGGGGCCAGCGGTCACTAACAGGCTCCCTGGGCTTCACAGCACATAAAGAATGTGCTGGAGTTCAGGACAGTCCACCTGGCGTTGTGTAATTTTTTTTCCACAGCTGCAAAATTACCACATGCTGGTGAGGACAGACAGCACAGTGGCAGCAGTTTATGTGAATAGACAAGGTGGACTGGGCTCCCCATTTCTTTGCAGGGTAGCCCACAATCTACTGGTGTGGGCACTTGTGATGGGAATTCCGGCTCTTTTTAGAGAGCCGGCTCTTTTGGCTCGGCTCACTAAAAAGAGCCGGCTCTTTCGGCTCCCAAGTGGCTCCTCAGATTTTTTGTTGTTTAAATTAATGAATTACCAAAAATTATATGTAAAATGAATTACTAATGTAAAAACCATACATTATATCAAATGTTTATTATTTATATGGCTTATTATACTCAATAAGGAGCAGAGTGCTCCAAAAAATAAATTATAAAGTACAAAAACAAAGACCCAACTCAATTAGACAAAAGGTCCAATCTCTGATTGTATTACTTATTAACTTTTAACTATTTACAGTGAAACAACATAGAGAAGCTTGGAGAATCACACTTAACAAAATAATAACACAATAAGGTTTTTGAAATAAATAAACAATAATAATAATAATAATAATAATAATAATAATAATAATAACGACGGTGGGTAAAGGCAAGCACTTAAACACGTAGAACAGCCTGGCACATAAATAAATCAAGTGCTATCATTTTAGCTAATTCCTCGTCAACTGTGTTCTGTTTTACCCGGCTCAAAGCCTTTTGCACAAACTGGCTCATAGAGCTCTGGGTTGTAGGTCTAGGAGGTTGTGGTGGTGTACCGGATGACATTGACGCTGTAGACACTGCAGCAGCAGCAACAGTTGCAGTAGACGTACTGCCACCCTCACTTTCGCTAGCTTGTCTCTTTTCTTCCAACTGCACTATTGGATGTGCAGTTCTTATGTGCCTGTGTAAGTTGTTTGTGGAGCCTGCTCGATATGATATTTTTATCTTGCACAATCTACACTGCCTTTGTATTGTCTATTCTATTGAAATGCGTCCAAATTCTACTCCGTTTCCTGCTGTCACTCATTTTCCCGACTTTCCAGCGTCTTGTCTCTTCTGTAGCAGCGTTCTCTCTCGTCTCCTGTTTCTCCGTCTCTGTGTGCTCAGCTGTGTCTGTAACCCCGCCCCTCCCCCTCCTGCTCATTGCAGACACACACAATTAACACATCGTGTAGTTGACCAATCACATGCGGCTTGAACAGAAAAGAAAGAATAAAAAAATAAAAATAAAAAAGCGGATCCGGCTCCCAGACAGACAGGAGCCGGCTCCCGTCGTTCACTTCAAAGAGCCGGCTCTAAGAGCCATTTCGTTCGCGACCGACACATCACTAGTGGGCACAGTCGTACATGCATTCTCTGAGGGTTGTGTATTTGCCCAACTGGGAGAACTTGGCAGCAAGCATGCTGTCCAGAGAAGGACCCCTGTCCGGGGAATGGCAGTGATCCATCTGGGATCGTTTTCAGACAGCTTTCGTCAATCTTTTCGCCTCAAGGGAGTCACAGTGCCCTCTGTTCTTATCCCTGGGACAACACACTGTTATGGCCCACAACTGACCCCCTGTCCTGCTATATACTTTTACCCCCATTTGGGCTGCTTCCATCACTCCTTCAGAAAATTTGATTGGAGGAGGCCAGGGTGCTCCTGGTTGCCCTCCATTGACCTCATGCCATTGACATGCCGCGGTTCTTGAGCCTCAGCGATCTCCTAGACAGGACACCACGGGAGCTCCCTGTCAGCCGGGTTCTGCCATCTCAGGCACAGAGCACAATGTTCCACCCCTTTCCCAGTGGGCTGAAGCTGTGGGCTTGGCCTCTGAGAGGTCCTTTCCCAGGTTGTGGTGCATACCCTGCAGAGCCCAGGTACACTCCACTAGGGCAGCATATTCCTACAGGTGGCACATGTTCCAGTCCTGGTACACAGCAGATGAGAGAATCCTTTATCCTGTGTGGCCCCTATGATCCTCCTGTTCTTACAGGATTTGTTTGACAGGGGACAGTTCCTTGCTACACTCACACATCCTCAGAGCTGCCTGCGGCGGATAACCATCTGATTCAGGAGTTTCTCAGGGGCACCCGACAGCTTAGGCCCCAGAGGGCATCTTGCCGTCCCACCTGGGACCTGGAACAGGTATTGAGATCTTTTATATGTGCGCCATTTGAGCTCCTTAACTCTGTGGAGCTGAAGTGGGCTTCCACGAAGACAGCATTCCACTTAACATCCATAACATCAGCTAAAAGGTTCAGTGAATTGCAGGCTCTGTCTGTTCATGAGAGTCGCTGTAGATTCATGCTTGAAGGTGTGGGGGTAACCCAGTTTTTCTCCCTAAGGTGCTGTCATCACTTCATCTCAATCAATCTGTTGAGCTGCACCCTTTCTGCCCCCCTCCATGGGGCACAGAAGAGGACCAGAGGTCGTCTCTCCTGTGCCCGGTTTGCTCAACTGAGACATTTGTTGCTCCTGCAGCCAAACTATGAGTGCAACCCACAAACTCTTGTGTTTTATCTTTATTGGTACACGATTCATGACCACTCTGCCGAATACGGAGTTTCTAAGTGTCACTATTTTCCCGTAGCAAGTGCATTTAACAAGCAACCCCCACCCAGTCTCGCCTGCAACTATACCTACCCATGCGTGACATAGTGGACAATAGCATCTATGTGTGAGTTCATAAATATATTTATTCATCGTATAAAATTTTTATTCCATCATAGCAACAAGATAAACCCAACAGTGAAAAACCCTGCTCACTCAAATGCTAAATAAACATGTGAAATTATTGTTTCATTATACCGCGTCATTCTACTATGAATATCTGCTACTAAATATGAAATAAATATACAATCCTACCATTGGTTTTACACATAGAGATGTTCCTTTCAAAATTCAGTGGTCATTTATTGTCTGGTACAATCAGTTTGAGAAATGTGCACTTTGCAAAATAAAAAACACTTTTTTTATTTTGCGAGAGAACTTCTGCCTCCATGAAATTTCACATGAATTCCTTTAACCGTACCAGCAGCACCACAGACAGCGACGTTAAGTAGCTCTTAAGAGGTGCACGGTCACACTTTAAGAACTATTTTGGGAAACGCGTGATGCAAATGAAAGAGCCTTCATAGAATCACTTGTAGAAATCGCACTTAACCCTAAGATTGGTCGTTATCGGGAAACGCACCCCTGGTCACTGCTAAATTAGGTCAGAGAGTGAGTACCAGACCTGTGTCAAATAGGTATTTCAAGTATTTCATGGCTTTTAAATACTTGTATTAGAATTTTTTGGAGACAAAAATGGAATTGAAAAAAGTATTGGATTACTCATTGTTTCAAAATACAACTATTGAAATGATTTGAGGTATTTGAAAGCAAGCAAACTTTAAACAAGGTTAGTACAATTACTTCGTGCTTGATTTATTTGGATATTTTGCACAGTAGTAGTAGTAACTTTTCAACAACACTTTTTCACATTTTCTCAGTTTCAAATAATCAGGATTAACCGATTAAACACATGTCCTTATTTTTTAATGGAACACTCCCAACATTTTGGGCTTTTTATTGACTTCCCCAGAGTTAGACAAGAATATTGATACCATTATCACCTTGGTGTGTTCAGTACAAAGACAGCATGTTAGTTTTAGCACAAAGACTGAAAGCAGGGGATACCTGAAGATTACCTCTATTGTATAGGAAATAAACCTTAATTAATTACTAAATTCATTACTCTTTTAATCTTGTGAATCTATTTTGTGGATTTTTTTGTCATATTTATTATACAAGCAGTGTTTTTGCTAAAGCTAACTAGCATGCTATGTTCGTACTGAAGAGATTGAACAGTATTGACCTTCCTGTTATGTCCCAGACTCAGAGACCCAAATGCAGACCAGGATAAGGCAGAAACATAGTTTAATTCTAGACCAATGTCAAAAAGCCAGGTAATCAAAAATTCCAAAAACGAGATCCAAAAAACAAAGTCAGAAAAACAAGCAAAAGTCAAAACCGGAAAATCAAAGGGCTAAGGTACAAAAGGGCTAGGCTCATCAAAAGTAGGTAAACACAAAAGAAAGTCGAAACCAGAAAATCAAAGGCAAAAGTACAAGAAAGGGCTAGGCTAAATCGAAGTCAAAAACAAAGGGTGTCTCAGGAATTTCAGCTAATCTCTGGCTTTACAATAACAGGCTCAGGAAAAGTGATCAACGGAAGAAGAAACAGATTTGTGGGTCTTATATACACATAGGAAAGGGAGGGGTAACAAACGACGTGAGGTTAACACATTAGGTAAACAATAATTCAATCACGAGAACATAACGAAAACATGGAAGGGACTCAGAAACATGCATAACAAACAACGGGCTCGAATAGGAGCGGAGTGTGCTCAGTAATCACGAGAGGTGAAGTCTACGTACAAACAGCTGGAGCGAATTACAGAGATAGCTCAGAAGCCGTTAGAAATGCGAGTAACAAAGAGAAAGCGGAGAAGCTGGTTAACTGTTAGTATCTAACTATAAGACAGACAGTTAGTTGTTAGTATACATCTATGTTAATTGGTTTAGTAAGTGCACGTAACTAATAAAGCACCCTAGTGATTGTTAGCGCGAGTTAGTAATATATACAATTATACACGGAAAGGAAATCAGGAAGTAGCAGAAAATGAAACTTTGGAAATACAGAGTTAACCCACGAAAACTCCCGAAGTCACCCGAATAGTGCATGCATGAGACTTGGTAAACAAACACACAGATGAGACTCGGACAACCCATGAACAGAGGGGAATGCAATGATGAAATTAAAACTAATAAATCCAGAATAAATAACAAATAATAATACAAACAGACAGACAGATGTACAGAACATAACACTTCCTTCCTAACTCTGGGTAAATCAATCAGAAGCTGTATTCACCAAAATGCTGGCATGACAGAAGGTGGAAAGCTGTGCATCTAAAAGAAAAGAAAACACAAAAACAATGTATAGTTCTCAATGCATGTTTTATTCAGAACAGATACTGATATTTATTATACTTGAGCCATTTCAGAAACATAAGCTTCTCAAACAGTTGACCACTAAGTGAGCAGCGGTCTGGTCGAAAGATACAGCCGCTAATGCTGAATACACGTTCCACAGCGTTCCACAGCAAGTAGTCTACTTTGGCAAGTGCTGGATACGTCTGGCACTGGGTCTTCCAGAACTGCAGAGGATCTGCTGTTGGGTGCATACGTAGGATTAGGAGATATTAGTCAATTTCCCTTTGGACGATAGCATCCATTCCATATAATTTTTTCTTTGGCACCATTGGTGATGATAGCACAAGGAGGGTTGGGTGCTTCCTCTACAAAGAAAGATACATAAAATATATAATTATACATAGGCATGTAAATCTCTTGATACAACATAACATTAATGGATAAAATATTGGTATTCATATTTAAACAAAGACAAAACAAGTACTGCAGACCAAAATGTGTAGAACTGATATCACCAAGGTTGATTGTGTTATTTGTTTGTCATCTCCTTTTAAATATCAAGGGTAAGAACTCAGCAGTGCTCTGACTGGAGGGATAAGTGGGCGATGCTCTAACCAGACCCCCCCGCTTTGTGTTACAGCTGAACGGTACACACTTCTGCCAGAAAGCCAATAACATTGCTCATTAGGCATCTTGCTGTGCTATTCATTACTGCGCAAGAGCAAGAATTTGTGTCAGGCACAAAAATATGAAAACAAAGGAGCCCATGTGTATTCACAGCTAATTTATTCCCAATAATACAGAATGCAATTTAAATTTCTCACTCACAAACATATATAGGCTATTCATGGTGAGATCAACCCTCTCTCTCACACACACGCACACACACACACACACACACACACTCAAGAAGAGAGCAACTACCATCTCTCACACATGTAGATGCACACAGACATGCATGTACCAACACCCGTGTACACGTGCACATGTGTGTACTGCAACACACTGACTGAAAATACAGTTCCACACATGTTGTGGAACATTATTAAAACATAATTTTTTGGATAAGATTATTTTTAATGACAAATATCATTACCTTATCGACCCTACTATATCCTATATTTTAACACTATTGTTTTTGATAAAAAACATATTAGTGAATAATAATGCAAGTTTCACACTCTGGACATCGAATGAATAGCTTATCTAAGATAGGACAAATATTGACTAGCCCCAGACTAGATATTCTTTTGTTTCTGTGATCCTACCACTGTCATAATCAAAGCTCTGACTTTTTCAAAGGTTTACAATTACAATGACTCGTCAACAGTTGCTTCTAATAATTACTCTGAACAGAGAACATAAATAAAAGACAGAAAAATCTATCTCCCATTTAAGCCTTGTATTTTAGTTTAACCACCATTGGTAGTCTACACCATCAATATCTGTTCAGGGATGTCCCCCTGGGGTTTGTGAGCCATGCTTAGTGTGAGACCATAACACCAGGGGATTAATGCGTCATGGAGTCCTGACCTTGGCACGGGTTCATTTAAAACTATCAATTTCTCTAACATGAATTTATGGGTATTGGCTGATTGCAACATTACAACTGTTCAGTATTTTATTTATTCATTTTTTCAATTTCAAAACACATGAAAATATATGAAATTCCTTCACTTCAAGCCTTTTTTGGTTTTCCTGGGTAGTACAATAGCATAATTGCGCCACACCCTTAGAAGGACACTCAAGAGGCAGCTCCTTCTTTCCAAGCAACTTTTCAGATTTTTGGTAGTGAATTTCCTACTTTTTTCTTGCTTCCTCATTCAATCCTGGTCGCTATCTAATGTGCTCACACAAAACTTAGTGACATTATTTAACAGTATTACAAAAGCTTTCTGTTCATATATACAAAATTGTGAAAAATTGAATAAAGATTTTATTTCCCTTTTAGTGTTACATTTTTTGAGTTTGTAATGCACACCTGTTTTTAAAGGCACAACTTCTGTTAGGGCTTTCCCTTAGAGAAGCCTCTTTGTCTTGTAAATGGATGGTCTCTGTTTTTTAAGCATGCACCTCATTTGACTTTCATTTATATAATTTGGAACTGGCTGGAGAATAGGGAGTTGGCTTCATGATACAGAATGATACAGATTCAACCCAGGGTTGAATCTTAATTTAGCTCACTATCCCCTTCATCTCGCTTCGTAGTACACCCCTCAGGTAACAAGCAATCAGAAGAAACAAACAAGGTAACAAGCCATCAACCAAACTGCTACATGCATGATGGTTCCCTCTGGAGGCACCCAGAGGAAGCAGCAGGATTGGGAAGATTCCTGATACAAACATATTTCTGTCCTCCCCCGTTTCCAAATCCACCAGCCACCACTGATATGTATATATATATATATATTAATACAGTGAGCACCATTATTTATTGGACAGTGACAAAGTTTTTGTTGTTTTGGTTCTGTACTCTAGCACTTTGAGTTTGAAAGGATACAATGACAATGAGGTTGAAGTGCAGAATGTCAGCTTTAATCTGAGGGTATTTTCATCCATATCGGATGAACCGTTTAGAAATTATAGAACCTTTTGTACATTGTATCCTTTCACACTCAATGTGCTAGAGTACAGAACCAAAATAACAAAAAATGTGTCACTACAATTAATTATGGTGCTTACTGTATACAGTGCCCTCCACAATTATTGGCACCCCTGGTAAAGATGAGTAAAAAGGGTTATAATAATTCACCTTTTGGTGAATTAGCTTAATCTCACACTGACAAAAATGAGAAATCCAACCTTTAATTGAGGTAAATTTATTCTGAAAGAATTTTAAAATTATTATTAGTATATTTTTTTAACAAAACCATGTGTGCCAAGATTATTGGCACTCCTAGAAATTCTTATGAACAAAATGTAACTGAAGCATTTTTTCCATTTATATTTTACTTTTTAAAGTTGATCAGTGTTTAGGAACTTTCTAGCAGTAATCCATGACTTCCCGTTTCACTGGGGTATAAATATGAGGTGACACAGAAGCCATATTCCCTTATTCATACATCAACATGGGAAAGATAAGAGAACACACAAATAAAATGAGGGGAAAGTGTGTTGAGCTTCATAAGGCTATAAAAAATAGCTACTCACCTGAAAATGCCCATATCTACTGTTAGGGCAATACTTAAAAAGTTCAAAGCAACTGGAACTGTTACAAACTTGCCTGGAAGAGGACCCAAGTTTATTTTGCCCCCACGCACAGTGAGGAGGATGGTAAGAGAGGCAAAAAAAAATCCAGAAGTAGCAGCTTGGGGTCATCAAATCTCCAAAACTACCATTAGACGTCACCTCCATGCCAACAAATTATTTGGAAGGCATGCCAGAAAAAAGTATTTCCTGTCATTTTACCACAAATGTAAGCGCCTGGAGTTTGCTAAACGCTATACTGGAACTTTGACTGGAACCGTGTTCTATGATCAGATGAAACTAAAATTGAGCTTTTCGGCAACCAACGCTCAAGGTGGGTTTGGCGTAAAAAGAAGAATGGCTCTACCGAAAATAACCTGATCCCCACTGTTAAGTATGGTGGAGGTTTTGTGATGTTGTGGGGCTGTTTTTCCTCCAAAGGCCCTGGGAACCTTGTTAGGGTACATGGCATCATGAGCTCCATGAAATACCAGGAAATTTTTTTATCTGAATCTGAAACAAAAATAGTTAACTGAACACAAAATCAATATTCTGCCGTGGCCATCTCAGTCCCCTGACCTAAACCACATTGAAAACCTGTGGCTGAGCTGAAGAGGAGAGTGTACAAGAGGGCCTAGGACTCTGGAGCGATTCTGTGAAGAGAAATGGTCTCAGATTCCTTGCTCTGTATTCTGCAACCTTATTAGATGTTATGGGAAAAGACTCAGTGCTGTTTCATAGGCTGTACAAAGTATCAAAGGGAGATTGTACAAAGTATTAAATGAAGGGGTGCCAATAATTGTGGCACACATCATTTTGTTAAAAATAATTATTTCTTGATAAATTTACTTCAATTAAAGGTTGGATTTTTCTCATTTTTTCAGTGTGCGATTAAGCCAATTCACCAACGGTTTTTATAACCCATTTTACTCATCTTTACCAGGGGTGCCAATAATTGTGGAGGGCACAGTATATACACATATACATGAATATATAAACACATTGATGCAAACTTGAACTGAAGTGCAAGCATCCAGCATTATCTTCAATCTCTATACTTGAGTTTTCATATATACATATACAGTACATTGATAATATTTTCTGTGTATTCTAAAATTCATCACATATTCTGCTTTATTCATAGCTAGCCTGCTTTATGTCATTGTGGTCAAACTGCCTCTGATCCCAGAACAATGCACATTGCCGGATTTCCACTCTGAAATGCATCATGGTTCCCAATGGTAAAATCTCAGGATGTTAGCTTGGAAAATCTATTTTTCACAGACGCCTCTCACCACACATTGGATCAAGCCCCAACAAATCTGTCGACACATTTTCATCAGAGAGAAGGATTGGATCAATGGAATTATAAAGCAGATTTAGAAATTTAGTGCACTTTGAGGAATTAGATGTCATTTTTTAGGGTGGGAATGTAGTGCCAATGCTTTCTGTACAATGATTCAACAGCCCCTGAGCTTTGTGTGGTGGTCCCTGTACAACAGCCGGGATTATGCGATTACAAAGTGTCAATGGCACTTTTGGTGTTTGAGGGTTACTTATGTGAGTTGCCCTTAACTTGACATTGGAGGCTATGAACAAGAAAAATTCAACCCGTTGCATTGTATTTTGTGAGGCTCTGCTTTTTCTGTCTTGTTCAGATAGGAGAGGAATATGGTTAAAGAGTTTTGTCATTGAGTGCTGTGAGTTTTTAGACATACTGCTGTATGGGTGAAGAGAATGGCTACAAACACTTTTTTTCGATTTACTAAAGGGTTGTGTGTACAAAATCACATATAAAACTGTTACCACCGGCAAAACATTGTTCGGGGTGATCAAGTAACAACGTGGAAAGGACTGCGTGTGTTAAAATGGAAAGATAACAAGGAGGTCATGCAAATAGATTGCTTTAGCATAATACCAAATCATTATCTAATCTTATATAGAAACAAGTATATTCCTTCATCATTTCAGTCTCTTTGTGCTATGTTCTATTTACATGTGAAACTACGTTACTGTAACTGGCTCATCATTTTAATTAATATTTTAGCCATACTCCCCCTCTTTTTTATGCCTGAGACGCCGGGGGGCTTGCCTCTATTGACGGCTGCCGTTTCGCCATGAGTGATAGATAACGTACGAGAGACAGATATGATAAGTGCATTTTAATATATGTGAAGTATTCCAAAGTTTGAGGAAAGTATAGGGCTGACTAGCCAACACGCAGCAGTAGGCTAGCTAACACACACACAGGTGCGCACACACATGCAGCCAGCTAATGCAATGCTGCAGATGTTTTGCAGAATCGCAGCTATAACAACTGAGCTAGATGCAACATGTAATCAATCTATTTTAAATCAAATCTCCCAAACGGAGACTCTCGACACTATCCGCAACTCACTGAGTAAGCTAGGCTAGCGAATATTATATCCTAAGCAATGCGTAACAGTTACAGTTATCAAGAATAGACTGATCAAAGAAACTGACCTCTCTCTCTCGCTGCGTCTCCATGTGTTATATCAGGGGTCCTCAATCTTATCCAGAAAGGGCCTGTGAGGGTGCAGGCTTTTGTTCCAACCAAGCAGTTACACACCTGATTCCACTAATCAATCACTAGTGACTGATGACATAAGTGCCTACTTCAGTGTTTATCTGTAGACCCTGTGTGTATATATATTATGAATGTGTTCCTTGGGGTGGGTGTGTGTGTGGGGGGGGGGGGGGGGGGGGGGGGGGGATTTTATTATTATTTGTTTTATTTTTTTTTTTGTTTTTTTTTGCCACATACAAGCCCCCTAGAGGGTTTTCAGTCAATTCTCCTTTTCTTTTCTTTGTTATTTGTATTATATGTAATTGTTTTTATATGTGTAAATAAACAAACAGAAACAGAAACAGAAACTAGTCTTTGCTAAGCACCTTGATTAGTAGAATCAGGTGTGTAGCTGCTCGGTTGGAACAAAAGCCTGTACCCACACCGGCCCTTACTGGATAAGATTGAAGACCCCTGTGTTATATGGACAAACCAACCAATCAGATATTAGAAAAATATATTATTTCGATGTGGCATTTTTATGATGGGCCAAATCGTCTGTAGCTCTAATAGCCTACTGACGGCGCTACTGGCACCCACTTCATATTGTCGGATACATTTTTTTCTGGATTTGGTTTTGGGGGGGTAGGCGGAGCATTTGGGGGGGGCATTGCCCTCTGCTGGAGGGATATCGATATGGTCTTCCTGATCTTCAGGAAACAGCAGGTGCTCTGCTGTACACATAGTCTACTGTCACATAATTTTAGTATGGCCAATGTCTGATCCAAGATCACAGCCGTGTTCCATCTCCATGTCGGAAGGATATCAATATGGTCTTCCTGATCTTCAGGAGACGGCAGATGCTCTGCTGTACACATAGTCTACAGTTACATAATGTTAGTATGGCCAATGTCTGATTCAAGATCACAACCATGTCTTGCTCCGTGCTGGAGGGATATCGATATGGTTTTCCTGATCTTCAGGAGACAGCAGGCGCTCTGCTGTGCACATAGCGGGGTTGGGCACTGGATGATCCGCTGTTTTGGGGGTTTCTGGTCATCTCCTGTTTAGCTGGGGGTGGGGGGGGTGCCCGTGCTCCAGAGTCGTACTAAAGCGGGTCCATTCAGTGCCAAACCAAAATATTATTGCAGCACATTCATTAATTAAACATGTTATTTGAATACGTGAGTTGTCCTAACCGAAATAATATCATTGTATAGTACGTATCTTAAATAGATTTTTGGTGCAATCAGTTAGAAGCAGTGGTGTTTCATGTTATTCAAGGTATTTAAACATTTGTCCTTAGCATTGAGTATACGCTCAATTTGACACGTTTTATTTGGGAAAAGCCACAAAGAAAGGGAATAGGTACTGTACACATTGAACATTGAAGTTATTTTCTGAACATATTCCTTGATTAAAAACAGCTTATTATTGAGAACAGTAATGCCAACATAAACATTCCTCCATAATTACCAATGAGTGTGAAAAGAGAATGTGTGATGCCAGTTCTTCCCTCTTCTGACTTTGCCTGTCTTCTCCATTGACAATTATGATTTGAACCCATTAACATCTGGTCTCTGATATGGCTTCCTGCAAATAGTAATTTAGAGTGACACATGGTTCCTATAGCTTGTCCACTCAAATTAAGTTACTGTAATCACTACCACATACATTCTTCCAGACTCATCTGGCACATCTCCCATTTATAATTTTGTTTGCATATGGCTTTTATTTTATGATGCCACTATTTAGAATGGGACAGTAGCCTAATGACAGGCATGGGTGTTTATCACAGCTAATGAGTGGGAAGGACACAAATGACCTTTAGGAAAGAGATATTTGATTTCATAAGCCTTTCTAACATCCAGTGACTGACGGTTGCTCATAGCTACTTGTTGTAGATAGTTAAATATTTTTCAATATTAGGGTTATCCATAAACTGGAACTAATGCATTGAAACTCTTCTAACACTGTTAGCAGAAACAATATTAAGATGTCCTGCTGCATCCTGTTTTGCTCCTTCACCCTACCCCATCTTGCGTCATTATTTTTCGGCACCATTGACGTTCATCGGCACATCACATAACAATTTGAAAAAAAGTAGGCTATAGGATAAATTCAGTCACTTTTTGTCTTTATTGTAGAAAGTGTTTTTTTGTGTGCTCTGCAGCCCATTTACAATGAAGGTAAATAAATTAAATCAAATTAAATCAGACTACTCCCGTTTCTTGCTACTTGTCTATACAGTGTCAGTACTGGTAGGGTATTGTGGGGGAAAACGCCCCTCTGGGGTGGGGTCCCAATGGGCTAACAAGGGCTGCTGCCCAGGGGCCCCACACTTTAGGGAGCAGAACCTGGCCCAAAATTGAAATAAAAATATTATTAATGAAATAAAAATGTTTAAAGCCAGACTCAGCGATATGACGTTGCATGCATTATCATTTTTTTCTCTTTCACGTTTGTCTTTTTGGCGGATGTTTTTTTGGTACACCTCCAATAAATGTATGTAATTTCTTTACACATTTCATTTTTTCACCTAATAAAATTGTGCATCTGTGTTTGTCTCTCTGTGACATTATATGTGGTCCTACAAATAGATTGTTAGCATCTCCACACATTTTAGTGATCACAATGAAAATAGCAGGTGTGATTTGCTCGATGCTGCTTTTATTTGTCTTTTGGATTAGCTAGTAGTGAACTAAGGAGCAATCTTTTGTGGATCCTCAACACACAACGAGTGTCCCGAAACAGTCGTAAGTCACAACGTCCGTTTTACACCAGATGTGCACGCTCAAAGCGCAAGCGGAGCACACTTGGGGGTCGATCTACTAAAGGTTTGCATGTACAAAAACACATGTAAAACTGTTACCACCCGCAAAAATCATTTGAGGTGATCAACTAACGAGGTGTAAAGAAGGATTTTGTGTGCTAAAATGGAAAGATATGTTAATTTCTCATTTTTGCGGATTAGCCTAAATGAATATGCAAAAATGGGCGTCCCTACGTTATTCCGCGAAATAGTGGGAGGTAGCCATGCAAATAGATTACTTTAGCACGTGTAAAGTAATTTACTAAACCCAAAAGGAAGTTTGAGAACGGTATTTGCGGGTGCATTTTAGTACAAGTGGAATGAAAAGTCGCAAAGCCCACACTTATTTTAAAAAGTAAAAATATGATGATTTCTATTTTAAATACAGGTGCAGCTCAAAGAATTAGAATATTGTGAAAAAGTTCAATATTTTTTGTCACTCATTTCAGAAAGTGAAACTCATATATTTTATAGATTCATTACACATAGAGTGAAATATTTCAAGCCTTTATTTCTTGTAATTTTGATGATTATGGCTTACAGCTAATGAAAACCCAAATTCAGTTTCTCAGAAAATTAGAATATTGTGAAAAAGTTCAATATTGGAAACTCATGGTGTCACACTCTAATCAAAACAACCTGGGCTTCCATTACACCTCAGCAGTGCCACAGGCTGATCGCCTCCATGCCACGCCGCATTGATGCAGTAATTCATGCAAAAGGAGCCCCAACCAAGTATTGAGTGCATAGAAATGAACATACTTTTCAGAAGGCTGACATTTCTGTTTAAAATATCCTTTTTTATTGATATTATGTAATATTCTAATTTTCTGAGACACTGAATTTGGGTTTTCATTAGCTGTAAGCCATAATCATCAAAATTACAAGAAATAAAGGCTTGAAATATTTCACTCTATGTGTAATGAATCTATATAATATATGAGTTTCACTTTCTGACATGAGTGACAAAAATATTGAACTTTTTCACGATATTCAAATTTTTTGAGCTGCACCTGTACTTTGGTTTCGGTAAAAAATATATTTCGGGCTAGTTTTGAGCATAGGCTTTGAGTTGCCATTTGGCTGGGAAGTCTTGCAAGATCTGGCAACCCTGTGCCCACCCTTGTGCAGCCATGTCACGTGTTGTTTTTGTTGTATTTCAAGGAAAACGTCAGCGAAGCTGTGATCAAAATGTTTGTGTACTTCTTGAAAAGTGTGCTCCCGAATGTACTCAGCGAAACCCCGGAAGTAAGTGTGTCATCTGGCTCTTACACGTATACTGCTATTTAAAAATATTTCGCCTACTCAACGACTTTCTTTCCCTATCTACTCAACCCATGGCTGCGGTCTCTTTATCTCTTTAGAAATCGCAAGTTGTGCATTGTGCAAGTACGTGAAATTAGTCTCTCGACCCTTGATTTGAGTCCACAAGACTGCAGACTTCGGACGGTGAAATTTCCCAGAATGCTTTACTGTAACCCCAAGCTTCCCGTTTCGGAAGTTTAAAATGAACCCCTTTGCGTATCTCCCGGGAAAAAAATTGAGAAAGCAGCACCCAAGTAGCTATATGAGATCTTTTAAAAGTTTTTATTGCACAACTGAAATGTTAAAATAATAAATTAGGAAATAACATTGATTTAGCGGTTTGATAAAAATCACTTCAAAATGTATCTACAACTAATAGTTTCATGTCATAGCCTATTAGGATGCACTATTAGAATTATTATTTCAGGATAGTTAACGATAACTAGCTACATAATCAGCTCATTGCAGTTCAGCGAGTATCCAGCAAATGAGCCAGTGCACGCTTACATGGAAATATTACAAATAGCTACATTTTGCTTGGATTTCATATTCAATACAGGGTGATCGCCTCTTATGTTTTATACTTCTGTGCCACCTTCAAAGCAATCTATGCATCCACCGTTTTGATTGCAGCATATTAATAGCCTATATTTGATTGGGAGGTATATGGCGTTTACTTAGTTCCATAAATAGCGTGCACGTGGAATTGTGAAGCGAGCACACAGAACAATATCTGTGCATGTGGAGCTATGAAGCGAGCGAGCAGAAAACCATCTGCGCGAGCAGGGCCGGCCCGTCCTACAGGCGAAGCAGTTTCTTGCCTGGGGCGCCAGGTCTGCTTAGGGCGCCGCCGGTAGCCCTCACAAAAAAAAGAAAGAAAGAAAATCGCAAAAAACAAACAAACAAACAAATAAACAAGAATAAATACACTTTGCACCCCTGTTTACAATGTTTCATCTGGCCTGGCTGCTGCTTGCTTTAGTGGGGGATATGTCTGCACAACAGGCAGCCCAACCAAGACGTGCAGTCGGATGAAAAACACGCATAGTGACACTGGTTTGAGCATAGCAGGCAGACTATCACAGATGATGACAGTCGCTCCACTGGCGAAGCTACCAGGGTGGCATAGGGTGGCAGCTGCCACCCTTGAAAAGAGGCTTGCCACCCCACTGACACAGACCAACTGATATAATTTGTTTTATTATTATTATTGGATAAAAAAAAAAAAAAAATCCGATTTCAGTGTAAAATCCCCTAATTTTCATGTTTGAAAAAGAAACTCACTGTTGTTCCACCCCTCCGTCTGAAGATTAATGGTTGCACCCAGGGATTCACGTTTTTTGATGGATTTGAATTTGCAGCACTGAGCTGTCTCTGGTGCGAATGGAGCCTGTTCAGGTAATGTTAAATGTGGTTTTAATTAATGTTATGTTTAGAATCCATTACCTAATGGATATGTTTAGTTAATTAATGGATATGTTTTGTTCATCAATCGTTATTTGCTGAGTTATGAAGCAAAGACGTTTTGCACCTGTTGTAATCGCAATTATATTAACGTTAGCTGCTGGTGAAGTTAGCTATGAACAGCATTGAGAGCCTCCATCGTTCGTTAGCCTGGCTCCAGCCACTGAATCACTTTAGAATTTCTCTTGTAACGAATTGCAAATTCAGTCTGAGTGTCAGGCTATCCATGATCAGCCATTGCTGTAGAAAAAACCCGAAGCAAATGACTATTATTATTAGCTATGACCCCGTTAGCAGTTAGCTAACTAACTAACTAACTAGCTAGCTAGCTATGCTATCGTTAGCTACACAGATAACGTTACCATTACAGCTTTTACTGTTTTGCTAACGTTAGAGTTATTTGTTATTATAGACTTTAATGAATGTTGAAAATGAGTTGGATGAGTTTGTGACGCGATTTGCTGCACAGCATAGCAATCGTCGCATTCAGCTTTTGTAGATTTTTTGTATTTTATTTTATTTTACTTTTTTCTTTTGGACAGTGACAAGAAATGTCACTGTGTTTAATGTAGAAAACTGAATTAGCCTACTACAACATGGGCTAGCCTTAAATGTGAATAACAGCAGATTTTGTTTACTTGTTTTGTTTTCCATCTTTGAATGAAAGAGAAATAAAATGTTTTCTTTTCCACAAACCTTTCTTTGTAATAATTTACTGGATAAGAGAGAAACCTGTACACATACACACTCTGGTGTGTGCACACACACAGTAGTTCTATATGTAGAACAGGCTATAAGGACTGATAAATATACATAAATGTAAGACATATTAAGCTGGCCACTTAACAAATTATGGCCACCCTAAAATATCTGCTTGCCACCCCTTTGCCACCCCATGTATAAATAATAAATCTCTAGAATCGCCACTGAGTCGCTCGCATTTTTCAAAAATGAAAAGGCACACCAAACCCTCCTCAGGTGCGCAGGGTAGAAAACGGAGGAAAGAGGAGGAGGAAAGGAAAGCCCAATTAAGAGGTAAGCTATGTCAACAAAGTGCCGTTTTGCGTTTCTGTGTTATTGTAGGCGGCTAGGCGCTAACGCTAGCATTAGCTAAGTAATAAAGCTAAAGCTAGCTAGATAATGTGATGATGCTATGAGCTACTGCTAGATTCATACAGATTGAGATGAATGCTCAACCCTCACGTTTGGGCTTAGTAGTAGTTGTATTACCAAAACTAGGTTACTACTACACACCTGAATTGCAGAGTTGCAAAACCCAAACCCTCATCATGCTTGCCTAACTTGCCTTGAGTCTCAAAATTAGTAGCAGGCTACAGCATTATATCAGTGATGATGTGGCTACAGCTATCAATAAAAAAAATAATTTCAATTGTTTGTCCTCTGCAGCTACATGCTTTTGCTAGGCTAATAACTGTACCTGTGTCTGTACAGATACACTATGCAAATTCTTAAAGCCCCCAGCTCCTGGAGGAGAAGGGACATCTACACCACTCTCTGAAACATGTAAGTAACTTAGCCAATTATTTGTGGTCTCAGTGTAATTGATAAGTAGTTGTTGTTTACAGTTACACCTTGCTATTACATGTACTGTAGGACTTAGTCAAATTTAATAAAGTGTATTTGTTGTGTTTATGTGCAGTAACATTACACAAAAGACTTAATGCAGTGGTGTAAGAGTATGAATGTACTTTGTTTACAGCTGCACCTCCAGCTCCAACATCCCCAACATCCAGCACCTCCTCCACTGACACACAGCATGCAGCTCCTCCAGCCCCAACAGCAGGCACAACTACGTCCTCCACTGACAGACCGCATGCTGCTCCTCCAGCACCAACAGCAGGCACAACTACGTCCTCCACTGACAGACAGGTACGTGCAGCACCTACAGATCCTGCTGACTGGCCAGCCCTGTCTGATGAGGTGAGGACGGAGTTCGTAATCTCAGGGCCATATCAGGTCAAGCCAGATTTTACTTTTCCAAAAAGGGATGATAGGAGAAGTTGTCATCACCACCATTTTTACCGGCAATTAGTGAATGGAGAGAAAATCAAGAGAAGCTGGTTGGTATATTCCAAGAAAAAAAATAGTCTTTACTGCTTCTGCTGCAAGCTATTCTCACAAAAATCATACAAACTAATCAGTGCTGGATATAATGACTGGAGAAATTGCAGTGACCAACTCAAAACCCATGAGAACAGTCCAGAACATATAAAGCACATGACATCGTGGAAGGAACTGGAGACTCGTCTTGAGAAAGGCCAAACTATAGATAAGATAGAAATGGCACTTGTAGAGGCTGAAAGGAGGAGGTGGCGTGACGTCCTGACCAGGTTCGTGGCCATTATTCAGTCATTGGCAGAGCGAAATATTGGCCTTAGGGGGAGCAAGGACACACTTTACCAGCCAGACAATGGTAATTTTCTAAAGGAGGTAGAGCTCATGGCTAAGTTCGACCCTGTCCTTAAGCAGCATGTTGCGTTGGTGGAACACGGAGCCATCCATACATCCTATTTAGGAAAACGTATTCAAAATGAACTAATAGATTGCATCGGTGGCAAGATCTTGGAGCACATTGTCAATCAAATAAAAAAATCGAAATACTTTTCAATTATTTTGGATTGCACCCCTAATTTGAGCCATAAAGAGCAACTATCAGTCATAATTCAACATGTTGCAATGGAGGACACACCTGAAATAAAAGAGCATTTTATGGGGTTCCTTGAGGTGGAAGAGACAACTGGAGAAAGCCTGTCGAACCTCATTCTCGACAGACTAGAAGAGCTGAACATCCCTTTTGAAGACTGTAGAGGGCAGTCTTATGACAATGGGGCAAATATGAGAGGAAAGAGAAAGGAAGTCCAAGCGAGACTTCTGCAACTAAATCCAAGAGCTTTATTTGTGCCATGCGGAGCACATACATTGAATCTGGTGGTAGCTGATGCAGCAAAAAGCTCTGCAGATGCCACTTGCTACTTTGGCTACCTGCAGAAGCTTTTCACGCTGTTCTCCGCCTCCACTCAGAGATGGACCATCTTAGAAAGCCATGTCAACAAAACACTGAAATCCTGGTCAGAAACCAGATGGGAGAGTCGGGTCAACAGTGTAGAGGCTGTAAGGTACCAGGCTGCAGAGGTCAGAGCTGCACTTCTAGAGGTGAGGGACAAAGCCACAGATGCAGTCGTAAAGATTGAGGCACAATCTTTGGCTGAAGAGGTTGGATCATACCGCTTTTCAATCTGTACTGTGGTATGGTATGATATCCTGACCAAAATCAAACATGTCAGCAAAGTGATGCAATCAGAATCAATGCAGTTGGATGTTGCAGTTGACCTCCTGAAGAAAACAGAAGCCTCTCTGGTCAGCTACAGAGGAACTGGATTTGCTTCTGCCCAAACATCTGCCAAAGATATCTGTGAGGAAATGAATGTGGAAGCTGTTCTTAAGCAGAAGAGGCTGAGAACAACCAAGAGACAGTTCTCCTATGAGTCTCCTGATGAGCAAGTGAGCGATGCACTAAAGAAAATGGAAATTTCATTTTTCAATTTGGTGGTGGATGTTTCGATTGCGTCACTGCAGGAACGATTCCAGACCTTAGATGAAGTACAGGGAAACTTTGGAGTGCTCATCAACTTCCCTGACCTGCCCAACGAAGAGCTGACAAAGCAGTGTGAAACACTCAGCAACACCCTGAGCTGTGGTGGACAGTCAGACCTGGATGGGAAGGAACTGGCACTGGAGATGCAGAGTTTCCCACATTTGCCAAAAGCCAACATGACCACCCTGGAACTTCTGGCTTTCTTACAGGAGAAGAAACTGAAGGAAGTGTATCCAAATATGTGGGTGGCCCTCAGAATCGCTGTCACTATTCCCGTGACAGTTGCTGCTGCAGAGAGGAGCTTCTCCAGATTTAAGCTGATTAAAACCTACCTGAGGTCTGCAATGGGCCAAGAGCGTCTAAATGGACTTGCATTAATGAGCATTAATCAGGAGGTTTCAAGGAAGATACCTTTTGATGACACAATAGATGACTTTGCAGCAAGGAAGTCCAGACGTGTCCACTTTTAAGGACATGCATGATGCACCATAGACTTGGAAGATTATGGTTAGGTTATACATGCTAGTCTTCTGTTTTCTCTTTTGCCCATTTTGCTTTTTTAAGGCCCATAGTTTTACAAAAGTCTACTGAACATAGCACATTTTCAATGCATGTTGTTAAAGCAAATGTTTGTTTTATTATTTTATCATTATACGTTTTATTTTATCATCCTTGTTTAAAGGAGTAAAACTGACTTTGATGTGATACAAAGAGTATTGAACAGCACCTTTTCTATGCATACAAAAATGTTTACTGTCACTAGGACTGGCTGACTTTGTTAGTAATTTTGTTAAAACTGCACTATATAACCTTTATAAATGTGAATGACACACATGAAAAACAATGCACAAAGTCATCTTGTTTGAAGATTGTTTTATCGTTTTATTTTTGTTTATTTCTCTTACCTCCTTAAAGGAGTAAAACTGACTTTGCTATGTGAACCAAATATTTACAGTATTACCAAAGACTATTGAACAGCACCTTTCAGTATACACATACAGGAAAAATAAAAAAAAAATAAAAAAACATGTTTGTATTTTTTTCTTGAATCCATGGTGATGTCTGAGTGATGTTTGTGGGTGGGGGGGGGGCACCCAAATGCCAATCTCGCCTGGGGCACCAAAATGTGTAGGGCCGGCCCTGTGCGCGAGCACGAAGCTCATCTGCGAGCACGGAGCTGTGAAGCGAGCAGGCAGAGAACTTGGTTTGCTCTCGCTCAAAATTAGTTTCCTCTCACTCGCTCGCTAAGTAGATTTTTGAGACTTTGGGGGCGGGATGGAATACACAGTGGCTGATGTCTACACTACTTTGATTGGTCACTTTAAATACCGGCCTTGACTTGTGTGATTGGCCATTTGATTGGGGAATCGCAGATTCTCATTCAACAGGAACCATTCTTAATTTCTGCATTATTGCCTACAGAGGTATACTGCGACTAAAAACATGCTGATCATAGAAGATTTATATTCATTGACTATCTCCTACTCCAATAATATGCAATTTGATATATTACAGAAGCCACCTTAAAGTTTGCCGAAAGTTTCCATCATGGCTAACGTTACTAAAAACCTGAAACTGAATGTTAGGCTAGGCTACTGCTTAGCAACAAAACTTAGTCGTCCTCACTTTATATCGGCTAGGCTAATGGCTTAACATGCGTCAGTATAGTTGTCATGGAAATGTGGATTATATCTTCAAAACTGCACTAATTTCTCAGACAGAATGTAGCCTAATTTCCAGATGGAATTTAACATGATAGCCTACATCTGAGAATAGTGATATATTTTTTATGTAGGCTATGTTAATCTTTGATGAATAGATGAATAGCTGATCCATTATGAACAATCAATATAAAAGCAAGGACTAGGGCTAGGCTATAGACCTAGGTATTCGTAATATTCAAGTTTTGTTCTACAGATTTCATAAAATTATGAATAGCGTTCATTAGGCCTCATCGTTACTATTTTGACACTGGTGTTGGGGATGGAGCCGAGCCGAGATGGTATCTACCAATTTCCCGATCCATGTGAAATCACCTAGCCTATAGCTACCTACTCTTGACATACTGTATCTTGAATGTGCTTGTTATAATCTAACATTAGCTATGCCTTGTTTATATAGGCATACGGGGGTGTATTGGCATGAAATTGAGTTCGAATTTAACCTTCTAAAATTGGTGTGAATTTGAATATATTCGAATAGCCTATCATTTGCATGATAGCCTACACTATGTAGCCTATATTGTCAGATAGGCTATTATTGGCTACTAGCCTACATAGCCTAAGTAACGCTGCTTAATGATAGGTGTAAGCGGTAGCCTATCGTCCACAAGGGTGCACATAACCGCAATAGGACATTGACAATGTTGTTCAAAATAACATTTTAAAAGTCTCTGGGTGTGGTTGCATTTGATCAGCTTTTAATTACCCGAAAGAAAATATCAAAAATACTGCAATTGAATAGGCTAACTCGTTTAATGACAGTCACATAGCCTAGGCTACATATTAACTTTCATGAGGTTTCAGACTACAATCACAAAATTGATGAGATGGGGCCAGGCATTATGCGCAAAAGGTAACCTATTATTAGGATAAAGGAAGTCTATTAACTGTCAACAAACATAATTATTCATTAGCATAATAGGCTTCCTGATTATTTTAACTAAATCATTATCTCCACATTGATGTTCTCACCTCAGATCAATCAATGCTGATATACACTTATCGTGCCATCGTGTTGGCCTATTACGCTTAAATGCCGAGCCATGGCGAATTACATCACAAACAACATTCTTTATTTGCTGTGTTCATTTGTTGAAACTATTGGTCAGTTTCGCTATAATTCAGATAATTTTATGAACAGCACATACATATACTGTGTAGGCTAGACCCTCTACTACTGCATTAATGTGTAGGCTAACTAAAAAACACATTTTAAACATTGTCAATGTTCTATTGTGTTATACTTCACCCTTGTGGACAATACTGTTTACGCCTATAACAGATTAGAAGGAGTGTCACTTATTATAGCCGACACTTTGCACCCGACAATAATAGCCTATATGCAAATGATGTTGGAATATATTCGATTTCATAACTTTAGAAGGTTAAATTTGAATAAAATTTCCCTATTGACCCCTAACACCGGTGTCGAAATGGTAACCTAGCCTAACAACCTATTTGTCACTTTTGAAATCTGAAAACAGGTTTACGAATATAATTATGTTACAGTCAAGCCGGAAAGTCTGAACACCCCTTTCACCTTCTCCACGTTTTATTACATTACAGACATATTCTACACAAAATAGCCCATAATGACAAAGTGAAAACATGTTTTTAGAAATTTTTGCAAATGTATTAAAAATCGAAAACTGAAATCTCTCATTTACATAAGTATTCATACCCTTTGCTTTAACATATTTTTAAAGTATCATATTTAATATTGGGTCGCATATCCTTTGCATGCTGTTACTCCCTGAAGTCTGTGATCAATCAACATCAAAAGACTCTCGATATCTTATTTTCAGGTACTGTTACAAGCGATACTATAACCTTTCTGCATTTGAACTGATCTCTATGAGAATTGGGGGGTGAGACTAGATTCAGCTTTAAATTATGCTGGTACAGTATGGAACACATGACTGGCGAAATGGCTGTACGTCATCAAGGGTCTAAGGTATCAAACGAGCCCCAAACCATCACTCTGCGGCCAGATATGGAGTAGATGTGGATGGATCCCTTTAAGGGTTGTTTCTCCTGACCTTTTCCCCATAGAGTTCTATAGGAAAATGAGTCAGGAGAAATAACCCTTGCAGTGAAATTCTTGCGTAATTATATCAAGTCATAGTACTATCTGCTACTAAATATGAAATAAATATACAGTCCTACCATTGGCTTTATGCATAGAGATGTCCATTTCCAGATTCCAGTCATTATGTCTTGGACAATCCATTTGAGAAATACATACCCCTTTATAATTCTAGTACACCTTCTGAAAACCCCACCAGCTGGGAAGTCTTGCAAGTTCCTGTGGCTACTATGTATTCCAGTTAATTTTGGTTGACAACTCTTTTATCCAATAGAGAACATTATAACCTTCACAATGGTGTTTGCAATGTCTTATTTAATGTTTTGAGAAATAAATTACAGCCAGACGTAACAGCATTTTTAGTTTTATTTGTTTAGTTTTACGCAAACAACTACAGAAAATTCAAGAATGTATATTCGCTTGTCGAGGCATAATGTTTTCCTGCTAATTTCGCAAGATTTTACTAATTTGGCCAACTCGTCAACATGCTGTGAAGCTAGAATACTTCCCAGCATTTTTCTGATGGTAGAATATTATTTTATTGTAATGTTATTGTACATAATATAGACTATGGCGTATCGGTATCTCCCTGGGCTATACCTGTCAATTAGGATATGGAAAATAGTAATTCCAATTTACTGCACATTGATATGTGCATGTGAATTTTCCTTGGAGTGATTATGCATGGCAACATTTAAAAAATAAAATAAAAAACGACAGAGAAATGTCATCCCCGGGCATGCAGCAGATTACATACTGTAGAGTACAGAAAAAAGTAATGTTTTACTTTTTTCTGTACTCTATGATTTGTTACGAGAACGGATCGGAACCAATCGCAGACACCAGAGGTAATATGAATAGGCTTTACTCGTGGTCGCCAAACTCAGGTCAATGTCCAGCAAAGAGGATAGAGGACAGGCAGAAACATAGTCAAATCCATAGTCACACTAACTAAGATTCCACAGCAAAGTTGCTGGAAAAAAGTGTGTTTTATTCATAAACATATTGAAAGTTCATGACCTCACATAAAATTAGGCATAACCTACAAACTGCCAGTCCAATTCTTGGCTTATCGTCAAATCACACAGGATGGATAGATAACACCCTGGGTAAGTGGGGAAATAGGTTCTAATGTGTTGTAGGGTGAACTGCCCCTTGAAATAGGATGGTGTTGTAAGCAAACTTCTGTGGTTTGTTTGTTTAATAGAAATGGATCTTATTCAATAGTCAGAACGTTCTGTTATGTTTCAAATGAACAGTCTTTTGAACAAAATTGATCAGAAAGGTTTGCTATGTTTTGCTATACTCTGTGGTCATGCTGTGGGGACAGAATGGCTGACTCCGCTAGGTTGGTGGGGGTAACGCATTGCAATAAAGTATGCAGTATATGGCTGCAGCATGACAGGTGTACACAGTCGCCATACCTTCAATGCTCTGAAATTGGATGCTCAGTTCAGTCCCATTTGTTTTTAAAATGTGAATGTTACATTGATCCCTTGAATACACCATGCATAACAGCTAGATATACCCTTACACTTTGAGATGTTTACTCAGATTTGGTGGGTGTGGCAAAGATGCTAGGGTGTAAACAGAAACAGTGAGCGATGTACTTAAGAATCTGTCAGACGACACACAATCAACCCTATCAGCAGCCAGCAAAATTGGCAGCACTATCAGCAGCACTCAGCAAAATTGCAAGAAAAAAAGCTTTTTTGGTTTGAACACAGCCGAGGTAAAGCCTTGTAAATGCAGTAGAGGTGCCTGTGTGGTAACTGGATCTGTCATTGTGGACAAATGTTCCCCCTGAGAACAGAAATGTGCTGCAGTGTCATATGCAGCTGGAGGCTCCTTCCCAAAAGAATAAGACTAGGCTCTTCAGGAGCAGCTGCATGGCTCTGTCAATGCTGATCCAGTGTTCAGTGGGATCCACAGACCATGTCAATGACAGCAGCCCTTCGATATGATACTATGGTTGGAGGGAAACAAGACCCTTTTTTATTAGGACAAACATGGGACAAGGCTGTCTCAGAGATAAATAAACACACACACATTAAAAATAACGTATGAAAATAATTTTAAGAAGCAAAAGAAAAGTTAGCTCAAGCTACATTCTTCTCAGTTCATCCAGAAATGCACCCTGTTGGTGCATTTAGTGCACATAATTCATTTTTAACTTAGTTGCAATGTTGGTCCCAAACTCAAAACAGGCGCACCAGCAAAAAATTTAGGAGCACCCAAAAAATATATATATTTATTGAACAATGGACATAGTGTATGTCTGTTGAAAATTACAGCTACAAAAGTTGTGAATGTTAGCACATGGGATCCTTGTCCAGGTACACTTGGATTGATCTAGTTTGGTTAATGAACAGTAGGCTTCTGAATATCTCCTTCCAGGCCCATAATGGGATATTGAATATACCGTTTATTAGAAAAAGAATTTTAAAATAATTAGGGATGCACCGATACCGATACCAGTATCGGTATCGGGGCCGATACCATGCTCATGTACTCGTACTCGTACTCGAAAAAATTTACCGATACTCCAAAACCGATACCAACGTCCAAACGTCCGCACGCTAATGCTATCACCTTAGCAACACCTAATCCTGACCTGCGTGCTCACTAGGGATGTTAACAGTTAATCGACTATCGATTAATTGCTAATAAGAATTTAATCGATAAGATTTCAAATGAAACAATTAACTGAATAATCTGCGATCTTGTTTCAACGGCAGTTTTTGTGTGAAACGTAATCATGGTTTAAGGTCTCCATGCGAGGGCGAAGTTAATGTAGCCTACCACCTGAAATGCGAACTTTTCCTATAAACCTCGTATGAACTTTTTGTATTTTTTCCTTGTAGTTATATAGTTTTATGGATTAGGTTTATGGTCACTCCAGTGAGCGTTTTAAATATGGATTAGAAACTACGGAAATATGACAATTTGTGTGTTCTCAAGTTCTGACCATTTCGTGGTAAGTAACCTATTGTAAAACATTGCGTTTTCAAATGGTAAAGTTGTCAAAAGGGTGACAAGGGCCATACTTTTTTTTTAAAGCAGATGATTCTTTTCTCCCAAATTGAATATCGATGTTCAGTCATGTATGGGGGGAGCCCTTATACAAAGGGTTGAGCTAGGTGCACTGATGTAGCATAGTGCTATTAATCACCCAGTTCGTCAGTAGGCTACTTGATTAAAATAGCGGTTCAGATTAAAATAGCAACCATTCACGCAGTGCGTGATCTAGACTCAAATTACCTGACAACAAATAAAGAAAAGGGCTTTAGCTAGACTTCTTACTGAATTTCAAGTGTAAAGAAGAAACAAACGTATAGCCACATATTGGTTATATTTGTGCAGCCTATATAAAACATGGTTATAGCATATTAGGCCTTCTTAAAATAGCCTACATTTATTGTGCTATTTCGATACAAAAGAAAACACGAATGTGCTTCATTTAATCAATATCATTATTACAGATTTGAAATGGTTTAATAACGGGCAGACTTTTATTAACTCTTAGTTTGATAGTTACAGAATAGGCCTACATGGAAAATGTACAATATAGCCTACAGTAGCCTATGCGATTTTGATTAGAAATGCTTGAACCGTTTTGCTTTCGGTAACGTTACGATGGGTGGACGTCAGATGCCAGTAGGTAGGCTACAGGTTCCGATCATGATTGCAGGCTATATTTTTTAAATGTGAAACTGTACCAAAAAACAGTTGACCGGGCTATATTATTTTACTAATACCCCCGCCATTTGTTGCAAACTAATTGAGTAGCCCGTAGCCTATGCAGAGAGTAACTGATTCGGTTGACAATTATGTAGGCTACTGCGGTGCGGTAGTCAGCAGTTCATATAGGCTAGTCAATTCAGTAGGACTCTCTGAGGTTGATGGTTGAAAAGGACATTATGCCAATAAGCAGCATTAGACCTAGTCTTTAGATAGCACACAGGCTGTTCCATGTCAGTACAGTAGGTTAGCCTATAATGTATGTAGGCCTATTTCACAATTGTTTTTTTACAGTCAGCCCCCCCCCCCCTGTTAAGTTGACCATGTATATTAGTGGTAAGGGTTAGGGGTCACTTATACTTTGACGTTCCAGTATAAATAGAATGATGCACAAAAGACTACAGTTTTATTTTGGTTATTATTTATGTTTATTTATTTATTTTTATTGGACCTCATTTGATTTAAATAATCAGTAAATTGATAGACTGTGCTCCATCAACAGGAGAAAATAAACACAGTATCTTCAAAATCAGCCGTCTCATTATTGTGGTATTATTATACAGTATTATTATAAAGTACTCATACTTAAAAAAACACACAAAAAATGGTATCGGTATCGGTATCGGCGAGTACTCAAAAGTGAGTACTCGTACTCGTACTCGGTCTGAAAAAAATGGTATCGGTGCATCCCTAAAAATAATTATAGGTTTCACAAATCAGCCAAGGGTTGTGAAAGTGTTTACATGGGGTCCTCTTTCAGACTAAGGTCATTATTATGTGTTTTGTTTAAGTAGCAACATTTCTTTGAATAGCATATTCCAAGTCCTTGATGAGTTATAGTATATTGTTTATTTAAAAAGATAATTTAAAATTACAAACTCCAATTCCAAAAAAGTTTGGATGTTATGTTAAATGCACAGAAAAGCAGAAAGCAGTGATTTGTAAATTCTCTTTTATGTATATTTAAGGGTGTCAGGGTGTAAAATTTTTTACAACTCAAATCCGGAATTCTTTACCAGTATAACAGGGTAAAGACAGCTGTGGTTGACGTTAGTCGCCAGCACGAACACTTTAGACCATTCGTATTTTTGTTGACTTATGTCACCCGTGGCACTGAATGAGTTAAGAATAACATTTCATTGTGCATAAGTTTACAAATGCTGTGGATGTAATGTGGCAATTGCAAGAAGCAATTACAAATCAAATGTGATATTACTGTTTTTCAAAACAGGTTCTGAATAAACCCACAAAAAGAAATAAAAATATCAAGAATAAAAATCCACGAAGAGACGTGCGAGTATACTGTTTTTACCATTTTCTAAAAACGAGTTGCCCCATTGAACCCAGTTGAAACCCATTGAGAAGTGGTAATTGGCAAAAAAGGTCCGGGTTGAAAAACAGTGGGCCTCATTCATGAAACGTTCCTACATGTGTTCGTACACTTACGTACAAAGCAAGTTCATACAAAACATTTACACTAGATTCATCAAACCGTACAGAAAGGCAGACTTGTCCATATTCACATGCGCATGTTCATACATTCTGATTCAGGCGTGTGCACCTTCTTTTGCATAAATGCATGCATGCTCATGCTCTTATAGTGAACTGAACCAGCAGGTGTGCCATCTAGCGCCATTTAAAAAATAAATTTTTTCATTAGCAAGGAGCCTAGCTTTAGAATGAGGTGTAGTATACCGATGTGTGTCATCTAGAAACAGACCATACAACAGCCAACTCCAACAAACTCCGGGGCTTACGTGCAGTGTAAGAAGTTAAACACCTGAGCTATTTCCCCCCCCCCCCTGCTCTCACAATGAAATGCTTCTTCATTCCTCAGAAGCGTGGCAATACACAGTATTTCTTGCACCAAAATGCAAAAAGGTAACAGTGACTATTTTGCACCTTAGCATTACCCAAAAATATATCCTGTATTCCCATGTTTCTCCCTTGTTCTCATGTCAAAGGAAATACTTGGCAAACTGGTCAAATAAATGGAAATTGATTATTTAAGCTGAATATGATTTATATCCAACCATAGCCTCAATACCCATTTTTCTCACTTACTGTCTCCGGTTGGAACCTGCCACAGCCACAGAACTTATCTTGCAATCGGTTGATTTATTGCCAGGCAATAAACAACATTCACTGCTCTCTGGATGAGTTGTGACCAGAAGTGGCGTACAGTAATTTTACTCAGTTTATGAACTCGCATTCCTCTGCCATATCGCTGAAACAGAATTCAAAGGACTATGAAGAACTATACAATTACCTTATCTGAGTTCTACAGATTTGTCTGATATATAATATTGTGTGTGTTTGTGTTTTAATCATATACTTTTAAAATATATTTGTACTGTGCACTTTGGTATATTATCTTCAAATTGTCTTTCTTTTTCAGCCATCCATTATACAGAAATGCCAGGTGACAATTTATTTTCCAGAAAAAAAAGAATGTGATGTTGACAACTTGTAAAACTCCTCTGGGAAAATTTGTTGTAAAAAATGAATTTTTTTTAGCGCTTTGGGCTATTAATAGCACCCTCTTATTTTAATGCACTGTAGTATCAATCCTGGGGTTTTCTTAAAGCTGTAGCCTAGTTTATAATTTAAGACAAACGTGAATACTGTAATTGGGACCGATACGTCTACCACTAGCTATAGTATGGGGCGCCAACATGGATTGAGTTAAAGCTTTTACCTTTTCAGAAGTTATGGCTTCAAAGGTAGCCTAATTCAAAATTGTAGCGTGATCCATCCACTCTGCCACAGAATAGCCGAGCCGGATTTCTACAGTCTACTTCTACTCGTCTCCTAGTACTGACATCTTGAACGTGATTAGTACAATATATATCGCCATCTGCTGGCCCAAAAAATGTAATTAAATTAATTCGGATATGATTTTATTTGCCGTTTTCTCAATTATCGTCATTTTGGCGGTCGCAATTTCCCTTTGGTGGTCCGTGAATTTTTTTTGGCGGCAGCCAAAAAATTTACTATGTAGGAAAAACCCTGAATATCTCCATGGTGACGACCACAAACAAAATTATCCCGACTAGACAATTCGTCAATATCAAACCAACCCTGAAAGTGCTCCAGACCACTTCCCCGTACCACAACAGACACACAGCGCATGAAAAAAAGAAAAGCAAAAGCCTGACACAACAAAATACATTTAAATTAACAAACACGAACACGAGACAGCTGGACTACATGTCGCCATTACAGCACCACTTGACATCACGTCGGTCCAAAATCTCCCATCGGTGCCCAATTGGCTCTATGCACGGCGGCTATACTATGCATTTCCGGTAAAATCTCAGCCAGCACCATTACTTCCGCCACAACACAAACAGCAGCCAGCTATTTAGCAAACTCTGTTTCTGTCAGTCATTTCATGACAAACTGTATATTTGTGACTTAGTTATATTTATTAAATATTTGTCCATTTGTTGTGTTTACATTATAAGTTCAAAAAGTGTGAAATTGGTCAAATTTTAACTGCGCACGGAGCATTGCTAACCAGCACAAATGTCTCTGAATCACGTAAAATCTTCTGTAGACCTAATCAGAATCCCTTTATTCGCCAAGTATTTACATACAAGGAATTTACTGTGGTTTGTTGGTGCGTACATAAACCAACATAAAATAAAATAATATAATATAAAACATAAAACAAAACAAAAACAAAACACAAAAACAAGTAGTGCAAGTAGTAGTGCAAGTTTCAACCAATATAATATTATATTATATATGCAAGATAAAAATATAAGTAAAAATAAAAATATAAATAAACAAAAAGTACAGTGGGAAGTAGGTAAAGTGTAAAGTGTCTATGAGGCGGGATAGAGTCTGTGTCTGTGTCGGAGGGGGTCCCGGGCCTTGTTGATAAGGCTAACTGCAGAAGGAAAGAAACTGTTTTTATGGCGAGAGGTTTTGGTCCTAATGGACCACAGCCTCCTGCCAGAGGGAAGTGTTACAAACAGACTGTGACCGGGGTGAGAGGGGTCGGCCACAATCTTGCCTGCACGCCTCCAGGTCCTGGAGGCATACAGGTCCTGGAGAGATGGCAGGTTGCAGCCAATCACCCTCTCCGCAGAGCGGATGATACGCTGCAGTCTGCCCTTGTCCTTGGCAGTGGCAGCAGCGTACCAGATGGTGATGGAGAAGGTGAGGATGGTCTCGATGATGGCAGAGTAGAAGTGGACCATCATCGTCTTTGGCAGGTTGAACTTCTTCAGCTGCCGCAGGAAGAACAACCTCTGCTGGGCTTTTCCAGTGATGGAGCTGATGTTCAGCTCCCACTTGAGGTCCTGGGAGATGAAGGTTCCCAGGAAGCGGCAGGACTCCACAATGTCAACTGTGGAGTCTCTCAGGGAGATGGGGATGAGTGGGGCTGGGTTATTCCTGAAGTCCACCACTATCTCCACTGTCTTTGCAGCATTTAGCTCCAGGTTGTTCTGACTGCACCAGTCCGCCAGATGGTCGATCTCCCTCCTGTAGGCGGACTCATCCCCACCAGAGATGAGTCCGATGAGGGTGGTGTCGTCCGCGAACTTCAGGAGCTTGACAGACTGGTGACTGGAGGTGCAGTTGTTGGTGTACAGGGAGTATAGCGCAGGGGAAATAACGCAGCCTTGGGGGGAACCGGTGCTGATGGTCCGGGAGTCAGAAATGTGTTTCCCCAGCCTCACGCGCTGCCTCCTGTCAGACAGGAAGTCTGTGATCCACCTGCAGGTGGAGTCAGGCACGCCCATCTGGAAGAGCTTGTCCAGTAGCAGAGATGGGATAATTGTATTGAAGGCAGAGCTGAAGTCCACAAACAGGATCCTGGCATAGGTTCCTGCAGAGTCCAGGTGCTGGAGGATGAAGTGGAGGGCCAAGTTTACTGCATCATCTACAGATCTGTTGGCTCTGTAGGCGAACTGCAGGGGGTCCAGGAGAGGGCCTGTGATGGATTTGAGGTGGGACAGCACAAGGCGCTCAAAAGACTTCATCACCACAGAGGTCAGGGCAACGGGTCTGTAGTCATTAAGTCCTATGATCTTTGGCTTTTTAGGGACAGGGATGATAGTGGAGGACTTGAAGCAGTCAGGTACATGGCAAGTCTCCAGAGAGGTGTTAAAAATGTCTGTGAACACCGGAGCCAGCTGATCAGCACAGTGCTTCAGGGTGGATGGGGAGACAGAGTCTGGCCCTGCTGCTTTGCGGGTGTTAATCCTCTTGAACACCCTGTTCACATCTCTCTCCAGTAAGGACAGAGGTGTCGCTGAGGTGGGGGTGGTGGGCTGAAGCTGGTGGATGCTGTCACGGGGGATGGTGTCAGGACCGTCCCATTGTCTTTCAAAGCGACAGTAGAACTCATTCAGGTCGTTGGCCAGGCGTGAGTTATTCATGGAGTGGGGGGTTTTTGCTTTGTAGTTTGTGATCTGTCTGAACCCCTTCCAGACAGAAGCAGAGTCATTGGCTGAGAACTGGTCTTGGAGTTTCTCTGAGTACAGTCGTTTAGCTGCTCGCACCTCCTTGCCAAACCTGTACTTTGCCTCTTTAAATATGACTTTGTCCCCACTCCTAAATGCATCTTCCTTCTCTGACCTTAACTGTCTGAGTTTGGCTGTGAACCAGGGTTTGTCATTATTATAACTCACCCTGGTGCATGATGGTACACAGCTGTCCTCACAGAAGCTGATGTAAGAAGTCACAGCCTCTGTGTGCTCGTCCAGATTATTGGAAGCAGTCCTGAAAACATCCCAGTCAGTGCAGTCCAAACACGCCTGAAGATCCTCTACAGCTTCCCTGGTCCACTTCTTTGATGTCCTCACAACAGGTTTAGACATCTTTAATTTCTGCCTGTATGCAGGAATCAGGTGGACCATGACGTGGTCAGAGTGTCCCAGTGCAGCGCGGGGGACGGCGTGGTAGGCACTGCTTACTGTGGTGTAACAGTGATCCAGAATGTTCTCCTCTCTGGTCGGGCATTTAATAAATTGTCTGTATTTGGGGAGTTCGTGGGTGAGATTTCCTTTGTTAAAATCACCGAGGACAATAACTAAAGAATCCGGGTTTGTCCGCTCTACACTCAATATCTGGTCGGCGAGCGTGCGCTCTGCCTCTTGCACGTTGGCCCGCGGTGGAATGTAAACACCGACCAGAATGAATGATACGAACTCACGGGGCGAATAAAAGGGTTTGCAATTAATAAAAAAAGATTCCAGATCAGGAGAACAGTGTTGTAGGATCACTGTCACCACTGTTAGTGTAGAAACACAAACCTCCGCCTTTTGTTTTTCCGGAAAGTTCTGTGTCGCGATCCGCTCTGAAAAGTTGGAAGCCTGCCAACTGTAGCGCGGAGTCCGGTATCGTTTCACACAGCCACGTCTCCGTGAAACACAAAACAGAGGATGAAGAGAAGTCTCTGTTTCTCCCCAACAGTAGCTGAAGTTCATCCAGTTTGTTTCCCAGCGAACGCACGATAGAGAGAAATATTCCAGGTAACGCTGTGCGATGTCCGCGTCGGCGGAGACGCACTAGCACACCGGCTCGTCTTCCTCTCCTCCGGCGTTTCGCTGCATGAACAAAGGTGAGCACACCTTTGACTAGAATGTCCAGTAATTTCGCAGATGTGGCGATGAAAGTGGGAAATAAATCCGCAGGCATTGTAGTGTAGTAAAATATTTCCATTTTCCATATGTAAATCCTTCAAATACCGCATACGTATAGGCCTGCGGGGATCCGGGTGCCCCCTCCAGGTCACACACTGAATTGTTGCTTCGCGGCTTTATAAATGTGGACTCATGACGTGTATATGACTGCAGTTTGTGTACCAGATCTGTAAACTCTTGGCAAGATACAGATTAGACACAATGCTTTGAAGCCGCAGGACCACAGGAAGTGGCCCTGACCAAACACCTGTGAATAAGAGCCAGAGAATTAGCATACAATAGTGAGGCCACCTGCAGGATGAGATTGGGGAGTTGACCTTCCTAATAAACTCTGTCTAGGAGGCAGTGAAACGGTTCGGTCTAATAAGCTACATGGTATGATAAATTGTTGTGATAGATATGAATCTGCAAAATGCATGTATAACCTGAACTTGATATATTTTGAAACTACCAACTAGTAAAAATTGTTAAACCACATACACATATGGCAGATATATATATTTTAAACAGAAATTACAGGTTCTGCATCACAATGGTCTAAACCGAACAAAAGGGGTGAGATCAGATAAAGGTCGGGGTGAGATCAGATAAAGGTCAGGGTGAACTTAAGGCCACCCCCACATGAAAAACCATTGTGACGTATAAGGTCTTGAGTACGCCCCCACAGGAAAACCATAGTGGCCATGTGATCAGGTATAAGAAATGCCTCTGACATCAAATAAGGGTAGGAAAAACCCCAATTACGCCCACATGTCTGTGATTGGTAAACAAGTGTCCCGGGGTGGGGAAACGGATATGCAGATACTGTGTATAAAAACATGTGACAAACTGAATATCGATGCTTCTATCCGCGGATAGGACTCGTCTTTGTACAAGCATTTTTGCTGAATAAAGTCTAAACCTGTTTGAAGAGCTTGCCTGGAACTTCTGTATTTTAAAAACTCTAACTCTGAACCGTCTTTATTGAAAACTTTAAGTTTGGACTGAAGACTCTAACTTTTGGATTAAATACTTTAACTTTGACTGAAAACTTTAAACATGAAATTGGAAACAACGAACAAGTTGGCGGACTTGGAGAAAACTGAGATTCTCAAGCCACAACAGTAGCCCTGATGGTTATGAGCTCTTCTCTGTTGTACGAGCATACGGTATTATCACAAAACACTGAATTAACGAACAAAACAAGACAAAACAACGCGCACCAACGCACCGAGGCGACCGTCAATGGCGCCATCTTGGAAGCAAGATGGCGTAAAAAATGCATAAATGCATAAATGCAGAAAATTTTAATGCATAAAAAACATAACGTTAGTAGTGTAAATAACCAAACTGAAGAGTTTATACCTGCTACTTTGGAATACTTTTAAAAAATGGTAAGGATAGACTGGACAACATATAAGCAGGAAGGATTTTCAAGATTAAATCTTTCTGAATGAGAAAGGCTGCTTTCTATGTTTATTAGGCCTGCCCTCATGCTTCTTTCAAGCAGCAATAATTGGGGAAATTTCTCGATGATTATCAATATATATCTGCACATTTGAAATTAAAGTACTGGCTGTATACTTGTTGAATATAGCCTATAGGCTAATTATGATAATTGTAATACTCAATAATAAGAATGAGCTCATGTAATGTAAACGTTGTCAAGGTTTTCGCCTATCTTCCTCTGTTGCTATGGTTTCTCTCCCATTTTTCCTTTATTTTCAGTCTATTGGATTTTTCAGCGTTCCGTTTCGGAGTTCCTTCTCACCGCTAATTATTAAGTTCACCTGTTCATTTACCTCTCAGGTATTTAAACCCCTCACTTCCACTTCCTGGCACTTCTTCGTCATATTGTGCCTTCATGAATTCAGCGTTGGTTAGGTTCTAGTTTTCAAAAAAAATATTTTTTTTCTCTACTAGATTGGCTTTAGCTGCCTTTGTTTCCTTTTCACTCTTTCTTTTCCCTACTTCTCCTTCTACTCTCTGCTATTTTGGAGAGTGAGAGGTTTATTTTTATTTTTCACCTATTTATCGGGCGTTGTAGTTGACGTTCCGAAGGTGATCGTGATCTCTCTCTCACCCTTCTACTCGTGTCTACCAGCCACACCCGGTGTAGTGGGTGGTTTATTATTTACCTACTGCCATGGAGTTTTTCTTTTCTACTATTTCGGGTACCTAGACTCCTTTAGTGGTCCTCGCTTCTGTGAGTGACTTGTTCTGTATCGTTCTTGGTTTTGTCGCATTTGACTCATCAGTTCAAACCAAACCCTTTAACGTTTGATTAAAATTAATTTGCAATTTGCCCCACAAGTGCAGCGTTTATATTTTATTGATATAATATTTATATATTTTTTATGTTTATATTTTATTTTCCGATTTAGGCTAAACTACCAAACCCCCCCAAAGCATAGGTAAAAAAATAAAAAAATAAAAAATACATAATCTCAACATGAAAATCTGTAGGCTACTCTCGGTTTTGCGATCTGTAGCTATGTTACCTACAGTTTTGCAATTCATGGTCTACGTGGGGTTTCAAATCAATCGTTTTTGCAATGTTAAATCCATTTGTAAGTAAAATGTTCATTGCAGGAAATTCAGACACGAAAGTATCATGGCTACAACTCACACTAGAGGAAACGGGATAAATATGAATAATATTATTATAAAAAAGATCTATCATTAGTTGTAAACTAATCACGATTAGCATTTAGCTATCTAATGTGGTAAAACATACTAAACAATGTATGATTAGCTAAGTTGACAAACATTCTTGAAATGAGCGAAAAATTTGTTCATTTCAGAGACATCTCTGCTCTGTGCACTTGGATAGCATATGTAGTCGTCGCTCATTTTTCCTATTCCCTTCTTGCAGCAATAAAAAACAATTCCCACATTAGACTAATGCTAATGCTTAATTAGACAATTTTTTAAAGGGATATTTCACCTTAGTGTGACATAAGTCATTTTGTGGAGCCTACCCCATTATATTTGCATAGCGTGAATATTAGCGACATCAGATGTCCCTGCTGACTGTTAACAGCATCCCGGTAGTCCCGGTTGTCAGGGTCCCCATTCGCTCCCATTAATTTTCGAGACCTCACCAAAATTATACAATTTATAAACTTTTAAAAGAAAAATAAGATCCGGCAAAAACCTTTATTTTAACTCAGTGAAGAATCCTTGCGTACGATAACGTTGATGTCAATTCACCAACTGTAGTAGGCCACTGTTAGTTGTAGGTTTACGTCATAATAAAACTAAAAATCTAACTATGGCTTGTATTTCTATGCAGTAGCATATCCGAAAATAGTTCCACTATTATAGCTAATTTAAACGTGACAACATCTTATAATTCATACATCAGACTGAGTGGGCAGGGGATTAGGCACCCCGAACCTATCCTGTAACAGGCGGCGGCGGAATTGCAAAGTTCCGAGGGCACGATAAAGACGTTATATAGTGCAGGGGAGAGCACTGAAGGCCCCCGTGTCTGATGAAGTATGAACTGACATACTGCCGTGGTACGTGGATTAAAAAGTCCACACCGAGCAGAGGGGCGTAAGAGATGACCTCTGTGAACAGGCAAGGCTGGTGAAAACGGTCAAAGTTTCTATACCCATAGCAAGGTGGGATAGGGATCAGACCGTTGGTTCCTAACCGGGTGGTTAACAGCTACTACGGGGTCCTGATTAGATGCAGGACTAGGGATTGCTATCGACTGGGTCACCGGCCGGTCGGATTGCAGATGGCATGAAGACCATAAGAGATAAGAGATGGCCGCCGCATCCGGCTCAATGTACAGTCAGGCCACTATTAGCTGAAACAGAATGAGTTAGTAAGTGAGTAGTGCTTTCTGTGATCAGTGTTTTTGAAAAGAAAGCACTGGGAAGCAGAGAGGCTGAGGGTCCTTCACTCAGTCAGGGGGGATCCAGGGGGAAGGAACTCAGCGGAAAGGGATCCAGCCTGGAGCTGCGCCCGAGAGAGAGGGAGGCTCGAAGGATCAAAGTAGAAGCATACGCATACTTATCTCAAAAAGGAGGTAATGGACCCATTCACACACTGCACACACACACACATAGGCAACTAGATGAATACACATTTTGTTCCTATCCCATCTGAAGAGATAACATGAGTGACTCCCTAACATTCCTTTGGGGCCTGCTCGTTAAAACGTCTAGCACCCTAGCCTTGTAAATGTGTGTGTGTGTGTGTGTGTGTGCAGTTCGAGAACTAATAGAGTTTATTAAATCCAAAGAAAACATTACTCTTTTTCTTTACAAACATTGAGGACTATATTACTACAAATCATTTCTCATGTTATAGAGGAAGATGTTGTCTTTGGTTCATAAAGCACCCACCTGTGGAAATAAGATTAGGAAAGAAATCTTACAGTTAGTATTATTTAACCCATTAGTTCATTGTATTATTATGTATTGAACTACTAATGTCAAACCATGGCTAGGCTGTTTCTGATATAATTAAATCATGGCATTTCATCAAAACTACCATATAAATAAGGGTCAGATGTAATGCTTAAATAAAACCAGCAGAGGCCGATGTTGACCATGAAAAATATCTCCCAGGGGGGTGGAGCCCAAGTTTTAGGCCCACACTGGGTGGGGTTGAGAACAGCATAAAAAGGTTATCTGAACTTTCATGGCTGCTGCTGCTATTGTTATGTTTTGTTTCTGTCATTAACTGTTTTACGTCTCGTGGGTGAGCATGAAATTGATGGACTTAGACTGGACCGTGTGATTGAGAGTGTTTTTAACATATGTATGCTTAGCCGATCAGCCTGGGTATGTATATTCATGCAAATCTTTTTACAATAAATCAAGTTATATCAGACTCTGGAATGTACAGGTGCAGCTCAAAAAATTTGAATATCGTGAAAAAGTTCAATATTTTTTGTCACTCATTTCAGAAAGTGAAACTATAAATATATTATATAGATTCATTACACATGGAGTGAAATATTTCAAGCCTTTATTTCTTGTAATTTTGATGATTATGGCTTACAGCTAATGAAAACCCAAATTCAGTGTCTCAGAAAATTTGAATATTGTGAGAAAGTTCAATATTGGAAGCTCATGGTGTCACACTCTAATCAGCTAATAAATTAAAAACACCTGCAAAGGTTTCCTGAGCCTTTAAATGGTCTCTCAGTCTGGTTCAGTAGGCTACACAATCATGGGGAAGACTGCTGACTTGACAGATGTCCAGAAGACAGTCATTGACACCCTTCACAAGGAGGGAAAGCCACAAAAGGTCATTGCTAAAGAATCTGGTTGTTCACAGAGTGCTGTATCCAAGCATATTCATAGAAAGTTGAGTGGAAGGAAAAAGTGTGGTAGGAAAAGGTGCACAAGCAACAGGGATAACCGCAGAGTGGACTGAGGCTGGAGTCAGTGCATCAAGAGCCACCACGCACAGACGAATCCAGGACATGGGCTACAAATGTCGCATTCCTTGTGTCAAGCCACTCCTGAACCAGAGACAATGTCAGAAGCGTCTTACCTGGGCTAAGGAGAAAAAGAACTGGACTGTTGCTCAGTGGTCCAAAGTCCTCTTTTCAGATGAAAGTAAATTTTGCATTTCATTTGGAAATCAAGGTCCCAGATTCTGGAGGAAGAGTGGAGAGGCACAGAATCCACGTTGCTTGAAGTCCAGTGTGAGGTTTCCACAGTCAGTGATAATTTGGGGTGCCAGGTCCACTGTGTTTTCTGAAGTCCACAGTCAACGCAGCCATCTACCAGGAAATCTTAGAGTACTTCATGCTTCCTTCTGCTGACAAGCTTTATGGAGATGCTGATTTCATTTTCCAGCAGGACTTGGCACCTGCCCACACTGCCAAAAGTACCAAAAGCTGGTTCAATGACCATGGTATTACTGTGCTTGATTGGCCAGCAAACTCGCCTGACCTGAACTCAATAGAGAATCTATGGGGTATTGTCAAGAGGAAGATGAGACACCAGACCCAACAATGCAGACGACCTGAAGGCCGCTATCAAAGCAACCTGGGCTTCCATTACACCTCAGCAGTGCCACAGGCTGATCGCCTCCATGCCACGCCGCATTGATGCAGTAATTCATGCAAAAGGAGCCCCAACCAAGTATTGAGTGCATAGAAATGAACATACTTTTCAGAAGGCTGACATTTCTGTTTAAAAGATCCTTTTTTATTGATCTTATGTAATATTCTAATTTTCTGAGACACTGAATTTGGGTTTTCATTAGCTGTAAGCGGCGGCACGGTGGTGCAGTGGTTAGCACTGTCGCCTTACAGCAAGAAGGTACCGAGTTCGAATCCCGGCCGAGGGCTTTTCTGTGTGGAGTTTGCATGTTCTCCCCGTGTCAGCGTTGGTTTCCTCCGGGTACTCCGGTTTCCTCCCACAGTCCAAAAACATGCAGGTTAGGCTAATTGGAGACTCTAAATTGCCCATAGGTATGAGTGAGTGAATGGTGTGAGTGCTCTGTGATGGATTGGCGGCCTGTCCAGGGTGTATTCCTGCCTCTCGCCCAATGCATGCTGGGATAGGCTCCAGCACCCCCCGTGACCCTGAATAGGAATAAGCGGGTTGATGGATGATGATGATGATGATGATGATTAGCTGTAAGCCATAATCATCAAAATTACAAGAAATAAAGGCTTGAAATATTTCACTCTATGTGTAATGAATCTATATAATATATGAGTTTCACTTTCTGACATGAGTGACAAAAAATATTGAACTTTTTCACGATATTCTAATTTGAGCTGCACCTGTAGTGTCTATTTGGAAAAAAAGTTTGAATTACGTGTAGTGGAATGGTCCTGACCCCTCCTGACAGGGCGGTGAAAGGATTGTTTTATTTATACTACAAAACAGGAAATGAGTGTGCTGGCTGATACAAACCCGGAAGCGTTGCGTGCATAGAGCCAATTGACCGTTAGCAAAATATCCACAAGTCCCACCCTCCTTAGCGACTGTTGCCACGTACAACAAAAAGAGATGGAGTCAGCTGGCAGAATGAATTACCGCAAAAAATCACAAATAGTTTTTGTAAGTCAGATATCTTTGAAACGTTCGTGGCAATGTCTGCAGTTTTCCGTGGAGGGTTACATATACAACATTAAACTAACTAGGTCACATAACTGCAAAAGCATATCACTCGCAGATAAAACAAAAAACTACGGAAGCCGACAGGTATAAAACACAACGACATTTCGGAAAACACACCAACAAGTTATAAAACACAACGACAATTCCGAAAACAACTGCAAGTCAAGAAACACGACAAAACCCAAAACACATTTACAAATCACATTACGGAAAGGGTAGGTACTAGGCCTACATGATTGTAGAGATTGTAGCCTCCTTCTGATTGGACACGCAGTATGTGAAATGAGTGTGACAGCGCGAGTGACCAACCAAAAACAGTTTCCATTATCTAACGTGACATTCAAGACAAGCCTATAGAGCTTATTTAGTTCCATAAATAGCGCGCGTGGAATTCTGAAATGAGTGGACGGAACAGTATTTTTCACCGTTTTGAGCTTGTTAAAATGGCATAAAAAATTGACGTTTTTATGAACTCAAAAACGGCTAAAAACATGGCGTTTTCATTCCAAAAACAAAAAAACAAACGGCTAATTAGTTTTTTCCTGAACCCGCGTGTTTATGTTCTTCCATCACTTTCCCATAAATTTATTGACACAATGCAGGTTTGGCTCGTTGTCATTTGCTTTGTCTTTGAATTCTTCATCGACTAATGCTTAGTTTTAGTGGCGTGTCCACAGTACCAATGAGGAGCCTATAGATTCACCTCAGCCTGTCTTTAACAATCTAAACCTGCATTGTGTTAATGAGTTTAAGGTGGAAATGATGAAAAAACAGTCCAACAAACTCCACCTGCCTGTATATATGGTTCTATATCTATGACTGCGAAGGCCAAAGCATATGATTCACATCATTTTCATACTCATCAAAGCCTTCAGTGACCCCTCGTGCACTGTGGATGGGGGCATTGTCATCCTGGAAGAGACCACTCCCATCAGGATAGAAATGTTTCATCATAGGATAAAGGTGATCACTCAGAAATAATGAATTGATTTCCAGTGACCCTTCCCTCTAAGGGGACAAGTGGACCCAAACCATGCCAGGAAAATTCTCCCCCACAGCGTAACAGAGCCACCAGACCCAACTGTGATTCTTGGAGAAATGTGTGCCTCTTGAACCATCCTCCTCACTGTGTGTGGGGGTAAACTACACTTGCGTCCTCTTTCAGGCAGGTTCATCACAGCTCCAGTTGTCAAACTTCTTATTTATTGCCCTGATGGTGGAAATAAGTAGTATCAGACATGAAGCTATTTTTCTATAGCCAATGCCTGATTTATCAAGGTCAACAACCTTTTGTCTAATTCTGTTTGTGAGTTCTCTGATCTTTTCCATGTTGATGGATGACTAAGATGGCCTGTGTGCTGCCTTATACCCCAGTAAACAGGAAATAAATATGAACCACATATAGTTCCCACAGACGTCTTCAAAGGTGTGCTTTGAAAACGTAAAATATGAACAGGAATAAACTTCGATTAGGTTTTATTTGTAACTATTTCTTGTGTTGCCAATAATTGTGCAATTGTGTTTTCATGAAGACTTTTAAAAAATATTTTCCAAAATTAGATGTTTCTCATATTTTGAGAGTAAAGTCATGCTGATAAAGACAAATATTTAGCCTTTTTGCTCATATTTTCCAGGGTTTTCAGTCATTTTGGTGGGCACTGTAGAGTAAGTTTGGGGCAAAACACTTTCAGGGGAAATAAATTGTTACAGTGGGTGACTTTGTTGTTACAACACAGAAAAGTATACATACTATATGTGCACTCTGAAGAATGCCTGTTAGTTGTAATTTGAAAACAAAATGGTTTATTCTGAATCCAAACAATTAGCAACGACACTGATACTAGAAACATGGCTGCACCAATTTAATTTGGAAGCTGTGCAGGAGAGCAAAGCTGATGTACTGAAACAGTTGGACATAAGAATGTCCGACATTCAAACAAATCTAGACACCATTAAAAGCTCTTTCACCTTTAGTAGAACAGGTTGGAGAACAAAGATAACACACCGAGGATAACACACGGGACACTGCAACCCAGATTCTGCGTTTGGAAAAAGAGAACCAGCATCTTAAAGACAAAGTTGAGCTACTAGAAAAATATAGCCGTAGGTCAAATATTAGAATTGTAGACATTACATCCCTGAAAATTCCGAACAGCAGAATATCATAGGCTTTGTGAGCCGACTGATCCCGCAGCTCCTTGGGAGTGTGAACTTTCCTCCGAGCCCTACCATAGAGAGAGTACATTGTACCCACCAAGAAGGCGACTCGAATCAGACAAAACCAATAACTATTCAGGTCAAGTTTCTTAATTTCCAAGATAAATGGAACATTTTCCTATCTGAATTATCAAATCTTATAGCTGAAACCGATCAAAATTATGCAATAAGCCCTGACTTATTTAAACAATGAATGATGTATCAGACTGAATTTGATTTGTTGTCCACTAAGCAAGCAGAAAAAGATTTACATCAAGCAAGACACATAGTTTATGAGTATGTTGATAAAGCATTATCTCACTTGATAACCCAACTTGATTGAGGCTCTGGTCTAGTTAATGACCCACAAAGAATAAATAATCAGTGTTATAAATTTTATTCAACTTTGTACACTTCAGAGGCTCCAGGAGTCCACGGCCTCATTGGCTCTTTCTTTGAAGGCCTGAGTATTCCCTCAGTGGATCTAAACTCCAAAGTATTATTACGCTGCGTTCTCACATCCAGCAACTTCGGTCGCCCAGTCGCCGGAAGTCCATTCATTCTCTATAAAGCTGAGCGACGGTCAGCGACCTGAGCAACTAGGCAACTAAGCGACCAAAATTGGGCGATAAATGTTGCCCGCAATTTAACTTTTGAGCGACCATCGGCCGTAACAGCCAATCAGAGTTCCACACTTCATATTTCTCCGACACAAATCCATTTCGTGAATAATTGTTCCGCCCGATTTCACTCAAATTGCAGCTAATAATAATGGTCCAAGCCTACCACGTCATGTTCAATGTATAACATAACCTTAAAAGATATATGTGGCTGTTCTACCAATATCACATTGAGCCAAAACTACATGTTGAGTTTTATACATAAATCTATCTAGCTCGCGACGAAGATAGATATAGGCTAGCCTATCGCTAGTTAGCAAGAACACAATTATCAGTGTCATGACATAACTATAAAGAATAGGATGCATCGCAAATATGTCTTTGTTATACTTAGGCGACTGTCGTTGTTTCTCTTTATCAAAAAAGTGTAGCTGCACGAACTGACTTGGATGACACAACGGGAAGCTCTTGCCCCGCCCCCAGCCTAGTAGAATTGACCGACTCAGCGACCAGTTGCTCGCTGTGAGAACGCAGCGTTAGACTCTATAACCATAGATGAAACAATCTGGGCAATTTCTATGCAGAGTGAGAAGTCCTCTAATCCAGATGGCTTCTCCACTGATTTTTAAAAAACTTTCTCAAAAACTTGCGAGGAAATACCGGAAGACGGGCTATTACACAAGGAGAGCTGGACATGGCTGTAGAAGGGCAACAACTCAGCGGCAAGACCGGTATCTGCTCCTTTGTGCGTGGAGGAACAGGAGGAGCACTGCCAGAGCCCTACAAAATGACCTCCAGCGGGCTACTCGTGTGCATGTTTCTGACCAAACTGTCAGAAACAGACTCCATGAGGGTGGCATGAAGGCCCGACATCCTGCAGTGGGACCTGTGCTCACAGCCCAGCACCGTGCAGCTCGATTGGCATTTGCCAGAGAACACCATCGGCGCCCCGTTCTCTTCACAGATGAGCAGGTTCACACTGAGCACATGTGATAGATGTGAAAGAGTCTGGAGATGCCGTGGCGAATGTTATGCTGCCTGCAACATCATCCAGCATGACCGGTTCGGTTTACTTGACTTGGTGTTATACTGTGATGATTAAGTGTTCCCTTAATTTCTTTGAGCAGTGTATATACCTGGGTATCATCCGCATAGCAGTGGAAATTTATATTATCTTTGCGGATAATAGGCCCTGAGGGGAGCATGTATAGAAGGATGGGCCCATGGATTAAGCCCTGGGGTACCCCACATGTAATGCTGACTCTCCTTCAGGAGAAATCATCAAGAGAGCCATAGTACTCACAACCCTGCAGATAGTTTTTGAACCAAGTTAAAACTGTGCCCGAAAGACCATCCCATTTTTCCAGCCTGGAAATAAGAACATCATGGTCCACTGTGTCAAATGCAGGTCGAGAAGTACCAAGACAGAAAGATTTATGTTATCCAGACTAACTCTAATGTCATTAACAACTTTAATTAGGGCTGTCTCAGTGCTATGCCTTGCACGAAAACCAGATTGGAATTTTTCAAATATAAAATTTGTATTTAAATATTCCAACAACTGCAGAAAAACCAGCTTCTCAAGAATTTTATTCAAAAACATCAGGTTTGAGATAGGCCTGAAATGATTGAGAATAGAGGAATCTAGGGTGTTCTTTTTAAGAAGGGGCTTAACTATGGCGGTCTTGAATGTGGAGGGAAAAATTCCAGTCTTCAGCTAGTGGTTGATAATACTCAGTATTTCTCCAGAAAGGCAAGTATAGACTTGAAAAAAAACTTGTGGGGAAGGGGTCAATGGCACAGGTGTATGGTTTGAGATTACTTACTACTTTGTCTAACAGTTTATCATCAACAAGGTTAAAAAAGGTAAAAGAGCTCCTGGAAATTGTTAGCTTCTTCCGAAGAGACGACCAGGAGACTCAGCAGTCTGACTTGAAATGCAAGTTTATTACACACAGCGGTCCACAGCGAGTTGGTAAAGAGCCTAAAGTGAATGAGTCTCTCACTTGAATATATACATAGGGACAGATGATCAGTTTATCAGCCTTTGTGTTGCTAACAAAGCACCAGTAAGGGAGTCAGGAAGTGATAGCGTCTGATTAGCTCATACATGGAAAAGAGGCACTGTTTGCTGACAAAGCATCAGTAATCAAAGACAGGAACTTACTGACTAATCAACTCACTCATTTCTATGCAAATTACCTCGTCAAAATGGCACAGTTAATGTATTTTACAACAGACAGCATACACAATTCTTCAGAAGCGAGACAGGGTCATTATCAACATAGACACGGTTTTGTTTAGTGGATATATCCAACCTTATATTGGCTATATTGTCTCTGATAAATGCTGCAAAGTCATCACATTTGGCTATGGAGAGTGATTCAGTGACTATTTTAGGAGAAGGATTTATTATTTTATCAATAGTTGAAAATAAAATGTGTGACTTGTCTTTGTTATTTGTAATTAAATTGGAAAAATAGACTTGCTTTTTAATGTGTTGATTGTAATTCATTAGACTTTCCTTTAAAATTCATAAGTCTTCCTCCACTTACGTTGTGCCATTTGGCAGTCTCCAGGGAGACCTGAAATTATTTGTTACTTTTTTAACTTTTAGAGGGGCCACTTGATCAATACTTTCTCTTAATCTCTTGCAGAAGCAGTCAACCCAGTCATTACAGAAAGATTGTAGGCAAGGAGAGGGAATTTTTGCTAAAAACAGCCATAAAATTGTCAGCAGTGTCAGAGTCAAGGTAGCGTTTCTTAATGGTACCTTCAGTATGATTAAACTCATTGAATATTAAAACAGTAAAAAATACACAAAAATTCTCAGAAATAGTAAAATCAACAACAGATGTGTTAACAATGGAAATCCCCAGAGATTAAAACAAGATCAAGAATGTGTCCCTGCTTGTGGGTGGGTTAATTTAAGTGCTGTATAAAATCAAAAGAAATCAACAGGTTGCTAAATTCCAAAACCCTAGCATTATCTATAGGCAAGTTAGTCACCCACTACTATGATCCTGATGAAATCAGAATTAGTAATTGACAGTAGCTTAGAAAATTAATCTAAAAATAGGACATTGTATTTAGGAGGCCTATAAACTGTGACAGACAGTATATTAGGTTTACATTTGAATAGCACTGCATTATATTCAAATGATGAAAAATGACCAAAGGACAGCAGCGTATGACCTAAAGAGGAAGAAAGGATGCTGGCTGTACCTCCCCCTCTCCGGCCATTTCTAATTCAAAAGGAGAAGCTGAAATTAAATGGGGTGGCCTCATTAAACACAGCCTGTCCATCTAGCCCTAACCATGTATGTTTCTGCTAAAAAGTTACAATCCAGATTTCTGCCACAAATAAGGTAATTATAAAAGATGTATTTGTAAGTGACCTTACATTCAAAACTGCCATATTAAGTTTAATTTGTGAGTTGTAATTTCTATATGATGAAACTGCGCAAGACATGGTCCTTGCAGGGGCACAGTTAAGAGATTAGCTCGTTTCACACCAATTGGTCTCTGTTTTGAACGTCTATTGTTAATTAAAACAGGAATACTCAGCTGTTTCTTATCGTTGATCTGGGAAAAGGGGCTTTGCCATGACAGTTTTCTGAAGGGTTTGCTAAAATTGATTCATTAACAGCATTAATAAAGTTTGCTATGGGGATATAAATTAGATTATGAAAATGAACATTAACATGGTGTATTACATTAGAAGTAAAAGTGACGTATTGAGATCCAGACACATCTCATTTTTGTACCGGATTGTGCATTATTTTGTTAAAGGAAACAACAGGTTGTAAGTGGCGAACACAGTGTTGCAGGTTTGCAGACAACTTTCGTGCACCCAGAAAATTTGGGTGAAGATCATCCTTTGCAAAAAAGTTCTTATTGCCCCCCAAAAAGGTTAAAGTTGTCTAAAAAAATCCACATTATACGCCGCGCATGTGGTGGAGAGCCAGGTGTGTAGGCTCAGTAATCTACTAAAACGCGCAATCCCTCGGCGTAACGTGGGAATTGTGCCGGAGATGAGAACATGCTTTATTTTGAACAGTTCCATGGTATTCAGTAAGTGGATAAAGTCCTTTTTTAGAGTCTCCGATTCTCTTTTAGGGATATCGTTAGTCCTGATAATATCTGAGTGATTTTTAAAAATAACTGCGATTCTCTCTGTAATATCAAGGATTCTGGCGCCTGGGAAACAATAGGAGTCCCCGATGGGCAGAGTTAATAGTGGTGCCAGCTGATCGAAGAGGCTAGATGCTCTGCTACTGGTACAGTCGGTGGGAGCAGGCAGTGGAGGCAGGGGATGAGACCCGGAATGAGCAGGGGAGGGCAAAACCCGCACAGCCGCGGCACCCGAGAGCGGTTTAAGGCTTGTTTGATACCGCAGACCCTTGATGACTTATAGCCATTTAGCCAACCATGTGTTCCATACTGTTGCAGTGTAATTTACAGCTGCATCTGGTCCCACTCCACAATTCCCATAGAGATCCATTAATGTATAGAGGTTACAATATAGCTTGTAAGAGTACCAGAAAATAAGGTATCAAGAGTCGTTTAATGTTGTTGGTGAGACGGATGTGTGCGGGTTGGACCCGTAATGCACGACTCAGAACACTGACGTAGTAATAAATGCCCGCAAGGGCTTTATTATGGGGAAATCCAAAATCGTAGTCACACAAGCAAAGTCCAAAAACTAATAAATCCAGCCAAACCAAAAATACAGTACCGAGGGAGAAGGCGGTCTTGAAATCGGTATCCATGCACAAGTTCAGTAACCAGAGTAGCTGCCAGCGGAGCAGAAGTACAAAACAGGGGTAAAGCAAAGTTCGTTGGTCGTGGGGCGTAGCAGGAGTCAGACCGAAGTCCTATCCACGGGGCAGAGGTACAAAACAGACAGCAGGCAAAACTCGTGGTCAAAAACAGGCAGTAGAAACGATGGTCAGTAAACAGGCTAGATCAATAACGGTAGTCAAAACAATGGAAACCGCTCAAGTGACAGTAGTAAACTAAAGGCAACAATTTTGCAAAGACATGACATGAACACTGATCTTATATGCAGGTCTAGACAGGTGCAGACACTTAGCTTGAGAGCAGCAAGAAATGGAAAACAGCTTGAGAAAATGAGACACGTAACAAGGCAATTAGTAAATCGTTAGTAGTTATCCTATCCTAGACCTGACATTAGTAAATTAGTAAATGACATGCATGAGAAACCTAAGGTAAACATGAACACATGGTTAGAGAGTTAGTATTACCCAATCCTGATCTAATGTTAGTAGATTAGTAAATTGACACGGGAGAATGAAACAATTAGGGAAGCGTGAGTGACAGCAAGAGAAAGAAACAGCATGAATGAGAGTGCATCTAGACAGCGTTTGTTGATTTTCTGCCGTCGGATCGTTAAGTATCTTTTTTACATTTGGTTTTAGCTGTGCGTTAGATAATTGAACCGCTTTGTCGTCATTGTGTAGCTGAGGTAAATCGCAGCAGTTAGCGATCTGTTTAAACTGACTTGTATCTAGTTTTAAGCCACAACCGGCCTTTTGTGTTGCTAATGTCAAGTACCTTCACCTGAGTGTATATATAGCGTGTCTACCACTCGTGCTACAGAGTGCATCAAGACAGCGTTTGTTGATTTTCTGCCGTCGGATCGTTAAGTATCTTTTTTACATTTGGTTTTAGCTGTGCGTTAGATAATTGAACCGCTCTGTAGTCGAGTCATTCTATAATTAGGGGTACATTTCATGTCCATGGGTGGTATTTATATATATTTATTAAAAATTAACTTCTAGCAATGATTAATTTATACTGGGGCACAGTTCTCTTCTATTCAATAAAAAAAATCCAACAGATCCATCATTTATTTTGTAGAAAATGCATCTTCTATACTGCAATTTGTCAGGTTTTTCTCTTCCAATTATCACTAAAACACATGTTTTTGTATAAAACATTCATTATTATTTCTTTACAGTAATCATTCAAATATGAGAAGGACTTTAAAAAAATATCTGGCTAATTTCTGTATGTGAAAACATCCATTTTGTGTGCAGCCAAGAAATATCTGTCAACTGTGTTACTCTTTGGAAAAACGCCTATAGAACAGCAATGGTTTGCTCCAAAGTCACACGTTCAACATCACGTGATGTCACTTCCTCTTTGGCGGGAATTCTAAAAACAGTGGGGTAAGTTTCTTCTCCCTCTCTTCAATATTTCATTAAAACTATTGTTTGCCTATAGCATAGGCTAATTGATCAACTGTGTTATAAATATATACTTGTGAACTTTGTTTAGATATTATATTTGCATATATGCAGAGAAAGTATAGAAAGATATGAGTTGATCAAGGGAAAGTGGTGACAGGTTCAAGATTAGCAGTTAGCACAGGGCCCTAAAATGGCTGAAATGTACCCCTGTAACACAGTTGACAGGGAGTAACACAGTTGACAACGTTGCCAGTGTATTGGTATATGAATTAATTTTGAATGAATGTTGTTGATAAAAACATTAATTAACTATTGTTATTACACATGCATTACATAGTAATAACCTAATAAACACGATATTAGTGATTTCATGGAGTATGTATGATTCTGATATGATTCAGTAATTTCAAATTATAACTACACATAGTAATTACCTAAAATGCATGATTAACATCAGAAGAGATTAACCTAACCTATCTAAATAGTACATATTACAATGATTTCATGAAGTATGTATGGTTTAGATAGGATTCAGTGCTTTCAAGTGATTATTACATAGTATTGACCTAAGAACATGATTCACATTAGGAGATATTAACCATCTAAACAGTACATATTACAGTGATCTTATGGAGTATGCATGATTTTGATATGATTCAGTGGATTCAAATGATTATTACATAGTAACAGCGTGATTTATATTTTAGGGAGATGAAGGTGTCTGCTGCAGAGAAGCAGCGCCAGTACAGGGCTCGGCGAAATGCTGATCCTGAGAGAAGGGCAGCATATTTACAGAAGCACAGAGAGACATGGCATAGGGAGAAAACACAAGGGAAGGTGAAGACAGTGAAAGATTTAAGTGAGAGAGAGAAGAAAGAGAGCATATTGGAGAAAAGCTCAGTGCCAGAGCAGAGAGAGAAAGCAAGTGATGGAGAACCAGCTTACTCCACCCGAGAGTCCTGAAGTTGATCCACAGCCTCAGATGTTAAGGTAGAGATTTGTTGACAAAACAACAATAGATTTAACAATATATTTGATTACAAAATGAGGGTGAAAAGACTAAAGGCCTGTCATCCTTATTGTGCCCAGCATAGTTCAACACATGATCAGTATTGTAACACTTTGTGTATCATTTCAGACAGAGAACAGCTGGAAGGGAAAAAATCAAGAGAAGGGAGTCCAAGCTATACAGGGAGATTCAGGCTCTGAAGGAATCCCTCAAACATCAACAAAGACGAACTGACAAGTACAGAAAAAGACTTGAGTTTTCCAGATCGAAAACTCGGCGCCTGTTAGGGAGGATTCCTGTGTCAAGAGAGGTCCACAAAACATTAGTTTTTCCACCATGCCCTAGTGGACAATATTACCAAAGAGTATGCCTCTACCAAACACACAAAAAACAGGCAGGTAATCGCAACTCTGGTGTCAGGACGGATCCTCAAAAAATATGGGTTCAAAAAAAGAGTTCAGGAGACCCTTAAAATATCAAGGAAACAGCAGAGCCAAAGTGATCGGTCATCTCAGTCAGTCATCTCCAACAAGCAGAAGTACAAATCTCTCTGGTATAAACTGCATGACCAAGTTCAGTCCTTCTTTACAAGAGATGAAATTCTAAAGAAAAACCCCACAGAAGAAAAGAAAAGAATTCTAAAAGCCCTTCTAAAACCCCTATTAGAAACCGAAAAAATAACACAGGACTCATACAAACCACCTTGTACCCACAGCAAGTGTTACCCCCCGGATCTATGGAACACCAAAAATACACAAGAAGGACTCCCCACTACGCCCCATAGTGGACAGCACCGGATCAGTCACTTACAACCTATCTAAAGCTCTGGTCGAAATCATCAAACCCATCCTTGGACTCACAGAACATCACTGCAAAAACTCTATACAACTGGCAAAAGAACTCAACAACATGACAATAGAAAGAGATGAGATCCTCATTTCACATGACGTTGTCTCACTCTCCACATTGCACAAGAACGCCTCAGGAATGATAGGACACTCAAAAAACGCACTGATCTCACAGTCAATGACATATCTGGACTCTTACAATTCGTCGCCAAATCCACATATTTCCAATTCAAAAACATAATATACAGACAAAAAGAAGGTTTCGCAATGGGAGATCCACTATCCGCCATAATGAGTAGTCTTTTCATGGAAGACCTGGAAATCAGAGCCATCACCACAGCACCCACACACTGCAGACCCACCCTCTGGAAAAGATACGTTGACGACATCCTGGAAAAAATAAAACATGGACACACACAAGAACTCACAGACCACCTAAACAACATGGACAGCACTGGAAACATCAAGTTCACCCACGAGGAGGAAACAAACAAGACCATAGCATTTCTGGACATGAAAATTCACCACAAAGACGACGGCAGCATAAAAATCTCAGTATACAGAAAACCAACACACACAGACCAATATCTACTCTGGACATCCGAACACCCAACAATACACAAACTGTCAGTAGTCAGAACTTTATACCAACGGACCAGCATCATCACAGATGAAGAGGACAGACGAGAGGAGGAGAGGCACATCCAACAAGCACTTACACTCTGCCAATACCCTAAATGGGCCATAAACAAAGGAAAACAGCAAGCCCAAAACAAACAAAATAAACAAAAGGAACGGAAAACAAAACACACACAGAAAACCGAGGAAAACAACAAAGGCATAGTAACAATACCATACATCCGGGGGATAACAGAACCAATACAAAGGATCATGAAAAAACACAGAATAGCCACAGCAGTAAAACCTCACACAAAACTACGACAACTTTTAGTTCACCCTAAGGACAAGGTAGAACAGGACAAAAAATGCAACGTAATCTACGAAATACCATGTAGGTCGTGTAAAAAAAACATACATTGGAGAGACAGGAAGGACTTTCAGCATCAGAAAGAAAGAACACCAAAAGGAATGTGAGAAGGAAACAACAGGAAGACTCACAAGAACACAAAAAGAAAAAGCGGAACAAGAAAACCTAAAATCAGCAATATCAGACCACTGCAAAAGAAACAATCACATCATGGACTGGGACCACGCAAAAATCATTGGGTCAGAAAACAATAAACACAAACGCTGGATCAAGGAGGCGGTTGAAATCAGGAGGCGGGCCAACGGCACCATCAACAGGGACGAGGGAGCATACATGCTCTCACACACCTGGGACTCTCTCCTCCAGAGGACAACGGACGGCGGGGGGCGTGGCCAGCCCGACGGATCTGTCAAGATCTGTCAGGCTGGCCACCCCTGATAAAACATCAGCTGACGACGCATCACAGCTGTCAGGTGACGCTTTGAGGAAGACTGCAGATGTCAGTCGAAACTGTCAGGTAAATACAATCTATTATCTCATTGTCTGAACAAAAGAAACTAAAACATTTATTAGAGATGAAAGCAGTCGCCTCACTGCTGGAAAATCACAAACAATAACAAGAGGGAAGATAAAGAAACAGAAGAGGTTTCTTAATGACACCATGAGGAACCTGCACAGGAGATTCCTCCTCGAGAGCCCCAACTGCAGGATCTCCTATTCATTGTTCTGCCGTATGCGGCCCTTCTGGGTGGTCCAGCCATCCATAGCAGACAGAGAGACCTGCCTTTGCAAGGTACATGAAAACCTCACCTTCCTTGTAGAGAAGCTCCATTCACTCTGACTGATTGGGACCACTGACTTGGAGGAAATGGCAGAGTCCACATGCTGCGACCCAAACTCCAAGGCCTGCATGTACAACGAATGTCAAGATTGTAAAGATAGAGACTTTCCCGTTGCAAATGAGATGGATTTGCAAGAAAGTGTTCTTTATACACAGTGGACCACAGACAGTTCTAAGAGAGAAGAAGAACAAGGAAGGTGAAAAGGAGAAGGTGTCCGTCAAAATGACCGTGAAAAAGAAGACCGAGACGACTGTGCAGGACCTGCTGGAGCTATTCCAACGCCAACTTACCAACTTTAAAATACACCTTTTTAACATCAAACGGCAATTCGGCTTCAACTGGGAACTGAAAAGGAACATGACAGACCAGGAATGCATTATTCATATTGACTTTTCGGAAAACTACGCCTGCAAGTACTACTCTGAGATCCAAACAGTACACTTTGCATCGAATCAGCAGCAGGCAACACTCCACACTGGAGTTCTATATGTTGGTGGGGTGGAAGACCCTGTGTGCTTTGGCACAGTCAGCCCATCCAAGGAAAAAGGCCCTGCAGCCATATGGACTCATCTGTCCCCGATACTCGACCTGGTCAAGGCGTCTTACCCCAATGTACCCAGGGTGCATTTTTTCAGTGATGGGCTGTGCACACAGTACAGGCAGAAAGGGAATTTCTGTCATGTTCTGAGTTTGTTTTGTTATTCTGTCATGTTTAGTACTGTCAGTTTCTGTAGCATACACTTTTCCATGTTTTCCGCAGCCTTGCGTTCTGTGCTGTATCTCTCGCTTCCTCTCACGGAGTTTTACTTTCGTTTCTGTACACTTCGTTTGTATTACCCTGCACTACTAATTATTATATAGGACTTATTAATTACTAACCGGCTAAACACGGGTGTGGTTAACTAATCTACTAACGTCAGGGTTTAATAGAATTATTACTAAAACAAACTAACAATTTAGTTCTCATCACGTTTCCACAGCTGTTTAGTGTTTCCGTACGTATCCAGTCATTGTCGTGTTTACTAATTTACTAACGACAGGGCTAGGATAGGATAACTACTAACGATTTACTAATTGCCTTGTTACGTGTCTCAGCTTTCTAGCTGTTTTCCATTTCCTGCTATTCTCAAGCTAAGTGTTTGCACCTGTCTACACATGCATTTATACCTGCTGTTTTTGTCCCTCGTTGCGAGTTCGTCATCTAAATTACACGTTAGTCTGTTACCTGTTTTTCCCTCCCGAGTTAAGCATGTCTGTTTCAGAGTCTGTTTCGTGTTTGAGTTCGGTTTTGTTTGTTTCTGTTAGTTCCGAGTTAGTGAGTTTTTGTGGTCTGTTCTTTTGTTAATTTGTTTTTCTTCTGATTGATTTCCTGGCTTCGACCTCTGTCCGTGTTCTCGCGACCCTTCTTTTGGATTTTGTTTTTGTATCTCTGCCGTGTCTTCCCGTGATCGACCCCTGCCTGTTTGACTTCCCCTTGGACATTGATTTTGTACCTTGATCTGGATATTAAACCTGGTTTGTCGCACTCCTGCCTGCGTTTGGGTTCCTATCCTACGGATCGTAACAGTACAAACTCGCCATCTGGGACCCAGCAGGCCTATCTACACTATGGAGATCGACCCCTTCGGCTCAGATTCCTATGAGGAATACCTCATGGGGATCTGGGGGCAAAATCCGGAGTTTGCCCGCCGTCATGCCGACCACCACCCATCACCCCGGACTCCTCAACCCAGCTCCCACTCCATTAGGCTCGGAGTTATCTCTCTCCATCAGGACAGCTCCGAGCCTAGCCACAACCTGAAACCATCTACCTTTAATGGTACCCGTCTTGCCCTTTGCCCAGGGGGCTGTGGGCCCGGGAGGAAACGATGCGGTCCTGGTTCCCGGCTCCGTCGACGGGCTCGGCCACCCGTTGACGGAGGATCCATCGTCTTTCCTTCCCAGCCCAAGCCTCCTGTCCCGTCCCGTTCCGTCCCAGCTCTCCTGTCCCGTTCCGTCCCAGCTCTCCTGTCCCGTCCCAGCTCTCCCGTCCCGCCCCGTCCCAGCTCTCCCGTCCCGCCCCGTCCCAGCTCTCCCGTCCCGCCCCGTCCCAGCTCTCCCGTCCCGCCCCGTCCCAGCTCTCCTGTCCCGCTCCGTCCCAGCTCTCTCACGGAGTTTTACTTTCGTTTCTGTACACTTCGTTTGTATTACCCTGCACTACTAATTATTATATAGGACTTATTCATTACTAACCGGCTAAACACGGGTGTGGTTAACTAATCTACTAACGTCAGGGTTTAATAGAATTATTACTAACACAAACTAACAATTTAGTTCTCATCACGTTTCCACAGCTGTTTAGTGTTTCCGTACGTATCCAGTCATTGTCGTGTTTACTAATTTACTAACGACAGGGCTAGGATAGGATAACTACTAACGATTTACTAATTGCCTTGTTACGTGTCTCAGCTTTCTAGCTGTTTTCCATTTCCTGCTATTCTCAAGCTAAGTGTTTGCACCTGTCTACACATGCATTTATACCTGCTGTTTTTGTCCCTCGTTGCGAGTTCATCATCTAAATTACACGTTAGTCTGTTACCCGTTTTTCCCTCCCGAGTTAAGCATATCTGTTTCCGAGTCTGTTTCGTGTTTGAGTTCGGTTTTGTTTGTTTCTGTTAGTTCCGAGTTAGTGAGTTTTTGTGGTCTGTTCTTTTGTTCATTTGTTTTTCTTCTGATTGATTTCCTGGCTTCGACCTCTGTCCGTGTTCTCGTGACCCTTCTTTTGGATTTTGTTTTTGTACCTCTGCCGTGTCTTCCCGTGATCGACCCCTGCCTGTTTGACTTCCCCTTGGACATTGATTTTGTACCTTGATCTGGATATTAAACCTGGTTTGTCGCACTCCTGCCTGCGTTTGGGTTCCTATCCTACGGATCGTAACAATTTATACCTGTTCTGTACCAAGCTGCAGCAGTGGGGGTTCCAGTCCGGCAACTTTTATGAGGCAAGCCACGGGAAGGGTGCTCCAGATGGAGTTGGAGGCCTCCTGAAAAGGACGGCGGACAGGCTTGTCAGCCATGGGACGGACATTCCCAATGCTGAGGTATTCTTCAACACGCTAGTGGATGCACAGATCGCAGTAAAACTGTTCTACATCACTGAGGAGAATGTAGACGAGGCCATAAGGATGATGCCAGACAATCTCCCGGTGGTGCCATCAACCATGCGTATTCATCAAGTAGAAACAGTTACCCTGGGAGAAATCACTTACCGCGATGTGAGCTGCCTCTGCTCCACAAGACAGACCATTGAGTGTCAGTGTGATACCAAAGCCTTTACCTTTGAGGTTCAGGCAACCGCTCCAACACAGGATGAGAACACTCAGTCTGAAATCCCATGGCAAAACAAAGACATCATCGGCCAGTGGTGTTGTCTGAAATATGATGATGACATTTATCCGGGCACTATTCAAGACGTGAGTGAAACGCATGTTGAGGTGAAATGTATGCACCGGGCTGGAGTTAACCGTTTCTTTTGGCCAGTGCGGGAAGATGTCCTATGGTATTTGCATGAAGATATCATCAGACTGATAACTCCTCTAACGTCTGTGACCGCACGTCACATGGAGATTGACAGAGACGTATGGTCCAAGATCTCAGACCTGTGAACTGTCTGAAACAAACAAAAGAAACACAAAGATAGCATAGACTAGGGTCAGTTGTAAAAGAAGAATAAATCTGTATTAACAGTATCTTGGTAAACAAAGGGAGTATGAAAAGGGCAAATGAAATGGTAGGAGAGAGGAGAAAAGTAAAGGCAAAGGAGAAAAGCTTTTCTCTTTCAGAAGATGTACTCATGCATTTTATGTTTCTGCTAAGAGCTATGGCTGTCAAAGTTTTAATGTTAAAATGAAATGTTTATCTATTCATTGAAATTGAAGTTTTAATAGTTGTTTTTTTATGAAATTGAAGTTTTAATGAAATTGAAGTTTATGATTAAGTCTGTCAAAGTTTGAATGTTACAATGAATTTTTTATCTATTCAATAAAATGATACCATAACTGCAGCTAACACTTTTGTGTTATCAAAATAAAGTTTTTGTGGTCCTAAATAAAGCTTATCTTGTTCTCTTAATATGTCCTGTCAACTGTGTTACTCCTGTCAACTGTGTTACTTACTAGTTTTTATGTTATAAATCTATTAAATGTTGGCTCAACTGTAACAAAAATGATGGTGGATATCACCAGTGAGGTAAGTCATACATAAGGACATTGAATAAACTCTAAATTCAGTGTAATGTGGATTTATGTAGAAAAAATATTCAACCGTGATGATAGCATCCAATAGAATGACCATTATCCAGCTCAAAATTCATATTTTGAAATCAGTTGGACAGCCAACATCAAAATCCCTGGTGAATAGACTCAAGACTTTCAAAAACTGTTCTACTTAATTCATGTTTTCTATGAGGCAACATTTGTCCGTAACACAGTTGACAAATTAATGAATCAAATGTGTATTTTCATTAAAATATTGATATGGTCATAAGCTTAAGCATGGCAATTAATGAATTTAGCACATTAAGGGGGTATATTATGTAAAAAAGTAGTTTATTTATTAAAAAGGTGTACTGAGTTTTCCACCTTATGGTTGATATGAAATGTACCCCTAATTATAGAATGACCCAGTCATTGTGTAGCTGAGGTAAATCGCAGCAGTTAGCGATCTGTTTAAACTGACTTGTATCTAGTTTTAAGCCACAACCGTCCTTTTGTGTTGCTAATGTCAAGTACCTTCACCTGAGTGATTTAACCCTGCAAGCAGCTGAATGCAATCGGTAATTAGCAAATAGTGCATAAATTAAAGCAGAGGCTGCCGTGAAGTACGGCAGCCTCATCAGCAATTTGTAAGACTTGTCTGTTTGTTCTTATCTTTTCAGCACCTACCATGTGTTTAACCCCCATTCCTCTGTGCTATATACCTCGAGCCTGGAGGTTCAACCACCGCAGGCGCTGCCCGGTTAACTTGGTCTGCCCACCCCTGTCCCTTCATAAGGAACTCTCAGTGGTGGGTGGACTATGGAACTGCCGCTCAGCTGTCCAGAAAACTGACTTCATCACTGCCTACGCCAAGGTGAAGTCCCTCCACATCCTGGATCTCACTGAGACCTGGATCACTCCAGATAACACAGCCACTCCCGCTGCTCAGTCTGCTGGCTATTCCTTCTCCCACACCCCCAGGGCCTCTGGCCGAGGCGGGGGTACTGGGTTGCTCATTTCCTCATCCTGGAAATTTTCTATTCACACTGCACACTGCCTGAAATTCTCCTCTTTTGAGTTTCATGCAGTCACTGTAACCCACCCATCTACACTTAACATTGTAGTTCTCTATCGCCCTCCAGGTCCGCTCGGTGCTTTCCTGGATGAACTGGACACTCTCCTGAGCTCCTTCCCTGAGGATGGCACCCCTGTAATCCTACTGGGAGACTTCAACCTCCATCCAGAGAGATCCCAGCTACCCAGTGTCGCCTCACTCTTCCAGTCCTTCGCTCTCATTCAATCCCCATCACCTGCCACCCACAAGGCTGGTAACCAACTAGACCTTGTACTCACCAGGAGCTGCGTCACGTCTGAACTCACGGTGACCCCGCTCCACGTATCGGACCATTTCTATATTTCATTCTCTCTTTCCCTCCCACTCTCCCTCAACCCTATTAACGCCTCTCTCAGTCTCTCAACTAACTTTGTCCTCTTGTCTCCAAAACAGCTCGACCATCACCCCCCTCCCTGTGGCTGACAGATTCTCTCAGATCCAGCAGAACCCTGCTGCGAGCCGCTGAGAGAAAGTGGAGAAAATCCAGATCCCCAGATGACCTAGCCTCCTATCACACTCTGCTGGCAGCCTTCACAGCTACAACTACATCGGCTAAGGCTTCTTTTTTTCAGTCTAGAATTAATGCATGTGTGTCTAATCCACGGAAACTCTTTTCCACCTTCTCCTCCCTGCTTATCCCCCCTCCGCCCCCTTCACCCTCCTCCCTCTCTGCAGATGACTTCCTGACCCACTTCGAGGGGAAAGTGGCCATGATCCGCAACTCCTTCACACCTCAGGTGACACCCCACATACCGAACCCATCACCACACTGTCGTCCTTCAAGACTCTGGAGGACGCAGATGTGCTCCAACTTGTGACGCACCATCGCGCAACCACCTGTCCACTGGACCCCATCCCGTCGGCAGTCCTCCAGTCAATATCCGCTGAGCTCGTTCCATATCTGTTTTCTATTATCAACACCTCCCTAACCTGCGGCCATGTTCCTGCTGTATTTAAGACTGCCCGTGTATCCCCACTCTTAAAAAAAAACCTAGCTTGGACCCCTCTGATGTCAGGAACTACCGTCCTGTATCTCTCTTGCCCTTCCTGTCCAAAACCCTTGAACGAGCTTTCCATAACCAACTGTCTGTTTTTCTCCACCAGAATAACCTGCTTGACCCCCATCAGTCCGGCTTCAGAACCGGACATTCCACGGAAACTGCTCTCCTGGCCGTGACCGAGGCACTTTCCAATGCTAGAGCCTCATCCCTCTCCTCTGTCCTGATTCTACTTGACCTGTCTGCAGCATTTGACACGGTCAACCACAAACTCCTGATCTCTACACTTTCTGAGATGGGCATTTCTGGGACTGCCCTCTCCTGGTTTGTATCGTACCTCACTGATAGATCCTACCAAGTCTCTTGGAAGGGTTCCGTTTCTGCACCCCATCCCCTGTCTACAGGAGTCCTGCAGGGATCTGTACTTGGTCCTCTGCTGTTCTCCATTTATACAAAGTCTCTTAGTTCAGTAATCAATTCACATGGCTTCTCATACTATAGTTATGCTGACGATACTCAACTCTTCCTTTCTTTCCCTCCCTCTACCCAACAGGTGAAGGAGAGGATATCTGCTTGTCTGGCCGACATCTCTGAGTGGATGACTACCCATCACCTGAAGCTCAACCTCGACAAGACAGAGCTCCTCTTCATGCCATACAAAACCTCCCCACTACTTGACCTCTCCATCACCGTTGACGGGACCGTGGTGGCTGCCTCCCGCTCTGCAAAGAACCTGGGGGTGGTCCTAGATGACCAGCTGGACTTCAAAGACCACATCAGGGCGACGGCACGGTCCTGCAGGTTTCTCCTGTACAACATCAGGAGGATTCGACCGTACCTGACCACCTACTAGTTTTTTCTGACTTATTTTATTTTTATTTTTTAAAAGCCCCTGAAAACCCTCAAGAAACGCCTACAGAGGAAGCAAACAGCAGGCCTAAGAATTCGAAGAGGAAAAACCGTAAGTTTTAAGTTTTTTTCTCTAAAACAAAAAAAAGTGTACTCAGGCGTGAAAGCATGTGTGTTTGTGTGTACTTGTGTGTACGTTTTAAATTAACTATGCTTAAAGTATTTTTCATTTAGAATTTTTTAAATTTAAATTATATATATATTTTTTTTGTGTTTGCGTGTGTGTGTGTTTGTTTTAAATTAAATGTATGCTTATTCAAGTATTTTTAATAAAATTATTTTTTTCTTATGGACGGTAAAATAACAGATGAAATATTGGAGTTGGTGATCGACCGCGATATTTTAAAACCCTCTGAAGAAAGGCGACCGAGCAAACGTGGGTCCACAGACCAAAGTACAGCGCAAGAACCGGGCCAAACAACTCGAGACAAAAGCCGTACAAACAGAGGACAACTGGGGCCTTCCGGAGACGGTCTCCAAACAGCTCTTAGGTATCTTTGATAAAATTGTGGTCAATGATTGCCGGCGAACAGCTCACTATAACAATTTTCTGACAATTGTACACAAGCATTTAAAGTAAAAAATGGCTCCGAAAAGACATCGTATGTGTCCTTGTTCAGAGGGGTCCAGTGGTAAAAGCCACTGATAATGCTGAAAACCACAACACTAACCGTTTAAAATGTTAACCCGCATCTCTTAGCGCCCGTTGAGGATGTTAATCAAAGCTCTATTAACACGCATGAAACAAGTAATGAAGCTGTAGAGCATGATGTTTTTGCAGGGTTATTAAACGCGCTGGACGCTGTAAACCGTGAACGCGCTTCCTGTGTTGAAACAGATACGAACCCAAATAACTCGCATTACAGAACTAGAGCTGTCCCAAAACCCTGCAGATAATAACATGCATGGTCTTACAGAAGTCAAACAAAATGGTAGGGGTATTGATGACACAGACATTCAGGTGATACGTAGGCCCACATTCAACAGTACAGAAATTTGGCTCCGTTTTAACTTTGCATCTATGTACGATGTTGACAACTACTATAGTTTACTGACTATAGTTCGCAAGTTGTCGAGCCCCAACGATGTCGTACAACTATAATTAAGGGGTGGTTCACTGTCTGAGTGTGTAACTGTCCAGCTAAACGGCGATAATATTGAATTGGAAATTTTTTTGAACATGATTGAAAAGTTGATAAAGCAATTTTGATATCCTGGCGGATGAAACTCTGATGCTTGTGGCTAACATTATTCAGAAGCCTAATGGTGGTACAGGAGACCGGCAAAATTATCCACGTCTCAAGAGCGAAATCATTCGCAAAAAACTAAAACATTTAATCGTTATCTACAACCGCGGTAACAACCTATGTTTTGCAATGTGTTTGACACATCTTTTAAATCCGACATAAAAAATGTGTGAAGCTGAAAGAGAGGCTGAACAATTATAATGTTCCGTAGGTTTGGGTGTTCAGGACAAGGTTTGTTTTTCGGACATTCAAATGTTTGAGAGGTTTTTAAACATCAAGATTGTTGTGTTGTCACACAGTACAAATAACGGGGTCTTAGTTTCAAACATCCAATGCTATACATGTAAAAACTCTATTCCTCTACCTCGATGGCATGCACTATTATGGCATCAAGTCGTTGAAAGGCTTCTTAGGCAGTCAATATGTTTGTACCTTTTGTTACATGCCGTACACATCGAAACCTTGCCACAAATGCTTACATCATTGTAACATCTGTTTACACGCAGATTGTTTTAAACATCAGTCAACCAAGATAAGATGTAAGGACTGTATGCAAATCTGTCGGTCGAGTTTTTGCTATGCAGAACATAAAGTTTTGAAACGGCAGAAGTCTAGCGGTAAGATGCTCAGTTTCTGTGATACATACAAGTTCTGTGACAAATGTGCACTAACATATGTTGTCAGTAAACATTCTAAACCACACACATGCACCGGTAGTCTAAAGCTCTGCACAGCCTGCAAGGCTTTATTGACCCCTGAAGTTGAACATGCGTGCTACATACAACCTGTGAAAACTGAACAACCAAGCGTACGTTATGCGTTTTATGAATTTGAGTGTCGGCAGGACCATGGTGAACACATTGCAAATTTCATATGTTGCATTGATTTTAATGGCGAGCGTTGGACTGCAGAGGGCGATAGTTGTGTACAGGCTTTTTTAAAGAGGTAACGAGCACCAAAGTACAAGGGCTATACATTCATTGCACATAATTCGAAGGGGTATGACGGGTACCTGCTGATGCAGTATTTAGTTAAGCAAGGTGTGACACCAAACATCATAGCACAAGGCAGCAAACTCCTATGTGTTACAGACGATGCTTTTGGACAGAGGTATGTTGATTTACTCTGTTTCCTGACTATGAAGCTTAGTGACATGCCCCGCGCTCTAGGTTTTGACAATGTAAAAAGGGGGCATTTTGCCTGTTGCCTGTTTTTCTGAGTCTGTGTTTCGTGTTTTAGTTAGGTTTTTAGTTTCTGTTTGTTTCTTAGTTCTTGTTTCTAGTTGTTCGTTTTTGTTGTTCGTTCTTTTGTTTATTTTTCCGTGCCCTTGATTTCCTGGCTTTGACCTCAGTCCGTGTTCTCGCGACCCTGCTTCTGGATTTTGTTTTGTACCTCTGCCGTGCCTTCCTGTGATTGACCCCTGCCTGTTTTGACTTCCCTTTGGATATTGATTTTATACCTTTGTCTGGACAATAAACTTAGTTTTTGTGCACTCCTGCCTGCTACTGGGTCCCTATTCCACCGGACGTAACATTTAGACCCATTCCAATGCATTACAATAGCCTCGGTGTGTATGAAACAATACTGCACAAGCTTTTTGTCCAAAAACACCATTGCAGTCACATTGCCTGATAATTATGCGTGACAGCAGAAAGCATTTTCCACAGCATCCATTCCATGGTTAGAATATGTGAGCCATCGGGAAAAGTTTTTCATTCAACATGCCTTGAACTGGGGTGAGGTTAAGATGGGTAACTATCATCTAGACGGGTATTCAGAGTCGGACGGTGTACATACGGCTTATGAATTTGCTGGATGTTTCTTTCATGCTTGTCCCCAATGTTATCAATCAAACACGATTAACCCTCTCACAAAAACAGACTTTGGTTCAATGTATCACAAATTTCAAGAGAAAATTGACACTTTGCGCAGCGTATACAACCTGAATGTTGTCGTGATGTGGGAGCACGAATGGGTAATCGTGAGAATCCCGAGGTTCAGGAGTTCCTGAGACATGACTATCCGGAACGTCTGGAGCCTCGGGATGCTCTGTTTGGTGGTCGAACTAACGCGTTGCACCTTTACTACAAAGTTCAAGAAGGTGAGCAAATACACTATTTTGATTTCACCAGTCTATACCCGTTTGTGAACAAAACTAAAGTTTACCCGACAAATCACCCCATCATAATCTTCCGTGACTATGAACCGATCAAAAACTATTTTAGTCTGATCAAAGCCAGGGTCTATACCCCAAGAAACCTTAAAATACCAGTGTTGCCGTACAGAGTCTCTGGTAAATTAATGTTTCCACTTTGCCGGTCCTGCGCGGAATCTGAGCATCAAGGTTGCTGTCAACATTCTGATGATATGCATTCTCTCACAGGTGTACGGTGTACCGTTGAATTGATTAAAGCTATTGAAAAAGGTTACATCATCGATAAAATTTTTGAAATCTGGCATTTCCAAGATCGGTCCCGAGTCTCTCTTCAGTGACTGACTACATTAAGACACATGTAACTACTTAGTGCAGATAGTCTATTTTTTCTCGCCTGCGAGACAGTTTTACGCAACTGAGACACGCGTTGCTCCTGCAGTTAAAGGGCAAACAAGAATCATCATGCTTTACCCCTCTTGGGTTTCTGATGATTCTGACAAGGCTACATATGTGCAGAGTTACTGGGAGAAGGAGGGCGTCCGATTAGACCCAAACAATATTTCCGTAAACAAAGACAAAAAATGTCAAAACTGTTTTTAAATAGTCTTTGGGGCAAATTTGGTCAGAGAAGCAATCAGACAAACACGACCTTGATCCGTGATCCCGAACGGTTTCTGCAATTCATGTTTTCAGACGAGTATGACATCTCACACTTTTCATTTCTTACCGAGACAGTAGCCCTGGTCCAGTGGAGACTTGCAAAGGGTTTCCCAAAACCACCCAGATACAGCAATGTGTTCATCGCGGCCTTCACCACCGCTTATGCCCGGCTCGAACTTTATGAGCTCATGGATAAAATGCCTGACAGAGTTCTGTACCACGACACAGATTCTGTAATCTTTGTGAGCCGTCCGGGCGACTGGATGCCTTCTCTCTGCGATTTTTTGGGTGAATTGACTAGTGAGCTAGACCCTGGTGATCACATTGTTGAATTTGTTTCAGGAGGACCCAAGACGTACGGCTATAAAACACTGCTCGGTAAAACTTGCATGAAAGTGAAAGGTATAACCCTACATCATACTAACACACAAGTTGTCAAACTTTCATCCCTCACAGACTTGGTACAACACTATGTACAGAATCCAGAGGCCCCAGCTCGTGAAATTATGACCAAAACAAATTGTTAGGAATAAGAGAGGTTTCTCTCAACACACGCACAGTTTCTAAAATATTCAGAGTGGTTTACAACAAAAGGGGACTGCTCCCGGATTTCAAAACCTTACCATATGGATTCTAGACAAGTGCTTGGGGGTGAAGGATTTGACAATCGTCTTCAGCATCCTTTTTCGTGCATAATCTCAGGCCCCTCAAACAGTGGTAAACCTGATTTTGTGAAAACACTGCTCGAAAATGCACAACATGTATTGTCGAAAGTGCCGCAGAACATTGTATGGTTTTATTCGTGCTGGCAACCCATGTTTGATGAAGTGCTTCATAAAATAAAGAATGTACATTTTGTAGAAGGGCTTCCTGAATCTTTGACCGATGAAGTTTTGCTACCTTTGCACAAAACCAATATGGTCATTGTTGATGATCTTATGCAAGCGGCCAGTCAGAGCTCTGAAAATTAGAGCTTTTACCAAGTATACACACCATAGAAACCTAAGCATCATATATCTTGTGCAGAATCTTTTCTTCCAGGGTCGAAACAGCCGCACAATAAATCTTAATGCAAACTATATTGTTCTGTTCAAAAATCCAAGAGATAAAATGCAAGTTAATGTTTTGGCCCGACAAATGTACCCCAGAAGTTTTTCCTAGAATGTTTTGATGATGCTACCAGAAAACCTTATGGATACCTGTTGGTGGACTTAAAAGCACAGACGCCTGAGGAATACCGCATCAGAACTGGTTTGTACGCTCCAGAGTGGCCGGTTGTTTATGTGCTAAATAAAAAGTAATATGTCGACTCGTATTAAACGGAACTGGAGTCTTCTAAAAGCTCTATTTGAAGGTAATGCCCGGCAAAGACGGGGTATATTACAGTCTGCTTCTGATGAACTCAAACACAATTTGTGAACTAGCTCTCAATGTTTTACATAGTAATATTCCCCTAACGAATACACAACTGAAAAAAATAAGAAAACAAAAGGCCTGTATTAAACTGTTGGCTAACAAAAAAACCTCAATTAAATTTTTTTTTAAAGTTATAAATCAAAGTGGCAGCTTCCTTCTGCCTCTACTGAGTGTTGCAATACCTTTTCTAACCAGTTTGATAGCTGGTCAAATATGGAACATGCGCAAAAGATGTTTCTGGTACCTCAAAGTCAGATGGACAAATTAAAGAATCTTACTTTTACACCTGAACCCATCCGACAAACTGTTGAAAATGATTTGGATCAAACCATACGCAACATATTGTCAAGGACTGATGTTGTGCCTCACGAGAAGGCAAAAATGTATACGATTGCTCTACAACGTTTCATAGCTCTGATCAAACAAGGTGATGCTGAAACACAACATTTGACCCTATCAATGCCTGTCGAGGCTCACGATACTGTAAGACCTGAGACCGCCCGAGTTGATGATGTTTTACAAAGTGTGCCCCCTAGAAGCCGGAAAAATGCCACGTACGTATTGGATAAAATTTCAAAATCAGGAGATGTGGTAACGTGGAACGCTGACGGGGAGTTTGTGTTTAAAGGCACCGCCGTAAGTGGCTCGCATATGTTGGACCTAATAAAGAACATAACAGCACCTCACAAGATTTCTGAGAATAGAAGACCCAGGGGTTGGGGTGAATTTATAGAGGCTGTGGCTATGCTTAACATGCCTCTTTCTGTTATACCTAATCAAAATGTTCACGACAAGAGAAATCGGCACAAAAAAACACCAAATGCTGTTGTATTTACACCGATGACACCAGAGCCCGGTCCTAGGGCTGTTTTCTCATCACCTGTTTTAGACCATTCAGCGTGGTTAGATTTCTGAAGCAGTGTGTACTTGTGGGTGTTTTAAATGATGAAAATGTCAAGTTTAACATGTTTTTATTTTACAATAAAATACATAAAGTAAAAACCAAACGAAACATGCTTGTTTTTCTTTTCAACAACCGTGACAGATCTTAAACATTTCGCCACAGCATGCCGTCTGTACACAGTTTAACATGTTTTTAAGACATTTATTAAAATATATTTTGTCAACATATCTTGACGCCATAGCATCGTTCTTTTTCAAATTATCAGAGTATAGGTCTATAATGTGGCTAAACGGAACCCCTTTGGCCCTGTTGTGTAGATAAAATATGACCACACTTTGCGCTGAGCGGGTCTTGCACCTGTACAGTGTTGCAAATAATCCTTGTGCAGTTCTTTTGCAGAAAAGTGTTGATGCTATCTGGTAAGTAAATGTAGTCAGGTGGGTTGCCGTAGGAGTCGAAAAATTCGCCTGTCTTATCCGCACACACATACAAGGCCAACCAGTGCTCTCCAGGCTTATTTCGAGGGTGTGTTCACAATGTACAAGGCGGGTAAATTATTAATTTTATTATCCGGTAGCTCATCGCAGGCCACCGTTCCATAAAAGTAATTTGCGGTGTAAGGATTGTTACCCAAAATAGCATCTAGTTCTCGGGTGTTCATGGTTAATAATAATCATACAAAACGTTCCTCCTCTGGTTCACTTCAATAATATTATCGAAGCATGCGTAAACAATTAAATTAACGGTTCTGGGTAGCAGGGTTCTGAATCTCACCTCCAGACGTATATTACCCGTCTTGATCAGGGATAGATGTTGGCTGCATCCTTCATCGGGGGTCAGATTGAACGCATAAAGGGTGTAGCCGTTTATGTATTCTTGACGATTTATACACAATGGTGAATCTTTCAGATGTTAAACCATAAAATTCACGAACCGCTGAACCAGTTGCGTAATCTGGGGTAAAGGCCTTTGTTGGAATCTGAAGGCCTTCCATATTGAGCGATATGTTCGGCGTTATAATGTTTGAAATTGAAAGGGTTCTTATTGTAAACACCTGTAAATGCGTCGTTATCTACTAAACCTATAATGACAGATTTCGGTAATTGGCCCAAAAACAAATTTTCTTGATTGCAAACTCTAAGACCAGCCGCCAAGCTGAAAGTTTTAAGACTAACACGGTCAATAGGATATTTAACATTCGATGTTAGTAGTGCCTGTGCATGGCCTAGTTTAACGGGGCGATACCCCGATTTTTTTTACAAACAGTGTTGCAGAGACTATTTTAAGCCTGTAGTGTTGTTGTTGTGCATCATCGCTCATTAGGCAGAAATCATCCTTACAACGCACCATCTTGATTTTAAGATCGACACCGTTTATAAGTAGTCTCTCCTGAAAAAACATGTCTGTGTGGATGGGACCGAGCAATTCAAAAGTGTTGCTCGCCGCTGTATATAGGGCTCTGTTTTTCAAACCGCTGTTGTGCCCCGCAGGGTCCGTTTCATCCATATGACCGCCAGTATCCTTATAGAATAAGCCACTCGTAAATTGATTAAACATTGTGGCTTCAGAATAATTAAGTAGACATTCCATAATTGCTCTGTAGGGATACATATTGCTAGACTGGCTCACCAGCCTGTCACCCAGTGAAACATCCACCTGTGAAAAAATGGTCGCTATGGGGTAATTAATAATCCCAACCTTGTCTGCGGCGGTGATATTGGACCCATCTGCATGGGTTATCTGACATCGTAGGTATAATAGTGTTGTTTAAGTCAAGGTAATCTTCACCATTGCCGGCTATATAGAACTCTAGGGGGCCTGTGTCCGAAATGGCTGACAGGGGGGATACTTCAACATAGATGTTCTTATCAATGCTTGTTTGCGTATACGGTACTGCGAAAAGATCCAGTTCTGACTTCATACATTCCTCTGACATGTTGTGTATGAAGGCCATTTAAAAAAAATGTATCTACTTTTTCTCTTAACCTTCTTGGTGCGCTTTTTCACCCTCCGCGTGCTTTTCGTCACTGTGGCTCGACTGTTCACTGCGCGACGCTTTTTAGCTTTAGACCTGCTTGTGACACGCCCCCCTGGGGGCCTCTTACGTGTATGTCTTGTCATGACCATAAGCCCGGAGCCTTCCTGGTCACCGGTGTTCAAACGACTCATCACAGCTTTGTTGACCACATCTTTGGCGATGTTCTTGGCAGCTGCTGTCAAATGTGGTTTGGCGATGTTGAAACCTTTCTTTAGTAGGGGTAAGGCCATTCGGAATAAACCTCGAAATAGTCCTCCAAGTCCACTACCATACATAACACTAGCACCCTTACACCCCGGCAGACCATTACCAGCCTGTTCCGTATAATAGGCTATATACCTATTTGGGTCTATGTAGAGGGGTGTCTTTGCCATTTTTATTCGTGATAGCGATATTTCACAGGCCTAAAGTGTAGTTTTATGCTGGCTTTGCCGTAAGTAAAGGCTATGTTCTCGTTCTGATCTGATTTCAGCTCAATTGTTATATCGTCAATGTGTTTCTTGCTGACATGTACGTAGTGTGGCTTCTCGTAAGAGATTGTGATTACGTCGTTGCTAGACCCTGTTATATGTACACAGCGTAGCAATGGCACAAAACTATCTCCGACTCTCTGGTAGTCAATAATGTCTGTGTAGAACCCCGCACGAATATCCGCGGGGTGGGGTGCCACTGGCTTTGCCCCCGTTAATGCAACATTTTACTCCAACCCCAGCATTCTGGCGAGCTTTCCGCTAGCCGACAGGGTTAGATTTTCGTCTGTACTAATATAAATTCGGTTTTTCATTACGGCATGGCCCACCTCGATAGCCTTTAAATTTCTATTAATCTCATCCACAACCGCTTTCAGGTTCTTGTAATACCCCCAGCTTACTAGGACAACATAGCTTGTGCCTTTTTTCGTATCGCTCACGATAATTTTTTCGACCTTATAAGCTTTGTCTTTTCCCACTATAACTTTTTGTAATTCAGCCTCATAAAATACCCCGTCAATGTTCGTACCATCATAATCCTTCAATCTGTATACAGGCGGTCTTCTGTGCACCCTTTCAACAACCGTGAAATATTCATCTGTATATGTTTGCTCGTATCCTTTTGCAAACTTCCCACGTACTTGAGACCCTGACTGTCACCCTCCTCAAACTTAGGCTTTTTAGAGACCATACATATTTTTAAAAACATTATCTTTGTTTACTTCAAGGGGTTTCATTTTAATAGTGCTGTGATAGCTATTATTGTACCCCTGTACCAAAGCCTGTACATCTATATAACGTCTTGTATTGTGGGCTGTAAAATAACGCCACATTCTCGTTTTCAACGTTCTATTGAAACGTTCAACCACCGATGCTTTCACATCTTCGTTATCTGTGGCAAAGTGTATTATTTGGTTACGTTTCATCAGACTTTGAAACATTTTATTAAACTCTTTACCTTTATCGGTTTGTATTTTTTTTGGTTTTCGACCTTTTGCAAGAATGCTTTGAAAAGCCCTGTGCACTTCGGCACCTGTCTTGTTTTTAAGAGCACATACCCATGCATATTTTGACAATACATCTATACATGTTAGCTTAAACTTCATATTGTCATTATGTTCAGAGACATTTGACATGTCAACTAAATCGACCTGCCATTGTGAATCAATGTTACTCACAAAAACCCTGTTTCTTTTGAAATTGACTGATGGGTTTGTGTAATGTGTAAGCGTCTTCATCAGATAACCAATCAGCAACTTTCTTGTCTGAGACGCTCAAAACTTTTGTATCACAAATACCCCTTTGTAAACGCTTTTTGCCGCCGTAAGACCCAGGATTTTCTGGAGAATAATACACATCTTTCAGATGCTTATCAACATCCATCCTTACGGTTATAGAAGTAATGAAACACAATATAAAAAACCAAAGTATTTATTATTTATTTTTAAAGAAAACAAAAGATTTCAGTTTAATGTATATATGGCAACGGCTCGCCTTCAGAACGCACAAACCATAAGTCTTCGTGGACCCCTCGATTTCCCAGAAGTCTGTATTGACCGCCGTAAAGGCCTTCTCGCTGGCCGGGTCAAGCTCTGTACGCAGGATTTCATGCAACTTGTCACGAATGTTTGGCTCCTCGCGAATTTCTGCAATAATCGTATCAACAGAACCCTGTATCCTCATAGGCTCGGGTTTAACAACGAACAATTCCATGGCTTTGACAAGCAGAGGACTTAACCAAGGTTTCTTCACTCTTGCAACGAAATTGTCAAAGTGATATGCAAAATAGTGCGAGTCCGTCTCGGTTAAACAACTGTGTCAAAGCTGGCTTGGATGGTCAACTTCACAACCTTGGCATTGACTCTTCAGTTGTTGTTCAATAGCACAGTCTAGAAGTCTAGCGATGATGGTTTTCAAAAGTTTAACCATTGGCGTTGTTAGACAACAGTCTGTTTCACATTCTTGTATTTCGAATGAACCCACGTATAAAGCATTGTCCACAGCTTTCAGTTTGTCAGCGAGCCACGGCCCAGTAGCCGGTATGTCGTTGTGAGCTGTATAATCAGTCTCCCAAGATTCTGAACACTCGGACACCTGTAGGGGCGCATACATTTTGTCAAAATCCTGAGACATGTTGGTCAAGAGGTTTGTACCGGCTGTATGGAATCAGTCTTTTACAGCATGTCTTTTAAAGACCACCTCAAGCTTATAAACCACGCCTTGAAACCTTAGTTATGAAAGGGTGTGTTGATTGGGCTTTCGTGTTTGGGGCGTGATTTGAATTTAACATGTTTGAATGGTTAATATAACAATGATGAAGCAAGTCTTTAAATAGTATGTAAAAGAAAGACTTTTATTTTTTTATTTTAAAGTTCACAAAACAATCAAAAATAACAGCACTACAATATGTATACAGATATAATAGCGGCTTATGTTGGTGGGGGCGTATACCTGCTTGATATACCCAAAAAAACAAACTTGCTCCGAGGCTTTTGGTCATGCCCTATAGCCGCTAGCTGCCGACGTGCTGAGAAGTTATCGCTCTATCTTCTAGCGTATAACCACGGAACCCCGGACAACTATAAAATGACTAAGTGTTTTTTCGTTTTTTCGTTCTTTAAAACGTAACATTCTTTTATTTAAATTCTTTCTTCATAGTCTTTCTTTCTAACCCTTCTAGGCATTCTTTTAAGCTCTCTATCTTGCATTTTGGACCTATTCAGTTTGGCTATTTTACACCGTATCACGAATTCACGGACCCCGAAAAAGTCCCCTGTCTACTGTCTCTATGTAGTCATTCACGGGGTCTCCTTTCAACTCTTACGTTTTTTTCCCTTCTGGGCTTCTAACAAGCATTTACAATGTTTCGATATAATGCTTTTTCGATATAGCCCTCGGCTATTTTTCACGTTTTAACAACCTGCTTGAATTATTTTATTCTTTTTAACACGCTGTCGTTTTTTCACTATGTTTTTCTAATAAAAAAAAGTACAACACAATAAATAGCCAATAGTCCTCCATAAAAACAATTTACAACAATTCCCAATAAAATTACATCACCAAACCCTTGAAACGAAAACGCCACACCCCACCCCGAATGATCATACATAATCATAAAAAATTATATAACCTAATTATAATTATTCATAAAATACCCATCAATCACTTTTGACATTTACCGAATCTTATTTCTCTCTGCCAGGTATGACAAAGTATTTTTCTTCTGTACTATATTTGAATTTTGGCTGTTTTATCTGTAACTGTGAATTGATGATTTAAGTAAATAACCTACCTGGTAATAAATTAGTGAAACTTGATTTGTGTGGTTTCTCTGAAAATTGACATACTATCTCTTCACCAGTAATGGGTTGATTAATTTCCTCAGTCTTGGTTACCCCCTCAGCTGGTCTAGGGAGGTTGACTATTTAAGCTTAATGTATCACAGAGTATTGCACCCGTAGAACTATGTCTTAAAGTAGATCACTTCCGCCTGGCGGTTATACATGTTGAGAACGGTGGTCGCCAATATTCCTTTCGTCGGTCCCTGAGTCTTAACCATAGAGTATACCTCACGAAGTGGCTTCTTCCGCAACCTGAGATAACTGCAGATATCTAGCCGGCTGTGAGTCGTGTACACAACGGCCGATGTAATGCGCGGTGGAACAAGCAGATCCATTTCAGAGAACCGTCTTAAAAGTATGGGAGTCCTTTAGCAAATCAATTGGAAATTTAACATACCAAATTCTAAATTATAATTTTAAATGGAGTCAGATAAACGAGTACAGAATCAGCGTTGGTGGCTGATGATTTAATGTAATGCACACAGGCTGTCTTTTGGATAAACTGGGGTCAGGGTAGACCAGACTTAAAGCGGAAGGTAACGTGGTACGATTACCTTTGATACGTGGTCCCTTATTAGCTGATCCCGTGAATCTAAAGAGCAGTCTCACCCGGTTGCAAGAACATTAATATTTCTTTCTTAACTTTCATAACTTTTCCCTTTTCCCACAGCAATAGCGGAATACACCACGCTTAAACCTTCGCTCCGAGCTATTCCCTCATTGGTCTAGCTGTGCAGAGATTTACACTTAACATGCCTCTTTCTGTCATACCTAATCAAAATGTTCGCGACAACATAAATCGACACAAAAAAAACACCAAATACAGCCGTATTTACACCGATGACGCCAGAGCCCGGGTCCTAGGGCTGTTTTCTCATCCCCCGTTTTAGACCATTCAGCGTGGTTAGATTTCTGAAGCTGAGTGGGTGCTTGTGGGTGTTTTAAATGATGAAAATGTCAAATGTAAAGTTTAACATGTTTTTATTTTACAATAAAATACATAAAGTAAAAACCAAACGAAACATACTTGTTTTTTAAATTCTTTAAAACGTAACATATTCTTTTATTTAAATTCTTTCTTCAGAGTCTTTCTTTCTAACCCTTCTAGGCATTCTTTTAAGCTCTCTATCTTGCATTTTGTCCATATTCAGCCTGTCTATTTTACACAGTATCACGATTTCGCGGAACCTGAAAAAGTCCCTGACTCCTGTCTCTGTAGTCATTCACTGGGGCCTCTCTAAAACTAGTTTTTTTCTTCCTTCTGGGGTTCTAACAAGTATTTACAATGTTTCGATATAACAAAATTTGTTAAACAAGCAGGCTAATTTGGCATTGTCTAAGGTGAGACTGAAGCCATATTCTGGTTGCTTATTCTCAGCTGTTGCAGGTGCTTTTAACAAAATGTAACTGAATATAGCCTATTTTTTATTACAACACCGCTGTCTGGAATTACCCGGGAACCCTAATGTTAAAGATAATTATTGTGTATATCAAAACGCTTCATAGAAGTTAGTCCGAATAATATTGATCATACTATTTATCCATATAGCCTATTCCTTGCTCACACTACACACGCACAAGCATGTCTGTTTTGCCATAATTTAAGCAATCCGCCAAGGTGGAAAAGCAGGCTTTTAAAGAGAATAGGATATGACATTTTGATTATATGACAGTTTATTGCATGTTACGACCAAGACACACCTATAATTAATGAAGAGTCTAAGTTCATTCCATTTGCACGTTGCACTATGTTTAGCGCTCAAAAAACTCTTACTCGCAAAAGTGGACTTGGACATGCCCTAAATACATTTTTTGCCATGCGTTTAGACCAAGCGCTAAGTTCGCCAAGATGGAGGGCCAAGAGACAGGCTGCTGTCATCCCAGCTCCAGAAGTACAGACACAAAGCTGTATTTTTCAAGGAAAATTATTCCAAGCAGCAATAAATCGCTATTTTATTCATTAATATTGTGTAACCATGCATCTTGCACTACAGCACCATCTGCTGGTGGGCCCCACAGGCCTCTAATGTAAAATTGCCATTAATTGCCAGTGCTGATTAAAATATTAAGCTTCAATTTTAAAAGTAAAAATGTTTTTCAAGGAATTCTTTGTTTTTTCTTAATTTTCTAGTTTTCTGCAGTGTCAGTGCCTAAGAACCAACTTTGGTAGACTGTTTCCTTTTTATCTTTTCCCACAGATTTAAATTGTGTTCTCAATCCAGTTGAGGAAATGATGTGGTCATCACTACAGGGATGAAACAAGTAAAGCATTGAGTGATTAAGTACCCCTGAGAGGCACAATGAATCAGCATGGCTCTTCTCCAAGCTCTTTAGCCAGAATGGCCACTCTAATATTCAGCCCCAGCAGCAAGAGGAGTTGAAATATAATTGCATTCCATTTGAATCATTATGTTATTTATACGTTTAAGAGATTCCCTTATCCACAGCAACAGACACATTGTGAAACTTGTTTAGCCTGCTGGATTTTGTTCTGAGTGGAATGAGATCCACTCAGAACAAAAGAGCTGCGTACCATTCAGCGCCTGCTGCCTTTGGGTCCTTTTTTTGTTGTTGTTTTGACTAACTTTTCAAAGTTTTTGCCAAAAGAGAAGGGGGGTGGATGAACACAGAGGAGAGTATTACATTACAGGATATAGATATACATAATGATCAGAATCATACTGATACTGAATCTACAGATAAATCCAAATACAGATACTATTCACATGGTGGTAGTTTGATAATACTATCTATGGTGCCTGGGTACGCTTATGACATAATAGATCCTGTAACTCTTATATCTTTAAAGCTATCTGTTGAAGTGATAATTATACATTGCAGTCCGTAAGTATTTGGACAGGGACACACTTTTGGGATTTTAAATGGAAACAATAAATATGAGGGTAAAGTGCAGACTGTTTGCTTTAATTTGTGGGTGTTTCCATCCCATATTGGGTGAACCATGTAGGAATTGCAGCCCTTTTTATATATATATATGTGTGTGTGTGTGTGTGTGTGTGTGAGAGAGAGAGTGAGAGAGAGAGAGAAGAGTTCAGATGCAAAAGCAGAGTCATTTTCCGCAAATCAAGATTTTTTTAATCGCGCTTCCTTGATATAACTTATCAATTCCAAAAATGGTGACCAGTTCCTGGGGGTTCAAAGAAAACATCATAAATCATCACCTCTCCATCACTTTATGCTTGCAAATTCAGTAACTTTTTCCTGTCTGGTTTCACTATGGAAGACAATGGAGAACATTACTGAACTTGCACCTTCATTTTTGCATAAAGTGATGGAGGTGATGATTTATGTTGTTTTCTTTGAACCACCAAGGACTGGTCTCAAATGCCATCCATGAATTAACAATATCAGAAACTACATGTTTGAGTATTGTGATGTAAAGTCCATTTTACTTCCTAAAATCCCATTAAAATGTATTGAAGGGACCTGGTTTTTGTTACCAAAAAAGACTATTAACACACATTTTAAAAGAAAATATTGTTCAGCGTCCTTAAATACAATCTAAACATGATGTCTGGGCAATTTATGATGTGCAATTTTGAATAATGTTTTGCCTGCATGGCTGTTAAAGTACAATGAAGCAAGGGGGCTGAATACTTAAGGAATTGATTGTTTTCGGTTTTATATTTATAAATAATTTGGAATAAATTAGATTTCACTTTTCACATTGACATGGTAGAGGCCTGATTAAATACATTTTTATCAAATGTTCATACATAGCACAATATGAAAAGTTTAATGGGGCTGAATACCCACTGTGATTTTTCAGTTTGTTTTGCATAAAATAATTTTTTAAATTATTATTTTATTTTATTAAAGCAGACAAATAGTAAACTTGCCTCACATAATCACCACAAATTTGATTATAATCACTCAAGCAATATTAAATAGTATTCATCTAAATAAATAAAAAATGGCTCAAGGTAATAAAACCAAAATTATGAAGCAGGATGGTTAGCTGGATAACTACACTGAATAAAACCCAGAACCCTCCAAAATCTGGAACGTGGACTGAAGTAAGAAGAGCTAGGCAGTTCGGCTCTTTTTTCTGAGTTAGCCGTTTCATTCGGTTTGAAAAGTCAGAGTTTCAAGTTTTTGGTCCTTCCAGTGAATACAGTACCATTTGATTCCTCCAAACTACCCGAGCTGCATTTTGTTCTGAACACAATAGAATATCAATTATGTTTTATATTGCAATTTGGTCGCAAACAGCCAAATTGTATAATTTTGTAATAAACAGTAGGCTATTAAAGTGTCTGCTTCTCAGAATATCATTAGATATAACAAAGCCGTTGTCAATAGGGTTTCCGGTTGATCCACACTGAGTAGGCTAAACCCAATTATTAATGATGTACAGCATTTCATCTCTGTTTAAACTGGAAAATACTTCAGTTTGTGTCACGGCTCTGATTCGAAGAGTTGATTTTGTGCTGATCAGAGTTTGGTAGTACTGCAGCAATGCATCTTTTAACCGTTATTAGTAGTCATAATGACTTTGGAATGAGCTGGGGCGATTATCTAATTCACGAAAGTGTGTGCAATATTGTTAAATCAAATTAAATGCATTCTTAAATCATTATAAAACAGATATTCATGTGACCTATGTTGTTGCATCAATGTTGCATCATCATAGAGTGCTACAATCACATATTATTAGATGTGCGTATACATACTTTTGTATTTAACTAATAAATAATGAAACAATAGACAAAGATGCCATTTTTTCTTTTACAGCAAATGGAAAGTACTGACTGTCTCACATAAGCAGCTGATTCACTTCTTCATAGTATTTAACCAATGAACATTGTATACCTAATTAACTCATCTCCTGTTGATCACCACATCATTTATATGTAGACTACTGTCTATTCTTAAAATAATGCTCGTTTAATTTTTGTCCCTGAATATTTTCATACTGCTTATATTTGAATTGCATTACTCATTTAAAACGTGATAGCATTTATGCTTCATCTCCTGAAAGGTTTATGGGAACACAAACAAGCTCTCCATAATATAGCTTGTGCCTGGAAAAATGTAAAAAATATTTTACTTTTTTATAACAATCCATTCAGAATTTTAGGCAAATTGTTCTGCCCTTTGGAGGGGTTCACGATATTGGACAGTTACATGGTCATACATCATTGGTTACATTTATATGGCTCAAACCATCTGATGAAAAGCCACTCCATCTGTGACATTGGTGGTCTTGTAAAATTGTCAGGGGGTGATTGAAACAGAGCACATGGGAAATCTAATCAGAAAATCACTCCAGAATATTGGCTGGGGAGGATCAATTAACCTACCGCTGGAATGAACAAGACCAGAAGAAGAGAAGCAAAGGGGCAGAGTGAGAATAAGTTCAATTAATAATGCCTGTCTGTGTATGAGCATGTAAATTGTGTTTATGTAATTGCCTCTGAAAGCCTGCGTTATAAAATTGATTACCTCTGCGATGTGGTTTGTCAGCTTCTGATGGATTGCTCATTAAATACATGCCATCATACGCTGCTGGTTACCTGTGTAATTCTTTCAAAACTAGACTGGGAATTATGTGAAAATCTGCACCATTGCATTGCAGGCAATATTCGCATACGCTGTTGAATGAGTGTGCAGTTGTTTTGTCATCTTGGCTTTTAAAGGATTTTCACTAGTGTACTGGAAAGCTACAAAAAATAAAGCAATAAATACGTGAGTTTGGGCGGTTTCACATTACGGTATCCTGTGATAATATAAAATCATGAGTCTCCACGTAAAGGATTATGCCACAGTTGCCACTTGTTATGTTTAAAACCCCCATTTTTCCATCATCCTGTATTCTGTTCCAACGGCCCGCAGTGCCACTGTGGTCAAAAAAGGAACAGACTATCATGTTTTACAATGTAGCAAGGTGTAGGTTAAATTGCCTATTGCCTCTGCTCTGGCGTCGTTCTCACCCGCTATAGACGAGGTTAGCTAATTTGATCTGACACAAAATTTGAGTGACGTGTGCGTGTGACTATTTGACGAGAAAACACCAGAACAAACAATGGCAGCAAGCTCAACAAACTCCGCCGGAGACCTTGTCCCGAAAGAAAATGCCTAGAGTAGAATAGCTACAGTATGAGAATATTCCGGTCTACCTATGTTTGTTTTGGTCGGGACTTGCATGTTAAAACACGATTTTCGACCGTCCCATTCTCCGCCGTTACAGCGCGGATTTTCAAAAGATTTGGCAGGGTGACTCATCACGCCGATATCACAAACTAACGTTCGGAAATATTCGTTCAGCCGTTTTCATTTGGTGGGATACATTAAAAAAATGTATCCAAACATGGGTGTGTACAGATATGTAACCCCTAAATAACCTATTTTTGTCAGTAAAATAAAATTGCATATTTTCTAAAAACCTGTTTTCACTTTGTCATTATTGGCTATTGTGTGTAGATGTTTGAGGCAAAAAATAAACAATCTATTGTAGTATAAGTCTTTAACGTAATAAAATGTGGAGAAGGTGAAAGGGGTATGCAGACTTTCCGGCTTGACTAACAAAATGGGTGGCACAGTTTTACACTTATACCAGCATAGATGGCGGGCCCTAAATATGTCCCTCCTTGCGAAGTAATTTTGTGTGTTTTTTTATTTCATAAAAGGGAACATTCTTGACTGACCACAGCAGCTGCGCAGCATGCACGCTGTTCACTGACTGAAAAAGACGTGTTTAGTTGGAGGCGCTATGATAAAGAGCGAGGTAAATGGCTGCAATGAGTAGCCAAGTTGAGTGCCCCGTTGAAATATTATTGAGAGAAGAGGTGGCGCCATATTGTTAGTGTTAAAAGGCCCGCGCCAGTGAAACAGTGACAACAATGAAGAAGAGGAAGGTGGGACATGACGAGGTAGGGAAGTTGCGCGGATGGCTTATAAATGAGTCAAGTATATGGTGGGCAGAGCCAATGTTCTGTCCACCAGTGCATATCTGGTCAATCTCTGAGCAGTTACGCCGGCTCGGGTATGGGAGACTAGCAACGCAGGAGGTAGGAGTGTAAGGGTTTGAGTTTGTAACAATCTGTCAAACGCGACAAAACAAAACACGATTACAGAACAAGTCACTCGCGAACGTGAGGACCACTAAAAGTTGTCTCAGTAGCAAAATAATAAACAACCCGCTAACATGGGTGTGGCTCGTAGACACGAGCAGAAAAGTAAGAGAACAGACTCCTAAACAGAAATAAACGAGCATAAGCTCGAAAAGGAGAAAACAAAGAATCACCTTCGGAACGTAGACTAACGCCCGATAAGAGGTGAAAAATAAATGAAATAAAAATAAACCTCTCACTCTCAATATAGCAGAGAGTAAGAAACAAAAAATAACGAAAGGGACTAATCCCTAAAGAGCTTCAATGGCAACAAAAGCCAATCTAGCAGTGACAATATAGAGCAGCTATTTTCTAACCAACCCTGACTACGTGAAGGCACGAAATGACAAAGAAGCGCCAGGAAGCGGAAGTGAGAGGCTTAAATACCTAGCAGGTAATTGGACAGGTGAAACGAATGATAAGCGGTGAGAAGCAAAACCCCGAACCGGAACGAGGAAAAAAATCCGATAGACTGCTTACCGGAGAGAGAGGACGAGAACCGTAGCGAAACAGGAAAAAATAGCCACGGACCATTACAGATGGAGGGTTTAGGATAAATTATGGGAGACTAGCAACATAGTCAAAAACTGGCTACCAGCTTTTGTTTAAATACCAATCAAGCGAGCAAATGTAATTTATGTAAATCTGAGCAATACGATTTAAGAATATAACACATTGCTGTTGTAGGCTATTTACATTTGTTTACGTTACATTACAGGCATTTAACAGACGCTCTTATCCAGAGCGACTTACATAACTTCTTATTAATTTCATTTCTTATTAATTTTTTAACAACAGTGCTTAGTAAATTAGATTAAAGTTTCCAATTTCAGGAGATTTGGCAAATTGTTCCATGACCATGGTGCAAAATAAGAAAATGCAGTTTCTCCTTGTTCTGTGCCTGCCATCGGGACTTTAAAAATTAGCCATTGGGTGGAATGCAATTAATAGGTGCACAGATTGACTTTTAGAAATCTACACAGGTAGAGAGGAAGTTTGCCTAGTATGGCCTTGTATATAAAAATGTACCAGTGTTTTTGTCTACAAAGGGACTGGGAAGTCCAGCCTGCAAGTTGATATAAAACACAATGGTGAGTGAGTGATCTGGCATTTGTGATAAAGCGTAATGCTGCATGATAGACTGAATCCAGATTGTGTAATACAGGAGATGGTGCGTGCATATACAATATATCACCATAATCAATAACTGATTACCTTTAGCTTTTTACAAATTGAGTCCATGTGCATTTTAAAGGTTCGCCGGTCATCAAGCCATATGCCCAGGTATTTATAAGAGACTCTTTCAATTGGCGTTCTATCAGATGTAATAATGCTGGGGTCAGTAATCATTTTAAAGTAACCTTAAATCATGCAGACTGGCCTACAGAGACTGAAAAGCAGATTTTAGAGCTTCCAAAGCCTGTACTGGGGAGGGGCTTCTGTGTAGATGACAGTATCATCTGCATAGAGATGGAATTTCACAGATTTTAAGGGCTTTATGATGTCATTTATAAACATAGAAAACAGAACCGGAGCTAATATGGAGCCTTGAGGTACACCACATTGATTATAAGAAAACTTCACTTGAAGCACTGGATTCTATCAGTCAGGTAGTCCCTGAACCAGCCAACACTCCTATGGTTCGACCAATGTTGAAAAGTCTAGAGATAAGAGCAACTCATGGTCCACTGAGTCAAATGCCTTAGAAAAATCTATAAACATGGCAGCACAGTGCTGTTTTTTATCAAGGGAAATTAAAATATCATTTGTCACTGAAATTGCTGCAGCTATGGTGCTGTGTCCAGTCCTGAACACAGACTGAGCCTTGCTTAGTATATTATTGCTAGACAAATTATTTCTAAGCTGGGAATTGAAAGTGTTTTGTGGACCTTTGCAAAGACAGGAAACTTAGATATAGGGCGATAATTGTTTAACTCAGATGGGTTTCCACCCTTAAGAAGGGGGGGGGGGGCATATGCTGCTTTCCAAATTTCGGGTATGGAATTGGTCGAGAGACTTAGGTTGAAAATATAGGCTACACATCTAGCAATGATATCAGCTCTTTAACAGGCAAGGATCCAAGTTGTCCGAGCCAGCAGATTTTTTGATGTCAATAGTATTCAAGGTTTTACTGACTTCAATAATGGCTATAGGCTTAAAGTCAAAAGTATTATCAATAGGACTAGATGAAGTGGAAAAAGTTATCAGAGCAATAAGGCTGAGCATGAGACTTGTCATAAACAGAACTAGAAGCAATAAAATGTTTGTTAAAAACATCAACAATAACAGTATTATCTCTTTTTAATCCAGTAGAATGTGCTCAGGGAGAGTAGTTTAGCTATTCGGGCAGGACAGAGATTTAATCAGTTTCCAAAATTTGGATTGTCTAACTAACTTTGTACATTTATTTCTAAGGGTTCTGAAAGTTGACTTGTCATCAGGTGAGTTAGTAAGTCTAGCTTTAGCCCATATTGATCTAATTAATTCAGACAATTTGTTCGAAAACCATGGATTATCCTCTCCACTTACTCAGAATTTCTTGATAGGAGCATGTTTGTCAGTGTGGAGAAGATCATGTAGAAATGCTTGTTCAACGAGACATTTAAAAGTTTGTTTAAAAATATAAATTGCGGCTTGGTTTTGGGTGTACTGGTGTCCCTTATGCATGCGATCGCGCAGTGATCACTAATGTCATTACAAAAAATGGAAATTGAGGTGTATTGTATTGGTGCATTGGTTAGAATGATGTCTAAGAGCGTTGATTTATTCTGTGCCTTCAGATTCAGTATTGTCTGTGTAGTAATAAGCTTTGCAAGATTTGGGAAATCGCATAGTTCTTTAAAACAATCTGAGGCTGGAGTAAGCCAGTCCCAGTTCAAGTCACCCATGAGTAATTTATTTTGTGTAATGTATCCGCTAGTGAGGTAAGTGTGTCACTACATGCGGAAGGCGGCATATAGCATCCTACAATAGTAATATGAGAATCCTTATATATGTTTACTTTAACAGCAAGCTGTTCATAGAACCTGGCTTTAGTTATGGATAGGGTTAGGGAGCTTGTGAACTTTGATTTAACATGAATCACAATTCCTACCCCTTTACCCACCCGATCCGTTCTAGCCTATAACCATCTATGGAAATCATCTGCCACAGATTTCTTTCACCATGTTTTGGACAGAACCATAATACCCGTGTCTGTAGTATTAGCCCATATTTTTATCATAACTAATTTAGGGAGAAGGCTTCTTACATTAAAATGTACAAGGCCAAGGCCTAATCTGTTTTTTAAATCATGTCTTTATCAAGCTGGCTTCACTCAGGGCGCATACAAATAATAAAAAAAAGACAAAAGAATAGCTAGCCAACAGTGAAGTACAATATTACATTTTATGTATTGTTGTGTTTGCGTATAATTTAGCACAGTAACTGAGAGTGTACAGCGTGGTTAGTTAACCTGTCTGGCCACAGCCGATTCGCCAAAGCGTGCCTCTTGTCTGTGTAAATGGAATGAGGTTAGTGATATCATCTAGCTTTATTAGCCTAGAAGACCTAGCAAACTTGCAACCCGGTGTGAGAGAAACTTGAAGCCTTGACAAATCAAGTCGCAGTTGCCATCTTCTATCACTCCTTCCACAGCCAATTTCTCAGTGATACCCCCATCCTCTCTTCTGCAGGTGAGAGGTCCGGATGCCCTTTCCTCCACCTGTACTGGCAGAACCTTTTTGTGAATGGTTATTTTCTTTTTTATTTATTTTTTATCTCAGCTGTAGTTCGCAATTCAGAGGAAGCATATGATTTTTATCCTGTGCCACATAGGATACACCACTACTAACGCTCCCAATAAGCACATGTTTATTTTCATGTTCATTCAGAAGCATGTCAATTTTACCCTCACAGAAAAAATCCACTACTTTGCTTTCCTGTTGCCTGCCATGGCCTATAATACTGGAGAAAACTGTGTTGGAATGTGTGTTTTAAAGGAGGTGGCCCTGCCAAATATGGTAGTAAATGGGTGTGTGAGTATGGTAATTCATAATGATGTGCACACGCTTCCTAATATACGAACACATGTACGCTCAGTTTCACTTACACAAGTTTGATTAATCACACGTGAGATTTTCGTACGGTCAAAAACACACAAATTTCTACGACCATATTGATAAATGAGGCCCAGTGTCTGGTGCTGGATTTCTCACACGGTGGTTCTTTCTATGATTGCTAAGCATGACCGCTCCCTGATATCTTTCTAAAAAATAATTACCTACTCCAGCTTTAAATATGATTTATGCCCCCCATATTTTCATTACAGTGGATTTTTTATTAAAACATCTTTATCACAAAATATGAATGACATTTTCATTGTTAAATGTGATCTAGCAGAGGTAAATTGCTATTACTATTAACCACATATATTGTTTATATATTGAATATTTTTACATGCATTTTATTTCTGCATTGCTTTAAAATCCTAGTAATGTCCTGGGTATATTTGATCCAGGGTAACAGTTTCACAGGTGCTAAACAGAACAGAAGGGTTTCCACTAGGGGTGGGACGATTCAATCAAAGGTTCGATGCATCATAACATCTTACATTTGACCACGATTCGATTCGATACAATTCGGTTCGATTCATTTTGATACTTAAAAAAAAATGTAATAGGTATGCTAATGTGATTTGATACCGATACAGTCAGCAGTAATTAAATATTCAATTAGAACCATGCCAAGTTCACAGAATTATGTTTATTGGTAAGGCATGCCATACATTTTGCAGCTGTCTGCAGCAAATAATGCAGCAATAAACATGACAAACAGTGTATTTTCTAAAGTTGCCCTATTGAAGTTATTGTTTTTCAAACAGTGTCAGACATGGTACCCTAATACCTTTCCTTTATTCACTAAATTGTTTTCTGTATGGTGTATCTAGGTTCCACGACATTCATTAAGTGACTAAATCCCTCTTCTTCTACCGCACTGTATGGTCTAAGGTCTTTGCAGATGAACGTGGCTATAGCAGATGTCACCTCGTTTGCCCGAATCGGACAGGTAACGTAGTAATAATTAATTGAACGTAAGACATTGGAAAAAGTTTTACTATTTTTGTTTTTTTGTCTCTAACGTCTACTTCATTTTGAATAGAAAATGGTTTAAATTAAAATATCAGAAAGCACTTTACAATTAACTGTCTGGACACGGTATGTGTATAAAAACAAATAAAATAACTGTTTGGCCATTTCTCCAGGAAAATCTTGACTCCCGAGTTTAGCTTGCTAACCCGCTTGCTGTCCTTCACGTCAATGGTGTGTCGTCGGCTCAAATTGTTTATCATGTTTGTGGTGCTGCCTGTGTATCTGATTTCAACTTGGCATATCTTGCATATTGCAGCGGTTTTGTCAAGTACACCCTCCTTCTTTCTAAACCCGAAATGCTTCCATACCAATGATTTTCTGTTCGGAACATTGCAAATTCTGTCAATTTCTGTCTTTTTTGTCGCACTCGAGCAGCTAGCCATTTCGCTCAGATCTGTCCGTCTCATTGTCGCTTGATTCCCGCCTGTCGCTGCTTTCAACTCACGCTTACGTGGGGGTTGGAGCAGAAACATGGATTAAAGCTAGTCAAAACAGTTTTAAAAGTAGTCGTGTCTCAGAAATATATTTTTTAAATAATGAAATTAATATTTTTTTTGAATAAATAAATACATGTACACATTAATTTACAATGCAATATTAATCGATGCTTATCAATTCTAATCTTACAGATCGATGCAGTTGTATTTACACATTCAGATCGATGCATTGTCCCACCCCTAGTTTCCACTCTTACCAGAAAACTGCTGGAGTTAAACTTGCATTTAAGTTTTCTCGAGGCTTGCTTTAATGCCTAGGTGTTTTGGGAATCCATGGTGCCAGTCTCTTGATCCTTGCCTCTAAGAAGCAATATTGGATAGAATCCCGACCACGTGAGTGCCAACAGTGGCCGGTAGCTCCTTAGGGCGATGTGCAATTGGCTATTGCTTTGACGAGTACGGGAGGGTTCAGTCGGTTAGGGGGTCCGCATTTCCTCACTCTGTAGTGACCTCCACTGGTCAATCAGGCGCCGTGGACTGCATGCCAAAGCCGCATGTGAAACCCACTCTATGCAAGCTTAGCTGTGGTCTGCAATGTGAAAAGAAGCAGACTGGTGACACCACGTGTTTCAGAGGAGAACCGCGGATGTCTCAGTTCTCCTGAATCAACAGTGATGGATCACACATGAATTAGGCTGCAGTTTCAAATTGGACAGTCCAAATTAGGGTGGGAATTGGACACGTTCAGCCCCATGTTGGACGCCAATATTTATCATTTAAAAAAATTATAAATATCAGTCATTAAGATTAAGACCAATGATTGGTCATGGCATTTGCTTTGCACCAATCATTGGATGTGTTATTAGTTTTGCACATACTAAAGGTCTTAGTAAATCAGGCCGTTTGTGTCATAGTTAGTGGTACCAAATGCAGAATGTATCAAGATATCATGATGCTTATTTACATTGACAAATTTTCTTTATGACTAATAACAATGAGGACGTCCCAGAAGACTAAAATATCTTGCTACCTTTAAATCCACCAGTGTGGGAAGGTTAAAACTGTTACAAAAAATAAAATGGCTAATTATGTGGTGTCCCATTTATGATTGGACATTGCTTAGATTCTGCATGAATTTTATAATTGCAGTTGAATTTCTTGCAAATCATATAATTTAACAAAAAAATATGTGATCATATTGCTCTTAATTATGGTATTCAACTTGTGTTGCATAAAATTTGCTGTGTGTGACTCTGAAACAGTGGTTGTGCATTATTCTGCATCTTAAAATCAATAGCAATAATCTGGAATTAAAGCACATACTTAAAGTGTCTACCTTACTTGCAGCCAGGTAATAACTCTGTACAGTAATCTCTGTTAGGGGAATTGTATTGCTCCGTAAATCCTATGATGGTCTCATGCTCATTCAGAAACTTCCCATGTAGCCAATCGTGAATGTGAACTGCTGTATTTATGACTGACCTGAGCATAATGGGATTCCCACCTAGTCTTAGAGGGTATTACCTCTGCCAAGAAGGTCATGTAATATCATCCATCCGTTTATGAGATATCTGAAAAAACGAATGTCCGGATTGCCATATTTTCTGTGTGCATTCCTAAGTGGTAAAAACCTACTGATTTTTGTGACTCCATGGCCTTTCCTTTAGCGCCACCATCAGGCCAAACATATCTCCAAAAATTATGACAAGATAGCCATGCAATTTCCTGTGTCTATTCATGCTCCCATAAGGAAGAACTTATTGATTTTGGTGACACCATGATCTTTCTTCTAGCACCACCATCAGGTCAAATTTTAAATTTTCAAATGACCTCATCTCCTGACCTGTTAGTTCTACAGACGCAAAATTTTCTGTGCACGTTCAAGCAATGGGAGATTGTTGTGGCTTGGCGGAGGTCTGCACTCAACTGACTGCATTATTTTGAGTTTTTAACATGCCTTCACTTTAGCTGATTGCAACCGGAATAATCAATGAATCAGCTCTCATCCAATCAGTGAATCCTGGGATATAATTAATCCATGTATGAGAAATAATATCAATTCAGAAACGTACAAACAAACCCAGCTAAACTGATTGGGCTTGGAATCCGCTGTCTCAGAGGAAAAAAGTGATTGATTTAGCAGTACGAACAGATCTCATTGATGAAGTCAATACTCAGTAGCCAGGAGATGGTATTTTCAATCAGAGTTTGAGTCAGAGGTTGAGTCAATAAACCTCAAATCCACATTAAATAGACAGTGTTGTTACTCTTTTACTTTGATAGTAAAATAATTTTTAAGTTTGTTAGTTTTCTTGCTAGCTAGAGAGAATCAATGAGCATTTTGACAGATATACTTCTTGGTCAGAATCTGCTAGCCAGCTAAAGTTTGTGAGCTAACATTGTGGCTAGTTTGGTGTAGAACTAGCACTAGATAATTATTAAAGGCCTGTCAGTCATCAGCTAAGTTATGAGTTCATTCTAGGTTTGCATACGACCAAACCACCATGGCACACACAAAAAAGAAAATGGACAAGAAGGGATTTTTTTTAAACAAGAGTCAAGTGTAATTAAGAAGGTAGCTAGCTTTATATTACTTAGTTAACTCACAGTTGATTGCACAGCGCTTCATCCTACAGCAAGATCCTTCCTGATCCCATACTGCTAGCAACAAAGTTTTTCAAAGCCAAAAACTGGAAAATTATTGACTGGTCAAGTCAGTCACCCGATCTGAATATGAGTTTCATATTCTGATGAGAAAACATCACTTGGTGATGTCGATAGGTCACAGACTTCAAGCAGTCATTGCATGCAAAGGATAGTTATTTTTTATAAATCAAGCATAAGCACAACTTGGGAAATTATTTTAAGATTAAGTTTAAGTTTAAATCCAAGAACATGTTTATATATGAGGCCCCTGATTGATATTGCTTATCCCAATTTCCAGCTATCAGAGATGGTCAAAAATACACTGAAATGTAAATTTTTACAAAATACCTTCAAAACTATATCTATAAACGACTATGAAAATACTGGTGTATGTTGCTGTGCAGGTGGCATATAGGTATAAACTGTACATGAGGACACCGGTGCCAATTGCAGAAGCCGTGCCCGAAAGATGAGAAATGGGCATAAAGTGCATCTTTTGCATCTGAAATTAGCGATGATGTCCTTGGCTGTAGCGTACATCTTCTGCAAATAGTGCTAATGTAATTGTCTCTAGAGCATAGCTTCGCAGTTCAAAGGGCCTATTTCACCACTTGGTGCTGTTCTTCCTAACGAGCAAAAGTGACAGCTTCAGCCCAGCGTATAGTTTAAGCATAGTTTTTAAGCTTTGTGTTATGTGAAGTGACTGTGTTCTGCAGAAAAATGAATTGGTGTGCACAGCAGGTGATTGGAATAGTCTATTGGGTCCTATTTTATCCTTGGCTGTCGCTCAGATTAATCAAAATATGCGAGTCTTCCTGGAAGTGAGGGGCTGTTTTATATAGCTTTCTGTAATTGGGGCCTTTTTCTCATTACACCCTTTGACATATATCTGTACTGAATGGAATGATATATTGATCATTTGGTAGCATCTGCCGTACCACAAAACAAATCTTTATCGCTCCCCACCCCCACATCCCTGAATACACAACTGTATGCACACACACACACACACATTACTTATAGATGGTGCATTATACAGTGCTGTGGATTTAATGCTTTTGTTATGGGGTGGCCTTTCATCTATGGATCAGAGGACCATGCTTTGATCCCACGGGACTCATTCAATTCAGAGAGAAACTGCAGGGCTCTTTTTGATTTGTTGTTCATGGATTGAATCATTGCATTTGGTTAAAATTATTTTGGGAATAGAGAAATCCTCTGCTTTAATTTGAGGGTGTTTACATCCATATTGGTTGAACTGTGTAGCAATTGTAGCCCTTTTTATACATAGCCCCCTCTCCCATTTTAGGGGACCAAACATAACTGGACAAATGAAAATAAACTTGAATAAAGTCATCATATTTGGTTGCATATCCTTTGCTATGACTGCCTGATGTCTGTGACCCAACAATATCAAAAGACTCTTGATATCTTATTTTCAGGCACTCTTACAAGCGATACTATGACCTCTCCGCTTTTGAGTGGATCTTTATGGGAATTGGGGGCGCTAGATTAAGTTGTAAATTACGCTGAAACGGTATGGAACACATAGGGCCTGATTTACTAAGACCTTTACTGGTGCAAAACCTTTTAGCACAAGCAAAACCAATAACATGACCGATGATTGGTGCAAAACCAATACCATTACCAATCATTGGTCATGTTATTGGCTTTGCGTGTGCTAAAGGTCTTAGTAAATGCCGATATTTATGGGCCCATATTTGGCTAAATGGCTGTACGTCATCAAAGGTCTGAGGTATCAAACAAGCCTCAAACCACCACTCTGCTGCTATATATGCAGTAGATGTGGATGGATCACTTTAAGGGTTTCTTTTCCTGACTTATTTTCCCATAGAGTTCAATAGAAAAATGAGTCAGGAGAAACTACCTCTACTTACCTCAGGCTCTAAAATTAGATCTTTTCTTTTCATCACAGATTTTTAATATTTAAGGATAAAAGGCTAGTGTGGCAGGGTGGGCGTGGTTAGCCTCTGCTTGCAGAGAGCGAGTGAGCTGAGCGGCTCTCGGACCCTGAGCCACAGCTGTCATAAGTTAATCAGCGCCTCACGGTGATTCGTGATAGAATAATGGTTTTATTGTTTCCTGATTACTATGACAGTGAGCCTAGGCTTGAAAAGGAGAACCTGGATAACAAAAGGGGGCTGACTAGAGACGGGAGAAGACGGATGAAGCACGGAAATCCGAAAAGCCCGTAGCCAGGAAGGAAGACGTTAATAAAAATAAAAGCTGAACGTTTTCCCCAAGCTCTTTTGTGTGGCGTAACGTTCTTCCACGAGAGGTGGCACTCGAACTTGCCACAGCTAGGTAATTGGGTGACAACCAAAAGGTGACAAAGAAAGTGTCAAAATTAATAATGTCACGTTCAAAGCGTTTTTTTGTCATGTTCAAATTGTTTTTTCTTCTCCAAAGTCGGAAATATTCAGACTTTCAAGATCATTTGAACACAGCATATGTCCAAATTAGAGCCCTATCTAATGTGTCCTGTGTACTAGCATATACTGTTTACTGCATACTGTTTAGTGATGTGCAGTATGTGAAAAATATCCGTAATATTATCAGCAAAAACCCAGTAATAAGTATATCATCCAGCGATATTAACACTCAATTTTCTGAATTGTCGCTTTTAAAAAAAGTATACTCGACTGCCATACTCGAGTATACTTTTTTTTTAAGCGACCAGAGTACGTCCCCGAAGTTGATGAACCTCAAAATTGAGCTTTGCAGGATGTTGGTGAATGGTAAGTTTCCATATTTTACGCGATTAGTAATGATTATGCATCTAGCTGTAGTAATTAGCTGGCTAACGTTAGCTAAAACCGTATTTTAGCCACTGTGCAAAGCTGTGGTTTTGTTGGTACTGTTGCTATCTAATAGATATATTCTAGCAAACGGCAGCTAGCCATGTTATAGCTATTGGCCTTCTATAAAATTGGCGAAATTTAACTAGGTATAACCAAAATAATGTTTCAGGTGTACGTGTGGACATATACAGGTGCAGCTCAAAAAATTAGAATATCGTGAAAAAGTTCAATATTTTTTGTCACTCATTTCAGAAAGTGAAACTCATATATTATATAGATTCATTACACATAGAGTGAAATATTTCAAGCCTTTATTTCTTGTAATTTTGATGATTATGGCTTACAGCTAATGAAAACCCAAATTCAGTGTCTTCAAAGTCACGATTCCGTATTTATTATTTATTATTAATAAAGCGCCATATTTATTATTATTTGCTATTCAGTCTCCTAGCAGCTCCTCCTCTCGGCAAAGATGACCCATACCATACCGTGTTGACCGATATGAAATAGAAAAAATCTACTGAGGTTATTATAAACAACATTTAAATATGAGAGATAAGATTTAATAGTATTTTGATAAACAATATCAGCATAATCTAAAATAGGCAATAAGAGTTTTTTTCTAACATTAAATTAAAAACAATGTTTGGACCTGTAAAGAATACCAAGGCCTAAGTTTATTTTTCTCATAACAGAATCAATATTTAAACTAAATGAGAGCTGTGGGTCAAGAAAAATACCAAGATATTTTATAGAGTCAACTTGTCTAAGTAGAAAGCCATCGCTACATGTGATCATATGTGTATTTGAGGAGCTTTTGACATACTGTTTAGAATGAAAAAGCATAGTGTAAGATTTATTTTTGTGTTTAATGGAATAAAGCCAGCTCTGTACAGTATTAAAATTACATTGCCGAATGGACTGAATTTGTGCTATATGTAATAGGGGTGCAAATTTAAAGGAATTTCCTTAATCGATAGTTGTTAACCTTAACAAACAATAGTCGATTAATTGATAACATAAAAGCTAAATATAGCTTATGATATACAGAATACAAAATGCATGTTATATTCCTCAATCAAAGATTTATTGTAACATTTGAGAAACAGGCATTATTGTAGCGTAACAAAAATAGAATATGAAGGCGTGTATAGGCTACTTCAACAGAAAAGAAATTGCGCTCCGTCTCATCTGTTGCAAGCGAAACCGTTGCTCCGCTAGCCGCTAGCAGCATTAACATAATCTCTCTTGAAATGGAAAGGCGACAGTTAAACTAGTAGACCTAGCCTAGAACAGTCAACTTAAATCATAGGCTATTATGTTTTGAATAGGCTCCTCATATGCATACTAGATAGACCTACGTATTTTTATTCAAGAACATTTAAGAAGTGGTCGGGAGCGAGTCGTGTGCGCAGCCCGTTTATTAGCTCTCGAAATCCCTCACCGTCAATGGTGCTTACGCCCGGTACCCACCAGACGCGCAAGCGTACAGACGCTTATTGCGCGTTCAGATTTGAGCAGAACTGAACCCACCAGACGCGCAAGAGCACAGACGCTTTTTGCTTTTTCGGAGCGCATTTCGTGAACGATAGTGACGCGCTGTACAAACAACAATCTACATTCCGGATTTGTGAGCTTCACTAAATAATGGTTAAGTAAATACTGCTATTACATATGTCTTACTGCTTAAAAGCTAAATTTAGCAATGTAAAGCTAAATGCAGCAAACAAGACAATGCCTCCTTTATAAAGTTCACTTTTATTTATTTGGGACAGTAATCAACATGTTCTAAACATTTAATTATATCAGAATTAGCAGCTATTCTGTAGTACCTTAAATCGATACAGTGATATCAGTACAATAAAAACAGAATATAATATAGAATAGAAGAACGTTTATTTCCCTTTCGGGAAGTAAGCATTGTCTTAATTAATTGATCAAATATGTATCCTATAATAAAGAAAAAGCATTATAAAAACGGGAATAACTGGTTATATGTAAAATGTATGACTTGATATAACTTCATTCATCCCACAATGGTCATTGTCTCTGTTCCCTTTTTCATTAGAGCCTATATTAAAATATAATATGTATTAAAATAATGAATAACAATAGTAAAACTATCAGTAGGTTGAAAAACATTAATATGTGGTCATATGATGCAGATATTGTGCATATACAATGTATTTCTATGCGATTGCGCATGCGGACGGCCAGAAAATTCCGTCCGAGCGGAAAAATCCGCTCCACGTCCGCGAGCCGTCCGCCCGCCAGACGTGCGCGCGCGGCCGGTGAGAACCACGGCAATTCGTTAACATGGGAGCGGAAGTGAAGCGCACCAGTGCGCGTGTGCGTGCGCTTGCGCGTCTGGTGGGTAACGGGCGTTATTGGCATCATGTCCTTTTCAACCATCAACCTCTGAGTAATACCCTCCGCTCGTCTATCGTCACATACCCTCCGCTCGTCTATCGTCACATACCCTCTTTGCCAACACTGAGGTGATGGTAGGTTGCAATCCACTTTTCCCTGACAGCACGGTTGGATGTACGCTTTTAAGGTGGTAGGCTACATTAACGAAGTAGTTATACTTCAAAACAGCACCACAGGTATTGCAATGGGCATCATAGTTTTGCCCGCTTCATTTTTGTGTCTTCTTGTGTAAGCTCAACTTCGCAGCTTACCCTGCATTCTCACATCCAGCAACTTCGGTCGCCCAGTCGCCGGAAGTCCATTCATTCTCTATAAAGTTGAGCGACGGTCAGCGACCTGAGCGACTAGGAAACTGAGCGACCAAAATCGGCCGATAAATGTTGCCCGCAACTTAACTTCTGAGCGACCATCGGCCGTAACAGCCAATCAGAGTTCCACACGTTATATTTCCCCAACCGACACGAAACCATTTCGTGAATAATTGTTCCGCCCGATTTCACTCAAATTGCAGCAATGGAGTAGCAGCTAATGATACTGGTCCAAGCCTACCACGTCCTGTTCAATGTATAACATAACCTTAAAGGATATGTGTAGCTGTTCTACCAATATCACATTGAGCCAAAAAATACATGTTGAGTTTTATACATCTATCTATGTATCTAGCGTAGATAGATAAAAATCGGTAGCTCGCGACGAAGATAGATATAGGCTAGCCTATCGCTAGCTAGCGAGAACACATCATTATCAGTGTCATGACATAACTATAAACAATACGATGCATCGCAAATATGTCTTTGTTATACGTAGGCTATTTCCGTTGTTTCTCTTTATCAAAAAATTGTAGCTGCACGAACTGACTTGGATGACACAACGGGAAGCTCTTGCCCCGTCCCCAGCCTAGTAGAATTGACTGACTCAGCGACCAGTTGCTCACTGTGAGAATGCAGCGTTACACTAGGCTGAATTTGGCGCCCTCGCATGGAGACCTTAAACCATGATTACATTTCACACAAAAACTCCCGTTGAAACAAGACCGCAGATTGTTCAGTTAATTGTTTCATTTGAAATCTTATCGATTAAATTCTTATTAGCAATTAATCGATAGTCGATTCATTGTTAACATCCCTAATATGTAAGTTAATGTGATGTATAAATAATTGTGTCATCTGCATACAAGTGAATATTACAGTCAATTGAAGAAAAATCATTAATATAAATAGAAAATAGTAATGGTCCCAAGGTTGACCCTTGTAAACACCTTTATGAATAATCAAAAAAATCTGACTGGTGCCCACACTGTCTTCTATTATGCAGATAAGCGTTAAACCAGAACAATGCAGTTTTTGAAAAACCAATAGAGTAAAGTTTGTCTAAAAAAAGATCATGGTCAACCAAATCAAAAGCTTTGGTTAAATCAATAAAACTCCTGTAGGTTTCCCTATGTCGGATGCAAGAAACACATCATTAGTAAATTTTAGGAGAGCGGTAGTTGTAGAATGATTGGGTCTGAAACCAGATTTAAATGAAGATAAAAGATTATGAGCATTAAGATATTGAAATAACTGATTGTATCATTTTCTGAAATAATTTAGCTACAGCACAAATGATAGATATAGGTCTATAGTTATTGAACTCAGAAGAGTCCTCACCTTTGTGCAGTGGAGTGGCTCTTGCACATTTCCATATTGCAGGTAATTCACAAGTGGATAAAGTGGGTAAGCAAGAACATGAGAAGCCAATTAATAAACTTAATTTCCAGCCCATCAGGACTTGCACCACGACTTTCTCTCATTTTATTAATATAGCTCAGTACTAGGTAATATTTTCCTAAAATAAAAAGACTATGAGAAGGCAACATATTAATTAAAATAAACATATCATAATATTTAGAAATCTGAGACGAGCAAACAGAGGCAAAATGTTGATGGAAGGCTTGAGCAATAAGTAAACGATCGTGGATTACCACATTGTCGACTGTTAAGGATATTATTAATTCTACGCCAAAATTGTTTGGGGTTTTTAAAATCAAGGTAAAGACAGTCTTTATAATAATTAGATTTAGTATTCCTGGTTTTAGTTTTACTAATGTTCCGAAGATATCTATATACTTCCCAATCAACAGGGTCTAAACTTAGCCCAAGCTTTATCCCTCTGCTTAAAGAGAGCGATGAGATCTGGATTTATCCATGGTAAATGTCTTCCCTTCACTTTAACTTCTCTCCAAGGGCCGTGTTTGTTAAATACCTTGATAATGTCGTGGTTTTGGCAGCCTCCTTTTATTTCTGTGGTCATTCTCCCTCAGAGCAGTGCGAGCGCGCTCTTGCCTTACTTTTCCTTCGCCCTTTCCGGGCTTTTGCTCTGTCCCGGTTATCATTCCCACGCTACTGTTCTAGGTTTTCTGCCAGCTATAAAAGCTGGTAAGGTATAGGTATTTACAAGCGACCTCTTCACTTTTAAGCTTTCTTAAGTGTTATGCGGGACTAGATTTTTAGCTGCATTAGAGTTTTCCTTAGTTGGATTTTATTTTCTCTTCTGCGCTTGCTGTCCTTCATTCTGGTTTTCGCTTATGTTCTCTTTGCTTACCTCTCTAGTGCTCTCCCGTATACAGAGTGAGAGGCTTCTTTCCGTGTTCTTTCTGTTTCTCGTTTGTTTATTTATACCTCTGTTTAGTGCGCTTTCTCTTATTGAGAGCGAGAGGTATTCTTTCTTATTCTACTTGAGTCTCAAGTTTGCCCACGTTTTATGGGTTGTTTTCTTTTGGCTTACACCGGGAGTTTTTTCCCATTTATTTTATTTTCCCCCACTCTTTGTGCAGATTACTCTGCTTTTGTGGTGTCACCACTAGGGTGGTCACTCATAGATTTCTTCTCTGTCGCGTCTGGTCCTCTGAACCCGACACTCCCCCTCACAGATAAATTCAGAATAAAAGAAATCCCATGCATCTTGAACGTATGGAATTAACTGAAACCTTTCCCAATTAACTGACATTACATCTTGAATAAACATATCAACATTTATTTGTAAAATGTTCGGTACTGCACCTTCAATCTGTGATTGGCCAGAAAGGTCTTCCCTAATGTATTCGGTACTCGGTGATGAAATAGAAATCTGTACAGCTATGCCCAGAAGTTTTGGAGCGAGGGCGGGCTACACCCCAGCTATAAAAGCGAATCTCAGCGGTTGATCTACGTGCCGTGGACGGGGAGAAGAGATAGGAGAGAGATAGCGAGCGAACAAGCGATATATATATAGCTAGCTTACAGTTTAGCTTTTTTGAATATTCTAGTAAGTTATAGTAACCTATTTTTGGTATATTTTTTATAGTTAGCGTGATAGTACCTTGTTTTTTGATAGTTCGTTTTTCAGTCTAGCTTAGCAAGTAGCTAGCTAGTTTATTTTTTTTTTAAATATATAGTTTATTAAAAATAAATGGCACGGGTAACTATTTGTACAGCGTGTGATTTGTTTACTGGCCGCATCATTATAAGCCCAAACGAGGCTATGCGTGCCGCATTCTCCACCATTGCTTCTGCCTCGGCAGCGGCAAGCTTCTTGGGGCTCGCTTGGGCGTGGTTTGACACCTGGAGCTCAGCCCCTATTATTTCCTTATCACGCCCAGATTGCGGCATTTTTCGAAATCCAAAAGGGGGCGGGTCTAGCTAAACCAGCGTTTTTTGTTACCCTTTAAAGAAAGTTTCTGTATGTGTGCTGGGCTTCAGGCACATTGCAACTGGCTTCATCGGACCATCAGAATGGAGAAATAAAGATGGCATGTCGCTTCTTCTGGTTGTACAACAGAGGTATTATCGTCAAAGTCAAAGTGTTTTTATTTATCAAGTGCACAGTATAACACAAGGTCATTCTGAACAATGAAATTCTTAGGACATGGCAAGCAACAACTATGTAGTAGGCATTAAAAACAAACAAAAACAAAAACAAAAAAATATATATATTAAATTGTTAAAAAAAAGTCAAATAAGGGCAAGAATAACATAAATATAAATATACATAGCAGTAAAACACTAGCAGCAGTTCCAGATATGGACAGTAGGAGTAGGAGTATTAAATATAAAGTGAGCCGATAGACATGTACAATAAATTAAATTAAGGTGATGTACATTGAATGTCATCCCCGTGTACAATAAATACAAAACAAATTATATTTGCCAAAAGCCAAAACTCCAATATTATTAATTTGGACATTTTTGTTTTACATTTCTACTTTAATTTAGCTTAAAGCAACTGACTTTAAAAAATATATTTTTTTAGAACGGCTCATTTCCCATTAGCACGAAGCAATGGCAGCAGTACAGTAAATGTGATTTATTTCCTCTGCAGCTGAACCTGTCATGAATAATGAACAAACCACTTACCTCTTTGGGTTCACAATGGCCTTTGTCCTTTTATGTTTTGTATTAATACCTCATTGTAACATGAGTTTCTGAAGCAAACACAGATACTGTATTGTATAATGGCATGCATTGTATGTGCGATTTAGCCTTTAAATGTGTGTAATAAAAGAGTGTATAGATCAAGCACTGAATTAGATAGTGACAGATTTTTGACCTGGCCCCAAGGTTAGCTGCAGTTGTTGCAAGACATTGCACATACTACAGTGGCACTGTGACTGATGCCTGTGTTTTACCTGAGGCTACTGGAAGGTGAGGCCCAGTGGTTTTGGTTGGCAGGAGCTGTTAACTGATGGCAATACAGACCCCTGGAGCCCAGTAAACTCATTTTAGTCCCTTCTTCTCCCATATGCCAATGACAGACTGGACTGCAGTCCTAACGTTTTACCACTAGAGACACTTTTGAGCCAGATCCTTTGGGTTTATGCTGTTTTGCGCTGACTGCAGTAAAATGTCAAGATTTGGGACCAGGATCAATCAGTAACGAAATGTATCAGTTCTCATCTAAAATAAGTGGTTTTAGTGCTTTGTTACCCTTTAAGTGTCCGTTCTGCAGAAGTTGATGAATGCCAATAAACTGAAGCAATAATCGGACACTAATGCTTCTCTAGAATGGGCTGTGCCTTTGATAGGATTGCTGTGTTGTGTGTTTAGCAGGATAAAACCAAAAACTCTAAAGCAGCTTCCATGTTTTGCACAGCATTTGAAAGCTGAAAATATCAATCAGGAACAGGGGGTGGATATCTTTTGTAGTTAAAGGGATACATATAAATCTGCCAGGTTTGATGCTTGTATTATGGTTATACGAATTAGCTCTGTAAGTAAAACATGACTTATAATTCTGGAGCCATTATTCTCAAAGTCTTAGTCAGCATAGGGGTCAGCATTTGCCTAGGCATTTTTTCCTCATTTTATTTGGTGCTATAAAAAAGAAGCAGGCTAGCTGCAGCAAAGACCAGCAGTATGTAATGGGATCCATTGATTCCTGCCTTCCCAATTAAAAGTACTTTACAACCAGGCACACTACTGCAGATATGAATCTGTGTGTAAATATACAGGTGCTTGCAAGGCAGCTTGTACCATTTCCCTAATAGGGCACACTAATAGGTTTTTTAAAAATCACAGTATGCTCATTTTGATAAAGACCTTACAAGGGTGTACGCGCGTTGTGCACACGCCTATGTAGACGCACTTATATGCGCCGTTAAAATAACATGTAAACAACTGCGACATGACTTTAGACCAGGTTTGTGGTGGTTTTAGCGCAAGCGCTTTCTGCTATCTCTATCGGCGCAAGATCACTTGTGCTGGGCACTTGCATTTCGGTTTGCGCCACTTAGCGCCGCATGTAAGATAGGGCCCTTATAGACTGTCACAAATCTGGCCCAATTCAGATATATATTTTTTCTAATCTGATCTGGTCCATACCAGGGTATGTGAGCGGTGCGGAGTGGAAGCAGGGCGAGGAGCGGAGCTGCGTTATTTCGCCTGGAACTAGGAGCGCCTTTTTAGAGAGTCGGAGCGTCGGCGTTCTCTCTCGCTCCAAGATCGCTCCGATACCGCTCCATACCACAAGCAAACACACATTAAACGTCAGCACTCACCACATTGTTGTACACTTTGTTAAGGTTAGCTGCAGTCAGACATGGAATTTGCCAAATATTATCGAAAAGTAAAGGACAAAAATGTTTAGAAAAAACTAAATGACACAGAGGATGAACGCGAGTGTGGATAGGTGATTACAATGACCAGGGATTCTAAAAAGTTGCATCTAGAAAACATGATGGCGTTTTCTGTGCATACACTGGAAAGTATACTGGGTACGTGGGTAATAATGTCCCAGTGACAAAAAGCCGGAATCTAGATGTATAGAGGGGGTGGAAATCTTGAAAGACGTTTTGAAGGTTAACCCCAATTTAGCTCAGGTTTTACCCAGATCCTAGTCATCTACAAAACTTTCACTTTTCAACCAAATGAAGGCGGTTTTTCAGCTGAATGCTATAGGCGTTTCACCAATTTTTCAGCACAAAAATGTTTGATGGGGTTTGTGTCTATCGTCTCCCAGACGAGTAGCCTAGGCTAGCTATTCAAGCTTTTAAATCATCATACTAATTAATGCATAGGCTTCTGCATAGGCCTCAAAATTTTATGGAAATTACACGAACATGATTTCCCATATTTAATTGAATTTAACAAACGACCAAAAAACACAGATAACATAGCATACGTTGAAAACGTTGAGAAAGCAGTTAACCTAATTGCCGACGCATTGGCTTACCAATGTTCAAATTTTTGTTTGTTTTTTCTTTTAAAGACAAGGATACATTTTTTATTCGTTTATTAGGTTAATAGGCTATAATTGATTTAATTCTGCTTTTGTAATGTTTTCTGCATGGTGCAAAGTAGCCTAAACAATAGGCTGAGGCAAATTTTGGTGTTTAATTTATTTTTTTATCGCATACATATTCTTAACTTAAGGGTACAGACATGTAAAAAAAAAAAGATATTGTAAGAATTTTACAATGGAGCGGAGTTTTCTCTCACTAGTGAGCGGGGAGCGGGAGATAGAAAACCCGGAGCGGAGTGATTACAGAAAGCTTTGAGCGGGGAGTGAAAATTTCTGCCACTCCACTCCGCTCTCATACTCTCATAGTGATTTGTATGTGGCCCTGTGCGTTCAGACGCATTGTATTTTGAAACACCACGTGTGTAAAATTAATTAGGATTTTCTTATTACAGATAATTCATATATGATACCAATGAACCAGCATTAGTAAATACATTTCTATTAGTTGAGTCAAAGTAATTGGAAGTAGAAGCTGACCTTACGTTTCGAAACAGATACAACATTTCAGGAATGCAGTCTCCATCCCTGAACTAGCAAACCAGCACAACATAATTTTCAAGCATAAATATTACATATTTAATAAATATTGCATTTTACATGTATCATGATATCTAGCTTCCTGTTTGCAATTTTCAAGAAAGGAATAGCGACAGTAACAGGACTGTGATTGTGATTATGGTATGCTAACATTGTACCTATCAGTCAGCTATCTTTTTGTGTAGGGAGGATAGGTATCTTGTTAACTGGCTTCCTAATCGTGGTAGTGAGCTTGTGATTTGTAGTCAGGTGACCTTTTATTTGATTGTCCTTTTTTAATCACGATCTCTGTGAGCACGATTTGTTTTTGAGCACGAATAGGGTATTCTTTTCACCTGCAACTTTCTCACCTCAGCAAGAGGTCGATAGAGCTGTCTTGTCAGTCATTTATCACATCCTCCTCAGTAATCTATATTAAGTGGCACTAATTAAGCACAGACAATAACTGACAGCAATGTTCCCACGCTGTCATGTGCTGCATTCAGTGAATAGAACTGCTGGCCTGCAGCAGACATTATTACAGTGCTGGGTAGAAACCTTTTTTTCCTCAAAGCAATGGCAAGTAGACATAATAAATGCAATTACAGAAGAGATGCATCAATAGTTAGAACAGACGGTTAGTTGGAATGGACATATATTGTTTTGCCCTTAGCACCCTATTTGAACTGTTTTGCCTCTGTTCCAGAACCTTGAATGTCATGTAGTCATTACTGTGCCAACAATTGGTAATCAACTAGTTTATAATTAATTTTTTTTATGGTCAAGCCTGAACCTTGCTCTATCACGCTCCTTAGTAGTACTGGGTAGCATAACTTTCTGCTTGGACAATGCTGGGAAATCCTCTTGAATACGCCTACAAATATGCCTACTTTTGGGAAATTGCTAGGCCAAGTGGCACTAATGTAATCATCACACATTCAATTTAATATATTTAGCATTGAGACTTTGAGGGTTTCATTGTATGCTTTCAACAACTAATTTGCATTATCAGAGGCAAGTGCAGTCAACTTCAAAGTTCAATAGGCATCATTTGATGCTATCCCAGACTGAGCTGTAACTTACGGCATCAAGTCACAGAGTATTGGCAAGAATAACTTTTATATAGGATGCAATTGATTTGACTCATCTGTGACCATCTTTCCTTAATTTGAGTCAGCAGACTGCAGCGTGTCCTTCTGCCAAATTTCTTCGGGGAAGTTGGGGGGGGGGGGGGTATCCTTGTCATTTCTTACATGCCTATATCTATGAACGTAATTTTGCCAACTTTTTCAAGTGGAAGGTTTGCACTCAAAAATGCATCCGAAATCTGGGATTGCATCTGTTCAAATCTAGTTTGCTATACCAACAGGCTTTACAATGCCTAGTATAGGACATTTTGGATTTGTGGTCTAAAGCAATAATACACTAGTTATTCCAAAGCAGCTTGTACAGCAACATTGTTTCCTGAGGCTGTATATATAAAAAATATTCATTTGAATTTGAATTCACAATGATAAATATAAATATCAGTCTTTATACCATCCTGGTATTTCTTTCCTTCTACAGTGGTCTTAATAGTTTAAACCAAAAATATTGTCATTCTTCGCTGGCCAGTTGCTGACCACTGGAGAAAGTCATGAAGGTGAGCTTGATATCGGGTCCAGGTAGCTATACAACATTATGTTCTAACAAAGTTCACTATGTCTTTAAGTGTAGGCTACTTGATTAAAACTGATTTTTTATTTAATTTATCATCTAATTTCCCTAACATGCTGTGAAGAAGCTGGGTATTTACCTGCCAATTTATTATTCAGATCGTTGGCACGCTCGTTGATCAATACAAACTAATGAAAACAAGTTGAGACCAATGATAAGAAAGGAAAGTTTTCAGTTCATCAAAGTCTATTTTCAGTTCATCAGCCATTAATGAACTGTTTTACTTACCCCTTTTCTACCTCTCTGCCCATGTCCATATCCTGTTCTGACAAAATTGATGAAATATTGTGCGCCGACCACTCGTCATGCAGTGGAGGCCCATAGGCTTCAAATGTTCAGCTAGCTAGCTTGGAGATAACTAATCTCCAATTATAATTATAATTGACATTTCAAAGATATTGCTTTTACTAGTGGTTATATCATGCATACCTCTTTCTCTGCTGGTCACGGAAAACCAGGCAAAACTGAAAAAATCATTCACCATGCGCCACACACACATGAGGATAACCTGCCTTGGAAATGAAGGATCCTGAGAAGCAGAATTTTTTTCGTTCTGAGGCGCACGCTGAGCAACATTTCTCAAGGTAAAACCAATTAGGAATTGGGATGGGTGCCCTTAACAATCAAATACAAGTAGCAGACTCTTTTTTGTGGACTGTAACCTGCCCTCTAATGAAAAGAATATAGCTTCACAAGTAAAAGAAAAGAAATCACCAAGAGGGCACTTTGTGACTGAAGGCAAAAGGGGCCGAGGCTCAAGCCTCACCTCAGGTTTATATTTATGTTTATTTAGATCTCCATTAGCTACTGTAAGGACAGTAATCCCATGCAGATATAGGAAAAAGAGTAAAAGATGACTCATTGGACTGCATTACTTTTTACATTTACCTTGAATACAAGTGGCGTCCAAATGGTTGCGTGCCATAATTACCAGCTTTTTGAAAAGACGGGTCAATTCTGTGGTCATTTTTGAGGTCATGGATATGGTTTTGACTATTCCGTTAACCCCTGCGCCTAACCGTTGCCCCTGTCTGTGAGCTTCAACAACCATAATTCCTCTTTGCTGGTGCGGTTTGTTTGTGTTTGGCATATGCTTTCTTAATTGTCAAAACCGGTTCCCTTGCCAAATAAAATAATGAAAAGCTGTTTTTGTGACCAATGCACCTGAAATTCGGACAGCCATTTTTTTTTTTACTTGAAAGATAAAGTCACATATGGTGATGGATATTATGTGAGGGGATAGCATACACCGGTTTATGCACTCTCCCAAGCATTGTTCTGGGCACCAAAAAGCCTTCCCTGGACAAACTGTCATTCTCCCCTCACCACAGGAGAAACAGTTCTGAGTAGTCCGCACAGTGCGGTGGGTCAGCAACACAGATAGTCATGTTGTAACCATGTAAATTAACACCACTATATAAAAATGTACTGGAGATGTGTCAACCATGACCCATTGACATTACTGGCCTACATTAAACTGGATGCGTACATTTTTTCCTATTTATAAAAGGATCATGAAATGATCTAGCAATTGAGCTTCTCCTACCACTAGGGAAGTAGGGCTGCAAGACAATGACAAAAAAATAAGTAATAAATAAAAAAATTATCAATAGATTACTTAATTAATTAAACAAGCTCTATTTTGATTGGACTCATGTAGAAGCTGAAAGAACAACTTTGCGTAGGTAGCCAGGCAATTAACCAATTAAATTGAAAACCAGCAGTCATTTCACTTAGATAGGAAACATTGACATTTATTCACAGTATTAATTAAAATTAAATTGAACAACACCCAGTTTAGGCTACACCAGATGTGACTCCAACGACAGCTGGGAATGGGAAGAGGTCGCAAAAGGGTAAAAGGCGCGAACCCTTGCTACGGGCCCCTCTCCTGGGCCTGGGTCGGAGCGCAGCGCCCTCTGCACTGCTGCCTCAACAGCTCACATAACCCGAGCCACTATGTAGTCAGCGGGGATGATGGGTTCAGGAACAGGTTCCCTGTCTGAACGGTCAAAAATGTGTAACAAGGCATCTGGCTTCACGTTCTTGGAGCTGGGAAGATACGTGAGCAAGAAATTAAAGAGCAAGAAGAATAACGCCCACCGGGCTTGTCGAGAATTATGCCCCTTGGCTAGCTGCACAAACTCTAAGTTCTTATGGTCTGTCCACACTGTGAATGGATGTTCCGCCCCCTCCAGCCAGTGACGCCACTCCTCAAGGGCCAATTTAACGGCTAAGAGCTCCCGGTCCCCTAAGTCGTAATTTATCTCGGCAGGTGCTAATGCACGAGAAATACGCGCAGGGGTGCATCTTGTAGTCAAGCGGAAAGAGCTGGGAGAGAAAAGCTCCAGCCCCCAACTCAGAAGCGTCCACTTCTACAACGAAGGAAAGGGAGGGGTTGGGTGTTATGAAAATAGGCTCGGAGCTGAAATGCCTTTTAAGCTCAGAGAATGCCGCTTCAGCTCTCGGATTCCATTGGAACCGAGAGGAGGGCGTCCTTTTAGTAAGCGCAGTAAGGCACGGCTACCGCTCTGAAGTTGCGGATGATCCGCCAATAAAAATTGGTGAATCCTAAGAAGCGCTGTATCTGCTTAAGGGAAGACAGAGTGGGCCAGTTCTTGATAGCTGAGACTTTCTCTGGGTCCATTTGAACCTTGCCGTCCGCCACAATGAACCGCAGGAAAGAAACTGAGTTAATGTGAACACACTTCTCCGCCTTCACGCCGCCTAGGAGGCACTGTGCCCGGATAGAGGTCGATGGCGCAGTCATAGGCTGCATTCCAATCTCTTATTTTAGCCGTCCTTCTCTCCTCGGTCCTCGCCTGACCCGGATATCGATCGAGGTCCATCATCTTTAAGGACATTCCAAACCGCTAAATGCTCCATGAGGAGCGAGAAGTGGGAAAAGAGGAGGCTACCGGGGAATCCTTCAGTGAGGAAACATGAGTGCAGTCTTTGCGGAAGTCTTTACTTGGAACACGTGACGTGTTTGATCCACAACCACATCTGCCACCGTTTAAAAACATGGCGGGAGCACTCCTACACAAATTTAAGTGCTTACCGTTCCTTTCTATTTATTTTATAAAGCGCTTTAATTTATAATGTTGCACGTTCTTTCGGACAAACGAAAGGAAAGTTTATTCATGAAAAAAGAGACAACAAACAAAGTATAGTTCAGCGTGTAAGCGTAAATTTTCTGCCGTTTTTGTGTCCCATATAGTTGTTTGTTAGCTAACGTTACTGCATAGGAAACACAAGCTTCAATTAACATATGTCTTTTCAAAACCATATAAAATTTTACCATATATGTAAGCTATGCAATAGCGTTTAGCATATGTTCACATATGTTGAATGCAATCCGAGAAATAGGCTCTACAGTCGTTGCTCGTTTTCCAGTGCAACAACTGAAAGATGAACACGCAGCTGCCTTGCGTTCAAAATATTTTCTTTCTCACTCTTGTATGACTGAGAAATAATAATGTAATTTAAGTCTATGTTTCTGCATTTGCTGTCTTTGACTGATGAAATTCATATTAGGCTAGCCTACTATTTTGCATCATATGTCATGTCTGAAATATGGGCTTGTGAAGCCCCTTGACACATATCGTTGTGATTTAGGGCTATACACAGACATTACTTGCTGGCTTTTACTTGCAGGTCTGTTGTGTCATTTACAGGGACAGATGAGATCAGCCTCATTCGGCTGAGGTGTGAAAATTCTATACATTCTATAATGCGTGATGTCACATATATCTAAAAGATGTTATACAGAAACGTTGGCAATAAGCCAAAAAAGTGTTCATTTCTTATTTTCTTGCAGGACCACGTCACTGACCATATTGTATATGCTTGCCTATACTCTTATATTTATCATGTGACTTGGTGTTCCCAATGCATGATAATCACCGTAAGATATCCATAAGGAGTTACATGTGGGTATCCCCTTACTTATTAGGCTGTAATTGTAGTTACAGTTTTGTCATGTGAAGAACATTGTGATACTGATACTAATGTTGACGGAATCACTCCTCTGCACCATGATTCATGTCTTGTGTTGAAGTAGTCAATTGTATGCAAATAATAACTTCTGATATCCCTAATGTAAGTGTGATAGCAAGAGGCATGCCTGCCCCTGTAAATGGATAACACATGAACATGTTATGGCATGGCAGTAATTGTTATAGGGCACTTGGTTATGGTATGGTAACATGTGTTGTTTTCCTCAGTGAAATTCTTCAGCAGATGGGCTAACAGGGCCAGGTGAGCCCCAAAGAAAATGGGACAACCTCAAGTGATAATATAAGGTGAGGTTCAATTTGTGATGTTTTTCCTTTGCAAATTTGTAGTTTCTCTTACATAGTGAAACAAAATTATGCCTGTGCAATAGGCTCACGGCTCACCTTCATCCTTGCATCTTTCCTTGTAGGCACTCAGATGCCCTGCTACAGGGACGGGGACAGACAGGGGAGAGGCCACAGCAGCCACATGACCATGGTTTACTACAATGCATGAGGCCATTGGGGGGAGGCCATCTATTGATCCTCCTGTCCTGATGGACTCATGTGTTGCAGAAAACCCGGCACATGTGGCTGATGAGACCTCAGATGGCACTGGCTCGTCTCTTCCTGGATTTGTGGCGGTCACTTGTAGCCGGGCGTGTGTGGAGGAGGAGGAAGAGGATGCACAGCCTGGCTCAAGTAGCCTCCCACTGGAGAATGGTGATGGGCCAGCCACCTCTGCCTGTCCCCCACCCCCCAAAAGGAGAAGGACCAGTGAGGGAGCCGTTCTGCTCCCTGAAGGAAAATGCTGCCAGAGAAGAGGAGCGATTCAAGGCCACACTGGAAAGCTCAAACAGGACTGTTACTGGACGTGTTTGAGAAAATGCTTAATAAAATGTAAATAATTCACATAAGTGTTTGTCAATTTGTTTTTTACTTGTGTTTTTACCTTTTAAAATATAGTTTTCATCTGATTGCCCCCTTCAACAGCACAGAACAATTTGGGGGGAAAAAGAATACATAAATACTAACAATTTTGCTGATCGTGTAAGCTTCAGGAGGGTAATACTTGGGCTATTTATGGCTTATCGGTCTCTCTCTCTTTACTGGTAACTTCAAATTAATGTTTTCCTTTTTGTAAATTCTAAGTAGTCAGCCTACATTCATTAATAAATGTATGATTTGCAGTCATTATTCGAATTAACTTTTTTTAAAAACTGAAATTATGTACTCTTAGGCCTGAATTAGACTTTGTTTTGACTTCCACCAGGTTACTGACCTATCGACGAATTACGCAATTGAATTGAGGATTGTCATTCCTAATAATTATGAAATGATGTGAAATATATTTTTATTGCAGGATAAGTGAGGGGTTCTAGCACACAATATTGCCTGTGTTCAGTATTCAGAGTGCTGAACATTTTAACAAAGGCATTGACTGTTGGAAACGCTGGATTCAGAAAATTGACATTTTACAGAATCCTCACTTTTTTTTCTGTATTTCCTCCATTTTGGCAAGTATGCTTGCCAGCTGCTACAGCTGAGAAGACAATGTCTCAAACAATGTAAACACATTCAAATAAAATTTTGGATGATATATTTGATTTTTATGACAATAGTCATTATCAATCAATCAAACTTTATTTATATAGCACCTTTCATACAAGTGTCACGATTTGAAACGGGCAAATCCCGTGCCCGATCCGGACCAGGTTTTTGCGGAATCCACCACTCTCCAAACAGTACACCAGACAGAAGTAAAAGGTAAAAATTACATTTTATTGTGTACAAAAGTTAATTTAAAAATTGGTCACACAAGCACAATCTGACAGAGCTATGCCCGTCTGTGGGTCCCTTTTCCCTTCCTGTCCCTCCAATCCTGCCAAACGAAGCCGACCCCTCCCGCAGGTAAGGGTGCCTCCCCACACACCACACACAACACAGACTATCACTCACCCCACACGTAGACACACTGTGCTCCTTAGGCTTACTTAGGCTACTACAAGAAGGGCACACACACACACACACACTCGTGATCACCCCTTCAATAGCCCACCTCGGGGGCTGCCGGCTGCCTGACCCCACAATGCTTACGGGGGAAAAGCCCACACACAGACAGACACGGCAGTATTCACATTCATACAATAACCAAACTAACTATCATTCCACACTACAAACAAGCAACATGAAACACGTAAAGAATAAGTGTTGTGGAGTTCTGCCCACACCGCAACCCTGGGAGGACTACCACAATTAAGAAATATATTTTTTTAAACTAAAATAATCACACACACAAACACACAACAGGACAGCTTTTGCCTTCCTTGGTGGTCGCCAACAAAGATTCAGGCTGTCCACCCCTCGGGCGAATCACGGGACACAGGCCGTCGCTGCACACCGTCGCCCTCGTCACACTCGCCGGGTTAGATGCGGGACACCGACTCTGACAGGGGAGAGAAGGCCACACCCGCTGGCGCTTAGTTCCCCGCTTGCCCCGGTCTCAGACTCACATACACGCTCACGGGCGGACTGGCCATCGGGACGTTCGGGACCAATCCCGAAGGGCCGGTCCACTTCTGGGCCGGTCCACTTCGAATCTCAAAAAAAAAAAAATATATATTTTTTAAATTATTATTATTATTATTATTAATTTTTGTTTAATGTATAGTAAATGTTACGCTAGCTGTCAGTACTGCGATGCGGTCCACGTTCGGGCATGGGCCGGCCCTCCTCACTTGACGCTCTCTGCATACATTACACATTCAGTCGTGACTCGTGTTGTTTGCTGTTCAGGTGTTCAGAGTGAACTATTACGATAGGTTAGCTTTAACGTCAATCTTATTACGGAAGGGGGAGATAAGAGCGGCCCCCATGATGACGAGAAGGATTCGTCCAATTGGAAGACAGATTCTCACAGACGCAGTTTTAGAATGATTTTTCGGCTGCTATGTGCTTGAGTTGGACAGAAAATGCTGTGTGCTGAGCTAAATAATTATTTCACAAATCTGTAATGATAATCTTCAGAGTATCGTGACTATGGAGGTAGATTTCTATCAAAAATAAACAAGCACAAAAGTATAATCCACAATTGTATTTACCATCCACACACACACACACCTCTTAATTTGTGTTCGTAGATATAATCCACAATTGTATTTACCATCCACACACACACACCTCTCAATTTGTGTTTCGTAAAAATAATCCACATGTATGTGTTTTCCATCCACACACAAACACCTCTCAATTTGTGTTTCGTAAATCATCATTTGGATGAATGCAAAAATGATATTCACAAATGCAAATAACATTTACAGATATGTTTCCAATGTTCACATGTACAAATCAAAAGCTTGGCTTGCGAATTGGCGAATCAACATTTGCCGATCGAAGCACACGCTTGATCTGCTTGGATTTACGGATAGAATTTTGAGACAAATATTCCGCTGTTTTTCACCGTGTCGATTCACGCTCGCTTAACTTGCGATTCGTAAACTAAATTTCTTCTTCTTTGGTGCTACATAACACGGTGGTAGTGTTGTTCGGCTCATCAGCGCCACTTTTAGAACAAGTGGCCAATATTGCACATTAAAGAAGTGGATTCATGGTACATTTAATTAAAACAACCGAGTTTTGAGTTTATTTAGGTTGTAAAGTTAACCCCACGAAAAAAAAAGTAATTGCACAAAACTCCTATCAGATTGCATGTAGCTAGCTAGCTAGATTACATTACACAGGGGTAGGTCCGTACATTGATAGGAACTAGGAAGTACAACACTATGAGCTAAAATAAGGAGAGCACTCCATGCAATTTGAATGATCATTTTCATTTAGGTGTCTTATCTACTAGCTAGCTAGCTGAACAAATAAAAGATTTCATATGAGACATCGGTATCAGTGAGAATAGCTGCCAAATGAATTTAATTGGCTACAATACTTCACATGGTTGAGTTTGTTTTACATAATCTTTTCCATGAGGGACGAAAGAGTTATGTAGCTACTGTGTACGGACCAGTGGCGGCTGCTGACCTGAAAATTGAGGAGGTTGAAAACTTCCCCTTAAACTTATTATTGGTCTCAATCATTTCCCAATGATTTTCCTTGATTAACAATAGGCTACAGCGTTTAATTCACAAATGACTCAATGCCATCAAATGTAGCCAGTTCTCCTCAATTAGGCTATTAGGCAAGTAATTCAATTATTTTAATTTGCGTCGCAAAATTGTGTTCATTTTAATCAACATTATAATTGTGGATACATCTGCTCTTTTTTTCTCCGCACTCAAATTCCGAGAATATTCATGGATATTAAACGATCTTAAAGCTCAGCTTTTGTTCGATTATTTTTATTGCAGGTTGTGCATTTCTATTAACGTGTACTTTTCCGTTTAATCTCCCTGACATGATGTGAAGAAAGACGCTGTGTCCTCACCTGCTAATTATTGTTCAGATCGTCGGCACACTTGTTAATCAAGGGAAATGATTGGAAAATGATTGAGACCAATAATCAGTTTCAATAATCAATTTTCAGCTCAGCAGCCGCCACTGGTACGGACCTACCCCTGTGTAATGTAATCTAGCTAGCTAGCTACATGCAATCTGATAGGAGTTTTGTGCAATGACTGTTTAAAAAACTTGCCATCGCAAGATTAGCGTGGGGTTAACTTTACAACCTAAATAAACTCTAAACTCAAAACTCGGTTGTTTTAATTAAATGTACCATGAATCCACTTCTTAAAGATAATGTGCCATTTTGGCCACTTGTTCTAAAAGTGGCGCTGATGAGCCGAACACACAAACCGCCGTGTTATGTAGCACCAAAAAAGAAGAAGTTTAGTTTATGAATTGCAAGTTAAGCGAGCATGAATCGACACGGTGAAAAACAGCGGAATATTTGTCTCAAAATTCTGTCCGTAAATCCAAGCAGATTAAGCGTGTCCTTCGATCGGCCAATGTAGATTCGCCAGTTCGCAAGCCAAGCTTTTGATTTGTACATGTGAACATTGGAAACATATCTGTAAATGTTATTTGCATTTGTGAATATAATTTTTGCATTCATCCAAATGATGATTTACGAAACACAAGTTGAGAGGTGTTTGTGTGTGGATGGAAAATACAATTGTGGATTATATCTACGAACACAAATTGAGAGGTGTGTGTGTGTGGATGGTAAATACAATTGTGGATTATATCTACGAACACAAATTGAGAGGTGTGTGTGTGTGGATGGTAAATACAATTGTGGATTATACTTTTGTGCTTGTTTATTTTTGATAGAAATCTACCTCCATAGGTGTGTGGGCCTCTGAACGTCTGAACGTCCCGGGCTGAATTTGTGTCCCAGTCCGCCCCTGTACACGCTGCAGCTTTATATACAGCACAAACACGTTCCTTACGGTCTGGGGGAAGTCAGTTCCCCCAGCAACAGCTCATCACCAGATCTCCCTGGTATACTGCCTCCAACACCTTGATCAGTTTTGCAGTCGGCCGTCGTTGTTAGCCGTCAGTTCCGTGTATAGCGCCATTGTTTGTACCAACTTGTTTCGTACATAAATGTACACGCATATTTCGGAACGCTTCATGAATGAGGCCCAATATTAGGAAAGTAGTGGAGTAAGAAGTACAATGCTTTTATTGGAAATGTATCACATAAAAGTAAAAGTATTGCCATTTACAAATCCTCTCAAAGTACAAATCCTAGAAAAAACTACCAAAGTACAGTTACTACAAGAGTACATGTAACTACTTTACATCTCTGATCATCATCCCCACTTTAGTAGTTGTATTTGAGTAATGCTACTAACTAATTTAAGCTGGTTTGTTATCTATGGATTGGAGAAACCACTTTGTGTGATTCAGATAGTCAGTAAGGGATGAAATTGCTTTCAGAAGACGTAACATTGCCATCTGCTGGTGAGAATGTATGTTCTGCTTTATGCAACTTTTGTCATCGACACTGAAATTATGCAGCTATTCGATCAATTTGTAATCAATTTGAAGAAAACCCTGATTTACAGTAATTAGATTTTTAAAAGATCCCGGTATCATGGAGTGGTGCGTGTGCTGTGTTTTCACATTTAATATTGTGTTTCATATGCTCCTTATTTCACACCCTTTATTTTTCTCTGAATACTCTTTGAAAATTAACCCAGAATCTCCAGTTGCCCCTCCATTTTGTATTCATTTTTAAACAGAGTATCTGCATAAAACAAAGAGGCAATACATTTGCTACTCAAATCAAATTCACTGGCAATAAGTAGGCTACCTGCACCATATCAATTGAAACATTATATTGGCCACCACCAACTTTGGTACTAATTAACACGATTGTTTACATTGGGGCACAGCTGAATTTACTTGCCAACCATGTTATGAAGAACTGGACTTCTGCATTTTTAGTGTGCAGTAGTAGTGCATGTGTTTGAGCTGGAAACAGGAGATGATCAAATAATAATAAAGATGATTTCTCACTCCATCAATTTCATAGATTTTACTTACTGAACTTACTTACTACAAGAAATGTAGTCCTTCCAGCTAAAAAAATTGTATTAAGTCCAGCAGTGTGCCGTAATCCAGGTGGATATTGTTTCTCTCGGCAACAAATAGTAATGTTTCCAGGTGTAATTTCTGTCTCACTTTTACGTTTCCCCTTAACTATGTCATACTGTTGGCTTGTGGCGACAAGCTTTTTCTAATCAATGACATAATTGGTTGGTTGAGATTTTTACCTATCTATTCCTGAGATTAAAGTATATACAGTGACAAACTGAGGATAGGGTTCAAAACCAATAAAGCTCTTTGGTCTAGGGGTATTATTTGTGCTTAGGGTGCAAGAGGTCACGCGTTCAAATCCCAGACACGTGCATCAGCTGCGACTGGTAGTCTGTTCTTCTACGGGCAACTTTTGTCTCAACTCAGAAAAACATCACGGTTTTTCTAGTCTTTCAATTCAGATGAAATGGGGTTTTGTACGTTCCATGTTTAACAGCTCATTCTTGAAAATGGCAGCGGATGAATTTGAACCCTTATCTCCATTGTAGCCTACACAGCAAATTACAATGCAAGGAGGTAAGGGGGAATTTATTGACACCGGAGCCTAAATCCAGCACCTTGGGCCACACAGCCACGATACCTTCTGTCACTAATGCTGATTAGAAGAAATATATATAAAATTCTGACAAAGTAATGTTTTTTAAGTATTCTTTATGACTTTTCATTGGCATACGCAGTATGCAGTGTAAAGACAGTTGATAGGAAAATTTCATATTCTGAGAACTCGTGGTGCTGACATTAAATGAAAGTGAATATATTAACTACATTTGTGAATTTTTTTGGAAGTAATTGGCCAACTCCCCTTGCATTCACTGGACCATACACACCATTTGTAATATTGATCCATTTACTTGTGCAAATGTCCCACCAAAAGAAAAAGTTTCTGGCAGGATTAGATTTCCTCACCCTATTCAATAAATAGTATTGTCTAATCAAACAGGCATCAAGGAAGCCATAAATAGGCATTAGGACGTTTTTTATTAAAAAACACCTTTATGACTATAGACATGTGCTTTTGTAGTGATTACAGCCACTCTTAATCCATCTATGAATGCATTGCAGGGCTACTTTACCTTCACGAAAAAAAAACAACTAGCCTCTTAGTTCCTGTTAACATGAAATGCACCAACATTCCATTCATTTATAATGTCACAATTAAAGCACTCACAAATTGTCTTCAGTGATTAATAAATTGCAAAATTGACTGCCTTCATGATGCATTGCAGGCCTGGTAAAATCTTCCTGAGGTAAAATAATTCCCTGAGCTCATTGCTGTGCACGCATTTTATTTGTCTCAGTGCTGGGATTGCGAGGAGATGGAACAAAAAGAAGCAGCATGCATTGGCTGGGGATTGAACCCTGGTCAACTGTCTGGAAGGCAGTTATGCTAACCACTATACTACCAATGCTCTGTAAAGTTGAAATTTGTTTGGTGTAATCAAACAAATGACTAACTCAATTGGAGACATTATACAAGTTTATAAGCTTGAATAGTCATAGCTATATTATACACAATTGCTGTAAAAACATCAAAGTATATTTTGATGATTACATTTAATGTAATAATATATCAATAATAAATAATAGTATGTGCCTAGAGGCTAGTAATCATTTTGCAATAAAACTCTAAATGACTTTGCGATAATGTTTTTGTGATTATGATTCTGCAGTGTTTCAGTCTCCTTTCCAGTTATGAAAATATAACCAAGGAAACAAGCATTAATAGGTCATATATCATGTAAGCAGATGCTCACTGGGCCAGTGCTGATCAGATAATGTTATGGATTCCCACTCAATATGTCTTATTTATTTTCACAGAGCTCTTGCACTCAAACATTTTTATTTATTTGGCCTTGAAACACAGTGCAAAAGTCATTAAATGATGGCAGAGATTATCACAGTCAGGCACAAATCCAGACAAATGAGCAAAAACAAAATGGACCAAAAAGTAAGTCTGAAAGATGACACACAAATAAAGAAATTATCACAATAAACATCACACTTTTTTTTGTGGTAAGCGTATATATGTGTGTATATATGATCTGAGGAACCCGGGGTCTTTGGAGGAATCAGCCGCCCCTTATATTTAATCAACCAAAAGAACACAAGAAAACTCCAGAGCGAGTGTGTAATAGCTTATCAGGTTCTGCCATAAACTGTATATCACCTATGTACAGTCAAGCCGGAAAGTCTGCCCACCCCTTTCACCTTCTCCACGTTTTAGACATATTCTACAATAGATTGAGTTCATTTTTTGTCTCAAAATTCTACACAAAATAGCCCATAATGACAAAGTGAAAACATGTTTTTAGAAATTTTTGCAAATGTATTAAAAATCGAAAACTGAAATCTCTCATAAGTATTCATACCCTTTGCTTCAAATATTAAATATGATACTTTAAAAATATGTTAGTCGCATATCCTTAGCATGCTGTTACTTCCTGAAGTCTGTGACCCAGCAACATCAAAAGACTCAATATCTTATTTCCAGGTACTGTTACAAGCGATACTATAAGCTCTCTGCATTTGAATGGATCTCTATGGGAATTGGGGGGTGAGACTAGATTCAGCTGTAAATTACACTGGTACAGTATGGAACACATGGCTGGCTAAATGGCTGTAAGTCATCAAGGGTCTGAGCTATCGAATGAGCCCCAAACCATCACTCTGTTGCCAGATATGGAGTAGATGTGGATGAATTACTGCAAGGGTTATTTCTCCTGACTCATTTTCCTATCGAACTAAAAGTCAGGAGAAACAACCCTTAAAGAGATCCATCCACATCTACTCCATATCTGGCCACAGAGTGATGGTTTGGGGCTCGTTTGATACCTTTTCATTAGGACAACTGTAGAATCATGCTAAAACCATTTTTAAAAATTTTGTCATATTTGTTTGAATCCTCTGTCATGTTGTCCTAATGAAAAGACACCATATCGATGTTAGTGTTAATGGACAGTTTGAGGAAAGCACTTGATGCAAACATGGCTCTAAACTGCAGGAAAAGTACTAGCATGTATGACTGCCAGGAAATGTGAGATATGATTGCTAGGACTCAATCTTGACCTACTCGTTTTTGGCTGTTCTCTCAGCAGGTTCAGTTGGAGGTGAGCCTATTTTAGCTGAGCATCATTTGTCTTCTGCCGCTGCACTGACAATGTTCACGCTTGTGCAGAAATCAATGTACATGCACCACTTTAGCCGTGGCTAAAAGCCCTCCCCAGCTTCATGCGGCCCAGTTCTCTCATGTTTGAACCACAGGACATAGAGTGATGCACAAAGGACATAAAAAAGAAAACATGAAGAGATTAACTGGTCCTTCAGCAAGAGGGCATAGCTTCCTCGTTTTTAGAAGGTGTCACAGAATTATGTGCCTATAAGGTATGCCTATACCTTGTGTTTTCAATTTCAAAGCAATCCATGTGATAGAAAATGATTAGGCCAGTATTAAAGTGGGGTTTTCAAGTATCTTGAGCTGCATCTGATACATAATTCACATTTTGGCATATATTTATATTTTGCTGAGAAATAACCCAAATGCCTTTCAAACCTATATTTTTTTCAGCATAATAATGACTTCAGCCATTATTTAATATTGTTTTTTTTAAAGTCACTTTCCTCCCTTATATTTAGAACTGAGGTCAAATGACTGCAGTCATCATTACAAAAACAGACTCAAATACAGCCGTAGTGGCTGTATTTCTGTGCGCATATACTGCGCTGTCAAATTGAATTGAACCAATTTGCCAGACTATTGGCTCATAGCATTTTAATGAAATGATTTCTACTGCTGATCCTTAGAATAGAATACTGCACCACAAAGTGACCCCATTAATAACCAAGTATGCAGAGATTAAGTAAGAGACTATACAAAACTCCTACTGCCATCATCTGGACAAAAATAGAAATGCACAATTCCAAAATATATATTTTTTCATTTTAATGTTTTCCGTAAGACTTTGCTTCAATGTAATTGCATTTTTTGGTTCTGTGTGTGACACCATATAAGCAACTGCATTCTCAGATCTGTGTGAAGAGAAGACTATATAGGACAGGGGTGGCCAACCCTGGTCCTGGAGAGCCGCAGGGTCTGCTGGTTTTTGTTGTTACTCGCCACTTAATTGATAAATTAAAGCAGTCGATTACACAGTTAACTCACCTCACCCGGTTTATTTGGTCTAAGTAGTTGTCATATTTAAGGTGAAACCAAAAACCAGCAGACCCTGTGGCTCTCCAGGACCAGGGTTGGCCACCCCTGCTGTAGCCATTTACTATCTAACTGTAATAGACTTCAGCCTCAAAGGAGGGGTCTCAAACTCCAGTCCTAGGGCCGCAGTGTCTGGTTTTTGTGCTTTTCTTTCAATCGGCAGCCAATTTAGGCATTGAAAACAAGGTGAGCAGACTCTTTAGCCAATCAAACATTTAAATTAAGGACATAAGTGCATGAACCCACCTCAGAGCATCTGAAAAGGACGTTATAGGTTTTACACTTGGTTTTCTGCACTCTGATTGTTTAGACGTGTTTTATTCAGCCAAAGGTAATAGGTTATAGGTCAGTGCTTGAGTTGCTGCCTCCAGTTGAAGCCCCACCTACATGAGATCCAGAATTCAAGTGGACATATCACACATGACAGTGCCTAATAAGGCTTGTAGTAACCATTAATTTATGAGCCTGACCAGTGCGGCTATCTCTGCAGCTCATTTCAATTGACAGCTTGTACCAAAAGGTTCATTCCGAGTACATAGGCTATTTAAAACTTGGCACCCTTAATACACATGGCTACCCTCGCTATTCCTCTCTGCTCATAAATCAGAAACAAAAGGAATATTAGTTGCCCATCAAACTTCTCCAGCCATTAATGGCAGTGCCTTCTATATGACCTCCCACCCCCTTTGTAATATTTATGTTGAATTTTCCTCCCACAAGAACTGTCTGTCAGGGGAGTAATTTGCTCAATGGTGTCCATCCTACTCTTTCCCAGCAGGCGCAATTAATTCCCCAAGTAATGGTTGAGCAGGCCCATTGACTATTGGCCTATAAGGCAGAGAACACAAATCAAATCCCAATCATGTTACAGTGACAGGGTAGTATATAGCCACTGGGATTCATTAGGTATGTCAGAGGAATTATGGGAGGAACTGGCTGCAACAAATCAAAGAACACTCAATTCAAGTGTACATATGGTTACAATCGCAGTATTCAAAATAGAAAATAAGACTGAAGGGATTGGCTTTTGCTGTGGAATACCTGAAATGGATGATGCTACTGGGAAATAAAGATTGTGTATGTTGACGTAAAAACATTATGTCTTGAATATTGTAAATGGTTTACATACCGGATATGCATGTTAACTTACAGTGACTTGACACTTTGTCAATTAGAGTTAACGACATACATCCATAGTTTAATATGCGGTATTCAGTCACATAATTGTAATTTATTTTTCTTGTTATATATTTCTGTCCTTACTGTGGATACCTAAACAGTTGAGATTATAACACTGATTATTTTGAAAAAACTTTTAATTACATCTTACAAATCAAAAAGGGAATATAAATAAGTATTCAATTGGTGAATTATTACCTACAACCAAATGGTGGAATTAATAATAATACATTTAAATCAAAGCAGTCCATCAACAAGCAACAGGTTTTTAAACAACGCTTTTATTGTAATTTGTGAATTGTCACCAGATGGCAGAACTGACAGCAGATCAGGAAGATATAGCTGATGGTTCACCAGATGTATTGAAACTTGAAACTGTATTTACATCGGGTAAATTTAATCATAACATGCGTTTATTGTATTGGCAGTCCAGATCAAGATAATTTAATTTACTTTCCAATGCTGGTGACTATGTGACAGGTAGTACGTAAAGTGAAACATTGTGGTAGAGGTGATCTAACATTATAATAGAAATTGTGGTAACATTAAAGAAGATGATCTTTGCTTACAGGTAATGTGTCTGGAAATTATATAATTATTGTTATTATATGGATGATTATACAGGTGCAGCTAAAAAAATTTGAATATCATGAAAAAGTTCAATATTTTTTGTCACTCATTTCAGAAAGTGAAACTCATATATTATATAGATTCATTACACAGAGTGAAATATTTCAAGCCTTTTTTTATTTTTTCACATATATTCAACATGCGTAAGTCTGTTTTGTCAACCCTGTTACCGACATATTAATTAATGTTTGAAAAGGTTTTAAATCCATAATTAGAACACATGAAAGATATGAAAGATAAAGTTCCAATAAGTGTGTTTTCATTAAAAGTAACAGGGTTGACGACCACATGGCTACAACACTAAATTGTGTGTTTTTTCAAAATTTTACATATTAATAATAAAACCCATTCATGAGTAGTTTTTTATGATAGTTCGACTTTTGGGGGCCTCAATAACTACTGAAAGTAGAAAAACTAGACTGAGTGACAGGTGATTTTTATATTTTTGTCATGCTTCCCCATACGGAAAAGTCATATATTTAAATATATGGCAGAAAATTCTAAATATATTTAAATATGTTGTGTAATATATGTATGAAATACATAAATTAACAACGTGCATTTAAATATATTTCTAAATACATGTATAAAATGCACATATGCCTCTCAACATTCTTGGCTAGAACTTGCTGGAATATCATCGCCTTAACCTTATTTTCTTACCTTTCATTCTAGCCTGTATAGGCTACCTTTACGCTACATGGCATTGATTTCTTGTGTAACTTATTAGAGGACACAAAAATATTGTAGATTTAGTAATTTATTTTAACTGTATTTAAAATATTTAATGTCCAACAATGCTCAAAAATAAATAAGAAAACATAGGTAGTTTAAAATAGCAATAGGATGTAAAAAAAAACCAACTAAAATAAATAAATAGCATGCCAATCCAATATATTAATATACATTACAATAAAATATTGACACATTCCATACTACAAAAAGTACATGTGTAAAACAATTAAGTGACAAGTTGAGCACCCACAGGTTAAAGGTTCATAAGCATGTCTATATTTCAATAAAGCCTACCAAATTATTTACAGTATAGCAAACAGGTACAGTATTTATCATACAATTATCATTTACATTATTATCTTACAAGCATATCATAAATGATCCGTCTTAACATACTTGATTTCTAAATGAGCATTTTCTATGATCAGTTCATATTCAAATATTTCACACCTGTGACCTCTATTCTTATCAATTATCATACAAATATCACATCATACATTTTCTTTTTAATAAAAACTCAAAACACTTGTTTCTAAGTGAGGTTTTTCAATGATAAATTCATATTCTGATCAAGTTTCACAGTAAAAACATGGGACGAATTAAGACTCGAGCCATGATTCAGGGCTACTACTACTATAGCATTGTGAAGCTCATGTGATCAACTCAAAGCGGTTGAGACATTTGAAAATATAGTTAACTCGTAGCTTCTGCATGAATATAAATAAACACTTTTGTTTTATATCAGAAGCTCGTATTGCTGTGAGATGACCTAAGATTTTCCCCACAGGACAGAAATAGTCAGGATTCGGGAATGATGAAAAGTAGTTGTGGTTTTCAACCTCAAAATACTGACCAATTGCATAGCAAGTTTTACCACTACCTAAATCAGCTACGATGAATGTTTTAATAGAGAAAGCACTGTTTTCAGTATCATTAAGTGTGACAGTATACGAGTTTCTTTTGAACTCCCTTCTGTAACTTTTGGAGTGAATCATTTCCTTATTGACCACCACCTTGTAGTAACTAACAACCTTTTTTTCAACATGATGGGCAACATTGTGAAGAGCCAGGTAATCGGCTTGCTCCATCATCTTTCTCTTTGGTCGTCCTATTGCAGTGGCACCTTCACATCTTAAAACACTTTTTACTGAGCGTCTTGGTTTTACTAATGACTCAAATGCATCTTTGATTTCAAAAGGAGCATTCTTCATTATCATTTTCCCATAAAGGGGCAGAGCCCTCTCCATCAAGAAGGTTTTGCATATTTGCAGTGCCACGCCCTGGGTGCTTTTGACCATATTAATTAAGTTACTATTGTATGATTCAAAGACAAAAGCCGAATGTGTCCACAATGGCCCCCAATTCCTGACACTCTGAGCCAAATGAAGGCAGAGGTGAACATTGAATGTGACGTTACCTACACCATACAGACCCTCCATTTCTGCAACAAACATAGTGAGTGTGTTTTCAGCCTCTGAGATCTCGTGTGGTGCTATCGACTCAGTGAGAAGCAATGACACACCTTTTACAAGTTTAGTCCAGTGAATCAAAAACTTATCAGGCAAGATCCCTTTCAGCACCGGAATACTGTAATAAAGCAGCCACATATACCATTAATGAGCTTTCCAGTACCGCCTCCATGTTAAGGATCGAGGTACTCTGGAGACACTGGATGGGGGTTTGATGTCAAGAAGTACAGTATCAATTTCTTGCAATAACTTTCCAATATACCAAGGCATTTGATGGTTTTCACTATTAAACCACAACGACGTCAAATTCCTGGAAACCCCAAGGAGGACACAATGCATATAATCAGGAATGCATCCTTCAACAATATCAAAGCAAGGCAAGAGTGATAATACGGATGGTCCTTTCACGCCCATGACAGGGGTGCCTGTCTCGAGAGCACTCGCAACAAATTCCTCTGTCTGGCTTTGAGTTCTTAATTCATGCTCTGATTGGTATGAATAATAGCGAGCATGTCCTTGCCCCCTCTCAACAATTGTACCCTTCTGAAGGCAGAACCCACACCCATATTCTCCATTGAATTGTTTAAAATTTTGTAACATAGGTCTGGCAACTGAATCGCTAACGAGGACTAGAGGAAACACCTTGGTTGTATTACTCAAGCCATCTTCTGTGGACCATCTAAATCCATGTCCTTGAAGTTTGCTACATTCATCAACAAAAGGAGCTAGAAAAGTATTCATATTTGGCTTTTTCTGCCCAAACCATAAGGCGGCGAGCAAAACATGCTCTGACCTCAACTCTGGAGGAAGCTCATTAATTATATACAGAAGGGGCCAAATGCTATATGAAGATGATTTGAACAAAGGCACACCATCACAGCTGAAGGTAAGCGAGATACTTTTTAGTGAACCAGACAGAGGCTTAGTGTTTTCAACAAATGTTTTGTACATTTCTCCATTGTATATATCATTAACAGTGGGTCCACTATCTGTGCTTCCTGATTGTAAAAGATGCTTGCTTAAGTCATGTTGTTCCAAGACATCACGCAGCTGGGCTTCTAGAGGTAAAACAATAAAAAATCTGCCATGTTTCATGTATTCATCTAGGTCATACGTTTCATTACAGTTCTTGCAAGATACAGTTTCTTCATTAGATTCCATGGACAGAGAACATGTTTCACATACCTGATGAAACTGTATGTGTTGCTTGATATCTTTAAAGCTCTTATAGAATAAATATTTAGAGGAGGCTACTACATGTTTTTCACCAATAGCATTTACAACTTTCAGTGTATCCTCAAGGGCTTCATTTGAAAAGCTATGCTTTAACTTTAAAGCTAACAATAACAGCTCATGTTGCTTTGTTGTTAATTCACTCTGATTCCCAGCCCCTAGTTCTTGAAAGTTTTGCCCCAGCCCACTCAAGTCCTGCATTTCATCCCCTCCTCCATGGGAATCTTTCCCCACACCAGCACTCAAGTCCTGCATTTCATCCCCTCCTCCATGGGAATCTTTCCCCACACCAGCACTCAAGTCCTGCATCTCATCCCCTCCTCCATGGGAATCTTTCCCCACCCCAACATTCAAGTCCTGCGTCTCATCCCCTCCGCCATTAGAATTCTGTTCACCATCATGTCTGTATTTCAATCCCTCTGGTACATCCTTGATAAATCTGAAAATGCAGAAAGAGGAACTGAGTTAGCTCTTGGGCACAGTGCTACTGTAAACTGTCAACACATAATCTACACATCAATACACTGCATTCCACAAGGCTCATCCAAAGCATTTTAATCCAAAGCCATTATTAATATTATGAACAGGAAATCATATGAAATAGGCACTCAGAAATATTGTTCTGTTCAATAGTTATTTTAATTATATAAATTTATTATTTTTGCATTGATGGTTTAGTAATGGCAGCTATGGTGTCGCATGTCGTTATGGCAGCTATGTGGTCCTTACAGAACACTCAACACCATTATAAACTAACGTTACTGCAGCGTTGAGGTTTCTCCAAAACAATTCAAAAGCACTACAAAAATGCATACGAGCACTTACTACATGCAAAGCAAGTGTTCTGGTGCTATTTGCCAAAATTGTTGATGTAACAGTTGTTACTTGTATTGGTATGTAATATGCATTTAAACACTCAAGTGCGTTTGCGTACCGTTCTGAAATAAACGTTGAATTTCTCCCTGCAGCAGTTTATAATGGTCATTGCAGTAACATTAACTACAAACGTATTTGCATATGCATTACTAGATGCCAAAACAAGTAGCCTGAAATATTTGCCAAAATATCGATGTTTTTTCAACGTTAAAAGGGACAGGAAGCACCGAAATGCATGGCCCTGCATTAAACTATGAAATCGACCCGTATTTGCTAGAAAAACACAAGTTCGTTTTTTTCCTGCGGCAACACAAAAAGATAGTCTGTGACGAACCCACCAAGTGGCGTGCACACCGCTGTAAAACGACTGCAGTGCACCCGAGTGCAAAAAAAAGCAAACTTTAAACTTTAAAAGTTTATTTCTTAATACGAATCCATTTGAGATGCAGGGCCATCTTATCTAGCTAACGTTAAAGCAAAAAGCTAACGATCCAGAACCACATTACCGAATGCTTCATGTCCCCTTTACATTATGTTAAATTACACAAAAAAGAAAATATTATTAAGCTTACCTCCATCTTCGTTCAGTTCTTCTGGGTATCGATATTTCTTTTCCTTGGAGGTACTTTTTGTATTTTGACAGCATATTCTTCGTTAGCTAGCTAATTAGTTGACACCAATAGCTATGCTTCCTTAGCGTAGCTATGTATTTTGGCGGTCGCTAGTCGTTCTTCTTCTTCTTTTGGTTTTATGGCGGTTGGCAAACAACTGAAAGGTGCATTACCGCCACCCACTGGTCTGGAGTGTGGACGAGATCCCCACCCCCTATCCCCTCACATTCCACTCCTCAGATCCTATGGAGCAAGTTTGTCACCATCATAAATTCCAGCAATATATCCCAGCTGTGATCCCCTGAGCGTTTAGCCAACACCCCATCAATACTACCCACTCCAACCCCACCTAAAGCCCTCTGCAGTACCTCTCTCTCCCCAACATACTTCCTGCACAACAATAACACATGCTCCACCGTTTCCTCCTCTCCACAGTAATCACACCGCCCAGTTGCATGTTTCCCCACCAGAAAAAGTGAACGATTTAACCCCGCGTGCCCACACCTCAGCCTCGTGATGACCCTCTCCTATGTCCTACTCCGACCCCCATACACTACGGTCCCAACCACTGGTGTGTACTTGAACAGACCCCGGCCCCTCCGTTCTGCATTCCATGCTGCCTGCCACCTCCTCTTCACCTGCTGCTTAATAATGGCCTTAGCTTCCTTTTTCCCCAGTTTGACCTCCACCCTGCTACTGCTCCTCAGTGCCCTTTTCGCCGCCCTGTCAGCCCTCTCATTCCCCTCTAACCCCACATGGGCAGGGACCCACACAAACTGCACCACCAACCTCATCTGCTGTATCCTGTATATTGACTGGAGGATCTCATACAGTAAATCCTCTCTGCTCTCAGATTTCCCCGACTGCAAGCTATCCAGCGCTGCACAGGAGTCCGACGCAATCACCACCCGCTCAGGCCGCACCTCCTCCACCCACTGTAAAGCCAGCACCACGGCCACCATTTCACAGGCAAACACTGATATGTCATCCGTGAGCCTCCTCCCCTCCTCGATGTCAAACTCTGGGATCACCATCGCCGCTGCCGTCCTACCAGTCTCAGGATCTTTCGATCCATCCGTATATATCTGCAGGTAGCTATAGAATTCCCGCCCCACATATGACCCCAGACCCTGAGGACCGACCCCACTGCCATCCCGGTCCCATCCCAGCAGTCCGAAGTCTATCACCGGCTCAGGCAAAAACCATGGTGGCACTGCTGGCCATGCCACAGCTGGAGCAAACCCCCTATCCACCAACCCCAGCTCACCCGCCTTCTGCTCCGCCACCCATCCAAAACTGTTTATCCGCTGCTTCTGATGTTCCCAGCAGGGCTCAAGAATTCTCCGCACTGGATGCCTCCCCTCATGACCCTGAACAGCCACCCAATACGTCACCAGAAGCTGAAGTCTCCGCAGCCCCAGAGGCATTTCCCCCATCTCTACCTGCAACGCTGGCACCGACGTCGTCTTAAATGCCCCACTGCACAACCGGAGTGCTCGAGCTTGGAGCACATCCAACCTCCCCAACAAGGTTTTAGACGCCGACCCATACGCTACACTCCCGTAATCCAGAGCAGACCTGATCAGGCTCACATAAATATTGTGCAGTGCAGCCCTGTCAGCCCCCCACTCCATACCCACCAAACACCTCATCACATTCAACACCCCATTACACTTATTAACCAGTGCCTCTATATGCACCTTCCACGTGAGCCTGGTATCAAACCACACCCCCAGAAATGTATATGTCTCCACCCTTTCAAGCTCCTGGCCATACAAAACCAGCTTCACCCCTGCCCCAATTTTCTTCCGCCCAAAGAAAAGCGCCTTTGTTTTGCCCACAGAGAATTTGAAGCCCCACCGCAAAGCCCACTGCTCCACTCGCTGTATCGTATCCTGCACCTTCTTCACCACATGGCCCACATTCCTCCCCCTTTTCCACAGCGCCCCGTCATCCGCGAACAATGACCTCCCCACACTAGGCTCAACGTCATCATACACATCATCAATCATGATGGAGAACAACAGCGGGCTAATGACACTCCCCTGCGGCGTACCGGTACCCACCTCCTGACCTGAGGAAAAACACCTCCCCACCCTCACCTCCATAGAGCGCCCCGACAAAAAATCCTTCACCCAGCTGAACATATTACCCGACACCCCCAGCCTCCTGAGCTTAATCAACACCCCCTCTCTCCACATCAGATCATAGGCCTTTTCCACATCAAAAAACACAGAGACCACTACCTCCTTATTCACCTGGGCTTTCCTCACCTCCGACTCCAGGCTTAGCACCGAGTCCATCGTCCCCCGCCCTTTCCTGAACCCACTCTGGTAGGTCGGTCGCTAGTCGTGACCTGGTCGTGACCTTATAAAGACGGTTAGCTCATGGGCACTGGCACTTTACACTGCGTAGCTAGGTGACGCCAGGACGCATTTGGATTATATATATTCTCCAATAATCACAGAACAACATAATGTTACAATCCATATATAGCCAAAGTTCCATTATACATAAAATTAATTAATTAATTATATAATTCTGGGCTACGTTATATAACACGCGCAGTGTACACATTTCCAAATATAGGCCTACGTCAGACGTTTTTTTAAATGTATTTTTTAATCTCATCGGTTGTTGAAGGGCGCGCAGACTTCTTTAGCCACAGTAACGTTACTGCGTCACGTCGCCGGCATTGAGAAAGCTAGTATGTATGCGTTAATTCAATGGAGTGAAGGGGAGGATGCTGGAAAATACAGCATTCTTAAGTCATCTTTAATTAGACATTTTAACGAAGACGATTTTTTAGATGGGATTAGTGACAACTGTATCGTGGTCGAGTGGCAGACGGGCAAACGGCCGAAGAAGGGTGGTTGGCCTGTCTATTCCGCTCGAGTGCTGAAGTTGGCTGGTAAGTTAACGTTAGCTAAAGTTAATACCTTTTCATATCTAATGTATATGTTACTTTGCTATACATTTAACGTTAATGTTATGGTGATGTAAACTTAAGTCACCAAGATAAGTGTAACATTATTGATATTTAGTCATTTGTACATTAATGTTAATGTAAGTATTGTCGTATAATTTAACGTTACACTCGCTAACGCAATTCGTTTAACGTTAATTGAAATCCTGCGCTGTCGATGGGGTCACGAAACGTTAACCAACATTTTATCAACTGATTTCAATTGACATAAGTTATGTTTAAGTTAGCTAGCCAGACCAGTAACGTTACCTCCGGGCCTGAAACAAAATTTTTGGTCTAATGTAACGCTGTAAATTACAGTGGATCATTAAAACATTAATCGGCCAATTTTTTTATCAGTAGCTATTTGGCTGGTGAAAATTTCAGGCCCTGGCCATCATAGCTTAGGGTAACTTTGATTCTTGTTTAGAACGAGAAGCAACTCTGGTGACCCATCTAGACGACTTGGAGGAGGACATGGAGGAGGATCCCCTGCTAGAAGAGTAGCTAAGCCAAACAGAAAATATGCTACTGATGTAATAGAGAAGCCAGCAGCGACCTGCAGCAAGGTGACAATTTAAAACTGCTTTTGAGTATGAATTCTGAATATAGTATATAATATAATCTGCCTCAATTGAACGCTGAAATAATAGTATAAAAAAAAACCAGAAAGTAATCTATCGCTTTAAATGAAAATTCCACAAAAACTTTAAGTCATTTTATCTGTATTGAGTCACCAGTATAGTGTAGTAGCTGCCATTTTAACATTGGTCCCCAATCACTTAAGAAAGAAGGCTACTCTTTAGAAATATACTGGTCTTAGATTGTCGCTTTCAATCAATTATTTCCACACATACAGCTTCTCCAGAAAAAAGCCGGGAAAAATGACCAGGACAAGGAGATATGGGCCAAGATGAAGGATTGCCGGGGAGCAGCCGCAGAGCCATCCACAGGCACAGCCCCATTGCGTGATTTACAGAAGGTGAGAGAAGTTGTTGGATATTGGTTTCTGTATTATGTGCCGTTTTATGCTTATGCAGAGTTGCTATAACATGCTGTACTGAAAGCAAATACCACCGGCCTTAGTGTGCCAATAAAGCTTTTTTTTTCACACTTGTAAAACCTAGCAAATGTTTAGTGTTGCAACAACAATGATCCAGCACTGTATTTCTTCTTATTTCAAGTTTGTTGGTTAACTTGCAGTGAATTTCACTAACTCAAAATGGCAGCTTAACTTTGGTAGAACTTTGGGTTGTGTGGTTACCTGGCCATGATATGAGTCCAAATAGTGGCGAAATATGTTTGTTAGTTGCTCTGTGCTGTGTTATTTTGCCACTATTTGGACTCATATCACAGCCAGTTAACTACACAACTCAAAGTTCTACCAAAGTTTAGTTGTGTTTTAACTGCAAAATTGTGTGTGTGTGTGTGTGTGTGGGGGGGGGGTATTACTCAGTCATTGTTACAGTACCATAAACATTTGCTAGGTTTTCTAAAACTGCAGTCAGTAGGTTACTGATAGGCATTTTGACATTGGCCCCCATTCATTGCAAAAATATCTGTGATAATCATCTGAAATACTTTTGCCCCCCTTGCCATCTATTGTTTCCAAACAGACACACCTGGGGGAAAGTAGGCATAAGACATATGCCAAGGTGGACTGCGGGGGAGCAGCTGCATTGCATGATTTACAGCAAGAAGTGGCACAACTGAAAAATCTACTTTATGAGGGTAAGTAACATCAGTCAATTCTCTCAAAAATAAATAAATAAATGCCACTGATCTACAAATAAATACATCTGATCCACAATTAACGTGTCTGATCGTCAAATAAATGCACCTGATCCACAAATAAATGCAACAGACCCACAAATAAATGTATCTGATCCACAAATAACGTGTGGACTTGCGTGCATATATTTGTGCATTTTTGAGACAATCCTCACAGCAAGATGCATTTATTTGTGCATCAGATGCATTTATTTGTGGATCAGTCACATTTATTTGTGGATCAGTTACATTTATTGATTTACTTTTGAGACAATAATACCCCCATATTAAATCCTTAAATAGGAATGTTACACCCACACCATGCACTCAGTTTTGATTTAATTATTTTTGACTGACTTATACAATATCTGCTGACACTGTTCCTCAAGAGTCTGGCAGTTTGTCTCCTTGTCAATTCAGTTTATTTATTACGCTATTCGATTTTTATTTAGAGCTGCCAAAGATCAAAGAAACACTGAACTGCATCAAAGACTTCATCCAACAAAAAGAAGTTGGCCCTGTCATTAACCAACCCCAAACCACTGACGCTGTAAGTTATTTGACAGAGGTGTATAATTGTATCCACATGGTGTAGGTGCAGACAGTTGTTTCTCTGTGTGTCTTTTTTTTTGCATGCTGGCGAAAGCCTAAACAAAGGGAAACAATTTAAACCTTAATTATCACTCGCACATTCTGCTTGATAGTGTAGGAAATTTAAAAACTTTCCAGCCTCCTCAGGGCTCAACTGAGCACGTAAGAGCCACGTGCACAGTCTATGAACAGTCGAGTCTCACATTACAGGAAAACACCCAAGATATGAATTATGGAAACTCCCAAATGACACGATGAAACATATGGCAACATATTACAAGACATGACTCAACATATTAAAAAGTAACTGCCGATGTTCTTGTATTAATCAAGGTATTTAACCAACTATGTTAATTCACTATAAATTGTATTAATCAATGTATGTTAATCCAATATAATCAAATGTTAGTTGCAGCTGAAGCTAAAGAAATGCAAGTAACCACAGTTTGACATATGATTGATAAACTGTTGAACAAAAGCCAGAATGCAAGCCAGACGAACATATTATATCTATGTTAAAGCAAGAACCAGTAGAAGCAAATTGTATAAACTGATATTATCCTAAGAGTTAAAAGAATGTACTGTATCATTCTGGTGTGGTGTTCATACAAATATAAAGTTATATACTTGTATAATCGAACTCATGTTAAACGGATGATCAACATATTGCAACATATTGCAACTGAAGTAGCAATATGGCTATGACTCATCTAGGACAACTATGTACTAGCAACATATTGCAACATATTAGCAATATATTGTAACTGTATTTGTGACGTATTAAAAACATATTTTTTGTGACCAATAGAGAGGAAAATTCCACAGTGGGGAGGAGTCAGGAAAGATTAAAACCATTGTGGCGGAGCCAAGTCATTTACATATTGAAAAAATGGAAAATACCCTATGTCAGCAGAAAAGAGAGTATATAAGGCCTGTTAAAATACAGAGCGCTACTTCATTCTGCAGGGTGAACCCGGTTTGTTGGTTGGACTGTGCCAATAAAAGCTGATTTCTCTGAAGAAACTTGCCACTCTGTTTATTGCCTGAAGACTGTTTGCTGATCATTTTGAATTTGGACTTTGATTATTTTGAGAACTTAGAAATTTAACTTTGATATTCTTGTCGAAAAATCCACGACAATGGTAGTCTGGTGATTGCGGAAATGGTACAGTTCACTAAGTTTGCACTTGATTTAATGAACTCAGCCCATCAGCTTATAGTTCAAACCTGAAGAGATACTACTATTGTGTATTACTAAAAAAAAAAAAACATCTACAAAAGACTTACTGCCTTTCTCATTCTTTTTGAAATTTCAGTTTGAAATTTATCCAGGCACAAAAGTCCTTGTGAATTACAATGTGTGGAGGGCAGCATGTCACAGCAACACGGCAACAGGCATGGCAAGGGCTCTTCTCCTTGGAGTGTTCAACGTGGAGACCCTGCTCAAAAGCAACTTGAGAGGTATTTACCATGTCAGCAAAAAGTAAAAGGAATATTGGGCACACAATGTGTTTTCTGTTAATTAGAATAATCTTGGTAACACTCCCTATAAATACCCTCAGCAAACTGCATTATATGAATATTTATAATGCCTTATGAGCTATGCATAATGTATTATATTGCCCAACATAGACCCTAATAATTGCCCACAAACATCTATAAGTGTAACTCACCATAAAGCATCCTGCAGCAAATGCTTTTTACTGGTGAGCATTTCATATAGGGCATTGTAACACTTTACTTCATGAGGCATTATTCAGCTTTGTCATAATCCTGTATAAACTGTTTATGTTGCACATTCTAATGCATTGTTCATAGTTCATAAGGGCCGTCATTTAGCTGTATTTATGCCGTATTCGGAAAGCATTCTGTTTTATTGCCAGCTGACTAATGACTTGTAATGTATTATGAATAACTAAAATAATTTAACTTATTCAGAAGACTGCATTCATTGTAACAAAACAGTTCTGTTAAGTGCATGCACATTTCCATGGTAAACTGCTTCCATTGTGTCATAAGGTCAGCCATTGTTATCGATGCACTTATAATGCATTATATTCGTAGGAAGTGTCACGTTAATTAAAATTTTACTTGCGCTTGCTTTTGTTGTACAGCAGCAATGTTAATTTTAACACAAATTAATGGAGAAGATACCATCCACTATAGTGATGGGTGTCTCAGAGAATGAGCTGTCCAGAATAACTGGGTTTGTTATTTATATTTCAAGGTGGGAAAGCCAAAAACAATTTGGATGTGGAGGATCAGCAGCAAAAAGAAGGGCTGGACCCTGACAAACTTCATGCAATAATTGGTGAGTTTTTTTTTTGATTACATACATTTTTCAGATTTCAACAAAAAGTACTGCTGGTTTTCACTCTTTCCTCTTTAATCAGGAAACTGCCCCACCTGGTACGAGAACTCTGGCCAATCAGTAACACTAATTAATCAATTCATTACCAGGTAGAAAAGAAAACCAGCAGTACTCTAGGGCGCAGGGCCATTAATTGAATATCCCTGTGACCAACCCAGGCCACACACTAAAACCCTCTTTCTCTCTGTCTCTCTCACTCCCCCCTCCCCTTCCCTCCCTCCCCCCTCCCCTTCCCTCCCTCCCCCCTCCCCTTCCCTCCCTCCCCCCTCCCCTTCCCTCCCTCCCTTTCTCTCGTTTTTACAGCAGCCGTGATAATGAGATTCCCCAGTGCCACCAAGGGGCAACTCGGGGTTTCAATAAATAGCAAACTGGCAGAACTCCGGTTCCAGGAGAAAAGCAGGAGCTTAAGCCCTTTGTGTTGGGAGTTTTGCTTTTGATATTCTGCACTGTTTTGTGTCTCATAAATGCTGTGTATTTTTCATCCTGTCATGAAATAAAATATCTTGTGTAAACCAAGCATGTTTATTTTCTTGAGTTTCACTTTTGACTTGAAATAAAAATATATATTTTAATGGAATATGAATGCATTTTTTAATATTTAGTAAATATATTTATAAAATATATTTAATTATATTTGCATTCCTAATATCACACCGTGCTTGTTTCAAAATATTTTGAAAATATATTTAAATGTATGTAAATGCATGTCGTAAATATGCAAAAGTGGCCAATTTTGAATATTTAAATATATTTCACAATATATTTTGAATGTATGTAAATATATGATGTTAAATATATTTAGATGTATTTATTACACATATAAGTACATATGTTAAAATACATGTAGTTCCAATGTTTTTCCAGATATGATTTTTCCGTATGGGTCTGTTAATAAAACTGTTAAAACACTTTTATTGTTTATTTATTGTTAATTCAGATTTATAGAGCAGTTTTGTTCAAGTGACATAAAATGGCACGTTTTCGTATAATGACCCTTATACCTAGCCAACAGAAAAAAGGAAATATTAAAAATAGTGAACTAGTAGGCCTAGTCTAAGCTGTGCTCCCTAGATATCTTTAGTTTAGCCCACTTTTAACTAAATTTATTCCCAAAGACGGTTATCATAGACATGGTTTTTATTTAGTTTTTTTTTTTAAAGGGTTCCCGTGCTGTTATGGTTTTGAAAGCTCCGCGCTATGGTGGCTACAATGCAGCTTTGGCAAAAACGGGTATGCAGTAACGGCATAGCCCTTTTCTTGTTTTGTTTTCAAAGGGCATTTCCCGATATAATTGCTGACTTGTGGCGAAAGTTCCGCGGTGGTGATAGATTTCCCTAACATCTGTCAGAGAATGTAAACAAGTCGTCGATTTTTACGGTAAGAAGAAATTTTATGACAACGTTAGTTAGCTTACCCACAAAGTTTTGAAACGTTAGCTAGCAAGCAAGCTTATACAGCTGGCAGCTAGCTAACATAAAACGACCATCTTTTAGTTAACCAACTTACTCTGGCGTTATTTCAGGGAAGTAGGGGAACACGAACCAGGTAACGTTCACTAACGTTACACTGACTGCATCCAAGAAGCTTTAATCTATGGAGTGAATTTAGTGCCAATATTATTTACACGTGTTTCACAACTCACACGTGTTTTGTACTCTGCAAAACACAATTAATATGTGTTTTACGCATCGCAAAACTACAAATCCTGTTTTACAAATCCAAAGCTGCGGACACTGAAAAATACGAACATTTTGGCACCATTTTTACATCTGCTGGTGTTGGTCCACTGTGTTTTCTGAAGTCCACAGTCAACGCAGCCATCTACCAGGAAATCTTAGAGCACTTCATGCTTCCTTCTGCTGACAAGCTTTATGGAGATGCTGATTTCATTTTCCAGCAGGACTTGGCACCTGCCCACACTGCCAAAAGTACCAAAAGCTGGTTCAATGACCATGGTATTACTGTGCTTGATTGGCCAGCAAACTCACCTGACCTGAACCCCATAGAGAATCTATGGGGTATTGTCAAGAGGAAGATGACACCAGACCCAACAATGCAGATGACCTGAAGGCCGCTATCAAAGCAAACTGGGCTTCCATTACACCTCAGCAGTGCCACAGGCTGATCGCCTCCATGCCACGCCGCATTGATGCAGTAATTCATGCAAAAGGAGCCCCAACCAAGTATTGAGTGCATAGAAATTAACATACTTTTCAGAAGGCTGACATTTCTGTTTAAAATATCCTTTTTTATTGATCTTATGTAATATTCTAATTTTCTGAGACACTGAATTTGGGTTTTCATTAGCTGTAAGCCATAATCATCAAAATTACAAGAAATAAAGGCTTGAAATATTTCACTCTATGTGTAATGAATCTATATAATATGAGTTTCACTTTCTGACATGAGTGACAAAAAATATTGAACTTTTTCACGATATTCTAATTGCATTTGTTCTGCAACAACATTTTGTGATAAACCCGGGAGATAGGTGGAATAATGAGGAAACTTTAGGTTAAGATGTTTATTCTCGTGAGCCACACATTGCCATGATGTTACTTAGCCTTTTCATACAGAATGCAGCCCAAAGTGCTTTACATTATACAATGAGTAGTAACACAAGTAAAAACATAAAAATAGTTCCACACAATGCAAAAATCACAAGTATAATAAAAATAGGTAAGGTGAATAGTTAAAAATAATTAAAAATTAAAAGGAGTTAGTTAAAAGCAATATTAAAAAGGTATGTTTTCAACTGTCGTTTAAAAATGTCCACTGAGCCGGCTTCTCTAATACTTTTTGGGATTGAGTTCCACAGCTGAGGTGCATAAAAGTTAAAAGCAGATGCCCCAATTTTCCCTTTGGGGACCTCAGGAACAATTAAAAGCCCAGCTGTGGAGGACCTTAGGGTTCGTGATGGGACATAAAGACAGGATGAGTGCCAAGGGCTCCACCTAGTGGACACAAAGCCTACTCGGTATGCTACACTTTTTAAAACTTGTGCTAGTTTTAAAATGTTATGTTTAAAATATTAAATAGACTACTGACGATAATTATCCTTATCATTTCTAATGTGCCGTTTGCATGTTTTGAGATTTTGGTATTTAGCCATTTGCATTCAGGATAACCTTTTAAAAAAAAACTTGTCCTCGTTTTAAAATGCTCAATTTCACGTTCCTATATTTAACAATGTGCCATGGTGTGCTTGCATTTACGGTTGATATCGCCTAATAAAACATGCATGTTATAAAGACACGTGTCCGTTCCATCTTTTTACAAATTTGTTGCACTTTTACGGTATAAGCTTAAAATGTCGCTGAGCAATGTGTACCATAATGCATGGAGTACATCCAGTAGTGTCCCTCCACCAGCCCACTTCCAACTGACACCGTAGGCCACAATGAGGGGTTATGCCTTTATTAAGATATGCATTCGGAAGGAAGGCGACCTGCTTGCGCAATGAGGGTTTGCTAATTTGAATTAACAAATTTTTTTTTCTTCTGTGCACTTCCGGGGTTCAGGTTATGAGCTACTCTTCCGCTTAATTTTGATTGGTGCATACACGCGTGGATTGTTTTCCTGTCGTACATGTGAAAATAGTGCCAAAATGTTAGTATTTTTGAGTGTCCACAGCTTGAGATTTGTAAAACAAGATTTGTAATTTTGCGATGCGTAAAACACGTTTGAATTGTGTTTTGCCGAACACAAAACACTCGGTGAGTTGTGTTCTACAGAGCGCAAAAGACGAATTGAAACACGTGTAAATATTGGCACTAAATTCTAAATTAATCATAACTGCACCTCGCGCAGTGGTCAGGAATGGAGAGAGGATTGCATCCTATTGACTGTGCATTCGAGATGCATTCCACAGAGGCAACATGTACAGCTTTTAAACGGAATAGAAATGCGATATAAATCTTACTTGAAAAACTGAACCAGTTATTACCGGAACGGCGTCCACCCTCAACATTTACTCTTGGTTTACTCCCCGGACGCAGTCCCCTTGTGTCTCACCCCACCCGCACCGGTTCCCCGCACCAGGCTGTTCGGTTGAATGAACTTAGGCTTGGATACAAAAGTACAAAAGTTTTTATTGAATGTGGTCATAAAAGTTGTAACTGAGGAAGACAGGTCATATAATAGGAGGGCTCACCACAGGAATAAGGGCAAACTGTCTGAGGTTCGGCATGCAAATGATAAAATAAAAAAATAAGGGCAAATGGGTAAATGGTAAATGGTACTGCACTTATATAGCGCCCTTATCCAAAGCGCTTTACAATGGCCTCTCACTCAAGGCGCTAGCCTGCTCATTGGGAGCAATTTGGGGTTCAGTGTCTTGCCCAAGGACACTTCGACATGTGGACAGGAGGAGCCAGGGATCGAACCGCCAACCCTGCGATCAGAGGACGACCCGCTCTAACTCCTGAGCCACAGCCGCCCCAAATCAACCAAAACCTTTAAACGAATCAAACCAAAGAACCAAAGCAATACAGAAGTTCAAACCAAATAATCAAGAAGTGAAATAAACAAACTCAGAAGGGGGGGGGGGCACAGAGGAATACATGTCTCACTATAGGGGGCGCTATTTCACACTAGTAATGATCACAGTAATAATAAATGGGGATAGGGGCTCCCAGGCGTCACAAGGCGAGGTATGCTAGCCCTTCGCAATACGGACAAGATCAGTCTAATCAGGAGTCTAAGAGACACAACAATGTCACGTCACACTAGTAATGATCACGATAGAGATATCAACTATGGGTCACTGGGAAATTAAGAGGGGTGGGGATTACCTTGGGGCCACTGGTGCCCTATTGGCTAGGCGCGGGGCACGCGACCTGCAAGATGGACAGGGAGGGGAACAAAAGAAAAGGGTGAGACAAATAAACAAAAGAAAATAAATTCTAAAGCACTGCCCTTACATGGGCACGATGTTCTAGCCAAGCTGAGGCAGAAGCCCTATAAAGCTCTAAAGTGCAAATAATGCAATACGTCCTCGATACTATTGGCACTTTTAATAACAAATATAGCAGTGGGAAAACAGTGGTCAAAATACTGCAGATACAGGTTGCGTCCTAAAAGTAGAAGACATGGTTAAGTGGGCTATTCCCTCCAAGTTCCACATTATTCCCTAGTTAAAAAGTACACCAATATAAATATACAGATCCACACAATAAGATGCTTGCATATACATTATCCCATAGTTAAAATGCACATCTAATATAGATGGATACCAATCCACATACACAACCAATGATGATCATTACAAGTACAGATATATATATATATATATATACACAGCTCAAAAAAAATTAAGGGAACACTTAATCACAGTATAAACACTAAGTCAATTAAACCAAACCGGTCATGCTGGATGATGTTGCAGGCAGCATAACATTCACCACGGTGTCTCCAGACTCCTTCACGTCTGTCACATGTGCTCAGTGTGAACCTGCTCTCATCTGTGAAGAGAACGGGGCGCCAATGGCGAACCTGCCAATTCTGGTGTTCTCTGGCAAATGGCAATCGAGCTCCACGGTACTGGGCTGTGAGCACAGGTCCCACTACAGGACGTTGTGCCACCCTCATGGAATAGAGTACGAGTAGCCCACAGAAGCAGATACCAGTCCTGGCACTGGGTTGTTGCCCTTCTACGGCCCTGTCCAGCTCTCCTTGTGTAATGGCCCGTCTCCCGGTATCTCCTCCATGCTCTTGAGACTGTGCTGGGAGACACAGCAAACCTTCTTGCGACGGCATGTATGGATGTGCCATCCTGGAGGAGCTGGACTACCTGTGCAACCTGAATGGGCTGCAGGTACCGCCTCATGCTACCAGTAGTGACAAGGGCACTAGCAAAATGCAAAACTAGAGAAAAATCAGTCAGGAAGGATAAGGAGAGAAATGGTCTGTGGCCACCAACTGGACAGACAGATATCCCAGAAGTTTAATTGACTTAGTGTTATACTGTGTTGATTAAGTGTTCCCTTAATTTCTTTGAGCAGTGTATATGTAAAGAGAGACCGAAAGACTGACAGATAAAGCAATGGAATCCGAGAGATGTGACAGTGAAGTATGAAGTGGTCCTAAGAAAGAGGTCAAGGTCAGAGAGAGAAATATTATTCGGTAACTGTCAAAGAGATTGATTGTGTCAAAAGGTCAATTTTATTAATATTAATGAGGTTACAATTTTTTTAAAAATTATGCATTATGAATTATCATTCGGGGTGGGGTGTGGGGTTTTTGTTTCAAGGGTTTGGTGATGTCATTTTATTGGGGATTGTTGTAAACGTTGGTAAATGGTTTTGTGACGATTGTAAATTGTTTTTATGGAGGGCCTTGGTGCTTAGGGAAACATATTAGCTATTTATTAATTGTACTTTTTTATTAGAAAAACATCGTGAAAAAGCGACAGCGTGTTAAAAAGAATAAAATAATTCAAGTAGGTTGTTAAAACGTGAAAAATAGCCGAGGACTATATCGAAAAAGCATTATTGTACGTACATTATTGTCGTACTAGCCGCTGCTTGTGTGATTGTAATTAGACCTTAATTAGACCTTGTTGAACGCGGATCATACCAATTGCATTACTAGCTTGCGATTGGCTGTTGTTAGATTGTTTTATTGGATAGGCTGTTAGTTTCAGAATATTGTGCTTTTTAAGTTGTAATACTTATTTATCCGTGCTTACGAAGTGTCTCACACGGCTGTTAACCGATTTCAATCAGCCGTGTGCATTTCAAAAGACTAGTGGCAGAGCGACACTACTGTCGCTCCGTCCCAGTTTATGTGTGTTCTCCCTCCGTCCCTCCCTCCTCCCTGCTCCCTATCCCCGTCTGCTCTCTTCCATTCAGAACCCGCTTCCAACGGCGTGGCCCTCCACGACGACGCAACCCTTCCAACCTCCGCTACCCCTCGCTGACTCCCTGCGAGAACTTCACCGTCGCAGGGGAGCTCTGGAACTGCCAGTCTGCCACACGGAAAGCAGACTTCATCTCCGGCTATGCCTCCTTCCTGTCCCTCCAGTTTCTCACCCTCACTGAAACCTAGATCACACCGGACAACACGGCAACTCCCGCTGCCCTCTCCTCCTCCTTCTCATTCTCTCACACCCCCCGGCCATCTGGTCGCGGAGGTGGTACTGGTTTGTTACACTCCCCCTCATGGTCATTCTCTGTTTTCCCCCTCTGATCTATTACTAGTTTTGAATACCACTGTGTTTATCAACCACCCTATTAACCTGTAAATTTATTGTTGTTTATCGCCCTCCAGGTCCCCTGGGGTGCTTCCTCGATGAGCTTGACACCCTGCTCGGCTCCTTCCCAGAGGACGGCATCCCGCTGATCCTCCTGGGAGACTTCAACATCCATCTAAATGCCTCCCAGTCTGCAGCCTTCCTACCACTTCTCCACTCCTTTGACCTCACCCTTTGACCTCACCCTCCAAACCTCCCCCCCACCCACAAGGCTGGCAAACTCCTAGACTTGGTCTTCCAGAGGAACAGCCCCTGCTCTGATCTCACTGTTACCCCTCTGCATGCCTCCGATCACCACTTAATTTCTTTCTCTCTTCCACTTGTTCCACACCATCCCTCCCCTCCCCACACCCCCACTGTCTCTGTCCGCCGTAACCTCTGCTCCCTCTCGCCCTCCTTTCTTGCTCCCTGTGTCACTGCTTCCCTCCCCCCTCTCAAACCCTTCTCTCAACTTCCCATCGACTCTGCATCCGACTCCCTGCTCACAGCTCTCTCCACATCACTTGACTCGCTCTGCCCTCTTGTCTCTAGGCCCACACGCCCATCTCCTCCCTGCCCATGGATGTCCGACGCCCTGCGCACCTCAAGGGCCGGTCTCCGCGCAGCAGAGAGGATGTGGAGGAAATCCAGAGACGCATCAGACCGCTCCTCTTACCAGTCTCTCCTAGCGGCGTTCTCTACAGCAGTCACCGTTGCCATGGTAACTTACTATCACACAAAAATTTGAAAACACAGTTCTAACCCCCGTCAATTGTTTTCTATCTTCTCCCTCAGCAAACCCCCTCCTGCTCCCCTTTCCTCGTTCACTGCAGACTACTTCGCAGATTTCTTCGATGAGATCGCAGACATCCGCAGCTCCTTCAGCCCCACTCCCCCTCCCCTCACAGACACCGTTTTCCACTCTCTTCCTCTCTCTACCCCTTCTGTGTCCCCCCCCGTTTCTCCCCTTTCTGAGACCAATGTATCCCATCTCCTACTCTCCCATCGCCCCACTACTTGTGCCCTCGACCCTATCCCTTTATCTCTCCTCCAGGCAATCACCTCAGATATCCTCCCGTTTGTGACCTCCCTGGTGAACTCCTCCCTGACATCTGGCTGCTTCCCCTCATCCTTCAAGAGAGCCCACATCACCCCGATCCTGAAAAAACCTACGCTGGACCCCTCCAACATCCAAAACTACAGACCGGTATCTCTTCTTCCTTTTCTTTCCAAAACTATTGAACGTGCTGTTTCTAACCAACTGTCGTCTTTCCTTACCCAGAATAACCTGCTAGACCCCCACCGGTCCGGCTTCAAATCTGGCCACTCAATAGAGACCGCACTCCTCTCCGTCTGCGAGATGCTTCATGCAGCTCGGGCAGCCTCCCTCTCCTCTGTGCTACTACTTCTAGACCTCTCTGGCGCCTTCAACACCGTAGATCACTCCATCCTCCTGTCGTCCCTGTCTGCATCGGGGATCAGCGGCTCGGCCCTGGCCTGGATTGAGTCCTACCTCTTGGAACGCTCCTCCCAGGTTGTCTGGGCTGGTAAAGTATCGGCACCCCGTCCCCTTACCAGAGGAGTCCCCCAGGGCTCAATCCTTGGTCCCCTCCTTTTCTCCACCTACACCAAATCCCTTGGCCCTGTTATCACTTCTCATGGTCTTTCTTACCACTGCTATGCTGACGATACTCAACTCTTTCTCTCCTTCTCACCCTCTGACACTCAGGTGTCAGCCCGCATCTCCGCTTGCCTGAGAGACATCCAGAGCTGGATGGACAACCACCATCTCAGGCTCAATCCAGGCAAGACTGAGCTCATCTACATTCCTGCTCTAACCTCTCCCCCTCTCAATCGCTCTATTTCCCTTGGAAACACTCCACTGATCCCAACGCCCTGTGCGAGGAACCTCGGAGTCGTAGTGGTAACCCGGGCATGCAGGTTCTTCCCGTACAACATCAGGAGAATCCGCCCCTTCCTCACCACCCACTCAACCCAGCTCCTGGTCCAAGCGATGGTGCTGTCCCGCCTGGACTATTGCAACTCTCTCCTGGCTGGCTTGCCAGCATCGGCCATTAGACCCCTTCAGCTTATCCAGAACGCAGCAGCGCGCCTGGTCTTCAACCTCCCCCGACACTCCCATGTCACCCCCCTGCTCATTGACCTCCACTGGCTACCGGTGATGGCTCGCATCAAATTCAAAACATTGGTGCTCGCCTTCCAGGCAGTCTGAGGATCTGTCCCTCCATACCTCCAAAAGCTCATCAGACCCTACACACCTGCCAGATCCCTGCGTTCCGCCTCCTCAGGACTACTGGTACCCCCCCCCCTCTTCATACTAGCACCCGGTCTCGACGTCTGTCTGTCCTGGCCCCACGGTGGTTGAATGAGCTGAAAGTCTGACCGCCTTCAAGCACAGATTGAAGACTCATCTCTTCAAGCGGCACCTCTCTCCACCCCACCCTACCTCCTTGTGACTATTATCAATATTGTGTAGTTTTTTCTGCGGAGCAAGTTTTGTGTATATCCAACAGGTATACATATTTTCGGTAGGTCTAATAGGCATGTTTGGTATCGAATGGTTTGTAAAAAGACGGGGTTATTCAATTTAAACAGAGTTGTGCTATTATATGTCGCACATATTGTTTGTAAATGTAGTTACTTTTAAAAGCCTGTCTTCATTTGTCGGAAAAGCCACGCATGCGTAGATGAGTTTGTCGGAGAGGAGTTTTACAACTTGAGCGACTTGTAACAGGTGTCGGCATAGCCAAAGGCTTTGAGGTTTGCATAAGACACTTTTTGAGCAGATATTTAGCAGAAGGTATCGAAGCAGTAACTTGTTAAAACGACATGAAAATGGCGAACACGCAAATATCAACACCCAACTCTCCAGAAGTTATGACGGGTAACAGGACGGTGTTGCAAAGACTAAGGAAACCCTTTGCAACGATATCAAGACTTCGTACAGACGTTATGTGCATCGAGATAGCATTGTTGATTTTGTTCTGCCGTCGGACTGGTAAAGTATCTTCTTAACATTTGGTTTTAGCCGTGCATTAGGTAATTGAACCGCTTTGTAGTTATTTGTGTAGCTGAGGTAAATTGCAGTCGTTAGCGATTTGTTTAAAGTTGATTTGTAGCTATCATTAAGCCTACAATCTGCGTTTTTGTGTTGCTAATCTGAACTATCTTGACCGGAGCGAATATATAGTGTTGCCACTTCTTCTACAGAGTGCATCTAGATAGCGTTGTTGATTTTTTCCGCCGTCGGACTGGTAAAGTATCTTCTTAACATGCGGTTTTAGCCGTACATTACATTATACATACATTAGGTAATTGAACCGCTTTGTAGTTATTTGTGTAGCTGAGGTAAATTGCAGTAGTTAGCGATTTGTTTAAAGTTGATTTGTAGCTATCATTAAGCCTACAATCTGCGTTTTTGTGTTGCTAATCTGAACTAGCTTCACCGGAGCGAATTAGCCCTGCAAGCAGCTGAATGCAATCGGTAATTAGCAAATAGTGCATAAATTAAAGCAGAGGCTGCCGTAAGTACGGCAGCCTCGTCGCTAATTTGTAAGACTTGTTCTTATTTCTCTGCTTGTTCTTATCTTTTCACCCCCTATCATGTGTCTAACCCCCATTCCTCTGTGCTATATACCTCGCGCCTGGAGGTCCAACCATTGCAGGCGCTGCCCGGCTAACCTGGTCTTCCCACCCGTCCTTTCATAAGGAACTCTCAGTGGTGGGTGGACTATGGAACTGCCGCTCAGCTGTCCAGAAAACTGACTTCATCACTGCCTACGCCAAGGTGAAGTCCCTCCACTTCCTGGCTCTCACTGAGACCTGGATCACTCCAGATAACACAGCCTCTCCCGCTGCTCTGTCTGCTGGCTATTCCTTCTCCCACACCCCCAGGGCCTCTGGCCGAGGCGGGGGTACTGGTCTGCTGATTTCCACATCCTGGAAATTCTCTATTCCCACTGCACACTGCCTGAATTTCTCCTCTTTTTGAGTTTCATGCAGTCACTGTAACCCACCCGTCTACACTTAACATTGTAGTTCTCCATCGCCCCCCCAGGTCCGCTCGGCACTTTCCTGGATGAACTGGACACTCTCCTGAGCTCCTTCCCTGAGGATGGCACCCCTGTAATCCTACTGGGAGACTTCAACCTCCATCCAGAGAGTTCCCAGCTACCCAGTGTCGCCTCACTCTTCCAGTCCTTTGCTCTCACTCAATCCCCATCGCCTGCCACCCACAAGGCTGGTAACCAACTAGACCTTGTACTCACCAGGAGCTGCGCCACATCTGAACTCACGGTGACCCTGCTCCATGTATCGGACCATTTCTTTATTTCATTCTCTCTTTTCCTTCCAACTCTCCCTCAACCCTACTAACGACCCACCCACTGTTATGTTCAGGAGAAATCTCCGCACCCTCTCGCACTCCTCTCTCACTACTTCCGCTCTCTCACTACTTCCTCCTCCTGCGTCTTTTGCTAATATGCATGTTGATGTTGTCACCTCTATGTTTAACTCCTGCCTCTCTCAGTCTCTCAACTCACTTTGTCCTCTTGTCTCCAAACCAGCTCGACCATCACCCCCTTCCCCGTGGCTGACAGATTCTCTCAGATCCAACAGAACCATGCTGCGAGGCGCTGAGAGAAAGTGGAGGAAATCCAGATCCCCAGATGACCTAGCCTCCTATCACACTCTGCTGGCAGCCTTCACAGCTGCAACTACATCGACTAAGACTTAATTTTTTCAGTCTAAAATGAATGCATGTGTGTCTAATCCACGGAAACTCTTTTCCACCTTCTCCTCCCTGCTTACCCCCCCTCCACCCCCTTCATCCTCCTCCCTCTCTGCAGATGACTTCCTGACCCACTTTGAGGGGAAGGTGGCCATGATCCGCAACTCCTTCACACCTCAGATGACACCCCACATCCCCCATACCGAACCCATCGCCACGCTGTTGTCCTTCAAGACTCTGGAGGACGCAGATGTGCTCCAACTCATGACGCACCAGCGCGCAACCACCTGTCCACTGGACCCCATCCCGTCAGCAGTCCTCCAGTCAATATCTGCTGAGCTCGTTCCATATCTGTCCACTATTATCAACACCTCCCTAACCTGTGGCCATGTCCCTGCTGTTTTTAAGACTGCCCGTGTATCCCCACTCCTAAAAAAACCTAACTTGGACCCCTCTGATGTCAGGAACTACCGTCCTGTATCTCTCTTGCCCTTCCTGTCCAAAACTCTGGAATGAGCTGTCCATAACCAACGGTCTGTTTTTCTCCACCAGAACAACCTGCTTGACCCCCATCAGTCCGGCTTCAGAACCGGACATTCCACAGAAACTGCTCTCCTTGCCGTGACTGAGGCGCTCTCCACTGCCAGAGCCTCATCCCTCTCCTCTGTCCTGATTCTACTTGACCTGTCTGCAGCGTTCGACACGGTCAACCACAAACTCCTGATTTCCACACTTTCTGAGATGGGCATTTCTGGGACTGCCCTCTCCTGGTTTGTATCGTACCTCACTGATAGATCCTACCAAGTCTCTTGGAAGGGTTCTGTCTCTGCACCCCATCCCCTGTCTCCAGGAGTCCCGCAGGGATCTGTACTGGGTCCTCTGCTGTTCTCCATTTATACAAAATCTCTTGGTTCAGTAATCAATTCACATGGCTTCTCATACCATAGTTATGCTGACGATACTCAACTCTTCCTCTCTTTCCCTCCCTCTACCCAACAGGTGAAGGAGGATATCTGCTTGTCTGGCCGACATCTGAGTGGATGACTACCCATCACCTGAAGCTCAACCTCAACAAGACAGAGCTCCTCTTCATGCCACACAAAACCTCCCCGCTACTTGACCTCTCCATCACCGTCGACGGGACCATGGTGGCTGGCTCCCGCTCTGCAAAGAACCTGGGGGTGGTCCTGGACGACCAGCTGAACTTCAAAGACCATATCAGGGCGACGGCACGGTCCTGCAGGTTCCTCCTGTACAACATCAGGAGGATTCGACCGTACCAGGCCTACCAGCCTGCGCCATCCTGCCTCTTCAACTCATCCAGAACGCAGCTGCCCGGCTTGTGTTCAACCTCCCGAAATTCACATGTCACCCCCCTGTTGAGGTCACTCCACTGGCTGCCAGTTGCAGCCAGGATCAGGTTCAAAGTTCTGACCCTGGCCTACACTGCAGCCAGTAGGACAGGCCCTGTCTACCTGCAGGACTTGATCCAGAACTATGTTCCTGCTCGACCGCTTCGCTCACCTACTGCAGGGTGACTTGCACTTCCCCCCCTCCGTGTAAATAGCACTCGCTCGTCCCGACTGCGGAGCTTTTCCACCCTAGCTCCCCAGTGGTGGAACGAACTTCCCATTCCCCTACGTTCCATGCCAACCCTGCCTACTTTCCGTCAGGGCCTGAAAACGCACCTTTTCAGACTCCACCTGGACTAATACTTATCTAGGACCTCATGGTATGTGTTCTTGTTGAACTGTGTATTCAAGTTTATAATATTTAGAATAGAATTGTATTAGAGCTGATTTACCCAGTTCACTGTAAACTGCATTGTGTTCATTACTGGGGATAGCTGCTACTGTATGGGAAGAATGTGCTTTCTTATCTGTTCTGTAGTTACTTCGATGACCTTTCTGTATGCACTTACTGTACGTCGCTTTGGATAAAAGTGTCTGCTAAATGAATGTAATGTTATCTACAAGGATTGGGCCTGTACAGGCTCTGACTATATCCATTGTGGGTATACGATTCATACAGATGCAGACGGACCAAATATTACCCTTTTTAACCTGTGTGAAGGTGAGTTGTTTGGTGAGAATACAGATTCTGTGATTTTTTAACCTAAGTAATGGAGACGATTCAAAGACTGCTACCGTGAAGTTGTCGATAATGTACATAGTTACAGTAACTTTGTAAGTTGGTCTGGCGATTGCTCTGTGGTTTGTGTTACAAACCGCAGAAGCGCAAAAAAACTGCTCATTAATGAACAATACGCATCAACCGACATCCCAGATGTCCAAACTTGTTTTCATTTTGAAGATTGCATTTTTTGAACGAAGGCATTGAACAAGCCGAGACAGTGATTGAGGACTATCGGCGATGGAGCTCTGTGGACTTTGAGAAAACAAATCTGCATGCAAGATTTGACGCCACGGAGTTCTTGGAGGACGATAAGGAAAACATACCACCACCAACACCATGTGTCTCTGATGATGAAGATTATATGCCAAACTTTGTGTAATTAACTTTACAATATGTATAAGCTAAAATTGTTTTAAAAAAGTGTTTTAGGGTGTATGTTTGTTTGCGCGTGTGTGTGTATATATATATAGCTATTATATATGTATACATAATGTTGTGGTTATTTTTTTATTGTTTTGTGAACTTTAAAATAAAAAAGCCTTTCTTTTACATGCGATTAAAAGTATTGTTTCATCATTGTTATATTAACCATTCAAACATGTTAAATTCAAATAACGCCCCAAACATGAAGACCCAATCAACACCCCGTTCATAACTAAGGTTTCAAGGCGTGGTTATAAGCTTGAGGAGGTCTTTAAAAGACTGATTCCATACAGCCGGTACAAACCTCTTGACCAACATGTCTCAGGACTTAGACAAAATGTATGCACCCCTACAGGAGTCCGAGTGTTCAGAATCTTGGGAGACTGATTATACAGCGCACAATGACATACCGGTTACAGGTCCGTGGCTTGATGCCGAACTGAAGGCTGTGGACAACGATTTATATGAGGGTTCATTCGAAATACAAGAATGTGAAAGACGGTTGTCTAACGCCAATGGTTAAACTTTTGAAAACCATCATAGCTAGACTTCTGGACTGCGCTATTGAACAACAACTGAAGAGTCAATGCCAAGGTTGTGAAGTTGACCATCCAAGCCAGCTTAGACGCAGTTGTTTAACCGAGACGGACTCGCACTATTTTGCATATCACTTTGACAATTTCGTTGCAAGAGTGAAGAAACCTTGGTTAAGTCCTCTGCTTGTCAAAGCCATGGAATTGTTCGGTGTTAAACCAGATCCTATGAAGATACAGGGTTCTGTTGATACGATTATTGCAGAAATTCGTGAGGAACCAAACATTCGTGACAAGTTGCATGAAATCCTACGTACAGAGTTCATGACCCGGCCAGCGAGAAGGCCTTTACGGCGGTCAATACAGACTTCTGGGAAATCGAGGGGTCCATGAACGAAGACTTATGGTTTGTGCGTTCTGAAGGCGAGCCGTTGCCATATATACATTAAACTGAAATCTTTTGTTTTCTTTAAAAATAAATAATAAATACTTTGGTTTTTTTATATTGTGTTTCATTACTTCTATAACCGTAAGGATGGATGTTGCTAAGCACCTGAAAGATGTTTATTATTCTCCAGAAAATCCTGGGTCTTACGGCGGCAAAAAGCGCTTACAAAGGGGTATTTGTGATACAAAAGGTTGGAGCGTCTCAGACAAGAAAGTTGCGGATTGGTTCTGGTGAAGACGCTTACACTTTACACAAACCCATCAGTCCATTTCAAAAGAAACAGGGTTTTTGTGAGTAACATTGATTCACAATGGCAGGCCGATTTAGTTGACATGTCAAATGTCTCTGAACATAATGACAATATGAAGTTTATGCTAACATGTATAGATATATTGTCAAAATACGCATGGGTATGTGTTCTTAAAAACAAGACAGGTGCCGAAGTGCACAGGGCTTTTCAAAGCATTCTCACAAAAAAACGAATACCTTTATCGGTTTGTATTTTTTTAGGTTAAGAGTTTAATAAAATGTTTCGAAGTCTGATGAAACGTAACAAAATAATACACTTTGCCACAGACAACGAAGATGTGAAAGCATCGGTGGTTGAACATTTCAATAGAACGTTGAAAACAAGAATGTGGCGTTATTTTACAGCCCACAATACAAGACGTTATATAGATGTTGTACAGGCTTTGGTACAGGGGTACAATAATAGCTATCACAGCACTATTAAAATGAAACCCCTTGAAGTAAACAAAGATAATGTTTTTAAAAATATGTATGGTCTCTTTCCAAAAAAATCTAAAAAGCCAAAGTTTAAGTTTGAGGAGGGTGACACAGTCAGGGTCTCCAAAGTACGTGGGAAGTTTGCAAAAGGATACGAGCAAACATACACAGATGAATATTTCACGGTTGTTGAAAGGGTGCACAGAAGACCTGATGTATACAGATTGAAGGATTATGACGGTACGAACATTGACGGGGCATTTTATGAGGCTGAATTACAAAAAGTTATAGTGTGAAAAGACAAAACTTATAAGGTCGAAAAAATTGTTGCTGAGAAAAAGCACAACAGACATAAGTTCGTTTTAGTAAAATGGGTCAGTTGGCCCGAAAAATTTAACAGCTGGATACCCGCAAGTCGTGTTGTCGATCTCTTAAGAGTTGAAAAGTTTACAGACCCGACCAAATCATCCGGGGAACACGGTTTTTATGTCACTCTCCCGAGCAATGCGTGTCTAGATATTTATCCTGGGAATAAAATTTCAAGCTACACAACAGGTTTGCGAGACCCCTCGAATTTCGAGGACAATGGGAGGTTGCTTTAGCAGAGATTCAGTACACCTATACTTGGCACTTGCTAAACGCTGATGAACTCTTATCGTAGGCGATAAGAAAAGGCACAAGCTATGTTGTCCTAGTAAGCTGGGGGTATTACAAGAACCTGAAAGTGCTTGTGGATGAGATTAATAGAAACTTAGGCAAAAAAAATGGCTATCGAGGTGGGCCATGCCATAATGAAAAACCAAATTTATATTAGTACAGATGAAAATCTAACCCTGATGGCTAGCGGAAAACACGCCAGAATGCTGGGGTTGGAGTCAAATGTTCATTTAACGATCACAAAGCCTGTGGTGCCCCATCCCGACGTTATACATGCTAACGCTGTGGACGCTAATGCGTTGGATCCCGAACACGTAGCCGTCCTCTGCGATTTTCTCAGTTCGTTACCCGCTGAAAGCGAATTAAGCAGAGCGATAGACCTTAGGGCGGGTAAGTTGTATTATACATTTGTTTAAAATGTACTTTTAAAGAGGTTATATATATATATATATATATATATAACTTTTTCCAAAACAACGTCGCTAAAAGTACAGGTCCTATTAAAGCTACAGGAGGCCTTTATTTTAATTTTCATATCTTTAAATTATTTTTTCGCACCTTTTCAGACTCCACCTGGAGTAATACTTATCTAGGACCTCATGGTATGTGTTCTTGTTGAACTGTGTATTCAAGTGTATAATATTTAGAATATAATCGTATTAGAGCTGATTTACCCAGTTCACTGTGAACTGCATTGTGTTCATTACTAGGGATAGCTGCTACTGTATGGGACGAATGTGCTTTCTTATCTGTTCTGTAGTTACTTCGATGACCTTCTGTATGCACTGACTGTACGTCGCTTTGGATAAAAGCGTCTGCTAAATGAATGTAATGTAATACGCTAACGCTGTGGACGCTAATGCGTGGGCGTCCTAGACGATTTTCTCAGTTTGTTACCCGCTGAAAGCAAATTAAGCAGAGCGATAGACCTTAGGGCGGGTAAGTTGTATTATACATTTGTTTAAATGTACTTTTAAAGAGGTTATATATATATATATATATATATATATATATCTCCTGTTTCCTGTTTGAACTTGAACTGAAAGCGCGTTTGCTTCGCTTGACTCGCTTTGCTTGTTCAACTCAATTATTTTAGATTTCTAACGACTACGTTTTACGTTCTCCCACTCTTTTGTGAACACCGCTCCGAAGCTGATCACATCCAGACCCGGAGAATCTAAACAAAAACCAAGGATAAATACGGTAAACGCACATTATGGCTTCCACGCCAAGTGTTCCCTGCGCTGTGTGTTCCATGTTTAGCTTTAGTTCCGTTGCCAATTTTACCAGTAATGGTATATGTGCAGTGTGAGCTTAATTTAAAATTGGAACGGAAAATAGCTGAGTTAGAAGCCCGCATCCGGACGTTATATCAGATCCAGGATAGTGAGAGTTTGCTCGACTCCCTTTTACCTGAGCCGGATGCCAGTTTAATTACTAATATCTCTCCCCCGTCAGAGTCCTCACTGCGGGACGATTTTGTCACGGTGCAAAAGAAACATAGCTGTCGGCTCAGAGCCGCCGAGCACCACCCTACTCACGTTTCAAATCGATATTCTCCACTCAGTAACACACCTACTGAGAAAGCCCTGATCATAGGGGATAGTATTCTAAGAAACATGAGTTTAGCGACACCAGCGACCATAGTGCAGTGTATGCCTGGTGCCAGAGCTACCGATGTTGAGGCTAGTTTGAGAGTGCTGGCTAAAAGTAAATGTAAATACTCTAAAATTGTCATTCACGTCGGCACAAATGATGTCCGATTGAGGCAAAAAATAACTTTGTTTCGGTGTGCACAGTGGCTAAAAAGTTGTCGGGAAGTAATATTCTCTGGCCCGCTCCCAGTTCGTAGGAGTGACGAGGTCTACAGTAGACTTACGTCACTAAATCGCTGGCTGTCTGAGTGGTGCTCAACTAGTGGCATAGGGTTCGTCAATAATTGGCCTGATTTCTGGAGAAAGCCTGGCCTACTGGAGACGGACTCCACCCGAGCTGGAGAGGTTCTCTTGTCCTAGCAAAAAACTTAGATGCTAGTCTTAGTAAGGCCAGATCCTGACACCGTATCAGGGCGCCGGCCAGGCAGCAGGCCTCTGATCCTACATCGGAGCCTGTGCGTTTTCCAATGCCCGTGACTCACACATGGCCCAACGCCGTTGTCTGCAAGGTGCGTTTTAGAGCTAGTAATTAGCAATAGCACTCATCCCAGCGCACCATTATCTAACATATCCGAGCTAGAAACTAGTATTTATTATATTGAGACTGTCTGCCCCACGCATCTATGCTAAACGTAAAGCAAACCGTGGTATTAACACGGATAATCTTGCTACTCTAAAATTTAACAATTTTGCTGCCAGCAGCTGTTGTGAATCACTCCTAAAAATTGGACTACTGAATGTTAGATCTCTTGCTCCTAAAGCAATTCTTGTAAACGAATTGATCACAGATCATAATCTCAAGATACTGTGTCTGACTGAAACTTGGCTAAGACCTGGTGAAGATGTCACACTTAATGAAGCATCTCCTATAGGTTTTTTAAGTACTCAGGTATCGCGCCAGTCAGGAAGAGGGGGTGGTGTTGCAGCGATCTATCAGTCCACCTTAAGCTTAACCCCTAAGTGTGGAAATACGTTCTCTTCCTTTGAAGTTCTCTCTATGAATTGTGTACAGCATGACCTAGCTAAAATAAGGGGTAACATGCAGTCCTTTCTCTTAATGTTTGTTTACAGACCACCTGGGCCCTATTCGGATTTCCTAATAGAATTCGCTGAGTTTTTGTCCTGCCTTGCTATTTCGGCAGACAAGGTTATAATTGTTGGTGATTTTAACATACATGTGGATAAACAGGGTGATCCCCTAGGAACAGCCTTTGCCTCTATTATTGACTGCTGGTTTTAAACAAAATGTCTATGGGCCCACTCATTACTATAGCCATACCCTAGACTTAGTGTTATCCTCTGGTATCAATGTTATGAATCTTAGTATTGCACCCCATAACCCTGTATTATCCGATCATTTCCTTATTACTCTTGAAATCGAGGCAACCACCACTTTTATATCAGAGACAAGACATTATTACAGCCGGTCGTTAAACTCTGACGTCATTCCAAAGTTTACAAATATGCTTCCGGAATCATTCTTTTCAAGTCAAGAAAATACCACTGAGTTATCGCTGAATGAATTGACTAACCAGTTAAGTTTAGCTCTCAGAAGCACCCTTGATGTGGTTGCCCCTCAAAAAAGAACGTATTGTCGGAAAAACCGTACTCCCTGGTACAATGACACTACCCGTGCCCTGAAGCAGTCCACAAGAAAACTGGAGAGAAAATGGCGGTCAACTAAACTAGAAGTATTTGGAAAGATAGCCTCCTCCAGTACAAGCAAGCTCTTGTATCTGCTAGATCTGCCTTTTTCTCTAAATTAATTGAACAAAACAAATGCAACCCAAAATTTTTGTTTAGCACTGTGGACAAATTGACTAAAAAAACCATCACCAGAATGTTCATCTTATCCCTGCGTTTACAGCAGTAATGATTTCATGAATTTTTTCAATCAGAAGATTGAAACTATTAGAGACCAGATTTCCAATTTGCCTATTCCCCTAGGCATCACTCATCCCAAATTCAATGAACATCCTAGATCTTGGCCAACACAGGAAGATATATCAACAGTGGCACTTAACTGTTTTACACCAATCGACATGGAGCCGTCTAAGCTGGTTATGTCCTCAAAACCGACTACCTGTCTACTCGACCCAATCCCTACAAGATTGGCTAAAGAACTTTTTCCTGTACTAGGCCAGGATATGTTAAATTATTAACACATCTTTAGTAACAGGATATGTACCAGAGTCACTAAAAATGGCGGTTATTAAGCCATTACTGAAAAATCCAAACCTCGAACCTGACAAACTGGAAAACTATAGACCCATTTCAAATCTTCCATTTCTATCAAAGATATTAGAGAAAGCTGTTGCGAAGCAACTTGGTGCATACCTTAGCTCAAACCATATCCATGAATTATTCCAGTCAGGATTTAGACCCTACCATAGCACTGAAACGGCACTTGTTAAAGTTATTAACGATTTACTGTTATCAGCCGACCAAAACTCTGTGTCTGTTCTTTTACTTCTTGACCTAAGTGCAGCTTTTGATACAATAGATCATGAGATTCTACTGAACAGACTCCAGGGCTGTATTGGACTCAATGATCAAGCACTTGCAGGGTTCAGATCATACTTATACAATAGGAAACAATTTGTTAAATTAAATTAAGAAGTATCCAGTTACTCAGTAATGAAATGTGGTATTCCACAAGGATCAGTGCTAGGTCCAGTACTCTTTTCGTTATATATGCTACCCCTTGGTGATATTACTCGGGCACATGGGGTAGATTTTCACTGCTACGCGGACGATACTCAGATATACATTTCCATGAAACCCGGCGAAGCACTACCACTTTCTCGATTAGAGGCTTGCATTACAGATATTAAAGCTTGGATGCTATCCAATTTCCTGCTCTTAAACTCAGAGAAAACCGAAATGCTGGTTTTAGGTCCTAAAAAACAAAGGGAGAAATTGTGTACATATACTTTAAGTATTGATGGTTGCTTAGTTGTTCCAAATTCAGCTGTGAAAGACCTAGGTGTTACTATAGACCCAGAAGGGGATGCAGAGAAATTGATTCATGCTTTTGTTACATCTAGGCTAGATTACTGTAATGCTCTGCTATCTGTCCTAAGTTTTTGCTAAATAATCTCCAGCTTGTGCAGAATGCAGCCGCTCGCATTTTAACGAGAACAAAGAAATATGAGCATATTACCCCAGTACTAGCATCACTTCATTGGCTACCAATTAAGCATAGGATAGACTTTAAGGTCTTGCTTCTGACCTTTAAAGCTTTAAATGGACTTGCACCAGTATATATATTGTAGCGACCCGGAAGCTGGGTCGCGTCAATGCGGACTTGTGGGCGCAATGCGCCATGGGAAATCGCAGGTGCTAGCGATTTCAGTTAATTGTTAACGTTTAAATGTACAGTTTTTATCCAATGTTGTTATACATCGTTATAGTTGTTATCAGTCGTTATAATTCTGTGTTAATCTACTGTAGTTTGTTGTGAATGAATGTGAACACCGTGAGTGAATGTGTATGTGCTAAACGTTGACCCCCGCCATTAGCGGGTATTGAGTTGAGTTCCTTCGTGCTTTGTTTACGAAATAAACAAGTAACCTGGAGTCGTGCGGTGTATGGGGCACAGGTTGCTAAGCAGTTGAGAATTCGTTGTGGACATTCCATTCTTACTTGCACGCTCGCCACAATATGTAATCTGCTTTTACCATATAAGCCGAAAAGATCCCTTTGTTCCCAAGACGCAGGCTAATTAGTAGTCCCTAGAATATCTAAACTTGACGGGTGGTAGAGCTTTTTCCTACAGAGCACCACTACTCTGGAACACCCTTCCAAAATCTATAAGGGAATCAGACAGTCTCAATATTTAAGTCTAGATTAAAAAACACACCTTTATGATCAGGCTAATGAGTTGCAGTCCGGAAACAGGACCAGAGAAGCCTTTTTGTCGTGGTGACATCCTTTCCTTACTGTCACCTGTCAACAGCTGTGACCCCATCTTCCTGGGCTGGCTCTTGAGGGGTGGATAGGATTGTTTACTCTCTCGTGACTGGATGGGTTCTCAAACCCTGTCTTCATAGCTACGCAGCCATAAGTTACTCCTGGCGGGGGTACTTGTCCAACGTCCGTTTTATTTCACAAAGACATAGCCATTAGACAGAGTATGATGTTTTTTTTGTTTGTACAGTTGTTTAAATGGTCCTTTTAAAGAGGTTTTATATATATATATATATAATTGTTTTAGATGCGGGGTTTACAAGACCTACAATCGACACCGAGGTTCAGGTTTTGGCATCGCTCAAGGACACTCGATACCCGTATATTCAAAGTAGAAAACGTTTAATCACGATGGCTTATGTGATTAGGAATATTGAACATTTGTAGTTGTTTTTTTTCTGACTTATTTTATCTATATATATATATATAATTTTTTTTGAAGCCCCTGAAAGCCATCTAGAAACGTGTACAGATGATGCCGACAACAGGCCCAAGAATTCTAAGAGGAAAAACCGTAAGTTTTACAAAATGTGTACTCAGTAGGGGTGGGACAATGCACCGGTGCATCGCGATGCATCGATCCGAATGTGTAAATACAACTGCATCGATCTGCAAGATTCGAATCGATAAGCATCGATTAATATCGCATTTTAAATGAATGTACACGTATTCATTTATTCAAAAATTATTTAAAATATATATTTCTGAGACACGATTACTTTTAAAACTCTTTTGACCAGCTTAAATCCATGTTTCTGCTCCAACCCCAACGTAAGCGTGAGTTGAAAGTAGCGACTATGAGACGGACAGATCTGAGCGAAATGGCTAGCTGCGTGCTCGCTGAGTGCGACAAAAGAGACAGAAACTCAGAATTTGCGATGTTCCGAACAGACAGTGGTATGGAAGCATTTCGGGTTTAGAAAGAAGGAGGGTGTACTTGACAAAACCGCTGCAATATGCAAGATCTGCCAAGTAGAAATCAGATACACAGGCAACACCACAAACATGATAAACCATTTGAGCCGACGATACACAATTGACGTGAAGGACAGCAAGCGCGTTAGCAAGCTGGTAAGCAAGCTAAACTCGGGAGTCATTGATGAGTTTCCTGGAGAAATGGCCAAACAGTTCTATTTTTTTGTATAATTGTTTTTATTCGTTTTTATACACATACCGTGTCCAGACAGTTAATTGTAAAGTGCTTTCTGATATTTAAATTTAAACCATTTTCTATTCAAAATCTAGTAGACGTTAGAGACAAAAAACAAAAATAGTAAGACTATTTCCAATGTCTTACGTTCAATTAATTATTACTACGTTAACTGTCCGATTCACAAAATGAATGTCGTGGAACCTAGATACACCATACCATGCAGAAAATATTTGAGTGAAAAATGTATACCTGCTCTGTATGAAGAGGTGAAGAAAACTGTTCGACTGTCCTTGCAAAACGCTACGAGAGTAGCTTTAACTACGGATGGATGGGCATCTTGCTCCACCGAAGTTCTAGATCGTACTAAGATTTAGGAAAGTACTATGCATGACACTAACCTATAGGCTATTTCATTTTTCTTGGCCCAGTTTAGTAATTGTTATACATTTAGCCATTTTCATTTTGTAAATAAAGGAAATGTATTAGGGCACCATGTCTGACACTGTTTGAAAAACAATAACCTAAATAGGGCAACTTTAGAAAATACACTGTTAGTCATGTTTATTGCTGCATTATTTGCTGCAGACAGCTGCAAAATGTATGGCATGCCTTAACAATAAACATAATGCTGTGAATTTGGTGTAAGGTTCTAATTGAATATTTAATTACTGCTGAATGTATCGGTATCAAATCACATTAGCATACCTATTTAAAGTATCTAAATTAATCGAACCGAATCGAATCGAATCGAATCGTGGTCAAACGTAAGATATTATGATGCATCGAACCTTTGCCTAAAGAATCGGAAACGAATCGAATCGTGATGGGATTGAATCGTCCCACCCCTAGTACTCAGGCTTGAAAGCATACGTGTGTGTGTGAGCGTGTGTGCGTATGTTATGTTTTTTAAATAATAATGTTTGTTTTAAAATAATTGTATACTTAAGTATTTTTAATTTAGATTTAATTTAAATTATATTTAATTATTTCTTTTTTATTATTATTTCTTTTTTAGTGTTTGTGTGCTTGCGTTAAATTAACTATGATTATTTAAGTATTTAAAATTCTCTTACAGACAGTGAAATAAGGGATGAGGAAATTGTTGGTGAGCGAACCCGGAACCTCTGAAGAAAGGCGACCGAGCAAACGTGTGGCCACAGAACAAAATACAGCGCAGAGCGAGACAGAAGCCGCACAATCCGAGGACAAAGGGGACAGTAGTGTATAGCATTCGGTAAACGTCAAAATATGATTGATGGTGTCAAAAGGTCAATTTATGAATATTAATGAGTTTATGAAAAATTTATATTTTATTTTTTATGATTATGATTATGCATCATCATTCGGGCGGGGGTTTGTGGGTTTTTCGTTTCAAGGGTTTGGCGGTCATTTTATTGGGAATTGTTGTAAAAGTTGGTGAATGGTTTTGTGACTAATGTAAATTGTTTTTATGGATGGGCTATGGTGCTTAGGGGAACATGTTGGCAATTTATTGTGTTGTACATTTTTTATTTGAAAAACATCGTGAAAAAGTAATGGTGTATAAATGTATAGGTTGTTAGTTGTAGCAGCGGCAATTAAGTTTTATTTTTAAAAAGCAGTTTGTGTTAGCGGCAACAGCCGCGTGTTAAAAAGAATAGACTAATTCAAGCAGTTTGTTAACGTGAAAAATCGCCGTGGACTACATTGAAAAAACATTATACAGAAACATTGTAAGACTTGTTAGAAGCCAAGAAGGAAGAAAAAAGAAACATAGCATTGAAAGGCGAACTCAATACATAGCCGCTGGCTGTTAAAACGTGAAAAACATTGCGTCGAAAGGAGACACCGTGTATGGCTACATAGAGAATAGAATAAAACTTAGAAACTTTTTCGGGTTCCGTAAATTCACAATACTGCGCAAAATAGACAAAGATAGGTCCAAAAGGCAAGATAGAGTTTAAAAGCCTAGAATGGTTCGAAAGAAAATGAAGAAAATTTAAATAAAAGAATGTTACGTTTTAAAGAATTAAAACGAAAAAACACTTGGAAAGTTTCAAGTCGTAGCGGAGTATATATGACCAGCATGTTGACAGCTAACGGCTGTCGGGCATGACTAAAATTGTCCAGAGAGAACTTTGTATGTTTCAAGCAGGAATACGACCCCCAAACGTCCTGTTACGTGGAATTTGACGCACGTTTACACAGACCAACGCTGGAATTTGACGTAGTGACTTTGGCGCGAAAACGGTTTCTGACAAAATAATTGATGGGTTTGTGTGGGGAGGGGGTATCCACCCTGTGATGGTTGTGGGTGTATCCCACATGCGTTGCTGGCGAAAAGACAGGCATAAAAGACACTTTTCGGTACAGATATTTAGCAGAAGCTGGTATCGAAGCACTAGCTTGTCAAAGCAACCAGAAAATGGCGAACGCACAACTTACAACACCCAACTCTCCAGAAGCTACGAAGGCTGACAGCACGGTGTTGCAAACACTAAGAAAACCCTTTGCCGCCATATCCAGACTACGTACAGACGTTGTCTACAAGGATTGGGCCTGTACTGGTTGCGACTATATCCAATGTGGATATAAACTTCACACAGAGGCTGGCGTACCAAGAATGACCCTTTTCAACATGTGTGACAGCGAGTTGTTTGATGAGAACACAGACTCTGATTTTTGAACCTAAGGAATGGAGGCTATTCCAAAACTGTTACCACGATGTTGTCGATAATATACATCGTTATAGAAATTTTGTAAGCTGGCAAGAACCCGTCTGCTCTGTGATGTGTGTTACAAGACGCAGAAAAGCTAATCGACTGATTATTAACGAGCAATTCGCATCAGCCGAAGTCCCAGATGTACAAATTTGTTTTCATTTTGATGACCTGCCGTTGTTGGAACTTTGTATCGAACAAGCCAATACAATGATTGAGGACTATCGGCTATTGCGCACCATGGGCTTTGTGAAAACTAACCTGCTAGCAAGATTTGACGCAACGGCCGCCATGTCGGATGATGTGGAAAACACAGCACCATCAACGCCGTATGTCTCTGATGAAGATTGTTAGACAAGCTTTGTATAATTAGCTTTACAAGCGTGTATAACATAAATTTGTGTTCTAGTTTGTTTTGTGTGTGTGTGTGCGCATGTATATCGCCATTATCTCTGTATACATATTGTGGCGCTGTTATTTTTTATTGTTTTGTGAACTTTAAAATAAAAAATAAAAGTATTTATTTTACATACTATTTAAAGACCTGCGTCATCATTGTTATATCAACCATTCAAGCATGTTAAATTCAAAGCACGCCCCACAAACACGAAAACCCAATCAAAGCGCCCTTTCAGAACTCTAGGGGTTTCAAGGCGTGGTTATAAGTTTGAGGTGGTCTTTAAAAGACACGTTGTAAAAGCCTGATACCATACCCCGGTACAAACCTCTTGACCAACATGTCTCAGAATTTTGACAAAATGTATGCGCCCCTACAGGCGTCCGAGTGTTCAGAATCTTGGGAGACTGATTATCCAGGTCACAACGACATACCGGCTACAGGGCCGTGGCTCGCTGACGAACTGAACGCTGTGGACAATGCTTTATACGCGGGTTCGTTCGAAATACAAGGATGTGAAACAGACGGTTGTCTAACAACGCCGATGATTAAACTTTTGAAAATCATCATCGCGAGACTTCTGGACTGCGCTATTGAACAACATCTGAAGAGTCAATGTCTGGGTTGTGAAGTTGACCATCCAAGCCAGCTTAGACAGTTGTTTAAACGAGACGGACTCGCACTATTTTGCATATCACTTTGACAATTTCGCTGCAAGAGTGAAGAAACCGTGGTTAAGCCCTCTGCTTGTCAAAGCCATGGAGTTGTTTGTGGCTAAACCCGAGCCTATGAGGATACTGGGGTCTGTTGACACGATTATTGCAGAAATTCGCAAGGAAACAAACATTCGTGACAAACTGCGTGAAATCCTACGAATAGAACTTGACCCGGCCAGCGAGAAGGCCTTTAAGGCGGTCGATACAGACTTCTGGGAAATCGAGGGCTCCATGAAGGAAGACCTGTGGTTCATATGTTCTGAAGGCGAAACATTGCCATAAACACACTTGTAATGTAAAATGAAATCTGTGTTTTTTATAAAAAAGAAATAATAAATACAGTTTTTTTATATTGTGCTTCATTACTTCTATAACCGTAAGGATGGATGTTGATAAGCACCTGAAAGATGTGTATTATTCTCCAGAAAACCCTGGGTCTTACGGCGGCAAAAAGCGTCTACAGCGGGGTATTTGTGATACAAAGGATTTGAGAGTCTCAGATAAGAAAGTTGCTGCTTGGTTATCTGGTGAAGATGCGTACACATTACACAAACCCATCAGAGTCAAATTCAAAAGAAACAGGGTTTTTGTGAGTAACATTGATTCACAATGGCAGGTCGATTTAGTTGACATGTCAAATGTCTCTGAACATAATGATAATATGAAGTTTATGCTAACATGTATAGATATATTGTCAAAATATGCATGGGTGTGTGTTCTTAAAAACAAGACAGCTGTCGAAGTGCACATGGCTTTTCAAAGCATTCTCGCAAAAGGTCGAAAACCTAAAAAAATACAAACAGATAAAGGTAAAGAGTTTTTCAATAAAATGTTCCAAAGTCTGATGAAACGCAACAAAATAATACACTTTGCCACAGATAACGAAGATGTTAAAGCATCTGTGGTTGAACGTTTCAATAGAACGTTGAAAACGAGAATGTGGCGTTATTTTACAGCCCACAATACAAGACGCTATATAGATGTTGTGCAGGCCTTGGTGCAGGGGTACAATAATAGCTATCACAGCACTATTAAAATGAAACCCCTTGAAGTAAACAAAGATAATGTTTTTAAAGTTTTTAAAAAAATGTATGGTCTCTTTCCAAAAAAATCTAAAAAGCCAAAGTTTAAGTTTGAGGAGGGTGACACAGTCAGGGTCTCCAAAGTACGTGGGAAGTTTGCAAAAGGATATGAACAAACATATACAGATGAATATTTCACGGTTGTTGAAAGGGTTCACAGAAGACCGCTGGTATACAGATTGAAGGATTATGATGGTACGAACACTGACGGTGTGTTTTATGAGGCTGAATTACAAAAAGTTATAGTGGGAAAAGACAAAACTTATAAGGTCGAAAAAATTGTTGCTGAGAAAATGCACAATAGACACAAGTTTGTTTTAGTAAAATGGGTGGGTTGGCCCGAAAAATTTAACAGCTGGATACCCGAAAGTCGTGTTGTCGATCTCTAAAAGAGTTGAAAAGTTTACAGACCCGACCAAATCATCAGGGGAACACCATGGAAAACGACGGTTTTTATGTCACTCTCCCGAGCAATGCGTGTCTAGATATTTATTAAAGCGAATTTCACAGCACAACTTTTATAATTCGTTTTTCTGCAGGGGTTAATAGGCCTGTTTGGTATCGAATGGTTTGTAAAAAGATTATGCAGTTTAAACAGTTGCGTTATTATATGTAGCATATAACGTGTAAGAATATTTACTTTTAAAAGTGTATCTAAATGTTTGGGGTTTACGTAGACCAACATAGGCGGGTTGTGGGCGTATTTGTAAAAGCATGGCACAACCAATCAAAGCTGAAGGAGCCAATAAAAAACATATTCAACATTATAAAGCAAGCCCTTACAGATAGCGAGATCAACGAACATCGCCGAAAATATCTGAAGACATTACCTATACCTCTACACGCATCGAAGGAGACATGTCTGCTGGTTACTTTCCAACGCAAGGTATCTATGTGTTCCTATATTTCATTATCGTGCAAGTATGAGATTTACAAGTTGTTAATTAAGCATGCTGAATGTTCTATTTCTTAACATGGCTTTTGTTAATGTAAATGTATTGTAGACTACGACGACATATTTGCTGAAACAGTTGACGCCATTGATTTGGGATCCGAGCAGCTAGCCGGCCTAGAAGATTTGATACGTCTGTTACCCCATGAAAACGAATTAAGCAACGCTATAGAACTTAGTGTTGGTAAGTTGTATTATACATTTGTTTAAAATTTACTTTTAAAGAGGTTGCGCGTGTGTGTGTATATATATTTATTGGCGAATGTTGAAATGTATTAGACACGTGGTCTCTAAACATGGCCGACAAATGCTTATACGGTTGTCCTCTACGCAAGGCCGAGTCTGAAACTTTTAAAGACCGTTGTAAACAACGGTTTTTGGACTGTTGAACATCGTTAGGGTTTATTTTAAGGTTTTTATTTCACAAAGACAACGCCATTAAACAGAGCTGGCTTTTGTTGATATAAATGTGTTAGACTACGTTGATATATATGCTGAAACCGTGGAAGCCAACGCTTTGGGGTCCGAACAGTTTGTAGGCCTGGATGATTTTATACGTCTGTTACCCCATGAAAACGAATTAAGCCGTTCTATAGAACTTAGTGTTTGTAAGTTGTATTATACATTTGCTTAAAATGTACTTTTAAAGAGGCTGTGTGTGTGTGTGTGTGTGTGTGTGCGTATATATATATATTTATTGGCGAATGTTGAAATGTATTAGACACGTGGTCTCTAAACATGGCCGATTGTTTAAATGTGTTAGACACGTGGTCTCGGCACATGGGCAACAAAATGGTTGTTCGTGGCACTCTCTACGTTAGGTCGACAAATGCTTATATACAGATTCGCAACTCGCGTATATATTATATATATATATATATATATATATATCCAGAGTCTGAAACTTTTAAAGACCGGTGTAAACAACGGTTTTTGGATTGTTGAACATCGTTAGGGTTTATTTTAAGGTTTTTATTTCACAAAGACCGAGCCATTAAACAGAGCATGTTGTGTTTTTATATAAACTCCTCAAAAAAAGTTTGGAAACGTTATTTCGGTCGATTATTCCTCCCCTTTAATAATACCAATTGGTATTGTATTTTATATCGTTGGAAAGCCTGATTAGTCACCTTTACAACGAGGTACAACTTGTAAGGATCATGCATTCGTGGAATGAGCAACACAGCTAACCGTGTGGGTAGCGGCCCAAAGAAATGTGCCAAAATCCCCTGCAATATTCTTCTGTTGGTATTCACTCTCGTTTTGAGCTTCAAGTGCTGGCAGGTGTATGCCAGTCACAGGTGTGTGACTGGCACCTGATTGGCACCTAATTGACAGCACTTGTGTGCATGGGTCCTGCAACTTTGTTGAGTTTGTGTGTGCGCCAAGCATAAACATGCCACGTTTGTCCCTTCAGGATAAGGCCCGTGCAATAGGGCAACTGGAAGCTGGTGTTCCGGTACGCAGAGTGGCAGCATTATTTGGTGTCAGCCCTGGTACCATTTCCAAACTTAGGACCAAGTTCCGCGAGACTGGTGAAGTCAAAGACAGACCGCGAAGTGGCCGTCCCAGGAAGACAACACCCCAAGAAGACCGGTTCCTCACCCTTGCTTCACTGAGGAACCGTAGGCTTTCTTCCAGAGATTTACAGGCAAGATTTGCACAACGGTACCACAGACAGATCTCTGATCAGACGGTGAGGAACAGACTGCACATGGCCGGTCTTCGTGCTTATAAGGCTGCCAGGAAGCCTGCAATGACTGCCCTTCACCGTCAGGCCCGTTTGCGCTGGTGTCGACAGCACCGACAGTGGAACCTAAGAATGTGGAGCAACGTCATGTTCAGTGATGAATCAAGGTTCTGTCTGCGGACGCTGGATGGCAGGATCAAAGTATGGAGACGGCGTGGAGAACGCTATGCAGATTGCTGCACAGATCGTGTGACACCTTTCAATGGGGGCAGTGTCATGGTGTGGGGCGGTATCTCTCTCACAGGCAAAACAGAACTTGTCATCATTGAAGGCAATCTCAATGCAGTGAGATATCGGAATGAGATTTTGGAGCCAGTGGCGATCCCATATCTCCAGAATCTGGGACCTAACTCCATCCTCCAGGATGACAACGCTCGCCCCCACAGAGCCAGGATCATCACAGAGTACCTCCAGAATTTGGGAGAGGATGGAATGGCCTGCCGTGAGTCCAGACCTCAACCCAATTGAACACTTGTGGGATCAGCTTGGGCGTGCTGTATGTGCCAGAGTGACCAACGCAACCATGTTGGCTGACTTGCGACAAATCCTGGTTGAGGAATGGGATGCCATCCCACAGCAGTGTGTGACCAGGCTGGTGACCAGCATGAGGAGGAGGTGCCAAGCTGTTGTGGCTGCGTATGGATCTTCCACACGCTACTGAGGTCCCTGACAGTGTAAAATGAATAAAGTGTAAAAATGGCCAATATGTGTTTTTTTTTTCCTTATTACTGTGGGAGAGTGCAATCATCCAGTCCACCAAGCAACTCAAAACGAGAGTGAATACCAACAGAAGAATATTGCAGGGGATTTTGGCACATTTTTTTGGGCCGCTACCCACACGGTTAGCTGTGTTGCTCATTCCACGAATGCACGATCCTTACAAGTTGTACCTCGTTGTAAAGGTGACTAATCAGGCTTTCCAACGATATAAAATACAATACCAATTGGTATTATTAAAGGGGAGGAATAATCGACCGAATAACGTTTCCGAACTTTTTTTGAGGAGTGTATATATATATATTTTTTTTACGGTTGTTTAAATGATCCTTTTAAAGATGATTTATATTTATATATGATTGTTTAATGTTTAATTGTTTTAGACACGTTGGTTACAAGACAGACAATCAGCACCGAGGCTCAGGTTCTGGCTTCGTTGGAGGACGTACGATACATGAATGTTCAAAGTAGGAAACGTTTAAAAACTTTTCTGGTTTAGGGATATTGAGCATTTGTAGTTATCGTTTTGTCTGATTTTATTACATTTTTATTTTTTTAAAAGCCCCAGAAACACCTCTAGAAACGTGTACAGAGGAGTCAAACAGCAGACCGGAAAGTTCGACGGGGGAAACGTCTGCATACCGCTGTGAGTTGTACATGTCTTGAAAGCGTGTGCGGGTGTGCACATGTGCGTGCTCGTGTGTGTGTGTGTGTGTGCACGAGCGCGTATGCGTGCTCGTGTGTGTGTGTTTGTGCGTGGTTTTGCACGCATGTGGGTGTGAACGCATGTGTAATGTTTTTTAAATAACAATGTTTGTTTGCTTTAAATTAAATATGATTATTTAAGTATTTTTAATTTAGAATTTTAAAGTATAATTAATTTTTTAATTATTTTTTTTTTTTTTTTAAATTTCTTTAAAATTTAAAATGTCTGCTTTAAATTAACTGATTATTAAAGTATTTTTAATTTAGTATTTTTAAAGTAATTAATTATTTTTTAATATTATTATTTTTTTTTTCTTTAAATTTTAGTGTGTGTGTTTTAAATTAAATATGTTTAAGTATTTTTAATTTTTTCTTACAGACGGCGAAGTAACGGATGAGGAGCTGGTTTTGATACCCGAACCAGAAACCCCAACAAACGTCCAAGAAAGGCGACCGAGCAATCGTGGTGTTGCCGAACAAGCTACTGCGCAAGAGCCGGACCAAGCAAGTGTGACAGAAGCCACACAAACCGTGGACCACAGGGGCCGTCCGGCGAGTGTAAACGAGCAACTCCTTTGTATTGTTGATAGAATAGTTGCCAATGATAGAGCGAACAGAACTCTACAACAGTTTTCAAGCACTTGTAAACCAACATTTACAATAAATATGGCCCCGAAAAGACCACGTACTGCTTCTTGTTCCGAGGGGTCGAGCTGCAAAAGACCTGCTGCGGATGATGCTGAAAACACTAACCGTTTAGAGTTAATGCATGAAAATGTTAACCCACATCTCTTAGCACTTGTTGAGGATGTTAATCAAGGCTCTATTGACATGCATGAAACAAGTAATGAAACTGTAGAGCATGATGTTTTTGCCGGGTTGTTAAGCGCGCTGGCCGCTGTAAACCGTGAACGCGCACATGCTGAAACGGATATTAACCCAAACAACATGCATGGCATTACTGTGTTAGAGATGCCCCAAATCCCTGTAGATGATAACATGCATGGACTTACAGAAGTCAACCAAAATGGTGGTGCGGTTGATGACACAAACATTCAGGTGATACGCAGGCCCAAATTCAACAGTACAGAAATTCGGCACCGTTTTAACTTTGCATCACTGTACGACTTTGACAACTACGCAGAGTTTTATGTGTATGTCTTAAACACTTTAGAACAGCTACTGGTTAAAGTTTGCGAGTTGTCGCGCCCCAATGATGTCGTACAACTAGAATTAAGGGGTGATTCGTTGTCTGAGGGCGTAACTGTACAACTAAACAGCGACAACATTGAATTGGACATTTTTTTGGACATGATTGAAAAGTTGATAGAGCAATTTTGATATTCTGGCTGATGAAACGCTGATGCTTGTGGCTCACATTATTCAGAACCCGTTTCAGCTTCGTTGGAGGACGTACGATACATGAATGTTCAAAGTAGGAAACGTTGTGGTGTGGGGGACCGGCGAAAATTATCGTCATGTCTCAAGAGCGAAATCATTCGCAAAAAACTAAAACACCTAATTGTTAGCTACAACCGCGGTAACAACCTATGCTTTGCAATGTGTTTGACACACCTTTTAAATCCGGCATTAAACACATGTGAAGCTGAAAGAGGCTGAGCAATTGCAACGTTCCGTAGGCATGGGTGTTCAGCACAAGGTTTGTTTTTCAGACATTCAGATGTTTGAAAAGTTTTTAAACGTCAAGATTGTTGTGTTGTCACACAATGCAAATAACGGGGTCTTAATAAAGTTTCAAACATCCGAGGCTATACACGCAAAAACACTATTCCTATACCTCGATGGCATGCACTATTATGGCATCAAGTCATTGAAAGGTTTCTTAGGTAGTCTATGTTTGCAACTTTTGTTACACACCGTACACAGCGAAACATAGCCACAAATGCAAACATAATTGCAACGTCTGTTTACATGCAGATTGTTTTAAGCATCGGTCGGCAACGATAAGGTGTGACGACTGTACGAATCTGTCGATCAAGCTTTTGCTATGCAGAACATAGTTTTGAAACGACAGAAGTCGAGCGACAAGATGCTCAGTATCTGTGACACACGCAAGTACTGCGACAAATGTGTCCGCATATATATCGTCGTAGTCTGTAATACATTTACATTAACAAAAGCCATGTTAAGAAATAGAACATTCAGCATGCTTAATTAACAACTTGTAAATCTCATACTTGTACGATAATGAAATATAGGAACACATAGCTACCTTGTGTTGAAAAGTAACCAGCCGACATGTCTTTCCGTTCTTCTCGATGCTTGTAGAGGCCTGTAACGTCTTCAGAGATTTGCGCTAATTTCGTATTCTGTAAGGGCTTGTTTTATAACTTTAAATGCTTTTGATCGACGCCTTCAGCTTTGATTGGTTGTGCCATGCTTTTACAAATACGCCCACAATTATGGGTTTTTACCAAACACCATATGGTGGATACCCCCTCTCCACACAAACCCATCAATTATTTTGTCAGAAACCGTTTTCGCGCCAAAGTCACTACGTCAAATTCCAGCGTTGGTCTGCGTAAACGTGCGTCAAATTCCACGTAACAGGACGTTTGGGGGTCGTATTCCTGCTTGAAACATACAGTTCTCTCTGGACAATTTTAGTCATGCCCGACAGCCGTTAGCTGTCAACATGCTGGTCGTATATACTCCGCTACGACTTGAAACTTTCCAAGTGTTTTTTCGTTTTAATTCTTTAAAACGTAACATATTCTTTTATTTAAATTCTTTCTTCATAGTCTTTCTTTCGAACCATTCTACGCTTTTAAACTCTCTATCTTGCCTTTTGGACCTATCTTTGTCTATTTTGCACAGTATTGTGAATTCACGGAACCCGAAAAAGTTTCTAAGTGTTTTTGTCTACTGTCTCTATGTTCACTGGCTATGTATTGAGTTCGCCTTTCGACGCTATGTTTTTCACGTTTTAACAGCCAGCGGCTATGTATTGAGTTCGCCTTTCAATGCTATGTTTCTTTTTTCTTGGCTTCTAACAAGTCTTACAATGTTTCTGTATAATGTTTTTTCAATATAGTCCACGGCGATTTCACGTTTTAACAAACAGCTTGAATTATTCTATTCTTTTTAACACGCAGCTGTTGCCGCTAACACAAACTGCTTTTTAAAAATAAAACTTAATTGCCGCTGCTACTACTGCTACAACTAACAACCTATAACATTTATACACCATTACTTTTTCACGATGTTTTTCAAATAAAAAAAATGTACAACACAATAAATTGCCAACATGTTCCCCTAAGCACCATGGCCCATCCATAAAAACAATTTACATTCGTCACAAAACCATTCACCAACGTTTACAACAATTCCCAATAAAATGACATCGCCAAACCCTTGAAACGAAAAAACCCATAAACCCACGCCCCGAATGATGATGCATAATCATAAAAAAATAAATAAAAAAATCCATTTTTATTCATAATTATAATTTTTCATAAACTCATTAATATTCATAAATTGACCTTTTGACACCATCAATCATATTTTGACGTTTACCGAATGCTATACACTCCTGGGGACCTTCCGGCAACTGTTTCCGAACAGCTCCTAGGCATCTTTCATAAAATTGTGGTCAATGATAGAAGGCGAACAGAGTTCTACAACAATTTCCTGACAATTGTAAACAGGCATCTAAAGTAAAAATGGCACCGAAAAGACATTGTGCGGGTCCTTGTTCAGAGGGGTCGAGCAGTAAAAGACCTGCCACGGATAATGCTGAAAACCGAAACACTAACCGTTTAGAGTTAATGCATGAAAATGTTAACCCGCATCTTAGCGCTTGTTGAGGATGTTAATCAAGGCTCTATTGACACGCATGAAACAAATAATTAATCTGCAGAGCATGATGTTTTTGCAGGGTTATTAAGAGCGCTGGACGCGGTAAACCGTGAACGCGCGCGTGTTGAAACAGATATGACCTCAAATAACACGCATGGCATTACAGAGCTAGAGATGTCCCAAAACCCTGTAGATAACAACATGCATGGTCTTACAGAGGTCAACCAAAATGATGCAGGTATTGATGACACGGACATTCAGGTGATACGTAGGCCCACATTCAACAGTACAGAAATTCGGCTCCGTTTTAACTTTGCATCAATGTACGACGTTGACAACTACGCAGAGTTTTATGTGTATGTCTTAAACACATTAGAACATCTACTGGCTAAAGTTCGCGAGTTGTCGAGCCCCAATGATGTCGTTCAACTAGAATTAAGGGGTGATTCACTGTGTGAGGGTGTTACGGTACAGCTAAACGGCGATAATAGAATTGGACATTTTTTTTAACATGATTGAAAAGTTGATACAAAGCAATTTTGATATCCTGGCTGATGAAACTCTGATGCTTGTGGCTCACATTATTCAGAACCCTAATAGGGGTACAGGAGACCGGTGAAAATTATCCTCATGTCTCAAGAGCGAAGTCATTCGCAAAAAACCAAAACATTTAATTGTTAACTACAACAGAGGTAACAACCTATGTTTTGCAATGTGTTTGAAACATCTTTTAAACCAGACATTAAAAACGTGTGAAGCTGAAAGAGGCTGAACAATTACAACGTTCCGTAGGTTTGGGTGTTCAGGACATGGTTTGTTTTTCGGACATTCAAACGTTTGAAAGGTTTTTAAACGTCAAGATTGTTGTGTTGTCACACGGTACAAATAACGGGGTCTTAAGTTTCAAACATCCAATGCTATACATGCAAAAACACTATTCCTCTACCTCGATGGCATGCACTATTATGGCATCAAGTCATTGAAAGGTTTCTTAGGCAGTCAATATGTTTGCACCTTTTGTTACAAGCCGTACACATCGAAACATAACCACAAATGCAAACCTCATTGCAACGTCTATTTACATGCAGATTGTTTTAAGCATCAGTCAGCAACGATAAGGTGTAACGACTATGCGAATCTGTCGATCAAGTTTTTGCTATGCAGAACATAAAGTTTTGAAACAGAAGTCCAGCAAAAAGATGCTCAGGTATCGAACACCAAAGTACAAGGACTATACATTCATTGCACATAATTCGAAGGGGTATGACGGGTACCTGCTGATGCAGTATTTGGTTAAGCAAGGTGTGACACCAAACATCATAGCACAAGGCAGCAAACTCCTATGTGTTACAGACGATGCTTTTGGACAGAGGTATGTTGATTCACTCTGTTTCCTGACTATGAAGCTTAGTGACACGCCCAGTGCTCTAGGTTTTGACAATGTAAAAAAGGGGTATTTTCCCCATTTCTGGAATAAAATTGAGAACCAAAATTACATCGGCCCGTACCCGCCACCCTTGTAATGGGTTTGACACAGTGATGGAGAAGGGTAAGGTTGAATTTAGCGCAAGGTATGATACCGTGTCTGGGGGTGTGTTTGACTTTCGTAAAGAAATGTCAGAGTACTGCCAGAATTATGTTATTTTGCAGGAAGCTTGTTTACGGTTTAGGACCGAGGTGCTTGGGAGCACAGGTTTAGACCCATTCCAATAACTTTCGACGATTGAAGACAGGCTTTTAAAAGTAACAACATTTACACACAATATGTGCGACATATAGCGCAACTGTTTAAATTGAATAACCCCGTCTTTTACAAACCATTCGATACCAAACATGGCCTATTAGAACTACTGAAAAAATAATTTAAAGATAGTTTAAGACGTTTAGCTATTTCGTTTTTGGAAAAAAGCACTTTGTCGTTGTTCTGTCAATGCTATTTTGTGTTGGCTTGGCCACTTTCTAGGTTTTGTTAAATGATGCAAGCTAATTGTCGCCATTCAAAATGGCTTGGACCCCCCGCGGTTATGTTACTGCTGTTTGGACCCCACCCCAAAACCAGCGCCAAGCTACACCTGTTAAAAACACTCTGCCGGGGTCTTGACACAAACTTTACAAAGCTATCATTATCATTGGTCCGCGTAAACGTCCGTCAAATTCCACGTAACCGGCTTATGTTGGGGGGGGGGGGTATACCTGTTGGATATACACAAAACTTGCTACGAAGCATTTTAGACATACGACTTTTAATTCTTTAAAACGTAACATTCTTCCTTCATAGTCTTTCTTTATCAGTCTATAGGCGTTCTTTTAAATTCTCTATCTTGCATTTTGGACCTATTCAACCTGCCTATTATTGCACCGTATCACGAATTAACGTAAATCTTCTATGTTCCTTGCCTATGTATTGAGTTCGCCTTTCAACTCAGTTTTTTCCTTCTGGGCTTCTAACACGCCTTTACAATGTTTCGATATAATGCTTTTTCGATATAGCCCTCTGCTATTTTTCACGTTTTAACAACCTGCTTGAATAGTTTTATTCTTTTTAACACGCTGTCGCTTTTTCACAATGTTTTTCTAATAAAAAAGTACAATTAATAAATAGCTAATATGTTTCCCTAAGCACCAAGGCCCTCCATAAAAACAATTTACAATAGTCACAAAACCATTTACCAACATTTACAACAATCCCCAATAAAATGACATCACCAAACCCTTGAAACAAAAACCCCACTCCGAATGATAATACATAATCATTAAAAAAAAAAAAAAAAATTATGCATAATTATAATTTTTCGTAACCTCATTAATATTCATAAAGTTGACCTTTTGACACCATCAATCACTGACAGTTACCGAATAATATTTCTCTAAGGTCCTTTCAACTCCAAGTGTCGAAGGAGGTTTGACCAAATTCAGTCAAGTTTTTTTTATAAACTAAGATTACAGAAGACTGAATTGAATATTGGCAGTCACATGAACAGATCTATTCAAAGTTCAAATGTATTACTCATGGCCCTCTTGTTGTATTCACCTTTAGAGATCTTAAAGGTAAATGTTGAGATGCCTCAACAAGGTAAGTCCCCATTCATGTTTTTCTGACTCCATTGGAGGATACAATCATTTGTTTTTCTTTAACTTTAATGCTGTGACATAATATAATAAATAACCTGCATTGTTCTTAGTATAATCACCATTTAAATGGTAAAAATAGTAATAGACAGGCCAGTAGTGTCTGCAAACTGCTTTTGCTGCTTTGCTAGGGCTAATGACTCCACACAATGACTTTAACACAATTAATATGATTGTCAGTCCTCCTCTCCCCTCTGCTCTTGTATCCTCTAACGACGACTGTAACACATTTCTCATGTTTTTTTATAAACAAAGTAGCAGAAGTAAGGGCGAGCATCACCCCCTCTCCCCTCCCCATTTGCCCAGCCAGGCAGCCTACTCTGAGCCAGTTTGCCTGTATTTCCCTGACTGAGCTAACAGACACCATCACCTCCATGAAAGCTTCCTCTAGCCCCCTAGATATTTTACCTACAACCCTGCTAAAGGAGGTTATTAGCACAGTTGGCCCTAGTCTGGTGACTATAATAAACAGCTCCTTAGAGTCAGGCTCAGTCCCAGCCTATTTTAAGCAGGCGGTCGTCCAACCTCTCCTTAAGAAGCCCAATCTGGACCCCTCCCTACCCCAAAATTACCGGCCCATCTCCAAGCTCTCTTTTATCTCCAAGGTTTTAGAAAAAGTGGTAGCTAACCAGCTAAACACTGTTTTAAATGACCACAACATCCTGGATCGATTCCAATCAGGTTTTAGGAAAAAACACTACTGAAACTGCCCTCCTACGAGTGTCCAATGACATCATGATGGCCACAGACACTGGTAACTGTGGTGTCCTAGTACTGCTGGACCTCAGCGCAGCATTCGACACAGTAGACCATAACATTTTGTTAGACAGGCTTAGGGAGTGGGTGGGCCTCACTGGGACAGCCCTAGATTGGTTCACCTCCTATCTTAAAGGGAAGAAACTTTTCTGTCGCTGTGGGCCCCTATAAGTCCGACTCTGCCCCCCTTTCCTGTGGTGTGCCCCAGGGTTCCGTCCTAGCCCCAGTTTTATTTGCCCTCTATATGCTCCCCCTCGCCATGGTAATTAATACGTTCAAGGGTATCTCTTACCACTGTTATGCTGATGATATTCAGTTATTTTTCTCTTTTAAACCTGACAAAATCGAACAGCTGAGCATATTGCATAACTGTTTAGCTGCTATTAAGGAGTGGACAGCAAGTAATTTCCTCCAGTTAAACCCGGCTAAAACCGAGGTCCTGATAGTGGCATCAGACAGTGTAGCCACTAGGGTGGCAGCACACATGGGGTCCCTCAGTGGTAATGTACGCCCCAACCTAAGGAACCTAGGGGTTACCTTTGATCACTCAATGCACTTAGACAAACATGTCAAGGTTTTAACGCGCACCTGTTTCTTTCACCTGAGAAACATAGCCAAGCTCAGGACAATTGTTTCACATGGTGAGCTGGAAATGTCGGTCCATGCTTTTATTTCATCCCGGTTGGACTATTGTAATTCTCTGTTCACCTGCCTCAACAAATCTTCTGTGGACCAGCTGCAGCTGGTCCATAATGCAGCGGCCAGGCTGCTCACCAGGGCCAAGAAATCCGCCCACATCACCCCCATCCTGGCCTCCCTGCACTGGCTCCCTGTACACTTCAGGATCAATTTCAAGGTCCTGCTCTTCACATTCAGAGCCCTCCATGGACTAGCCCCCCCCCTATATCTGTGACCTTATCCACCCCTACTCCTCCAGCCGGTCCCTGAGGTCCTCTGACCAGGGGCTCCTGGCGGTGCCTCGAACCAGGCTTAAGACTAAGGGCGACCGAGCCTTTGGGGCAACGGCCCCCAGGCTCTGGAACGCCCTACCCCAGGACCTGAGAGCCTCAGCCTCTGAGAACTCTTTTAAAAAACTCCTGAAGACTCACCTGTTCAGGCAGGCGTTTGGTGATCTGGGCTCCTATTGACCCCCCCGTGTTGTTATGATTTATTCTGTGTGGTTTCTGGGGTTGTTATTTATTATATATGTTGTATTTTAACCTCACTGTACAGCACTCTGTGCACTCGTGCTGTGAAGAGCGCTTTATAAATAAAGTTTTACTTACTTACTTACAATGTAGTTCCAGGGCCGTAGGCCTAGTGTTTGACCTTGAAATTCCATCATGACTATTTTGAGTAGCGTACTGCTACTTTCAACGGTAAGTAGTACGCTACCGGCCCAAAGGCCAACTGAATTATGCAAATTGGGTGAACTACCTCTGTAACCATTGCATAGCGGGAAAATCATTCTTTACAGCCAGGAACCGGTTTCACTAGTTATAACCTAGGTTGAGCAGCAGTAGTGATTCGCCCAACAATAGGTTGCACGAATATCTGTTTTATAATCATTGAATACATTTTAATTTGATCTAACAATATTGCAAACATTTTTGTGAATTAGATAATCGCCCAGCTCATTCCAAAGTGATTATTACTCCTGCTAACAGTTAAGATGTAGGCCAAATACAATCACCTACTACCCAACTCATCAGCACAAAATCAACTTTACTCAACTTGACAACCATGAGCCGCGACACAAACCAAACACCTTTCGAGCTTTAACAGAGAAAATGCTGTAGCCTACACCGTTAATAATCGGGTTTAGCCTACTCGTGATCAACCAGAAACATTGACAAAAGGTATTATGTTAAATCTAATGATATTCCTAGCCATCTACTATTTATTACATGTGGCTGTTTGCAACCGAATTGCAGTATTAAACAGAATGAATATGCGATTGTGTTGAGCCAATAGGCTACTTCTTATTTAAAAGTGGTGGCATTTTTATTTTAGAACTCTTAACCAACAACAACAGTGAGCAGATATACAATTTTGTATAATATAATAAATAGCCTAATGGTTCAAAAACATTTTATGGTGTTCAAAAGTGTTTACCAAACACTATTTAAAACTAATAAATGAAACAGGCTCCTGTACACACACACACACATCAAGATCTGGCTTGTTTGCCAAAGTTGGCTGGCTATCTCCTATAGCCTACAGCCATCCATCCACATTCAGTAGGCTACTGGATTCTAGGATCTGATAAAAAAAAAAAAATTTAAAAAAAAAAAAAAATTCTTACATGTAGGCCTAATATCAAACATTACAATCAATGACCGACAGCGATATTTAGGCCTAACGTTAAATTTCTGCTAGAATAACGAAGATAGGAAAGTCGTAAATAAATGTAAACTGGATGCAATTGCAAACTAGCTTAAAGTAAGGGAGAGTGAACAAAAAACATTGAGCATAGGCTATTAGAAAATTTGTATCAATCAGGTGATTTAGGTCTGAATAAAACCTCAAAGCTAGTTTGCGAAGTTTATATGCTACCAGCTAGACTGAAACTGCTTCAAATTCCAGCTTGCGCCGCCGGGAGAAAAAGATGCGGCTCAGGTAGTTCGAAAGAATCAAACCAACTGTACTCCTAACCGAAAGTACCAAAAACTCGCAACTCCGACTCTTCGAACGATAAGAGGCGACTCCGATAAGAGCCGAACTGCCCATCACTAGTGTTCAGCTGCTTTCTTGGTTGTAAATTTAACAATTTCTGTTACAGGCAATGGACACCTTATTTGACACTGTAGGAGGGGAGTGAAAGTGGGATTCCGGAAAAATGCCATTTGGGAACTGCATTGACTTTGAAGGACCAGAGGGCCGTGTAATAAAATAATAGGTTACTCTGACTTTCTTTGAGGTCCGGCAACATCCTCTCAAATAGACCCATCTGCTGAAAGGTAGACAAATAGAACTGTTTTCCCTGATGGTAAATGGCTCATAAAAGAGCATTTACGGCATCCAGACCACAGCCAGACAATGGTAAAGGAATGTCCGCCCAGGACATCTGTGACCTACAGTAACCCAAAACCTGGACATATCCTATGGGAAAGCCATTGGACAATACCACAGTGCCCTCATTTGGGCACCCCTGTCATTACACTATTTAATTCTTTTCTGTACCAGGACTCTAAAACTTCTGTTAAAAGTGTTAAATAACCATGTAAAAACCAACAAACATTGCACATGTGATCCTTATATTGTTACATTCTGTCTTATGTGATAGTAACAGGAATTGCATGTAAAATGATTCATTCAAAGGGAATTTCCATGACAACTACACCATAATATAATATCCACTTAACCTGTTTGGTATGTATGGATTCAGGTAAAATCAAGGAATTTACTGAAATACATTTCATACCAAATAGAGTTTAATAAAGCATAGTTTCAGTAACTCAGAGAAAAACTGTAACAGTGAAATGTCCTCTCTGGTAATTGCCTCCGCTTCCCCTCTCGCTGCGCAAACATCCCCTAACAATGGGGGTCTAAAATCCAGATTGACCATCCTGTCCAGGTTAATTTATGGCACTGCCACCTGGTTCAAACACATGATTTGGCATAAAAAGGAGAGAGACAAGCCTATCTGGGAAGATTGTAACCGACTTCCCACACCGTGCATATTCTGTGTCTGTGCGTAGTTGAACAGGCTGGGTAAGATATTTACTTTGTTTCTTTTCTTAAATCTATGTTTTGTATAATTGAATGTTTTAATTTAAGTTAATGACCTGCCTGCCTGTTATTAAATTATGTTTATTTTTAACTTGCGTGGTTTCCATGACTCTAATTCATCTTATACCCTTTTTAGATTAAATTATAACTGAATATTCAGGGGGACAATTCTGACCCAGGACCGACTGATCAGCGGCCTGGTACAGACGTGACGGACTCAAGTTGGTTAGGCAGACAAGTGACGGTCCAGATAAGGTCGGGTGGTGTATGGTTCTGGTGATTTGATATAGGAACCCATGGGCGTCGTACGCCGGTTCTTGTCAAATTTGCCTTAAGGAGCCCTTTAAATACACCCAGAGTAGTGCATGGTTCTGGTGATTTGATATAGGAACCCATGGGCGCTTACGCCGGTTCTTGTCAAATTTGCCTTAAGGAGCCCTTTAAATGTACTCAGACTGGGGCTCGCAACTATCTATGATAAATCAATATCATGTATTGTGTTGGCTAGACCCCCAACCTCTGCGTTCGCCACCGAACTGAGTTTCGGCAATAATGCTGATTCCGGCAAGCATATATTGATAATTGAGGACTAGTAATTAAGGACGAGTCGAGTGTAACCACTCTGAGTTCCACGCAGGTTTAACCCAAATTCTAAATTATTATTTTAAATGGAGTCAGATAAAACGAGTACAGAATCAGCGTTGGTGGCTGATGATTTACTGCAATATACACAGGCTGTTCTTTGGATAAACTGGGTCAAGGTAGACCAGACTAAAAGCGGAAGGTAACGTGGTACGAGTACCTTTGATTTGTGGCCCCTTATTAGCTAATCCAGTGAATCTAAAGAGCAGTCTAACCCGGTTGCAAGAATATTCATATTTCTTTATGAACTTTAATCATTTTCCCTTTTCCCACAGCAACAGGTGGAGAAATCACGCTTAAACCTTCAACCTCAGTTATTCCCTCATTGGTTTAGCTGTGCGGTTTCTACAACACCACAATTGGAGCACCACCACCAGCTGGCACAATTGTCACCACACCCCTCCTCCCAATACCAACAGTACGCAGCACATTTCCCACCTGTCACCTCTGCACCCACCACTGTCACCACTACCATCCACATCCCTGTGAGCACCCTACAAACACACAGCACCATCACCACAGCTCGCTCACAAATTGCACCACAGCACACGAGACATCAAACCGAGCACTTCCAGTACCCCTGCCAGCCAGTCGGTCTGCAAACAATTTGAAGCCCATGCTGAACGACGAACCATAGCCATGGAGGCCATTTTTAGCCGGGGTGTGGAAAGGCGGCGGCGTTAGAAGGAGCGGAGGCGGGAGCAGAGGGAAACCGCCACTTTGGAGGAACTAAAACAAAAATTATAAATTAATGAAACCTTAAAGGAGATGGTCCAAAAACAGGACCAGCTCCTTAAGTTCTTCAAAAATAAATGAAGGTTCATATAACATTGGCTTGTGTACTTCATTCAGTGCAATTATTATACAACATGGACCATGTAAATCCAGGTAATTTGACTGCAGTAACACTGCTCCCGTTCCCACGACTGGCATTGACCTGGAGCTTAAAAGGCTGATCCAAACCGGGCGCAGCCAGTACAGGGGTAGAATTTACCTTAACCTCCTCAAAAGCCTGCTGTGTAGGGACCAGATTTATTCTGGCCTTAAATAAATCAGTCAGTGGCACTACCACAGAAGAAAAATTACTACAAAAATCCCGATAATAACCCACCATACCCAAAAAACGCATCAACGTTTTTAGTTGTTGGAGGAGGATACTGGTCGATTTATAACACTTTAGCACGCAAAGGCCGTACTTTACCCTGCCCAACTACCTTATCGAGGTACGAGTCGCCCTGGCAAACTTGCACTTCGCCAGATTGACAGTGAGACATGCCTCAGATAGGCGGTCGAACAGGGCTCGCACATAATAGATGTTGGTCCCAAGTGTTGCTAAAAACGACAACGTCGTCCAAATATACAGCACAACATTCTAAACCAGAAACCACACGATTGATGAGGCGCTGAAAAATTGCCAGCACGTTTCGCAAACCAAAATGGCTGAAGCCAAGTAGGTGTGGGCTTGGTTAATACTTGGATGGAAGACCTCCAGGGAAAACCAAGTTGCTGCTGGAAGTGGTGTTGGAGGGCCAGTAGGGGGCAGTCTTCCCTCTAGTCAAATGAAATCCCCAATGCCCCAGTGCAGTGATGGTGACACTGCTGTGGGATATGCTGTTTCGGATGAGATGTTAGAGGTCCTGACTCACTGTGGTCATTAAAAATCTCATGACACTTATCACAAAGAGTAGGTGTTTCCCTGGTGTCCTGGCTAAACTCCCAACCCAGGCTCTTTCAATCTGCCAGTTGATGTGTGGTGAGCATTCTGGTGCAAAATGGCTGCCGCTGCATCACCCAGGTGGGTACTACACATTGGTGGTGGTTGAGGTGAGTTTGCCCTCATCATTGTAAGCGCTTTGAGTATTGAGAAAGGCGCTATATAAAAGTAAGGTATTATCAATACTACATTCTCAGAATCCAACTGTTTACGTTTATCAACGGAAACGCGATAGAAACCCTGGCGGATGGGCGCTGCATTCCCAACGTGTATATCGTGTTCGACTACACTAGTGTGAGAAATTAGCACGCCGAATATGATTATCCAATACAGCCTCCAAATTACAGGGATTCTGAATTTTTCAACCGGCCTTGCAAAACACAATTATCAGGTACATCAATGTTCTTCGCTACACGATGCCACCGTGAAAATAGAGGAAACTGCGGGGCCATCAGCAGCTGCCAAAAGTACTGACTTAAGTGTCTGTAGAAGCATGTGGATACAAAATAACTGGAGCAGAATCAGACGAACGAACATACGGCTTTAATAAATTAATATATGACAAAGCCGAGTAGACTTTCTCCGATTACGAGTGGCAATAAGGTAGTTTTCAGAAACCTCACATTCTACCGTAATCTGACTCATTTTCACGTGAACTGAACAGATGTCACTGGACTTTAGACGGTTCACTGAGATTCAACGGGGACAGGCACTGCTAACACGGCAGACCTCACACTGGCCCCACTACCTGAAGACTGAGCTCTAGAGGGCTGACTTAGATTTAAGAACAGGGCAGTCACTTTTCCAATGTCCCTTCTCACGACAGTAAAATACAGACATTATGCAAATCATTTTGAAAGCCACGATCAAACTTAGAAATTGGGGTAAACCCAACACCCGCAGCGGTGTTGCTACCTGACCAGCTGGCTTCCACGTCGGGGTTGCGGACCGGGCGGCTGCCTCGATCACCACCACCAATGTTAGCTGGGGAGCTAACATCACCGGCAGCCCTCAGCGGGGCTGCGCCGACGGATAACGTTAGCCTAGCAGCTGAGAGGGGGCTAACAACACCGGCAGCCCTCAGCGGGGCTGCGCCGACGGCTAACGTTAGCCCAGCAGCTGAGAGGAGGCTAACACCACCGGCAGTCCTCAGCGGGGCTGCGCCGACGGCTAACGTTAGCCTAGCAGCTGAGAGGAGGCTAACACCACCGGCAGTCCTCAGCGGGGCTGCGCCGACGGCTAACGTTAGCCTAGCAGCTGAGAGGAGGCTATCACCACCGGCAGCCAGACCTCGCCCCGGAGTGGAGCCACCTATCGCCGGCCACAGCACACCTCCTGGGACAGAGGACACCATGCCCAGAAGTCTCTGGGTTGGAGCTGGGCCCCTGGACAATGGCATAACACCACCCCCCCCTCATCCGCTCCCTCCAAAGCCACCTATGGCTAAGGTAAAATACAGAAACCCTGTCTTCAAAAAATACAGATGTCACAAATTATTTGAAACACTAAACCAAGCAAAAACTGTATGGGACCCTCTGTGTAAACCAAAAGGTCTTCTCTGCGGCCACTTAAACATCCGCAGTATGGTAAATAAGCATAGTGAACTAGAAAATGTACTTGTAAACTCTAATATTGACTGTCTAGGGCTGACGGAAACCTGGCTAAAACGGTCATCCTCAGATGCTCTAGTGAGCATGCCTGGTTATAATGTCTTCAGAAAGGACAGAGCAACAGCGGGGAAGGGTGGGGGGGCACTACTTTATATCAAGAACACCATACGGTGTAAACAAGTCATATGGCCCACCGAGATCCAGGCAGAATGTGTAGGTGTAGAAATTATACTATCCACAGAGATGACGTTCACTCTGATCTGCTTATACCGTCAGCCGTCAGCTAAAGTAGAAGTCTATGACCAGCTAAAATCTATCCTCACAGCTTGTGAGTTTAAACATGAAGTAATTCTTTTTGGTGATATAAACGTAAACTGGGATGATAAAAAGCAAAGAAAAAATCTCAAACAGGTAACAGACCACTACAATTTAACCCAATTAATAGAGCAGCCCACAAGAATCACCAGCCACTCAGCAACCAAAATAGATTTACTGTTCTCAAATAAAGTGGAGAGAATCACTAAAACTTATAATTTCTTGACAGGTCTCTCTGACCACAATATAATTTTATTCTCTAGAAAACTTTCAAAACAAAGTGTCAGTAAAACTCAGCCCCAACCCATAGCCAAAACAATCCCAAGGTGTCTGGAACACAGCTTTGAGGTCGCCCTACAAGGGCTTGAGTGGAATGACATCTTTTCATGTGATGATGTGGAGAGTGGGTGCAGTATTTTACTGTCTAAAATCGACAGGGTGAGGGAATCTTTCACCAGAAGAGGGCGCCAGAGGAAAGGGCAAAAAATCACTCTTCCCTGGGTTGATAAGGAATGCAGAAACTTAATGAAAAACAGAGATCTATTACTTACAGGCACACAAGACTGGCCTAACAACAGACAGAAATTCTCCCACGCCCGAAACTTAGTCACTAACTTCCTAAGGAAGGCCAAAGCTAAATTTTATATATCCATCATAGAGTGCCAAAGGAAATGGCAAAAAAGTCTGGGAATACATAAATAAACTGACAGGAAAATACTATAAGCAGGATAATAACAACGTAGAATTTAAAAGACAACATCCTGGTGAAAGACCCCCACACTCTTGCTAATAACTTTATCATGTTCTTTCTAAACTCTGTAAATGAAATCACAAAGCTGTTTAAACCCTCCAAGTTTGTACCACGCCCTATCAAAAATGACCTCCCCATTTTTAACCTGGAGGAAATCACTGTGAATGAGGTGACAAATATCATCAGATCTCTGAAAGCATCCAAAGCCAAGGATGCCCATGGGCTTGATACAAACTTTTTAAAAACAAATGTTGACTCTCTGGTAGCACCTATTACACACCTGGTGAATCTGTCCATAAGACAACGCACTGTTCCAACCCAGTGGAAGGCTGCAGTGATAACACCAATCTTTAAATCTGGTGCAAAAACGGACATAGAAAATTACAGACCCATAAGCATCCTACCAGTGATATCAAAAGTGGCTGAAAAGTGGATTGTCAAGTCTATTATTAAACACCTAGACAAAGGTCACACCCCACTGCATCCTATGCAGTTTGGGTTTCGGGCCTTCCACTCCACTGAGTCAGCAAACTGCTTATTCACCGAAAGGGTGAAATGTGCCTTGGACAGGGACCCCTGTTCAATGGCGGTGTTCTTAGACTTTAAAAAAGCCTTTGACTCCGTCAGCCATAAGGTCCTCCTGTCCAAATTAACACATTTCAACTTTTCCCCAGAGACCATTCAATGGTTTAGCTCATATCTATCAAATAGAAAACAATGTGTAAGTATTAATGGTGCCAAGTCTTCATACCACACTTGTCCAGTAGGTGTCCCCCAGGGATCAATACTAGGACCAATTTTGTTTTCTCTGTTTATAAATGATTTACCTGATGTATGTAACAGTGTACATGTCCAGATGTATGCCGATGATGCTGTTATACTAACCTATGGGAAAAGCTATACAGAAGTGTCTACCATCTTAACTTCTGCTTTGACCAGAGTTCAGGACTGGCTTACAGATTCGTGCCTGCTCCTGAACGCAAAAAAGACCGTATGTATGGCTTTTTCCAAAAGACCAGTTGTGATGGTCATCAAATGTGTTTCTGGGTGGGGAGGAACTTGAACTTGTCAGAGTTCAAGTACCTCGGGGTCATGTTAGACTCAACCCTAACCTTTAAAAAACATGTAAAAAAAGTCTCAAATACAATCAAATTCAACCTCCAAAACTTCAAACAAATTAGGCCTTTCCTGACAGTTGGTGCTGCTAAATCCTATCTACAATGCATGATCCTATCACACATTGAATACTGTTCCACAAACTGGTCCTGCACAGGTACAACGTTCCTCAAACCCATTGAACAGCTGTATAAGAGTGCGCTTAAGGTGTTTGATAGGAAACCATACTCCTACCACCACTGTAATATCCTGAGGAAGTACAGTTTTTTTAATTTTTCAAACTTTAAGATCTTTAAACAGGTTAGTATTATATACAAGACCCTACATGGTCTGTGCCCGCCTCCCCTGAGGGAATTCATAAAAAGGAAGCCTGATAGAGGAATCAGCACTAGGGCAACCACTAGAGGGGACTGCGAAGTGCCACACCGGAAAACTGCCTTTGGTAACAAAATATTATCAGTCCAGGGCTGTTTAATTTGGAATGACCTACCACTGTCAATACGTGAGTGTCCGTCATTCCCATCTTTTAAATTCAATCGAAAAAAATGGCTACTTGACAGCCAAATTTGTGACCATGTATAATCAAATAGCACAGTGCATTCTAACAGCGTATCCTGTATACTTGCATCATGTATTACCATGTATAATCAAATAACAGTGCACTTTAACAGCGTATCCTGTATACTTGAATCATGTATTATCTGAAAGCAATACTGCACTTTATGCACAAGTCACTTTAGATACAAATCTGTATTGCCTTCAAAAACGCTGCTAAATTTTAGAGAGGTTCACACCTGTATATGTGTATTGTTGTTATGTATGTTTCATGCTTGTTTCCTTGTTTGATGTTTTGTGTGGGGACTGCGGATGGAAATTAGCATATTTGCTAAATCCGGTGTATTTACACTGCTTTATGTAGTGTTCATTAATATGCATTGTCCCGTCTAAATAAACAAATAAATGAAAATGAAATTAAAAACTACTTTGAGTCAAAACATATTAGTCTGCTAGAATAGCAGCCTCGGAAGCAGTACACACTGTGGCAGCATTTTTTTATTTATTGTTTGAGCACAATCAAATCATGCCAATCAACTGGAGTATTATTGACATCAGAAGCTGTACACCAACGATTGAAATGAATCAATATCTCTCGCATATAAAACGAGTCTGCTTATCTCCATTTTTGAACATTCTAAATAGTTGTCGGTATGCTTCCGGAACTAGTTCATAAGCTTTTAACACGGCAGTCTTAACCAAAAGACACTTTTTACGGTCAACTAAACTTAAAGCAGAATATGCCTCCTGAGCTTTGACAGTTAAAACGCATTTCAGTAACAACGTCCAATCACAGCATCAGGCCAATTTTGGGAGTCTGCCAAACGCTCAAACAGTCAGCTTTTTCATTAAATTTAGGTAACAACTTCAAATTAGTGACCACGTCGAAGCGACTAGGGGAACGAAAATCAGGAAAACGAGGACTCATCCGAGAGCTGGGATGTCTCAAACCTTCCTTCCTCAGTCAGGTGCAATTGTCGTAATTCAACATCATGTTTTAATTCAGCCAATCCGCGTTCATGTTCACGTTCCTTTTCACATTCACTTTCACGTTGTAACAGTAGCAGCTCTTTTTGTTCAAAGGTAAAACCATAAACCGCAAGGGAAGAGGTCAGAACAGATGGATTAGGAGGGGGTTCACCTTCACCAACAGTGAGAACTCCCATTTCAATTAACCTGGCTTTAAGAATGCTCTTGACATTTTCCTTTAGCCTATATAGTTTGTCGCCAATGTAAATTTCAATAACTGGTCTTTAATGCATAAATCGAAGAACTTCGGACAGGGCCTTTACAAAATCACTCAGTGGTAGCAATCAAAATCTTAGGCTACTTACAGCCAACCGATTTAAATACAAAGACTACTCAACTCCCAATTGAAGCAACGAAAGCGAACAAACAAGCGCCGATCACACGATGCACAGCAGGAGAGATAGCCTAACCGGGATGGAGCTTCCCAGAAAACTAGCCCAATCCAGCCCCTATAACCGATCTAACTGACCCTGACTTAGCCTAGTCTTCGCCGACTTTTTGGGCTATGAAAACTCAGTCCCCCATATTCACCGGCAAAAACAAAAAAGGAAAAATAACAAAGTGACGAACCACCCAGGATTCGCCCGACGACTTCCTCAACAATAGCTCTCACTGCTGTACACCGTAAAGTTCAATACGCCGGATAAAACGGCGTATGACCAAACTAAACAAAGCAACAGACAGAAACCACGAAAGTGCCTTCCAAAAACAGATTTCCCTGTGCATCTCCCAATAGCGCCAACAAATGACCAATTACATAAACAAAAGAGCACCCTAGTACTCAACTTCACAAAGACGTCCTCCTCCGTCCAAACAAAGCGCTAGCCAAAAGGAATGTTATGTCGCAAACATACCTACAAAATACAAATCCATCCAGGCTTCAGAAAGTTACAAAAGTAACAATGTCCCGGACGCGAAGCACCCATTTTGTCACGACCCGGCTCGTTGAGCCATGACAAAATAGGGAGACCACACAGGGAATTTACTGAGCAGATATACATTTATTTAACTTAACCAAAACACTTACAAAATAAACTAAAACATGAGGCGTGGAAGCCTAAGTTATCCGTTGTGTATGAATATGCTTGAATGAGTGAAAGGTATCATAGTGAGTGCTGTAAGACGCAAAAAAACACATACGTGGAGAGAATCAGAAAGATTTTGGAATAGGAGACAGTGAGTTAAATAGAGCAAAAAGACTCAACAGGTGTGTCTCATAATTAATTGGCTCTCCAACTCCACCCACCAGCTTAATAACGGCCAGCGGAGCAAGAGAGCCGTAACAGTTTGCTCTCCAACTGGTTGCCTGTTCTAAACAAAAGGAACGGTTTATTTAATTCAGGGTTAAATTGCATGGTCCAAATTAAGGACTTTTTTTTCATGCAGCATTGTGTATGTACCCAGAGATGGCATATATGCCAAAGGGAGCAAAAGATAATCGGTACCATCCTAAGAATGGTAAGACATGATGGGTGTTAATATACCTTTCACATACTATGGATTCGCTCCAATTCCGAGAGAGGATACCACTGTTCAAAGAAGAAATATAAACCCCAATTCCAAAAGTTGTAAAATGCAAATAAAAGCAGAAGGCAGTGATTTGTAAATTATTTTACATATATTTAATTGAAAACAAACCTTATGAAATTCATTTTTGTAAATGTATGCTAATTCCCAATTTGATGCCTGCAACACGTTCCAAAAAAGTTGTGACAGGGCCAAAAGACTACTTCTACCCCTGTGGATGTCATTCTATCACACGCCTCAAGACATAAATCACATCCAAATGTTATTCTAATTAATACAAGTCATTGGTAACATACAAACAATAATACAATGATAATGATTAATCAAACAGTGACCAATGGGTTAACATAATTTCAAGGAGTGGTGTATGTGAATTAAGACCAAGCCTTTGGCTGCATTCTGGACTATTTGCAAATGCTTGTTGGCACAGGACAAGTCAGCCAGCAAGGCATTGCAGTAGCCCAGACATGAATTTACTAAAGCCTGGCCCAGTAGCTGTATGATTTCTTGAGGAAGTAACCAGTGAATTGTCCTGGTGGAGGGAGAATCTTTAAATCCAGATGATCACTGCAACATACAGTGTTTGTCCAAGGAGACCTGATGGACAACAGAGAAGAACAATGAGCTGAAGAACAGATGCAACCACAAATCTCGACAGGTGTGGGAAAAGATATAGGTGGAGGAGAGGGCAGCAAGAGTGGCTGTATTCTCAGGTGGGATCAACATCTGGGTTAGGATTAGGAAGCGGAGGGAGAGCAATACAGCCTGGGTTAAGATCAACTTCTATTAAAGTTCAAAAGTGCTCAACTCTGATTAAGTAATACAGTATTACTCATAAAAATGAGGACAGCATCTCTTAATGTAATGTTTACTGTGCCTTCTGAACCACTGACTGACAAATTGAGGGGTCAATTAGAAGTTGAGGGGCCAATTTGACCAGATGCACATGCATGGCCTGAACAATGAATAGTGTGCTCAGAGTAATCTTCATCATTGCACTTGAACAAAGGTGAATGAATGTATGAAATGGTGAACAAATACCTAAAAAATGAAAGGGCAAGAATGTATAAATAAAGCATTAAAAAATGTATATAAAAACATAAAATTAATCAAATATATAATGAAATTAATAAAATAAAAAGGATTTTAAAAAAATAAAAATCTATCCAGCTGGTGTCTGCTGTATGTTGTTCTGTGTTATGAAGGGGAAATAATTGTAGAAAATGTGAACAACAAGGAAATACAATTATAAAGTGGCACATATCTCATCTCGCTTCTGATTCCCTGTGTTACGAGCATTGTGCTCAGGGTATTCATCATCTTCCTCACTGCCATCTCCTGGGGCAGTAGCAGTTGCGGGTTATCTCTCAATGTCCGAGCCACCTCTGTCATCCGGTAGACTCGGGCATCATGCCAACTGCCAGGGTGCCCTGCATTGACATGCACAAAACGAGCTGTGTGATCACAGAAGGCAGTGAGGTTGATTGAGTAGTACCGCTTTCTATTAATGTAGATTTTCGGTTTGGGAATGTTTTCTGGCCTGGGGATTTGGATGTGGCTGCCATCTACAGCACACACAGCGTTGGAAGAACCAGCTGCACGGAAGGCCATCTCAATTTCCCAATATGTGGTGGTCTGGCCATGATATTTTGTGTCTGAGGTGGGTGGTGACAAGGGAGGTGAATTTGTGCAAGTTGGATGATATGATGGATTTTGACATATTGAACCGGCTTGCAACCCCTCTGTAGGATTCCTGGTTGCTTAGGGTCCACAGGCTGGCCAGGAGAGAGTCCTGTAGGGACCATGTCCTGCCCCACAGGTCGTTATAATGAGGACCCAAATCCCTGATCAGGTCCTATAACAGGAAAAAGTTCAAGAACATACATATTAAATAAAACATTCCTGCAGGAAGGTTAGGATTTGAAAATGAGTGGTAAAGTGATTTACCTCAACCTGACCCCGAGTTAATCTGAAATTGGCCTTGACGTCAGCCAGACTCTACATTGGGACCACCTCAGTTACATAAGTCATTTTAGGCACAATCCTTAAAATGGGAGTGAAAGTCGAAAAAATTACACTTCTGTTAGAATTTCTCATTGGTAAAGATATTCTGCAATAGGCTACAATATTCTTTAGAACCATCACTCGTTTATGAAAACATGCATGTAGGATACTTAATGTAGCTACTTAAATAGATCGTCACATTACAATGTCTGGATATGAAGTCTTGTGGGGTTACATTAACTAAACTTACATGTGTAACATGTTTGCTTGTTTAAACAGAAGTGACAAGTGTGCTTTAGACTCTCATAAATTGAGAGATGAAAAACAACTAAATATTAGCAGATTAACAGCCTAATGTTTACAGGTATGTTACCATAGCAGAGGACAGCTAGCTTAGCTAAATAATTCACTTATTGACAATAAAACGTACGGGTTACGGATGTAACCCCGGTTCTATGAATACGGTCAACACGCCACGGTATGGGTCATCCTCGCCAAGAGGAGGAGCTACAAGGAGATTGTTTATCAAATTAACCACCACTACGGGCGGAACCACGTTACGCCATAAATTTGGCGGTTGTACACCGCTCGACCTCTTTTGCCGACTTGAGGGCACTTGCCGTCCTGAGGGCACAAGGTTCTCCGCCTGACAACACCGCGTGGCGTGTTGACCGTATTCATAGAACCGGGGTTACATCCGTAACCCGTACGTTCTATTTCATACCGGTCAACACGCCACGGTATGGGTTACTGTATATCAAATAAGTCAGGCGGGGGATGTAGTGGGGTAACCAGGACCGCACGTCATAGCATGAGTGCGAAACCGATCAATAAAATTACACCATTAGCTGCTGTTCTTAACAGAAGAGCAAGCTCAAGTGGGAACGTGGAACATAACCAATGGGTGATAAAAACCCTGAATCATCACTATTTTACTTACAAGGTTGCTCCGCTGCCCCAAGGACAGAGGAGGCAACTGATGCCGATAACACTACGTCCAAGTTATAAAACCTGGCGAAAGTGAGTGATGAGGCCCAGCCCGCCGCTGCGCAAATGTCAGCGAGTGGGGCGCCACGTAGTAAGGCACAGGAGGTAGCTACGCCCCGAGTGGAGTGAGCTACCACGCCTGTGGGAGGGGGCACGTTAGAGCTGCTGTAAGCCTTGGAAATCGTATCTACGATCCAGTGGGCTAAGCGCTGTTTAGACAGGGCAAGCCCCTGTGTAGCCCCTCCATAACACACAAACAGGTTATTGGTCCTCCTAACCGCACATGTGCGGGATATGTAAGACCGCAGGGCTCGGACAGGGCACAGTGAGTGCAGTCTGGCCTCTTCAGGGGTCTCATGGGGAGGAGGATGAAATGCCTCCAACACGATAGGCCGCGAGACGTATGACCGCGAAAGGACCTTAGGCCGAAACGCGGAGTTGGGACGCAAAGAGACCGATGAGCTACTGTCCCCCAGCCGTATACAGGCAGGGTGTATCGACAGTGCATGCAGCTCGCTCACGCGCCTCGCGGAGGTGATAGCGAGCAGGAAGGCCATCTTCCAAGAGAGGAGCTTTAGGCTGAGCCCAGTCAGGGGCTCAAACGGCGGTTCAGTGAGAGCATTTAAGACCAGCTGCAGGTCCCAAGAAGGGACTGCGTTCGATCCAGGCAGCCGAAGGGACTGCGTTCGATCTAGGCGGCCGAAGGGACTGCGTTCGATCTAGGCGGCCGAAGGGACTGCGTTCGATCTAGGCGGCCGAAGTCGCCTGGCTCCTCGGAGGAATTGACTGGCGAGAGGGTGAGCTCCCAGAGTCCGGCCTTCAATAAGGTCATGGTAGTCCGATATGGCCGCCAAATGTCCCCTTAGCGTAGATTCCGCCAGACCTTCTTCCAGAAGGGACTGGAGGAATGCCAAGACGACTGATACGTCACACCGGGTCGGGCTAGACCCGTTCCTTTCGCACCAGCGGCCGAACCTGCCCCACTTCCCGGTGTACAGCGCCCTTGTGGAGGGGGCCTTGGACGCCTGAAGTGTCTCCAGCACTGCTGATTCTAGGCCCTGCCGGCAACTCTGCTCACGGGCGAACTATGCAGGTTGTAAAATTCTGGGTTCGGATGCCACAGCAGGCCCTGGGCCTGCGACAGCATATTCGCTCTGGTTGGGAGGCGCCAGGGGGTGCCCCGTAGGGATTCCCTTAGTTCCGCCATCCATCTCTGCTGGGGCCAGTTGGGGGCAATCAGCAGAACCTGTGCCCCTGAGTTCCTGATCCTCGCCAGAACTGTGGGCAGGAGAGGCATGGGGGGAAAAGCACAGAGCAGGGCTGGAGGCCACTGGTGTGCCAGTGCGTCCACGCCCAATGTCCCCGTCATGTCCATCATAGAGTACCACAGGGGGCAGTGAGCATTCTCCCTGGATGCGAAGAGGTCCACCTGTGCTTCCCCGAAGCGGGACCAAATGGACTGCACAATTTCTTGGGGAATGCAGGCGCCATTCCCCTGGTCTCGGGCCACCCCTGGACAGCATATCGGCTGCCACATTGGTTATACCCGGCACGTGCACTGCCTTCAGGGACATGCATTGGGCATGTGCCCATAGCAGGATTTGACGTGCTTTCGCATGCAGGATTGGGGACCGAACCCCACCCTGGCAGTTATGTAGGAGACTACCGTGGAGCTGTCTGTCCGGACAAGAACATGTCTGTGCCAGACCACTGGGAGGAAGTGGTACAATGCCCGAAGCACTGCTTCAATTTCTAGCAGGTTTATGTGTTTCCCTGCCCATGAGGGGCTCCACGATCCCTGCACGGACTGGCCACCTCTGACCGCTCCCCAGCCAGTCATGGAGGCGTCCATGGTGACTGTCACCCTCACCCCTGCCGGCCCCAAGGGAACGCCCTCCTTGAGGCCAGGGGTGGTGAGTTACCAATCCACCATCTTTAGGCATTTCTGGGTAATGGGGAGGAGTCGCCGCCCGTCTTCGTGTGGGCTCATTCCCTGTGCCATCGCCCAATGCTGTCACCGGTGCATATGCAGCAGCCCAAGTGGCACCACCTGGGCGGCTGAGGCCATCAGGCCGAGCAGCCTCCGGCAAAGTTTTACTGTCCCCTGCCGTGCTGCAGCAAAATGGGACAGACTCTCCATCAAAATATGTCGCCTCTCTGGGGTTAGAGAGGCACGCATGGACCCCGAGTCCAAAACCAGACCCAGGAAAACCCTTTCTCTGGAAGGGGTGAGGTGGCTCTTCTCTCTGTTCAGGGTCAGGCCCAAGCTGGCTAAATGGTCCAGTACCGACCTTGTGTCCCTTCTTGCTTGCTCCGCTGATGGAGCACAGATCAGCCAGTCGTCCAGGTAATTCGCAATGCGGATACCCTGGCGACGGAGTGGGATCAGTGCGGCGTCCATGCACTTCGTGAAAGTGCGTGGGGCCAGAGCTAGGCCAAAGGGGAGGACCGAGTACTCATACCCTGTGCCCTTGAAGGAAAAGCGGAGGTACTTCCGGTGATCCCAGTGTATGGGGATATGGAAGTATGCATCCTTTAGATCCACAGAGGTGAACCAGTCGCCATCTCTCACCTGAAGGAGGAGATTGGCGAGGCGGAGCATCCGGAAGGGCAGGTGCTTCAAAAAGCAGTTGAGCCTTCTTAGATCTAGGATGGGGCGGAAGCCCCCGTCCTTCTTGGGGGCTAGAAAATAGACTGAATAAAACCCTTGTCCCACTTCCACCAGGGGCAGGGGTGTTATTACTCCCTTCTCTAGCAACACCCGAATCTTGTCGGAGAGAGCTTGCGCAGCGGCCCCATCTCTCACCCGAGTAGGAATAACCCCGTAAAAACGGGGGGCCTTGGTGTTGAATTGGAGCCTGTACCCTGACTCCAATGTGCTGAGCACCTAAGGACATCGGGTACATAGGCGCCACTTTGTGAGATGGAGAGGGGAAAAACGCGGTGCCGGAGGCTGGTAACCGTCACCGACGGAACTGGCCTCGGGAAGCTGACTTACCGGAAGGTTTCCGGAACCGCGCCCGGTCCCGCGAGAAGCGCGAGGGCCTTGGCTCCAGAGAGCCGAATGAAGGCCCCTGAAAGGTCCTGTGCTCCCCAGTGGGGGCGGGACCTGAAGCTGGGGGTGCTCTGCGGAAAAAACGAGTCCCTCTCGCTGGGACCCGTGGGGCTGGAGCCCGTCCTACCGCCCCTAACATCTCACTCGCCCTACATGACTGCTCCAAGGCAGCCTCCGCAGGCGGCCCGAACACCTGCCCCGGAACCACTGGGGCAGTAAGAGCTGCTATCTGTCCTTGGTCTGTTAGACTGGACTGAGCCAGCCACACCAAGCGGCGTGCCAGGACGAGTGAGGACATGGAGTGCCCCAGGGCTTGGGCATGAACACTAGCCCCGCGCATCATAATGTCCACCAGTCAAAAAAAATTTTGTAAAAAATGAATGCATGTGTGTCTAACCCAGTGTTTTTCAACCTTTTTTGAGCCAAGGCACATTTTTTACATTAAAAAAAATCCTGAGTCACACCACCAACTAAAAGTGTTACTAATTAAGTGAAGTTGGATCATTTCCCACGGCACACCTGACGATCTCTCACGGCACACTAGTGTGCCGCGGCACAGTGGTTGAAAATCACTGGTCTAACCCACGTAAACTCTTTTCCACCTTCTCTTTCCTGCTGATCCCTCCTCCACCCCTCTCACCCTCTTTCCTCTCTGCAGATGACTTCCTGATCCACTTTGAGGAGAAGGTAGCCAAGATCAGAAACTCTTTTACGCATCCGGTGATGCCCCACATCCCCCATAATGAACCCACTGCTACATTTCTGTCCTTTAAGACTCTGGAGGACACAGATGTACTCCAACTTATATCACACCAGTGTGCAACCACCTGCCCGCTGGACCCCATCCCTTCAGCAGTTCTCCAGTCTATATCCGGTGAGGTCCTTCCATATCTGTCCTCCATTATGCCAGCCTGCGCCATTCTGCCCCGACAACTGGTCCAGAACGCGGCTGCTCGGCTTGTGTTCAACCTCCCGAAGTTCTCACACGTCACCCCCCTGCTGAGGTCACTCCACTGGCTGCCAGTCGTGGCCAGGATCAGGTTCAAAGTTCTGACCCTGGTCTACACTGCAGCCAAAAGGTCAGGCCTCTCCTACCTACAGGATTTGATCCAGCACTACGCTCCTGCTCGACCACTTCGCTGCTGCAGGGCGACTTGCATTTCCCTCCCTCCGTGTTAACGGCTCTCGCTCGTCCCGACTGCGGAGCTTCTCCACTCTAACTCCCCAGTGGTGGAATGAACTCCCCCCTCCGTTGCGCTCAGCTGAAACACTGTATGTATACACATTGCATTCCTCACAAATAGATTTAGAGGGAAGATGGATTATTTTAGACATATCATTTGCTAAAAATAGAATATGTCTTGTCAACTTGTATGCGCCAAATAATGATAACCCAACTTAGTGGAGTTAGAGTGGAGAAGCTCCGCAGTCGGGATGAGCGAGAGCCGTTAACACGGAGGGAGGGAAATGCAAGTCACCCTGCAGCAGCAAAGTGGTCGAGCAGGAGCGTAGTGCTGGATCAAATCCTGTAGGTCTTTTTCAGACTTCACCTTGACTGACTACCTATATAGGGCCAATTATATAGTACGTACTTCCTGTTTATTTTTTATTTTATTTTTTGCTATTTTATAGCTTAGAAGGTATAGCCAACTCTATTTTATGTTCATTATTAGGGATTGCTCCTATGTTGTGCTTCATCGGATTTGCTTTGTAGTTGTGTCAATGACCTTCAATATGCACTTATTGTACGTCGCTTTGGATAAAAGTGTCTGCCAAACTACTGTAATGTATGTAATGTAATGTAATATAAACCAGATCTAATGCATCCATTATATCTTGAATGGCCCGAAGTGATTTTGGATGATAGTTCATTTTTTGTCCAACTTTTCTTTCAATGCATGTGTCTAATACTGATAATTGTCCCAATTTATCTTGGATTGTTCCAAAAAAAGTTGGGTTATCATTATTTGGCGCATACAAGTTGACAAGACATATTCTATTTTTAGCAAATGATATGTCTAAAATAATCCATCTTCCTTCTAAATCTATTTGTGAGGAATGCAATGTGTAAAACAAATTTTAAAAAAATGAAATCATGACACCTTTTGTGTTACTTGAGCCATGACAAAAAAATATTTGCCGACCCCATTAATTTCTCCATTTGACTTAATCTTTGATCACTGAGTGAGTTTATTCCAGACAATAGATACTATATTTTTTGTTATTAAGCCATGTAAATATTTCCCTTAATTTCCTTTGGTCAACAACATCAAAAGACATCCTATTTTTGGTACTCTTACAAGCAATACCATCTCTGCATTTGAATGGATCTCTATGGGGTGGGACTAGATTTAGCTGAAGATTACACTGGAACAGTATGGAACACATGGTTGGCTAAATGGCTCTATGTCATCAAGGGTCTGACGTATCAAACAAGCCTTAAACCATCACTCTGCTGCCAGAAATACAGTAGATATGGATGGATAACTTGAAGGGTTTCTTCTCCTGGCTTATTTCTCCATAAGTGTTCAATAGAAAAAATTGTCAGAAGAAACAACCCTTAAAGTGATCCATCCATATCTACTGCATATCTGGCAGCAGATTTATGGTTTAAGGCTCGTTTGATACGTCAGACCCTTGATGACTTGGAGCCATTTAGCCAACCATGTGTTCCATACTGTTCCAGTGTAATTTACAGCTAAATCTAGTCCCACCCCCCAATTACCATAGAGATTGATTCAAATGCAGAGACGTTATAGTATCACTTGTAAGAGTACCAGAAAATAAGATATCAAGAGTCTTTTGATGTTGTTGGGTCACAGACATCAGGAAGTCATGGCATGCAAAGGATATGCGACCAAATATAAAAAATGATTACTTTATCATGTATATATATATATATAAATGCAGGGGTGCCAATAATTGTGGCACACGTCGTTTTGTTAAAAATAATTATTTCTTGAGGGATTTTTTTATCTCATAATACATTTACTTCAATTAAAGGTTGGATTTTTCTAATTTTTTCAGTGTGAGATTAAGCTAATTCACCAAACAGTGAATTTTATAACCATTGACCAGAATCAATCAGTAAAGAAATCTAATGTATCAGTTATCATCGACAATAGTGGTTTTAGTGCTTTGTTACCCTTTAAATTGGAACCGAATCCCACTTGGTGTGGCTGCCATATTTCATCCTGGCATTTTCAGGATTCCCCCCTTGAAGCAAGGGAAGGGAACGACAGGAAGAAAGGATAAATTACGGATCCGAATGAAGCCCTGGGCTGTGTCCCAATATTCTTCACTCCCCACCTCCCTTCCTCCACTACCCCACTACCACTCCTCTCTTACCCGGAAGTATGCAAAACTGTGAACGCTTTGAGTACCCCTTCGCGCAGTATTTGCATGTACAGTATACAATGTACCTGACCTTGCGGTTTGCGTCCACACATTAATTAATATGTCACCATTAATACATAATTAAGACATTAGATTAAAACACAAAGATCAGTTTCCGGGGCACGGAGTATAGGAGTGGTAGTGGAGGAGGAAAGGTTGCATTTTTAGACTATTGGGATGCACCCCTAGTGTCTGGTGATGTCTCATCGGTCGTAGACTTCAGGAAGTCATTGAACGAAAAGGATTTGCAACCAAGTACTAAATATGATGACTATATTTATGATCTTAATTTGTCCAATTACTTTTGGTCCCCTACAATGGGGGGGGGGGGGGGGTGTATAAAAGGGCTGCAATTCTTACATGGATACTGTTCAATTTAAGCTGAGTCTGCACTTCAACCTCATATTCATTGCTTCATTTCAAATCCAATGCGCTGGAGTAGAGCCAAAACAACAAAAAATTGTTTGTCAAAATACTTACGGACTGCACTGTATAAGTGTGTCTTTTATTCTTCATAGCATGCATAGCTATTTCTGACAAAGTGGCTTAAGAGGGTGAATGATCCCTCTAAACATGAAAAGCGTCCAATTAATAAAAATTAGCTTATCATTCTGGAATTGCAATTGTGGCTGGAACGAAAACCAGCATACACAGGGGTACTCCAGGACAGAGTTTGGAAGCACTGGCTTATACAATTTGCCTCAATTCCTCGTCCCCATATCTCATCCTCGCATCTCTTCCTCACGCCCTCTGTTGGTTGGAGTGAAGCGGCGAGTAAAAGACAAATTAGAGATGCAAGGAATGAAAATAAACTTGGAATTAACCAATAGTCCACATACAAATAATTTCTTCAAAAACCATGTTTTAACAAAATCCTGCCAGTTAACCCATTCCCAATGGTCCAGAAATAGGGGGCAAATGATGCAAAATGTTGCATTTAGCATAGGCATAATTCAAGGGTGTATATTCTCCATAATGCCAATGAGTTCCGTATTGTGGTCAGTGAGGCATTCAGGTTAAGGGATCTTGTTTTGTCATTAGTCAATATGGTCTTTTGCTCTGGGAAATGCAGAAAATGTTCAGAATTATGTTTTTATGGAGTTTAAATATTCCTTTAGAATTAGCTCACTCTATCAGGGGGTTTAAATATGTTAGGTTTAATGAGGCTGAACAGTGTTCATTATATCCTAGAACAGATCTTTCAACAGAGAGTATTAGCATAGAGTAAACGGAAAGAAGCAAGCCTGAACTTAACGTTAGGTATTTTCTAGTATAATTAGCTTATGCAGCAAGCTTGCTTTGACCCGTTTCCACTGTGCACAGAGACTCAATCATGAATTGGTCCAGTGACAAAACTGAGGGATAACATGCACAGTGAGCAATAAAAAACAAATTCAGTGTATTCATTTATTCTTAAATGAGTTCAAAAGCATATCTGGTACAAAATATTCATACCAACAGAGACAAGAGGTTACAAAACAAGAACCTTAACAAAATAAATTAATAGTACCACATATTATTCGACAAAAAGCTGAAAAAAAGATAATTCTCTGTTAAAAATAACAGGTAACTTTCCTATGTACAAAATTTGAGGCATTGATAAAGGCAGCCTTTTTTGCGCGTTACATAAATATAACTCTTTTGATAATAGTGCGGACACTAAGCCGTGTCAGTCAGCTGATATGTCTGTTAACAGGATTTGGCCATAAAAGACCTCTAACCGCTTCACAGATCGTAAGGAAGGTTAATTGTCCCCAGTACAACCGAGTGAGGCCCATTAGCATTCTATTGGTTTTACAAAGGATGATAGGATGCCCACTGCCTCCCTCCAAACAACAAACAGTTACTTTATTTTGCTGCTGAACACTGCTATTACTGCCAACTCCCTTTTGTCCTGTCTCTTTTCAGGAATGTGCATGCTTAAAGTTCAAAGCCTGCTACAGATGTTGTAATATAAAAATATACACACAAGTGAACTGGTTTTATTTACTACAGAAAAACCAATCAGATCTGCAATAACCAGTCAGCAAGGGCAATATGTCCGCCGACAATGGTACATGACCAATATGAAAGGAGTTACTACACCGGTAAACAAATTTCAGGGTGGAAATCACTGGACTGGTATACAACCCTCAAGGTAGATTACAGATGGCCTCAGACCAGTAATGGAATTCCTGACCCTGTGACATTATTTATACTCATTAAAGTCTCCACATAATTTAGCGTGGAAACAACGACAACAGTACCATGACTGACTAGGCTGATTTAGTCATTAGATGTAGCCTTACATTTCATGTTCATTCTTAAATCATCCCTTTTTCATAATTACCTCCTCTGACAAACTTGCTGTGAAGTACAGACCGGTCAATGACAATACAATTCCTCCGATTTGAATCTCTCTGAAATGAGAATCCAAATAGTTGTTTTTTGTTTGTTTTAATGTTCATGGTCATTCAAAATAATACTTCATGGCATTTTCTTTACAAAAACCCATAATTTGTTGTTTCTACGTGGATATATTTGAACTTAAACTAAAATATTTCCCCCCATTAATTCTGACTAAGGTGCAGTAAAACATTCTTTATTTACAATTCATGTGACCACATTTTAAATGTGTATAGGAGTTGATTCTGCTAATAGAACTGAGACATATCATTTAAAAATGAGAATTTCCATAAGTGCCCTGAGTTGCACTGTCGTCAATGTAGTACATTTCACCGTAATGGGGGTAAGAAAATCTTTCATGTAGAAACGATGGGAGAGCAGAGTTTTTGACAATGTTAAAAAGCAACTCAACTTTTCCAGAACCAAAATAACTCTGGCTTGATCAGTACAATTTTAGCAGCCAAAAGCAAAGTCATGTGACTTCCTTTACCAATAAGTCTTATAGTAAACAAAAGTATAGCTGAGATGCATTTACACATTACAAAACTAATCAAGAGCTTTGGGCTTAATCCCAGCCTTGTTTCTACACTAGCACTGCACTACACCACCTTCACACTACTCGTGCACTTACACCAGGCCCACGCTATACCCCTGCCAAAATCTACCTCAACACAGCACCTGCCCAACACACAACTTCAATATGACATCACCCCTTCTCTACCACTGCTATACTACTACCTTACAACACCAGTACAGTACTCCTGCCTTCCAAAGAATCTACATCTCCAACATTACCCCCTGTGCCTCCACGTTTACACTGCTCCCGCCTGACACTAACCTTAACCCTTACTCCACACATGCCCGGAACTATTTGACCGTTCAGCCGGTTTACACTCTCCTGCATATAAAATTTCCAAGTTAACCAGTTAATAACAGGGTAACCCATTACTAACAAGATAACGGTTGCAGAGGGGTCACATAAGGGTCAGTAGTGATAAGCTAATGACTGGCCACTATTCTGGCTGAGAAAATAGTAAACACTTTCTAAAAACAACTGCATCAAAACTGTACATGTGCGCACCTTTGTTCTTTAAATATCTATCACCTAGGTTATATTTTGAATCTTTAATGAAAATATTTGAAACCACATTTAGTATGCAGTAGCTAATCTCTCAGGGAAATGACAAAGGAACACTGATAATTGAAACAGGACGCTTGACATGCAAAAACAAAGATAATTACAATAGAATATTAAAACACATAAAACACACAAAAATGGAAAATCTGAAATTAAAACACTAGGTTTAAAAAGGCAAATTTCATCTGGGGAGTTTTTCCTCGTGAAGAAGAGTCTTATCCTCTGGTCTGAAAGCTCAGACTCTTCCATAAAATCAGTTTGGAGCCATACTCTTCCTCCCGGACTATGTGGGGCACAGCACTGAAACACAACAACACAAAGGAATCAGAACCAGCAAATCACAACGCGCCGAGTCCCCCCACCACAGACGTCCAACGCCACAGCACTGTAGGACTGCGTGTATCTGCAGCCTCCACTCAGACTGGCAAACAGCAAGAATGAGGAAAGAAAGAAAAGACTGAGTGAGAGGGAGAGGACAGAGAAGAGGAGTAGAAACACAGTGAGATGGTGGGAGAGAAGGGGAAAGGGGAAAAAAGTAAGGGGGTTCTGACAGGAGACCCCTGTAGCTTTGGAGCTTGAACTCTCAGGATGACAGTAATGACAGTAGGCAGAGAAACTGTCAGTGAAGTGGGCAACAGTGGGATCCTCAATACACAAACCTGGATATGGCACTTGGGTTCTAGGGTTCCACAATGCACAGACCTGGATACGGCACTTGGGTTCGAGGATTCCACAATGCACAGAGCTGGATAGGGCACTGTGGGATCTCTGGTTCTACAATGCACACAGCTGGATAGTGCACTGAGGGTTCTCTGGTTCTACAATGCACACAGCTGGATAGGGCACGTTTGGTCTAGGGTTCCACAATGCAGAGCTGGAGGGAGAGCTGTGGGTTCTCCAGTGCACAAAGCTGGATATCGCATTGCAGGTTCCAGGGTTCTACAATGTAGAGCTGGATAGTGCACTGTGGGTTCTAGGGTTCCACAATGCACAGAGCCGGAAGGAGAGCTGTGGGTTATATGGTTCCACAATGGACAGACCTGGATACGGCACTTGGGCTTCAGGGTTCCACAATGCAGAGAGAATGGGGGAGTGTTGTGCGTTCTAGGGTGTAATACTGTGTTCAGAGATGGAGAAGTCACTGTAGGCTCTATAGTAAAATACAGTGCACAGAGCTGGGGGTTCTGTGGGCTCAATGGTGTGAAATGATGCACAAAGCTGGAAGGAATAGTGTGGGTTCTAGAGGGTTCCATATCACACAGAGCTGGTGGTGCTATGGCGTCTAAGGTGTAATAAAAGTGTACAAAGTTTGAAGGGGTGTTGCGGGTTCTAGAGCGTGATACAACACAAACACATTTTGGGTGCAGTGGGACATAGATGGTGGTGGGGTGGGGGGCTTTCTTCTGCTGAGCAAAGTCGCAGTGTCTCACAAACCTCCATGTCCACAGCTCTTACACCAGAGCTAGCAAGAATAATGCAGCCAGAACAGAAATACAGAAAAGGAAGATAAACGGGTCAGGGGTCAGCAGAACTACATACAGAACCAGAACAGAAAATCATGGCCAACACTTAACCCATGCCGGACTTGCAAATCAAAAAAGTGGTGCCCATCAATCTTTTTTTTTTTTTTTTTGGCATAATATAATATCAAAATACGAGCTTGTAATACTTTTAATAGACACAAGAGGGCAGTGCAACCACCATATGTAAAACAGCAGCCTTTTACAAAGAGCTTTCACCAATTCCCTTGGAATTTTGGGTAACAGAGACAAAGAAGTTACCTTTGAGGATGTAGTCTGTCAGGAGGCTTGGCACCTTCTCACTATCCTCTCTCACAGCGTGAAGTACTGCAGAGATAAATACATGCACACACACACCAGCATTTATATCATACTGCAGATACAAACATGCATTACATTACAGACACCAGCATGTATAGTACACTGCAGATAAAACACACACACACACACCTTAACACTGCAGATACAAACACACACTGGTCTGTATACCACACTACAAACAGACTGACACACACACACCAGCCTGTACATCACACTGTAGGCCAAACCAGCAGACCTGGGTCAAATTCATATTTGAAATCAACCCTTGACACCAGCTAAAATAAAATACTGCAGATCACTGAGAATTATTAATAAAACATGCGTGAAATGTAAAAATAATTTTGTTCTGAATATTGATGAAAATAGACGTTTCTTTAAAGTTTGTCAGTGATCTACAGAAAGTGTAGCGGTGCCTTAAGTGCTGAAGTAATTCATACATTTACATTCTAGACATGCGCTTATCCAGAGACACACCTTTCATTTTGTAACACGGCATTCATTTATACAGCTGGGTATACACTGAGGCATTTCAGGTTAAGTACCGTTATCAAGGGCCCAACAACAGTGCTCCTACGTGGACATTTTAACTGGCCAGTTCCAGATTACAAACCCAGTTCCCAAACCTACAATACACTACATTGCCAGTATTTGTTCTGCCACTTAGGCTACCGTTACACTAGTCACTTCAATGCAACTTCGAACATCCGATATTGCAACGGGTCTGGACGCACACAAATTGGATTTTGTTCGCTTTGGGACTGGACCCGCCAAACCACTTGGCAAGGTGGCCAAGCACGTTTTGAGATTGGAATCGCATGTAGTTTGGATGTAATCGGACCTCATTCACCGGAAAAACGTGAATGTTTTACTTGAGTTCTCGCACTCCCAGGCTTCTGTACACTGGAGTAGAGGGAATCAGAATCAGACACCTCATTGACTATATACAGTGCAGTCCGTAAGTAGTTTGACAGTGCCACATTACATTTTAAATGAAACAATAAATATGAGTGCAGATTGTCAGCTTTAATTTAAGGTTATGTACATCTATATACAGTGATCCATGTAGAAATTACAGCCCTTTTTATACATAGTCCCTTCATTTTATGGGACAAAAAGTAATTGGACAAATTAACATAATCTTTAAAAAAGTCATCATATTTAGTACTTGGTTGCAAATACATTGCATTCGATGACTGCCTGAAGTCTACAACACATAGACATCACCAGACACTGGGCATCTTCCCTAGTGAAGCTCTGCCAGGCCTGTACTGCAGCATCGTCAGTTCCTGGGTTTCAGGGTATTTCTGCCTTCAGTCTGGTCTTCACCAAGTGAAACACATGTTCAATTGGATTCAGGTCAGTGATTTACTTGGCCAGTCAAGAACATTCCACTTCTTGGCCCTGAAAAAATCCTTGGTTTCTTTAGCAGTGTGTTTGGGGCTGCAAGGTGAAGCGCTGTCCAATGAGTTTTGAGACAACATTTAGATCTGAGCAGATAATGTGCTTCTGTACACTTCAGAATCTATCCTGCAGCTGCCGTCAGCAGTCACATCATCAATAAAGACAAGTGAGCCAGCTACAGTGGCAGCCATAGATTCCCAAGCCATAACACTACCTCCACTATGTTTCAAAGATGAGGGGGGGTGCTTTGGCTCATGAGCAGGTTTCTTTCTCCACACTTTTCTCCTTCCATCACTTTGGTACAGGTTAATACTCATCTCATCTGTCCATACGAGTTTGTTCCAGAACTGTTTTTTAATGTCCTTTTTTTTTTTAAATGTTTTTTTTTTAAAGCAAACTCTAACCTGGCCGTTTCATTCTTGAGGCTTACCAGTGGTTTGCATCTTGCAGTGAACCCTCTGAAGTTATGCTGGTGTAGTCTTCTTTATTTTAGTCTTGCACATCTATGCCAACATCCTGGAGAGTGTTCATCTGTTCAGCAGTTGAAAAGGGGTTTTTCCTTCACAATTGAAAGCATTCTTCGGTCATCCACTATACTTGTCTTCCGTGGTCTACCAGATTGTTTGCTATTGCTGAGCACACCAGTGCATTCTTGCTTCTAAACAATGTACCAAGCAGTTTATTTTGACACACCCAACATTTTGGCTATGTGTCTGATTGATTTATTAAGATTTTTTCACCCCATGATTGCCTGCTTTACTGGCATTGACACTTGGTCATCATGTTCCGAGACAACAGCAACAGACTCCAAATGTAAATTCAGTAGACCTTTCTTTAGCCTTCTGGCGCACAAACTAACAATGCAACAACACACAGCTGTCCAAAAAACAGCTGAGCAGGCAATTGTCCAATTACTTTCGGTCCCCCAGAATGTGGGGGAAAGGGCTGAAATTCCTACATGGTTCACCAAAAATAGATGTAAATAATTGCAAATTAAAGCCGACAGTCTTTAGACATTTAATCTCATATTCATTATATAGCTGCAGCCTTCTACCTATCACTAGAAATGTAGGGATTATTTAGGCAGTCTGGCAAAATTTGCTCTCAAATGCACCATTTTACCACTGCTTTTTTGCAAGCTATGAAGATTTCAATGTGTCTGTAAATAAAAAGAATTTACGAATATATTTCAAATAAGTATTTTACCCAAATATTATACACACAAACCAGCCTGGGTGGGAATGTGATACTCACTCTTGGTGAGGATCTGAAGATCTTCCACTGAAGGAGAGCCTGCTTTCTTCTCATAGGGGATGACTGTGGTCAGGTACTGAGACAGAGGGAAAGAAAACAACAGCTTGAAACCAGCAGGTCACCATTTCTGACATCACTGAGTGGAGGTGGAGGGGCACATGAAGAGAGGGGGGAAAGAGGGAGAAGAAACCTTGGAGAGGAGACAAAAAAAGGAGAATCATGTGAGAGAACAGGAGGAGGAAGAGGGAAGAGAGCCTATTTAAAATGGAAGAGGAATCTTGAAAAAAAGAGTAATCAAATCAATGGTTAAGTGTTAAAATTCATACACGCTAATTCGTGGAGCTAAAACTCAAGCAAAAAATAAAGCTTACCAAGTAAATTTTTGAAGAAAACAATCAATACTAAAATCAAAAGAATCATTTCTCCAAGATAATCTCATCTCTTCCTGGGGCAGCATGAAAGCCAGCGTCACCACACTTCAAGAGCGATGTGCCCCCTAGGTGTGAGAAAAGGCATGGCTTCCAGCCTGGTTTTACCAGGAGCAACGAGATACATCCAGCTGCAGGCGTGGGGCGCCGCAGTTCTAGACGTTGCAGTTTCAGACAACGCACTGCATAAGAAAGGACCCTCGATAAATATGAAAATAGAGACAGTAAGTTATAATCGTGGAGTGTAACAATTCTAGGAACATTGTTTGTTATGGAGTGTAATGTTTTAATTTAGGCGAGTAAATGCTTTTAAAACTATAAAGTGCCTAAGTCTTATCACAGCAAAGTCTTGCTTAGTTAGTTAGTTACTGCTTCTACAAAAAGGATTCACCTTTGAGGTGATAAGGTGTAAGGTCAAGTTAAGCCTAGCCTATTTTCATACTAACAACCATTGTGTCAAACTGTTTGAGCCCGACTTCTCCGTTTGTTTCAGTGAGAAATAGTCTTCTCCAGGTCATATGTATTCAGATTGTACGCACCAAAGTTTATCTAGATCAGAGCTACCCAAAGTGAGTTTGTTATGCCTTTCTGCTCATGTAGGGCTACCGTCTGTCCGACCTATTACAGTGTCTGACTAAAACCACTGAAGCCAGACCTCTGCACTAACCCGCACTCTGGCAGCCTCTCAATCCATCGCTGCCCTGTTCTATTCCATCTGGCAATAAAAGTTTCAGATCAGCAATGAGTGAATTTTCCATTTTTTCAAATTACAACTTGGCCAACTGTAGTTACTGTATTTGCATGATGTTTTATGGAAAGGCTACATTTTGTGTAATAATCAGAAAATAAGATCACATGTCAACGTGATATAAATGATTATCACCATCATTAAACTACAATTAATTCCATTCTGGCTTCAACATTTGATAAATGATATGAACTTCTTGATATTCCCGATAACTGAGGTTGGTAATGCAGTTTATTAATTTAATCTTTATTTGGCCAGTTTGGCAACATAAGAACAATATTCTTGTATGTTCTTATTTACAAAGACTGCTTCGCTAATCACATGTTGGTATTATTGGTCTTTGTGGTATTATCTGCAATTACCACTGTTAAGGCCGTGACACATTGGCCGCGATTAACTCGCACGAATAAATCGCACGTTGAAAAATAAAAACGAACTCCTGTACTGTTCATAAAATCTTGCACATCAAACGCAAAATGTCCTTCGTGAAAAAGCGGCATTTAATTTATTCGCAGCAAGTTCGTTTTTTGCGAGTTTTCGTTTGCGAAACTATTTATCTATCCAATCATAACACGTTTCCATGACTGACGTCACCGCACTGCCAAAACAAACTACAACATCCAATATGGCGGACCAACTGATTTTATATGTGTCACAGTATAGCGTCCTCTTTGATAAGAGACATAATAGTTACAAAGACAATGATTTGAAGGACAATTTGTGGAAAACCATAGCCGAGCAAATCGGGTATGAAGATGGTGGGTTTATAGCTAAATGGTTGCAATACGCACAACATGCTATCTGATGAGCTCCCACAGGTTATTAGCATTGGCTTAAAAGTTGTCTCCAGCTATTTTAGCCAGCTAACGTTAGCTAACCTTTAGGTCTAACGTTAACGTTGATAGCAGTTCATGTGAAGAAAATAACAACCAGTGGCTATTACACACAAACATAGCTACACGATACATAGGCCTATTTATTTTTTTACTTTAGGCGAGTTCATGTAGGCTACGCTGTGTCGTTTGCCTTAGTGAAAACAAAGGATGAAAGCTAGCTAACCGCTATATGTGATATTGTTTAGTGGATATTTGCCGTAGTAATTGTGGGCTATAGGCTAACGGAAGGAGAAAGACGACACGTAGTCTAGCTACCAGGTCTGGTCAGGGGCAGCCACTGTGGTGGAGGGAGAGAAAGGGGAAGGAGGAGAAGGGCAGGGTAGAGCAGCCTATATGAAATGTTTTTGCTGTCACACGGTTGTCTGTGTGCGTGGCAAATAAAGTCTATAAAGTTCCCCAAAAATCTTATTCCGACTCCTGTGTGGATTTTCTGATTACTGATAGCCAAGTTATATAAATAACGAGGAAAACAGACGAGGTCTGCCTGTAGCGATCGTTTTGGAGAGAACTCTTCAGACTTCTTGAGTTGCTATACTGCATAGACTACGACAAATTTATTTTAAAGATGTTTGCTGAAATGACGTAATGTATTGTTATGTTGTGGTTAACCCTTTATATTAGTGGAAGAGATCAAGAGGCAGTGGAAAAATCTCAGGGACACGTATGTCCGTAAAAGGAGGGAAGAGAAGGAGAGCATGTTGTAGACAAAACAAACTTTACATAAGTAAAAACGGACACATAATAAGCCCGGTTCAATATTTTGCCAATGTAATTTAAGCATTAATCTGTTTTTAACGTTCTGGTAGAGCCAAAAAAAAAACACTTTTGTTCCGTGATGGACCGAACGGATAACCAGGTCATCATCGCTCGACGAAGAGTAATCCATTTTCAACCGCAAACGTTTTTTCGCATCGTTGCAGGTGTGTCAGGTTTTTACGCTAAATATTCGCCGACGAATTTTTCGCATTTTCGCCTCGCTTATTCGTTACGTCCCCGATGTGTAACGGCCTTTAATTGTTGCATTTTTCAGTTATGCATAGATGAAATATTATCAATAGTCTAAATAAAAAGAACTATAACTCAGTATAACAATACAACAATACTATAGTAAAAGGGGAAAGAGACAAGTGACAAATTATTTAACTTAAGTATAAATTATTAGAAATAACCATAAGAACTATAGTTGAGTATAAAAATAGAACGACTATTGTAAACGGGGAAAGAGACAAGTGACAAATGCATCGTCTAAAGCGGTTTCTCTAAACTGCACATGCGTTGTCTAAAATTGCGGCGTCTAGAACTGCAGTATATAAAACTGTGGCGCTCCACACACACAGCTGGATGCTATTGGGAGCAACTGGCTGTGATATATAGATTACTGAATAACACAATAAAAACAAATCATCTATTGTGGAAAATGTTTTGAGACTCATTAAATTTCTATACATTCCCATTTATTAACTTGAGAAATTCAGAATGTGCAATCCCATTCATTTTCACTATGGTTATTGTAATAATTTGTGAATATGGTAAAAGGAAGTATAAATCTTCAAGTCATGTGTCCATAGAAGGATTTAAGGTGATGAGTAGCCTACAGCCAATAGACAGACCGTAACCAGGACTGAAACTATTCTCCACAATATCCTAGTCCTGTTTGCTGGTAGCTGAACGGTTAATGCAATTGAGCTTAGCAAACCAAGAGGAGATTTTATTGAAGTTTTCATAAAATTAATTATTAAAGGGATTGCCAACACAAATCGATGATTCAGCTTTTCAATGGTTAATTGTTGTCATCCTGGGGTGGAATAAACATAACCAAAATATCAGTAGTAAGTGATATGCCTAAATTGAGATATGCCTTCCTTTTTTCCACCATTGCCTGTAATTGATCAGGCAAGATTTTGAGCGGGCGGGATTAAAACGCAACCAGTACATGTCATCTGGTCCTCTCAGCCAATAGAGTACTCAAGTGACTACGTCACACTGGTTTCGGAAGTAACTTCCCCATTCATTTAGACCATAGACATTGACTAAAACTTACTTTTAAACCATTTCTAGTGATTATGTCTTACCATCAATTTCCTGGATTGTTCAATATAACTCCCATTCGCAAAATATGTAGTTTTTCTGGACCAGCTTCGAGTATATTTTACGTTTTAGTATTTTTTTGTGAATATACCAGAGCTGGCACTGTTTAAAAACTCGACGTCCCATAATTCCCTCTGGACGAGCAACTGTAGCGTAGCGTTGTCTCCAAACGTTGTCATATAACGTTAGCCAGCAGTAGCACACAGCTCCGTTTTTAAACACTTTTTTCAAACGTTAGCTAGCTAGCTTGAAAGACTAAAAGCTAGAATTACTTTATGTGGTTAACCGTAGCGTAGTTTCTGACCTTGTCAGGCGGGCTTCTCGACTTAGCAAGCTAACGTTAGCTCGTCTTCAGCGGATGCACTGCCAAAATGTCTAGACGAAATGATGATATCCTATTGGTCGAGAACCACCCATACATTGCAGCACTGGATATGTAGTCTGTTAAAGCGGACTACAAGTCAAACTACATTAATTAATCCAGTACTAAATAAATTGGAACATGCGATATATGATCTATATCCTTATACCACAGAGGCTAATCCTGGAACGTTTCGGCTCATTCAATAAATCAGATTTCAAGAAAGTCGATAGTCTCTGAAGCCCGTTCTTTCTGTCATAGGGAATTTACTTCCGAAACCATACTCCGCCCACGTCTGACGTACTCACTTGAGTACTCTATAGAGAACTGCGGTCATACGTCACTAAAACGTTTCTGTGAATGCCACGCCCCACTTTTTGTTGGAATAATTCACTTGCCCCCATCAGGGGTGTTTCTAGACTGCTTTGATTGGGGGGGCATGAAGAGATGTTGGTGGGGCACAAGGGGGGGGATTAAGTAGCGGGGTGTCTGGGGGTCCTCCCCCAGAAAAATGTTTGCCTTTTAAAACTAAAAGGCAACTAACAGCATTGCCAGCTAGTGCAACTCTGCAGATGTTTCGCAGAATCGCAGCTATAACAACTAGGCTACATGCAACATGTAATCAATCTATTTAAAATCAAATCTCCCAGACAGAGATTCTCGCCACTATCCTCAACTCGCTGAGTAAGCTAGGCTAGCGAATATTATATTCTAAGCAATGCGTAACAGTTAGTTATCAAGAAGCGACAGCATAGATTGATCAAAGAAACGGACCTCTTTCTTTCTCGTTGCGTCTCCATGTTTTATATGGCCAAACCAAATAATCAGATATTAGAGAAATATATTATTTCGATCTGGCATTTTTATGATTGGCCAAATCGTCTGTAGCTCTAATAGCTAGTGATGTGCGAGTTTGAACGAATCGTTCGAAACTAACTACTCTTTTTACTGACTCAGGAGTGACAAGTCCTCTCCTCCACTAACTCATTCACTGACTCGCCACTGACATACTGCTACTTGCTAATGCAAACTGCGAAGACAATGCGAGACAACGTGTTACACTATTGTGCAACTATTATATTAACTGTATTTGTGGAAATACATCAAGTAAATCACTGTATTAACCTAGCCCTGTGAGAAAGCAACCACTTTTTGGAGCTTGTTTCAACTCCGTACTCGCTCTCCCTGCCCTGAGCTGAAGGTCTGGCTGCACAAATCACTCACTCACTTGCTCTCCCAGCCCACCCGGAGTCATCTGACTCGGGGTGCACGAAATAGCTACTCACTCGGTCACCCAGTACTCGCTCTCCCAGCTGCCCGGAGCCGTCTGACTCGGGTTGCACGAAATAGCAACTCACTCGGTCACCCAGTACTCGCTCCCCCAGCCCCGGAACCCGCCCCCTGCCCTCTGCCCTGAGCTCATTAACTCGTGAGTGAGAGTACTGAGCAAGCCCCCAGAACAGCGCCGGGCTTTGAAGCCAATTTTATTTAGTGGTCAAACTGTGTAATTACAACTTCCAGGTCCGAAAAGCAGTTTTCTTGCACACAATTATGAAAAAAGGAGCGGCTATAAAACGATGGATAATTTTTTTGAGCGTCACAACCCCCACTATCAGAATTTGATCCATTCATTCCGATAACATTTGGAAAGTCTTAAAGTCCCCGCACTATTAAATTACTTTATCCCGTGGCCGCCGCGGTGGTACAACGGTAAGAGCGCTGACTTTCAGTCAGTGCAGTTGTACTCCGAGGATTGGGGTTCGCGCCCCGGACCTGCCAGTTCCGAGCATGGCCGGTGCCCTGTGGGAGCAGCAATTGGCGGCTGCTTCCGGGTGGGGGGAGGGGCTCGGAGAGAATCGCTGCGCATAGAAGGCCCTGGGCGAGTTGGACTCACGGTCAGGAGCTCGAGGAGTCGCGCCCTGTAGAGGACGTGGCGCCCTCCTTCCTACTACCGGCTGACAGGGTTGTATAGCGGTGGTTCTCTAGTGGTTGCTACATGGGGGGAATTGAATTAGAATAGGGATTCAATTGGCTACTAAATTGGGAGAAAATCAGAAACAAATTTTAAAGAAGAAGAAAGAAAAAAGAAAAAAAATTAACTTTATCCCATTCAGGAGGGCTAAACCGGAAGTTAGACTGACTTGATGACTCGAGTGACTCCAAAACCCGACTCTCTTTGGTGAGTGACTCATATAAACTCTATATAAACATATAAAGAGTCGAACCTAGGGCCGCTGCGGGAGTACAACGGTAAGTTGTATAGCGATGGTTCTCTAGCGGTTGCTACATGGGGGGAATTGACTTAGAATAGGGGTTCAATTGGCGACTAAATTGGGGGGGGGAAATCAGAAACAAAATTGAAAGAATTTTTTTTTTTTTAAAAAGAGTCGAACCTCCCATCACTACTAATAGCCTACTGACTAGTGCCGACTTCATATTGTCGGATTAAATTTGGCTTCAAAATGGCCAATAGGAAAGCAGTGCATTTTTCGATGACCAATGACAAAATTACAGAAAACTATGAACGCTCAAAAAAATTGAGTTTTCATTGGATGGGCAGACGATCATCTCTGGGTGGGCAATGCCCACCCCAGCCCACCCGTAGACATGCCCCTGGCTCCCATAGACAACAACGGTGCAGGAAGAAGACAACAAAGATCGGGGGGAAAAAAACCCTATAAAATTCCCAAAAGCTGTTGCATTGTGAACTGCACAGCCAATGCAATTAAAAAAACCCGACTTGCATTTTGCACATTTGCCATGTACAATCAGAAATCCCACAAGAGGTGGTGGAAGGAAACATGGTGTCCTGCATCTCCACATGACTGCGGAAAGCAGTTTTTAACAGGTAAATAAACGTCACATAATATGGATAGTTAGAACTGCAGGCTTCAACAATAACTGTCGCCCGAAACTTAAGATCACTTTCCAATCGGGTCAGTGCGCTTAATATGCCCTCATTAGGCTAAATGTAGCTGGCGATATAGCTAGTTAACTAAGAAACATCTAGAGGCCAACAGTACATTTTTCATGTTTACTGATGATAACTGGCAAGCAACACAACACCAGCTATTCCTCTCAGTAATCAAACACAGAAATACAGTTTTGCTGTTCAAGGTAATTAGCTACAGATTAGCTTAATGCTAACAACTACTATGGAAAACCCCATAGACGCGCTAACGAAAACTAGCACGTAAGTGAGACCCGTTTTACACTTCTCAAAATTGTTATATATAGCTTAAAAAATAACTACTTAGTGGTCTCAGTAACATTAATGTTGCCACACTGAAATGTCAAAGAAAATTGTTGATGTTAATTTCGCTGAAGCCAGAGGCATGTCGCCACAGTAAGTAAAATTTAACATTGTGTGCCCACAAAAAAGGTGGGACTCTGAGATTGACGTTAGTATTATTATGTGAACGGATAGTCTTTAGTTCAGTGGCTCAAACATATGGTATGGTTGCACCATGCACTTTCTTTTTTAGGCTATTTAGCTATCGTTTGTTTTGCTAAACGGTGTTTGCATTTCCGAGTCTGCGCGTAACTTGCCTAGAGGGGCTCTTGGGCGTGGCCTGAATATTAACTAGCTTTCACGCCGACCCAGGCCTGAGAACTGCATAGTCGGCAGAAAGTGACACCATTCAATCAGAATTTTTTTCAGCTGTCGATGTTTTTAAAGGCTGAAATCTTGGTGGATGATTATTTTAATAACGAGGAGTAATGTCAAATAAAGAAAACCACGTTTTAAGCACAGTTGGCAATCCCTTTAAAGTGAAGTAAAGTTTTTTTCAAGTTGAGTTCTGTCAGCAGAACAAAGGGCCATAGGACATTAAAAGTCGTGGAGGCGGTGTTTGTGTGTTGGACTGCTTAATAATGACACTGGACATCTCGGGACAGCAGGGGCTATTTTGAATCATGGCTGTAATCCTTTAATTCACTTCATTAGTTTGATTAATGTAATGATTATATTGAATGTCTTTGTTTGATACGTTTGTGTGTTGTGGGTCTGCCCCACTTTCTATGTCTTTTTTGTTGTTGCTGGGACTACAACTGAAGTTCCCTAGCGGGAAAATAAAAGTTATTCTATTCGACTAGTTCAAACGTAAATCTGGAACCATTTATGAATTTATTAATTTTTCAACGTGTGGGACAGCTTGCCAGGTGATGTAGTACCCTTGAGGTGTTCAAGTCCAGGCTTGACGTTGTGCTGGATACTCTCTAGTCTACTGTTCCACAACCCTGTTCCTGTCCTGTAGGTTTACATTTCAACCCTAATTTGACACACCTGATCCTACCAATTAGCAGCTCAAGCTGTTGAATGAGGTGTGTTTTGTTACGGTTGGAATGAAAACCTACAGGACTGTAGAAAAGGCTTGGGGAGCACTGCTCTAGTCTGTATGTAAATGAGAAGCCTTGTCTCATCATTAGGTTCTTTCTTTTCTTTGCTTTGAATGACCTGTTGCCTTTTCTCCAGTCCCCACAGATAGCCCCTTCACACACCTGCCTCTAATCTACAGTTAAAATGACAATTACCAAATTAAAACTAGTTTGTGAAAATGTATATAACTTCAAATTATAACAACCCACTTACAAAAATTTGCACTCATTTGCAAAATGCATTTTCTTTTCATATTTTGTGAAATAAAATAATTTCCGACAGTTCTGTAGGGAAGGAGTGCACTCCCAATAGAATGACCTTTGATTGGCTGAAGATAGGTTGGACCAAGTCTAACCTGCTCTTACAAAACTAGGGATCTGTGAAAATGGAGGCAAACCTGTAGTGTTTAATGGCTGTGGCTTATGAATGGCCATTTTATGTGTACATGGCCAAAAGCAATGGCATGATATATCCATTAGCATTATTTGCTATTCTACATCTTAATGGGTACTTTCTCACCTGAGTAACAGCCATATTTTGAGCAAACGTGCAGCATGCTTAGTGTTAGTGAACACTTCAATTCCAGTCCCAGCCCAAATGAAGCTTTGAAGCAATGAGTAATTTCCAGCCAACCCAACCATGAACAACCAGATTTTTCATTGAAGGCTACCACTGGTTATACAATCACAGCTCAACGCTGTTTGTGGCAGCCAATCGAAGCTCAAGGGCTACCAGAGACAGGTTAATGCTGTCCAAGACAGACAGTCCCAAGTCGAAGTTACTCAACAGAGGAGATTTAAAGCAACAGAGAGAGAGGGGGGGAAGTTGTGGGAGATAGAAAGGAGAGAGAGAAAGAGACACAGCAGCAGAAATAGAGGAGAGAAGTAGATAAAGAAGCACAGAGGACGAAATAAAGTGGGAGGGATAAAGAGAGAGATGGGGGGCACCTGTTTGTCCCCGCTCGAGCTCCCGAACGTTTGGCGGAAGCCATTCTGAATGGCAGTGGAGAGTCCCTCCATGCTGAAGCGCTGGAAGAAGCGGGAAAGAGGAGGAAAGCGGGGAGGAGGAGGACAGGAAGCGCAGGTAGAGGGAAAGAGAGAAGAGCGTGTGAAACATTCTACAGCAGGCAATGTGAGACACAGACAAAAACCTTAGAGCCCAGAGCTGGGGAAGGAGCAGCCGTAATGAGACAAGCTCGTCCAGGAGAGCTGCGGACGGGTCCCGACGCCGAGGACAGCCCAGCACACAAGCGTCGCTATGTGCACTTCACCCGTTAGTACAGTACTAAATGAGGTCCCCAGCTAAGCGCACGGTACAGTCAGAAACTAGCTGATCTTCAATGAGCAGTGTACAAATTAAACATTAAAGCATTACATTTGAAAGCTAATTGGTTACAAACGATGGGAGGTGCTCCAAGTGACCTTGTATACTGTATGAATGCATAATATCAAACAGGGTATCGGAGACATGTAACATCCACTAAAATAAGTGGGTTTCACAGAATTAATTTAAATTTTTACTGTATACATTGGATGGGTAAGGCTCAGAATCACATCCAAGTCATGCAAAGATTGTAGAGGCACACCATCGGTGTAAATGTATTCATTTGCACAGTTTAGCTTTGTAGTTTTTCTTTGAGTCCACTGTGCTGTTAAACACTGCTGTGCAGGTGAGCAGGCCCCACAGGGACGAGCCCCACACACACCTGAGCCCCACTACGGTAATGGCTTGCATGACTCACTATGCATGCGAAAATCTGTCTCAGGTGTATGTGTGTGTATGTGCATGTGTGAGACATGGTCCCAGGCGTGTTCGTCCCTTATAGTCCCAGGTGAATGCATGTGTGACTGCATGTGCATATGCAAATGCGTGTATGTCACTCAGTCACATTGATGTGTGTGCCTGTGGCCACAAGTCACATTCCCAGGTAAGTATATGTGTGTGACTGTGTGTTTTTCTGCATGTGTGTGTGTGTGTGTGTGTGTGTGTGTGTGTGTGTGAGGGCACGACACACAGTCCCAGGCAAGTATGTTTTTGCCTTTCTACATGCATGTGTGTGTGTGTGTGTGTCCATGTACCTGACTCGCAGCCCCAGATGCGTGTATGTGTACTTGAGCACGTCCGCGTGTGACTCACTGTCCCGGGTGTGTGCGTTCTCTCAGGTCGGCCCTGCTGTGTACCGCCGCTGCTCCTCAGCCTCCTCTTCCTCTTGAGCAGCTCACGGTGCTCCTTCTGCTTGTTCTGCACCTGGATCAGCACCGATATGAAGCTGTTCTTCACTTCCTTCTCGAAGTCCAGCTCGTCTCGCACGGCCAGTTGTTGGATCAGCTCCTCAGAGTACTCCCGTATGGCCGTCTCCACCTCCTCCAGCAACGCTGTCAGCTCTGCGATGGACAGCCGCCTAACCCCTGAACAGAGAGGCACACCCTCAGACTCTTATACACCCAGTCAAATCTGCTCTGTGTATGTACTGTACATCAGTGCCTGTAGAAATTATTTCCATTTACAGTTTTCACATTTCGTTGCCTCAGAGCTTGAAAACAATACAACGTTATTGCAAGAAGCCATATTTCAAGAAATATGACATGAAGTCGTATTTCTGAACTACACAATCTACTCCAAAGCTTCCTCCATCTGTTATAGCTGCAAGAACAAAGTCCTTCAACTGCCAAACAGAACATTTCATTAAGAACATTTGGGATAGTGGTACAAATTTGAGTTACAATCTATGAGATAACTACATTTATTTTGTTAGTGACAAATTTCTATAGAAATGTACATATCTGAGCAACAACATGCATGTGATTCCATGCTAAATACCACTGTGCAACAAACATCAAATAACCTAATGCTAAAAAAATCCAATATACAGATTAATTCAAACTAATAGAGCTGTTCGATGATATATATCGTGGGACGAGAGAAAAATGTCTATCAATAGATATTTCCCTCTATCGCTATTTTCACAAAAAAGCTGCAGAACTGCTTTACGGCAGTATTTTACGTCATCCGGACCCAGCTTCGACAAATTCAAAAATTTACTTGGAGGAGCGTGACACAAAATGAACGTCCCCGCAACAGTCCCAGACAGAACTCAGGCTGCATTCGAATAGTAAAAAAAAAAAAAGCTCCTTTTTCCTTTCCTTGACCTTGCCAGAAAACGTCACAGGGGTCAAGAAAAATATGGAAGGAGAGATTTACAAGGAATCTAGCATCTACTGTGGAATTAGAACCTCCTTCTCTAACTTGCGACATTGGTGCAACGCCATTCGTATTGACGTGACTGTTCAACACCGAACTACAACTTCACGAAAAATTACGACAAAAGGCGCATAATTGCAGTCTGTATTTAACTTGAACCGTTAGTTTTATTTCCGCGAAATTTAGCCTCTTAATAGATTTGGTGTATTGTCTGATTGTGTCATTGTTTGTTTACTTTCTACTATAAGCCAATCCTAATGAACAACACTAGATATTCACATTTAGATTTCTGGCATTTCTCAGATGTTCACCTTGTTGTATGAATTTGGTTATTTCGGTAGATCCCGGAAAACTCAGATGCTGATGTAAACATTGGCAGCATTGCATTGTGGGGCGCGAATACTACCTTCCTTCTGAAAAGGATAGTCCAGAGCATCCTTTGTGAAAGGACGGATAAAAGGAATTGTGAAGCTCCTTTCCTTCTCAATATAAGAAATTCTGCAAATAGTTCTGGTTCATGCGATTTAAAGGATCCTTCCTTGCTCAAATTTGACTATTCAAATGCAGCCTCAGCCCAAGCCCAAAAAGATGAAGAACTTGTACCTAAAAGGGGGGGTACTATTGGCTGACTATTGGAGATTTTATGTGTTTTTATACTTGTTTTTGATATTTTATATTGACATTGTACTTATTTTGGTTACTGGCTGCACTACCTGAGATTTCGAAACAAACAGTGATATGTTTACTTTTCATAATTTATATTCATATTTTGTTTATTTGCTGCACTATTGGATATTTCTGAAACAGTGTTGTTTACTTTAATATTTATTTTGTTTCTTTTTCTCATTTGTGACAGTTCTGCTCAACGTCACTTCCAAATAAAAGAAGAAAAGATAAAATGCCTTTCATTTGTATTTAGTTCAACGGATAGTCAAAAATTTGTCATGAGGTTATTTTGTATTAATTAGGTAAATTTTTTATTAAATTTACAGAAAACTTACTATATCGCGATATATATCATTATCGAGATATGAAATGACCCATATCGTGATAGAAAATTTTGTCCATATCGCACAGCCCTACAAACTAATAGAATAAACGGCACGCGCGCACTCGCACTCGAGCACACACACACACACACACACACACACACACACCCTGTGGACAGTATACTCACTCTCCTCATAGCTTTTGTTGGTGCTGGACCTGTCGAGCGTTTGGATCTCCTGAGAAAGCAGAGACAGGTCGGACTGTGAGGGCGTCTCGTCCTCTTCTGGATCCGGCGACTCCTGCATCATTTCTTCAATTTCCTCAATTACCTACAAAACACACACACGGATATCATTCCTTCATCTCCTGAATCACCTGACAAACACACACACTTTAGCATCTCCATCTCCCCAATCACCTGAAATGCACAGAGACACACCTCCATCTCCTAAATCACCTCCAGTACAAACATAAGCACATGCACTTTCAAGCGCAAGAGTAAAAACTATGAAAACATGCTTTAAGCGAGCAATGTGGCAGTGTGTACATTGGTACAGCCAGTGGTGCAATGTGTGGATGGGTGTAGCAAGTGTGCAGTGACGATAACTGCAGCCAGCCTGCAGCATTTGCGCAGTACCTGCTCGGCAGTAAAGAGAGGCTCCTCGCTGATGCAGGAGACAATGATGGAATGCATATCCAGTTGTTCCCTCAGCTCTTCATCATCAGACACATCCAGACTCACATTAGCCAGTGTCTGCCGAAGACATATCAGCATTACTGCTCAGAGGGCCCCTACTTACCCTCTACTGCCATAAAAAAAAACAACAACAACAACAAAAGCCAGAACACCTACATCTAGCAAAATGACAGCCTTTTCTGATGGCAATGCATTGTTGTGAATGGGGCTATGGCACCACTGGCACTGAAGGAGTCCACTGCCCTCTGACACTTCTATTGCCGGCCCTTCAGCACCCCCTCGACAGATGTTCAACCCTTTTGCACTTGCGTAGAGGTTAAGGGCTATAGGTCAGACTCACCCCTTTTTCCGCAAGGTTAAGAGTAGTGAGGTGCAGGGAGCGAATGTGTGACGTCTTCCAGTCCACTGGCATCACACTGCCATAGTTATCGGTCAGAGAATTCCATATTCTAAGGGGGAAGAGAGACATGAGCCAGCATTAACCACTTTTCAATCATGTCCAGTTTATAGATACTGTCAGATGCCTAGTGTTTATATTACGAAGCACAGGAGAAAGTTGGTACATTTTGACATGGGATAATTGTACATGGTCCATTCAATATTACAATGTTACATAGTGGCTTGTTCTGTTTTTTACAGCTGTCATACCCTCATCTGTGTCTGTTTCAGACTGTTGCTTTAGCCTATTCTGATGGCCTCAATAGAATTCCATATTTATTCACAATTCAGTGCAGTAGTAAAAACTTGTACTCAAAACAGAAACTCAAAAAACATCATTATGTTATTGTGCTTATGACCTGTTCCCCAACTTTCTTGGCTCACTAAAGGGGGCTATACAGCCACAGTGTATTCAGTCAAAGTACCAAAGGACTTCCACAAAGGGGCTGATGGTCTCAATTTGACTCCATGGATTTCACCTGCCAGGCCATAAATTAATCAGCAGATGTAGAGTATAACTGAAATAAAGATGTAACCTCAACAAGACAATTTATCATGTAAAACATTGCAGAAAATGAACGTTATTTCCTATGGTTCAAACCACCGAACTGTATAAGAACAGTTCTGTGGTTCAAACATGTAGGGCTGGATGACGTCGATGACAATCCAGAGTCCTTTCAAGGCTGAGTTTATTAGCTGACTTTGAGATGTATATTCATATAACTATTGACATTTTCTTGAAAAGATATTTGGTGGGTATGTAGCAGACACATCCCTCTGTGATATGTTGTGGTTCTTTGAAATCTTTAGAGTCCCTTGACCATCACTTTAATATAAAAATACCACTATCTCAGTCATCATGACTTAGACTTTATTGTCCCAACAGAAAATTTTGTTGACAGCAAGGATACAATTACAACATAAAAACACATAAAACAACATGTAATAAAAAACATTACAACAAATACAAAGACTTAAGGGAATCACTGCAACCAAATACAATATAATGTGCTGTATGTAAAGTGCCAGTGTCAAGAAGAACCAGTTCATGATTATGTCAAATGATTCAGTATGTTTATGGCCACAGAAACAAAAAAGTCTCTGGCAGACTGGCACGCCTTGCTTTTGCATGGAACATCCTAAATTGGCGGTGAGAAGGAAGGAGCTCAAACTCCTTATGGAGTGGATGATCAGAGCAGTCCCAGATTGAATAGGCCTTCCTGGTGACCTGCTTAAGGAACATATCCTGGAGCTGTGCTTGGTCAACCCCAATCACCTTAATGGCTAGTTTGGCTACTCTAACCAGTCTCGTCATTAGCCTGTTTTTATTAGCCATACTGAGGCTTCCAAACCAGACAACCATATAAAAGTCAAAATAGACTGTATAAAACTGCGGTAAACAGGGACATGAAAACATTACACACTTTTAAAGAATACATTTTACTTAAAAGGAACTAGTAGTGATGGACCTTTTCATAAATTACATCAGTATCTGTCTCAAACTTATTACCCACATCTTACACAACTTATTATCAATGACGGTGCTTAATGAATAAGTGCACCCACTGTCTCAGCCTGTCTACGCCTACTACATATATTTTTTAAATACTTTCTGGGGTGAGTGAGGGAGAGGAGTAGGGGCGGAGGGGGTGAATGCGGAGGAGGTGTGTCCATCATCATTTGCATAAACTAACATACAATGTACAAATGATTTTGTGTAACTCAAATCAAATTGTCAAACGAGCCGCAGCAGATCAAATATGAATCAAGATTCAGCAACTGCATGGCCAATTTCTCACCAGTCAGGTGCCGGCTATTTCCATTATGAGCGACAACAATTATCTATAATATGACATAGAGGTACTTCCAAAGAGGTACTCAGACATCATGATTGGGGCGGGGGAAGCGTGGGGAGCAGAAATTTTATTTCAACCATTAGAGGGCAGCACAAAGATGCTTTTCTACCAGTTTCTTATGATATACAATATTATTTCAGAATTGTTGAAATAAAGGAATGGATGAATAAGTTTCATTATAAGGTAGGCATACAAACACGTTTACAGCTAAAAAAAAGTGATCTAGAGTGTAGCCTAAGTATTTATACTCCTTGACAATGTCAATGTTCTTGCCTTGAATCATCGGCAATCTTTAAGAAATACCTGTTCCCATGAATGCAAGTACACTCGTTTGTACATAAAAACATAAAGAATGGGGGGAAAGAACACACACCTGACGAGAACCTGTAGAGGAGAGGTTGGAAGAGAGTTCACCATTTACCCTTACACATCGTGACCTATTCGTTAAAAGGTTCACCATCCAGCAAATAAGATTTAGGCTAGGTCTAATTTGAAATTAGACTAAAGTTGTTCGGCAAGAAGAGAAGTCAATCAATAATAACTTTTCATGGGTTTTTGGGGCCTCAAGACATTGAAATAAAAGCTGCAAGAGGGTGAGTGTTGCATCATCCACACCTCTACATGCCCAAGAGGCAACCTCTAAGGCAGGGGTAGGCAACCCTGGTCCTGGAGAGCCGCAGGGTCTGCTGGTTTTTGTTGTAACTTGCCATTTAATTGATCAATTAAAGCAGTTGATTACACAGTTAACTCACCTCACCTGGTTTCTTTGGTCAAAGTAGTTGCTGTATTTAAGGTGAAAACAAAAACCAGCATACCCTGCGGCTCTCCAGGACCAGGGTTGCCTACCCCTGCTCTAAGGGATCAGCTTGACCCTCAACCGGCCTCAGGACCTCTCTTTGGGCCAGTTTCTCAAAACTTTTTACCACTAAAAAAAGTGAGGGCAACTAGTATAAACAGGAACAATCGTGGCATGTTTCCAATTTTTTGTCACTATTTGCAAGTGTATGAAAATAAACAGAAAAACACCACCGAGTTGCACAGCACAGGTCCTAAGCACCCTGCTACTGATATAAGGTATTGTTTGTAGTAGACAATTCCAAAATATAATGCTTAATATAAGAGTTCCCATCTAATGCTTATTTTAATGATTTTTAAAGTTTTTCTTTTTTTCCCCTCCGATATCTGATGACATAATTTTATAAGTTAGCCTATATGTTAGTCCACAGGCTTTGAGTTATTTTTTTATGCACTTCATGTCAAAAATACACAGCCACATCTGGTCAAGTATACACTTAGGACCTCATTTACGAAGTCCTTTAGCATGGCCAAAACTTTTAAACTAATAACACAACCAATGATTGGTGCAAACCAAAAACCATGACCAATCATTGGTCGTGTTATTGGTTTTGTGTGTGCTAAAAGGTTTTGCACATGCTAAAGGTCTTAGTAAATAAAGCCCTTCATTTGGTTAAGTAGGTTTCTTAACAACTGGTCAAAGTGTGAAAAAACCTTCACATTGAACCCTGGTGCCATTTCATTTTTTTCTACAGGAACAAAGTTGTTCATCAGCCCCAAGACAAACCTTAATAATAAACTGGAAATAGAACTGAGGTGGGATTTATAAGAACTGGCTCTGAACCAGAGGTGTAAAATCCAGGTTCAGAAAGTAAAAGTCCTCCCCAAGATTTTGTTCCAGTCACCTGGATTTGCTAATTAGCACAAGTCTTCAGTGAAATCAGCTGGCTGAGTTGATGGGTGGAAGAAACACATGGCAGGACTTTTACTTTCTGACCCCTGGACTTTACACCTCTGCTCTTAACTCAATTGAAAAAACAGGTCTAGATCTGTGGAGGAAAAATTAATAAATAAATACAATTATCTGACACTGTATTGTGGAACTGGCTCATTCCCCTGTGGTAAGGACAATGAAGACAGGCAGCATATATCAATCAATTATGCGAGGAGCACTTCCACAAACCGAAGGGAGAAAAACAGGTTTGAGTGTGAAAGTTCCCTTAGCAAAGCTGTCAACTCCTCATTTCTAGTGGTCCCTGTATTTGATTTGACTAAATGTTATGCAACAATCTCTCTTTCATCTTGCCCTCTGGAATGAGAAAATTAATTGTGTATATATCAAATAAATAAATGCATACATACTCTGATGTCCTCCGGGCTTTGTAAAAACGTGTGTAACGTTACCAGTAAACAATAGCCGACGTGCTTGTGCTTGGCCCACTGTTCTAACTTGCATTAACTAGAAAAACTGCCAACACCAGGCCCAATATCGCATGCAAGTTATCAGCGATATGACTATAAACAATGGTTGGTGATGATTAAGCTGACCACACACACACTTCTAAGTTCCGCGAGATGACCAGTCAAACGAAAGCTAGTTGCTGAAAGAGACCACTCTAGCTCGCTAGCGAACTGACTCGTACTAGCAGCAAACGTTACGTTGGAGGTTTTAAAAACCACAACATTCCTTGGTGGACAGCTAACGTTACGAGGAATTAACGTTACTGTTAGCTAGGAACGTTCCAACTTTAGCTGTTAGCTAGTTACTGTAACTACTACATCATATTATTAGAGATAACCACCGTTAAGATGACTAACATTTTATGTTTGCTATATAAATGTTTTCTTTTACTCAAATAAGCTAACTAACGGTAACGTTAGCTACGAAGTTCGCGGTAGTGATCGTGATTGCTCCCTTCGAATTGATTCCGTACGATAGTTTATAGCGACTGCTAGCTAATGATATCTAGCTAGCAAATGGCATAACGTTACTTACTCGTCGTCTTTCAGAATATCATCTTCTGTAATGGGTTTCACGGGGGCCATGTTCTCGGTTGTGTTGTTATAGTTTTGGAAACACACTGCGAGCTTCTCGTCGAAGTCGTTTACAAGGTCCTCCATAGACGTGAAGCTGCCTATCTCCCCAGATAAACTGTTGTCAAACTCGGCAAAATCCTCTGAAAGGCCCGGCACCTCCTCGACATTCGAGTTGACGTGGTCCAGTCGGTTTTGTGGCCCCGAGACCGGCTTGAATTCATAGAAATCTTGCCAGTCTTCATCGAACAGCGCCAACGGAGCCGCCATGACTGCCTCCACCACAACACAGGAGGCCGTTACCGTCCCGTTCCTTCCTTTACCGTGAAACCCTCAAGGAGATACTCGCCTGATGGCACCACACAAGCTGAGACACGAAAAGCCTCTCCCCCTAATCTGACGTCAAACATCGACGGTCGACAACCAGCTTTCGTTGTCATTGCGTCAGAGGCCCAATACCAAACAGAGCCTTCTGGATTCCAATGCAGTGTTGTAAAAAGTAGGCTACTCAAAATTCATAATGAAGTAAAAGTAAAGACACCTTTCTGGAAACTTGCTAAACTTTTAAACTAAATTATTAAACTTTTAAACCAATTTTGGGAAATTCCTTCAGGCACTTTGATCCATGATTTCTGCCTCTAGCAGCTGTTGCTCCAACAAATGTACGTATGTAGCCCATTCTACCACTTAGGGGGAAAACATTAAATAGAAGACTGACCTTGACTCACAGTCCACACAGGAGAAAAACTGCCAGAAATTGTTCAGTTTCAGGTGGGAGTAAAGAAGGACCTGAATTTGGGTTAGCAGTAAGATATTCTTAGAATGTCAGAGAGAAGTCATCTATAGCTCTGGGCCACGATTGCTATATGTTTTATGAAGGACAGCTTGGTGTCACACCAAGGTTCTTGGTAGTCTGAGATACGGACACTAATAATAGAGAGATTGGATGGTCAAAGACTTAACTTAGCCATATACCTGAAAGGCACCACCTTTTGTATGGACTTTTTAAGGCACTCCATATAAGAGCGAATGCTAAATAACAAATGTATAGGTAGACCAGGCCATATACTTATACTATATTTTAATTTGATGCCCAACGTGAGCCTGCATATATCAAATTCTCACATTATTTGGAATGTTAAATATGAAACTGCAGCCACATTCATGCGCAAACTCCACTGCTGATTCAGAAGAGTGTAGTGAGTACAATTAAATGTATTTTTAGAAATTATAGGAAAATGTGGACTTTCCTGGACTGGAAGACACGGCGTGGCTGGCTGATTTTTCCATAGAGTGCAATAGGAAAATTTGTCAGGAGAAACAACCCTTAAAGTGATCCATCCATATCTACTGCATATCTGGCAGCAGAGTGATGGTTTGAGGCTCATTTGATACCTCAGACCCTTGATGACAGCCATTTAGCCAACCATTTTTTTCATACTATTCACGTGTAATTTACAGCATAATGTAGTCCAACCCCCCAATTCCCATAGAGATCAATTCAAATGCAGAGGTTGTAGTATTGCTTGTAAGAGTACCTGGAAATAAGATATCAAGAGTCTTATGATGTTGTTGGGTTATAGACATCAGGAAGTCATGGTATGTAAAGGATATGCAACCAAATATGAAATATAATGATTTTATTTAAATTTATGTTAACTACTTTTGGTACCTTAGTATGAGGGGATCATGTGTAAAAAGGGCTACAATTGCTAAAGTAGAAATAGAATGAAATAGAAATAGTAGTTTATAACCTGGACTGTATTTTTTTCCCCAATTTAATGCTACCTTGGTGAATAAAAGTATCAATTTTTCTTTCAAAAACAAGGAAATTTCAAAGTGACCCCAAACTATTGAACGGTAGTGTATATAAAAGTCACCTAAAATGAGGTGGGCAGGGGTTATTGAAAAAGTTCCATCTGGGCATTTTATTGACTGAAACAAACGTTGCAATTTTTGGTCATAACTGGAGGAAGCACCCTTAGACATGGTTGTGTATCACTCACAAGGAGCAGCTTCCAGAATTACATTTTAGCATTCTGATATGTGAACCTACTACCAGTTCTAATTATGTATTTACATACAAAACAGAAGCATGGACAGCTATGTATTAGTGTTGGGCTGTATTGCTTTACATTTTTAGCAACCTGACCAGACACTTTAAAAGAATTGTTATTCAACCTCTAATTTTCACCCATGTACAAACATATAACCTGTTTTTTAAAAATCTCACAGCAAACAAATCATTCACAATGCAGTTTCAGAACATTATTCTCCAGCTCCAATCTGGCTCAGCTGGTAATGGAAATCAGCATGGGCCCTATACTTCCAAGTTTCAATCTGAGCAGACAACTATGACTGGGGATCCATAGTAGCAGGATGTCTCAGCAGGAACCAAGCGTTCCTCCCAAATATACACATGGGCGAATCCTTTCCATACTATTGAGCATGCTTGAGTACACTGGATGAGAAAGTAGTTAAGTAGGCAAATCTTCTCCAAATGTAGTATACTTACACCCCTGGATGATATACTTACTTCTAGTGTTTTGCTGAGTATATTCCTTCAACCATAACAAAAACAACATGTGACATGGGCGCGCAAGGGGCGGGACATCTTACAACACTGCTACAGTACAGTTGGAAAATAGTATGGAGTATATTCTTTGCATACTGCACATTGCATACTAAACAGTATACAGTAAACAGTGCACAGGAGACAGGACACAGTAGATAGGGCCCAGGTGCCCACATATTGTGAGCAAGTCACATGACTGAAACAGGGACATGGTTTCTCCTGTAGTATTGTGTGGACAGTAGCATGTAAATCAGGCATCTAGAACTCCTGTAGACTGCAGTTTAGACAAGAGTTTGAGGTCCCTGGCTCACAGGAAAGTGCCTTGTGTAACGCATCGGAGTGCGTACACTCCAGCTTCTGTGCTCCTGGTCAGCAGGTGTGGTAGCATAGGGACAAGTCAAAAGGCATAATTTTGTATTTCAAATACAGAGGGAAGAAATGCAGCAACAGGTTTGAGTTCAGTTGGAGTCAAGTTAAATACTGAAGACATATGCTTAGCATGAACACAGACAGCATCTTGGTTTTATAGCTGTGCACTCAGAAATGTGACAAATTAATCACCACAGTATCGACCAGGGTCTATTTCCACAGTGTCTCAGGACAGAAATGCTGATCCATTTTAGCATAATTCACTCCTGGATACCGTTAGGATACGTATCAGGGAAGTTGGTCCCAGGTCGAAATTCATAATCTATAAGACACTATGATTATTAACCCTAATCAATGATCTACTTTCCAATTTCTACATTCACAGTGGATGAGGTTAAGCAATGAACAGGATGTACCATCCTACTCTGTGATGCTTCATGAATACAGGCCCTTGAACCAGGAGGGGCCTCAGCTCATGAGCAATGGCTGACTTTTATTCACCCATGAATTCTCCATGACAACAAACTTTTTATAGCCATGTCTTTGATATTCCCCACAGTACATCCCAGAACACAGGGAAGGCTCTGCCTGCAATGATTCCCCCTCCCCCTCAACGGCAGTCTGCTCCACTCCCCACGAGACGCCACATCGGGCCACGGTTTTCTTTAAAACCCTGAATTCTTTATTGAAAATATGCATACATAACACTTCTCCTACACAACATTACAAAACAGTACAATCACTTCTGTAATAACACATGTAATGCAAACATATTCTGGGAACCCTGGCTGCTTCAGCCCATTTTTTCGTCCCCGTCGGTCTCAGCTGGTGAATCCGCTCTGGCCAAGGATTTACAGCGTATTCACCAAATAATACAAACTTTCAAAGGATAATAAAAAATATATATGTGCTGCATACAAATGTAGAGCCTCTCTCCACCTGAGAGTGTCCACTCCGTGTGGGATTCAGCCTCAGTCTGTGGACACTGAAAGAGGATTGGTCTGTTACGCCTGGGGGGGCTCCAGCTTGGCGAGAGCTAACTTTGTGCAAGGGAGACGTGGGAACAGAGAACTCGGTGTGAAGTGGGGGCCATCTCAGCCTGTGAATGACATCGCTCGGGGCCATGTAAGTGTGCTTGCTTTCGAGTGTTCAGCCACAATGGTCAATGTGCTGAGGGAAAATTACAACACTTTAACACTGGTGGCTTCGATAAAGAGTGAAGCATAAAAGCACTTTGTTGTCTGTAATTTTGAAGACAAGGCTTTTTGACCATATTAAAAAATTTAAATTTTGTGGTGTGCACATTTATATTGCACGTATAAGTGGTAGATAAGTAAAATAAATACAAAAAATATATATAATAAGGAGACCCATTGGCAGGTTATAGTTTAATATGATAATACAGGGGAAAGGTCAAACAAAACAAGAAAAAAATGATATAATGTGAACAAAATAAGTAACAAAAATTCCATAAAAACAGACAGAAAAGCAGTCTTTTAAACATTTAATATCAGTCCATAGCAAATATTCATAACATACTGAAAAAAAACAGGAGCAAAAGCTTTTATAAGGTACTGCCACCACTGCTGTAGAGAGCTGGATGGAGGTGGGTATGAGGGACAGAAAAGGGATAAGAACTTTGTAGCTTGATTCATGGATTTAAGCTCACAATTGAATTCCTTTCCAATTGTTTGCCCCCCCCTCCACAGTTGCAGACCGTCAAATTGGTAACATTGAAACTTCTGCTTTTGCAGAAGAAGGGGAGGGTGTGTATGTAGAAGCAAGCATGTTTCCACCTGCCATGCTAGTGCTGATGAAAGAACAGTGTAAAATGCACCCCGCCTCTCCCCTCCCCCCCCCCAGAGAGTGAGAGACCCTGCAGATGCCCCCCTGTGACAGTGAGACCGTACAGATACACCCATCAACCTACAGAGACCCTGCAGCTGGCCCCAGCGGTAGTGACACTTAACAGATGCCCCGAGCAACCAAGCGATAAAAAAAACAACAACAAAAAAACCCTGCCATTGCCCCCGTGGCCCAGAGAGTGAGATTGTGGCTGACCCCTGCATGCAGAATTCTTGGATAAATTCTGTTGTTTCTTGCCTAACAAAACCCTAACTTGATGGTAAATGGTGAAAAGAAATGAGAAGAGCCCCGTTGTTGAAAAAGTCTACAAAACAGCTACAAAAGTGTTGTTTTATTTCACATAGAGGTGAATGAGGGCTTCAAATGACTCAATTCAGATTCTGTTAAAATTCTTGCAGTTTAAAATCCTCTATACAATTAAAGTGAGGCAAAAAAATGGCATGATCACCTAATGGTGAGAAAAATGCTGCACAGACACACACACACACACACACACACATACACCATGTGTATCGCACACCGCATCCATACACACGTCACATAAATGTACACACCACATGCACACGCACGACACACACTTAAGACGCCACACACACACATACATACACAATGGCTGACAGAGGAATGACAAGTGCTGTGCACAAATATAACCCCACTGTGGCGAATCCACATCTGAACTTCAAAAAGCATGTCTTCAAAATGCAACCACAAACTAGGAAAACTAGTTACCTCAGCTCAGTCGAGACCCACTTCCACCAGCAGACCCTGCCCCTCCCCCCAAAAGAAACACACACACAACCTGCTGATAATGGACCCCCCACCCCTACCCTCAACACCATAACTGCTGTAACCAATATGACCACCATGAGTCATGCTGCAGAAGGGGGGGGGGGGGTTTGGGGGATGGGGGGCTAGGAGGAAACAGTCAAGGGAGAGGGAGGGAGGGAGGAGGGTGAAGGGATGGCAGAAGTTTGAGCAGGTTTTTGTAATGAAAAAAGGAAGGAAATGAGCTTTCCTATCTGAGAAAAATAATTATCGCTAAAGCACTCCCATGGCCACTACCGAAGCCCTCTATTCAACTGTTAAATAATAACAATAATGCTATAATTATTATAAAAAAATCCAAACAAGCAACTTTGTTTGTGTGGGTTTTTTGCCACTATTTAACGCAATTGTATAGTAAGAAGCAAGAAAAAGGAAAGAAATTAGGAACCTCCATCCTCTCCAGAAAATTAAATAAGAAAAAAGTAAACACGCCGTCACCCCCCAACAAACACAAATGATGTATAACAAACCCCCCAAGTCCAATGGATGGGCTGTGGGAAAATTAGTCAGGAGGGGGTTTGTGGGAAGACGTCTCCAGGTCGTAGAGGAGGGCTGCGGACAACAGAGGCATAGGGGAAAAGGCGTGTGTTTGTGTGTGTGTATGTGTCTGTCTGTGCATGTGTGTGAGTATGAGAAAGTGAGGGTGTGCATGTGTTTGTGTGCTTGTTTGTCTGTCTGCATGTAAATGCGTCTGTGTGAGTGTGTGTGCGTGTGTGTGTATGTGTGTGTACGTGTCTGCTTTTGGGCACGCGTGTGAGACTGCAGTTTTCGGAAGGAGGACAGAGGCCGCAGCCTGGAGTCAGGTGTTTTGGGCGCGTCTCGGTGTAGCCACAGCAGGGGAGCTGGAGACCAGGCGGGAGGTCAGCCCAGGTTAGAGTGGATCAGAGGTGGGTCTCTTTGTTCTTTATTTTTTGTTTGTTTGTTTCAGTTAAGTCCAGAGATTCGTCTGCATTTCACTGTAACACCGATCTCCACCGCCAACCGCCACAGCCAGGGTAAAAATGGAACTAATTATTTTCCTTCTTTCTTTTTATTTTCGTTCTCTTTTTTATATCTTTTATATTTTGTCGTTTTATTTAGAGAAGTCTTCCGCTCCAAAATCACCATCAACTATCCATGCTACAGCAGTTTTCTGGGGAGAGATAAGAGAGGATCAGAGACTGAGAACAGACAGAAATATTTCTCTTTCAGAGAAACTTGCTCTTATGTTTTCCCCCTATTTAAGGATCCACAGCGAGAAGACACACTCTAAAGATCTGCTAAGAAACACCTAAATTAAGGGCGGGAATGTCTTGGTGCGACACCGTAACATAAAATTCAAACCTGAGGTGATTTTGAGCTTGCCTCCCCACACCATATCCTTAGCCTGGTGCTGTTGTGGCTGGCAGAAAACTGCCCTCGCCTGCTGCTTCAGGTGTGGAGTGCAATCGTTTGTCCCTGGTTTTTCCCCTAACATCCACTCAACGGGCAGCCTGTTTCGCTGTATGAGGTCAAGTAGTTAAATTACCGTTGAGCCCCTCCAGATCCTGCGTGTCCAGGAAGGGTGCAGGGCCCCAGACCCTGACGGTACCGTCGTCCGAGGCGCTGGCCATGAGGCCCGGCAGTGCTGGGTTCCAGCTCACACAGTTGACGGTGCGCGTGTGTCCGGTTAGCTCAGCGATGGGCAGTTCACTGCGCTTGTGCCAGATGTACACTTTATGATCTACAGCAGAAAACGGGTGGAAACACCACTGACACACTTCCATGGGTCTCTATATGGCAAAACACCACTGACACACTTACATGGGTCTCTATAGGACAGAACACCACTGACACGTATTTATGAAAAACATCACTAACACTGTCCAGTCTTTAGGACAGAATTGGCAGGGGGATTGGGTGGTGCTTTAGAACAGCTGTAGTGAGAAACGTTGTTAGGCAGGTGGATAGGGCGGGTCTTTAGAACAGCTGTAGTGAGAAATGGTGTTAGGCAGGAGGATTGGGCGGGGCTTTAGAACAGCTGTAGTGAGAAACGGTGTTAGGCAGGGGGATTGGGTGGGGCTTTAGAACAGCTGTTGTGAGAAACGGTGTTAGGCAGGGGGATTGGGCGGGGCTTTAGAACAGCTGTAGTGAGAAACGGTGTTAGGCAGGGGGATTGGGCGGGGCTTTAGAACAGCTGTAGTGAGAAACGGTGTTAGGCAGAGGGATAGGGCGGGGCTTTAGAACAGCTGTAGTGAGAAATGGTGTTTGGCAGGGGGATAGGGCGGGGCTTTAGAACAGCTGTAGTGAGAAACGGTGTTAGGCAGAGGGATAGGGCGGGGCTTTAGAACAGCTGTAGTGAGAAATGGTGTTTGGCAGAGGGATAGGGCGGGGCTTTAGAACAGCTGTAGTGAGAAATGGTGTTTGGCAGGGGATGCCTTGCCTTCGCTCCCGCTGGCGATGAAGTCTTCATTATGGCCACCAAAGCACGAGTGGATGGTGTAGAAGCCCTGGGTGACGCCCTGGTACTTTCTTACCAGCACGCGGTCCTGCAGGTCCCATAGATGCACTCCCTGCAGGCCGTCAGTACAACCATTTACAAACACCACCTGATTCCCACCAGCAGGGGTTAGTGGATTGCCCACATAAAACCCCCTCACCCTAAACCCGGGGTGGGCAATTCCGGTCCTGGAATGCCAGTATGTGTACAGGTTTTTGCTTCCACCAACTACACTGGCTAAATTAGCTAATTGCCTGTATACACCAACACTGGTTCACTCATAGATTAGATCACGGTAAAACATTTCTTATAAGGACACAAGAACAGTCTTCGGCTGTCATTCACATGCGTATCAAGAAATTTAGCTAAAATGTCAGGAGGCGTAAATGTTAGGGCTAATTAAGTAATTAAGGACAGAAGTTGACAAGAACCCCAGAAAGGGAGGACCTTGTTGCCCATTTCTGCCCTAAACTCCCCTTTCAGGCTCATATGGTACTGAGAGCATTGACCAGATTGACACTGATGTGAGATAAGCCCTCCCAGTCTCCAGAGAACAGTTTTACTAATAAACTAATTCCAAGTTAAGTGTAATTGGATGTTCCAATTAGCAGCAATTCAAAGTGGAAGATTGTCTCATGGTGCATCAGTAAATAACTCAATGTTGGCTAGATTGTCCAGGAACCAAGCAGATTGCAGGACATTTTAGCAGAAGCCAATCACAAAAACTTACTTTCTATACGTAGAAGCATAGCTTACCTGAGTTGCTACATTTAACAAAGCTAATCTTCCATTTTTTGAAACAGTGAAAGACATTATAGGATGATCCTCTTGCACTCTGCAGAAAACAAACACAACAATAACCCATTTTAGCCTTTTTCAGCCTGTTTGTCTGTTTTGGCCTGCATCAGTCCATTTCAGTTAGTTTTTGCCGTTTTCAGTAAGATCCAGCTCATTTTAGTCTGTTTAAACCTGGTCCAGTCTCAGAGTAGAAACGGCGGTACCTACATGTTTCTGTCGGTCAGGTCCTCAAAGTTGTACCCACGGATACGCTGGTGTGTATCTGAAGCCAGCACTGTTCTGCCGTCACCCAGGCACCACAGACACTGAACCCGCACACCCTCCCAGGAGTCCAGCAGGTTGCCATCCAGATCCTACAAAACACACATGTTAGGCCTCATACTAACACACTCATTATATCACACATGCATTTGAACCAGTAAATGTTCCGGAAATTTTCTGTGTTGGCCTCATGCATATACTTTGCAGGCCACGACTTCCTGATGTACATTCAAATGCAGAGGGGCTATAGTATCATTTGTAAGAGTACCTAAAAATAAGATATCAAGTCTTTTCATGTTGTTGGATCACAGGCATCAGGAGGTCATGGCATGCAAAGGATATGCAACCAAATATTAAATATGATGACTTTATTCAAAGGAGCTATATGTAACACATTTACTGTACTAAATCATAAAATTACCATATGTCATGTCATCAGAGATTAAGGAAACAAGTCGAAATACTGGCTTCTCCAACAACAATGCTACAGCCAGTATGTTCTCCTTTGAAATTTCCATTCCGGGTCAGAACGTCAGTTTTTGTTTTGGCCTGTATGATTCACTATTCTCTGAGTTGACTCCACCCACTGCCCATTTTGACACCCCGGGTTGCCAGATATGAAACTAATTGGCACACAAACACAGCGCGCTGCAGCCATGGAAGCAAGCAAACGAACTGGATCAACTGAGATTGTACTAGATTCTACCCAACCTAAAAAGCCTTGTCCTCTTTCGAATAAGCTCCAAGACCAGAGCCGTGCTAAAACACGGGTAAATCTTGGAGTTGCATTTGAAAGATAGAGACAGCATAGAGCTCAGAAGGATTTTAAGATGGATGCCGAGTTGGCTAATTTTCTCCTGAGCAGGTAAGCATTGCGCTTCAGATAACATTAGCTAACCTTAGCTAATTTATCACGGCGACTAGCTAGTTATCCATCTTATCTAATGCAAACCAGATACCTGTTTTAGAAGAGTTTATTCAATTTTGTGAGTGAATCAATAAATGTGTTCAAATTTCGCTAGCGTTAGAATGCAAACCAGATACCTGTTTTAGAAGAGTTTATTCAATTTTGTGACTGAATCAAAAAATGTGTTCAACTTTCGCTAGCGTTAAGATTTTAGGGAAACGATGTAGCTAACGTTAGCTAGCTAGCGTCTAGGTAAGGTATTCTTTGTTTCGAGGCTAACGTTAGCACGTTGTATCATTCCAACAAAGGAAGCTGTCTGGGGAGGAGGGGGCGGGCGGAGACAATTCTCTCCAATATTGTGAATTTGCAGTACCTATTTTAAACGCTCGGTTGTCAGTGTTACATATAATACCTTTAAGTTTATGTTCATTTGTCCAATTACTTTTCGTCCCCTAATGACACAATTGCTAATATGAACGATTTACGTGCAAATTCGTTCTGCACACGTTTCAGGAATGAGGCCCTATGTCCCTTCTCAATGAGATTTAATGGTTAAAAAAAGGGATAAATAGATTAGTTCTAAAAGCACAGACAAGCATTTCCTTCTGAACTTACACACTGGTAGAACTGGCCCCTCTGGCCCCCTGTGACAAAGCGTTTGGCATCTGGGTTCCAGGCCACACTGGTCAGGCTGTCTTCGTGGGACTGACTCATCTTCGTCCGCAGCTCCCCTGTCTGGCCACCAGGGGGACACAATGATGATATTGAATGGGTTTAATGCAATCACAAACCTTCAATTTCACAGGTCATACCTTTAACTCAAGATATATGACAGTACTTTCAAAAGGGGCAATCCAAAAATTGAGGGGGAAAAAAGCAATGGTATGTGATGTACAAGAATAGTGAAATTTAAATAATATGCTTTTTGCATAACATACAAAAAACATATTGATCAGATTTCACAATTCAGTTGTGATGAATATTCAAACTGCATTAGTGAATGTTTGACTTGATAACATGGGTATTAGTTCTTCATAATCACAAACATGAATCACTGGAATTTATCAGTATGCTTTGGCCAGTCAAATGACAATTATGCTCAGTATTTTAGACAACACACACAATCATCAATCACTGGAATTTATAGCAGTAGGCTTAGGGTAGTCAAATGATGAGTTAATGTACTATGTTGTCTAAAATATTAATATAGCTGAAAATTTTGCTATACTTTTTTCTACTTATTTTTTAATTTTATTTTTTTAATAAACATTTTTACACTCCTGAGTATTTATAAATGGCCAACATTGTAATCAATTATTTGCTAACTGACTTCCAGATTAAGCAAACAGATTCAAGGTGATATATCTGTTTAAAGGGATTATTAAAGGGGTTTATTTTCTAGAGGGTTTTGGTCTGCGATGAAGAAGATTTTAGGAACAGAAGTTTATGACAACCTGTGGACTTTATGATGGCTGGTATTGGGACATTTGTGAGTTTGTGGTTTAAGGGAAGAAAATACACCTCAACTAACTCCAAAGTAGCATGTACAATGACGTTAGCTTTGCTATTTGAATGAGCTTATTTGTTATGCCAGTCATACTCTGAAATAGTAGAATTATATACCGTAATTTCCGGACTATAAGCCGCTACTTTTTTCACACACTTTGAACCCTGCGGCCAATACAACGGTGCGGCTAATCTATAGATTTTTACGAGCTAACGGCCTCCAGGGGGGCGCTCTAGCAGGAAGCGCAAGAGCGAGACAGAGATAATGCGCCGAGGAAGACGCTAGTTTGATTGTGTTTTGAACAGCCGTTTTGCGCATCATGCACACACCCTCATCATGGAAAACACACGAAGAAATGCATATGATGCAGCTTTTAAGTTAAAGGCAATCGATCTGGCTGTCGAAGAAGGAAATAGAGCTGCTGCAAAACATTTTTAGGAAACGTGCCTGATTATTACAACGGTATTTGCATTGGGTGAACGCGATCGCGATCGCATAGCAAATAGGCTACAGTAAAAAATAATAATCGGTCATCAGAAAAACTACCAATAATAGGCCCACAAAAAAATAACAATTACGTAGGCCTACTGATCGACATTAGATTCATTTTATTGGGCTATTCAACAACGCGATAGGGCTACTTACTTTTTCCACCTCGCTGGTTTAACTTGCAGGGCGAACAGGCTAATCCGTTTTGTTTTTTTCCTTCGTTTAAAAGTTTATTTTTTATTTTTTTTAATCCTGCGTTGTTAACATAGTAACGGATGCTCGTTTTTTTTATAAAGCAACATTTAACCAGGAAAACATGACATTTCAGTGCAAATTATGTCAATATGTCATTTAAATGTGTACATTAATAAAATAATAAGTTTAACCGACTAGTATTTCTGGTGCCGACTAGCGAGGGTAGCAACGTTGAATCGTCTAGTCGACTAAACGCGCACATCCCTACTGTGTATCATCTTTCTGTGTACGTAAATATCTCATGTTACAACGTGGACACCTGCGGCTTATAGACAAGTGCGGCCTATATATGTACAAATTTTTTTTTTCTTCTAAATTTCGTTGGTGCGGCTTTTATTCAGGTGCGCTCAATAGTCCGGAATTTACGGTAGTCACAAAATTAACTTTTTTAGTATCCTAAGGACAAGAACAGATTTGGGCAAGAATGATTAATGATTTTAATTAGGCGGCTCCATCTTCATGGAATAAGTTACCAAAATAAATAAAAATTATTTATACTGAAAATAATAATAATTTTAAAAAAACAAGATGCAAGCACTGCAAATCAATTTAGACTACATTATTTTATAGTCTTTGTTTTAGTCTCAATGTAAATATGACTTTATTTATACAGTGGGGTGCAAAAATGTGGGCACCCCTGGTAAAAATGCCTTTTACAATTAACCCCTTCGCGCAGATGGCAAATTTGGTCAATTCTCACCTATTTAGGGTGTGCTCTGTTTAAGGCTTTATAACTCCAGGTGTCAGCATCACAGAAACTTGGCAAATGGCTTAAATGAAACAAGACAGTTGTACCATTTACAATACAAACTTTGTATTTGTTTATTTACATAATATAAGTCAAAATAAAGTGCCACAAATGCTAGGAAACTTTGGAAAAATGCCAAATAAATAAAGTTTTTCTTTAGTTTGCAATGAAATACCAAGAGCTACATATGTGAAGCAGGTAAATCTACATTTCCTGGATCATAACACGTCACGAGTGTGCAAAATATGAGGATGATATGTAATAACTAGTAAAGATCTATGATGCAAAATATAGGCAGTGTACCCTGTTGTCCATTAGTGTCTCCAAATCTATCCAAATGGCTAAATTGTGCACTGTTCTAAATCATAAAATAATAATATATTTAACTACAAATCAACTGTTTTGTATAATAAAACTCACTTTTGCATAATTTTCAAGTGGGAATTACTATCTTTTCATCAGTAGTGGGGTAGATATCTATGGGTCCAAAACCCTATCCAATACAGGTCATAAAATGAGCTTTGTCCATTATAAAGCATATACAATTTGCCCCTTCTGATGGTTTAAGATGAAAACATTGATATCACACTGCTACACACACCTAAATATGTAGCCTAATCATTCACAGTTGTACCTCAATAAAAATAACTTTTTCCTGTACTCTACAATATGTATTCTTTTGCCCTGGGATCACATTTTTCTGTAAAAAATGTATATATATATATTTTTTTTAAATCTTCCCATTCATAATGACTCCAAGAAATTTTACATTCATCTCGCCGATATCACAGCACAGTAAAATGGAATGAGTATTTTCCATGTCTTAAGTGACAAGTATAGCCTAGGAAGATACAAAGCCTAAAGCCTATATTATGTACAATGGCATTACAATAAAATAATATTCCACCAACAGGAAAATGCTGCCAAATGTTCTAGCTTCAATGAAAGTCGGTACATCAAACATAAAACATGACTGAGCAATGAATACTTACACTACAGTGTGTGAAATGCACTCAAAATGCGAAAATAACCATATCTAACATAGCCTACTGGACAAGACAGTGATCGAGTGGAAACTTAAATATGTAGCCAGTGAGAAGTAACGCATATTACAAGCAGTTTTTTTTTTTTTCATATCGAGGACGAAAAACTCCTGCCAGCGAATGCGTTTTCTGAAGCTGTTTGCGTCATAGTACACTGCCTGGCCAAAAAAATTGTTTTGACAACCTTATGCGACGTCACAACATGTTGCATTCATTTATGGTCGAGATCTTATATTGACGACGGAAGAGTCGAACCACTCCGTAAAGTCTTCTCCAGCACATTCCAAAGACTCAATGGTGTTAAGGTCAGGACTCTGGTGGCCAATTCATGTGTGAAAATCATTCCTCATGCTCCCTGAACCACTCTCTCACAATTTGAGCCCGATGAATCTTGGCATTGTCATCCTGGAATATGCCCATTGATGGGATAACCTGGTCATTCAGTACATTCAGGTACTCAACTGAATTAATTGTATTGCTGCATAACGTTGCTGAGCCTAGACCTGACCAATTGAAGCAACTCCAGATCATAACACTGCCTCCAGAGGCTTGTACAGTGGGCACTATTGCATGACCGGTGCAACGGCAACTTTTTTTTTGGCCAGGCAGTGTACATTGACTACAAAAATTTTAGTTTATTATTGTTCAAAGCATCCCAGAAAAAATTGCAAACACAGTTGAAAATGATATACTGTCCTCTATTGGATAAAACAGTTGTGAATGAAACCGGAATGGCGTGAAATACTTCAGAGCTGCAGGTAGGGCATATGGGGGATCTGCACGCATAGATTCCACATAGTGTTATAACGTGCTAAACTGGTGTGTATTTCTCAAACAGATTGTCCAAGACAATAAATGATTTTTTAAAGGAATTTTGAAAGTAACATCTCTATGTGTAAAACCAATGGCAGAATTGTATCTTTATTTCATATTTAATAGCAAATATTTATAGTAGAATGATGTGGTATAATGACAAAATAATTTTACAAGTTTATTTTGCATTTGAGTGAGCAATAATATAATCAGGCTATTTAAATGGACTTGCTACGGGAAAATAGTGACACTTAGAAACTCTGTATTTGGCAGAGTGGTCACAAATCATGTACCAATAAAGATAAAACACAGAGTTTGTGGTTTCCACTCATAGTTTGGCTGCAGGAGCAACGAATGTGTCAGTTCAGCAAAATTTTGCCGCCGGCACGCACCATGGCCACTTGGCATCTGCGCAAAGGGGTTAATATCTAAGTGAATAGAAGCTAAGAATAGAAGCTAACCTACCTCTAAATGGTACAAAGTTAAAAAAGTTATTTTAATTGTTTACAGTTTCAAAATAATAAAAAAAGGAAAAAGTTTGGGAATCCTTCTGGATTATTCTTTGTTACTCTTTAAAAAGATGATTACTAAGGCCCAGACCCAGGTGATTTACTTGTTAGGGCTTCAATGGGCCAGGTGAATATAATTCCAGGGCTCAACTATTTATTCTGAAGTATGCCTTCTAAAGCATCCAAATTCAGTGGCTGTTCTGTCTGGTGTTAACAACCATGGGTTCCTCTAAACAGTTTTCCAAGGTTGTCAGAATCAACATAGTTTACTTCCACCAACAAGAAAAACGCTTTTAAAAAAATGTAAAAGAATTAAAAATTAAACATTTCAAACAACCTATTTCCACTGTCAGAAACATTATCAGAAATTTGAAGATAAATGGAACAAAAAGAGTAGCAGACACAGGTCTAGTTTTCACAGGACAACAATACAACGTACTTTCAACAACAAAGACCTACATAGCAGAGTTGCCAAAAAAAAGCCTTAAAGCATCTGAAGTATGCAAAAGAAAACCTTGAGAAGCCTGAAGCATTTTGGAACAATTTGCTTTGGACTGACGAAGCCAAAAAAAACAACTGTGGCCAACTGTTTGGAGAAAAAATGCATGGAGGTGGATCAATTAGGCTTTGGGGTTGTGTGGCAGTGGGGGGGGGGGGGGGGCACAAGAAATATTGTGGAGGTGGAAGAAAGAATAGATTCCACCAAATATCAAGAAATTTTAAAGGCTAATGTCAGTCCAGACATTGAAGTTGAAGAGAGGTTGGATATTCCAGATACCTCGAAATCAAGTATGAAGTACCTGCAGGAAAGACGGATGAAGGTTTTGAAATGGCCACCACAGTCCCGAGATTTGAATATTATTGAAAATCTGTGGAGAGATCTCAAATTGCTGTGCATGCAAGGAGGCCGAAGAATATTTATGAGCTAGAGGTGTTCTGCCGGGAAGAACGGCAAAAAAATCCAAAAGCAAGAATTGAAAGACTCTTAGCTGGCTAAAGGAAGTGTTTGCAAGCCATTATAATTGCCAGAGGAGGAGTTACAAAGTACTAACTGAAAGGAATTCCAAACTTTTGCACAGGGCACCTTTCCTTTTTTTTATTTAGAAAATGTACATTTTTTAAATAAAAAGTAATCTTGCTTTAAAATTTAAAATGTTTAACTTTTTACCATTTAGAGTTCAGGTTAGCAGCTTCTGTTCACTTAGGTTTTAATTGCAAAAGGCATTTTGACCAGGGGTGCCCAAATTTTTGCACCCCACTGTATATTTTTTTACTTACTTAAGTTTTGTGAAATTCTCTTGTTCAAATTGTTGTGATGTTTTGATGCTGCCTCCTTATCCAGGATCCTTGATCCATTTTAAATATGAATTAAGACTATCCTGGTTAAATAAACAATAAAAAATGATGACAATTTATTTATGGACAATACAGGAATTATGCAATTTTCTGTAAGTTAGTGCTAAATTGAAACTAAATGTTATTACAAAGTGACCACGTACAGTGCAGTCCAAGTATTTGGACAGTGACACATTTTTTGTTGTTTTGGCTCCGTAAAAGGGAGGGGGGGGTTATAAAAAGAGTTACAATTGCTACACGGTTCACCCGACATGGATGTAAACACCCTCAAGCTTAAAGTCTGCACATCAACCTCATACTCACTGTTCCATTTCAAATCTAATGTGCTGGAGTACAGAGCCAAAACAAAAAATGTGTCACTGTCCAAATTTGGACTGCACTGTATGTGCTGTGCACATTCTAATTGTATTCCAATTGATCATTGATAATTGTATAATAGACAGTCGTCTTTCAGCCAACAAACCCTTATACAAGGTTCTCCCCAGGTCTTTTTTGCAGAGTGGTGCTGGGGGGTGGGGGCTGGTAGATGATAGATGATGAGGACTACAAGAAAATAAATGTATTTATATAATTTAACTCCAAAAGAATATTAATATTAAGATAATATGAAATCTCAAACTTCAAGGTGTATGACTTAATTTATAAAATATTTTAAAAACGAGTTGGAAAAAGTCCAGACTGGGCTTAATGGCTACTCAGTAGGAGTGTAACAGTACCCAAAACTCTTGCTTTGTTACGTTCATTTTGGTGAACGGTTCAGTACAGCAGAAGAAAAAAAAATGGCCATTTTATTTAATGCACCTGCATTGAAGCAAGAACGTAATTGTTCGGCTTGCAGCATGTGCCAATGCGAAAGTTCCGTACCGAAGGAAAGAGAACATTTTTCCAACCTTGGCAAAATAAGCGGCAATTATTTTCTGAAGAGACACCCTCCCCGGCTTTGCAGAAGCATCTCTTCCCTGACTGAGCGCAAGTACAACAGCAACAAGATACTGGTGACACTGCTACTATTTTGGTTACAGTGGTGCAAGTGAGGGAAAAGAGTGACGCAGAGCCTCTTTTACATTATTTGGAAAGAATCCTGCTTATGGATTTCTTTATAGTCTTTATCTTAGTGCTTTTGACGACTAGATGTGACAAATAAGCGACCTTAGTTTTCTTTGCTTGTGCATCTGAGGACCTTTTTGTATATGCATTTTTTACAGTATGTGAACATTAATAAAATCATTATGTCTCGACTATGAAGGTTGACGCCTTTTTTTCAATCTGAGGTTAGCATTTTAACTTTTTCATAGTACAGTCAAGTTTTGTTCTTTGAGCCCAACGACTGTTATATACATTTTCACATGAGTATTAATACACATTCAGGTTGATATGCTATTTATCAAAAACATTCACTTCCCACTGTTGTTTTTAGGAGAAAAAAAATGTAAAGAAATGTATATGTGTGCAAGAGCGCTACCTGTACGTTCCACAGCCACAGTTCTGAACAGTCATCCGGGCCGCAGGCAATTAGGTAAGTGTCGTCAGGACTCCAGGCCAGGTACGACACCCCATAGGCATGTCCTTCCAGAGTCTTCAGCAATTTCAGCTGGTGAGTCTCCTGCCAAAATACAAACTACTTGAGACTAACAGTCAAAAGTACATAGATACGCATGTCCATATATTTTCTAATTTGTTTTCTAAAGCCACAAATCTAATGGATCTTCAGTATCCGTCTCCCCAAGCCTCTGTTTTTTGTTACTGAATATTTTTAATTAAAAGGTAAGCACGGTAAACTAAAATGCAAAACATCTGCTTGGGCACAAAGTAAATGTGGGGATCACAAAAAAACTACAGCAGGCTTTGACTTCAATAGATCAAAAAGCCTGTCTAAAATATTCATGTACTGCTAGTGCATGAAATAATGGAGGCTGTTTAAAATACAAGTACACCTAAAAGCAGAAAGAGGTGGGGATGTTGACAGTCAAAGATATTTCAACCAAGTTTAAAAATATGCAAGTTGCATCTGTAGCAGGAAAAAGTGTCACATTATGGGAAGCATTTAAAGTTAAGTTAGCGAAACAATAAAAAGCCAAAGAATGAAAACCTCGCGATACATAATATAGTTACTGCAACCTTTTAAGAAATTGAGCATTACTCTCAATTTGCAATAAATAATGTACATAAACAGGTTAAGTTCTTTTTGTTTTGTTTTTGTAAATAGCCCTGCATACATTTTCTCATCAAAAGTTTTACAAGAAACCAAGTTAAATAATGTCAAGAGGGACAGCTGAATGTCTGAAACTGATAAAGACCAAAATCCCTAAAGAACATGTTCACTTCTCAGGACAGAAGAGCTCAATACAGTCAGCTGCTGGTGTTATGAGACTGAAAGTGTTCCTTTTCACTTTCAAGAATACTTTACTGACACTTTACTGGGTGAGTTTTACTAAACAATTCTGGACATGTCAGTGCATACCAATATTACAATAGGGGGGAAAGCACAATCTCAGTTATCCATGCTAATCTATGTATCTTCTTACATTGAGTAACAAGACATCTTTTGCCATTAAACTTGGCAGACATCTTTCAATGTATGCATTTTCCCAGAGTTGTTACACTGAGCATGCACACAATTATAGATCAAGAAGCAGGCGGCTGATCCTCACGACAGAATTAAAAAATGAAGTTAAAGTTGAAACAAGGCAATTTGTTTTTGCTTTTTTATACTTTGTAGACTCTTGCTCCAAAGAGCACCCTTAAAAAAGGCAAATAATCATTACTATAACTTTTTCCCCACTGTAAATTAAAGTGTGTTATATTTCAAAGCATTTTTGATTGGCCTAGACAGTTTTTATGAAGGATGTTTTCGACATTCGATATTTTGTGCTTTCTGTGATTTCTTGGCAGTTTTGGATGGAAACTGTCAACCTTAACGCAGCCTACAGTGTGATTTGTACAGGCCTAAGCATTTTAACCACATTGCCAAATGCTAGGAGAAAGTGTGACAATGGATACAGATTCTACAGTTGTTGCAATCAGATATTTGACGCCCCGTTACAGTAACGTTGTCAGAGACAATAGTTTGTCAGTCTCTCTGTCCTATAAAGAAATTTTGCTCTGAGCTTTGTGTGCTCCAGCCCTCCTTACTTCGGGTTAGACCCAGTGAAATTGTCCAGGTAAGGAATCTTCTTCTAGTTTGCTGGTCCTGGTTGTTGAGCACCTAAGTAGTCCTCTTTTATATAGCCAGCCTGTAGTGGGATTTTCTTTTTTTACATTGTACAACACGTTGTGGCAAAAAAAACTTTAAAGGAATAAAAAAAGGACACATGGAAACCCCGTTTTATTATTTTAGTTGCAATTTGAGCCAAAAAAATAGCATGCCCTTTCTTTCCATGATGGACTGATGCGATTAAATACACCAGCCTATCAATGCATTTTACTCATATTTGTTGTTTTTTAAACTTCAAACACTTAAGACTTTTGGCTAAAGTTGTTCATATTATTTAAATTATTTCCTACAGCTGTGCATAAAATATATTAGTTAATGTAATAAATAGTTTAAATGATTTTGTTTTAAATGTTTTTAAAACACTGTGGGCCGGATTTACGAAAGGATTGCGACTGCTTTTCTGGCGCAAAAGTAGTCGCTACAAGGTCGCAATATCTACTAAAGTCACAATGGGTCAAAATCGCTGTTAGGATTTAATTATAATAACGTCACTCTGCAACTTTCCTTTTGATGCATACACTGCCTGGCCAAAAATAAAGTCGCCATTGCACCCGTCATGCATAGTGCCCACTGTACAAGTCTCTGGAGGCAGTGTTATGATCTGGGGTTGCTTCAATTGGTCAGGTCTAGGCTCAGCAACGTTATGCAGCAATAAAATGAAGTCAGCTGAGTACCTGAATGTACTGAATGACCAGGTTATCCCATCAATGGGCATATTCCAGGATGACAATGCCAAGATTCATCGGGCTCAAATTGTGAAAGAGTGATTTTCACACATGAATTGGCCACCAGAGTCCTGACCCTTAACCCCATTGAAAGTCTTTAGGATGTGCTGGAGAAGACTTTACGGAGTGGTTTGACTCTCCCGTCATCAATACAAGATCTCGGCCAAAAATGAATGCAACTCTGGACAGAAATAAATGTTGTGACGTTGTATAAAGCTACGACGACGAATGAGTGCCATAATCAAAGCTAAAGGCGATCCAACGAAATATTAGTGTGCGACTTTTTTTTGGGCCAGGCAGTGTAGTTAAATATGTTCATGCATATCTACAGTGAGCACCATAATTAATTGGACAGTGACACATTTGTTGTTATTTTGGTTCTGTACTCTAGCACTTTGAGTTTGAAAAGATACAATGACAATGAGGTTGAGGTGCAGACTGTCAGCTTTAATTTGAGGGTATTTTCATCCATATCAGATGAACCATTTAGAAAGTATAGAACCTTTTGTACATAGTCCGATTGAACTCTATGGACAAATAAGTCAGGAGAAGAAACCCTTCAAGTTATAGCCATTTAGCCAACCATGTGTTCCATACTGTTCCAGTGTAATTTACAGCTAAATCTAGTCCCACCCACTAATGCCCATAGAATGGGGGGACTATGTACAAAAGGTTCTATCCTTTCTAAACGGTTCATCTGATATGGATGAAAAGACCCTCAAATTAAAGCTGGCAGTCTGCACCTCATTGTCATTGTATCCTTGCAATGTGCTAGAGTACAGAACCAAAATAATAAAAAATGTGTCACTGTCCAATAAATTATGGTGCTCACTGTATACCTGGAGTTAACACGCTAAAACAGGGTGGAGATTACGTAAATTAAGCCAATTGAGTATTCCGTCTGATTTATTAAAGCATGCACTAATTGCGACTCTCCTCTTTGTGTGGGAATTTTTTTAACTTCTGAAAGTAAGCGGTAATTTATAGCCTATAGCTCACACACAGGATGCTGGAGAAAGGTGTCAGGCTGTAGCCCACTGAGCAAACCACGTCCAGTGAAATCCAGTGATCCTTGACAGACATGGAGATTAAGATGAAACGGGTTCGTCATTCTTGGTTCTCCTGTTAACGTTCAGTGGACATCCACATTAAATGATGTATCTGCCAATCTAGACCGAAAACCATAGCTGAACTATTGCTGGACTAAAATATAGTGTACATGTCAAATGATGTCTTCTAATTCAACCGTAAATCACAATTAAGAGTAATTTAAACAGTGCAGAGGCGAGTCTTAACATTCGTTCTGGCTACTCGGGGGGCGTCCCACAGGCAACACGGCTGATGTCGCCGACGTTCCACGAACAACGAATGGACGTGATTTTGCTTAGGGGGAGACCATATGCACGTCCTCAGCAGAACGAATACATCTTATAACGCGTTGCATTCAAAATCTTTTTTAAATGTTTCACACATGTTTCTATACTAATCACTTCTCATTTATTGTCAAATAATATGAAATTATAGGCTATTTGTTTTATTGAAAGGATGCAATACTTCTATTGAAGTCATCAGCTAGCAGTTAGTATAAAAACACAGTTTAAACGATTTAAGCACTTGTTGTGCCTATGTGTTCAGTACCTTCAGGCGCTCTGTGGCCTTCTCCCGTCACAAGTTCGTCACAAGTTCATCCCATCCCCCCCCATCCCCACGACAAGCTCATTTTGCAGGGAACTTTCCACCTGTTGATCGGTGTTAATATTCTTTCCTTAGTTGGACCACCACCTGTGTCTATTGCCTGCAGTAAGTTGTAAGAAAAAAGTTTTTCTAAAACTTAATTATGTAGGCGATGTGATGTGTCACTCCAAAATGTTCTTCTCACCGTTGGTGTTATATTCCTATGCTGTAATACTTTGTAATCTGGACAGGTAATTGTTTCTGACTATTTGTATGGGTGTCTCCTAAATTGCAAATGATGGCGTTTAGTTTCTTTGATTGCATAATTAAGACCAGTCATAGTAAATCGGTCATTAATGTCTCATTAACTGTGACCGCTACAGAGCCACAAAATAGTGAATGTTCTGCACTGCGACCGATTCCTTAGTAAAACCGTCCCTGTGATTTTTGCCGCTTTTTTCAGTTCTCCATGAATTATTTTGCCGTGACTTTTTCAGTTCTCCATTATTTACTTTGCCATGACTGCTTTGTGACTTTAGCCAATATTTCCCCTGACAAATACAGCCTTAACTGTGACAAGACCGCTTATAATGTACAACTTTGGGCTTGTTTTTTATTTATTTATTTTGTTTGTATTTTTAAAGCTGGGCACCTGCTTGGAAATGTAACAAGGGACCTTGTTTTTTTTTTTTCCTCCACATTTACTATTGTTCAAGAACAGTAGGTAGCTTATTAATTTACCTATTTCCACCCGGTCCGCAATCGCACTATCCACCCCCAAACTTTTCTTCCTTTTTGACCATGCACAACAAATAAGTCTGTGTACAGCCCTGATAAACATCTGAATAATCTGTGGGGAAACTACACTAAAACGCCATGATCTTTCTAGTGTAATTGTGTTACCATTATCATTACCTGTGGCTTTCTTGAAGGAAAACGTCTACTAAGAAAGGGTTGATAGTGGTTGTAAGCATAACGCTGTATACGGTATGCTAGACTGTTTAATCAAAATGTTTTTGGCATACATTTAAAATTTAAATCCGAGTGCCATTCCAATGCAGTGGAACTGCCCGTAAGAAAGCAGAACTATTGTATGCAAACTTACAGGGTCCACCTGCCATATAATAACCGTGGTGTCTTTAGATCCTGTTGCCAGTTTCGTGCCGTCATTGGAGAATTTGCAGAACCAAACTTCATTGCAGTGCTCCGTTAAGATTTGTTGGGTATAACAAGGGAATTGTTTCCTGTAACGGGAGATAAAAAGGACAAGGCTGAGTAAAGATGGGAGGATAACACCCAAAGCTGGAAAATTCAAACAGGTTGATTGCAGCATATCATTCACACAGATTTCACACAAATTTCTATATTCCTGTTATGAAACAGCACACTGTCTGATCCTGAAAACAAATCACATCCAACATTTTACACATGACTAGGTGGGAGGAAATATTTTTTTAATAAATAAATAAAAGGCCATCTCTACCACCCTTGACTGGGAAATTACAGAGACTGTAGAGATGGGTGTGAGAGACAGAGGGAAGAGAAAGCACAGAGAGGATGACGATGAGGCAGAGGATGAAGCCAGTGATTTTTCCAGATTTTTCCTGATTAAACAGTTATGTACCTTTTTCCACACTCTAAAGCTCTCAAGGGCCACATAGCTTTATTGCTGAACATTCTCTCCTGTTATCGGCTGTCAGAATGCAAAAGCTCTTGATGCACGTGCTTATAACATAGCCAAGCCTTTTGTGTTTGGTTGAGACATTCAGTGTCTGAAAATCTGGAAAAATCACATCCCTGAATATGGGGATGTGAGGGCGTACCGGCTGCAGACGTGGTCCAGGAGAAGGGACACAGAGTCCAGGCTGCTGTCCAGCTTGGTGTTGTGGTAAAGGCAGCGGTCTCTCTGCAGCTCCACAGCTTGCCGCAGCAGGGTCTGCAACCTGCGGGGGGGCAGCATGACGGAGGGGGGCAGGTACGCTGCGGACACACAAACCAGACCATCAGAGGAGACGTTAAACTCAGGTCCTGATTCACTGTGGTCACTGCAGATACTGTGGAACTAAACTTATCGCACATAGTCAGAGGGGTGGGGGTGGGGCGGTCCTGGAAAAACTCACCACCTGGCTCTCTCAGTCTGGCCTCGTAATAAACCCCTGGTTTAACTAGCTTAATTATTCCCTCCTTCTCTACCTCAGCTGATGTGCGGTGAGTGTGAGCGGTACAATATGCCTGTCACTCATCGCTCAGGTGGTTGCTACACGCTGTTGAGAATTTTGTCTTTCTTCTTGGCATTCAGCAGAAGAGATGGATTATGACTAAGCGGGCCATTTGTCGCACAGGGCCTGTAATTGCACATTATGTTACACTATGTCCCAGAAATCCCAGAAAAGCTTTATGAATGTAAGCCACTTAGGCTTGGAAATTCTCCCATTAAAACATATTAGATCATGGGCCAGACCCCCATCGGCACTATCTTGGTGGACAATGTCTCAGTGATTTTTGTAAGGTCTAATGTAGCAAGAGCTAATAGCATGGCAGCATTGGTAGTTTTCTGTGTGCCATTAATTTCACACCTCCATTCCACCTTTGTAAACATATATTACACCTTGATACAAAATAGTCAGTATAGAACAAGATTTTACACACAAAATGCCATCCCATCATGTCATTGGAAAGTTTAGAGTCAGAGCTATCAAACAAATAATTATTGTGGAATATTTTGCCCAACTAACCTTTGAGCTATTTGTCTGTATTACAAGATGAAGACCTCTATTTATATATTTACCGATATTTAATAAACAGTTCACTCTTGGACTTCTTCACATTACCTTTCAAATGATAGATGTTTTGAATGAATGCGATTGTATACCAGCTACATCTTTTACATGAGCACCACCACTCATTCTGTGGCCAACTTTCACTAGGGATTTGTACACAGGATGCCCAAACTCTAATACACCCAAAATACCACTGTGCTCACAGGAAACAAAGTTTGTTAGAACATCTCTATATCATAAATGTGATGTGCTTGTCAGCTACTCAAAGACTTCTCACCTGCTGAAAGGAATAAACAAATAAAACTGATGTACAATATGAAGCATTTACATTTTCATGTGTCTGTTGTCACATCTGTTGTCAGTTGCAGATTTAAAAATTTTCTTTGAATACATGAACATTTACATTTCATCTTTGTCCCCTCTTCTTAATGACATCCTAGTGGAACTTCCCAGGTTCAATATTAATATTCAGCCTAATCTCTTTCACCATCCTCTGAATTTGATGAATGGCTATTCGTTTTTGATTCAGCTCTCATCAGTGCCAAGCAAACACATTTTAGTGTTTCACTCTTCCTGGTACATTTACATGCCAGCAAATCCAAACTGACTCTGGTGCCGTTTGATCCTTTATCTGAGCCTTGGCAACTGTTTAGTACCCTGAACTTCTTCCATCTTCCAGCCCCTTCCAACGGGACTTGGGTGTCTTCGGGTCCGCTTCTAATGATCTTTTCCTGAGCATGTCGCGTTACAGTCCGTGCAAGGTGACAACTGGCTTTGTTTATTTTGGTCTGCACATGGTGACTTAAGGGCTCAGTACACTTCAAACAAAGAAAAATTTGGCAGATTCTGGAAGGCTGTTGAACTGCTGTAGAATACGGCGCTGGGAGCAAATGTCTATATGCTCACTGCGACTTGAGGTCTGTTCGATTAATGACGCTTCATGCCAGATGGGGGAGCAACCAATCAAGCGGTGGAAGATGACGGAACAGAAAATTACGATGATTAGAAACTCATAAGTTTCGATATCACACTCATTGTCTCAATGTGCTAATGCATCCATTATGCAAATGCAATCAATGAGGCTCCGGGAGGCGATAGATAACGATTCACAACGTGCAATAGAAATACTTTTGGCGACTATGGGGAGTCTTTGAGGTGAAAAAACAAAACGCTAATCAATACTTTCATAGGCTAATTATAACAAAATATGCATTTGCAGTACTGATATGTTGAAAGTGTCATGGCAGGATCGAAACTTTTAAAAACACAATGCTGATCTGCATGAAAATTGGTTACTTTAGGTTTAAGAAAAAAGAAGAAAACGGTGAGTAAAATCTATTCATAAAAAGAAAAAGGGAGTTTATTTAAAGATAGAATCTCTGTCTTTGTAGTCCCTGCTTCAGCATGTCCAGCCTCGAACTGATTCATCTTGTAAATGAGCAGAGTACATGATCTTGTTCCACACTGAAGTAACAAAGGGGCTGTACACCTTTCATGAAAAAGTACACACATTATACAAACCTCTGCGTCTGCTTAAGTGACAACTGCTTTGTGGCCTTGATGCCAGTCATCTTCCTCTTGTACACACTGGAGATCAGAGACTGCTTCACGTCCCCGACTTGTGATCTTGAAGAAATTCACATTTACTGTCACAAACAGCACTTCACCCTGCAATGCCTGTTGGTACTCAAGTGTCGCCCATTCAGCAGCCAAGCAAGTGATCACACTGCTTTTATTGTTGACCTCGCTGGAAAATGTTCTCCATTGTCTAACAAGCTGTGATGTTCAGTTGGTGTCCTTGCTCCTCAGTTTTTTTCAGGTGCTTTTATGTTCTTCCTGGTATGCGTCAAAGATGATGTCAATCTCCTCACTCTTATTGCCCTCTCCCAGTGCCATTGACAGGACAATCTTTGCAAATGTTTCATTGTCGTTTATTTTTCTGAACCAACTGTATACCAGCAACAGTAATTTCACAATGCTCTGGTATTTCCTTTGCAACTGGGACATCTTCCTGTCAGTATAAGAAAGTTGCCTTGTGGGTTTTTGTTCAACATTCTTAAGAAGAAAGCTTTGCTCTCCAATACTCAATATCCTCAGGTTCAAAGCAACATCCCAAGGTGCTGCTTCTGCAGTGGCATTGCTAATGAGGTTGTGGTTCTGTGAAAATGGATTTAACCAACGGTGGATGAGGCTTGTGAGAACTTATTGATCTTTCTGAACCCTTGATCGCCGAATATCTGCATGGTGAAGATCTGTTCTGTTGCCTTGCACTATATCTCTTAGTTGTCTAAAGAATGCACTCTGGTTTTCTCAAGTGGAAAATGTGTGGGAAAAATGAAGAGACCATACACATTACACAATGCTGCAATACTATCACATTTTTCAAACTATAGGGATATAGAATAAGGTTGGGTGATATCCATTTTTTCATACCGTTAAAACGTCCCCAGTCTCCCGCCAGAAAGTGGATGCATTCCTCTCTGGAGGAATGCATCGCTAATAAAGGCAGCCCTCACAAGTGTCTCGTGACATTTTATCAATATTAGCCATAGTTCGGGCATAGTGATCTTGTGGAATAGACACATTTATAAGCTTTATTATAGGCTAATTGTGCTTTTGGGAAACAGGAATTAGAAGACTGCTTTTGCTCTCTCCAGGAGAGGGAAAGACGTGAACACTAGAAAATAGCATGTCCGTGTGCGAACAATCTTATTTCATGATTTTCCGACTACCTCATGAAATTGAAATGAAACATGCAAAACAATAACCACGGGAGTAAAGCAAAGTTGTCTTATTAAATTGGCCAGTTTGACCTACATTTTATTGTATAGTATTATAATTACTATGCATTAATCGCACTTCAGCCCATTGTCCAATTAATGCCCGCTCGGGAGAACAGAGAGAGAGACGTGGGAAGTAAAACAAAATGTTTCTTGGCAACCCTAGAGAGAATGCGTGTGCGCCATCAGACTTTCAACAGGGAAGCGGGTCTTCATCACACGCATTGTGCACTGTACCTTTCCCTCTTCATATTAGCAGCCTAAAGATATCATTAAGGTAGGCCCCCTAACTTTGGGGAATAGACAGACGATGAATTACACCGGGTATTCTTCAATTATTTGCATTCAGCATTGTCTATTTAATGCAGGCCAATTATTTAATCTGCCATGCCTTTATTCTCCGACAAATAGCCTAAAACATTTTTGGATGTGTTGGGTTCTCAGCCTCTATAGCCATTCGTAATATTCCATTATGTGTTAGGCAACAAACAGATTTATGTAATCGTCCAGGGAAATGCAATAATTTCATTCTCTTTCAATCGGTGTTCATGCAATATAAAAGAACAAGCAGTTTATTAGGAAAAGAAATGCAGGCTGAGGCCTCTACAATCAAATTTTGTTTGGCCATATAATTAAAGAAGAGAAAAAAGAATAAAGTTAAAAAATCCAAAACATTTATTATCACAAAGAGGCTATTAATTCAACAATAATAGCGTGAAAACAACCTTGCGAACAACAATAACCACAAAGAATTTAGTAGCTTTTAGGCGGAATGAACGAACAGAAACACAGTGCAAGTTTGTATAGCCTAATAGGCTAAATAACAAAATAGGCAACCTCAAGTGCAAGTGCAGCAGCACAAAATAATTGTTAAAATGAAAACACAATAAAAAAATAATTTAAAAAGCAGAATTAAATGAAAAGCAATGACAGGCCTAGATATGCTTTTCAAAATCAACTAAAATAACAAAGAGAAAAGCTTGGGCTATAACTAAGCCTAATATAGATATTCTATATATAGCTATTCTACACTCTAGGCTTTTTATTTTGGGACAAGGTCCCCGGCGATGCTTGTTGAGCTCGGTGCCATTGTTTGTTCTGGTGTTTTCTAGTCAAATAGTCATGTGCACACGTCACTCACAATTCTTTTGCTGATGTCAGATGAGATTAGCTAACCTTATCTATTGCGAGTGATATCATTAGAATGACCCCAGAGCAGTGGCAATAGGTAATTTAACCTACAACTTGCTACATTGTAAAACATGATAGTCTGTTGCATTTTTTGACCACAGTGGCATTGCGGGCATTTGGAATAGAATAGAGGATGGTGAAAAATGGGGGTTTTAAATGCAACAAGTGGCAATTGTGGCATAATTCTTTAGGTGGTATTGACTTGGAGATGGTCACGATTTTATATTATCGCAGGATACCGTAATAACACCGCACAACCTTAACATAGAACTTCCAAAAGTACAGTATGAGGCACTGTTCCCCCAAGGTTCAGGTTGAATAAAACTAATAGAACATCTTTCAGGTAAATGCAACTCTATGCTGCAATATTACCTATTCATTGCCCCGTTATACTGGGCTGTGGAATGTGTGTGTGTGTACATGTGTGCGCTATTCACTCACTCTGCAGTTTGTCAAGCAATCTACAGCGGGAGCCAGTCCCCTTGCCCTCCCACTCAGCTTTGGCACGCAGGTCCTCTGCATGGCTACACATCAGGTACCTGAGGACATTGACCAATCACAAACAAGCAAAGCACAGGTGACAATAGCATGACGGCCAATCACAAACCAGCAGGACAGAGATGACATCAACAGCAGGGGCAAAGGGCACGGAAATGGGCCTGTACTAGTTAGAAAATGCCAATAGCGGGTTAATTAATTATATTCAGTGCCGTCCAGAATTATATGCTCCCTCAATTAAAATCAACAGAGAACGCTGGTTAAAATACATGACAGCTTCAGTTTTATTAAACCCCTTAAATAATAGTGGAAATCGATATGGTCATGTGTTTAGCCTTTTGTTTTTGTCATTGCCAGATTTATGAAAGTCAACACCCTTTTGTCTCATTTAGTTTGTGTGTCCTCAGACCTACCCTATGTTGAAGGATGACTAAGGGAGTGTATGTCAACTCATATTTATATCCACAGTGAAGTAGGAACTTACGGATGATATATTGAGTTCCTAAAGACTCCTAAAGTTCCTGCCAAAAATTGTGATGTTTTTCAGAAGAAGTATTTATTCCTTGATGAAGAATTTTTTATTTCTTTGAACAATTTTAGATCCATCAAAGTTTAGATATGTCTCATATTTTGAGCGCAAGATCAACCTGATAAAGAACAACCATTTTCCATAGCCTTTTTGCTCATCTTTACCAAGGGTGCCAACAATTCTGCAGGGCACTGTACACATAAAGCTGGAAGGGGAATGCAAAGGGAGGGAAGGCATAGTATATAAAACTGTAGGAGTGGACATGGCATCTAATGTTAAATCTGGAAAAGGGGCATATAAAACTGGAGGCTGAGTGGGCATGGCATATAAAACTGGAGGCATAGTAGGCATGGCAAATACAACTGGAGAAATGGGAGGGGCTTATAAAATTGAAGGAGAATGAGGGGCATACCCGCTGAGGACATGGATTCGCTCTGTGTTGTACTTGAGTGGCGTGAGCTCCCCTCTCAGGACCTGCAGTGCTTCCAACACCTTGCCATCCTCCAGGTACTCCAAATACTTCTGCTGCAGCAGCAGGAACTTCATCCGCTACAGGAAAGAGAAACGTTTCACTAAAGATGAGCGATAAATCACAAGCTTACCAACAGGCAAGTGAAAAAACACACAAGTTTCACTACAGGAGAAATAAAAAACACACTTTATACTACAGGTGAGAGAGAAAACATGCAAGTTCAACTACAGAAGAGAAAACACTTCCACAACAAGAAAAAAAATGTAGGCTACACATGTTCCACTCCAGGCATGAAAACACCTACACACTGTTCAATCTGTTAAATATGACCAAATAATAATAATAAAAAACACTGAAATCACTGAAAATGTTTTCTAACATTGCAGATAGTTACCTCCTTTCACATGCCTTGGGCAAACAACAATCATTTTAATGAACATACTGCTATAATTATTGCCAAATCCTTTTATTTAACCAATGTGAAAATAAATTGTCTGCAAACATAAAATAAAAGCAAGTTGATTTGGCCACTGGATTCATTTCTGCCATTCTATGGTTCAACCAAGAGAGGGCTCACAGCATCAGCTTTCATTGCTATAATTTGGGTAGCGTCGGTTTAAATAAAAATACGGCAGGTTGAGAGAAAAAATATTTCGAGTTCTGCGCATCCCTGCTCGAAACTCTTGACGGGCAGGGGGGATTGGGCGGCTACTCATTATTAGTGGGCCACTAATCTCTATGGTAGGGGAAACGCTGCATGTGCTAAAGTAATCTGTTTGCATGACCTCCTCCTACTATTTAGACAAATTTAGCATATTCATTCAGCGAACCTGCAAAAATGAAACATCCACGTATCTTTCAATTTTAGCACACGCAATCCACTATACACCTCATTAGTCGATCATCTCGGATGATTTTTTTTGCAGGTGGTAACAGTATTACACTCTTTACTTTCTACATTCAAACCTTAATGAAAATCGACCCCTTACGAGTCCCTTCCAACAGGTTGATGCCTTGATGCGTTTGGCTACCTCCCAGATGGCTTCAGCACTGCCTTACTGGAAGATTTTGCCAAACTTATAAGGACTTTCCCCTGGTCTAGATTAAGGTGCTGTGCGATGGCAGTGATGGTACCATATGTCACAGAAACCTGCTCTCTAGAAAGAACCTGGACCTGTTCAGAACATTTTGTTTGTTTATTGTTTTTCGTCAACTTTTTCTTTTTCATTAGCTTTGTTTAAGCATGGGATTGTTACAGTGAGTGGTGATTTAAAAACTGATATTTACATTTATAATTGTGATTAAATGCTATAAAATGTATCTATTCCTATGTATAACCTCTGGAGGCATAATTTCGCCATGCTTTGTTGTTACTTGAAGTACATCTTCTTGCTTTAGACCACAAATGCCAAATGCCCCTATACCAGCCAATGTAAAGCCAGCCGGTCATCAGAAACTTCTGTAAATATCCAAAATGTCCTTCATTGGACCAATCATAAACACATACTAAAACTGAAAGTAAACCAGTTACTGTGGCGAAAGGTTCTTCCACCCATTTAATGTGAGAGGATTGAACTTATGCAAGTAACATTTCAGCTATAAATCTCTCTGTCCAAGGAAAAAAAGTAGTCAGAAACGGTTCAAAGCTCAAAATACTTTTAAACTGTATGTAAACTACTCAACAGAAAAATTCAGAATTCAGCAGATTTGGCATTATAAAACTGTATGCTATCAAATGTGAAGGTGTACACACAGGCGATAAAATGGTCCCAGTTAGGATTGCACAATGTCAAAAGCTTAGTACTTTCTAACAACCGATCCTTTGTACTGAAACAGTACAAAAGGCAAAAAGGATGCTGCCATATTGATAAATTGTTATGATATATGTGCATTTTTTATTTTGGTCAGTGATAATAAGTATCAGAATGTACATCAAATAATTATCCATTCTGAAGAGGATTTTCAGCTTAAGACTGAATGCAAGGCATGATGGATCAAGCCTGAATAAATCAGTGTTCATTGGTGGTTTAAATATAAAATGGATTTCTTATCTTAAACAACACTTGACAGAAAATTAGCATTTTGCTAAACAGAACCAAGAAGCTTACATTCATAAAATGACATACAGTAGGACCTGAGATACGAACCGCGCCGGGAACCAGGTCATTCGGAAGTGAAATTAAACTTGGAAAGTGAAGTCAAAATACACAAATTTTAAGTTGAACCATTTATTGGAATGGTTACTTGCATTACGGCTCATGTTGTACCGATAAATTGTTTTATCTATAAATCTCACGTTAATAATAATTAATAACCGATAATCAAACCTGTCTATAGCCTAGTTCATAACTGGTAGCAAAAAATGCTACTCATCTAGTGTTCTCAAACATGAAAGCAAACTAAGTTTTTGTCAAAGAATAAGGCCATAGTTGGTTACAAAGGAACTGAAAACTACTGACCAAGAAAAAGCGCTAGAAAGAAAAATGGGGATCGTTGTCAGTTAAGAGAAAATTTAGGGGTGCTTCTCGTGATGTCAAAAAGCATGGCATCAACAAGGAGAGGCATAATTGAAAGGGGGATGAACATGTGGCTCCTGACTGCCCTGGACTGCTCATAGCACTGTTAATAAACAAATACATCTGGCAATGTGATACTACCGTTGTTTCGATTCATTAAGCCGCTTCCTCAGAAACTGATTGCATATTGCTAATTTTGTATGGACTTAATGCAGTGTTAAACAACAAGAGACCTTTCTTAGCAACAATTTCCTTGTCCTTGACTCTCCTCACTCTTCTTAGTAGCTCATCTTAGGTGTCTTTCTTGCTGAACAGCATGGTCATTCTGAGCAGTGTTGTGTGTATGTATACATAAGCAACACAAGCTGTTGAGCCGGCCTATTTCTGCTGCGTGATTGGCTGTTGTATTTCTCAGCATATAAGCTGTTATGACGTAGGCCTAGAAAAAAAGACAACTGAAAAAAAAAAGAAAAAAAAAACATAAATAAGACTAATTAAAATAACTTTCAAAAGGATTTTTTAATTTTTTTATTATGGCAAATGTATTTGTGACAATAATCACCCAGCCCCATGTCAAAGGTCATACTAAATTTAAGAATGCCTTGGCCTACATTTTAAATTCCACATTCTGGTTTTTCTCCTCAGAAGTGAAGATGTATTTGCGACAAATTGTACAGAGAGCTGCAAAAATACTAGCGTCAGGTCTGAAAAAAGAACTGGAGTCTAATTGCACAAAATAGAATCCATGGAGGATTTGCCTGAAGTACTTACAATTCTAGAAGGGGTTAATAACATGTCTGCCAGTTACACTCAGTGAACCAAGGTGGAAAAAAGTTAAACGTTCACACTGCCAAGTCAATTTGAACTTACTTTTATTATTATAAAAACACAATATTTTAAATAGCCTAAACTTTAATTAACAATTAGGCGTGTGTCTTCTAAACATTTGAGGCTCCATCTTACGCCCGGCACTAAGCGGCGGTAACCCAAACGCAATTGTCTTTGCTAGTTTCAGACTGACACAGTGGTCATTTTAGCATCCAGCACTCACGTTGTTTAAATAGCAAGTGAACTTGCACCCATAGGCAGTGAATTGGGCGGATTGGTATTAAGGATCATTTTTAGCGTATTGCTATCTTGAGGCAGCAGGTCTTAAGTCATGTTGCAGTTGTTTCTATGTTATTTTAACTGTGCAATATGAAGATAGCAATGTGCGTCTAAATAGGCGTATGCACAATGTGCGTACACCCTCCTGTCTGTTTCACACACAGGGGCATGCACAAACATGCATGAAAATATGAAGATTACATTGTGAAATGAGGATTCATATTTTTCCCCAAAACAAAACATTTTCTCTCCCGGAATAGACACACGTTGCCCCAGGAATCACGGGAAAGTGGGCTTGTTTTAAGGCATTAAGCTACCAGTAAAAACGCGTTGGTCACATTTCCATAAGGAAAATATGCATAAACCTATGGGTTCCCAACCTGACAGCTTTAGTGTATTTAGTGTCATCATTAAGGCAAAAGAATGCTATTTATGTTATTAATCAATATTAGAATGCACATAATATGAACTTCGGATGAAGCTTGAAATTCGCTAACCGAAATGAATTGCCTGTGATCTATCTGCTGTGAGAACAGCCTCATGGAATTGATGTTTGACAATGCTTCATTATATAATCAAACGAAATTCGTTAAACAAGCAGGCTAATTTGGCGTTTGCTAAGCTGAGAGGGAAGCCAATATCTGTAGCTTATGCTCAGCTTTTGCAGGTGTTATAACAAAATTAAACTGTATATATTTTGTAAAATAACAGCACTCGTGTAAGCTAATGGAAAAAAAAAAAGTTTCCAGGTTTCCCATTATTATATTTCTGGGAAATAGTTTAGTCAAGAATAACCGGGGAACCCGTGCCGGTGTCAAACCCGAATGTGAAAGATTATTATTCTGTACATCAAAACATGTCATAATGGTTACTTAATGACTTCCTGATGCATGTGACCCAACAACATCAAACGACTCTTGATATCTTATTTTCTGGTACTCTTACAAGCGATGCTATAACCGATCTGCATTTGAATGGATCTCAATGGGAATTGGGGGGGGGGGGCTAGATTAAGCTGTAAATTATGCAGTATGGATCACAGGGGCGGCAGTCTAGTATAATGGGTAAGGAACTGGGCTTGTAACCAAAAGGTCACAGGTTCAATTCCCAGGTAGGATACTGCCGTTGTACCCTTGCGCAAGGTACTTCACCTGCATTGCTTCAGTATATATCCAGCTGTATAAATGGATACTATGTAAAAAATGCTTTAAAAACGTTGTGTACGTCGCTCTGAATAAGAGCGTCTGCTAAATGCCTGTAATGTACTGTAATGTAATCACAGGGTTGGCTAAATGGCTGTAAGTCATAAAGGGTCTAAGGCAGGGATGTCAAACTCATTCCACCGAGGGCCGACTGTATGCAGGTTTTTGTTCCAACTGTGCCCTCAATGGAATAAGTTTGACACCCGTGGTCTAAGGTATCAAACGAGCCTCAAACCATCACTCGGCTGCCAGATATGCAGTAGATATGGATGGATCACCTTAAGTCGTTTATCCTGACATAGGAAAATGAGTCAGGAGAAACAACATTGAATAGTAATTTTGAATACATTGCACATGTCTCTCCTTTTTGCATTTTAAATTAGTGTTATATTCAAAACCTCTCATGCGACATTGAGAGTATGTCTTATTTTTTTCCAAAGGGAGAGAGGACAGGCAGCCCTCCTTTCATGTTTTCTTTATTCAGGCAGGGAGAAAAGAAGATGGCTCAGAAGTAGGGATGGGCAAAACTCGGCCATCAGTTAAAAGAAATGCATCTACACGTTTCACGTTTAGGTTTGAGTGTGGGGGGGGGGGGGGGTTTCTACATTTACATTTAAACACAAAGTTGCAAAAGCAGCCACAGATTGGACTTCAAAAGCAAATACTGTGGCCTATACAAGAGCACCATATGATGGGTAGTACATACTGGAAATACAACAGTAGGAGTTGGGTTTACTGAAGCTTTACAAAAAGATATATATTCTACAAAATGGAAAACAGGGAAAACATTAATTTAACATGTTTTATTTAAGTTATTTGTTCTGCTGCTTCCTCCATTTATTAGTTTGCAAAGAGACCATTTGTAAGTCAATGTGCATGGGAAAAATACATATTTGTAGTGAATTCTTATTTGTTTGTAGTCTTTTAATTTCATGACTGTCTATATTAAGTGATAATTGAATGATAACAGACGATAGCCACAATTAATTTAATTTATACGTGGCTTGAAAGGTTGTTGGTGAAAGACTGAAAAACATTTGAGATAACAACCAAAGATTTTCGCCAGGCCCTAATGAAGATAGTCTATCTTATGCTGAATTGCATAATCAGAACATCAACAGAACAATGCCAAAAAATAAAAACAGAAAATGATTGGTCCCATTTAACATGAGATGGTCCTCATACCTGTGTACAAATTCACAGTGTACATAACACACTGTTACATAACACAGAACATGATTCTGAGCAAAGGGTAGCATGGGATAGCTAGCTGGCACATAGTGGAGTTTCTGAGTAGAAAAACAGCTGAAATGCAAAAATGTGTCCATAAACATTAGTTACATTTTACTTACAGAGGTATTATAAAATGGAACCAATTAGGCTTTATTTCTGATAAAAAATGGTATTCACCCTTTGTGACGGTCCAAGTAAACCGTGCTACTAAGCTCAGAGATTCACCATTTACCAATACTATGCCCTCTGTACAAGCTTAATGCTGGCCCACCCCCGTAAAAACGGATTCCTTCAGATGACCACTTAAGTGTGACAACTTAATCAAGGGAGCTCAGCAAAGCATTTTCATATGTCTCAGAACCTCAGTATTTGACAGAGAAAACTACTTCCTGACCCTTCGCTTAATAATGAACTTATGGAGCACTGGACTCCAAAATAATGACTACTACTAAGTGCAATGAATATTGTTGTAATGCATATAATAGTAGCTTGATTACTTTCAAGGATAGTTTCCTGTGAAAAGGGCATTAAAGCAAAGTGAATTTTTAGCAGCGCATTTATATTGGAAAATTTGAAATCAGCATTATAGGCAGTTTTGACAAAATATGGTCATTGCTCACCACACAATCAAATGCATACTTCCAAATCAATACCTACACAAGAGATTTAAGTCATAAGTAAGGATAAGCACTACTAACATTCTATTGACTAGCGTTTTATTCTGACGCATTCCAGAACCAGTCGGCTCTTTCAATCACACAAAACCTGTTCAGAACCTGTCGGCTCTTTCTCTCAGCTTGTTAGTCAGACCAGTTTTTAGCTTACCACAATAGCGCTGGGAGAGTGCATCAGTGCTTTCAGTTCATTGAGGTCACTTTCAGCCTGTGTCACAACAAACAAAAAAAAAGGAAATAGTTAGTTCAGCATTTTCATTACATGCAGCATGAATTCAAAAACTCAGGACATTTTGGCCAGGAGGTTTCATGAAGCCAGAGCCCCATCCAAAGTTCAGAACACAGGAGTCCCATATGCACAGTTCAGTGCATGGGGTCGAAACAGACACAGAATGAAGTGTGCCGCTGTGTACAGCGTCCATACCACGGCTCAAAAGTGTGACAGTTTTGGTCGCATATTGGGCCTATATTTATACTGGAATTTAAATTATGAACACTGAAGCGACCGCAAACAATTGTCCTGGTGCGACTGTCAGTTTAAATTGTAATGTGAGCAACCTATCGCAATCAGACAAACTACCAAGTTTCTTTTCCCTGTAACCATTCTAACTAACCAAACGTCAACTTTAATTCGCTGGTTTTAGATTTGCTAAAATCTACAAGCAAGCTAGCATTTCCTAAAGCTAACTAATGTTAGTTAACCCCTTAACTAGCCTGTATTCGGACTCGGAAATGGTTTAGTTTATTTGCAGTCATTGCATTTTTTTATGGTGAAATATTTTATGGTGGTCACACAGTATACTCCTTGAAAGCGTTAAAACTCACTATTCTATATCTATTAACTATTTCACGCTCACAATTTTATAGCTAGAACAGTTCCTTATGTTGTAAGATAACACAAAACGACAACTTTGTACGTTCTATGTATTCCACGGAAATCTATTCATCCGGACGTGCGCCTTATAACGAATTGGTGTCTATTAATGAAGGAATAGGTCAGTTGTATAGAATGTCAGAGAAAATCAAAAGTATGCGAGCATTTTGAGCATCTAAAGGATGACCCCAAAAAAGTTACCGTAAATTCCGGACTATTGAGCGCACCTGAATAAAAGCCGCACCAACGAAATTTAGAAGAAAAAAAAAATTTGTACATATATAGGCCGCACTTGTCTATAAGCCGCAGGTGTCCACGTTGTAAACATGAGATATTACAATACACAGAAAATGATACACAGTAGGGAGTGCGCGCGTTTAGTCGACTAGACGATTAATGTAAATGTTCGCGCTCGGCGCACCAGAATAAATACTAGGTTATTAAATATTTATTATTATTAATTAAATTAATTTAAATGACATATTGACATAATTTTTATGTGAAAAACTGAATTGTCCTGTTTGAAAAAAAAAAAAAAAAAAAAAAAAAAAAACGAGCACGCAACATAAAAAAAAAAAAATATTTAAAAAAAAAAAAAAAAAAAAAAAAAAAAAAAAAAAAAAACCCTTTCTGTTGCCCCTGTGAAAAGAAAAAGTAAGAAAGAAAAAAAGGTTGTAGCCCTATATAGTTGTTGAAATAAAAGTAATAGCCATATAGTCGTCGTCTAATGTTTTATAATTTTTTTTTTTTTGGGTTGTTTTTTTTGGGGTTTTATTATTTTTTTTTTGTTTTTTTTTTTTTATTATTTTTTGCGTGATTATTATTTGTAATAAATAAGCATGTAATAATCATCATTCCTTCTAAAAATGTTTTCAGCTTTCTTTCATTTTTTTTTCGACAGATTCGATTGCCTTTCTAATTTAAAAAGCATCAAAAGCTGCCTTTTGCGTGTGTTTTCCATGATGATGATGATGCAAATGTTGTTTCAAAAATGCAAAAAAACATCAAACAAACAAAAACTTCCAAGGGCGTATCTCGTTCTCATACATTACTACAACCTCGCATTAAGCAAAAAAAAAAAATAATAATTAACGAAAAAAAAAAAAAAAAAAAAACAAACAAAGAAAAAAAAACAAAAAACCTAACCAAAAAGGTGTAGCCCTATCGGTAGCTATCGTTAGTGTTGAAAGCTAAAGAATAAACGATCAGTTCGCGAATAGCCCATTTTAATTAATCTAATTATTTTTGTTAGGCCTTTTTATTATTTTTTTTTTTTTTTTTTTTTTATATTTTTTTATTGTATTTTTTATCGCGATCTATTTTACTTTACCCAAATGCTAATAATGTTTGAAATATCTTCAAAAATGCAAATAATGTTTTTGCTTTGCAGCCATTCCCTTCTTCGACAGCCAGATCAGCTGCATTTTCTTTTCTCATTTAAATTTCGATCCTTTAACTTTGTTCGTGTGTTTTTGGCAAATGTCGGATGTGTGCGCAATGCGCAAAACGGCTGTTCAAAACAAAATCAAACTAGCGTCTTCAAACTCGCTCTAGTCTGTTCTCGCTCTGCTGCCTGCTCTGTCGCGCCCTTGTCCCTCCGCAGCTCGTAGCCGCGCAAAATCTAGAGTTAGCCAGCCGCCGTTGTAAAGTAAATGTAAACTCTGCAAGCAACAATTTGCCTATCATTCAGCGCACCCGGCTTCATTGTCAGCAAAAAGTGGAACTCACTTCTCCCAAGCAACATCAATAAACTCACACTATTTTTAAGTTGTGTGTTGTTATAAAGAGTGGAAATAAAAATAACAATGTTAAATGTCTCATTGCTTGTTGTTCCGACCCATTAATTTACTGCTTGGTCCATGCCGTTCATAGCCTACAGCGCGGGCCATAAGCAAACCGATGCCGTTAATGGGCAGCGCAGGCTAGCAAATCGCAGCCTGTGCTTGTAGCTATAATTGACATTTCAAACGCTCATAATGACGGTTTTGTATTTCTCTGTAATATAGTAAACTTACTATAGATCAGATGGTAGTCAAACCTTTTTCTAATGCTCAAAAATACATGTTTAAATAATAAAATTTATATCATAAATGTGCAACGGGTAGTCAACTATGGGTTTGAACTGATGACTACAGGTCGACAAAGCAAATCTTTGGTCGGGGTCAGCCCTATTAAATAGCAGGATCTATGGTAACATAATGACCTCGATCATCTGGAAGGAGAGGACTGCTTTGTGAAACCTTTAATTAATTTCAAATTATTTTTCTATCTTTCTGTAACTAATCATGAACTTGGCAGGGATTTTCCTGCTTTGAAATGTCTTAAGCAGGCCACCTAACTGTTTTTCCAAGCCGCCTCTGAGAAATTACGCAAAAACAGCAGCAAAAACAATTCGAAACGGTCTGTGTATTTCTTTATTTACACTGAATAAATCCCACCCTGTAACATTAAAGTCCCAGCTTAGTGGTTAATGGTTTAAACGGATTCTGAAGATTGACATTTCAGGCTATATTCATGTATTTTTCAATGATTTTTCTAATAAACAGTATATTTAATATGGGCCTGGAAAGAGTTCAGAATTCAGAAGCCTACTGCTCATTAACCAAACTATATAATCACTCCAATCAAAGAGTACCTGGACAAGGATCCCATGTGCTAACATTCACAACTTTTGTAACTGTAACTTTCAGCAGACATACACTAGGCTATTGTCCATTGTTCAATAAAACAATTCTTATGCTCCTTAGATTTTCGCTGGTGCTCCCAACTCAGAGCACCAGTGCTACAAAGTTTTAAAAAAAGTACATCTTGAGCACTGCATGGATAATAATACATGTGTATTATAGCTACACAAATAAATATCCAAATTACAGTCCTGGAATGAAGAGTATAATACAAAATTGTGCAGACTTGCATGCTTTGTCCCGACAGGCATATGAAGCTTGCATTCATTTTCTTCACTGTGAGAGCATTGAAACAACTCAAAGCTGGGTCTCTCAATACACTCTCAAACACTGATTGTTATCAGCCTGGATAGGACCTAACTAGTAAGGCCTATGGTATGGGGAGGGGATGGTGTGGGAGAGGAAGCGTGATTAATAAAGTATATTCATTTAGTATGGGCCTGATCCTGGCTTGGGATATGCAGGCATAACTTGTATTTCTGCGGAAGTTAAGCATTTTTATCGATGTGCATCCTGGTTTGTGTGATGTGGGAACAGGATAGATGCAGGACTTTGGGCCAGTGACTTTTAAAAGTTACTGGCCCCACTGTTGTATCCACTGGCCTGGAACCATATTGGTCACATTTTCTACCACTTAGTCTAAATAGGACATCGTAGCAAACAAACCTATTGCAGTTTGAGAATATGAGTTATGGAAACGCACAACAGAGGGAAAGAAAAGGACGGTCAATCAATAAGGGGAAAAAAATAGAAAGCTCGCTATGACAACTTAAAACCTCTTCATAAATCATTACAATTCTCCTTTCCCCCTTGAATGGCTGCATTAGGTGTGTGTCTTATTTACAAAATTTGAAAGAAATACATTTAGGACAGCCTTACCAAAACTACAAAAATGATTTGACTTGATTACCAATCAGTAAGCTTTTACTGGCAGCAGCATATACATTACATGACCAAAACTATATGGACACCTGCTAATCCAACATCTCATTCCAAAATCATGGACATTAATACGGAGTTGGTCCCTGCTTGGCTGCAATAACAGCCTCCACTCTCCTGGAAGGCTTTCCACTAGATGTTGGAAAATTGCTGTGTGGATTTGCTTCCATTCAGCCAGAAGAGCATAATACCCCTTTCACACAAAACCCGGGAATGGCTAGGATATTGGACACGAGTTCAACCCGCGTTTGACCCAATCACCACACTATGGTCACGGCTAAGTACCGAGTTCTCGCCCTTCACACAAGACCCAGATTCACAAGTTTATTTCTGTACACGTTCCGTTTTTCCTGCTAATACAGCTAGTTTGGTAGCCAGCTGGGTAGTGTATACAAAGTAGCCTAGTTTGTCATTATGCTGGCTTAACCCAGAAGCCTATGTTAACGCCTGAATTGATAGCCCAGTGATGCGCAAATGCTTTTATGTAAAAACTGTCATAAAATGTTTTAATAACATATTATTTGTTATTTAATAGGCTATTCACAAGAACTAAGGGGCCAAGCTCGAACCATGAAAAACAGCCCCAGACCAAGGGCTGTCCGGATACATTTGCCCGTATAGTGCATTTATATGCTATGGCCAAAAACATTAGTGATGTCACGAAAACAATCTTTGTATACAAAGAAATTTAGCTGAATAGGTGAGTCTGTCCTTATGTGAGTTTCTGGTGCTTTAAAGCATAATATTTTGCTCAAAATAAGCGAGGTATGAGTCCGGAATATGCAGCAATTATTTATTTAGGCATTACGCTATGGCTGGTTAAAACATTACGTAGAGGGAGTCGATGGGTCTTTCCCCTCATACATTGTATCACAGACTAAATGAGCCATATTTTTTGGAATAATTTATTAGTAATGTGTTGATGGTCAAGATGACACTAGTGCCATTATGGCTAATGTTAGCCATGACAGTTCCGTGTGCTATTCTTGACCAGTTTTGGTCAAATGGGGTAGGGCAAATGTGTGCTAGATGCAGACAGCAAGGTCTGCAATATGCCATGGAGGGCTACATACACAACGTGCGAGTTATCACCAACAACATTGAAGTGAAGCATTACTGATCTCAGAGGAAGTGAAAGAAGCTGGACCCCCTGATAGTTTAGATCCGTTCCTGCTTATGGTGTATGTTAACGTTACATCACGGTTTATAGTAGGCTAGCTAGCTAACGTTTTAACAACTAACCTTACCAAGTAATAATTAGTTAACTAGCTAACTCATGTCACGTTAGGTATGCCTATCACAAACATGGCTTAATTAGGCTACCTTGGAGCAAACGTGTCTGCTGATATTGTTGACCATAACGTTTAACGTAATGTTATCTAGACTATGTTGTTGACATTCAACTGCCTGTGTTTACATTACTCCAATAGACTTTTAGGTTTAGGGAAAGTAAAAAATGTGATTGAGCCATAGGGAGAATCACTGTTGCATGTGCCCCAGGCACACCTTTTAACTAGAGCCCGACCGATATGGGAATTTTGAGACCGATGCCAATACCGATTTTAGGGGGGACTCCCCCGATTACCCCCGATATATGGTGGTTCTGCAATAAATCAAATATACATACATTATGTATAGCACATAATAAAAGCAAAAGAATACACAGTACAATAGAAATAGAGTTTGCACGCAATACAAAGCGGGAAGTATTACAATAAAAATGTACTGTCAAAAATCACTAATTGGCACCAAATACCGACATGTCGATCCGGACGTTAATATAATTATCCTACTTAATATAATTACCATTTCCTGCATATACACATACAGTCAATACAACAGCGCACATTTTTATTAAAAAAGTTAACAAACTGAATTAAAGGGGAAGGCAGCCTCTTCACAATATTGGTCCCACATGTCGGCCACAAGTCAACCGATACAGTTATGGTCCAGAAATGCAAATATCGGTCGGGCTCTACTTTTAACCATTATGAAAGCTGACAGTATACGCTGCATTTACGTCAACAAACCATGCAAAGAGTTAGTTGTTGGAGAAAGTAGAGGCTAGCAAGTAGCAACAGTTGCTACGCATTAGAGCGCTGCAATTGGTTGTTTTCCCCTGTCAATTACCAACATTCGGCTACAAAGGGTCAGAATTTCACAATGAAACTAAACTTCAGCTTTCTAGACTCAGTGATACAACACCTCAAAGAAAGAGTAAGATTCATCAATATCAGTTCAACCTATAGCAAGCATATCTCTCAACGTGTCGAGTTACCCTTCCCCCCTTCCCCCTTCCCCCTTCCCCCTTCCCCCTTCCCCCCCCCACAGTGCCTAGCTCAAACTACGCATCACAACAGTTGTCATCTAGAAATGTCCAGGTGAATTTACAGTAACTGCAGATGAAGTGATTGAAATCGGATAATCCCTTAGCAGTCGACTATGTTGAGTTGTGCGGGACTGTCAAGACATTAATTATTTGTGAGCTAGCAAGAAAAGGTACCAACCCAAGGGGCCAACACCGGACTGCATTGTTGAAGCTCACTTCCTGGTCTTGTTGAGAGCGTTGCTCTCTGGCGCCAGTGCGGTTGGCTACAGTATAGGTCTTTCAGTCCTGTTTATCAATGCAAGTCAATGGTACATGTGGTCAAAATATGAAATTAATAGATTTTTCCCATGAGAACATGTATTCCTAGGTGCTTTTTATTCGTCAAATGTCTCCCCATGTGCCGACTTCAGTCATTTGGACAATATTTAAATATTTTGTGGACCACTCCAGCACAGTTTGCGGCACTTCCTAGTTACTGCGCATCATTAGAATCTCGCTCCCTTAGTGGACAAACCGTACCCAGCCCAGACTTAATGACCAGATAAGAATCTCCCTGCTCCCTACTGCGCAGGCTCTGGTTCCAATTTTTGTACAACATGGCAACACTTCCACAGCTTAAAAATTATTTTCACAAACCCATGGAAAGTCAATGGGTTACGTCAGTGTCCATATTTTTTCTAGTCTATGCTCCAACCTCACAGTAGCTTGCTAGCTAGATAGCCAACTCGCTCATCATGCACACATCTGACTCCTAATTTTAGCTCTCGCCCTGTCACTAATTCAGGACCTGTAACATCAGAGCAAAAAGAGTATGAATAGTAACATTCTTTATCTACTTATATAGTCCATGCACTCCAGGAACTATGTTACGTAGCCAGTGCTTCAAGCTCTATGTTAACCCCTTCTCAAGCACCTCCTTTTTTGAACACAAGCCCAAAAATCACATACCCAAAATAAAATGATCATGTAAGGGCTCTAGACTAGAAAATGGTTGCATATGGACCTTTTTCTTGAAGAGCGAGTAAATATTTCACTTGGTAGCATTCATGCGAGTGGTTAAAAAATGCATTATTTAAACAATGACGTGCAGTCGTTTACTGTAAAACGTCCAATTAACTCCACTCTCAAATAAGCGCTGGTCTCTCATAAACGCTGGGAGGGAAGTCATATTGTGGCAAATAAATGCTGGTCTCCAATAAACACCGGGTTGAAAATTGTTTACCTTAGCGCTGGTTGCCATTGATACAACAGCTAGTGCAGCCAATAAAACTTCACATGTCACACACCAGAGGAAATATGCAGACAAACATTTAAGAAAAAAACAAGAAAGTAATCATGTAGCTCCGGCCATGGACAGACCGTAAGGAACGCCAATATTCGGCTATCTGAACTACCATTGCAGTTAAAGACGGCAAGGTAGCCTACCGTATGAAGGCCTGGGTGAGATCTGGCACAAAATCTGCACATTGCAGGTCTTTGCCATGAATATTCTCAGAGTGCGGAGAACAAAAAGCGCATGTATCCACAATCTTAAATAATGTCCATACAATGTGCACAATTTTGCGATGCAAATAAAATTTGTTTTATTACTCGCCCAAAGCCTAAAGGAGAACTGGCGATATCTGATGGTATGAGTATTATGAGAATATAATGCTTATATACATTTAATTATGTCAATATTGAAGCTGCGCATACACTTTTATTTATTTTTTAAACTTTTATTTTGAAATTGTAATTACAAAATACCAGTATTGACGATGTGGAGAGATCGCCAGCGGCATAAACTCACGCACCGTATGCCACCAGATAAACCAAACAACGCGACAAACCGTAGCAAACAACAAGAGGAGCCTATAAATATCCTATATATTTTATGGCAATGCAATAACTATGCATGTTTTTCAATACATACGGTAGTCAAATATAATCTAAATGTTATTTAATACAATATTCTAAAGTAATGTTTTAGTCCAGTTGACAGCACTACCATACATACGTTTTTGTGAGGATCGTTGGTCAGCTAGTGACTATAAAGAAAAGGCACGAAAATGAAGACCACGGTGCTTTTTGTGCAAGTCAGGGAGAAAGATATCAAAAGACACAGATAAGGGGAAGGATGTGACAAATTCAAAACGTCTGGATATTCCAGTGAGCACTGTTGGCTCAATTATCGAGAACTTGAAGCTGCATCGTACAGACCAGACCCTGCCTAGAAAAGGCTGTCCATATAAACTGTGCAACCAAACAAAGAGAATATTGGTGAGGGAAGCCACTGAGAGGACAAAAACTATTTTAAAATAGATACAGGGTTCAGTGACTGAGAATGAAGTAAATGTGTATCAATCAATAATATCAAGAACACTACATAAACATGGCCTTTATAGAAATGTGGAAAGAAAGAAGACATTACTTTACATAAAATCATCCATCTCAAACAAAGCCTGCCTGGGGTTTGCATGAAAGCATGAGTGATTTAGGGCACCGAGGATTCCATTCTCGTGGAATCGCCACAAGTTTGCATTATTATATACCTATATTTTAAGGTAGTTTGTGAATGAATATGGGTCAAAATGGAAAAAAACAGAACATGGCTTTTTTTAAAACTGAATTCTAGGAGCCCTATAGTGATCCAACGAAAATGTGGGAAACTCTAACACTGCACATGATCAACTTGTCCAATGTGCATGGCAGTGGCAGCATTAGGCTATGAGGATCATCTGGCAGGGACTGTGAAACATGTTAAAATTTAAGAAAAATGGATGGTGCAAAATACAGGCAAATACATTACTGGCAGAAAATATGTAACAGTCCACAAAGGACCTAAAGCTCAAGCAAATATTCTCCATTCAGCAGGAAAACAATTCAAACCACGGAGCCAGCAAAACTACATTGGAGTGGCTTCAGTATAAAAATGTGAATGTCCTTGAATGGCCAAGTCGCAGTCCTGACCTCAACCACAAAATCTGTGGCACAACTTGAAAATTGCGGTCTAAAGTGAACTAAAAGCAACTGTAGACATGAGTAAAAATGAATAAGAACAGGTGTAAAAGGCCCGAAGCCAGAGTTGGTAGACTTACTCAAAAAGACAAAGCTGTCATTGCAGGGAAAAGTGCTTCCACCAAATATTAATGTGAAAGGTCTGAAAGTTCATGCAAGCAACATATTTCAGTTCTATTTCTCATGACTACATTTGTTGACATATAACTAATTTATTAAAATATTAAATGGATAGAAATGTGAATGTATCATTTGTAATCAAGGCATGAAAAAAGATAAGACTTGTGCCAGACCCTGTATGTACTAACCACTTCAATAAGAAGGAAATTCACATTTCAGGGCAGATGAAAAATTTACGTTTTGTCCTTGCTCAGTACATTACTATTTCGTTAATTATTTAAAAACAGTCAAAAGTTCAATTAAAAGCATGTCTGTGCAGAAAAAAAGTTTTTTTGCTATGATGAAATAGAAGTTAAGTGAAGATATCCAGCCGTAAAGTGTACAGTAGCAGAGCACAAATTAAATTCCACAATTCTACAGAATACCATCACATTCGTCATTGTGAGACCTAGCAACCTGCTGTATTCTTGGTTTACAAAGCAATCCAGCCTGATATTTGCTTAAATTTTTCAAACAGGTTTTGAACAAACAAAGCAATAACTATGGTTTGATGGATAGCTGAGCTGGCTTGCAACAAGACAGACAGCAGTTTAGCTATGCTGCATTGTACACACATTTCAGCGCCAGGTAAATTAGCCCAACACAGAGAAACATAATGAATTGCTTAAAAGGAATGTTCTAGTAAGACTAGCAAATAGCATCAAATAAAAAGAATCAGGGAGGCTTTTGTAGTCAGGTTGAGCATAATTGGAACATTATGAGTGATCATAAAACATGATTATGTCGTTCACCAGAGCAGAATGATTTTTCATAAGTGTTATAACCGCAGACTCCTGCCCCCTCCCCCACCACAGCGATTGCGGATCCCACCTTGTCCCACTCTCCCTCCATCACGTGGTTTCGGAACTTGGTGGCGGCTGGATGCTCCAGCCTGCAGCCAGATTCCTGCATCAACAGGTCCACAGTTTGACTGCAGGAAAAAGGCAGAAAATGAAAAATAAACATATTACTCAAAAACTATTTACAAGATGCAACATATGTACTGCCTTATGTCAAACAGTTTGCCAGTCCACACCTCTTTTAACAATCTTCTGACTTATGTTGCATATTAGAAAGGTGTGTTGTGTTGTGTGTGTGTGTTGTGTGTGTGTGTGTGTGTGTGTGTGTGTGTGTGTGTGTGTGTGTGTGTGTGTGTGTGTGTGTGGTGGGAGGGTGGGGGAGACCCCAGTATAATGACATCATCGCCAAGGATCTGACTAGCGCAGTAGCGTTTTCATAGCCACTGAGAGTCCACACCATTGAGTTCAAATGCCATTTGTACTAGAACAAAACCCCCGAGTCAAAATACAAGGACAGCCCAACCACAGCAACATGCCATCACGGTTTTTATTCAGAAATCAAAACATAACGTTAAGCGGACCACCACGCGATTTGTGTCAACATAATTCTTAATACTATTATCTACAAAGCCTTTACAGCTTCCATATATGTGGTTGTCCGACTCTATCTCACAATTAGTGCGGTTGGTGTAGATCTACTACAGACGCAATCTATAATTAGATTCACCAACGTTTCAAATGTAAAACAGCCTGTTCGGGGCGCATAGACGCTATTGGGAAGCCGTTCTGACGACCCCGGGGTGACGTCCAGCAGCACAAATAATTTCAGTTTTAGAAATAAAAATGTTTTAAAAATGCACGTCCTTTGGTTGTGCGTCGGGGTTTTCGTTAGCTTGCTAACTGGCTAATTGTTGATAAAAGCGAGTTCATCAACTGATTACCTTGCCAGAAACGTTACTTGAGATTTTGAGACGACGACTAATAAAAAAGATGAAATGCAAACACCAAATTATGAGACTGTTGCACTGTTTTTGCGCCGAGTGACACTTGCTAGATGCCTAGCGTTACTTCGCTACCATCCCCGTGAGGCGATAAAACTATTATGGAAATGGTGTTTGTGTTCAGACGACATCTCAAAGCCTGGCTAGATGGTGAGCTACACAGTCGAGTAGCTACAAGATTTGTTTATTCTAGATTATTTCACCTGCTTCACCTGAAAAACCTTCTGTACCGTCTTATACCCATGTGGATGGTAACAAAAAAAGTCAAAGTACAAAGAAACTAGAAATGGGCGAAAACATGAACACATTGCATGAAGAACAAACGACGTTACGAAAAAAATATGACAGCATTTGTCATTCTGCGTGGTTTAGCGCAAAAACACCAAATACAAGCTAATTTACTATAGCCGACACAGCTTGCTAGATGAACACATTTATGTCTAGATAAATAATAGGTCAATTTGGATACGGTGTCTTCATGTCAGAGGTTTATGAAATATGTCCTTTGTACAAGTAATGATTGATTTCGCACCACATTTCAGTTGATTAGTATGCCATATAATGTTAATGCATTTTCAATCCAGCAAAAATATTCAAACCACCTGATTTAGCAATTGTTGTTTGGGCAACTTGTGTTATTCTGCTAATGTAGGTTAGTCAGTGCTGTGTGGGTTGTTTTTATATATGTGCCATAACTAAACGATCACAGCATTACTGACACTGCACTGTATTGTGCAAGATGGACCCCTTCTTCTAGCCAGCCAGCTAGCTAGCTAGCTACCCCCTCCCCCATGTTTTTCTGTCTAACCCAGACTATCACTTTTGAAACTACCTACATATTATTCTTGTCATGATTAATACATAATGCCTATCATTTTTAATGACTGTTGTCTCGTTATTCGTCTAAAATATGTACTGAATTACTTACTTAAGCCCTAATCCGTGTAAATGTTGCCCTATCAGTCGGATGACATCTTCCTCCGACTGAGAGAGACGTTTCTTCTTTTTCATGGTAGAACCGACCTCCGAGCCCGAGGCTGAGGCGGCTGAGGTCCCAGAGGCTACGCCGACCGAAGCCCCATTATTAGTACTGACAGTATTCCCATTGTTTGTGCTAGAAATCAGCCCATTAGAATGCGCTCCGCCGGCCGAGGATGACTCCCCATTCTGTGCGCTATTCAGGCAAGAAAGCTCGGAGTCCTGTCCCTGTCCTGCCCCGTTGGCCTGCATGATATTACTGTTGATGTTATTGACGATAGTTCGGTTAATGTGGATGGCAGGGGGTCCGGGAGGGTGTGGAGAAGTTGCAAGTCCTAAAACAACTGCAGAGAGGCCCACTGTCCCTGCTGAAGCCCCGGGCTCTCCTGCTCCCTCCGCCGCCGAGGCTCGGTGTTTCTTCCGCGGGGGCGGCGACGCTCCGCCGGTGTCCGAGTCGGAGGAGGAGGAAGCGGAGGCCAGAGTTTCCTCACCGAGAGCGGCCGTGGTTAGAAGCCTGTGATGCCCGGGGGTTGGAAAGGAAGTGTCAGTTCCCGGGATTCAGAGATCGTAACCCGGCTGAAAACGCACTGTCTTTGCCTGTCTCAGCTCTCTCCGTTTTTGTTGTTGTTTCTCTCAAAACAGCTGCAACCCCCTAATGGAGTCCAGACGCACTGACGTAACCGGAAATTCCTACACTACCCAGCTTCCGGGATAGAATTATATAAACATATTTTGCATGTTCTTTTCAAAGTTTTCAAAATTATGATCCAGTCACAATAAGAACGTACAACATTGTTTCAGTGACTAAGACACTGCATGACATAGCTACATAAAATATGGACCTGTTTTTGTCCACGCATTCAGTGGAGGCTGGGGCATGAAGTAGGCATAGACTATCTTATTGCTCATTGGATGAGTTCAGCTAAAACAAGTGTCTTGGTGTTACTAGCATGCCTCAGTGTTATAAACGTTTTGTTTTACCTAGAATAATAATACAAATTGTAATGGTATCTAGTACCCTGTCAAACTGAATGTAACTAGTTTATATGTGGTATTCTTGCTATTGGGATGACAGGTATGCCATCCGCCAAGTTACAGCTTTAAAATATTCATCTTTAAAATCATATGACTGTTGACTCAGTGGTGCTGAACCATCTAATATAAGCTTGTATTTCAGGTCACAGATAAACTTAGGACAAATTACATTGGCTTCAGCCAAAATAATCAACCTGATTTGCAAACACATCTGATCTGTTTGTAAAAACAAGAAAGTCTATTTGAAGTCTTACAACAAAACTGGAGCAGAATTCACAGGTCAATTTAAGGTAATATGTGATGACTATCTGGAACATTTTGCAAATCTGGTTTGGTCTTGGGCAGCACGGTGGTGCAGTGGTTAGCATTGTCGCCTCACAGCAAGAAGCTGTGCGTCTTTCTGTGTGGAGTTTCCGCATGGTACTGCAGTTTATTCCCACAGACAGTCCAAAGACATGCAGGTTAGGCGAACAGGGAGACTCTAAATTGGCCATAGGTACAAGTGTGTGAGTGTGCCCTGCGATGGATTGGCAACCTGGGTGTATTCCTGCCTCTCACCCAATGCATGTTGGGATAGGCTCCCGTGACCCTGACCAGGAGTAGGTGGATTATATAATTAATTAATTTATTGTTCAAAACAGCATCTGAGGACATTGGGGACATTTTGTATTTTGTACAGATATTATTTCTAGCTGTACCACCTTGTGCCCTTCTCATGTCAACCTGCTTAAACTAAGCTGTGGGCTTCATTAGTATTTGGATGGGATACCTGCTAAAAGAAGTTGCTGCTGGAAGTGGTGTAGGTGGGCCAGTAGGGGACCAAATAGAGATACCTCAGTATGACAATTGAGGCAATGTGCTGTTGAAAATGCTGTCCTTTGGATGAAATGTTAAATGGTCCCCTGGCTGTTTTTTTTTTAAAGAAAAAATGTTAACCCTGGTGTCCTGACCAAAAATTTATTAAACTGAATCCTCTGGCTACCAAATCCACCCTACATCATTCATACAAACTTTGTAGCATATAAATAGCATAAGAAATAACAAAACAAAAATTTAATCAGTGTCATTGTCACAAATATATGCACAAGACAACTTGCACACTGAATGGCTGAAATCTTTATTTCAGTACCAAATAATATGATCGGATTTTAGGTTGTATACTCCTGAAATCAACTAATTATATATGTATTCTATGTGTGAGTGGATTGTAGCTGAGTATGTGAGTGTTCTTTTATGTGTGCACAAAACACAGATATATACAGATGCGGTTGATACCCCTCTTCCTTTCTCACAAAACAAACTCTTACCTCTGAAGTTGAAATGGACAAATGTTTTTCATTAGGCCCATTTTTTATTTCACATTTAATAGAACAGAGGCTAATAAATAATTTAATAAAACAAATGAAAATGACTTGGACACAAATATTGGTACCCATAACCTAATATTTCGTAGCACAGCCTTTGGAAGCAATAACTGCAAACAAGTGCTTTCTGTAGCTCTCAATGAGATTTCTGCACTACTCGACCGGTAGTTGGCCCACTTTTTTTGAGCAAACTGCTCCAGTTCTCTCCCTCCACAGACGTTCAATCGGATTCAGATCAGGACTCATAGCAGGCCACTTGATTGCAGTTATTGCTTCCAAAGGCTGTGCTACAAAATATCAGGCCAGAAAATGATCCAATGTTTGCATGTCATCCATTTTTGGGTGCTTCCTGAGGTGTGTCATTATCCTGCTGGAGGACCCATGACCTGCGACTGAGAGACAACTTCCTGGGCAGTACATTTCGTTCCAAAATGGCTTGATAGTCTTCTGATTTAATTCTGCCATGCACTGGTTCAAGACACCCAGTTCCAGAGGCAGCAAAGCATCCCCAAAACATCACCAAACCGCTTCCATGTTTCACTGTGGGTATGGTGTTCTTCTCCTTGTAAGCCTCATGCTTTTTCCTGTGAACATACAGTTGTTGTGATTTCCCAAAAAGCTCCAATTTAGTTTTGTCAGTCAAAAAGACATTCTCCCAGAAGGACTGTGGCTTGTCTACGTGCAGTTTGGCAAACTCCAAGCAGGCTTTTTTATGTCTCTCTTTAAGAAGAGGCGTCTTCCTGGGTCTCCTGCCATGGAGCCCATTTTCATTCAAATTTCTTCTGATGGTGTGACTTGAAACTATTGTATCCTGAGCTTAAAGCTCACATTGGATCTGTTTAGAGTTTTTTTGGGGTTTTTTCTCCACCGTTCAAACTATTTTTCGTAACATCCTTGGGTCAAGTTTCCTCTTACGATCATGACCAGGGAGGTTGGCTACAGTGCCATACACCTTACATTTCTTGATTATGTTTGCCACAGTTGTCACAGGAACATCACACTGTTTAGAGATGGTTTTATAGCCTTTGCATTGGACATGCTTGGCTATTACCTTCTTTATAAGCTCCTCAGACAACTCTTTGGTCTTCCTTCTCCTTTCCATGTTTTGTCTGATACACACAATGCCACCAAACAGGAGAGTGAGCCATTGTCTCCATTTAAACTAGCTGAATGAGTGATTAGAAGATTGAAAACACATGTGATACTAATTAAGAGAGAAAAGTCTGCTTTAAAAATCTCTATTTTCCCCCATAACTTCTTAAGGGTACCAATAAAATTGTCAGGGCCATTTCAGGAGGTCTCTGTAGAATGAGCACAAAATCATCTCTTATCGCAGCTTTTTGGTTTTGTTCCACTGCAAATCAAAGTATGTATGGGTGACAATAGATCTTTCATTTTCAACATGTTTCAGGAATAATAGAGCATTATTTGAATAAAAGGCACGGGTACCAATATAATCGACCACATCTGTATGTGTGCTTCTCTGAGTTTGAATAGTATCATAGATGGCACCTTATACAATTTAACCAAATTATTCTAGATTGGTTTGAGTTGCTCAAACCCACAATATTGAATCATCTGCTGGTATGTGGAAATCTGAGCAAACAATTCACCAGGTCTGGATGTTCATACATGTAGTGGTTCGTGGCTGTTTGTTTGCTTTTCTTTTGCGGCTCTCGTCCTGCCTTCCCGATTGTGAATCAATCAGATTTTTTCCACGTTCCGTTTCGTGGTTTGCCGTCCTCATTATTGTTTTCACCTGTGCTTCTACCTGCAGGGTACTTAAGTTTCTCACTTCCGCTTCTCCCGTGCTTGATTGTCTTACGACATTGCATTTGAGCCAAGTATAGTCAGGTACTAGTGACTCCTGATATTAAAAATTGTTTTATGTTCAGGGGGGGGGGGGTAGTTAGCTAACTTCGGGTATAGAATTTGTTTTTTTCCTCCTAGCGTACTACGCTATCATTATTTTAGCATTTTTCTCTCTCTCTCGGACTTTTTTTTTTTTTTTTTTTTTTTTTTTTTTTTGTTTTTTTTTCTGAGCTAGAGGCAGCCAGGGTGTTTTTTTTTTTTTTTGTTTTTTTTTTGTCCATTTGTTTCGTTTTGTTTTTTTGTTTTTAGTTTTTAGTTAGTTATTTAGTTTTTTTTAGTTTTTTTTTTTTTTTTTTTTTTTTTTTTGGTTTTTGCTTTCTTTTATATTTTCTTTTTTTTTCTTTTTTCTTTCTTTCTTTTTTTTTCTCTCTCCTCTCTTTTGTTGTGGTCCTGGTTGGTTTGTTTTGTGTTTGTTTGCTCGAACCCATCTTGAATTTTGAATCCAACATATCAACAGAACAAGAACCAACAAACTAAGAAACCCAGAAGAAAGAGAAGTGGTGAAACTTATAATGACCTGCAAAAACAAACAAACAAAAAAAAAAAAAAAAAAAAAAAACCAAAAAAAAAATGAAACAAAAAAATTGATTCCAAAGGGTAGAAGCAAACAAACAGCTACGAACCACTACAATACAATTACAAAATGTACATGAGCCCTGCTGTAATCTCTACATGTGTTGTGAAATTGCAATAAACATAATTCATAAGTGCACACTTGTGTTGTCCAACATTTATTTTAGAATAATATTTTCATCCAAACAAATCTTACTGTACAGAATTTTTTTTAGCGAGACTGTCACAAAGAGAAACACAGCACTGTCAGATATTGATCACTCAAAGATATTGCCCTTTTCATTGCCCATGAAGTCAGATTGGACAAGTTTGTGTCCAATCTGACTTAATGCGAGAGCTAACTTTAATGCGAACTTTCAACGTGATCAACATGTACGACTTGACTCATATGTACTCAAGAAAAAGAGAAAATGGACAGTATTCTCCACACAGAATAGTTTTAGTTTCTGTGAAACATGTTGGTGTACATTCATTTGTAACTTTTGGCTCATTTTTACATCACTAATTTGGTGTACAAAATGATCTTGAGGAATTATAATTTTTATATATTTTTGAAACATATGTATTTTTTACTCATTAGTAGGGTCAAAAGAACTACAATTCCATACAGTCCACAGGAAACCCCACATCCATATTGTTTCCACTTGCTGTAGGCTTGCCAGACCTTCACTGGCTCATCTCACCACTCCATGCGGCCTGCACACCCAGGGAAGAGCTCTCGCTGAAAAGGAAGCCTCGGCTGTCCATAACGCCGACCCAACTGAGCGAGGCGGGCTCATCTACCCCCAGCTATCAGCCATGGAGGACCAGAGCCGAGACACAAGGATGCAGTGCGAGCACCCGGTGGTCAAGAAGAACCAATAAGCGGACCACACACCCACTGATCATGCAGAGCAACTCCTGTGAGCCCTCAAGAGGCAAGGGGCCTGCAGAAGGATCAAGCTGCGTGCTTTGGGAGAGATGAGGCGGACCGGTTTTCCCTTATCGAATCCTACGAACTGCACCCTGGAAATTTGCAATCCCAACGACGGAAGAAACAATTCAATCAACTCAAGTAAGGCTGTAACACTGGGCATAGCATATCAGTTAGCAACCATAACATGTTTGTGACTGAATGTTTGTAGCATCCACCACGCTGCATTAGTTTTAATATACATCTTGCATGCGAATCTATCTTAAACACTAATGGTGGGTTATCACCAAATCCGGCGATGACGCATGGGGACGCGCTGAGCCCCCAAACTGTGTGTTTGGTGGGCAGTGGTATTAGATGAGTTCAGTAGCCTACAAGAGAACATTAACAGCACGTGATTGGTTAGATGTATTTTGCCTGTGTTTTCAAACCGGAACAATATGGCGGCCTGTTAATAAACATTCTTTAATCCCACTTAAACAGTTCAGTAAAATACGTTTCTGAAAACATTTCAGGCGAGAAATAGTTTTTGCAGTTGCTAAATCTTGATTCATATTTGATCTAAAATGCCTACCGTTTGATCCGAGTTTTGTGAGCAACGGCAGACGCATTAATTTGCCTAAAGTAGGTTTGGAATCTATCCTATTCAAATGTACCACTCAAATGTACCACGCAGTCGCTGCGCCACATCCATCATGCACCACGCGAACGCATCGCATTCTCTCCATAGAATAGAATGTGTCGAACCGATTTACCTTTACGGTTATCCTTTCTGTGTTTGGTACGGTTCATGCGCCATTGTTAACTAGTTCCAGCTAGTTTCAAATCTCCCTCCAAGTTAGTTTCTTTGTCTCTCTGAACATGTGTCTGAGGCAACCCCCCACACGCAGGAGAACATGAAAATCCACCACGTGCTTACGCGCATGCGTGCCCAACGCACGCACACACAGACACACTCGCACATAGTTTTTGTACGTTATAGTAGTGAATTGTGCTTTGCTCTTTTTGGTACTTTGTGTTAAATAAACTTTACTACATTTTCCAAGATTGTCTGTATTGATGTTGCTCTTATGTTGAGTTGAATCACTGCTCATCTGAAGACTTCCCCCAAATGCCTTCACCTCTTTGCTGAATCATTTATACTAATTCAGTATCAACTGAGTATATAATATTAATTTTGTTAAAATAATTAATGTGTAATTTTATTATAATTAATTGAATTATTAATTGAAGTTTCCCATTTTTAGTTCGTATATTCTCTTTTGAGAATGGTATTAAAAATTTTATGAGACCGATATTATAGACTTATTATACTAAAACTAGGCCACCAGTTGTATAAAGATGGTGGAGGCATGTCCCCTGCATAAATGGTGATGCCCGTGTGAGGACTCAGACATAATTTTACTAATCATCTTACTCACTGCCACCAGATTTGTATGCATTTTCTACACATAAGAGTATATGCTTGGGCTTTTTTTACTTAGAAAATAATAACCCACCAGATACCAAGCTTTAAAGTGAAAATTCTGTGATCCTACAATTTAAGCCGAAGCATTCCAATTTTATGGATCTTCTGAAAATACAGGCATGACAATGCTGTGGCAGAGGACATTCCGTACTGTAATACATCACCAAAAAGTCTTGTTACTGGATCCTCTTGTACTTAAGCAGAGAAGACAAAACAACACAGGAGCTGAGTATCTGGTTAGTCTAAAGAATATTTGACGTTATTTTGTGCATATATTCCATGCCAGGGCTTCTGATATTAAGAGACTTCATGAGGAAATATCATTCTGGAAGACCTTGGGCTCTATCTCGACGCTCTTGGCACACAGTCTAAAACGCAAGCCACAAGTGCATTTAGGCGGTGTCCAACTCAACTTTTGCGCATTAGACGGCGCATATATGGAGCGCAAAGTAAGGCGCGAGGTTCAAATTGGCTGAACTTACCCGCTTCATTAATTATAGGTGTGTGTTGGGCGTAACATGCAATAAACCAATCAGTGGTATTTCCCATTCCCTTTAAAAGCAACCTGCATTTGCACCTTGGCGGATTGATAACAGCAAATTTAATAAGAGCGAAAATCAGGAAAAAGAGCGATTTACAGCTGGGGAAACCTGGGGTGGATTCCAATCGCTTATTTTATCTGTCCTCTTCTCCTCTGTACTCGCCTGACTCGGAAATCAGATTTCCGCATTCTTCCGCATTCCGTCTTGGGGCTTCACTCTTCCCCGCTAATTATTAATTTCACCTGTTCCCCTACCTGTTAGGTATTTAAGCCTCTCTCTTCCACTTCCAGACACTTTGTTATCATTTTGTGCCTTCACAAAGTCAGGGTTAGTTCGGCTAAGTCTCTCTGCTGTTTTAAAAAATATTATTTTCTTTGGTTTTGTAGTTGAGACATTCTTCGACCTAGAAGCTTAGGGAATTTGTTTTTCTGTTCCCTTATTTCTCTATCCTCTCCTTCGCTCCCACTCTCTCGTTTCTGAAAGTGTGAGTTTTATATTTATTTTGTTTATTTCACCAACATTACATACATTACAGTCATTTAGCAGACACTTTTATCCAAAGTGATATACAGTAAGTGCATACAGAAAAGTCATTGAAGTAACTACAGAACAGATAAGATAAAGCACATTCTTCCCATAAAGTAGCAGCTATACCTAGTAATGAACATTGAATGCAGCTCACAGTAAACTGGGTAAATCAGCTCTACTACAATTCTATTCTAAATATTATAAACTTCAATACACAGTTCAACAAGAACAAGTACCATGGCGTCCTAGATAAGTATAGTCCAGGTGGAGTCTGAAAAGGTGTGTTTTCAGGCCACGACGGAAAGCAGGCAGGGTTGGCATAGAACGTAGGGGAATGGGAAGTTTGTTCCACCACTGGGGAGTTAGGCTGGAAAAGCTCCACAGACGAGCGAGTGCCATTGACACGGAGGAGGGGAAGTGCGAGTCGCCCTGCTGTAGAAGAGTGAAGTGGTCGAGCAGGAACATAGTTCTGGATCACGTCCTGCAGGTAGATGGGGCCTGTCCTATTGGCTGCAGTGTAGGCCAGGGTCAGAACTTTGAACCTGATCCTGGCTGCAACTGGCAGCCAGTGGAGTGACCTCAACAGGGGGGTGACATGTGAAAATTTCGGGAGGTTGAACACAAGCCGGGCAGCTGCGTTCTGGATCAGTTGAAGAGGCAGGATGGCGCAGGCTGGTAAGCTTGCGAGCAGAGAGTTGCAGCAGTCCAGGCGTGAGGTGACTATAGTCTGGACCAGAAGTTGGGTGGAGTAGGTGGTCAGGTACGGTGGAATCCTCCTGCTGTTGTACAGGAGGAACCTGCAGGACCATGCCGTCGCCCTGATGTAGTCTTTGAAGCCCAACTGGTCGTCCAGGACCAACCCCAGGTTCTTTGCAGAGCGGGAGGCAACCATGGTCCCGTCAACGGTGATGGAGAGGTCAAGTAGTGGGGAGGTCTTATATGGCATGAAGAGAAGCTCTGTCTTGTCGAGGTTGAGCTTCAGGTGATGGGTTGTCATCCACTCCAGAGATGTCAGCCAGACAAGCAGATATCTTCTCCTTCACCTGTTGGGTAGAGGGAGGGAAAGAGAGGAAGAGTTGACTATCGTCAGCATAACGTGGATTAGACACACATGCATTAATTTTAGACTGAAAAAATGTCTTAGCCGATGTAGTTGCAGCTGTGAAGGCTGCCAGCAGAGTGTGATAGGAGGCCCGCAGCATGGTTCTGCTGGATCTAAGAGAATCTGTCAGCCACGGGGAGGGGGGTGATGGTCGAGCTGGTTTGGAGACAAGAGGACAGAGTGAGTTCAGAGACTGAGAGAGGCAGGAGTTAAACGTAGAGGTGGCAAAATCAACATGCATATTAGCAAAGGAAGCAGGAGGAGGAAGTATAGAGAGAGCGGAAGTAGTGAGAGAGGAGTGCGAGAGGGTGTGGAGATTTCTCCTGAACATAACAGTGGGTGGGTCGTTAGTGGGGTTGAGGGAGAGTGTGCAGGAAAAAGAGAATGAAATAAAGAAAAGGTCCGATACGTGGAGCGGGGTCACCATGAGTTCAGACACGGCGCAGCTCCTGGTGAGTACAAGGTCTAGTTGGTTACCAGCCTTGTGGGTGGCAGGCGATGAGGATTGAGTGAGAGCGAAGGACTGGAAGAGTGAGGTGACACTGGATAGCTGGGAACTCTCTGGATAGAGGTTGAAGTCTCCCAGTAGGATTACAGGGGTGCCATCCTCAGGGAAGGAGCTCAGGACCTGGAGGGCGATGGAGAACTACAATGTGAAGTGTAGATGGGTGGGTTACAGTGACTGCACGAAACTCAAAAGAGGAGAAATTCAGGCAGTGTGTAGTGGGAATAGAGAATTTCCAGGATGTGAAAATCAGCAAACCAGTACCCCTGCCTCGGCCAGAGGCCCTGGGGGTGTGGGAGAAGGAGTAGCCAGCAGACAGAGCAGCCTGAGTGGCTGTGTTATCTGGAGTGATCCAGGTCTCAGTGAGAGCCAGGAAGTGGAGGGACTTCATCTTGGCGTAGGCAGTGATGAAGTCAGCTTTCTGGACAGCTGATTAGCAGTTCCATATCCCACCCACCACTGAGAGTTCCTTATGAGAGGACAGGGGTGGGTAGCCCAGGTTAGCCAGGCAGCGCCTGTGGTGTAAGTTAGTATGCATGACGGCTGACGTCATGACGCATGGCGGGCAGATGGAGAATGAGCTAGGAGGGGATGCATGTAAAGTTTATGGTGTGTCAACAAAGAGCCCAGTGCATTGTTAACCACGGTCTTCCGAGTCGATGAAAGAGCCCAACGCGACATGGTGTCAGAAGCGGAGCTACTGTGAACAGACGGAACCGTGGTGTGTGGCTAAATTAGCACGAATAAGTAAAGTTTGAGTGAGTTTGCTAACGCGAGGATAGCATGGAGGCAGCACAGCCCGCCAACACTGCGGCGCCGACCGCTACGTTTTCAATAAATCCACCCGAGTCGTTTGACTTCACTAAACCACAGGAATGGGAGAGGTGGATTAGACGTTTTGAACGTTTCCGTGTTGCAAGCAGCCTGGACAAGTCATCCGAAGCAAACCAGGTAAACACGCTGATCTACTGCATGGGCGACGAAGCAGATGATGTGCTACGTGGGCTAACAATGACCACCGCGCAGAAGCTGCAGTACAGCAGTGTCAGAGACAGTTTCACTGGGTTTTTCGTGCCGAAGAAAAACGTGATATATGACCGGGCCAAGTTTAATTTGCGAGTGCAAGGGCCAACTGAAACTGCAGATGCATTTATCACTGCCTTATATGCGCTGGTAGAAAACTGCGAGTACGGACTGCTACGTGACGAACTGTTAAGGGACAGAATCATAGTAGGAATTAAAAATCCCGCACTCTCAAAGAAAATGCAAATGGAGAGAAATTTGGATCTGGCCAAAGCTATTAGTATGGCCAGACAAGCGGAGGACATAGAAAGGCAGCAATTAGATCTGAGAGGTGAAAGAGAAAATGCCCATAGAATGAATGTAGATGCAGTGCAATTTAAAAAAACAAAACAGCCAGCTAACAGAGCTAGGCAAGAGTCACAGTGCGGAGGAGAGCACAAGCCATGCCCAAAATGTGGAAAATCACCCCCCCACTCTAGATTTCAGTGTCCAGCTAAAAATGCAGACTGCCACAACTGTGGAAAAACGGGTCACTATGGCAGAGTGTGCAGGTCATTGAGGACAGTGAGCGCAGTTACTGAGGAGGAAGACACAGTGTTCCTGGGCACGGTAGACGCAGGAGAGGAAGCATGGACTGTGGAAATTAGAGTGAGACATACACAGGTAGCCTTCAAAATAGATACAGGGGCAGACGTCACTGTGTTACCAGAGCAGGTGTACAGGGAAATAACACAAGGGGACACACGCAACCTCACGTCGGTGAGGAAAACACTGTTTGGGCCGGGACAGGCTCCACTCACGGTGGTGGGCGTGGCTAAGGAAGTGCTGCAGTGTGGCGACAAGAGCACCACCGAGGACATTTATGTGGTGAAGCACCTGAAGAAAGCGCTTTTGAGTAGGCCAGCGTCAGTGAGACTCAGGTTAGTAGCTAGAGTAGACAGCATTGACCTAGAGACGGTAAAACAGATCTACCCTAAGCTATGCGGCGGGTTAGGCTTACTACAACAGCCATACACAATCAAACTCAGACCCGAGGCCAAGCCAGTTTCTCTCAAAGTGCCACGGCGGATCCCACTGCCATTGATGGGGAAAGTAAAGAAGGAGCTCGAACGCATGGAACAGCTCGGAGTCATCAGCCGCATAGAGGAGCCTACAGAGTGGTGTTCCGGCATGGTGGTGGCACCAAAGAAGGCCAAAGACGAAATCCGAATCTGCGTTGACCTCTCACCCCTCAACGATGCAGTGCGCAGAGAAAGGTTTGTTCTTCCCGCAGTGGACCAGACGCTGGGCATGCTGTCAGGAGCAAGGATCTTCACCAAACTCGATGCCAACATGGGGTTCTGGCAGATCCCATTGTCCAAAGAATGTGCACACTACACAACTTTCATTACGCCATTCGGGCGCTATTACTTTAACCGCCTCCCATTCGGCATTGCCTCAGCACCGGAACACTTCCAGAACCGGATGGTGACGGAGGTGACCTCAGGCCTAGAAGGAGTCGTCTGTCACATGGACGACATCCTCGTTTGGGGTTCGACACAGGAAGAGCACGATGCCAGAGTGCACGCGGTCCTGGAGAAAGCACAGACGGCGGGCATCACACTGAACGAGGCCAAATGCGAGTTCGGCATGTCCGAGGTGAAGTTTCTCGGATTCATCATATCTGCGGATGGAGTGAGACCTGACCCAGACAAGACACGAGCCGTGCAGGAGATGGGCCAGCTGTCAAGCGTCAGTGAACTCCGAAGCTTTCTGGGAATGGTGAACTAATTAGGCAAGTTCATACCCAACCTGGCCGACAAAGACAAAGCGCTGAGAGATCTACTGTCGAAAAAGAACCACTGGTACTGTGGGCCAGACCAGCAGAAAGCCTTCACTGACCTCAAACACGAACTGTCTTCCACCCCTGTGCTGCAGCTGTATGACCCCAACAAAGAGCTGAAGATCTCGGCGGACGCGTCATCGTACGGCCTGGGTGGCGTACTCCTGCAGAAACACCAGGAGGTGTGGTCACCGGTGGCGTACGCATCCAGAGCGCTGACGAGCACGGAGCAACGCTACGCACAGGTTGAGAAGGAGGCACTGGGCCTGACGTGGGCCTGCGAGAGATTCAGGGACTTTATCATCGGCCTCCATTTCGAACTGGAAACAGACCACAAACCTCTCGTCAGCCTGCTGGGAGGACAAGCTCTCGACTCCCTGCCACCAAGAATACAGAGGTTCAGGATGCGGCTCATGAGGTATTCGTACACCATCACACATGTCCCAGGTAAGAGCCTCACAATCGCAGACACCCTGTCACGAGCTCCACTGAAGAGTGGTCGAGACACAAGTGGGGACGGGCTGATGGGGGAAACAAATATATATGTAGATTATGTAATGGGGAACTTGCCAGCAAGTGATGCTTACCTGACAGAGCTGCGGCAGCAATTGAGTGCTGACAGTGTGTGCTCACAAGTAATGAAGTACTGCACTGAGGGCTGGCCAGATCGCAACAGACTAGATGCGATGGTAAGGCCATACTGGACGGACAGAGCTGTGCTCAGCACACACAATGGGCTGCTACTACGGGGCACAAGGCTCGTTATCCCCTCCCCCCTGAGAAACGGTGTGCTAGAGAAAATACACGAGGGCCACCAGGAGGTGGTCAAGTGTAGAGAACGTGCCAGGCAGGCAGTGTGGTGGCCAGGGCTGAGCAGCCAAATAAGTGAGCTGGTGGTAAACTGCAGAGCATGCGTCAAAGAGCGGGCCAATGTGAAAGAGCCTCTCATACCCTCCAAACTGCCAGACAGGCCATGGCAGAAGCTAGGGGCAGACTTGTTCACACTGAGCAACACCAACTACCTGCTCGTAGTGGATTATTTCTCTAGGTACATAGAGATCGCCCAGCTGAGCCCGACACGGTCCGCGGACATTGTGGTGCACCTGAAGTCCATTTTTGCAAGACATGGCATTCCAGAGACGCTGGTAACAGACAATGGGCCTCAGTTCTCGGGCACAGACATGAAAGTCTTTGCAGCTGACTATGGATTTGTGCACGTGACAAGCAGCCCTAGGTATCCACAAAGCAACGGGGAGGCTGAGCGAGCGGTTCAGACGGTCAAAAATCTGCTGAAAAAGGGATCAGACCCCTACCGTGCACTGCTGGCATACAGAGCTACACCACTGAGTAACGGCTACAGCCCAGCCCAGTTGCTCATGGGACGCCGCCTCCGTACAACACTGCCAACCTTCCCTGCAGTGCTGGAGCCGGACATCCCAAACCTGCGGAGGGTCCAAGGCAGGGAAAGAGAGAGGAGGTGGATGGACGCGTGCAACTATGACCAGAGACACAGAGCAAGGAACCTTTCCAACCTGGCACCAGGAGACCAAGTGTGGATCACGGACACCAGGACGCCTGGTACGGTGACAGCCGAACATCCCATGCTGAGATCGTACCTGGTCAGCGGGCCACAAGGCACCCTCAGGAGGAACCGCCAGCACCTACTACCGATGCAGCCGGCTACAGACAACAGCTACGAGGCACAACCAGCACCCACCACTGAAGTGGGAGATTGCAGTAACACAAGGGACACTTCAACAGTGTCTCCAATGATTCCCCAGGTCACACCCGAGCTGGTCAGAACCAGATTTGGCAGAGAAGTCATCAAACCAAAGAGACTTGACCTGTGAAAAGTAAATGAGTCACCTGTATATAGTGAAACTGGGTAGAGAAGGACTATCATTAGTTATGTGTAGGAATTCTACTACCAGAGAGTTTGGGGTTAAGGGACGTGTTTAATTTACTGGGGTTCAGATAGGATGGGGTAATGTAGAAGTCACATTATTTCTGAGAAGGAGAGATGTGGTGTAAGTTAGTATGCATGACGGCTGACGTCATGACGCATGGCGGGCAGATGGAGAATGAGCTAGGAGGGGATGCATGTAAAGTTTATGGTGTGTCAATAAAGAGCCCAGTGCATTGTTAACCACGGTCTTCCGAGTCGATGAAAGAGCCCAACGTGACAGCGCCTGCGATGGTTGGGCCTCCTGGAGCGAGGCATAGAGCACAGAGGGATGGGGGTTAGACACATGGTAGGGGGTGATAAGCCAAGTTAGGTTGGGAAAGATAAGGACAAACAGACAAGTCATACAGATTGCTGATGAGGCTGCCGTACTTACGTACTTACGGCAGCCTCTGCTTTAACTTATGCACTCTTTGATAATTTACCAATTACATTCAGCTGCTTGCAGGGCTAATTCACTCAGGTGAAGCTAGTTGAGATTAGCAACACAAAAGGCCGGTTGTTTACTTAATAATAGCTACAAATCAACTTAAACAGATCGCTAACTACTGCAATTTACTTCAGCTACACAATGACTACAAAGCGGTTCAATTGCCTAATGCACAGCTAAAAACCGAATGAAAATAGATACTTAACCAATCCGACGGCAGAAAATCAACAAACGCTGTCTAGATGCAGTAACGTTCTGAAGGTACGTTGTTTTTTGTCCTTCTCTGGCTATATTTTTAGCGTTCACTATTCTGATTTTTTCCTCTGCCCGTGTTTATGTGGCTAGCCCATTTTATAGGGGTGTGTTATTGTTTTGACTACTGCCAGGGACTTTCTATTCCTTTTTTTCCTTTGTTGCGTTTAGCTCATCGTTATTCTTCTCAAACCCACACAGTATAACGAAGCTAGTATGGATGAGTCAGCGACTGCTCCTCTAGAGCAATTGAGAGGTAGTCCCTCTGAGGAGGGTATTGCTGCACTTCAGAGAGTATGCGTCTCCTCACTGTATCACACCAAGCACATTCATCTGCTGCTCAGGTCATCTCTTCTCCGGGCCCCTGCGGCACCTCCTCTTAAGAAGCCCAAACTGCAACTCCCTCTCCGCTACGACGGTCAGGCCGTCAAATGCAGAGGGTATTTAGCCCAGTGTTTAGTTTTTTTCAAAGTCCAGTCAGCGTTATTTACCACCCAAGAGTCCCAAGTGGCGTTTATACTCTCACTCCTCACTGGACCCACGCTTCACTGGGCTACTCCATTTATTTGGAGCAGTTCTCCTACACTCAGGGTTGCTAAAACACTTATGGACACTATGAAGTCGGTTTTTGACCAGCACATTTCCGGTCAAGAGGCAGCTTGGCGCCTTATTCGCCTTCGTCAGGGTAATGAAACAGTGGCCTATTTTTTTATCAGATTTTGTGCCCTGGCAGGTGAGACAGGTTGGCCGGAGGCTCCTCTGATAACTCAATTCACAGAGGCGTTCTAGCGATTCTATTCAGGATGCCTTGGCAGTGCTGGAGCCGTGTGAGACGCTCAAGGTTTTAGTTTCTACGGCCATTCGCATCAACTGTGTTAGAGATAGGGTGCGCACTAAAGGTAGCAGGAGAGACCATCCTATTAACTCCTCCTTTTTTGCTCTCTTCACTACTCCGGTTCCGTCTCCATCCGCTCCCACGTCTCATAATAATGAGGAGCCGATGCAGGTGGATGGTGCTTCTTGCTGTCCCTCTGGAGACACTCCTTCCACTTTGTGGTGGTGTCGTTATTGCAAGCGCCAGGGGCACACTCTTAATCAGTATCCCAGGCTTAAGGGAAAAGTGCTTTATTGATGCTCGGTGGGCCAGAAAGAACCATTTACCCATCCGTCGCCTCACTCATTCTCTGGGAATCACTGCCCATTGTCGCCCATTGGGCACGGGTATCATTAAAGAGGTCACTGCCGCCCTCACTATGAAGTTACCTTACGAGGATGAAAGTATTCCGTTTTTTTTTGTTGATTCTCCCTCTCACCCCATAGTACTGGGTCACACGTGGCTGGTACAACATAACCCTCATATTAAATGGGGGAAGGGAAAATCCAGCATCCTTCAGTGGGGTTCCCAATGTACGGTCCAGGGTCATGTCTTTCCGACCGGTGCGTCGGAATGTCACCAAGGAGGGTCGACTCAGAGACTGAGGAGGTTACCCTCCTATCTGATCGAGTGAGGTTGGAGACGAGAGTCTAGAGTGTGATTCTCAAGCTGATGGATTTTCCATCAAAGAGGAGATCTCCTCAGATGAATTTTCTGATTCGGAGATCCGGTGGTTGTCCTCTCCTAATTCGCCCACCAAAACAAGAGATACTAGGTTGGCAGGGACGCTTGAGTTTTCCTTGCCTTCCAACCAGAGCCGGTTTTTGGCATAGGCAGTACAGGCAAATGCTAAGGGCGCCACCACCCAGAGGGGGCGCAACAAATGGGAGGAAAAAAAGAAAAAGTTTCACTTTAAATTTTTTTTAAAAAAATAAAATAATTTTTGACTAATACTACTAGTTAACACTGTTATTTCGAAATATTAAATAACCCCACAACAACCAGCGTAGCTCGATAGCATAGCCTATTAAATAATAATAATTTCTTAGTTCATGTCACCCCGCCCCCCTCCAGCCAGGCAATTAGACTTTACGTGCGCTCCCTCTCTGGGCAATGGTAAAGTGTGGCTATCTGACGTGACCCTCGCATTATATGCTATCAACATGTCGAAAAGACCAAAGCTGTCCGGTGCTCAGGGAAGGAAAAGAAGGAAAGAAGAGGTACAGTTGCGTTAATGTGATGAAATGAATTGTCTAGTGCTCTCTGACTTTAGGCGCATCCTGCCCCGGTACCGGGGGCGTTTGGGTTGAAGAGGATAGTGCCAGATAACTTAAGTTAGCTAGCTAATATTACTGTAGCCGAGCCGAGCGTTACATTAGCTAGTCACTAGTCACTCACACACACACATCAGCTCTCTCATTCACTCTGCACCTTCTTGCTAGCTAGCTGGACAGCGGCAAGAGAATGGTCGCCTCATCTTGAAAAATACATAGACTATGCGTGCATAACAGTAGCCTACATAAAATAAAAGTAGGCTACATAACAACTAATAAAAATAAGAGAACTGTAGTACCAGTCATCATCAGGGAAATTAGGTCTATTCAGCAGGTGTTAGTCCTGTGTCATACTGTAGGCTACATTTTTATTGACATCTGGTTACCCTGTAATCAAAATGCTATTCCTTTTCATCTCCTTTATAATTAATTGTTGTAGTAAGCCTTTGGTTTGTTGTGTTACAGTTCATAATCTCTAAAGTTAGTTTATATAGTTAGTTACATCAGTGTTTTAAAGTGCATATCATTAATGTTAATGCCAAATAAGCTTTCCCATTATGCTATATTAGTATTACACTGCAGTTTACTGCTTTTTTTGGACTGTAAATGTAAATCTACATTTCATTGTAATGACAATAATGTTTAATTAGATTTCCTGCCTGTATGCATGCCCATCTTATGTACAGTATAGCAGACATGCATCTTTTTAAGTTTTTCATCTTTATTCTTGTAAAAAAAAAATTACTAATAGACTAACACCCAATGGTCATACACTCTTCTTCTATATTTTACCTTACTTTATTTATGGCAGTAGGCTACTGGTTTCTTTAATATATATATTAAAGATAATATATTGTAAATATCTATAATAATAATGTCACTTGTTCACTGTTTTGATGTTGTTTGATTTTGTGGGTTATTTTCAGTAAAAGAAAAATGTGAAAACAAAAGTGTGAGTGCATGTTATTGGTAGTGAATAAACTGTGATGCAAGGGGGCGCCAGATAAAATCCTGCCTAGGGCAGCCAATTGGTCAGAGCCGGCCCTGCTTCCAACGTACCCACAGAGTATACTAAACTAGCTGAGGTTTTCAGTAAGCAGAGAGCCATTTCTCTTTCTCCGCACCACCCTTACGACTATACTATAGAGTTGTATCCTGGTACCACCCCTACCAGAGGTAGTCTTTATTCTTTATCTGCCCCGGAGAGTTATGGGGGGATATATCGAGCCATGAAGGAATATATCAAGGAGGTGTTAGCCAACGGGTTCATTAGGCCATCTACCTCGCCTTTTTTGTAAAAAAGAAAGATGGAGGATTAAGGCCCTGTATTGATTATCGGTCCCTCAATGCCATCACCGTTAAAAATCGGTACCCACTTCCTCTGATAAATTCTGCGTTCGAACGTCTTCAAGGGGCTAAGATATTTTCCAAACTCAACCTCCGCAACGCCTATAACCTGGGGCGCATGCGTGAGGGCGATGAATGGAAAACCGCGTTTAATACACATAGCGGCCACTACGAATACCGGGTCATACCGTTCGGGCTCACTAGCTCCCCCTAGTGAAACTAGTGTTTCAGGCATTGGTTAATGATGTACTGCGGGAGATGCTGGAGAGATTCGTGTTCGTCTACTACGGCGATATTTACATTTTCTCTCCCGATCTACAGACTCACATCGGTCACGTTAAGCATGTTTTGAAAGCTCTGTTTGAAGCCAAACTATTCGTCAAGGCAGAGAAGTGCTCTTTTCACGCCAGCACTGTTTAATTTTTAGGGTTCATTGTTTCGGAGGGCAAAGTCTGTATGGATCCTGATAAAGTCTCTGCTGGCTAAACTGGCCTACTCCTCATTCTGTTAAACAAGTTCAGCGTTTTCTTGGTTTTGCCAAATTTTATCTGCGTTTTATTTGGAATTTCAGTGCACTCGCTGCACCCATTACCGCTCTGACCAAAAAAATGTCAGCTGGTCAGTTCCACTGGAACCCCAAGGCTGATTCTGCTTTCGTGGAGTTGAAGAGGACGTTCAGTTCTAAGCCCATTTTAATCACGCCCAATCCCTCTGTCCCGTTTACTGTGTAGGTTGATGCCTCCAAATTAGGAGTAGGTGCCATATTGTCCCAGCACTCCCCCATTGACCGCAAGGTGCACCCGTGTGCAAATTTTTTCCGTGTCCTCACCCCGACCGAGAGGAATTACGATGTGGGCGTTCGGGAGCTGCTGGCTGTTAAATTAGCTCTGGAAGAGTGGCACCAATGGTTAGAGGGAGCTGAACACCCCTTTACTGTGTGGACTGACCACAGGAATTTAGAATGTGTCCAACAGGCAAAAAGATGTAATTCTTGGCAGGCGCGCTGGGCATTATTTTTTACCCGGTTTAATTTTCCGCTGACGTAACGCCCGGGTTCCAAAAACGTTAAACTGGATGCCCTGTCGCGCATTTTCGATCTGTCCGACAGTCCCGCTACCCCAGAACCTATTGTGCCAGCTGCCCAGATCGTAGCTCCTGTATTGTGAGACATTGAAGTGGCGGTCCAAGAGGCGTTGCGCCTAAACCCGGGCTCAGAGGGGGGGGTCCCGCTAATTGCCTTTTTGTGCCTTTCCGATGTGAGAGCTCGGGTACTCCAGTGGGGTCATTCCTCACAATTCGCTGTGCATCCTGGTGCTCATCGCACCAAATAATTTATCTCCAGACGCTTTTGGTGGCTTGAGATGGAGAGGGACGTGCGCAAATTTGTTGCCGCCTGCGCTATTTGCGCCCGGAATAAGAGTTCTCTACTCCCCCCCTCTGGGATATTATGCCCTTTGCCTATGCCCAGTCAACCATGGAGCCATATCGCTTTGGACTTTGTAACCAGGTTGCCTGTTTCTCAGGGCAACACGGTCATTTTAGTCGTTTAGATTCATTTTCGAAGGCGGCGCATTTTTTTGCTCTGGCCAAATTGCCATCAGTGCCGGGGCCCGCCCAGCTGGTGGTCAATCATGTTTTCCGGATTCACATATTGCCTCAGGACGTGGTATCGGACCGCGGTCCTCAATTTGTTGCTAAGTTTTGGCGCTCTTTTTGTGCGCAGTTAGCCACGTTCATTAGTCTGTCCTCTGCAGACTAACGGACAGGCGGAGCACACCAATCAGACACTGGAGAACACCCATCGCTGTTTGGTGGCCTCCAATCCCACTTCTTGGAGTCGTTACCTTCCCTGGGCTGAATATGCCCATAACACCCTGTTACGCCTCCACGGGTCTCTCTCCATTCGAGGCCCAGGTGGGTTATTTGCCTCCACTTTTTCCTGAGCTGGAGAGGAACGTGGAGGTGCCCTCTGTAAGTTAGTTTGTTTGGAGGTGTCATGCAGTTTGGAAGCGAGTTTGTGCCTCACTTTTGTGAAGTTTTCTGCCGACAAACATTGTTGTTTGGGTCCTTCCTATCGGGTGGGTCAGCGTGTTTGGCTCTCCACGCAGGATTTGCCTCTGCGGGTTGAGTTCTGCAAACTCATGGGTCCGTTTAAATTGTCTGTAAAATTAACCCTGTTATGGTCCGCCTCCAGTTTCCATGCTCAATGCGTGTTCACCCCTTTCACCTTTCACATTTTCCAACTCAAGCCGGTGCTCGTCGTCACTCTGGCCCCCCTTTTTAGTGGACTGGTAGGGCTAAGGAGCGATGTTGGGTCCCATCTGGGAACATTTTGAATCCTGAATTGATTAGGGACTTCTGTAGGGATAAGCCTGGGGGATCGCCTGGTGTCGTCCCTTAGAGGGGGGGTCTTGTCATGGGTTGTGGCTTTCTCCCTCGTTTGCACCGATTAGCAATCTATCAGATTGTTTTCCGCGTTCCATCTCGGGGTTTTGCTCTTCCCCGCTAATTATTCATTTCACCTGTTTCCCTACCTGTTAGGTATTTAACCCTCTCTCTTCTGCTTCCGGATGCTTCGTTATCATTTCGTGCCTTTACGAAGTCAGGGTTAGTCATTTCTGTCTCTCTGCAGTTTTAAGAAAATTTTTTTATTTTTTTATTTATCGCAGCTTGAGATTTTCTGGCTTTGAAGCCAAGGGAATTTTTCCCTTTTATTTCACCAATTTTAGTCACGTCCCAAAGGTGCTCTCGCTATTTTATTTAGTGGTGGCTATTCAAAGTCTCCTCTCTGCCCGTGTTACGAGGCTCGTCCGTTTTATAGGGGTGTGTTATTGTTTGTCTACGGCCAGGGACTATATATCCCTTCTTTCATTTGTCGCGCTTGGCTCATCGTTATTCTCCACAAACCCTCACAGAAGCATTGTCAAACATAAATTTCATGTTCTCACAGCAGTCAGATCACAGGCAATGCATTTCAGCAATCAAAGAGCATATTATGTGCATTCTCATATTGATTAAAAACATAAATAGCGTTATTTTGCCTTAATGATGAAACTAAATACACTAAAGCTGTCAGGTTGGGAACCCATAGGTTCACGCTATTTTTCCCATGTTTTATAATGTCCGGCTTATGAAAATGTGACCAACGCATTTTAACTGGTAGCTTAATGCTTTAAAACAAGCCCACTTTCTTGGGATTGCAGGGAAAATGTGCATCTATTCCGGGAGAAAAATCTTTTTATTTTTGGGAAAAATATTAATCCTTACTTATGTAATCTTGATATTTTGTATGCATGCTTGTGTGCGCCCCTGTGTGTAACAGTCAGGAGGATGTACGCATGTTGTGCACATGCCTATGTAGACACACTTGTATTGCGCCGTTAAAATAACATTGAAACAACATACAACATGCAACATGACCAAAGACCAGGTTTGTGGTGGTTTTAGTGCAAACGCTTTTTGCTGCCTCAAGATAGCAATACGTCAAAAATTATCCTGGCCACACCTCATATTAAGAAAAACCCGCCCAGTTCACTTGCAATGGGCGCAAGTTTATTTGGTATTTAAACAACATGAGCGCTGGGCGATAAAATGCCTACTGCATCAGACTGAAACTAGCAAAGACACTTGCGTTTGGGTTAGCGCTGCTTAGCGCTGGGTGTAAGATAGGGCCCCTTGTGTTCATAGCAAGATGATGTGGATCAGTACATACCTGTTACATACTCACTCTCATCTTAATTGATACTGTACTGCAGGTTGCAAAGGGAGGGAATTTTCCAGGGAGAACACCACTCACTGTAACAATATCATGCTTAAACAAAGCTAATAAAACACAAAAACTTGAAGAAAACAATTAACAAACTAAATGTTCTGAACAGGCCCATGTCCTTTCTGGAGAGCAGGTTTCTATGACATATGGTACCATCACTGCCATTGCACAGGACCTTATTCTAGATCAGGGGAAAGTTCTTGTAACTTTGGTTAGATTTTCAAGTAAGGAAGGGCTGCGGAGTGCTGATGCCATATGGGAGGCAGCCAAAAACACCAAGACATCAACTTGGTGGAAGAGACTCTAAGTGTGAAGCCATGTCTCCTGTTGCTTCTCCAGATCCCTCCAACATCAGCTGCTGGTCCATGTTTGGTGGAACATACAGCAGAGTGTGCAACAGGCTGACAAATGAAAGAGTTGACAAGCTGGTGGCTATTCAGTCACTATTCAGAAACTCTTTGAGCCCATCAAAGATGACGCCAGACTAATTGAATCTGAGGAGGATTGTCCAGAGTATTTTTCTGAAGATGAAGCTAGCTGTGGTTGAGATAAATAATGAATCGAGGTCAAGCAAGTTAAGTTTAGTTTTACTTTAAAAAAGATGAAGTTATTTCTATATGTAATACAAATAACTTTGAATCTTTTGATGAAAATATGGTTAAATAAGTCTAATCTAATTTGCTGTCTTAGATGGAAAGAAATTAATAAAATATATTTTTGCATTTATGTTTCCTTATTTAATGTGCTTTTTTAAACAAACTGCATTTGAAAAAAAAAAAATGTGTTCACATTATGGTAATGCTTGTTTGACATTTCTAAAAACCGAAGGTTTTCTCCCAAACAATGTGTGAAAAGTACGTGCAGTGATGCCTCAAATAGACCCAATACATGAAAAACCAAAGACATAGCCTACTTACAATTCATGAAAAATATTGTGAACAGTATAAAACCCCAAAATTCCTCAAAAAGTACCTCAAAATTTCTCAAAACGTACCTCAAAAGTAGATACCTAGCTGCAGGTACATTCACTGTATCAATGTATGTGTTACAGACACTTTACCGCAATACTATGTATGTGTGCGTTAACATACCATAACATAACTTAATGACAAGAATAGTCCAATCAGCCTAACAATTCTCACAATTTTCCTACCACTAAAGGGTACCTAGTGCTCACCTACAAACTAGATAGTATCCAGCACCATATCAAGTCTGGTCTTGAAAACACCCAGAACCCTATCTTACACCCGGCGCTATGCGGCGGTAACCCAAAAGCAAGTGTCTTTTCTAGTTTCAGACCGATGCAGTGGTCATTTTAGCATCCAGCGCTCACGTTGTTTAAATAACAAGTGAACTTGCTCCCATAGCAAGTGAACTGGGCGGGTTGGTCTTAAGATGAGGTGTGGCCAGGATAATTTGTGGCGTATTGCTATCTTGAGGCAGCATTAAGCGATTGCGCTAAAACCATGATAAACCTAGTCATGTCGCAGTTGTTTAAATGTTAGTTTAACTGCGCAATACTAAGATAGTAATATGCGTCTACATAGGCGTGTGCACAATGCGCGTACACCCTCCTACAGACACAGGAGCGCACACAAACATGCATAAAAAATATCAACATTACAATGTGAAGTGGGGATTAATATTTTTTCCCAAAATAAAACATTTTTCTCCCGGAATAGATGCACGTTGTCCCATGAATCGCTGGAAAGTGGGCTTGTTTTAAGGCATTAAGCTACCAGTAAAAACGCATTGGTCATATTTCCATAAGCAGGATATATGCGTAAACCTATGGGTTCCCAACCTGGCAGCTTTAGTGTATTTAGGGGTCGATTTACTAAGATCCCAAATAAGCAAGGCCGTATTATGGACCAGGCAACTGGGGAACATGCCATGTGGGACCAGAAATTTTCAAAGTACCGCTTTTATGTTCAATGCATTTCACAAATATAAAAACAATAATATATTTTTAAAAACGTTAATAAGCATTCTGCCTTTTCCATTGCTTACTGTACTACACTACCCGATGCACTTTCAGTTGAGTAGACACCTCATTTTTGTTCTCCAAAATCTCTCGTATTAATAACCTGTGTTTAAGAAACCAAATATCCTACCTGGTGGTTATGAAGCTAGAACGGTTTTCTGATTAAACCTGAAGAGTTTGCTACATTCCACAGTTGAAATTTTGTACGTTGCTTTTGTTATGTAAAACACATGTGCTTTTCTAACCTACATTTAAAAAAAAAAAAACTTATTTAAAAACATTAGGCTACGTAGGCTATTTTATGCGTATTATGTAGCTGTATGTGATGATTCTGAAATAAATGTATTCAGTTGCAAATTCCTGAATGATGCATCCTCTTCTTCAATTTGAACTTTAAACCAAGGCAGTGAATATTATTGTTTCTATAGTTTTGCATTAATTGTTTTTTATGCCGTCACGCATTGCAAATTGCACTGCATTGTGTCTAGTGCACAGGCCCACTTAATTAGGTTACCTTTCAATATTTTTTAAATAAAGCTACTGTATGTTTTTTTGTTTGCACAGCTGATGCGGTGTTTGACGGGGTTCAATCTTCTCAATAAAAGGCTAACCTACAGCAACTTCATATTTAAATAACAAAATAAACATTTCCCAAACAAGAATTCACTACTGCAGATAGGTTCGTTGCATCAACGCTTGGAACAAAAATAAAGGCCCAAATAGCCTACTTCACAATACCCTGTGAGAATTGCTCTAAAAGTAGTCCACAGAGCGTGGAACCACCACTAATAGGGAATGGAGAACTAAAAAAGGAAGATGGACCTTCCCAGCGAAATAAGTGCCAAAACAAATCTATCCAAGAAAAACGTAGACAGAAAATAATCCCCAAGCTCAATAACCGAGCTAAACAAAGGGGCAGACAGAAACAGAGAGAGAAACCTCCAGCATGTATGACTAAAAACGACGAAAATAAGGAGGTGAAGAGGGAAACCGAGGCACTCCTCAGAGTGGAAGATACAAAGAAAAGAGAAATCAGAAAAGAGCAAAATGGAAAGGAGAGAATTACTTATCGCTCTCATACAAGAGAGCACTAAAACTGAAAAGTAACGAAAAGAAGGTAACACAGGTAGGTACCACAGGCAGCTGTCTAAGAGAGAACAGAAAGGACAGAACGAGGAACAGAAAATTCAGAAGAGAAAACTATATCCTATAAAGGAACTCTAACATACTTAAAGCAAGTCCCACGTAGCAGAGTTTTAAAATGAAGTGGTCGCTAGTACCTATACCTTATACCGGCTTTGTGACTAAGAACGAATAACAACACGGAAGCGCAGAGACAGGAACACGGAAGCACAGAGACAGGAAGACGCAGCGCTTAAGAAGCCAGCAGATCACCTGGACAGGTGCAAACAATAAGCGCCGACGCGGCGGAAAAAGCCCGGCACAGACCTAAGGCCGTGACACACTGGCCGCGATTTACTTGCACAAATAAATCGCACGTTGAAAAATAAAAACGAACTCCTGTATTGTTCATAAAATCTTGCACATCAAACGCGAAATGAGTTTTCGTTTGCGAAACTATTTATCTATCCAATCATAACAAGTTTCCATGACTGACGTCACCGCACTGCCACAACAAACTACAACATCCAATATGGCGGACCAACTGATTTTATATGTGTCACAGTATAGCGTCCTCTTTGATAAGAGACATAATAGTTAGAAAGACAACGATTTGAAGGACAATTTGTGGAAAACCATAGCCGAGCAAATAGGCTATGAATATGGTGGGTTTATAGCTAAATGGTTGCAATACGCACAACTTGCTATCTGATGAGCTCCCACAGGTTATTAGCATTGGCTTAAAAGTTGTCTGCAGCTATTTTAGCCAGCTAACGTTAGTTAACCTTTAGGTCTAACGTTAACGTTGATAGCAGTTCATGAGAAGAAAATAACAACCAGTGGCGATTACATTGTTTTTAAGCATTACGCTAGGTCACATTTCCATAAGCAGGACATTACAAAACAAGGTAAAATAAGCAGGCTAATTTGGCGTTTTCTATTGTGAGACGGAAGCCATTGGTAGCTTATTCTCAGCTGTTGCAGGTGCTTTTAACGAAATTTAACCACATATATTTAGTAAAATAACAGCACTTTCAGAAATTACCGGGAACTCATAATGGTTAGTCCGAATAATATTGATCATACTATTGATCTATATAGCCTATTCCTTGATCACACTAAACACGCACAAGCATGTTTGTTTCGCCATCATATAAGCAGTCTACCAAGGTGGCAAAGCAGGCTTTTAAAGAAAATAGGATATGACATTTTGATTGGTTTATTGCATGTCACGCCCAAGACACACCTATAATTAATGAAGAGACTATGTTCAGCCCATTTGCACGTTGCGCTGTGCTTAGTGCTAAAAAAACACGCCGTCAAACTAGCAAAAGTGGACTTGGACATGCCTTTATGCCGTGCGTTTAGACAAAGCGCTAAGATCTCCAAGATAGAGCCCTGTAAGTGGCCGTGTAGTTATAGGCTACACTGAACGAGCAGGCGGTTTATTACAAACGGTTTCACTGGATGTCTCTTAGTTTACCTATGCACGTGATTCATTCATTCAGTCACCCACAAATGTGAGGACTAATAAAGGGGGAAAAAACACGAACAATAGAAAAGGAAAAACATAAGCTAATTCCTGACAGCTAAACAGCTAACTGAAATCTACCCAGGAAGAAACAGGGCGAACCCGAATAGCACAAGTAAAATATAAATCTAAATCTCCCAAACTCAATACTAGAGACCGAAACAGGAGACTTAGAAAGGAAAATAAAAACACCTTTGGAACGTAACTCTAAAACGTCCGATAAAAGGTGAAACAAAACAAAACCACCAAAAGAAAACACTGTCTCGTAGAGAACAGCACGGAAGTAAATAGCGCAGAATGCTAACAGGAAGAAACACAATCCTATACCTGAATAAGCAAGTCCCTTGTGAACATAAGCAAGTTAATATCATGAGGTCGCTTAAACCTGGCTATACCTGGCTCAATGTACAAACAAATGACAAAGAAGCACCGGGGAAGCGGAAGTGAGGAACTTAAATACCCAGCAGGTAGAAGCACAGATGAACTGAATAACAAGCACTGGGAAGCAAAACCCCGGACCAGAACATGGAAAAAGTCAGATAGATTCTCAATTGGGAACACAGGACGAGAATCGCAGCGGAAAAAGAAACAATAACCCACGAACCATGACAGATTACTGAGCGTGGCTGATGTAGGTATACAATTTTTTTTGACGCAACCCAGACTGATGCAGACGCTCGCTCACGTACGGTTTAGGGAGGGTGTCAGACTTTGAGACTTTGAGTGTGCTCCTGAATTCCCTCAACAAAACCCCTGAAATAAGGGGTTCATCCTGGTATTTTAAATGCCCTCATTTCTGAGAAAAAGTCGCCCACTCAAAAGCTTTTTGACAAAGTGGACTCAAATATGCGCCCTCAAAAGGGTGTAGGGGTCGCATTCGGACACGGTCATGGATTTGTCTCGGCCACACCACACTGTTGGAGAGCAAACGCACCTGGGTTGTGTTAACTAATCAGCCCAGGTGCTTAAAGGGTGCGCGTCTCCACGGTAGACCAGGAGCACACACGGAGAGGGTGAAGTCTGTCGGTCAGTGTCAGAACGTCAAAAAAAAAGAAATCGCTGCTGAAAAGCAGAGGAGCTGGAAGCTGAAACGAGCGACGAGCTGAAAAGCTGTTGCTGGGTTGTTTTTTTTGTCTTTGTTGTATTAGATTGTTTTTTTCCACGGGAACCTGTGAGGGGGAAGGGTGAAGGTGTTTTTAATTTATTTTTATGTCTGTGTGGGTGCGCGCTCTCTCTCTGCATGTGGCCAAATTTACGGTGGAAACCCGCAGTGACGTGCCGTCAGGGCCAGCAAGGCCTTCTCTGCTGGCCTAAACATCATCAGAATATAAATTCAATTTTGATATATTTTTTCCCCACAAATATTAAATTATTCCCCATAGTCTATTCTCTTCATTTCATAGCTTTCCTCTTGGTTGCGCTGCTTCCAGCCTCAGATCGAGATTTGGAGGGCTGGCCTTTATGTTAGAGCTTTTATCCAATCATATTTCAGCCATAATGTGTTGCCAGGGTCCAAGAAATCTGCCCTTAGGCCTTCATAATCGACAGTGCGGGCGCCTGTAGCTTAAAGTGAACGGAAACAAACCTGTGGTGTTAACCAATCAGATTTTGAGTTGGCGACACCTGGGCCAGCTAGCAGGCGTACGATAACGTCAGCACGTGCACGTCTTTTGATTGGATACGCACTATTGAGAGGCAGAGCTATGCAGAGCTAGCAAACTGAACTTGAACGAGCTCATTTGTGTAGATTTCTACAAGCTGTTTTTTTTCAACCCACAATGGCTGAAGAGATCGATTTGGTCGCAGATATAATTACAACGCCATTTTCAAGACGAACTTTTCAAGAAAAGCTAGACATCGTCAGAAGAGAACGGCCAACCCCGACGCTAGCGAGTCAAAGTGGACATTCAAGGCTAGGAATACACTTTCACCACTGTCGCAAATATATCCTCATGAACAAATGCAAATTATTTGTTTGTTTTCTTTTATTTTCAGTGAATAGTTTATGTGTCTTTATTGTCACATTTCTTAAATGAAACTGCTTTGGGTGCGACAATGCGCTGTTTAGTGAACAAACTTGTTAAAGCTCACATACTTTTGGTGGACTTAATAAAACTTTGTAGACTAATCCCTTAAAAGCGCCTTTTATTTTAAAGTTTTGACAGTATCCAAGCGATCTTAAAGCTGGTAGTTTAACACTCTTAATTGTAAATGCGGATTTATTGATTATAAATGCTTCGGAAATATTAATATAACTCTGTTGTACTTGACTATGTTAAGGTGATGCAACGCCCGGTTATACTGCGTTTCTGTCTAAATGTATAGTTTCTAGAGCCATGGCGTCATAATGATGGTATTAAGAGGTGGAATAATTCAGGTAGGACTGTGTAGGACATCACTGAAGGCCTAGGTGTGAAATGCACGGCCCGCCACTGGAAACCCGGAACTGCCACATCTCCCTCTCAGGGGTGTGTTCCGGCTTGTGACAGCATATTACAATATTTATTACACTCAGAATTGTCTTTTTATATATCTTATAAAGTTTATTCTTTTTCCCTCAAACTCTTCCATGTAGTTTTATTCATCCACTGTGGATACTGCTTTTTCAACTTTTCCTTACCTTTTAGAATTAATTTACATTGTGCATCAAGAATAACCCTTTTCAACATGCCCCATTTTTCATTCACAATCTTGCAGTCAAGAAGTTGGCCCAGTCTTTATTACTTGAATACGTTTGCATCTTGTTAAAGTTTTAATCCTGTATTTAGAGGAGGCCCTCTTGATTTGAAGTACCTCCAGACTAACTGCGCAATGGTCACTTGTCCCAAGTGGCTCCACTACCTCTGTGCTGCAAATTCTATCAGGAGGATTACATAGCACCAGGGGCCTTATGTATAAAACGGTCGTACGCACGGATTTGATCATAAATTCACTAGATTTGATCTTACGTGAAAATCTACGCACAAATTGAGATTGATAAAACTTGAAACTGACGTGGAGATGTCCTTATGCGTACGCCAACTCTAGAGGAGGTGTACGACCACTTCCTTCTCGATATGCAGCTGTACTGCAGGATGAACACTTTCTTTTCCACACGCGAGAATATTTTACCAATCCCTTCACAAATGGACATATTAGACACGCGCATGCATAATATTTATTTGTGTGATAAGCACTGTGAGACGCAATATTGTGGGCCGTTAACTAGGCTATACGCGCAGGTTTGGGAGGAAAGAGGAAGACATGTCACTGCCAATATTTTTATATGAATTGGTACCGACTAGCCCGTACTCTATATTTTTGTCAGACTTGACATTTAACTACGCGAGACTAGGTGGTCCAGCAGTGTGTCTCCCCGAAGTTGAAATAAAGTATATGCCTATAATTGCAGCTCTTTATCATTTGTGCAAACTGTTATGAAAAATACAATACAATATTTTTAAATGATTATTAGCTGCTATTTTTTTTTACCACCGATACGTGTATGGTTTAAAAGCTTAAAATCAATGCGCAGTTTAAACAAACATCATGTAGCTAATAATAGTCGATACACAAAAGGCAGGAGTACCGACGGCTGTCAGTGATTATAACATTAACATTTCTGTAAACTATTAAAACCGAGAGAAAAATATGTGAAATGGCTATAGGCCTATGTCAATTTTATATCACGTGACAATAGGGAGTTTATATACGTTTGTAGAAAAAAACCAGACTAGATGAGAATATTTGAGGGCGTTCACTGGATGGAGCTGACAAGCTCGTTCACATGCGGATGATTTCTGATTTATAAATAGGTCATGCGTAGGAACATTTATTTGTGTGTATGGACATTTTATAAATCGGTCGTAGAAACATTTTAGGAAACTATCATACGCTCACATTTAGGATGAATTCCAGGATGAATTTATAAATGAGGCCCCAGATCCAGAATGTATGTCCCTCTTGTAGGCTGACTGACATACTGTGCCAAAAAATGGTCATTTACAACATCTAGAAATTCTTCCTCACTTTTTCCCCGTCCTGTCACCAATGCCCAATTAATGGCATGGTAATTGAAGTCACCCGTGACAGTCTTGTGTTACAGGTATATCATTCTGACACTGTACGCTGTAGAACTGAGCAGGAGTGGCAGCTGGTGGTAATGTTCCCTTTTTAAAAAATTGGCTTCAACAGGGACAGTGGGGCTGTAGTTACTTTCATACTTTCAAGTGCCATCGAGTCCTCTTTGCTTGCTTCATGGGATATTCAATTTATGAAGGAGTTTTAAAATATATATATTTCAGCTTTAGTTTGTTTTCTATTGGCCCAGATAATTTCTGTGTGCAATGAAGGACATTTCAGATATTTAATGGAGTTTTACAATGGCTGGTGTAGTTCTTCATTTGCCAAGTTACCTTTTATGAGGGCCCCTTGGGAAAGAAAAGTTTGCACTGGCACTGCACTGCAGCCTTTAAGTACGAAGAATTTGGTCCATCTTGTGTTGAAGTTTTACGTGTTTGTTTAGTCCTCATGGAAATATGGCGTTGAGTTTTCTAATCCAGTGTCTTTCCGTTCTATGTCTGTCTTCTGGTGTCCAGTTAATGTTTGAATGGAGGCCCGATACTTCTACTGCCTCAAGTCCATGGTGCAGGAAATGAGCCACTAGGTGTGTGTCCATGTTTCTATGATTTTTTTATTAGTTATATATGTGTTATACTAATCTGGTCCTAATTATATTCCCTGTCTATCCTACATATTTTATGTCAGTGTTGATGGTGAGTGTTTGTTTAATAAGGTATGTTGTGTTTGTAGTGTTATTTTTGACTGTAGTGCCTGTTTGTAAAATACTAGGTTGGTATTGGGCCATTTCCAGGTTTGTGGTTTATGCATGGCAGCCATTTTGCACCAGAATGCTCACCACACATCAGCTGGAGTTGGAGAGGAAGTGAACAGTTTTTAGCCAATTAAACTGGGGGGTGATTACATGACAGAGTCAGGTTGGGAATTTAGCCAAGACACCAGGGACCCCCTACTCGTGAAAAGTGTAGAAGTGGTGTTGTGAGAACTTTAATGGCCACAGTGAGTCAGGACCTTGGTTTAACGTCTCACCCGAAAGATTGCATAACCTCCAGCACAGTGTCCCCTTCACTTCACTGGGGTTTATTTGACCAGAGGGAAGATTGCATAAACTAAAAGTGAAATCATTCAGCATGTGCCTTGGTAAAAGGCAAAAAAGGAATATCCTTCAAACCTGGCACTTGGGTACTGTTTTTCTCAAAATTAGTTGACCACCAATACGATTCATAAACAAGTAAGACTGAACCACACTACAGAGATTGTGCATCACATACATTTTTTTTAATAAATTTGAATTCAAAGTACAAATAAATTAAAATGGAACAACATTATTCACAGTTCCCAATCCTGAGTTTAAGGGCTGGAAAATTAACATTGTCCTCCGTCCACATATCTACATCCTGATTCAAAGTGGCATACAAAGACAGTATGGTGTGAGATTACATCTGTCCTAATACAGCACAAACCAAACGGAATACAATAGTCTTGATCAACATAATGAAGGCCGTGTGACTCTCTACTGGATACCTGATTTCACCATTCAAACAGTGGATCAAAAATGTCTACTTTCTGATTCCAGTGCTCTTGACACTGGTCCTGGTCTAAAATATTGTATAACTTAGCTATTCTTATGGTTTCTCTACTATCCCTGAAGTTAGCTGAATGAATGTGATGCAAAATGGTACACACATATATGGTTATGTATTGGACCTTCATACATTATTTCTGAATGTTTTTCTACTTGAACAAAAAGTGTTACAATGAGAATATAAAAATATGTCTTGCAGGCAAAAGTGTGCTTTAGTACTTTGTAAGGAGGGCAGGAGGCTGAGAGATGGGGGTGAGGGTTTACAGAGAATTAATTAAATATTGCACTTTCATCCATGTCACAGAGGAAAGACACTGAGTAAGAGGTGTCAGACATGTCTACACACCTGCAACGCCACCCCACAGCTTAACATACCTCATTTGTGCACACACAGATTACACCTATACACACACACACACACACACACACACACATGCCAAACACTGCCGCAACAATCAGCACACTAGATCCAGACATTCACACACACACACACACACACACACACACATAAACATGCACACAGACATACATAAGCCTATAGGGTGCAGTTTATATGATTTCACATGGAGAACTGAGGCAGCCTGCAGGCTTTTTGCTATGATTTCCCAGACAGCCTTTGTACTAAACAGAATCTGAGAAAAGATGTTTCTGTATGGAAGTGTACTACTGAAACTAATGTATAGTTTGTCTTATACATTTTTACATCTTTGCTTTTTCCAAGTGTGCTCATTATGTGTGTGTATACAGCATGTGTGCCAGGGTGCATGAAAGCAAGAGAATATGGGTGTGTGAGTTTGTGTTTGAGTGGGTATGAAAGAGGAAGTGTCAGTGTGTGACAGAGGGTGTCTAAGTGCGTGAAAGGGCAGTGTATCAGTGTGTGAAAGAGAGTATCTCAGTGTGTGAATGGCAGTATATCAGTGTGTGAAAGAGAATGTCAGTGTGTGAATGGCAGTGTATCAGTGTGTGAAAGAGAATGTCAGTGTGTGAAAGAAAGCATGTCAGTGTGTGAAAGAGGACATGTCAGTGTGTGAAAGAGGACATGTCAGTGTGTGAATGGCAGTGTATCAGTGTGTGAAAGAGGACATGTCAGTGTATGAAAGAGCATGTCAGTGTGTGAATGCCAGTGTGTCAGTGTGTGAATGGCAGTGTATCTGTGTGAAAGAGGACATGTCAGTATGTGAAAGAAAGCATGTCAGTGTGTGAAAGAGCATGACAGTGTGTGAATGACAGTGTATCAGTGTGTGAAAGAGGAAATTTCAGTGTGTCAGTGTGTGAAAAAGGACATGCCAGTGTGTCAATGGCAGTGTTTCAGTGTGTGAAAGAAGGTGTGTCAGTATGTGACAGAGGGTGTCAGTCTGTGAAACAAGGCATGTCAGTGTGTGAAAGAGGGCGTGTCAGTATGTGAAAGAAGGCAAGTCAGTGTGTGAAAAAGGGCGTGTCAGTATGTGACAGAGGGTGTCAGTCTGTGAAACAAGGCATGTCAGTCTGTGAAAGAAGGCATGTCAGTGTGTGAAAGAGGATGTGCCAGCGGGTGAGGTTCAGGAATCAGCCACCTGGTGGGGCAGATTGACAGAGGAGCCATTGTGGGAAGAACCCTGTTTGTCCCGCCCCTTCAGGAAGAACGTCAGTAGCTCCCCTTTTCCCTTCACAAAGATGGGCCCTCGTCGCACAAAACAAAATCCATACTCCTTCAGGATGACGTAGCAGTCCTCCACCACCTGAGGGCGATAGAGTCATGTGGACAGTTTGGGATACTTCAGGAAGTATACATGGCAACAATAAACAATTAATGTCAAAAGTGCAATTCCTTATCCTAGTCACTTTTACTGCATTTGAGTTGGTAAACATTTAACTGGCTTAAATGTACTGTGTCAGTAATATCGTAGTAAAATAAGATGACCATGATTTAAGCCTGCAGGGTTTGCTGGTTTTTGTTGTTAATTGATCAAATAAAGCAGTAAAAATAAAAAATAAAGATTACACTGTTAACTCACCTCACCTCACCTCACATATATAAAACTCTGAGTAAAGAATGCGTAAAAGAACGCTCAGGGTGAAAGTCGGAAATCTGCTTAAAAAAAGTTTAGCATTTTCTACCTCTGTCTTTCTGTCACGGTGTCGCCATATCACACAGACTCAAAACATTGCGTACATATGGTGTCCATCGTGGGCAGAGGTCCATCATGTGCAGAGAAAATTCTCACAGCACGTGTTATATTATTATACATCTGAATTACTGCGTGGAAACTCACTTACGCGGCTTTCTGAAGGCATTTTTCTGCTCAGCACTGTTTATACATGTGGCCCCTGGTTTCTTTGGTCTCAAGCGGTTGTTGTATTTAAGGTGAAAACAAAAACAAGCAGACCCTGCAGCTCTCCAGGACCAGGGTTGGCCACATCTGGTGTAGAATGATTACATAGTATTGACTATGAAGCACTGCTGCAGTTGATGTTTTACTCCTCTGTTTATTTGATTATTGTACAGGTGTGATATACCTGGATGTTGCCCATGACTCCTGTTGACTCCATGCGACTGGCCACATTGACACTGTTTCCCCAGATGTCATAGTGAGGTTTCCGTGCCCCAATCACTCCAGCTAACACTCCGCCTTTGTTCAGGCCTGAAGAAAATAATTATTCTAAAATAAATGTTGGGCAACAAGTTGATGCACACACAATGATGCGCACACACACACACACACACACACACACACACACACACACACACACAGTACACTGACCAATGCGGAGCATGAAGTTGTTGAAGGACTGGCAGTTGATGTTCATGAGAGTGACCTTCATCGCCAGAGCGAAGTCAGCCAGGTCTGCAAGATGCTGCCATCTCTCCAGATCTGACATCTCATCTTTCTGTAGACCGCAATACAGCCATCATCATCATAATCATCACCATCTACATTTTAATTGCCATCAACATCATCATCACCACCACCAACTCATACACTTGCCTGGAAGTTCATTGTTATGTTTGATACAGTCTAGCCTTAATCGTCATTACCATCTCCAGCAACAACATCAGTTCCACCACCACACACAAAGCTCCATATGTTGGCCACACCATATTCTAGGATTAGGTGTAAAGTACATAGGTGTAGCCCTGATTTAGGTGCGACTCACCTTAAGACCGGTGAATTCGCCGGTGTTCGATTCGGGTGTGACACCTGATGCTGCCATATAGGTGCTTCCGATGGTTTTGATCTTGGTGATGCAGCGGAACTGAGGCACATCCAGCTGCTGTCAGGGGTCAATGGTCGTTGAAAAAAATGCAGTCTCGTGGGTCAAGTGACTCTGACGTTTTACCAAGAGCAAAGCTTCTCTGATATAGTAGGCTGGGAAGGTACAGTGAACTGAAGTACAGTTACTTACGCGGTCAAAGTCGGAGATGATCTCATTAAGAAACCTGAGGCATTCGATGCCTCCATTGTTGACGGCCTCCTCCGTGTAAAAGTCGGCAAAGTTTGGTATGGAGGCAAACATCACCCCGATCTCATCATAGGTCTGGCTGTAGAGTTCCTGCAAGAAGCCAGGATCCAACTCAGTCATGACCCTTGATCCTTGACAGACTTATCAAGCTGAAATTAATCTTTCTTATCTCTGAAGATTTCTAAGCTGAAAGTCTGGTTACAAGTGGGCACAAGTTCATCACCATTCAGGAAAACCCAATAATAATGTCTTCCAGAATAATAAGATGTAAGAATGTCTATATTTTGGCATTTACAGGAAATCTATTCAGAGAGACTTAAACAGGCTACAGTTTCTCTGCAAACTGTAATCTGTGTAAACAATTCTGTAAACTGTAGACTGGGGGGTGGGGTATGGGGGCTGAAAAATAAATATTTTTTGGCTGCTTTTGCTTTGAAATTAGTTTGCGCTAAACGTGCTGTCTAACATGTGCAGGATAAATCCACTCAATGGAACTGTTTGGAGGGTAGGAGGGGTTTCACCGGAAAACCGGGGATTCATGTAAACCCTGTGAACCCCATCTGGATCAGTGGGCCTATGTTGCTGTCGTAGGTATCTGTGACAAATGCATTTGATTCAACTCCCCATTAAATATGCATAAACTTACATTAAAAACTTTTAAAAGACAGAAGAAACTGTACAAATTCAGAAAACGGAGGAAAGATAATTATATTTATCAGATTCTAGTCAAGACTCAATCTAGTTACAATGTCCTAGATTTTGAATAATGAATTTAAGCTGTACAGTACTGTTTATTATACATTATACTGTTTCTTATTATTCATGTTCATTAGATAGATTAAAAGAAAACACATAAAGCAACAATGACTATGATTATAATGCTGCTCTCTTTACACTCTCTTCCTTGTTAGCTGTCTCACCTCATCCCTTTTCTTTGATCCCAGAAAATGTCGAGCAACATGTTCCGGCAGCATGTTTGTGACCAGTGCCTCATTACAGCGCCTCATCTCAAAAACCTTCTCCTTCTGGTCATGCACTTCAATCTTCCACAGAAAAAGAGTGCGTGCTAGCTTCTCCATCTGGGGGGCAGTGGAGAGAACTGTCTTTAGATATTGTTTGCAACCTTTGATTGAAAGTTTTTCTCTTTTTAAAAAAAAAAAAGGGAGAGCAGACAGTCCACCCTCTTTCCATGCATAGCTATCAAGTGGTGTACTACAGAGTCACTGTATGACTGGTACCGTAGTCCACATTTTGTGCATTGTACAAAATGAAAAGATCACACTGTCTAAAGTTGAAAAAAAAAAAAAAGATCACATTTGTAATATTATACACAGGGTGCATTCATATTGTCTATAACATGAAGTGAGTTCCATACAGGGAAAAGGGAGCCATAAGCAGAATGAGGGAGAAGATACATACGTGGCGTGCAAAATAGTAGAAGCCCAACATCATAATGATGATCATTACAGTCATGGAGTACATGGAAGGAACTATATAAGGCCTGTGAACAGAAATATTAACTAATTACCACTGCAGCTACTGCTGCACGTATTGTTTTTAATGCTACTGCTCAATCATAACAACCTCTAGTACCACTAGAAATCATTTACACTGTATACAGTGGCGCCTGAAGGTATTCATACCCCTTCACTTTTTGCACACTTTATTGTGTTGTAGATGAAATTTTAAATTGAAAAAAAATGTTTTGCCCATCAATCTACACTCAATAACCCATAATGACAAAGTGAAAACATGTTTTTAGAAACTTTTGCAAATGTATTAAAAATGAACTCTTAAAAATTAAAACTGAAATCTCTCATTTACATAAGTGTTCATACCACGATTTTTAAAGTATCATATTTAATACTTGGTTGCATATCCTTTGCATGCTGTTACTTCCTGAAGTCTGTGACCCATCAACATCAAAAGACACTTGATATCTTATTTTCAGGTACTGTTACAAGCGATACTATAACCTCTCTGCATTTGAATTGATCTATATGGGAATTGGGAGGTGAGACTAGATTCAGCTGTAAATTACACTGGTACAGTATGGAACACATGGCTGTAAGTCATCAAGGTGGATGGATCACTGCAAGACTAATTTTCCATAGAACTCTATGGGGAAAAGAGTAAAGAGAAACAACCCTTAAAGTGATCCATCCACATCTACTCCATGGTTTGGGGCTCGTTTGATACCTTAGACCAGGGGTGTCAAACTCTGGCCAAATCTGGCCCGCGGTGTAATTATATTTGGCCCGCGAGATAATATCAAATTTCTATTTGAGTTGGCCCGCCGGTAACGCATGCACCGCTAATACTACAAATCCCAGAATGCTCTGCTAGTGCCTTGGCACGTCAAGACCCGCAAGCATCCCCTCCTCTGTTTTCATTCATTCGCAACCTCATGCTACCAGTCACCTCGGGCAGATGTAAGACACCCCTCTCAAAAATTTAATTGTCGGATTTTCATTGAAGGAAATTATCCTCATTATTATTATTTTTGTTGTTGTTGGCCTGTGAAAAAATTATTCCATTGAAAATTAACTGAAAAGGCTACAGATGGAGAAAGAGGCATAATATTATTTTTATTTAAGAAATTAATGCCACTGATGTGTCTTTTATTTGAAATTTGATTTCTCAGGTGTTTATAGTATTAAGCTTTGCTTGTTCCAGATTCAGTGTTTAAGTAAAACTTAAGTTTGTTCCCATATGAAAAGGTTCATTATTATATCTAAAAGAAGGGAAAACATGCTTTTTTTTCAATAAATATGAAATCTGGCCCGCGACTTTGTCCCAGTTTTTAATTTTGGCCCACTGTGTATTTGAGTTTGACACCCCTGCCTTAGACCCTTACAGCTATTTAGCCTGTCATATGTTCCATACCGTACATAATTTACAGCTGAATCTAGTCTCACCCCCAATTCCCATAGAGATAAATTCATATGCAGAGAGGTTATAGTATCGCTTGTAACAGTACCTGAAAATAAAATGTCGAGAGTCTTTTGATGTTGATGGGTCACAGACTTCAGGAGGTAACAGCATGCAAAGGATATGTGACCAAATATTAAATATGATACTTTAAAAATATGTTTAAGCAAAGGGTAAGAATACTTATGTAAATGAGAAATTTCAGTTTTAGATTTTTAATACATTTGCAAAAATTTCTAAAAACATGTTTTCACTTTGTCATTATGGGTTATTGAGTGTAGATTGAAGGGCAAAAATGCATGTTGAGATGGACATAATTCCAGGGGGAAATGGCTCCTTTTAAATCTTGACCTATCAGATATTTCTGATATTTGACACCAATAATATAACCTTGGAGTATTGATCCCTGGTATACTTTTGAAAAAAACAAAAAACAATCGATCATTAAAGGAACACGTCACCCTAAAATACTGATATTTTTTTAAATTATGGTTTGTGTATTTTTCTCAAAAGTATACCAATGGCCATTATGCCAAAGTTACATTACGGGTGTCAAATATCAGAAATATCTGAGAGGTCAAGATTGAAAAAGAGCCATTTTCCCCTGGAATTCTCTCAACTTCAACATATACTTTTTTGAGAAACAATTTATATAATTTGCTATTGTTAAACTCATTGGTAATTTGCCATTGTTCCTTAGTGTAGTTAGGACTAGAGAATTCTAGATACAACATCAGGAGTTTTTAACTAAGCCTCTTGGTGCAATGAGGTAACAACATTCTATTAAACACAGCTGCTGTTTTGTCACTCAGACTAAGAAGCTGTGAGCACTATATGTGATTGATGTAATTTCAGTTTATGGAAAAATGATTTATGGATAAATTCACAAACACAATTAGAAATCAATTAAAAACATAAAACGGCAAATTTAATTCAGCTAATGGAAAAAATTATTAAAATATTTTCTTATGGTTATACTCACGTGTATTCCTTATAGCGGACACGGTCGTACTGGCTAAAGATGTCCCGCCAGCTGTAGATGTTGATCACACCAATAGACAGGGTGATGAGCAGCATGAGGGTGAGCTTGACTATGTGACTGACCTGCACCAGCATGGTCGTTGCCACGAGAGCCAGCACAGTTATGTAGCTGTAGTATTTGGGGTTATCCACACAGCCCCCCTCTCCTTCTGGTGGTCGCACAAAAAGCTCCATATTGCTACTGCTGTTCCTCAGCAAGAAAGGGGGCTGCAGGCAGCTTAGCTACAACATCAGAGCAACATAAGACTAAAATCAGAGCAAAATCAGCACTACATCAGAATCAGAAGGGTAATATCAGATTAACAACAGAACAACATCACAGTAACATCCGCACAAGATCAACAATATGACAACATAAGAGAAACGTTGTATATTATAGCATTGCTGACAGCTGGTGTTTCACAGTGTTTGTGAAGGGATGAGAGCAGAGATGCTTCCTTCAATGTCAGACCCTGATGGACCAGCACACAAAGACATACGCACATTGCCAATTATTTGTAAACTTCTTTCTTTGATTATATTTCATTAATTGTATGAAAACAGGATGGTGTTGCTCACCATGTCCACAATGTCAGCCATGGTGAGGACAAAGATGGCCGCCATGGCCCATGTATTGCGGGCCCAGCGTGTTTGGTCGATCCAAACAGAGAAGGAAACCAGCTTCTTCGGGAACATCTATTACACAGATATTCATCAATTATTTCTTAATAAACAGATTAAGCATGATTACCAATATTGTCTCATTGATCCAATATCTATCTGTATTTCTCTTCATAGATGGATGGTGATGGGTTAAAGTTAAAAGGTTTAAATGTTTACTCATATAATCAGTAATATAAGCCCCTATATAAATATTGATAAATATATTTTCCAATTATTCAGCTGATATTAAGAATTGCTTATATTCCTCTCGATCCACTGTATGTGAAGTAGATTAGACAAAGAAGTGCTCTGGTCCTTTTCGCCTTTCTCAGTCCTGGTACTTCTTTCAGACCTCGAAAAAAATATATAAGAACGCACACCCAAAAAAAAGAAAGGTGCTGATTATCGGTCCATTTAATCAGAGAAAATATATGAGAATCGCACACTTATGTCCATGCAAAAATAATTTTAATTTTAAGTTACCACCAACATGTTTCGGCAATGTGCCTTCATCAGGGTGTAGTCTTCTTTCAGACCCACAAGAATCTCACTGGTCTGTGTCTGATTACCATATAAGTGGAAATGTACAATACACAGATCTTATAGGATAAAACCACAGCTCTTTGTCTCAGGAAACCTATATAAGCTGATGTAATAGAATATTTGCTTGAAGAATGCATCTGTAATGCGTCCCACAACTGGTTGTGTTTATTAAATATAATAGATGGGAATTCCTGTTTTTGGCAATAATAGATGGAAAGAGGTGTACTGGTTGAAAGAGCAGGGCAATTACCTTGGGGAAGATGGCTGCCAGCGAGCAAATGGTGAGAATAAGTAGCAAGAGCTCCCCAACAACAAGTGTCACATAGTTCACAGTCAGCCTAAGAAAGACAGAGAAGAGTTGGAGTGTGTGAGATAGACAGAAAGAGGGAGAGACATATTAGGAAAGAGAAAAAAAGAGGGAGGACACCACCATCACCACCATTTCATTTCCACCATGAAATGTTTGAAAACCATCCTTAAAAAAAGCATAATAATTAAAAGCACATTTTAAAACCATCCTTTGGTTAGTTGAGATGGCAGGATATACTGCACGTACTGTGGATCGATGAGGGTCTCCATGGCCGCGGTGTACAGCAGGACCACGCAGGAGCAGCTGAACGCAGCTCCGCTCTGCTTCTCCTTATCCACTGAGTAGCGCATCTCTAGCTCTGGATCCATAAAACGCAGGTACAGCATGTCTGTGTGCTTCTCTTTGAGACTGATATAGAGACGGGGAGGGGAGAAAGGAGGGCAGAATGGTAAGGGAGAGGAGAGAGATAGGAAAGAGAGAAAGGAAGAAAAGAGGGAAAATGGGGAGGGAAGGAGAGGAGAGGGGAGAGGGGAGAGAGTAAATGCAGAAGAAAGGGGGATAAATTCATGTAAATATTTAGTTGTACAATAATGGTAACAATTTCATTGTTGGTGGCTTATGCAGAACCAGTCCTTGCCCTCCTCCCACTTTATAGGACACTACTGCTCATTTTAACTAGGAACATGAGAGTGACATATTTTCAATGACCAGGTATGTCCTAAAATCCATCCATAAAATGTAATCTCTTGAAAAATCCAGATTATTTTTGGAGGAATGGTAAAAAAACAAAAAAACAATATGGTCATTAATATAATAAAACACTATAGAAAGCCACTAAGTAGTGGGTGAATGCACAAAGTACTGAAACAGGGGTGCCACCTATGTTTTTGGGAGGTAAAAATATTACTTGTTAAAACCTTTTTTTCTATGAGCAATAGATTTATTTAAAAATAATATAATTTTCTGGGAATATAATATAATTCATTACCTGTGATGTTGCTCATCATTATCAAGAGTGCCAATATTTTTGGAGGGCACTGACTGTGTGATCTCCTTTCACTACATTGTTAATGGCTGTGTAGTATCTTGTGGTTAGTGCGCTTACGTGTTCACTGACTCCCGCTCCAGCAGGGCCTCGTTCAGCAGTTTGTTCAGCTCCTTCTCATCCTCCTGAGCATTGGCCACCCTCTCTGCCAGGTTACTCAGCCGAAGCCGACGGCGTGGGTTCGGAAAGGAGGGGTTTACCACCTGAGACAGGAAAGGGGTCACACATGGTCATATCTTTTTGCAGACATTAGATATAAACGTTTTGTAATACAATACTAATAGCCTCCCAAGCTGTGTATGACAGAAGAAATGAGAGCTGGGGTTCTATCTTGACGATCTTAGCACATGGTCTAAAACGCATGGCGCAAGTGCATTTAGGGCGTGTCCAGGGTCACTTTTGCTAGTTAGACAGCGGATAATTAGAGCGTAAAGTAAGGCGCAAGGTTCAAATGGGCTCAATTTAGTTTCTTCATTAATTATAGGTGTGTCTTACAATAACCCAATCAGAGTGTCATCTCCCATTCATTTTAAAAGCCACCTGCGGCTTTACACCTTGGCGGATTGCTAATACACTGCTCAAAGAAATTAAGGGAACACTTAATCAACACAGTATAACACCAAGTCAATTAAACTTCTGGGATATTGATCTGTCCAGTTAGGAAGCGTAAACGATTGTGAATCAATTTCACCTGCTTTGGTGCAAATGACAGTGACAACACATGGACAGGAGAGGCAACAGCAAGACAACCCCCAAAAAGTAAATGGTTTTGCAGGTGGTGGCCACAGACCATTTCTCTCTCCTTATCCTTCCTGACTGATTTTTCTCTAGTTTTGCATTTTGCTAGTACCCTTGTCACTACTGGTAGCATGAGGTGGTACCTGCAGCCCATTCAGGTTGCACAGGTAGTCCAGCTCCTCCAGGATGGCACATCCATACGTGCCGTCGCAAGAAGGTTTGCTGCGTCTCCCAGCACAGTCTCAAGAGCGTGGAGGAGATAGCAGGAGACGGGCCATTACATTATCTGCTCCTTTGTGCGAGGAGGAACAGGAGGAGCACTGCCAGAGCCCTGCCAGAGCCCTGCAAAATTACTTCCAGCGGGCTACTTGTGTGCATGTTTCTGACCAAACTGTAAGAAACAGACTCCATGAGGGTGGCATGAGGGCCCGACATCCTGTAGTGGGACCTGTGCTCACAACCCAGCACCATGCAGCTTGATTGGCATTTGCCAGAGAACACCAGAATTGGCAGGTTTGCCATTGGCGCCCCGTTCTCTTTACAGATGAGAGCAGGTTCACACTGAGCACATGTGACAGACGTGAACGAGTCTGGAGACACCGTGGCGAATGTTAAATCATCCAGCATGAGCGGTTTGGTTTAATTGACTTGGTGTTATACTAGGATGATTAAGTGTTCCCTTCATTTTTTTGAGCAGTGTATAATGACGGATTTCGTAAGACTGTGAGAAGAGCGATTTACAGCTGGTGAAACAGACCTGCTCATGCACAAAGTTAAAGTAAAAGGCAAACTTTTTTTACTCACATAATAAACATAAAAGGTCGCTAGCCTACTGCTTTTGCTTGAGCTAAGCCCTCAGTCCAGAACGCATTTTGAGGCGACAACACTGCAGTTTGCTATTTGCTCGCTACATCGTGAATGTGGTTACAATGGTTATTATAACATTATTTCCGGCATCAATAGAAAGCTGTATCCTGACTGTGAAGTTGAATGTGATCTCTAAATCTGACGTAGCATGCGGTGCCATATATTTTTACTGCAATATTGGACTGGATTCCAAACACTTTAAATAAACCAGTACAACACACGAGACAGCTTTTATTTAATTTCTTTGATGGCTCAAGTGTAGGATCAAGCGTCTTACAAGTTGATACAACTGCATGGGTTTATAATTCGATTGTTTACGAAAGCACACAATTCTTCATGGATCTAGCCTCTTTTTTTACCCATTGCTACCATTTAGTAAATGTAAAGATGTTGCAACTTTTTTGCGTCAGCAATCCTTTAGTAAATCCGGCCCTTGTACTGAAATACAATACGGGGTGTATTGGTTTTCAACGCCAGTGCGTGGCTTTCGTGGAAATGCTGTGGTAGCTACTTTGATACCCAGAAGACTTTCAGTGACTTTAATAAATGCAATCGCTATACCATTTACTGAACTGCAGAGCGGTCCGTCATTGCTTTTATCAAAGTCAACGGTCAAATTAATGGAAACCAATTGACCCTGAGCAGCGCTTGGCTGTATGTTTACAACGTGGCTTATATTTTATTATAGTATGTTTGTCTATTGCATTAACAACTGAGCTGAAGCTATGTCAAACCATAGTCTAGATATGGCTTAATTTAGGCTACATCGCTAATAATAATTATTAACTAAATAAAATAGTTGTGCTCTAAATTTTTGACATTTGTTATTTATATAAATAAGGTGTTGACGCTGGGCTGAAACAGAAGTGCAGCACGATTGTGGCTCTCAGAACAACCCAACTGTAGGCCTACTGTATATCATGGACATAAAAGTTAATAAAAGCAGAAATCAAGGCAGCTCTGATTAAAAAGAAATACGCATCATCATGTCGGACTTTGTGTGGAGGACCTATTAGAGATGCATCTGTTCGTTTTAAAATCTCATTGTGCGTTTTTTCGTGCAAAAAAATCACGCTTGGTGTGAGTAGGCCCTAAATGTCTAGGCCTTGAAAAATATTTTTACTCCTAGTATAATACTAATCTGGGGTTATTATTATCGTAGGTGGTTAGAATCAGTGTTTAGTATTACAGTGGGTGGTTAGAATCAGGGTTTAGTAGGTTTAGGCTAGACTTCTGCAATGCCCCAATATCTGGCTGCTCTAATATGTCATTTAACTCATTCAGTGCCGTGAGCGACTTAAGTCGATACCAATACGAACGATCTAAAGTGCAGAGGGCGACTACAGAGGGTTGACCACAGCCATCTTTACTCTCATCAGTTCAAACCAAACCCTCACAGGAGCATGCAGGTTTACCAGGGCGACAGAGTGCATCTGATTCTCAAAGGTGTGTGTGGCACAGTAACAGCAATCTCACGATCATCCTGCTACTACTAATGTTAACAGGTTCGGGTCCCACCTCAGCTCGGAAGTTTAGTGAGAGGTGGTTTACAACCGATGCAGGGAGAGTTCAAGTTAGAGGGTGGGGTCACATCATGTAGCCTACTGTACTACTACTTTAGGAATCGTATCTTATCTTACTCCATCCCATCTTATATCAGTTGTATTGAGTATACTCAATTAGAAATCAACTTTCATGTCTGTTACCTAACAACAACTAAATTTTTTTCATCTCACGCACAGCTGATCGGCTGGGTAAATAAACAAACCTGCATTAGTTTGTTAACGTTAGTTAACTTAGCAGAGACAAGAAGTGCAGCAAGATCAACCTAAAAATTGACCGGAAACGACAAGCTTTTAATTTCACACCAGACGAATTAGAATTATTAACGTTAAATTAGTCCAGTCTGCCATAACGTGAGCAAAATAACAAAAGAACAAAAAAAGAACAAAAACTGCAAAATAACATAAGTTTGGGGTTTTATTGTGTGGATGTGAATAACATGTGAATTACATGAGGTCAGAACATGCAGAAGTTAATGTTTTTAAAGGCTGAGAGTTGTGGTTATTTCTGTAAGAAACCCTGAAAAGTGCCAAACTCTCTGTGCTGTATAGGTAAGGGGCACACCAAGCCACATACCTGCCATCCCAATCACATTATCCTGTATTCTACAGCAGTGATTTTCAACCACTGTGCCGCGGCACACTAGTGTGCCGTGAGAGATCGTCAGGTGTGCCGTGAGAAATTATACAACTTCACTTAATTAGTAACACTTTTGGTTGGTGGTGTGACTCAGGATTTTTTTAATGTAAAAAATGTGCCTTGGCTCAAAAAAGGTTGAAAAACACTGTTCTACAGCATGTATTCATTTGCCATTCTTTTGCCTCTTGCTCTGGGAAAACCCACATTTCTCAGTCATTTTTAAAAAAGAGAATAATGACTCCAAGGAAAATTTTACATTCATCTAGCACATATGAGCGCATGGCAAATACCTTATATTATGTACGATAACAATTATGACAATAAAATAGTATTCCACCATCAGCAAAATGCTGCATTTTCTGTAGAGCTTGCGTAATACTAGACTGTTAAAACAAAACATGCCCTTGCGCTGGGCTGTAATTTATTAATCATGCATTAGACAGCTTTGCAGAGCGTAGGCGGTTCTACGCATTGACGTTCCAGATAGTGTAATAACTTTATAAAGTTAATCTTCAGTTAACTTATGCTTATTCAATGTTCAAGTGGATGTGTAGCAATAGTAATGATGTTTACATTTTTTACAAAAAGATTGACACTTCCTGGAGACAAACACCCTGGGAAAAACTGTTTGGCCTGGTCAAAAGCTGCAAAGGACCGGAAATTCAAATGTGGACCACCAAGTCATACTTCGGCTCTCTACACTATCAGGCATTTCAAGTACTCTATTTTTTATATGGCTGCTATACAGTTCTGTAGCTATGTCGGTCTACTGTATTTAAACACATGTACTCATCACTGAGCAGATTGGTTCAAAACTTCTCTCAAAGAGCCTAAAGCCTCATTTATACTTCGTCGTACGCCCTTACGACAAGTGTCGAATGACGAAAATGACGTATTTCCAACTAAAAAAACTGTCGCTCGACACTTTCTCAGTGTCGCGCACCTCTAGAATGTTGTTATGTCGCAGACAACATCATAATTTGTCGCACAGTCTGATTGGACAGCCTGATGGAATGCCTAAATTAATTGTCATGAATATGTTTTAAAAGTTCTTCCACCTCAATTTCAATAATTTCACCGAGCGCTGCCAAGTAGCCTATTATAAATGTAAACAAACGGTCAGAGGTTGTCGTCTTGTTACCATAGAGATAATCGAACCCTATTGGCAGACGGTCGCCCCAAGTATAAATGCCAAACGTCGTGCGACGTCTTCATTTTCGTCATTCGACACTTGTCGTAAGGGCGTACTACGAAGTATAAATTAGACTTAATTCATAGTCTTCAGAGTGATAAGTGACCTACGACTGCTGCATTATAGAAGTCTCACGAGAGTATTATCTTGCCACGGTTTCAGTGTTTTCTTCCCACTGGGTAATTTTTACCTTGTTTGGTTTTGGGGGTTCATTCAATTTTCCTTTTGTTTCTCTGTACAGCGTACGTGTAACAGTCCTCTCTAGAAAGTGCTATACAAATAAAACTGAATTGAATTGAGTAGGCTATGCATCTACAATGCACTTTTGTACATTAAGGGTGGCATTTGTGTATGTGATGCTGATTATTTTATGCAGCAGACTGTGTATACATTAAATATCACCTGTTGCTTGAGTGCATAAATGGCGGCAGTGTAGTATAATGATTAAGGAATGGTTAAAAAACTGGACTTCGATTCCCAGGTAGGACACTGCCGTTGTACCCTTGAGCAAGGTACTTAACCTGAATTGCTTCAGTATATATCCAGCTGTATGAATGGATAAATGTAATAATAAATTGTGTAAGTCGCTCTGGATAAGAGCGTCTGCTAAATGCTTGTAATGTAATGATAAATACAGCAGTTTTTCATTATGATTTACACCATCATAGATTCTACTCTTAATTAGAACCATCCATACAAAGAGTAGCCTATACTGGACATGAAAATCACTTGCGCACCTAAATAGGATCAAATATATGACACCATACACTGTTGACATACAGAGTAGTAGCCGATAAGATTTCACTCATAGCATAACATGTAGGCCTAGTTGTCCTGATATGTCATACATAGTAGTTAAAAGGGTAAAACAATAAATGAAAGTACACATTAAATAGGTGAATGCAATCACGGCATACAATTATGTCTACCCATAGCTTTAGTATTTTAAAAAGGATTTGAAATGTAAACAGACTGAAAGATTTCGATCCACACTATCAATATTATCAAAAGTTAGCTATCAAGATTGGTATGAGGCATAAGATAGCCTACACAAAACTTCAGTAGCCAAATACAAAGCCTTTTCAGAACTGTATATCAGTAAGATATAAAAAACGGAGTACATGAAATCCATGATAGTGTAGACAGCTGAAGTAGCTATGGCTTGGCGGTGCTCATTTAAATTTCCTGTATTTTTTGGCTTTTGGCCAAGCCAAACCTCTCATTTAAAACTGGTTTTCTGTTATTAATTATATTAATGTAGGGGGTTAGAATCTGGGTTTAGGATTAAGGTAGAGGGTTACAATCTGGGCTTTGCATTAAGATGGGGGTTAGATTCTTGGTTTAGTATTAATGTAAGTGGTTACAATCTGGGTTTAGTCTAGTCTTTACTCTAATACTAAATCTGTGTTTAGTATTAAGGGAGGGGTTAAAATCTGTGTTTCGTATTAAGGTAGGGGGTTAGAATCTGGGTTTAGCATGGGGTATTTTGTACCTGTGTGTCCAGGTCATCATGTTCCCCTGGTGTCGTGCAGGCTGTGCGGACGCTCCCATTGCTTGCCATTGTGCTTATCAACGCTGGAGAGTTTCCAGCGGGTGTTCCAGCATACAGCTTCGTGAACAAATGGTGATGGATGGATGGATAGATAGCACTGCATTATTCAGTTGTGAGGCAAATGCACAATCCTCCACATCCACAATACAACAGAGCTCTATATAATCACCCTCCCCTCCACATACACACAGATAAGAGGTGTGACAGATTTGTTAAGAGATGCCACTCACCAGATCCTGGAGTCCACACTTGCCATCAGGTCCCTTGGGCACAACTATCAGGAAGGTCTCATAGCCCTTCTCCTTCAAGTAGTCACAGCGATCTCCTCCATTACCCGGCTCCACCTCAAACTCCCCATGCAGGCAATCCATCGTGTTCTGAGAGATGTGGACCCGCCTGTGATACAGACCAAAAAATTGTAAAATAAATAAATAATCATAATCCGTTATCTTCCGGCTTACTCTCAGACTTAATAGTATGACCTGTATTTCATGTGTCAAAACCAATTTTTTTTTTCTGCATGTAGAATAAACAATAGAAAATGATGTTGTTGAGATATAACTGCTCCTCTTCTTGCAATTTAAGTGAATATAAATTGATGAATATCTACTGGCAATGAATCTATTGCTTCCTACACTGCCTGGCCAAAAACAGTCTCACACTCTAATATTTAATTGGACAGCCTTTAGCTTTGATTACGGCGCACATGCGTCGTGGCATTGTTTCGACAACCTGATGCAACGTCACAACATTTATTTGCATACATTTTTGGCTGAGACCTTGTTTTGACGACGGGAGAGTCGAAACACTCCATAAAGTCTTCTCCAGCACATCCCAAAGACTTTCAATGGGGTTAAGGTCAGGACTCTGGTGGCCAATTCATTTGTGAAAATGATTCCTCATGCTCCCTGAACCATTTTACCAATTTGAGGCCGATGAATCGTGGCATTGTCGTCCTGGAATATGCCCATTGATGGGATAACCTGGTCATTCAGTACATTCAGGTACTCAGCTGCAGTGTTGGAGGTCTTGAGGCCAGTGGCCTTAGCCTCGGAAAGCAAGGACTCGGACTCGGACTCGACCCTTCCGGACTCGATGACTCGGGTCAAGGCCGACTTAGCTGTATGAAAATACCCTCAAATTAAAGTTGACAGTCTGCATTTCAACCTCATTGTATCCTTTCAAACTCATAGTGCGAGAGTACAGAAAATACCAGTAAATGTGTCACTGTCCAATTAATTATGGTGCTCATTGTATTTATAAAGTGACACTCACAATATTTAAGACATAACTGAAGGTTTGAAGTCTTCTTTTATTTTAATCTGAATGAACTGCAGCCATTCTGCAATGCAGGAGAGGGCAGTCATTATACTTGGGTGAAATCATTGTTTGGGATGGCGTTCAGTACATTTTCTTTATTATGGAAAACAGTATTATATGTGACCACAAGAACTGGGAGACACATTAATTTTCAGGTGCTTAAAGTAAGGACAAACAGATTAAATAAAGATCTTTGGCCGGAATTTCCCTTTAAAGCTGCCGTTTTTCCCCATATTTTAAAAATCAAAATATCCCTTGGCCCTGCCCACAGAGAAAGAGACACACCCCCACCCCACAGACCTCGTTGTGAACGTGAAAGTCTGCTAGATACAATTGCAGGATTACAGATTGGTATTGCTAACATTTGAGTAAAAATTTAATCTAAAATTCCAGGTAAAACAACTAAATATTTTCTGTTGGTGCAGAGTTGTTGCATAACACTGAGTTTGTGGAGCGTTAGACTAAAGAGGAATTATCTGGCTACAGCTGGTAGCTACGCTTTGGTAACTTATAGCCGCGTAGCCAGTTTGAGCTAACGTGATCTACAGGTGCATCTCAAAAAATGTGAATATTGTGAAAAAGTTCAATATTTTTTGTCACTCATTTCAGAAAGTGAAACTCATATATTATATAGATTCATTACACATAGAGTGAAATATTTCAAGCCTTTATTTCTTGTAATTTTTATGAATATGATATATAAATGATATAGACAAGAAATGACTTAATGTCTGTTGCATTATTTATCATGTCTCAAAATATACCTCCACTCATTTAACAGCATAACATACAGTCAAGCCGGAAAGTCTGAACACCCATTTCACCTTCTCCACGTTTTATTACATTACAGACATATTCTACAATAGATTGAGTTAATTTTTTGTCTCAACATTCTACACAAATAGCCCATAATGACAAAGTGAAAACATGTTTTTAGAAATTTTTGCAAATGTATTAAAAATCGAAAACTGAAATTTCTCATTTACATAAGTATTCATACCCTTTGCTTTAACATATTTTTAAAGTATCATATTTAATATTTGGTCGCATATCCTTTGCATGCTGTTACTTCCTGAAGTCTGTGACCAATCAACATCAAAAGACTCTCAATATCTTATTTTCAGGTACTGTTACAAGCGATACTATAACCTCTCTGCATTTGAACTGATCTCTATGAGAATTGGGGGGTAAGACTAGATTCAGCTGTAAATTACGCTGGTACAGTATGGAACACATGACTGGCGAAATGGATGTACGTCATCAAGGGTCTAAGGTATCAAACGAGCCCAAAACCATCACTCTGCGGCCAGATATGGATGGATCCCTTTAAGGGTTGTTTCTCCTGACTTTTTTCCCCATAGAGTTCTATAGGAAAATGAGTCAGGAGAAATAACCCTTGCAGTGATCCATCCACATCTACTCCATATCTGGCAACAGAGTGATGGTTTGGGGCTTGTTCGATAGCTCAGACCCTTGATGACCTACAGCCATTTAGCCAGCCATGTGTTCCATGCTGTACCAGTGTAATTTACAGCTGAATCTAGTCTCACCCCCCAATTCCCATAGAGATCAGTTCAAATGCAGAGAGGTTATAGTATCGCTTGTAACAGTACCTGAAAATAAGATATCGAGAGTCTTTTGATGTTGACTGGTCACAGACTTCAGGAAGTAACAGCATGCAAAGGATGTGCGACCAAATATTAAATATGATACTTTAAAAATATGTTAAAGCAAAATATTTAAATTTTCTGAGACACTGAATTTTGGGTTTCCATTAGCTGTAAGCCATAATCATCAAAATTACAAGAAATAAAGGCTTGAAATATTTCACTCTATGTGTAATGAATCTATATAATATATGAGTTTCACCTGCTGACATGTGACAAAAAATATTTAACTTTTTCACGATATTCAAATTTTTTGAGCTGCACCTGTATATGACTTATAACGTTAGCTAGCATGCCCTTCTTCTAAGAACTAGCCGCCGAATAAAGTAACGTTATCAATAATACCATTTACCAACCTAGCTACTATTCATTAGGTAATTACAGTTGTCGGGCAAGCAGAAAGTCCATTCGTGTTGACCTACCTGTCCAGTCTGTCTTTAAACCAATTCGTTCAGAAAATCTCACACCTTCTGAAATTAGCACCTTTATTTACTCCAGTTTTCGAATGAGCTTTATCCAATTTTATTTTATTTTTCTTTCTGTGAAATAGCGCCGGTGTAACAGGTCGATGTGAAATGTCCAGCTGGTGAACTGGATAGTGGCAAGGTCAATCTCACAGTTGATTTGTGGTCATGGTCATAAGCCACTGTTTTAAAAACTTGTTTTGAAAACAAAATTCGGAGCGAATTGCTGGTTTTACAATGCAGAATTTGAGGGTATAAACACAGTCTATGGTGCTGGATGTCTCTCAGAACAGTTCTTTCTATGATTGCTAATAACTAAGCATCACCATTCCCTGATATATATATATATATATATATATTCTTTTTAAAGTTGCATACTCTAGCTTTAAGGGTTACACATGGACATCTATATTGGGAGGTTCAAAGATTACATGCGGACAAGCATGAACACAGCACCCATAATTCAGAACAAATTCAGAAACTTGTGGATGTAGTTCTGCTATGGGTCCTGTACAAGTAACTTTGGAAGAGGCTGAGGCAAAATACATTTTGTTAAAATATTGTGGATGAAGTGTAGTGTAAACTTAATTACACTTCCATTCATCCACCAGATGGTGCCATTTCCCCAACCAAAAATAATATGGTTGTTTTATTATTTATTTTCACTGAAGATGCTCTTAAGCCGGAACAGTTCCATTGCTTTATCATACCACCCATTTCAGCAGCGCAATTATTTACTGAAGGATTCAGGGTGATGTGTGTTGCATTAGTGCCTCACAAGTTGGTCGTGGTTGAGGTTAGTTCCCCACCTTCACTTGCCATAAGTGCTTTTTATTAGCCATTTGTGAAGTGAATTTCGGTGTAAATATTAACAGCGTAAGATTAAGTCATTGGAGGGCCATGCACACAGTAAGCATGTATTATTTCAAAGCTGGTAAGGAAAACAAAACCAGAATATTGTGAGGTGACTACATATACCCTAAGTGCACCTTTAGTATACCTAAGTGTTCCTTCAGTATATTAAAAAGGGTTCCCCAAGTATATCCTCTTTCATTAAGTATACTCTTAGTATGCTGTTCATCCTGGCCTATACATTCTCTGCCCAGATGATCCAGCCACCCACAGCAGTAGTTCAGGTATGGTATAGGTATAGAAGTATAATGGAGTACACAGACGGTTCCAATTTGAAGGGTATGGTCAGTACTCCCTCCTACCCTTGGATCCCCCCTGCCTCCATCTTGTTTGCCACGGTGACGTCAGTGGACCACACATCGTACTGCCAGCGCTTCTGCCCCAGGACTCCTCCCAGCACGGTGCCCGTGTGCACCCCCACACGCATGTCCACCTCCGTCTTAGTCTTCTCACGTACATACCTGAGGACAGCCAGCATAGCATCAGAATCAGTTTCAGACCTATACAGCTAGCATCACAGCAACACAGTCAGATTTCAGAGCAAAGCAGCCAGCATCAGATCGAATGCTGATGCATCATCAGAACAGTGTATTTACAGCACAGCCTGCATTAAAACAACAAAGCCAGCACCAGAGCAATGCAGGTACATCAACAGAAGAGTGTAAACAGTACTGCAGGAGAAGACAGTCTTTTTGCAGATTTTAGACTCGATGGATTATCAGAGCCAGGTACCAAAACATATTTTCCAAGCACTCATTCAAAATGTGACTGATAGGGGCTATCACCTGTGAATCCTGCTACAAAATTTGAACTTCAGTGCAGTGGTGTGGCCCTAGTTTGGAATCGAATCCTGACTGTCAGATTGTGGCTTGCAGCCTTACAGGGCACTGCACACTTGGCCATAGCATTAACCAGAGATGAAGGGATTTGATCTGCAAGGTATTTCCTATCTACAAGTGACTCACATGGTTAACTGGGTGTCTGCTGTCTGCCTTTGCTTGCAATGTAGTGCTGCCACTGGTGCAATGACTGCATAGTACTGCATAGTACATAGTAGACTACATAGCGAAAATAAACCAGTAGCTGGCCACCTGTCAGCACAAGGCATGTGCATGATAGTACAGCAATGGGACAGTGTCAGGGTTCTGTATTTTGTATTTATTTTCTGTTTAGTATTTTTGGGGGTTTTGTATTTTGTTATTTATGTTTCTTTTCATTTCCATTATTCAGTTTTCTTTACTCCCTTGTCTCGTGCAAACCCCCTCTGTTCTCCGTGTTTTATTGTACTTATCACTTACACCTGCCCTCTTGTTCCCTTGTTGTCTCACGTTTAAGTTCATTTCATGTCGCGTGCTATGTGTTTGGTTACAGTCTGGTTACAGTCCAGTCCGCGTCTTAATTGTTTCACTACTATGTAATCTTTTCCCCATTTCCCTTATTGTTACTAATCAACTAAACTACTAATCTACTAACTGATAGAATTAGGTTTCTACTAATCGACTAATTTACTAATTATCTAACATCATCTTCTCCCCTCATTTCAGCTGTTTCTCGTTTCCGCCTTTGCTATCACTATTCACTTTTCTGGCTCTCTCATTAACTCCTCTATTCGTTCCACCTGATTCTCATTTCCGCTTTCTTCTCTCTCTGATTTCTCCCACCTGTCTATGTGTGTATTTAAAACCTTCATTTCTGTCTTGTCTTTGTCAGAATGTTGATTTGATTGTATTTCCTGAGTCTGTGATAGTAAAGCCAGTGATTTATCAAGATTCCTGAGACACCCTTCTGTTTACCGACTCCGAGTTTGCTTTTCGATTCGGTTTGTTTGCTTGCTTTTTTTGTTTGTGGTTTTGACCTTTTGATTGTTTTGTGACTTTGCCCTTGCTTGCGGTTTTTACACCTCTGCCTGTGATTTCCCGGTTTAGATTTTTTAACTGTCTCACTATTCTCCTGCCTGACGATTTGGCACTGTTTCTACGTCAAATTACCTGGCTTTTGATCTGGACTGAAATAAACATTCTTTATTGCTACATCCTGGTCTGTGTTTGGGTCCCCAAGAACGGTACCTAACAGACAGGCCTGGGAATATTGTTGTTTATTCCAAATTGTGGAGGAAAAAAAATACAATTCATATGTCATATTTTCAATAACCTCTGAAACAATGAAAGTGCCAGTGTAGTGTAATAGACGGAGAACTGGCTTTGTAACTAAAAAAAGTACCCTAAAGGTGGGAGGCGGTCGGAGGATGAAGCAGCTATTAGGGACTGGGAATAACTGGTGCCAGAGGCACACGTAAAAGATTCTTCATTGAATTTTAAAGGTTGCAGGTTCAATTCCCAGGTAGGACACGGCCGTTGTACCCTTGAGCAAGGTACTTAGCATAAATTGCTTCAGTATATATCCAGTTGTATAAATGGATACGATGCAAAGGTTTTGTAAGTCACTCTGGAGCATCTGCTAAATGACCGTAATGTAATTTAATGTCTCAAAAGTACAGCGCCAAAAGAGGTGTGAGCATGGGCCCTGAGCAAGATGGAAACCAAGCGGGGACTGTGAATCCATAAATATTAATTAATGCCTGTGTCAAACAATGCCTGCATCAGTGAAGAGCATACACAAAATTAAAGCCTTAATGATGAGTTCTGTGCTCTGCACAAACATGCTAACTCCCATTATCTGCATTTGCATCAATGCACAGCCTTGTCTAGTCTCTCTATGACCCCACCTCTTCCCTTCCCAGGGATGGGAAAAAATACACAAATGTATTTTGTATAAAATACAAATGGCTCCCAAATAATTGTGTTTGCAGGTTGTGCAGAGGTTCAACCCCTACAAGAAAGAGGCAAGCAACCCATATTACAAATACATGTATTTGAAACTCAGCTAATCTCTGCTCTCGCCTCCCCCACCCCTCTCCTTAGTCCTCTCTCTTAACCAGAGGTGTAAAATCCAGGTTCAGAAAGTAAAGGTCCTCCCCAGTATTTGGTTCCAATCACCTGGATTTGCTAATTAGCACAATTCTGCAACCATGAGGTAGAACTAATTAGTGAAACCAGCTGGCTGAGTTCATGGGTGGAAGAAACACATGGCAGGACCTTTACTTTCTGACCCTCAGATTTTACACCTCTGCTCTTAACACACCCCACACATGCTCAGCCCCACTCCCACTGTCGTCTTCCTCTCCTTCTGACCCTACATCACTTAAACCATCCCATTATTCCAGCCCTTGCATCACCTCGATCTTACCCCACTCAGAAACTATAGGAAAATAGATTGTTGCTACTTCAATATGAGTTTGATAGTCCTGGTAATATAACAAACAATTAATATATATGTGTTCACAAATATAGCCAATGTTTTACCAAAGCTTAAAGAGACAAAGGTTCATAATTTAATTTGAACTTGTTTTTGAAAATATTTGAAAAAACTTGAGAACATTTAACAGTTTAATTTAGTTCAAGCTATTTTTTTAACAACAGACCTGTATGTGGACCCATAAGTAAGGTTGTTGATTTGGAGATGGATATTATACAGGTATTAACAGACATCAAACTGTATAGATAATTTGGTTATATTACTTCTTTTTAAAACCTTTTTTTAACCTTTATGTTGATGAATCTACACATTTATCCTTCCGTTTTCTTCCTACAAAGTTAACTTCAGTTTAATTATGTGACATCACAACATATGAAAGAATGCCTGTGGCACCATAAACCAAAAGAAACACTTTTGTTTGCACATGTTGCCAAAGTGTTCAGACTCACCTCTCACATAACATTTCTCTCTTGCCCTTTTCTATCCACCACCTCATCAGACCCTGTCTCTGTGATTCCTTTAGCACTGTCAACTCTTAGCCCCTCCCAGGCCCACCCTGGCCACATTCACACTACCCTGCACTCACGAGATGGCCTCCACCATGGCCAGACCCATCATGATGGAGCAGACTGCGTGATCATCGCGGTAATCTGGCAGCCCACAGATGCAGTAGTAACAGTCTCCCAGGATCTTAATCCTCAATTGGTGGTATTTCTGAAAAGAAAGATACATACATACATGAGAATGGATGAAAGAGTGTCAAAGAGCCACTGTACCAGATACAAAAGAGTGAACACAATGTGTTGACCATTGTTAGGGAAGTGACTTTGGAGTTTCAGGTTCAATTCCCAGTGTAGTATTGTTGGTTGTACCATTGACCAAGGTATAAAACCTGTATTGCCTGAGTAAATATCCTGTTTAACCCTTATGTTGTCTTTACATTATGCATGCATCCTGTGTTCACAGGGCCAAAACTGACCCACCCCCACCAGACCCCTTGTGATAAAGCTTCATAATTGAATTTTAAAACATAAATCTATTTTTCATGTAGAAACAACCTGTCATTCAAATCAGTGAATAACTGTTTTTCTACTTCACAATCCAGACAGACCGTATTTCTTCAAGTCTACACCATTATTCTTTTTTTTACTTTTAGATGTATGGTGCTTAATTTTGATTATGACTTCTGATTCCATAACTGCAAGGTTTAAAAAGACCCAAGACAATCTTAGTAACTTGATGATTTTTATACTGCTTTAATAAAAAGTAAAGAAGGGCAATTTTTTACTTTTTTGTAATGGTTGGGTGATGGGTCACTCCAGGACAAGTCATCGAATTTCATGCTGAAAAAAAATTATTTAGGGGTTTTCACTGCTGTTCAAATGGGTAATGTTTGACTTGAGAGCAACACGAGGGTTAAAAGGATTGTGTGTAAAAAAAAAAGAAAAACGTAAGTCACTCTGGAGTGTGTGCTAAATATATATTTGTAATCTAAATAATGCAATGTGGCTTTCACATGATTATGAACAAATGCACAATAATGTCAGGAGAGACGTTACTTCTCTTGCTACTGACATTGACAGCCAATACCCATCGTGTGTGTTGTAATGATGAGACTCATGTAACCATAGTTTCCTAAATAAGGAACGGAATGCCAGGGGGGTTGAGATATCCCATGTTGCTTACTGGATGGGCTAGACCAGGGGTGCACAAAGGACCCAAGGATATCAATCAATACTTTTTGTGACCCAAACTCATGTAATTTTCATGAATTAACATTAATTCAATGTTAAACTGCTGACAATAGCCATGTTTTTATAAAAGCTAAATGATGGAACAAATTACTGAAATTAGAAGGCAATTAACCACAAAAAATTTACAGAATTGTATGCCCTATTCACACTGGACTAGTATTACTTGGGGACTGCATGTGATTTAAGATCCCCCCCCCCATTGTGTTTTGTGCAGAGCATTTGCACGGGATAAACAATGTCTGTATTTCCCTCGAATGTAGCCTACTGATAAAATCCCACAGATTTTCACCGGATATGATTGAAACGTAACATTACTTTCACATTGTCAGTTCGCTAAGAGTTATTTCTGCACATTAAAAGGTGCAGTAGGCAAGATCTTTGACATAATTTTGGCGAAATGACAAAATTTTCTCATTACATTCCAGCAGCTATCAATAAATCAAGTGTTCTGAGGTTTCTCAGAATCCGGTTTCTGTGAGTATCCTGGGCTCTGTACTAGGCTGCCAAAAAATCTCAAGCCGGTCTTCCAAAAACCAACCAATCAGGGCTAATTATGTAGCTACCAATCAGGGCAATATCTACAAGCAAAAGATCCTTCCGGAATAAACCCCTCCCTGCCTGCCTGTCTCCATGTGTGCACTGGATCATAATTTGTTGGGAGGGGCTTAGGGGAGAGATAGAAGGAGGAGCATTGTATATTTTCAAACTTGCCTACTGCAGCTTTAAGGCAGGGTATGCAGATTGGTGTGTTGATGGTGTTTATAGGCTTGGATACAATTGACTTTCAATTCAGTCAATTCCGGAGTAGGCCTAGCCTACATTTAAAAACTTTTGGCATAAGAACCGCACCCAAAATATTGTCAAAATGTATCATTTCCACCACAGCATCCATAATTCTCAAAACAGAAAGATGCAGAAAAAGACGTGGAAAAAACAACGTAGAGCTATACTTGCGGGAGAAATAAATATCACCCCAAATTATTGAGATGCCGATTCACACGGGACTAATAGGCTACTATCAGATGATAGTAGCGAAATATGGTAGCCTAATTTGCAGTGGAATCTTTACTTTACAAATTACTTGGAAGATTCATACAGGATTAAGATCACAGACAACTGCAATTATTAGCCTACAAATCACATGAGGTCCCCAGGTAAAACTAGTCCAGTGCAAATAGGGCATTAGGCTTTATCAATGAAGCTAAGGGTAAAGTTCTCAAAGCTGCCAGACAGACAACCGTAAGATAAAATATTAGGCTATACATATTAAAATGTTACACTTATTGTTGGTGCGTCTCTTTCTGCCGGAATGTAGCCTATTATCCACTTCTCCTTTTCCCAGTATAGAAAACTTAACGAATTAGCTAGCTAATATTTCAATACAACCAATATTTCAATAGTCCACAGATTTTTTACATCACAAACAGACTGGATCGTGATGATTAGCTAAAGCCGGTAATTATCTTATGTTGTAATAAAAGCAATTAGCTACAGGCTCAGCTAGCTAGTAACAAAGAGCATTAAGAGTAACTGTACTCAGAATTTTGGGGAATCGGCGCTATGTCATGGAGTGCAGTGAGAAGTAATGATGCGTCAAGGTCTAGATGAAATAAAGTAGGCATTTACGTGATCATATGAAACACGGTCAAATGTAAACAGTAAACATCGCATTAGAATGTTGCTGTAGCCTACACGATTCCGCAACCCAATAGATATCTCCCGCGAACCAAACTTGTTTGTGCACCACTGGGCTAGACAATTGTTTATGAAATTCATCCCATACACTACCATGAACTATGATAAGAGGAAGAAGCCTGTTATTCAGCTTCATTTTCATGTTGGATCCCCCCCAAGGCAATGGATGGATCACTTTAAGGGTTGTTTCTCCAGACAAATTTTCCTATTGGACTCTATGGAAAAATAAGTCAGGAGAAGAAACCCTTCAAGTTATCCATCCATATCTACTGTATTGCTGGCAGCAGAGTGATGGTTTAAGGCTTGTTTGATACCACAGACACTTGATGACTTAGAGCCATTTAGCCAACCATGTGTTCCATACTTTTCCAGTGTAATTTACAGCTGAATCTAGCCTCACCCTCAAATTCCCATAGAGATCTAGTCAACTGCAGAGACGTTATAGTATCGTTTGTAAGAGTACCAGGAAATAGGAAATCAAGAGTCTTTTGATGTTGTTGGGTCACAGACATCAGGAAGTCATGGCATGCAAAGGATATGTGACCAAATATAAAAATATATTACTTTATTCTATATATAAATGCAGGAGTGCCAATAATTCTGGCACATGTGGTTTTGTTAGAAATAATAATTTCTTGATGAGGGATTTTTTTTTCTCATAATGAATTTACTTCAAATGAAGGTTGAATTCTTCTCAGTGTGAGATTAAGCTAATTCAACAAACGGAAATTATTTTAAAACCCTTTTTACTCATGTTTACCAGGGGTGCCAATAATAGTAGAAGGCACTGTATATGTGAGTGATGGAGGTATGTTGCCAAGATTGTGATGGTTTCCAGTGTCGGAGAATCAAACGTAATGGGAAATGGGGATCAGAACAAGTCACTCATAAACGGTGAAGACCACAAATAGATTGAACCCCAAATTGATGGAAAAGAAAAGGAATAATCCTAGAAGCTAAAATAGCTAAATAATAATCAGCCCAGGAAAACAGGGCGAACTCGAAACATGAGTAAAAACACAAAACGAAGTCTCCCAAGCTCAATACTAGAGCTAACACTGAAAAAAAGAACACCCTCGGCACGTAAATCTAACACGGCCAGAAAAAGGTGAAACAAAAGTGAAACCTCCAAAGAAAAACTGTCTCAGTGAGAATAGCACGGACAAAATACACAGCTCAAAGAAATTAAGGAAACACTTAATCAACACAGTATAACACCAAGTCAATTAAACTTCTGGGATATCGATCTGTCCAGTTAGAAAGCGTAAACGATTGTGAATCAATTTCACCTGCTTTGGTGCAAATGAAAGTGACAACAGATGGACAGGAGAGGCAACAGCAAGACAACCTCGGTTTTGCAGGTGGTGGCCACAGACCATTTCTCTCCTTATCCTTCCTGATTGATTTTTCTCTAGTTTTGCATTTTGCTAGTGCCCTTGTCACTACTGGTAGCATGAGGCGGTACCTGCAGCCCATTCAGGTTGCACAGGTAGTCCAGCTCCTCCAGGATGGCACATCCATATGTGCCGTCGCAAGAAGGTTTGCTGTGTCTCCCAGCACAGTCTCAAGAGTGTGGAAGAGATACCGGGACACGGGCCATTACACAAGGCGAGCTGGACAGGGCCGTAGAAGGGCAACAACCCAGCGGCAGGAGCGGTATATGCTCCTTTGTGCGAGGAGGAACAGCCCTACAAAATGACCTCCAGCGGGCTACTTGTGTGCATGTTTCTGACCAAACTGTCAGAAACAGACTCCATGAGGGTGGCGTGAGGGCCCGACATCCTGTAGTGGGACCTGTGCTCACAGCCCAGCACCATGCAGCTCGATTGGCATTTGCCAGAGAACACCAGAATTGGCAGGTTCGCCATTGGCGCCCCGTTCTCTTTACAGATGAGAGCAGGTTCACACTGACGACATGTGACAGACGTGAAAGAGTCTGGAGACGCTGTGGCGAATGTTATGCTGCCTACAACATCATCCAGCATGACCGGTTTGGTTTAATTGACTTGGTGTTATACTGTGATGATTAATTGTTCCCTTCATTTTTTTGAGCAATGTAGCACAGCAAAGCTTACAGGAGTGGATAAACCTATACCTGAAAATATAAAGCTATTAAGCAAGTCTCTCGTGAACATAAAACAAGTTTAATATCACAAGGTCGCTTGTCCCTGGCTATACCTGGCTCAATGTAATACAAAATGACAAAGATTCACCGGGGAAGAGGAAGTGAGAAACTTAAATACCCGCAGGTAGAAGCACAGGTGAAATGAATAACGAGCACGGGGAAGCAAAACCCTGGACTGGAAAATGGAAAAAATCCGATAGATTCTCAATAGGGGGAAACAGGACGAGAACCACAACGGAAAAGAAAAAAATAACCCACGAACCATGACAAGGGTGGGTTGGGAAGGCAAAGGCCAGGACTGTCAGGAGCCTGAGACAGAGGCAGGAGGTCTCTGAAGGGGAACTCAATGCAGGCGGCCTCAATGCCTAATCCTCGGGGCCATATCAGTTTAAAGCGCTTCTCCAGTAAGAGGCAACAGGGGCACGCTTAAAGCACTTCTCCAGTGAGCGCTGTTGGAATTATTGCAAGTACATCCTTAGCAACATGCTAAGGATGTGCTCACAATAATTATTGTGAGCACATCCTTAGCATGTTGGGGCCCAAGGCCCAAAACGCAAATAAGGTGTTCATCCTCTGGAGGCAGCTTGGCTGGCCTGGTTGTCAAATATAGGTGCATGGCCAGAAGTATGGTGCACATTTACTGTTCAGTATCCGAGGAACAAGGAGGGTGTAGCTTACAACATATAAGGCTTATTTTTATTTATTGCCCCTGGCAGTCAATTTATTTATATTTTTATTTATTTGACACCCCCTGGCAGTCAATTCTGAAATGAAAGGGAAACTGTACATTTCTATGTATGCAGTTCTTCAATCCAGATATCTCCAGAACCATACAGATCAGTATTTATGCTTCAGAAATATTTTATACTTGTGTGTTTGTGGGTAGATGCAGTAGCTAGGTATTTGTGTGTGTGTGTGTGTGTGTGTGTGTGTGTTTCGCAGAGGTGTAAAGAAAGTAGAAAGTAAAACTCCTGCCGTGTTTTTCTTCCACCCGTGAACTACCAGCTGATTTCACTAATTAGTTCTACCTCCGAAGAATTGTGCTAAATAGCAAATCCAGGTGATTGGAACAAAATACTGGGATGGACTTTTACTTTCTGAACCTGAATTTTACACCTATGTGTGTCTATGTGTGAGAGAGTCAGAGAGAGCAAGAGAGACAGGGAGGGAGGGAGTTTTCTTTTGCAACTGTACTAAATCTCTTATGCGTTGTTACAATGCAGTCATGCTGATAAAGCATTAATGAGAGAGAGAAAAAGAGGGAGATAGGGATAGTGAGTGTGTGTGTGTGTGAGAGAGAGATAGAGACTTACATCAGCCAGGTTGTCAAAGCGAGCGAACAACTCGTTGAGCAGTTTGACCAACTCCTGTGCACTACAGGTTGAAGAGAGCTGTGTGAAACCCACAATGTCAGCAAACAGGATACTGCAGATGAGAAAGGGTAAAAAGGGAGACACAGAAGGGAAGAAGAAGGGGGATTGTGATAAAAGAGGAAGGGGGAAGAACTGCCTTAATACAAGGTTCAAAATTTGAACGTGTGAATTATGTCTTGTTTCTTCTGGAGACTTTAAATAATGTTTTCCATATTATATCCCACTGTAACCAAAAACCAAGATACCAGGATCTTTTAACCGTTCCATTATCAACGGAACCATCTCGTACTTATTTCCAGGAACCAAATTTAGTCCGTACCCCCGGTCAGGTACCCAGAGAACCCAACAGGAACCAATGGGTGGAGCTATCAACACTGTAGTTCCATTGATTGGATTAATAGTTCCATTGATTGGTCAAAATTAATTGTCACAGAAATTACATCATCGTCACTTTCTTTTGTCATTTCATATAGTCCTACTGAATGGAATGCCTTCGAGTTATCAAATTCTGATGGAAATCAGGGAATCAGTAAAATTCCTGATAAATCCTGATTTCTTTTTTTTGTACTAATAGTGTGCTGGAACAAACACTAAAAAATAAGTTTCTTCTGCATGCTTTTCCAAACAATACAGACCACAGGAACATTTTTTAACCCTCATATTATCTTGACATTTTATGATGCCTCATGTTTGGGGTCAAATTGTCCCCAAAGGTTTAAACGGACACAAAACTATTGTAATAGAAAAATCTTGACACTTTCTGTTTCACCTTTTGTGTGTTTCCCAAGTGACTAGCCTTTTATCCATAAATATAAAAAATCTGTGATGATACATCTTATTTTAGAGCCTGAAGGTAAGTGAACGTTTGTGATGTTTAAAACCTGTATGGGGGAAGTGCCACCAGAATCACCCACAAAAAATCTGAGATAAAAAATAAAAACGGCTGTATATTTTATTATAATATAAACAGTTACCCCCGCAAATTACCCCACACAATACCTTTGTATACAAACTTGGCACAGGACGTTTGAAAACATAGCATGATATTTATTGTATGGTTACTACTTAATCCCAACAAGTTAGGAAAAGTCATATAGTGTCAAGATGAAAAAATAAGATTAAATGTTAACAGACGTCAAACACTGAATTGCGTCATATTTTGACCCCGAAGATAATATGAGAGTTAAAGGCCATGCTCTTGGGTGCAGGAAAATCACACAATACTTTACCACGTAAATGCCTACTACCATGAGTGCCAACTGTCTTACCAAACCATCATTTACCTTTTAACCTGACTGGCCACTGTTCTCACCAGAATACATACTGTCTCACTACACTGCCTGCAGTCTCATCTGACTGAAAGCCTATCCTTCATCAGACACCGTTGTCACATTTATCATATACTCTTGCAGCATCTATCCCATGTCCATGAAGAATTCACCTGACATTATTAGTGTTTACCTGGAATCTTTGTGGCTTTAGCTGATAGGGCATTTTCTTCACATTGTTGTTCTCTTTACCTGACCGTGTCGTAGTGTTTACCTCACGTTCTCATGGCGGTACATGTACATGGTGTTAAACTGCTGCATCTCATTCTGGTTCTCCTCTTTCTTCATTCCCTGGAGCATCTCATCTGCAATGTGTTTGGGCAGGATGGACAGTAACAGCTCCTCCTGTGAAACAGGGAGAGTCCTCCCCTCTGTAAGTGTGTGACTATGATGCGGAGGCGCAAAGTTTCAGTATTTCCCATTTACAGTCAAGCCGGAAAGTCTGAACACCCCTTTCACCTTCTCCACGTTTTATTACATTACAGACATATTCTACAATAGATTGAGTTCATTTTTTGTCTCAGAATTCTACACAAAATAGCCCATAATGACAAAGTGAAAACATGTTTTTAGAAATTTTTGCAAATGTATTAAAAATCGAAAACTGAAATTTCTCATTTACATAAGTATTCATACCCTTTGCTTTAACATATTTTTAAAGTATGTATTTCTTAAACAAAATGTTATGGAACTACAGCATATGGTAAAGCCAAGCGTGCTGCACATTAGTCGTGCTTGTTATCTATCATTCCATATGAATAACATCAAATGGTCTTATCAGCTTTAGACTCCAATTTGAAGCAAACTCTTTGCAGTATGAGACAGTAATAATATTTCTAGAAAATGTATATTTCACACACTGAGAATCCATGTTCAAAGGAACCCAGTCCTGGGTTACACGTAAAGAACTCTCTCCCTCTCCCTCTCACAGCAATTCAAGTTCCAAACAAAGCAGGTAAGTGTGAGAGAAGAGCGAGAGGATGAAGAGTTTGGTATTAAATAAGAGTTGCGAGCATGATTACAAACAGCATGGTCTCCGGAGGTTGGTCACCATGGTAACCTGTAGCATTTTCACCCATTCCCCAGCAGCCCTCGCTTTTCCATTTGTATTCTCTCTTTCTCTCTCTCTTTTATAAATAGCAGCAGAGAGCCAGTGGGATGAAAAGCAGGACATTGACAGACAGGCCACAGGGGTTTATAAATGGAGAGGAAAACACAGGTAGAGGAATAGAGAGGCAAAAGGAATAGGGGATGATGGACAGAAACCATGTTTAAAAAAAAAGTGAGAAACAGAGGGAAGAGGGTATAAAAAGGAGATGAGGGGACTGAGGAAGGGAAACACTAGAAATACATCAAATATTTGCTCTTTGTCCTGTCTCCAGTCCGGCTTCACAGTCCTTCAGTCTAGCTGCCCAATCAGATTACAATATTTCCATTTATGCAGTACAATTGTACAGCTAGACTTCACAATTGGCAGTACAATTATCAGTCTAGCTGGAAAATGTCCCTGGAAAATACAAGGCCCTAAATCATTGCAGCCAATATCACGAGAGGTCTTTTCCAGTGTCAAAGCCAAAATGATGTAACATAAATAGGCTACCTGTCTCTCTCCCTCAACAGATATGTGCTGATTGCTCTGGAGAAAATAAAACTGCATCACTGCGTCATGCATCACTCAGGTGGGTGGCACGCATGGCTGATGGTTGAGGTGAGTTTCCCTCTTTTACCAAACGGCACTCGGTAAGTTAGATTTGTACTTAAGTTATTTTTATTTTTTAGACATTATGCAAATTTATTACTGTACCACTGCCATCTTGTATGTACCACTGCCATCTCGACACTCCCTCACTTCTTAATCCTTTTGAAATGTCATTAAAAAATTTATTATGCAGAAAATGTTTTTGGTCACTCGAAAATAAGCCATGAGAATAAAATGAGGTGTGTTCTCATAAACCATATATAGCCTAAATGGGAAACACTGCAGCAGCATAGTCAGCAGATGTATAGCCCCCTGCAGGAGGGATATACCATATATGCAGTAGAATGGATCACGTTAAGGGTTGTTTCTCCTGACTCATATTCCTATTTCCTATGGAAAAACAAGTTAGAAGAAACAACCCGTAAAGTGATCCATCCATATCTACTGCATATCTGGCAGCAGAATGATGGTTTGAGGCTAGTTTGATACCGCAGACCCTTGACTTACAGCCAACGATGGCTAATAGTAGTTCCATACTATTCTTGTGTAATATACAGCTTAATCTAGTCCCACCCCCCAATTCACATAGAGATCCATTTAAATGCAGAAAGGTTATTGTATCACTTGTAAGAGTACCTGAAAATAAGATATCATGAGTCTTTTGATATCTTTTTATACCCAGTCATGATAGCATCACCTGTTTACCTGTAGAATGTTCAAAACAGGTGTTTTTTTGCCCGTCCCAAATTTTTGTTGCAGGTATCAAATTCGGAATTAGTGTATATTTACACAAATCAATAAAGTTGATAAGGTAAAACATTAAATATCTTTTCTTTGTTCTGTTCTCTATAAAATATACGTAAAAGAAAATTTACAAATCACTGTTTTCTGCTTTAATGTGCATGTCCCAACTTTTTTGGAATTGGGGTTTGTTCACAGCAAAATGTCCAGTGTTAATTAAAATCTAACAGTGTTGAATCAACTCTAGCAGTGTACCAGTGGCGGCTGCTTCGCTGACAATTACTCAATGCCATCAAATGTAGCCAGTTCTCCTCAATTAGGCTATTAGGCAAGTAATTAAATTATTTTAATTTGTGTTGCAAAATTGTGTACATTTTAATCAACATATAATTGTTGATACATCTGCTCTTTGTTCGCCGCACTTAAATTACGAGAATATTCATGGATATTAAACGATCTTAAAGCTCAGCTTTTATTAGATTATTTTTATTGCAGGTTGTGCTTTTCTCGTAAAGTGTACTTTTTTGTTTAATCTCCCTAACATGATGTGAAGAAAGACATTGTGTCTTCACCTGCAAATTATTATTCAGATCGTTGGCACACTTGTTAATCAAGGGAAATTATTGGAAAATGATTGAGACCAATAATCAGTTTAAAGAGACGTTTTCTGCCTCCTCAATTCTCAGCTCAGCAACCGCCACTGCAGTGTACATACGAGACTGCTCTGGCCAGATTAGGCTCATATGTACACTGTTAGAGTTAAATTAACACTGGACATTTTACTGTGCAATATTCAAACATTATACAGTAAAATCAATGACTGTTGCAAAGTGACTAACAAACAACACCAGAAAAGGTACAAAATCACTACTAACACAGAGCATAAAGCAAGCAGAGGAAGATGTGTTCAGGTTGACAACATTCAGTCAGGAACAGTTCCCATACTGCCCAGTTGAATTGGACAGTATAGATATAGAAAAGTTTGAATTGGAATAGTACTGAATGGTACAGAAGGAATGCAGTGCTGAGGAGAATCCTGCTGAGCAGTAAACTGAGAAGCTAACAGTATGTTGAGGTGAACGATAATAAGTTGGACAGTGTTCAGGTAGACAGCTGAGGGAAAAAAATCACTGAAGCCGGCAGTGATGAGTTGGTGTAGCTGAGCACCTGTCTTTATGCGACACCGAAATGCTCAAGGGACAGAATCACTGCGTCAAAAGGACAAATCATACTTAATTTGCTTGAGAGCTGCAGGATAATTGGCTCATCAGCTGCAACAAATGATGCCGAGTGCACTGAGCTGTTCTAAGCGAGGAGTCTGGAGAGAGAGGGATGGAAAAGTCAGAGATAAGGAGAGGGGGAGAAAAAAGGGGAAAAGAACAAGGAAGAAAGAGAGGGAGGTAGAAGACACTGAGGAAAATGTGACAGCAGGCATGAAATAATAAAGTAGTGGGAGAGAGAAGAGTGGGCATATAAAGTGATATAAAGGTAAAGTGATATAAAGCAGTGAGGGTACAGAATGAGAAAAGAAAGAAAGAGAGAAATGAGAGGAGAGTAAGGTAGAAGGTAGAGAAATAAGACAAGGGAATGAGTGGGAGACACAGAGTAAACTTTCTAAGGAAGCTGCTAATCTTAGAGCTGAGCAGAAAAAGGAATGGCCTGAGCATCATAACAAGCAGTCATATTGAACATATCAGAAATCTACGCACAACACTAACTGGAATGAACAAGATGGACAACATGTGATCTATAATAATGATATTATTAGACAGAATGATATTTCTAGACTGTTACCTAAAACATAAGCATTACTTGATGGTGATTTGTAATTATACATACAGTATATTTATATATACATCCTCTATTATAATGTTGCCTAAGTGCTGAGATCTATTGTAAAATTGTTTTGCTCTGCATTCCACAATACTTGTTTAACGGTGTATTCCATAATAACAACCCCTGTTTGATAACAACATGAGGTGAAAACAAGGCTAATCACAGCAGCACCTGGTGTTCCTGCTCTGCTCCACTGGAGGTAACAGGACACCTGGGCTATGTACTTCTTGGCCCTAATTACCCATCTCCCTCCCCCACCCATGCACAAATTAACTGAAGAACTGTTCAAGACGTAGGTATTCCTCTCTTTCTCAATCAAGGCAACCGCTGACTATTTAAATGGCACAGCAAAATCGTTCACATAAATATTGAACAATCAGACTCCCACAGCCTTGCCTCATCTCATATCATATCTCTGTGTTATGAAATGTATTCTGTGTCTGTTGACAATTTTGTATCCAGATTGCTTCATATTAATTACAACATGACACTTGTTACACCCGCGCGTGCATAGCGCAAGCAGGGGGTATTGTTTTCGCTCCTGTCTGTGTTTGTGCCCGTATCATCCATAACTCTAACAATTCTACTCCGATTGTGATGAAACTTTGTAGAAATGTTTACAGTTGGGAAATGAATCTTAAATTTTTTTCCCCAATCAGTCAACGCCCGACTTCACAGTGCAAGATCAAAGTTATAGCCCCATGCATATTACGTTCAGGGTCGAGACTAGCACACGTGCAGGTGTAGTATCTCTCTGAGTGCCATTCTAGTTGATATTGTAGTGATTAATAGTGCCAAACATGGCAGGAGAAATCTTAACTACAGCTAACATAACACAATTTAACATTATCATACCAGTGCAACGGTACAGTGATTTAGAAACACAGTTCCAGCCTAATGTACATTGACACTGCAATTATTGTGCTTTCACTGCACCAAACACATAATTTAATGCTGATTTAACAACTGCAAGCTCAATGGAAACAAGGAATGGTTCTTTCCATGCCATAAAAGACACAGTCTCAGTGATGGGACATTGAAAGGTGAGCAGCAGTGTGGATGCGAAGGCAGCTTCTGAGAACCCGATCTGACAAACTGCAAAAATGTACTGGTCGTTTCTTTTCATGAAAAACTTTCTTTGGAACTTGCTGATTTTAGTCATAGAGAGAAATGACGCTGAGTCATTGAGAGATGTGTGTTTCCAGTTTTTTTTTAAATCATTGGCAAGTGCAAGTTGGGATTTATACAATTTACCAAAAGAGAAAATATTCTGAATATATTTGGTCGGGAAGAAAATTTTACAATGCGTTATTTCTACACTGCTCAAAAAAATGAAGGGAACACTTAATAAACACAGTATAACACCAAGTCAATTAAAGTTTGGGGATATCGATATGTCCAGTTCGGAAGCATAAACGATTGTAAATCAATTTCACCTGCTTTGGTGCTAATGAAAGTGACAACAGATGGACAGGAAAGGCAACAGCAAGACAACCCCCAAAAAGTAAATGGTTTTGCAGGTGGTGGCCACAGACCATTTCTCTCTCCTTATCCTGTAGTTTTGCATTTTGCTAGGGCTAGTGTCACTACTGGTAGCATGAGGTGGTACCTGGAGCCCATTCAGGTTGCACAGGTAGTCCAGCTCCTCCAGGATGGCACATCCATACGTGCCGTCGCAAAAAGGTTTGCTGTGTCTCCCAGCACAGTCTCAAGAGCGTTGAGGAGATACCGGGAGACGGGCCATTACACGAGGAGAGCTGGACAGGGCCGTAGAAGGGCAACAACCCAGCGGCAGGACCGGTATCTGCTCCTTTGTGCGAGGAAGAACAGGAGGAGCACTGCCAGAGCCCTACAAAATGACCTCCAGCGGGCTACTCGTGTGCCTGTTTCTGACCAAACTGTCAGAAACAGACTCCATGAGGGTAGCATGCGGGCCCGACGTCCTGTAGTGGGACCTGTGCTCACAGCCCAGCACCGTGCAGCTCGATTGGCATTTGCCAGAGAACACCAGAATTGGCAGGTTCGCCATTGGCGCCCCATTCTATTCACAGATGACAACGTGGCGAATGTTATGCTGCCTGCAACATAATCCAGCATGACCGGTTTGGTTTAATTGACTTGGTGTTATACTGTGATGATTAAGTGTTCCCTTAATTTTTTTGAGCAGTGTATATTTCTGAATACAGAAATATAACATATTATTATTTCTGTATTCAGTTACTCCATATGGGAAAATTACTGGTACTGACTAAAGACTGTCTGTAACCTGGCTCAAATTCTGTTTGAGGTCTAGCAGAGTAACATTCTTCAGGCTGTGTTACCAGCTGGAAACATAACTGTGCATCGATTGGAAAACAATCAACGCAACTTCATTAGTAGCTCTTCTACTGATATTATAGTGTATGTAATGGCAGCAACAGGTATTTAGTAAGTGATTTTTTTAATAGTATAAAATATAGTAGTATAAAATATAATAGTGTGGCATGATGTGGTCAAAGTGCTTGAAAACAATAAAACAATAATTCCATACTGTCCTTTCTGTTTTGTTCTGGTGAACAGCATGAACTGTAATTACATTGGGACTCGAAAGATAATTTAAGGTTTAAAAAAAATTGCATTCTGCTCTTTGGTTTACTGTGTTTGCCAGTTCTGCAGAAATTAACAGTTGTCTGAGCAAAGTCTCTCCCTCACCTGCTGTTGGCTCTGCTCCTGCAGATTCATCTTCACTTCCAGAGACTGCCGCGCTTCCAGAAAAGCCTTGCGGTGCTTGCGGTCTGCCATGAAGTAGGATATGATACCCACGGTGATAGCGCACAGGTAAATCACAATGTTGGCCACGAGCTGAAACACAGTGGACAAGAGAGTTAAGAGATTTATGCACTCTTCTGTGATATATAATTATATATTAGTAGTACTATTACATTCTATATATATAATTAATTATACAAATTATCATTATATTACAAACCCCAATTCCAAAAAAGTTGGGACAGTAAGAAAAATGTACATGAAATCAGAAAGCAGTGATCTGTAAATTCTCTTTTACATATGAAAACAGTACAAAAAAAAAGTGAATTGTGACAATCATTTGAATGGATCTCTATGGAAAGTGGGGGGTGGAACTAGATTAAGCTGTAAATTACACGGGAATAGTATGGAACCCATGGTTGGCTAAATGGCTGAAAGTCATAAAGGGTCTGAGGTATATCAAACGAACCTTGAACCATCACTCTGCTGCCAGATATGCAGTAGATATGGATGGATCACTTTAAGGGTTGTCTATAGAAAAATAAGTCAGGAGAAACAACCCTTCAAGTGATGCATCCATATTTACTGCATATCTGGTAGCAGAGTGATGGTTTAGGCTCATTTGCTACCTCAGACTCTTTATGACTTTCAGCCATTTAGCCAACCATGGGTTCCATACTATTCCTGTGTAATTTACAGCTTAATCTAGTCCCACCCCCCAATTCCCATAGAGACCCATTCAAATGCTTGTCACAATTCACTTTTTTTTTTGTACTGTTTTCATATGTAATAGAAAGCCATTCAAATGCAAATAGGTTATAGTACCGCTTCTAAGAGTACCTGAAAATAAGATCTCAAGAGTCTTTTGATATCCTTTTATACCCATTCATGATAGAATCACTGGTTTACCTGTGGAATGTTCCAAACCGGTGTTTTTTGAACTTCCCAGTCTTTTTTGGAACGTGTTGCAGGCATCAAACTCGGAATTAGCGTATATTTACAAAAATGTATAAAGTTGATAAGGTAAAACATTAAATATCTTTTCATTGTACTGTTTTCAATTAAATATATGTAAAAGATCATTTACGAATCACTGTTTTCTGCTTTTATGTGCATTTTACATACTGTCCCAACTTTTTCGGAATTGGGGTTTGTATTACAGGTGATACATATACGTATACACATATAAACAAAAGCTGGATAAGCCGCTGGAGAGTATGGTATTAATAGAAAAGGGGAATAATTTCCCCCTATCCTCATGGAAGCAATGACATGTCTATATGCTGCTAATCACCAGACTGTGATGTGTGTGTGTGTTTGTGTAGATGAGGGAGTATTTGTGTGTATCTGTGTGTGTATGTGCATATGCTCTGTGACTGTTTAAGCCAGAGGAGCTTTCCCACCTGTGGGATACACATGTCTAAGATCAGTCATGTGACAGGAGACAGAGACAGTACTGAGCCAACACATGAATGCACACTGAATTGTTCTTTCTGCTGACCTTACTACCATACACAAACGCACACACACACACACAGACTCAGAAGCACACATGGTCACATTCACTCACACACACACACACACACAGTGGAACAGCGCTCTCAGGTTGGGGACTCATAACAACGCAATTCAACAAACAAACACAAGTTTGTTAGAGGTGAGGCTGCTGCTTTGAGTTGCTACGCAACAGCTTCCAAGAGGGCTTTGCTGGAGTTGCCAAAAATACCTTGCAGAGTCAGGGGGAAGTTTTGGATCTCTGAGATCAATTTTCACTATCTCAGTGTGAGGTAGGCCCCTAACAAACATCTCACCGTCAGAGGTTTGACAGAACCAAACATCCCATTTACGATCTTCATCTAAAATAATTTGTTACATTATAACAGCTATTGTTTTATGTAAAGCAGTTGTGCCTGCTGGAATTTAAATGACCTGAGCTTACAAAACTAATTTCCTATAACCTAGTGCAGTATTATGTATTATGTACTGTTTATTTATAAGCCTTTGGTGGATCAGTCTTATTGCCATAGGCAAACTTGAACTTCTCAACCTTTTCAAAGACTTCTCAAACCAAATGAAAGTCAGTGGTAGTACAATTCCTCTCAGCAGCCAATTTCAGAGACAATGTGTGTGGACTCAGTAGCCAATCAATGAGTAAAGTTAAGCACTGATATGCTGAGAAAATAGAAAAACCTGCACTCTTTTCCCCCTTCCAGAACGTAGTTTGAGACCTTGGTTTTGGAGAAGTCTTAAGTCAGTCAGATAAAATCCATTAGGGCCCTCAACTGTCTCTCAATGGTTTAATTTCCTCACTGTCACCTATCTCAGAATACCCCTCACCTGTCTCGCAATGCTTTGAGTGTCCCCTTAGCACCTTACCTGTCTGCACAGGAGTGTTCCATAAAACTTCCCCTGCTGCTGCTGAGCAACAGTGACCCCCAGCACCAGGGTATACATGCCAGAAGACAGCCCGGCGAGGATGATTATGGGCAGGAGCCGGAGCGGCAGCATCAGAAAGAAGGAGAAGATGAAGAAGGCCTGCCAGCCAACCGTATCGCTGGCGTGGTGGAAGCGAGAAAAGTTCAGGCCTTGGTAGCACAAAATCTGAGCAACGATGAGCACCCAGAGGACGTAGGGCACCACTCTGCGGGCCAACCGGTCGGGCAGCAGGCTGAAGTGGCACAGCACATAGAGAAGGATCTGAGCCACAAACCCCAGTGCTCCCACCACTATGGTGGCCAGCTTGTCATGTGTGTACACCACCGCGCACATGATAATGACATAGCAGTCGAACAGCACCGCAAAGACCACTAGGATCAGCATGGTGTCATGCCGTTGCCGCTTGAAGTATGTCTGGTAGAGTTTCTCAAGTGATGCGGGTGTGAAGGTGATCCGCAGGAAGCGTGGAAGGCACAGGCAGTAGCCGGTGGTGCGCACCGTCACCTCATTCGTGCCCCCGTCTGCCTGTACCGGGTCTGAGGGCAGCATCACCGAGCAGTCCGCGGAGTACTCCGGCTCTGACAAAGCCTTGTTCTGAGTCATTGCCAACGTCCTTCCTTTTACCCCCCCACCTCTCTCCCTCAAAAAAGTGGCCCTAGTTAGGGCTCTCGTGGACTTTAAAAAAATTGAAATTCAATTCCTTTTTCTCTTCCTCCAGTAGACCAAGCCTTTCCCTGGCAATAGGTCAATTACCCTCACTCCAGCTTTGCAGAGTCTTTCAATCCATATATTATGTTAGACAGCTTTCAACCAGTTCATAACATGTGCTTTGTAACATATTTACATTTTCAAACAGGAATGCCCTCTAATGTCTCTCATAAAACCCACTTTATAATTTGCCAACTTAATATAATTAAATAATTAAAGAGGCCAAGGGGTGTAACTTACAGTTGATGAAATGCTAATGCTTTCTTGTTAGATAATAAATACACAAATAAACGAATCTGTCATTTCTGCCAGGAGATGAATTTTGGATGTATTTATATAAACTAAATTTAATTTTAAACAGTCATCTAAAAAGTTTCATTGTTGCAAAACAACAATTTTGAAAACTTAATTTGTGATTAAGGATATTTTCTAAACTGTATTTCTATAGCTATTAGAGACACCCTCAGAAGTCATGCAGCCTACCATAACAGTCACTAGCTTCGCTTCAATGTTACCATGGTAAAATCTCCAACAGACTATGAACATTGAGTACAAGAAACAATGCGATCATTTATTATTTTATATTCTCTGGGTAATAAGGTGCAGGTTGTTACTAAGACTGACAATACAATAATATTAAATTAGAAAAAAAGTTTTTTACGAGCTTTAAAAAGGTAATCATTAAGAAGGCGTTTTTGTTAGTTGCTTAGCGTTTAGTTTAATCAGTTCCTATAAAAACAGTTCCGTAAATCAATGACTTCGCACTTGTTTCCAATCCTTGCCATGAGTGAGGAATTAATTCCTCAGAATACCAACCGGAAATACTTATTGCATTAAATAATATAATTTCACCACAAACTTGTAAATTATCAAAATAATATTAAAAGAACATCAGAATAATAAATCGCAATGTTCTCTTAGTTACATTTAACCACTCGTTCATAGCTTCCCGCAATCTTGTCATAATTTGCAAACTATCCTGGTATTTTTTTTAAACGCGTTGCATTAACATACCTAAATATGGACCCAAATTAGGTTGTACTCGTGTAATCGTAATTTTATCGTATCCTAAAGTAACCCATAACCGATGGCTTGCTCGTTGAAATATGAATGCAAATGTTATAATTCAGCCAAGATTTTCAACCTATCTTGACGACAACAGCCGACAGGTTGTCCTCTCTTCGCCCTGATTTCGTTCCCAATGCTTTAAAAAGAAATGTACTCCAGAAAAGGTTAAGCACATAACATCCGTTTTTCCAATGTGGCTTCAGAAAACACATCCCGCATCCTCGTTGTCTGCACTTGTGAGTTGTAGCCTCTAGCTTTCACATACTGTATTGATATCAGCTGTAAATAAACTGCGCCGGCGCAGGCAGCGTTCTTGCCATCTTAAATGTGTTAACCACAACACGGCTTTCGCCTTGATCTCTGCCTTATCTTTTCCAATGTTCTTTAGAAATGACGGAGTATACACTGTATGCCCTCCCCTTATCTCTCTCTCTCTCTCTCTCTCTCTCTCTCTCCCCATTTAATTTGTTTCGTCCATTTGGCAACACACTGTGGAGGTAGATTTCTATCAAAAATAAACAAACACAAAAGTATAATCCACAATTATTTTTACCATCCACACACACACACACACACACCTCTCAATTTGTGTTCGTAGGTATAATCCACAAATGTGTTTTTGCCATCCACACGCAAACACCTCTCAATTTGTGTTTCGTAAATCATCATTTGGATGAATGCAAAAATGATATTCACAAATGCAAATAACATTTTCAGATATGTTTCCAATGTTCACATTTACAAATCAAAAGCTTGGCTTGCGAACTAGCGAATCTACATTTGGCGATTGAAGGACACGCTTGATCTGCTTGGATTTACGTACGGAATTTTGAGACAAATATTCCGCTGTTTTCCCCCGTGTCGATTCACACATGATTCACTTGTGATTCACACGCAAAACTTATTTTTCTTTGGCGCTACCTAACACAGCGATGTGTTTTCGGCTCATGAGCGCCACTTTTACATTAAAAGTAAAAATCTAAAAAAGCCAACATAAGCTTGGTTTCCAAATATTTCTCAAAGATAGAAACCGGAGATGTAAAACCATTGATAGGAACTAGGAAGTACAACACTATGAGCTAAAATAAGGAGAGCACCCCATGCAATTTTAATTATCATTTTCATTTAGGTGTCTTATCTACTAGCTAGCTAGCTGAACAAATACAATATTTAATAGGAGACATTGGTATCAGTGAGAATAGCTGTCAAATTAATTCAATTGACTGCAGTAACGTTACTTCACATGGTTGAGTTTGTTTTACATCGTCTTTCCCATGAGGGGCGAAAGAGTTATGTAGCTACTGTGTACGGACCTACCCGTCTAGCTAGCTACATGCAATCTGATAGGAGTTTTGTGCAATGACTGTTTAAAAAACTTCCCATCGCAAGATTATCGTGGGGTTAATTTTACAACCTAAATAAACTCAAAACTCGGTTGTTTCAATTTAACATTAATCTACTTCTTAAAGATAATGTGCGATTTTGGCCACTCGTTCTAAAAGTGGCGCTGATGAGCCGAACACACATCGCCTTGTTTGGTAGCGCCGAAAAAGAAGAAGCGTGTGAATCATGTGTGAATCGACACACGGAAACACAGCGGAATATTTGTCTCAAAATTCCGTACGTAAATCCAAGCAGATCAAGCGTGTCCTTCGATCACCAAATGTAGATCGCCAGTTCGCAAGCCAAACTTTTGATTTGTAAAGGTGAACATTGGAAACGTATCTGAAAATGTTATTTGCATTTGTGAATATCATTTTTGCATTCATCCAAATGATTTGATGATTTACAAAACACAAGTTGAGAGGTGTTTGTGTGTGGATGGCAAAAACACATTTGTGGATTATACTTTTGTGTTTGTCTATTTTTGATATAAATCTACCTCCATAACACAGACACACACACACAACAATGTTATAAAAGTACTAAAGTAGGCTACTAAAAAAATAAGAAATAAGGCTACTAAGAAAAATAAGGATCAATAATTATGAAAGCCAAGGCAAACATAAGCTTATAAAGTGTCATGGTTCTCAGCCTGCTCTTCTCTTGTTAGCCACTTTCCTGGAGAGCGCTCTTGTAGCGTCTCTTCCTTTTGTTTTCGTTCGTTGTCCGTTTCGTGTTTTGGGTTTTCTTTCTGCTCAGTGTTTTCACCTGTTCGGCATTTCATTTCATTATTTATACCTCGCGTCGCCTTGACACTTCCATATTGCCATTGATTTGACAAGGAAAGCTGGTAATTCACGGTATAGGACTGACAGTTTGTCAACGTGTTGTCATTACACGGGACTTGTTGCAGGTGTTTAAGAGTTTATTAGAAACATAGCATAGATTATCCTCCACCCTTGTCTGTCCCTTTGCTTAACCTCTGTCTCCCTGTCCTAGACAGATTGGGAGGGGGATCAATAGAAAATGGTGTTTAACACCCACTCGGGACACTACGAGTACCAGGTGATGCTGTTCAGGCTCACTAGCGCTCCCTCAGTTTTCCAGGCATTAGTGAACAATGTCCTTAGGGAGATACTCGAGAAATAGATTTTTGTTCATATTGATGACATTTAAATTTTTCTCCCGATCTTCCCACTCACATTCTCCACGTCAGGCAGGTTCTTAACGCTCTGCTCAAAGCTCAGTTTTTTGTAAAGGCAGAGAAGTGTGTTTTTCACACTAAATCTGTTTCTTTCCCGGGGTTCATTGTGGCAGACGGCAAAGTTCAAATGGATCCAGAGAAAGTCTCGGCCGTTAAAAACTGGCCCACGCTTTCTTCTTTTAGTACAACGCTTTTAGGTTTTCGCAAATTTTTATAGGAGGTTTATTCGTAATTTCAGCGTGGTAGCCGCTCCTATTACTGTGCTCACTAAAAAGACCTCCTCCTCCCAGTTCCTATGGAACTCGAGGGCCGAAGCGGCGTATTCTGAGCTTAAAAAGCGTTTCTCGTCCGAGCCTATTCTTGTTACGCCCAATCCTTCCCTCCCCTTTGTGGTGGAGGTAGACGCTTCTGAGTTGGGGGTGGGAGCCATTCTCTCCCAGCTATCTCCAAATGACCACAAGATGTATCCCTGTGCTTATTTTTTGGCTCTTGTAGAGTGGCTTCACTGGCTTGAGGGGGCGGAGCATCCGTTCACGGTGTGGACTGACTATAAAAACTTGGAATACACGCAGCTAGCCAAGAGGCGTAATTCTCCCCAAGCCCGGTGGGTGTTATTCTTCTTGTGCTCACGTATCGCCTCAGCTCCAAGAACGTGAAGCCAGACACGCTTTCTCGCGTCTTTGACCGATCAGACAAGGATCCTGTTCCCGAACCTATTATCCCCGCCGACTACATAGTGACTCCGGTTATATGAGCCATTGAGGCGGCAGTGCAGAAGGTGCTGCACTCCGCCCCAGGGCCAGGGGGAGGCTCACCTCACTGTTTGTTCATCCCACTGAGGCTTAGGTCCCAAGTATTGCAATGGGGACACACCTCTCAATTAGTTTCTCATCCGGGCGTTCACCGCACAAAGGAGTTTCTTTCTCTGCGGTTTTGGTGGCCCAGTCTGGAGAGGGACTTTTGGAGTTTAGTTGCGACTTGTCCGGATTGAGCCCGCAGCAAGGGTTCACGTTTCCCACCCTCAGGACTTTTGCGCCCTCTTCCAATTCCCAGCCATCCTTGGATTCACATCGCCCTCGACTTAATCACCGGTTTGTTGATGTCACTGGGCAAATTGGTGATTTTAGTCGTGGTGGACCGCTTTTTCAAGGCGGCCCATTTTATCGCTTTGTCTAAGCTTCCTTCAGCCTCTGAGACTGCGCAATTAATGGTAGACCACGTTTTCCACCTGCACGGTTTGCCTTTAGATGTGGTTTCGAATCGCGGTCCTCAGTTCGCAGCCAAGTTCTGGCGCGCATTCTGTTCTCTGCTTGGTACCTCGGTCAGTTTGACTTCTGGTTTCCATCCTGAGACTAATGGACAGACCGAGCGCACTAACTGGATGCTTGAGAACACGCTGCGTTGCCTGGCTGCCTCCAATCCTATGTCCTGGAGTGTACACCTGGCCTGGGCTGAGTATGCCCATAATACTTTGCGCAACGCGTCCACAGGGCTCTCGCCTTTCGAGGCTCAACTGGGGTATCAGCCCCCATTATTCCCTGAGCTTGAGAGGAACATAGAGGTTCCCTCCGCGGCATCTTCCCTGTCGCTCTGTTTGGAGGCAGGTGCGCACTGCGCTTCAGTGCGCTGCGGCTAGACACAAGGTTGCAGCTGACAGGCGATGCCGTCCTGCCCCCTCATTCAGGGTGGGGCAACGTGTGTGGCTCGCCACACGTGATCTGCCTCTAAGAGTGGAGTCTCGCAAACTCAATCTCCGGTTTATTAGGCTGTTTAAGATAATACGGCATCTAAATCCGGTTACAGTGAGATTGCAGCTCCCCCGTGCTATGCGCATTCATCCCACCTTTCCTGTCTCTTGACTAAAACCAGTTCTTGACAAGCCACCGCCACATTCTCGGATGATGGAGGGAGGTCCAGTTTTTACCATTCGTCGCATTTTAGCCGAGAGACAGGTTGAGAGAGGTTCACAATTTTTAATAGATTGAGAGGGTTATGGCCCGGAGGAGAATTGTTGGGTTCCCTCCAGAAACATCCTGGACCCTCAACTGATCAGGGATTTCCGGGGTTGCGGGCTTGAGGGATCGTCTGGGGCCGTCCCTGAGGGTTAGAGTTTTTCGCCCAATACGGATCGCTTTCAGTTTGGTAGCGGAATCTCTTGTGGTAGAGAGAGTTTATTATTTTCTTATTGTACTTAATTTCCTGTTTGCGAGTTTTCTCCCCGCCTTGTGGTGTTCAGTAAGAACACTTAATGAATCCCTATTGTCGCGCTTGGTCCTTCATTCCGTACGCTACTCCTGACAATAAAGTGTATATAACAAAGTGGTATAAAACTAATGAACGTCGGATGAAGCTTGAACTTCGAGAACTCCATGAGAACAGCTTCATGGAATTGATGTTTGACACTTTCATTGCAGAATCAAACGAAATTCGTTGAACAAGCTGGCTAATTTGGCGTTTTCTAAGGTGAGACTGAAGACATCGCTAGCTTATGCTCAGCTGTTGCAGGTCCTTTTAACGAAATGTAACCGCATATATTTTGTCAAATAACAGCCATGTCGAGAATTACCAGGAACTCATAGGCTAATGGTTAGTCCGAATAATATTGATCATACTATTGATCCATTTAGCCTATTTCTTGATCGCACTAAACACGCACGAGCATGTCTGTTTCAATCCGCCAAGGTGAAAAAGCAGGCTTTTAAAGGGAATGGGATAGCACATTTTGATTGGTTTATTGCATGTCACGCCCAAGACACACCTATGATTAATGAAGAGACTAAGTTCAGCCCATTTGCGCATTGCGCGTTGCGCCATGCTTAGCGGCCAAAATACATGCCGGTAAACTAGCAAAAATGGACTTGGACACGCCCTAAATGGACTTTACGCCATGCGCTTCGACCAAGCGCCAAGATAGAGCCCATAGGGTACCAGCAGCTTCGCTGCTCAGTCCCCTAATAATAACTATAAAGAAAGTTTGACGACAAACTTTAAGTTGGCTTGAAAAAGCCGATGTCGAAATATCGATGCTAGCTCGAAAGAATTATAACTAACAGAAGCTCTGCTAGAAGCTAGAAGAGAGACGGTTTGGATTGTGACGTCAGCAGCAAATGTGCTGTTCATATTCTGAATGTCCCATCAATGTTAGTCAATGGGAAATTTTTAAATATAAATTCATAGATATCTCAAAAAAGTACAAGTAACACAATCCCATACTAGGTGAAGCTACTGGCCAAAATTGGTGCTGGTATGCAATATAACTCACTTCTCCCTGGTAAATAGCTGTAAATAGCTCTTCCAGTTTTTAGTAAATTTTTTACCCAATGTAAGTTTGCAGGCTGTCTAGCACCACATGGAAATGGAAGATATAGCTAATATTAGCTATTTAACTTGCATTGTACCGAAAACAACTCTGTAATGTTATACGTTAAGTAATACAAATTTTAGCTGATAAACCATGCTTCTGTTGTTAACGTTATCCATTTGCGATCATATAAGTTAACTGAGCTGATATTACTTTGGCAAAAAATATCACCATAAGTTATCTTAAAACTATCACTGTGTTGTGTTGGTAGGACTTAGTCTAACGTTACATCTCTGCCAAAACTATATACAGCGAAATATCTGGCTATTTTAAAGATAAAAACGAATGTAACATTGACATTAATTGGCCTGCATTGCTTGGCACTGTCGTGTTATAGGTTCCATGTGTGACAGTGGCTTGTAGTGATGGGCAGTTCGGCTCTTTTTTCTGAGTCGGCTCTATTCGTACCATTCAGTTTGAAGAGTCGGATCGGAGTCGGAGTCGGAGTCGCCATTTTGGTACTTCCGGTTCCGGTTAATACAGAAGAGCCGTTTCCGTTTGAGCCGCATCTTTTTCTTTCAGCGGCGCTACTGCTACTCGCGAGCTGGAATTAGAAGCTGTTTCAGACAGCAGACCCTAGCTGGTAACAAAGTAGACAAAATAAGTTTGTAAACTAGCCTTGATATTTTATTCAGACCCAAATCATCTGAATGATACTCATTGCTAATATTCTCAATTCTCAAGCTAGTTTGCAATCGCAGGTTACGTTTATTTACGACTTTCCCATCTCCGTTTTTTCGATCATAGATTGTAACATTAGATCTTACAGGTAATAATAGACATTGAATGGTTATATTTGTATAGAGCTATTTAATCTATGCTAATATTAATCTTATATTTTTTATCAGATCCCAGAATCCAGTAGTCTAGGTCTACTGAAAATTAGGTGGATGGAAGACTGTATAAGAGAGATAGCCAGCCAAATTGGACAAACAAGCCAGATATTTATTGTGTGTGTCAGTGTGTACATATGATGTACAGGAGCCTGTGTCGTTTATTTATTTGGACACCATAAGGTTATTTAAATGTGTTTATTTTAACTGTACTTTATTTATTATATCATACGCAATTGTAGGCTATTTATTCTGTTCACTGTTGTTGTTGTTGGTCAAGAGTTCTAAAATAAAAATGCCACCACTTTAAATAAGTCTTTTCTGTCATTTTTTTGTAGCCTAATCTAGCTGAACACAATCGCAATATCGCAAATTTGGCCTAATTGTTTCATCGTTGACTGGAATTCGGTTGCAATTCTCGCAAAAAGTTTAATAATTTCGTAATATACAGTCGGCGTCTCGGAATATCATTAGATATAGGCTAACATAATTCCTTTGTCAATAGGGTTTCCGTTTGAATCACGCTGAGTAGTAAACCCGATTAATAGCTTAATGGTGTACTTCATTTTGCCCTTTATTAAAACCACAGAACTCTATAAGAACAGTTATGTGGTTAAAACTCGAAAATTACTTCGGTTTGTGTCACGGCTCTGTCTGGAGCCGTGGAATATTGCTACGGCTCATGGCTCTTAAATTGAGTCGAGTTGATTTCGTGCTGATCAGTTGGGTAGTATAGCTACTGTAGCTACGTATCTTTCTTTTAACCATTAGTAGTCATAATAACTTTGGAATGAGCTGGGGCGATTATTAACTTCACAAAAGTGTGTGCAATATTGTTAGATCAAATTAAAAATATATATATTCTTACGTAGGTTCTAACTTAGCAATCAGAAACTGCGCGCCGCGCATTAACCAGTGCTGAGTGTCTCGGGAGAGTGTCTCCCGGCTGTAGTAGAAAGCAGGCAGAGTCAGAGTCAGAGTCAGAGCCAGAGCCGAGAGCCGAGAGCCGTGAGAGCCGAGAGCCGTGAGAGCCGAGAGCCGTGAGAGCCGTGAGAGCCGAGAGCGGTGAGAGCCGAGAGCCGAGAGAGCCGTGAGAGCCGTGAGAGCCGTGAGAGCCGAGAGCCGTGAGAGCCGTGAGAGCCGAGAGCCGAGAGAGCCGTGAGAGCCGAGAGCCGTGAGAGCCGAGAGCCGTGAGAGCCGAGAGAGCCGAGAGCCGCATCTTTTTCTTTCAGCGGCGCTACTCGCGAGCTGGAATTAGAAGCTGTTTCAGACAGCAGACCCTAGCTGGTAACAAAGTAGACAAAATAAGTTTGTAAACTAGCCTTGATATTTTATTCAGACCCAAATCATCTGAATGATACTCATTGCTAATATTCTCAATTTACAGTAGCCTACTGTCTCAAGCTAGTTTGCAATCGCAGGTTACGTTTATTTACGACTTTCCCATCTCCGTTTTTTCGATCAGATTGTAACATTAGATCTTACAGGTAATAATAGACATTGAATGGTTATATTTGTATAGAGCTATTTAATCTATGCTAACCATAGGGTTATTTAAATGTGTTTATTTTAACTGTACTTTATTTATTATATCATACACAATTGTAGGCTATTTATTCTGTTCACTGTTGTTGTTGGTCAATAGTTCTAAAATAAAAATGCCACCACTTTAAATATATTTGCTGTCATTTTTAGTAGCCTAACCTGTCATTTTGAAGTATTTGCTGTCATTTTTAGTAGCCTAACTTAGCTGAACACAATCGCATATTAATTCTGTTTTATAGCCTACTGCAATTTCCTCGCAAACAGCCAAATGTATTAATATAATAATAAACAGTTGGCTATTAAAGTGTCGACGTCTCGGAATATAATTAGATAGCCTATTAGGTACAGAATTCCTTTGCATATATGGTTTCTGGTTGATACACGCTGAGTAGGCTAAACTCGATTATTAATGCTGTCGCCTACAGCATTTATTTTCCTCTCCGTTAAAACTTGAAAGGGCTTTGTTTGTTTCACGGCTCTGAGTCGAGGTGATTTCGTGCTGAACGGAGTTAGGTCCGACTACTAGCCTACTATTGCTACCTATCCTTTAACCGTTAGTAGTAGCCTAGTCAAAATTACTTTGAATGAGCTGGGGCGATTATCTCATTCACAAAATTGTGTGCAATATTGTTTAGATCAACTTTAAATGTATTCATAAAGCATTATAAAGAAGATATTCGTGTGACCTATTTTGTTGGGCGCATCAATCGCTGCTCGACTTCAACGCCGCGCATTAACCACTGCTGAGTGTCTCGGGGGAGTGTCTCCCGGCTGTAGTAGAAAGCAGGCAGAGTCAGAGCCGGAGCTAAGAGCCGAGAGCCGAGAGCCAGAGCCGAGAGCCAGAGCCGAGAGTCGAGAGCCGTGGGTTAGCACGATTCCCTCGAACTGGCGAGTCGACTCAGACGACTCAGCATAAAGAGTCGACTCAAAATACCGATTCGTTCGCGAACTGCACATCACTAGTGGCTTGTAATGTTACTAGCTAGCTGATAGCACTCATGGTGTGGCGCCTGTAGCATCATTACTGATAATATTGTGGACATGTCTGAGAGGACTAACATTAGTAATGGACATATGTTTGTTTTTATCTAGCTAGCGAAGTTATATAGTAGCTGTATTCCTGTTAGCTTCGTCACTAGTTAACGGTAGCTAATTTAACGTTAGCATGTGCTGTTCAATGAGAGTTGTGTGGAACTGGTGACCACTGACCTGGCAAAATATATTTTAAGCAAAATATCCACCTCGCTCTCTCGAGTTGATTTGCCCACACTTCTTGTGATTCAGAAAAATGTTAAACCATGCCGTAAAATTCAAAACTTGCTTTGGACTTTTAGGTTAAAAATAGGTAAGAGGTAATAGGTACAGAGCTGTTTCATTCGATTCCTTTCATTTCATACCAAAGTACAGTCTTCTAATAATCACATCCGTTGTCAAGTGAAAATCCAGGCCTAAGTATTTTCTTTCTTTGTGTTATTGGTCTGAAAGTCCATAACTAAGCATCCAGATTGTCCAAAAACAATAATACTTCTGGTGACCCCTCCATGTGTTCACATTCAGTTTCAGCTTATGCCATCAGGGAGGTGTTAAAAAGTCCTGAGAGTACAGACGCATACGTTTCAAACGCTCCTTTATCCCAGAATACATTTAAATGCTGAATGCAAGGTCCAACAATGCGATTTCAATTTGAGGGCTAGGGGTTTAATTGGGGAGATATTTATTTGGATGTATCTGTCTTTCATGTTTGTAAATATATGAAACTGTCACTTTACGGTGCAAGATACATTTCTGTGTAATCAGACAATATAGTATTAGCCCATCGTATCATATTTTGAATAATGTCTAATGTCTGTATCAGAGCTGAATAGGGCACCTTTCTATTTCGATTTCTATGCAAAAGCACAGGTGCCAATATTTATTGACTAAAGTCAATAAAAGTATAGCGGTTTTGTTGTTGCTGACAAACTTCTTTTTTTAAGATTGTTTATATTGAAGTCTTTTTCCCACATACACATGCAGTAACCAAAAAGAGTCCAAATACATAATTAGTTGTCTACATGGTGATATACTAGCTCCTCCCAACCTGCCCAGCCATCTTATGACCTACAACCTCACCCCACACTACCTCCATATTGAGATTGGTGTGTGTAACCCCGGTAACAAGAGTAGATAGATTGTGTATTTATTATTTTAAAAAACAATAATGCCAATCAACTAAAAACCAATTAATAAAAAGGTACCATAAATAATAAAATAAACTATAAAATGATACTTAATTTAATGAATCGAAGGTGTTAAAACATTGAGATTGATACCATGGCATTATTTATAGCAATAAGTCAAGTAGGTCTGCACTCTTTATGCAGATTCAGCAAAGGCTATGAACGCCACTCAAATTTTGTTAAGCCTCTCAGGGTTCTGTTTCAAATGATACATTAATCTCTCAAGTGGAACACATAAGGTTAGTTCTCTAAGCAAAACCGAGGCAGAGAGTGGAGTCGTATCTTTCCAGCACCGTAACAGTCACCAAGGCGATCCTAATGAAACTAACCTTACTCCCCTAGAGTGTTAACAGGGATACATCCCCCAGTAGAGTTAGCCTTGGTTCACTGGGAATGTCTGTTCCAGAGCCATTAAATCATTACTCCAGCAAAGCTTTGAGACGAGAACATACGTAGGAGTGTTCCTACCTCAGTTTTGTAACGTGGACAATTGAGAATTATCACTTATTCTGTGCATTCTCTCTGGGGTGCGTTTCACTCTATGTATTGGTTGAAGCTGACTCAACTGACCAGTAAAGGTTAATGGTAAATCTTTCCTTCTGTTCAAATCCTAGTTTTCCAAACCAAATGAGTATAATTAAGGTGAAATATTTTATTCAGCTTATTGGGACTCAAGTAAGTTTAATTGCTTGTGTTCCACTAAAACTGTGTACTGCAAATTCGATGGACCACTACTCTGTTAAGGTTTTGCCCAGGACAGGAACTGAAATATCAGGATCTGATAAATACAGTTAGATATCAGCCGCATACAAAGATATTTTCTGGGTGATCTTACCAATACATATAAAGTGCCTTTGCTCGATTAATGTGACATGACATAATAGCAATAGAGAGAAGCTTTATCGCCAAAGCAAACAACATGGCTGATATGGCAACAACTTTTTCTGGTCCCACAAAAGATTCAAAATTGAGGATAAATATCCTTATTATTTTGTGCCATAGGACACAATAGAGCAATAATTTTATAGAGCATTTTAACTAAATTTATTTTGGACCTATATCTTCAAGTATTTTTTGACATAATACAAGTGTCTTGAAAGACAAAAACATGGAAAATATTTCCAAAAATATTATTCATTAAATTTTTATTGAATGTCCCTTGTAATGTAGGTGTTCAGCATAGTAGAATATGCTTCTTGGGATTAAGACCAGAAACTCATGTCTCCTACAGGGGATAAAAATTCATTTCAAGGTCTTAGGAGGATATTAATGTTGTCCTTCATATCAAACTAAGGTCACCCAACATGATCAAATACTTGCAGCATCTAGAGCAGGGGTGGGCAACTCCAGTCCTGGGGGGCCGGTGTGTATGCAGGTTTTTGCTGCTACCAGTTACTCTGGCTCAATAAGCTAATTAGTGACATACACCAACATTGATTTACTTGTATATTAGACCACGATAAAACGCAACAATACATGCATACAGGCACAGGAACATTCATTAGCTTCTGTTTATATCGCGGAATGTAGCTAAAATATCAGATTATGTAAATGACTGGGCTAATTAAATAATTGGTAACTGGTGGAAGCAAAAACCTGCATACACACCAGCCCCCAGGCCTGGAGTTGCCCACCCCTGATATAGAGGGTTTCTGTTTAATTGAGAGCAGCATGTGACATTCTCAAAGGATGAGCAGTTCTGTGTGAACGAGATTTGGTCCAAGCCCACCTCAATGCTAATATTTTGGAAAATAGCGTATAATTGCTTGTCCAGGCGACAGTGTTGACAGAGCTGTCAGTATTTTGTTTTTAAGTTTTTAAGCATTTCATAGAATTTTAAAAAGCCCATGGCCCATGCCCATTGGTGTATTTAATTTCCCAGCTACCAGGGAACATTCCCATAACATTAAATAACATTACAAACATTGTTCTGACAATGTTATGGGAGGAAGGTTTCGATTGAACATTCACAGAACACTTAACATGTAGCCTAGCAACCGCAGCTCATGAGCTCTCTCACAAGACATGGCATTTCTTTGCTCATTTAAAGTGTGAAGCACGGCGACCCAAATTGCTGCGGCATCTACCAGCTTAGGTTGTGCAAGTATGCTGTGTGCATCTTAATGTTTTTTATTCAGTTGTGCCATCTTTTTAATAAGGAGAGGAAAAATCTTGGGAAAGAATATTATATGTACTGTAAATTGGGAGTATTGTATGACGAAGCCGCTTCAGGATGTGTACACTAGAATTATATATATGTATACTACTATAACTAATATCTATATATAACCAAGCATTATCCTGTATTAACCAATAAGTGCAAACCTAATGCCTTACTTTTTTAAATGGTTAACTGGAACATACGTGGCATTAACTCACCGGCAAAAAGAACTCAAATTCAAAACCATCTCAACAAACTAAAGCCGATGTACGCTTATGTCTGTTACAGGAGACCCATCTTTCAGACATTGAACATAAGAAGTTAAAAACCCAATCAACAAAAAAGTACCACAAAAACACCATAGCTGACCCTGAAGGGGGCTATATTATCATTCGTGGCTCAATTAACAACAGCGGTATAACCATCGCAAGCATTTACGGCCCATATACAGACAAACCAGCATTCTTCCACAATTTCTTTACATCTTTACTGGATTTCTCAACCTCAACTATCATCATTGGGGGTGACTTTAACACAGTCATCAACCCAACACAAGACAGATCAAATATCTCAAGCCACTGAAAAAACTGGCACTCTATTGGAACAATTAAACAATATATGACTGATTTCGGACTTGGTGATAGTTGGAGGCTACAAAATCCGTCTGCAAGAGAATATACGTATTTCTTACCCTTCCATTAATCATTCTCACAAATTTAATTTTTTCTAACAAGTAACTCCACTATGTCAGATATATCCAACACCAAAATCCATCCAATTACCATCTCAGACCATGCGCCAATCAGCTTCAATCTTCGCAACAAACACACAACTAAAACCACCACTAGATGGCGCTTTAATACATCAGTTCTTAGATACAATTATTTTGATGCATACTTCTACAAAAGAGAGTGGACATCCTTTATGGACACGAATGATTCTCCAGAAATCTCACCAACATTACTATGGAAAACAGCAAAAGTAGTACTGAGGGGGGAAATCATTTCATACTGATCACATAAGAAAAAAAAACAAGAACTGGGAAATAATTTGAAACAAACAATAAAAAAGTGACACAACCTGAACGCTATAAACTCCACGGAAAAACTAAAGGAGCTAAGAGAAGCCAAATCTCAACATGACAATATTCTTAATTAAAAAAACATAGTTCTTGTTGGAAAGACTTCCTTATTGTCACAATCAGGGTGGGAAATTAACTTTCTGACCTACCAGACACAGTGACAGACACATTTTCTTCTTTTTTTGAATACATTGCGCTAGAATAACGTTTCAGAATGCACTCATGTTTAGTAGCTGTAATAAAATTGTATTTATTATATAATGTATTACAGGTCAAACATTGTGTATTAATTTATTACATACATTTCATATAATCTATTATCTAATAGGCTACTTGATTTTTTTGTTCGTTTTTCTGACAGATGCCAGTAGGCCTAACGTTAGCGTGAGCTGTCCGGAGATATCACTTTTATCTTAGAGGGTATTGGCAAAGGTATTGGTCAGTTTTTAGTTTTTCTGTGACGCTGTGCGACGTTGTTAAAATTGATTTCTGGTAAATCAAACGCATATCAGTTGCACTGGACTCTGCGTTGCTAAACGGATCATCGAAATTGGTGGAAGTAAAACATTTTCACTGCTTGTTTCTTTGATAACAACTTGTAAACAATCTTATTTTCCAGCAAACTAATAAAATTATGTTAACAGACAATATTAAATGACACCCGTTTTCATTCTAAAAGGTTTGTATTATAAAACTTATACAAATTTTATTAGACAAATAATTCACATATTCTCCATCCAAAATGTATTTTTATATCGAGGGTATGACATAATACCGTATCTTATTTTGGGAAGTAACCTAGGCTATTTCTTTCATTTAACTTGAGAGCCAAGACTCGCAAAGTTCTGCTACTAACGTTAGCTCTAGAAACTCTGCAAGATAGGCTACTGGGTTCACCCACTGCTGAGATGCAGGAAGAAGCATATCATAGAGTTTTCCTTGAACTTCAGCTAATTTATTCGGCGAGTTTAGACGGTAGCCTATTTTCTCTCGTTGATTCCGTCAGCGCTGCGTTGCTCTGGGGGCGGGGATTGCGTTGAGGATTTATGGTACATTTCTGTCTCACGTTTAGGCAATCAGAGAAAGAAACCTGAAGTTTTTTTTTATTCCTGCTTGTATCTACTTTGCTACAAGTCACTGTGGCGGGTAGGTTTGATAAATTTACCGGACAATTCTGAAATCTACCCGCATTTTGTGGGTGGAGGGTGCTAATTTCCCACCCAGGTCACAATGATAAATATGGAAAATACCTATTAAGTCAACTTAAACGCAATAGACAGAAATCAATCATACCAACAATAAAAGACTCAGTGGGGAAGACTAGTCAGAATCCACAAAATATAAGCAATAGCTTTAGAATATACTACAGTAAACTATATACAACTAATAAAGATAAAAATCAGAAATAGATATTTTTTTAAACAACATAAAACAACCAAAACTGAACAAAGACTAGGCCAAAACCTTGGACACCCCCATAACGGCAGAGGAGTACAAAAAAGCAGTCACTCACAAACAATAAAGCTCCCAGAACAGATTGCTATCCTGCTGAATTTTTAAACCAGATCCACGTTGGCTCCTAGTGGTAGACGTAGCTCTCCCAAATACAGTATTCATGTTTGTCTGAAATGATAAACTACAGCTTTAGGAAAACCCTGTAAATTTTGAAGCAGGATTGTTTAAAAGGGTAGCCACTTACGAAAACCTCAGCTTCTCCAGTTGCACTGCAGGGAAATAAAATAGGAGGGTGCTATTAATAGCCTAAAGCTCTTATGACCCTCGTCGTGCCACAGCCATAGACTGTAAAATGCATAAAATGCACCGTTCAGATAGACGCAATAATATATTTATTAAATGTAGAAATAAGCATTCGCCATTTTCCCTTGCTTATTGTACTATATACAGTCCCTGATACACTTTCGGTTTAGAAGGCACCTAATTTTTTCTTACAAAATCACTCGTATAACTACGTTTATAAAACAAAATATCTCACCTGTATATTAAGGGACAACTGTTTTCTGATTAACCCTGAAGAGTTTATCTTGTTACATTTTGCCAAAGTCCTATACAGCCAACATTTCCATAGTGACCACCTACCACACTTGTTATGTTGTTGTTATGTAAAAAAAAATTAGGCTACAGTTTCACCATTGTTCATTAGAATGGCAACGTAAAAAAATCATCCATTCCGCTACAAATGAACACAGCCCTAATCTCAGTACTACTTAAGTAATACCCAACCTGATGCACAAGCAACCACCCTTGTATCCCTAATCAATACAGACCTCAAAATTATTAGTAAAGCATTAACTATCCAAATTGAATCAATCATTTCATTGCTCATGCACCCAGATCAAACAGGTTTTATAAAAGGAAGACACTCCTCAAACAACACGTGCCGCTTCTTCAATCTGATGAACATCTCAAAACAAAACAATAAAAACACAATAATTTTATATCTAGACGCAGAAAAAGCTTCAGAAAAGTTTTGGAGAATCGTTCATCCAATGGATTAAAACACTCTACAACTCACCCATGGCTGCAGTCACCACTAACGGCATAACTTCACAAAGGTTAACATTCCACCGAGGGTCCAGACAAGGATGTCCACTTTCCCCATCACTATTTGCATTGTTTATACAATACTTCAAACCGAAAATATCAATGGTATCACAACCCACAAGATCAGCCTCTATGCCGACGATATACATTAATTTCTACAGGATCCAACCAAATCAGTCCATGAAGTTATAAAACTCATCAGCTCATATTCCAATATATCAAAATGATTAGGCTGAGCCTGGCCCTGACCGCATGCCCTCGCGCCATCCGCGGTCTCCCACACCTGTTTCTGACCCCCAAGTTGAGCGCCTGGCCCTGACCTCGCGCCATCCGCGGTCCTCCACACCTGTTCCTGACCCCCAGGCTAAGCGCCTGAACCCCAGCTTAACGCCTGGCCCTGACCGAGGGCCCCCCGTGCCATCCGCAGGCCCTGCACCTGTTCCTGCCCCCCAGGCTGAATGCCTGCTCCTGTCCGCGGTGCACCGCATCTGTTCCTGTCAAGTCAAGTCTAGTTCCTGTCCCTCCAAGTTCCTGTCCCGCCTGGTTCCTGTTCTGCTTGTTCCTGTCCTGCATGGCCCTGCCGTCCCTGTCTCGTCCTGTTCCTGTCACGTCCAGTTCCTGTCACGTGCAGTTCCTGCCCAGTCGTTCCTGGCCAGTCTTCTGTCTGTCTGTATTCATGGCCCGTTTCCTGATGACTCCTCTTTCTCTTTCACCACAGGAAACATCACTTACCTTGGAATAACTATTTCCCCCAGACTATCAGAGCTGTTCCATCTCATCAAACCACTCCTAAAAACAATAGAAGATGACTTAAACTGCTGGATGACATTACCGCTCTCCATTATTGGATACATCACAACAATAAAAATGATAATATTACCAAAAGTCAATTACAATGATTCCAATCCAACCTACTACCCATTGGTTTAACACACTAGACAGCCTAACAACAAATTTATATTGGAAAAACAGTCAACCCAGAATTAAACTGACAACTTTACAAAAACAAAAAGCTCATGGAGGATTAGATGCCCCCAACTTTTACTACTACTTAGCCAACCAACTACAATATTTAACCAAATGGATCAATGCAAACCACCACCATTACCCATGGCTGGACATAGCTAAGAAATAGCTATCACTGACTTACCATTCCTCAGTAACTCTGTAAAACACCATAATTGCTTCAAAAACACATTAATCGCTACAACCCTGGCAGCCTCGTGGAAAGTCAATACAATCAAATAGGTAATGTGTGTCGTCAACAAATTTTACGATGACACCTAGTACCTATCTATAGGCCTACACCCATATGGCATAACCCAGACTTTCTAACAAACAAATCACCAATAGTAGGCACCATGTGGAAAGAAAAATGCATCACACATCTGCACCACCTCTTTGAAAATAACACACTACTCAGCTTTCAGGAATTGATCCAGAGGTACGGTATTGGGGAAGAACAATATTTACTAGGGATGCACCGAAATGAAAATTCTTGGCCGAAACCGAAAACCAAAAAAAAAAAAACCAAGGAAAAAAAAAAAAAAAAAAAACAAACAAAAAAATGATTGTCAAATATTTTATTACATTTTATTATGGGCTATGACTGTGTACTAACCTCAAAAAAAAAAAAGCATTGCAATTCAAGAATAAAAATTAATCAAAAAAAAATAAAAATTTTATTTATTACTACATTTATGCACAATATAAAATAAAAAATAAAAAAAAAAAAAAAAAAAAAAAAAAAAAACCCCCTGTTCATTAATATAATAATAAATAAATAATAAAGTACAAACTGATAAAATGTTGAAAAAAAATTAAAAAAAAAAAAAAAAAAAAAACACAAAAAAATTTAAAGTCAAGTGCCTTTTAAATTTTTCTCTGTTTTACTACTACACTAAAGTGCAAAAAGAAACAAGTGTGCAACAAGAACACTGCTGAAAGATATTTCAAATATTTATAAACATACAACAAACAAAACAGTGTATCAAAAACAAAGATTGCCCATAACCTACAACAACAACAAAACAAAAAGACAACAATTGTGGCAAAAAAACAAAATTAACAAAAAACACACGCAACACCCATTTTTGTTTTTTACTTTTTTTTTGGTTTTGGCAGGTTTTTTTTGATGATTTATTTTTTCTTGATGAAAGTTACAGGTTTTTCTTATCTCCAAGATCAGCATCTGCATGAGCTGCAGCTGTGAAGTCTGCTCTTTTCTTTCGAGTTGCACACACTGTGCACAAAGTACTTGCGTGCATCTTTGCCAGGCCAGGAAAGCGGCTCATGGGTGTCTTCTCCGACATATTGAATACAATCTTACCGCCGCATGCTGGCTGGGCTTATCCAGACCGTGTGCTGCTGGCTGCGCTTTTTTTTTTGCGTTCTGTTTCGGCGTTTTTGTAGTTTCGGTTTTTTCGGTTTTCGGTTTTTTTTGGGCCGAAATTTTTTTTTTTTTTTGAAAATTTTTTTTTTTTCGGTTTTTTTTAATATTTACAACTAAAAAATCACATCACAGGAGCACTAGCGCAAATGAGGGGATCCGCCCAAGTGAGGGCAGTGCCTGTACATGTGGGTTTTCCTTTCTTCTTAACTAATTATTATTGTACATATACTAATCCAACTAACAATACTGTCTGTTTATATTTATAGACTAACGATAACTAATAGATTAATGTGTATATATAACTAACGAATCACATTTACAAACGTAGGAGATTTAGAATTTTGTACTAACATCACTTAATTACTAATCATTCTCTTGCTCCGCACTGCAGCTGTCATTCTCCCTTAGCTTTTCTGTCTCTGCTCTATTCGTTGTTATTCCTTAAACTCTGCTGTATCCACTTTCAGAATCCACCCCTAATGTTGTGCACTCGTTTACCTGCTAATCCCAGGCCGTGTGTTATCTATGTGTTTGCGTGTATTCCAGTCCATGTCTTCTGTTCCCCCTCGTTATTGAATTATTGTTTCCTATTGTGTTCACCTGTGTCTAGCTCCTTACTCCTCCCACCCACTTGATTCCTTTTCATGTCATTACTTCCCTGGTGTATATAGTCTGCCTTCCACTTGTAATCTGTCAGAACATTGATCAATTCACTGTGCTGATTTTGTGTAAGCCTGTGTTATTTGAGATTCTTGAGACAACCCTCCTGTACAACTTCGAGCCTGCCTTCTCCTTCTGTTTTTTTTGCCGTGTCTTTCTGTTTTTCTTTTTTTTACTCTTGCTACGTTTATTTTTACTACTCTTTTGGATTTTGATTTTTGTACCGTCTCAACTCTCATTACCTGGCTACTGATCTTGGACTGTGAATAAACTATGTTTTTTCCTGCTATCTGTGGTCTGCGTTTGGGTCCTTCTCAGAACATCACAGGTTTACTACAAACTATTTTACTGGATGTCTCTTACGCTGCGTTCACACATCCAGCAACTTCGGTCGCCCAGTCGCCGGAAGTCCATTCATTCTCTATGAAGCTGAGCGACTAGAAAACTGAGCGACCAAAATCGGCCGATAAATGTTGCCCGAAACTTAACTTTTGAGCGACCATCGGCCGTAACAGCCAATCAGAGTTCCGCGCTTCATATTTCTCCAACCGATACGAAACCATTTCGTGAATAATTGTTCCGCCCGATTTCACTCAAATTGCAGCAATGGAGGAGCAGCTAATATTAATGATCCAAGCCTACCCCGTCCTGTTTAATGTATTCCAGAAGGATAAGCGCCTAAAAATTTACGCTTGGAGGGCAATTGCGAGTGCCCTTGGTACCGATGGTAAGGTCTTTGTTATTTTATTGTGTGAATTAAACGTTCACACAACACTAGATAAATGCTATGTTTAGCTAACGTTAGCATATCATGTAGGCTAGACTATTGGAAGCCAAAACGGCGAAAAGGTATGATTTACTGTTCACAGGTAGGCTAATGTAACGTCATGACACTTCTGGAGCCTACTGTATTGTCAGGAATGCTGTTTAGTTGTGTGTGTTATGTGTAGGCAGTTAAAGCACTAGGGTTCCAATATCATATTGGATCTACCAGCCTGGATGCATCGCAAATATGTCTTTGTTATACGTAGGCTACTGCCGTTGTTTATCTGTATCAAAAAATTGTAGCAGCACGAACTGACTTGGATGACAGAACGGGAAGCTCTTGCCCCGCCCCCAGCCTAGTAGAATTGACCGACTCAGCGACCAGTCGCTCGCTGTGTGAACACAGGGTTAGTTTCTGCTGGGAGTTACAGATGCTTGTCGGGACTGAGATGATCCAATCTACCAATGCTTACTAGCATGACTCGCGCCGTTAGTGAGTTTTATTTTGATTAAGTTTTAATTTTCTTTGTTATTCACGATTTGTTATACTGTTATACGATTTGAAAATGTATTTATTCTTTCTGTTCATGATGTATTTATCCACAAATTCTCTTTGTGTATTTTTTGCATTCGCTAGAATGGACCAGTTAATTCAACCCCATTGTTACGCAATCATTCAGAATGATCTGTTATGGATATTGTGAGTCTTGCTACAATGACCGCCGTCATGGATTACTTGTCTTTTAATACCCGCTTTCGTTTTGTACTAAAATGCACATGCAAATACCTTTCCCAAAATTGCTCTCGGGCTTAGTAAATCACTTTACATGTGCTAAAGTAATTTATTTGTATGACCTCCTCCCACTATTTTGCGAAATAATGCAGGGACGCCCAATTTTGCATATTCATTCAGGCTAATGCACAAAAACATGGATTTGTATCTTTGCATTTTAAAATGGTCTTAATTGTACCTCATTAGTTGATCACCTCTGATACATTTTTTGTGGGTGGTAACAGTTTTGCACGTGATTTTGTACACAAACCTTTAGTAAATCGACCCCATGAAGTACAGTGGCCCACAAGGACGATCACGCTTCAAAAGTGAGACCACAAACATCAAACCTCGAACCATGAATCTCCAGCGTCCGAGTCGGGCTCAGTAACCGCAAGGCTACAACGTAGGTACACGTAATAGGATGTTTTTATGGTACTGTAATGTACCTGCGGTGGTAGCGGTACCAGACCATGCCGGGTTTTGCCTGAGATTAAGACTATAGTGACAGAGTCTTTGAAACTACGTTTGTTAAAAACATGTAGCCAGTGGCACAGTTATGTTTTTACATTAAAACGGTAACATGGTGGTTTACCTTACTTTCTGGTGTTTTGTATGATATTGGTACATGGGGGCATTGCGGGAACACCACTGAACTATCAAATTTGTATTTTCTTTGGAGAAACAGACTATTTAATTTTGCGGTCCCATTTTCAGGTCGTTTCTCGTCTGATGTCACACAAGAAATGACCACTCCCCGCTGTCTCAAAACTGTCTACGGAACACTCCCCCATTCACGCCCACAAAAAAATAATAATTTGAGCCATAACCTCCAGTCTTCACCCATCGTTAGGTTCACAGCCTTGTTACTGGTTTATACAGAGCATGATTGATTATCTATTATTGCAAGCTAACGTTTTACTGAATTTATTGTTAGGTTGCAAAGCTTAGATAAAAGTTAGCAACATTTTAAAATGTTGACTGTTTCGATAACCAACTTGTAACCTAACAAGGGTAATTCAAGTTAGGCTAACGTTAGCCAGCTATTGATAGCTGAGCACTTTCTATGTTCTTTGAAAAACTATTTGATAACTGACCTTTGATAACGTTAACGTAACAAAATCAAAGTTGTCTAGAGTCAGTGTGTCAACACATAGCTAGCTAGAGCTAACATTATCCCACTCAAACTACATCTTAGTCGTCCTGCGAAGGTTTCTGTATGAATCTGCTTTTGGTAACGTTAAGGCCAGTTTATAGTGTCGCTGCGACCGACGACGTGCCATGGATGTCGCTGATAGCAGTGACATTTGGTTTATACTTCGGGAGACTGTCGTCCTGTGGTGGCCGCGACGGTCGCTGAGTCATAAAATACATTTTACTTTGACCCTCTAGCTGCCTCTGTTGTTATGGCAACGTTTATCTCGGACAGCGGAGGCTTCGCTCCAGCTGTCAACTTACTAGCTAGCTAGCTAGCACAGAAGCTAACTGTTAATGGACAGATTTATTTGTTGGAAAACTTTGCGTGCAGCCATAGGGTAGGCTTACCTACCCATAGCGTACCTACCTAGTAGCAAACGCGTGAATAGCATTGCAAATTAGCACAATTTAATATTATTATTATTAACAGCCTAATAATAATAACAATGTAACTTCACCGATTGATGCCTGAGCTAGACTGTCACTGTGTTGAGAACGTTTACAATCCAAAACGAGAAGTAGCTTGCTTCCAATGCTACTAGTCTTTAGGCCATTGTGAATGGTTTACAGAGACACATCTGTAGCTTGACTACATATTTGTAGCGTTGTAGACGCCTGTGAATGCATTGCAAAGTTATTTGCTTTAACAGTAACTTAGATTTGGCAGATTGAATTTTGTGCAACGACTCGAGTGACAGCCTATCTGATCCGTGGCATTCTTATAGCGAGTGAATTTGGCTACTCCACATTCTTGAACCTCATTTCTCTAACTAGAGAATTGTAGGCGGCTCCCCCAATGAGTCCCGTCTTGTAGCTAGCTATTTACATCCCGAACGTATGCCCTCCATGTTTTTTTTTTTTTTACTAAATAACGTTTAATATGAAGAGTTTCATGTTGAGGTATAATTACAAACGTTTTATTATTGGCTACCTCGTTCAAAACACACATAGCCTAAGTGTATGAAAGACGCAGTGATATTTCAAACAATACGGTGTTAACTACGGTACCCTCGAAAATTACATTTATAAACTTTATTTCAGCGGCCTTCGACAAAAAAAATTCGCAAATTCGGGGATATAGCCTGGTAGGTAGCGTGTACCTTAACAATGTTTGGAGGTTAAAAGCTGGTGTGACATCTCACATTGCTTATATTAAGGACTTTATACCTATACACTTCCTGGTAAATCCAGTCTTGAGGTAACTATGGTAACTGATTGACAGTTCTCATTGATAAGCCTACAAAACAAGGTGAACTTGTAGAATGGGAAATTTGGGCATATAAATATGGAGGTAGATTTGTGTCTTTATTATGCAATCAAACAGAATAGGTTTGCAATCAAAAAAAAGATTTGAGAGCAAAAGTATCAATACAAATCCAAAAGTTTTGTTTGCAAATCCAAAAGTTTTGTTTGCAAATCCAAAAGTTTTATTTGCAAATCGAAATGTTTTGTTTGCAATTCTAAAACTTTTATTTGCAAATCCAAAAGTTTTGCTTGCTACTTCATCCAGTTAATTTTGTGTCTTTATTATTGAATTTAAAAAAAAATGGTTGCAATCAAAATATAGTTTTGAGAGCAAAAGTATTGGCACCGCAAACAAAAATGTTTTATTGCAAGTAAAAATAAATTTGTTTGTCTGCAAAAAATTTTTTTTCTTTTGCAAATCTTTTTTTTGTTTGTTTGCAAATCTTTTTTTTGTTTGTTTGCAAAAAATTTTTTTGCTTGCAAATCTTTTTTTTGCTTGCGAATCTTTTTTTTGAAAAGAGGAACCTCGTGGGCGGGACCTACACTGAAATCTGTAAGACACGTCTCTATAGGACAAATTAGCGTGACGTCACAACAGCAAAGAACTTACTTCCGGGTGGATAATGGGTCTGCGGCTCTACTGCCGACTAACGTTGAGGAATGTCGTATAGCAGGCAGTGTGTATGTGTCATTTAACCAAGGTACGAACACGTAAAGTCAATGTTGGAATATAAAAATAAATTGTGAAAACTGAACGAAATTGTTTTATTTATATGATTGATATGATGTGGTCTATGGTCTAGCTAGCTAATGTAACACGTTAGCTGTCAGCACCCCCCTAACGTTGTAGCTAACCAACATCATGAACATGAATAACCAGTGCAAACTAGCTAGCTAGCGTTATTGGAAACCCTATTACTGTAACGTTACCAACTAAACAAGTTAGCTAGCTAACTAGTTTTACAACAGGCAAGGTCGGATTTAACGTTTAATCGTTTCATGTTTGATTACATTTGGCATTACAGCCCCAAACACAACACGATTTCGGCATAGTGTACGTTAGCTAACTGTTTCTACACAGCTCCGACTGGTTCAGTCGATTTTGAAGTGCTGAGTGGCCACCCGGAAGTATCGTAGCAACCTCTGTTTACAAACATTCTGATTTGTCGTAAAATCAGAATGTTTGTAAACAGAGGTTGCTACGATACTTCCGGGTGGCCACTCAGCACTTCAAAATCGACTGAACCAGGGCTGTTGTGTTTGGGGCTGTAATGCCAAATGTAATCAGGCACACCGTGGGTTGGGCTTTTTCCGATTCCCCGCTTTAAAGTCTAAATCGACCCAACGGAACCTGTCGATTCAGAGACTTAAAAGAGAGGATACCCCAGATCATACAGTCCGTTTGGCTAGCTAGTGAAGGTAACCATATAGCTCGCTAGCTAACGTTAGCTACGTGTTAACGCTAACTTAGATGAAAATACGGCGAAAAAGTGTTAGCGAACTTAGCTAACGTTAACGTTAGCTGCTTCCCTCAGAAAAAAATAATAGGTAATTCCAGCTATGAACGAACTATCTATCAATCAATAAAACAATGTTTGGCTATCTGTCTGTTGTACTTGTAACGTTAGCTAGCCAGCTAAGAATCCAGAGGTTGAGTTGTCAATAACGTTACAGTAAAAACACAAGTTAAAATCTGAATTGTAAAAACAAATAACGAACAGTGCACAGTTTCTTCTGTAAAGCAGAACACTAACGTTACAGTATTACTGGTTTGACTTTGCTTTGTTAGATCAGGACTTGAATTTGAACTTGAATAACTTCTGCTTGCTGAATCAAACTAACAACTTAACGTTACCGTCACTGGTTGGCTATAAAACATAAAATAAAAACAGAGGTTATAGTTCATTTGTATAAGACCGTGTCCAAAACAGAATTGTATAGCATTTTATACACATTTTGGTAAAATAGAGTAGTTTGTGGACAGAGACGCCCGACATAAGTTTCAAAGTGTCAGAAACATGGGGGGGGGGAACAAAAAACAAATCCGGAACTTCTGATTGTATTGCTCATGTCCTTAACGTTACAAACATGAAACGATTAAACGTTAAATCCGACCTTGCCTGTTGTAAAACTAGTTAGCTAGCTAACTTGTTTAGTTGGTAACGTTACAGTAATAGGGTTTCCAATAACGCTAGCTAGCTAGTTTGCACTGGTTATTCATGTTCATGATGTTGGTTAGCTACAACGTTAGGGGGGTGCTGACAGCTAACGTGTTACATTAGCTAGCTAGACCATAGACCACATCATATCAATCATATAAATAAAACAATTTCGTTCAGTTTTCACAATTTATTTTTATATTCCAACATTGACTTTACGTGTTCGTACCTTGGTTAAATGACACATACACACTGCCTGCTATACGACATTCCTCAACGTTAGTCGGCAGTAGAGCCGCAGACCCATTATCCACCCGGAAGTAAGTTCTTTGCTGTTGTGACGTCACGCTAATTTGTCCTATAGAGACGTGTCTTACAGATTTCAGTGTAGGTCCCGCCCACGAGGTTCCTCTTTTCAAAAAAAAGATTCGCAAGCAAAAAAAAGATTTGCAAGCAAAAAATTTTTTTGCAAACAAACAAAAAATTTGCAAGCAAAACATTTTTTTGCAAACAAACAAAAAAAAGATTTGCAAACAAACAAAAAAAAGATTTGCAAAAGAAATTTTATTTTTTGCAGACAAACAAATTTATTTTTACTTGCAATAAAACATTTTTGTTTGCGGTGCCAATACTTTTGCTCTCAAAACTATATTTTGATTGCAACCATTTTTTTTTAAATTCAATAATAAAGACACAAAATTAACTGGATGAAGTAGCAAGCAAAACTTTTGGATTTGCAAATAAAAGTTTTAGAATTGCAAACAAAACATTTCGATTTGCAAATAAAACTTTTGGATTTGCAAACAAAACTTTTGGATTTGCAAACAAAACTTTTGGATTTGCAAACAAAACTTTTGGATTTGTATTGATACTTTTGCTCTCAAATCTTTTTTTTGATTGCAAACCTATTCTGTTTGATTGCATAATAAAGACACAAATCTACCTCCATATATAAAAAGGAGTTTTATAGTACTTAAAAATTACTGAATAACCAAATTGATGGACACATTCACTTTGATGTTACCTAAAGATAATTGGCATGTGTCACATTCAACCACCATGTTACCCCTTTAATGCAACAATGCAAATTGAGCAAGAGATTGGTTGAAACGAAAACCAGCATACACAGTGGTGCCCCAGGGCTGAGTTTGATATCCACTGACCTAAACTATCAAGCACAGCATTGAGTTCAGGATAATATTTAACACTCAGAAATAAGAAACAGACTGCATATTCCTGCAGTCAGAGACCAGCCCTCCACACCAATTTTATTGGACCCTAAAGTTGACGCAACATTGTACACTCATGGAATACATTTTCTCCACGATATGTAATCTTAAAAGAACTGTCAGTCTCGGCCCTCTACTCTAGTTTGGTGCACTCTGGTTCCCATTATAATGATCAAAATAAGAGTATTGTAGTGAATCTTGGCAAAACCCCCCATATTCATAAAGTATCTCAGAGTAGGCATGCTGATCTAGGATCTGTTCTCCCCTATCCATTTCCTGATCAATTATTTGCAAAAAGGAAAAACTGATCCTAATTCAGTACACCTATTCGGACTCCCTGGAGACCTTGGAGGCTGTTGTACTTCATGTTGTTGATTGATTGAGTTTATTTGATAAATTAAAATACAATACACAAATATGCATATGGTACTTAATCTATCGCAATAAAGTCACATGACTTATTTCTATTGCGGTCTTGAAGACTTGGCTAAGAAGCAGGCTGGAAAAAGGTGTGGCATGTAGGCCAGGGGTTCCCAAACTTTTCCATGCCAAGGACCCCCAAATAGCCGTAGCCTCTGGCTGGGGCCCCCCTATTGCGAAATGGCTTTAAAAAGAAACTTTTAAATTACACTGGCAAATATAGAAAAATCAAACATACAGCTTCTTAATACACAACACAATACTTTTGACCCTATTTTGATTCCATAATCGGGCCGTTAGCAGCTCAACGTAACGCTTTGACTGACAGGCAGACGGGTAGTTATTGGCTGCGATTGAAAGAAGGGCATGGCAAAGACCTAATTTCGATATGAAAGGATTTATAACAATTTATATCTTATTTTAAACCGGCACAGTAATCTTATGAATTGAAATAAATTTTTTGAATACATTTTTTTTTTTGTTTGTTTTTTTGCATTTTCCATTTTCCTCTCCCTTCCAATTGGCCCCCCTGGCGCCCCCTGGCGGCCCCCCGTTGGGCCGCGGCCCCCACTTTGAAAACCCCTGATGTAGGCTACTCATTACATTATAAAATCACACATATACAACACATATACACATGAAAAGTTATCCTAAAATAGGAAATTCCCTAATATATTACTCAGCAGCCAATTTTTCAACTGTTTCTTAAAACTATTCAAAGTAAGGGCTGATTTAATTTCATTTGGGATTTTATTCCATTCTTCCCCACCTGAGTAAAAAAACTTTCTTCTAACATTGGGCAGTTTCAGATTGTACACACTAGCCCTCATATTCAATTGTTGCTGTACTAATCTTTCTATTTTCCTTTTTTCTTAGACTAGACCACAGCAACTAATATCAGTATTTATGAATCGCTAAAACCAAGTGAGTTATACTTAGGGCAGAGTTTAAATTCCAAAGAAAACGCAAAAAAGCAAAACAAACAGACTGTAACTTGAGTAGGAGAACTGCATTAGAAATTCCAAATGGGAAGAAAAAACTTAGGACAATGTAAAAAAAGAAAATAAATAATCATTCCTCAAAGCTTTCACAAAATGGTCACTGCATGTCTCTCAGGCTGTAACAAATCAGCCATTGGGCCTGACTGTATTTGTGTTACTCTTTATTTATTGCTTGAGTTTGGAGACTTTGCTTTTCTAACTCCATTTTGCATTAGACACCCATTGCCCTCTTGCTCTATTTGTACTTAGAGGGTAAGAATAACTCAGACCTGTCATTTTTGGAATCTTTGTGTTGTTTTAACTTGTTTCTGTAACAGACACTATTGACACTGTTTTGAGTGACCAATCTGCTTGTGAAATAGAAAAAGGCAATCATGCTCAAACAGACACATACTGAAGTAAGGGAACAGCTGTGTGCCCAGAAAGAGCTGGAGGGTCTCAGGGATTCTACGCTGTGTCTCTATCTCTGGACCCTGTGATTACAAATCTCTGTTACCCCCTTAACACACAAAACCTGGGATTGACACAGGATTTTGAACATTGGTTTGATCTAGTTTGATGGGTTCACACCACACTATGATCATGGGTAAGTCCAGAGTCACTGTCATTCACACAAGAACCGGGATCTGATGTTTACTTCTGTACACGTTCCATTTTTTCCTGCTAATACAGCTAGTTTGGTAGCCAGCTGGCTAGCAGATACGATGTAGTTTTATATTATGCTGGCTTAACCCAGTATGTTAACTCCTGAATCAACAGCCAGGTAATGTGCTCCAAATCTTGCTTTTATGTAGAAACTGTCACAAAAGGTTTTAAGTAAAGTAATATTTGTTATTTTATAGGCTATTCACAGTTACATAGACTATTTGCCTGTGACAACTGAGCAATCCTCTTCTTGCGTGAATCTAGCTGCGAATCTAGCTAGTGAAAATTAAGATTATTCCAGAGTTGTCTGGTTCTAATATACATTCACATTAATAATTTACGGTCATTTACTGTATATAAAAGTTTAGAAACATAATTTCTGCTCAAGTTAAAAACATGACAAGATCAAGGGTTGGTCAGCCTTTTTCGGCCCTTTCACACTGTAGCTGAGCCGTGGCCCACCCACGTAAATCTTTTATCATGAGTAGGGTCAAGAACCTGGGTCGGATAACATGGGTTGACCCATTCACACCAACGGCAAACGCAGGTTTTACCCTGGTCGTTGCTTCGGTGATTCAGTGTCTGTGATGATACTCAATCTCTCTGCAATATGATTCAGTATCTGTGATGATACTCAATCTCTCTGCAATATGATTCAGTATCTGTGATGATACTCAATCTCTCTGCAATATGATTCAGTATCTGTGATGATACACAATCTCTCTGCAATATGATTCAGTATCTGTGATGATACACAATCTCTCTGCAATATGATTCAATATCTGTGCTGTTAGTCAGTTTCTCTGCTCCGTGTTTCAGTATCTCTGATCTGTGATTCAGTATCACTTTGCTTTTATTTAGTATCTCTGCACTGTGATTCAATGGCTGTGTCAGAATCAGTAGACTGGATGAGAAAGTAGTTAAGTAGGCAAAATTTTCTCTAAATGTAGTATACTTAAAACCCCTGGATAATATCCTTACTTCTGTGATTTTGCTGAGTATATTTGGGAGCATACATGTATGCAAACAATTTGGTCATATAAATAAGATGTGCAGCTTTGTTTTAAAAATGAGACACAGCTTTGCTGATGTTTTCCTTCAATAACAACAAAAACAACACGTGACATGGCAGCCAAGGGTGGGACATCTTACGACACTTCAACAGTATGGTAGAAAAATAGTATGGAGGATTTTTTTTTACATACTGAATGTCGCATTCTAAACAGTGCACAGCTGCTAGTACACATTACACAGGAGATAGGACACAGTAGATAGGGCTCTGATTCGAACACAGCCAGTATCTCTGCTCTGTGATTCAGAATATGTGCTCTGTGATTCAGTTTCAGTTTTCTGTCACTCAGTATCTCTGCTTTCTTTAGTCTATAAATCTGTATGCTGAGATTACACTTTAATTCAATGGCCATTCAACTGAAGTACAATATTTCACCCATAACTTTGGCAAACAGAGTTACAACAGTATTTTTGTTTCCCCACTGATTCAATGGCATTATGTCCTGTAAGGGGGTCCTGTAAGAATTTGTCACTGAAATGTAAGGAAGAACCACTATAACATTTAGAGTCCTAACTAACTGTGACTCCTCACATGTGCTCTGAATGTCTGCTCTTTGACACAGATATACTGTCAACACTGGCTCTGTGTGAGTTTGTACTCCGACTTTTTGAAAAATTGTCTATGATTAACAAGTGGCCCTGAAAAGCTACAATTTAAGGAGATATGAGAAATAAACTTCATGAGAGCTCTCCTGAATAAGGGTCGGATACCACTGATTGGATACATTCAGGGTTCTCTACAGTTTGTAGGCAAATTACGAATCTGGATTTACAAACTGGCGAATAAATATAAGGCTTAAATTAATCATCATTTCACTCTTCATAAGTGTCTGCTTGAGCTGATGGTTGATGCAAAATCCAATGCAAATCTAGCAAAAAAAGCAGCAGGTTGGTATTATATTTATTGAAATGTGTTCTGAGGGCAGCATTCAAGTGATTGGTTGTCTCAGCCATCCAAGCAGCGAGAAGGTTATTGTTAGGGTTACAGTTAAGGTAAGATTTGCAATGCTGCCCTCAGAACACATTTCAATAACTATAACACCAACCTGCAAAAAAGCACCCACTGCAGAACCAAGTGTCTTCTCTAGCCAACAGGTGGCAGTGTGAACAAGGCTAAATGCAGGAAGAGGAGAAAGTAACTGTGTTGATCTAACCAACATTCTACCCTACAAAATACAGCAACAACCCTCCCATTCACATAGCCCTCCTCCTCAGGTTTCCTCACTGATTCCTGGGACTTTTTTCACAAAGAGGTGTTTCACTGGAGAGCTTTCGCAACACTGGCTATCTGACCCCAATGACTCCCCCACTGTTAACATTCTAGTCTATTTGAATTAATCTGGCGCTGAATTCTGAATTTCATTATGAGCTCTTTCATCGTGGAGTCCACCGTAGTTCGCAACCATGCAAATTTCATGCTCCAGAACCATCAACTTTAAACGGGAAACAGGGCACAATGTGCTTCTCACTAGAGCAGGGGTGTCAGGCCCTATTTCTGGAGGGCTGCCATGTACGCAGGTTTTTGGTATGTTTCAGCACTTCAATGTGTGAGTCACTGAGTGTCTAAAGAGTCCACACACTTTGTTTTCAAGGCCTAATTTGGCTGCTGAATGAAAGGCAGTTACCCTAAAAACCCTCTTGAATGCAGCCCACTAGCGCAGAGTTCAATATAAGAAAAACATTGAACAGTTTCATAAAAATTAAACAACGCTGTAGTGAAATCCAGTTGCATAGAATTATTACCACAAAGACATAGTGCTCAGAGGGACACTGATATTTAACTAAATCACTTCTGCTTCTGGTTACACCTATGGTAACGCTATAGCATTCCCATCACACTCAACGAATGGGAAAACACTTCTCAGAGATAATTGCAAAATATCACAAACCCTTTAGATTTCTAAGAATTCAAGGGAAATTGTAACAGTTTTTTTTGCATCTTGAACACATCCCTGTAGTGACACCCCTGCACTATAGTAGCCAATTAACACCAGGCTCATCAATCCCACACCTGGAGGCCTTGGTACATGGAGATGATGATGTCCCTGCCTGGATGGGATGGTTGGGTCCTGAGGACTAATTAGAAACAATCTAATCAGTACAGTACTGATGGTCCCTTTTTCCAAAGCTGTGAAGTCTTTGCAGGGAGAAACAACATACACAATTAGTTTATTTTGCCCTGGGGGTGTACTATGAAGCAAGATTAAGGGATTAGCATTTACCTATGTGTTAACCCTGAGTTTTCTGTATCACAAAGCTAACTACACGGCTAACCTGGTCTGGGGCAGGTCATGTACAGGCTACCGGTTTGAAATATATAAAAGCATCGCCCTTTAACTAATAAATTCTATATATCTATGCTATACAAAAGATATAGAATCTCGACGGAGGGAATACAGTACATAACCGTTATGCAAGCTTCTTGAGCCCTATGTGTCTATATCCACTTATCCCTTAATTATGGGACAGTGAGTCCCATATTTTTTTACTTTATGAATACACTTTGGTGTGATTGATTTCCAGGAAGATTTAAAATATCCTGTATCAAGTTTAAAGGTTATGAGCTCTAGCATGTACAGTTTTCACATTAGAAATAAATTCTTTAAGAAAGAAATTTCTTTATGAATCGTAAGGTAAATATGGTGTTAACTAACAAATTTACACAATTAGCTTTTTTTGTGTGCCAATGTTCCTCCCTGGCTTTGTTGTCAGCAACGGTGTAGCTTTTTGCTGTTATGATTGTTTTATGTTATTTTTATCTGCCCATTCTTTCCATCCGTTGTTGTGACAAATTATAGATTATTCATTATTTATATACAATTATATATCATATTGTAGGACCAACTATATTAAAATGTAGTGTTAATATGAATGTTCTTTTGTGGTAGGATGAATTGCACAAAAGGCCCATATGTGCACAACAGCACATATTCAAAGCCTCAGACACTCACGCCAGAAAATGAGCTCATTATTTGTATCGAAGTGTACTCAATGAACAATGGTCCCACGCTAGGCACCCAATATGAGCTCATCTCGACACCTGTAAATCAAGGAAATATACACACACCCACATGCAGGGGAATTGAAGAAAAACTCGCTCTCAGCGGAAACAGCCATATTGCAATACACTCCCCAAAATTTCCCATGACGAGCTTTTAGTTATCTCAAAAAGTAGGCAATGAACCCATTCATTCACACACACACACACACACACACATACACACACACACACACACACACACACACAGGCAATTAAATGTTCCTAGCCCGTCTGAAGAGATAAGCATGAATTACTCCCTACACATTCTTTGGGGCCTGCTAGCACCCTAGCCTTGAAAATGTATGTGTGTGTGCAGTTTGAGGAACTGATAGTTTATTAAATCCAAAGAAAACATTTATCTTCTATCTTTACAAACATTAGTGTAAAAACTATGTATTGAACTACTATTGTCAAACCGTGACTAGGCTGATATGATTAAATCATGGCATTTCATCAAAACTACCATATAAATAAGGGTCATATGTAATGCTTAATTAAAACCGGCAGAGACGCTGCAGACCATGGAAAAAGTAATCGCCCAGGTAATGGGAACACCCCAAAAAAGGGGGGTCGCAATAACATATAAGATGTCAGCTGAACTTCATGGTGCGCCTGTTATGTTTTGCTTCTGTCATTAACGGACCTGTTTTACGTCTTGTGGGTGAGCATGAAATTGACTGACTTAGACTGGACCGTGTGATTGAGAATGTTTTTAACATATGTATGTTTAGCCGATCAGCCTGGGTATGTATATTCGTGCAAATCTTTTTATAATAAATTACGTTATACCAGACTCTGGAATGTGGTGTCTATTTGGAAGAAAGTTTAAGTAAAGTGTAGTTGAATGGTCCTGACCCCTCCCGACAGGGCGGTGATAGGATTGTTCGATTTATTATACTTCACCGTATTAGTGTTTGTTCCTCAGGAGAGAAATACGCTGCTGGAGTATAGTCCATGTTGTATCTATCTAGCTTACATTAGCATTAAATTAGTTAGCAAGAAAACTATAGTTAGAAGCTAGCTAGCTTAGCTATTGAGCCAGTTTTTGTCTCTTTCTGTTTCTGAAGAGGAGAAAATGCTGTTAGTGAGCTGAATGGCTGGGCCATTGAGGTGAGTCATGTTTTCTTGTTAACATAACAAAGTGTACCTTAACCTAAAGGCTAAGACTATTGTGCTATGTGTGAATCAATCCTGCATGAACACAATTCTGAGTATGCTTTTCTCCTGTCCTCTAACCATCTTATTTATTTTCTCTTCCTTTCTCTCTCTCTCTTTCAGTTATGTCAAAAACAATTGCTACCGCCGATCTATGGAGTCAAATCCGTGTCACAATTCGCAATAAAAAAAAAAAAGGGTTGCTAATGTTACCTCGCAATGATGCCGAGGCACCACTGGAACATGTTACACAAATCACTGCTCCCACAGCACTCTGGTGTAGAAATTGTCAGGTGCCATCGATGCCAGTACGGACATTAGGCTATGTAAAGTTACCCGAGTAGACAGAAATGTGAATGTTCTCACAAAAATGTTCACTGTGGAAAGGAAACGGACTAGCTAGAGCCTAACCAACGTAGAGTTTACACTAGTCAGTTTATATTTGACGTTAGCCTTGCTAAAGTCACCATTTTTAGCAAGGAGGTTTTGTCGTTATTGTTGTGACATTAGGTTGCAGGTCAGTCAACTTGCTCATCCTTTGCTACGGTGTAACCTCATAACGTTAACCAGACTGCTCTGGCTTGTGGAAACAGCTAACCAAATTCATTAGTTGTCCTCTCGGTGGGAGGCCATCTTTGTCTGAACCATAACTATATAGTTTGGTGGAGAATGTACATTCCCTTCCCGAGGCGTATTAGTTGTTTCCTGTTATTTTTGTTAAGTTTTTACTCATTTACTAACTCGTCAGCAAGGCAAGAGAAAATCCTAGCCTGTTTACATGGATTTTGGGGGTGGGTCAGAAGAAGATACCATAGTTACAAAAATACAATAGATACCATAGCAATGATTCTGTCTGAGAATATGTCTGAGGGATATGCTTGAGGGACATTTCAATGAATGTTACTGCTTGTGATATGTACGTTCGTTTTCCCACTCTGCCACAGTGTTGTACAATATGTTCGATATTGTTATTTTCGCATTTGGAGTGCATTTCACATACTGTAGTGTAAGCGTTCATAGATGGTTCAGTCATGTTTTATGTTTGATTTTCCCTGAAGCTAGAACATTTGCCAGCATTTTCCCGATGGTGAATTATACATTGTATGGCGTATTAGTATCTCCCTGGGCAATACTTGTCACTTAGGCTTTGGATAGGTGTTTAGACCTATAGATATTTATCCCCCTATACCGATGACAAGATAGTATTTCACACTTTAAAATTATGCAAAAGTGAGTTTTATGAGCTAAAGTTAAAGATGCCTTTTACAATTAATATCTAAGTGAACAGAAGGTAACCTGACCTCTAAATGGTACAAAGTGACACATTGAAGCATGACAAATTTCTTAAAATTTTAAAGCAAGATTACTTTTTATTTTAATACCAATTTCCACTGTCAGAAGCATCATTGGAGAATGTAAGATAAATGGAACAGTTGAAGTCAAGGCAAGATCAGGAAGACCAAAAACACTTTCAGATAGAATGGCCTGAGACATGGTGAGAAATGCTCTGATGAATCCACACATCACTGCAAAATAGTAGCAGAAGCAGGTCTAATTGTTCACAGGACAACAATACAACATACTTTAAACAACAAACACCTACATGGCAGTTGCCAGAAAGAAGTTGTAAAGTGTCTGAAGTATGCAAAAGAAAACCTTGAGAAGCCTGATGCATTTTGGAACAATGTGCTTTGGACTGACGAAGCCAAAATGTAACTTTTTGGCCACAACCAAAGAAGGTATGGAGAAAAAAGGGTGAAGCATTTGTAGAGAAGAATATCTTGTTAAGCATGGAGGTGGATCCATTATGCTTTTGGGTTGTGTGGCAGCGGGGGCACAGGAAATATTGTGCGGGTGGAAGGAAGAATGGATTCCACCAAATATCAAGAAATTCTAGAGGCTAATGTTTGATCGTCAGTCCAGACATGGAAGTTGGAGAGGGGTTAGGTATTCCAGTAAGACAATGATCCAAACCATCTCTTGAAATCAACCATGAAGTACCTCCAGGAAAGATGGATTAAGGTTTTGGAATAGCCACCATAGTCCCCAGACTTGAATATTATTGAAAATCTGTGGAGAGATCTCAAACATGCCGTGCATGCAAGGAGGCCGAAGAATATTTTTGAGCTAGTGGTGTTCTGCCAGGAAGAATGGGGGAAAATTCCAAAAGCAAGAATTGAAAGACTCTTAGCTGGCTACAGGAAGCATTTGCAAGCTGTTATAGTTGCCTGAGGAGGAGTTACAAAGTACTAACTGACAGGGTTCCCAAATTTTTGCACAGGGCCGTTTTCCTTTTTTTATTATTTTGAAAATGTAAAATCTTTTAATAAAACGTATTCTTAAAATTTGAAGAAATGTGTAATGTTTAACTTTGTACCATTTAGAGGTCAGATTAGCATCTGTTCACTTAGATATTAATTGGGGTGCTCAATGTACCTTTCATATAAAGTCATTTCCTTTCACAATGCAATGCTCAGAATACTTTTCACATGATTATCTTTAATTTGTTTAAATACATTTGTCCATCACTTAATCAAACTGCTCTTAATGGTTAAATATTTAACCGTTTGCTAAAACACTTTTAAACCGTTTTTTCTACTATAGATTTTGAGAACTACAGAAACAAAATGTGTGTTTGTTAAATATAAACATCTAAATTACATGTATGATACATGATGACCATACATAATGACAATGCTTTATTGCTAATTGATTTACCACAATTGGTCACCATGTACATAAAAGGGGGTGTGAACAGCTATTTCCAAAGATCGCTGAGATAATTTGAGTTTTATACTATAATTTGATTGCTGAGATAATTTGAGTTTTGTACGAAGAGTTGTGAAAATATGCCACCTACTTGTGAAAATAGTACCAAGTCGATAAAACTGTAAATATATCGTTTATTTTATGTTTTACAGGAGTGCACAATTTAAGATTTTGGATACATTTGGAGACACTAAGGTACACAGCCTATATTTTGCATCATAGATCTGTAGTAGTTCTGCATATCACCCTCAGATTTTGCACGTTGCTGAATCCGGGGGATCTCTGGCAGCTGTGCAGGCAGAAGGGGTGTGCTCTGTGGACTTTCCCAATCCCACGGTTCTGGGGACAGAGGAGAAGAGGGGGCTACTGAGATGCCCTCACTCCCCTGTCAGAGCTTCTTTCCGACATCCGAAGTGTTGAGACAGTGATGGACTAGATATCAACCATGGACTACCAGCTTACCTGCCCAAAGAGAGAGAAAATGCCATTATTGCCATAGACCCCTGGCCAGAGATGGGATTAGCGTGGCTGATGAGGATCCACATGCGGAAGAAGCAAAATGACAGGATGCCTCCTGTCATCCCGGTTTGCTGAATGTTGTGGCCCTCCGCTGTCAAAGGATTGAAGGTGACCACACTGGTGTTTTCTGAGGTAAAGCTGGCAGCCCCCCCACACACATCCTTACCACCACCTTTGAACATGAAACCATGCCCGTTAAGCCCCTTTTCTGAAGTGGTGCCCCTCCAAGGCTGTTTCTGGATTTCTATGTACATGTCTGCCACATTCATGTGATTTTTTAGACTGCCAAGCTTGTGGATGGTAAACCCCACCGTAAAGTTCCCCTAAATGGACTGACAGCACTTATAACATGCAGTGCCATCATTAATTGTTCTTACATGTTGCTGTGAGTGAAAAGGCCTAAACCTTCAAGTCCCAGTCTTCTGCCATTCCCTGAAGGACACCCACAAATGCAAGTGCAAACGGATCCATGCCCTGCTGCTGGAAGCTAGCCTGAACGACTGCCGTCAGTAGTCCACCCAACTGGACCCCGGCTAAAGGAGCTAACGAGGATTCCAACAGGGAATATGGTGCTTCCCCACCCGGCAGAAGAGAGGTCCTGACCGCCCGTTGCCACCTGTGGATTGTCAGGCTTTCTATCACAGGAGACAGAGCCCCCACATGCTGTGCAGAATTGGTAGGGAGTTGAGACACTGTTGGGAGTAGGTTACCTTTCACTCAGGCAATTGCAACATTAATGTGAAAAGGCACTGCATGTTACCCAAGGAAGTCCAGGGATCCTCCTTTCCCTTGCCAGTCCAGATACTCTGAAACTGGAGAAGGAAGAGACTAAACCAGGCTGTCACAAGTTAACAGCAGCGACACAGAAACATGTCTAGGAGAGACTTCTGATGTCTCCACGCCATGCCTAATTGTTGTGGTACATACGTCAGTGTCAATATATGACAAAAATTAGTTGAAGTTAAATGATTACAGCACAAAAACAACTGTCCAAATGGTTCACCAACCATCTTTAAAACAGTTAGTCCATGTCCAGTTTAATACTATAGTTATATATTTTATTATCTCGGAGGAGACACTAGACATGAAACTATCCCAATATGGCTTAGAATACCATGGTTCCCTTTTTGATTTTCAGTTTCAATGGCAATCAATTATTATTATGAAATAATCAATTGAAAGTCAAAATTTCTAACCCACTCGTGTTTGGTCTTGTTACGAAGATGTTAAAACCCTGAATCTTTTCATAATAATATCATGGTGCTTTCAACAACACAAGTTTATTAACAAGTCATGTTGTTTTTCCTCCCTGTGTTTTGGTAACGACACATAACTATTTATCTTCTTTCCACTGACAAAGTATCATATGTGACTGGTGCTGGTAAAACTTTAAAACGCTTTCCAGAGAAAACAGCTCTCAAAAATTTGCAATGATTCACACCTCAGGGTGGCAAACCCCACCCCAACCACTCCCCCACTAGGGTGTCTGTCACTGGCTGTCAGCTGTAGCTAAGGCAGATACACAGCCTCCAACCACATTGTGCTATATTACAAACAATTACATAGAGGGAGCCAAAAATTTTGTACTGATCAAAATAAAGGCTCATTACATTACATTGCATTATAGACATTTAGCAGACGCTCTTATCCAGAGCGACGTACATAGTGCATTTTCAAACTAGGAACAAGAACGTTTAAAAACAACCCTAAAAAGGCAAATATGGATCTAAGTACTAGGCGCAGTCAGTATGATTGGGTTTTTTTTTTTTTTGGGGGGGGGGGAATTACACAACATTAATAACAATAGTCACAGGGAGGTAGGGAGGGGTGGAGAGAGGTGCAGCTTGAAGAGGTGAGTCTTCAATCTGCGCTTGAAGGCGGTCAGACTTTCTGCTGTTCTGACCTCCACGGGGAGCTCATTCCACCACCGTGGGGCCAGGACAGACAGACGTCGAGACCGGGTGCTAGCATGAAGAGGGGGGGGGTACCAGTCGTCCTGAGGAGGCGGAGCGCAGGGATCTGGCAGGTGTGTAGGGTCTGATTAGTTTTTGGAGGTATGGGGGGGCAGATCCTCGGACTGCCTGGAAGGCGAGCACCAATGTTTTGAATTTGATGCGAGCCATCACCGGTAGCCAGTGGAGGTCAATGAGCAGGGGGGTGACATGGGAGTGTCGGGGGAGGTTAAAGACCAGGCGCGCTGCTGCGTTCTGGATAAGCTGAAGGGGTCTAATGGCCGATGCTGGCAGGCCAGCCAGGAGAGAGTTGCAATAGTCCAGGCGAGACAGCACCATTGCTTGGACCAGGAGCTGGGTTGAGTGGGTGGTGAGGAAGGGAAGGCTCAGGTGAATTAATGGGCTCCTAATTGGTGTGGACACATGGCCACTAAAACTAACCATTTGGTGGATAATGAATAATTCAAGGTTAATGAAAATTTCAACATTAAAATGAAAACCTTCGAATAAACTATAATGGTGTATTTAAAGTCCAAAGTCAGGTGTGCAACAGTGCAATAGCAGGGTCCTGCTCTGGTCAGGTGTGCAATAGTGCAGTGTTCAATGTTCTGCTCTACAATGTCCAATGCAGCTGGGGAGCTACAGTTGAAATTGAATTTACAAACGTAGAGTCTTATTCTGAGCTGTTGTGTAGTTTGGTGGGGGGCATGTGATGTCTTGTGCCTCATCAGAGCAGAATTCTGATATTTTCTAAAATATATTTCCAGTCCAGGTGGGGCTTGCCTACCAGCTACAACTTAACCCTCTTCTCTCTATCTCCCTTCATTTGTCACACAGCCAGGCTTCTCTCTACCCTGCTAGCTACCCCTCCAACCCCCCTTCCAGCCTCCATCTCATTATGCTGAGATATGTGATGGAGAGAGGAGCTTCCAGAAAGGGACACAGAGTACTTGGGGAACTCCACCGAATCATAAAGCTTTTGCCTACGCTTGTAAAGATTGATAATTAGGTTCGGAGAACAAAATGCGACCGATAAGGAATTAGAACGCGTATCTAAAAAGACACGCCACAAAAGCGGAACTAACTGCACCAGGAAGGAGGTAAACAAAAGATCGTGAGCAAAACTTCCCTAGTACAAGCCAAATCAAAGCAACCTCAAATGGAGGCGAATCGCGAAAAACGGTGACAATAAATAAATTAATAATTTAAAAACCTCACGCATTAAGTAGTAGGCGTAGACAAGAGGTCGTGAAATAAAAGTAAAGACCCGAGAATACGGGAGAAGGAATGAACAGAAATACAAGCCTGTTATCTAAAGCCCTGTAGCGAAAACAGCTTAAACAAAAAGATAAACAGGTGGGAGGAATAAAGGATAAAAGAACGATTGGGTAGAAAAGAAGGAAAAACGAACCGGACTTCTTGCGTTTCTTATTTGTAACAACCAGAAATGCAGTGTGCCGAAATTTCTAACCTTACCGACTTTGTTGTCATGTAGCAAAGACAATATTGAAGTGCAGGAAGAGGGCAGTCCTGAGCTATTTACACCTGGCAGGAAACTGAAAACTGGTGAAAGGAATAATTGGTGGGCGTGATTCAAACAATGGGACGGAGGCGGGAAAAATCCAATAGACCGTCCCGATAACGCCAAAATGAAAAACGACCACAGAGAACAACGGAGACCGCAGAGAACAATGAAGATTTTTCAAAACCCTTAATTCGATACGATACCTGCACGATACTTTTCCCGATACTTTATATCAGGGCTGCCCAACCCTGTTTCTGGAGATCTACCCATCTATCGGGTCCATATATCACCCTAATTTTGGCACATCTCTTTCTAATGAATGAAGCTCTCTCTCTGAGATGAGGTGTGCTTTGTTTGGGTTGGTTGGAAAAAAAAAACCTACAGGACGGTATCTCTCCAGAGGGAGGGCCTGCTTTATATGAAAACTGTATATGTTTGTTGGCCAACTATGTATATAATTCTATAAATTATATACATATAACTGATATCTTTACTATTTGTAAACATTTTCATTCTGTAAACATTATGTCATTGTAAAATGACAGATAAGTTTTATTCTGTGAAAAGTTTGTCATTGTAAAATAATTGATAAGTAGGCTATTATTCTGTAAACATTATCTCATTAAAAACGTCTCCGACGTAAAAAAAAAGCCAAGTTACTCACACATAGCCTACAGAGCGCTGTCTATAGGTCCTTAATTCCAACTTGCAAAAACTAGGCCTGCCTTTAAAAGTATTGATATCAAAATGTGGCCAAGTTACAACTAACAATATTGCCTATCGTAGCGCACACTAAATACGCTAGCTTTATTCCAAAGCAATGCTATCCAAACTTTCCTAAATTATTTAATGCAACTTGGCCCTGTGTTTCTTCATCTTACCATCTCAAGAGAATCACTTATTTTTGGTAGGTAACTAATGATGAATAATGCAAGATAATGACATCGAGAGAGACATGCATACAAAATACATGCATTCCAAATAAATGCATGCAGACATTCTCGTAAACATAACGCCCTCTACTGACGAGAATGAGAACATTTCTCCTATTAGCGATAGCCCACAATTACATTAAAAGAGTTTGTAGATCAGCTGTATTTAATGTCTAATGAAATACAATAAACAGCACCACCTGAGCTATGGATCATGAAAAAACATGTAAATGAATTAATCATGTCTATTTGGAGACATGCATGCACAATAAGCTAGACGCAAACATATTCTAGCTGAAATAAAGACATACTGTCATGACCCCCTTGTTTGTGCACATTTGTTCATGTTTTCTGCGATCTCGCATTCTCTCTCTTTCTGTCTGTCTCCAGCTTCGCTTCCTTCTTGATTATTGTTAACTAATCTACTAATTTACTAATGCTAGTCAGATAATTACTAACACATTAATCTGCTAACCATGTCATGTGATTTACTAATTAACTAATTTACTAACGCTAGGACAGGATAATTACTAACAGACTAATTGACTAATGATCTTCATCTCATTTCCCCAAGCTGTTCCTAATTTCTCTCTGTTCTCAAGTGTTTGCACCTGTCTACACCTGCATTTAAGCCAGTGATTCCCTATCTTCCTCGCAAAATTGTTGCCTTGACTTGTCTTGCACTTTTGAGCGTTTATTTCCAAGCCTGATTCCGTTATTACCCATGTCAGTACCCTGACTACTGTTTACTGCCTGCCTGTGTATTCCTGACTACTGCCTGCCTGACCTACGAAAATCGGCTGCTGTCTCCGGTACTTCTGCTCCGTGGTAGAACTTCGGTTCTGACCCACGCCTGGATATTGATTACGAACTTGAACGCTCCTATTAATAAAAACCCTTGCGGGTTATTTATTATATTCCACGTTTCTGAGTTGTGCATTTTGGGTCCAAACCACCTTGTTCTGTCACACATACAGCCTAAAAAGTTGGTACAGCCTAAATAGTTTGCATAAGTAAAATATTGAAATACGCGAACAGTTTTTGTTTTGCCATGACATTTGTGAAAGACAAACCAGAGCGTTGCAGCGAGGGACGCTATAGCAGGCAACAATAGTAAACAAGTTTCTTGTTCGATCTGTGCTTTCCTCCGGTTTATTTCACAAATGTCATGGCAAAACAAAAACTGTTCACATAGCTCGAATCGTCCACATTCGCGTATTTGCGAGGTATGTTTCGGCCCTAATGTTGGTTAACAAGCTTAATTGGACAACGCATATTTCCCAGGAATCTTAGCCAGAAAAAAAACAATAGATACTACTAAGAAAGTAGCCTACCAGAGATTATTATTCTTGTTATTATTATAATTAAAAGTGTTTGCAGTAAGCTACATTGTCTGCAGATTAGCAGAGACTAGAGGCATGTTCGGAGGCTATTATATTGTATTGTAATTTTTTTAATTGACTAACCATGACACAGATATGTTTGGGCAATTGGAGGTTTATAAATCCATTTTCTTCAGCTATTGCAGCTTATAGTAGGTGTAGAATCCGCAATTACTAGACCAATGAGGGAATAGCTCGGAGCGAAAGTTTAAACGTGATGTATTCCACTCTTGCTGTGGGAAAAGGTAAAAGTTATTTAGAAATATTATTATTTTATTTACTCGTTTATCTGACTCCATTTATAATTATAATTTAGAATTTTGGTTAAACATGCGTGGAGCTCGGAGTGTTTACACTCCACTCGCCCTTAGGTACCATCATTACTTCAATATATGTTTGCCGGAATCAACATTATTGCTGAAGCTCAGTTCGGTGGCGAACGCAGAGGTTGGGGGTCTAGTCAACACAATACATGATATTCATTTATCATAGATAGTTGCGAGCCCCAGTCTGAGTACATTTAACGGGCTCCTTAAGGCAAATTTGACAATAAAAGAACCGGCGTATACGCCCAAGGGTTCCCATATCAAATCACCAGAACCATGCACTACTCTGGGTGTATTTAAAGAGTTCCTTAAGGCAAATTTGACAAGAATCGGCGTAGGACGCCCATGGATTCTCTTCACATCAAATCACCAGAACCGATACACCAACCCGACCTTTACAATTGGACCGTCACTTGCCGCCTACCCAACTTGTGTATGCCACGTCTGTACCAGGCCGCTGATCAGTCGGTCCTGGGTCAGAATTGTCCCCCTGAGTCTTCAGTAGTAATTTAGGCTAAAAAGGGTATAAGATGGATGAGAGCCACGCACGTTAAATATAAAAAGAATTGGATAACAGGCAGGGAGGTCATTAGCTTGGAACGCTGCAGCTCAGATCATGCAGACAATTGAAGCTGGAAAAAGGATGAAAAGAAAGATGTAGTTGATATGAAAACATGATAATTTATTAATGACAAATAATCACTGGTTAAGACTGTGAGAGCAAACACGAACACATTCAATGCCTATAACTAAACACAGGATAACATGCTGTCAAGACAAATAAACACGAACAAGTTCACAAACAAAGTATATCACCAAGTGATTCCGTACGGTGTGACTATGGTACCAGGAGAACTGTTAAGCAGATTCTCCTATATGAAAATGGCTATGATGCCACTACAGCACCAGGAGACCTGTTAAGCAGATTCTTCCCGAGTCTCCCTTTGGGATCTTCTTAAATGCAGTTCAGCGCTGGTATGCCCACTCCACAAGTCCCTTTGTTGTCCAAATAAGGTCTGGCAGGAAGAGCAGTTTCACCACGCAGGGACCCCCTCCAGAGAGAGAAACAGAGTCTCCCTCTCTCAATCTAGTGACAGTAATAAGACTCTTTGAACGACGGCGCGTGATCTCATGATCTTCTCTATCATATCTAGATATCCGGTGAGGTCCCGGTGATGGCCACTCTTGGTTCCAGATATTTATATGGACAAGCGCATCCCTGATAACCTATACAATCCTCCTTCCACATTCTTTATTTCTCCCCCTCCAATACTTTCACATACCACACACTTCAATTAGTATTATCCAGGTTCACCACATTTATCATATTATCCACAATTACTTTATACTTCCACAATTACCAATCTACATGCACATACATATGATTCAATATACATATACAGCTTTGTTTAATATGTTCACCATTCAGTCCAGAATCTAGGCCGTAAAAGACCTGTGCGGATGCCGTCTCTGATGTCCAGTTTGTAGGTTCAACCCCCGCTGTAGGTTACGAGGCCGTGAGAAGTCAGAGGAACAGTTTCTCAGGCCATAAATTGTTTTATTGCACCCTCCAGGAAATCACCCCCAGCTGCAAGGGTTTTAGGACTGATAACACTTTTCCCAGCCTTACAGATCCCCGTTTGGCCCCGTGGGACAAACAAACACAGTCCCAAGGGGTCATAAAGAGTGGCGCTGGTTCCATGCTGGTGTTTATGGTCCCAGTCCCAGCTGATAGCTGAAAACCAATGCAGCATGGGTTGAGGTGCACCGGGCGTAGCTGAGGTGTTGGAAATATCAGCACTTCACCAGGGTGAGGGCACATCTGAGGGTGCTGGCACTGACGCATCCTCAGAACACCCAGTCCCACCATGTGTAGGCACCCTGGGCCGCGCGGGTAGAGGAGCTGGACAGGATTTCCGCTGTTCTTTGGCCATGTTCACCTCTACCTGGGCCGGTGGAGGTGATAGTTCATTTACCTGTTGAACAATCATCCCACAGTGCATCCGACACCTGGACTGCTGGATTACATCACAGTAGCTGTATTATACAAACATCAATATATGCAAATATGATAAATGTGGAAGCTTACATGTAAATATGACAAATGTGGAGGCTTTCTGAACAATTCAGTGATACTCTTTACTATCTACCCATCTGTTTTGTAAGGTTAATCAAAATATGAAGGGATGCGGAATCATGGAATGTCTACACAGAACTGACAGACAGGGACATTGGGTTTGAATTTTTAATACCGTATGCCTATTGCATATATAACATACTGTAATTATACTATATTGTATTGCCCTCTATTACCCCCCATTGCATGCTTGAAACCAGGATGGAAATAGACCGAAACAGAAAACAGTTTAACTGAAACAGTCATTCATTATAAATGATTTTACAGTTGTAAAATACAATGTAACACCAAAGTTGTATGTTGTTGAGAGCATTGAAATATACAAAACTTTTGGTTTCACACACAAAACACATATGTCTGAATGTACATTGTTCTATATGTGCTGCAGTTATGTGGTTTAGGATGTGTGTTGATATAGTGGTGTTGAGTGCAGATTTCACTTAGCTCCTTCGAGCCTCCCTCTCTGTCGGGCGCAGCTCCAGGCTGGAGCGCAGCGGCCATGTGCTCCACTACAAGGACGCAACTCATGTGCTCCATTACCGGGACGCAACTCATGTGCTCACTGCTCTATGCGACCCGACCGGCCAGTGATCCAGTCGATAGAAATCCCTAGCTCAGTGTCACACCGAGCCCCGTAGTGGTAATCAGCCACCCGGTTGGGAACCGACGGTCTGGTCCCTATCTCACTTTGCTATGGGTATAAAAACATTTACCGTTTTTACCAGCCTTGTCTGTTTAACAGAGGTTGTCTCTTATGCAACTGTGTGAGGTGTGTATTGTCGTCATGGTGCTAAGTGAATCTAAGGTGATATTCTGAATTGGATGGGTGGATCCTTTTACACTAATAAATGTGTTGTAAACTTTACTCTAGTGCTACACCAGGGGGCCACACCAGGGGGCCTGTTTATGGTTCAGATTTCCTAAACGAGGTTTGAATGTCTTTACGGCCCCTACAGGTATTTCCACCCATCTTACTCAGATCAAAGAATGGTCAATCGCTTTGGATCAAAGCGTCTGTTAAATGCCTGTAATGTAATGTAATATAATGTGATGTGGTTATAGCCTGGTCTTGATGATTCAAAACAAATAATCATACACTCTCTATAGAATGTAGGTTCACCTCTCTTTAAAAAAACAAAGATCTTCAACAAGATAGAGGGAGGGGGAAGTGAGGAGAAATAACACAAAAAGAGACCAGTAAGCCAGTATGTGCTAGAAAATGACCCTACCATCAGCTTTTAAATGAAAAGGTCAAATATGCATGGCATTTGATTAATTTTACAGCATTAACTGGCTTCTTGGCGTCAGACAGACATTCTAACACATGTTTTTGTGCTAGGGAAATGTACACAAAAATACATCCATGAAATTTAATAAATATGCCTCAGTTAACTGAATGGGCACCCAAGTAGGTATATTAGTGAATCCCAACATTCCCTACATGACATGCCCAGGCATCATTTATAGATTTAAAGCAAGTGTATTACACTTTAGCCTTATGGTTTCACAGATGTATAGCTTAAGACACAAATTAACAACAAAGGAAGACACCAATATGGGGGTAAAAAAGTAACTACAGAAGAAAGACTTCTGTTTTTGCATGAAAATAGCCAATGCAAAAATGGCATGCAGTTTTTTAAAGATGTGCTTTCCTATGAAAGCGTGGCCTGCTGGATTTTAGAGCAGTGCCACATCTGCCATTGCTCTAATAGATATACATATATATATATATATATATATACATACACATATACATACACATACGCACACACACATACATATACATACATCTACACATACGTACACATATACATATACACGCACATATACACATACCCACATCTATACATACATACATCCACACACATATATATATATATCATCTTTAATTTACCCATTCTAGGGTTTTAAAATGATATTGTCATTACAGTGACCTAATTGCATATATGACTTCTGCCTTTTAGAATGACAGTGTCAACCTTGCATACATATGACAGTGAGGACTGCATCCTCACTATTCCACGGATAAAAGGAAAACTTTGCACTGATATGTAAATCCCCTAAACAGCCTCTAGATGTGGTGAAACAACAACAACTCTCCCTAGTATATGTTAATACATAAGATAATTGTGTTACTCACCACACCAAGGATGAAGAACCAGCAATTTAGCTGACCAGAAACTCCCTGTAAGGAATATCTTGTACGCCAAACTGCCAGGAATTTTTCATAGACAAAAGTGCAGGAAAATTAGGAGGTAAAGAAAAAGCAGATACCCCCCTGCCAGAGGGATCCAAATTGTAAATTCCACAAATTGCAACTGGAATCACGTCGGGGTCACCAAATGTAGAATCCGCAATTACTAGACCAATGAGGGAATAGCTCGGAGCGAAAGTTTAAACGTGATGTATTCCACTCTTGCTGTGGGAAAAGGTAAAAGTTATTTAGAAATATTATTATTTTATTTACTCGTTTATCTGACTCCATTTATAATTATAATTTAGAATTTTGGTTAAACATGCGTGGAGCTCGGAGTGTTTACACTCCACTCGCCCTTAGGTACCATCATTACTTCAATATATGTTTGCCGGAATCAACATTATTGCTGAAGCTCAGTTCGGTGGCGAACGCAGAGGTTGGGGGTCTAGTCAACACAATACATGATATTCATTTATCATAGATAGTTGCGAGCCCCAGTCTGAGTACATTTAACGGGCTCCTTAAGGCAAATTTGACAATAAAAGAACCGGCGTATACGCCCAAGGGTTCCCATATCAAATCACCAGAACCATGCACTACTCTGGGTGTATTTAAAGAGTTCCTTAAGGCAAATTTGACAAGAATCTAGGCTATCATCAACTCTTAATGTATTATCGTAAATTCTTAATTGTCCTAGTAGTTAATTTTACGGTGACATTGTGTTATGTGTGAAAAGAATGAACTGAACAGAGCTGAAGAGAAGAAATGAATGAAGACCTAATAAATAAATATTGGCGAGGCGAGCATTGAAGGTTCGGTTTCCACAGTGAGTCAGATATGACCGCAAGAGCACAGCAGGCTCCACACGGACAGATTTTTTTGTTGGTATTTGTGTGAGTTTAACACATGTAGCCAATGGCACAGTTATTTATATCATTTTTTACATTAATGCAACAGCGCGATGTTAACCAGATGATTTTTTTGTTTTGTTTTATTAAAACATTTTTTTTTGCTTGATGGCTTGATTTACCTGTTCCCATAACGTAGCTAGCCTGCATTCTGCCGTAGTGTCCAGTAACTGAATTGTTTCACATGATATAGGCTATAGGCCATTTGTCAGTGTCCGTCTGACTTTCATCATTTCGCTGTAGTACAAGTGAAACATTGAACAGTTAATATTGGTAGTAGCTTCATGGAATACACAGAGCCATATATCGGTTTTGTCTGTGATTCTGTGATTTGTTGACATTAGTTTGACAAATATTATTTTATTGGGCGATAAGCTTTGGAAAGCAGGTATGCGATGTTGTTGCCCAATGGGGAGAAATATTATTTGAGGGTACGGAGGCAGGCAGGTAGTGAGGGTCTCTGGTAGGCAGGAAAAATGGGAAGAAGAAGTGGAAGAGGAAGGAGAAAAACGGCAAAATAACCCAATTTTGGGGCTTTACTGTCAGGACATCCATTTTGGATATTCAACTGTACTGAAAGGATGCAACAGCACGGTGCCGTTCATCTATTTTTTTGTTCTTCAGCTTAGTTCTACTTGCTGCTACAGTAAAGGGAGTTACAGAAAGAGTGCAATCAGCTACACTACTGGCTTTCACAGAGGGACCTTAGTATGAAATTAAGATGGATTGAGATTTAAATAGATAGATTTTACAACTAGCTGTCTACTGCAAACATTTATTTATGATAGCTTCAAAGATACGAGGTAAGCTAATAACTGTAAGGAACATGCCTCTATATTCTTACATGTGGAGTATTACTCATGCAAGCCGTTTACATATACATTTAGCAATAGTGGTGATAGACAAATAATACATGTCCGTTTTACCAGTCTTCACCCGGGCGCCAACTAATGTAGAGAATACGTATGAATCTGGTAGCAGTGAGCAAGATGAGTAATATTAATTCTGAGTCATCACGCGGCAGCAATTACGTAGGGAATATCCTCGAACGGGGCGCCAATAAATGTAAGGAATATGCCTTTGTGTATATATATATATATATATATATATAAACTCTTACATGGGATGCCCGAAATATAGGCAATAACTATGGAATAATGAGGTTTACCCTAGGTTTGATTATTATGGATTATAATTACTAATACTTCAATTTACCATCAAAGCACTAATAACTCAGGGTTGAAGGTATTACATTCTAATGATTTGGTTGACTCAGCCCTCGTGTTCATACGATATCAAAACAGACACCAGATTTAACAAAAATAGATTTATTACACAAGGAAAAACAGGAATATCACATTCTACTAAATAGACATATCGTGTTGCGTGTGTATTGGAGTATTTGTATGGGTATGCGCATGTGTGCTCAGAGAACAAAGGAGTGTGGAGTAAACTGGCACAATGGTGGTTATTGATCTCAAATCTAACGTTACTATCAATAAGTTCACGCACTTCAGTCAGAAAATTCTGTTAACCATCTACAGTAAGCTAAAATGAGATCATATCACACAAATGTTAGTAAATGTTAACGAAGAGGAGCAAACCATGAGGCCTGCTTTGGTTAGTTAACAGTACTACCACATTAGCTATAAAACGATAGGCCAGTCGGCTAGCTTGCTAACCAGCGCAACAAGTTTATACAGCTATTATTATCGTACAAAGTCGAGATACAATCAAATTACCGATAAACAATTCAGTCTAAAATCCTAAACTATGCCTGGGATGTTTGATCAGTCTTACTGAAGTCCGCGGTGAGTTGATTACAGCTGGCTTTGTCCGTGAGGTGGGTGGCCACTGGCTAGCGTCTCCTTGGCCTTTCTTATCCCGGTTGGGATTCCTCCTGGTTGGAGTTTCTCCAACGTCATCTGTGTTACTGGTGTTTTATTTAATTGTAGTTGCATTTGATGCAATGGATTGTCCACTGGCTGCGAAAATAGCATTCACGTCGAGAAGTAGCCTACTGTAAAGTATAGGAATTTGGTACCGGTAGTTTTCGATACCCAACCCTAGGCCACACACGCCGATGCACTCTACAGGAAGGGCCAGAGTCGTCTGTTCTTCCTGCGGAGGCTGAAGTCCTTCAACATGCTGCTGATGTTTTAGGAATATGTGGTTGCGGATGTCCTCTTTTACGCTATTGTGTGTTGGGGGGGTGCCATCAAGGACAAGGACGCAGGCAGGCTCACAAAGGTGATAAAGAGAGCTGGCTCCATCCTTGGCATGCGTTTGGACTCTCTGGTGGTGGTGGCAGAGAGTAGATTGATAAAAAAACTTTTATCACTCATGGACAATTCAAATCACCCGCTTCACAACACCGTGTGGGCATAGAAAAGCACATTCGGTGACAGGTTAATTTCTATACACAGCTCCAATTATCGCCTAAGGAATTCCTTCCTTCCGACGGCATCAGACTTTTAACACTTCCCACCATGCACGCAATAAGTGACTCTTTTTGACTGCACGGAAAACCATTATTTTATATTTCCGCTTTCTTATGGCACTTTTTACTGTATTTTCATATTATTGTTGACCCAGTGTAGTGTTACATCTCCATGTTGTGTTCTATATGTGTCCTTTGTTTTGACTTGTCTTGTGGTATTGTACCTTTTTATCACTTTTTGTTGTTTTACTGTGAGCTGCTTGGCAATGCAATTTCCTTTGGGATGAATAAAGTACTGTCTAATCTAATCTACAACCTTGGAGTTGCAACACCACTATACTGCCCCACCTCTTTATGATGGGACTATTTCTGATGCATTTGTCTGTACAATCATATCTAAGTTCTACTCATCACGTTGAGTGTGTGCCAGCTTCAATAACATCTGAATGAAAAGCTATGGCACCAACAACTCTTTCACCTTCTCGTTTGTCTTGTCTACTTGATAGAGAAACTGATTACAAATTGGACATTTCTGGGAAGGCAACTTCAGTCAACTCTTCCATGGGCCAGCTATCAACTACAGTCACCTGGAAGAGTGCTGAGGCAAAGTCTTCTAACTGGGCCGTACAAAATACAGGGGCATTTCCATTTTCTCCATGCTGAAGATGAACAAACCATCTTATTCAGGATCAGGCTGACTATTCTCTGTGCCTGTCTGGTGGCTCCCAAGGCATAACAACTGGGAGAACCTGGAAGTCACGCTGTGTAACAGGAGTAAATTAATTAGATTTAATATATAATATATACTTTTTTCATGTCATCTGCCTCTCTGCTTTGTTTTCCCCCCTCAGATAATGCAGATGTCATAACAGAAGTGCCCCAAAAAGTGGCAAAGAAGACATGGGTCGGCTGGGTATGATTCCAACCACCAGACTGCACTCTCCCTTCACATAGTTTTTTTAAGTGACAGAACAGTGGTGATGTAGGTTGTGTGTCACTGCACACACAGGGTATTGAAACCTATTTCTGCTTAGCTTCCTCTGAAGCATAACAAGGCTAGATGAGGGTCACAATGCTGCTAAAATTTGGCAGTCCAGAAACATTATGGCCATATCACTGGAAAGCATCATCACAGTTGGGCTCCCTTCATGGGCCCAGCAGAAGGTGATCATGGTCAATGAGGCAGTCGGCATGAATTTCTCTCTCCAGACAGCTCCAAGAAAGATGGACAGTTACACATTTGTGTTATTTTGTTTCTGTACTCTAGCACTTTGAGTTGGAAAGGATAAATCTGGCAGAAACTAGAGTGATGGTTTGCGGCTTGTTTGATACCTCAGACCCTTGATGACTGACAGCCATTTTGCCAACCATGTATTCCATACTGTTCCAGCATAATTTACAGCTAAATCTAGCCCCACCCTCCACTTCCCATAGAGATCCATTCAAATGCAGAGAGGTTATAGTGTAGGAGTACCAGAAAATAAGATATCAAGAGTCTATTGTTAGTTCACAGACATCAGGAAGTCATGACATGCAAAGGATATGCAACCAAATATTTAAAAATGATTACTTTATTCTATATATAAATGCAGGGGTGCCAATAATTGTGGCACACGTGGTTTTGTTAAAAATAATTATTTATTAATGAGGGATTTTTTTTCTCATAATAAATTTACTTCAATTAAAGGTTGAATTTTTCTGTGTGAGATTAAGCGAATTCAGCTAACATCTCAAATCTCATCTAGGGCTTTGAAAAAAAAAAAATATTCAAAATGTTAATAAATTAAACATTTTATTTTAGAAAATGTCCTGTGTGTGGTTGTGTAGAAATGCAGGAATTGAGTTTTAAAAGGCTCAAATGTTTCTGGGGGAGGACCCCCAGATCCCCGCTACTTTGTGTGTGTCCCTGTGCCCCATCAACATCTCTTCATGCCCCCCCAGTCTAGAAACGGCCCTGCCACCAACTCTTGCTGTCTTACCTGACTACCTTGGGTATTTGCGGCATAGCCCTCAATTGGTTTGCTTCCGAACTTGACTGTCACTCCTTCCAGGTTGCATAGGGGGGTTCAGTTTTGAAACCTAAGAAACTCTTAACAGGTATCCCCTAGGGTTCAGTCCATGGTCATCTCCTCTTCTCTCTATATACCATGTCTCTTAGCTCAGTTATCTGTTCTTATAGTCTGTCTTATCATTCCAACATTGATGACACACAGTTCTTTCTCTCCTTCCCCCTTCTGATACATTGGTTTCGGCGCGTATCTCAGCTTGCTTATGATATATCTCAAGCTGGATGACAAATCATCTACTTAAGCTCAGGTTTGCTAAAACTCAGATACTCTAGTTCCTATTTAAGTCTCTCCTCCTAGACCTATTCTTCACTCTGGATGGGACCACAGTATCCCCCTGTTCATATAACAGGAATCTCAGCATGGTACTAGACAATAAACAGTCCCTCTCTGAGAACATCATGGCAGTTTATTGGGCATGCAGATTCTTCCTGTACAACATCTGGAGAATCTGCCCATTCCTCATCACCTACTCAACTGAGCCCTTAGACCAAGCTCTGATTATCTCTCGTCTGGATTACTGCAACTCACTCCTTGCAAACCTCCCTGCTTCTGCCATGAGATCCAAAATGCTGCTGCTCGTCTGATCTACAACCTCCCCAGACTCCTATATTGGCTCACATTAAATTAAACACCTTGGTGCTAGCCTATCGGGCAACTAAAGGGACCCCTCCTTTCTGCTACCCCTCATTATCTGGCACCTCCCCCACCCACTCATGTGCCTGTACTTCCAGGTCATGTCTCCTGTCTGTTCTGGCCCCCCAGGGGTTGAATTAGCTTATCACTGCAATCAGAACAGAAACTCTGCCCATCATCCAACACAGACAGATGATTCACCTCTTCAGATTGCACCATGATTACACCATGCTGCTGACCCCTTTTGGTTAACCATTCTTTTTTTATTTCCTTTTGGCAAATGTTATAGTTATAGCTGTGTAAAAATAGGTTATCTGTTTAGTGGTACTGTGATTATAAATGTGCCTCTGTGACCTTTTGTATTCCTGAAAGCAACACTGATATTCTCCACTACTGTACATCGCTCTGAATAAGAGCATCTGCCAAGTGATTGTAATGTAATGTAATTACTCCACCAGTTAGGTTTGCATAGGCATTGAGCTGGAGGAGGACACTTCGTATGGCAATTTTGTAGAAAGACTGGGTGTTTGATTGACCAGAGGGGGTTTTAGTACATCATGAAAGATGGATGTTCTGCTGACTGAGCCGCTTACCTTCACAGGCAATGCTGGCATGGTCAAGATTCTAAATAAGATCAAAAATGTATTGGATAAGGGAACAGTACATTTTTTGAACGAAGGACTCTTAAATGCCATTAAATGTTTTGGATCAGTGAATAGTAAATGTGCTGATTCAGTGCATAGAGCAAAGTTGGAATGGGAAGAAATGTGACTGTATGGTAACAACAGCTAGGCGTGCCTTGGCCTTCCAGGAAAAGGGATCTGGAATTTCTCATCACCTTTTCAGTAATTTTCCTCACAGAAAGAATTCGGCATGGAAACTAGCAGGCAGCTGACATGGGCAGCCAGGCCAAACTGTGAGGCTCTACCAGATAAAAATGATTTCCCACTGAGGCCTGTGCTGTAAAGAATATTGTTATAGAAAGGGAGGGGTAACTTTAAAAGCTACTGTGTGAAACAATTGGAAGATATCAGGTACATGATGCTTTTGATTCTCCTGACTCATTTTCCTATGGAACTCTATGATTCATCCATATCTACTGCATATCTGGGAGCATTCTATATCTTATTTTCAGGTTCTCTTACCAGCCATACTATAACCTCTCTGCATTTGAATTGATCTCTATTGGAATTGGTGGGTGGGACTAGATGAAGTTGAAAATTACATGGGAATAGTATGGAACCCGTGGTTGGCTAAATGGCTGTAAGTCATGAAGGGTCTGCGATATCAAACAAGCCTTAAATCATCACTCTGCTGCTAGATATGCAGCAGATATGGATGGATTACTTTAAGGGTTGTTTCTCCTGACTCATTTTTCCATAGACTTTAATAGTAATTATTAATACTAATAATAATATGACCACTTGAATTGAATTCTGATTAACTTTTAATTCAAAAACATATACAACTGTACTAGAGTAAAGGACAGTTTAATTCTCTGATCAGAGTGGCAGAGTGCACTGCACCAACAAGCATGGGAAATAAAGGTGTGTGATGCAACAAAACATTTAAAGGGAATGTGGAAAGCATTTGGCAAAAAGTACAGGAAAATTACAAAGTTCATAAAAAAATATGGTGTGAGATCCATAAGGCACTCAAGTTAGGCAAGAGTTGCCTTTTTGTTCTGTGGTCAAGGATGTAGAACCAGCTACCGATGACCAGTGCCAGTGTTGTGGCATGAATGCCTTTGTCAGGGGGAAGCATCCTGATTGGCAGTACGCAATGACATTTTTTAACACTTTCAACTCTACAAAGATAGACCATGCCCACCTGTGCATTCCATGGGTTTGAATTTGCTCCCATAAAATAGGGCCCAATGTTATTCAAGAAATGCAGACACATTAAATTGAGGCTAACAGTGTAATAAGAATGAGTCATAAAGTATACGCTAATAGTTAGCTTCTATAAAGGCAATCTAAAAAGAGATTTTGTGTTAACATCTACAATTGGCTCTCAGCATTAACTTTTTGTTACTAACTGTACCATGCTTTACATTGCTGTTAAGACCTACTGTTCAATTTGGAATATGTAAAAAATAATTGTGAAACCTATGTTTCAATGATTCATGTATCTTAAGTCACCTATAAGTTGAGGATGTATGGTTAATAATTAAGTTTCCATTTGAGATCTCCACACAAGTTCAATATCTTTGATAAGTCCACATCATTTCAGTGTATGAGAAAGTTCCACATCATTTCAGTGTCTTAGAGAGGTCCTCATAATTTCACTGTCTGAGAGAAGAAAAATAAGCCACGGGTATTTCCAGGAGAAATGACTTCATGCTCGCCCACGCTCCGAGCTGGAAAACTCGTTAGAGGGATTTGCTCCTGAATTTGGTCTTTTTCTTTCAGTTACATGCTGGCGCATTATGGTTCATTCCAATTCAAATGGCTCATCTTCTGTTTATGTGTGTGTGTGTGCGTGTGTGTGTTTGTAGCACACATCAGCCTTCTCAAAACCGTTTGTATGGAAAAATTCTGCCGCTGGTCAGTCAGCTGGTTTCTGAGCCATCTCCTTCCTGGTGAAGGCTGCTCTGTTAAGTGACTTATAGAGTATTTATAGTTAATGACAAAATGTTATGATTTAGGAAGATAATATTTCAGCAGTCTCACAGGGGCATGTGTTTTCTGCATCAGTTTCTCTGGATCTGAGTTCAGGGGGTTTCTGTCCCTCACTTTGCTTTTTGAGCAGAACTATTCTGAATTATTTTTCTTCTCCCCTGTGCGGAACTGTTCACGCACAAGGCATTTAATACTTTACAGTGTCACAAATGGCACTAACCTGACACTGGTAGTGACTCTAAAACACTTGATAAATGGCTTTTGCATTCCTTCATGGGGCTAACTCCAATCTTCTTGCAGCAGCAACAATAAACCAACTAAACTGGGCTTTACATCATAGTTTCTGCTCTGCAGGTCAAATACAGGTTTTGTTTAAATTTACATGTGAAAATTGTTTGGCCCCAGGTACACACAGTGCCTCATTCAGAGGGCAACCTGGCTCTGGATACTGCAGATATGTCTTCTTTTTGGGATGACAACACCTCCTTCTATCAGCCGGCTGCTTTATTTTTTATAGAAAGAATGAAAACGTTTAAGTGGCAATGACAAACTGCTAATCCATGCTCCTGTTTTATCATATTGGAAAGACTGACTCTGGGGAATGAAGGAACTATGACTGCAGTGATCATTCACTCTTTATATTTTTTCTCTATGAGGTCACTGCTGAATTCTCAGTGGGCTCACATAACCCCTGTACTGCTCTCTGTTAGAACCCAGCATTCCTCTCTGGAAAAACATAGCATTCCTCTTTATTAGAACCCAGCATTCCTCCCTGTTAGAATCCAGCATTACTCTCAGACAAAATACAGCAGTCCTTTCTGTCAGAACCCATCATTCCTCTTGTTAGAATCCAGCACTGCTTTCACAAAGAACTAAGCAGTGCCGTCTCTCGGAAATCAGCACAGAAGACACCGAGCCTTGTGCTAGTTGAGTCTCAGAATGAGAGGTCTAAAACTAGTCTATGAGATCTGAAAAGAAATTATTTGTGTGCCAAAGGATCTCTGAAATTATGTGGGATTTTATGAATAGGTCAAACTCATTTAACAACTTTCTGGGACAATGTATCTATGACGTCAATATGTATGAAATTATTCACATACATGTGTATTCCTGAGGTGAACATCTCACAAATGGACTGTCCACATGGCGAGTAAACTGTAAAATATATGGATGGATGGGCTTAGCCATGCTGGAGGGAGAAATGTGACCATAAAGAAGATACTCTGAAAGGGGGACAGATGTGTATGAAAGTGTATGACAGATGTGTATTAAAGTGTATGACAGATGTGTGTTGTATTGATGTTCCTTCTGTCATTTATGACATGTTAATTTCTCCAGCCTTCATGAATTGATTAGTCTGCAGTCACTCTGACACGCACACACACACACACACAGATTTTTACAGATATGAAAGTCTGCAGGGGCATACATCTTACCACACAGCATCACAGTTGGTGTAAATCTAACACTGTTGGTGTAACTTTAATACTGTGGGGTGTACATTTAACATCCTAGAGTGTTTATATGAGAACACGGTCTCAGATGTACACCAAGATTTTTGCTGTGCAGATAAATAAAGAAGAATGGTGATGCTTTCCAAACTAAAAATAAATATACATAATATACAGTATATATGAAATTGTATTACTTACATTAACTAAATAGGTCATACACTATCAATCTAAAAAAAAATCATGTTTTTAGAAGAAAAAAAGTCAGAAAAGTACTCAAGAATCAGTTATTTTTCATGATAGAAAATGGGTTTGGAATATAAAAGGCAAACGCATGGAAAACTTATTGCAATTATTGTATTATACCTTGTATTAAATATATAAAATTATCATTTTATTTATTGAAATATTATAAAAAGGCATTTCCTTAAAGAAATGGTGGACGTTTTTATAGTTTTGGTATGGGTGGCATGCCTGCATTCAGATGGAATCAGCTGTGAACTCTCCTGGTAAAGAATGTGTAACTATTTTTAATACACATCTTGAATGTAATAACACAAACCATCAGCATTATGAAGGATTTGACATTTGAAGAATGCTTGGAAATGTTGCAGTGTTACATGATGTGGAGTACTATATAATCTTGCTGCAAAACAACACTCATAAAAATGAAAAGAAATACAGGTGCAAATGTCAAAACTCAAGGCTTAATGCACTCCCTGCTGTTACAGTAGGTTTACTGCATTAAGTCATATGTTCAAGCAATTGTTTTGGCAAGAAAACAGTTTCTTCTGGAACTCTATATCTAGTTTCTTTTCAATTTTTTTATGTTTAAGGCTCGAGGCTGTCTAAAAATGCACATATGCTGTAAACGTTTGTTAAAAGTTTCAACATTAGTTCAGTTTTACTTTGAAGGTTGTAAGCAACAATTTTGGCTTCAACGCAGAGTTCATGATAGTCTGTGGATTCAGACATGAAATGTTATTAAGCTGATTTTAGCTTAGTTGAACAAGCACCTCCTGAGAATTGTCTGATCATATAAATAAAATTCTCTGACACGACTCAAAGTAGTGTTGCTAAATTTGAGATCTAGAATCCGAGTTACTTCTTATATGTGAGCAAGTCTCTTCTCTGCTCTCATCTCTCTGTCACTCTCTCTCCCCCTTCTGGTTCTTATATGCAAATAGACACAGGCCTAATGCATTTCAGCACATTACTGCCAACTATATGTATTTATCTTTTTTTCTGAAATAATACTCTGATTTTCTGAAAACCAGATTTTCTGCATAGAATCCACAGCTACTATCTCCATGTGGAGAATCCGGCTATGCAATATTTTACCTTAACAGGCATATGGTAGCAAGACTATTTAGGTCTTTAAAATGTCTGAAATGCAGCTAAATAAACATAATTTTGTCAAAAGACTCCTGCTACAAATTTGGGCCCTATGGCACCAAAATAATTAATTCTGTCTCCATAAAACCATCATAATAATAATAATACCTTACATTTATATAGCGCCTTTCTCACCAATCGGTGACTCAAAGCGCTTTACAATGATGAGGGGGAAGCTTGCCTCTACCACCACCAATGTGTAGCACCCACCTGGGTGATGCAACGGCAGCCATTTTGCACCAGAATGCTCACCGCACATCAGCTGAGGTGGAGAGGGAGAGAAATTATTTTAGCCAATTAAACTGTGGGATGATTTGGTGGCAGATTGAAAGAGCCAGGTTGGGAGTTTAGCCAGGACACTGGGGAAACCCCTACTCTTTATGATAAGTGTCATGGGATCTTTAATGACCACAGTGAGTCAGGACCTCTGTTTAACGTCTCATCCGAGACGGCATCTCCTACAGCATAATGTCCCCATCATTGCACTGGGGCATTGGGGTTTATTTGACCAGAGGGAGAATTGCCCCCTACTGGCCCACTAACACCACTTCCAGCAGCAACTTAGTTTTCCCAGGAGGTCTCCCACCCAAGTACTAACCAAGCCTACACCTGCTTAGCTTCAGCAATTCAGCAGGAGCAGAGTGCATGGCTTCCTAATTACTATACAAACATACATAATATAACCTCTTCCACAACACCATTGATTGCCACAAGGTGTTGGTTGACAAATGCATTCCAAATTATATTCCCATGACATTCTATTACAGTATTTTTCCTAGATTAAATTGTGCCAGTGTATCATTCCAAAACACTGTGAGCCCCAGCTACACGAGACCATGAGTTCTTAGAAAAAGGAACTGAGCATTGCTTTATTAGCAAAGCCCATTCCTGGAAGTTTGGCATACTTAAATAACATCAAAGTCGGTCAGGTTCTTAGTACTGTAAGTTTTATGAGCATGACAACTGACACTAGCTTTCTACATACTCAAACACCTTCTTGTCATTTGGTTATCCAGGAAGCAGATATGAGAAATGGACAACTGGGCTGTGTCCAAATCAGAGCCCTATCTACTGCGACCTCTCCTACATACAGTGTACTGGCAGAAGTGTGCTGTTTAATGTGCACTGCTTAACACGCGACGTGCAGAATGCGAAAAATATCTGCCATACTATTTTCCAACCATATTGTGGAAGTGTCGTAAGATGCAGGCCATGTCACGTGTTGTTTTTGTTATTATTGAAGGAAGACGTCAGCGAAGCGGCGTCAAATTTTTTTAAACAAAGCTGTATGTCATATTTATGCAACCAAATGTTTGTGTACTTGAAAAGTGTGCTCCCGAATATACTCAGCAAAACCCTGGAAGTGTATCATACAGGGGATTTAAGTATACTATATTTAGAGAAGATTTTGCCTACTTAACGACTTTCTCATCCTGTCTACTCAACAAGCCTACCTAATAGTATGGAAGGGTGCTGACACAGCCCAGGTCCTATTTTTAAAAAATGGCTGACTACACTTTCCCTTTGTAAAAGGATTACTGTGCCAAGGAGAGTCTTGATAAAAAATACTTTATTATATTAATTTAATTATTTAAATGTGTATTTCTGAGCATCAGAACATGGTTTGACTTTCATCTGATCTATAGTAAGTTTACTATATTACAGAGAAATACAAAACCGCCATTATGAGCATTTAAAATATCAATTAGCCTATAGCTAAAAGCACAGGCTGCGATTTGCTGGCCTGCGCTGCCTATTAATGGCATCGGTTTGCTTATGGCCAGCGCTGTATTAACGGCATCGACAAAACGGGAAATGAATGTGTCGGAACAAGCAATGAAACATTGTTATTTTTATTTCCACTTTTTATAACAACACACAACTTAAAATGATGAATAACTAAATAAAAAAGCAGCCTTTTGTCCGATAACCCCAATTTTTGTGCATTTCACAATAAGCATGCAATCAACGACAGAGCAATCCCCTCTGCAAACTAGCTTAGCCATAAGTGTATGGACTGCTATAAACTACTGTTCTACAAATGCCTGTTGGAGTTTTGGGCGGATTTCAACAATGTGACTGCATTCGTCTTGGATTATGCAAGATACATGTTGAAAGCATACCAAGAAACCTTCAAAGGCTTGATGCCAAATGCAATCATTTAACCTGCAATGCCAACATTGTAGCACCGGTGAGTGGCAATTGGCCAAACAATTTCCCAAAGGTTGACTTGTGAAAGTTGTTTTTTTCAGCATTGTCCAAGCAGAAAGTTTCAGTATTCAATGCTTCTGCGGAATGCAATAATGGAGCAAAGTTCAGAGACATCAGTAAAATTCCCATCTGTGCCATGCAAAATGACATGAGGCAGTTAGTGTTCTGCTGTGTCATACCATTCCTAGTACCTCAATTTCTCTTCCAGATTTCAGGACCTGGAGATGGACATCTCACCAAATACTGCTGTGTTGACACATCTCAGGAAACTTTTGTGACTAGGGTTAGGGGCACGGTGCATGCTAATCACAGTACATGGCAAAAGCCTCATTGAAATAATCAGTTGGATTGAGAGACGAGAAGAAATTTGAATGCAATTAATATACAATAAGATTGAATATCTAAAAGTTTAATGCCAAACACTGGCTCAGCAGATGCACAGCACAGTCAAAACAATAAATAATGTGTCAAAACATTCAGAGATGTTGCAATAAACCCACAATGTATTACAACCCCAATGCATTCCAACAGAAACCGTGTTTCTTTCAACCAGCGCACAAATTCCTTGAGGCTGTTGGAGTTTTTGACCCCAAGTAAGTCTTCACACATCACAAAACTCCCTCTGGACTCCATTCCAGGATTTGACAAGAACTATTCTTCTAAACTCATCAATTACAAATTATTTGCTCATGAAAACAATACTGCAGGGGCATTGGGGGAGTTCTGGGACAGAGGCGAGAATTTTTCCAAATTGCACAGAAAAGAAAAACAATATTTGTCTGTTCCCACCAACTCCATCAATGCAGAAAGAAGGGTCTCTTCACGTGGACATGTTTACACAAAGCATTGTCAAATAATAACTGAGGATACTGATAAAAATGTAATAATCTAATAATTATTAAATTCAATCAAAAGTTTTAAAGTTACATATTCGTTTCATTTCAGTTCATCTGTTTTAACCTGTTTCATTCTTTTTTACCCTATCCCTGCGGCAAACTATTTTATAATGAATTATCATTTTTGAAAAACAACAACAGCAACAAAAATATAGCACAATACATAGCATATATCAGAGCATGCTACTGCCATATGTCTGTCATTCTACTAACCACATTTAATGCAGCAAGTGACAGGGTGGGAACATTGCTTTTGATCATTGTTAAGTGGCAAACAACTGTATAGTATTGAATGGAGCAGAATGATATGGTGCTGTGTGGTCTGGTACCACATGTAATAGCGTTGTGTCAGGATTTAAAGCTGCAGTAGGCAAGTTTGAAAATATACAAGGCAAAAATACTTTTTTACTCTCCTCCCTCCTATCTCTCTCCTAAGCCCCTCCCACCACATTATGCTCCAGTGCACACGCGGAGACAGGCAGACAGAGAGGGGTTTATTCTACGGGGAGGATATTTTGAGATAGTTGCCCTGATTGGTAGCTACATAGCTAGCCCTGATTGGTTGGTTTTTAGAAGACCGGGTTGAGATTTTTTGACAGCCTAATACAGAGCCCAGGACACTCACAGAAACCAGATTTGTTTTCCCAGAACACTTGATTTATTGATAGCTGCTGGAATATAATCAGTAAATTTAATATCTTCGCCAAAATTATCTTGAAAAAATCTAGCCTACTGCACCTTTAGTACAGTGTAGAATGGCGTGGAATGATGCGGTGCTGCCTGGTTTGGCATGGTGTGGTGTGATATGGTATAGTATGGTGTGATGTGGTATGGTGTTGTGGGGTGTGGTATGGGATGGGGTGGCATAGTGACTGTGTTTGCCAGAAGGCCCCTATGTTCCTCTTTCACTCTATTTCTTAGTAGATATGCTGTAGGGGAAGCACCTGATTCAACAATAACACACAAATGTGTCTTCTGTAACAGAGAACGCTCAGTAAGTACGGGTTTGGGGGGGTGGTAACAGTAATAATCTTGCCAACTGGGGGAAAATGAGGAAAAAGAAAATGTTGTTGCAATGCTGTGCAGCAGAGATTCAGCTGGAGTTGATTTGGGAAGGTAAGAGCATGTAGGAACTGATCGTCACAGTTTGAATCTGCTTGAATCTGGCATGAGGAAAAAGAAAGAAACAAAGACCAAATTAAAGAAAGGTTGAATATGATTAAGAAAAGGAAAGGAAGGCAGGAGAAGAGAAATCCAGAAAACAGATCAGTTGGTTGTTTTTGTTTCACAGGCTATGGTTTGGACTTGGCTGTTTTTGTGAGGACTCCTTTCCACTGTTGACATTTTGGGTTAATTGCATTTCAAGCTGGATACTTTTGAAATAAAATAATTTAATATGCTAAGCTGGGAAATATTATTGTGTAGATATGGTTATGACTCTTTTCTTCAGGGTACCCTTCCTCTCGACTTTCCCAAAAACATAATATGAAACAATACACCTTCCAGTGCATGGTATTATGATATTTGTGTGTAAGACTGCAGTGCCCAAATGTTTGAGATGTACAAATGCATACAGCAACACTAGCAGTAAGCATAAAGACCAACAGGAGCACGGAGAAAACACTGGGAGAACAGTGAGACAGTATCAGTAGGCTAGAATGTATAACATCGAGGACAGTGAATTTAATAGAAGCAGACAATCCCTAAAAGGAGAATAGTGGTATTAACTGGAACAGTTTCTCACAGTATAGTGGGATTAACTATTCAGTCCTTTTGAATTAATTAAGCTTTTAAAGAACTATCCACAACACTTATCTGTATCTTTATATGTATATGTAATGTAAATGTATATATATCTTTCAGTGTGATTCGCTGAATCTTTCCCCCTTAATCATTATAAAACGCTTTAGAGGGGAGTGGGTGGTTTATGAGATGTGAAATGCAATAGCCTCCGGGAGGTCCGGGGAAGAGCCTCAACTCCCCCCTTGGCCTCCTCCACCTCTCTCTCCCTCTTTCTCTTCCCTCGCTCTGCCTCTCCCCCACTCAGGCCTTGGCAGAAAGCAGAGCCTCAGTGCTGCACTCTTTTCATCCTGCCAGATGCATTTCCCTGCCTTTTCATCAGGTTCTGACAGCGGTTCCCCCAGGTTCCACCCTCTGCTCTCACGTCCAGGAACTCACTCTACGCTCACTTTGAAATAAGATACGCTAATGATGAAATCGTTTATTGTAATATTTTCTTCACATTCTGGTTACATTCCACAGGAGTGGGGAAAGCAGTGTGTGTGTGTGGGGGGGGGGGGGGGGGGGGGGTGTTATTGGAAAGATATCCTTGTGCGTTTCCCAAAAGACTTTCTTTGAAGAAAATATCTCAGCCCCTGCTGCCATTTCATCTGCGGATGAAACCCAGCTTCTGAAGCCATAGCACTAGAGGCACTGCTCTGAGCTCACACGGCACGGAGAAGAAAAAACATTGTGCTCCAGTTCAGCCCTGGAATTGCCTGCCATGCCTGGACATTGTGGACATTGACTTTTCAGAGCAAAATCACTGGACATACTATTGCTGTTTGAGCTGTTTGATGCCTGCTTAGGTCTGACAATAATACACAATCTGACCAACCCAAACCCAACTGAAGCTTGAGGTTAAAATTTCTGACCCATAACCCACCTTGCTAAATTTTTAAAACAATGTTTTGTCCTTTTAGAGATAGCCAGCCAAATCTACCAGATATTTGATGTGTGTTTGTGTGTGTGAAAGCTACAGGAACCTGTTTTGTTTAAACAGTTGTAAATAGTATTTGGTAAAGATGTATTTGGAAACCATAATTAAATGTGTTTATTCTGTAAAACTTCGGATTTTCTCAACCTGGTGTAATTTCTTCCCACAAAAATTGATTAGTAAATTGTCCCCATAGTGCAGACAATTCTGTACCAACTATAAAAGCTGGCATTGGTATCAGAAGAGGTAGTAATAAACCAAAGAATAACTTAAGCTACACAATCCCGTCACACTGCAGTCAATACGTTAATCTGCTGAGAACATGTGTTAGACCTTTGAAGCAAAAACCAGAACAGAAGCTATCAAGGTATTTCATGCAGGTGATGACATACTGCAATGCAGGCTGACAGGTGTCTGAACTCACACACAGGTAAAATACACAGGAGCCCAGGTGTGTCATCATCCAATGGAGTGGAAAGGTCCGGGTCACAGCAGATTCCTCATCTGGGTAATACCTGCAGACATGGATGCTAACAGGGCATGTGCCAAACGAGTGAACAAAGACGTGGGCAGAGCCCCAGGTTCTCCTCCCCACAGTGAGAAATCTCACAAGCAGGTCCAAGCCGACCTCTTACAGAGCACCAATGTAAATCTTCAATGCCTGGATTGTTCTCACACACGCACGCACGCACGCACGCACGCACGCACACACACACACACCTACGTATATTCTATGCCTTCAGGTGCTGTGCTTACCACTAAACTTACATTATGCTACCTTTTTTTCAGGATGTTTGATGTGAACTTCTGTGAACATATATTTTACACTTGGTGGGCCCTCAGTTCGACAGATTTGTAACCACACAAAAACATCTAGATTGTCTCAGTTGGGACAGTATAAGGTACAGTGAGGCAGTCACAGTTGGGTGATCGCAAAATCAAAATATGAGAAAGGATCAGACCAGTGCCATCACAATAGTAAATTCTTAAGCAGCTGCCAAAGTAGCCAAAGGATTCACACACTGCAGCTAGCCAAGCTTGGCAGGCTTGCAAGAAATTACACATTCAGTTGTTTTAGTCATCGAGGGTGCTGAAAAAAAATCAGAACTGCTTGTCATGCAAGTGACAAAGTCCACAGTGTTTTCTGTTCATCTTGCTGAAATGCATTATTTTCCCTCCTCAAGGAATTTAGAGTCTTATTATGACAAGATGTACTCAGATTGGAATAGAAAAAAGCCTTGATTATCATGCAGAAAATGTAACATTATTCATAATCGTTTTATGAACAACATTTTATCAGTCCATTCTACTGGTTCTATTGTGAATATTAAACCTGAGGCCACAACAGTGGAATCTACAATGCAGAGATCTCCCCCTGATCTCTATAATTCTGCTTGGTGTGTTTGTAAGTGAGTGTGAATCTGTGGTGGGTATGTGTGTTCATGCTGTTGTGCTGTCCCCTTATGGGGAGTAAGTTTGAATTTCTCAAGGCTATAAAATTATTTGACAAAAAAGCATTACATTTTTTAATGATATGCAACACATGCTTTCAATTTATATATGAGAAGCGAATATATTTGGGAATAAATACATTTTATCTGAAATGAATATTCCTTTGTGAACAGAGTCCTGACTTAAATTTCAGGTCCATGTTTTTCCAGGGACCAGAAAATGTGTTATAACTATTCCAGAAATGTTGAAAGTAAGTGTGGGTTAAATGAAGAAGCAGCGATTGGCCATGCTCCAACCTCAGTAGAGGGTTACACACAGAGTAGTGTGTGCGTGTGTGTGGCTACACATGAAGAAGTGATGCATGTTGGTTCCAACTTATAGACTTGCATAGCATGGACCGTCACTTGATTTTTCAGCATTTCAGAGTAAAATAAAAAGCGCTGTGAATGTGAGTGTGACAGGATGCGTGTAAATACAGCATCAGTGTGAATACATAAAAGGCCTACAGTGTGAGTGTGTGGCAGGATGAGTTTGAATACAGCCAGGCTTGCTGCGTGAGTGTGAGCGCAACCAGGCCTGCAGTTTGAGCCAAGGGAGAGAGTCAGGCCGGAGAGCTTGGACACAGACATGCGATGCCATAATGTCACTATTATGTGTTCCCATGGCAGCCCCAGGGCAGGAAATGGCATACCATAGCCTAGTTTGAACATGTGGGTGGAAATATTTCTGTGAACTCTTTTCAGAAGTCATGGTAGTTGATATTCCAGTCAGCCTGCCATTTAAGAGATGCTGTAGAATGATATCGGTACTCTGGGCCCAAGGTGGAAAGGGGATGTCTTTCATTAGAGGCCTTGGCGATATAAAAATATGCACCATTTTTCCTCTTGTAGAATATCTGGCTCGTTTCCTCAGAGGGGGCCCCATTCATGGTCCAACAGCCCAGCTTCTCAGCCCCTGGCCCCAGTGAGAACGTCCTGTTCAGGTTTCAACCTCCTGATTTAGCTTTTCACCGCCTCTGTTGATCCAGTTCAGTATCCTGGCCAAGTTCTTAGAGTGGCAGTGATTTAAGGAGAGACTGTAACCCATCTGAAAGGTTGCTGCAGTTGCAGGAACAGGGGAGAGGACAAGGCGTAAAAACCACACTGTGACAAAAGGAGTTCTTTATTCTGAACAACAGCTGAAGAAATGAGGGAGTGGTGTGCTGTGCTAACATTGCAGTAAATGACTGACTGATTTTTACCAGCATTTTATTTGTAAGCAAAGAACCACTGCATAAGTGATCTGTAACCAGGAGACCACTGCATGACAGTGAGAGTTGTCCTCCCTCGCTTTCCTCTGAGATAAGTCCAAATGTCCACCCATTCAGGGTATTAGCATATATATATTAATGAAGCAAAATATGTTCTCTCTCTGGTGGTGTTGGATAAGCAGACCCATACTTTCCTCCTCTCTCTCTCTCTCTCTCTCTCTCTCACTCACACACACGCCTTACAGAGACTCCCTGGAGAACCATTCTAAGTGAAGCATCTCAGTGAAAAACTATCAGTTGTTTTGCAAGTGCTGTTCACATGGCTTGCTACTAGAAAGGGTTTTAACCTCCAAGACCTCAGACTCCAGCTCTCACCCACACCCACCACATCATCAATCAGCCTTGATTTCCTTGGTATGGATGGGCTTCAGTCACTGAAGCAGAAATCTACTAGGGGGAAACACTCCAGAGGTCTGAGCTGTCCTGGGTTCCTTTCTAAACTCAGTTTGATCATGTCTAAACTGCCCTCAGCCCTTCTGGCCCAGAGAGTCGGCACCAGGTTAAAACAGGAATGTAGGATGTTTACAAGACAGGCTAAATTTGGTTCAGTAAAGCAACATATCGTCCCCTACCTCCCAGGCAACATGTGGAAAGCAGTTTCTGACTGAAGGGGTTCATTCATGAACAAAGGCTACCGCTTGTCCATCAGCAATAGTTCATTATGATTAAACATCACAGCTTATTGTTATTTTCCACTTTTTTATTTTTCCACATTTACACTATTAAACTTTCTTTCACATTTTCTTTGACAACCCCAATACAGTATTGTAGGACACAATACACAACAATCATTATCTGATCATTGACACATATCATTTTCCATTTTCAGTAAGATATTTCTTCAGCTGTATCCCAGAACTCACCAGTGACATTGCAGTGCTGTTTTATTGTGCAATTAATTTTCAATTACCAGTCTGGATCATTGAAACCTGGAATTGAGTCTCGTTGACAGTTTGTCATATACAATCTGCACACTTGGGATAATCTCCTCCTATCGCCTTTCATCATCTCATCCCAGCCTGTTTGATCATTGATGAGACACAACCCCCCCCCGATACAGTGGTCTCGCCATGCATCTCACCTTGCCTACAAGACATCTCAATGTCCAGCACTCCGAATACTGAACACAAGCAATATTGCATGCTAAAACCCCTCAATTAACCTACGTTTTAAATATATTGAATGGATTTAAATTAACAAATATTATTAAAAATGACAATAATCTATTTAATCACCAAATTTATCAAAATCAGGTCTTAAGATTAAATAATGTCATGAAATGAAAAACAGTAGGCTCAGTACTTACGGCCCCCTTTCCTTCGCCACAGTATTTAACCCCCCCCCCTTAAGTACCTTTCCCAGCAGGGATTGGGATTCTGGCCCTCATTGGGTCATGTAGAGGTAAGGTTTGAGGTGGGGGGGGGGGGTGTCTATTAGGTTTATACAAGTCACAGACATCACTCTCTTCCCCCGATTTTGAAATGATAGTGAAAACAACCGTAAACATAGCAATTTTTACTTTTGACAATTGATTCGCAAACAATTAGCAGTTTTTTTGACAGCTCCAGTAGTCGGAGGCATGAGGGTCATGCCGTTTCTTGTTTTTGTTATGAGCTGTTAGAAATAGCTGGTGTTGTTTGTTCACTCTCACTCTTGTTCCTATCGGGAATGAATAAAGAAGAAAGAGGGAGCAGTGTAAGAGTGCACGTAATGTTAGCGCGTACGTCACTTAACAACTCGTTGTCCAGTGCAGATCTGGTACACACTGCGCAGACCAAGCACAGCGGGAAGTGAAAGTCAGTAGTCAATTCCTACAATTCCAGTGAGTGCCTGCGGTTGTAGAATGTATCATATATAGACAACAGTATTTAGCTGCAATGTGTACGTAGCCGTTGATAGACATCCTCTTTGATAGAATCTATCTACTGGGCTTAGAAGAATCTCTGTCGCTCTCCTCTTCTGACCCACCTCCAAAATACATGTCAGCAAAGCCAAGTTTCTTTAGCCATGCTGATAAGTTGACAAATCCGTAAATTGCTATCCGTAATTTTGCTGTGTAATGCGTATTTGAGTGCGTAAGACTGTAGCAATGCAACTAGACTTCTTGTTGCGCATGGCCCTAAATAGTTGTTCAAAGCTTTCAATTAGACATGTCATATATGCTTGTGGAAAGCATATAATGCCCTCTATTGCTTACAATCGTTGTCAATCAAACCAGAACTAAATAAAAAGCATCACAGCAGTGTAATCGGGAAGCCTGGTGTAGGGACAACGGACTACATTTCCAGTCATTCCACAGGAAACCCAAGTGATGCTTACAACACTGCCCCAGCGTTACATCCGTAGTTACAGTGAGCCAATATTGTAGCTCGGAAACACGAGAAGGGGCACTAAAATAATAAAAACTCTGACAAAAACTGAAGCCACCCTCCCCCATTTTTCCATTCTTCGCTTTTGCGCCAGCTTTACAGCTGCAATAGTGTCTACAAAGGTGGATTGGATTATTTTGTTCCTTGAACACACATGCATACTAGTACAAATGTTAAACAATTTGTACAAAACACCATCAATTTTGACGCAGGATTGTTTAAAAGGCTAGCCGCTTGCGAAAACCTCAGCTTCTCCAGTTGCACTGCAGGGCAATAAAATAGGAGGGTGCTATTAATAGCCCAAAACACTTATGACCCTCATCTCGCCACAGCCACAGACTGTAAAAAGCATAAAATGCAACGTTTATACACGCTAAGAAAATCATGTTCAGATGTAGAAACACTAATATATTTTTTAAAACGTTGTACAAATAAAAATTATGCATTTTCCCTTGCTTAGAAGACACCAAATTTTTTTCTCAAAGATTTCTCAAAATATATCTCTAAATATGTTTATGAAACCAAATATTCTACCTGTACTTTGCCAAAGTACAGTCGGCATATCCACAGCAACGATCTATCGCACTTAAATATGTTGAAATACGGCTGAAATACGTTGCTGTTGTTATGTAAAAACACAGGTGCTTTTGTATGTTTAAATTTTTATTTATTTAAATACATTAGGCTACTTAGTTTATGCGTATTATGTATATACTGTATGTGACTATTCTGAAATAAATGTATTCTGTGGCAAATGTCTGAATGATACAGCCTCTTCTTAAATTTGAACTTTAAACTGGATGGATGGGTGTGCAGTGAATCTCTTAATTAAGTTAGTTAAATTCTTGCCTGTTTTCACTAGTGACAGACAAAGCTGTTTATCTCAAAAAATTCTAAATGATACAAATATGCTACAAATATTCATAGCTTTTATTATAGCAGAGAACTGCACTATTATAACTAAGAAGTCAGAATTCATATAAATCTAGTTTCTACTACTTAATTACAACAATTTAGTACAGAAAATGTAAAACGGGTACCTACATAAAATTTTCAGAATGTTTTCCTGATTACCTACAAAAGCTATGGAAGAAATATCTCCACCCAGAGCTTCCATATTCCAATTAATTTGTTGCCTTGAAAGCAGCCTTGACTGGTGGGGGAAGATGAAAGCTTGTTACACCAAACGATGCGAAGCTACAGCACTAATTTGTCATGCTACGTTTAAAAGCTTCAAAACTATATTTTAAAACTGAATATGACATTAACACACACAGATCGTGAAAGCCAAGACATTTTTCGAGTAAAATCAGATGAAACCGAATAACTCAAAATGCAAATTGCAAACTCGCCGCAAATTGGTGAAGTTCAAATTCCGTCTTTTTTCTTTTGTGGGCGTGGATGGGGGAGTGTTCCATAGACAGTTTTGACGTCACACAAGAAACGACCTGAAAATGGGACTGCAAAATTAAATTGTCTATTTCTCCAAACCTAAAGAAAATACAAATTTGATAGTTCCGTGGTGTTCCCGCAATGCCTCTATGTACCAATATCATACAAAACACCTGAAAGTAAGGTAAACCACCCTGTTACCCCTTTAAAGCCTAAAGGCATAACGATTTTTAAACCAAAGTTTTGTGAAATATAATCAAGCAGAACAGTTTATCAGCACATTGTGTATGACATGGCAGCAAGCTGCAATACATGTTTGGTAATTAGATAGGATAGGAGTTTCCAACGTTATTTACAATTGAACCTGCCCTGGACACAACCATAAATGTAGAGAATGCTGCATGCAGTCCAGCAACATTGTGGCTGACCATGTCAAACAGCCTCTAAGAAAAACCAATATGCTGACAGCATCTGCGTCAGTAGCTACGAACATCCACAAACCTTGTTGTGCAAGGTTTTTTCGAAAACCACTATTTATCGAAGTATGCCAACTGTGTATATCTGCGCAAAATCTCAACCAAGGCATGCCAGTATGCTGGGGTTTATGTCAACACAGTGCGCCCTAGAATACTGAATGTACATTTGAATGTATCTATCAGGGTGATATCAAGGTGAGCTGCAGTGGATGTCTACAGTTCTCAGTGAAACTACCTGGATGGATAGGTAGCACTCTGGGTATGTAGAAATATATCAAAATTACTTTTTTAGAATCTGGGTAATGGACATGATTTTCAGGACAGTAGGTACAGAGCCAGAGGATAACTGTTTATGATATCGACAATAGAAAGGTAGATTACAGGGAGACCGGCTAAGTGGTAGGCATAGGGTCTAGAGAACAGGAGTTGGGTTTGCAGCAGCTAATGAGCTTGGAGATTTGATCTGTGTCTTGAAGTTGAAGTTGAAGCTTGAGAGAACATTTTCAGGTCCAGAACCTGGGGAGGAGCTATGCGAGCTTTGTGGCTGCATGTTGATGGCAGCGATTTTATAATGGAAGACATTTTGGAATTTAGAACAGAGTTTATGGGTGTGGAGCAGAGCAGAATTCACAGGCGCTTAGGGTGAGTTTATTTATGACAGAAAATAAGGTCTTAGGATTTCCTTTCCCAGAGCTAATGAAGTCAGCATAGTAACTGCATCTAGCAGTGGCAAGGGCCTCTCTGTAAATTTTAAGATGGGGTATGGTAGATTGGGTATGAACCTTCAAGCCTGTTCTATTACTTAGATGCTCAAGTCACCGTCCAAGTGCTTTCAAGTGCTTTGTCTTCTTGCTTCTGTGACATGAAATATTACAACTTATTCTGCTCTGCTGTAGAACAGATCTGGGAAGAGACATTTCAGTTTATACAAAACAGGTCCGAAACAAACATATTATTCTCCCTAAACCATATTATTATGGGGGTGGGTAACCTCATTTCTGGTGGACTGTATCTGATTTAATGCCACCGTCTGCTTTTAATTATCTAAGTAGGCCAATCATTTACAAGACATTTTAGCTATATTCATTTCATGGATTACATCTGAAGACTGTTCTTGTGTCCCTATATTTGTTAGCCACAATTTCATAGTTTTTTATTAAACTATTCTCATTGCATACTACTAGCTAGCTTATGGGCAGACATGGCCTGTTGCTAGTTAACTGTACAAATCAACGACAATACCCGTGCAATACTTTGCTACTACTGAAGTCAATGAACCGTTAACTCCATCTGGACACATTTCACCACAGAAATGCTTTCTTTACAATGTGTCTGTATCTGCTGAGACTCGCTTTGTACGGCTGAGGGAATGCACTAATATGCAATATTACAACATGCAGTTTCTCCTCTATTTGCAAGGAACAAAGAAACAAACTGGCCATTATATATTTTTTAGTTTGCACTGAGAGGTCAGTGGCTGGAGTAGGTTAAAGTTAAAACACAGTGATGTAGAACATCAACAGTTCCACTGGAAAACACTGGCAGTAATGTTTTTGATGTTATAATAGGAAAGCAGCTTAAGAGTACAAATATTCTGGCACAACAGGTTTTCAGGGACACAATGAAGCAATTTCATATTAGTTTTATTTTGTTTAATAATACTTACTTGCTTTTTCTCCTTTTCTCCCAAATTGGAATACCCAATCATGTTAAAAAGTTGCTGCTACCAAAATTCAGAAGAATGAAGAAAAGTCTCTTCTGCAAAATATGTGATGATAAGTCACTGCTTCACAATCGGCAGAAATAAGAAGTCCCCAGAGAAAATTGGTGGTGGTGGTGATGGTGGGGGGGTTCTTGTCCTTAAGAGGATGAGCCACCCCATGGCCCCTTCTAATACCAGATAAGATTTTACATGACCTTAAAGCCACCCATCCAATCCCACACACACACACCTCACAGGGCACTCCCCCCTCCCTTACCTCACTGAACCCCACCCACTTATGTAGTTCAGCATTTTCAGCCTTGAATTCCAGGCTAATTCACTCCATGTGGTTCATAAGGTCTCATAAGGATTTATATCTGACAGGTGTTTCCCAGTGATATGTGACCACACATCTGGAAAAGGATGAGAGGGAACCTTGTTAACGATGTTCACATCATCCCAAGAAGCAGGCTAAGCCAAACAGCGAGAGATGGACACAAGGTATGGGCCTTAGCCAAAAAGACTGACAGCTCAGCTCTCTAAAATGACTGTAGGGAGATGGCAAGGCGGTTAGGGGTGGCAGTGTAGTATAATGGTTAAGGAACTGGCCTTGTAACCAAAAGGTTGCAGGTTTGATTCCCAGGTAGGACACTGCCATTGTACCCTTGAGCAAGGTACTTAACCTGACTCGCTTCAGTATATATCCAGCTGTATAAATGGATAATATGTAAAAAATGCTAAAAAGTGTAAGTCTGCTAAATGCATGTAATGTAATGTAATGTGGTTAACATCTCATATTGCAATGACTACATCAAATTGTGTGAGTTAGCAAGTTGAATTCTGTACCCTGAGGCTCAAGGTGCTTGTGTCATGGGTAAGATTGTCCTCCTTTGACCTAGCTCAACACAGCAACTTGGGTTTCCCGAGAGGTTTTCCATCCATGAACTAACCATACGTAACCGCTGCTTAGCAATAGCAATCTGGAGAGACAAGGCTAAATTTCCATTTCGAAGACAGCACCATTGCACATAGGCTGTGTCCTGAAAATTCGCTGACATTTTCCTTTAATAACAACACATGACTTGGCCTCCCACGCAAGGGTGGGACGTCTTATGACACTTCCACAGTATGGTTGGAAAATAGTATGGAGGTTATTTTTTTTGCATACTGCACATCACATACTAAACTGTACACATTAAACAGCACACATCTGCCAGTGCACAGGAGACAGTAGATATGGCTCTGATTTGGACACAGCCTTAGTCTCATGATAAACTTTCACCAGGTGAACAACTATACTAAGTGTAATGGCAGGTGTCGACACTGACGAAAGTACACAATAACTTAATTCACAAACTCAATTCCATTATTTTGTCTGACATTTATTTCAGTCACTGATTGCATAAAGTCTCATTCTGCTAAAATGCAATGACAGAATAATGTTAGGAATAATGTTCCCAACTTGCCTCTGTATTTCTGGCTTTTGTCCCTTATAATGGAATTCTGCAAATATACAGTAAACCACAGGATGGGTCTGTGGCTAGAGTAGCCTCAATATTCACCTAACTGTCTATCCCTGGCCAGACAACTGGCCATATTTTAAAACTTCCAAAATCATGCAAACATTAGCTACTGTGGAAACTACTTACAGATAAAATATTTAAGTAGATAACTGCTTACTAAATCACCATCAAACTATGCTATTTTAACAGATTGCTATACAGCTCGCCGTAGTGCACACAAGCATGCACAACAAATCTTTTATTCAGAGTAGACTGAACATACATTATCTGTAATGTACAACATTTTAATATTATTTAATTTGATACTTTATATTTTGATATTATTTATATTGTTGTTTTTGGAAATTAGTTTAGTTGATGCTTTTTGATATTAGTTTGCTTGGTACTTTTAAGTTTTATTTGTTCATACAAGTTTGTGGTCTTCTAAAAATGGCTGAGCTAGCTGGAGTGTTCTGCCCCTTGACCTGAGTCATTCACAGTGCAGCTTGTCTGTCAGCTTGTTAAACAGCTCTAATATGGTGGCATCTATGCTCCATTTGTTGCTGTTCTAATGGACACAGGCAGTTGAGTCTCTTGGCACTGAGTCAATGCCAAGGTTGCCTATTGAAGACTCATTCAGTCAGGGACCTCGTTACTATGAGGCTGGGAGAGGGAGAAAGAGAGCATGTGTGTGTGTGCATGTGACTGAGTGACTGTATGACTGTCTGTGTGTGCATGTGTAAGAGTGTGTGCACTAATGTTATTATTGTTAACTGAAACTAAAAAGACAACTATTTTTTTTACCCCATAAACTGAAATAAAAATGTAAACAAGACTGAAGGCCGAAAATAAAACTATATTGTGTCGTTCCAAAAATAACAAAAATGTTGTGTTTAATTATTTTTAGCTTTTGTATGTATGTATGAGATTATATATTGACATGAAAGAAATTATCCTTTCTCTGTTGATCGTGATAATGTCGTGAAATGGTGATAATACAAGGCCATTAACCACACACCATTATGGCTAGCATTAAATGGTAAAATGCGAGAAAATGTTTTAAGTCCTGTTTGGGAGTCATTCGAGTATAATGTGTTGGTTGACACACACCTCGAAGAGGCAATCGCAAGCAGGAAGACAATCTTCAAGGAGAGGAGCTTTAGACTGAGTCCTGCCAGGGGCTCGAAAAGCGGCTCAGTGAGGGCATTTAAGACCGGCTGTAAGTACCAAGAAGGGATTGAGTTAGATGTAGGTGGCCGAAGCCACCTGGTTCCTTGGAGAAACTGGCTGGCGAGAGGGTGAGATCCCATCATCAGGCCCTTGATGCGCTCATGGCCGTCCGAGATGGCTGCCAAATATCCCCTTAGCGTGGACTCCGCTAGCCCCTCTTGAAAGAGGGACTGGAGGAACGGCAAGATGACAGAAATGTCACACAAGATTGGGTTAGACTCGTTGCTGCTTGCACTGCTTGCTCGAAGCCCTGTGGCCACTCCATCCAGGTCAGAACCATAAGCAGGAGAGGGAAGGGTGATGCCGGTGCTTTTTAGCTCACTTTCTGGCCAGGGACCCCTGTTGCTGCGATTCCTCATCATGCTCCTTGAAAGCCGATTGCCCAGGTGGGATGTCCTCGCCAGATGAGCCACCATCTCCCGGATTCTGCACAACTTCCAACATATTCAGCATTGAAATGTGCCCAACACCAAGCCAAGGGCCCGAATTAGTAGCACTGAAGGGCCACGAGGGCGTGAGGAAGCTTCAGGTAACGTATGTCCTCACGGGCACAGAGGCTATTTTCAGCTTTTTTTTGTTTGTTGTTGTCACAACCAACAGAAAATGCGATCTAATACCCTAATATGTGCTATTATAGCCAGAAAGGTATCAGTCTTAAAACAGATTTCCGAGAAGAAAACGGCAGCAAACTGCCTAACAACAATGGTAACAAACTCTACCGGTTAACAAAGGACAGCAATAAACCGCTAAATGCGTTGGTGGGGAGAGGGAAAGCCCTGGGTAGCGTACTCCTTCTCAGGAAGTAGAGGCACTGGTCAGCGGTGGGAGAGAAGAAAAGCCGCGATTCCGCGGGTCCAGTGAGAACAAAGAAAAAAACACGCTCAAACTCGAGGAGGCAAAAAGAGGATGTGGCGTTATGTGATTCCGCTTCATGGTGGTGGTTAATTTGCTATCCAGGAGCTCATTTCACGAAAGTTGCGACGTGCGAGTGTTTCACATAGAAATCGCAATTGCAAGCCATGAACGCATGTCACGTTCATGTAGGCAATCTGTAAATCTGCAATCGTTCTCATCCCCCTACCTCGTTTTTTGTATCGAATTGTCAATTATCCCAAAACGCAAACTAAAGGTGGCACTGGATTACAGGGTACTTTACTGTCTGTAAAATATTCAAAATACTTTTAATAACCAAAATTATGTTACAATTCATAGTGTCTGACTTTAATCCAACATGATAATATAAAAATATCATATTAAAACTATGTTAATGGCCAAAGCACAATTCACATTTGCCCTTCAGGAAAAAATGTTATCAGCATCATCTGCTGAATGCTGAACATTAAGGATACATAGCAAGATTGTATCTCCCTTTTTTCTGTGTGGGCTGGCCACAGGTGTAGCCAAGGTTACAAGTGGTATCTTGGGGAGGACGGTGGGGTGTGTTGAAAAACCTTCACCTTGCGGTCAGCTCTTCTAAACACAGAAGTGTGTTCGTTCTCAGTCGATGCCCTGCCACTCTTCTACTACCCAGAAGTATGCAAAACTGCCTTTCGTTTCGAGTACAATTTGCATGTTCAGTATACAATGTACCTGACATTGCGGTTTGCGTCCAGACATTAATTCATATGTAACCATTAATTAAGATGTAATCAGCAACATTAGATTAAAACACAAAGATCCATTTCCGGGGCACGGAGTAGAGGAGTGGTAGTGGAGGAGGAAAGGTTGCATTTCTCGACTATTGGGATGCACCCTAGATTCCTTGTAAATATCTCCTTCCAACTTTTCCTTGACCCCCATGCCGTTTTCTGGCAAGGCCATTTTTTTTTACTATTCAAATGCAGCCTCTGCCTCCGTCTCCGCACAATCAAAGGAAACGCCAACCTGTAGTCGTCGCAATTTTATTTGCGATTTCCCAGGGATGCGCATGCAATGCATTTTCGTTAAACACGTTGTGACAAGAAATCGCGATCTGCGAGTGAAAATCCTCGCAAATCGCTTTCGTGAAATGAGCCCCAGTCTCCTAGCAGCTCACCCTCTAGGAGAGGATAACTCATACGTTGGCGTGTTGACTGGTATGAAATAGAACAAAACTATAATAACCTTGGTGTGTGTGTGTGTGATCTTATATGCTTGATTGTGTCTGTGTGACTGTTTGAGAGTGTGTGTGCTTGAATATGAGTGTGCAAGTTTATATGTGAGAGTGCATGTTTGCCTGTCAACATGCCTCACTCTCCTTAATCATTACACACATTTTCACCTTTTCTCTCTGGAGTATTTCGGAATATTTGTCCTCTGTGCCAGGCTTGATCTCTGTGGATGTGTTTGAATTGTACTTGTAATGAAACAATAACAGCCCTGACCCCCCAATCACCAGGGACTTAAATGTGATTGCAGAAATACACAGACAAGAGTCAGAAAGCCACACAGCTGGAGATAGGGCTGAGCTACACAAATAAAACAATGGCAGATGTTTTATTTACAAAGCAGATGGGCTCAGATGTGGGAATCCAGAAACAGGCCTGCTCTGTTAGTCCATAACACAGTTGCCAAGCAGCATTCATAGCACAGCAGTGGATTAGACTGAAGCTCATTTTGATTTGGCACGCCACTGACACTCTTAGCAGGTGTCTCATAACCGTGATACTTCAGCGCGCAAGCAAACTGCTTCAACTCACATATGCACAACTTAAGCTCACAAATACAATCACAGTCAGCTCAAAAACATGCTGCTTCAAATGTGCTACCTCTGAGAATACTGAATTGTGACATTTTGGCTCCTTCAGTTCTTTAATTCATAATTGTCTTTCAACTCAATTTAAATAATTTGATCATTTTGGATCATCTTTTATTTTTCTGTTTTGGTCACTTTCAAACTTTTCGAACTTTGCCTGAACTAGTCAAAACTATTCTTCGACTTTACAGCCACTTATTAACATTAAAATATGTTCAAAATGGAATAATTTTAATTATTTAACTTCAGCTGGCTATTGTATATTTAATTACTATAAATTTGTCTTGCAGTCATACAAACGTGTAGTGAAGGCCTAACAATCTCAAATGTTACAGATAGATGAATGAATAACATTCAAACAATTAATTTCTTTTGATGAACACATTTCAAATATCTGAAGTACCCTTTACCATTCTCATTAAGTTCTCAGTGCACCCTCTTTCTTGTCAGACCACTCCTTATTCCTGTTACCCGAATCTCACTTATTTGCTGTCAATCATGCTTTTTAAAGATCAGGATAACTAATCTATACAAAGAGAGTGACTAATTCACTTCTCAAAGAAATGTCAGCTGTGATTACAGCTGACGTTTGTCAGTGTCATTCAGACCAGAATATGCAGGGTCTCTCATCTGCAATAAATCCACCATTAAAACAGTAATACAAGACAAAGTAGGCAGGCAGAGGCAAGAGACAAACTACACACATGCATGCATACAGACACACACACATGTATACCCATAAGCACACAAACACACATATATAAACAATGCAGAGACACATAAACACATGCACCAAATCATAAATTCTGTCTTAGTCATGTTCCTACATTGCAGAGTGCTGACATCATTGTTCAGAACGCTTCTCTCTGATTTCATATCTGAGAGACAACACAACTCTCATCCCAAACAACTCAGGCCAAATATGACATCAAGTACTCAATATGTCACTAGGAACACTTGCCATTTCAATTGTAATTTTATTGATGAAAAAAAAGAAACAGTACTTGGAATGGGTGGATTTCTTTATCTAGCATCATAGGAAATGTCTCTGTTCTGCTTTTATTTCTATGTATATAAATAATGAACTGCCCAAATTTTTTAAATTGTTTCAATTATTTTGGGGTGCAATCGATTAATTGACCTTTGAATGACTGTGATAATCTGAATCATAAGCACTAAACTGTCTTTAGTCAAAGATGTGACTAAACCTTGTCTAACCCAAACTCCTCAATAGCACAATTCCACCTGAAACTCATTGTAATCTTAACACTGGAATGTATGTCTCTCTACTGTTGAAACGGAAACATTCCAATGTTTTACATCCTATGAACAGGGGCACCTTATGGGGGGAAAAGTTAGGATTCCAAGGGCCCTCAAAAATTATGTTCTGTAATTGTGCAGGGATGGGGTGGTGGGGCCCAATGTGGGATCTTTTCATAGGGCCAATAAGCCCTGGCTGCACCCTGCTCATGAAGGTCCACGGCCAAGGAAAACACTGCGGGGATAGATGTTCTGTCCTTGAGAGCAACTATTTCATAAATATTCAAGAACAGTTATAGCATAGTAAACCTCTGCTATCCACCAGCACATCCTACACATAGAAAACTGAGAGGATGTAAGAAATCAATTAGCACAACTATAGAATCTGTGGTTGAATTACTGATGCACAGGTTGTTCATCAGTGTCCTATGTAAGGAGGATATGCAATGTTTGTGTGGTCAAGGTCAACTGAGATCACTTGGCCAGATTATCAGTCAATAATAAATGAATGCCAAAATCAATTATATGAATCTACATAATATTATTATTCATGCCTTTGATAATAAAGTGAATGTATTTGTCCCTTGAGCATGTGTTACACCTTTCATTCCATCTGCATGCATCACAATTTTTATATTATGGTAGCAGCTTGAGTTGTTGAGTACAAAGTTTCCTTTGTATAAATCATTTTTTGAAAGTGTACATGTATTAATAATGCATATTCTTTGAGTGTGTCCATGCTAGCTTATAGTGCCTTCTATGTTTGTGACAGACATATATTTTCTTGATTTTGCTATATACTCCACAATTTTAGATTTGTAATTAAGATTCTCAGCTTTTATTAAAGGGTATTTTCATACATTTTGGTTTCACCATGTAGAAGTTACAGCAATTTTTATACATAGCCCCCCTTTTCAGGGCACCATAATGTTTGGGGCATATTATGTAAATGAAAGTAGTCATGTTTAGTACTTTGCATGCAATCACTGCTTGAAGTCTGTGACCCATAGACATCACCCGGTGCTGATTATCTTCTCTGGTGATGCTCTGCCAGGCCTGTACTGCAGCCATCTTCAGCTCCTGCTTGTTTTGGTGGCTAGATGCCTTCAGTTTTTGGCTTTGAAAAACTCCTTTGTTACTTTAGCAGTATGTCCAATGTGTTTGGAGGCATTTGCTTGAACTTGAAACTTGAGCTATCAGCAGTTACATCAGCAATGAAGACAAGTGATCATGGAATGATGCCATTTTTCAGCTGGCCAATGAAGATAAAATGATGTAATCATCGCCACATAAAAAACAATATATATATGAATGTCAAAAACAAAACTCATTTGCAAGTGCTGACAACATCAACAAATCGAGAAGAACTAAACCAATTAATATAATGGTTTCTAGTGGTGGAGAATCAAATGCGATGGGAATGGGAATCAGAACAAGTCACCCACAAAGGTCATGACCACTAATAGCTTAAACCCCAAAAGGGTAGAAAAGAAAAGGAATAATCCTAGTAGCTAAAACAGCCAAATAAAATAGGGGGAACTCGAAACACAAGTAAGAACACAAAACTAAGTTTCCCGAGCTCAATACTAGAGCTAACACGGGAAACTAGAAAAGAAAAGAACACCTTCGGCACGTAACACTAACACGGCCAGAAGAAGGTGAAACAAAAGTGAAACCAGCAAAGAAAAACTGTCTCAGTGAGAATAGCACAGACAAAATAGCACCGTGAAGCTAACAGGAGGAAATAATCCTATACCTGAATAATAAAGCTAAGAAGCAAGTCCCTCGTGAACATAAAACAAGTTTAATATCACGAGGTCGCTTGTACCTGGCTATACCTGGCTCAATGTAATACAGAATGACAAAGAAGCACCGGGGAAGCGGAAGTGAGGAATTTAAATACCCCGCAGGTAGTAGCACAGGTGAAATGAATCATAAGCGAGGTGAAGCAAACCTCGGAACGGAATGTGGAAAAAATCCGATAGATTCTCAATCAGGGAAAAAGGACAAGAACCGCAGCAGAAAAGAAAAAAATAACCCATGAACCATGACAAATAAGGCACAATCCTACAAAATCCAAAATGTACTTCAAAGTGTAGGAACACTGGGGTTTGGATCTTGGGCAAAAAACTCACAGGACATGAACGTGAAAATTCCAAGGTAGAAGCAAAAAAGAGAAAGTTTTTTTTACTTGAAATTCAAATAATTTATTTACCACCAGAGCACAACATAAAGTGACGTGCTAAAATACATAATGAGTCAACGACATGAACAAGGACAACAAAAACAATGGCAACACTGACGATGATAACAACAGCCACAACAATGACAACACCAGGGACTGCACTGTGATGTTTCTGTCTGATTGTCTCTGGAGGAGAAGTTAGTCCTCCTGGAGCAACAGTTGCCTGGGGGAACAGTCATATACAAGCCCTAAATATCACAAGAACACTCCAAGTGTACTAAGGTAAAATAGCTAAAAAGAAATGTTACACACAAAAGAAAAAACTATCAGTGCAGTCATTTGTATGAATGGATTTTGTTCCTAATGAGGACAGGAGGCGTGTTCAGGGGAAGTCTGTGGCTACCCTAAGGCTTGTGTCCAAGGCAACTGCAGCACTGCAGCACTTCTGGTTCCCAATGCTAACAGGTTGTGACCCCTGAGGTGACCTCTCTTACAGTGCCACTGGACAGGACAGCATCCGACTGAAAACTTAGCCTCCGGTCACTAGGTTGCAAGTGCTGTCACTTAACTGTATGCCACTTTCTGTCCCTGTATAGGTGGCAAGTGCATTTCCTTTCCCTAGCTTGTTTAAATTATGACCTCACATCCCGTACCTGCACTAAGGGAGGAGTGTTACATACAGCACTGATCTCGCCCACGGTCCTGGTCTCGGCATTGATCTCACCGATGACTGAAGAAAGGCATCAGAATTTGAATTCCCCTATGATCCATTTTACTTAAAGCTACAGTATTTAATGTTGTGTGGAACTGGCTGGTAAAGCTTAGAACAAGCTGAGCCTGTGTGTAGACACTCTGGTGACGTGCACAAGTCAGTGAACCCAAGATGTGAGCGACCCTCTGCGTGACTCCCAGTAGCTAGATGAGCAGGTCCCAATATATGTGTGCATGCTTGCGTGTGTGTGTGTGTGTGTGTTTATGTGTGGGTGTCAACATTTGAACATCTTCAGCTGCATGTCTATTATTTACTTCAGTATTTATGGGTGTATCTCTAAATGTCTGTGCGTGTTTCCTTTGTGCTGCAGCTACCTTTGCCAACAGAGAACATGAAAACATATTTATGCCAGATAATGCGTGATGTTACTCTTCTTTGTAGGTAACATCGGTGCTACTTTAAACATTAAGCCAAAAGAAGAGGTCCACCCATCACTGTGAGAATGCAGGTAACTTGAGACCAGCAACAGCCTTCCAGTTATCCCACATGCAAATTTCAATTAAAACAATTCAAACAAAACACAGGATTCTGTTGGAAAAAAAAAATTTCTAATAACACTAGATCTGAAATATAATTATCAGCAAAAATAAAATTACAATTGCTTGAAAGACGCAAAAGTAATAACAAGAAATTGGCTTGGTAGGATTTCTGATTTTGGATCTATGACCAACTTCTCACTTCACATGTTGACACTTTAAATATTCTTCCAGTGTTTATCATTGTAAGTCTACTTGTGTCCGGTCTATGCGTGAGGTGGGTGTGTCAATTGGGCCATCTGTACACAGCCAGCAGGTACTGCTGAAAAATGTGTGTGTGTGTGTGTACATGCGTGTGTATGGGAGCTTGTATGTGTTCCTAGCTGCATTTGCAGGACTTTACGATCATGTTGGACAGCTGCTCGATCTTGGGGCTCTTGCCAATGTAGTAGAGGATGGTGAGGGGCTCCAGGTCCTGAGATACGCAGCAGGGTGAGGCGGATGCTTCAGGGTTTATGGTGTTGTACAGGCCCAGCACCTGAGAAGGACATGACAGAAAAATACATTTCACACTGTAGATGCACACACAAGGTCCCACACACTTTTTATAATCAGTTACAGTTACTAGGTCTCTGCTCAGAATACTGGTACTCCATCACCTCTTGATGATCCACATGTTGATACACTGATTGCTGTATTAATAAATTAATACAATTAATAACAAATTAATTTCCATAGGTGTCAACCCCTGGAGAGAGCTGCCCTTATTTTCACACCAGCAAAACTGTATAAATTCACCAAAAACCGCATGAGGGTCATTCTACAGAAACGGTGGCAATGGGAATTGCAACATGTCTTGAAATGTACTTCATTTTACTCAAAACTTAACCTCTTACCTTTAACAATCCACAAAAATGAAAGCTTAATGTATTAGAATTATTTTTATACATTCACTCAAAGAATGCTTGTGCCTTCTTTTTGTTATTGGTGTTACTCATACGAAAAACAACATTAAAAGCTTATCAGAATATTATTTCTTTATTCAATCTACCCAGAAATGTAGGTTGATAATAAAATATATATTTTTAATTATTTATTTATTTATTATAATCAGGTATGTGTAAAGTTATATTGTGTTCTTAATTTACGCCATCATGTTTTTGCTATAATATCAACAATAACTGAATGACAGTCATCAAAATAAAATGATACTATCCTTAAAATGTCGACTCATGAATAAAGCAACAATCAACAATCAACAATTATTATAAAGTAAAAAACTACACCTTTAATATCATATCACCGAACAAACAAACTCCAACTCAATGAGATTATTACATTTCATCTGACCGATGTGCCATTTTCTTTATTTAACTAATTTACAGTACTGGGAGATTCATATAATTTGTGTAATAACATTACAAAATTTTACCAAACCACATTAAGAGCAAAGAGGAGCACATTAAAGAGCACATTCAAGACCAAGAACGATTGTCTGAACATTGTCATGAACATCACCATTTTCATAGAAACAAATAAAACATGTAGCCTAGTTCATCCTGTTTGAGCCAGCTAGTTTTCTGCCAGACATCTGTATGGCATATATCGGACTCTGTTGGCTACTACAATGGTGGGCACGCTGGCTGTAAAACATACTCATTAGAACACAAGTAAACAAACATTTTCTTTACATCAACTTTAGCCTTCCTGCCATAGGCATAGTTTTTAGTAGGGACGCTAGGGACATGTCCCTACCAATGTCACGAAAACAAGAATTGTCCCTACCAAAAATTGCAGAGTGAAAACTGTAGTTATAGGCATAGTATAATTCAAAAACTCATTGCGGTCTTCCGAAAGTGCAGATCTGGTTGACAGCAGCATCAATAACTAATAAATAATATTAGCAAGCTATCCTAGTATCTGCCATAGCCAATCAACAACCTGGACTGACTAGACTTTCCCTCCCTCGCCTCTTTCCAAGTGAGTGCCACGAGCTGTCAGTCACAGCAGTGTTCATCAGCGACACAGCGACAGGCAGCGCAGCTAAATCACTACTAGTTAACTTTTCTCTCTACCTCAGCTAACGTTAGCTTTAGTAATCTGTTTTGGGATGTAGATTAAACTACCGTTATGCTACAATTTCCTTTATCTTACGAGACAGATCTGATTGCGCAACTGTGACATCTTGAAATATATTGAGTAATTGTAGGCTACAGGTTGTATCTTATTGAATGTTGAAATTAGTATCAGTATTATGATATACAGTATAGAATAAATCTTGATCTTATTTACATTATTAGCTACATTAACTACTTAAATCAATCTCTTATTTATTGTATTATTACATTAACTAGCCTACTACAGTCACACATTTTCGTCATTAATACAGTTGTCAGTTTACGAAGACAGCAACCTCTTTCCCACCTTTAAGGTAAAATTCTGAATGTAGCCGCTTACTACTGTTTATTAATGATGTATATATGTTTGTGATGCATACCGTAAATATGGATGCATTACCATGTTTAAGTGTTACATTATTGGTCGTAATGCGATCGAGCGCGCAAACTTTAGTTAGCTAATCTTAGCTAGCGAGCTAACAACTCTAATGACGTTAGATAGCACAACTGCTAATGTTAGTCATAACACGATCAAATTTGTTTTCAATTTATATGCAGCAAGTGCACATGTAGGCCAAATGCATGATCAGTTGAGGTTAATTAAAGAAACAGTCATCGGGATCATCTGATGCTCTCTTTGTAGAGCAACAATATTTTCTCTCAAATTAGTTCTAACTTTTTGCAGCTCGCGCACTGCGTGCCCTCATATACAGTCCCTACCAAAACTGGAAACAAATCTACGCCCCTGCTTCCACAACTGGTATTTCACTTGTAGTCACACATGCAGCGGACCCTCCACATATCTCCAGATCTTCTGGTCAACCTGAACTGACCGTTTGTTCACAGGAACTGGCTCTGGCATGAAACACATGATCTGGTCATCCCCATACCAGTTTACATCTTCTTTTGGGCTTGACAAGAAAAACCACATCACTGCCCGCTATGGTGAGTCTCAATGACATCAGGTCGATGTTGTTATTGTGGAGCAGAAGGGATATTTTCTGTAGGTGGCACAGCTCCTACAATGATTTATTTAAGACTGTAACATGGGCAATCCTACACGCCCTCTGCTGCCTGGCAGAAACAACTAATGTCTCTGTATTTGAGGATGCCAGGTATGATGCTCACGGTCCCCTTTATTTCCACAAGAGGTACCTCCAGCATTTTCTGTGCCCTAGTCTCAACATCTTCCTTGCTTACATAGAACAGTTTCATTTGCGTTCCAGAGTCCTTTACCTCCTGGAAGAAAGAGAGTGCATCTGGGATATCCCTTCCCCAAGGGACCAAGGTGTCGGCTGACCTCTTTAATGCACCCCCAACCTCTTTAATGCACCCTTCCCATGGCTTGCCTCGAAGAAGTTCCATGTGGTTTTGGGGAAGCCCTTCTGGTGATGTTCTGAGCAAATTATGTAGAAATTGCCCTTTTGCTTGTATTTGGTTGCAGGGCCGTCGCTGAAGAAATGAAGGTCGTCAGGCCACTGATTTTTAACTTTCTCCAGGATGAGGTCAACATAGAGAACATCAGTGTGGAGGGTCACTTGTTGATGTGACCCCCCCCCAAAGTGCACAGACTGGATTTCATTTCCATACTTGCAAGTGTAGTTTTCGCTGAAATCTATGTGTATAAGGCAGTCCTTGGAGGTCAGGTTCTCTTTTATATTTCTGTAAGCATTGTACTGCCACCGGATGTTGAAGATGTGTCTGCCAAACTTGAAGAGCCTATCTTGAAACTGGATAGCAAGCTCATCCTCTGTTATTCGCACATTTCTCTTGACAGTGATTGTGCTTGACTCTTCACCTGGTTTGGAATGGTCAATCTTCTTTCGACACCACTGGGTTAAATTTACCACACCATTTGATGGTGATTTGGTGAGGGGATACGTGGTGAGTTTACATTCTTGGCATTCACCATACGCACATGACTTTGCAACGTTGTTGCAGACAGTGCTGTCAGCCATTTAATCCAGGTGTTTTGACTCTGAGAGCACAAGTCTGCATAAACTGCAGATTATCATGAGACTTATCTGTTCTCCATGCTCAGCAACAAATTTGTTGTGGAGGTTAAGCAAAGAGTCACAGAGTAACCTCCTCTGTTTCTTCACCTTCTGGATTGTGTTTTTTTTCCTGTGGTCAGTCTGCTGACATCATCTCTTAGGTAGTACTGTCTCACAGTCTTCCTCTTGTTTGTGGTGGTTTCTCGAGAGCTGATCTTTGGTTTTCTCCAAGCTTTGTATAAGAAGCTAATGTTCTTCTGGCACAGCAGCTGGAATTTGTATTTTCTGATCAGCTATCCCGTCAGTATGTTTGCAAAGTCCTGTTTTGATTTTGTTTTATTGGCTGCTTTGTACTATTCACTTAAATCTCCCACAAGAGCAAAGTGGAATTTTAGAGCTTTCTTGACTGGAGAGTGGACTGTAGAACCTTGGAGGATCGCTTTTGTCTTTGTTCCTGGGCTTTCGGAATTTGCAACGCTACCCCATAAACGGGACAAACGCTTCTTGTACCTGTTGCATTGTTGTTTGCTTTGCTCAAGTTTATCTTGCAACTTTAGAATTTTCCTCTGCCTCCTTTGTGCATCTCTCCTGCGTGTTCTCCTCCCTTGTTGAAGTTGTCTGTCAAATACATTGGTGCAATATGTCAGAATAGTAAACCAATCATAAGTTAGGAAGATGCTTTTTTCCATTTCCATTGCTGCGTGCAGCTTATTTTTTTTATTCAAAGCTACACTGTGTACTATGCACACTATGCTTAAATAAATCCTTGTACTGTGACATATATTTTACTCCTGATATCTGAATTCCAGGTTTGTTTGAATACACTTGTAATTTCCTATAGACATAATGGGTTTCATTCACTAACAGTGTATACGCATAAGATTTTCAAGTGTCTATTTTGGTTATCTTTTGATTTTGAATCTCTGTTAAGCAACTCTAAGAAGCCCTTATATGGGCATTCTGTATTATGCTAATTAGAAATTACCTGCACACGCAAACAACTTTACAATAATAGTGAATGAGCCCCAATATCTTCAGTTCTGCCTTGAGATGCTGGTGAACTCCCTGGAAATGATGGGGGGGGGGGGGGGTCAAGACTGTCACTCCTGCTCTCATTTGTTGCCTGTGTCTTGCCTGGTTGACTCGCCACGCCATGCGCTGACCTCTCTTTGTCCTTTCACTGAAATCATTGGCATAACCCTGTTGGCTTTTTACTAAGTACTCGGCTCTACGTGTAGGGTCAGCATCCCTGCACTGTCTGTAAGCCTCTGCTTCTCAGCTGCACTCAATTTCGCCATACCTGACAAAAGGCACAATAACAATAGGAAGTTATGAAAATTAAACAATATGTGCTATTTTGTTTTAATTACTTCTGTTGAAGCTTTTATAAAAGCTCATTTACACAAGAATGTCAGTGGTATTACTGATTGTCATTGTTGTTACCAGAAGGAGTAGTAACACCAATGACAATTTGCAGAACAAATGTTTTTTTACCCAATGGATGATGCAGTACCTCAAACCACATGTCTCCAATCATATTAAAATCATTCAAATATCTAATTGAATCCATTTCTATTATCTATTTCTAATTCCCCTTCATATGAAATGACTAACACCAATGACATATTTAAAAGCCTTGTGTAGAATTAACACATAAATCATCACATAAATTTATAACAAATGAAGAAAGACAGGAGACTCACCATGTGCATATGTTGATTACACTTCCTCCAATGACCTCTTGAACCAGAAATTACTTCTAAAAGTAATTACATTTTTTTCAAAATAAAAGTTTTGTGAGGCAGTAACACCAATGACATGACATGGGGTGACCACTATTACCATTCTATTATTTATAATATTTAGTCGGTATTTCAGCTTTTTAAGTTTTCCATTCCATAAATGTGACATTTGTGTTTACTTGATGACATTTAAAGTAGGAGAAAACTTATTTTTTTAACTCAAAATATGGCACTAAACTTCGATACATGGTCAGAGTGACAAGCAAATTGCTTGCACTTGGTATTTTACATAAATGATAAAAAAAACAAGAATTGCTCAATAAATGACTCAAATATGTTTTATTATTATAAGAACAGTGTATATTTATCAAAAATATTACATGTTATCATTAAGTCCATTTAAAATATGTTGCTCACTGCAAAGGTGAGAGACAGGAATGCCACTGTTTCTGTAGAATTACACATACAACATTATCTATGTATTATCTATTAAAATCACTAGCCACCACAGTTATTTGTCTGATTCAAGTTTATTTAATATATTCCTGTATTTAACTTTTCACATAATAATGACTGTGTAGGCCTACGTAATTTCAACAAGGTGCTCATTTTAAAACAGTTAAACAGTCAAAGACACCCCACATGACTGACCCCACACACTTACAACCCCAGTTCAGGAGCGATAGATAGATACCACAATTTCTTAAAATATGCATGAGCATGAGTCGTGTTGCATGAGCTTGTGGCACTTTTTATGCAGTTTTGCTATCTTACTAGCCTACATAACAACTTTGACAGCCTAATTAGGCTACGTTAGTATTAATGTACATACGGCCATCGACGATAGTTGAAACATGGTTGAGACATCGTGATGTCTGTTTACATAACAGTGCACTTTTTAAACATGTAGGCTATCAAAATGAACAGTTGGTATTATATTTGTATGTAAAATGATGTATTTAATTAGTCACTGTCACAGTTGTTTCCCATATTGTTTCACTTGTTCAAAAAAAATACAAATAAATAAATAAAGGCTTTGTGAAGAATTCACGTTGGCAAACTGGAGCGAGAAACTGCGTGCGTCCTAAAACAGATGTCTATTAGCTAAAAAAGTTATTGCTTAATTAAACACTCATGTAAATGATTAACACATTTTGAGTCGCTAGGCTATGTGTCATAAAACTACAGATTAGAATTTACCTACAGCCAAGCGAACATTATCTCCTTTGAATGACGTTCAACAGCCCATATGTATAGTGCATTCAATATGAGCAGCCATTACTTATGCCTTCGGATTCGACTTCAATGATTTCATCAAACTTACTGTGATTACTGCAAAATAATTACTGTGCTGTTACAATTATATAGCCTAATTATTAGGTGCGATTTCTTAACTTTTTTTCATCACAAATACCCCCCTCCAACACGGAAACTGAAACATGTCTCGGGTCTACTGAGTGCATTAGGCCTAAATCTGAAGTATTGCCAGATTGGCGAAGTTGTGCCATTCTTCACAACCAAGTCTAACTCCGCCATTGTATTGTCTGTTCCCTGCAGTTTTTTCCCCCGACTTCCGTTTTGATAAATTTTCTGAAACTGCGTTACCATGAAATAATGATTAATATTTAGTTTAGAATAGATAAAACACAAGTTAAACGAATAGCTTACCTGATATAAATAATAGGCCTATAAAATAATGAAAATTAGTATTTTATAATCATTTATTCATTAAAACAAGCCACAATAGGACAATGTCATTGTCCATCACGATGTTTGGATGTGCACATCGTGATGTCACATTTGAGTAGACATCGCCCAACCCTAGTTGTTAGGTATCTTGTGGGCTACTTCGTCTTCATGCTTCGTTGTCATAAAGTGCATTTTTAGATAATACGCTCCTGCTTCTTGCTTTTTTCAGAAATCGAGAGAATAGCAGAGAGAGGGAGAAAGAAAATGTGATTTCTGCGACTGAATTAATTATGTTGGAAAAGTTTGGGGGGGAAAAAACGTATTAGACTAGGTTTCCCGTTTCATAACCTTATATGCCCGTATATCATTGAAAAGGTAGAAAAAACATATTTTATATGGGAAGACCATATGGGTTGACACGTATGAATTTCCATGAAATGTGCACATTTTTATTATAATTTGTTTTACAAATGAGCTGATGCAAATAAGGACAAAATGCTCTTTAAAAAGTTTATGTTTTTTAACCAGGAACATTACCCCCCGCCCCCCCAAAAAACATTAGCATTCTAATCCAAGGATACAATTTTAAGTGCGATGTTAAAATAATACACATACTATGTATGTTTATTTTATCTTGATTTTTACTTATAGATAACTAAAATAAAACATAAAAGCTGTCTCATTATTAGCATAGTACAGCCATGGTATGATTAAGCCATGATAAGTAGGCTTATGCTACAAATGGAATTTGGAATTATACCGGCGACACCATTTGAAAGAATTATGACAAGACTGACAAATAATTTTTTGGCAGGCCAACAAACAGGCCACATGGCATGCGTCGGCCGTAAAATAGTGCCCTAAAAGTTTTTTGTGTATTTTTGTTGTTCTTGGCACAATGCAAAAAAGTCTGTCTTAACAAGTGTTTTAGTATTATAATGAGACTTAAAGGTGAAATTGCAAGGCCTTTTTTTACAGAGAATCAATTAACATTGAATTGAAGCAAGTAGATTTTTGATAAATACTCTCCATGTATGCTCTGCATAGCTACATTAGCCTGTATTAGCCTAAGTTAGATATGAAAAAAAAAAAACCCTAGTTGCTTCCCAAAAAAAAGCACACTGCTTGCTCCCTTGTTTTTCCTGGTTTAATTTAGCAGCTAAATCTTAAAATGGTGCATTTGGTTCATTGGTTAGAATTGGTATGCAGCTGCTTTACACAAAAAAGGAACATCATCCAATTCAAAGTCACTGCTCTAGCCAACATTAGCCAGTCACCTCAGTCCTAAATTAATCAACCACCACAGCAAGCTAGCCAGCCAATTTTATGAGGAAAACTACATATTTTTATTTAACGAATCTAAGAAGCTAATTGAATAGTGTAAACATGAAGGAAAATTCTAATTTTCTAATATTTTAACTAATCACTAATTAAGTTATTCTAGGGCACGTGACCAAAAATAATTTCAACTTGCATCCCCATGCGGGACTGTAGGCATTGGATTGTTGCCATTGCCAGCCTAATTGTACAACTGGTGAACAACTGTGACCCTCATAAAAACAGCGGGTAGAGGAAGGAATGTAAACATTGACAAAATGTCAAGAACAAAAAGTCTTTGTGCGGCCGGGTGCAACTTTATAATGCCAAACACTGGCTCAACAAATACACAGTACAGTGAAATTAATAAAAATCCATTGCTTAAAAACATTAAAAAAGGTTGCTAAGAAACGGACAAAATGTACTCCAAAAGAAACCGTGGTTCTTTCAACCAAATTACTGGCACACGAACAAGGCACTGCACTAACACACAGGGAGTTCTGGGAAAGAGGCAAACAAATTGTTCCAAATATTGCGCAGGAGGCAAAAAGATACTTGTCCATTCCAACCAATGCTGTTGATGCGAAAAGATGCGTCTCTTCCCATGGACAAGTTTACACTGAACACTGCCAAAGAATGACCGAGGAGTCCAACAACTGACCACAATCAAATATAATCACAAAGTTTAAATCTAGCATTTTTTTCATCTGAGTTCATTTGTTTTATCCTTAATTTTGTTTCAGCCTACACCACTGCAAATGATTTAATTGTTATGATTAGTCTCTAAAAAAATTTGTGCAGGTAATGTAATTTCACTTGTTATGACTGTAGAACTACTTCACATTGTTTATAAAAAATATATATGTTACTGTTCAACACTATATAAATAAACTATATTAACACAATAAAAATATCTGCAGTTCTATACACTGAAAGCAGGATGTGACAGTGTGGAAATATTGCTGTCAATCATTGTATGTGCTTAAGTGTCAATTGCTATTGAGAGGGCCAATGTGATAATTACCTGACAAGAAGGATCTATCAACCTCTTGCTGAGGGATGACTGAATTGCAGGTGAGGAAACTTATATAAACTGATTTATAATGTATTGTGTGGAAGGTCATTGAACTTAACCCCTTTGCGCAGATGCCAAATTTGGTAAATTCTCACCTATTTAGGGGGTGTTCTATTTAAGGCTTTATAACTTCAGGTGTAAGTATCACAGAAATTTGGTAAATGGCTTAAATGAAACAAGACAGTTGTACCATTTCCAATGCTAACTTAGATTGGTTTATTTTAATAATTTAGATCAAAATAAAGTGGCACAAATGCAAAAAAAACTTGTGAGCCCGTTTGACTCGCCTTGCGCTGAAGTGGAAGAAGAGCCGCTGTGTGGGTGTGCCAGTCCATGGCGAGTTGCTAATTTTGGGGCTTTCCCAAGCAATGTATGCATGATTATTCATAACCTATTCAAAAGGCAATTTAACGTTTTCGTGGATGATATGCCATCCGATTTGACTGCTATTGTGCATTGTCTTTTTTCTTTGATTCCATTGCTGATTCCTGTATGTATTTCTTTTTTAAATTGTTTATGGCTGTTATTATACTGCATTGTGGTCCCGGGGGTAGGCTACTGTATTCCGTACTTTTTGTTACACCTGTCTGTAATTAAATAATGTAAATGCAGATGTGCGATATTGATGTGGACACTGTAATATTTGTAGTATTTGTAGCTTATTATGAACGGAAAGTGAAGCTCGTTTGAAAATATGTAGACCACTCACTGTAGGCTACAAAACTATAAATAGTAGGCGAGGCTCAGTCCTAAGTATCTGTAACTGTAAAAAAACTGTAAAAAATATCTTGTAAGAAAACGGTGAAAAACCACTTTATGAATGTCTAAATCCTGTTATTTTAGGGGATGGCCATTAAATAATTAGAGTTATTGCCATTATTCTACATTCGATTGTGTTGTATCGTTGTAGCGATCCATGGTGCTTATGAATAAAGACAAACACCTTTGGCAAGCATGGACAGATGGATTAACTCGTATTTCTGATTTTCTTTTATTCGCGCATGACGTTGTCCAAATGCATTAATGAATGCTTGATTAGTGGAAATGTTTGCTCATAATATCAATGCTTAATGTCGCAAGGTGGGATCATTTGTTAACAGTTGTTTGGCTCGTCATTTAAAAATGCAAATATTCTAGTTTCTGCATGGGCTATTTCAGTATATGGTGGACTACGTTTTATTATAATATCCTTGGCTACAACACAAAGGCACAAACTTTTTTCTATATAGCCTAACAGCATAACATATCCTATAAAAAACAATAGGACTAAAACACAAATGATTAAGTATAGGCCGACTTAGTATGTGATTTTATACATTTTAGTAGATAGTATACATCTTTTTGCGATATCAATGCAAAACCTTACAAAAACATTAGTTTTTCACTGCAATCCACTGTGAGCTGTGCGCTCCTCGCCTCGGCTCACCACACGCCATGCTCCAGCCGTAAAATAGAGCCCTAAAAGTTTTTAGTGTATTTTTGTTGTTCTTGGCACACTTCAAAAAGTATTTTAGTCTTATAATGAAGGTCATTGTGTAATTAAGTATACCACTAACTGCTGTTCCATGTTACCTACATTGAAGTTACTCAGTAATAACCTCTTGTTACCACATTGGTTACAATTTAACTACACAGGTATAGGTGCAACTTAATGTAAAGTGTTAACCAATAGCCTATATGCAACTTAATAATTTTGGAGAAGCTGTGCTGACACAAATCGAGACACTGTGATCCAGACACACAAATATGATCCAGACACTGTCTATCAATTAATCCATATAATATGTGTCTGGTATGATATACCAGATAGTCAATCATAGCCTACTTTTGCATATTTTTCTTTTTATGACAGCTCTCTGATAATCGAAAGCTATGCAAAGGACAATAAGACCAATATTATGTTAAAATAACATGCACTCATTCTCATATCCATTTATGCGAAAGATGCTGTATTTTTCATAATAAGCTATTGGCGGCGCTACAAATATGGCATGCAAAGGATATGTGACCAAATATTAAAAATGATTACTTTATTCTATATATAAATGCAGGGGTGCCAATAATTGTGGCACACGTGGTTTTATTAAAAATAATTATTTCTTCATGAGGGATTTTAAATTCACTTCAATTAAATTAAAGGTTGGGTTTTTCTCATTTTCACCAAATGGTGATTTTTTAAATAACCCTTTTTACTCATCTTTACCAGGGGTGCCAACAATAGTGGAGGGCATTGTACTTGTTAAGATTAACTTTTAATTTTTTTTATCTTGCAGTGCAGGCATTATATTGTTTCTTTAAGTTTTTTTTACTGTTCACAGTAAACAACTCTGGAACTCAATGATGGCTTCCTCAATGATATCTGACTTGGTTTCAAAAATTCACATTCAAAATTCACATTCCCTTGTGTATCGGGATATGTATTCTATCATAAACCCCCTGTATTAGGACACATAATGTATCGCCTAGCACATGACACCCTTTCTCTATCTCTTGCCACTCTGGCTTTCTGAAAGACCTTTAATCTGGCTCACCTTGCTGTGTTGTGTGTCTGCACTCCACAAGTATGGACATGCTCCGGCACAGAAGTTGGCGTGGTAACCTCTGGGCTCCTGGATCCATCGCCAGCCCAGGTCCTTCCTGAAGTCAATGTAGAGAGAGCGCAGGCAACAGGAGTCCTGCATGTTCCTGTAGAGATGCACACCACAACGGCTGTGAGAGTGCAGTGTGTGTGGGAAAACGGTGGTCATTGAGGAATGGAGCATGCTAATGGTAAGGTGGATGTTGGTGACAGAAATGTGAATGATGGTGATAGAGGGGTGGATGTTGGTGATTCAAGTGTTTAGCGTGGAGATAGTGATGTGAAAGGTAGTGACAGAGATGCAAATGCTTTTGATTCAGGTGTGCAGGGTGGAGACAGAGATGTGTACGGTAGTGACAGAGGTGTGGATGATCTAAAACATCAATGAGCGCTTTCACTTTGAAAATGTGCTACAAAACTCGGCAAGAAAACGTGACAGGTGTTCCTGTTCTAATTAAAGGAAATCTTTCTTCACTTTATTATACTTAACATGTTAATTATTTTCCCTGTTTTTAATTTTGTAGAATATATATCTTTTTTTTTAAAGATCAGTACACACAACACCTTATTACTGTGTCCTCTCAACACATTTGAAGTTATCCACTGTACTAAACCTTTTAGCACACACAAAACCAATAACATGACTAATGATTGGTGTAAAACAAATACCATGACCAATCATTGGTTATGCTATTGGTTTTACTTGTGCTAAATGGTTTTGCACCCGCTAAAGGTTTTAGTAAATCAGGCCCTAGGTTTTAAGTGAGAAGTTTGGCTTGGTCAAAAGCCGCAAAAGACAGGAAATTCAAATGAGCACCACCAAGCCAAACTTCAGAGCTCTACACTATCAGGGATTTCCAATACTCAATTTGGACTGCTATACAGTTGTAGCTATGTTGGTCTACCGTATTTTAAACATGTACTCATCACTGGGCAGATTGGTCCAAACCTTCTCTCTGAATGGTGATGGATTTTAACCCTGAATGAAAGGTAAAATATTATTGGCCTTATTAAATCAAACATTTTGCCAAGAGCATGCTCAGACATAGCCTAAGGGCACAGCCCTTGCTTAACTCCGTTTAGAAAAACTCTATATAGGCTAATTACGTAATGTAAGAACTGTTTATTGAATTCACATTTTGCTATAAATGAATGTCAGCAGCTACAGAAGAACATAACTAAATCCCAGAGAATTAAACCCAGACATGTCTTGCAGTGACATACTGTGAGCATGATAACGCTGCAGTTCGAAAAGATTGTGGTTCACAAACAAGCCTCCCCACTCTGTAGCCTACTGCCATTTCAAAATTAGTATTTTGGCATGAACTTCAGGCCATACTAGCTAACTAGCAGTGCATGAACCATTCTTTCTAGCTAGCTATTTAATAATAATAATAATAATAATATATGGTTCTGGTAGCCTACGTAACTTAGCTAGTGACAAAGCTAGCAAGAATACAGCTACTATCTAATGTTAATTTGGCTTGATAAAAACTCTTAATGCTTAATGTTAGCTAATACTCCTTTTCAGACATGTCCACATCTCCACAATATTATTAGTAATGAAGCTTCAAGCACCACACAGTGTCTGTCAGCCAAAGTTAGTCAGTGACATTGATAATGTCATTATAACCACAGATTATTTTAACGTTAGCTAGCTAGCTAATGTCAGCTAACTTCTTGGCTAGTTACACAGAATAGCCAGATCAATTCAGCCACATTAGCTATAGCTAGCTATCAAGCAGCAATTACGACCACCCAGAAGCAGAGCAGTGGGCCACAAACAAAATCAGTTAGCCAGTTAAACAACACCACAATTTCTGCCAAGTACTTGTATTAGTAGTTTAGAACGTTGAATTAGCATCAGGTAGCTAACAAATCTGTGCCCCCATGTTAAGTCAATGGCTAATTAATTTCCGGTATCATAGAATTATAAAGGTTTATTTAAAAACTGTACCAGTAACAGAAATGTGACCCATCAAAAGCATTAGTCCATGTCATAGCCCTATGTCTACTTTAGTGATCAGAGTTGTAGACTTTGAGCTAGGTTGTTGGAAAAACGTTCTAAGGGACTGTAAAGGTAAAGGCTTCAGACTATATTGGGTTGTTATGGTATGTATTAAGCATCAGCAACAGTATTAGATTTAAATTTCATTGCAATCTCGATCTATATCCAACTGTCCTTTTCCATCTATTCCGAAGTGGGGATTAAAATGTTTTAATGTCATTGCATATCTCCTCCCATAGTAAATAAAACAGCCTCTTCAAGTCTGAGCAAAACAATCGCTTGCCATAGAGAACCTTTGTCTGTGTTTTGTAATCCTTAGCTGTAGTTATTTTGCTATTTTTCCATTCTTAATCCCTGTACCAACCTTATCCCTCTCACAGTTTCTCTCCTTCTTCAACACGCCATTTAATTTCTCCCCTCCTCTATCCTATTGTGGTGGTGCTACCTACCTTTAGCTGTCTAGCTAGCAAGGCTACTTTAGCCCTAGAGCTAAGTTAAGAATTATAACTTTAGTTGTTGTTATCACCTCTATTTGCATTGCAAGCATGCCGAATATACCTCGTGTATGTGCCCTCCCTGGATGCAAAACAGAATATTTTTCCGGTTTCCTCAAGATGCTGAAATTCGTTAGAAATGGTTGAAAAGCTACAATGGCAAGATGAGTGCGAACACCCGCTTGTGCAGCGACCATTTCAAAAAACCTGATAGCTTTCAGAATTATAGGCAGACTTATTGGCATGGCCAAATTCTTCAAACTCGTTGCTGGAGCTGTGCCCTTTCTACCCCCTGTTCCTATCTGGTATCATCCTCTCCCTCCCCTGACGACATCAGTGGCTATCGCCGGGCAGATGAACCTACTTGAACCGGTAAATTGCTAGCTTGGACTGCTAATTTAAGCTGGTAGGTGTAATGTTAGCTATCTTCTCGATAAATAATAGAGTAGTCTGCTGCTGTAATATATGTTTGATGTAGTTGGCATTGTAATGTAGCCCATTGCTTTTCATCAGATTTTATGGACAACCTGACCTTCTGAGCTAGCTTAGTTTCTGCTTAGGGCACAGGTGGTTATGCTGGGGTAGCGCGGATACTGAGGTCGGTCATCAACACCGTAGTTTGTCTATGGGAATCTCTATGGGAATTGGGGGGTGGGACTTGATTTAGCTGTAAATTACACTGAAACAGTATGGAAAACGTGGTTGGCTAAATGGCTCTAAGTCATCAAGGGACTGACGTATCAAACAAGCCTTAAACCATCACTCTGCTGCCAGATATGCAGTAAATATGGATGGATAACTTGAAGGGTTTCTTCTCCTGATTAATTTTTCCATAGCGTTCAATGGAAAGATTTGTCAGGAAAAACAACCCTTAAAGTGATCCATCCATATCTACTGCATACCCGGCAGCAGAGTGATGGTTTGAGGCTCGTTTGATACCTCAGACCCTTGATTACTTACAACCATTTTGCCAACCATGTATTCCATACTGTTCCAGCATAATTTACAGCTAAATCTAGCCCCACTCCCCAATTCCCATAGAGATCCATTAAAATGCAGAGAAGTTATAGTATTGCTTGTAAGAGTACCATAAAATAAGATATAAAGAGTCTTTTGATATTGTTTTGTCACAAACATCAGGAAGTCATGGCATGCAAAGGATATCCGACCAAATATTAAAAATGATTACTTTAATCTACATTATGTTAACCTGTCCAATATTTTTTGATGCCCGAAAATGGGGGGGGGGGGGGAACTATGTACTAGAGGTTCTATTATTTCTAGATTATTTTCCGATATGGATGAAAATACCCTCAAATTAAAGCTGACAGTCTGCACTTCAACCACTTCATTGTATCTTTTCCAAACTCAAAGTGCTAGAGTACAGAACCAAAATAACAAAAAATGTGTCACTGTCCAATGAATTATGGTGCTCACTGTAAATTGCAAACAAAACCAAACGTAGGCCACAGTATTTGCTCTGTGGCTGCTCTTGCAACTTTGTATTTAAAAAAGCTATAGTTATATACATCGTTATAGTTAGGGTAGCGTGTTGGTTTAAATTGAAATGGGGCACATTTCCCCCCCCCCGATTTTCTAAGTTTTGCCCAATCCTAGTGGATACAGTACTGATAGAGGTGTGGAAGTTGGTGATTGGGATGTAGCAGGTGATAGAGGTGTGTAGAAGGTTGTGATAAGAAAGTGACCTGGAACAGAAGGCAGTGTCCACCGCACGTTTCTGTCGGTGACTCTTGTGCTGTGACTCCAGGCGGTAAGAGGGCAGTAGCATTATTAGCAGGTGAGGGTTCTGTCCGGTGGGCCGGCGCCTCTTAAATACCTTCATATCCCCACCATGCAGGAGACTGTCATCGATACCTGCAAACACACACACACCCTTTCATCTATACCTGCCAAACACACACTGTCACCACTACCAGCCAATCATGCTCATACCCTTTCGTCTATACCTGCCAAAAACACACACCCTGTCACCACTACCAGCCAATCACTTCTATAAGATCCAATCACACATACACTTTTATTGACATCAGCCAATTGCACACACTGCTCCACCTGTGAATCGCACATATACTAACTACACCTGTGCACACACACACACACACACACACACACACAAAACGGTTACCTGCGAACCTGATCTCCAGCTCCTCACTCTTGTTGGGTATGATGTAGTTATTTGATGGCACAAATGTACAACATGGACAATGTAAACTGATCTTGAAGCCATTGTTTCTGTCTGGTGGGGGAGAGGAGAGAATGATTAAACTTTTTATACCATGCACAAATGTATATCTCCATTTCATTTTCATTTCATTTCTCTAGTGAATACATCTATATATAAAATGGAGTATGTGTGCAAAATCTGAAAATGATATGTAGAGTAAGTACACTGGCAATACTGTTTACATTTACTGTAGTACCAACTAATTGCCTCAGTATTCCATTTACCTCCCCAACAGACCTGCCCCTTTCCCCCCAAAGCTCCTCTCTCTTTCTCTCACAACACCATCTTTTCCCCAGAGCTCCTCCCTCTCTCTCCCACAGCCATGCCCCTTTTTTCTCCAGAGCTCCATCTTATCTCTTCTCTCACCTCTGTGAAGTAGCCATTCACTGACAGCTTCTGTCACATCGAAGGATAGCCACTCCCCCTCTGTGCGTGTACGCACCACCTTACTGTCAATGTAGCGCTGTGATGGTGATGTCAGGTCTTTGTGTCCTAGAATCTGTTGAGACAAGCGAGCACACAGATTGAATTATTCACAAGCACAAAGGGATTGAATTATTACCAGGTTTAGTGTAATATTCACAGGTAAATGTTCCAGGTCCCTGCACTATATATTGTGTGTTCTGCAAACTGCAGGGTGGGGGACATTCTTGATTCACAAGGAAATGTACCACTGCCATGCTTTCATGTTTTTCTAAAGAGAATTCCCATGCCTGCCATGCCAGACGATGTGGTTATCTAGCTAGCTAAATACACTACATGGTTTGTGGAGGCTCTTTTTTCCAACTCCAGTGTCAACAGAAATTCTCTCAAGGGTAGACACACTAAAAAAAAATAGCAAGCTCAGTTGGTGCCCCATATTGCGAAACAGCTGCAAAACACTGTACATGCCATATTAATGACTGATTCATGAAAGCATTGATGAAAACAAACTAACCGCACAACCATGCTCAAAGAGCTTGTTCACAAGTACAATATATCACTTTCAGTTTAAAACATGACATTTCGGCCAACAGATCAGCCTTCATAATATTTTAAAGTGGGATTGTACCAAGTTTCATCTTTAAGCTGTGCCTTGACTAAGTTGTCTGAACACATTTATTTTTAACTTAAAAATGGGTCTTGATGTCAAGTCTCCGAATGCACAAATAAATGAAAAGACTGGTTTTACTCACATCTATTTTAAAGTTTAAGCCAGCGCCTATTTGATAACAGTAATTGGAAACTTGCCTGCTATTTGAGGGATTCATTTTCATTTGTTGCACAAATAATGGTGCAGAAATTATAATGAATAAAAACAGGACCCATTGAGCCACAGACAAGATCAGTTGAATGACCAGAAAATGGACCAGAAGAAAATACAATTTCTTGGAATAACCAACTCATTTTATTTAATTGTACCATTACAATTGAATGCTTTTTATTAAATAGTGCTGAGCAATTAGCATTTTTTGAGTTCGGTTTTGTAAAATAATCTCAGTTTTTGATCTAGATTATTATTATTTTGACTGTACCATGGAAAAATGACAAATTACATCCTTTGTGCATAATTTTAATTGAAATGTTAAACTCTAGGCCTAACTCTAAAAAAGAAGAAATGTGGCCTCAACAGATTTTTTAAACATCCTCAAGAAAAGTGCTCTTCTTACAATCTTAAAGGGGCTACGTGTAAGATTTTAACATGCATGAATCGCTTTCAATTGCCAATGTATGAACAGATTGTAAAAAAAAAAAAAGACCTTCCCCGACTTTCTCTGTTGCGTACAAGAGCCAATGGGTTGATTTCTATGTAAAGGGTTGGACTTGCCGAGAAAATAATTTTTTGAATGAAGAATGTGACGTCTAACCACGCTTCTGAGTGCCTGAGTGCCTAGCTTCTGGCCCGCCCTCCATAGCACCAACATACATTAAAGGGCTAGCGAACTTCTGTAACACTCACTATCTGCTGAGAAATGGATCAGTCAACCAGCAAATGACCAGCTCCCATCCCAACACCCTCGTCGAGTTCACCAAAGGTGAAGATAAATCCAAGCAAGGAAAAAAGCTTGGAAAAAAACATGACCTGCAAGTGTTGCTCACTCCCACTGCACGAGTGTTTGGAAGCGAGCTAGCAGCAGGCTGCAGTTCACTTATGGCCACCGGTGTCAGTAATGAGAAGAAATTTCTGGATATTACACATTGCCCCTTTAAAGGTTACAATGACTGCATATTACAGCAAATCACTTGCGTAAATTATTATTATCACTTAATACAGTATTTGCTCAGCAAGGATATATTTTCGCTTGGGCAGGCAGGCCACCAGCCAGCCATCGAATATTATGTTAGTTTACTGTTTTTAGTTTTCTTCAGGAGGCCATGCTAGCTAGCTGGCTATTAGGCTCACACTTGATAACAGCTAACGTTAGCTTTAGACATTGCGGTTTGCATCAAGATATTAATGAATAAGTAACCATTCATATGTAATCAGAACATTAGATTAAAACACAAAGATCGGTTTCCGGGGCACGGGAGAGAGGAAGTGGTAGTGGAGGAAAGGAGATTGCATTTTTAGAGTATTGGAATGCACCCCGTGTGTTTCCGAACTGTTGCATTACTTGCAATAATCCAAGAGCATATCATGTATCTACTGTGATGCTAGGCCATTAAGAGATTTGTAAACCAATAAAATAATTTTAAAATCAATTCTGGAGCTATCAGGTAGCCAGTGTAATTACTTTACGACAGGTTTAATATGTTAATTATTTCTTGTCTTTGTTAAAACTTGTGCTGCTGCATTTTGTATTAGCTGCAGATGACCAAGTCCACTTTTGCGAGTTAGACAGCGTGTTATTTGAGCGCTAAGTACGGTGCAAGGTGCAAATGGGCTGTCTCTTCATTAATTATAGGTGTGTCTTGGGTGTAACATATAATAAACCAATCAAAATGTCATATCCCATTCCTTTTAAAAGCCACCTGTGTTTGCATCTTGGCGAAACAGAAATGCTCTTGCACGTACTTAATTATAATCAATCTTATTCGGACTAACCATTATGACGTGTTTTCATATACACGATAATAATCTTTTACATTAGGGTTTAACACCGGCACTGGTTCCCGGTAATACCCGACCAAATTATTTCCCAGAAATTAGCTTACACCAGTGCTGTTATTTTACAAAATAGTGCTTGGTCTAAAACGCGTGAACTTATATGTGGTTAACAAAATATATACGGTTTAATTTCATAACACCTGCAACAGCTGAGCATAAGCTACCAGAACTTGGCTTCCTTGTGTTAGCCTTCTTGTGTAACGAATTTTGTTTGTTCAAGCTTCATCCAAATTCATATTACATGCATTCTAATATTGATTAATAACATAAATAACATTGTTTTGCCTTTGCCCAGATGGCAAATTTGGTCATTCTCACGTATTTAGGTGGTGCTCTGTTCAAGGCTTTATAACTCCAGGTATGAGCATCACAGACATTTGGTAAATGGCTTAAATGAAACAAGACACCATTGTTGTACCATTTACAATATGAACTTAGATTTGTTTATTTTCATAATTTTAAGTAAATTTTTCTTTAGTTTGCAATGAAATACTGAGAGCTATGTGAAACAGGTAAATCTATACATTTCCCGGATGATAAACTCCATGTCCACAAATGTGCAAAATCTGAGGATGATATGCAGAACTACTAAAGAACTATTATGCAAAATATAGGCAGTGTACCCTGTTGTCCATTAGTGTCTCTAAATATCTTCAAATGGCTAAATTGTGCACTGCTCTTAATCATAAAACCAATGGTAAGATTTTATATTTATTTCATATTTAGTAGCAGATATTGATATAGAATGACATGGCATAATGACAATCATTTCACATGTTTATTTTGCATTTAAGTGAGCAGGGCTTTTCACAGATTTTTTGACATACAATCAGGCTATTGTTGGGTTTATCTTGTTTATCTTGTACGCATTTTATATGATGAAGAAATATATTTATGAACTCACACATAGACGCTATTGTCCACTATGTCATGCATGGGTAAGTATAGTTGCAGGCGAGACTGGGTTGGGGGTTGCTTGTTAAATGGACTTGCTACGGGAAAATAGTGACACTTCGTATTCGGCAGAGTCACAAATTCTGCACTAATAAAGATAAAACAGAGTTTATTATTTCCACTCCATTTGGCTGAATGTCTCAATTGAGGATTTTTGAGACCGATGCCGATACCGATTTTAGAGGGAGGAAATGAACAGATTACTGATATGGCAGCCGATATATATGAATTATTATAGTGAAATGGGTGAACTTCCCAGTCTTTTTTTGCCCTTGTCCCAACTTTTTTGGAATGTGTTGCAAGCATCAAATTCAGAAATAGAGTATATTTACGAAAATCAATAAAGTTGATAAGTTAAAACATGAAATATCATTTCTTTGTACTGTTTTCAATTACATATACAGTATGTAAAAGAAAATGTACAAATCACCGTTTTCTGTTTTTGTGCATTTTACATACTGTCCCAACTTTTTGGGAATTGGGGTTTGTACATACTGAATTAAAGTGAAAGCAACATTTTTCACAATATTGGTCCCACATATCGGCCACGTGTCATCCTTCACATCCATGCAAATATCGGCCAGATCGATTTCACTTGTTTATATTGTCCTGCTTATGGAAATAGGTAGCTTAATGCCTTAAAACAACCCAATTTTCCCGCAATTCCAGGGACAATGTGCATCTATTCCAGGAGAGAAAATGTACGATTTTGGGAAAGAATATTCATCCCTATTTCACAATGTAATCTTGATGTTTTAACTATTGTCCCCTAACAGGTTCACTTTTAATCAATTAAATAACTTTTTAAATGAAAATGGTATCTTAGAGAAATCTCAGTCTGGTTTTAGAACCAATCACAGCACAGAGACGGCTTTGGTTAAAATAACAAATGACCTCGTGCTGATGTCTCTGTTCTTATTCTTTTGGACCTGAGCGCTGCATTCGACACACTCGACCATAGCATTCTAATAAATCGATTGGAAAACTTGGTCGGACTATCTGATCTGATCTCTCAGATCGAAAATTTTATGTTAGCTTAGGAGAGTATGTATCTGAGAAACAAGATTTGACTTTTGGTGTTGCACAAGGAAGCTGTCTTGGTCCTCTTCTTTTTTCACTTTATATGCTACCATTAGGTGATATCATCAGAGAACATAATGTTAACTTCCACAGCTATGCTGATGATACACAATTATATATTTCTGTTAAGCCGAATGACACAAACTCTTTATGCTCCCTTATTTCCTGTCTGTCTGCAGTCGAACAATGGATGAGTAATAATTTTTTTAAACTAAATGAGGATAAGACAGTAATACTTTTAATTGGCCCCAAAGTCAAAAGGGATGCACTTTTTAATAGATTAGGAAATTTGGCACAGCAGAAAAAAGCAGAAGTAACAAGTTTAGGTGTTATTTTAGACTCAGATTTAAGTTTTAAAACACATATAAATAAAGTGACCAAGACAGCATTCTTCCATTTGAGATATATTTCTAAAGTTCGGCCATTTTTAATCCAACAGGATGCTGAGAAGCTGGTACATGCTTTTATTTTTAGCAGGCTTGACTATTGTAATGCCCTTTTAACTGGTCTTCCAAAAAAGTCAATTGAAAAACTACAGCTTATTAAAAATTCTGCAGCTAGACTTTTAACTAAAACAAGGAAGAGAGAGCATATAACACCTGTTTTATTTTCACTGCACTGGCTTCCAGTATCTTTTAGAATTGATTTTAAAGTCCTTTTATTTGTATACAAAGCATTAAATGGCTCAGCACCCTCGTACATTACAGACCTGTCTTTTTATGTGCCAACCCGAGCTCTCAGATCTGCCACAGTTGGCCTCCTCAATGTACCTCTTGTACTTCATTAAAAAAGCGGTGAGAGTGCCTTCAGCTACTACGCCCCAAAACTTTGGAACACTCTCCCGCAGGACATTAGGATGGCAGACTCGGTTGGAACTTTTAAAAAACAGCTCAAAACATACCTTTTTAAACAAGCTTATAAATATTATTTTATTTGTCATTTTTTGGGGTTTTATATTATTGTTTTATTTTATTGGTCTTATTGATTATAGTCTATTTTTACTAGTTTAGCTATTTTAAATCTTATTTTATTGTTTTATTTTATTTGTCTTATTTTTATTTGTCTTATTGTTTTTCATCTGTTTTAACTATTTTATCTGTCAGTTTTTATCAATCTTATTATATTGTTTTATTTTATTTGTCTTATTGTCGATTTTTACTATTTTAACTATTTCTATTTGTCAGTTTTTATTAATATTCTATTTGTTATTTCTATTGTTTTTATTTTTTGTTTTATGTGCATCTTGTAAAGCACTTTGAGCTGCATTTTTTGTATGAAGGGTGCTATACAAATACAGTTTATTATTATTATTATTATTATTATTATTAACAGAAGATTATGAATTTTTGCTGGGCGCCAGGCCAGCCTAGAATAGTGCTCGGTAAACTATTCTGTGTCAGTAAATTATTATCAGGCTTTTACATTAAAGGAATAGTTCACTCATTTTGAAGAATTGTCTAAGTTAAGATGCGACAAGTCTAAGATAGGATTTTTCACAAATTTGTATTACAGAAGCAAATCTTAACCAACATTAGGAAGAAGTAAGATAAGATACGATTTATCTCAAGTTAAGAAAACCTAAATACTCAATCAGAAATCGTTGATCAACTTTCATGTCTGTTAACTAAAAACTAACGCCAATTTTTTCATATCGTGCACAGCTGATCGGTTGGTAAATAAACAAAGTGACATTAGTTTGTTAACGTTCTATGTATATATGTGATATTTCCACACAAGCACTTCCCAGGCAGAAACCGTGTCGTCACACGTGGAACCACTAACAGAATAGCCTACTTATTGTGCTAGGGTGAGAGCAAGACTATGTTGACCTGGGGGGTGTACTACGAAGCAGGATTACGGAGTTAGCTGGATAACTGCACTGAGTAAAACCCGGAACCCTCCCAAATCTGGAACATGGACTGAAGTAAAATGAGGCCTTCCGGGTTTTACTCCGTGCAGTTATCCAGCTAACTCAGTAATCCTGCTTCGTAGTATACCCCCCTAGTCTTGTTTGATATACAAAACAATAATATTTCACATTGTAATCTGATATTTTTATGCATGTTAGTGCGTGCCCCTTTATGCCTAACAAATAGGAGGGTGCACACAACCTTTATAGACACATATTACTATCTTAATATATTAAAACAACATTGAAACAACTGCGACATGACTTAAGACCAGGTTTGTGGTGGTTTTAGCGCAAGCGCTTTCTGCTGCCCCAAGATAGCAATACGCCAAATATTATACTGGCCACACCTCATCTTAAGACCAACCCGCCTAGTTCACTTGCTATGGGTGCTAGTTAATTTGGTATTTAAACAACGTGAGCAGTGGACATTAAATTACCAACTACGTCGGCCTGAAACCAGCAAAGACGCTTGTGTTTAGGTTACCGCCACTTAGCGCCAGATGTAAGATAGGGCCCTAAGATGCTTGGACAGATAGAACAGGTTACACAGAACTTCATTAAAGTGTAAGCACCAGATAATAAAAAAATTAGAAATAAAAATGACTGGTATAAAATTACGTAATCATAAAGTACATAAATGTTATATAAATGTTGGATTGTGTTTAAGAAGTGTTTCCCGCCCCGCCTCGTATTTCATAAAAGAACGTTGTTGCCAAACCACTGATGTCATACGTGGTACTGTCAAGTGACCGTTCTTCAGCTACTTCCCAATGCAACACGCAAACAGAAATCTAGACTACTACGAGTGACAAAGAAAGACAAAGACAGAAAGAGAAAATTCAGAGGGGAGTGGAAAAGAGTTTAGCCTATGTGGTTAGACTACGAACAATAGAAAAAGTAGTAAGAACACACATCCCCCAAAAAAGGTGCTGAATAGCGGCCCATTAAATCAGATAAAAAACGAAACTGCACCCTGATGAAGGCATACTTCCGAAACAGTTGGTGACTTAAAAATAAAAACTTTTAATTGCATGGAGAAAAGTGTGCGATTTTATTTATTAGACTATCCACAGGCCAGTGATATGATGCAGCTAGCCTACTGCCGTGCCTGGAGACAGTTCTCCGTCTTGCGTACAAGCGCAGCAGTGTTTAGGTACATCGGGAACGCCAACTGAAAGCATCACGTCCAAATAGCCTACTATAAATCTGCCAATGCACAGAGACAATCCCCGCCCTCCCCCAAGTTAGACACCCAGTCCCAGCTAATCTCTGCATAAATGCATACCAGCGGCACACCTCTACCACCGATATACATTCACTTTCACATAGGGGTGGGCGATATAACGGTTGAACCGCTATACCGGTAGAACTCTGGGCCATGATATGGATTTGTCCATATTATTTCTACCGGTAGAGCATTAGGCTACTTGCATAATTGAAAAATGTTCCCATCTATAAATGTAAGCTACCATATAAAGCGGCGAAACGTGCGCTGTCATTAAATTCGGCATGCATATAACGTGCATCTCCAATCAAAAACGACCTCCATGAATTAATTGAAGCTTTCGATGCAATACATTCCCCTGTATATATTGTTATTGTATTACTGTTCAAAACTGTGCATACAATTGGAAAGAAAATTATAAAACTAGGTATTACTATTTATATTTTCTGTCCATTGCTTCCCCAAACACAGGCGAACAATGAGCAAGGTGAAATGTGCATTAAAAACATTACCTGCAACTTCACCATTGGACTTACAATATTAGCAATAATGCAGTTTAATCAGCATTCCTAACTGATAGGTACATTTCTACATTAGCCTAAATTTTAATTTACACAAAAGTTCAACAGTGGACTAGACATTTTTAAAATTTCCGAATAGGTGTAAAGGGCTAGCACAAACACTCCCACTCCAATCCACTCACTGCCACTACATCCTGTATTCAAACTTAGAAGTCTGCTGCTTGCCATTAGCCTAGTTGACACAATATCAACCAGTTGTGCCAAGGCAAAACCTTCCTTTGAAACGCATGTTGGTTGTATGTTAATTTACACTGTAGAATTTATATTATTTGCATTATTAATTCAAAAAGAATGTTTTGCTGTGGAAGTGTGGATACAGAAATATTTCAATAAATGCCTGAGAAATAAGAGGTGTGAACATGTGTGTCTCATTGTGAGGGAGAACAAATTCTCCGCACAAACTTTCCCATCTGTCTCGCTTTGAGGAAACGGGGGAGATAAGACCATTTGCACATTACATTTGTTTTAAAAGTTGTGTCAGTGACGTTCCTGCAGAGGAAAGGAGAAAGATGAGCTGTCGACCACAGTAGAATGTCTGTTGTTCACTTTGTTTATTGAATTGAAAAATGTAGGGAATATTAAAAACATTGTTTATCAGGTTTTTTGAGGTTGTAATTAAAGTATCAAATTATTCACATTTTAAAATGATTCATTTAATTTGAATCCAAGTTATGTAACTCACCTGGGGGTGGAGCTGTGCAAACAAAAGGGTTGTGAATTGTAATAGTAGGATGTCAATGGGGAATATGGGAAACGTAGTTTCGCGTTTGTTGAATGAAGTTTTATTTGTTATTCATCAATATCAAAAGACTCTCAATATCTTATTTTCAGAAATTGTTGTAAGTCATCCAGGGTCTAAGGTATCAAACGAGCCCCAAACCATCACTCTGCGGCCAGATATGGAGTAGATGTGGATGGATCACTGCAAGGGTTATTTCTCCTAACTCATTTTCCTATAGAACTCTATGGGGGAAAAAGTCAGGAGAAGAAACCCTTAAAGTGATCCATCGACATCTACTCCATATCTGGCTGCAGAGTGATGGTTTGGGGCTCGTTTGATACCTTTCACGCTATAAGAACAGTTTTGGGAAACGTGTGTTACAAATTAAAGAGCCTTCATAGAATCGCTTGTAGAAATCACACTTAACCCTAAGATTGGTCGTTATCAGTAAACACAGCCCTGAGTGATTGAAAGTCCACTTAAGCCTTTTTGCCACTACCTATAAATTGCATTATTTAGCTACTTATTTAGCTAGCTAGATAGCTAGCTTGAGGTATTTAATTAATGTCAGATCAAAGGTTTGTTCAAAATCATCTGTCTGTAACTGGCTGCTATCACACTAGCTAGCTAACCTATGATATTATAATTTATTACTTAGTAGCTTACTAAGTAAATCAGAATGAAAATATAAGGAGATGGCTCTTATTAGAGTTGGCTCGATGGATGATGTCATCGTCCATCAACGATGATTGATAGCCATCGACGATGGTTGAGACACTTTTTAAACATGTAGGCTATCAAAATTAACAGTTGGGATTATATTTGTATGTAAAATTATGTAATTAATTAGTCCCTGTCACAGTTGTTTCCCATATTGTGTCCCTTGTTTAAAAAATAAAAAAGGATTTGTGAAGAATTCACATTGGCAAACTGGAGCAAGATAAACTGCATGCGCCCTAAAATCGACGTCAATTAGCTAAAAAAGTTATTGCTTAATTAAACACTCATGTAAATGATTAACACATTTTGAGTTATTAGGCTATGTGTCATAAAACTACAGATTAGAATTTACCTACAGCTAAGCGAACATTATCTCCGTCGAATGACGTTCAGCCCGTGCATAGAGCATTCAATATGAGCAGCCATTAGGCTACTTATGCCTTCGGATTCGACTTCAACGATTTCATCAAACTTACTGTGATTACTGCAAAATAATTACTGCGCTATTACAATAATAGCTATAGCCTAATTATTAGGTGCGATTTCTTAACTTTTTTTCATCACAAATACCCCCCTCCAACTCTCTTCTGGCGCATTGACGTGTTTGAATTGCCGCATTGAAACAATAAGCCTAATATCGAAAATATTTTCACAGAATAATCTTAGAATTACTTGCATACTTTTATACTTATAAATTTAGGCTAACATGTCACGGAAACTGAAACATGTCTCGGGTCTACTGAGTGCATTTGGCCTAAATGCCGTGTTACCATAAAATAATTATTCATATTTAGTTTAGAATAGATAAAACACAAGTTAAACAAATAGCCTACCTGATATAAATAATAGGCCTATACAATGATGATAGTTAAAATTAGTATTTTAGAATAATTTATTCATTAAAACAAACCGCAATAAGACGATGTCAGCGTCCATCACGATGTTTTGGATGTGCACATAGACATTTGAGTAGACATCGCCCAACCCTAGCTCTTATTTAAAAATTCGGAGACATGATAGGTTGGATTTTAAAAGGGGTTAATCCAATCAATGTACAGCACAGCCCCTTTATTAGTGACGCATCATGCCTACTTCCAAGGAGGGTTTCATTTCACGTAAGCAACCTAGACTGCAGTGGTTAAGAGGCCGTGAAAGCTTGGCTACTATGGCGTGCATTTAGAAGGAGAATTACCTGGGGCTTGTGTATAAAAGGAGAGGTCAAGTTACCTGGTACAGCTCAATCCTCTGTTCAGATACGCGGGCCTTTGGGTTCTGCAAGCGGAAGACCCGGAGCTCCGCCTTCACCAGGTTGGAGGCATTCTTCTCCATTGATGACACATCAAAGGTGAGCCTCCTGAAGTAAGGGCTATAATGCATGTGAGAGATGACATCTGCAACACAATGGGAAACTCCATTTAAGAGCATTCTGCTGTACTGGAGTATCTGTATTTCTGCGGTAGTCTTTTGCAGCATCAGTATGTGCAATGTAATGTTAGAGAGCCTCTGTTTCTGAGTTTATGCATGAGTCTGAGATGATCCTGGTGAGTGAAGCAGTGCTGGAGAATCTCTGTATGTGAGGGTATCCGTGTGTGTGTGTGTGTGTGTGTGTGTGTGTGTGTGTGTGTGTGTGTGTGTGTGTGTGTGTGTGTGTGTGCAATTCAGACTCATGTTAAAAAAATTTAAAAGACCCTCCCACTCTGAATTAAATAGTCCCTTCTCATACCGAGTCCCTCTGTGACCCATAGACTTCCATGCTAACCCTTCCTTCCTGATGCCATACACTGGCCTGTGGTATAGGAGAAGGGGAGAGTAGGAGGGACAGACTGCAGAGATGAGAGATGACAATAAAAAGGAGCAGAGGACCGTTTATAATAAATGAACACAAAGAAGTTAGCTACCATTGCCCTCTGTCAGCTGTTCCTATAAGTCACAACATAAAAAGTATTTGAACATGAATTAACCCCAGAACAGCAACTTTCCAAAACAAATACATCCCCTCAATAATTTGCACATGTCAGAATTATGGGCCATTTAGGTATGGAATTAAGCACCCTTTAAATGTATAGACTGTTTTATAATTAACCCTCATTATCTTTTATGATGCCATTCATGTCTGGGGCCAAATTGACCCCAAAAGTTTGAACTGGCACAAAACTACTGTTATAGAAACATTTGGACACTTTCTGTTTCTCCTTTTGTGTGCCTCCCAATTAACTAGCCTTTCATCCATAAATATAAAAAATCTCATTTAACAAAATATCTCATTTTGGGGCCTTAGGGAAGAGAAAGTCTGTGAAGTTTAAAACCTGTATGGGAAAGTGCCACCAGAATCACACACAAAAATTCTGAGTTAAAAAATAAAAAGGTTGTATATTTTCTTACATTTTATACAGCTACCCCACAAATGACCCGACACAACATCTTTGTGTACAAAGTTGGTACAGGCTGAAAACATAGCTTGATGTTTATTGTATGTTTACTATTCAATCCCAACAAAGTAGGAAAGTCATATAGTGTAAAGATGAAAAAATAAGGTTAACTAGTTTCTAAAAGACGTCAAACACTGAATCGGGTCAAATTGAGGATTAAAATCCCCATGCCTTGTAGCATTGAATGATGGTTTTTAAAATTTATTTTTAATAAATTTGGCACCCAACGTGGGGCTGAGCATATCCAATTCCTACCCCTATTGTCTGCAACTGCAGCCACGTTCATGCACGAACCCCACTGCCAATTTGGGAGCATATAGACATCCACGGTTCTTCTCCAAAACACATGGTGTCACCAACTGCTTGTTTTCACATCACAGACTACAGCTAAGCTTGCATTGAGCAGAGTCTCAGTCTCAGTCCCCCCCCCATTAGCGGTATCGGTTAAACAGTGTTAGTATCAGAAGGTTAGCTCAGGTAAAGCTCAATACCACATGTTTCCTGTCAGAATGCATTGCTGATGAACACAACATACCTGAAGACACGTGTTCCTTGTCCATGAGCTATACATTATTCTGATATACTGTATGCCCAGACTGACTATATATCACATACCTGTGACATTATACAGACTCTGGATCTGGGCATAGCACTGGGACATTTAAAGGACACAAAATGCCCATGGCAAAGAGAAGGCAGAGTTCAAAATAACAATCAGGCATGTACTCAAAAAAGAACACCACAGTATGTATCTATGACCATGCATAACATTGAGTAAATAATACAGCGCATGACAGACATGCATTCGCAGCTAACACAAAATGTTATTGCATTTTTTTTTTTACAATGGTTCAGTCAGGCTATGTAAGGTTGTGGTGAATAACAACATTGTAGCAAGGTTTTTACAACATTTCCTTTCTCCACTCAGATACCAACTTTTTTAGCTACATTGTAATTTTGTACAGAACACAATGAATTATATATTTTTTTCTTCAGGTAAATATTTTAAGGACTTTTTCAGGACCCAACAAAACCATAACTTTCCACAACATAAAATGGTTTTAACACTATTTGGATAGCTGAATTCATACACCTGTACACATGTCTCAGATCAGTGCTTTTAACTCATAACATGCCCCAATCTCTGACCAGTATTGCAGAAGATGAATTAAGTGACCAAAATGATTTGTTTCAAGTTTTCAGAATTTAGAAATTTATGAATAATTTTACTTAATAATATGATGAGTTAAACTGCATACATGTTAAAGTAAATACTTAAATGTCACCACATTTGGACACTGCCATCCTTATTTAAGCTCAATGTACAAAATATTGTGATTTACAAATACACAAGTATAACAGGAATACTTTTGTGCACAGTCTTGCATATATGAGGAAAAAAGGGAGAGACAGAGTGAGTTTCATATTTCAGAAAAGCTGGATGGAATGCACATCCAGAATGAACAACTAATAAAATTCTGGTGTGTCTTCACATCCTCTGACAACTAAGCAGACATAGCCTAAACAACGCTCTGGGTCATATTCATCTCACCCTGTACTGAACACTTATACGCACATACTGTAGGTATGACGCAAATGCAGACGCAAACATACACCAGGCCATGTGTCCTGAATTTTTACTTACAAACATTCGTTTTTTGATTACTGAGTTAGCCTAACTGTTTGAGACGACAATAATAAAAATTTGCATGGAAATGTAAGTCAAAGCACAAATGCAGACTAAATCCCGCACACTGTTCTGCACTTTGAAATGTGACAGTGTGTACTTGTGTCTACAACAATGATAAAGGATTAAAAGGCTTTTTAAAGAACTAAAATACATAAGTCAGTAGGGAAGGAAGAGAAACCAGACATATAAAGTGATGTGAAATGAAAGGGAGCAGGGCGGGATAGATGGTTGTAGCAATGAGAGAGGACGGAGAGATGGGAGTGAGAATGTGAGATGGAGAACTCCAGCAGGCCTGGATCCCTGCAGAAGCCCCTGCCCTGTGGCTCACCTGCCAATAGCAAATTGAAAACAACTCATAACATAATCCCTGGGAACTAAAAATACCCATCGCTTTGAAGCCTCTTCCATGAAGGCCTGTCCATCTCCACAGGACTCCTTCCCAGCAACAGAACAAGCCACAATAACAACTAGAGAGAGACAGCGTGGCTTTAGCACGTCTGGCGCCAGGCACAGTTACTCCACTCTGCTCCGCCAGTGCTGCTGAGTGGCAACTGAAAAAACAAGCTTGGTAGCACTGCACTTGTGACAGTGAACAATGTGCTAAATTCAGAGCTTAGATAGCAGCTACACAAAGCTGCACTATCTCAGAGGGACTACTTCCCCAAAATACACAGCAGGAAGAACAATATAGCGCTACATTAACCACACGGCTAACTTCCGTTATTACCGAACGCTGCTTTAACTAGCCGACTGCTACCTTGCAAATGCAAATTTTTCTGTTAGCTGCCTATATCTGCCGACATAGCCTACAAAACAAAGCATTCGTCGCTAGGCTACATCTACCGTGTATACAACATTTAAAATAGCCTACATACCGCCATGCATTTACAAATACTGGAAATATTTATTTGTAGTTCATGGTAAAGGACAGAATCCATGACTATGTCTTTCTTTGGGTTAGAATACATGTGTGACTGCAAGTATTCTGTATGCATGTCTCTCTCAATGTCATTATCTTCATATTCATTATCAGTTAGTAAACCAGGGTTGGGACAAATTCTGAATTGAATTGTGAATTTCATTGTAAATTTGCATTCAATTCATGAATTTGAATTAGAGTTTCAGGAAGTAGAATTGCAATTCATGAAATTAAATAAAATTCAAATGTTTCATTGGGATGGCAGGTATGCCATCCGCCAAGTTACGGCTTTTTTCAGGGTTTCCTACAGAAGTAACCACAATGACCACAGACTCATCCCTTAAAAACATTAACTTTTGTATGTTCTGACCTCATGTAGCCACACAGCATTCAGATACAACTTCACACATCCAAACAATAAAGGCCAAACTTGGGTTATTTTGCGTTTCTTTTCCTTCCTCTTCTGCTTCTTCTTCTTCTTATTCCCATTTTTCCTGCCTACCCAGAGACCCTCACTACCTGCCTGCCTCCGTACCCTCAAAGAATAATTCCCCCCATTGGATAACAACATTGCATACCTGTTCTCCCAAGCTTATTGCCAAATAAAAAGGCTTCAAACTAATGTGGACACATCACAGACAAAACCGCTATATGGCTTGATGATTTCCATGAAGCTACTGTGGCCTACTGGTTGTAGTAACTGCCTCTCACACAGAGGATTGGGGGTTCGGGCACAAGTTTATTTTCGACCAAAACAATGTGCAACTGTTAAATACTTTTCATTTATTAGACTATTATTTTCACATTAACAAACATATTTGTATTGCAAATGCAAAAGACATTTCTAATATTAACTGTTCAATGTTTCACTTGTACTACAGCGAAATGGTGAAAGTCAGACGACACCACTTCAAGTAACATTACGCAGTATGGAAACAAATGTTTCATTTGCTGTTCATGTTGAGAAATGGCCTATAGCCTATATCACGTGACTGTACCAAGACCCTTTGGTGTACAGGTTAGTGTCCACCCTTACCATGTGAGAGACCTGGGTTCGATCCCTGCCTGGTAATAAAGTGTAATTTCATTTTGGACAAAAAAACTGCACATGTTCTGGTTTTCTAAAACAAGAATGTTTTTTTATTGCAAAGGCAAATACATGTTTACAATATTAACTGTTCACTTGTAGCCTGTTACTTAAACAATTCAGTCACTGGACACCACAGCAGTTATGCAAATAGCTAATGTTATGGGAACAGGAATCCCATGGCCATTTTTCAAGCAAAAAAATAAGTTTTAATGCAGAATATCATCTGGTTAAGATCACGTTGTTGCATTAATGTAAAACAATCTATAAATAACTAACAGGCTACATGTTTTCACAAATGTTTGTTTAAAGACGGTCATTACAGAAATGCCGACCTAGTTCGGTAGTGCTTTGAATTCACTAATGTTACAAATTAATGTTGTTGCATGCATGAAAACAACACATCTGCAAGGTTAGAATGTAGGCCTATCTCATCATTTAGGAAATACTTACATTACAAGAAGTAGGCTAGCAGATAACATGTGGCTGTGTCAATGTGACTTTGTAGAAACATAACAACTTGTGCTGTCAGCCAGCCACCGTAAGGAAGCCAGCCTTATGAAAGAGATTACATGTGCTTACATGTGCATACAAGTGAATAAGCACTCTAAATAAGTAATGCATAAGCCCGTTGCTGACATCGCCCTTAACTTCAGCGTTATGCATGACGAGGACGTCAGTGCTGCGATGTCAGAAGCATTGTCTGTGGGGGAGGGGGAAGGACTGACAGGGAGTGGTTGGGTACATGGAGGGTGGGGGGGGGTTGCCTTTAAAAATATTGATATCTGTGATGCATTTAGTAGCGGTGAATCAAACACAGAGGTGAGGGAGATCAGACAAGTCACCCACACAGGTGAGGACCAATAAGGGAGATTTAACAAAAAGAAGAAAAGAAAAACAGGAACTAATTCCTGGCAGCTAAACAGCTAAATTAAATCTACCCAGGAAAATATGGCAAACTGGAATATAACGAGTGAAACAAAAATCTAAATCTCCCAAACTCAAAATACTAGAGCCCAAACAGGAGACTAGAAAAGCAAAGAAAACACCTTAGGAACATAACTCTAAGACGTCTGATAGAAGGTGAAACAAAACAAAACCACAAAAAGAAAACACTGTCTCGTAGAGAACAGCACGGGAATAAATAGCGCAGAACGCTAACAGGAGGAAACACAATCCTATACCTGAAGATAAGCTATAAGCAAGTCCCTTGTGAACATAAACAAGTTAATATCACAAGGTCGCTTAAACCTAGCTATACCTGGCTCAATGTACAAATTAATGACAAAGAAGCACCGGGGAAGCGGAAGTGAGGAACTTAAATACCCTGCAGGTAGAAGCAAAGGTTAAAAAAATAACGAGCACGGGGAAGCAAAACCCTGGACCGGAACGTGGAAAAAATCCGATAAATTCTCAATCGGGGAAGCAGGACGAGAACCACAGCGAAAAAAGAAAACAATAACCCACGAACCATGACAATATCAAAATGTGGCCAGGATACAACTAACAATATTGCCTATCGTAGCTCACACTAATTAAACTAGCTCTATTCCAATACGATGCTATCCATGTGTGATTATCAAAATATCCTAAATGGTGTAATATTCAAATATTCAAAAAGCTTCAAGAACCTTTGATTTCTAAAACCTAACTTCTAAACACAACCCTACTGGTACTTAATAACCAAAGCCTACATGGGCTCTTGTACTCCAAATACTGAATTTATGGTAAAATGAATGCAAAGATTTGCGGCCCGCGCTCTCCATGCGCTCGCATACGTACGTAGTGCCAAATCCCATTTCTCTGCCAGGAAAAACCCTATTGTGTAGTGAATAAGTACGAATCATCCTTATACAACTGGTGGCATAGTTTTAGTATAATAAATCAGTGTCATAAAACTTTATATACTATTCTCAAAAGAGAATATACTAACTAAAAATGGGCAACTTCAATTAATAATTAAATTAATTATCAATAAAATTACACATTAATAATTATCTTAACAGAATCAAAATATTATGTACTCAGTTGATACCGAATTAATATAAATGATTCAGCTAAAAGGTAAAGGCATTTGGGGGATTTGCATTAATACAGACTATCTTGGAAAATGTGATAAACTTTACTGACCACAAAGTAGCAAACAAAGCAAAGCACGATTCACTACTATAATGTACAACAAACTATGTGCGAGTGCATGTGTGTGTGCGTGCGTGTGTGCATTGGTTTTTTCATGTTCTCCTGCGTGTGAGGGGTTGTGTGTGCTTGCCTCAGGCATGTGTTCAGCAGTGGCGGCTGCTGACCAGAATTTTTGGTGAAGCAAACCCACAATTATTTTTTCTACCTGTGAAAATCGAACCCCTGCTTCAGCTAGGCCATTTTTAAATTGTTTAACACTGACCACGTCAACTGACCAGCTGTAGGCAGAAAGGAGCTGGTGGCCATTTAAAACATGTCTATATTGGTTGACTCATCACTATGGCTGTACCATTTAAATTGAGCTGACTTCTCTCAAATGAATAACACCAGATAGAATACAAGTAGTTATGTACACACTCATTTATTAGCAGACAGATTATTTTATCACCTATGTATATTCAATAGATAAATACTCAAATCCACCTGCACCGTAGCTGAAATAGCTTCGTTCACATCATTTTGAATCCTTTGAGCCCTATTCACTGGAGTAGTATTACCTGGGACCTCATGTGATTTGTGGAGGTCGTCTGTGATCTTAATCCCGAGCGATTCTACATTTCCGTAATTTGTACCATACCTACCATATTTCGCACAAAACAGGTCAACTGATAATATTAGTCATGTTTGAATCGGCATCTTAGTATTTGGGGTGATTCTGACATTTTGAGTGCGGTTCTTATACCAAAAGTATTTAAATGTTACTGCTGAATTGAAAGGAATTATAGCCTATTCGACTCTGCAGCCAGCTTCAACACACCAATTTGTATGATGTGCAAATGTGCAGAAAAACTGAGAATATGGAAGTAGCCTATAGAAATGTTACGGTTCATTCGTACCCGTTCATAATCCCTGGGATATCATAAGTAAATTTGAGTGGAATACTGAGTTTGTTTATCCCGTGCGAATGCGCCACATGAAACTGGTCGGGGGATAATTCCTAAATCATATGAGGTCACCAGGTAGCCTAATACCCTAGTCCAGTGTAAAATAGTCATTTGACATCCCAGAGAACATAAAGGGCGACTTTAAGCGTGCAGCCTGAACATCATCATAGCGGGAAGGTAGCTCCAACCATGAACTAGGGATGTGACTTCTAAACATTTAATCATGAAACGTTAGCAAAAATGCTGCACAGTAAGGAAAATCACTAAACAGTTTAATTTATTTTTTTAATAGCACCAACATTATTCAAATTAAATAAATAAATAACCGTCAGTAATAATCAATTCATAATTAAATAAATAAGCAATTAAATAAATACATATCTATTAATTATTTTACATCACTTATATTTATTTCATGGTGTATTTATTTCCATTTGTATTTATTTCAAGGTGTATTTATTTCAAAAGGACTTGGCAGTCAGTCAACATAGAAGGGGCAGGGTATGATTGGTTGCTCAATCCATAGATATAAATATCAAAATCAAAGCCCTATACTGCATCCTGTCTCCTGTGTACTGGCAGATGTGTGCTGTTTAATGTGTACTGTTTAGTATGTGACGTGCAGTATGCAAAAAAATATTCTCCATGTCGTAAGACGTCCCATCCTGATTTTGTATAAGAGAATATTATGACTCATATCGGGCCCTGGTATACAACATTATAACAAAGTACAGTATGCCTTTAACTACTTCTGACTACTCAACAAGCCTACTCAATAGTATGGAAGGGTGCTGATTCAAACACAGCCAAGATCAACGTATTTTGGTAGTGTATTGACAGGTGCAGACTTCCTCTAATAAAATGTACTAACTCGCTTAATTCTCAACTAATCTTCGTAAAGTTTGGCTTGTTATGTCAGAAATATCTGTATATCACAGGTTACTTTATTTCAAAATTTCCCAGAATAGCTAGCCTATTTGTAAAAATAATTTTTAACTAGCCTATTATAACCTACATGAGTTGTCAAAAACGTGTTGTCAGAGCTGATTATGATTTTATTGTTTAAAGCTGCTCAGAAAGCAGTTGATGGTGGTTTTTATACACTTCTTCGGTAGCTGTGATGAATACAACCTTATTAGGTTATAGCTGCACATCTTGGATCTAGTTTTACAGCTTTTTAATTAAGGCTAAATGTAATACACCATTTCCTAAAAACACTCAATGCATTGCCAACTGTGGTTACAGGATCATATTCATTGTGAAATTGTACGCTAATACACACAAATTACGACTGTAATTAATCTTGTTTTCTGGTATGGCATGCAAACAGATGTGGAAGTGTCCACTGATATTTCTCCTTCCTGCAAACCTTTGTGAGGTACCCTGTGCCCATATAATCTATCCTAATTTGCATGTAATTTAATAACTTGCATATTTACAGTTCTTGCAATTGCAAAGAGAGCAGTTTGACAATGTGGTATAATAGTTTAGACTAATGCAGAACTTTATCATGTTTATAACAAGCCAACTTTCATGAGAATTGGTTTAGAATTAAAGGATTACTTCTGGGTTTTTTAAAAACTTGAATCTATTACCATGCTGACCGGTAATAATAATAATTTCATCACATCTTTACTTGCGGAGCTTTGGTCACCCCCAATTTTCTTTTTCTTTTTTTGCATACAACTGTAATAATAATTCGATAGGCTAATTTTTAGGCCAACTGTAAAAACACTTCCATAGCCTACACTTGCACTGTGGGATGCAGCCTATAATGCACTAAAAATGAATATTATTATTAAAGTTTGGAGCAATAACTGCTAGCAATTATCCAAACTGTGCCTGCTAGCAGGACCATTGCCTCTTATTCACTGGCATCCATAGACCACAAGGCAGTCCCTTCAGTCAGTTGGTCTTGCAACTGTTTAACTACATAAATATTGATAATATGGGATACTGTACAACCAAATTTAGGCAGGCACAGTTGTAATTAATGTAAACTCAAAAATCTATTAACATATTAAATAAATATCATTTTGAAATCAGGGTCAGAGAAGCTAAAAAATATATAACAATGATCATACCCTAATGAAAAATTTCAAATGAACAGACTACCTCCTCACTGGCAGAAATGTCGCACAAACAGATTCTGACAAAAAAAGATTATATGTCCATTGTGATACAGGAACACTTCCTGTACACATCTGTTAGTCGTTCTTTGACAAATAAATGTGGCTGCCACCTTTAATCAAAAGTGCTAGGTGCCCAAAGGCCATATGATATAGTCAATCCTATGATTACTATAAGTACTACCTCCCCTGTAAAATAGTGTGCATGGAAACAATTGTGAGTACAACCAGTGATTCCAAATTGGAGAGAAAGAAACAGTAGCAAAAACAAAAACCTCACAGGCAAATGAGCAATTTTACTTGTTGAAGGTTAGGACACACAGAGCTCCCAGCTGCTTTATGCATGGCAGCTTGCCACGGAGAGAAAGGGATACAGTACCCACCAGCATGTTATTGTGCCAGTGTTAGTTTTATCCCAATACATAACAAGCATCTATCTTATCTTACTTGGAAAGCTGTTGAAATTATCTGCACACTTCTTTGTAGTTCGGTGTTGCTTTCTGTCACCTCTGGCTTAGCAAGATTGTCTTATGCTTCCCAGATAACCCCCTCAACACTGCCAATTGTCAGGTAGAGTGAGTGAGTGAGTGAGAGAGAAAGAGAGAGAGAGTGAATGTGTGTGCGTGTGTGTGTGTATGTGTAAGTGAGAAGAGCAACCCAGGTACTGCTTGTGTTGACTTCCTGGCACACCCCCAAACAAAAGTGTTACCCATATATGTATGGTTACTTGACATATGGTTGGTCACATGAATACAGTCTGGAGATATAGCACCTCATTTTTCTCTGAGCCTTACCCAATATCACCCCCCCTCCCTTCCCCAAACCATGGTCTGCACTGCAGCAGCAGGAAGGAGCACTAATCTGGCCCTCTCTTCATGTTGACACAGTAGTATTTATACCCCATAAATGCCTTCCTGCCTGTGCTGGGCATGGTGCCAGTTCTCTTCATATTCTGGGTATTTATGCAGTGGGCAGGGCCAAGGATCATATTCAGTGCAAAATATACCTTGGGGTACATAAAGTCTCCAAATTTATTTTTCTTACATCTTGTAAACCCTCGTTTGATTCATAATGGCAAAATAACTAAATTTATTAACTTACTTACATAATTGAATAATTACTTAGAAAACATTTTATTCATACATCTAATGAATAGTTTCCAGAAAGGCTTTGGAGCATTAAAACTTTAATTGATTACATGCTTTGTTGAGTCTTGAACTAGTTTGAAACCTATGTTGGTTTTACACAAGGATATTTTTCTTTGGTGTATTTTCTTCTACTTTACATTAAAGCATCCCAAGTGTACTCCTACTCCCGGATATTAAAGTAGTTTTAGTGTGCCTTTCATTTCCTTGCACCTCACAGAACCGCGAGAAAATATGTATGAAATAAGAACTTCTACTCGTATGTGGCTTTTTACGTACAGCTCCAACTACTGGATTCTATTGGAAACACACGCTCACATATTGAGACAGCGTATTGTCAAACTGACCTGGCAAACATTCATTTGGCTTAATACTATGATTTGTCCTCCCTGCCATTTTATGATATCATGATACCAATACAAATCCAAAAGAATACGCAGTTGTTTGTGTATTATATTGCACTGACTTTCACGTTTCTAAAAAGCCATGAACAGCTTTCTTGGAAGATGGGTGAATGGTCGTGTTAATTTAAGTGTCAAATTACAAACGCATTATCTAGGCCCAATATTCACACAACCCGTTCTTTTAATGTATGGACTGATTATAAACTGTAAGAGTCAGTTTGATTGTAAGGAAATAGTCATGAGATGGGAGTGTAAATAAAAGCAATTAGCACATCCTTTATACAGCTATCCTGCACCAGGCCTATTTTCCATACAGGGTTAAAAAGAGAAAGGGGTTGCTGCGTACTTCACAACCTCCGCACAAAGCGAAGTTCATGTCAGGAAACTTTGTTTATGTACGACGTCTCATTTGGGCTCACAGAACAGCAACAATGAATCCGCACCCCTGTTTCAATTTAACAATTTATCCTTCGTCCCGCATACAAACCCACATTATCTAATTTCGAGGTTACACTTGAATACTTTATAAATGCCACTGAAGATAAACAATTTCTGCAGTTGAGTTTAACACTACAAATAACATACGTTAGAAACGTAACGAACAAAAACGTATTTGTCAAAACAAATTTAAAAGAAAAATCGAACAAAAAATGAAATAGCTTAGCCTATTGTCTCGCAAAAAAAAAGCACACGTGGAAAGCTTACTTTCAGAGGGATGAAAAGGCTGCATATCGATCTTGTGCACCTCCTTGGCATAATACTCCTCCTCGCTCCGCTGTCTTTCGCATGTCGCAGCGCGTTGGTTGGCTTTCTCCTGCAGCAGGTCGCGCGTGCTGTTGTAGATCGCGATGATCTCTCTGGACACCTCCTCGCGCTCTGGGTAGTGTTCCGGGGGGCTCGTGAGCTTTAACTTGCTGAGGATCTGGCCCCGGATCGCTTCCATGCGCTTCTTCATGAACTGATCCATGTCTAACGTGCTGCATGTTGACAAACTCGAGGCCAATGAGGTTAAATCCAAAGTAAGGAAAAGACTCAAAATGTATAAGTTCATCTTTAAAAGTAAAATATTTTTTAAAGCAGCTTCCAGGTTTGTTGATAGAAACAAAAAAGTACTGTGTGTGTATAAGGTGTACATATATTAATTGTGATATAAATATATTATTTCTGCTTATAGGCCTAAATGCTATAAAATAAAATTGCCTATTTTGTGTGCGGTTGTGTTCTGGTCTAAATAGATTTGAGAAGAGTGCGCTGACACTGTTTTCTCGCTCTTTTTCGACCTATTCCATTGCTTAAAATTCATTCAGTGAGTATCAGCATTGTTAAAATGATCTGTATGAAAACCGTTATCAGCGCTAACCATAGGCTACAACGAATCTAACCTCCAATTAACCTTCCAAATAAATAAACATTACCATTGCATACATGTAGCCTACTTAGCCTATATTACACATGTAATAACGAAAAAGCCAGCTCCTTGAATGCACGCAAGGCAAAACAAACCAATGCGAACTGTCAGCTTTTGAGCAGCGCGGACGTTTAGCCTGCGTACTCGCACACACCTCCACATCTGAGCGCTGAAGGTTTTTCCAAGAGTGTTGAGTCCACGCTCAGCACAAGTCCGCCTTTGACTGTGCGCTGTAGTCAAAATCCAAGACTCCTTTAACACCAACCATGCATCGCCTTTCCAAACAGACACTGTACTGTCTGTCAAACAAAATCTGGCTGCTCACAACGTGGCAAGACAAACCATAATCAGGTTCTTGTGCGCACACATATAGCTAGTCAATACGAACCAAGCTACAATACAAACACACAAGATAGTCCACTCATGGCAACAGAAAACCGTCAAAGGCTTCTACCTTTCGCCCTTACCAAAACATTGTTCTCAGAGTCCCTCTGAGCGACCGCATGCCAACAGATAACCTAATCTCTGTCGGCGGACATGGGTAGGCTACGAGAATAAATAACATCCCACATAGGCTACGTCAGTATCCTAATGTGCTCCCCTTACAAAGTGACTTTTTTTCATTATTTTCAGTCCGCGGGCATGTTTGGTTACCCGGTAATTCGTTATAAATAGCGTTCGAGTGTCGACTGAAATTGTGAACCGGGTAACCGCATGTAGTAGGGTCCTAGCGCCGGGAGGACTTTTAAATTAGGAGACGTTCAATTCCCACCACTGACGGCCCTTTTTGATTAGGATAACCTTAAACTGATTTATAAATTGATTATTTATGAGCTGTGGGGAAAAAAGAAGGACGTTTTAAGGACAAAGTTTTGTTGAAGTAGTAGGGTAAAATAGTTATGCCAGCCTGAAAATTTTACGTTAAACTCATATTAAATTCTAATCAACTTCTGAACATCTTTGTTAGCCAATTGTGGCATTGTGTCAGCATAGCGTAGGCTACTGTCCCCAAAATGTGTATTCTGGCTCAATAGAAGTTTATTCCTTGAAGCAAACCGTCAATCATCCTGCTGCCTGTCAACCACTGGAATGCCTGCAATGTTTGTTTGGGGGGTGTTCCTGACATTCTCGTGAGATCCCCACAATAGGCTAATATCTAATTTCATATTTCGCCAACATTAGTGCACTGACGTATTGTCTTCTGGATCAAGTAATACAATACTTTAATTAGGCTATATACATAGTAAATGACAACTGCATGACAGATGCATTAAGAAGTGTATGTTACAGAAGCTGTGCAAAAGTGTAGAATGACAATGTCATATAAATCAATCATTTAGCTGTCATATAGTATAGTTAGCCTATAGCTACTCACTTTGGTCACCAATCAATCCATGACATGTCTGCTCAGCAATCATGAAATTAAATATAGATTTACAGCTGAAATATAATTGCTGCACAAATGAAATATTAACAGACACAATCATTCTTGCTCTTAATTATTCAATATCACATAGCGATTTAAAAAAATTATAATTTAAGGATATAAAACCAGTACATTACCCCTGCTTGAAGCCTTCACAAAGAGGTGAGTAGGCTATGTAGAAACTCTCATTCACCTTACACTGTCTGTAAGGTAAGACATTTAGTTAATGATAGGTCTACTTGTCATAGCATTTTCTGTACCACACACCAATTATTTCTTAGCTGTCATTAATTGGTTCTGCTGAACCATCCTTAATTTACATGAAATATACTAATTGTTAGATAGGATGGTTTCAGGACTATACTGTGCCAATTCGGCCAGCCAATCACAACAATAGTATATTGTGTTGTTGCTGAATGTGTGCTGGACCTTCAATAAAGCTTTTGATTGGTGTGACATCATAATATTGGACATGTTGTTATTTTTTTTAAATCCCTGATCCATTAAAGTAAACATGCTAACAAATGAAATATTGTTTTAGAATGATAAGGCTGACATTCTGTTGTCAATTATTATGTAACAATGTAATCATTGGTATTGAAATGAATGTAGACTTTTATCAGAGTTTATATAATCATACTTGTAGTTCTATCCCACTTAACCTGAAAGTTGTATATAAAGTGGGACACAGGTTTTCAGCTAAAGGGTGACACTGTTTAGCTGAGATATGGCACAGTGAACATTTGATGAATAAATATGCTCAATGAATAATTATTTTGACAAGGTTGTGTTGAGTAAATATATAAATATATGCACAGTGCTTGCTCATAACCTGGGACACTGCTAATGGAGTGAAAAGTTCCAATGCTTGGGGGGACACAGGCTGGATTGGTCCAAAAAATGTCTGCTTTGATAGGGCGGGATATGATAAATATCATCAATACAGTTATGTACTGAAGAAATTCCAGTTGATGCAGAATTGTTTTGGAAGATGTGAGTAGTGGAAAAGTGAGACAGTCCCAATACTCACCCTATGGTCTAAAAACATCCTTCAAGTCCGCACTTTGGTGACGTATATCTGCGGTTGGGCCAAGGGGTGCAAGTGCGCTGTGTGGTGCGCAAGTGCGTAATGGCACATAGGTAAGAAATGGGACACCCTTGCTTGACATAATTCGGTAACTGTGGTTACATACACATGCATCGCCATGTTTCTTGTCACTGCTAGCCTATATTTCATTTTCATTATTTATAAAACCATACTCACTGACCAAAATCGTGTACATTAGTTGTCCCTGGAACGTCGGCGACATCTGCCGTGTTGTCTGTGGGACGTCCCCCGAGTAGCCAGAATGAAAATGTATAAGATGTAGCCTCCATACGTTGTTTAGATCACTTTTTAATTGTGAATTAGGTTGAGTTAGAAGACATAATTTGACGTTTAACAATATTTTAAAGAGCTATGGTTTTGGTCAAGATAGGCAGATCCACGTCTAATGTGGATCCGGTAGGTAATTCTTGGTTCCTCTATATAGTATATATCTATGGTAAACAAACCGACCTGCCCACATTTTGCTAGTCTTTTCTGGTAGCTTGCTAGCAACATTAAAGAAAATAGTCCTTTTATAAATAATTTTAATTACACTAAAAAAAATACGTACGAGGACTGGTTATTGTTCAGTTGTGCTTTAACAGGAGAGCCAAGAATGATAAATCTGTTTAGTTTTATTTAATCTGCTTGTCTGTGTCACCTGCTCAGTAGATTTTATGAATGAATCTCAACACGCCATATATTAAACTCCTCTTTTTACCTAAGATCTGTAGACTACCTCTGTTGAGCTGAAGTTCAATATATGGCATGTAATAAAACAAACAGTGGAGGACATTTGCTTTGTAATGTTGTAACAATTTAATCTTCTGCATAATAGCTAGCTAGAACAGCAGACATGTTTGGGAAAACCCAGTGCAGAGTTGTTTAATAAATGTATATTAACTGTAGGCTACTGTAGGTCCCGTATTTATTTGATATAATTAGCTAATATTACCAGCCAGCCTGCAAAGCCTTTCTACTGCCCAGTACATAGGCTAATTCATCAGGCTGCAGCCCTTACAGCACCGATGCGTATAGCTACAATTAAATTAGAATTTACAGGAAAAAATCCCATGACTTATTTATTAAGCATCATACATAAATATATAGTTATTTTATATTTTTAATGTTTGCACTTTACACTTGAAGATAATTTTCGCCATCGTTGTGCACATAATGTTTCAGTCTTGCACACAGAATACAATTCTGATTGGCCAGAGTGTCGAAACTCACAATAATACAAAGAACTATGGGCAATACGCTTCTGCAAAGTTTGGTTCGATGTGGACTCACTCAAGAGCTCATAAAGTGCACAGTCAAGCACTCGCTCAGTTGCAAAATAAGAAATGGGACAGACTACATTACATTACATTACATTACATTATAGACATTTAGCAGACGCTCTTATCCAGAGCGATGTACATAGTGCATTTCCGAACTGGGAACAAGTGCGTTAAAACAACCCTAAAAAGGTAAATACGTATCTAGTACTAAGCGCAGTCAGTATGATTGGTTTTTTTTTGGGGGGGGGTAACCACACAATAATGATAACAATAGTCACAAGGAGGTAGGGAGGGGTGGAGAGAGGTGCAGCTTGAAGAGGTGAGTCTTCAATCTGCGCTTGAAGGCAGTCAGACTTTCTGCTGTTCTGACATCCATGGGGAGCTCATTCCACCACCGTGGGGCCAGGACAGACAGACGTCGAGACCGGGTGCTAGTATGAAGAGGGGGGGTACCAGTCATCCTGAGGAGGCGGAACGCAGGGATCTGGCAGGTGTGTAGGGTCTGATGAGCTTCTGGAGGTATGGAGGGGCAGATCCTTGGACTGCCTGGAAGGCGAGCACCAATGTTTTGAATTTGATGCAAGCCATCACCGGTAGCCAGTGGAGGTCAATGAGCAGGGGGGTGACATGGGAGTGTCGGGGGAGGTTGAAGACCAGGTGCGCTGCTGCGTTCTGGATAAGCTGAAGGGGTCTAATGGCCGATGCTGGCAGGCCAGCCAGGAGAGAGTTGCAATAGTCCAGACGGGACAGCACCATCGCTTGGACCAGGAGCTGGGTTGAGTGGGTGGTGAGGAAGGGGCGGATTCTCCTGACGTTGTACAGGAAGAACCTGCATGCCCGGGTTACCACTGCGATGTTCTCGGAGAGGGACAGCCTGTTGTCCATCACGACTCTGAGGTTCCTGACACAGGGCGTTGGGGTCAGTGGGGTGTCTCCTAGGGAAATGGAGAGATTGAGAGGGGGAGAGGTTAAAGCAGGAATGTAGATGAGCTCAGTCTTGCCTGGATTGAGCTTGAGATGGTGGTTGTCCATCCAGCTCTGGATGTCTCTCAGGCAAGCGGAGATGCGGGCTGACACCTGAGTTTCAGAGGGTGAGAAGGAGAGAAAGAGTTGAGTATCGTCAGCATAGCAGTGGTAAGAAAGACCATGAGCAGTGATAACAGGGCCAAGGGATTTGGTGTAGGTGGAGAAAAGGAGGGGACCAAGGACTGAGCCCTGGGGAACTCCTGTGGTAAGGGGACGGGGTGCCGATACTTTACCAGCCCAGGCAACCTGGGAGGAGCGTTCCGAGAGGTAGGACTCAATCCAGGCCAGGGCCGAGCCGCCGATCCCAGATGCAGACAGGGACGACAGGAGGATAGAGTGATCTACGGTGTCGAAGGCGGCAGAGAGGTCTAGAAGTAGTAGCACAGAGGAGAGGGAGGCTGCCCGAGCTGCATGAAGCATCTCGCAGACGGAGAGGAGTGCGGTCTCCGTTGAGTGGCCAGGTTTGAAGCCGGACTGGTGGGGGTCTAGAAGGTTGTTCTGGGTAAGGAAAGGCGACAGTTGGTTAGAAACAGCACGTTCAATAGTTTTGGACTAAGCCCCTAGAGGTTCTCGTATACGGCTTCTGTAATCGAATACTCAAAGCGAAACCGTTCAATTATGGTCAGCTAGCTAATGTGCTATGGTCAGCTAGCAAACCTTCTGTGTGCATGTGTACAAAATATGAAAGTGATATTTATTACTGCTCAAATGCTATAAGGCTATTTGAAACTGGGTACATTAGTGTCCAAAAATTTACCAAAAATAGATAATTGTGCATCACAGTAATTCAGGAGATAATCAACATTTTTCAACAGATAAACTCTTTTGACTATATATTTGCATCTATATCATTAGATAATTTCCAACTTTTGCAAAAGATTAGGGGAATGGTTATAGGTGTACAAAAACATACCCAAACCTTTCCAAACCCATGGAAACATATGCAAAGTCTCCAAGCTGTCCGAAGCTATACAAACATGAACACAGCTTTAGTGTCCATTTGAAGCACATTATTATGTCATATGAGGAGGCAATTCATTTGGGGAATGACCTTTAGATATTCAATTTCTTTGTCTCAATTTAGTTTCCAGAGCCAAAAATGTCCAATACAGCCCGGTTCTCATCATAAAAGGTCATTTATTACCAACCAGAAAAAATAACAATGTTCCGGTTCCAAAATTCCAATTCCATTGGAATCATTAAGAAATTTTTAATTTGATTCTGCTTATCGGTTCCTAAACAATTTTTAGTTTCCGTGGTGGCGGCATGCACTTTTGCTTTTGGTTTGCAGTCTGCCAGAAGAACGAAGTAGTTGTCATGGTTTTTAGCAGCCCTGCTTTAGTTCTGCGGTCGGTTTCTCGTTTGAAACCGTTAGATCACTCCATCTGATTTTCTGCATTCCGTTCCAGTTATTTCTTTTCGCACTGCAATTATCTCTCGCACTTGTGTTTAGTTTTCTTTCCCTTTATATGGCTCAGTGTTTTATTCTTCCAGCACTTATGCCTTGCCATTTGTTTGGACTTGATGCCGGTAACAGGTATAGGATTGTTTTGAATCTATTTCAAGATACGTGGGACTTGCCTTAGTTGCTTTCGAGCTCTTAGTTTATAGGATTATCTCGTTTGCACCTGGTTTTCTCGTTTTGGGTTTTTACTGTTCTCTCTGAGACAGTTCCTTTGTTTCTAGTTGTTTTAGTTGCTACTTTGTCGCTCTCTCTAGTTGAGAGTGAGAAGTAACTATTTTCTTTCCTGTTTTTCTTTGTTTTCACTCATGTTTCGAGTTTATTCACCCGGTTATCCAAGGTTGATTTTCGTTGGCGTTCCCCGGGACTTTTGTCCCATCTTAATTTTTTTTACCTTCCCCGCGGATTAGTCTCCGCAAATATTTGTGGTTAATTGTGCCAAACTTATATCGTGCAAGGGAGGATGCACTACTAACATGATTCGCCTGCATGGTGTACAAATCAACGAGTGTAGCTACCATGTTTGACGTGTTGCGCCAGTCTCCCTTTGCCTCGTCCTTCTCAGTCAACCCTGAGCCAACAGCCAGCACCTCGTCATAATCGTGTGGTAGAAGTGAAAATGAAATAACATTTGTCTTATTCTCAACAGCGAGACAGCAAACAGGTTATACTTGACCGAATTGCTAAAAACTGTGTGTCAAATGCAAATACTGTAATGTATTTTTTTGTAGATGAACATCCGCAGATTGCTAGTAATGCTAGTAGCCAGCCTAACGTTACTGCTAAGTTACTGCTCTTCAGGAGTTTTGTATATATGTTATTTGGTTCGGTTGCAATTATGCAAGTGCACCAAGAACCACGCACAGACGTTCCTACTTCTCTCTCTTCAACACCCACATGGGCTGCAGCTCCCTAAACTGTAAATGAGTTGGTTTTGCAGTGTTGTCATTTTGGCGGGTTACAGTTACAGCACAGTGAATAATTTTTATTATTTTTTTATTATTGAATCATTAATAACAGAAACCAAATTAAACTATTCAATAATTTACAGGTTCAACTGTATGAAGTAAATTGTGAATACATTACATTATATTACAGTCATTTAGCAGACCCTTTTATCCAGGCGGGCGGACAACTCGCGGACGTGGGCGTCCACATGCGCAATCTCATAGAAATACATTGTATGCACAATATCTGCATCATATCACCACATATGAATGTTTTTCAACCTACTAATAGATAACTATTTTTATTAATTATTTTAATATATATAATATTTTAATATAGGCACTAATGAAAAAGGAAACAGAGACAATGACCATTGTGGGATGAATGAAGTTGAATCAAGTCATGCATTTTGCATATAACCAGTTATTCCTGTTTTTATAATGCTTTTTTTATTATAATATACAAATATATATATATTTGTTAAATTAATTAAGACTATGCTTACTTCTGTTTTTATTATACTGATATCACTGTATCGATTTAAGTTACTACATAATCAAAATAGCAATAAGCGTCTGTGTCCTTGCGCGTCTGGTGGGTTCAGTTCTGCTCAAATCTGCGCACGCAATACGCATCTGGTTTAGCGTATAGCCAATACCTAATAGGTTTATAGCTAACTAGGTATAAAGTAAATTAAACCAGAATAAGAGACTACAGGTCCTTTAATTCTGAATTCAGCACCACTAATGTAAAACTCTGTGACATCATAAACAATAATAACACAACCTAACTAGTCTTTCTGTGGCTAGCTAGCTATACTATTATGAATACAACACCATAAAACATGCACGCACACCTTGTACACAAGGCAGCTATGGAATCTATGCTGTCTGCTTCAGATGAAGAGTCATGAATGTAAATCTCATCTGAATCCAAAGGACAGCAACAGCATCCAGCAGTTTCAAGCACTGAAAATCTTTTTGTCACTTCGAGTTGACTGGTGATGCGTATGCGCTCTCTTGCGCAAAACCAGGGAGACGCATAGCTTAACGGTGCGTGTTGTTTTGAAATACGCGCAACTCTGAGAATCGCTTCAAACTGTCTAATGACTAATGATTATACCTCTCTGGAAAGCTTAGAATGCGTTCTTTTTTTATATTTAGGCTGTCAATCAATTACAATTAGTTCCAAGACATTACTACTCCCAATTTTAATTGCGTGATATTCTGCAGACATTGTACACCACATATAGGCAGAACATAACTACATCATCTTAGAAAGGACGCATCTGGCTTTAATAATGTAGGTAAGTTTATGACTTTATGCCATACTTTATGAGAGATTTTCATGGCAGAAGGAAATTATGTTATGATGACAGAAATTCACTCTAATAAGTGAGCAGGCAAAATAACAGTTTAATTTACCTATATCCAGGACCTTATGTGTTTTTTATTGTTGCTGTGATAGATAGGATAACATTTTTTGGTGGTTAAAGAAGAACTGTAACCAACTCCTAAATATATTAAATGTCCATTATCTTCAACCCGATTCGCTCTCATGTAGATCACACTGTAGAGTGGTCGATATACTTTTATGAACGGAAGAACGGTGGCACGTAACTTTTTGCCCGATAATAGACCGACTCGCACTGATGAAGACGATGTGCAGGTTTCCATGTACCTCGCTTTCTGACCCCAGGGTCTACACCACTAGGGTCACTGCAAAAAAGGGGTAATGTCACTCCCCATATTGGAATCACCAGTGATCTGGGGTGGAGCTAGCCTGTCATACATATAGATGCGCGGCACACGCCGACAAAGGACGTAAATAAAGAGCACATTTAATATTCATCATCGTCATAATAAAAACATATTTATTTTGAGGCTGGTCTGGCTTATCGCTTAGAAGTGTAAGCACTTGAACTCTAATAATATGTAGCCTGTAAGTCTTCTTTAAAAAATGTAAGAAGCAAATGTAAAAAATTTCTTTACTGGAACTCTGGTCTCACGCATGCTTTGGGTGTCTACCAAGTAAAAACAATACTGCAGCCACAGAGGGTTGTTCTTAAGTGTCACGCTTAGAAAAATGCAAAGGAAAAGTGAGTCAATTTTAAACGTCACTCTGTAGGATTTTTAGCCTTGGTCCTGTGTTTACAATAAAATAAGTATCCTACTCCATCCTAAACCACGCCCACTCATCTATGTTAAAGGGTAACCACACCCACTGTTTCAGCCTGTCTCCGCCAACGAAACAATTTTGAAAAATACTTTGTGGGGTGAGCGAGGGAGAGGGGTGGGGGCGGAGGAGCTGTATCCATCGTCATTTGCATAAATTAACGTACATTGTACAAATGATTATGTATAACTCGGATCAAACTGTCAAACTTGACGTTGCACATCAAATATGAATCAAGATTCAGCAACTGCATGGCCTCTTTCTCGCCTGAAATAACTTCAGAAACATATTTTAGTGGACTATTTAGGTGGAATACGAGAGTTTATGAACAGGACGCAACGTTGTTCCGGTTTTAAAACGTGAAAGTAACGTAGCGGGTCTAACCAATCAGGTGCCGGCTGTTTCTGTTGTGGGCGACAACAATTATCTATATGACGTAGAGGTACCTCCAAAGAGGTACTCTGACATCATGATTGGGGCGGGAGCAGTGTGGGGACCTAATTTCAACCGGTAGGGGCAGCGCAAAGACGCTTTTCTACCAGTTTCTCCTGATTTATGTTATTATTTCCAAATTGTTGAATAAGTTTCATTATAAGGTAGACATACAAACCCGTTTACAGCAAAACAAAAAAGTGATTTAGGGTGTAGTTACCCTTTAAGGGAAAAAAACAAGCATCAAGCGCACAGCGCAGAAAAGTGAAGATAAAATGAAAATAACATTTTTAGCAACATGCATTGTTCTATATCAAAGGTGGGCTATTTGTTTCTGGTTTTCGTGCCAATTTCTGGCCATTTTCGCCATCTGAAATTTTAGCTACATTTCTTGATACGCACGTGGATGACAGCTGAAGACTGTTTTTGTGTCCATATTGTCATGGTCTCCCTTCGTTCTCTCTATTTCCACACCTCGTCTTTTTAGGTCTATCGGATTTGTTTTTCGTATTTCCTTGCGGGATTTCCTTTCTCCCAGGTGATTATCTGGTTCACTTGTCGTCCGCGTCATTAGGTATTTAAATCCTTGAGTTCCGCTTCCTGGCGCTTCTATATCATTTTGTGCCATCACGTATGTCAGGGTTGTTGTTATCTCTCTGCTCGCATTTAAAAGATTTATTCTCGCAGTAGAGCTGTTTTTTGAACTGCCTAGAAACTCAGGGAAATAGTTTAGGTTTTCTTTCTTTTCCCTTCTCCTTTTTCACGCCCGCTCTCTTTGATTTTGGAGAGCGTGAACGTTATTTTATTTTCATTTGTTTCACCATTTATTGGGCGTTATAGTCACGTTCCGAGGGTGACTTTGTTTTTTGCTGTTCTTCTTTCTACCGTTATTAGCATTGCCCATGTTTACGTGGCTATCCCGTTTTACAAGGGTGTTTTTGGTTTTGGCTACAGCTGGGAGGTTTTTCATTCTTTCTTTTCTTGTGTCGTGTTTGCCTCATCGTTGTACTGCTACAACACCATTACACATATATGAAACATTTTACTGTGATCTAATCTACCAGTGAAGCGTTTGTGTATAAGTGCAGTGTTTGTGTATACAGCCAATTAGCTAATTTAGCTAGGATAATTGGTGCAAACAAAACCCTGCATATACACCGGCCCACCAAGAACGGGATTGCCTACCCCTGTTCTAAATGGATAAAAACAGTAATTGCAGACCCCTGTTTACTATGTGCCCTTTCCCCTTACTTTGCAAGCAGCATGTGAGAGTAATCCTGCAAACCCCTTGTACCATAGACATGCATACAGTCTGTCTTGTACTACAAGTTGTAGTTTTACTTCCGGGTTACTTCTTAAAATTATTGGATGACTGAGTTCTGTGTGCTCCTGAATCTCCTTGCCCACTCAAACATTTTGAAGTTGACTCAAATATGCGCCCTCAAAGGGGTGAAGGGATCATATTCAGTCGTGGCCCTACTGTGCTAGAAGTGCAATATATTATTGGACTTCCTGGATGTGGTCAGATATTTTTATTTTTATTTGCTCTCATTAACGTATTCAACACCAAACCCACTTCGGTTGAACTAGTGATTTATTTATGTACTTGGTTTGGAAATCTACAGTGACATTTCTCCTGCCTCAAATTATAAATGTAATCTCCACTATGCAGCTATTCACCTCCTTCCCATCACTTCACTTGTTCTCTACCTTCTCTATTGGCCTTCTGAAGACAAGAGAGTAGGAAGGAGAGAAAGAGCACACCCTTACAGAAAAGTACATTCTACTATAGGCAGTATGTTCAAACTCATTTCAAATGATATGTCATATGGAAATCATTCTTATGGGAATTACTTTAGAAATAATTATTATCCTATGTGACATTACAAGTGACACATCAGGACATTCTATTTTAATTTTGCTAGCCTGATTTTACCCAACATTCTCATAGGAACTACTATTTGGCAGTGATTTTTTCCTGGACGACTGGAAAAAATGTAGGTGATTCATAAGAACCATTCTAGGAATGTTTTAATGTCCAACATAAACCAGTTTCAGACCAGCCCAGTAGCACATAACACAGTTGAATGGGAGACATGGAATATGCAACAGAGAAAAATCCCAGACAATCACTGCTAACCAGCCATAAATCCAACCCTGGAATCATGGGAAAAGGGACTGGGAGAGAAACTGAATAGAGGATGGAAAATAGAGAGTGGAGAGGACAGAGTGAAAGAAGAGAGAGTATGGAAATAAACTGTATGATGGAGAGAAGGGAAATGGGAGGAGAAGAGAGAGATTTTTGGATTTAGAGGGGAGGGGTGGAGAGGGTATGAGGGGGGAGGATGGTGTAGTCCAGTTTTGCAGTGTGTAAATACAGCCAGGGAAGGCATGCATTCCTGAATGACAGGCTGCAGTGTTGCCATGACGAATGGGTGTTCTGCATGGCGGAGACAGGCTGGGAGCCCGATACGCCCCCTCCTCTCTCACACTGATAAGGGGTATTCACCAAATATTTCTGGCTGCAGTGTGGGGCAGGAGAAAGAGAGAGACAGAGACAGAGTTCAATAAACTGGAATTTGATTCTGAATACTCTGGGTTGGGTTAACAAGTGGTGCATGGTTTTCCTAAGTGTGAGGAAGGTGGGACGGGGAGGGGGATGGGACATTTTGAATGAAGGACAGTCATTTTATAATGTGAACTTTATTTATGAACAAATTTATATATGAACAGATAAATGCATACACAGACACGCACACACTTAACACACACACGGCTGGCAGTATTGGGTGAACTGTCAATATATTGTGTGTTTCTATGAGGTCAGCTTGCTCTCCCAGGTATCTCTTAGCCAACAGTGGCCCCTGGTGCACAAGCAGAAGCACAACACCTTTGCAATAAACAAGCAAGGACTAATCGTGCAAACAGTATTTATTGTTCATGTAATAACTGCCGGTTTTGTAATAAAAATCTTGAAGTGTTAACGTAATAATTTTTTCTGGTTAATGTAATAACTTTGCATTAACCGGGGGTTACAATTTTCTTTGATGAATAATATAATACTTGAACCGTTAATTTAATAACATGCAAAATTACTGTCTATATGTTTGATTTCAAAGAATTAATACCATCCCTGTGGTGGCCAATGGTGGTCCAGTGATTAAAGCCACTGATTCCAGAGGTTTGCATCTGGTCTACAGGAGGGTTAATGTCTTAGTCTTTCTATATCTGTATGATCCTTCTAGTGCAATTTTATTTAAGTAAGTATGACAGTGTGACACCGCACCTCCCCACTCCACTCCCCGAATTCCCATTGAGATCCATTCAAATGCAGAGAGATTATAGTATCGCTTGTAAGAGTACCAGAAAATAAGATATCAAGAGGCTTTTGATGTTGTTGGGTCACAGACATCAGGAATCATGGCATGCAAAGCATATCCAACCAAATATTAAATATGATGACTTTATTTAGGTTTATTTTTCCAATTACATTTTGTCCCCTAACATGGAGGGGGGGGGGGCTATGTATAAAAAAGGGCTACAATTGCTACATGGTTCACCCAATATGGATGTAAAAACCCTCAAATTAAAACTAAAAGTCTGAACATTAACCTCTTAGTCACTGTTCCATTTCAAATACAATGTTCTGCAGTACAGAGCCAAAACAACAAAACTTGTGTCACTGCCCGAATACTTTCCATCCCCACTCTAAATAAATATAAGCACAATTAATAAACGACATTTTGAATCTTGTTCTTTGTGAATTGCTGCCACATTTGGCAAAAGTTAACATCAATAACTTTTAACTGTAGAGTTTGATAGTCTGAAACTGAAATACATAATTATATCACTGCATTGAATCCATCCACATGATAAAGTTAACAGTGGTTTACTTATAGGTAATAACTAAAAGCACAATCACAAATAAAGCAAAGAAAGTATGTATAAGCTTTCAAAAGCAGCTCAATACGCAGCCAGAAATATCAGTAGATTCTGACAAGAAAATTTTTTTGTATACTAAAAATATACCTTAAATACTAATTCATCACACTTAACAAATTTACAACAATTGATTTATGATTACATACCTTCACACAGAAAACAATGTTCTGCTGGTCCTACCATTTTGAGGAAAGTTTTTTTTTATTGTGGAATATAAAAAATGTATTAAGAAGTACACTCATTTGAAATGCATGCTGTGTGTAATGGTGTTAAGCTGGAAGCTTTCTGGTTTTAGCTACCTGTTTGGCTAAGAAAGATACTCATAAAAATAGTGGCAGCATCAAAACTGTGCTAATAAGATTTAAACAACACAAGCCAAATCACAAAGTTGCCAGATAACAACAGATCCTAAAAAACTCCAGATTCAGTACCAGAAATCTGTGAAAAAGCTTCCCTTCAAAGCATCATGATGATACATAATGAGATCCCTCTTAGAATTTAAATGACTTTCTCAACTTATTTTTATTCAAGAAAAGAGACGGGTGATTTACTGTCAACAAATCACTGAGTTACGAAGAAAGCAGTGGGCTGTAAAAAAACAGATCCACTGGAATAGTGAATAAGCTGCTGAAAAATGTAGTCAAGGAATGGGTCTGGTTCCTCCCCTTCAGTCATTTGACAGTGAGGCTCACATGATCCTGGTCACATGACAGACAGTACTGGTCATATGACATATCCCCTCTTGTTCATGTGCGGGGTTTTCAGTTGAGACACAGCCGTGTGAACCAGGAAGCCAGGAGAACAAGTCGCAGAGCTGTGGACACATACAGTAATGGCAATTCCTGCATTTCTGTTTTATTATATGTCTTGCTTGTATGAGTTTTCTCATGTTGTATTTGTTCACGATATTTGGTTATTTAAAAAAATAGTTTTCAAGAACAGGGCAAAGTTAGGTCAGCCTCATACTCTGGCTGTATGTATGTTATAGAGATTATCTGGTTTAAGTGTTGTCGTGGTGTAATCGCTTTTATGCAGTGTGTATATAGAATTAAATTTATCTTATGTGGAGACTTCACACAAACTCTGTCATTCAATGTCAATTTGAACTGTTCTTGTATAAGTGGTTGCAAACGGTTTCCTTACTGTTGTGTCTGAATATTAACTGACTACATTTACTGTTCACACCCACTGTCTATACATACTGTGGTGAATGTGTGCATTTTCTACACATCCACTCATCCATTTCTGCAGGCAGTAAATCATCTGACTATTTTGTAATCCCAAATTGCTTTTGGCGAAGGTGTGGCACTTTATAGCAAACCCGTGCACCTCACAGGTTAATGTTATAGTTCTTTGTGTAAACACAGTTACGTGTGCTTTTTATAGTTGACATTTAGTCAGGTTACAGCTGAGGTGTGCACAATGATGTGAGCAGCGTTGTGGCTGTGGGACATCTAACAGTTTGGTGTTTTCCCCAGTTTTATCTCTCCATTAGTTTTTATGAAAAATGGGCTTGCCGGGGGTTATTTTCGCACTGGCACTCATTACAGTCGGCACTGCTTTGGACAATGGTTTGATGAGGACCCCTCCTATGGGATGGTTGGCATGGGAACGGTATCGCTGTGACATTGACTGTGACAATGACCCCAAGAACTGCATCAGGTAAAGCAGAGGGATGAGATGAAATTCTATTCAAGTAAAAGTCCTATTCAGGCCACGTAATTATGTAAATGTTCAGACACCAAGTTAGGAGAATATAGCACATTAACCTCCACATAGTTATTATATCCGTTTTTGTTATCCAGATTAATGCATTTTCAATATTTGCGCATGGAATGGAATGCTACCAATTTTGGATGTTTTCTTAAATGGTAGTGGTGGACAATCCAGTTCCTGCATATGTATAGTTTTTTTAAATTTTGTAATGAGCTTTACACACCAACCTATCACTTGTACATAGACCACAGGCCCAAATATAAAATATAAAATGAATATAAAATGTTTTTTGTTAAAATGTGTTAAACATGTGTCTTTACTGCACTGTGGTCTCTAAAATGAGGGGTTCTGACTGTGCTGTACATTATGCAGTGAGGAATTCTAACAATGCTGTGCTCTCTGCAGTGAGAGGTTATAACTGCACTGTGCTCATTGCCGTGAGAGGTTGTAACTACACTGTTTTCTCTGCAGTGAGATGTTATAACTGCAGTGTGCTCTCTGTAGTGAGAGGTTATAACTATACTGTGATCTTTGCAGTGAGGGGCTCTTCAGGGACATGGCTGATAGGTTGGCAGAGGATGGCTGGAGGGAGCTGGGATACGTTTATGTCAACATTGACGACTGCTGGTCTTCTATGAAGCGAGATCAACAAGGGCGGCTGCAGCCAGATCCCAAAAGGTACCCCCCTCTTCATTATTATTCATATCATTCTTCATGATACTACTACTACTACTAATAATAATAATAACAACAAAAATGATTATTATTACAATGTCAGTTGTAATGACAGCAACAACAATGTTAAAATTTTTATAAATTATATTTATCATTATTTGTATGCCAATGATTATTCATCAGCTGTTATTAATGTATTATAAATAGTGTTAGTTCCATAAATTTGCCTGTACTTGCATTATTACAATTATTAATTAAGAGGCATACATAAATGTGAAAGTGTGAAATGTTGCATTGTAGTTGGAGGCTAAATACAATGTAGCTCTTTTCTCTTGTATGGAAAGAAAGGAATTATGACTTAAAAAAAAAAATAATAATAATTTATAAAAAAGTGCCACCAACATGGGTCTGCATATATCCCATTCCCACCCTAATTTGGAATGTTCAATCTACAACTGCAGCTGTGTTCATATGGGCGAACCCCACTGCCAATTCGAGACAGAGTAGATGGTTCCGGTCCCAATCGACCAGTGGGGGTTTCTATAGAGAGCGATGAACGTGGACTTCTAACCAACTAAACCCTCCCATACCCTGTGTGGCACAATCGCAAACTGCGTGTTGCACTATGGAGCTACCGGCCACAGTCAGCAGTGACATGGTTCGGATTCGATCTGAGGCTGTGAGGCTCATCCAATGGAGTGGAGCCTCATCCAATGAGGCTGTGGAGCTCATCCATGCTCCACAGCATGCATTATTACATAAAAGGAAACTACTTGGGATCTTGACATGTAACACATACCAGAGTGTTCTAGGGTGCACTTGTTAGAAACCGACGTTTATGCACCATTCCATGGGAGAAATATAGGTGGCCCTGGAACACAATTGCAGCATGTATCAAAGAAACCAGGGAAAGTAAAGTTGTTCAATTCAGGGGCTTTGGGCCAAGTTTGTAGTTCAAATGGATGGCTAGCTGAGTTAGTCCAAGTTCAGAGTCTGGGTTAGCTCAGTTGAAATTGATCAATTCCAGGTTTCCTGGGGGAATCCCGAAACTGGCACGCTACATTCATGACCGTGGCTTGCAGCTGGGCATCTACGGAGACCTGGGGACTCACACTTGCATGGGCTACCCTGGTACCACACTAGACAAGATTGAGACAGACGCACAGACCTTCGCGGACTGGGGCATCGACATGCTCAAACTGGATGGCTGCTACTCCAATGCCACTGAGCAGGAGAAGGGTGAGGAAGATGTGAAGGGTGGGAGGGAGGAGGACGGATAGTGGGAGGAGAGAGAAAAGGGAGAAGTCAGAGGAGAGGGAAAAGGGGGAGAGGGGAATGAGAAGTAGGAGGAAAGAGTGGGCAGGAAGAATGACAAAATCAAAAATAGCAACAAGGTGAGAGAGGCTCAATGGATTGACCATTTCCCTCTGTATTATCCTGGATAATATTTATTATACCTCCATTTACAGCTTACCTAAAAACATATACAGCTGCATTTGTGCTAAAGTTTACCCCCAGGTTCAGAGTCAGTACTATAATCTGTTCCACACTGCCTTTCACACTATTATAGCTCATATCCCTCTGGCTCAGTGCTCTATTCACTGCAACACATGAGTCATCTACATCATACAGTTAAAAGTCTATACCACACATCACACATAACCATTTTCATCCTAAGAGTTTTTAATGCTGTAAACTGTGTCATGAACAAAACTACAATACAGAAAACATGCATAAATTAGTAATTAGTCCCGCATTTGCTTTACTCTATTGAAAGGAAAGAAAAGGGTAGAGGAAGGAAAGAAGAGAAGTGGAAAAGTGAGAGAAAGACAGAAAGGGAAAATGGAACAGAGGGGGAAAAGAATAGGGGTGAAGTAGAGAAAAACAGTTTTGTTCTCTTTCAAGGACATTTGGAGCACTTCTTTATGTGTGATGCTTCGGTCAACATTTGAAACTTGTATGTGCATCCATCTCTGATAGGCTACCCACTCATGTCAAAGGCTCTGAATGCCACAGGGCGTCCCATTGGCTATTCCTGCAGTTGGCCTGCCTACCAGGGTGGGCTACCGCCAAAGGTAAGTGTCGACCGACAGAACGACCATAACTGCAACCTTGAACAGCCAGATAGCCATAGCCTAAACTTCTTAGAAGCCCGAGTTACTTCAATGAATGTAAAAAAACTAAAACATTGCTTTGGGATATAATGCCATATTTATATTTTACATTATATTATATTATACAAACCCCAATTCCAAAAAAGTTGGGACAGTATGTAAAATGCGACCCCATGGTTGGCTAAATGGCTGTAAGTCATCAAGGGTCTGAGGTATCAAACGAGCCTCAAACCATCACTCTGCTGCAAGCAAGCTACCAGAAAAAACTAGCAAAATGTCAGCAGGTCGGTTTGTTTACCAAAAATATATACTACTAGGAACACTCGCTTCCGTGGAAATTTGGACCAATGAGTGGTTTCTGACGCATCGGCGCATTAATGCTGTTCCTGGCGGAAGAATTACCTATCAGATCTGCGTTCCAAAATATGAAAAAGCCAGGAAAGGGCCATTTAATTAAAAAATAATAATATGTACGAGAACTGGTTATTGTTTGTACTGACAGAATCAGCTTTGTTTGCGTGCGTATACATGCTAGAAGTGTCAATTTGAGACCGTTTTGGGAATTGGGGGGTGGGACTAGATTAAGCTATAAATGACACAGAAATAGTATGGAACCCACAGTTGGCTAAATGGCTGTAAGTCATCAATGGTCTGAGGTATCAAACAAGCCTCAAACCATCACTCTGCTGTCAGATGTGCAGTAGATCACTTTAAGGGTTGTTTCTCCTGACTCATTTCCCTATTGAACTCTCTGGAAAAATAAGTCAGGAGAAACAACCCTTCAAGTGATCCATCGATATCGACTGTATATCTGGCAGCAGAGTGATGGTTTGAGGCTCGTTTGATATCTTTCCTCACACACCTTGCTTTTTCCCTGTCTCCCCAGGTGAACTACACACAGTTGGGGGAGATATGCAACCTGTGGCGTAACTATGGCGATATCCAGGATTCATGGGATACCGTGTTGAACATTGTGGATTGGTTCTCCAACCATCAGGATGTCCTACAGCCTGTTGCAGGCCCTGGCCGCTGGAACGACCCTGACATGGTCTGTCAGCATGACCTGTTTACCGGCCTCTGATTCTCTCAGAGGCAGTGTGACCTATTACCTGTATTACCTGTTTACCGGTTTCTGTTCCTGTATCTGTCCACCTGTGAATCTCTGCATGACTAGTAACCTGCCCACGCCTGTTACACCAGTTTCTCATTCTGTCTGTCTGCTTGACCACTTAACCTAGCCACCTGTCTAAATGTGTGTCTGGAAGGGTTGCACACATGTGAGGCCAGGGGGGCGGGGTGGATGGGATTTCAATGACATTTGTGGCATATGCAACCATTTGTGGTACAATGGACCTCGTTTATCAATATGGTCATAAAAATTGGCGTATATTTCAGCGTACAAACTTGCGTACGAAACTCTCACGTGTGATTCATCAAACCTGCGTAAACCACTGATATGAGCGTAATGTGTTCACAGGTTGACAATTGTTAGAAAGCGTGTGCACATCATTATGAATTGCCATACTCACGTGGCCATTTAATATCATATTGGGCAAGGCCATCTTTTTATAAAATGCACGTGCCATTGCAGTTTGTATTATAGGCCATGGCGGGCAACAGGAAAGCAAAGAAGATTTTTGTTCTTTGACAGTGAGATTGAAATGCTATGTTTTGGGATCGTTAGTAGTGGTGTGCAGCCTAGCTCAAAAGCCGCTATGTGGCATGGGATAACAAGGGCTGTAAATAGTGCTTCCTCTGAAGAGCAGACTACAGCTGAGATAAAAATTTAAAAAAACCCTTTGCAAAAAAAAGTTCTGGTGGTACAGATGGAGGAACCTCCCGGACCTCTCATCTGCAAGCGAGAGGATGGGGGATATCAATGCTTCATTCCATTTAGGCTACATGTGATGAGCAAATAATAGTGGCGTCTAAATAAAAATCAACGTATTAAAAATCTACTTTTTCAGGTATTATTTTTTTGCCAATTAGGCTACACAATGTAGGCCTACATCTAGAGCAGCAATGCATAGATAAAGTGCATTTAAAACATTCCCCAGATACAATTATACATAATTTTTTAATACCATATACCAGGACGATATTTTGTTTTTTTTTTTTTTTTATATTGAAATTTTTTTTTTTTTTTTCAGCTTTGACTCCGCGAACAAAAGTCATTTTTTTCATTAATTAGGCTGCACAATATTGAGCTCTTGCTGTTCATTGCATCGCAAAAGCATAGGCAAAGTCAAGAGAGGTCGTGAGATTTCATCGTACCATACACCCACGTTTATTTTGATGAATCCAGAAGTTTGCATAACAATCTGACTTTACGATCAGAATTGAATGTAAGCATTAATAATAAATGAGGCCCGAGGTGTCGGAGCCAAGTTATGATTAAGAGGGAAAAAAGACAAAAGAAATCCGACATGCACATTAGGATTTTTTTGCTTAATATCCAGTTTTAGTTAATACAGTGCTAAATTTGCCCCAGACTACAGGGGAATAACAAGCTAGGATGGACCTGTTTTATGAAGGGCCTGTTTTATGCTTGCCCTTGGATCATTCTGATGCTAGCTTATGTTCTTGTATTTGTCTCAGAATTTTCACTGACTCTATTGGTTTTCTCATCAGCTGCTCTGGCATTGCTGTCATTTTCTCCCAGCTCCTCGTTGGAGACTTTGGGCTCAGTGTGGACCAGTCGCGCTCTCAGATGGCTCTTTGGGCAATCATGGCCGCACCGCTTTTCATGTCCAATGACCTTCGAACTCTAAATAGCGAAGCACGGACCATCCTACAAAACAAGGGTGTCATTGCGATCAACCAGGACAAAATGGGCATCCAGGGCAGACGCCTTCTGAAGGTGAACAAAAACATGATTTCACTTTAGCAAATCCAGGTGACTGGAACAAAATTCTGGGGAGGACTTTTACTTTCTGAACCTGTATTTTACACCTTTGCTGCTTACACAGAGGCTATATTGACTTTATTAAATCTCTCTCGAACTCTCAATTTATTGGCATAAAATACAGGAAGTAAATTTTGCTTCACTTAAAAGTGTTAAGTTAAAAGTAGTAAAATAAAGTAGTTAAATGAGAAGTAACACTATATAAAAAATGATTGTTATATTCAGACCATATTTTTCAAGAATTATTTATTGTTTAGGAAGAGTGTTTTCGGTGGTAACCTCTCTATACTCTCGATCTCCCTCCCTCTACCTTTCTCTTTCTGTCCTCTCCCTCCTCATATTTCTCTCTCTGCCTCTCTATCCATATCTCCCTCTGTCTCTTTCTCTGATTTGGTTTATTTCTGCAGGAGAAGTATGGTATTGAGGTATTCTGGCGGACCCTGTCAAACTCAGCCAGCGCTCTGGTGTTCTTCAGTCGCCGGACTGACATGCCGTATCGATACACAACCTCCCTGGGGAAACTCAACTATACAGCTGGCAGCTACAAGGTCTCTGTCTAAGTTGCCACTTTCTACACTTCACTCACTCACAGTCTGACCTGTTATTACAGCTTGTTGTTGTTACATAAGCAAGTGATATATGGCGTTTTAGCAATGATGCGAAAGGCCTAAAAACATGGGGATGCTTTTACTTAGAACAAGTTACAACATATATACTACCTGTAATTATGTAAATGTAGAATGAGGGCCTTGGTTTTGACCTCCCTTCATACCAGAAGATTGTTGGGAAAATGCTGGTGTTTTGTTGGAACCAGGTGCTGTGTGAAAGGGGTCAGTGCTATCCCAGGTGAAAAAGTAGTATACTTTTGTGTTATAAAAATATAATTTAAGTATACAAAGGTTAGTATACAAGTATACTTTTCCTTTTTGTACTTAATTTGAAGTATGTTTAAGATGTACTTTTAAGTATAAGCGTACTTCAAGTATAGTCTCAAACACACCGTAATACTTTTTTCAAACACACTGGTGATATAATGAAATAATACTTCAAGTGTATTTAAGATACCAACAAATCATACTTTTTGTTAGTGCACTTAACTTAAGAAACACTAAAAATAGTCCCATTTTAACATACAGACTGCACTTGAAGTATATTTAAGTACGACTTTAAGTACGAAGTTCTACTTTTGAACAACTTTAGTGCGCTTAGTATACTTAAAGCGCTGCCAATTTATCACAAAGTACATAATTAGTACAAAAACTACTAAAAGTACTTTGAAAAATTATATTTCAAGTATAATCTTTTTTCACCTGGGAATACTTGCATATTGAGGAACAAAATGTCCGTCAAAAGAAGAGGAAAGGCACTCTGTAAGGGGCTGGGTCAGAGGACCAAGCGCGACAATAGGGATCTGAAAGTGCTTTGGAAAAAGCACCACTAAATGGAGAGAACTCCGTCGGGGAGAAACAAACACTGAAAAGAAAACAGACTCCCTCTCTCACACAGTGAGAAATCTAGAGGAAGACTGACACAAAGGGATCACGCAAAACAGCCCGTAGTAGGCGGGCGAACTCGTAAACACGAGAGATTAGAGCAGGCAATGCAACAAACAAATAACAACCCGGAGCGGGCGAAACGGGCTCAGAGGCTTGAGTGCTTAGAAAATAAAACAACAAAGGTAAGAAACCGCTTGCTCTCGTAAATGAAAGCAGTAATGAGGTAAAAAACAGAAGCGGCAAAGAGTACTGTCACAAGCTAGAGAGACAGATAACTCAACAAAACAAAGACAGAGCTAGGAAATTAGTAAAAATTCCTAACTAAACTCTAAGATATCCGAGTCAAGTACTGCGTTGCGTCAACAATTTTATGTTGAAGGCAAAGCGTTCCAACTCGAGCTGTCTGTCCTGTACCGTACCGGCTTTCCTTGTCAAAACAATAGACAATATGGAAGCGCCGAACGAGAAAGACATGAGGTCTAAATAGAAGGCGGAAATGCAGCACAGGTGAAACCACTGAGTAGCAGGACAAACAAAAAACACAGGACGGATAACAGAAACCAAAGAAAGTGAACGCTAAACGAGCGCTATAAAGAGAAGTGGCCACCGGGCGAAAAGCAGGCTGAGAAACCATGACACACTCAGGAGTGCGCTTTGATTTTCTTTCACAAAATGATTTTCCTAGCAAATCCGACTCGCAGTCTTTCCATAAAAATCAAACCATAGGCTCTTATACCGAACGGAGAAAGTCCGGGAAGGTCAAATTTTTTCTGTTCATACATTGGAATTGAAAGTGATTCATGCATGTAAAATTTTTACATATAGCCCCTTTAAACAGGTTCATCTGAGGTTAATGCATGAACACTTTCAAGCTGTATGATCAAGCAAGTCATTCAAACAGTAATTTCCATGTCGTGAACGCAGCAAAAGAGCAGCGTCGGAGGAGGGACTTTTCAAATGCAGCTTTTACGAGCACCCTTATTGCTCTTGGGTGACCCCCACCTGCCGATAAGACGTGGACTCCTGTATCTGACGTGGACTGCACCATGGTTTATGCCTTAACTAAATGAGCTTTGGCACCTCATTAACTAAAAAGCTATCAAAGCGGCTGGCAGGATCTTTGGAGTGCTGGATCCAAAGTAGTGGAAAAGCATTTTGTTTGTTGCAACTGGAATATACAGCAAGGGGAGCTTCAGTCAGTTTAGCTGAAGAAGATTAAAACTCAGTTTTATGTGTTTATATGCATCTGGGTATTTATTACGTTTTAATTTATTATTATTAATAATCTATTATTAAATTAATTTTTTTCTTTTCTTCTTGTTTGAGAGCATCCCTTACAAAACTGGATAATTTGTTGCAAACTTGTGGCATTAGCCACAAACTAAATTGTTTTCCACAAAATGTTGCCAGTCGTGGTGAAATTCTGGTGAACTTCTTGCAACAATGGCAGTTCCCACAAGGCTAATTTGCATGTGAAAATATGAGCTTTCCGCAGACCTGCGGCAACAATGCCAAAGGTTTGACGCAAATTTGCCAGAAGGCCTATATTTTTGTAAGGGATCACTGTGTAATCATGTTAGATTGGGACTACTAATAACCTCCACCCTCCATATAAAGAAAGGCCAGAATAAAATCAAACAGTTCACAAATTAAACCAAAGTTAGCGAGTGGGTCACTAAAAAGATGATGTTTGTTTGGAAAGCAGATGGTGAAAAAACTGTTATAATGAGATCCTAATGACCACTGGTTTGATTATTCATTCATAAACTAAAGTATATGGCTACAAAACAAGAATTGAGTATTTAAAGGCATCAGTAATGTAATGGCCCTGTCACACTATTGCGTATCGTACTAGCGTATGCCAGCGTATGAAAAATATCACTCATACGCTGATATACGCTGACATACGCTAGGGGTACTGTAAGGATCTGAGATTTGTGTGTTATTTGTATTTTTATCCCATTCTGTATGTATTGTTTATTCTTAGTTTTTATCTGGCTTGTTTATTTTGCGGTTTTGCCTAGTTGTCCCATGTCTGCTTGTATACATCTGATCTCGCACTCCCTTTTTACGTCTCGGGTGATCTCGTTGGTGTTCGGGTTCCCTCTTGCTTCACACCTGTCTCTGTGCACATAGATTTACTAATTACCACTAACATACTAACGATAGATTAGATCTACTAAATCCACTAACAAACTAATTTGTATATATAAATACTAAATTGTGTACTACGGCAGGGGGGTGTATATACTTCTATCTCACAATATATATAAGCGCCGCATTTCACGCTGTTCTGTCCCTTGTTAATCATTCAGCTGCATCTGATCTTCTCTCTCTCTCTCTTTCTCTTAATCTGCTCACGATTTCCTCCAACTCCATCAGTTGTCTGTTATATATGTATATGTAATCCCCCCCCCCCTTTTTTTCCTTGTTCCGTGTTTGTTTCATTGTTGTTTTTGTTTTTTTTGTGTTTTTCTCCTTTTTTCCCCCCCCTCTTCACACCTTTGTTTCCCTTTGTGTGTTGTTGTTTGTTGTGTTTTAAACCCTGTGTTAACTCCAGTCTGTGTCAGAACGTTGATTTACTTTTCCTGTGCCTGTGATTTGTTAAAGCCAGAGATCTGCTAAATACTTCCGAGATACCCTTTGCCCGACTATTCTTTTGCCTAGCCCTATTCGGTCCTGTTTTGGTTACGGTTTTGACTACGCCTGTGCTTGACCATTCTCCTGCCTGATCCCCTGGTACTGTCCGACTTCTGATTCCCCGGTTCACGACTTTTGGATTGCCCCTGATTACCCTTTTGGATTCTGTTTTTGTACCTCCCTGAAGTCTGATCTCCTGGCTTGACTCCTGCACGTATAAATAATAACGAATTTTGCCTTATCCTGTGGTCTGCGTCTGGGTCCTACTTCCGAACGTAACAAGTACGTTAGGCATAGGTTGTATACGTTTCAAGCACGGTCGCATACGGTGGCATACGCTGGCATACGGCGAGGCACAACAAGTTTTTTAAGCATGCTTAAAAATTTTGTGCGTATTCTGACGTATGGTTTATACGCGAGGCATACGCTGGCCATACGCTATTTTCAAGGGCTTTTTGTGCGTATGAAAATTATTTTATGAATTTACATATGCAACTCATACGTTTCTCTCATACGCAATAGTGTGACAGGGCCATAAGTAACCATTCCAATGAAAAGAAGATTTTTTTATTGGCATGTTATCATTCAAACATTTAATTTCAAACAACTTCACTCCCTATGCCCTTATATCATAGATGTTCTACTGTGTATACTGTATAAACAAATGAATCAACATCAAATTAGCGCCAAATGGTTTTATTGACACACCCGCTATTGTGCCACCTAACCCATGTTGACGTAAACACCTACCACAAAATTACCAAATCAGATGGAGGCGTAAAATATTCTGTTTGCACAGAATGAGCAATTCCATATGTGCCTAGGCGTGTTTGCACAAATTGTGTCACCAAAATAGGGCCCCATGTATTAAGAATGATTCATTTATCATTATTCCGATGCAAAAAAATAAATAATAAAAAGCACCATACCAGGGAAAAAGTGATGTAGAGCTTCCATGATTTCTGAAGTACCGTTTCTTGTTTACTTACTAAATGTAGCTTTTGGTTGCTTAGGGCACTTACTATAACTAGGAATAACCTGGAATTACATAACCATTCTAGTACAAATTTGAAATCACTCACCGTTTTCACTTCATTTTTTATTCCCCACACCGTTCTTCTCCTAGCGACTACCTCCATCCTTTCTCCCTTCTTACCTGCATCTCTCCTTTTTCTTTTCTCCTTTTACAGGTGTATGATGTGTTTTCAGAAAAACTGATGCCAGGACTGAGTGACTCCACAGCTTTCACTGTCTCCATCAACCCCTCGGGAGTAGTCATGTGGTACGTCATTCCGACAGTGCCCCTGGACCAGTCCCTGATGCGGGGTGGCGAGTACCCAAACTTCCGACGGAAGTACAGAGTGTCGTTGCAGCGGAGTGGTGTGGAACTGCCTTTTCCACTGTAAGGGCAGAGTTTGTGTTCCTCAGGTCTTATGGAAAACCAGTCAATGTTTACAATCAGCCAATCACTTGAGCCATGTGGGTACTGGCCAGTATCTAATGTAAGCTGGAGATTATGATCATAAGATGATTTTGCACATGCTTTTAATGCTTATATTGAACTGAGTTGTCATGGGTAACTGGACATCCACAGTAATGCAGTGATGAGGGGAATGGTGAAGAACTAAATAATCCCCCAGAATGCCTTGGCTGAGCACTGGGCAATGCTGACCTATGAGCTGTCCGTGTGCTTTCAGAAAATACAGGAATTTCAGTTCTGTGCTCCTTCCATATTACTGCCAATTTAAATTTTTTACCTTAAAATGTTTTTGTTTGTTTTTACTCTGAAAAACAAGGTTGAGGGAAATTTTTAATGATTAAAATCTTTATTAAAATATGTATACTAATGAGTGAGGCTTTTTTATGTACACACACTCATATTCTCTCCCATAGGCTTGTGCATGTTAACCCTCCTCTAGGACCAGGGGTGGAGGAGGGGTGTCACGACAGGGAGGGTGGGAGTGGGCCCCTAAAACACAAACAACCACCCCCCCACCACCAAAGTAATAAGAATTCTAACGCCAGCTATATTTTGTAGTTTTACGTTAAATCATTGATGGCCAAGGTGATATACTTTTTGCCAGAGGGTAGCGTGCGCATCCTTTTTTGTTTAAAAAAAAAAGAAATGACTCCATTATTAACCTATATTCTGTGGCCTATGGATCGAACGCATTACTGTTTTTTTTTTTTTTTACAAGGCACGAGGAAGCCCCTCCCGCTTTTCCCGAAGGCAAGGGCCCTACAAAGGAGTATGCGAGGAACGAACTGCATTGAAATGACAATATTATCGCGTAATCTAATTTCAGAATTATAGTTCCAGTAAAAAATTTAAAGAAAAAAAAACAGTGCAACTCCGCCCTTCCAGTGGGCCCTCTAGGTCAGTGGGCCCTGCGGCGGAAGACTGTTCTATCGTTGTTAATATTCTCTCTTCTCTCTTCCGTGTGTTTTTCCCTCATAATGTTTTTTCGGCGACACTTTATTTTGAGTGTCCCATGTTGATCTCAACTTGAAATGAATGTTCAGTGTCAATACAGTGTTTCTTGACACTCACTTCTTTGTGGAGTTTGTGGACAATCACCTGCCATGCAATTGACTTTAAATTAACACTGAACTGATATTCAATTGATATCAAGTTGAGTGTCAACATGGGACACTCAAAATAAAGTGTTACCGTTTTTTCTTTTGTACGCTGCCACCTAGCATGCCATCTTTTTTTTGCATCATCTACCGTTCATTTTATTATACCTTTTTTTGTTTAATTTGATACCCAACATGGGGCTGAGCATATACAATTCCCACCTCAATTTAGAATGGCCAATCATCTGCAACTGCTGCCATATACATAGGGTTGATTTCTAAAGGTTTGCGTGTAGAAAATCATGTGTGAAACTGTTACCACCCTCAAAAAATCATCCGAGGTGATCAATTAACGAAAGATGCGTAGATTTTTCATTTTTGCGGGTTAGCCTGAATTAATATGCAAAATTAGGCGTCCCTACGTTATTTTGCTAAATAGTGGGAGGAGGTCATGCAAATAGATTACTTTAGCACAAGTAATGTCATTCACTAAGCCCGTAAGTAAGTTTGGGGAAGGTATTTGCATGCGCATTTTAGTACAAATGGAAAGCAGGTATTAAAAGACACGCAATCGATAAGGTGACGGCTATCATTGTAGCAAGACATGTATGAATGTGTTTGAAATATCCATTACTGAATGTTCTGAATGATTGCGTAAAAATAGGCACAGTACAATCATTTCAGTCCTGACAAACATCTGTAACTCACGGCAGAACCTAAGAGACATCTAGTGAAACAGTTCGTCGTAAAGCACAAATATAAAAGGCAGCAATGTTGCCAGTGAAAAACAATTTGATGAAGGGGGAAAACTATGAATCCTGTTATTTAGCTATAATCCTGATATTTACTGTATTCCTAAAGTAAAATGTTTGTAAAATAAATTTCAAAACACTGTCAGTCATGTAAAATTATTATTTAACGGTCATCTCCTAAATTAACAGGATTTATAAATTTTTGCTGTTTTTTTCCGCTTTACTATGAACTGTTTCACTAGATGTCTCTTAGGTTCTGCTGTGAGCTCCAGTTGTTTGTCAGGACTGAAATGATCGCACTGTGCCCATTTTTACGCAATCATTCAGAACAGGGTTGAGGACGGAGGAAAGAGACTTCTTAGATTGTAAATACAGGACCACAGAAAAATAGCCACAGCTAAATATCCTGGATAGTACACAGTTGCAACATTAAGTATGAATTCATATTTTAACCTGCCCAGAGGCTATGGATGAAGAGTAGCTCATTGGGACAGCTGACACTGGGACATTGACATGCATTGTCCCAGTTAAATACATTACACACATTTAGTTGCTGAACTGAAAGTTGTGGGCTGAGCTGCAGATCCACAGCATAGTCAGTGAAGACAGCAGGAGGTGGTGGTCAACGGTATAAAATGCTGCAGAGGTTGTGCCGTCGCCTTTAGAGAATGGAGCTGCTCACTGACTTCAAGGAGGGCCATTTCTGTTGAGTGGCCAGCCCTGAAGACTGACTGGTGGGGCTGCAGCCCCGTTGTGGTTGGGGTCCATCGGTCAAAAACCACTACCTGTCACTCAGAAAAGGGGAATGCCGCCTTAAATTGCTTTCATCCCGCCAGATTTGGACAAACTTCTATCATCCTGGAAGCTGAGCTGGAGACGAATACCTGCTGTCCATATATGCAGTCCCCCCATTGCTGTGAAATTAATGGCGAGTTCCAGCATCTCCTAAATTCAAATCCCAATCTGCCATAAATTCAGCCATAGCCTACCTCAAGCCTAGTCCGACATGCCAATGAATACATTCAAGTCTTAAACAGACCTGTCAGCCAAGAATGGGTAAAACAGGAGTTCACGGCAAACTTTGAAGGTGGGGGGACAATCTTCTCTTATGGCTATCTATTGAAAACTTTGCTGATAACAACTATATCAAGCCTAATGCACAAATTGTCATTTACACCTAATGTGTGAATTCTCATTCAAAACTCACGTAATAGACGGATATTAGTAGTGCTGAAAATGCGCTTCAGATGTCACAACAATACATCTCTCTTCATCTACAGCCTGTAAGTAAAAAATATCAAAACCTTGTCCAGAGAATTTCAACTTTTCAAATAGCCTAGGGCCCAAGGCTACGGTCCCGGGGATTCACTGTGCATAAGGTTTTTTCGATAGCCTACATAAACATTTTTAAAATTATAATAAAAATTGTATTTCACCATTTTAACTGAATTTTAACCCTATTATTTGTCCTTCATATATTTTTTTAAATTACAGCGACCATACATGTTTCCATACTCTCAGTCTAATTAGAAATGAAAACAAATTTGCAGCACATTACACAATTCATTCGGAAAATATTAATGCCATATATTCTCTGGATGTGAATTTTAACTTCATGCACAAGCAGGTCTGTTTCACCAGCTGTATATTGCACTTTTCACAGACATGTGATGCGACATTTTGATTGGTTTATTGCATGTTACAATAAAAAGCCACAAACCATGACAACGTGCAAGACACACCTATAATTAATGAAAAGACTAAGTCCAGCCCATTTGCACCTTGCCCCGTACTTAACGCTCAAATAACACGCTGTATAACTAGCAAAAGTGTACTTGGACACCCCCTAAATGCACTTGCGCCATGAGTTTTAGACCAAGTGCTAAGATCGTCAAAATAGAGCCCCTGGTCTCCAACCTGCAGACCAACCAGACAGCAGCATGTGGTGAAGTGCCGCAATGGGGAAATTCTGGACTGGAACCCTGACTGCACGTAAGAGACGTGAGCTGACCTGGGTTGCCATGGGTGTGTGTGATGACAGGGTGAGTGTGGGCAGACAGCGATGTGCTTCCCTCCGCCAGAGTATTATATGGAGTGCGGCCAGACAGAAGACTTGGAGTGGAGGCAGAGTGGGGGATGTAGCTAGGTCCATAAAGTGGGACGGGCCGACGCTATATCCCCCAATTATTTTGTATTTTTTTGTCTATGTCTGTGTGTGTACAGCTGTGTGCTCTTGTGGAGCAACCACCCTCTTTCATCCCTGTATATCTGAGTGTGAGTAGAAGTGGTTCCCCAATGGTGAGCTGGTGAGCTAGTACATGCAATGGGTTATAAAATATCATTGCAAAGGAATGTGCATTCCATATAATAAAAAAGCCTTGTGTTGACATGCTTCTCAGTCTCAGACCGAAAAAGAGTTTTAGGAAATGCTCTTTGGTGTTTGTACACGCCCAGACTTTTAGTTAAATTCAGCAACTCCCTTTGCTGCGACGTGACTGTGGACAGGAAGGATACAACTACTACTTTCCAACATTCTCTAGGCTGCACCTTCTCTTTAGTGGCCAACATGAGCATCACACACACAAAAAAAGGATCATGGGATATCACTGCGCTCTTGAGTTTGCTGATTTCTCCCAGGCTATAACGCCCTTCCATACTATTGAGCAGTGGCGAATGGTCCAGGTAAGCTGTGGAAGCAGGGCATACGCAAGGCATTTGAAAAGAATGAGCGAATTTGAAATTAAACTTACTTTCCAATGTATTGTATAATTTCATACTTAACATGAGCATTATTTTCATTAAAACAATTGAATATTTGTTGTTTGTCCTCCAATTATTTCATTGACAAATGGCAATGACTGCAGTAACGCTGCTGGGTTTCCGACGCTATGTTACACCCAAAACAAACAATCTTGCGGAATCACACGCGCCACAAGCAAATGCTCGCGTCATTGAGAACATACCGGAAGCGTGTGCCACTCGCGTACGCACTTCTCAGATACGGATTTATACAAGAGGACCTGCCTGCAGCAGGCTGGGAGACCTCCACCAGGAGAACCTCCACTGTGTGAATGGAAACACGTGACCTCCACACAGGGAACGGAAGTCACATGACCTCAACTACCTACCTAACGACTTTGTCGCTAGATTTAGCGGCTTTTCAGACACCTTTAGCGCCTTTATTTCAGAAAAGAGCCTAGCGATAAATCAAGCAGCATTTTGGACAGTCACCAGCATGGGGGGTCTGCAGTGATTCCTATGCTCTCATAGGCTCACATAACAGAGGCTGGTTAGTGAATGGAGAGAGAAGCTGCAGTCAACCTGTTTCACGTGGTTTTAAACTTGAAAAATGCTGTGTGCTGTCAAAGCTGTAGGCCTATTTACAAGTTGTCCTTGACGCTCTTGTTTATTGCTCATGCAACGTAAGAGTTAATGGCTTTAATCACCGCAATACAGCTGATACCCCCAGCAAAAACGATGATAATTGTAACATTAATGAGATGTTTCGTTTTATCCTGTTTTTTTTTGCCTCATTGATAAAGCCTTATTTCTGTTAATTTGACTAAGTTTCCGTCATTAATTGCCTGCTAATATCAATAACTAATTTAATGTCGCTTCATTTAGCATTTTGGAATTAAAAACATTGCCATTGTCAGCAGTTTAACAATTAATTATCCATTTTTATTCATGAAAATACCATCAGTTTGCCACACAAAGCATGGATTGATATCTTTGGGTTATTGCTGAAAAGGTTTGTGAGCATGTGTTCGCTACTTTTCATGGGGAAAAGTTGGCAATGAAGAAGCTAGTTCTTTTGAATGAAAAGAAACCAGCGACTAGTGTTTATTTATATATATACAGGTGCAGCTCAAAAAATTAGAATATCATGAAAAAGTTCTATATTTTTTGTCACTCATGTCAGAAAGTGAAACTCATATATTATATAGATTCATTACACATAGAGTGAAATATTTCAAGCCTTTATTTCTTGTAATTTTGATGATTATGGCTTACAGCTAATGAAAACCCAAATTCAGTGTCTCAGAAAATTTGAATATTACATAAGATCAATAAAAAAGGATATTTTAAACAGAAATGTCAGCCTTCTGAAAAGTATGTTCATTTCTATGCACTCAATACTTGGTTGGGGCTCCTTTTGCATGAATTGCTGCATCAATGCGGCGTGGCATGAGGCGATCAGCCTGTGGCACTGCTGAGGTGTAATGGAAGCCCAGGTTGCTTTGATAGCGGCCTTCAGGACGTCTGCATTGTTGGGTCTGGTGTCTCTCATCTTCCTCTTGACAATACCCCATAGATTCAGGTCAGGCGAGTTTGCTGGCTATTCAAGCACAGTAATACCATGGTCATTGAACCAGCTTTTGGTACTTTTGGCAGTGTGGGCAGGTGCCAAGTCCTGCTGGAAAATGAAATCAGCATCTCCATAAAGCTTGTCAGCAGAAGGAAGCATGAAGTGCTCTAAAATTTTCTGGTAGATGGCTGCGTTGACTGTGGACTTCAGAAAACACAGTGGACCAACACCAGCAGATGACATGGCACCCCAAATCATTACTGACTGTGGAAACTTCACACTGGACTTCAAGCCACGTGGATTCTGTGCCTCTCCACTCTTCCTCCAGACTCTGGGACCTTGATTTCCAAATGAAATGCAAAATTTACTTTCATCTGAAAAGAAGACTTTGGACCACTGAGCAACAGTCCAGTTCTTTTTCTCCTTAGCCCAGGTAAGACGCTTCTGACGTTGTCTCTGGTTCAGGAGTGGCTTGACACGAGGAATGCGACATTTGTAGCCCATGTCCTGGATTCGTCTGTGCGTGGTGGCTGTTGATGCACTGACTCCAGCCTCAGTCCACTCCTTGTGAAGCTCCCCCAAATTCTTGAATGGATTTTGCTTGACAATCCTCTCAAGGCTGCGGTTATCCCTGTTGCTTGTGCACCTTTTCCTACCAAACTTTTTCCTTCCACTCAACTTTCTATGAATATGCTTGGATACAGCACTCCTTTTGTGGCTTACCCTCATTGTGGAGGGTGTCAATGACTGTCTTCTGGACATATGTCAAGTCAGCAGTCTTCCCCATGATTGTGTAGCCTACTGAACCAGACAGAGACAATTTAGAGGCTCAGGAAACCTTTGCAGGTGTTTTGAGTAAATCAGCTGATTAGAGTGTGACACCAGTTTCCAATATTGAACTTTTTCACAATATTCTAATTTTCTGAGACACTGAATTTGGGTTTTCATTAGCTGTAAACCATAGTCATCAAAATTACAAGAAATAAAGGCTTGAAATATTTCACTATGTGTAATGAATCTATATAATATATGAGTTTCACTTTCTGAAATGAGTGACAAAAAATATTGAACTTTTTCACGATATTCAAATTTTTTGAGCTGCACCTGTATATTAGGGGTGGGACGATTCAATCCCATAATGATTCGATTCGGTTACGATTCTTTAGGCAAAGGTTCGATGCATCATAACATCTTACATTTGACCACGATTCGATACAATTCAGTCCGATTAATTTTGATACTTTAAAAAAATATAATAGGTATGCTAATGTGATTTGATACCGATAGTCAGCAGTAATTAAATATTCAATTAGAACCTTACGCCAAGTTCACAGAATTATGTTTATTGTTAAGGCATGCCATACATTTTGCAGCTGTCTGCAGCAAATAATGCAGCAATAAACATGACTAACAGTGTATTTTCTAAAGTTGCCCTATTGAGGTTATTGTTTTTCAAACAGTGTCAGACATGTTACCCTAATACCTTTCCTTTATTCACTAAAATGTTTTCTGTATAGTGTATCTAGGTTCCACGACATTCATTAAGTGACTAAATCCCTCTTCTTCTACCGCACTGTATGGTCTAAGGTCTTTGCAGATGAACGTGGCTATAGCAGATGTCACCTCTTTTGCCCGTTTAGAACTGTTTTTTTATTTAATTTTATTTTTTGTCTGTTTGATATGTAAGGTAAGGGGGGGTGGGAGATTTGGAATCAGACAGTTAACGTAGTAATAATTCATTGAACATAAGACATTGGAAATAGTCTTACTATTTTTGTTTTTTTGTCTCTAACGTCTACTTGTATAGAAAATGGTTTAAATTAAAATATCAGAAAGCACTTTACAGCATATTCATAAACAAAGCTCTGGGTAGAACTGGTTTCCCCTCGGGACCCACCCACAAGCCGTCTGCGGTCTCAGTGCATTTGTGATTGCGCCACATCCTTTTTTCTAACTCCTTCGCTTCCTCTTGCATTTCTCACAAAAGCGTGTGATCAATATTAGATTCTGTTAATGCAAAAGTTGCGGTTGTCACTGCTGCTTTTTTTGCTGCCTCGTCTGCTCGCGCGTTCCCTAGTGACACTTCATCTTGCCCTTTCGTGTGTGCAGCACATTTACATATGGCCAATTCTTCAGGTAATTGTAATGCTGTGATCAAATCCAATATCAATGGTGCATGCGCTATTGGTTTACCTGTTGAGGTAATCATACCTCTGTTTCGCCATTGACCTGCAAAAATGTGGCATGTAGAGTGTGCATATTGAGAGTCAGTGTAGATGGTAGCTCATTTTCCTTTTGCTAACGTGCATGCTCGTGTCAGAGCGACAAGCTCGGCCATTTGTGCAGAGTAGTGTGGTGGAAGGGAGTTAGCTTCAGCAGTCTCAGTCAGTGTGCATACAGCATAACCACTTTGATTGTTTCCCTGCATGCTTTTTTTACAGGAGCCGTCTACAAAGTACGTCAAGTCTGAGTTAATCAAGGGTGTGTCTTGAAGGCCTGGACGTGCTGATACTGATCGTGACGTTTCCGCCACACAGTCATGTGGGTCACCGTCATCAGCCGTGGGCACCATTGTTGATGGATTCAATGTGGTGCATCTCTGTATTGTCAAATTTGGTGTTGCCAACAATACTGCCATGCAAGATAATTGTCGCGCAGGGGACAGGAAGGTATTCTTGGTCTGCAGTAGTAGGGCAGACACAGCATGCGGTACCAACAATAACAATGGTTGGTACAGTACCACCGGCTGTGACGCTCTCACTGCTAATGCCGCTGCTTCCACAGCTTGCAAACAGCATGGCATTCCCTGTGCTACCGCATCTAAGCGGGTGGAGTAGTAGGCCAATGGCCTCTGTTTTCCCCCAAATGTTTGCATAAGCACTGAATTCATGAAACCCCCCCTTGTGTCCACCGTCTGTGTATATGGTTTGGTTGGGTCAGGATTCGCCAGGACCGCAGAGCTTACCATTACCTTTTTTACCTGTTCAAAGGCTTGGACAGCTTCTGTTGTCCAATTAATTTTGTCCCTGGCTTCCATTGGCTCCCCGTAAATGGCATCTAACAGGGGCTGCGTTAACTCAGCATATGCACAGATCCAGGCTCGGCAGTAATTTATCATTCCCAAAAATGACATCATTTGCCTTTTAGTTACAGGTCTTGGCACCTGTAAGATGGCAGTTTTTCGGTCTGGCATCAGGCTACGCCCCTCGCCAGACAAGTTGTGTCCCAAATATTTTACATTCGGTTGACACCATTGTAATTTGTTCCTGCTGACCTTGTGGCCTTGTTCTGCTAGAAACCTCATACAGGCAAAGGCAATTTTTACAATGTTGCATCGTATCTGAACAAATTAGAATGTCATCCACATACAGTAAGATCTGACTTCCTGCAGGTGGTTCAAATTTGGCCAAATTTGCTTCCATGGCTGGCGAAAATATCGCAGGTGACTCTACGTATCCCTGTGGACAGCGAGTGTAGGTGTACCTTTGATTTTCAAATGCGAAAGCAAACCAGTATTGGGACTCACAAGCTACAGGTATGGAAAAAAAAGCATTTGCCAAGTCTATAACCGTAAAAACTGCAGCATCCGGTCGCATGTCATTTAGCAAGGTGCTTGGATCAGGTGTTATTGGCGCCCGTGCAATCACAGCATTGTTTACAGCCTGGAGATCCTGCACCAACCTCCATCCCACAGAGGGCGGAAGCTTCTTAACAGGAAACAAAGGAGTGTTACAAGGAGAATGTTTACAAAAAACCAGTACCCCCTTCTCTAGCAGTGCTTGGATTATAGGTCACACACCTTCTATCGCTTCACGTCGTAAAGGGTATTGCCGTTGGTACGGTCTGTGGGTGCCTTTTGGTATTATCTCAATGGGAGTTACTCCCTTCATCAAACCCACATCTGCTGATCCTTATGACCAGAGTTCTTTAGGTAACGCCTCCAATTGTTCCTCCTGTTCCCTAGTCAGCAATAATGATCATGGCGCCATGGGGGGGCCTTGTAGGCTCCTCACCCTTTTCCCATGAACAGCTTGATTTTGCTATCGACATATGAGGCCAGTTCCCTACTTTGAAACCCCCCTTGTCCTCCAGCCGCAGCCGCAGCCATAAAATCTTTTTAACACACACCTAACACATCTCTCTATCTCCAACAAATATAGTCGGTAACTTGCAATTAGATCACGCATGTATTGTACGAATTCTCTCAGACCCTGATCAGGATGCGGGCAGTCAGCTGTTGCTGCCGCTAAGTCCGCATTTGTCCAGGGTCTGTAAACGTACATGGCCTGGTCATCGTTTTGCCCCGCTACCTGGGTCATGGGGAATAATTCCCCTTCGGCTCCCATCATTGGAGATCTTGGCTGCGTGGTATGTTTACTGCGGAGGTCATAATCAGATAATACGGGAGGCGGTTTCGGCGGTTTGGTGTCTAGTCTGCGGGGTAGCAGTGAGCTCTTTTCTGATTGTGGTGTTGAATCAACATCCCAATGGGTTGGTGGCTTATCAGCATCTTTTAGATCTGGATATAGCCTGGTTTTAGGTACACCCCCGGCAGCGCCCTGCTCAGCACCGTGGTTCTACCTGCTCAGCCACGAGGGGTTGTTCGTCCCCCGGTGCTGGTGGTCGAACTCCTCTGTGGCCAATTAATGTGTCATCCTCAGCTTTTAATAATACCTTCTCTAATTTTTGCGCTTGCTTTTTAGATTTTTCTCTTTGCTGAGTCTTTTTATTCTCCAACGCCATCATGTGCCACACCTGTGCTTCAGCTAAGCCATATTTTCTGTTTCTTTTTATTGGCACCAGATTTAACTTAAATTTTTTCCACTAGTTTTGTTGTACTTGCAACATTCAGTTTTCCATCAAAATCAAACTTCTTTTTCCATAAAGTTTCTGGCAACCCTGCCCCCTTCACGCGGTTCTCTACAGCCGCTCCATTTACTGAGAAATACACTTCCTCTGTCTTTTTTTACAACAATAACAACAACAACCACCTTTACTGGCACACTTTGCCATGATTACAGCTATATCATTTGCACTTCAATCAGCACGTGTCTATTTTTAAAAAAGTTTTAACTCTGAAAAATTGCGTCACTCACCCAGTCCGTTGAGGGATTAGATATGCCTGGCCTCGCTACTTATCCAAAGATCCTTCTCGATCCGGACCGAGGACTTTCAAAAACTGTTCCTAACAGCCCCGTGCACGGTTTCAGACGTCCTTACTCCCTCGCAGCGCCCAGGGTGAGATATTGCGATCCCGGACGAGCCCCCAATTTGTTGGGTAAATTCTGAGTTCAAGTCACTGTTGGTAAGAAATAACACTGTGCAGAATGAGATACAAATTGAGACAGCTGCAAAGATATAAAGTACAATTACTTTATTATCAAAGAACCAAATGCATCTGGGGTTCAGTGTCTCCCTGTCAGACAATGAACCAAGTTTGCTCAGTTTTGCATAGTTTTTATTCATTTCATATCACTGGGCAGATAGCTCTATTCTAGGAGTGGTCTCTGCGCCACTGCTCAATCACCAGTTCAGCATGTTTTACACAGTTCGCATAAGAAACTTAGGGCGGTTCTTCTTATTTTCTAAGCAAAGCACATTAGTATTCATCATAACATTTTGCAATACAATGTTCTAAAAAACTAATTTAAACACATTTCTCTATCACTAGTGCTCTGGTTGGCTGTCTTGTACACTGAATGAGAAAGCAGGCAAAATGTTCTGTAAATGTAGTGTACTTAAAGGTGCACTATGCAGGATTTTTGACATTAAAATATTAATATATAAAATATTAAAATAACCATGCTCAGTCATAGCTGTGGTGCACTAGCAATCTCATTTAGAAAAAGAATCACTGAAAACTTGCTCCTCTGCCTGTATTTATTATTCTAAGATGTGTTCAGGACGTTTCTGGGCTGGCGCTCTTTTCTGTGTGGGGAGGGATGGGTATGACTACAGAGCCTGTGGTGTATGTCTCAATCTTATTTATTTGTGTAGGGCTATTTAAGGAATGTATTTATGGGTCATTTCTAAATATATAAAAATAAAAAATAAATGTAAATATTGTTGCATCTAACATCACTTTAAAAAAACCCAATCAGTAGTTATTGTAACCGTAAAATTTAATTAACACAAACACAAAAAATCTAATAAAGTATGTGATTTATGGGCTTCTAAAACACACTTAACCATCTATGACTGGTCGGGAGTAAACATTAATCTACGAGCATTTCTAAGAGCGTCGTAAATTAAGATGCTTTTGGGAAATGCACCCTAAGTTCAAGAAGCTTCGTAAGAAGGGTTTTACGATCGTCTTAGCCTTACGATGCTTTTGGAAAACGCACCCCTGGTAGATCACGGAAGGAGAATGACCGAAGAATACTTTCAATTGTGAAAGAAAAACCCCTGTTGGACATATCAAAAACACTCTCCAGGAGTGATTTCTGTAATTCCTACACAGATCTCCCAATATGGGTGTAAATACCTCAAATTAAAGCTGACAGTCTGCAATCTGCACTGTTTTATTTCAAATCCAATGTGCTGAAATACAGAGCCAAAACAACAAAAGAAGTGTTGAAGACAAACAGGAGGATCTTTCTCTGTACCTATAAAGCAAGCACTCACCAAATTTCCTGGTGATTGGAGCGGCAAAATAATTTCACTCTCTGATATAGGTAGTATGGCCTGGAGGGCTTTGTTCATGTGTTGGCACTCATGTGTGGACGCAAACTATCTCAGGACACAACTGATCTGTGGATGTGCCGTATTTGTTTTCCTTTCTAATGAAATAGGTTTAGAGATGTTGATGTTGCAAAGGTGTTTTCAGTTTACTTCTTCTCGTTTACTTGTGATTTTGTGTCAATTTGTTGACGCAGCTGAATTTATTTTATTTGATGTAACAGAAGTTGTATAGGGTATGACGTGCACTGTAATGATTATTTTGACGCAGACTCTTTTGTTGGTTTTGATCAGGCAGTGTAGAGCTCAAAAACCTTTGTGTTGTTGCCTCATTTTTTTTTTTTTTTTGCGGTGTTCTGTGACCTTTGTGTAGCAGTCTTAGTGTGACCTGGGACTAAGCAGAATACTGATTACCGGCTCAAGCTTGTTCTGATCCAAAACTTCCCGTGGAGGATTAACCTAGGTGACCTTGTTAGTCTGTAGTAATCCTTGCATCATTGTGACAAACTGCCCCTAATACCCCAGAACCAGAACTTGCTAGACTATTGTGAAAGGCAGGATGGGGAGGGGTCTGGAAGGCCAAAGGTCACAGGCACTATCAGAATTCAGCTCAAAGACCATCAATCCCACGCTCAACCAGCGAGCATGAGGTGTGGGCAGAATATTTTAGACTCTCCCAAAACTAAGCAACTGTGTTTTTCCTGTCACATCTGCTTATCAACGACAGAAGGTTGGTAACCAGAGTTGCTGACGCTATATTATAGTACTGATCGTCCATTGTGCTTGGCCATGACTATTAATGAATTTCCAGAAATTGGAATTAATCACTTTAAAGTTAAGAGGACACAATTTTTGTTTGATGACAAATTAAAAATTGTACAGTACTGATCCAAATAAAGAACAAATATGTTGTTTTCCCAAATGTTATGGAGGGCACTGTATATACAGTATATACACACACACACAAAATTTTATATGGTGGAAAATTCAATATGTTGGACATTATGACTAAGCATGACTAAGCATTTATGTTGTACATTAGGAGATACATCTTGTGAGCTCTCTAGCCCAGTGATTTTCAACCACTGTGCCGCGGCACACTAGTGTGCCGTGAGAGATCGTCAGGTGTGCCGTGGGAAATGATCCAACTTCACTTAATTAGTAACACCTTTGGTTGGTGGTGTGACTCAGGATTTTTTTAATGTAAAAAATGTGACTTGGCTCAAAAAAGGTTGAAAAACACTGCTCTAGCCCACAAGGGGCAGGATTTAGGATGGTTTAAATATTGCAAATTCAAATGATAGTTATAGCGCCCCCCCCAGTGGCGAGTCGGTGCTAAAATCACTTAGTGGCCATAAGGAGGTACCCTCCACCAATGTATCCAGTTACATAGTCATGTGGTTAGGCCAAAACAGAGAAAAAAGTAAAAGGGCTAATAGCACTTACAAAATGGCGGTGATCCATAAGGTACAGGTATATGGTCCAGATGAGGGAATTGATTATAGCAATTCTGTAATCTCCAAAAAACATCAGTGATTTTTTGTGCATTTCTGAATTTAAAAAAAGTGTGCTCTATAGTGCTACCATGGTTTTCAATTGGACCAATACTTTATGTTGGTGCTCTTGATGTGAGTGCCAATGTAACTACCAAATGTCATTATTGTTTGTCAAACCCCTTGGAAGTTATTAGTGTTTTTGTGATAAGCCACACTCCCACATCAACTTGTATTGGCTCACTGTGGCAATAGTTTTTTGGATTATCAACTTTCCTCCCAGTAACTTTTTAGAAGTGAACAAATTGGTGAAAGTTCCATGGTGATATGTAAAACGGTCTAGGAGGATTTTAAAGTTTTTCAAAAAATTAAAAATGGCGGACAATCCAATATGGGGGACATTATGGGTTCTATGGAATTATGTTCAGGTCAAGAGAAGACGCATCTATTGACATTGGTTACATGTCTCTACGATAAACGGGGCAGGAGTAATAATCTTTTGAAAAAGTTGAATTTAACTGTCCGCTAGAGCGCCACTATTTGATAAATTGGTGTGCAATTTGCTGCGTGGATAGCCTCCGCAAGCATCCACCACTGTGCAAAATTTCATCAAAAGGTAACAAGCGGGGCCTCGCGGTGGTACAGCGGTAAGAGCGCTGACTTTCAGTCAGTGCAGTTGTACTCCGAGGATCGGGGTTCGCGCCCCGGACCTGCCAGTTCCGAGCATGGTCGGGGCCCTGTGGGAGCGGCAATTGGCGGCTGCTCCCGGGTGGGGGGAGGGGCTCGGAGAGAATCGCTGCGCATATGTCGGCCCCGGGCGAGTTGGAATCACGGTCAGCTCCTCCGTTACTACCGGCTGACGGGGTTGTGCAGCAGTGATTCTCTAGCGGTTGCTACATGGGGGGAGTTGAATTAAGAATAGGGATTTAATTGGCTACCAAATTGGGAGAAAATGGGAAAAAAATCAGAAAAAAATAAAAAATAAAAAAAATAAAAAAAGGTAACAAGCGAGTTTGCTGAAATTGCAAAAACCGGCAGCAGACATAATAATAACAATAAAACCAGCAAATACAATTATGGTTCCAGCAGCTTCGCTGCTTTGACCATAATAATAATAATAATAATAATAATACTAACAATAATAAATCTAGCAGCACAAGCAGCGATACACAGGGTCCAAGCATAAAGTCATAATTCTGGAAAAGAATAATCATGTTACATTGCAAAATTTTGCAAACTGACAAGGGCTTATCTCCATTTTAGATGGTGTATTCCCCTGTGAAATCCCATGTTTAAATTAATATTTAATTTGGTTTCCTTTCACAATTTATTGTCGGAAGGTTTATGTGAGACATATGTAGCTACATGACATGAGTGTATAAACATGCATAAGCAATGAATATACATAAGTCAAACTGTTTCCAGGCTACCACCTTCAAGTCATTCTGGGTAAACTGCCTAATTTGAGAATAACTTTATGAAATAGAAAAAAATCGTATACAATTAAATTTTACTGTACTGGAGATAGAAGATCCTAAAATGATTCACATTCGCTGATCAACTTACAGTGTAGGACTCATCGTCACTTGTCATTGTCTAAATAGAATAAGCTCATCACAAAATATTAAGAGGACATTTCAATGAACAAATTGGTGAAAGTTTCATGTTGATACGTCAAACAGAGGAGATGTCTTTTTAATGTTTTTCAATAAATTCTAAATACAAAATGGTGGACATTATGACTCCTCAGCAGTTGAGTTGTCCATGAGGAGAGATATCTTGTGATGTAGGATTTAATTCTCTAGCTCAAAAGGTGCAGGAATTATGATTGTTTGAATATTAGAAATTCAAATGATAGTTACACCACCAAGTGGCCAATCTGTGCCAAAATCGCTCCATGGCCATTGGAAGCTACTGCCTACAAATGTCTCAAGTTTCACATTTGTCACTTATGTGGTTAGCCTAAAACTGGAGACAGAGGAAAATGGCTAATAGCATTTTCAAAATGGCAGCCAATCCAAGATGGCATCGACACATAAGGTACACATATATGTACCCTGATCTTGAATTCATCAGTCTGAAATGCAGACCATATTACCTCCCGAGAGAGTTCGCTTCAGTTGTGCTAATTGGCATTTTTATATACCGCCACAAGCTAACGCTAACACAGCCATTAGCGAGCTCTCGCTACATATCTCCTCTGCTGAAACCTCTAACCCTGACACGTCTGTCATAGTGTTAGGTGACTTTAACCACACAAACCTGTCCCACGAACTCATGCAACAAGTCACCTGCCACAGCAGAGAAAACAAAACACTGGATCACTGTTACATCTCGATCCAGGGTGCTTACCGTGCATTCCCGAGGGCTCCGCTGGGGAAGTCCGACCACGCTGTGTTACTCCTCATTCTGAAATACAGACAGAAGCTTAAATCCACCAAGAAAACATCCAAATCCGTCAGAGTCTGGTCTGCTGATGCCATTGAAACGCTACGCGGGTGTTTTGAATGCACTGATTGGGACACATTCAGTGCAGCTTGCGACACCCTCAGTGAACTAACAGACACAGTGACGTCATACACCAAGTTCTGCGAGGAATTGTGCATCCCTACCAAAACAGTTACATCGTATGGCAATAAAAAACCCTGATTCTCCAAAGACTTACACCTCCTACGTAAAGAGAAGAACTGTGCGTATAAAAATGGAAACAGGGATAATTACAAAGCTGCCAAATATAAGTTGTGTGCTGCAATAAGAAAAGCCAAGTCCAGCTATGCAACAAAATTGAAGCAACAATTATCATCCAACAATACCCAATCAATATGGAATAATCTTAAGAACATGTCAGACTATAAAAAACAACTCTGCCCCCTTCCAGACAATGACCCTAACCTCCCAGATAAATTAAATGACTTTTATGCAAGATTTGAAAAACCCATTCCACCAGCCACTCCCCCCACTCCCACACCGATGCCACCCTTTTGCATCCAGGAGGATGAGGTGAGAGCTACATTCAGGAAGCTGAACATCAGGAAAGCAGCAGGGCCGGATGGCATCAGTCCTGCTCTGCTGAGCCACTGTGCAGCTCAACTGGCCCCTGTGTTTTGCAACATATTTAACACGTCTCTTCACCAATGTACAGTCCCCCAGTGCTTCAAATTCTCCACCAGCATCCCTGTGCCTAAGTCCCCAAAAATCACCTGCCTCAATGACTTCAGACCCATCGCCCTAACATCTGTGGCCATGAAAGCATTTGAACGCATCATCCTATCATACCTAAAATCCTGCACCTCCCTATTGACGGACCCATATCAATTTGCCTACCATGCCAACTGGTCTGTTGAGGATGCTGTCAACATAGCACTCCACTACACCCTGCAACACCTGGAATCACCAAACACCTACACACGGATCCTGTTCATAGACTTCAGTTCTGCCTTCAATTCCATCAACCCACTCAAACTCTTCACCACTCTTCTGGACATGAACATTGACCCAGCCATCTGCCACTGGATCCGGAGCTTCCTGTGGAACAGACCACAGAGGGTGAAGGTAAACAACTTTACATGCCCTCTTGCCCTCAGCACAGGAGCCCCACAGGGCTGTGTTCTCTCCCCCTGGCTCTTCTCACTATACACAACTCATTTCACATCCACAGACAGTTCTGTTAAAATAATAAAGTATGCGGACGACACAACCATCATAGGCCTCATCTCCGGGAATGACGAAACCCAGTACTGCTCTGAGGTGACCCAAGCTATCACTTGGTGTACAAGCAACGACCTCATACTTAACACAGCCAAAACCCAGGAACTTATCATTGACTTCCGACGAAGGCCAAATCCCAAACTTCCCATACAAATTAACGGCGACCCCATCACCACCACTGACTCTTTCAAATTCCTTGGAACATACATCAGCAACAATCTGAAATGGAAAATCAACACAGAACACATCATTGCAAAAGCTCAACAACGCCTCTATTTTGTTAGGCAGCTTAAAAAATTCCGGGTCAAACAACAACTTCTCATCCTGTTTTACTCAGCCATCATCGAGTCCATCATCACATCCTCCATCACAGTATGGTACGGCAGCACAGACAGTCAAACACGGATCAAACTACAGAGGATTGTTAAGAAGGCATCCAAAATCATAGGCAAACCACTCCCCTCAGTTCAATCTCTGCACACCCACAGAACTGTAAAACGGGCAAAGAAGATCATCTCTGACCCCTCACATCCTGCTCATCACCTCTTCCAGCTCCTCCCCTCACGGAGGCGCTACAAGTCATTGGCCACAAAGACTAAACGCTTCACCAACAGCTTTTTCCCCATAGCCATCAGGACTCTGAACGCCTCCCCTCTAGCCCCCTCACTGACATGACCAACATGCATACCACGATTGTCTGTTGTTGTCTATTTTGTCTGATGTTGTCTATTGTGCACTTCCTTGTTTTTGTCATTTGTGTGCTGCAGAGAATAATATGCTGTACTGAAAACAAATTCCACCGGCTTTGGTCGTGTGGCTAATAATAAACTATCTATCTATCTACCATATGAGGAAATTGATTACTACAGCAAGTTTTAAATGTCTAAAAGACAATAGTGATTTTTCATGAATTTATGAACAAAAAATATATATATTATTTTAGCTCTCCACCATTTGATTGGATTGAGACAATACTTGGCTCTTAATGTGAGTGCTGGTAGTATAGCTACCAAATTTCACTAAATGTGTGGACGTTCCATGTTGATAAGTCAAATGGTCTTGGAAATTTTAAATTTGCAATATTGCAAATCATTTTGAAGATAGACCAAGCGGTTCAAAAGTTATAGCACAAAAAAGGTACACGATTTCACTTTCTTACTATAGCGCCACCATTAGATCAATTTAGGCTAAAATTTGCTGCACATGCGCTACATGCGTGCAAAATTGTCCAAGTGGTTTTGCTGCAATTTTAACAAATGTGGGAATAATAATAGTACTACTACTAATAATAATAATAAATATAGCTGCGAGCAGCGATTGCCGGGGACCAAGCAACATAAGCAGCAGAGAGGATGGACTATCCCATCTGATGCATGTGATTTTACTGAATTTTGAACTCAAAAGGAATATATGAGTATTATAATACAAAATGGTGAACAATTCAAGACAGACTTGACACAAAAAGCACATGTTTCTAATCAGGGCTCATTGTTTCAAGTTTGAAATCTCTACAAGGGAACAGTGATTTTTTTGGATCTCTATAGCACCACCATGTGGTTTGATTAGGCTAAGCCTTTGCAACTGTAGTCTTGATCTAACTCTCAATCACACCACCAAGCTTCACAACTGTATGTCAATCATTTTAGAATTATTAGCATTTATGTGATAAGCCAGACCCACTACAAATTAATTGGATCGTCATTCAGCCATTTTTTTTACATAAGTCTTATAAAAATAACGCCCGTATGAAGGCCTGTGAGATGAGTCAGAATACCACATTTTGGTATTATAGCAAAGTGGCGCTTTTAAAAATGATTACTTTATTCTACATTATGTTAAACTGTCCAATATTTTTTGATGCCTGAAAATGGGGGGGACTATGTACAAAAGGTTTTATAATTTTGAAACATTTCATCCGATATGGATTAAAATACCCTCAAATTAAAGCTGACAGTTTGCACTGTATCCTTTCAAACACAAAGTGCTAGAGTACAGAACCAAAATAACAAAGAAATGTGTCACTGTCCAATGAATTATGGTGCTCACTGAATCTATTTTCCTAATGAGGGCTTTTGTCACTGTAGCAAGTTTGAAATCTCTGCAAAGGAACAGTGATTTTTAGTGAATTTTTAAATATTATTTTATATTTGGATCTTTATAGGACCACCATGTGACATCACATCATCATTGATTTTTACCCACCAAGACCTACCAAGTTTTATAACTTTCTGTCAAACGGTTTTGGAATTATTAGCATTTTTGTGATGAGCCATGGCCACTGAAAATGTATTTGGCCATTTTTTAACCCAAGCCTTAGTAATGCCTGTATGAAGGCATGTGAGATGAGTCACCTGACCAAGTCCAGTGCAAATTGGCCAAATTTAGTAGGAGTAGCATTTTAAGGGGTCGATTTACTAGGGTATAGGCTACTGTTACACTGATCGAGCTGGTGGTTTATTACGAACTGTTTCACTGGATGTCTCTTAGTTTCTGCCGGGAGTTACAGATGTTTGTCAGGACTGAAATGATCATAACTATGCTTACTAGCACTAAGCCTAATCGTGCTGTAAGTGTCACATAAAATTACATTTCCATTTGATCATGGGTTTTATTTTTTATAAAGTTTTGATTTGCTTGTTATTCACTGTTTGTTATAATGGACGTTGTATTGCTTGTTTGATTCAAATACTAGTTTCTCTTGTATTCTGAAATACGATTTGCTTAATGATTAAAAAAAATAGTCTTACTGTTCATGATGTTGCCTCTGTAGGCTATCCACGAATTCTCTTCTTGTGTATTTTCAGCGTTAGCTATAATGGGCCAGTTAATTAGCCCGCATTTTTATGCAGTCATTCAGAATGTTCAGTTATGGATATTCCAAACACACCCGTAGGCAGAGGTGTAAAATCCAGGTTCAGAAAGTAAAAGTTCCAATCACCTGAATTAGCACAATTTGTCAGCCAGGAGGTAGAACTAATTCGTGAAATCAGCTGGATGTGTTCATGGGTGGAGGAAACACATAGCAGACTTTTACTTTATGTCCCCTGGACTTTACACCTCTGCCCGTGCGTGAGTTACGTGTCGTTACGTTATTGTTGCTACAATGACTGCCATCATCTTATTGAATCCATGTGTTTTAATAACTGCTTTCCATTCGTACTAAAATGCACCTGCAAATACGTTGCCCAAACGTCCTTTCGAGCATAGTAAATCACTTTACAGTTGCTAAAGTAATCTATTTGCATGACCACCTCCCAATATTTTGCTAAATAATGTAGGGATGCCCAATTTTGCATATTCATTCAGGCTGACCCACAAAAGTGAGAAATCAATGTATCTTTCTATTTTTAGCACACTCAATCCTCTTTACACCTCATTAGTTGATCACCTCGGATGATTTTTTGCGGGTGCTAACAGTTTTACATGTGTTTTTGTGGAAAATCGAATATGCCAGACATTTTGCTAATTTGTTCCTCATGAGCAGAGGGACCTATATGCCAAATTTTGTGACTATAGGTCTATTGGGGCGTCGGGAGCACCGAACTATATAGAATTGCTTTCAGACACAGCAGGAGGTATACCGAAGCAGGATTTCTTTACTGGATACCACTAACTGCACCGAGAAAAAACATCCCAATCTGTGTCATATTTTAAAGGATCCAAGAGTTCAGTCATGTCAACAATCCTACCAAGTTTGGGGATTCTAGGCCAGACCAGCTCATGAAAATTTTAGGTGAAAGGGGAGGGGGAAAAAATCCAAACAAAAAAAATACGGTACCAGCGGCTGTGCTGCTTGGTCCCTTAATAATAATAGAACTAACGATAACAACAGGATTCCAGCACTTGGACCCCTAATAATTATAAAACCAGCAAATACAATAGAGCTCTTCTAAAGCTCTTCTGCCCCGTATATTTATGGGGTTAATAAAAGCTGAGTACTTTAACCACATGTGAACTGTTGGATTACGAATCTAAAATTGTGGAGTACAGTCAAATCAAGAAAAAAATGTCTTACAGAGCCAAATCAAGAAAAAAGATGTCTTTGTACCAAAAATAGAGGGCAATGTATGTACAGGGTAGGGTATAGGCATTTGGACACTGATCAATTTTTGTTGTTTTGGCTCTGTAATTCAGTACACTGGATTTGAATTTAAACAATAAATATGAGTTTGAAGACTGTCAGCTTACTAAAGGGTATTTATATCCATATCAGGCCATCTTGTGTATTAATTACAGCCCTTTTTATACATAGTTCCCCCATTTTAGGGGACCAAACGTAATTTAACAATTGGCTGCTCAGCTGTTTCTAGGCCAGCTGTTACAATTTGAGGTTGTCTAAACTTCTCAATCTTATTTAAAAACATATTTTTATATGAATGCATATTTGACAATTACTTTTTGCCTCTCTGCAAATCTTATCCTTCATTAATGCTTCATTTTACCAAGAATAATTTTCCAAGGATATCCCAGTAAGAGTAAGACTCTTTTATCAGTCATCTCTTCTGCTGTGAGTGCATAATCGTGCATAAATGCACAACTGAGTTTCGGTGATTGTCCAGCAGTGGCTGCTGTTGACTCAGTGTGAAGCCTGCTCTCCGGAATATTCCTGGCTCCGAGTTGCTTGGCGTACATGGCGGGCCGCACGTTGCCGCGGCTTTAAGTCCCAGAGTGGCAGTGCGCCAGAGTGTCAGCTGCCTCAAGCCTGGAGAGAGCAGGTCAGTGCCAGAGCCGTCTGCCAAATGCACTGACACACAGAGCGTGCCTGCGGAGCGCTCTCTTCCCGCACAGTGACACAGCCTACTTCTGCATGGTTCCTGTCAGACAGCTTTTATAAGCCCTTCCTGCTTGTGTATGTGTGTGCACATGTGCCTGTGTTTGTGCTGCTGTTATAAGAATTGTTCCAATTTATTGACAATCCTGATGTACAGACATACCATGGAGTTCCTGAAAGATTTTTAAAGAAAGTTCCAGTCCCATTCAACAGCTATTGGAAGAGTTCCCACTCAGTTTGTTTGCTCTAACACACAGCACTCTTCCTGCCCATTCAAACAGTTCTTACTTACAGTTCTCATGCAGTTAGACAGCTCTTACACAGGAAATACAGACCAAGTTGCTCCACAGAATTCCACAATTATTTCACAAAGTTCTTAGACAGGGGTCAGATTCACAATTCTGATATTACGCAGCAGAAAGAAAAGATGTTTCCCAATAAGGGAGACCATGTGCCTGGTAAGAAGTTGTCTAGCACAGGCTGTGACCTCATCCCTAGACAAGCTCTTTCTCTCTCTGCTGAAAGTCTGTGGTAGACATGGTGTTCACTGCAGCAGGATTTTTAAGGGGCTCTAATGAGACGTGACAGCTTTAAACTGGGGCTTCAGATCTGCAAGGAGTGAAAGACCAGTAGAAACCAAGAGTACAGTTTCACAACCTGGCACAAAGTGATTCACAGTCATTCCGTGAGTCTGTGGGATTCAAGGGAACCAGCCAAAGTCAACTTGGAAAGCAATAATGAGAGAATGTGAGTACCTGAGCTGGAGAGCGCATCTGGGGTGAACATAGTGTAGCCTGTCCCTCTCCACACTAATTCAGCGTCACAGAAAAGCAAGAAGTAAAAAAATGGATTTACCTTCTGATGTCAGCATCCACTCTTTCAGGAAGTTCCATGTCAGATAGCAAAGAAACATTGAATCAATGTTGAATTAACATAAGATGAAGCATTGATTCAATGTTGATCTCTGATGTTGATTCTGCGTCCAGGTGCTCATCGAGTTTACGTTGAATCAATGCATTGAAATAACGTTGAAACAATGTTGATGTTGTAAATCAATTTATTATCAATGTGATCTATCATAGCTAATGATAGCTACTAAAATAAATAACACATTGAAATCAATTTTAAAAATGCAAACATCTTTATTGATTTTAAATCTCTGCTTAATGGACACAATACATGCAATAGCTAGCTATAGTTTCATGCTGAAAAACGAAAGTTGAAGTGTCTCGTCTAAAAATAATGTTTGTTTACTGTTCGGTCGCGGTGTGAGCTGCAATGATGATGTGATGTCAAGTTCTTCCTAGTCGGGAGGTCGGGGGTTGATTTCTCGACATGGATAAACGTATGCAGCATTGCATCAACCACAAATATGTTTTGCTGTTAAGTCTCATTTTGTTTATTTTCCTACGTCACCCTCGTTGTAGCAACTAGAACTCTGAACTTAACCAATTTAACCAAGAAAAAATAAATTCACTTACCATGTAGCATACACATACTGTAGCTATATACAAGCGTAGCCTGTAGGCTACAGCAGCGACAGCAGAAACAGGCTATGAATAATTCTAACGGTTTTTTTTATTTGAAAATGAAAGTGCACCTGAATCTGATAAAAAAAATCTATGTTATTCATCATTATGATGACCTTGGTTGTTATTGTTATATTGATTAATGTTTCAATTTCAACCTAATTCATTGGTGACCATTACCATCAGAAAGTGAATATTGATTCAACCATTCAAAAATTGGTTGATGACCGATACAGATGCTTATAACACAATATCAATGTTGATTCAATACTTCCTTGCTATCTGGGAACATACTGCAGTTTGGTTTCATGATTTTTTTATTGGTTCCAATTCCAAAAGATTTAATAATTATGGTTTAAATGCAGTTCAGTTGAACAATAAATAGCAAAAAAAAAATTGTCACTGGAATATTCCCACAAGGAATTCTAAAAATATGCAGCATTGAACTGCTGGTTGGCTCATTCTGTTAAGGCTCTGTTCTTGTGCGTGGATGGGCCGCATGGTCAGGTCTGGACTGTGCCAGTGTAAACTCTGGCTGGCAGCCCTACAAGGTAATGCACAATTGGCTCCAGCATTGCTCAAGGAAGGGAGGGTTTCAGATGGCCAGCCAGACAATATCTCATCATCACACACCTGCGATCCAATTGGATGATCGGGCACTTGCTGTAGAGCTGCATATGAAGTGTCTTCCTCTCACTCACATCGGTGCTAGCCAGACTTGCAACTTGTGGTGTGATAAGAATACATGGTTTACATCGGATGCTGCAGAGGAGAGCACATGCTTTTCTGTGCTCTTGCAAATTGACAATGGAGGTTGCGATGAGCACTGTAATATGAGCATGATTTGAAAATCCAAATTGGGGAGAAAAGGGTGAAATAGCATTTCAAAAGTCAGAATAGTAAAAGAGAGAAACCTCTGGGAGAAAGTAGTGTAGCTGAAACAAGATTTAGTTGAGCTTCTGGTCACTGCATAATGGCCTCCAGGCTCAGATGTCCTGTCGCTAATCACTGCAGACCACACAGGAGACGGCTACTGCACCTGCAGGTGCCTTCTGGAGTTCTGTAGCAGGACTTCTGTGTGTGTGTATGTGTGTCTGTGACGGTCTGTGTGTGCAGGGCCGCCACCAGGCATTTTGGGCCTCACAAAAAGATTGCACATTGTCCTAGGCCATGCAAGATCCTATGTTCTAATATTTTTTTGAGGGCCCATGTCAGTCATCTTAACTTTCCCCTCCCATACGGCACCATTGCATGTTTGTGTGTGTATGTCAGGGAGTGTGTGTGTGTGCGTCTGTCTGTGTGCATATGTGAGTCTGTGTGTGTGTGTTTTTTATATATAGTGAATGAATAATTCAGTTTTTTTACTGTTCTGATGTAGACATGCCAAAGAGTTGTTGATGAATTGTCTTATTTCCATTTTACCTAAAGATCCATAATAACTCAATGCAAGGAGGAGCTTATTTATACTAAGTCATTTTATCCCAGGTGAAAAAGTAGTATACTTTAGTGTTTATACAAAAGTTATTACAAGTATACTTTTCCTTTTTGTACTTAATTTTAAGTATGTTCAAGGTGTACTTTTAAAAAGTGCACTTCAAAATAGTTGTCATTAAGTGGAACTTTAATGTACTAAAAATAAGTGTACTAATTCTGCAATACTTGTAGTGGTATTTAGGTATACTTAAAAATAAAAAGTATACTTTATTGTAAGTTTATTATAAGCTGTATTTTAGTGTACTTTAAAAATTTGTACTATTTTCAAGTCATAAATAGGACACTATTAGTACGCTTAATTAAAGTGTACTTTTATTTCACTTTGTACGTTTGTTTTTAACCTTTATATCTTCATATATTGAGCATTATTTGGATATTGTGGGAGACATACCCTGATTTGAGGGGTGTTATTTACCTTGTTGTGATCAGAGTTCTTTGTTTCTGGCCAACTCAAGGATCCAAGTCTCCAAGAGCCTTTTCAACAGGATTGGTAGAAAGAGTCACTCTGTTACTGAGGACCTTGCTACCCTTGTGTTTGGAAAAGACACCCTATCATATTCAACCCTCACTGGAAAGGGAAAGAACAGCAAGGTCAAAGACCAACTGGACCCACAGACAGTAGGCGCCATAATAGGTACAGATATGCCTTATTAATCTCATCATTATGAATGCATTTAATTGTATTATTTTGAAACGTTTTAATTCTCACGCTTCATTTTTGTTTTAACAGTGAATGACGAATTCTCTGGCCCAAGGTCAGTGAGATCCAGAATCTTCTACGCTGCAAATGTAACAACGACGGCTTCTCTCGGAATGTTGCAGGAAGCCAAAACTAGCACCCCTGTTTGTGCAATTGACCCTTTGCTAAGCCCCCCTTAGTTACTGTTGCATACTCAGACAAGCTTTACGTTTTGAACGTTCCATCCCATAGGGAACCATTCAATCTAAGCAGAAACTCAAACTCCTCTAGCTTTTATCAACTAAAAAACAAAATGGCTAACACTAATCAGGAGACCCTCGGTTATGCCACCCTGGGTGCTTTCTTTGATCATTACATGAGAACTACATAGAAACGACCCTGTAGTGCAGGGGTGGCCAATTCCAGGCCTCGCGGGCCGGTGTGTATGCAGCTTTTTGCTGCCGCCAGTTAACAATTATTTAATTAGCCCAATCGTTTACACGATCTGATATTTTAATCTACATATCCGCGATATGAAAAGCAGCTGATGAATGTTCTTGTGCCGGTATGCGTCAATGCGTGTATTGTAGCATTTTATCGTTCTGTAATTTACAAGTGAATCGGTGATTGTGTGTATGACTAATTAGCTGATTGAACCGTGGTAACTGGTGGCAGTAAAAACCTGCATACACACCGGCCCGCGAGGCCTGGAATTGGCCACCCCTGCTGTAGTGTAACAAGCATCTGGCTCTGAAAAGTGTTCTTCTTTGCTGCATCCTCACCAGCTCGAGCAAGCCCTAACGTTCATAACACTATTAAACGTCTGATGCTCCGGTAGTTTCTATTAACTAACTGATATAACATAAAGTTTAATGAAAAGACTTCACTATAGGCTTCACTGACTGCCACTGTGAAAACTTGCTGTAGTAGCCGTAGCTGTTAGGCTACTATAGTAGCTATATTGGATAGGCTACAGTAGGTTAGGTTGATTATCGTTAGTTCATTTATTTATTTGTTTATTAATTTATTAATATTATTTGGCTAGCTAACGTTAGTCATGACAGTCTGCTATTCTTGACCAGTTTTGGTCAAATTGGGTAGGTCAAATCTCCGCTTGATGCAGACAGCAAGGTCTGCAATATACCATGGATGACTAATTACATACACAACGTTTATCGCCAACAATAGGTAACAACACTATCGCCAACAACATTATCGCCAACAACACTAAAGTGAAGTGTTACCGATCTCAGAGGAAGAGAGAGAAGCTGCACCTCCTGACAGTTTAGATCCGTACCTGCTTATGGTATATGTTAACGTTACATCTCGGTTTATAGTAGGCTAGCTAACGTAGCTAACGTTAGGTCTTAACAACTAACGCTAGCCACTAAGTAATAATTAGTTAACTAGCTAACTCGTGTAACGTTAAGTATGCATATCTTAACTTTTGTTAATTAATTTTGTTAACTTTTGTTAGCCTTCTGTACCTTTTAACCACCACGAAAGTTAGCTGACAGTATACGCTGCATTTATGTCAATAAACAAGAAGAGTTTGTTGTCTGAGGAAGTAGAAGCTAGCAACAGTTGCTACATATTAGAGCGCTGCAATTGGTTGTTTCCCCCTGTCAATTATTTCCCCAACATTCGGCTACAAAGGGTCAATTGCATTGTTTGGAAGTATTGCAACCGTATAGTTTTTCTAAGATTTTATTATCATTATCATTTGACTTCACCATTTGATGCTACTAAAATGCTACAAATGTGGTTCTTGGATGATTAAGCAGTATTTGGTCCTAATAAAGTTTTTTTCTTCTACTTAAAGTGTATTTGTCATGGAACAGAATAGTACCAAAAAATTATATAAAAATGCATGTGAAATGTGATAGTGACATATTGGAGGCACACTTCTATAATGCATAATACTGTACTTAGTTTAACAGGATTCAACTTAAAGTAAATTTTCTCTATATAGTATAAATAGAACTCATATGCACTTATATAGAACAGTTTATAATATGACGGCGCATATCTGTGCGTTGCATGAATTGTCATAGAACTACACTATAAATACACTTACAGATTACTATCAACCTAACCATAATATATTTAAAGTTTGTTTCCAACGCACTGGTGACATAATAAAGTTGTACTACAAGTGTATTTCAAATACCCACAAATCATACTATTTATTAGTGCACTTAAGTACACTTAAAGTAGTCACATTTTAACATACAGATTGCTCTTGAAGTACATTTAAGCACAACGTAAATTATACCTTTGAACAACTTTAGTGCACTTAAAGCACTGCCAATTTAGCACAAAGTACATAGCTAAGTGCTAAAAGTACACTTTTAAAAAGTGTACTTCAAGTATAGTCTCAAACACAATGTAATACTTTTAAAGTTTGTTTCAAATGCACTGCTGACATAATTAATTTGTACTGCAAGTGTATTTAAGATGCCAACAAATCATACTTTTTTACAATCATTACTTTTGCCATTTTAACATCCAGACTGCACTTGAAGTACATTTAAGTATGACTTAAGTTCCACTTTTGAACAACTTTAGTGCACTTAGTATACTTAAAGTGCTGCCAATTTAGCACAAAGTACATAATTAGTACATAAGTGCTAAAAGTAAACTTTTATGTTTAGCACTTATGTAAAGTGTACTTCAAGTGTAGTCTCAAACACACCGTAATACTTTTAAAGGTTGTTTCAAATGCACTGGTGACATAATGAACTTGTACTGCAAGGGTATTTAAGATACCAACAAATCATACTTTTTGTTAGTGTACTTAAATATACTTAGTATACAATTTTTTACCCATTTTAACATACACATTGCACTTGAAGTACACTTAAGCATGACTTAAGTTCTACTTTTGAGCAACTTTAGTGCACTTACTTACAGCGCTGCCAATTTAGCACAAAGTATGAAAACTACTAAAAGTACACTTTGTAAAAGTATATTTCAAGGATAATCTGTTTTTACCTGGGATATAACTAAAGCCAAAGATAACATTTCCATTTGCATAGCTAAACATACCATAACTGCATAATATTTAGGGGTCAATTTGCTAAGATCCCAAATAAGGGGTATTATTTTTCATGCGCAGCCAAAATATTTGTATGTGTTATCATTTAACACTTTGCGAGTGATCAACTAAGAGTCATTATGTAAATGACTCCAGCCGTAAACATCCATATTTAAATGAGACATTTTGTGTGTTTGGAATGTTTACCCTGGAAAGAAATATCTCATAAGAAAACGGTGAAAAGACTGGCAGCAATGTTTCCAGTGAAAAACCATTTAATGAATGGGAAAACATTTATAAATCCAGTTTTTTCAGGAGTTAAATAATTAGTCTGCATGACTTTGTCAGTGTTTTGTTTTTTATGAACATTTTACTTTAAAAATTGTTTTTCCACAGTACACTGTAAAAAAAACTGTTACAGGATTTTAGTTTTTTTAATACTGTTAAAGTCATGTAGAATAACAGCAATAACTAATTATTTAACAGTCATCCCATAAAGTAATATACAGTTAAATAACAGGATTTATCGGCTACAGCTAGATTCATACAGTTTTCCCCCTTCATTAAATTGTTTTTCACTGGCAACATTGCTGCCATTTTTTATGGTATTTTCTTTTACAGTGTAGGTATAGGCTACTGTTACACTGAACAAGCTGGCGGTTTACTACAAACTGTTTCACTGGATGTCTCTTAGTTTCTGCTGGGAGTTTCAGATGTTTGTCTGGACTGAAATGATCATAACTATGCTTACTAGCACTACTTGCACTGTTACTGTCATAAAAACAGTTTTCCATCTGATCATGTGTTTTATTTTGATAAAGTTTTTATTTGCTTTGTTATTCACTGTTTGTTATAATAGACGTTGTATTGCTTGTTTGATTCAAATACTAGTTGCTCTTGTCTTCTGTAGCACCATTTGCTTCATGATAAAAAAATACATATTATTCTTACTGTTCATGATGTATGTATCCACAAATTCTCTTTTTGTGTATTTTGAGCATTAGTTAGAATGGGCCAGTTAATTAGCCCCCATTGATACACAATCATTCAGAATGTTCAGTTCTGGATATTTCAAACACATCCCTACGTGTCTTGCTACAATGACAGCTGTCATCTTATCGATTGTGTTTCTTTTAATACCTGCTTTCCTTTTGTAAGGGTGTAGTATAATGGGTAAGGCCGCAGGTTTGATTCCCAGGTAGGACACTACCGTTGTACCCTTGAGTAAGGTACTTAACCTGAATTGCTTCAGTATATAACCAGCTGTATAAATGGATACTATGTTAAAACATTTAAATGCTAAAAAGTTGAGTAAGTCGCTCTGGATAAGAGCGTCTGCTAAATGCCTGTAATGTAAAATGCATATGCAAATACCTTTCCCAAACTTGCTTTCAGGCTTAGTAAATGTGCTAAAGTAATCTATTTGCACAACCTCCCCAATTTTGCATATTCATTCAGGCTAACATGCAAAAACAAAAACTCCACTATCTTTCCATTTTAACACTACACGTGCAGTTCTCTGCAACTCGTTAGTTTATCACCTCAGTCAATTCTTTGCAGGTGGTAACAGTTTTACATGTGATTTTGTACATGCAAACCTTTCGGAAATCGACCCCTTAAAGCAATTAACCACAGTAATACTTCTAAGTGCTGCAACATTACATGTCATCTACCAATGAATAGACCCAATGGTGTGGCAATTGTTCAAAATAATTTGGTAATTTAGATGAAAGAAAAGGGAAATCACTAATCAGACATTAAAAAAACCAGGATAGACCAGGATATAGCTCAGGATAGAAGGGACAGACATTTAGATTTGGAGTTAGTTTGTGGGGCATAGGGCTCTGGGTATGACATGAGGGTCTGGGTTTGGGGGATAGGCTTGTAGGTGTAGGGGATAGGGGTATGGGTGTAAGGAGGAAAGTGGGTGCAGGGGAAAATGGGTCTGGGTGGGAGAGGATAGAAATTGAGGTTTAAGAGGATAGTGCAGGTATAAGGAAATAAGGGTCTGGCTATAATAATAATAGTAATAATGCCTTGCATTTAAATAGCGCCTTTCTCACCAACCGGTGACTCAAAGCGCCTTACAATGATGAGGGGGAAGCTCACCTCTACCACCACCAATGTGTTACGCCCATCCAGATGATGCAACGGCAGGCATTTTGCGCCAAAATGCTCACCACACAGGTGGAGAGGGAGAGAATGATTTTAGACAATTAAACTGGGGGATGATTAGATTGAAGATTGAAAGAACAAGGTTGAGAATTTATCCAGGACACCAGGGAAACTGCTACCCTTTTACGATAAGTGTCATGGGATCTTTAATGACCACAGTGAGTCGGGACCTCAGTTTAACGTCTCATCCGAAAGGCGGCATCTTCTACAGCACAGTGTTTATTTGACCACAGGCAAGATTGCTCCCTACTGGCGCACCAACGGCCCACTTCCCATGAGATCTCCCATCCATGTAATAACCAAGCCTACACCTGCTTAGCTTCAGACATTCAGCAGGAGCAGAGTGCATGATGGTAAGGGGTATAGGGGACTATGTACTGAGGGATGGAGTTTGGCTACAGATAGATAGGGGTCTGTACATGAGGGAACAAGAGACTGGGTGTAGTGGACAGGGATCAGAGTGCTCTATTTAGGGTAGAGGGGGTGTGTGGCGACACGGCCTGTGACTGGAGATTAGCCAATGGCAAGAAAGGCACTACGTGCAGAATTGCAGCGGAGAGCCTCTTGCTGGCTGCACAGCCACGCACCGGCTTAATGTTGCACTTGTTTCTGAAACACAAAAAGACAATTACTCCCTTGTTGTTGATTCAATGATGCCTCTCCCAATGATCAATGGCAGCAGAGAGGCTTGAAACCTCCCCCTCAGCTGCTGCCAGGACTCAGACTGAGTGAGTCAGTGAGAGAGAGCCAAGTTCTGGTATCGGACCAGCTCACCATGCTCACCAGCAGCAGCATGCAAATAGAGGGCGTTAGAGAGTGCAGCCTAGTGTAACATCTTTCACTCAATATATTCTTATATCCATTTTGGTCATTCATTACAATTACCTTGGTGACTACTTAATTACACCTACACTACCATCAGAAATCTCAGTTAAAATGCCCTTGGGAATTAATTTGGTGTTTCCTTTCGTCCGTACGTACGACTGAGCTCAATTTGGCCTCATCATTAGTTAGGTATCTACCTCTCTGTGGTACTGCCAGTGACTGAGTTCAGGTTTATGATGGGCATGCAAATCTCACATGTGAAAGATCACTACTATCAATTATACTATAGCATCACTACTGCACATCAGCATCTCATGACAAAATGTAATGTAATTTTGTACTTTTTCTACTTTCTACTTTTTTGCTCCTGCGTTTTTATTGATTTTTTATTTTGTGTTTTTATCATGTGATTTTGTGTGTTTGTTTTAATTGCTTTATACAGTGTATTGTGACCTTCATGTAAAATGCACTTTGAATCCCAATAAACCCAAAATAACTGCTCTCATCAAATATCAAAATTAATTATATTTCCAGATTTGTTTCATAGTTTCTACTTTGATCTATGCAGATGTACTTCTATTTCCACATCTCTGTGTTCTGTGCCTTCTTGAATTCCACCTTGAAATTTAGGCGAGTTCTTCAGTGTAATTGAGAGTGGTTTGCCAGGGTGAACAGCCAGGGTAAAAGGCCATACATTTGACAAGTATAGTGAACAAGCATCATTAGTACAAATGATTGTTTCTGGAGAGGTACTATATACAAAATGTGAATCCATATGTGACCCGCTGTACAAAAATGAGTCTGATGTGGAAAATATTCTCAGAAAAAAAATCACCGTACTACGGAAGCCCTGAAGTGCAAGGTGAAACTTTTTTTTTTTAAGAGCTATCTTGTTTATATGAGATAGTAAGTCTTTAATACAAGTTATTATCTCGTTTATATGACTTATTAAGTCCTTTTTACGAGATATTATCTCGTTTATATGAGATAGTAAGTCGTTAATACGAGTTATTATCTTGTTTATGGACCATTCTAACGAATTGGTTCAAACTGTGGTCCCACAATAAAAAACTATTAAACAAAACAATTAAGTATTCAGACCTTAGATATTTACTATGATTATGTTATGATCTATTTAAACCCAAGGCATTAAATGAGATAGTAATAAGCTAAATATATACAAAATCACAATTTATAAGGCTGTCCCAAACCCTGACCCCTAAATTTACATTTATGTAAAAACACTTAAAAAGTTAAAACATTTTTTTCCAATGGTGTTCTTTAAAAGATTGTTTTTGATTTATTTGATTAAGTTGAAAGATTTAGATTTATTGTGGTTTTAATTTTTTAATTAAAAAACTTTTCTCAAAAAATGTTGTCCCACGTTTTCATGTCACTACCGAAACACAAGAGTTATAGTCCATAGGCTGAGCCTGGTTTTTAGCCACACCCCTACATTTTTGACCAGGAAGTGACACTGCATCCCTGTCCCTCATGGCCGCATGGTGAGTAGTTAAATTCCATAATTTTGAAGTAAATGTGTTCCAAAGTCTGAAAATCAGTGTGTAACCTTAAGAATGGTCACTACCGAACACATATTCTCTGCAATTAAATAAACTTTTTTGGGGTTTTAATGCAAAATGTGTTTTATGTGTGTTCAAACTGTTCAAAGCATATCGTTTATACGAGTTATTATGTAGTTTATTCGAGATAGTAAGACGTTTGTACGAGATATAACTCTGCTCTTAACTGATTTCAGCGTGCATTTTAAGCCATTTTTGAGTACTTTGCTTGTGTAGGCTACTTTAAAACGTTCATGTATCTAAATAGATAGATAAAGATCGCTAGCTCGTGACAAAGCTAGATATAGCCTATCGCTAGCTAGCGAGAACACATAATTATCAGTGTGATGACATAACTATAAAGAATAGGATGCATCACAAATATGTCATTGTTATATGTAGGCTACTGCCATTGCTTCTCTTCATCAAAAAATTGTAGCTGCACAAGCTGACTTGGATGACACAACGGAAAGCTCTTGCCCCGCCCCCAGCCTAGTAGACTTGAGCGACCCAGCGACCAGTTGCTCGCTGTGAGAATGCAGCATAATGCAATACAAATTTATATTGTTAAAGTTTGGAGCCATAACTGCTCACAGTTATCTATGAAATGCATCATATGCCATGCAGTCTATCATCATTATTAAACATCCACTGAGAGATATGATGCCTTTACCATAGCTTGTCATAATCCTGACAACATTTTGACGACTCTCTTACATTTACACCAAGCCAAATAAAAATAAATAAAACCTAAATAAAAATCTAGGTTTTTTGCTGCAAGAACTGAGAATGAGAGTAGCCTACATAAAATGGATACAATACATACAATATCTCCATAAAGACAACAGCAAATTATACTGTAGCCTACATGTACCATTAAAATGAGGGAGGTTTAGCCGTAGGCTACGAGTTGGTAAGAAAAGCGAGGGTAGCGAAACGTGCAAAATGCCACGTAGAATACTTGCATCTTGCTCTAAGAATTATAGCTCATTTCTAATTATAGCCAGGCTACATTTCTGCATTTTATCTCTATAATAGCATCACTCATTCAATACACAACGCAGTTAAAAATGCAGACGTTAGTCTATATTTTAAAGTGTTTTGCCTCCGCTCCCCATGTTCAAATGACACACAAAGTAGCCTACACAATCAAGGACTCAAAAATGGCTTTAATTGCACTTAAAATGCACGTTGAAATCAGTTCAGAGCGGAGTTATATCTCGTACAAACATCTTACTATCTTGAATAAACGAGATAATAACTTGTATAAACGAGATAATATCTCGGATAAACGAGATAATAACTCGTATAAACGACTTACTATCTTGTATAAACTAGATAATATCTCAAATAAACAAGATAATAACTTGTATAAACGACTTACTATCTCGAATAAATTAGATAATAACTCGTATAAACGAGATGGCTCTTCAAAAAAACCTGTAAGAACCTTGCGCTTCAGGGCTTGCTGTAATTTTTTTCCCCCGAGAAATCCCCCCCCCCTATATCAGACTCATTTTCGTAAAGCGGGTCACATATACTAAAACCTTTTTTGTTGACAATTTTCTTTTCAGAACTGTGAAAACTGCCACAAATGCATTCTCAGCATCTAAGGAAATAACTACTTCTGGGGAGTTGTCTGCTTTGAATTCATGATGTTTAACTACATGTGAGTATTAAAAATGGAGTAGCACACCTTAATGGAACCTGTTTGCTCCTCTGAATCTCCAATTGACCCACCAATGCTTTACCTAAAAGATTAAGGTCCACATTAAGAAAGGAAATTGGGTAATACAAGCTGCAGCCCCTATTAAGCAGCAAAGAGATTCATGCCTAAGTTAATGAGACATGTAGGGAATCACATTCAGTTGACTCAATATATTGTACATGTCTGTGGGAAATGCATCTGGGCCGAGAGCTTTACAATTTTGTAGTAGTCCATTGTATTGGAAGTATTGAGACAAAATTCTGACTTGTAAAGACAGGACTAAAAAGGCGGAATTAATATCAGCCAGGTAGGAGAGCAAATTACTTGAACAGTCACATATTTCTAGAATCAAGTGAGAAACAGCAATTTGCTTTAATTGGTGGGCAAGTATACAGAGGTTTAATCCCCATATTCATACAGTGAGCCATGGGATTGCATTACTGCGAGCTCAGAACTTTTAGCAGATAGTAGGTCCAATTAAGATGATAAATCGAGGCACTGTTTATATAACTCTGGAATAGGAGTAATAAAGTATTGGTAATCAAGATCCAGAATAGTCTAAATTAATTTATGTTCATCAGACCAGGAACTGGTGAGAACCAGTGCTGCTGTGGCTCACAACAAAACAAAAAGGAAACAAAAACGAAACCAAAAATCCAAACCACAAACCATGAAAAAACCCATACATTCACTCCTAATGACTAGTTATATTGTTATGGCTCCAATTGCCTGCCACTCCCACTTTATCCTTTCTACCCAAACAGTGCTCAGGTGTCTGCTAAGCCCAATTTACTCATGCAGCTCCCGGTTAGCTCCCCTCAGGCTCAGGCACGGTTTCCAACTTCCAACAATCCGTATCCATAACTGATTTGAATGCATGTATTTTGACATCATTTTCAAAGCTACAAGTATTTCACAGGTCCAAATGACATTCCTGACGTGGTCATACCTCAATGATTCAATACAAAATGCATAATATAAAAAGCGTCCAGTATTATAAAACATAACATAATATACTTAGGTTGCACAAATATACTATATGTTTACAAAATAAGAATCATGAAAAGGCACCAATTTTTTTAGTCTGTGCTCCCTATTTACCATTACAATTCTATTGCTCTTTTGTTATAGCGGTGGTATTCTCAAGTAACAGAATTACTGTGCTACCAGCCTCTTCTCATAGCACTCTTGGTTTTCAGTTACAGCTTTACACAGGTCTACTACCCATAAGTCTCTGCCATCAGTCATGATCATTTGATGCCACAGAGAACTCTGAGGAATGAGGCTGGGCACAATCACATTCCAGCCCTTCCGCTTTCCAAAGCAGGGCCTGTGAAAACACTGTAAAAAAGGGCCAGAGGTTAGCAGGTCAAAAGTGTTTAATCAGTGTGGAGATCACAACACATCTCTAAACACACACACACACACATGAGAATAGAATTTACTGCCTGGAAAATAATTCAGTTCATACTAGAGAACAACCTTCATGACTTTTTTTTGGTCAATAATGACATGTGAGAGGTTAAGGTTAAGCTGATATGCATTTGGAAGTTAATTAACCCCTTCGCGCAGATGCCCTAGTGGTAGGACGCCGGCGACCGGAGACAGCTAAACTGAGACCTTTCATTGCTCCTGCAACCAAACTATGAGCGGAAACAACAAACTCTGAGTTCTAGCTTTATTAGTACACGATTGGTGTGCAGAATACGGAGTTTCTACGTGCCACCACTGTTGTGTATGCGGTTCATTTAACAAGCAACCCCCCACCCAGTCTCACCTGCAACTGTACCTACCCATGCGTGACACATTGGAAAATAGAGTCTATGGGCTCTATCTTGACGATCTTAGCGCTTGGTCTAAACGCATGGCGCAAGTGCATTTAGAGCGTGTCCCAGTCTACTTTTGCTAGTTAGACACCGTGTTATTTGAGCACTCTGTATGTCTGTATAAGGAGTATGGCACAAGGTGCAAGTGGGCTGAACTTAGTCTCTTTATTAAATATAGGTGTGTCTTGGACGTAACATGCAATAAACAAATCAAAATGTCATATCCCATTCCCTTTAAAAGCCTGCTTTTCAACGTTGGTGGATTGCATATCCGAAACAGACATGCTTGTGCATGTGTAGTGCTAGCAAGGGATAGGCTATATGGATCAATAGTATGATCAATATTATTTGGACTAACCATTATGGCGTGTTTCGATATACACAATAATAATGTTTAACATTAGGATTTAACACCAGCACGGGTTCCCGGTCATTCCTGACAGTGCTGTTATTTTAGAAAATGTATGCAGTTAAATTTTGTTAAAAGCACCTGCAACAGCTGAGAATAAGCTACCAGAATATGGCTTCTGCCTCACCTTAGAACACGCCAAATTATCCTGCTTGTTTAACAAATTTCGTTTGATTATACAATGAAGCATTGTCAAACATCAATTCCATGAGGTTGTTCTCATGGAGTTCCTGAAGTTCATTACGTGCATTCTAATATTGATTAATAATATAAATACCGTTGCTATAAATATAATGCTTTAATGATGACACTAAATACACTAAAGCTGTCAGGTTGGGAACCCATTCTGCCATGCAAAGGCAAAGGGGCGTAACTTCATCTTTGGTCAAAAATGTCATGGTTATTGGCTGCCTCTATGGTTCCTCTTTTTGGTTTTCTTTCTATCTGATTTTTTCCGCCTCCTTTCCGGTGTTTGCTTCTCGCTCGACAATTATTTCCCACACCTGTGCTGTGTTTCCGCCGGCTATAAATGCTTAGGACTTCTGCATTTCCTCACTTTGATATTGTCATTTGTTATGTTGACAACGAAGTCGGTAAAGGTTTAGGAATTTCGGTCACTGCATTCTTGGTTTGTCTAAATAGAGAACGCAGCAAGTCTGGTTCGAGATTTAGCAAATATAGGGTTAGATAGGTTCTTTCTTTTTCTACCTATCAGTTTCTCCTTCTTTGTTTTGGCTGCCTGGTATCGTGTGGTTTTAAACTTTAAAGTTTAAAGATACAGGTTTGCATTTCCTTTCTTTCCTTTTCCCCATTTTTTTCCGGGTCTTTATTTTTTCGTTCTATTTTGTCTATGCCTACTAGTTAGTGCATGAGGTTTCTTTTTTGTTGGTTTATTATTCTCGCTGTTTATTTGAGATTCACCTCCTTTTGAGGTTGTTTATGATTTTGGCTCATGCCAGGGAGGTTTTTTCCCCCAATCTTTTGTTTAACACCTTCCCCTGCGGTTAGTTTTCGTTCTTGCGGTTCTAGTTTTGTTTCACTGCACTTTGGAGCGCTCAAGCAGAGTTTCCATACTCTGCCTTTGTTTTGCTGTGCAGCAAAGTGAAGTTACTGTTTACCGCGCTGAAGTTATGGTGTTTTGCCTTGGTATTGTATATGTCAATCACCGAGGCAGTTCAGATACACATCGGCAGACTGAATAAAGTGAAAACATATTGTTGTTGTTGTGAATGAGTCTAACCTAGCCTTAGCCTATATCAGAATGGCCCATTGCTCTCCAGGGAAAATGTTGGCGTAAATGGCTTTGAAACGCCGACACCCAGGCAAAGGTAAGAAAGATTACTGAATAGAGATTAGATAGGCAATCTACAAAATGACTAGCTTGCACGAGCAAATGTTAGCGAACGTTACATGCTAGCTAGCTAGCTAAAATGAAAACTGGAAAACTGCTCCCATATGCAATCAGAATTGAGTTCAAAGCATCCAGGACAAACAAATCCTGCCTGTCAATTCGTGCAACACAACACAGCTGAATGTCTGACAGCCGAATATAACAGCGGTAACGTTAACTAATTACCGAATTGACACACCTCCTTGCGAGAAGTAAGCTACACACACACACGTATGCAAGCAACACACAACAGTATTCACAATGAAAATGTTAGGCTACCTTTTCTCATAGCCCAGTAAAATATCCATTGTAAAGCACAAGGATGCTCGCTAGCTGTGGATTTCTTCCCGTGGATTGCCTATCCTGTCTGCCTCACTGCCACCCCGGACTCCGTTGCTGATGGTTCCCACACCGGTTGGTACTCGACGCTGCCTGCTTCACCCCCCCCAGCTCCGTTCCAGCGAGTCGGTCTCCACTCTCTCGCCCGGTCTTCGAGCTGCCAGCTATGCTGGCCTTCATGGTGAGTACGCTTACTGCTCTCTTGCTGTGCTGACTAGCTGGCTGGTTGTAGGCTCGGTTTAGCCAGGTTCATTGCGGTTGTTTTACTAGCCTGGTCTGCGTTATCTGGCCTGTTCCGGTCCACTCATCAGGATAGTCGGATCCTCACAATTGTTAACTGGTCAGCTACCACTAGCCCGCTATGCTGCGGCTGTTGGCACAGCCGCTTGTTTTATTTATAAATTTTTTACACTGCTGATGCAACTGAACACCCTCAATCATATCCGGATTTATCACCCCCAGATTTCAACGTCAATGTTACACTACAGCTCATCACAACTGCTTACTCTCAAATCTCGCTACCCTGTTACAAAAAGCATGGAATTCTTCACACCCGATACCTACACCAGGGGCGTCGTCGTAACATCCACACTGCCACTGCAACATCAGCACAATCCATCCCATCCATATGGACTATAGATCGCTCTGCAATGACTCAAGGAATCATCACTCGCCTCGTGGATTACTCTGTTTTGCGTTCATTCCCCACAGCCCCTTACTCCATTAACAACAAATCCCCGCTGCTCGATTAACTTATTATTGACAATAACCTGGGCTTTCTTTTTTTGTGTGAGACCTGGCAGCAGCCAGATGTTTTTTTCTCATTTAATCAAGCCACACCCCCTGGTTTTAGTTACTTTTGCAAACCTCTATCATATCAATTTCACTTGCAATTATCTATCATATCAATTTCACTCCATCTGAAGTCTTCCTCCCGGTTTCTGTTACATCCTTTGAATACATTGCATTTAAATTACACAATGTCATTGCTGTTCTCATCTATGTTCTCAAATTTTCTCCTGTCCACCCCTGCCCCTCAGCCCAGCCGCGAACCATCTCCTTCCGGAATACCAACTCTATAAACCCTGCCCAATGCAGCTGTCCACCACACTATCCAGCACCCGCAACTCTTTTGCTCCCCTCAAAACTAAGCTGGTCACCTTTGCCACTCCATTCCCCTGGTTTACCCTCGAGCTTCGTGCCATGAAGCAGACCGGCCATCACCTAGAGCGCCTCCACAATAAAACTGGTCTCACTATCCATGCCTAAGCCCACCAACTCCTTATACAGACATACAGAGATGCCCTTATTGCTGCCCGATCCTCTTACTATTCCACCATAATCCAAAACTTCAACGGAAACCCTCGCACCCTCTTCTTTACCGTTAGCAAACTTCTCAACCCCCCTGAAAATAACATTACCTCTGGCTCCACATCACTCTGCAATTCCTTCCTAGACTTCTTTCATACCAAAATCACAAACATATACCACACTCTGACCTCATCTACACCCCCCATAGATGAACCACCCCCTACTACTACTGCCACTGCAACTTCTCCCCCCTCTGGTTTTACCTTCACCCAGATTGACTGTGCCTCACTCACCAAACTAATTTCCTCTGCCAGACCCTGCTCCCTAGATCCCATCCCCACTGCCCTGATTAAAGCCTGCCTCCCTACTCTCTGCCCTTACATCACCAAACTCATTAACCTTTCCCTGACCCATTGTGTTGTCCCCTCCATCTTCAAAACTGCTGCCGTCACCCCAATCCTTGAAAAACCTGGCCTGGACCCAAACACTCTCTCCAATTATCTCCAACCTCACATTCATGTCCAAACTCCTGGACGTTATTTCTTCCATTCATACATGTCCGACAATAACCTCTTTGAGCCCCTTCAGTCTGGCTTCTAACCCCATCACAGCACAGAGACCGCCCTTACTAAAGTTATTAATGATCTCCTCATATCCTCTGACTCTGGTGCATATAGCATTCTCATCCTCCTGGACCTCACTGCTGCTTTTCACACAGTCAACCATAACATCCTCCTCACCCGTCTCTCTCACCTAAGCATCACTGGCCCATCTCTCAACTGGCTTCACTCATACCTCACCAATAGGTCAGAATTCATATCTATCCACGGTCACACCTCAGCTCTGCCCACTGTTTTACCCAGGGTGTCCCACAAAGTTCTGTTCTTGGTCCCCTCCTCTTCATCATTTACATGCTTCCCCTTGGCCCCATCCTCCGCAGCTTTGGTCGCAATTTCTATTTCTATGCAGATGACACCCCAATCTAATCAGCCACCCACTGCCATCATTGAAAACTGTCTGACACACGTCAAATCCTGGATGCAGCTCAAAACCTAAATCATTCTCATCGGACCAAAACCCCAACTCACAAAACTACACCACTTCTCTCTCACCATTGATGGTACCCCTGGTCCGCAACCTTGGTGTCTTATTCAATCCATTCCTCTCCTTTGAAAAGCACATCAATAACACTGTCAAGGTTTCATTTTTTCATCTGCGCAATATCTCCAGACTCAGACCCTCTCTCACCCATCCTGATGCAGAAAGACTCATCCATGCATTCATATCTAGCAGACTGGACTATTGTATTGCAATCCCCACTGGTCTTCCCTCCTGCCTCCTACACAAACTGCAATTGTTTCAGACTGACAGGGTGAACCCTTCAGGTGAGCCACACTCCTACAGACGGCGCAGTCTCCAGACGGAACCACAGGCACCATGTCTGCCCTCAAAACTGTCAGTGACCCAAAGAAGGAAAGTACAGACCAGCAGCAGGAGCAGTCATACTTACCTGTGACTAATTCACCTGCTGCTCTTGCTGGAACTGTCCCCCCCCCGTTGTAACACCTTTTGGGTACAGAACCACTTCCAGTGGTAGAAATGTTATGCTATAAAGAATTAGTTCCAGAACAGCTGCTTCAAGAAAAATAAAATATACTTGAACATAATTTTAACTAATAAGTAAGCTAAAATGGGTTTAATAGTCATAATTCTGAAAGGGGAATAATATTGTTCTGATGTGTTCTCGCTCAGGACAAGAGTTCCTAGTTTTAGAATAACAAAGTAATATAACGAGTAATATAACACATTACCATTATTGTAAAGTAATATAGTAATATAATGCATTACTTTTTTTAAAGCAGCAACAAGTAATATGTAATATATTACAAGTTGCATGTAACGCCCCCAACTCTGTTAGTGGCTGAGGCCAGGAAAGAGCACAACTGCTTGTTGATGCAGCAAGACAGTGCATGTGGAATGTATCTTGAACTATGTGAAAACATTTTAAAGATTAGTTTGCGCAATTCATGTAATCTTGAGAGGTGTAATCCAGGTGTGTGGATTTGCAAAAATAAATGAAGGAAAAAATTTATGAAAGAAACCCGCACATTGATAAGGAGAAAATACAAACAAAGGTATAGGCTATGGAACACAAGAGTGCCAGAATGATAAATTAATAAATAAAATAATAAATAAATGTGGAAATATAAAAATGTATAAATAAAATAATTTGGAAATAAATAAATCTGGGAATTAATACAGAAATATAAATGGATGTGCAATTAATTTAAGTTATAAAAATGTTTTTTTTTTTTCCCCCAAATATATTCATTTATTTATTTTCATATATATTTCCCAATTTACTTTTAATGATTTCCCAATGAGCACAATCTGTCAATCAAGTTGCTTTGCTCCACCCACTAAGTTTGCCTTGGTTCACACCCTTCCAACGTATGTGTTCAGTGTTGCCAGATTGGGCATATTCCAGCCAAATTGGTAAATATTTTAATGTTATTGTGTGGGGAAAATAACCTTTTGCGGCTATTTTTTGTTATATTTGGCAGTTTTTCATCTTCCTTTTTCAGCTAATTATTCACATTCACTGGTGTAGTTTGTCCCTCCTCTTTCTGCCTATTCCTCGGTTGTCACTGAAGCAAGTTAATAGTCACTGCTTTTGTTTGATATGCAGTGATATTAGGCTTACCAGTGGGTTAGAAATAAAATTGTGAAAATCAAATCTGAAAGAACGCTGACTTTCAGTTGCTTGTGGAAAAGTAAGTTAGTAGCTGTTATGCTGTGTTCATGCTTTAATGGGGAGACTGGAGACGTGGCTGATCTGTAAATTTTACTTTTGTATAGACCAGGGGTTCCCAAACTTTTCCATGCCAAGGACCCCCAAATAGCCGTAGCCTCTGGCTGGGGCCCCCCTATTGCGAAATGGCTTTTAAAAAAAACTTTTAAATTACACTGGCAAATATAAAAAAAATCAAACATACAGCTTCTTGATACACAACACAATACTTTTGACCCTATTTTGATTCCATAATCGGGCCGTTGGCAGCTCAACGTAACGCTTTGACTGACAGGCAGACGGTTAGTTATTGGCTGCGATTGAAAGAAGGGCATGGCAAAGACCTCATTTTGATATAAAAGGACTTTTTTTTATGAAAGGATATTTTATTTTAAACCGGCACAATAATCTTATAAATTGAATTGAAATGTATTTTTTAAATAAATTATATTTAATTATTATTATAATTTTTTATTTTTTTTGCATTTTCCATTTTCCTCTCCCTTCCAATTGGCCCCCCTGGCGGCCCCCACTTTGAAAACCCCTGGTATAGACCACTGTGTCTTATCTTTGAACCCATGTTGACTGCCGTGTCTTTTGGTTTATGCTACAAAGTTTGAGAACTTTGTAGTCGGCGAGAAATGAGCAGCCTATGTTTCTATGTTGCTCAACTTGCTTTTTGTGTGTGCAAGCTTGCTTTCCCCGATTTTGCGTAAGCATGAAACGTCTGATTAGGAAAATAGATCTGGCCCATAACTAAAATGCATAAATAGGGTTATTTAAGTAAATAGGGAAATAAATTGGGAAATAAATAAATGTAATAACTTGAATTAATTGCACATACATTTACATTTCGATATTCATTCCCAGATTTATTTATTTCAAAATTATTTTGTTTATTCCTTTTTATATTTCCGCATTTATTTATTTATTATTTTATTTATTTATCATTGAGGCACTCTCTGTTCCATAATAGGGTACCGATGTAAAATATATGTGAATACATATATTGCATCAGTCGCCTATACCTTTGTTTGGATTTTGTCTTTATTTTACGTCAGTGTGCCGGTTTCTTTCATTCTTTTTTCCCTTCATTTATGTTTGAATTATGAGCACATAATTCAAGAGAACTGATAATGGTGTAAAACCGAAATGTTTTCTTTTTCTTTTGTACACGATAATCATTAATCTTGAACTGTCCACATGATTCATAAAGACATATTTTTTCCCCTTTTTTGGCAAGATTATTTATAAAAGTACTATTTTCTTCAATGTTGTTAGCAAGCTACCAGAAAAGACTAGCAAAATGTCAGCAGGTCGGTTTGTTTACCATAGATATACTACCAGGAACGCTTGCTTCCGTGGAAATTTGGACCAATGAGTGGTTTCTTTTTTTAATTTAATTTAATTTAAATTTTGTTTCTGATTTTTTCCCATTTTTCTCCCAATTTAGTAGCCAATTGAATCCCTATTCTAATTCAATTATCCATGTAGCAACCGCTAGAGAACCACCGCTATACAACCCCGTCAGCCGGTAGTAGGAAGGAGGGCGCCACGTCCTCTACAGGGCGCGACTCCTCCAACTCCTGACCGTGATTCCAACTCGCCCAGGGCCTTTTTGTGCGCAGCGATTCTCTCCGAGCCCCTCCCCCCACCCGGAAGCAGCCGCCAATTGCTGCTCCCACAGGGCACCGGCCATGCTCGGAACTGGCAGGTCCGGGGCGCGAACCCCGATCCTCGGAGTACAACTGCACTGACTGAAAGTCAGCGGTCTTACTGTTGTACCACCGCGGCGGCCCCCAATGAGTGGTTTCTGACGCAAGAATTACCTACCGGATCTACGTTCCAAATAAAATATGAAAGAGCCAGGAAAGGGCCATTTAATTAAAAAAATTTAAAAAACTTACGAGTTCTGGTTATTGTCCTGGTTATTGGACTGGTTAATGGCCAGGTAACTACACAACCCAAAGTTCTACCAAAGTTCAGTTGTGCTTTAAGCACCCTGCATTTCAATGATATCATTACGGATTTCTCCGCTCGAAAATAAAGAAGAGCTTATAAATCAGTAGGCTACCCCTCTTTATTAAAGCCATGACCTGCTTGCAGTGTAATGAGTTGCAACTGACTGTGAGGTACATCGTAAAATAATGTCACTGAATTTTATGGTAAAATAGTGAAGATATGAAATTGTAAACAGCTGAAATATAAATAGGTGAAACACGTTGTGTATCAGCTACCGTATGCTTAACATATTATTACTGTTATTGATAGACTACGGTAAAGTTCTGGCAACCCAGTTGTGTGTGTGTGCCAGTTCCCAGTGTGAGCAAGTACACTTCTTTTTTTGTTTTACAGAGCTTTTTTGTCTATTAAGACTAAATGGTTGGACAGTTGTATTTGTATGTGGCATGCTGGCTAAACATATCCATTCAATTTGCACTTGATTTCATTTGATGAACTGGACACTATTTGAGCCATATCTGTGTGCCTATAGAGAGGGAAAGGCACATAGTCATTGTGTAAGCTGTATCTAATGGATATTTAATCATCTGCACTTAATTGTCAGGCACTATTTTATGAACTGGATACATATGCTCCTGATATCTCTGCCTATTGCAGCATTTGTTTGATGGTTGTCCGCCTTGTGGCAATGGTTTAATTGTATCCTGTGTTGCTTCAGAGCTAAAACCGTAAAATACAATTTTACTGTTTGTACCCCCCCCCCCCACCCGTACAGTTGTTGCACCTGGGAACCCCAGCCACAAGCCATATATCATGGTGTGGTCAAGCACAAAGGAGGACCCCTCCAGAGAGATGGAATAGCTGAGCTTGATAAACACCATTAAAAATAACTCATTCAGAGGCAGCTGACCTTCATGACTGTTCTGCTTTGTCATCTGTTCTCCTTCCCGTTGAAGAATAAGTTCAAACCAAAGTATCCCTGGATTTGTTCCATGGGTCACATGATTTCCCTGCCATCACAATTGGGCATTTTATTCACATGTTCAAAAAAATCCTATTATTTTCCATTTCCATGTCAGTGATAGCATATCAGGAAGGAAAAATACAGGCAGTGACAGATCCTGATTCTTGGGAAACTGGGGAGGAGCAGAAATGAAGTGGTACATTGCAAGGTCGACTGCTTGGCTCAGTCTGGATCTATGCCAGCATGGAAACATTCATACGAGTTCAACCCAGGGAGCAATGTCTATCTGTTTATTTCCATTCATGTGTCATAGTCACACACTTTTGATATAGACTCAATGCCCTTCACATTCCATGAACTTTTGTTATTGATGTCACACCTCCAACAAACAGTGAGTGGAATAACCCGCGGCCATCAACCATCTCTCTCTCTCTTCAATTTGCTTTATTGGCATTACAAACACTACATTTGTATTGCCAGTATTAAACAAAACAAGGACATGCATCTAACAGTGCAGTGATTGCATCAGATAGCGCAAGTCAATAAATTCTACAAGTTGTCACTAAACTCTTGGCTATATAGAAATAAGTGTGCCTTTGTGTGGTAGCCTAGGATATTATAATAAAGCGAAGTCCACGATATACTGAAATAGCCGATGCAGAAACAAGTGTTTGTATTTTTAAATGACCAGCTAAAAAACCGTTAACAAATCCCACCTTGCGACATTATGCATTGATATTATGATCAAATATTTCCACTAATCAAGCATTCAATTGTGCATTTGGACAACATTAAGTGTGAATAAAAGAAAATCTGAAATATGAGTTAATCCACTTGTCCATGCTTGCCAAGGATGTATGTCTTTATTCATAAGCACCATCAATCACTACAATAATAGGCCTACAACACAATCGATTTAATTGAAATACATTTTCAAAACACTGTCAAAGTCATAATAACGGCAATAACTCATTATTTAACGGCCATCCCGTAAAATAACAGAATTTATACATTCATTAAATGTTTTTTCACTGGCAACATCTTTTCACCGTTTTCTTACGAGATATTTTTTACAGTGCAGAATATTTATAATCATAATTAGGACTAAGCCTAGCCTAGCCTACTATTTACAGTTCTGTAGCCTAGAGTGAGTAGTCTACATATTTTCAAATGAGCTTCACTTTCCGTTCATAATAAGCTACAAATACTACAATAGTACAAATATTACAGTGTCCACATCAGCATCGCACAGCTGCGTTTATATCCACTCATTACAGACAAGTGTAAGAAAAATAATGGAATACAGTAGCCTACCCCCGGGACCACAATGCAGTTAATAACAGCCATAAACAATTAAAAACAGAAATACATACAGGAATCAGCCTAACATAAAAAAGACAATGCACAATAGCAGTCCTATGCATTTTTCCTGCTCAGGGGACTTATATTAAAGTCAAATCGGACGGCATATGATCCACGAAAACGGTTTATTGGCTTTTGAATGGGGTATGAATGATCATGCATGCATTGCTTGAGAAAGCAACTCGCCATGGACTGACACACCCACAGAGCAGCTCTCCTCCTACTTTGGTGCACGGTGAGTCAAACGGGCATGAGCATGAAAATCCATGGCGAAAATGCCACTTCGCCAACACGCCGGCTCATCACACGCCATTTGTCAGCCAGAAAATAGAGCCCATTGTGCCACCAGTGCACAGCACGTCCTCTCCTCCTAAGAGGATAGGAATTTTTTGTATGTCTGGTACGTTTTAAATTGAAGGTATTTTTTATTTATTTTAGGAAAATTTCAATGTACTTGTTATAAAATGCAGCTCTGTCTCAACTTTGTGTGAGATGGCAGTGCATGGCCTTTTTTCCTTGGGAAGCCAGGTTTGCCAATGTCAGCCTTTTTTGATAGCCAATCTGTGCTCATGTAAGGTCTCTCTCTCCACCCGTACACTATTGCACTCCCTTTGCGGTTTCAATTCAATGAATGAATACCTTAAATATGTATCCTTCCTTCCTTCCATAATCTCTAATCTTGTAACCCTAACAAGTTGCCGTGACCGCAAAGATGCAAACTGTTTAATAAATGAAGGAAGGAATCATCTACTCCTTCAGTGAAGCATATGTGTCTTTTGCAGAAATAATTTGAGCTATAAATGATATGAAGATGCATAATATTTCCATGGATTATGGTGTGACAGAAACATAAATAAAAAGTATTGTAACACGTTGTGTGTTGACTGTGTCATACAATACAATAATTTCACTTATTGTTTTTATTGCTGTTCTCATGCATACAACTAAATTATCTGTGTGTGTAGCTGAGACTGTTCTGAGAAAAATAAGCCATGACTTGAATGGAGACTAAAGTCATGAGTAAAGTAAGATGAGGGAAAATCAGCCAAAATATCCTTAGGTCTCTGAGGGTTACAAATTTAAAGAGCTGTGGTTCTGGAACTGCAAAAAAGATATAAGGTTTCCAATCGGGTCATGATGATCACAATGACACTATCCATTACATGTGTTATGCATTACATATTTTCTCTTCACATTACACTTTGCAAAGTGCTTACTGATTCCTATCAACTGTTGCCAGGAAGCAGTGAGTCACTCTGCTAATCGGCATGCTCCAGTCCTGCCTTGTTCTATCCTGTCCTCTCTCAGCCAGCCTCTCCTTCCTTGTCCAATGTGTCCCTTTTTTGACTCTCCACTTCAAGAGAAAATGACCGGCATAAATATGGAAGCGGTGGAACTATCCAGTAATGTTTGCTCTGGAAAGCTGTGTCGATGTGGTTTCCCTCTGACATGTTACCGTAGATATTGCTCTTAGTTTATTTTGGCACGGGTATGGTTATACCTGAGACTGACCGTGATTCCTGTCACGTTTGCAATGGTGCAAGATTGCACTCCAACCTGTTTTTGCAATTTAACATTCCAGTACTCATGAGGCCAGAAGCACACTCAGCTGAAGAGGGTGTTTTTTGTGTCTGGAATTAGGCCACAACAATACACATGGGAGAAAGGTTTTTGCAATTTGTTTGTACGTGTTAAAAAAGGGGAGCGTAAATTAAATGAATAGGAATTTTGTTGTGATCAGTTTTCTCACAATTTGGAATAGCCAATCGATATTGTAAAAGAGATAAAAATGCCCACGCATGTCCTGAATGTGTAATACAGTATACTTGTGAGAAAGACATTAAACCTTTCCATGTTAAAACTATGGTAGCAATACAACAGTGCAGGAGTGCATTCAAGGTATTCAGTACTACTTTGGATTTGAGTACATATTTAGTTTGTACTGCACTCATTCAATTGTGACTGTAAGCCTGCCCCATTGCTGCAACAGTTCAGGAGGATCATGTGCATACTCTGAAATGTCTCCAGCTGCTGCTCTTTTCACTTTGCAATCAGTAGGTGCCCAGTAGATCAAACTAATGTAAAGGAGAGTAAGAAGGTGTTCTTTCAACCAGACGATAATCAACTAAAGCAAAGTTTGGAGTAATCTAAAGCTCACTGATAACAATCCTGAAAAAGTGGACCCTAAGGGAAAATAGGAATAGTAAAGGAATGGGGGGGAGGGAGGGGGGGTACTATGAAGCAGGATTACTGAGTTGGCTGGATAGCTGAAATGAGTAAAACCCGGAACCCTCCCAATCTGGAACATGGACTGAAGTAAAAAGGCTGTGATCCCGCTTTGTAGTATATACCCCAGGTGTCCACAGTACACTTATATGAAAGAGGAAAAATACCTTTAAAAAGCCTTTATTTTTGGCATATTGCACAAGAAATATTAAGAAAGTACCAGATAAGAATAGCCTATTATAGGCTAGAATAGTTTTGACGCCATGAGTCTTTGTCAGGGTCTGTGTAACTCCTTTATGCAGATGCATAGTGAAGTGCCTGCCGGCACCACCTTTTTGCTCAACTGAGACATTCGTTGCTCCTGCAGCCAAACCATTACTGGAAATCACAAACTCTGTGTTTTAACTTTATTGATAGACTATTCGTGACAACTCTGCTGAATAAAGAGTTTCTAAGTGTCACTATTTTCCCGTAGCAAGTCCATTTAAAAGCCCCCCCCCCCCCCCCCCACCCCACCCAATCTATACCTATCCATGCGTGACATAGTGGACAATAGCGTCTTTGTGTGAGTTCATAAATAGATTTATTCATCATATAAAATTAGAATTCCATCATAGCAACAAGATAAACCCAACAATAACCTGATCGTATGCCAAAAACGCCGTGAAAAGCCCTGCTCACTCAAATGCTAAATAAACGTGAAATTATAGTCTCATTGTACCACGTATTCTACAATGAATATCTGCTGCTAAATATGAAATAAATACACAATCCTACCATTGTTTTTATAGATACAGATGTTCCTTTCAAAATTCAGTGGTCATTTATTGTCTGCTAGAATCCGTTTGCTAGAATACCGCTATTACACTATCTGAAACGTGGACTCGTAATACCCTCCAAGCCCTGCAAGCCCGTCTCATTCATTACAGTTCATTCTGGTTTAATTGTTGGCTTTTTTATCCTATAGAGTACATTATAACCTTAGCAGCGGTATATGCACCGTCTTATTTTGTGCTTTGAAAAATTAATTGCATCCCAACGGCAGTTTTCGTTTTCACGGTCTCATATTACACAAGCTCTATAGAAAACACATTAAGGAGAGGAGTATTCCCTTTCGCGATATGTAAAAATGTTTGCGTCTAAAATGTTGTTGGTCTCGCTGGCTACATATGTGCATTCGTTTTTTCCACTCGAGCACTGTCTTTCCAATATGATTGATAGGCCTATTGTTATTTTCACATTTTGAGTGCATTTCACATACTGTAGTGCAATCGTTAATTTTATTTTTCATGTACTAGGCTACCGATTTTCATTGAAGATAGAACATTTGGCAGCATTTTGCAGACGGTGGAATACTATTTTATTTTCATGTTATCGTTACATAATATAGGCTATGGCGTATATACTTGTCACTTATGGCATGGCAATTGCTCATTCAAATTTTCTGTGCGCTGATATGTGGTAGATTAAGGTAAATATTTTCCTTGGCGTCATTATGAATGGAACATAAGAAACATAAAAAAACTACAGAAAAATGCAATCCCGGGGGAAAAGTATACATACTGTAGAGTACAGGCAAAAGTGATGCTTTATTGAGGTACAAGAGTGAATGATTAGGCTACATATTTAGGTGTATGTAACACTGATATCTATATTTTTATCTTAATCCATCAGAAGAAGCAAATGTATATTCTTTATAATGGACAAAACTAATTTTATACATTTTATTACATGTTTTGCATAGGAGTTTTGGACCCATAGATATTTACCCTCCTATACTGATGCAAATATAGTCATTCCCACTTGAAAATGATGCAAACTGTTGATTTGTAGTTAAATATATCTCTATTTTTTTTATTTAGAGCAGAACACAATTTAGCCATTTGGATAGATTTGGAGACATGAATTGACAACAGGGTACACTGCCTATATTTTGCATTATGATCCAGGAAATGTATATATTTACCTGTTTCACTTATGTAGCTCTCAGTATTTTGTTGCAAACTAAAGAAAAACTTTTTCTTTTTTTTGCATTTTAAACAAATCTAAGTTTGTATTGTAAATGGTACACCTGTCTTGTTTCATTTAGGTCATTAACCAAGTTTATGTGATGCTCACACCTGGAGTTATAAAGCCTTAAACAGAGCACCTCCTAAATAGATGAGAATTGACTAAATGTGCCATCTGCACGAAGGGGTTACAGGGGTAACATGGTGGTTGAATGTGACACATGCCAGTTATCTTTAGGTAACATCAAAGTGAAGGTGTCCATCAATGTTGTCATTTTTAAGTACTATAAAACTCCTTTTTATATGCCCGATATTTCCCATTCTACAAGTTCACCTCATTTTGTAGGTGTATCAATGAGAACTGTCAGCCAGATATGATTGACAGGCCGTTCCTCCCACCTTACACACATTTGTTGTTTGTAACCATAGTTACCTCAAGACTGGATTTACCAGGAAGTGTATAGGCATATACAAAGTCCAATGTGAGATGTCACACCAGCTTTTAACCTCCAAACGTTGTTAAGGTACACGCTACCTAACAGGCCATATCCCCGAATTTGCATAATTTTGAAAAAAGTATGATAAAAGCACAACAAAAGTCCACTGCAGTCGGCCACGCTATTGATAGCATACTGGGAAGGATTGATTCAGCTAGCTAGACTAGCTATTTTGTGGGTATTAGGACCGAAATAATTTAATCATGGCATGATGGTAAAGATCAACTAGTTATGCTCTTAGCTGGCTAGATTACTGCTGTCGATCCTGTCATATCTAGCGAGCTAATGTGCACGAGCTAGCTAGTTACAGCTTTCAAGCAAGATGAGTGAGAAAATGGAAAAACTATACAAAATAGTTTATTAGTAGAAAAACTATTGGTACTAGATCTTCATTGTCCCCGAGGAGCAACGGGCAAGTGTGACAAGTGCGATTAAGGTTGGCCACGTTAACGTTATCAAAGGTCAGTTATCAAATAGTTTTTTATATAACATAGAAAGTGCTCAGCTATCAATAGCTGGCTAACGTTAGCCTAACTCAAATTACCCTTGTTAGATTACAAGTTGGTTATCAAAACAGTCCACGTTTTAAAATGTTTCTAAATGTTTAAAACTTTTATCTAAGGTTTGCAACCCAACAATAAATTCAGTAAAGTTAGCTTGCAATAAAAGATAATCAATCATGCTCTGTGTAAACCAGTAACAAGGCTGTGTGGTTATGGTGCAAATTGGTGAAGTTCAAATTCACGTCTTTTTTCTTTAGTGGGCGTGGATGGGGGAGTGTTCCATAGACAGTTTTGAGACACTGGGCAGTGGTCATTTCTCGTATGACGTCATACGAGAAACAACCTGAAATACAAATTTCATAGTTACGTGGTGTTCCTGCAATGCTCCTATGTACCAATATCATACAAAACACCAGAAAGTAAGGTAAACCACCATGTTTAACCAACAAAAAATACATCATACATGTCCAATTAAAGCCCAATCAGACCAAAAGTGTGAACATCACATGAAGGTAACATGAAGCAACATGTGGGATAATGGAACACACACAAATAAAACCCCAGCAGAGTAGAATGACATTCATACATTTAAAAAACTGTTAATCAAATACACACTTTGAAATCAATTTCTTCATTGAAACCAGGGTAAGTCAAACTATCTAACGTGTGGTTCCAGAAATATTCCCTCTATAGGAGGCATTTTAGTCTATCACCACCACAGAAAGACAGTTTGATGTGGTCAGTTCCCTCAATACACAAATAAATGACGTGAGCTGGTAAAATGGTCTGCAAGTCGCACTTCTGCAAGTCACAATACGGTGCAAAATATGGGTGAAAACACTGTTTTTTGTTTTTCTCCAAATAACAAAAGTTTAAGTGTTTTAGAAGTCGCTTAATATAATATAGAACATATTTAAGATATATAAATACCTGTAATAAGTAACACAAATATGCTTTTTAAAATCATGTTTGCCAGGGGCGGGCTTCAGTTGTGCATTAACGCCTTTCTAGTTTCAATTGTCTCTGAGTTTCGGTGTGCCGCGCCCATAAATAAACTCACATGGCCTGCTCTGTTTACTTACTATCAAAATGGAAGTCACTGCTGAAAATGCTGCTACTTTTCTGAATAATGTAGCTGCCGGGAGAAGCATAGACAACGGAGAATTCATGGAATCCTTTATCCTACAATTGAGCCCTTGAGACGAATAACCATATAAGTCCATATTTTAACATTTTGGATAATCAACAATATTAGCAGTATAGCAATATAGTGAATGTGGAATAACAGTCCAATTCATCATATCACTTTAAACCATTGGAATTTAGATCCCTTTATCTTTGGTTTAAGCATTGTAACAGAACACAGTAAATTTATATTAGAAAGCAAGATGATTAGTGGTAACGATAGCTAGCTAGATTAATAGTGAACAGTAATACGTAATACAGTTTCGATAAGATGATCAGTCAATTCAGTCCAGTCGGCAGCCTTCGCTACCGGCAGGCACATTGTCACTCGCACCTGTAACACATTAAATACATGATTTCATTAATAGGTTAGCTAGCTAGCTAGTAAACAAGTTGGATCACAATGTTTAACATTGAGATGATCCCTGAATTCAGCCAGCACTGCAGCAGCAGCCTTTCTTTGCTAACACATCAAGACATTAGCTAACGTTACAGTACATATACGGTTCTTCCACATACCTTTTTTGGGGGACTTTTCCCTTCTTTTGCGACACCCTTCCTGTTAACATATGGTTTCCCTGCATCCCTTAGGGTCTTACGGCTTCGGTCCTTCCACTCCTTTGTTTTTATTTGCATCTTTTTGCCCAAATTTTGCCGGTTAAGGTCTGCAGCAGACATGTAAACACCAAAGCCTTCCATTTTCACTTCTGGACATAAACGGTTCTTCTGTGAGTATTTTAAGTAAGTTTCAAATAAACAATATCAATCGTGTGAAAACATCCATCAGACACATTCAGTATACAAAATTGCCATACCCACGTCATGTGACGTTCCAAAACCTTTTTTTTTTTTTTTTGTACTTATACGGTTTTTCATTGCAAGGGCTCAATTCATGACCTCAGCAGAGGGATGACATGCTAAATTTTCGGGAGGTTGAACACAAGCCGGGCAGCTGCGTTATGGATCAGTTGAAGAGGCACAGGCTGGTAGGCTTGCGAGCAGGGAGTTGCAGTAGTCCAGGCGGGAGGTGACTATGGTCTGGACAAGAAGCTGGGTGGAGTAGGTGGTCAGGTACGGTCAAATCCTTCTGATGTTGTACAGGAGGAACCTGCAGGACCATGCCGTTCCCCTGATCTTTGAAGTCCAGCTGGTCATCCAGGACCACCCCCAGGTTTCTTGGAGAGCGGGAGGCAGCCACCATTGTCCCGTCAACGGTGATGGAGCGGTCATGTAGTGGGAAGGTCTTGTATGGCATGAAGAGGAACTCTTCACTCTTGTCAAGGTTGAGCTTCCATTGATGGGTAGCCTTCCACTCACAGATGTCAACCAGACAAGCGGATATCCTCTCCTTAACCTGTGGGGTAGAGGGAGGGAAAAAAAGGAAGAGTTGAGTATCGTCAGCATAACTATGGTATAAGAAGCCATGCGAATTAATGACTGAACCAAGAGACTTAGTATAAACGGAGAACAGGAGAGGACCCAATACAGATCCCTACAGGAGTCCTGTAAAGAGGGGATGGAGTGCAGAGACGGAACCCTTGCAAAAGACTTAGTAGGCTCTATCAGTGAGATACGATACAAACCAAGAAAAGGCAATCCCAGAAATGCCCATCTCAGTGAGTGTGGAGATCAGAAGTTTGTGGTTGAGCATGTCGAACGCCGCAGACAGGTCAAGTAAAATCAAGACAGAGGAGAGGGTGGAGGCTCTAGCAGTGGCGAGTGCCTCTGTCATGGCCAGGAGAGCAGTTTCAGTGGAATGACCGGTTCTGAAGCCAAACTAATGCGGGTCAAGCAGGTTGTTCTGGTAGAGAAAAACAGAAAGTTAGTTAAGGACAGCTCGTTCGAGAGTTTTGAACAGGAAGGGCAAGAGAGATACAGGACGGCAGTTCCTGACATCATAGGGGTCCAAGCTAGGTTTTTTAAGGAGTGGGGTAACATGGGCAGTCTTAAAAACAGCAGGAACATGGCCAGAGGTTAGGCAGGTGTTGATAATGGAGGACAGATATGGAAGGACTTCACCGGCTATAGACTGGAGGACTGCTGAAGGGATGGGGTCCAGTAGACAGGTGGTTGCGCAATGGTGCGTCACAAGTTGGAGCACATCTGTGTCCTCCAGAGTTTTGAAGGACATTTTCCTTAAAAGGTGATATACCTTGTAAGGGTGGGACCAAAGAGGGAAGGCTGTGCAAGAGGTGTACCTTTGGGGCTGGAACGTCCGCAGTTGGAACTTAGACAACAGGCAATCATTGAATGACTGGAGGTCAATGGAGTTTTTACAAAACAGTTCACAAAACTGGCAATTTTCAGACATAAGATTATGTATGAGTTCTTAGGAGTGCTTACAACCCGTTATGATTTGGGGGTGGGGGGGAGAAAAAAAATCTAAACCTTCTGAGTAGATTTTACATTTTTCCTGGGTGCAATAAAAAAAACACCCATTAGTTTTCCCCCAAAAAAACCTGAAAAACACTGAAAAAATGGGTGCATTTTTATTGAGAGTCACAGACAGCCTTTATATAAAATTTATTTTAAAATGCCGGTCTGTAGTGCTCATTTTTCAGTAGAGAGTTTTGCTAATTTACAGCAGAAGAAGTTTGGATTTTCAACTCTTCTCCTTTTGAAGGATGGAGTAATGCCTTCTCTCCCTGTCCCCTCCAACTTTGCAAGCTAAACAGTCCAAAACAGTGTAAGTACATGGTTACCGCTAACTTACTTCTTGAAGGTATACTATGTAGTTTCATTGTAAACAACTCGTTCTTTTTTTACATTCAGATTTTCTCCCAAAAAACATTGTGTGTGTCATTGTGGTCTAATAAACATGCTGAATGTATTTCCTACCTCATAAGTCGTAGCAAACGAAAGCATCAGAGAACAACGTACACGATTCATAGTACTGTCGATTGCCGCGAATGCCTTCTGTTTTGTACTTGGGTTTGAGTTTTTGTCTATCTTTCTGTTAGCTGATCTATCAATGTCTGTTAGTCGACGGCTGTGTCGGAATCAGAGCCGTAACGTTACTAGCATGTATAACTTGCTGCTTACTGCATAGGCTGTTTAGTGACATGCAGTAAGTACACTATGTTTACAGAACATTTTGCCTACTTAACAACTTTCTCATCCAGTGTAGCTACTCAGCTATGTTAGCATACTGAATAGAATAGAAGGACATTGATTCAGATATGGGCCATTCCGCCGAATCGGTGCCTTTTCCGTCCCCAGGACATTACATGCATAAATATGCATATAAAGTATCAGTATAATACATTATATTATCAAGCAAAGTGTCCTGCACATTGTCCTAATTGCAATTTGAAGATACATCATGTAAAATAGAATATAACTTAATAGAAACAACCTAGAACACTGAAAAAATAGGATTTTAGCCCGTCCACACTCTCTAACACTACACTTCACCATGAACTATAAGGATTCAAATCCTTCAGAAATCTTTTTATTTTATTTATTATTGTGTGACTCTATTTCCAATTTAGATATGAAATACATTTTCTCATCGGAAATTCATAATATATTAGTTAAAATACACATTTGTCCCCAGGTTTTCACTCAGTCCTGTTACTCTGACACATTCCCCCCTCTACAAATTTGGGACATTCCACAAGTCACATGATCAACAGGAAGTAGCATCACAAAGAATGCGCGAGCACACAAATAAATCACAATTAGGAGCTAAAAAGCATGATTGCACAAAATCATTGTTTTCTTCTGATGTCTGCACAGCTACATTTGCATCACTTCTGAGAAATGTCCCCGGATTTGCTTCCAGAAATCTGGTCACCCTATATATACAGCTAGACCCTTCTCCTTTCAAAAACATTTTTAAACACATCTTATGGTTTCTAACTTCAATATTTTTAAATATTTTTGTAAGACTTACACCTGCAAGAGGACAAACACTAGAAATGACTTCAAATAATATTACTGGCCAGCTGATTCACAACAAAGACTGTTGATGGCAGTGGCGGCTGGTGATCTAAATATAGGTTGGGGCGCTAGCATTTCTAAAAAAAAAAAAAAAAACATCTCTTTGACTTTTTAACAAAAAAAAAAGCCACCTTGTTGTGTGTGTTTGCATAAGACACATAATTGGCACAGTTGGAGGACAGTTTTTTTAGTTTTACATCAGGCAATCTATCTTTTTTTTTTTTTTTTTTTGTTTTTTATAATTAAAAAAAATTCCCACCACTTTTTACCTGGCCCCACTCCATTTTTGATTTAAAAAAAGGGTTAAAATTTTTTTTTTTATGTGCTAATGTTACGGGACAAGAATACTAAAAAAACACAAAAAAAAAAAAAAAAATGACTGTACTGTAAAAAAATGGAAAATGTACAGACATACAGCACAAATGAACATGACCATATTTCATATTTAATTATTTTTTTTTTTTTTTTTTTTTCAATCATGGATTGGGTTTCAAAACAAAACATTTTTTTTTGCTTGTTGTTACATGGACAGTGTCGTTACGTTAGCACAATCGAATCAGGGTTCGCCGAACACACACATACAACACATTTTACACACATTCAACGCACATTCCCAACTTTCGTCATCCAACTTTCACACACATTTCAAATCAACAATAGTTTTTTTTTTTTTTTTTTTTCTTGAATGAATGTTGTGTGCGTTACGCGTTCGTTTTTTTTACAGGATAATTATTTTTTTATAATTTTTTTTTAATATAAAAATAAATTTCTCTCAAAAAAAAAAAATTTCTCAAATTTGTGAATCTACGCACATTATCACAAATTCACACAACAACGACACAAATATAAATGGAAAAATAAAATGTAAATAAAAAAACTGATACGTTAAAAATACGATTGGTCACGGATAACGTATAACTTACATTATATTTTCTATAAACCTATAAAATTGGACAATTAAAATTAGCAATTCTAACAACAAAAACAACACCAATGGTTTAATTTAATTAAACTTTTTTAATTTTAACAAATTACTAATTATGATCATTACTAGTAGAGAGAAATATTATAATATCATGGTATAGATGAACAAACAGAAACGTGAACTGAAAATTACAGTAGTTTTGAAATGTTTTTTTTTTTTTTTTTTTTGAATTTTTCTGATTTTTTTTGAAATTTCTTTCTGAAAAAAAAAAAAAAAAAAAAAAAAAAAAAAAAAAAATTTATTAAAACAAAAAAATATTATTTATAATTAAATTCTTTTTTTTTTTTTTTTTTTTTTTTTTTTTTTAAAAAAAAAAAAAAATTTTTTTTGTTTTTTTTTTTTTTTTGCTTTGCTTTCTGTGTTTTTTTATTGTTTCTGTAATTCTGTTTTCTGTTCAGTTTTGTTAATAAATTTCAAAAATGCCAAAAGCAATACAAAGCCAAAAAAAAAAAAAAAAAAAGAATTTTCTTTGCTTTCTTGAAGAAAATAAGAAAAATTTCTCTTTTTTCTCTCCCTCTCTCTTACTTGAAATGAAGAATGCGTAGAACTGCTCTGAGAGATTAGATCTACTCGCCGTCGCAGTACTGTAGGATATGCTGCTAGATGCCGTGATAACGCGAACTAATGCAAATAATCCTTAAAATATGATCAATAATATCTAAAAAAAAAAAGGGTATAATCCAAAAAATAATACAATAAACCAAAGGGGGGGAGGGGGAAAAGGGGGGGGATATCCGGGGCGCACAGGGGGGGGGGGGGGGAATGATTTTTTGGCCAATGAATAGGGGCAAAAAATGAAATCCCCCCGCTGAAAATGAATGAACATTAACATGTCACCTGAAACATATGAATGCCCCGCAACATAAAAACATAATAAAAAAAAATAATAAATAAATAATAATAAAAAAAATAAATAAAAAAAAAAAAATAAAAAAATAATAAAAAAAAATAAAAATAAATTTAAAAAAAAAAAATAATAAAAATAAATAAAAAAAAAAAAAAAAAAATTTTAAAAAATTTTTTTTTTTTTTTATTATAATTTTTATATTTTTTGGGGGGGGGCGGGCGGGGTGATGGTAAACTGTGACTTTAAAAATTAAAACCTGAGATAAAATATCAGTTTAAACATTTATTTTCAATTTAGAAAAGGGAAATAAACGACCATAAATGGATGCCATTTTTATATATTGAGCCTTTTATTACAGTTAATTGTATTTTACTACATTGTATAATATTTATTTATTTCATTAGGCCTACATTTATTTAAATTTATCTTGTATTTCATTTCTATCATGTTGTTTTTTGTTCTTTTATTTTGTAGCCTAAAGCACTTTATAACCCAGTGTTTCAAAAAGAGCTATACAAAATAAAGTTATTGTTGTTTTTCATTATTATTACTTGAATTTTTGGTCAACTTTGGAGCTTAACAGCCATATCTTTCCAATAAAGAAGCATTTAGCAAAGAATATGCCAAATATTTCACTTAAGGTTTTCTTTTTGTCTTTAGTCAATACACAACTAAAGATGCTCCCCTATTTGTGAAATAACTCCTGACTCTGAATCCAATTCCCCAACCTCATGATTTTGTTAACGTTAACTAATATAACGTGTGCTCTCTCGTTGAGAGACTTGACGCAATGATTTGACAATGTCGGATTGATGATTGGCAACCTAACGTTAGCATTAACCTACACAACTTTTGTCAACTGCCAGAATGTCATCCAGGACAATTAACGTTAGCTAGCTAACTTAGACTTCACACATAGGTTTGTTAACTTTTTATGTTCACATATGTGTCTGCAATATCGGGCGAATCGCGGCAGCTTGTTCGTTTCACCTCGTAAACTAACTTAACGTTATTCGTTTTTTTTTATTGTCCGTCCGGGCATGTTAAGCTGTATTATGCTTGTCCGGCCACTTTTTTGACAATCAGACAAGCGTTAATGTCGAGCACTGCTCCTCATCTTCCTCTCCACTATCGCTATTCCAGTTAAACACAAATACGCTCTCGTCACCGTTCGCCATTCTGATATCGCCTCTCGCTACTTTTTTTTCAAGTTGCCAGCTCGTATTTCTAACTGCACACAAAGACCGCCAATTTTACGTAGTAATTGTTTTAACCAATAAGATCGTCCATCTATTACTGCTGACTAATATTTGCCCAGTAACAACATGTATTTGTTGTATTTAACTTATTTAATTGGCTAAAAAAAAAGAGTATGTAAAATACGAGTTCAGGGCGCCTTAAGGCGCCCCTGGCACTCTGGAACATTCGTAGTTGGGGCGCTTTAAAGCGCCTCTGGCACTGAGTGAGTTAATTGAATTTATCAATTTAACAATTATTGTAATTGTGATGTACTTGTGTGTTTTAGGCCAGGGGTGGCCGCCAGGGGGTGCCAGAGGGGCCAATTATAAGGGAAAGGAAAATGGAAAATGCTAAAAAAATAAAAAATAATAATAATAATAAAATAAAATTTATTTAAAAAAATACATTTCAATTCAATTCATAAGATTATTGTGCCGGTTTAAAATAAAATATTAATTGTTATAAATCCTTTCATATCAAAATGAGGTCTTTGCCATGCCCTTCTTTCAATCGCAGCCAATAACTAACCGTCTGCCTGTCAGTCAAAACATTACGTTGAGCTGCCCGATTATGGAATCAAAATAGGGTCAAAAGTATTGTGTTGCGTATTAAGAAGCTGTATGTTAGATTTTTTTATATTTGCCAGTGTAATTTAAAATATTTTTTTAAGCCATTTCGCAATAGGGGGGCCCCAGCCAGAGGCTACGGCTATTTGGGGGTCCTTGGCATGGAAAAGTTTGGGAACCCCTGTTTTAGGCAACCAGATGAAGGGCTTAAAAGGAGGCGAAAGACATCAGAGAAGCTCCAGAAACTAATTGAAGAGCTACAAAAGCAGCTACAGACACAAACCCGAAAAAAGGAGAGGTATAAGAAAAAAATTCCGCGTATGAAACAGAATAATCCATCTCCACATACAAAAGTTGACAAACAAATGAGACGGCTACCACGCGCTACAATATAAAAAAAACCTTCTCTTCCATGAGGCCTTAGTGGAGGACATCCGACAGAGGTACAGCAACTCACGGGGAGAAAGGGAAAGGCAACTCATCTCAAAGATAGTGACAGGAAAACTTAGGCTGCAACGTCTCTCCAAAAGTTCATTTTGGGTTTTAAAGAAAATGTGGCTGATGAATGTGAAGAGTGCAGAACTAAACATAAACTACCAAAGGAAGAGAAACAATAGGGTGGTAGATGGCTTCATAAACAAAGTCACCAGGGATGATGTCAGTCGAATTACAACCGGGAAGAGGCAGACCCTCACCCAGAAGAAAATACTAAATCAGAAGAGGTTCCTTTTGGACACGATGAAAAGGCTACATGTGAAGTTTTGGGCAGAACATGATGGGTCGATCTCATGCTCCCTCTTCTGCTCACTGCACCCCTTTTGGGTTGTTCACCCAACTCTAAGTGACCGGGAGACTTGCATGTGCAAGCTGCATGAAAATCTCAGTTTTATCATACAGAAACTGCACCACCTGAAGATCATCAACACTTTCAATCCTGATTAACTTCTAAAATCCATCACATGCAACAAGGAGTGCATGAAGTGCATGTATGGAGAATGTGCGGTGTGCAAGGACCTCTCTTGTCCTGTCTCTGGCCAATACAATGGTAAGAATGAAGTGACTTATGTCCAGTGGACAACTGTGGATAAGGAGCACAAGAATGACCCCAATGGCGGAACATCCAAAGTCACCATCAAAAAATAGTTTGACCACCCAAGAGCAACTGCTGGAACAGCTGAACCTGATGCTGCGCAAGTTTAAGAGGCACATTTACAGCATCAAGAATCAGTTTACCCACTACAGGGCACTGAAACAAGGCATGAAAGCACATGAATGCTTAATTCATGTCAACTTTTCCAAAAATTACTGAAAAGTACGGCACAGAAATATAGGCGGTCCACTTCGGAGCATCACACCAGCAGGCAACATTGCACACAGGTGTGCTTTATGTGCTTACAACCCCCCGTTCGGTGTCCTTCTGCACAGTGTCCCCCTCTAGACAGAAGGACCCACTAGCAATCTGGCAGCACTTGTCACCAGTGCTTGATTATGTGCAGAGTGCACATCCAGAGGTCTCCTCTATCCATTTTTACAGTGATGGCCCTTGCACTCAGTACAACGCAGTGAGGGAATTTTTTCCTGTTTTGTACTGAGCTGTTCAGAAGAGGAGTCACTGCTGGAACTTGGAACTTCTTTGAGGCAAGCCACGGCAAGGGTCCCCCGGATGGAGTGGGAGGGGCCCTGAAGAGGATGGCTGACAGTCTTGTCAGCAAGGGGACAGATATCCCTGATGCTTCAGAGCTGTTTTCTGTGTTGAGCAAGACGGATACAACAATCAAGTTGTTTTTTTGTGGAAGAGGAAGCAGTCGACAGAGCGGTCGGTGTCAGAGATGCCCAAGGATGTGCCACCAGTTCCATCTACGATGAAGCTGCATCAGGCAGTAACCCTAGGCCATGGAAAGCTGACCTACAGGAATTTACATCTGAGCTGTGAGTGCTTTAATGCAAAGCATTTCACATTCAATCAACAGAAGGCTCCCACGACCACAGAAAATCTGTGGCAAAGCCCTGAGGTTGTTGGCAAATGGTGTGTCCTGACGTACAATGGTCAACTGTACCCTGGCATCATCACAGACACAAATAACACACACATCAAGGTTCGTTGTATGAAAATTATTGGGGCCAACAGGTTTTGCTGGCCAGTCCGCAAAGACATCCTTTGGTACCCGTTTCATTACATTACATTATAGGCATTTAGCAGACGCTCTTATCCAGAGCGACTTACACAGCATTTTTACATTTATACATAGTATCCATTTACAGCTGGATATATACTGAAGCAATTCAGGTGAAGTACCTTGCTCAGGGGTACAACGGCAGTGTCCTACGTGGGACTCGAACCTGCGACCTTTCGGTTACAAACCCAGTTCCTTAACCACTGTACTACACTGCCGCCCTTCAAGACATCCTGTGTACCATCCCACCAGCAAGGCAAGTCACAGGCTTGTTACATGGAAATTGACAAAGAATTCTGGGCCAAACTAGAGACTGTTTCTTAGAAAATGAACAAGTTTTTGTTCATTAATTTATTGCAATTCTATATGAAATACAATTGTATGTCGTGTTTGCAAGTGAATGTTGTGTTTTATACGCTGAAAAGAGTATTTTCAAGTTAATATTAGGTACTGGTAGTCAATGTAGAGATCTGAGGACCTGCTTAATATGCTCAGCTTTTTGTATTTGTTGTCTTTCTTGCCTTTTGTAGAGGAAGATGGAGAACCCATACTGTGCAGAGGCAGGAGCCAGACACACATGCTGCGATACTCACACCTTATCTCTCTCCACCCCGTCCATCCCACCTCACACACACGCACACGCTCACATACACGCACACACACTCATGTAAAAGCATGCACACACAATTGTTACTGCTTTTATGCTGCTATTTAGCCTAATATTTTTTTTGCCAAATATAATGACCTCTGTTTTATCTTTGTTTAATTGAAGGAAGTTCTGTGACATCCAGTTGTTCTCACACACACAAGCACTCATTCCTGTTACTCAGTGCTCATTCCTGTGACCCAATGTTCATTCCTGTTACTTAATAGTTTTTTTATAAAAAATAAGATAAACCACTTATTTTTCAATAATGTTTGGTCCATCATTTAAACAATTGTTTTATAAATCACATGATAGATTTTTGATAAAATTGAGGTTGGGGTCTCTCTTAAAAATTAAAAATGGCTTTGTGTTTAAAAAAAAAAAAACTTTTCGCCTGCATATGTTAATGAAGAATGTTAATGAAGAATGTCTTTTTTTGTTGTTGCTCGTGGCTATTAAAAGTGGCTGGTTGCAAAATTATTCTATTCCATCTTTGTTTAAAACGAACCAAGCCTTTGTTAGCTAAGCTAACTGTTAGCTATCTAGCTATCCCCGTGTCCAAACAAAGTATAAGCATTTTGTTGTGATATTCCTATCTACCAGTTTTTGTTTAACTAGCTGTGTGTCCAAACAATCGTATCAACGCATCAATGGACAGCTAACTGAAACCAATGTTTGTTTTTTTCCTTTCAGGATCAGCAAAAATCAGCTCTCTGCCCTTCTCCAATCCTAAAAGGAGCATAGTGCAGACAGTACCAGCATGGTGGTCAGGTGTGCAATAGCGCAGTGTTCAATGTTCAGATCTGCAATTTCCAATGCAGCTGGGGAGCTACAGTCGAAGTGATTCTACAAACGGAGAGTCTTATTCTGAGCTTAAATACACCATTTAGCTTATTTGAGTATTTTTATTTTTAATGTTGTAGTTTGCATTATCCTTGAATTCTTCATTATCTACCAAATGGTTACAGCTTATAGCCAGTGACAGATACTCTAGTTGGTTGGGGGTTGGGTTAGCCAGCTACTGTTCACGCCCATTAAGTTTGCCAGCCTGAGGTGTGAATCATTGCAACTCTTTGTTTTCTCAGGAAAGTGTATTAAGGTATACCAACATTCAAAGAAGCATATCTTCTTAAAATATTTGCATATTGCAGTGTATGAGACATAATTTGAAAGCTCAGGATTTGTACTTTCATAAACTATTAAAAACAGAAAAACGACCCCGTGCTACTTGTGGACTGTTTTACCAGCACCTGTCACCAATAGAGACTGACCATTATGACCCTCTGAAACATGCATTGCCATTGGGCAATCCTGGCCATGGATCCTAATGGCATATTTATGTTTAGATAGCCGGTCCCAAACAAGTCTTGTTGTATGACCAATATACTGTAAAAACAGTTGCGAGTGCAAGTCAAATGATACACCATTTGAGAAGTATTTCTGTTAATAAAATGAATCTGATCATATATGCACTGTTTTAATGTGGCACATTCTAGTGCAGTTTATTTAAATAATTTCAGTTCATACATTTTAAAATGTCTGTTGGTTTCTTTGGCCAAGTTTCATTCTTATCCGATGGGAGGTAACTATGGACATATTTATCCCTAATAGTCAGGGCACATCTATAGGAAAACAATGGGGGCTCAGAATAATATTCAAACTAGTATCCTCATTCCCTGGGTGACACCATGGCCAATTATACTTTACCTTATGGGACTCCTGGCCACAGTTAGTCCGGATAAATCCAAGTGCTTAAATCCATATGCTACCTTCATAAATGTTTTTTTTTGTGCTATTCCAGATTCTGTTATGTATGTAGGTTTTCTAATCATGAGTGAGAATGAATACATATAATATATATTTTTTGTAACTATGCAAGATTTGCATTTTAATGCTGTACATTGATTACCTAAAATTCAGCTCTCTTTTTTAAATTATCAGGTTTAAATACAGTGCCCTCCATAATGTTTGGTACAAAGACATCTTTTTGAAAGTGATTTAGATCAGTACTCCACAATTGTAATCAAACAATTCACATGTGATTAAAGTGCAGATCCTCAGCTTTTATTAAAGGCCATTTTCATGAATTTTGGTTTCACCATGTAGAAATTACAGCACATTCTATTCATAGCCACCCCCCCATTTCGGGGCATCATAATGTTTGGGACATATTCACATTATGTAAATTAAAGTAGTCATGTTTAGAGGAAGCTCTGTCCAATGAGTTTTGAGGCATGTGCTTGAACTTCAGCAGATAAGATTTCTGTACACTTCAAAATTCATTTTGCTGCTGCTATCAGCAGTTATATCATCTGATTAAGACAATTGCTGCCAGTACCTGTAGCAGCCATACATGCCAAAGCCATAACAACCCCACCACCTTATGTCAGAGATGAGGTGGTATGCTTTGGATCTTGGGCAGTTCCAATTGGCCTCCACATTTTTCTCCTGCCATCACTTTGATACAAGTGAATCTGTCCACAAGACCTTTTTCCAGAACTTCCTGTAGGCTCTTTTCAGCTCTTTTTGAGGGGCAGAGAAAGAAACATAAAGCTACTAAAATGATGAAAGTGCAAATCAGATGCATATCAGGTATTCATAATTAAATAATGAAAACTAAATCTTTTATTTTTTATTTTAACTCCTTTTATTTATTACCAGGGTATACTAAGTTTCAGGAAATTAAAGAGTAATGTGTGAACATTGGTGTAATCATAACACCTGACGGTACACACACAAGGTCCCAGTTATGTAATTTTCTTTGACCTAAAGAAAATGCTGAAGGTTCTTAGCAGCTGCTTTCTGGTTGTTCACTAACCAAAAAATGTGGAAAGTTGGCAATATTGTCCCTGCAGGGCCTGTTTTACTGCACAAAGAAAGGACACACATGCAGATGCACACACATACACATCACACACAAGCATACACACGCAGGCCCCCATGCACATAGAGACACACACACACACACACACATTCTCTCCAATCACAAGGTCTGAAGGTTAAATATTCCAGATGTCTCATGGTGAGAGGGCCGGATGATCAGGTCATAGAACCATGCTGCAGAATTCCACCAATAACACGATAGCAGTCACATGATGTGAATACTAGCCAGTGAGTGGCTTGGGAAGGTCCCAGGGCCATGGTGCAGATTTCAGCCGATTCAGCGACGCGGCAGAGTCCCACGAGTATCTGTGTGCGCTTGGCCCGGCCCCCTTTTTCTCAGTGACCTAATGTACCCTCTGCTTCACAAGGGCAAATTACACCAGTGACTGGAGCTTCCAGGAAACAGGGCAAAGCCTCAATCAATATCTGCTATACCTACAGCCCAAGACCACTAATATTCCTGTGAGAATTAGCTCTGGGCGACAGAGGGTGCTGACAGAAATGTAAAACTGGTCCAAAATTGCTTCAGCGGGAGTACTGTGTTTTTACACCCCCAGCCACTGCCTACCACCTCACAAAACGCATGACTGCAGTTATAATGTATCCATGTCTGGATCTGTGCTCAACTGCAGTTATAATGTATCCCTGCCTGGATCTGCGCATGACTGCATTTATAATGTGTCCCTGTCTGGGCTTGCACATGACTGCATTTATAATGTGTCCCTGTCTGGGCTTGCGCATGACTGCATTTATAATGAGTCCCTGTCTGGGCTTGCATATGACATGACTGCAGTTATAATGTGTCCCTGTCTGGGCTTGCATACGACTAAAGTTATAATGTGTCCCTGTCTGGGCTTGCACATGACTGCATTTATAATGTGTCCCTGTCTGGGCTTGCATACGACATGACTGCAGTTATAATGTGTCCTTGTCTGGGCTTGCATACGACTAAAGTTATAATGTGTCCCTGTCTGGGCTTGCATATGACTGCAGTTATAATGTGTCCTTGTCTGGGCTTGCATACGACATGACTGCAGTTATAATGTGTCCTTGTCTGGGCTTGCATACGACTAAAGTTATAATGTGTCCCTGTCTGGGCTTGCATATGACTGCAGTTATAATGTGTCCTTGTCTGGGCTTGCATACGACTAAAGTTATAATGTGTCCCTGTATGGGCTTGCACATGACTGCAGTTATAATGTGTCCTTGTATGGGCTTGCATACGACTAAAGTTATAATGTGTCCTTGTCTGGGCTTGCATACGACTAAAGTTATAATGTGTCCCTGTCTGGGCTTGCACATGACTGCAGTTATAATGTGTCCTTGTCTGGGCTTGCATATGACTGCAGTTATAATGTGTCCTTGTCTGGGCTTGCATACGACTAAAGTTATAATGTGTCCCTGTATGGGCTTGCACATGACTGCAGTTATAATGTGTCCTTGTCTGGGCTTGCATACGACTAAAGTTATAATGTGTCCTTGTCTGGGCTTGCATACGACTAAAGTTATAATGTGTCCCTGTCTGGGCTTGCACATGACTGCAGTTATAATGTGTCCTTGTCTGGGCTTGCACATGACTGCAGTTATAATGTGTCCTTGTCTGGGCTTGCATACGACTAAAGTTATAATGTGTCCCTGTCTGGGCTTGCATATGACTGCAGTTATAATGTATCCCTGTCTGGATCTGAAAAAATATGTTAGCCTATATATATTTTATAGCATAATTTATATGCTAAATGTCTAATACTGTCAAATAGCCTACTATAATTTCAAAATCCCTCCAGCCCTATCAAAAAAATAATTTATTACAATCAGTTTCAGTTCAACATTAAAATTAACAAAAAGTTATCTACCTTTAAGCTCATTAATTCATAAATTTCACTCGATGTTATGAAGGAATGTGGCTATTTTCTAAACGTCCAATTTAAAATGCCTAAAACATTTTAAAACGACAAATAGGCCTATGGCCAAAAAGTTTTATTGGCATGACTGCTAACATTGGCAAACTGGTGGGCAATTAAAGTTATTATGAATAGTAAAATGCCTAAAACGTTTTTGTAAATCTAACAACATGTCCATAAAAATATGTCCGATATTTCAATGACTGCTGAAATAAAACATTAATTATTACAGGCCTAGCAAAAAAGGCGATGTTGGCTTTTTAATTGTCGGGAGTAGGAAAGCCTGTGTCATATAGAATCTGGAGGTCAATTGACAAATCAAACAGAAAATATGATCAGCATTAAATATCCACAGATTTAAAACACCCATAACAGTGTTTTTAATTTGAGTTTTACATTCACGTGTCGATCAGTGCGAAAAAGTAGCATTTCCCCCGGTTTCGTTTGTGCGTTTAATTTCATTGATGAAAAGGACGACTCGCATGTATAATACCCAAACATTGCCAGCACAAATATCGTAAGTTTCTTTATTGTGGGGTAGGCCTATTCCTCAGAGCACGTATAAGCCTACCCAAAAAGAGCTAAGGGATTCAGCTCTCCTGAATGCATTGCTGAATGCTGATTTGGCTGGATGATTGAAAGTAAATAAATTCTATTTGAAAAATGGCACCACCTGCCTCGCAAGAGAAGATAATTCTCCACCAGGGTTGGTTAAGAGCGGATCGCATACAAGCACTATTAATTGGGAATGCCGAAATCTTCTAACCTTGCGGAGAAATTGTCCTTCGGCTGCACAAACTCATTTAATTCATTGTGTCTGTGACAATGTTACTACTTGAGCCCTCTCCCAGCAATTGTTTTAGAGTACTAAAGTGTAGTAGCCTTCCTGATGAGATGTCTGAATGGAATATGTCAAGTCTCTTTCCAAACGCATCCAGCTTTTCGATCAGATCCATGACTGTTTCCCTCTCTTGCAATTGCATGTTTAATGCATTGAGGTGAGAAAATATGTCGGACAGAACTTTTCGGCCAGAACAGCGACATTGGAGAGAAATCCCTGGTTTTGCCGAATGTGAAGGTGGTCAGCAGTGGGCTTCAATTAGCTTTTTCTGAAAATCCACAACCTGGTCCTGCAGCTCGCAGCACCGCTCAAGCACTTTCCCTTTGCTTAGCAAGCACACGTCATTGTGAAGAAGATCATCGTTGGTAGCCTAGCAGGTGACTGACACAAGCTTTCGGAAAAGACAGTGTTGTGTGCTCGATGTCCCTCAGAGAAATTGATTAATTTCTTGATTTTGTCAATGACATCTTTCAGCTTTCTTTTTTCATCTTTACTTAATCTTGCAAACAATGCACCCGGGTAGATAAGACAGTGAGGGGCAGTAATTTGCCCCCCCAGAAATCCACAGTAATACTGTTCCAATTCCATGGTGGATTAAAACAAATCTGCAATATTCTGCAACCATAAACAAAAATCATGTTAAAGATTATTTAAGATGCCTTCAATCACCTTATACTTTTAGATTGTTAACATTACGAGTTAAGCTTGTCACAGTGTTCGTTTTAACCGGTGGCATACGGTGAGTCTAGACTGTTACACATTAGCCTATATAAAATTGTGGATACATGATGTAATTCTATTTAGTTCCTTCGACCATTAGAGTCGACAACTTACGAATGTACTTTCTCGCAGCCGGATGCATCAAAACTTTTATACCACCCACTCGTCATGGCCATGACCTCCGTGTGATGACGCCGCTTTCTCTATAAATAGGGGACACGTCAATGTGGACGTCCTCTTCTTTTTTCTCGCTGATGCAGAGTTCAGACTTAAGCATTTTGTTTGTATACCTGTGCTATCGCTTAGGGCTTTGCGACTACAGTCGGAGCTACGGGATTTTTTACCGTCCTCCAAAGGCTGCAATAGCACTTGCATGCGGTAATCCATTAATAGCATTGTTGTTAAAGATGGGATACTGTGTATCACTTTTGCTAACGCTAACTGTGCTTTCATGTAGCATATAGCTAGTGCATTTCGGTACTCGGTGTTGCCACGTTTGTATTGTGCCTGGGAAGTGTTTGCATTCTTTTTTGGCCTATATTGCATTTGTTAATTAATTGTTTGAACAGGAAAGTTTTGTTAATTCTTTGTTTAAAGCTATAACTGGTTAAAGTTATTTTCCCCAGTGAGACATTTTTCCCAATCGGTAAGCATGTGCGCCCTGTTGATTGGTTGTAGTACTGCGAGACTGCCTGTCAATTCTGTCTCTGAAATTCTGGGTGTCATTCCCCAGTGAGACATTTTTTCAGTTGGTAAGCGTGTGCACTTTGTTGATTGGTTGTAGTGTTGCGAAACTCTGTCTCTGAAATTCAGGGGCTGCGTCCCAATATTCTTCACTCCCCACCTCCCTTCCTCCACTCCCCCACTACCACACCACTCCTCTCTTACCCGGAAGTATGCAAAACTGAATGTTTTGAGTACAAGTATTTGCATGTACAGTATACAATGTACCTGACATTGCGGTTTGCGTCCAGACATTAATTAATATGTAACCATTAATACGTAATTAAGATGTAATCAGCGACATTAGATTAAAACACAAAGATCCATTTCTGGGGCACGGAGTAGAGGAGTGGTAGTGGAGGAGGAAAGGTTGCTTTTTTCGACTATTGGGACGCACCCTGGGTGTCATTCTCCAGTCAGACATTTTTTCAATTGGTAAGCGTGTGCACTCTGTTGATTGGTTGTAGTGTTGCGAGACTGTCTGTTAATTCTGTCTCTGAAATCCTGGGTGTGTCAATTTCCCAGTGAGCCATTTCCCTCCCCCCACCCCAATCTGTAAGCATGTGTGCTTTGTTGATTGGTTGTAGTGCTATGAGACTGTCTGTTAATTCTGTCTCTGAAATCCTGGGCGTGTTATTACCCAGAGACATTTTTCCCCAATTGGTAAGTGTGTGCGCTCTGTTGATTGGTTGAAGTGCTGCGAGGCTGTCTGTTAGTTCTGTCTTTGAAACGCTGAGTGTGGTCATTCCCCCAGTGAAATATTTTTCCGTTGATTGGTTTGTGTAGCAAATTATAAGCATATGTGCTCTGTTTTCTGCTCTTTTCATTCTTCCCATTGGGATTCAGTTCACCTGTCCACGTTTGCATCCTCGGGTGTTCTTAATTTCTGCTACAGGCATGAGCGCCTTTTGCACTAATCTGAGGGAGCCATGGACCTGACTGATGCTCATACCAGGTGCTACTTGTACCTTGGTACAGGGTACCTGCAGGAGGCATTCTCCGATCCCTGCCCATATTGCTTAGGCATGCCCTCGGAGATCAAGCAGGACAGGCTGGACACATTTATATGCCAGATACCCCCTCTGGTAGGGCACCACCCCCTGTAGGGGTTGCCCTTAAATGCAGGGGTGTCTCCTCCACTGATGGCCCACCATGTAAAAAAGGCAGGTCTGGTAGGGACATTCGCCTCTCTGCGGAAGTCACACAGCTCCACGCCGCAGTTCAGCAACTGACGGCTATGCTGGAGACCCGTGCTGAAACTAAATTGGTTCCCCAGCATGATCTCCCTGAGGGGCCTACAGCAGAGGAGGATCCTGACATGGGCCCGGACTTTGAGCAGCTTCCAACACCATGTTTCCTCAGAATCGGACCTACTCGGTTGACCAGTCTGAGAGGGGGTCAATGGAAGGTTCGGATTCCACCAAGGCTTCAACTGACTGCTCTGCTTTTCTGAAGATGGTTCTCGGTTCCGCCTTAGCACGTATGGGTTGTGATGTGCCCCGGGCTGTCCCTGAGGAGACGACTAAGTTCCACCGTCGTGCTCCCCAAGGGGCTCGGTTTACTATGCCAGTGTCTACCGATTTTGTGACAAAGGTTTTGGGCACACCCTGGCTTGCGGCGAATGCCCGTAGACAGTAGAACACTTGCGTCTATGTCAGATGCTGAGGTCCATGTACTGGATCGTATGCCTTTTGTTGAGCCCGCCATCGCAGCACTTGTGGTATCCCCAGCGGAAGCAGTTTGAGCGGATGCCCAATGCCCTAAGCCACAGTGCAGAGCGACTGACGATCTGCTCTGTAGGTCATATGATGCTGCGGCCAGCATGGCGCATATTAGTGTTCTGGCTGATGCTTTCACAGTCGCAGATGCTGCTCGATTCAGCAATGCATCTCTTCAAGCTTTCGCTTTTATGTGATGTGAGCTTAGCCATGTGATGTTCCTTCTCATGATAGCCCGGCGTCAGGTGTGGTTGGCTCAGTCCCCTCTCTCTGACGCAACAAGAAAACCATTTAGCACCTGCCGGTGGTCCCTGGCCAGGTCTTCACAGAGGCAGCTAAGCAGGCCTTTGAGCACTCTGTCAAGGCCTCAAGATACAAGGAACAGCAGATACCCCCCTTTAGCCACCCTTCTGCTCGTTGGCCCCAGCCTGTGGCATGTGGCCACGGGCAGCGCTTGTATAGGAACCAGGGAGCCCCTTGCCATCGGGCCGCCTATGCAACTACGTCTGGATCGCCTCGTGACCCCATAGATCCACCTGTCCATCCAGCTAGGGTCCAGTCCAACCGCTGCCCCCCCAAAGCCTAGGCGTAGATGGCAAATTTGGTCAATTCTCACTTATTTAGGGGGAGCTCTGTTTAAGGCTTTATAACTTGGTAAATGGCTTAAATTAAACAAGACAGTTGTACCATTTACAATACGAATAGATTTTTTTTTCCATAATTAACGTCAAAATAAAGTGCCGCAAATGCAAAGAAATGTTTTTCTTTAGTTTGCAATTAAATACTGAGAGCTACAAACTGTATGTGAAACAGGTAAAGATACATTTCCTGGATCATAAACTCTGTGTCCACAAGTGTGCTAAATCTGAGGATGATATGCAGAACTAATAAAGATATATACTACTACTAGTAAAGTACTACTACTAATACTACTAAAGAAGTTAAGGGTCAAAAATATTTGTGCATATAAATATAAGCTAACGAGCTAAAATGGTATTTTATGGCTCAAGAACAGAAAAAACTAAATAAAAAACTTTTGATTAGACACTAGTTTATTACCCTGATGAAAAAAAGTCATGCACCCCCCAAAATGATGTGATGATGAATGGAAAATGCTCAGCCATTTTTTTGCTAAAATTGGCATGCATGGAATGACACTCATGCAAAACACATGGTGCATGAGGTGTCACAATGGGTGTTTCGAGGCAGTTTGTCAGTTTAGTCTGACTAAGTTTGTGCTTCAAATCCATGAAAAGGAAATCTGGGTTAATTTTAAAAGTTTCTAAAGATAAGTGCAATGAATGCATGTCCCATAATAACATGATGTCTATAGTCCAAATGACAACCCAAAGGGGGATATTCTAACCCTATCTGGCTTAAAAAGATAAAAAAATCTGCTTTGACCCTTAAATTCTTTTGAGTAGTATATAATGCTAAATATAGGCAGTGTACCCTGTTGTCCATTAGTGTCTCCAAATCTATCCAAATGGCTAAATTGTGCACTGCTGTAAATCATAATAATAATGATATATTTAACTACAAAGCAACTGTTTTTGCTCACCTTTGCATCATTTTCAAGTGGGAATTACTATCTTTTCACCAGTATGGGGGTAGATATGTATGGGTCCAAAACCCTATCCAAAACATGTAATAAAATTAATGCAATTTGTTTTCTCCCATATAAAGCATATACATTTGCCCCTTCTGATGGTTTAAGATGAAAACATTGACATCACACTGTTACACACAGCTAAATATGTAGCCTAATCATTCATTTGTGTACCTTACTAAAACATCAGTTTACCCTGTACTCTACAGTATGTATGCTTTTGCCCTAGGATCGCATTTTTTGTCATAAAAAAAGTTCTCATTGATAATGACTCTAAGGAAAACTTTACATTCATCTATATATCAGCGCACAGTAAATTGGAATGAGTATTTTCCATGCCCTAAGTGACAAGTATAATAATAATAATAATAATAATAATAATAATAATAATATTCCACCAACAGAAAAATGCTGCCAAATGTTATAGCTTCAATGAAAATTGGTATGAAAACAGAAAACATGACTGAGCAATGAATGTTTACACAACAGTGTCTGAAATGTACTCAAAATTAGAAAATAACCATATCTAACATAGCCTCCTGGACAAGACAGTGACCGAGTGGAAAAATGAATGGACATACTGTATGTAGCTAGCGAGAAGAACCTCAAATTACAAGCAGTACTTTTTCATATCGCGGAAGAAAAGATCCCATCATAGTACATTGACTAGATTAAAAATTATGTTACGCTGGGCTGCAAATGATTGTTCAAAGCATCCCAGAAAAAATGCCAAACACCTTTGAAAAGGATATACTATCCTCTATCGGATAAAACAGTTTTGAATAAAACCGGAATTAGATTAAATACTTCAGAGCTGCGGGTACAGTATATGGGGTGGTGCACTCAGAAGTTCGATGTTGTGTAATAACAAGCTAAACTGGTGTGTATTTCTCAAACAGATTGTAAAAGACAATAAATAACCACTGAATTTTGAAAAGGACATCTTTATACTTAAAACTAATGGTAGGATTGTATATTTATTTCATATTTAGTAGCAGATATTGATAGTAGAATGATGTAATATAATTATACAATCCTTTCAAATGTTTATTTAACATTTGAGTGAGCAGGGCTTTTGACAGCTTTTGAAACGTTATTCTAGTGCATGAAAAAATGGAAAAAAAAGAAGAAGAAAAAAGGTGTCTGGTAAAATTTTGGGGTGGCTGGTAAAATTTGGCATCTACCAGCCACTGTGGCTGGTAGGTTATAAAGTTAATTTTCCACCCTGATTATAGAGTGCTACAGTCATGACATATTTTTGTAGGCCAATTCGGAGGTTTCTTCCGGGCATGGGTTCCCTCGCCGATTTCCAATGGGTAACATGGGGTTTTCTGATTTGTGCCGAATATACAGGTGCAGCTCAAAAAATTAGAATATCGTGAAAAAGTTCAATATTTTTTGTCACTCATGTCAGAAAGTGAAACTCATATATTATATAGATTCATTACACATAGAGTGAAATATTTCAAGCCTTTATTATGGCTTACAGCTAATGAAAACCCAAATTCAGTGTCTCAGAAAATTAGAATATTAAGATCAATAAAAAAGGATATTTTAAACAGAAATGTCAGCCTTCTGAAAAGTATGTTCATTTCTATGCACTCAATATTTGGTTGGGGCTCCTTTTGCATGAATTACTGCATCAATGCGGCGTGGCATGGAGGCGATCAGCCTGTGGCACTGTTGAGGTGTAATGGAAGCCTAGGTTGCTTTGATAGCGGCCTTCAGGTCATCTGCATTGTTGGGTCTGGTGTCTCTCATCTTCCTCTTGACAAGGAGGAAGGTCAGGCGAGTTTGCTTGCCAATTAAGCACAGTAATACCATGATCATTGAACCAGCTTTTGGTACTTTTGGCAGTGTGGGCAGGTGCCAAGTCCTGCTGGAAAATGAAATCAGCATCTCCATAAAGCTTGTCAGCAGAAGGAAGCATGAAGTGCTCTAAAATTTCATGGTAGATGGCTGCGTTGACTGTGGACTTCAGAAAACACAGTGGACATGGCACCCCAAATCATCACTGACTGTGGAAACTTCACACTGGACTTCAAGCAACATGGATTCTGTGCCTCTCCACTCTTCCTCCAGACTCTGGGACCTTGATTTCCAAATGAAATGCAAAATTTACTTTCATCTGAAAAGAGGACTTTGGACCACTGAGCAACAGTCCAGTTCTTTTTCTCCTTAGCCCAGGTAAGACGCTTCTGACGTTGTCTCTGGTTCAGGAGTGGCTTGACACAAGGAATGCGACATTTGTAGCCCATGTCCTGGATTCGTCTGTGCGTGGTGGCTCTTGATGCACTGTCTCCAGCCTCAGTCCACTCCTTGTGAAGCTCCCCCAAATTCTTGAATGGATTTTGCTTGACAATCCTCTCAAGGCTGCGGTTATCCCTGTTGCTTGTGCACCTTTTCCTACCACACTTTTTCCTTCCACTCAACTTTCTATGAATATGCTTGGATACAGCACTCTGTGAACAACCAACCTCTTTAGCAATGACCTTTTGTGGCTTATCCTCCTTGTGGAGGGTGTCAATGACTGTCTTCTGGACATCTGTCAAGTCAGCAGTCTTCCCCATGATTGTGTAGCCTACTGAACCAGACTGAGAGACCATTTAAAGGCTCAGGAAACCTTTGCAGGTGTTTTGAGTTAATTCGCTGATTAGAGTGTGACACCATGAGTTTCCAATATTGAACTTTTTCACAATATTCTAATTTTCTGAGACACTGAATTTGGGTTTTCATTAGCTGTAAGCCATAATCATCAAAATTACAAGAAATAAAGGCTTGAAATATTTCACTCTATGTGTAATGAATCTATATAATATATGAGTTTCACTTTCTGAAATGAGTGACAAAAAATATTGAACTTTTTCACGATATTCTAATTTTTTGAGCTGCACCTGTAAGGTCTGAGGTTAATATAAGCTGAAGAGAGTTTTTCGAGCCTGTCCTCCACACGCGGTCAACTTTGCCCCAACGCTTTCTAGCTTATTTGCTACCTCCTGGAGCAAACCAACATGCCTGTTTATATAGGCTTACATACACAATTTATGCTGGTCCTTTCTGATGTCACAGGTTGCATTTTTTGGGGGTTTTAAAAAAAATCTGGGCGCTACTATTGTTCGAAGACATTATAGCTAGTTTATCAATTTAGATATTGATTCAGCTATTCCACCCCCTCCCGTCCACAATCGCCCTACTCTCCCGTTTGTTTGGGCGTGTTTCTGACGGGGAGGTTGATTAACTTTGTCTCCAGAGTCATGTTTGGCAATGCTGGGTTAGCTAGCTAGTTAAGCTAATGATAGCTCATGGCAAGTCATTTTAACATTTAGCTAGCAAGCTAACGATAGCTTATGGCAATCTGTTTTAATCTAACAGTTGTTAAATTAGTCCAAACTAGCTGCCCAATGTCCTAGCTGGCTGGCTATATGAGTTAAGTTAGCTAGGTACCGTGATTGCCTAGCTACTAGCTACGTCCTAAGTGCAGCTAGTTTAACTAGAGTATTTTATTTTGCTTACAAAATAAAACGTAGCTTCAAAGCAGCTAGCTAACTTTAGGCAATTGTGGTAGTTAGCCAAGTCATATATGGCCAGCTAGCTAGAAAAATACAGTATAATTGTAATTGCTTAGCTAACGTCAGAATTCAAAATGTAGGCCTACAAGATACAAGCTGTTCTTTGTCAATTAACCTAAAGTTTTAGTTTACAGAACAGTAACACTGCCGCCGAAGAGCAGCAAGCAATATCAATGGTAATGTGGATGTATTCAGTCAGCAGCGCACATCTATCTCAAAGCCACGAATAAAACAGAACAGAAAGTGACGCCCTTGCTAATAATGTCCTAATTAAGCTATCACAGAATCCAACCTGCAGCGCCTAGCGAGTAGCCCAAGGGTAGGAATCTGTAGGCCTAGTAGCCTAGTCTTTTAATTAGATCTCTAGCCTACAAATATCTAGCCAACAAGCATAGTCTAGCTTTGGGACAACAACGTCAACCTAACTAGCTCTAGACTGAGAAAACTAAAAGGGTAGCCTATTAAGCCACTTCCTTCATGCATTATTTTAAAGGAGAATAGGTAGCACAAGCTTATTCACTCCTCATATTGCTTGCAAACTTGTTTGTTGTTAAATTTTGCTATAGCCAAATTCAGGAAAGCTACATCTAAATGATGTTGACCTAAATAAAGAGCATGATAATTGATTCTTGTACATTATCAGGCTTTATCGGCTAATGTTAACACAGGGTAGCTACGATTCTCACAAATGCCTCGGAAATTCAACATGATGTCCTGCATATTCCGGTAAAAGACTTTGCGTGCAGATGTTGTCAGCTATAGCCTACTACACATGTGTGCGGAGGCCTCCTCCTTTTTCTTCACAATTCGCAAACGGTTTGTGTATATATAGTCTATGATATTTTAAAAAAATATTATTTGGCCCCCGCATTTTTGAAATTATTCCAGCGCGCCTGACGGAGGATTTGCAGGGGGGAAAATCTATAAAAATTTTATCAAAATAACAACCCTTACAAAACAGAATAGTTTGCCGCAAACTTGCAGCTAATATGTAGCGCATTTGCCGCAAACTAAATAGTTTTCCACAAAATGTTGCCAGAGGTTTGTCAGACTTTTCCAGCAGTGGTGAACTAAAAACTGCCAGAAGTGAATGGCAGTTCCCACAAAGCTCATTTGCATGTGAAAAAATTAGCTTGCCGCAAACCAGTGGCAACAATGCCAAAGGTTTGCCGCAAATTTGCTGGAAGGCCTATATTTTTGTAAGGGAACTTCATCAAAATCACTGTCAATATCCACTTGTATGACTACAGTGTAGGGACTACAGAGACACTGAAATTCCATCTTTAAAGAAACTACTTTTTACATTTGATTTCACATAATACATTGATTTTACTCCGTTTTCTTCCCGTTTTCTTCCTTTTTCTTAACACTAGTTGCCAGTTGCCCCGTATCAACGTGATTTTTAACTTGCAATTATTTAATTAGTGTTTATTCTACATTTCCATCCTGCCATTATAATTTTTTTGCCTGAACGCGGATTACAGAAAACTTTAAGGTCACGAGCAATTGGAGCAATGGACACAATGTCCACAGCGATAGAACCCTCTAGGGGGCGTAGGTAGCCAGGAGGGTTTTATCTGCGGTCTACTCACCAGTGCTATGAACCAGTCTTTTATGTTATGTGGCCTTCTTAAGCACACTCGGGGAGGTTCGGAGGTAAACTTTTTCAAAAGAGGGTCACTCTGGAGAATAGGCCAATGTTTACGGACAATGTTTTTAACTTTTCCAGCGACCGGAATTCAGTGGAAAAGCAAAGACGAGGAGGGGTAGCGCACTTCGGCTTTTTACAGAAGAGGGACTTCCTATCAGTATGGCGGGCGCGGTCAATGTTGGCGGTAACGTCAACAACACTGTAGCCTCTCTGGAGAAATCCGTTACGCATCTGACAGATGTTGTTTTAAAATTCTGTATCTGTACTGCAGTTGCGTCTCAGGCATAATAATTGTCCGATCGGTATATTACGTTTCAGTTGACGGGGGTGATTACTATCCGCTCTTAACAGAGTATTTCTACTTAAATGTTTACGGAAGATGGTAGATTCAAGTTTCCCGTCATCCGTGAGCTCTGTGTGCTCCAGGTTAGTATTTCGGGTTAGACCTCGCAAAGTAAGTATATTCTTCTAGTTCACTGGTCCTGTTTGTTGAGCACCTAATAGTCCTCTTTTATATAGCCAGCCTGTAGCGCGTTTGGGATTACCCTTGTTATATTGTAATCTGTGACACACATTTTAAGACAGAATGTTGGGATTGTGAAGAATACAGAGGGCACATAGAATACAGAAGTCATTACAGCACAGGCGTGCTGCACAGAGAGCTGAGAGGGAGGTAATGACAGAGAGAGAGATCACCGGCAGGCCGGCTGTCCAGTTTCTTCCTGTTGCTGCTCTCTGTCTCTATGCCAAGTGAAAAATGTCACAACCGTATTGGATTCCATCTGACATGTATCTCCTGAGCCATCAGCACAGAGGCTTGCTATAAAAGGAAGTCTGTCTGCAGTCAGGTCTTCCAGCAATATGTCACTCACAGTCAAATCACAAAGGCAAAACTAAATAAAAGCACTTTGTGGGCCAACCACCTGACTGCTGCTTCAGGGGAACAAATAGCTCTACACAGCTCATTTATCTTTTCCTCTTCCACCTGACTGCTAATAATAGAACAACCCTTACCTCCAGTTAATGCTTTGTTGAGGTCTTTCCTGGGTAATAATTACATTTTGGCTCTGGCAAAATGACCTTCACATTGACAGCTGGAAGTCTGGACCTACTGAGTATTTTTTTTGGGGGGGAGTGGTGTGGGCTTAATTTGTCAGAGCAGAATTTATGTGTGTGTGTTTGTGTGCGTGTATGTTTGTGAGAGTGAAAATGTGTATGAAAACATTGGCTAGGGTCTGTTTATGTTCAGCATTGCTAAACTGAGATTTAAGATGGTAATTTCATTTTGTTGTATTATTCACTCAATGCTCCCATAGTATTTTACATAAGGAGGCAGAGGGACATCACTGATGATTGTGGGCATTAAGCTGGCATTGAGGGATTTGATCTGATCTGGGCAGGGGAACAAATATGTTTCTGGCCTAAGGGCAAGAGCATTATACTTGATTGCGATTACAATGTTGCAGACAATGAAAGCCGGCGCTTCCACAGACGTCAAGACAGATTGTAACTGGTAAACGCCTCAATATTGGAAAATAAAATAAATGTAACCCAATTTGGCTTAAGGTTTTGTCAGATGCAAATTTCCTGAGAAAAACAAGAAATCTTTATTTTGTACAAATTCATAAAAACACACTCCGTGCACATTCTGCCGAACAATAACGCCACTCCCATCTCCCTTTCTCTCCTACACTATTCGCTCCCCTGGCCTCCCCTCCTGCACTGAGGCCGCCCAGGTAAGTAGCCGCTTCCCGCATGCAGATTACACACATACGACCACACTCGGAAAGAACACCGATTTAAGTATAAAAATCATTGCACGCCATACACAATTTCCACAAAGCACACACAGTGACCCCGGTTACACACACACAAGCTGGCTCGGCCCGCAGGGGAAACCCCTTCTTCCCCCTTCCTGGAGATACACAGGCTACCGGCAGCGCTTGCTCCACAGGAGCACACAGTCAAACACACAAGCACGAACAAACAAAAAGAAAATTTCCAAATGGGGGATGTAGCATTGGCCCACGCCACTCTGCTGGGCCTATCTACATCCCAAAATAATAAAAAAACTTCTGTCCGCTCTCTCCTTGGCATTCCGCTCCCACTCCGTCTCAACTCCGATCAGGGTCTTTCGACTGTCCACACGCCGAACACAAACTGGCGAAGGGAGGTACACCGCTGTCAGCCCACAGCTTCTCTAACAACACTCATCCACTGTAACCCAGGCCGTTCACATCCCTTACATGCTGGGAACAAATTTTCAGATCAACCATATTTTCCAGCTGGAGCATGGCGTGTGGCAAGCCATCATAGTCAATGGCGCAGCCCATGGTGCACTGGGCGTGGCTACTGAATTTAGCTATTTTCCGACCAGAGGCGAGGAGTGCACAGCGGACTGCAGTGGAAGACAATAATGTTATACATATTTTGCATTAATATCACAAAACAAATGTATACTATCAATTTAATAATGCATTTGTTTCACAGGGGAATGTCTAAAATCACAAACTAAGTAGGCATATACCTAATCATTTGTGTTTTAGTTCTAGGGTGCATCCTAATACTAAAAAAATAGAATAAAAGAAAATGGTGCGGCATGCCCCATACCTATACAGCACAGAGTTTGGCACTTTTCAGGGTTTCCTACAGAAATAACCACAATGACCACAGACTCTCAGCCCTTAAAAACATTAACTTCTGCACGTTCTGAGCTCATATAACCACACAAAATTCAGGTACAACTTCATACATCCACACAATAAAGCCCCAAACTTTATTTCTTCTTATTCTTCTTCTTCTTTTTCCTGTCGATTTCATCATCACAAATGCTGCTTGCCCACAAATAATAATTCTCCCCATTGGATAACAACATCTGATCAAAATAGTCTGGTCAAAAAGTAGCCAATTGCAGGATACACAGGCAAAATGAACGCTGCAACACATAATGCTTTTGGCTGACATAAGGATGTGAATATTATTTAAAAATATTATTATAAAAATATTACTATTGCTTTTACAGTTGTATAATCATTGTGGGAAGCTCATTTCTATTTTTGAAATGTATTCTCTATCATTTCACATTCAAACTGCACATTATATCACTTCATGACTTGGATAGCTAGCATGACTACAAGGTAGGCCATGAAAGCCTTGGACTCAATTTGTAACATTTACATTACATTTAGAAAAGTACGGGACAGCGGCGCTCTCTAATGGTGACCGGTAGCTACCGGGATAGCTTCCCAGATAGCAAGGAAGTATTGAATCAACATTGATATTGTGTTATAAGCATCTGTATCAACCAATTTCCAATGGTTGAATCAACATTCACTTTCTGATGGTAATGGTCACTGATGTATTAGGTTGAAATAGAAACATTGTGTCAATGTAACAATAACAACCAAAGTCATTATACTGATGAATAACATTGATTTTATTTTTTATCAGATTAATCAGATTCAGGTGCGCTTTAATTTTCAAATAAAAAAAACCGTTAGAATTATTCATTGCCTGTTTCTGTGGTCGCTGCTGTACATGCTAGCCTATACACTCATATATGTGTATGTTACGTGGCAAGTGAATACATTTTTTCTTGGTTAAATTGGTTAAGTTGGAAGTTCTAGTTGCTACTGCGACAAGGGTGAGTTAGGAAAATAAACTAAACAAGATGTAACGGCAAAACGTATTTGTGGTTGATGCTAATGTTGCATTCGTTTATTCATTTTCAACTAGGAATCCCGATATCTGACTAAATGTAGGAAATGCCCTTTCAACTAGGAGTTCCATGTCAGAAATCAGAGTTTGGGAAATCAACCCTGACTAGGAAGAACTTGACATCACATCATCATGGCAGCTCACACCATGACCCACATTGTGAACAGTTAAACAAACATTATTTTTAGACGAGACACTTCAACTTTCGTTTTTTTAGCATGAAACTACTATGATTGCATGTATTGTGTCCATTAAGCAGAGGTTTAAAATCAATAAAGATGTTTGCATTTTTAAAATTGATGTTAATGTGTTATTTATTTTAGTAGCCTAACTCAAAAGTATTTTGATTTGTTTTTTGTAGATTTTGACTACTTTGAGCAAGAATTGGTCAAATTTAGTTTTAAAATGATATTATAATTAGCTATGATATATTATATTGATAATAAATTGATTTAACATCAGTTACGTTAATTTCCATTGTTAACATCAACATTGTTTAAACATTATTTCAATGCATTGATTCAATATAAACTCGATGAGCACCTGGACGCAGAATCAACATCAGAGATCAGCATTGAATCAATGCTTCATCTTATGTTAATTCAACATTGATTCAATGTTTCCATGCTATCTGGGTTGCTTTTAACGTTAAAAGCATGTGTCCTAATCCATTAAAAAATATAACGAACACTTTTAGTATATATAGTATAGTTTTTATATCTAACTTCATAGTAACATTAAAGGAGAAATTAATCCAGGCATATGCATTTCTTTCAGCAAGAATGTATGCGTGTTTGCATAGGCTAAACCAACAGTGCAGTCCGTAAGTATTTGGACAGTGACCCAACTTTTGTTGTTTTGGCTCTGTACTCCAGCACATTGGATTTGAAATGGAACAGTGACTATGAGGTTAAAGTGCAGACTTTAATTTGAGGGTTTTTACATCCATATCGGGTGAACCGTGTAGCAACTGTTCCATGTAGCAATTATTATACATAGTCCCCCCCCCCCCCCATTTTAGGGGACGAAAAGTAATTGGAAAAATTAACATAAACATAAATAAAGTAATCATATTTTATATTTGGTAGCACATGGTTTGCTAAATGGCTATAAATTATCAAGGGTCTGAGGTATCAAACAAGTTTGAAATCATCACTCTGCTGCCAGATATGCAGTAGATATGGATGGACCACTTTAAGGGTTGTTTCTCCTGACTTATTTTTTTTAATAGGAAAATGAGGCAGGAGAAACAAAAAACATTTTTTATGTACAAAAATGCCAAGTTACTCACGCATACAAAACACTGGCTATAATAAAACAAGCAAAGTTAAGCCTGCCATTAAACGTATTGATATCAAAATGAGGCCAAATTATTTAATGTAACTTGGCCCTGTGTTTTTTAATATTACCATCTGAAGAGAATGTGGTCATTCAAACTTTGTGTCACATCAAACTGTCAAATGACAAAAATTGCCTCATTGAAGAAGACATCATTTACCTACGCGCATGAACCTACGCGCATATTTCCCAGCAATCTTTGAAGACAAGAAGACAATACTACTGTCAAAGAAAGTAGCCTACCACATATTATTATGATTATTATTATAATTAATAGTGTTTGTAATACATTGTCTGCATAAGTATGACATGTTTAGAGGCTATTGTAATTATTTTAAAGTGACTAACCATGAAACGGATGTTTGTTGAATTGACGGTATATAAACCCGATCCCGTAAGGGCTTTATATTATTGCAAATTCTTCATTTTCCTAGTACTTAATTTTTATGGTCACATTGTGTTATGTGTGACAAGCATAAATTGAATAGAGTTCAAGAGTGGAAGTGAATCCTTTTTGTCGCAAATTAATAAAGAAATAATGAAAAAATCTTGGCCGAGGTGAGCCTTGAAGCTTAAATATTTTGTCGGCATTTGTGTCAGATTGAGACTAGTAACCGTGTTTTTTGAAAACATGTAACCAATGGCAGTTATTTATAGATTTTTTACATTCATGCAACAAATCGATCTTAACCAGACAATAATTTGCGTTAGAACTGTATTGTCTGTGCCTGTCAAATGGGATATTTGTTCCTGTACTGCATAAACCTTACCTGCAGTAAACCTTTTGTTGGTAGCGAGTAGACATGTTTGGTGACTTTGACCTCTTTTTAAGTACAAGTGAAATAGTGAACAGTTAATACTGTTCAATTTCTTAGCCTTTGCAAGAAAGCTATGTTCTTTAATGTGAAAATAACATTCTTGTATGAGAAAATCATAACGTGCAGTTTTTGTCGAAAATTAAATTACCCTTTGGTACCTGGCAGGGGATCGAACAAGGATCTCTTGTGTGGAAAGACGTGATGCTTACCACTACACTAAAGCTTCTTGTCTACAGGCATGTGATATAGTGCATTTGTCACTGTATCCTGCAATACTCTGACTAGTCACAATAGTATCAAGAAGCCTTGTCATTGGTGGGTGAGATGTTATCCAATGGGGGAGTATTATTGTTTGTATGAGGGTTTGTATGTGAGGGTATGGACAATTTGGTGACAAATTCAGCAGGAAAAATAAGAAGACTGATTGGAAGAAGGAGAAAAAACCAAAATAACCCAAGTTTGGGGCTTTATTGTGTGGATGTGTGTAGGTGTATCTGAATTATGTTGGTTACATTAAATCAGAGCTTACAGAAGTTATTGTTTTTAAAGGCTGAGAGTCTGTGGTCATTGTGGTTATTTCTGTAGGAAGCCCTGAAAAGTGCCAAACTCTTAGTTGCTGTATAGGTATGGGTCATGCCCCGCCAAGCCGTAACTTGCATACCTGCCATCCGAATATGTATGATTTGATTTTTCATTGAAAAAGGCAACCCTACCCAGGATAGCAGTGTAAAGGATGCAGGCAGTGAATATCTTTGTTTAGGTTACATTAACTCAGGAAAGTGAATAACTAACCCCCCCCCCCCCGCCATCAACGATCGTTCATGCCATCTCACCACTGTCACGACCCAGCTCGTAGAGCCATGACAAAACAGGGAGACCACACAGGGAAATTACTGAGCAGATATAAATGTATTTAATTTAACCTAAAACACATATAAAATAAAATAAAACATGAGGCATGGAAGTCTGTAAGTTATAAGTTGTGTATGCATATGCTTGAATGAGTGAAAGGTATCATAGCAAGTGTTGTAAGACACAAAAACCCAAACAAACACATCCGTGGAGAGAACCAACGATCCCTGGGAATAGGAGACGGCGAGTTAAATAGAGCAAAAAAACTCAACAGGTATGTCTCATAATTAGTCGGCTCTCCAACTCCACCCACCAGCCTACTAATGGCCAGCGGAGCAAGAGAGCCGTAACAACACTCCGCCTACAAAGACAATCTGGGGGAAACACTGGATGCAAAAGAGAACATTTTTGTTAGAAGCAAAAACCGGTTATTGGGGTGGCCTGGTGCTTTGCACAAATCCTTTTGAGCCGTCCCTAAAATTATTTCAAATGGTATGGTGTCACTGAGATTTGTTGAAGTAATTTTTTTTTTTCCATAAATCATCAAATTTTCCATCTTTCCACCCAAATGCTCTTTATTATCCATTGGGTGAGCATCCTACACCCCTCTATCTACAGAAGCTGACAGAGAGACAGTTAGAACACAACTGAACTTTGGTAGAACTTTGGGGTGTGTAGTTACCTGGCCATAATATGAGTCCAAATGGTGGCGAAATATGTTTGTTAGTTGCTCTGTGCTCCCCTGGGGTGATGATAAAGAATTTTTAAACCATAATTCTTATTTTGTTTTGATTTAGAAGGGAGATGGTGTTTACCTGTTTGAGACAATCCTGACAGCGATATTATTTCTAAAATAATAGAAAGCAATCGGACAAGTAACTGTGCTGCCTTCTGTGAAACCATGGAGTGAATCAGGGGCCCTTGGAATATGGCTAACCCTTTTTATGACTGAATAAATACAATTTTTGTAGAAATCTGACGGTGTTGACAAAAATCTGGGACAACTTTCAAGGGCCAACATTTTCATATAAATGATATTTTAAAACAACGGGGATTACCAGAGTCAATTTCCACACCTATGTTATCAGTAGGAATTGTTCGTTTTAAATTTAGAAGGCTTTTAACACATTTTTTAGTTGTTAAATAAACATTATTCTTGTCTGGGACAAGGGGCCTGGCACTCTGCAGGTATACATTTAAAAAAATGAATTTACTCAATTATATTATTTCACACAGAAAACACTTAAATGTAAATTTTCATCAAAGAAATTTGGATTTCATTTGTTGTTTTAACCCCTTCTCTAGCACCACCTTTTTTTGAACACAAGCCCGAAAATAAAATGATTACTGTTGAACCCCTTTGATTACAGAAATAATCCTGGTCTGTTTTGTAAGGTAAACCTTGACAGTTTGTTTGCCCAGTCAGAATTACTCTAACAGAAGCTCAAACACAGTTATTTGTGCCGTCTGTGGATTTCTGTAGAAGGTACGGAGATGTACATATAGAATGTACGGAGTCATCCTTTTGATTCAGATTCATGACAGTGTTGGAACTGTTGTCGCTATAACATTGGGATAATAAAATAGTTTATAGAGTTTTAACACTTTCAAATGGTATATTGTGTGACCACATTATTTAAAAATCTCACTGTAAAAAAACACAACGAATGACATAATTTTCCACAATTCTCAAGAATGGGTGAAATACCAGGCAATAAAATGTGCAAGGCTCTGTGTACATTTTCAAGTCACTACAGTTTATCAACTCAGGGAATACAGAAGAATGTTTCCGAAAACCACAGACTGTAAATAACAAGAAGCTGAGTGATGAATTCAGTGATAGGGTTTCACTGTGAGCTACAATAGGGAGTCAATGAAAGGAACTGAACAATGGAACTGAAAAAGTGGGAGAAAGGTAAGTCAAGCAGGATTCTGTATATGCCGATAAAAGGAAGCTTGCAAAGGCAGAAATGGAATAGACAAAGCGAAAAATGACCACAGTATGTTGAAGTTGAGTTGTGTTGAGCATTTTGTTTATTGCCAAATAAGAATGGTCATCATCATATAATAATAATTTGAGTGAGTGTGATGTTGCTGATTAATTTAATGTTACAGCCTCCTTTGCAGGTATATGCAGTGATATGAAAATTCAGGTACACTCTCTTTCAATTATGTGCAAGTTGACTTGTACGGAGCCCCTCAAGGCACCCTAGGTGGGAAAACAAATCTCAACGTGGCAATCTGTACTCTCCGTATTTTTCAATCCGTAAGTACAAGTTTGCAATCCGTATGTACAGTTTTACAATCCATAGCCTACGTACGGTTTTTGAGTGAAATCAATCGGGTTTGCAGTTTAAATTAATTTGTAAATAAAGAGTTTATCGCAGGAATGTGAGACATGAAAGTATCATGGCTACAATTCACACTCGATGAAACGGGATGAATATTAAAGCAATATTGCACAAGAACCTGTGGTATCATGAATATTGGCAAAGCTAGGGGATGTTGTTACTAGACAGGATGTGAAGCGGTGTGCTGGCAAACTCCATTAGCCGTGTCAATATTCATGATATAGCCTTCCATGGGTTAGAGTGCCATATCGCTTTTCTAAAATGGTATGGGTCTATATATCTGCTAACTTGTTAGCCAAACAAGACATTCATTCAAGATAAGCTAGCTAACGTTACTTGTAACTGTCACGGTTTCGCAGGTTGTCGTTACATCTTGGCAGAGGTTGGTTTCGCAGCGTCAGTCCGACGTCCTCGCCGGGTTTTTTCCGCCACCTGGCACTCATGGCCCTCACCTGTTCAGGTGTTCTGCTGGCTATATAATTGCCAATGTATGAACAGATTGTAACGTAACTTAAAAAATTAGACCTTCCCCGACTGTCTCTGATGTTGCATTTAAGAGCCTATGGATTGATTTTTTATGTAAAGGCTGCGCGTCGGATTTGCCAAAAAAATAATTTTGGGAATGAAGGATGTGACGTCTAAGCATTCTTCCGAGTGCCTTCCTGCCTATAAATGTAAGGTTTTAACAGCGTAAAACTATAAGGTCAGGGAAATTGGCTATTCCGACCAAAACACGCATAGCAAAACAAAATACAAGCAACAACAGGAACCAGCAGTAAAATGACCTCAACTGGGTATTACAAAGTTTACGCTAGCCTATGAATTGATGTCAGTGCTAAATAAAATGTGTTTCAATACTTAACGGTAACAAAGGGAAAGCCAGTCCCAATTCCGTGAGTGATCTCAGCTCATCAGCTGGTCCAAGGTCCCTGCAGGTACGTGGACTCCTGGGAGACTTCTTCACCGAAGTCGGGTTGCGACGGGGTTCCAGTCAGGGTGACGTGGACATGCACGTGGGTCCGTACTGCAAGGGAGATAGTAGAGGAACAGTCTGAAGAAACGTGTCCTCAAAACAGCTGTTGAAAGAAAATAAAGCAGCTTGGTTTATTTTGTGGATGCTGGCAGGCCAACTCTGTCTCGATCAGGTGAGATGCGGGTTGGGAAACGCAGCAAAGTCCGTCCAGGTTTCAGTGGAAAAGTCACTGACGGGACCGAACCCGTTCCTTTGATCCCAATTGGCAGATGGCTTTAGGGCACCCATGCATTTGATTGCCTCATTTCCTTGGAACCATCAATAAAACACAGATGGAACAGCCATTTCCAATCACCTCAGGTTGTGCGTGTGTGTGTTAAATTGGGGTCCCCCCTCTCCTTCTCAAAAGAGGGGGGTGTTCCTGCACAAACCGGTGCCTGATCGATCAAGCTGTCTGTGTGTTAATTGTGAATGTGACTCAGCAAAGGGCCCAGTCCCATGATCACAAATCCATAGCCCTAATATGTCCCTGTATGTCATCACAATGGAAATCTTCCGCTATGGCTCTAGTAACTATGGGCAAAAGCAGCGACATTCCCTGGTAAAGCACACAAAAGGTCATGACGTTCTTATGTAAGGCCTTTTGTTTCTGTCAGTTTCTTTACTGAATCTGCACTCTCAACAATTCTTGCACAAATATGAGACTTTGCACATATAAGATATTTGGGGCTGCATTGTGTGATTTTGTGTGTGCTATGCAATTGTTTGTACTATGAAATACTTCTGCCTGGTAAACAACTGTGTCAGGTTCTTCCAGTTTTACATTTCTTTTTTACCCAATGTAGCAAGCTGGCTAGCATTACATCTATGTAGACCACATATCTATGGCAGATATAGCTAGCCATTTAACTTAGCTAACAGAATTATTTGCATTGCATTTTACCAAAAACAAATTCGCTTATAAGTATAGACGTAACGTAACGTGAACATTTGTCCTGCATTGCTTACGAGGGTAGATAGTGTGTCTTGACTAATCTATCCAGAATGATCATGTCATGTGTGAACACACTCATGAATCGGAGACCTATGTCTGAATGGAGAAAACCACTACCTAACCCAGAATATTTTACCTGGAAATGTTGTGGGTTCCAAGTCTGAGAGGGGCTGAAATCTGTAAGTTTTATTTGTCACGTGAGGTTAGATTTATTTACTGTTAGGATTTGGTGAGGACTAGATGAGGGTTTGTTAATACATAAAATGTAAAACCATAGAATGGAAAGAGGGTGTACCTCACATCACTGCACAGGAGCATTAACAAAGCATTACATCCCAAGTGATTCCCTCCTCATTTAAAATAAAAACATCATGTGGCATATACTCCTGCATTCAGGTCTAAGAAAGGCTGTAATTGTGTGTGTGTGTGTGTGTGTGTGTGTGTGTGTGTGTTTGTATGTGTGTGTATTTTTATGAATGTGTGCATGTCATTGCATGTGTTGTGTGTGCGGCAATGTGTGAATATGAGGGGCCGTTTAGGCCATAATTCATACTCACTCGCACATACATATATACTCTCTCACATACATATATACTCTCTCTCACATACATATATACTCTCTCTCATATACATATACACTCTCTCTCATATACATACAGGTGCAGCTCAAAAAATTTGAATATCGTGAAAAAGTTCAATATTTTTTGTCACTCATTTCAGAAAGTGAAACTCATATATTATATAGATTCTTTGCGCATAGAGTGAAATATTTCAAGCCTTTATTTCTTGTAATTTTGATGATTATGGTTTACAGCTAATGAAAACCCAAATTCAGTGTCTCAGAAAATTAGAATATTACATAAGATCAATAAAAAAGGATATTTTAAACAGAAATGTCAGCCTTCTGAAAAGTGTTCATTTCTATGTACTCAATACTTGGTTGGGGCTCCTTTTGCATGAATTACTGCATCAATGCGGCATGGCATGGAGGCAATCAGCCTGTGGCACTGCTGAGGTGTAATGGAAGCCCAGGTTGCTTTGATAGCGGCCTTCAAGTCATCTGCATTGTTGGGATTGGTGTCTCTCATCTTCCTCTTGACAATACCCCATAGATTCTCTATGAGGTTCAGGTCAGGCGAGTTTGCTGGCCAATCAAGTACAGTAATACCATAGTCATTGAACCATGATTATGGCTTACAGCTAATGAAAACCCAAATTCAGTGTCTCAGAAAATTAGAATATTGTGAAAAAGTTCAATATTGGAAACTCATGGTGTCACACTCTAATCAGCTAATTAACTCAAAATACCTGCAAAGGTTTCCTGAGCCTTTAAATGGTCTATCAGTCTGGTTCAGTAGGCTACACAATCATGGGGAAGACTGCTGACTTGACAGATGTCCAGAAGACAGTCATTGACACCCTCCACAAGGAGGGTAAGCCACAAAAGGTCATTGCTAAAGAGGTTGGTTGTTCACAGAGTGCTGTATCCAAGCATATTCATAGAAAGTTGAGTGGAAGGAAAAAGTGTGGTAGGAAAAGGTGCACAAGCAACAGGGATAACCGCAGCCTTGAGAGGATTGTCAAGCAAAATCCATTCAAGAATTTGGGGGAGCTTCACAAGGAGTGGACTGAGGCTGGAGTCAGTGCATCAAGAGCCACCACGCACAGACGAATCCAGGACATGGGCTACAAATGTTGCATTCCTCGTGTCAAGCCACTCCTGAACCAGAGACAACGTCAGAAGCGTCTTACCTGGGCTAAGGAGAAAAAGAACTGGACTGTTGCTCAGTGGTCCAAAGTCCTCTTTTCAGATGAAAGTAAATTTAGCATTTAATTTGGAAATCAAGGTCCCAGAGTCTGGAGGAAGAGTGGAGAGGCACAGAATCCACGTTGCTTGAAGTCCAGTGTGAAGATTCCACAGTCAGTGATGATTTAGGGTGCTATGTCATCTGCTGGTGTTGGTCCACTGTGTTTTCTGAAGTCCACAGTCAATGCAGCCATCTACCAGAAAATGTTAGAGCACTTCATGCTTCCTTCTGCTGACAAGCTTTATGGAGATGCTGATTTCATTTTCCAGCAGGACTTGGCACCTGCCCACACTGCCAAAAGTACCAAAAGCTGGTTCAATGACCATAGTATTACTGTACTTGATTGGCCAGCAAACTCGCCTGACCTGAACCTCATAGAGAATCTATGGGCTATTGTCAAGAGGAAGAGACACCAATCCCAACAATGCAGATGACTTGAAGGCCGCTATCAAAGCAACCTGGGCTTCCATTACACCTCAGCAGTGCCACAGGCTGATTGCCTCCATGCCATGCCGCATTGATGCAGTAATTCATGCAAAAGGAGCCCCAACCAAGTATTGAGTACATAGAAATGAACACTTTTCAGAAGGCTGACATTTCTGTTTAAAATATCCTTTTTTATTGATCTTATGTAATATTCTGATTTTCTGAGACACTGAATTTGGGTTTTCATTAGCTGTAAACCATAATCATCAAAATTACAAGAAATAAAGGCTTGAAATATTTCACTCTGTGTGTAATGAATCTATATAATATATGGGTTTCACTTTCTGACATGAGTGACAAAAAATATTGAACTTTTTCACGATATTCTAATTTTTTGAGCTGCACCTGTATATACTCTCTCTCACATACATATATACTCTCTCTTACATACATGTATTCTCAATCTCACATACATACAGTCAAGCCGGAAAGCCTGCACACCCCTTTCACCTTCTCCATGTTTTATTACATTACAGACATATTCTAGAATAGATTGAGTAAATTATTTGTCTCAAAATTCTACACAAAATAGCCCATAATGACAAAGTGAAAACGGGTTTTTAGACATTTGTGCTAATTTATTAAAAATCTAAATGTAAAATATCATATGTACACAAGTGTGCACACCCTTTCATATGACACCCAAAAGTGAGCTGAGGTGCATTTTGTTTCCACTGATACTGCTTGAGATGTTTCTACAACTTAATTGGAGTCCACCTGTGATAAATTCAATTGATTGGACATGATTGGGGATTGCCAACACCTGCCTATATACGGTCACACAGTTGACAGTGCATGTCAGAGCAAACTCCAAGCCATGGGGTCAAAGGAATTATCTGCAGACCTCAGAAACAGGATTGTGTCAAGGCATAGACCTGGAGAAGGGTATGGAGAAATCTCTGCAGCTTTACAGGTCCCAAAGAGCACAGTGGCCACCATCATTCATAAATGGAAGAAGTTTGGAACCACTAAGAATCTTCCTAGACCTCCTAGACAATCGGGGAAGACGGGCCTTAGACAGGGAGGTGAGCAGGAACCCGAGGGTCACTCTGACAGAGCTCCAGCGTATCCTTGTGGAGATGGGAGAACCTTTCAGAAGATCAACCATCCAGGCAGCACTCCATCAATCAGGCCTTTATGGTAGAGTGGCCAGATGGAAGCCCCTCTTTAGTAAAAGGCACATCACAGCTCGCTTGGAGTTTGCCAAAAAGCACCTAGAGGACTCTCAAACTATGAGAATCAAGATTCTCAGGTTGAAACCAAAATTGAACTTTTTGGCCTGAATACCAAGCGTCACGTCTGGAAGAAACCAGGCACTGCTCATCACCTGGCTAATACCATCCCTACAGTGAAGCATGGCAGAATCATGATGTGGGGATGTTTTTCAGCAGCGGGAACGGGGCGACTTGTTCTGATAGAGGGAAAGATGAATGCAGCTAAGTACACCGAGATCCTTGAAGAAAACCTGCTCCAGAGCACTCTGGACCTCAGACTGAGGCGAAGGTTTACCTTCCAACATGACAACGACCCGAAGCACACAGCCAAGAGAACAAAGGAGCAGCTTCGGAGAAAGTCTGTGCATGTCCTTGAGTGGCCCAGCCAGAGCTCAGACCTGAATCCAATTGAACATCTGTGGAAAGAACTGAAAATGGCTGTGTACCGATGCTCCCCATCCAACCTGACGGAGCTTGCAAGGATATGCCAAGAGGAATGGGCAAAAATGTCCAAAAGCTGTAATCGCTGCAAAAGGTGCAGCAACTAAGTATTAGGCTAAGGGTGTGTACAGATATATAACCCCTAAATAACCTATTTTTGTCAGTAAAATAAAATTGCATATTTTCTAAAAACCTGTTTTCACTTCGTCATTATTGGCTATTGTGTTGTTTGAGGCAAAAAATGAACTCAATCTATTGTAGTATAAGTCTGTAACGTAATAAAACGAGGAGAATGTGAAAGGGGTGTGCACTTTCCGGCTTGACTGTATGTATGTGAGAGTGAGTATATATGTTTATGAGAGAGTATATGTATGTGAGTGAGAATATGTATGTGAGAGTGAGTATATATGTATGTGAGAGAGAGTATATGTATGTGAGAGAGTATATATGTATGCGAGAGTGAGTATGAATTATGGCCTAAACGGCCCCTCATATGTGAATGTGATTGTGTGTTTGTGAGTGTACTGTGTATAGCATACAGTAAGCATGTTGAAAGGCAATGGGGTACATGAGGTTTTCAGACAAGGTCCTTTGAGTTCACCTTGGCATTTGCCTTTTATAGACCGATAATTTTCAGTTTGACAGCAAGCAGTTTGACCCCCCTCTCTGCCTAGCTGTGGGAATGTCAGTATGAAGGCGGATGGGGCAGGGGTCAGGGATGGACCAAAAAAGGTTTTGCACCCACTAAAGGTCTTGTAAATCAGGCCCAAAGTGTACAATTCTATGTGGTTTTTGGTCCTACGTGCAGGCCCTGTGAGGTTACTCATGGTACAAGTCCTCTCTATTTTGTTCTCTCAGAACAAATTTGGCTGTAAAAAGTCCTTTCTTAACATATTGATACACCCAACATAAGCAAAAGCAGTGTTAGTATAGAGCCTGACCACCCTGCCAACAGAGCCTTTAATGTCTTAAAATAACATAAAAACAGAAAATGAAGTTTGGAGCACTGGTGAGCACTCCTAGAGCGGAGCGTTTAAAGTTTCATCCAAGATATGAGTGTCTTCAAGGTCTGACAATGAAGTAATAAGTAAATAGCAGGGATTCTGTTTGTGAAAGATTTAATTAGCGAGCCACTCGCATCTCTAAGGCTACGTTCACATTACAGGGCTCAATGCTCAATTACGATATTTTGCCCAGATCTGATTTTTCTGCCTTGACTGTTCACATTCATGGTTGTAAGTGACCCATATCTGACATCTGACACTGCCTTGAAACACCCCACATGCAAGAAATAATGTAACACGCATGACCCACATGCGCGTTGGAACAACAACAAAAAACATTACATTTGCGAGACACAAAATTAATGATGTAGCGGTGCTAGCGTTCATCTCCCAAATTATTTTCTGCAGAGGTCGGATGAAAATTTGTCATACGTTAAGGATGAGGGTGAGAAGACGAAAAAAAGCCAAAGCCATAGCTATAGCTGTATTAGCAGCTATTGCTGGTAGTTCTGTGGAGAGAGAGTTCGGGAGAGGAGTCAGGAGTGGTGGGGCCGCGATGTGGAGGGTTTCACGGAGGAACAGTTCCTCCAGAACTTTAGGATGTCCAGGGCTACATTCCAGTTTCTGCACCTGCACAGTGAAGTATGACGTGGGAAAATATGAGTTCTCACAGCGGTTGCATGGAAAGTTTGGATAGTATTGCTTTGGAATAGAGCTAGTTTAATTAGTGTGAGCTAAGATAGTTTTTGCAAGTTGAAATTAAGGACTTACAGACAGTGCTTTGTAGGCTATGTGTGAGTAACTCGTAATTTTTTACGTTGACAATTTATTTTTTGGTGAGATATCACTTCTTTTTGTGTAATGTAATGTGTTTGGTAGCTGATGATAATGCATGAAGATCATGAAATCAAGAGAGACATGCATACAGAATACATGCAGACACGCATGCATTGTAGCTCAAAGAAAGACATAAGCGTGAATTCTGTGCTTTAGCCTACCTACCTACGACAAATAAGTTAGTGTTTGCAGTAATTTTAACTGCATGACAGTACGTAGCTTGTTTTAAAGGGTTGTATCGCCTACACGGTAGATGTAGCGTAGTAACTCACACATGGCCTACAAAGCACTATTTTGTAGCTAACAAAATAATTAACTGCAGTAGCTTTGTAAAAGTAATGTGAAGAAAAATAAATAAATAAATATTTACAGAGGCTGTAACCAGGGAACTCCTGCATCAAAGCAGGCACAGTAAACAGAAGGCCATAGCATAGCTGCACATAGGCTACAAGTTTTTTTATTTTGTTATTTATTTATTTATTTTTGATCAGGGACAATACACATTAATCAACCAAAAGGTAAATGTGCCAGTGTTAGCCAAGTGGCTAATTTTCAACTGTTGTCCCTGCGTTCAGTTGTCATAAGCCTTTCGCTAAAAAAACAAAAACATAAGAAAAGAATTAACCATTAACTAACTAGTCATTATCTAAAAGACAAAAAAAAACCATGTAAGATGTACAGGCAAGTCAACACAACAAATAGACTACATCCAAGCAGGCTGACAAACATAAAGAACACATAACAAATGAACAGCGGATTACATGCGGGCAAGCAAACGCTATAATTCATGCTCACACAACTGATTGACAATAAGCCATTCCTTAAGGTTGTGTTTAAATATGTTGTACGTTTTACTAGTGCGTATATGTAATGGCAGAGCATTCCAAAATTGTGCTGCTTTCACTGAGCATGCAGACTGGCTAAAATAGCTTTGAATGCCGCAATCACCTCTCGAGACAGATCTAGTATGTCTGCTACTTTGAGTATTTTGTTTGATAAACTAGGCGGAAGTGTAGTATAATGGTTAAGGAACTGGACTTGTAACTGAAAGGTTGCAGGTTCGATTCCCAGGTAGGACACTGCCGTTGTACCCTTGAGCAAGGTACTTAACCTGCATTGCTTCAGTATATATCCAGCTGTATGAATGGATAAATGTAATAAGAAGTATGTAAGTCGCTCTGGATAAGAGCGTCTGCTAAATACCTATAATGTAATGTAATGTAACTAAGTGGAGGTGGGGCCAAACCATGAAAAACTTTAAAAGCAAGGCATGCAGCAGAGAATTTAATGAGGTTGTCCCAACTCAAAAGATTGTGTTTAGCGAGAATAGTGCAGTGGTGGTAACTCTTGGGTTTTTTATCGAGTATTTTTAAAGCCTGTTTATGAAGAATTTGAACAGCTTTTAATGTTGTACTGCTGGCCCAGCTGGTTAAGCAGTAAGTCAGGTAGGGGACGATCATTGCATTAAAATACAGCTTTGCAGCCTGTATGGTTAGACTATTTCTTAGATACTTCATGACCGTTGTCATATTTTTTACCTGCTTTTTAAAAGAGAGATTAGAATCAAGGAAAATACCTAAATATTTAAAATCGGACACTACCTGGAGCCTCTTACCAGAGACATATACATCTGGCTCAGGCTAACGTTCAGGTGTAGGCAGGAATCTATAAGTCATTTTGTTACATTTACCATTTTGGAGGTAAGTTTAAGTGCAGCCTGCTCTTTGTTCTTTGCGTGCGTACATTTGAATATCACACCCATTGCAGACACTAGGCAGATCATTGATATACAAACTGAATAATAACGGTCCTAAAATAGAACCCTGGGGTACTCCCATGTCATATCTCAAAGTAGATGATATATCATCACCCACTCTAACACACTTCAAGGTAGGATTTCATCAGTGCCAGAAACTCTGGGGGAAAGTAAAAATTTGACATTTTTTTAATCAAGACATTGTGATTAACTGTGTTGAAAGCCTTTCTGAGGTCAAGAAATACTGCTCCTACTACACCCCCCTTATCCATGTTAAGCTTCACATTATCTAAGAGGAAGCAGTTGGCTGTGTCAGTGGAATGATTAGCTCTAAAACAAACTGCATAGGATGAAGTTGATATGGTGAGTTGTTGAGGTGTGCAATTTCCGGCACTGTCCTGCCTATGTCCAGCGCAGTTTCAGTGTATTATTTTCCGGCCGTGTTACCTGCGGTAAATTTGTTTGGTCTTCATGGTACCAACCGTACCATGCAGGTGTAATTAAGTTTTCTGTACTGCAGTAGACGTATAATGAGGCATTTTGACTCGCTTTGTAGTAGTTTCCTTTACACTTTTTGGTAGTAGTAAGTTTGATTTCCTGACCAGCTGACTGATGTTCAAATTTCTCTGGCAAAGCTATTTCCCAGAGATTTTAGCATGAGAAAAAAAGACAATAGCTAGGCTACTATTGTCAAAGAAGGTAGCCTACCACAGATTATCATTATGTTATGTTATTATTATTATAATTAATAGTGTTTGTTCAACATTATTACTAACTGCCCTATAGCACTCTCTGAATTATACAGTCCAAGCCCTTGCTCTTTTAATTCTCTTCCTCTCTTTCAGCCCCCTTACACCCCCCCTACATGAGTGTCTTATTATAGCCACACACACCTCCTCACCTAGTGCAATTAAAGAGCAGCAGTCACATTACTACTCCTGTGGGAAGAGCCAGCTGGACAGGGCAGGAATGGTACCTTTTCTGCACTGTGGGTGACTCTATCGCTTCGGGCTGATGCATCGAGATCTACAGCTTTTGCTTACAGGTTCTGTGGATTTATATGGGAGCTGCTCATTGGCGCATGAAGCCAGTTCACAGAGGTTGGCATGTTTGACTATGGGGCATTTGGGAATCAGAGCATGCACACTGAGTACCTAAACGTGAAGGTTCACGGTAAACACAGAGCCATGATGTGACCCACTGAGCACCATGGGGGCGCACTCTTTGGAAGAAAACAAGTGACTCATTCTGACAAGGACATTTCTAATGTGGTTTCTAATGTTTCCACAAGTTAAATGATGAATAGGGCAGTCAATATTTTGTATAGAAGTATTCAGCCACATTTGACTAACAGTACATTAGCTAGCTACTTATGGAAAAGCTAACAAGTAAGCTAGATATGAGAATTACATAAATTGTGGTTAGCTACTAAATAACTGTTTATAACGGCAAACTGTTTGTTGAGCTGTCTACTTAACTGGCTAGCCACAACTAGCCAGCTAGCTAGACAGTAGTACCGCGCTAGCTACTAGTTGTCAGTTATTACATGTTCTGTTTTAGCTCTATTACTAAGAGTCTGCTTGCTATGATAATATTTTTCAATTAATATCTTGTTTCAGTTTATAAACTATTGATCATGTTTATTGAATAAAATATTTGTAAAAAAATTATAGATCCTCTTTTTCAGTTAATGACTTTTTCAGCTCAGGAAAATAATTATATGTGTTGAGATACACATCTTCTTCAAACTGTATTGGTAAAAATGTATTAGCCCTCATATTATGTTTGGGGTGTTTTATGAACTTCCCAGTCTTTTTTTAGCCCCTGACCCAACTTTTTTGGAATGTATTGCAGGCATCAAATTCGGAATTAGCGTATATTTACAAAAATGTATATAGTTGATGAGATAAAACATTCAAAATATTTTCTTTGTTCTCTTTTCAATTACATATATGGAAAAGAGAATTTAAAAGTCACTGCTTTTGTCATGATTCTAGTTGTCATGTCACGTTTTATTTTCTTGTCTTAGATTTCTTGTTAATGCCACGTATTGTGTTTAGTCTAGTCACGCCACGTTTTATGTTTTATTCTTGTTACGTTTCATTTTCATGTCATGTCACGTTTCATGTTTGATTATTGTTACGATTTATTTTATAGTCTTGTCACATTTTATATTTGATTCACGTTACGTTTCCCGTTCATTGTTTAGCATACACATTTCCGTGTTTTTCCGCAGCCTTGCGTTCATGCTGTTTCTCCATCTCTCTTGCTTCCCTAATTTGTTCATTCTCCCGTGTCTAGTTTACTAATCTACTAACATTAGATCAGGATTGGGTAATACTAACTCTCTAACCAAGTGTTCATGTTTACCTTACGTTTCTGGTGCATGTCATTTACTAATTTACTAATGCTTGGTCAGGATAGGTTTATTACTAACGAGTACTAATTATCTTGTTACCTTGTCAGCCTTCCACACCTGATTTCCATTCGCATGCTGCTCTCAAGCTAAGTGTCTGCACCTGTCTACACCTGCATTTAAGCTCAGTGTTCATGTCCTGTCTTTGCAAAATTGTTGCCTCCTGTTTGTCAGTGCACTTTTGAGCGTTTTTCCAAGCCTGCCTTTTTGTTTATGATCCAAGCCTCTTATTGACCATTGTTATTGACCTCTGTTTTGTTAACCACTGCCTGCCTGTACCACGAGTTTTTGCCTGCTGTTTTTTGTACTTTTGCCCTGCGGAGTGGACTTCGGTCTTGACTCTTGAATTGCCTTCGACTGAGCCTGCCTACCGTCTGCCTGTACTTCTGCCCTGCTGACAGCTACTCTGGTTACTGGACTATTGCATGGTGTACAAATTCTGAGACTGCCTTCTCCCTCGGTACTGTACATTGGTTTTGGCTGGATTTTTTGTGTATGAACTTTGCTTGCTTTTTGACTACGCTCATTGGACATTCCTTTAATAAGGCCCTGACAGGGCGTTATCATTCAACCACTGTTTCTGAGTCGTGCATTTCGGGTCCAACCCTCACGCACCCGTCTCAGCTTTTTGCTTTTATGTGCATTTTACATACTATCCCAACTTTTTTGGAATTGGGGTTTGTATATGACTTTTCCTAATTTAGTGGGATTGAATAGAAAACGTGCAATAAACATAATGCTGTATTCAAAAGCATCCATAATGCTGTATCAATTTTGTATACGAAGGTGTTGTGTGGGGTCATTTGTGTGGTAGCTGTATAAAATGTAAGAAAATGTACCTTTTTTATTTTTATCTCTGGTGGCACATCCCACAAACTTTCACTTACCTCAGGCTCTAAAATGAGAAATTTCCCACTGATATTTAAGGATAAAAGGCTTGTTAATTGTCAAACATTAAGAAGGTGACACACAAAAGCTGTGTCTCAAATCGCATACTTCCATGCTCCGAGCACGCAAAGCAAGCACGCATCCATCTTGGAGTCCAAAAAGTGCGGTAGTACGGAGCACGGATAAAGTACCCGGATGCGTGCTCCATTTATTCAAAATTCGAAGTATGCATCCTAGGAGTTTGTATATGAATAAAGTGCTACAATGTGAATGAACAACACAATATGCGATGTATCATATACATTTTTTAAGTTTAATATGTAATGTTAACAAGTGTAGCTAGCTAGTCAGCTGTAAAAGACAACCTACATCAGTGCTGACAAACGCCAAATGTACGACGAAGAGAAGCCTCCTCTTCCCCCCCCCTCCTCGGATGGCTTTGCTTTCTTCAGATTTTTTTTTCAATAATGATCCCCTGTCTTATTCTGGCAGCAGCGTTTTTTTTTTTTTTCTGTAAAAAACCACCCCACCCACAACAGAACACAAAACATTAAACATCGGCGGCCATTCTACTAACTACTGCGTAGGCAGTCACGTGTTCACGCTCTGGTAAACACGCGAAAAATAAAAAAACAGAACTCAGACAAAAACAACAATGCATTTTACAATTTATTATGTTGTTGATTGTTTACATACATGATTCCAATTTATGAATGAATTGTTTTCCTTGCCTTCGTTGCCTTTTCCTGACTTGACTTTTCTGAAAAAAGAAAAAAAAGCAAAAAATAATTGATTCCAGAGAATATTTATATATGGTTATAATCAGAAGAAACAAGCATATACAACAACAATGTACAGAGAACGTTTTTATGCCCTATGCTCTCTACTTTTACTCTCATATTTTTTCCAGATTTACGTTAAAGGTATAGGTAAAGTAGGTCAGATATCAAAACAAAACCACGACTGAGCGAAAAAAACCCGTGCTACTGCTGCCATTCCATGCCAGCAAGTGCCTCCCAAGCCTTCTGAGCGCGTAACGGGGAGCACGGCGTGCGGAGGCAGTAGTGCGCGCATGGAAGGAGGGGCGGGTAGTGGGGGGACAAGTGGACCTGAACCCCCACCCCCCCCAGGGGGGGGGAGGGCCCGGGGGGCCCCCCGTACAGGCCAGTTTTGATTTTGAGGGGGGCCAGAGAGACTGAGAGTTCATGTTTTTACTATTTTTTTATATTTTTTTTGTATATAAATTTTCATTCTAAATGTGATGCCTGCAACAGTTCCACTCTAGCAGCCGCACTCTCCTGACTAACGCCACGCTGTTTGTTGCGCGCTGAATGTGGCTTGATTGCTTGTCTTTTTGCCACTTTTGAGCTTCTTTTTTTTACTTTTTTTTTGTGATTTGCACAGACACTGACTCTGAGGGGATGTTCAGGGATGTTGCTGTGAAACTGCACAGAGTAAATTTAGCTCCAGTCTCTTGCTTTTCCTTTTTACTGTTTGGAGGTTTGGGAGGGTTTTTTTTTTTTTTTTTTTTAATCACAAAATGTTGAAGTTGACAGTTTTTTTTTTTTTTTTTTTTTGTTTTTTTTGTTTATCACGAAACAATTAAAACAATGAAATAATATTATGATATGTTATTTAATTTGAATATGACAATTTATATGAATAATATACTATACTGTCTATATGACAATACAATACACAAAAATATGACAGATTATATATGACATACTATGAGCTAGACAGTTTACATTAAAGATGCCTTAAAGTAGAGACTTGAATGTTTCTGATGTGTCTGCTGTGATGCCCTAATGTTCCTACATATAAATCCAGTGTGTGAGTGAAAAATAGGTAAATATGTTACTGCTTTTATGATATGTATAAATAGAAAGAAAAATAATAATATAAATATTCATTAATACTGGTTAAAAAATTTAGGATGTATGATGTGGTATAAATCAAATTTTGTCAGACAAAGCAGTAGATAAAGAAAAATAATCAAACTGGGTTTTCTGCCTATACATATTTTGTAGCTTTTTACATTTGTCACCTTAATAAAATATGTAATGGTAATAAAGACTCAAAATTATGTAAAATATGATGGTACATGTAAAGGGATATAAAGACAAAAAGGGTGAGAACCAGATATGGTGGTTTTTCTATCATTTTCTATCCAAGCTGCACATCCATTATTTCATTGAAGCTATTTCCATTTCTACATTCTTCTAGACAAGCTGCACAGACATTGTTTCTTTTTTTTCCAGATGCATATTCATCCAACATATTTCTATTTCTATTTTCTATTCAAGCTATTGGTTCTAAAGACATCCATTCTATTTCTCTCCAAGTTGCTCATCTGGTTCATTTTGCTATATCTTCTATATTTCAGACATTGTTTCTATTTCTATCCATTCTCTATTTCTTTCCATTTTTCTTCTAGACATTTCTACATTGGTTCTATTTCTATCCAAGCTGCACAGACATTGGTTCTATTTCTATCCAAGCTGCACAGACATTGGTTCTATTTCTATCCAAGCTGCACAGACATTGGTTCTATTTCTATCCAGGCTGCACAGACATTGTTTCTATTTCTATCCAGGCTGCATAGACATTGGTTCTATTTCTATCCAAGGTGCACAGACATTGGTTCTATTTCCATCCAAGCTGCACAGACATTGGTTCTATTTCCATCCAAGCTGCACAGACATTGGTTCTATTTCTATCCAAGCTGCACAGACATTGGTTATATTTCTATCCAGGCTGCACAGACATTGTTTCTATTTCTATCCAAGCTGCACAGACATTGGTTCTATTTCTATCCAAGGTGCACAGACATTGGTTATATTTCTGTTTCTATCCAAGCTGCACAGACATTGGTTCTATTTCTATCCAAGGTGCACAGACATTGGTTCTATTTCTATCCAAGCTGCACAGACATTGTTTCTATTTCTATCCAGGCTGCACAGACATTGTTTCTATTTCTATCCAGGCTGCACAGACATTGGTTCTATTTCTATCCAAGCTGCACATACATTGGTTCTAGTTCTGTTTCTATCCAAGCTGCACAGACATTGGTTCTATTTCCACCCTAGCTGCACAGACTAGCAATTATTTTTATAGAAGCCTTGTGAATGGGAACTTGGACGAACCCAACAATGCAATTGTTAATGCCTAAATTACTTATTTTTAGTGTGTCTTTGTTTAGAGAATCCATGGGGCTCTGCAAACTGACAGAAGAGTCAACGTCTCTTAGGAAATAACTGACAGTCAAGAATATCCTGCTATATAGAAAGAAAACTGTGTCAGAGGGAGTGTCCTTTCTGTGCCTGCATAAACTCTGACTACATGACCTTCCATAACCCCCTCCAGATACACGTGCACACACACAGAATTACATAAACTAAAACACACATGAACTGGGCTAACAGGCAAGAAAAAAGTAATCAGAATGCATTTACTTAATAACATTCTTGATGTGTTGGTAAAATAACCCATTGTGTAACTTTGAGAAATGGTTTTTGCTTGTACTCACACAGAAGTACAGACTGTACCAGAGTGGCAGTATGTACTGTGGTCTGCAGCGATATCCATGGGAAGTTTACACAAGCCTCATTCATGGCTGAGAGAAGTAAGCACTGCAGTGTGGGGCAGTATCTGTGCTAAGTTTACACAAGCTTCCTTCAGCACTGAGCCATTGGGAGAAGGTGTTGAACAGGGTGTGGTGTGACCTCGGCAGATGGCCAAACCCTACGGGCTATAACTTCACAGGATCTGACAATGCTGAAGCATTTCTCCTACATGTGAACTTTAGGAATCCGGTGCTTGACACTGCTGTGAGGAGTCATAGGCAGCCGGTTGGAATGGCTTGGTGAGGTTTAGGCTAGCTCTCTGTGTGAATGGCAGAGGAAAGTACCTTGGACAACCAGGCTTGCACCCTGCAGCCTTTCCCCTCTTACACCTGTATGGACAGCAATGTCACCGAGCCAACCTCAGTTTTTGTGGCATGTTGTACCACCAGCCCAGGGTAAAGTGAGTTCCCTCTAACCTGTGCTCCCCTGGGGAGAGGCTAGGTCTCTCTCACCTATCCATGTTCCTATCCGTAAGCTCTATAACTGGGGAATACACGGACAGAATGAGAGCTACCCCTGGGAGATAAGCTATGAGATTCACTTTCTGAACCCTCCAATTGCTCTACCCTTTCACAACCTGAATCCTCCGGTAGCTCTCCACTTTCACTTTCTGAATCCTTTAATAGCCCCATACCTTTACTTCCTCATACAGACCCACCCTTTCACTGGATAAAACTGGGAACTGAGAGAACCAAGGCCACAATGTGATATTCAGATGGGAGAATACAATTTAGGGAGAGTACATGACCTTTCAGCGGTGTTGAAATAATATCCAGAAACATACAAAAATACTATGTTTATTTAACCAGGCAGGTTGATATGATACTAGCTGAAAATAACAATGTGGGCCAATCATAGGAACAAGAATGTGGGTGGAATGATATCTGCTAAAAATGCGTAACTATATTTGTTTGTACAGAAGAGTTGCACCACAAAAGAAAGGTGCCCACATGGATGATTTATGGAACTCTCGTTTGCTATGTTATACTATGTAAAGTAACCTCAGTCTGGCCACAGGTACAAGTGAATACAAGTAAATGTTTCATGTTCTCTATGGGAACTCTTTTCCAGGTCATAAACGTTTAATGTTGTCTAGTTCCAAGCTCGGCTCCTTTATCTAGATGACCTTGGCCTCAGAGCAAGTCAGATAAACACATCTTACACAAACAGCGGCAACATCAGTGCTTCTAAGACATATAGTTAAAAGCATGGCTGCACAGAACTAAATATCTCATATGTTTTATGTGATTCTGCACAGAGAAGTGTAGGAGCTAAAAGATATGAGCAAGATTTGAATAGGCTACATGAAGTTATTCAGTAACTTCAAAGATTTTGAAACCGGGGGGGGGGGGGTATTTCCCATTGAGGCACAACCCAAACTGGATTCATGGCGTTGTGGGGTTGTTGGGTCATAGGCACCACTTCACCAGTGTAATTTACCATCAAATATACAACAGAGCTTCAAGCCAAACATAATATTTAAACCTGTTGCACCACTTGGTCATCTGCCTTTTTGTTATAGGCTACCTAGTTAAAACTCTTCTCCATATTAACAAAGATTTAAGTTATGAACCTATGGCACCTGTAAGAAGAATAATTATTTGAAATATTCCATAAGCTATTTAACATGGGATTCCATTGAAATGACAAAACTCTACAATTTAACTCACAATCTTATCTACGAGAGTTTAACGATCTACATATTTAACCACAATGGCACATGGTCCGCTCAGAACTTTATATCTCAGGTATCTTTAGTATCTTTTTTATGCCTGGCAGTCAAAGTGTTCTTGTGTTTACTAGCTGGTTGGATGTTTATATCAAGATACTTTGGGTCAACTGTGTATTGTATCTAAAAAAGTGCTGAAAATGCATGCTGCTAATGTTGGTGTTCACCCTTGGAATCTGCCCCTCCAGATGGAAATAAATGTAACTCACGTGTTATTTTAAAGCTATACATCATAGCCTAACTTTAGACTTCATGATTTTCATTAGAATTTTATATGTGATAGATAAATAAATATGCGGTTATATTTCTTATATTATTATAACCCCTTCTCTAGCAGCACTGCCTTTTTTTGAACATAAAATGGTTACTGGTCTTGAACCCCTTTGATTAGCGGCATAATTCTGATCTCTGAAGATTATGTTTGTCCAATTACTTTTGGGCCCCTAAAATGGGGGGGGGGTGGATGGATGTAAAAACCCTCAAATTAAAGCTGAAAGTCTGCACTTTAACCTCATAGTCACTGTTCCATTTCAAATCCAATGTGCTGGAGTACAGAGCCAAAACAACAAAAAATGTGTCACTGTCCAAATACTTACGGACTGCACTGTATTATTCTGCTGGGGGGGGGTACAATTCTATATAAATATGTTTAAGAAAACACAAGTCTTTACAGTTTTAATTGCTTTTTGTTTTAGAGAGGGTCAAATTGAGTCAATGTATTGTTTTACCTCCTTTATAAAAAAATATATAAAACATGGTTTTTTGTTTGAAAATGTGCATTTATGAATATGAAATTTGGCCATTAAAATGATAAGATTTATTATATATGCATTAGTGCACATACCATGGTGCTCAAAAGTATTCATACCCTTTCACTTTTTGCATACTTCATTGTGTTGTAGATTTAATTTGAAATGGATACAATTGCCATTTTTGCCCATCAATCAACACTCAATAACCCATAATGACAAAGTGAAAACATGTTTTTAGAAATGTTTGCAAATGTATTAAAAATCTAAAACTGAAATCTCTCATGTGCATAAGTATTCATACCCTTTGCTTTAATGTATTTTTTAAGTATCATATTTCATATTTGGTAGCATATCCTTTGCATGCTGTTACTTCCTGAAGTCTGTGACCCATCATCATCAAAAGACTCTCGATATCTTATTTTCAGGTACTGTTACAAGCGATACTATAACCTTTCTGCCTTTTCTCTATGTGATGGATTTAGTAGCGGATAATCAAACGTGGAGGTAGGGGGATCAGAACAAGTCACTCACGCAAGTGAGGACCAATGAGGGAGTACGTACTATAAATACAAAGAAAGAAAAGACAGGAAAATAATTCCTTGTAGCTAAACAGCCAAAAGAAAATCAACCCACGAAAGTAGGGCGAACTTCAATATACGAGTGAGAAAACAACCTAAATCTTCCGAGCTCAATACTGGAGCCAAACCGGGAAACTTAGAAAATAAAAACACCTTCGGCACGTAAGCTAAGGCGGCCAGAAGAATGTAAAACCAAAACTAAACCACAAAAGATTAACTGCCTCAGTGAGAACAGCAAAGTAAAAAGTAAATAGCGCAGAAACGCTAACAGGAGGACACAAATCCTATACCTGAGAATAACGCTAATAAGCAAGTCCCTCGTGAACATATAACAAAGTTTAATATCACGAGGTCGCTTGTACCTGGCTATACCTGGCTCAATGTAATATAGAATGACAAAGAAGCACCAAGGAAGCGGAAGTGAGGAACTTAAATACCCCGCAGGTAGAAGCACAGGTGAAAAGAATAACGAGTAAGAGGAAGCAAAACCCCGGAACGGAACATGGTAAAAATCCGATATATTCTCAATCGGGAAACCAGAACGAGAACCGCAACAGAAAAGAAAACAATAACCCACGAACCATGACACTCTATGGGAATTGGGGGGTGAGACTAGATTCAGCTGTAAATTACACTGGGACAGTATGGAATACATGGCTGGCTAAATGGCTGTAAGTTATTAAGGGTCTGAGCTATCGAACGAGCCCCAAACCATCACTCTGTTGCCAGATGGAGTAGATGTGGATAGATCACTGCAAGGGTTATTTCTCCTTATTTCTTCGCCATTTATCAACTAAACAATCTAAAACAATAAAGTCCCCTCCTACCATTAGTGGCATTTGGATATTTATTTAACCAGTCCATAAAACTATTTTAGAATAGAATAAGATCCTCATTTTATAATGTACTATTGCACCCATAAACATTGGCAGTAATAATAATATAATCATTGTACTTAATTACTTGACAGATAAAGTGTCCAGTAGGATCACATTCTGAATGTAGAATAGCATCATTAAATATGTTCTTCAAAGTAGCCACCCCAGCTCAACATTCAGAGCCGTGAGAGAGCCATAAAGAATTACCCCATTGAGATCTTCTATAATTAGCATTGTCACTGGTAGAATAAAATTGTTGCAAATAACAAAAATCAGCCCTAAATTGTTTTGCAAAAAGAAATAAAGCTTTTCGTTTAACATTGTTATGTAACCCCCTATCGTTAAGAGAAACAAATGATAAAGATAACATATTAATATGAACAATAGTGCACTACCGAGTAAGTATCTTGTAACAGTTACATATAATTAGAACCGAGATCAGCACCAATTTAGAATTAACGCTAAGCTAATTTGATTAAAATTAAAGCCTTGTACTAGACAAATTAGATGTTATTCTTTTCAAATTATATAGCATAATATAAAGCATATTAAGAGAAGAAAAAAAATATTGTGCCTACGCATACATTTCTCTGTATAAGCCAGGCTTTTACATAAATAAGAATCCAATAACAATAAAAAGTTGTATATTAAAGAAGGAAATCTTTCAAATAGGATGTCGCATGACTCATACCCCTTTACCTTGAAGTACAAGAGGGAAAACCCCTGAGGAACACAGAGAAGATGCAGTTTTTCTCCTGTAGCAATACAAACTCCTAGCCCATTGATAAAGTTGGGAAATTTGCAAATGAATAGCATAGCCTATGCATTGTATTAATAGTCTGCTGAAATTAGTCTGAAGTCAATCTCACTTGGTTACAGAAAATGATTGGATTGTGCTCTTATACATTCAGAGATTAAGTAGACATAAACAGGTACGGTGCCCTCCATAATGTTTGGGACAAAGACATATTTTTTATTTATTTGGGTCTGTACAATTGACATGTGGTTAAAATATAGATTCTCATAATTTATTAACCCTATTAACTTTGGCAATTTCCACCTGGTGGACCATACTGGTAGACTTTATGTCATAACACATACAGGTCAGACTGGCAATACCTGGAGGTTGCTCATTTTACTGAAATATAAAAATTTCCCTTTGACAGTTATTGTTCAACTTCTCAGAGACTCCCCAAGCAGCAGGAACGGAAATGGAGAGGCAGAATTAAAAATATGGTGATAAGTTGGCAGGAGAGCCACATCATAAGTACAGGCAAGATCAAATTGGAAGCGAAGTGGGACAGGCTTTGTGTATACTTATATCAGAGCTGCAGGTGCTAGCAGGCCATAGATTTCTGGCAGCAGAGAGGTATCTGCGGTTTAGACAATAGCTACATCTCTGGATTGAAACATGGTGAAATTCCTCACAAGATGTCCTGAGGTAACAGCTGTCAGCATCAATGATTGAGAACTGAGCCTGAAACATAGATAAGCTTAATATCCACACAAAAATGAATAGAAAAATAATAGACATCAAAGGTGGAGACTGAAAGTTCCCAAGCAAATTGTATTCAGGCATCACAACAACGTTGTTCTTTTTTTTCTTCTTCAGTTAAACAAGTCTTTTAAGGGGCCGGCAGGTGTTACAACAGGTTCCCAATAAATGCCCTGCCAAATGTTGATGCAACACATCAAAGTGTATAGATACCAGATACGCAGGATTCTGTATCCTGATGATTAACATCGCCATAGGGAAAAGTATGTCCCATAGTCAGGCAGATTAACTTTTATTAAGCATGGCTATTTGATAGCTTGTATTAGATAACCAGCTAAAGTTAGATTGAGAAAGGATTCCCAAACTAACAAAAAGTATGATTTGTTGGTATCTTAAATACACTTGCAGTACAATTTCATTATGTCACCAGTGCATTTGAAACAACCTTTAAAAGTATTACAGTGTGTTTGAGACTATACTTGAAGTACACTTTTTAAAAGTTTACTTTTAGCACTTATGTACTTTGTGCTAAATTGGCAGTGCTTATACTAAGTGCACTAAAGTTGTTCAAAGGTAGAACTTATGTTGTACTTCAAGATGTATGTTAAAATGGGACTACTTTTAGTGTACTTAAGTACACTAATAAATAGTATGATTTGCAGGTATTTGAAATAAACTTAGTACAACTTTATTATGTTACCAGTGCATTGGAAACAAACTTTAAATGTACTATGGTTAAGTTGATAGTAATCTATAAGTGTATTTACCGTGTAGTTTTATGACAATTCATGCAACGCACAGATATGTCATAATATAAACTGTTCTATATAAGTGCATATGGGCTCTACACTGCCTGGCCAAAAAAACAGTCACCGTTGCACCCGTCATGCATAGTGCTCACTGTACAAGCCTCTGGAGGCAGTGTTATGATCTGGGGTTGTTTCAATTGGTCAGGTCTAGGCTCAGCAACATTATGCAGCAATAAAATTAAGTCAGCGGAGTACCTGAATGTACTGAATGACCAGGTTATCCCATCAATGGGCATATTCCAGGATGACAATGCCAAGATTCATCGGGCTCAAATTGTGAAAGAGTGGTTCAGGGTCCTCTGAGATCAGTAACACTTCGCTTCAATGTTGTTGGCGATAACTCGCATGTCGTGTATGTAGCCCTCCATGGCATATTGCAGACCTTGCTGTCTGCATCGAGCAGAGATTTGCCCTAACGTTAACGTTACCCCATTTGACCAAAACTGGTCAAGAATAGCAGACGGAACTGTCATTGCTAAATAATATAAATAAATTAATAAACAAATAATTAAATGAACTAACGTTAATCAACCTAACCTACTGTAGCCTATACAATATAGCTACTATAGTAACAGCTACGGCTACTAACGTGTACAGCAAGTTTTCGCAGTGACAGTCAGTGAAGCCTACAGTGAAGTCTTTCCATTAAACTTGATGTTATATCAGTTGGTATCAGGAACTATCGGAAAATCAGACGTTTAATAGTGTTATGAATGTTAGGGCTCGCTCGAGCTCGAGCTAGTGAGGATGCAACGAGGAAGGACACTTTTCAGAGCCAGACACTTGTTACAAGGTCGTTTCTACGTAGTTCTCATATATTGAACAAAAAAAGCACCCAGGGTGGCATAAACGAGGGTCTCCTGATTAGTCTTGGCCATTTTGTTTTTTAGTTGATCAATAAGTATAAAAGCTAGAGGAGTTTGAGTTTCAGCTTGAATGATTGAATGGTTCCCAATGGGATGGAACGTTCAAAACCTAAAGCTTGTCTGAGTATGCAACAGTAACTAAGGGGGGCTTAGCAAAGGGTCAATTGCACAAACATGGGTGCTAGTTTTGGCTTCCTGCAACATTCAGAGAGAAGCCTTCGTTGTTACATTTGCAGCATAGAAGGTTCCGGATCTCACTGACCTCGGGCCAGGGAATTTGTCTTTCAACGCATCTGTGAAAACAAAAATGAAGTGTGAGACTTAAAACGTTTCGAAACAGTAAGGCCATTCATAATGATGAGATCAATATGGCATATCTGTACCTATTATGGCGCCTACCATCTCTGGGTCTTTGACCTCACTGTTCTTTCCCTTTCCAGCAAGGGTTGAACGTGATGTGGTGTCTTTTCCAAACACAAGGGAGCAAGGTCCTCAGTAACAGAGTGACTCTTGCTACCAATCCTGTTGAACAGGCTCCTTGAGTTAGCCAGAAACAAAGAACTCTGATTACAACAAGGTAAATAACACCTCTCAAATCAGGGTATGTCTCTCACAATATCCAAATAATGCTCAATAAATGAAGATATAAAGGTTAAAAAGTAATGTACTTACAGATATTGCGTTATTAAAAGTATATAGACAAGGATGGTTATGGATATTGTTGAAATCCCTCTGTGCACCATGAGAAAAAAATTTTTTTTTTAAAAAGACTTCCTTAAAAAAAAAAAAAACTGCCTTCCTGAATAACTTCCTTCTTATTCTTCTTCTTCTTCTTCTTCTTCTTCTTTAGGTTTCATGGCAGATTACAAACCAACTTTAAGGTGCATACCGCCACTGACTGTACCGGAGTGTAAACCTTACATATTAAAACCGTTCACAAAATTTTATTAGCAAGCCCAGAATTTTTAATAAAATAAAAAACTGCTCTTCTAAAATTCATTGTGTCACACAGTGTTTGGGAAAAATGTTATAAATCAAGCTTCATATTAGTATAACTTACCAGGTTTTAAATGAAATGTACTTTTTATTACTATACTTCAATACAATTTTAGTTAAGTGACATTAAAGTAGACTTTCATAATGTGTGCCAACTATCCGGGGATGAAAATAAAGAACACTTTTTAAAAGTATACTAAAATACCACTATAAATACTTCAGATTTAGTATACTTATTTGAAGTACACTAAAGTACAACTTCCAATATACTTAGAATTAAGTGTGATTTTTATAAGTACACTGCAACACACTTTTACTTAAAGTAGACTTTCAGGATACTAATAACATGCTTTCCAGAGATGTGAATAAAGCACAATTTCTATAAATATAATAAATGTAGACCACTACAAGTATGTACTTTCAAAACGTATGATGAAGTATATTTTCAATGAGTGTGCTATTATAGCTTACCAGAATTTAAATAAAGTGCATTTTTTATCAGTGGGCCTATATTAAAAGACACAAAATAACAACTCCAAGTCTTTCTGATTTAGTACTTTTTTGCAGTGCAACTTGAAATATACTTAGAATAAAGTTAACTTTTTGTAAATGAACTGAAAAACACTTCTAATTAATTTAAAGTACACTTTTATAAATCTCACGAATAGTGTGTTACCTAAGACTAGAAAATAGTACACTTTTTATAAGTACAACAAATGACCACTATAACTATTTCAGATTTAGTATACTTTTTTGAAGTACACTACAGTACAACTTGAAATTTACTTGCAATAAAGTGCACTTTTTAAAAGTGTACTGATATATACTTCTAATGAAGTGACCAAGTACACTTTAATAAAGCTTACTAATAGTGTGCTATGTAGAACTAGAAAAAAAATACTTAAATACAACTCAGTATTTCAGATGTAGTATACTTTTTTGGAGGTACACTAGAGTACAACTTAAAATATACTTACAATAAAGTGCACTTTTTGTACGTTTACTGAAATACACTTTTAATGAAGTGAAATAAAAGTACGCTTAAACAGTGTGCTATTTATGACTTGAAAATACTACACTAAAATACAGCTTATAATAAACTTAAAATAAAGTATACGTTGCAGAATTAGTACATTTAATTGTATTACATTAAAGTTCCACTTAATGACAACTATTTTGAAATGCACTTTTTAAAAGTACACCTTGAACATACTTAAAATTAAGTACAAAAAGGAAAAGTATACTTGTAATAACTTGTATACTTAAATTATATGTTAATTTATAGTACCCTAAATTATACTACTTTTTCACATGGGTTTCTTTGTTGTGCTGTGTACTTTCCCTTGCCGTCTTCACAGCCTAGCTTGCATGTACATTTGTGTAAGTTCAAACCCCTTTTTTATGTAAAAAATAAATGTAAACTTGTCTTTCTGTGGTAATATTAACATACATGTTTAGAGGGTGTTACATTGGCCCAATGAACAAATCTCAACCATGTAAAGGGTTTGTTTAAAGCCTCCAAAAACAGAGTGTCTTGAATGGGCTCAGAAAAGAATGAGATGAATATCATAGAACATGCTCGTTGGACTAAATTTCTTATGCTAGAGAGAAGACTATTTGTAAGACTACTGGCTAGCTGCCGCATGTCCTATTCTGGCGATAGATTACGGTAGCTTATTTAAGACATAATTAATAAAAACACATTAATAATAATAATTGGCAAGCATTGAAAAAGTGAATGTCTTCCCATTGTATAATTTCACCAGGATACTTCCAGGTCCGTCACTCGAACAGGACAAATAACCAATGACTGCTCAACTATGAGCGGAAAGTTGAGCAATGTCCAATCAGATAACACTTTTGTTGTGCTCGTTTCTGAAAAGACAAGCTATCTTTTTGAACCCATCAGCGGTCAGTAGCTAGCATTCGTGCTACGTAATGCGAGTGTAGAACTCGCTAATAATGTTTATTTACAGGCTAATTTAACAAATACATTGAAAATGATCAGTTCAGTGCTAGGTGCTAGTAGCTAGCGAGACGTACAGTCAAGCAACGAACCTGAAGTGGGAAAAATTATATGCTGATTTTAAATGGGTCTAATAATATACTGGATGCAGAAACAGTGAACACACGCACCAGTGCAACTTACCAAAGTGCAACTTACCGATTGGATGGAATAACCTAGCCCTAGTTCTTGATAATAATCAAATGGGCTGGTCAAAACCACAAATGCCAGAGCTGAATTGTGGTCCCAGTCTGGCCCTGGCTCCACCCAACGGAGGACGTGAGGAAGAGATGCAAGGACGTAGAAATCGAGGCAACATGCATTACGCAAATGGAAAGTCCTTGCTCAGTCAAGCGTAATTTTAAGTGATGTCAATTACTAACGACGTTGCACAGCTGTATCATCTGTCAGTGGGCATTTAACAAATTGTTCTTGTCTCAGATCTTGTTTTTGCACTGGAAATGGTAGCCTAGCCTACTGTTTTACTGGACGCTGTATTTCAGGTATGAAATATATAGCACACGGTAAATTATCAAAAATAGTAGGCTATAATAGCCTAAAACATTAATTGCATCGGTAAAAGACAGCCAATTGACATCAATAGATGTAGGCTAAATTACATTATTCTTTCTCAATCATACAGTTTTAATGCCACGGCTTCCACTTCTGCTCATTATTAGTGCAGGACAAATTATATGTCTGTTTGGAAAGTACTTTCCACCGTTGTCGATGGCGCTGGAAATGAACTTTCCTTTGTTAGCTGCCTGTGACAAATGTTAAAAAGTGCTAACATACAATGACCATAAGTCAGGCACATCGGAAATCAGACGTCATGTATGCACTGTTATGAAGGGTCAAGCTAAACTGTGTTTCAAACGACCAAACCTCTTGCCCACTACTTAAAAAAACAAAAAAACAATTGAAGAATGTGTGGATCTGGCCTGCGCTGACATTCGGCCTTGCGACATTGTCTCTGGCAAGGGCTTCATTGGACTGACCCAGCATCTTGTTAATGCAGCTGCAAAACACAATAAATTCGATGTCAGTGATGTGTTGCCTCACCCCACCACAATATCGAGGCATGTTGAGGATAGGGCTACAAAGAGAGGTTGTAAAGGACCTATCCTAGATCTGACATTAGTAAATGACATGCACGAGAAACGTAAGGTAAACATGAACACATAGTTAGAGAGTTAGTATTACCCAATCCTGATCTAATGTTAGTAGATTAGTAAAATGACACGGGAGAATGAAACAATTAGGGAAGCGTGAGCGACAGCAAGAGAAAGAAACAGCATGAACGCAAGGCTGCGGAAAAACATGGAAATGTGTATGCTAACAATGAACTGCATCGTAACATAAACAGAAAACAAGCATGACATGAACAGAAAATAAACTGTGACAAACACTAAACATGAAACGTGGCATAAACATGACAGAAACGTAACAGTACCCCCCCCTAACGACGACTCCTGACGGTCTACACAGTTTATCAGGGTGGTCGCGATGAAAGTCACTTATCAGGGCAGGGTCCAGAATCAGACTTGGAGCGACCCAGGAACGCTGCTCCGGGCCATAACCCTCCCAGTCCACCAGATACTGAAACCCCTGGCCTCGCTTGCGAATGTCCAGTAGCTTCTTAACCGTGAAGGCCGGGTGGTTATCTATCATATGATATGCTGTGAATCTTGTAGGGACCGATGAAGCGGGGCTGGAGTTTGCGGGAAGTGGATTGGAGGGGAATGTCCTTTGAAGAGAGCCAAACTGAGTCGCCAGGCTTGTACTCAGGGGCTGGAGTGCGGTGATGATCAGCGACTTGACGATTCCGTTCGGCCGTGCTCAATAGCTCACTTGAGGAGCACATAGTTCCAGCACAGTCATCGATTATCTCCCCTGTGCCAAAGAAGGCCAACCCAACAACTTTAGACCTGTCGCATTAACACCTGTCATAATGAAGTGTTTTGAACGCCTGGTGCTCTCCTGACACTGCTTCACCTGGTCTAGGGCTGTCACGATCCTGCAATTTTAGTTGACGATTAATTGTCATACAAATATTTGCGATTAACGATTTAATTGTTTTACTGATCATTTTATGCCACTATTATAGTATAAGCTTAATCATAGTTTAATAATACACATACACCTTATGGAGAAGAGCCATTTATTGGCATTGAACATTGGAACATATACATAACAATTACATTTCTGTTTGCTTTTTAGGCTTTGTAAACAAAAATTGCACAGGACAGATATGACATAAATAACAACTTAAATATACAAAGCCTATTACTGAAATATACAAAGAAATTACCATGTACCAATAATCTAAATAAACTATGTACTAAGGCCAAAACAGGCTATATCCTTGTCATCCACAACCACAGCCAATCATGCTCCTCACTGGCTCGGTAGATTCCGGGCAAAGAACACTAACATGTTGACCTTATCTGGCTTAAGGCAACATCTCACTGGGGTCACAATGTTGCCAGCCGTACTGAACATTCTCTCAGAGGCAGTACTTGTTGCACAAATGCACCTGTACTTTCTTGCTAACTTGACCATCAAAGGGAACCTTGCTTAGTTTTCACGCCACCACAGCGAATTGGTTGGGGTGGTGGATCCATAGATGGTTTTAAAAATTTGTGGTATTAGCACCTTTGACCTTTATTTATCCAGGTAAGGCATTGAGAACAACTTCTCTTTTACAATACCAAGATGGTGGACCACCACCTTTTTGCTGCAAATCTGACAAATCGTTGAGACTAGATTAAGCTGTAAATTATGCTGGTACAGTATGGAACACATGACTGACGAAATGTATTTAAGTCATGAAGGGTCTAAGGCAGGGGTGTCAAACTCATTTTCACCCCGGGCCACATCAGCATTATGGTTGCCCTCAAAGGGCCGGTTGTACTTAACTTAATTTCGGACCACTTTTTATTATCAAGGATTTTCGCGGACCTCGATTGTAATTGTTGACGGGGGGGGGGGGGGTGCAATCACCTTTTCTTTTTTTTTATACAAACTTTATTTAACGGTTTATTTAACGTATGTACCGCGGGTGTGCGTCCGCGTCTGCGTTTGTCTGTTATATCGTAAAAGTAAATCCCCGTTAACCAGCCACGTAGATACACGCGTCAGAAGTTCTCGCGGGCCACATAAAATGACGTGGCGGGCCGGATTCGGCCTTGAGTTTCAGGTATCAAACAAGCCCCAAACCATCACTCTGTTGCCAGATATGGAGTAGATGTGGATGGATCACTTTAAGGGTTGTTTTTCCTGACTTTTTTCCCCATAGAGTTCTATAGAAAAATCCACATCTACTCCATATCTGGCTGCAGAGTGACGGTTTGGGGCTCGTTTGATACCTTAGACCCTTGATGACGTACAGCCATTTCGCCAGTCATGTGTTCCATACTGTACCAGCATAATTTACAGCTGAATCTAGTCTCACCGTTCAATTCTAATAAAGATCAGTTCAAATACAGAGAGGTTATAGTATCGCTTGTAACAGTACCTGAAAATAAGATATCGAGAGTCTTTTGATGTTGATTGGTTACAGACTTCAGGAAGTAACAGCATGTAATGGATATGCGACCAAATATTAAATATGATACTTTAAAAATATGTTATACAAAGGGTATGAATACTTATGTAAATGAGAAATTTCAGTTTTCGATTTTTAATACAAAAATTTCTAAAAACATGTTTTCACTTTGTCATTATGGGCTATTTTGTGTAGAATTTTGCCACAAAAAATTAACTCAATCTATTGTAGAATATGTCTGTAATGTAATAAAATGTGGAGAAGGTGAAAGGGGCGGGCAGACTTTCCGGCTTGACCATATACCATACATACACATACAAACATTTCAAGAACAATTACAAATGCTCTTTTTTCCCCCATATTTCAACCACTAGCTCTTTAAAAATCTTATAAGACACCAGAGAAGATAGTTTATTTGTATCTTGAAATTAATTTAATATAAGGGGCGCTGAAACACTAAAAGCAGCTTTGGCTCATTCAGTCTTATATCTGGGTGTTTTTAGGGTGATACAATCCTTAGATCTAGTGGCATAGTTTGAGATGTTAATTGATAAAAGACTGGATACATACAGAGGGACTTTAGCAAGTAAAGCTTTGTAAATAAATAATATATAATGCAGCTTCCTCCGTAGATCTAGAGAGAACCAACTAACTGTATGATACAGGGTACAATGATGAGTCCGGAAGCCAACGACTGTGATAAATCGCAGAGCACTAAGGTAAATGGCATTCAATGGCTTAAAAACAGAGGCTGAGACATGCATATAAAGTGTATCACCATAGTCAATAGCTGACAATATTGTCGCCTGCACAATCCTTTTTCTGTTGCCCATAGAGAGACAAGACTTATTCCTATAAAGAAAGCCAATTTTGGGTTTAAGTTTGTTTGCCAAATTTATAACATGTGACCTGAAGGACAAATCATAGTCCAACCAGATACCTAAATATTTGTATTCATGGACACGTTCAATCTCAACATTGTTCAGAGTAGACAATTGTGCATCAGTGGGGTCAATGTTCTGTATAGAAAAGATCATAAACTTAGTTTTACTGGCATTCAGGACAAATTTAAGACTGGCCAGTGCCCTTTGCATAATGTCAAAAGCATCCTGCAAGTATGATAACGCTTGTCTGCTAGTGGGCGCTGAGGAATAAAATACTGTATCGTCAGCATAGAAATGAACATTACAGTTCTCTATTTTTGTGGCAATATTGTTTATATAAAGGGCCCAGAACAGACCCCTGTGGTACTGTCAGGCCAAAATGTGTCCGTGAGCCAAAATTGATCCGGGCCAGAGATCGGAATGCTTGGAATGTCGTTTCTATGCCAACAGACACGCGAGCATTGTGACGCGTGTTCGCACTTGCTTTGACCTCAGAATCGCCGGGTGACAAGTTTGCACTTGCTTTTAGCTCAGAATCGCCGGAGATCGTTGGACGGAGATAAATCACTACATCACTCAAATAACCATCACTATCACTCAGATAACCTTTATAGTTTCCCTTTGTATAGGCTACTAAGCTTTATATTGTTAATTGTTTTCGATTTTAGATTGTGTTGGTGATTAATTTCACCTCAGAATCGCCGGAGATAGACAGATCTATATCAGATAACCTTTATAATTTCCTTTTGTATAGGCTACTGTGCTTTATATTGTTAATTGTTTTCGATTTTAGATTGTGTTAGCTAGTGATTCATTTTGAAGTAGATAGTCTTTTACTGAAACTAACTAGCTAGCAATACTACATAGTAGTTAGCCTAGCCAACTTATAGCTAGTGTTAGCTGGTTAGTTAGCTAGTCAACTTAGCCAACCATTTATTGCTTGCATAGCTCTAACATATAACTTTGATATGGCATCCCTCAGTGACATCTTTTTCTATCTTTCAAGAGAAAAGAAGTACTCAGAGGGTGTCTCTGAGGGGAAGAAACGTTCTATCCGGAGAGGGGCAGAGAAATACATGCTTCAGGGTAAGATTTGTTAAAGAAAGATCGACAGATAGATAAATATATATATATATATATATATATATATATGGGCCATTCTACCGAATTGGATCAAAGTCAGGTTGGAAATATTTTGAAATTTTGTATGTTTTTTCCCCAAAACTTTGTCCATATATATTTTGTACCATATCTAAATTACACATATCTAGTAAAATAACCATACATTTTTATATCATATTTTCAGACTGTATTGGAATGTTCTTCCTCTCCCAAAAATTGTCACTACCGAAACATAGTAAATACACTTAAATATATTAACCTGTTCAGATTGTTTTACCTTCCCTTCTGTAAATAGTATTTAAACAAATATTTCTTGAAGGTTTTCACAATTAAATCAATAAAGATGAATTTTTAATCAAATTTAAAAGTTCAATTTATACAATTCATCAAAATCTTAATGCAATCTTTCTTTGTAAAATTCATAATACTGATCATATTGATTCCAGAGTTGATGATTGTTGAAATTGAACATACAATAAACCAATCGGTATCATATCATTTTAGTTGATAACTCAATATACTTTATTTTTTACAAAACATCCAGTGTTTCGGTAGTGACTGCACTGTTTCGGTAGTGACCACAGTATTTTGTTTCAGTAGGTTGTATCATATTCCCTCAACCTTATTGCTTAATCTTAACTCATTACATGCCTTATGTTGGAAATATTACAAACACAAATGTTTTGGGGTCAATAGAATCATTTTATTTTTGAAGACATAACAATTGTTCATCCATAACCATTTAAAGTACACAGAAAATAATTACCCAGGTGGGTTCAATAAAAGAGAAGAACATTGACATATAATTGATATTACGCTGTTGCTGTCAGGCTTCTGAACGCTAACCAATGTATCCCTGAAAGGTTTGTAACAAATAGATTCAACATCTAAAAGAAAAATACACAAGAAAGTGATATGCAGTAGAATCTGAATGAATGAATCGGATGAGCCTGAACTGCTGTGCTCTGAGCCAGAGGGGGACACATTTCAGGTACGCTTACAAATTCTTGCTTGGGAATTTTTTTTTATCCTTCAACGATTCAAATCCCATTGAACAATTGACATGCCCTGTAACTAACATAAGTCTATGTGATCGGTGACATGTGCTGGACTCCAGGACTCCGAGGAAGCCGCGTCCCATCCGCCCGAGCCAGTTAGTTCAGATGACCCTGAACCACTGTGCTCTGTGCTGGAGGGGGACACACTTCAGGTACGCTTCAGATTCTTGTTGCCACTACTCAACATTAATAAATAATGTTTCAATCCTGTACATAAGCACATAAGCAGTTTGTGTGTTTGTACAGATGTTCAAATGCATCCTATTAATCAATTATATCTTCTCTTCTAGGATGATGTTGTCATCACAGGTGTCCAGCGGGGGCAGGCCTACCCCGCTTCACTGAGCAGGGTGGAGGACCTTAGGACAACAGTCCTTACCCCAAACTGTTGGCTAGATGATCTTGTCATTGATCATTCTCAGGCTCTCTTGCAGGCACAACATCCCCATGTAGGAGGCCTCTACGCCACCACATCCCTCGCCCTCCTGTCCTCCGTGCCTGCACCAACCCAGGGGTTTGTCCAGATTTTAAATGTTTGTGGAAACCACTGGGTTACGGTAAGTAACATCGCCTGCCAGGTAGGTACTGTGAATGTTTATGACTCCTTTGGTCACAGCACGACCGAGGAGTTCATTTCACAGATAACACGCCTTCTCTCTTTCGCAGGGAACCAGGTCCGCTTGCAGTAGCCGGATGTCCAGCAGCAGAGGGGCGGCTCAGATTGTGGGCTGTTTGCTATTGTAAACAGTCTTACTCTCTGCAGAGGTGAGGATCCATCCATGGTGCATTACCATCAGGCAGCTATGCGACGTCACCTCTTTTTCTGCTTTCAGGTTAGGCGTCTGACACCATTCCACAGCTCCCCACGGTGTCCCACGGCCAGGCCTGCATACACTATGGAGGTCAGCGTCCGGGAGGGAGAAGAGCCTCTGCTATCTTGCAGCCCCCTCTGGCGCCCCTGGAGACGGTAGGTAGTTCAGTGTCTCAGCCCGGTCTTGAACCAGCGACCCTTCAGTTACTGGTCAGGCGCACTAAGTCACTGCACCACCCACCGCTGATTTGGTAAGTATTGATTTATTCTTTAAGTTGTATATGTATACATATTTTTTGTACCCAAATTTACTTACTCTACTTTTTAATTGACTGTACCTGGCTAATGTCCAAGTTTCTAACTGACCCTTAGCACCTTCCTACTGTACTTGGCCCCTTCCTACTTGGCCCCTGTTCTCAAGTTCAATGAAAACCCAAGGTTCCATTGGGTACTGTTTTATTGTACAAGGAAGGTTCTAGGGGACGAGATGAAACTGGGGCAATAAAATTTTACAACTGTATTGTATATTGTACATATTTTGTACAAATTGACTTGACAAAATGTATTGTAAAGTAAGTATTAAACCAAGCCATGGTACACATTTTTTTAATTGACTGTACCTGGCTAATGTCCAAGTTTCTAACTGACCCTTAGCACCTTCCTACTGTACTTGGCCCCTTCCTACTTGGCCCCTGTTCTCAAGTTTTATTGTACAAAGAAGATTCTATGGGACGAGATGAAACTGGGGCAATCCAAATTTATTAACCCTCTCTAGGCCTGTACCTTGCCGTGGTGAGGGGGCTTTTCACTAAAGCAGGCCATAGTTTTGCCCACTGACAGCTTTCTCTCATAGTGTCTACTTCTTTCCCCACCCGCTCTCTGTCTTTTCCTTTCTCTGTCCCGTTTTCCAGGCTGCAGCAGGTAGTTGGTGTGGCCCTAAAGAAGACTGAAAAGGCGAATGTTAATGATGCTGCATGGATGTCATTAGATGTACTCACCCACCTACCATAGACTACAAATCACCCACCTACCATAGACTACAAATTTAAGAAAATGATCCTGTACTATTGCTGTGTGAACACAAATAAATTGTGAACCAAGAAAAATAATATGGTTGTCTTTGTTGTTTTCAAAGCAGAGGTTTAGAGGCTTGTAAGACCATAGCCATCATTACTCCTATGGCAAACTTAGAAGTTTTAATAATGAATGTAAATGGTGCTTAGTGAGTTGTGATTACTAGCTATATCTGACAGCATCCACAGCTTGATATCCACAACCATGGACTTGGATACACACTACCCTAAACTACAGGAATAGAGCATGACAGGTACTGTGAGACAGCATAACAGATTAAGAAACATGGAGGGTGGCTGTGACATGAAGATGGGACAGGTAGCAGGTAGGTTACAAAGCAATGAGTATTAGACATTGTATTATACATTGTATACAACAACAAATAGCACTGCAAGGTTTAAAATGATTGTGTGTATGAAAGAAATCTAATCATCCAATTGTGGAATGGACTAGCTTGCTACTGTATGTATACAACAACAAATAACACTGCAAGGTTTAAAATGATTGTGTATGAAATAAATTAATCATCCAATTGTTGAATGGACTAGCTAGCTACTGTATGTATACAACAACAAATAACACTGCAAGGTTTAAAATGACTGTGTGTATGAAAGAAATTAATCATCCAATTGTGGAATGGACTAGCTTGCTACGTATGTATACAACAACAAATAACACTGCAAGGTTTAAAATGATTGTGTGTATGAAATAAATCTAATCATCCAATTGTGGGATGGAGTAAACGTTGCTACCCTCACTAGTCGGTTAAACGTATAATCTTATTAATGTACACATTTAAATTACATATTGACATAATTTGCACTGAAATGTCATGTTTTCCTGGTCAAATGTTGCTTTATAAAAAAACGAGCATCCGTTACTAATGTTAACAACGCCGGATTTTTAAAAAAAAAAAAACGAAGGAAAAAAACTAAACGCATTTATAGCCTGTTCGTCCTGCAAGTTAAACCAGCGAGGTGGAAAGAGTAAGTAGGCCTATCGCGTTGTTGAATAGCCCAATAAAACTAATCTACTGTCACGTCGATCAGTCGGCCTAATTGTTATTTTTTGGGCCTATTATTGGTAGCTTTTCTGATGACCGATTATTATTTTTTTACTGTATTTGCTATGCGATCGCGTTCACCCAATGAAAATGCCTTGTCATGTTTTGTAGGATAAAAGCAAGCGCGAGTTTGTCACCCGGCGATTCTGAGGTCAAAGCAAGTTGCGAACACGTCACAATGCTACGCGTCACAATGCTCGCGTGTCTGTTGGCATAGCAACGACATTCCAAGCATTCCGATCTCTGGCCCGGATCAATTTTGGCTCACGGACACATTTTGGCCTGACAGTACCCCTTTATTGACCACCAGGCAGGGTGACCTCACCTCATGTGTTACCACAGCCTGAGTCCTATTAGTCAGGTAATCACGGAACCAATTGCAGGCATTATCATCTAGACCAATGGAGAATAATCTGTCTAATAATATTGTGTGGTCAACCGTATCAAAGGCCTTTGATATGTCAATGAATAGGGCTGCACATTTTTGACCTTCATCAATTGTATTTATAATGTCATTTATAACTAGGGTGGCTGCTGAGATGGTACTATGGCCGGGTCTAAAACCAGATTGAAACGGGTTTAGAATGTTCTTTATGGATAAGTAAGTGTGCAGTTGCTGATTTACCAATGATTCCAGCACTTTAGCTAAACAAGACAGTTTGGAGATTGGTCGATAATTATTTACCTCACTTGTATCCCCCCTTTGAACAGTGGCAGAACATGTGCAGATTTCCATACCTTGGGAATAGTCCCAGTAATAAGTGATAAATTAAAAATATTTGCTACCGGATTCACAATCAGTGGAGCAGCAAGTCGTAAAATACTAGGGTCTAATTGATCCTCCCCCATGGATTTATTTACATTTACAGCAAATAATGCATTTAATATCTCATCTTCTGTAAATTTCCTAAAAGAGAAGAGAGCTCCAGTTTCTGAAAGGCAAGAAAAAGGCCGACTACTATAATCAGTCTGTTCATTTAAAACTGCAGCATAGTTTGAATTCTCAAAAATATTTCCTGCCACTATGAAATGATGATTAAAGACATCGCCAATTTCTTGTTTGTCAAAAATAGGACCATCATCAGAATAGATCTATTGGGGCAAAGATGAGGCAGGACTATGTTTCAATGACTTCACTATTTTCCCAAATTTTGCGGGATTGCCTTCACGATCAGTTAATGAGGTAATATAATAATTAGACTTTGCTTTCCTTATTGAGACAGAACATCTGTTTCTCAACTGTCTAAAATACTGCCAATCTGTTTCTCTGGCTCGTTGTCATGCCTTATCTCTATTACGCAATACATTAGATAAATCATTTGAAAACCAGTGGTTTGATCTGTTTTTGACCCTAAATCTCTTAAGAGGGGCATGCTTATAGAATTTTAATATATATATATTTAATATAGAATTAAAAGTAGTGGAAAAATAGTTAAGTGCTAACTCCGGGTCAGGGGTGTATGCACCACGATTGATGTCACTTAAGTATAGATCATGCAGATTCATTTTAGTAATAAAACGGGATGGAGCTTTACTAGTTTTTTATCCCTAATGCAGGCAACAGGGCAATGATCACTGATGTCAAGCGGGAAGACACCGCTAGAAAAATAGTTATGTGGTCTATTTGTTAGGATGACATCAATCAGTGTAGACTTTGTGGGGTTTTTTTTTATTAGGTTGTGTGGGTTCAGAGATCATCTGTGTGAGATTCAGATCATTGCAAACAACCTTGAGATCATCTGAGGCTCTTGATAACCAATCAAGGTTTAAATCTCCCAAGACTAGTAATTCAGAATGGGCATAAGCAGACAATAAAATAGACAAGTTGGTAATGGCACAGGGGAGAGCATTTGGGGGACGATAAACTCCCATGACCGCAAAGTTAGTGCGCCCCATACAAACATTTAGAACCAGACATTCAAACTGATCTGGGACAGATTTAGAGATTAATACATTCGCAATTAGATGTCATTTAATATAGACAGAAACCCCTCCCCCACGTCATTTTCTATCACATCTAAAAATATTGTAGCCATCCAGAGTCACATCGCTATCTTGTATTTTATCATTCAGCCATGATTCATTAATTATAAAAATATCTGGATCAGTCTGTGATGCCCAAATTTGAATAAAAAATAAGTGGACTCCTCACATTGAAACATAGCAGCCCAAATCCATGTTTGCGTGAGCTAAATGCAGATGGGGTTAGAGCAGCAAGTTGAGCTGAAGTTAACAATGTGAGTATGTCTGTTAGGACGTTAACAGGAGGCTGGAGATTCATTTCCACTAGATTATTCATGGACACCGCCAGGTCTAAAACTTTGCCGCGGCAGACGAACACGTTCACATACAGTAATACGGTGCTTAACAGGGCTTCTAACAGCCAGTAACGTAGAATCAGTGATTGCCCGAGCCAAGGGTAAGTTATTGTGTGCGCCTTTAAAAACAGTCATTCTTGCTACTGGTGTTACAGAATCGTAGCTATAATTAAAAACACCAGGACTCGGACTCACCACACATCAGATGTCCATGGCCATTTGATTCAGCGCCAGTTTAATGTTGTGGGCTAAAAGTTCTGTGCCTCGTCTGTTCAGGTGTCTAGCATCCCGGCAAAATAAGCATCACCTATTCCAGAATGAAGTAAAATTGTCAGCAAACGGAATGTTTAGGGTGCTGCAGTAGGATATCAGCCAGATGTGGAGCTGACAAATTGTGCTAAAATTCATGTCTCCAAAGCAGGGCGATGGAATGTGCCCGGAGATAATGCACTGCGTGCCAGTATTAAAAATAGTCTCAATAAGCTCCTTGAAGTCATCCTTTAATTTTTTGGACTGTTGGAGCTTAATGTCATTTGACCCAACATGCACGACTATCCTGGAAGCTGTGTAGTGCACTCGCCATTTGTTCTATAGATGCGTTTATATCTGCAACCAGAGCTCCGGGAAAACAGAACGTCTCGGCTGCATGAAGGTCAAGATTTCTCACCATAGAGGATCCGACAACGAGGGTTGATTTTAACCCCCTCGCACAGATCCAAATTTGGTGTTTTGTTTAAAGCTTTACAGCTCCAGGTCTGAGCATCAAAGAAACTTAGAAAATGGCTTAAATGAAGGAAGACAGTTGTACTACTTACAATACTAACTTAGCTTAGTTTATTTTCATAATTTATATTGAAACATTTTTTATATTTTCAAAATTAAGTGCAAAGAAATCTTGGCAAAAAATGTTTTTTAGTTTGCAATGGAATACTGAAAGCTACAGATGTGAAACAGGTAAAACTAAAATACATTTCCTGGATCATTGACTTCTTGTCCACAAGTATGCAAAATCTGAGTGTGATATGTAGAACTACTAAACATCTATGATGCAAAATGTAGGCAGTGTACCCGGTTTGTCCCTTAGTGTCTCCAAATCTGGCTAAATTGAGCACTGTTGTGTAAATCATAAAATGGTCATATATTTAACTACAAATCAACTGTTTCGCTCATAAAACACACTTTTGCATAATTTTCAAGTGGTCTTTTAATCAGTGGAGGTGGATAGATATCTATGGGTCCAAAACCAAATGAGTGATATCTATGGGTCATAAACCTAATAAAATATATTTTGTATATTATAAAGCATATACATTTGCCCCCTATGATTAAGATGAAAACATTGATATGAAACTGATAGACACCTAAATATGTATCCGGATCATTCTATCTTGTACCTCAATAAAACATCACTTTAATTCATTTAATTTACATTTTAAACATCACTGTAATTCATAGTCACTCCAAGGAAAATTTTACATGCATCTTAGCACATATCAGCGCACAGTAAATTAGTTTGTATTTTCCATGCCTAAATCATGTAGATACCAGGGAGATACTAATACGCCACAGGATTACAATAAAAGCATATTCTAATGCTAGCTACATAACGTTGTTATAGTTTGTAGGCCTACACAATACGCGTATGTTATTAATGTACAGTTTTCCAGACTCAATCACTGTTATTGCTATACAGCCAAAAACAACACAAAGTTTAACCATAAACTTAGCTAATAGGCATCTTATAAAAAATCTCCATGTTACAGCCTTGACACATTCTCTCTTTTTAAACATAAAAAAAAATAAAGCATTTACCTAAGATTTTATGATGTGGGCATCATAAAAATGGAATGAAGCTACAACCCATTTCTTATCCGTAATAACCAGTTTTCGAAATCAAAAATATTTACTAAACACACCCTCACCCACCTGAGCCATGCGTTGTGCAAAATCAAGTTAGCCAGTCCATTCAGTCTCACCATTCAAATTTGGCAACCTTTTTTGTTCGTCCGTTTTCTCAACTGAGATCCACTTCTGCATTTATAAAGCAATTTGATTCACCTCGTTGAAGCTTGGACTTATCTTTGCTATCTTTCTGACTATACTAGCTGACTGACGTTCAAATTTCACTGAAAAAAATAGCTAACACTATAGTTACATTTCACCGCCAAAACTAATATGGATATATCATTCTGCATCAAGACATGATAAAAAAATAGACACATGCCACAGGCATATTTCCCATCAGTCTTTTCATATCAGAGAAGAAGACAATGCTACTGCCAAAGAAAACTTTTGTGATTTTATGATTTGAATGGTTGATTAAGCTATACCACCTTTTTTTAACCATCTTTAATCAGTAAAAAAGGAAAATTACAGACTATAGGGCTAAGTTTCTCACCTTATCTGACAGTGTGCCTAGGGTGGAGCCCATTCCCATACAGATGGCCCTTCGCTTGTTGCACGCGTAATTTGGAGACGGCACCTTGTTTCGCTTTCCCCTCGCATACACAGCGATGCGATCATTTTGGAAAGGCAATATGTAGCTCAGAAAAAATTAGCAGAGACCATTTGCCTACTTTTTAGCTATATTTTTCCAGAAGGGACAAATAGGAGGAAAAAATGTGAATCTATAAAAAGACTAGATGTCATAGACGCCGATCTTGTGGGGGCTCAGGGGCCTGGCCACCCACAGGCAGATCATATTGCAGGGTTAAGTTATAGTTTGATGCGGGTCACGGGTGGTTTAATCTTGTTCAATGCACACACGAAGCACATGAAATAAACGTGAAACAAGCAGCCAATAAAAAATCGCTATTTGTTGAGGTATGCTACATACTCCTGGCTCTCTAGAGATGAACAAGTTTGTAATCGTTTTTAATTATTTTTAAAATGTTTTTTAACCCGCAGGAATGCAGCCAGGCTATATCTTGGTAAAACCTGCGCTAAATTGACACGTTTATGTCAAAAATACGAGACCACCTGTATCACCCATCACCAGTGTGCTTGTAACGGATTGTTCTGTAGGTCTACTGTTCATAAAAACATTTGAATAGCCAATGCTAAATTACTAAATTAAACAGGCTACAAATAATTGGTGATGGGGGGGCATGGGTGTGGCTGTAGGCTAAGCTACTGTAGCTAGCGGACCACACATCAATTTAAATTTATTCTTTCTAAAATCAAACAAAAATATTCACTGCCTGCCTACTGCGGCCACACCCCCTGCACCCCTACTTCCTTTACCTATGATTCCAACATCAAAAAATCCTGGCAAATGTTATAGCTACATGGTGAATCTAATTTTAAAACAGGACTGAGCCACCTATGAATGCGTAAACTACAGTATGTGAAATGCACTCAAAATGCGAAAATAACAATATCAAACATATGGCACAAGACTGGTGGAGTGGAACAACTAACGTACATATCTCAAATATTACAAGCTGTAATACGTACATATCGAGAAGGAAAATGTATCATGTTCATAAGCATGTTCTCAGATCTCAGTTCTGGTATCTTCTTCTGACCCACTCCCAAAATATATGTAAGATTTTCTCTAGCCATGCTGAGAAGTTGGCCAAATTAGTTTAAAAAAAAGAAGCAGGATAACAACAATTACACACCTTTACTTTTAAAACAGCAATTACACATTTTCTCTAGTTTGCGTTAAGCTATACTAATAAAACTAAAAATGATGTTATGCCTGGCTGTAATTTATTGTTCAAAGCGAAGCATTATGATGTCCTATATTGGATAAAAGAGTTGTCAATCAAACCAGAATGACTGGAATATGTGCGACAGCCTTGAACAACATGTGGAGTTTTATGCGTAGACGTTTCAGATAGTGTAATAGTGTTATAAAGTTGTGTGTATGTCTCTGTGTAAAACCAATGGTAGGATTGTATATTTATTTCATATTTAGTAGCATATATTTATAGTAGAATGTCTTGGTATAATTACACAAGAATTTCACCTGTTTATTTTGTAATTGCTGTTTGAGTGAGCAGGGCTTTTCCCAGATGTTTTGGTACATGTTTGGGCTACTGTTTTAGTTTTTACGTTTTCGCTACCTTCACCTGCTCGTACATATTACTTGCAGGCGTTCTGTGGTTTTAGAATTCTCCGCGATGCACGTTTCCTTGACAACGGATTTGATATTTTGCATTCCTTGGTATCCATATCCAAAAAATAAACAACATGGATCATTTGCCGCTTTCCAAGTGGTGTAAAGGCATCTCCTCCTCCTTCCAAATTGAACCACGATCAGCAGTCATAATATAGAGATAAAATAATATAATAATCATAAAATAAACACAAATGTTCAACTGTTTGTGAAGATGTTTGAAATTCCCACGCAACTTGCGAGTACCACCAATGGAACTGTACGTAATTTATTTATGACGCAAGCAAAATTATTCTGTAGATAGGTTTCGACAACCGATCCTGTACACACTCACGGCTAAAACTAGTTAAGGGTTTTTTAAACGATTCCGATCCTCGCTCCGAGGGGTTTTAAATGAAAACGTTTTTGAAACCCCCAACAGTGTGGATTGGATGGTTTTAAGGAGCTGAAACGGTTTTAGAAACGGGCTTTAGTACCAGTGTGTACGAGGCAAGTTACAGTACGTACAGCCTTATGTTTTATGTCGTGATTCGCTAGCAAGGTCTGTGCTACAGAAATTAATGTTAAGACGTGAATCAGTTTGTTTAATAATGTTAATGGAGAAATCAATAAGTTAGATGAGAAAATCTAGTCAAACATTGTAACAGCATTTCAAATTATTTTTTTGAACAATTGTTTTGTAGACAATATACAAACTAAATGAAAGCATTTGATGCTTTGTAACAGTGTAGATAGCAGTTAGCTAGCAATTTTCCACATGGTTTTCATACCGTTCATAAACCACTCGAACATCTGCTGACATTGTCTCCTATCTCTAGTCACAACGCTGCTATAATATTGTAGGTAACCAGTGTGTCATGCACTCATTGCCAAAAGTACCTTTTTTTAAATCAGAAAAAAATATGACACTGTGCCTTGAAAGGTAAACAAGTTAGTTAACCAATGTACTCAAGTGTGTTTCTCTTAGGCAGAGCTATGCTTGAAATATTTCTATCTATGTAATAGGACATAACACATGCACCATATTGCCACTATCAAACGGTTATGTCTAGATTGTGAATGATGTTTTTAATATCTCATGATTGTTTATATCAGAATGAGAAGTAGTTCACTGTATTCTTCCACAGCAAAAAAACATCTGGATTGTAGGTGACAGCTAAATCCGGCGTGGGGAGGAGAGAGCACGACAGAACATGGGGACCAGCCTGGATCTGGCGCCAGGGTCCATTGGTTTGGCTGGGCAGCCTGACGTGGGAGTGTCTTCTCCCTTTCTTACGGCAATCCCTCAGTGGAAGAACAGCCCCAGATGTCTTGCCCATTCACTGCGGTGGGAACAACGTCGGCAATACCAAGAGCCTGGATCTCGTCACAGGAATGAAGTGGGACCTGCAAGACCTCCACTGGCATTTCCCAGGGACCAAGATCTTCCTGTCTGGGATTACACAGCGTTGTTGGTGGAGTACCGCCAATCCGGGGAGGATTTATGCCAGGAAGTGGGCGAACAATGTCATGGCTACATTTGTCAAGAATTTAGGTGGCATTTTTGTCCCTCATCCTCAAATTTTATTAGAAAATGCTGACCTGTTTCTTAAGGATTGAGTTAATTTCCCTTTAGGGGAAATTATATGTTTTTATGTTTTCCGTTTTTCAGTTAACGTTATTAAAGGCTCCTAAGTTAGCCATGGGTTAATTTACAATGAAACTTGTAGTAACTTCGCTAAATTGAGTCAAATAGCCACATTAAAACGTTATGGAACATTATCTAATTTTGGGCAAAACTGCATGTGGTAGGGGGGCGTGGTTTTAGGCGAGGCCGGCAAGGGAGAGAGTGAACTCAGGTGGTTTATGGAACCGGCACAGCTGTTGGCAATCAGGCAATTGGTGACGATTGATTGTGGTATTGTTTGTATCAATTAACCAATTGCCTTGATTGTTCAACAGTGAGCCTGAGAACCTATAAAAAGGAGCCTTCTGGGAGTTGAGGGTGGGAAATGACTAAGATCTGGAGGTCTTACTGTGTTGTGAAGAAAAGCGGAAAATAAAAACCATGTTCTCCTTACCCAAGCTTGGGCTGGACATAACCATTTAACTGTTAGCTAAGTTAACTAATGCTAGATTGTTAGGTATCTTGTGGGATAGCCGAATGTTTCTACTGTGTCTTTGTGGTTCGTTGTCAAAGTGCATTTTTAGATCAGTAGCAGGTAGTCTACTTGCTTTTCCCACGGCCTCAGAAATTAAGAGAATAGTGGGAGAGAGTGAGAAAGAAAATGTGATTGCTGCGATTTAATTAATTATGTTGAAAAACGTTTGAAAAAAAACGTATTAGACTAGCTAGACTTCCCGGAAAAACCGCATTTCAAACCGTAAGTGCATGCAAGCAGAACTTTCTTTTTCAACAGGTGCACCTGTGTTCACTGCACCAAGCTATCTCCCAGAAAGAGTGTGTGTTTTAAAAAAAACTAATTTATAGTATGAAGTGGAAGGGCGTAGCCAGAGACACCCAGTTGGTGTGACATCACATGTACTGGCAGGTCACATGTACTGTACAACAGCCAATAGTAAATTACAACTGCAATGGCCTACGTTTCACCACTGTGTCACTAGTTATTTATTTATTTATTTATTTGTTCCTTTCATGAAAGTGGACAACATTATTTGTACAAAAATGCACACTACATTTTCAAATCAACACCTCCATGATTGGAAAGGAGCAGCAAGAAGAAAACATTTCTTATATTTGTCTGCCCCCTACTTGAACAATAAAAAAAGAGAAGAAAGATGGTCTGACTTCACATAGTTGATTTTCAATAGCCTACACCAACAACACTTTGATTATAACAACAACAAAAACAAACAAACAAAACAAAAAAATAACCCATACAAATTTACAAACTCAAAACAACTGATCATTAACATCCAATTTTAGATTCGAGTGCATATTGTCAATTTTTTTTGGGATTTGTACATTTTTTTAAATCGATGAATATCTGTACAACCTTTTAAATCCTGTAGTTGGGAATTCCATATTTTTACACCAACAACCGAAATACACATTTGTTTCAAAGTAGTCCGAGCAACTTGGTGCTTAAAATCAAATCTTCTTCTATGATTCTCATCTTCTGAAGTAAACACAAATAGCTTTTGCAGGTTTTCTGGTAAAACTCTGTTTTTGGCTTTGAACATAATTAACAATGTCTGGAGTTCTATTATCTCTGTAAGTTTCAATAACCCTGATTTAATAAATAAACTATTGGTATGTTCTCTAAATTTAACTTTGTGGACAATTCGAATTGCTCTTTTCTGCAATAAGAACAAAGGCATTATATTGCTCATATATGTATTACCCCACACTTCTGCACAATAACTCAAGTAAGGCAGTATCAGTGAACAGTACAACATTCTCATTGTTTTGCAATCTAAAACATACTTGGCTTTGTTCAAAATAAAAATATTCTTTGACAGCTTTTTTTTAAACATATGATACATGTGATTTCCATGTCAAATTTTCATCCATTGTGATTCCCAAAAACCTAAACTCTGATACCTTCTCAATATTAACTCCATCAATGGATAATAAGACTTCTTCTTTACTTCTTTTAACAAAAACCATATACTTAGTTAACAGATTTAACGATAACTTATTTACATCAAACCAAATTTTGAGTTTCACCATTTCACTTTCAATATTTCCAGATAATGTTTTTTAATTATCTCCTGAACAGAAGAAATTTGTGTCATCTGCAAACAAAACGAACCGTAACAATTTAGAAACTTCACAAATGTCATTGATATATAAAATAAAAAGTTTCGGCCCCAAAACCGAACCTTGTGGGACCCCACATTCAATCGTCAAACATTCAGATGTATTACCAGCAAAATGCACATATTGTTGTCTATTATGTAAATAGCTAGTTAACCAATTTAGAACAACTCCTCTCACACCATATGTATTCAACTTAGCAATTAAAATCGAGTGATCTATTGTGTCGAATGCCTTCTTTAGGTCAATGAATACCCCTATTGTATATTTCCTTCTGTCAATAGCTGTTATGATTTCTTCTATTATTTCCATTATTGCCAGAGCAGTAGACCGATTTGTCCGAAAACCATATTGACTCTCACTTAATATCTTATTTTTTTCAATGAAGTTATCTAGTTTTTGAACAAACAACTTTTCTAGCACTTTTGAAAATTGGGGAAGTAATGATACTGGTCTGTAATTGTTAAAGCTATGTTTATCTCCTGCCTTGAAAAATTGAATGACCTTTGCTGTTTTCATCCTATCTGGAAAAACACCTGTTTTAAATGAAAGATTATAAACATAACATAGTGGTTTAATAATACAGTCAATAGTCATTTTTACTATTTTCATGTCTATTCCATCACTATCAGTTGACATCTTATTTTTTGTTTTAGCTACCACAGAAATAATTTGATTTTCACTAACCTCACCAAGAAACATTGACTGCATCACCTTATTTTCCCCTTTCCAGACACTTTCTTTATGACCATGATTTTTTGTAATGTCATTTGCCAAATTAGGCCCAACATTTACAAAAAAAGAATTTAATTCATTTGCCACTTCATTCATGTTTTTAATCACCTTATTGTCCTTAATAAAATGATTGGGTAGATCTGTTCTAGATTTGTTACCTATTACACTGTTTAGAATATTCCATGTACCCTTAATGTTGTTTTTATTTTCTTGTAGAATTGTATTATAATATTCCTTTTTTGCCTGTCTCAATATATTAGTTAATTTATTTTTATACACCTTATATTTTTTTGCAGCAGTCTCTGTTCTAGATTTTATGAAGTCTCTATAGAGTTTGTTTTTCTTTTTACATGCATTTTGTAAGCTCTTTGTTATCCAGGCTTTTTTGTTATAATACGTTTTATGCTTACATAAAACTATTGGACAGTGTTTATCATAAAGAGCTACATAACAGTTTAAAAATGAATCATATGCTGTATTTATTTCGTCTGTGTAAACCCCATTCCACTCCTGTTTTAAGAGATCATTTCTAAAGGCATTTATTCGGTCATCCGTCCTCACCCTTTTATATCTGCGGCACTTCTCTGTATTCTTTCGCTGTGGTTCATAATTAAATGTTGCAAATACAGGTAGATGGTCACTTATATCATTTATCACTAGGCCACTATTAATACTATTCTCAAGAACATTTGTAAAAATATTATCGATTAATGTTGCACTGAACGAGGTTACTCTGCTGGGCTTTGTGATCAATGGGTATAGCCCTCTACTGTATAATGTGTCCAAAAAGTCTGAAGTTTGTTTATGTGTTGATACCTTTAAAAGATCGATATTAAAATCGCCACAGAGTATTAATGTTTTATTGACATTCAAATCTTTCATTAATTCATCTAAACTATCCTTAAAGGTTTCTATATTTGATCCTGGTTTCCTGTAAACACATGCAACAACCATGTTTCTCCTTCTTTCTAATTCAATTTCCACAGCGATACACTCCATTAAATCATCAATTACAACTGTTAAGCATTCCACTGGTCTACATTTTAAATTACTGTCAATATAAAGAGCCACGCCCCCTCCACTCCTATTAGCTCTATTGGTGACATATAAATCATAACCATTAATATGCAAATCAATATCCTTCTCTTCATTTATCCATGTCTCAGATAGAGCTATCAACTTAAATTTATTTTTAAATGTGTCCAAAAATTCATTGATTTTTATAAAATTTTTAGGTAAGCTTCTACAGTTGAAATGTATCAATGAAAAGGTCTTGTCAAGCTCAACATTGTCATTAAGATCTTCATCTGTATAATATCTACAAGAGTCACTGATGTTACTGAAAACATGATTCTCTGGATCCACATCATTTTCAAAATCATAGATTCTATATTCTGTGTATTCAGATCTTAAAAAAGCCTGACTCTTAAGTGTATCAGTCATTAAACAGAAGTAATTTATATCCTGTCATTTTTCTTATTCTACCACACAGATTTTTTAAAGAAATCTCCGCAGAAGAAAAAGAAAACGGAAAAAACAAAAAAAAGTTCATTATCACTTGTATTGATCCAGGTCTCTCAAATTTCTTACCACAACCACTTTAGCTTGCTCTGGGGGTCCATTTAACCGAATATACACCTTTCCATTCCTTGTCCAGGTTGCTTGGATCTTGCTTTGCTTTCTGAGGATACGGCCATTCCATGCTATTTCAGCATTTTTCTTCGTCAGGTACTCATTTACATACACCCCAGTGCCTTTAAGTTTTTTAGCTTGCTTCAACACTTCCACCTTGTGCTTCTTATTTACGAACTTGACCACAATTATGGGATTGGTTTTGTTATCCTTACGTGGAAGAGTGTAGCAGGCTGAGATTTGGTGACTCTCCAGATTAATGTTTTTACTAGACAGGAATTGAACAACTTGCTTCTCCAGGGTTTGCAGCTCCTCAGATGGTGCATCTTCACCTCGTTGGTCTGCGGCTGGGCCAGCAACCCTGGCATAGCTCTGATGTTTAGTCTTCAATCCAGTGATTATAAGGTCGTCAGCTCGGGAGTACTGCTCCAAATCGTCAACCCTTTGTTCCAGGATCTCAATCCTCTGGTCCCTTTGCTTGATGATTATTTTCAGCTCACGGATCTCCTCCATTAGGCCCGTGAGTATTTTTTGTTGCTTTACTACTGTGCTGATTTCCTCAGACATAAAGTTGAGAGAGTTTTTAATCTCTGCCATTTCCTCTGCCAGCTTTTTGGTGCTAGTTGACATTTTGTTTTGAGTATACCACAAAAATAAAAAGTATACTCTGGGTAGGCTCAACACTGCTCTGTTGCCAACCACCAGTTACTCCCAGGACCCAGTCCTTGCATTCAAAACTCTGGTTTTCAAAAATTTCCAAACGTATAGATAGAAATCAATACTGTGCTCACAGCAATGATTTAATTTAGACAGGATGGCAACTTGTTTTGGTGGTTTTTGATGGATTGTAGAAGGCTTCTAAGCAGAGAAAAACAGTGGCAGCCATCTTTGATCACATGACTTATCACCAATCTAGTTAGCCAAAATACACTACACTTCCTAATGATGCTACGCATGAAATGTCACAATTTGCAACAGTATCAATCTCTAGCACCTGTATATGTCCAAATAGATCAGTAATCGGCTAAAGAAAATTTGCTTTAGGGTTTACTTACCCTTTAAAGATTGAATCCAAGGCAAACTGCCTTCAAGGGTTTTCCCTGTTTAATTCTGGCAATTTTTCCCATCCTGGATCTAGCTTTTAACAGAACAGGTTTTTTTAACGAAATAAGTCAGGTTTTCAAGCTTAAGGATTTTTTTAAAATTAATGACATTTATAGCCATGCCATTGTTCACCCAACTCCTGCTCTTCCTCATCCCTCATCTTCCCTTTCCTCCTTCTCCCATTTCCCCTCACATATTGTCCTCTCCAGCCATGCCAACTCATGGCCTTCCTTTCTTCCTTCCTTCTCCCTAAGCCGGATGGAGCTGTCTGATCTCCAAATAGACTGCTGAATCATGTCAATGGTAGTACATTTCTATGAATAAATTGTTTTAATGAATTACATGACTTGTTTTCTGATTGAATGGTTCATTTGCATAACATAACTAATTCTTTTTTAAATGTAAAGACTACACATAATCAAATGTAAACCATTGAAAATGATGAATCATGAATAAGTAGTAAGTTAGGGGAACTATTCTCTACATTTTACATGCTGTACAGCAGTGGTCCCCAACCCTGTTTCTGGAGATCTACCGTCCTTTAGGTTTTCATTTCAACCCTAATTTGGCACACCTGATTCCACTAATTAGCAGCTCCAGGAGATGTCTAGCTGTTGAATGAGGTGTGCTTTGTTAGGGTTGGATTGAAACCTACAGGATGGTAGATCTCCAGGAACAGGGTTGTAGGCCACTGTTGCACAGCAATGAAGTACTTGCTGTGTAGTGGAGAACTAGTCCCTTTACATAAATGAGGCATTTTGTCCTTAAAATATATATTTTAAAAGCTCTGACATTTCGTTAAACCATAACAACGAGTAAATGATGCACCAATACATACTGCTCAAATAAATAACTAAACAGAGACAACATCCTGTAATCTCACTGATAAAGACTAAGGAAGACTAGGTTGTGCTGTGGCTAAATTGTTTTTAAAAAAGGAGTGAAGATTGTCACTAGTTTGGTAGCTTTAAATTACCAAGCTGAAATGAATAAAAAATATAAAGCCATCTGTTGTGTGCTGAGAGGCACAGCAAAGATACAGACAACTCATTTAGGGCTTTGCTTCACACTTTACTAAACTTTACTTATTTGTTTCGTACACATCACCACTCAAAGGTTCCGGCATTCCTGAAGCTCCCGCTAATGGGTAACTAGTATACACACCATTTCCCCCTTTGTATAGAAAGCTTACAGGTTCTGGTTGATAAGGTAAATAAACATGCTTAGTAACAGCAAGTAAGCGCACTGTATAATAATTTATACCACGATCACGTTGAATTATCGCTGGAGGATTGTGTATTCATTTCCAGTAAAGGGACACCTATGAAGTAGTTCCAACTCAGGGGTGGATTTACTAAAGGTTTGCGTGCACAAAAACATGTGTAAAACCACCCGCAAAAAATTGTCAGAGGTGATCAACTAACGAGGTTTAAAGAGGATTGCGTGTGCTAAAATGGAAAGATACGTTGATTTCTCATTTTTCTGGGTTAGCCTGAATGAATATGCAAAATGGGGCATCCTGACATTATTTCGTGAAATAGTGGGAGGAGGGCATGGAAATAGATTACTTTAGCACTTATAAAGTGATTTACTAAACCTGAAAGGAAATTTGGGAAAGGTATTGGTGGGTGCATTTTAGTACAAATGGAAAGCAGTTATTACAAGATACGGAATCGATAAGATGATGTCTGTGTAGCAAGACACATACAGGTGTGTTTGGAAGATCCAAAAGTGAACGTTCTGAATGATTGATTGCGTAAACAATAGGGGCTAATTAATTGGGCCATTCTAGCTAACGCCGAAAATACACAAGGAGAGAATTTGTGGATACATAGGCTACATCACGAACAGTAAGAATACATTTTGTAATCATGTAGCAAATCGTGTTATATAAAACAAGAGTAACTAGTATTTGAATCAAACAAACAATACAACATGTATTACAACAATCAGTGAATAACAAAGCAAATAAAAACTATCAAAAAAAACATGATCACATGGAAATTTTATGTGACAGTAACAGCCTGGCTTGGAATTTTGTCATTTTAGGGGCAAGGCCATTTGGCCTTCAGAGTCACAAAATTTTTTAGGGCACAAAGGCCATTGAGTGAAATAAGAGGATTTGGAGCCTACAAATAAATAACGACTTTCCGATTAGAAAAAACACAAATGACATGAAAAACATAGATTATTCACTTTTTTAATATCAATTAAAAACACAAACATTTGAAGTTGTCTTGTCATATTATATGCCTCCTTAATGTTATGCAATACTATGTGTGTGTGTGTGTGTGTGTGTGTGTGTGTGTGAGAGTGTGTGAAAGAGAGTCTTTAATCTGACTCATCACTTGAGGATGGAAAAATTAACAGCTTGTTAAAGTTCTGGGATTGCGATTTTGGTTGGAACAAAAACCAGCATACACAGGGAGGCCCCAGGACAGAGTTTGGGAACCACTGAGCTAGGCTATCTGCAACCTAGAATATATAGAATATGCCATGTTCAAACGTTGCTGTTCAGCAGATGAAATAGGTAGCCGTTTAATGTTAGCTGAAAAATGAGTGCAGAATATTGGGACGCACCCCTTTGTTACAAGGTTGGGAGAGCTTTTACCGTGGGCGTGTCTAATGACCAAGTAAGATAGTCGGGGTGGATTTTACTGCAGTCGTGGACTCCACCCTTTCGTTCCAATGCGCTTGCGTTGGTTGCAAAAAATACAATGGCAGCGCCCTGGTTTTGGCTATTTTGGGCTTCATGCGCCACTGTGCACAAGCCATAGAACATTAATGGGTGACATCATTCTCACTTTCTCCATATTTTTCTACGGTCTATGATGTATCCACAATTTCTCTTTTTGTTTATTTTCAGAATATGCCAGTTAATTAACCCAATTATTATGCAATTATTCAGAACGTTCAGTTATGGATATTCCAAACACACCCGTGCGCGTCTTGCAACAATGACAGCCGTCATGTTATTGATTACATCAATAACGTCTTTTAATACCTGCCTCTCATTTGGACTAAAATGCACCTGCAATTACCTTTCCCAAACTTGCTCAAGCTATCTATTTGCATGATTCCTACCCTTTTGCAAAATAATGTAGAGATGCCAAATGTTGCAAATGAATTCAGGTTAACCCACTAAAATGAAAAATCCATGTATCTTTCCATTTCAACACACGCAATTCTCTTTGCACCTTGTTAGTTGATGGATGATTTTTTGTGGGTGGTAACAGTTTTACACGTGATTTTGTACACGCAAACCCTGTACAAGTAAATCAACCCCATAGTACCATTACACAGTTAGACAATTGTGTGTACTACAGCAGCTACACAGGCCAGCAACAGAGTGAAATTTTGGCATCATCACAAACAATTCCCAAGATTTTATATGGTTATAAAGGGTAGTGCACAAGAAGTGCACTTGCCCTAATCTCAGTTTATGGTTTCAAATAACTAATGCCTTAATCGATAGTGTTTCTGATTTTCTGCTCAAATTAAACATTCATCCAGCAAAATGCAAAAGAAGCTAAATGGAACTCACATCACAAGTGGATAGAGAGCAATATTTTAGGCACTATGGGCCAGATTCAAAGTTGAGATAAGCATGCGCAAATGGGACTTACTCCCGAAATTCTGCGTTGCTTAAGCCATTTGTGATTCAGACATTTGACTTATCTGCTGTTTTAAGTGTCTCTCCAGTATATACGTGGCATTATGCACGAAGAGTGGAGATTTGATGAAAATGAGCCGTGTCTGCAAGCCGTGCAAGATACGCGTATTCAGAGTTTTCACGTAATAATTTTTTTACGTGCAACTTTGTTCGGGAAAAAAAGGTGGTTTATGTCTAGCGCCGCCAATAGATTATTCTGAAAAATACAGCATCTTTTGCATAAATGGATATGAGAATGAGTGCATGTTATTTGAACATAATATTGGACATATTTTCCTTTGCATAGCTAACTTGCAATTATCAAAAAGTTGTCATACAAAGAAAAATATGTAAAAGTAGGCTATGATTGACCGTCAATATTAGATGGATTAATTGACAGTGTCTGGATCATATTCAAATTGGCAGAGAGACGGTTTGTGCCAGCTGCAGCTTCTCCAAAATTATTAAGTTGAAGACGTTGCATAAAGACTATTGTGTTCAACCACCGTAGGCTACATGACTTTATTAGGTACATTTTTCGTTTTTTTTTTTTTTCAGGAAATCTGACTATTTATTTGTTGACTTAATAATATTGCATGCAACCACTATTCAGTGATTATTTATTTTGATTGTGTGATGGGTATATCTAAGTCGTCAATAGGAGCTATGATCATTTTATCAATGCGATGGATTAATAGGTTCACTGCCTTCCCCATCACGCAAGAGCAACTACGATGCACAAAGGTAGGATTTTACAAAGGCAAATGCAGTTATTAGGCAATGTCACTGACACATGGAAAATGTATACCCCCACACACATTTTTTTAGTAGAAAGCTGGCAACCCAGGGGGCAGGTACAAGAAACAGATCATTAGAATATCATGCCCTGTGCCACCCACATTTTGAGAAATGCACTCGCATACTGCAGGTTAGAATATGACGTATCTCATCCCGCTTTAAATCCGCGCAGGAGAGGCACTTACGCGCATGACTTAAGTTGGCCATCTCTGAATCCGGCCCTATGCATCCACTCTTTAAAAGAACCTAGTTAGTTTCAGTTTGAATAAATTGATTAGAAATTAAAACAGTGTTTAATCATGATCCGTTAAGTTTATTTATTTATATATTAAGGAATAAATAAAATATCACTTGAGCTAACCAGTTGCTTTTCAATGTGTATAAAACAACAATGAATACTTTATCTGAAATTAGGGACTTGTAAATTTACTTGACATTGTTACCGTATTTGATTTAGCTATCAGGATTATTTAGGACTTGACTTGATAATTCAGAGATTTGAGGCTTACCTATGACTTGTATAACTGTACCTTGACCCATCTTGAAATGGTATTACAAGTGGTGTATCCTCAACTGGAAAATAAGGTAATGGGCAATAACATATCTTAAGTTTAATTTGGTACCGAATATGATTTTTGCATATTTTTGCAAACTACTTTTTATAAATATAAAAATATTTACTTTGCCCATTCTTTCAATGAAAAAATAATATTCTATTTTTTTACTACACTAAAATCCATACTTTTGAATATATTTATACCCTTTGTCCTTGTTCTATCTGTTGTTACCAACACACTTTACGATTGTAGGAGTTTCTTTCTGGTTTCTGTGCAAAAGGTGAGAACCATGACATGACTATTCTATCCCTACTCTCTTATTCCTGCCTTAAAACAACACATACCACACCATGCATTCTTCTGAGAATGCCCTGTGATTCTGTGAGGACATTCTGGGCTCACTTGAGTACATTCCAAATCCAGATGAGGGTGAAGTGAATGGCTGGAGAGAATGTGAAGAGGATGCAGGTCCTCACTGCCTTTTCACTTCAGTACGAGCCACTGCTCTAAGACCACACGCAGTGATGGAGATTAAATCACAATGTCACATTTAGAGTGAAAGGCACATTAAGAGTTCTGAAGGGGATCGCAAAACTATTCTACTCCGGGGAAGCATGAACCAGGTCATGTCTAGGCGTCAGCAGGAAAAAAGATTCCAAGTAGCCAAAAGAGAAGATCAAACTCTATAATATATCATCTTAGGGTCATGTGGTTATGAGTCATCATAGCTCGATGAACTAAAGAGGAAGTGAACTTTCTGTTACAAAAACACCCACATCACCTTGACATATTTACTATAGTCCTAGGCATATGAAACACACGACATTTGATGCGTTTGATCAATGATAAAAAGGCTCAGGATATCATTTTTACATTTAGTTACAATTAGACTTTCTAATTACAAATTTGCCATCAAACACACATTGCCATCTAAACAATAGGAGGCACGGCAATGAGCTTTGCCAGGTGCGCGCATGAAACAAAATCGCAATTGTTTTGTGAAATGCTCCAAAAACAGAGGTGGAAAATGGTCTCACAAATATTAGCTTGCATGGTATTTTTTATTTTTTTTTTTTTTTTTTTTAAATGTATTTATTTATTATTTTTATTTTTTTTACATAAACAAACCCCAGATTCCCAAAGTGAGCTTTTTTCACAGGGGAGATGAAGGCAGTGCTACTCTGTGACACAAAGAGCTATGAACTGGGACAGGAGTCATAGTTGGATTGTAGGGCAGGTCAGAGTACTGCACCATAACAAACGTGCAGAAAGGCACAGATGCAAACAGCTTGATGACTCACGTTAATTCCTCCCTATTAATATGCTGAATAAGGCATGATGCAAGCACTCCCTGTGGGTACTACACGGCGCCTCAGTGGGCAGAGATAGCATGGTGAGTCACGCCGGCATTCTGTTTCAGAAGCCAGATGAGTTGGTGAAAGGGAGTCACGGGTAAATATAGGCCTAATCCTCCGTACAGAAGAATGGGAACTGGTGCCATATAGGTACGTGTGAGACAGCACACACACCAACTGCTTACGCACACACAGTCACTCACATCTCACTAATGCATATAGGCGTACTACTTAATCAGTGTTTCTCAACCCTGGTCCTGTGGACCCACCGTTTATGCTGGTTTTTGTCAAAGCTAATCTCTTGATCAAATAAGGTGATTGAAAATGTTTTTAAGTTCTACCATAATTGTGTGGTTAAACTTATTTTAACACAATGCAGGTTTGGCTTGTTGTCATTTGCTGTCAGTAAACTCCATTAATTTTACAAAGATGGTTTCAAGTTTCTACACTCTCAGCAAATGGGACCAAACTGATTTCACCTGTCAGTTTTTGATTAAAGTGTTTTTCCAACGCTCACTGTGTCCAGTTTTGATAAACTGTATTTCTTGAGGTGGGTATAATTTTCCAGATAAATATTTGCAGTTTTACATTTACACTATTATTCTTAGTGAATGTGAATTTTCATGCAAATAACTCCACCAGTTTAAAATAAATAAAAATGTTGATTTTCTCAAAAAGTGGGAGTGAGAGTTTTAGAAGAACATTTTATTTTCCATATAGTTGGCCTGACCGATTGAAATTCCTGGGATGTAAATATTTAAATAAAAAAATGTGGGCATACATAGCCATTTCTGGCATAATGTGGCTTTAAATCCCTATTCGGGATATGTTTTTAGGACAATGTCTGTAATGTAATTGTATCTGAACAAAAAACGTTTTCAACGTACAAAAATGGCAAGTTACTCACGCATAGCCTACAAAGCAGTATCTGGAAGTCATTCATTAAAACTTGCAAAAACTAGGCCCACTGTTAAAAGTATTGATATCAAAATGCAGCCAAGTTACAACAAACAATATTGCCTATCGTAGCTCACACTTAAACTAGCTCTATTCCAAATAAATGCTACCCAATCTTTCCCTTAACTGTGTTAAATGCGTGAAAAGATGCATGGTTTGGAGCGGCAGCTCGGAATGTAGCCTACTTGTGTGGTGGTTTGTGGCTGTTTTGTTTTCTTTTATTTTGCAGGTCTCGTCCTGCTTTCCCGATTGTGAATCAATCTGATTTTTTCCACGTTCCGTTTTGTGGTTTGCCATCCTCATTATTGTTTTCACCTGTGCTTCTACCTGCAGGGTATTTAAGTTTCTCACTTCCGCTTCTCCGGTGCTTGATTGTCTTACGACATTGCATTCGAGCCAGGTATAGCCAAGTTACTAGCGACCTCCTGATATTAAACATTGTTTATGTTCAGGGGGGACTTGCTAGTTAGCTACTTAATTGGGTATAAGATTTGTTTTTCCTCCTGGTAGCGTTCTATTTAGCACTTTGCTGTTCTCTCAGAGACAGTTTTTCTTTTTGCTTTCATTTTGGTTTTACACTTCTCCGGCTCTGAGCTAAGGCAGCTGAGGGTGTTCTTTTGTTTACTAAGTTTCCTGTTCTTGTGTCATTATTTGTGTTCGGGAGATTTAGTTGTTATTTACTAGTTTTCTAGTTCGCCATTTTTGTGGGTTTATTTTCGTTTTGGTTGTTTAGCCTTAAGGAATTACGTTCCTGTCTTTTCTTTCTTTCTTTATTATTTTCTCTCCCTTAATTATTGGTCCTCATGTCTTGTGAGCTGACTTGTTCAGATTCCTCCCACCTTCGCGTTTGAATCTCCGACCAATTAAGAAACCTATGACAACTTGTCATGGTTTTTGGCAGCCTCCGTTTGTTTCTGTGGTTCGTTCTTTCTTTTGGCAGCGTTGGGGCACTATCTGATTTTCCGTCTTCCATTCCAGTATTTTGTTCTCACTTAGCCATTATCCCTCGCGCATGTTTTGAGTTTCCTGCCGGCTACATTTAGCCCAGGATTTCCGCTTTCCAGTGCTTCGATATTGTCTTTGCCAATTGACATAGAAGCCGGTAAGGTATAGATTTCAAGCGACCACATCACTTTTAAGCTTGCTAAAAAAAAGTTACGTGGGACTTGCTTATTAGCTACATTAGAGTTTTCCTTAGTTGGATTTTGTTTTCTCTTTTGTGCTTTCGGTCCCTCGTTTTGGTTTTCGCTTCCGTTCTCGATAGACAGATTGCCTTTATTTTCTTCCTTTGTTTATCTTTTAGTGCCCTCTCCTATGGAGAGTGAGATATTTATTTCCTTTTCCTTTCTGATTTTTGTTTGTTATGCATACCTCTGTTTATATTGCTTCCTCGTATTGTGAGCGAGAGGTATTCTCCATTTACTCAGATTTCAAGGTCACCTGTTTTGTGGGTTGTTTTGATTTGACTTATGCCTGGAGAAATTCTCTATTTTTGTTTGTATATTTCCCTCTCCTAGTGCGTACCTGTCCACTTTATTAGTGTACACTATGGTGTACACTTTTAGATTCCTTAACTGTCTCGCTTGGTTCTCCGAACCTCACACTCCAGCTTACACTACTAAACTATGTAGGTGTACTATATATATAACCCGCAAAAATGATAAATCAATGTATCTTTCCATTTTAGCACACGCAATCCTCTTTACACCTCGATAGTTGATCACCTTGGACTATTTTTTACGGGTGGTAACAGTTTTACACATGCTTTTTGCCTTAATGTAGAGGCTGGCCAATAGTTGTGACCTGGACTGGCCAAAGAGAGCACAATCAAAGGCTTCTTCGAGTAGCTCCATACTTGAAAACCAGGAGAAAAGGCTGGGGCTGCGGTCCAATCCGTTAAATGTTATGCCCTCCTGCACTTCCCCTCACCGCTTCCACTTGGGTGGATGTACCAAAACAACACGAGTAGACACTTGAACCGACGGGGAGGAGTAAGGGAGGGAGCGGGATTATTTTTTAATTGGACCGCACTTGCACTCGGAAATTCGCCAGAGCCAGTGACGCCAGCAGACCATTGACAAATGAGTTTGTGCAAAACTTTCCAATAAATTGCATAAGACGGCAAGCTCCAGCCAACATCTCAATTTTTATTCTGGCAAAAGAGTAAACTAGAAAATGATTATCAAATACCTCAGAAGCAGGAATGGGGAATAATACACTTGTATGTTACAAATTACCTCTGAATCAAATGTATAAAAAAACTATCAAAACGGTGGATGCATAGCCTAGATTGCTTTGGAGGTAGCACATAAAAGAGGCGAGCGATCCGTATTGAATATGAAATCCAAGCGAAATGTATTTTTAATAGCCTTCCCATAAGCTTGCACTGGCTCATTTGCTGGATACTTGCTGAACGGCAACGAGCTGATTATGGCCTGGAATAATCATGGAGATACGTTTTAAAGCTATTTTATCAAACCACTAAATCAATGTTATTATCTAATTTATTCATCATTTTGGTTGTGCAATAAAAATAATTAAAATATCGATATTAATCGCTTATACTTCAGTGCCGCTTTCTCCATTTTTAAGATTTTTCCCGGGAGATATGTAAAGGCATTCAATTTAAACTTCCGAAACAGGAAGCTTGGGGTTATAGTAAAGCATTCTGGGCAATTTCACTGCCCGAAGTCTGCAGTCTTGCGGACTCGTTCCCTCAAGCCAAATCGAGGGTCGAGGGACTAATTTCACGTACTTCACTCGCGTTTCTAATGGATTGGACGGCACTCGCCCTTGGCAATGCCCAACTTCCGATTTCTAAAGGGATTCCCCAAAGTGGAAGTGGCAAGGGGAAATGCAGGAGGGCAAAACATTTAACGGATTGGACCGCAGCCTGGGAAAACTCCTTTTCCACAGGAAAGAACAGAATATTTATGAACATGTGAATTCGCACAGGATTGCTATAACCTGGGGTTATTTTTACAGGGCATTTAACAGTAGTTAAAATACACTGGAATCTGTACTGGCATGGGAGTGTGCAGTTACTGAGATTTGGACGGGGCTAAAATAACAGAGTGTTATGGGTTCTCAGCCTGCTTTTCGCCCGATGGCCACTTCTCTTTATAGCGATCGTTTAGCGTTCACTTTCTTTGGTTTCTGTTATCCGTCCTGTGTTTTTCGTTTGTCCTGACTCCTCAGTGGTTTGACCTTTGCTGCATTCCCGTCGTTCTCGTTTGGCGCTTCCATATTGACTATTGTTTTGACGGTACAGTACAGGACAGACAGCTCGAGTTGGACTACTTTGCCTTCAACATAAAATTGTTGACGCGACTTGACTCGGATGTCTTAGAGTTTATTTAGGAATTATCTTACTCATTTCCTCGCTCTGTCTTTGTTTTGTTGAGTTACCGGTCTCTCTAGCTCATGACAGTACTCTTTGCCGTTTCTGTTTTTTACCTCGTTGTTATACTGCTTTCATTTACGAGAGCAAGAGGTTTCTTTCCTTCGTTGTTTTATTTTCTAAGCACTCAAGCCTCTGAGCCTATTTCGCCCGATCCGGGTTGTTATTTGTTGCATTGTCTCTCTTTTCGAGAGCCTGCTCTAATCTCTCATGTTTACGAGTTTGCCCGCCTACTACAGGTTGATTTGCGTTATCCCTTTGTGTCAGTCTTCCTCTAGATTTCTCACTGTGAGAGAGGGAGTCTGTTTTCTTTTCAGTGTTTGTTTCTCCCCGACGGAGTTCTCTCCATTTAGTGGTGCTTTGTCCAAAGCACTTTCAGATCCCTACTGTCGCGCTTGGTCCTCTGACCCAGCCCCTCACACAGAGATGCTCCGGTAATAATTACATTACCCCACCTTCCCATGTAAAACCAAATAGGGCTTTAGAGGGTAAATCGCCCTTCAATAGATAGTCTTATTAAGAACAATTCGCAGCTCAGTACCGTTTGTTACTATGGTTGGAACAAAAACCAGCATACAAAGTTGGTCCCCAGTAGGCCCAGAGCCAGGATGCAATGAATGAGGGGGCAGTTAAAAATGGCGAGGGGGCAAATATTTTTATATAGTACAACAGTAGGTTATCATCCTGCTATGCAGTGGCGGCTGGTGCCAGTTCTCCTCGGTGGGGCACTCTCATTCTGGTATAGAAAGATGATAATAGGCTATGGTATAGTGTGAGGTGGTAAATAAAAGGTGGAAATGGTATGAAGTGGTAATGCAGTATAAAAGGATCTAAAGAGGGTGAAAATGTTAAAATATGGTGATGTATTTTGTGGTAAGTAGTCTACAGAACCTGGGAGTGATACAAAGAAGTAATTAATTGTGATGAAAGCACAAAAAGGTAATGTCCAATCATCTGGGATAGTATTGTTAGGTCATAACAGTGTTGTAGAATAAGGCATTGTGATGTCATAAGCAGTAAAATATGTTACAGCATCCACATTCTATTGCATCGGTTTTCAAAATGTGCCCATCGACTCCCATTCATTTTTTTGGCGATAAAAGGTCAATTATCTGAAAAAGTGTATATGGTATAAAGGTCAAAAGTAATAGCAACCTGGAGGGTGTATAAAAGTATAATATGAGGTATGAATGGTATCGATGATGTGAATGGTGAAGGAAGAGATAGGTTCTCAAAAAGTGGCGGAATAATAATAAGGGTGAATAACAAAAGGTGTGGTTGTGTGTTTTCAGAGTGGTCTTAAAATAATTTACTGTTGGGGTATTTCTCAGGTCTTCAGCCAGGGCATTTCACTTGTTTGGTGCATACTGCATAGAAGCAGAAAGCTGCTTCCCCAGCTTTCAAATTAATCTTCGGAATGGATAAAAAGCCGCTGCCTGAGGACCTGAGAGTTCTAACTGGTTCGTAGCTGACAAGCATGTCTTTGATGTACTGTGGTGGCCATTGAGTGCTTTATATACCAGAAATTAATTATCATGTAAACGGGGAGCCAGTGTAAAGATCGAAGAACTGGAGAAATGGTCTATCTTTTAGTCCCTGTGAGAACAGCAGCATTTTGAATCATCTGCAATCGTTGTGTGAAAAATTTAAGGCCATTACAGTAATCTAATCTACTAGTAATGAAGGCATGAACTTGTTTTTCAGTGTTAAAGTAACATCGTTGATGTCTCCGTTAAAATTTAGATCAGTATCTAAAATGAGACCAAGATTTCTAGCCTAAACTTTCCCTGTAAAAGACAGAGAACTGAGGTGGTCCACAATTTAAAAAAAAAAATTTATTCAGCTGTAAAAAGTTATGTGACATCCACATGGTAATGTCATCAATGCATTGCAATAGGGACTCTAAGGGACCTAGGTCATCAGGTGAAAAAGATGTCAAGTGCTGCATAGTTATGGCAGGATACTACTAGTCCTTCCCCCTATACTAGGGGAGGGACTAGCTAAACCAGCTCTAATCCTGCAAATTAGGTAGATGACAAAGTGCACAGCACCCTCATGGATATGCAAAGTCACAAACCTTAAACTGTGCTGTACATCTCCAAAAATAAATTGTCAGGGAAATAAGATAACTGAGTCTGCATTCTTCAAGCAATGATATACACTTCCCTCTTCCCCTCCTTTCTCTCTTACAATTACTTGTGTTCGGTTGTTCTACAGAGTCTTTGCACATAAATAACACCCTTCTTTCTTTATCATGATACATTTTGGGTTGCGTTTTGCAATGAATGTCTTGATCCAATGAATGTTTTGAATACCAAATTTCTAAATACAGTGAATTGGGATTTTAGCCTGGATCATGTATTACTTTATGTTGGTGAAAGGCTTACAGCTGAAATGTTTTAATATTATTGATATCCTTTTTCAACAGAAACACTTCTTGCACCCCTATCATAGCCTTTCCAATCACACAGGTCCTTCTGCTAGGGTGTTCCCTTCAGCCCCCAGAGGCGAACATTCACCCCGACAGCAGTCGATCCTGAAACCAAGCTCCATCACAGAAACACAGCCTGCTAAGCATTTCAGGAATTTGTTAGCTGGATCACCTGTCCCCAGTCCTCAGCACTCTAATAGCATTTCTCATGTCATCACCTTAAAGCCCTGAAAGTCACTGACCCATCCCCCATTCAGTGGTTCTTGACCGGGAATGACCTCATTGGGGATATTAGGAATTTGCATACCTAATTCAGGCAAGACAATCAGCTGAAACATAAAAAAGAGCAATACTATACTGCCGCATTTCAGAGAATAGCAGTTTCAAAGAGCTAAATCACAGTTACACATTTAGAAACTGCTGTACTGCATTGATAAATGCTAAAACCAAATTAGAGGTGTGTCTTATAAACATTTAATGGCTTGAACCTAAGCTCATTAGTCCAGTTAAATCTGGCCAAGTGCATTTCTGGCTAATTCTTATTGGCTGGACATTTCGCAGTAATATTTCAGCTGAAAAAATCAATAAGCAAGCAGAGCAAATTTGAATGTGAGCAGGGCGTTTTGAGTGCAAAAACAGAAAATCCGTAAGCGAGCAAGGAGAATTCTGCTCTCAAATGAGCATTGCGAATGAAGTTTGCAGAGCAAGTTTTGTCAGGAAACACTTGCTGCGCCCGACCAATAACGAGAGTCAGATCTCTCCCATACTGATTTTGCCTGTGCTGCTCTCACAGTGCTTTCGGTTTACGTTTAGTGCTATTTTTCTACAGTCTATGGTTTAACGCAATGATCTCTGGGAACGAATAACGCATACAAGTGTGCATCGATGCACACTTGAAAGTCTGGCTCCTGTCAAGTACAGAAGTACATACTTTGCATACATGCATTTTGGAATGCGCTAATTACAAACGAATGGCGACCATACTTGCAATTCCTACTAACTAGTATGCCATATGCATAATGGAACACAGCCATAGCCTTTTTCACATCGCTGGAATCAGAGCCATATCTACTGCATCCTGTTTCCTGTGTAGCTACTGTGTACTAGTAGCTGTTTATTACGCGACATGCAGTATGCTAAAAAAGTATTTCCTAAACATAACCATGCACATTTAATATATATTTTTATGTAGCCAAGCCTCCAATAAACATTTTAAAAAGTCCAAATTTGATCCAAGTAAAAAATGTTGCAATTGTTTGCTTTTGGGCATAGCACTTTGAATGTTCAGGTGTCCATCTAATAATCCACTTGGTTTTGCCTGAGGATCCCACAGAATGCAGGCATGATTCACTGTTCGGACAAGTATAAATCTGCGGCGCTTAACAATAGCTGGATTCAGTGTGTTTTAATTTGTTTAATGATACAAGGTTTATCCTGCGTGCACTGTGATTCAGCAGGGGAGCAAATTGAGCAATACATTTGAACAGTTTATTGTATTGTCGTATGGAACATAGATTGAATGCAATAATTGTGGTGGTTATATGAATCAGTCCTGGAATGGATATCGCAATCAAATGTCTGCATATTGTTTTTGCCTGGACAAAGAATCATTGCTGTGTTGTGTTAGTGAAACCCTGAGTCGACGAGTGGAGGATGAGTTCAGATATTTATAAATGTGCTTTACTACATATCATGAGCTGCACTGGTTGAATTGCATTCTGTCTCCTCTGTATCCTTTCTCCTCTGCGTATATTGCACAAAAAAAAACATAAAATAAAAACAATTTCTACAAACCCCAATTCCAAAAAATGTAAAATGCACATAAAAGCAGAAAGCAGTTATTTGTAAATTCTGTTTTTGTCATGGATTTTAGTGCCGGATAATCAAACGTGAAGGTAGGGGGATCAGAACAAGTCACTCACGCAGTGAGTACCAATAAAGGGAGTAACAATAAATGCAAAGAAAGAAAATACAGGAATCACATTTTTTGTAGCTAAACAGCCAAATGAAAATCAACCCACAAAAATATGGCAAACTCGAAAATACGAGTGAAACAAAAGCTAAATCTCCCGAGCTCAATACTGGAGAGAAAACGGGAAACTTAGCAAGAAAAGAACACCTTCGGCACATAAGTTTGGACAGCCGGTAGAGTGTAAAACCAAAACGAAACAACAAAGAAAAACCGTTTCAGAGAGAACAGCAAAAGACAAAATAATTAGTGCAGAACGCTAACAGGAGGAATAATACCTATACCTGAAAATAAGCTAAATAGCAAGTCCCTCGTGAACATAAACAGCATTTAATATCACAAGGTCGCTAGTACCTGGCTATACCTGGCTCAATGCAATGTCGAATGACAAAGAAGCACCGGGGAAGCGGAAGCGAGGAACTTAAATACCCTGCAGGTAGAAGCACAGGTGAAACGAATAACGAGCACGGGAAAGCAAAACCCAGGACCGGAACGTGGAAAAAATCAGATAGGTTCTCAATCGGGAAAATCGCATCGGAAAAAGAAGCAATAACCCACAAACCATGAAAGGACCCCCCCTCTAAGGGACGACCCCAGACGAGCCCTTAGACTGCTTGTTCTGAAACTCCTTGATAAGTTTGGGGTCCAAGATTGCCTTCTGTAGCTTTTCAGCTTTAATCACTTTATGCACTTTGGCAATTTCATCCAGGCAGACAAGTTCATGAGCTGTCTCTGTTCCTTTTGGAGTCTTGACTCTGAGGCGGTGTCGCTTAGTGTTCACCTTGATTGTCATTCCACCTACTCCATGCACAACTAAGGTTATCGCCTCACTTCGTAACCCCAGTCTGTCTGCAGCCATATGGGTAATGTAGGATGTGTCTGACGCAAGATCCACTAGAGTCCCAATCTTCTGCCCTGCATTGGCAGTGACTTCCATTAGCATTATGATGACACGTAGTTCACACAGGCCATTCTCCTCTAAAAGCTTGGACTCGCCAGTGCTGTTTGTTATAGCAGTCTTGTTCGTGAAGGCCTTTCTGCATCTTTCTGCTAGCTCTGGAGAAAGTTCAGACAAGAATTCCTCTTGTTCATCTGTTAGCTTGTTTTTAGCTTAGCTTCCTTTTTCACTCTACTCCTCATTGCTCCTTTGATTATCCTTTCGGACAGATAAAGTAATGGTTATCTGAGGTGCTTCCCTTTTTACAGTCTTTGTTCCTGCATAGGTAAGTGTCTCTGCAGTATCCATAATCATCATGCCATATAAGACATTTTATTCATGCTCCCAGCTTTTTTACAACAGCTTTCTTTTCAGGTAGCGTAAGCCCTTTGAATTTCCGACAGAAGAAAATCTTGTCATGGTGTTTCTCATCACCACACACACAACACATCCATCTTCTGGATCTTCTTTCTTTGCAGTTCTTGTAGAAGCATATTTCCTCTTGGTTGGTTTGTCTGGTTTCTCTATTTTGTCTGCAATTCTGAGCTGTAAAAAAGAATATTTTCCTGATTTTTGAGGAATTTCAGGAGCATATCAAAATGGTTGTCTGAAGTCACATTGTTACTAGGATCAACTATTAAGACTAGCCAGTCTCTTTTAACAAAGTCTGGCCGCTTGCCTTCAATTGACTTAATTACCAGTGGGTTTTTTATTGCCCCAGACTTTCCCAGCTCTATGAGATCTGCCAGGGCTTTTTCTACTGACTGGATACAGTCAATTACTTTTCTTAGCTGATTTCCTTTCACAGGAGGAATCTTCTCCAGCTCTTCAAGTATTTCGATAGCGATAGTGGACTTATTTCCATACCTGCTATCCAGCACACTGAATATATCCGCAGCAGTGTTTGTGGTCTCTGGAAATCTTGGAATCTTTGGAAATCTTTTCTTCCAAACTGTCCAGTAGTTGAATTTTATTGACTTCAACTGATCCAGTCAGCTCCCCCTATCTTTGCAGGCTTTCCCAATCCTTCCTCCAGCGGTGAAATTCTCTCTTGCTGCCATATAACATGGGAAGTCTGGTTGGCTTAATCGTCACAATTGGTGTTGCTGCTGTGGGCATTACTCCATCCTCTGCAATCCTCCGCACTGTGATGAATTCAACCTTTCTCAGCTCCAGCCTGTTGTTAGTTGCCTTCAGGTTCTTGACTCGACCCTCTAGGTCCTTTCTCTCCACTAGAGGAATCCATCGCTCGCAAGCTGACATAGCTCTGGTTGCCTCATTAATCCGCTTCTCCAGGAGAGTCAGGTGCATATCAAAGCCTTCACAGTTAGAGCTTTCCATAGGTAAATTGTCTGCTCGACCACAGACTTTTCCTGCTTCACTGAATGCAGTTGTGAAGTCATGTTGACCGTACCTTGACCATAGGTTAACCTGGCTTGGCTCTGCTTCAGATTAATTGGCACTCTTCACAATGTCGCCCTCTTGCTGCTTTGTAAGAACTCCCTCCTCACTCTTCTGCTTTTTGAGTCTCAGCCAGAAGTCCAGTCCTGTAGTCATCATTGGCTTCAAGAACTGTCCTTAGGTAATTGGAAAGCTTAGCGAACTCCTCCCTGAGTTGGCTCACCGTCTTCCCCAATATATATACTACCATCTTGGCCTCACGGACATGCACAGCTTTTCTTCTTTGCGTCAACCTTTTTCCTGGACTTCCCTGAATCCTTTTATCCTCACGCCCAGGCTGCTTTTCGTGGTTTTCAACTGTTGAGTTAATTGGGGTTTTCTGCCTCAATGTCTGCCTTAACTCAAAAAATGTTTTTTAAAGAATAACAGAGGATGCTGGACAACTTCTGTAAGGGGTTTATTGTGTGTTCGGAGATTCAAACGCAAAGGTGGGGAGATCAGAACAAGTCAGCTCACAACCATGAGGACCAGTAATTAGGGGGAGAAAATAATAAAGGAAGAAAGAAAAAACAGGAACCTAATTCCTTAAGGCTAATAGCCAAAACGAAAATCAACCCACTAAAATGGGCGAACTAGTAGAATACCAACTAAATCTCCCGAGCTCACGTAATGAGCTAAAAATGGGAAACTTTGTAAAACAAAATAACACTCTCGGCTAATAATAGCTCAAAACCGGAATAGTGAAAAAACAAAACGAAAGTGCAAAGTACAACAGACATAGCACCAAACGCTACCAGGCGGACAACAATCCTATACCCAATTAAGTAGCTATAGCAAGTCCCCCATGAACATAAATAGAGTTTAATGTCAGGAGGTCGCTAGTTCCTGGCTATACCTGGCTCGAAAGCAATGTCGTGAGACAATCAAGCACCGGAGAAGTGGAAGTGAGAAACTTAAATAACACGCACGTAGAAGCCCAGGTGAAACCAATAACGAGACTGGAAAACCACGAAAGGGAACGTGAAAAAAATCGGATTGATTAACAATCGTGAAGGCAGGACGAGAGCCGCAAAAGAAAAGCAAACAAACAGCCACTAACCACAACAGAACTAATGTAAAAAGTGTACGTACAGAGCTGATTTCCCTCCTGTGTGTTTCATTGTATTTGCAGTAAAATTCTTCAAACTTCACACATTTGTGAATGGTCTCATTTGCATAGCCTAACCTACCTATGTTGTGATTTCTTTATTCATTTGTAGCAAAAAGGATGTGCGCTTCAGCTCTGTTCGCTATATGCTCATGTGACCATAACAATTCGGTAAATTCAATATTTATAGCCTACACACCCTTACTTGATCGGGTTTATATACCATCAGTTCAACAAACATATCCGCTTCATGGTTAGTCACTTTTAAAAAGCCTAGGCATGCCTAGCTCAGCCCGGACGCCTGTATGCAGCCAGTGGGGAACGTTTGACAAGGCACGCCGGATATTGTTCTGAGTCGACTCTACAGTTTGAGGGAATCGTGCTTACCCACGACTCTGGCTCTTGGCTCTGGCTCTGGCTCTTAGCTCTGGCTCTGACTCTGCCTGCTTTCTACTACAGCCGGGAGCCGTGTCACTAGTTGTAACCTAGGTTGAGCAGCAGTAGTGTTGCGCCCAACAAAATAAGTCGCACAAATCTGTTTTATAATAATTTAAGAATACATTTTAATTTGATCTAACAATATTGCACACATTTTTGTGAATTAGATAATCGCCCCAGCTCGTTCCAAAGTGATTATTACTAGGCTACTGCTAATGGTTAAAAGATGTACCTACAGTCGCCTCCTACCCAACTCTGATCCGCACAAAATCAACTCGACTCAGAGCCGTGAACCGCGGCAATATCCCACGGCTCCAGAGCCGTGACACAAACCAAAGTCCTTTCGAGTTTTAACAGACTATTACATGTTACAAAATTATTACATGTGGCTGTTTGCAACCGAATTGCAGTATAAAACTGAATTAATATGCGATTGTGTTCAGCAAATAAGCTACTTCTTATTTAAAGTGGTGCCATTTTTATTTTAGAACTCGTGACCAACACAATAGTGAACAGATAAATACAATTTTGTGTAATAGAATAGGCTAAATAAATAGCCTAATGGTTCAAATAAACATACTTTATGGTGTCCAAACAAATAAGATCTGGCTTGTTTGTCGGATTCTTACATGTAATATCTAATCTTACATGTAATATCTAACGTTGCAATCAATGACCGACAGCGATATTTTACACTTCTGCTAGAATAACGGAGATGGCCAAAAATAAATAAAACCACTATAAAAAATAACATTAATAATAATTTAATAACCAGTTTAATTGTTGGTCAGTTTAATTTTTAATTAGCATAATATTTTTTAATATCTTATGAGTGTCTATTTTGTTTTGAAATGTTCAACTACGCACTGTGATTATTGTGCAATTTATTTCAAGAGAGAAAAATGCCCTACTTTCAATGCGCATGTGTAATAGCTTCTTACTGTTTTTACATTTATTTAAATAGTTTTTATAACAAACAAAATGCTAAATAATGTTATTTTCTTAATTAGAAGGTAGAGTAAGATTCCTTTGAACAATTTAAGTGATAGATGTGCACAAACACCAATCATAGGTCAAAATATTGCTAATTTTGAAAAACCGGAAATGCGACTGAATGAAGAGCCGTTTGGGAGCCGACAGAGCCGGCTCTTATTGGTGAGCTGAGCCAAATGATCTGACTCACTGAAAAGATAGTGCCCATCACTACCGAACTGCCCATCACTAACTCTAGTGGGGGAGTGGTTAGCCAGCTACTTTTCACGCCCATTAAGTTTGCCAGGCTGAGGTGTGAATCTTTGCAAATCTTTGAGAGCTGTTTTCTCAGGAAAGTGTTTTAAGGTGTACCAACATTCAAAGAAGCATATCTTCTTCAAATATGTGCATATTGCAGTGCATGAGACGTAATTTGAAAGCTCAGGATCTGGACTTTCCTAACCTATAAAAAACTGAAAAATTACCCTGTGCTACTTATGGACCATTTTACCAGTACCAGTCACATATTTTTGGCTCTGTGCGCTGAAATGGGTGCAGAGTATCAAGGGCTTCTCTATCGCGCGTATCCGTTTTGTGGTATGTATTTGAATTACGCACATAGATCATTTACTTTTTATTAGGGCTGTCAAAATTAACGCGTTAACGTCGGTAATTAAATTTTGTAATTAATCACGTTAAAATATTTGACGCATTTAACGCATGCGCAGAACCCCCCACCCATACATCCCATAATTCCACCCGAATGTCGCTCCAGTGTGCAGCTGAGCGGCGAGCGGATGCTAACAAGTCACAGCATGGAGCAAGACGAACAGGTTGGCCCTCTGGATGGGTTTGAGTTTAAAAAAAACAAAGATGGAACAATGAATAAACAAATAGTAATTTGTACATACTGCAAGAAAGAGTTTCAGTTTCACCGAAGCTGTTCAAGCTTAAAGTACCATCTCAACGCTAAGCATGCACTTGTTGGGGTTTCCAGTGCTACACCTGGCCTGCGTCAGACAACCCTGAATGAACGCAGACCAGTAAGTAAGTCCAACTCGGATAAATTAACCAACATAATTGCCAAATGGGTTGCAAAGGACTGTAGACCGATTTCCATCGTTGAAGACAAGGGCTTCGCCGATGTTTTGAAAGTAGCGTCCCTCGATACATCCTACAAGCCACCATGCAGAGGCACAATAATGACTAGAATCCACGCACTCTATGAAACTGAGAAGGGGAAAAAAGAGGAGGCTTTAGCTCAAGCGGAATATGTCGCCCTGACGGGAGACCACTGGACGTCAGTGAGTAACACAAATTACTTGGGAGTCACTGCACATCAAATCACTAAAACATGGGAATTGCAGTCCTTTGCGCTAACTATAATGAAAACAGAAGAACGTCACTTTGCTCAGGCATGTGCAGAACAGTTTCAAACTGTAGCACGCAAGTGGGAAATTGAAAAGAAAGTCACAACCATCGGGACTGACAGTGCACGCAATATGATTGCTGCGGCTCGTATTCTACCGTATGAGCATATGCCCTGTATAGCTCACGTCATACAGAGAAGCATCACTGTGAGTCTCGCTGACAGCGGATTTGTTGCTGCGTTAGCCAAGTGTCGAAAACTTGTGGGACATTTTAAACACAGCCCAGCAAACATAGCGGAGCTGAATGCAGAGCAGGTGAAACTCGGACAGCAGCAGGAGCCACTGATTCAAGACGTTCCCACGCGGTGGAATTCCACACTTGAAATGGTCAAACGCATCATCCCCAATCAAGCAGCAATAAAAGCAACCCTGGATCAACAGCAGCATAATCTCGTTATGCTGACGCCAGCAGAATGGGATAAACTCCAGAAACTGGAGACCCTTCTAGAGCCCTGTCGGTAAGCCTTCCATCATATATTGTGGCCATTCATTGTAGGCTGAAATTAAATTATTAAACCAAACGTTAATCTACTATTAAATGCAACGACTTGCGTTCAAGTAATTTACTTGTCTCTCTCCTTCTCTGTGTGTGTGTGTGTGTGTGTGTGTGTGTGTGTGTGTGTGTGTGTGTGTGTGTGTCTGTCTGTCTGTCTGTCTGTCTCTGTGTGTGTGTGTGTGTGTGTGTGTGTCTGTCTCTCTCTGTGTGTGTGTGTGTGTGTCTGTGTGTGTGTGTCTGTCTGTCTCTGTGAGAGTGTGTGTGTGTGTCTGTCTGTCTGTCTCTGTGTGTGTCTGTGTGTGTGTGTGTGTGTGTCTGTCTGTCTCTCTGTGTGTGTGTGTGTGTGTGTGTGTGTCTGTCTGTCTCTCTCTCTGTGTGTGTGTGTGTCTGTCTGTCTCTCTCTCTCTCTCTCTCTGTGTGTGTGTGTGTCTGTCTGTCTCTCTCTGTGTGTGTGTGTGTGTGTGTTCCACTGCCGGTATGTGACTCAGATCCTGGGTGGGGAGGCCTACGTCTCCTGCTCAGTGGTACTACCTGCCCTCTGCCACTTGCGCCGTGTAATGGAAGTTTCTGATGAGGACCCTGCATACGTGTTGAGATTTAAGACAGAATTCAAGGAAGACCTAGCCTCCCGCCAAGAACACACCAACAATGCATGGCTCAAGATTGCAACCGCACTGGATCCACGTTTTAAAGACTTGAAGAGCATGCCCAAGGCAGACAGAGAAGAGGTGTGGACCACACTTGGAGACCTGCTGCGTGAATCACCTACAAGATCTCCACACACTTCTGAAGATGGGCCACCCAAGAAGAAAATGAACCTTCTTCTACAGCTGGGCTCAGATTCAGAATCAGATGAAGAAGAGGTACAGCCTGACAGAGCCTTACACAGGTACAGAGCAGAGCCCACCATTGATATGACGGACTGTCCCTTGCAGTGGTGGTCATCACATGCAGGAGCCCATGACAAGCTGACCCCGCTGGCTCGGAAATATCTAGCCACTCCTGCATCCTCAGTTCCATGTGAAAGACTCTTCTCACTAGCAGGTCACATTGTGCAAAAGAAGCGGTCAGCTTTACTCTCAGAAAATGTGGACAAGTTGGTTTGCCTCAGCAACTGGCTAAAGGATGAGTAGAGAAGAGGGCCACATGTAATTGTGTAGGCCATGTTCTTTTGGTTTGATAGAAAAGAGAAAAAAAGAGAATGTCTTTGTTTTTTGTTTTTCCTTTGTTGAAGAGAAATGGCTAAGATGGCTAGAAAGTGTGTTACAGAAAGAGACACCACCCTATTTTGTTTTCCTATTTTGACAAGGAAATGTCATTGTAAAAAAGAAAAGAAAAAGGTTTCATTCAAATAAGAGAAATGGCTTGGCTAATGGCCAGTAAGTGTGTTACAAAAAGAATGTTCTTAACACCATCCTACTTTGTTTCGAGGAATAGCAATAACAATGTTGTCATTGTACAGCATTTTGGTGTATATTTTTCAATATTAATACCACACTGTGGATGTTATTATAATAAACATGCATACATACATATTGTATGTTAAATGTATATATCCACCTTCTGTCATTTATCTTTCAATTCCCGCAACAATATACAGAAGTAAATGGCATATTTTGGACCGAATCGAATGGTGATTAATCTGATTAAAAATTTTAATCATTTGACAGCCCTACTTTTTATTGGACCAAAAATCTGACTTTGTTAAACTTCCTGGTCTGACTTTTCAGCCCTCACATCAGTGACAACAAAGCACTGAGCAAAACTGGACGTGAAGGATGAAATGAGTGCCTTTCAAATATTCCACCAAGGATTGATAACCTGTACTAGTGTCCCATTGAAAAGGTAGGCGTAGGCCTATACTGATTAAAGCCTGAGTGAGACTGAGTCTAAAGTGAGACTGAAAGTAGTTAGTAGTAGTAATTGTAATTGTTCACTACAAATAAATGCAAAACCTTTTTTAACACTGCAATTAAAACATGTATTGCTATTGCACAAACATAAAAATCTCGGGGTACTTCAGAACCTTTGAGAGTGAAGTGGTTCAGTGCTCAAAAAAGGTTGAGAACCCCTGCTATAGGCCTACTACAGAGCCTACTATACGGATAATAACTATACTATAACTTACTATAGTATTTCTATAGTAGGCTAATGGTAAAACACTATAATATACTATCGGCCTACTACAGGGTACTATAAAATTTGTATAGTTAACTACAGAAATACTACTACATTTTCGTGAGGGAAGAAAAATGACGGCCTGGCCTATAATGCTACAGCGTCGTGCTGTGCCTGGTTGTAATTTATTTTCACTCTCCAAACACTGTACAACAACACAGGCGCAGGGACAGGATGTCAATACTCCACACAGCCAAAAGCGACAGTCTTAGAATGGGAGAAATAGAAGCCAAATTCAAAAGCATACAGACAAGACAGCTGCCTATATTTTGTATGTCAAAATTCTTGCTGGTGCTATTATAATTTGTGCTGGTGCTAAGCCCACCTTAGCGCCACCCCTGCTGTGTATCTAAACACTATACAACTATTTCGTATAGCTAAGCTAAAAACACTGCACTCACAGAATACAAATTAAACCTACTATGTAAGTATATGAACTGGCCAGACTAGGAACGAACACAAAACATGCAGTCTCACTGATGATAAATGGTATTTTGCTATACTACACAGTCCTTCATTGAGCTATTTGATCCTCTACCCTTCTCCTACTGTGCTGGATCAGATAAAGCTTTAAAAATAAAAAGTAATGCAATGGTTACGCCTGGAGAGTAGGCCACAGTGGAGCCTGAGGTCCTGTTCCTGACTTGAGTGTGCTCTCTCTAGGGTCCAACTGGAACAACGTGGGTGTATCCAATGGGACTACTTCACCTCTGACTCAGTGACCAACGGTGTGCTGTGCTCAGAGTCCTCAAGAGTAACTTGGTGCTGAACCAGTGACCAGAAGCCTCTTAATCAGCAGCCCTTGGGAACCAGTGACCAGTACACTTTTAGTGTAATGAGCCCCCACTGGAAAATAATACCTTACAATCATACAATGTGGTCTCACACAGACACTCTACAACTAACCTTAGCAATACAGCTTTCAAACTATTGCCACACATTTTGAATTCTTAATTCACAAAACCAGAGGTAGTGTGTTTAAATATCATCAATCTCGCAAATAAGCATAAGTAATGTTGCACATTACTCATCCAACCATCTCACCAGTGAATACACTGCTCAAAGAAATTAAGGGAACACTTAATCAACACAGTAAAACACCAGTCAATTAAACTTCCGGGATATCGATATCGATCGGTCCAGTTAGGAAGCATAAACGATTGTGAATCAATTGCACCTGCTTTGGTGCAAATGAAAGTGACAACAGATGGACAGGAGAGGCAACAGCAAGACAACCGCCAAAAAGTAAATTGTTTTGCAGGTGGTGGCCACAGACCATTTCTCTCTCCTTATCCTTCCTGACTGATTTTTTGCCCTTGTCACTACTGGTAGCATGAGGCGGTACCTGCAGCCCATTCAGGTTGCACAGGTAGTCCAGCTCCTCCAGGATGGCACATCCATATGTGCCATCGCAAGAAGGTTTGCTGTGTCTCCGAGCACAGTCTCAAGAGCGTGGAGGAGATACCGGGAGACGGACCATTACACGAGGAGAGCTGGACAGGGCCGTAGAAGGGCAAAAACCCAGCGGCAGGACCGGTATCTGCTCCTTTGTACAAGGAGGAACAGGAGGAGCACTGCCAGAGCCCTACAAAATGACCTCCAGCGGGCTACTCGTGTGCATGTTTCTGACCAAACTGTCAGAAACAGACTCCATGAGGGTGGCATGAGGGCCCGACGTCCTGTAGTGGGACCTGTGCTCACAGCCCAGCACCATGCAGATCGATTGGCATTTGCCAGAGAGAACCAGAATTGGCAGGTTTGCCATTGGCGCCCCGTTCTCTTCACAGATGAGAGCAGGTTCACACTGAGCACATGTGACAGACGTGAAAGAGTCTGGAGACGCCGTGGCGAATGTTATGCTGCCTGCAACATCATCCAGCATGACCGGTTTGGTTTAATTGACTTGGTGTTATACTGTGATGATTAAGTGTTCCCTTAATTGTTTTTAGCAGTGTATATCTATGCCCACAGTGTCTGTACTCCAGTGGCTGTACTGTAAGTCAGAGGTCTGGCTCCATTGGTTTCTCATGTTTACAGAGAAGGACGAGTGGATATGTCTTTAGTAGTATTGAACATAGTTGTGGTGGACTGGCTGGCTCAGGGAATTTTCATTTGACTGTCAAACTGGAGCACCATTGTTTGCAGAGACCAGATGCGGGCCTGCCTTCAGGCCCAGGGCATCTGTCCAAAACAAGTTGATTTCCAAGCAAAACTGTATTTTTCAGGTTTCTTCTGCAAGGATATTGCTATATATTCACTTTTAAGTCCAGTATGCTATTTTCTAAGTTTTAAAAAAGTAAGGGGTAAAGTAAGCCTGCTTGCTTGAATTTCCCTTTAATCAGAGATTAAATCATTCACAGCATTCTTTGTGTATTTAGCACCACAAGACGCCGATATTTAAGGAAGATTATAATAGGTTTTGCATTTAACATAAATCTGCCATGTAAGAGTGTTTTCACACCACAGCATAGTAAGAAATACAAGGGTAATCTTTTGTGAAGTAGCAATCTTTACAATTTAAAGCACTTGCAAAACAAATATTAGAAAGTTCCAGTGAAATATATGTAATCCCCATTAATAAAGCCACAGACGTCCATTTCACTTTATAATACATGACATTATGACATATAATACATGACATAGTGTTATTGGAGAGGTTTTGGTCATTAATGATAAAATTTTCATCTTAGTTTATCAATATTATCAGCATTATTAATTCCCAGCATTAAACATGAATCTACCTTTGCAAACTGACAGACACGTTGTACAAATCTGTATTGTTGTAATCTGTGATGGAGATAGCAGTAATGTCTTGTGACCAACGTATATACAATTAACAGTACCTCCTTTCCCTGCCAATCAGAAGAGATTCTTATGGGACTGCTGAGTACTTTATCCAGCTGAAACACTGGGCTTGCTGCATCACCCTGTGGCTGTGGTTTCAGCTGGAAAGATTGTCTGTGCCTGCTCTTGTGATAATATATGCCATTTGGCCAGTTTTCGCTAAACTGAACTGCATTTTCTTTTTTCTGGAAGTACATTTTGTACTTATGATCCAAAGTGGTATCATAGTTCAATGATTCAATCAATGAACTAAGTTGAAAGTTAAAAAAGGTCATCTTTGTAGGTATTTTTATCATGCAAAATGTAATTTCACAATAGCTAAGTCCAACATTATCCATTGCTTTATCTCCCTTGCCCTCCATCTGCCCCACACCACCCATTTTATCCAGCTTAAAATATGGGCTCATAGCTGCCTACTTACCATAGTTTCTGTAAGATTCATCTCATTCTCTAGCCCCCTACTTAAATAGTCTCTGCCTGCTCTCGTGATAATATATGCCCTTTGATCAATTTTGGCTGAACTGAATTCCAGCCAACTGATTATTTTCTTTTCTGGAATTGCATTCTTTATTCCTGATGATCCAAATTGGTTACATAGTTCAATTATTCAATTTATGAACTAAGACCAAAGTAAAAAATGTCATCTATGCAAGTATTTTTAGCTAGCAAAATTTAGTTTCACAATAGCTAAATGCAATATCATCCATTGTTTTGTCATGTCCCTTCCCTTCCAGCTGCCCTACACCATCCACTCTTTCCCTGGAACTAAAGTTTTTTTACAGCATGTGTGTCTGACATAACGCCCCCCTACCATCAAGCCTCTGAGGACATTACTTCAGCTGAGGACTTTAGGCCACCCCTGCTATTTTATTTCACTGGTTACAGAGTACTCATTTCTCCAGGGGGTAGTTTTTTCTCAATAAAACTTCATCAGCAGGGTCTTGATTATAGAAACTCCTGTAGCGAGCTGCACTGGCTTGGTGAACGCCTGGGCTAATGCTACATCTGATGCAGAACAACAGCTTTAAATCAGACATAACATTTATGCCTATTGCACCACCTGGATTTGGTGACCCTTTCTTCTTGTGCGATCATTCAAGTGATTTATTTGCCAATAAAAAATTAAAGTGGTACTAGTAAAACAAAAGCATGCATCGACTAGAAGAAGAGATTACATCAACAACATTTGAAAACACTGCTTCAGGTCCCTGAATATTGTCCATTAAACATGTAACTGACCGAATCATACAAATGGACAATCATGAAAGAAGAATTTAGCTATGAATATTGGTAAAAAAATAAGTTATTTTTATTTTTAAATTGTCTATAATCTGCAGAAATTATACTTGTGTATATGCTATTTGAAATAATTCCTTGACCATGGTCTACCCTCAAAAGCAGTACGTCCTGCCATCCACAGTGTAGTCATCATTGTTATGTTTACCATGTATTACATAATGTCAATAGTCAATGTATTTTTGTGTTTGGTGTTGTGTTGGCGATATATTTGTTGCCTTATTTCTGAAGAAAGTATTCTCTTTTTGTTTGGCATTCAATCCTTTGGTGTGTAGGCGGCTGATTTGGCAGTTTGATAAAATTGCTTTAAAACTGAACCCTGGTGCAAAAGTAATAATCATTAAAAAACTGCACCCTAGCTATGTTAGCTAGCCACTCGTTGCAGTTTTTGCAGGCTATTCTACCCAATTCCTGCTTATAAGGTGTTTTGAGGGTACAAAATATTTGCTGTCTGTCAATAAATTGATTGTCAATAATTTTTCTAGCTTTCTTTTTTGCCAGAATAGACATTGAGATATTGGTTGGAGCTATCTGTCTTATGTCCGAGTGCAAGTGCAGTCCATTTCAAATAATTTAATTCCCTGCCTTGAGTGTACTCGTGTTCTTTTGGTGCTATGTCACAACCTCCCATGAGGGCAGTGAATACCATTTAAGAAAATAAACTACTAACTAGCTAGTGTTGTTTTCAAGTATTACATTATAGGCTAGCTTCAACTTTTGTTTTCTGACTGTCACATAAGATGCATAAGATTAACCTGTTTAGACTAATATGACATTGAAAGATGTCTAATATTTAGTTGGACCGCCTTTAGCTTTGATTACTAGCGTGCATTCATCGTGTCATTGTTTGGACAACTTTATGCAACGTCACAAAATTTATTTCCATCCAGAGTTGCATAAATGTTTGGCCAAGATCTTGTATTGATGACGGGAGAGTCGAACCACTCCGTAAAGTTTTCTCCAGCACATCCCAAAGACTTTCAATGGGGTTAAGGTCAGGACTCTGGTGGCCAATTCATGTGTGAAAATGATTTCTCATGCTCCCTGAACCACTCTTTCACAATTTGAGCCTGATGAATCTTGGCATTGTCGTCCTGGAATAAGCCCATTGATGGGATAACCTGGTCATTCAGTACATTCAGGTACTCAGTTGACTTCATTTTATTGCTGCATAACGTTGCTGAGCCTAGACCTGACCAATTCAAGCTACCGCAAATCATAACACTGCCTCCAGAGGCTTGTACAGTGGGCACTATGCATGATGGGTGCAACGGCAACTTTTTTTTTGGCCAGGCAGTGTATGAGACCTTTCAGTCATTGCCGCTGTCAAAACATTAGGGGGTCTATCTTGTCCAATTACTTTTGGTTGCCTAAAATGGTGTGGTGGGGGGGGTTTATGTATAAAAAGGGCTACAATTGCTTGAATTCCTATTCCTGTGTCTTTTAGAATTGATTTTAAGGTTTTATTACTGGTTTTTAAAGCTCTTAATGGTATAGCACCTTTTTATATCTCAGATTGCCTGTCTGTTTATGTCCCACAACATGCCCTCTGTTCCTCCACTGCAGGCCTTTTAACTGTACCAAAGGTAGCACATGTTAGGAGCGGCATGACAAGCTTTTCTTTTTATGCACCTTTTTACTTTAGCTTTTACTTAAAATACATTAAAAATACCTTTTTACATTTAAAATGTGATTATTTTAACTTTGTGCAATTGTTTACTGTAATGGCGACATGTAATCCAGCTGTCTCTCGTGTTCATGTTTGTTAATTTTAATGTGTTTTGATGTGTCGGGCTCTTGTCTTTGTTTTTTTCATGCGCTGTGTGTCTGTAGTGGGACGGGGAAGCAGGCTGGAGATTTTTCAGGGCACTCCTGCTGCTTGTTTTGATAATATTGTCGATATCATTTTGTTTGTGGTCGTCACCAAGCAGACACATTCACAACATATGCTCGGGAATGTCCGTTGGAGATGAGTTGAAGATGTCGGGACTGATCCGGGAATGCAGGCAATCTTCAAAAGGCAACCAGGGAAGGAGAACATAATGAGGGGGAGGAGTGAGGAGATGACTGGGAAGATTGACGCAGTTCGGTGCTCCATTTCGGCGGTGTACAGAGACTGCGGCGATGCATGTATGGAGGAGAGTTGTGTGTTGGACTGCTGTGCTTGGTGACACTGGACATCTCGGGACAGCGGGGGCTATTTTTTAAATCATGGCTGTATTGCACTTTAATTCACTTAATTTACTTGATTGATGTAATGATTCTGTTGGATGTCTTTGTTTGACATGTTTGTTTGTGTGTTGTGGGTCTGCCCCACCGTCTATGTCTTTTTTGTTGTTGCTGGGGCTACAACTGAAGTTCCCTAGCGGGAAATAAAAGTTATTCTATTCTTTTTTTTTTTTTTGATTTTCCTAACCATTCATTTATTCATTGCTATCGTAACTTGCTCTATTATTTTAATCATAACACAGTATTGTATTTTCATATTTTATCAAATCTCTGCTTACTGTAAAGCAATTTTTGTATGAAATCTTTGTATGAAAGGTGCTATACAAATAAAGTTTATTATTATTATTATTAATTGCTACACGGTTCACCCAATATGGATGTAAAAACCCTCAAATTAAAGCTGAAAGTCTGCACTTTAACCTCATGGTCACTGTTTCATTTCAAATCCAATGTTCTGGACTACAGAGCCAAAACAACACTGTTCAAATACTTTCCATCCCCACTGTATAAGAGCATTCTCTGCTAGGGCAGAATGGCAGGAAATCCAAAGTTCGCCGTGAACTCCTGTTTTACCCGTTCTTGGCAGGTGTGATGGGGACTTGAATGTATTCATTGGCATGTCGGACTCGTCTTGAGGTAACTGCATGTATGGCAGGACACCAGTGGATTTTGTTTTCAAAACAAAACTGTGCTGCAGTACTGATATGTAACTATCTATTCTAACGTAACGTTGCGTGTTGATTCCTGCCATGAGGGATGGATACAGACAATCCTCCTGCCGCTGCCAACAAAAGACCCAGACCACAAAGTGAGTGCCAAAATAAAATGAGTAATGTTAGTATCACTCAGATTTGTTACAAACATTAAATGCTATTTTTTAACACAGCTAGCTCCATTAGTTATCGATGGCTAGCTTGCTAAGTTAACTCATCTATTATGATGACCCGCTCCTAGCTAGCTAGCAGCTCATAAATTGATAGTCTTTATCGTCGGGTAAACTGAACATAAATAGTTGTCAATGCCTGATGGTTTTTATAATTCAGAACTGTATTATTCAGTTATTTCAAGAGAAACCTTTTGAAAATATTGCCTCAGTAAAAGGTGGCCATTATGTACCATAACTGATCACTTATTCTCATAAACCACTTGGAATTCAGGACCTAAAATTAATTAATATTGTTATGGGTGATTGAAGAATGTGTACAAAAATATGTAGGCTACCAGTTCTGAACAATAGAGGTCTGTCAGCCTCATTAAAAAAAAATCTGTGATTTCACTAATTTCTAATTTCTTCTGTGATTTTGGACAATTGTTCCAGTCAGAACCCACCCACCCCCCCCCCCCCTAAAAGTGCTACTGTGTCCATATAGTATTGTTGATATAAATGAATGGTACTTTCTACACACCACATTTTACGTTACACATGGTAGATGAGGTCATAAAAACAGAGCTCCCCATCTCAAAAATCCCCACTACACCACTGTATAAAACAATTATATTATTAGTAGTATTAGTATTCTATTACAAACATTCTGTCAGTTTAAATTGTGATGAAAGGCGTTGTAAAATGTAATAATAGGAGGGTTAAAATAAGCATGCAAACTATATCAATGCTATGGCACTGGAAAGCTAGCACATGCACTATGAAATGAAATGCCAGAAGCGTAGCTAACTAGTTAAAAGCTACTAAGCCATTCTGTGAAATGGCCTAGCTAGCTACACTGACAGGAAAATTATTTTAAGTGACCAACCAGAAGCTAGCAAGCTATCTAGCTAGGTAGTTAAAATGTGGCTTTGGTCCGTTTGTCGATTGTTGGCCTTTTACTTATGCTATGTATCTGTCCCATGGACTAATATTGTTTTTTTGGGTCAGAAATATCTTTTGCTTATAATACTTTCGGAAACAAGCGATAATAGCCATTGTGAGTAAGAAAAAAAAACAGCACATACAAAACATGTATTTTGGATGATGTATTCACATCCTTGTTATTTATGTTTGCAAGTGGCTCCTGTGAACTGATGTTGTTATTGGTTGAAATAGATCAGAACTGCCATTGTTTTGTTAGAAGTAGATAATTTCCAATGGGGAAAATTAATAATTGTGGGATTATTTCTGATCATGTAATCAGCAGGAAAAGTACAAAATAGAAAATACTGAAAAAAGTAATGTTTGATTTCTATCAATAAAAAAAAAGACATTAAAAAAATATAAGGAAGAAGTACCAAGTACCCCAAGATTGAACCTTTCTTGTGTGACTGTGTGAAGTATCTGAATTGTGTGTTTACATGAAGGTCAAGAGAGCACAGAGGTTAATGTTTGTAAGGAGGGAGAGTCTGGTTAATGTAGTGGAAAAACCAAAATAAATATTTTGGTGCTGTATAGGTATTGCCTGCCAGCCCGTTGGCAAATGACGTACCTGCCATCACAATATAGTCAAACAACATATGTAATTGGGAGAGAGACCTGGCACAATTCTGTCTTAAAGGGCAACTGGAAGGGGATTCCAGTAAGTATAAGCCCTTGGAAAATTCTTTAGGGTAATCCATTCTTAAATGGTATTCACAATGTTAAGAGTATATACCAAGATTACCACTGTCTTAGCCCAAGGTCTTTGACTGGCACTAACTGAAGGACATAAACCATCAGAGGTCTCTTTGTCCATGGGGACAGAGGTGGCCTGGTATGGAACTTGTGACTGGGAGCATCTCCTCTTTACAATCTTCAGAAGGTCCAGAGTCCTCTGGATCAGTGTTAGAAATACCACTTACCACTGTATTCCAAACATACGCTGCTTTAAAAAGTCAAGCTTTCAAGCAAAAACATCAGTTTTTCATTTAATAAAAAACAATATCTTTTGAAAATAAATATGCTTACTACTTACACTAAAAACACAACAGATGTTAATATTTTAAACTTACCCATTTACAGCACCAATAAATATATTAATGTGAAAATATACTAAATGTGGCTGTACATGATTAGAGAGCATCTGTCATTAACATAGGTAGAATGTTCCAGAAGCAGGAGCTCTCTCACATGTGTGGCTGCATTAGTGTGGCTGTAGCGTGGATGGGCACAGGGCTCAGGCTCGGCTGTTAGAGGGCAGTTTAGTGCAGGGTACGGTGTGGGCACAGAGCAACAATGTGGCACACACATGCTCAATATGATCACAAGCATCATCCATGACAACCCCAACTGACCCAGCTACTGCCCACATCAACATCCTGCAGAAAGCCTCTCTTCACGCTTAGGAATGTTTTAAGTGTTATTTTTCTTCTGTATAAAAAGCCATTAACCATTCTCTCCAGAGGGCTTGGCAAATTGGCAACATGTTGATAACAAATGAAGCAAAACACCTTAACATAACACTGAATATAAATAGATCAAATTAAATACATAGAGTGAATACTTAACATATTCTAACATTATAAATTCACTGCAGTGTACCACTAAAAAGGGATATTAATTATGTACATACAGGCAGTTTGTAGTTTTGAAATGGTGTGTGCAGTGCTCTTTGGATAACCAACAAATTCAGTAAGAAAAATGGGTCATATATGAATGCCTCTCTGTTTCGGAGAACAATGTAATCGTATGATTAATTTTCAGGTTTTTACATATATACCTCCAATTAATATCCCTTTACAAGTATTTACACTCCAAGTCATATTGGTCCTGATTTACTAAGGCCTTTAGCACATGCAAAACCAATAACATGACCAATGATTCGTCATGGTATTTGTTTTGCACCAATTGTTGGTTGTGTTATTAGTTTAGCGTGTGCTAAAATGTTTCGCACATTCTAAAGGTCCCTAGTAAATCAGGTCTATTGAGTGTTAGTCAGCAGTCGCCTTGGTGACAAGCTTCTATATGCCCTGCCCACAATGTAGTTCTCTTAAGAGCAGAAAGTGACATCACAAAGCGCCAATGTTCAAAGTTCCAGCCCTTCTTCTTTTCCATATATTCCTTCTATTCCATATATTCCAAAGTTTCAGCCCTTCCATATTTTTTCTTTGGAAATTGTCCAGGGAAATCCTCTGCACCACTGCAGTCATCCTATTCCTCCTCTGTTCTCTTGACTGACAGATGCGCTCCTGCCTTCCTCTCCAAAAACCAGGTCCCAGTCACATGTCCAAAGGGAAGCCTTCATTGCCTGCTTAGTTTACATTTATATCCACATGTATCCCCAAATCCAGTGAAGTTTTACATCAAGTCAATCATTTCAACAGAGATAAAAGGCCATTACACGGGAAATCGATTCACACAAATGCACTCAATCCCATTCACTACCAGCAACGAAAACACAGTCCCATTCACACGCCAGCCACATGCACTGGCGTAGTCGTTCACTTTTTATAGTGTTGGTTTTAGCAGCAATAGAAATTTGTAATTTTCTTACTTCATATATATATATATATATATGCACATGCATATATATTCATATTTTTAAAATATACATCAGGAACTCTCGCTCTCTCGCTCTCTCTTTCTCTCTTCTCAGTCTTTCCAGGGAATGCATCCTTTGAGAAAATGATCAGAGTTCAAAGTGCTGTGCAGATATTCCCCCTTCATGTCAGAGTTTCTTTCTCCTCTCATCTCCTCGGCTTGTCGCATCTGGAACAGAACAAACGGGAGGTTAGAGTGGCACATCACATGATAAACCCCCGCCCTGTAGCCCAAAAACAGTTAGTTCTCACGTTGGGAAAACATTGAGCTGAGGGAGAGAACACTAGATCAGGACACAGACACACACAGGTGCATACTGGATGATGCAGCACATGAAAAATGTACCGTGTTACTTTTCTCCATGCTACCTAATGGCCCATGGGAAGTATACATATCATTTTGCTTCTTTAAGCATTGAGGCAGATACAAATGTGGTTTATCCTAAGGTATCGTAAACAAACCTGCAAGTTCTTTCGTTTAACTCCAGCTGTCTGGACTTGCAGTCTAGCTCTGAATGTTTGCAGGAACATTGACAGGTCAGAGGGTCTTGTACAAACAAGCGCTTTCTTCTCTCTGAGCAAGGCTCACAGTGGCTGAAAAAAGGCAAAAAAGAGAGTCAGCCACAACATTCCAACAGAGGGAGAGAAAGACACTGACAGACAGATAGACATGCAACAATAATCACCCCTCCCCCCCGGCTTCCCTTCATAGACTGAAGCTGTGTGGAAGTGGGTTCATGGTGTGCTTGCTGGGTTAGTGGTACATGAGAATGTGACACACCAATAGGTTAGCAGTCTGTGGAAATCTGTTAGTGGTGTATGGAGATGGGTTAGCAGTGTGTAGACGTTTAGTATGGAGCTGGGTTATAGGTGAGTAGAGGTAGGTTAGTGATGTATGGAAATGGTTACTGGAAATGGGGTAGTGATGTATTGAGATGGGTTATAGGTGAATAGAGGTGGATTCGTTATGTATGGAGATCAGAATCCCTTTATTCGCCAAGTATTTACATACAAGGAATTTACTGTGGTTTATTGGTGCGTACATAAACCAACATAAAACATAAAATAATATAATATAAAACATAAAACATAAAACAAAAACACAAAAACAAGTAGTGCAAGTAGTAGTGCAAGTTTCAACCAATATAATATTATATTATATATGCAAGTCACAAAACACTGAATTAACGAACAAAACAAGACAAAACAACGCGCACCAACGCATCGAGGCGACCGTCAATGGCGCCATCTGCGATGGGTTGATGGTGAGTGAAAATGGGGAAGTGATGTATTGGGGTGGGTTAGTGATGTATGGAGGCGGGTTAATACATGGAAATGGGTTAGTGAGGTATGGAAATGGTTTATTAGTCTATAGGAAAGTCAGTGAGTGAGTCATATTTCTGTATATGAGAAGTAGCTGCAGCACGTAGCAGTTACACACTGAGAACAACACACTATCCTGCTGTCATATAAAAAGCTCAGTGGTCAGCTGCTTCTGGACAGTCTGGAGCATAGGGCAACATAAGCAACATTGGCCCCCACTGCCAACAGCACACATCCTGACATAAAACTGGCATCACTAGTCTCATCTCTCTAGTTTAACATCACTGTAGTTTGGTTAACGGTCCAGAGTCATTATTCTGCTCTCTGATCCTGGGGACAGATATCAGTGAGCAATCAGGTTACCGCTGTAGAACAGGTGAATAGTGGCAGCTTCTCAAACAGCACATTAATTATCTTGGAACTGTACCTTTCCATATGTTTAAATAAAACTCAGGATTGCTGGTGTTTAAAGATGCAGTATCATTTATTCCATTTATGCCTTTCTCACACGGTCAGGTATGTGAAGAACAGAAGACGAGTTCAATTTGAAAAGCACAACATGAACACTGGATATTTTCTTCCGGCGAGACAAACCAGTGAATGTGAATTTCGACACACCTAGATCCACAGGTCCTGTCCTTGCATTCTGCTCGACAGATAAAACACTCTTTGTTCTGGCCCTCTGGAGATCTTATCTCTCTTTTATTGGAAAACAAAAATCTAGGTAAACATTTTGATTTGGTCTATTTTTCTGAAATGTTGACTACAGATAAGAGACATTACCAAGAAAACACAAATAGTTTGGTTACATAACGGATAAACAAGATGAAATGATAAAAGTGTTAAATCCTGGTCACGTCTGCAACAAGAGGCAATGACAAAGCTAGCCGTTTTGAAAAGACACTTGGACCAATCACAAAGAGCAGCACTCAAGACTCAACAGCACGCTAGTCCCATTCCAGCAGTCACATGATTAGTCTGATCACACAAAAGCACATGCGCAGTGACAACGTTACCTTACCATCTGACTTCTACAACGCATTATCGCCCCGGCGGGTTAAAGCTGCTTCGAAATCAACCCGGAAAAATAAGCTTCATGCCAATCGCAGGGTGAATTACAAGAAACAGACAACCTCTTCCCAAATTAACTTAACGACCATGAGAGAGACGCTCAAGTGCAATTGCGGCATGGGGTATGCACAGCTGACATACGAGGGTGGCTTTTTCACTCGGTTTTTCCTTCTCTTTCTCTTTAGGCCTGTGCCCTTGCCCTTCCGGTGTTTTCTGGAAGATAAAGCAAAAACAATGCGCATACATCTAAATCCAGGAGATTTGGGTGGAGAAAAACCATTCAGTGAATGAATCAGATGATCAATAGGGATTCATATTAAGATGAGGCGCTTGCATCTCTGATCAGGAGGACACAGGCAAAGTCCTTCATGAGTCCAGGAAAGAATAGGCAAGACACAGCCTCTTTGATGAAACACAGGGGAAACACAAGTGAAACAAAGCCTATTTTTGTGCAATGAAAGACATGAGACAGTAATGGGACACAGCTTCTCCACACCAAGGAAGCCAATGTTTAAGACAAAGACAATTTGAGTTCCAGGAGCAGCAGGTGGAATAGGATATGCATTTGTTCCCAGAAAGACACACATGTGATGGTGCTTTTGAGTTGAGACACAGGTGAGACACATTCCCTATCTTCAAGGAGTCAAAGGTGAGTCAAAGTTTTTCTCCCTCTGTGAGGCAACCTCTTTGTTTATAAGTTACAAGAAGAGATTTTTTTGTGAACTTTTCACATTAAAAAACTTGTATACGCTAAAACTTGTATACGCTATTTCACAATTTTTTGACATGTCCAATTCTCATCCTAATTTAGAATGTTCAATTAGAAATTTTACAGTCATATTCATGCATCGATTCATACTGACGATTCTGTGGAGTGATACCACCGCGGTTCTTCTCCTAAACACATGGTGTCACCAGCCTGCTTCTTTTCACACCACAGCCCACAGCGAAGCTCGCATAGAGCTGAGTCGGAGGAAGTCATTTCATGTGCAGCTCTGGCAAGCAGGCTCCAGGCACCCGATCGGCCAGCAAGATCGCTAGAGAGCGATGAAATGCAGAACCCTAACTGACTGAACCCTCCCATCTCCGGGAAATGCAATTGCCAACTGTGGGGATACCGGACACAGTTATCACTTTCATGATCCGTATTCGACCCAAGACCATGGGGCTCATTCGAGCATCAGAAAGGTGCCTTAACTTTAAAATCAAACCAGCAGCCTTCACAGTGGAATTCTGATGTATTAATCTGAAATTGTCCCATCTCTTGCTGGGAACCAATTTAGCCTAATGGTATTCTGTAAATTGAATCCTTGTGCATTTCAAAATCTCTATTCTGGCATTACTGAAGGGCTTATTGACATGTGTAACACTAAGATTAATAACATTCAGTAGCAAAGTACCTATTACTGTCATTACAATATGTGGCAAAAGAGGAAGATCAATGTTCAACAACTGGACTATAGTGTCATGAGAAATTATGACGGTGCAGGCCACAGGTCTGTGTATGGATTACTGTTTAATATTTTCCAGAAAGTTTGCGATTTTTAAACCTGAGATTATAACACCTCGCTCCCGGGTTTCCTGGGAAATCCCATCTAGAAAACCAGGGGCGTTCTAGTAGGCTATTATTAAATGTGCGACTTGTTGGTTTACCACCGGCATCCATATGCCAGATAAAACTTTATTTTTATTTTTATTTGTTTCTGATTTTTTCCCTTTTTCTCCCAATTTAGTAGCCAATTGAACCCCTATTCTAATTCAATTCCCCCCCGTGTAGCAACCGCTAGAGAACCACCGCTGCACAACCCCGTCAATCGGTATTTAGGGAGGGCGCTACGTCCTCTACAGGGCGCAGCTCCTGACCGTGACACGCCCTGGGTCCTACTGTGCGCAGCGGTTCTCTCCGAGCCCCTCCCCCCACCCGGAAGCGACCGCCAATTGTCGCTTCCACAGGGCACCGGCCACGCTCGGCTATGGCAGGACCGGGGCGCGAACCCCGATCCTCGGAGTACTCTTTACCGCTGTACCACCGCGGCGGCCAGATAAAACTATTTTTCAGCACCATGACATTGTCCACTAACCTACTATTGGCTGAGATTCTTGAATATCAAAAACAACAAACTGTTTTTCAAAGATGTTTTATTAATAAAAGCAATTTAATAAAATTAATATTTTCTGAACAAAACTATGGCTGCTTTGGAACTTCGGATATCTAAACAAAGGCTATTAGGCCTACCTGAACCGTGAGAAGTATTAACGCTGGCTATAACTGTTCACAACAAAAAAGCTTAGGTCTACAGGCAAACGGCCAGTGTACCTGCCCCCCCCCTAATACCTACACATTTTTACACTCTTCTTTGTAATGTCGAGGGTTTCGGCGGTGAATGTCCAAAATTGAGAAATTTGTAAATAAAGTAGGCTAATGTGTGTTATGCAGAAATTTTTCACATTTATTTATAGCCAATTTAAAAAAAAAACCTAAAAAGAAATCTAGGTTTTTGCTGCAAGAACTGAGAATGTGAGTAATAGGCCAACATTATATAGCCTAAGTAAAGGCCTTTACACACAGGTCGTGATTTATTCGCATGAATAAATCACACATTGAAAAATAAAAACGAACTCCTGTATTGTTCATAAAATCATGCACATAAAACGCGAAATTATGTTTGCGAAAAGGCGGCATTTATTTATATATTTTCGTTTGCGATATTATTTATCTGTCCAATCATAACAGGTCCTCTCGACAGACGTCACAGCACTGGCACAAACTACACAACAACCAATATGGTGAACCAACTGATTGATTTGTTTCCCTGCATGTAGGCTAGCCTACTCTTTGATTAATTAAAAACAAAAAAACATAAATACAAGAACAGCGATTTGAAGGACAGTTTGTGGAAAAGCAGCCGAGCAAATAGACTGAGGATGGTGGGTTTATAAATGATTGCAATACACACAACTGGTTATCTGAGCATACGAAAATGACTTGGTAGTCTCGCCTATTGCTATATGTTAGTTATGCTATCGTAGCCTCGTCTCGTATAGTGTTTTCACCAACTATAATAACAATTAGGCTAGCAGCCTCAATATGATAATAGTAGCATCAGTAGAGTATCTACGAAAAAACTACAGCTAAAGTTAATTGAATCATAGGCTACCATATGCTGTAGTCATAGTCGCCTACTATATTTTTTACTATAGAAATTTTCGTATGGATGATGAGCTCCCCAGGTTTTTAGCTTACAGAGTTGTCAACTCGGATATTTTAATGCTAGTTAGATCTTGCTGTGATCACACCTCATATGAGAACAAGATAAGAAGCCAGCGGCGATTAACACACAAACACACGATACGTAGCCTATTTTATTTTTTAGATTTGCAGGCTACGCTGTCACCGGCTCGATTGCTTGCCTTGGTGAGAGCTAGGAGGAAAGCTAACCGCTAGCTAATTTATCAGACGTAAGGTGAAATAGTTCAGTCTAGACTATTGTTACGTTAGTCTAATTGTTTTTATCATGTTGTGGCTAAACAAGCTTCCCCTCTTGGTGACAAATGAAGTTTACCAATTAAGCTGATATATTGTTACGTGGATATATGCACAGGCCAGGGATAGCCCCAGTAGTCTACGTGTGATCTGTACAGTTGGAGACGGGCTGGCCAGGGACAGCCACCGTGGGAGGAGTGAAAAGGGGAGAAGCATTAGCTGTCTCACAGTTGTTTGTGTATGCATGGCGAAAGGTTTTCAACAACAAAAAATAAAAACGTATTCCGATTCCTGTGTAAATTTCCCGATCACTGATCAACGAAGAAAACAGTCTGCCTACTATCAGTGATAGCCAGTGCACTTCAGTATGAACAACCATGGCTTTGTGTGACTTTTGCTATGGTAATATAGCCAACTACAGCATATTTGTTTCTCTATCCACTGTGCCCCCCTAGTGGTGGGTCGTCAATGTCCTAATTATAGTAGGCTATTCGTATTTCACTGAAATTATAAATGAAAACAAATTAATTAAGAACACCCCAAATTTGCGACACAGGAAAAGTGTAACCGCTTACGAAAACATTAGCCTATATCAGCCCCTCAGTTGTCGATTCAAGTTATCATTCTCTGCACAATTAGTTTGTTCCTTTGTGGATGTTCACAACTGTAACACCAGTCAACCAGGCGATATAGCTTAAGCAGGTGGCGCTTTCTTATCAGCAGGCGTGTGTTTCGTGTGTTTAGGTAAAGTGTAGTTACTATACTTGTATATTATAGTAAATAAGTTGTGGTATTTGATAGACACATAGGCTAGCAGAATAAAAGAGGGAGGTGAGGAGTGGCCAGGCCTGTTTTTACTGAGCAACAGCAGGACCAGGTCGTCATGTTTTAAAGAACCTATTTAATTAATTCCAAAATCGCATCGCGTTTGATGTGCAAATATTATAGGCGTCAAATTTGCAATTCTGTGTTGTTTATTCACGTTGTTCTTGGTGTGTAATGGCCTTAAATGTTATGGCATAAATACAACAACTTAATATGATAGCATAAATACAATATCTCCATCAAGGCACATCAGCAAATATACACTAGCCTACCATTGTGAAATGAGGGACGTTTAGTCGTAGGCTACGAGTTGGTAAGAAAAGCAAAGGTATCTAATATACTAGAAACTTGCTCTAAGAATTCCAACTCATTTTGTAATTATAGCTGGCCTATATTTCTGCAGAATGTGACATCCTGGAAAAACTATGGGTTTGCATTCATTATTAGGCTACCCCTTGTCCCTATCCACGGTTGCCCTCTAGTGGTAGCCTTGTCATTGACGTTGCAATTATAGTAGCCTATTCTTTTCTCTGAAATTAATTTACAACTTAAACTTAAACTTAAAAACAACATTTTGCCTCATTAGTATTAAGTTTCTCAAAATTCTTCCACATGTTGCTTGACATAATTTAGCTCTCCACGTTTGGAGCAGGTATATTGAACTGAACTATTTCCTGTGTGTGCGCTAGCAAAGTTCACGTGCTCTAAAGTGCAATCAGTTACCGAGTTTTCGCTTGTCAATAAGCAGTCATGAGTAGGAGTCAGTTTTTTTCAAATGGTGGATACTGCATTTTGGAAATAAACTTAATATATTGATTATTTTATTGTACTTAATTAGGCCAAATGTAGGGTAATGCAAGTGTTATTTATCTGCATTGCCCATGTTAAATTTCCCGGTTTCCCAATGTTGGGAATGGGAAGGAATTGTGATGGGAAATACCAGAATGCCGGGAACCGGGATTAATCACTAGTATGGATGTTATAAAGTAGTAAATTGACACTAATAATACAATTATAGTTTTATGGAAAATAGTAAAAAAAATAAAAAAATAAAATAGAATAAACATAAATGCAGTCAACAAACTAAAAAGAGCAGAGGCTGACATTTTTTGTCACCTGGACAACTTCCTTGGAGCCAGCCAGAACACAAAACAGCACAGCGCCCTCAAGGGGGCCCCTGTTCCCCTGCATTGTCTGTCTGTTTTTTTCCAGAAAAGACTGCAGAGCACTATGCAATTATCCAGGGCTGCTTCTCCATCATTAATACAATGTAAATAAGCTTGCCAGGATTCCATTTCCATCTTTCAACTGAAAAACTGCACTTTTCAGTGTAGAGTACTCTCAATGTCTATATGTTTAAGTAATGGAAGATGCCAGATGACTAGGTCTCAATAAGAAACCACTATTTGAAAAAGGACAACAAGGGAAAGTGTGACATTTTACAGAACAGAACAAGGCTAAAAAAGGACTGCTGATTTTGCATTATACAAAAAAGACAATACCTATTTCGCACAATCTTTTTCTGCATCTTTGAGTATCCAACAATTTTTTTTGCATTTCTGTAAAGTCTCATTTCTGGAAACCCCCCCCCCCCCTTAATGCTTGCTACTGGTTCATCTCCACTTAATTTCCTCCTCATTCCCCTTCTGCATTTGGTTCATTGCCCTTTTCCCGTCCTCCTTGTACACTTGCCAAAACAAACTACAAAGAATCCGTACTTACTTTTCTTTCCTTTCTGTCACCTCTTTCTTTGGTCTGAAAAGATCAGAACAGAGGACAATGCTTTATCTCATGGTGTACAGTTTGTTCCATGAAAAAAGACAGCCTGCTGGGTCTTGAGATTCTATTCTCTGCCTGCCTGTTATTTCTTACCTGCACTCACACCTTCTGTGTTCTGTAAAACTCAGCAGAAAATTGTTTTGTTGTTTTAGGTGTTTGAACATTTTTACCTGTTGAAAGACGAGAGAGAGAATACAGCACAATATAACACACTTTGCAACACTGCACACAGTGACAAAATAGCTGGTGTGCTAGAGAGGAAAGTCTATACATTTTCCTTAGGAAAAGCAGAGATTGAGATGAAGAAGAGAAGGAAGAAGGAGAGGGGGAGGGCCCCTCACCTCCATGGCGATGTTGTAGTGCTAGAAAGAGCTCACCTCCATGGTGACATTGTAGGTCTCCGTGGGGACGCACTCCAGTGCTTCATCATTGCAGCAGCCAGCGCAGCGCATGAGAACCACACAGGATGGGATAAATATGTGTTCAATCTCATCGGGATACTCCTGGAAAATATCAACCAGGACCTCCCTTGTCCGGCACATGCTCTTGTTGTACACCTCCATAAAGGGAACCACTACAGGGGAAAAAGGAAGTAGATGTTATCATAACCTTGATCATCTTCCTCGCCCTGCGGATCACTATCAGATGACAGAGTGGAGACAGCCTTGTCAAACACGCTTACTTTTACTGCTGTCCTTTTCTTTCCATGCTGTCATTTGTATTATAATTGCTAGGATAACATCCCACTGTTCCGCTAACTCTCGTGTTTTTCTCTTATCCATTCCCTCTCTCTCCCCTGTGCCTCTCTCGCTCTTCATCACAATCTCACGCTGTCTCCCTCTTGACCCTTTCGTCCACTTTGTCTCACACTCTCTCTTGCCATCTCATCTCCCCCCACTCTTTCCCCTCGCTTTTTATTCTCTCTTCCCCTTCCTTCCCTGATCCTCTCGCTCACTGTTCCCTGTGATATCACCCTCTCTTCCTCCCTGTACTTGGCTCTCTCTCTCTCTCTCCTGCAGCTCTGTGCCGTTACTAGGGGACCTGTTAAGAGTAGGGTCTTAATTTGCCCCAGGGAAACAAACAAAAAGCATATAAAGCCTGCTAACAGACCACCCCTATCTGCACAAATACTCAAGCCAACTAACGTAGCCCTCTTATGACGGAAATATATTCAGCCTATGTACTGTTGTGCATGTTTGTGTGTGCATGTGCAGGTTTGAGTACAGTGTGTGTTTGCACATGTGCCTGTACCGTCCTCCCTTATGTGTGTTTGAATTAGACAGAGACAAAAACTGGTTAATTTAAGTATGGTCACAGCTTCACAAGTAGTTCCACAAAAAATATAGGTAAAATCATCTCAGTATTACTGCACCATAATGGCAGTTGCCTGGGGCGCTACAAAATAACTTCCAATAATGCTATCAAAGGTGGCCATCTCTGCACATTTGAATTCTTATTCAAATTCATTCATTCATTTTTATATTCATTGAATAAAAACTGAACTTGTCCACTACTGTAAATCAACTTTGAATGTGTGCCTACTACAAAATATACACCCCCACCAACTGTACAGTTCACATACATTACAAAAAAAGAATTCATTAGTTAATGTTACAGCTGTTCTACAATAACCTGTGTATAGTTAGCTGAATTGCTTATGAATATCACTGCTCAACACTGAGATGCACTCAAATTATCTCATGTGTATTATGAATCCAAAGACTTAAGCACTTCTTCTAAACATCTTTTAAAGTGTAGGGCTGGTAAACTTTCTAGTTTTGTCAGGGGAAAAACTTAAAAACAGCATGGGTTGAGAAACTATAAATGATACTGTCGATTTTAAGGTAGTAATATTGGCCCATTAAAGTCAACTTAAATTCTGAGCGATAGCAATTGATTTTAAATACAAATCAATATTTTCAGAGCGTGGCCTACACAGTAAATCTAAGAAAGATACCAAGAAGGCCGACTAAGGCACTGTTGCATACTCAGCCAAAATATATTGTTAAGTTAAAAAAAAAAATTGCATCCCCAAACTCGTTTTAAATCAACTATAGTTAGGTTAGTCTTTAAGAGCGTCAATTAGAAAAAGAAAAAACTGTACTTAGAAAGCGAGGTCTGTTCAACTTCTTTCCGCCAGGGGGCAGACCACGCGACATAGTCTGTCTTTCATTGAAATACATCGTAAAACCCCTGGCGGGTTTTATCAAGATGCACCACCTTTCTTAATAGGCTTTCTAGAAAAAAACGCACCTACCGTCATTTGTGTTCTTCCCTCCCTCCCTGGGTATGTGGGCAGTCTGAGAGAGACAAAAGTGCACACACAGTTAGCGGATCCAAGCCAGCACTGACTTTTCACCATAAAGGCTACACTGCAATCAATTTCTAAACTGACTGAAACCTGTTCCTCAATAGGAAAATTACTCTGGACATCCTAGGCTATGTCATTCATTTCAGGAGAGAGTGACCATATTTTTAAAAAGATCCGATCGTCAACGTGTAGTCGTTTGCCTTCGGAAAAGGACAACACTTAATTCCATGTGTAGCCTACTGTTTCTGGAAATAAATAGGCTAGCCTAAATGTGTCATGGAGAAATTGATTTATACAGCGCTGAGAACGTGTAAATTTATTTAAAAACACAGTTTGATATAATCTACTTGGAAATTGGATGTTTTACAATGGCTCCTGGCATATTCCCACTTCTTGATCGTAAATGGCCTGATCTCTGATAGCCTATTTATTTCCCCGCCTCCAAACTCATTAGAAAGTCTGGCTGGTAGAGCACACATGCCACGCTATGGTGACGCTTCTCGCGCAACAGCTCGGAAACATTGCGTGAGAAACATGCCAATTTGGCTTCATCGACCGGGGAAGAAGTTGGGCGGCAGAATGAGTAGCCTAGTTTCATATGAGTTCATAAAGCCATTTACGTTGAAAACGGTGGGGACAGACTCGCGGGTGTCGGAATCTGAGCAAAGCACTCTACTAATGATATCTTACCTTTGTCGTGTGAAAACTAAAATACACTTCGTCACTAATCCCCACCCCTTTTGTGTTTGCGGTAAGAAGTAGACTAGCCTAAACGACTGGAATAAAAACGTGAGATCTTAGCTCTATAATGTTACGAAGAGAGCTGTGCGTCTTGATAAATGGTTACTCATTAAAATGTTGACTGCGGGCATGGTCAGGTTAGTAACAGATTTTCCGGTTGCGGTGGAGCAAGTTAAATTATTTCAGCAAGCGCTTTACCGGTTCCAGATGATTCACGGAGTAAACGGTTTTTAGAATTGAAATCATTTACTGAGATTAAGGGAGTTTTGACTGTATAACTAATTTATAAAGTAAAATCGTGTTACATCAAAACATAACCGTTGTTTTTTCGTATTCAGTATACTGTAGTTCATTAGGTTTCACTGAACTTCGTTTAAAAATGTTCACTGTTCAAGTTCAGGGACTCTAAATCTAGATTTTACAGAGAATGTAGTTGCTTCCCTTCATTTCAGTTTGAATTCTTCAGTTTTTCATTTTCAAAATTGAGGTGCAGTTACATTTTACACATCATGCTCAAAGCAAGTATTATTATTATTAACAACAAAAACACACAACTAAATGATAGAAATCATAGATATATTTTATTCAGAATTGGAATAGAGAGCCTTGAGATATAGAGACTAGCATACTACAACTATTAATATACTATTATTATTATTATTATTAGCAGTATTATACATAGCCTAATAATGAGGAGGGATTAACATAAAGGCTGAAAAGAGGACCATATTTCCTTATCTTTCTGAGTCTCATTGCAACTTTCCTGTTACACTTAACCTTGTTTCCAAATCTCGCAAATTAAACGGCTTCTGTGCCTTTAAAGAGTTATAACGCCAAGAGGGTGGTTATGAGCAGGCCTCCAGGATCACCGATGTCAAACTTCACCCACATTTTCTCAGCTATATACAAATTATAAATCGAAACATAAAACTAAATACGCAACACACCTCTCAGCGCGGTGCCCCGCGCATAACATTTGGTCATGATAGTACTTTGATATCTGCAAAACATAAACTTTTTGGGGGTGCATAGAACACGAGGAATGACCTCGCAGGGGGAGCGACAAGGACGACCTGCTCATTAATGAGACGTTAACGCTTCACTTTCTAATGATTTCTGATCCTCCACAACCACATTAGTTGCTTCTTCCTGTTTAAACATGGACCTTACCTTAACAGTTGACAAGTACAGAAGCGCGAAAAATAATGGTATCAAACTGATAACAAAGTTCATGGTTGTAATTCCAAACGTGAATCTCTTTTTAAAATCCTATCCGACCAATGACTGATTCCTTCAAACGCATTTGTGGTGATTAAAGACAAACAAAATTGAAGGAATTTCTCAAACAAGGCTATATCGGCATGATTCCCATTCCCTTGCAACCATTGTGGAAGACAGGACAGATGAAAGAAATCCTTAAACACGTTTTGCAAGTGTTGCCAATGAATTACAAGACATCCAGAAACGAGAGAATCCCAAGTGCGTTGTGTTTCCCCTCTTTTGTTTAATCTCTTAATTTCTTCAAATGGAATAACACTCCACATCACAGTCGAAATCCCATACTTTATTTGTCACCCTCTCCTAGCGGATGTCCGTCGAAAAAAGAAAGACTTCCAAAATAATTGAAGCAAACCGCAAAGCACCATTAAAATCAGTGGTAGGCTACTATGCACATGAAATACCATTTATAACACCGACATAGAGGTGTAAGCCAGTGTAAAAGCAATCATCAAAATTCCTTCTGCGTGGCGCAGTGAAGAAGGTATTGGTGTCTGTATTTCCTCTGTTGATTTTCTGCCGTTTTTCCTAAATCGTTGGGACATCCACACACGGACGTGGAGGTCTCGGTTTCTCGCTCTGTCCCTTCCTTACACTGCTGTAGTGCAATCCCGAGGCAGAGACCGTGTGAGAGTTGCGCCGCGCTCATTGGCCGCTTTGGCGTGTGTGGGCTGGCCAATTTTGTGTTCACCAGCGTCCCAATCCAGGACCAAAGCCGTATAAAATCGATAACCTTTGCTGAGGTGCTTAAACTGAGTCATTGGGAAGAGCGTAGTCAACCTTTACTTTGGTGTTGGTCAGTTTATACACGAACCATGTCCATATTTATGTATGGAATTAAAGAAATACTAAAACCAAACGATGTGCTATGGGGATGTGTGATGAGATTATGATGATACGGGACAGGTTGTATTTCATTATTCATTCATAATGGCCTGGGGTATGAATCAGACACTTTTTAACAAATACAAATCCCATCAGACTTTCTTGTACATTTGACACACATTTTCTCTATTTCTGAGGGAAATTTTCACTTTTTTATCTTAAAAGAAAATGTATTTTGACTTGTATGTTTCCCCAATCCTTTAACTGGATACCTGATACATGTCTGCACACCACATATTACTTTTGCAGTTGTAGGTAACTATTTAGGAGCATTGCCAAAAAGGCAAAACAAGTAGTACAACATATATAATGTTAAAGTTTGCAACCTTTAACATTTAGATCTACACATGACACAGAAACATTCATGTGTTTGCATTTTTCTTCTTTTTCAAAACAGAATCAAAATAATCCCTTTACTTAGCAACAACATAACTGCTGCACTGTTGTTTTTATTGCTTCTATATACACTGCTCAAATAAATTAAGGGAACACAGTATAACACCAAGTCAATTCAACTTCTGGGATATCGATCTGTCCAGTTAGGAAGCGTAAACAATTGTGAATTAATTTTACCTGCTTTGGTGCAAATGAAAGTGACAACAGATGGACAGGAGAGGCAACAGCAAGACAACCCCCAAAAAGTAAATGGGTTTGCAGGTGGTGGCCACAGACCATTTTTCTCTCCTTATCCTTCCTGACTGATTTGTCTCTAGTTTTGCATTTTTCTAGTGCCCTTGTCACTACTGGTAGCATGAGGCGGTACCTGCAGCCCATTCAGGTTGCACAGGTAGTCCAGCTCTTCCAGGATGGCACATCCATACGTGCCGTCACAAGAAGGTTTGCTGTGTCTCCGTAGAAGGGCAAAAACCCAGCGGCAGGACCGGTATCTGCTCTTTTGTACAAGGAGGAACAGGAGGAGCACTGCCAGAGCCCTACAAAATGACCTCCAGTGGGCTACTCGTGTGCATGTTTCTGACCAAACTGTCAGAAACAGACTCCATGAGGGTGGCATGAGGGCCCGACGTCCTGTAGTGGGACCTGTGCTCACAGCCCAGCACCGTGCAGCTGGATTGGCATTTGCCAGAGAACACCTGAATTGGCAGGTTTGCCATTGGCGCCCCGTTCTCTTCACAGATGACAGCAGGTTCACACTGAGACAGACGTGAAAGAGTCTGGAGATGCCATATAGGACTACCCTCATCTCCACAGATGGTGAAATAATAAAAACATTCTGCAAAAATTGGAGGGCTGTAGCATCTGCAGGTTTTCTGTGCATTTCAGCTGCCACAAGTATGATTTAAGTTGTGGACTGACTAAAGAGTGCACACACCTTGTTCCCAAAGTTTAAATTGGCTGCTGATAGAAAGGAACACAAAGATTTGACTAGAGAGAGACATTTTTGCTCTAAGGATCACAGGCTGCACAACTACTCCTGTCCCCAGTTCAGAGGTTCCTCCTACCCTTCCTCCTTCCATCCCCAACTCTCTGCTCCGAGCCCACACCCCTCAGACAAGTGGCTCTGCCCCAGCCCCCACATATAGAGGCGCCTCCACAGTTTCCATGGTTCCCGTCCTTTACGTAGTTCTCTTAACACGCAAATGCTTTTATTTAGGCCAGGCTGAGTAAATTAGTCAATTCCAACCTGGCAACCATGTACTAAGATCTCCTATCTCCAAAAAGTGTATTCTCAGCAGCAGCAAATAGCTGCTTCTTTTTTTCTGTTCAACTTCATAACCTAAGTGATGAAAAATAGAGAAAAAAAATAGCCACACACTCTTTTAATGCTTCATAACTTTTTTAGGAGAACTTGATAGTGTGCTGGAATTTCTTTTTACTCATCAATCCACACATACTCAGCACCTATGAAATGTTTTCACAGGAATCATTTTCAAAATTTTTTATGAAACTTATAAAATGTTCTCAGTACACAGAGATGGATGAGATCTTTCCATTTGTGTTAAAAAAATATCCCAAGTTTTTTATGTGACATCGAGGATTTAACAAGCATTAACTCTCTCTGGAAAGGCCAGTCTCATAGAGAGGGTAATTCTGGGTGAGAGTCAATCAATCAATTAATTAATCCATCCATCAGTCAGTCAGCGACTCAAATTTGGTATAAATTATGCTGTATCCTGTATTTGTCATGGTTTGTGGTTATTGTTTTCTTTTTCCGCTGCGGTTCTCATCTTTCATCTCCTTTTGAGAATCCATCAGATTTTTTCCCTCGTTCCGTCTTGGGGTTTTGCTTTGCCTTGCTCATTATTCAGATCACCTGTGCTGCTACCTGCGGGGAATTTAAGTTCTTCACTTCCGCTTCTCCGGTGCTTCTTTGTCATTCATTTGTACATTGAGCCAGGTATAGCCAGGTTTAAGCGACCTCGTGATATTAACTTGTTTATGTTCATGAGGGACTTGCTTTTAGCTTCTTCAGGTATATGATTGTGTTTCCTCCTGTTAGCGTTCTGCACTATTTATTTCCGTGCTGTTCTCTACGAGACTGTTTTTTTTTGGTGGTTTTGTTTTGTTTCACCTTCTAACGGATGTTGTAGTGTTACGTTCCAAAGGTGTTTTCTTTGCTTTTCTAGTCTCCTGTTTTGGGTTCTAGTATTGAGTTCAGGAGATTTAGATTTGTGTTTCACACTTTCTATTCGAGTTTGCCCTATTTTCCTGGGTAGATTTCATTTAGCTGTTTAGCTCTCAGGAATTAGTTCCTGTTTCTCTGCGTTTGATTTTCTGCTACGAAATCCATCACAGTATTTGCCAAGGAAGGCAGCATGTTCTGTAGCTTTCTCACTTCTCACTCTTTCTGTCTCAATGGCATTTTCATATTCTGTAATCCACATATCCACAGTAGTGCTCTCACTCAGTCATGCTCTTTATCTCTGCCTTTCTTTCTCTCTATAGCACTTTCCCCACTATCATCCCTCAGAAACTGCTACGCTGCCCCCTGGCGTCGTTCAGTGAACAGCAGGCAGATGTGTTGTGTGAATGTAGACCATGCTGAAGTTTGTATACTAATTTTGAGATTGGTCCTCTGGGTTAAGTGAGATCTGGTGCTCAGGGTTCTTATTGTAGAACACTGCAATAAGAACAACCACATCTTTGAATAAAGGGTGTAAATATTTTCTGTCATTTTGATATACACTACATGGTCAAAAGTATATGGACACCTGTTCATCCAACATTTCATTCCAAAATCATAGGCATTAATATGGAGTTGGACCCCATTTGCTGCTATAACAGCCTCCATTCTTCTGGGAAGGCTTGCCACTAGATGTTGGAACATTGCTGCATGGATTTGTTTCCATTCAGTCAAAAAAGCATTAGTGAGGTCGGGCACTGATGTGGGCCTATTAGGCCTGGCTCGCAGTCGCCTTTCCAAATGATCCCAATGGTGTTTGATGGGGTTGAGGTCAGGTCTCTGAGCAGGTCAGCCAAGTTCTTCCGTACCGATCTCGACAACCCATTTCTATATGGATCTCTATTTGTGCAGGGGGGCATTGTCATTCTGAAACAGGAAAGGGCGTTCCCTAAACTGTTGTCAGAAAGTTGGAAATCCAGAATCGTCTAGAATGTCATTGTATGCTGTAGTGTTAAGATTTGCCTTCACTGGAACTAAGGAGCCTAGCCTGAATCATGAAAAACAGCCCCAGACCAAGGGGTATCCACATACTTTATGTGTTGGAAAGCATCTGCCAAACAATAAATTATATTATTTGAAAATTAAGACACCATCCACACACTGCTGTTATCCCCAGGCCTTGTCCCCCAACACAAGTGAAATCCCCAGGGTTCATCCAAAACCTGCCCTCCAACACTGTCTTAATCCCCGGACCCAGCCTCCCAACACTGCTGTAATCCCCAACCCCCCCACCCCCCCAACACTGCTTTAATCTCCAGGGACCTTCCTGGCCCCACCCTAATGCCCTTGGCCCTGCCTGAGGCCTATAAGACCTCTCACATGCTCTCTGTGAAAATATTTAGTCTAGGCCCCTTGTCCTGCTTCAGCACGCACTGTGTATGATAACATGCACTGGCAAACCAAGATGTGGCTGGGAAACCCATCAGACAGTGAACAGTGAGAAGGACAGACAGAGAGAGGGAGATAAAGGGGATACAAGAGGAATGGAGAAGCGGGGGGTGATATAATATACCAAAACAGCCTTTTGGCTAAGCAGCACACTCCTTTCCCTATTGAGTTAATTGAAAAATAACAACAAAGTGACTCCTAATTCTGCTGATATTGGAGGAATGACACAGGGATCAAGAGGTGTGTGAAGTTTAATGAAGTTTCATGCCTTGTCAGCATTAACACCCACACAAAACACACAAGCACACACATACACAAAAACACATATCTCTCTCATGTATATGCATGCAGGCATGAGTGCACACTCACACACGCCAAAGCCTAACCTTTCACCACAAAAGATCAGAGCAACTGAGAGAGAATTTGCAAATGTGAAAGAGGACTTAAAAACAGGTCTGAATCCTAAAGCCATCTGAGAATTGATAGCAGAGGAATTTAGGTTAATACTTTGCCGTTGTTTTGCATTGTCCAAACACGTATGACCTGGGTGCATCAGGCCTTCATAAAATGTGAAGAATTGCACAATTCTGAATAATTTTGGAATAAATAATGAACAGGTTTGTGTCATCAATTACATGTTGATCATATCTCTGTGGAGGACATGTGCTTCTCAAGTTTCAAATAATCCTGTTTATTCTCTAGTAAAAAAAAAAAAAAAGCTATTAGCAAGACTCCAAAGTGATAATACATTAGAATCAGATCATTTAAATTCATTCTAAATGTAATTTTAATTTGCCAGTTCTCAACTGACTGTGTGAGCCTTTCTGCTGCACAAAGTCACATATTTTCTCTGTGTACAAAAGGTTGAATAATTTCTAAACGGTTCATCTGATATGGATGAAAATACCCTCAAATAAAGCTGACAATCTGCACTTCAAATTCATTGTCATTGTATCCTTTCAAAGTGCTAGAGTACAGAACCAAAATAACAATGAGATAATCAATGTTATTCACTTCACCTATCAGTGGTTTTAATGTTGTGGCTGATCGGTGTATATATACAGTCAAGCCAGAAAGTCTGCACACCCCTTTCACCTTCTCCACGTTTTATTATGTTACAGACTTATACTACAATAGATTGAGTTCATTTTTTGCCTCAAACATCTGCACACAATAGCCAATAATGACGAAGTGAAAACAGGTTTTTAGAAAATATGCAATTTTATTTTACTGACAAAAATAGGTTATTTAGGGGTTACATATCTGAACACACCCTTATACTTGGTTGCTGCACCGTTGGCAGCGATTACAGCTTCAAGGCGTCTTGGGAAAGAAGCTACGAGCTTGGCACACTTGTTTCTCGACATTTATGCCCATTCCTCTTGACATATCCTTGCAAGCTCTGTCAGGTTGGATGGGGAACATCGGCACACAGCCATTTTCAGCTCTTTCCACAGATGTTCAATTTGATTCAGGTCTGGGCTCTGTCTGGGCCACTCACGGCCATGCACAGACTATCTCTGAAGCCACTCCTTTGTTTTCTTGGCTGTGTGCTTCGTGTCGTTGTCATGTTGGAAGGTAAACCTTCGCCCCAGTCTGAGGTCCAGAGCGCTCTGGAGCAGGTTTTCTTCAAGGATCTCGGTGTACTTAGCTGCATTCATCTTTCCCTCTATCAGGACTAGTCGTCCCGTTCTTGCTGCTGAAAAACATCCCCACATCATGATGCTGCCACCGTCATGCTTCACTGTAGGGATGGTATTAGCCAGGTGATGAGCGGGGCCTGGTTTCTTCCAGACGTGACGCTTGGTATTCAGGCCAAAAAGGTACATTTTGGTTGCATCAGAACAGAGAATCTTGATTCTCATGGTTTGAGAGTCCTCTAGGTGCCTTTTGGCAAACCTCAAGCGGGCTGTGATGTCTTTTACTAAGGAGGGGCGTCCGTCTGGCCACTCTACCATAAAGGCCTCATTGGTGGAGTGCTACCTGGATGGTTGATCTTCTGAAAGGTTCTCCCATCTCCACAAGGAGATGATGGTGGCCACTGTGCTCTCTGGGACCTGTAACCCTGCAGAGATTTTTCCGTACCCTTCTCCAGATCAATGCCTTGACAAAATCTTGTTTCTGAGGTCTGCAGATAATTCCTTTGATCCCATGGCTTGGAGTTTGCTCAGACATGCACTGTCAACTGTGGGACCTTATATAGGCAGGTGTTGGCAATCCCCAATCATGTGCAATCAATTGAATTTATCACAGGTGGACTCCAATTAAGTTGTAGAAACATCTCAAGCAGTATCAGTAGAAACAAAATGCACCTCAGCTCACTTTTGGGTGTCATATCAAAGGGTGTGCACACTTGTGTACGTATGATATTTTACATTTAGATTTTTAATAAATTAGCACAAATGTCTGAAAACCTGTTTTCACTTTGTCATTATGGGCTATTTTGTGTAGAATTTTGAGACAAAAAATTAACTCAATCTATTGTAGAATATGTCTGTAACGTAATAAAACGTGGAAAAGGTGAAAGGGGTGTTCAGACTTCCCGGTTTGACTGTATACAGTGCCCTCCACAGTTATTGGCACCCCTGGTAAAGATGAGTAAAAAGGGTTATAAAAATTCACCGTTTGGTGAATTAGCTTAATCTCACACTGAAAAAATTTGAAAATCCAACCTTTAATTGAAGTAAATTTATTCTGAGAAAATAAATCCCTCATCAAGAAATAATTATTTTTAACAAAACCATGTGTGACACAATGATTGGCACTCCTGCATTTAATACTTTGTACATCATTTTCCTGCTGGAAGATCCAACAACGGCCCAGTTTTAGTTTCCTGGCAGAGGCAACCAGAGTCAGATTAAAGATTTTCTGGTATTTCATGGAGTTTCATGTACCCTAACAAGGTTCCCAGGGCTTTTGGAGGAAAAACAGCCCTACAACATCACGGAACCTACACCATACTTAACAGTGGCGATCAGGTTATTTTCGGTATAGCCATCTTTCTTTTTACACCAAACCCACCTTGAGTGTTGGTTGCCGAAAAGCTAAATCTTCGTTTCATCTGACTATAGAACACGGTTCCAGTCAAAGTTCCAGTAGCGTTTAGCAAACTCCAGGCACTTACGTTTGTGGTGAAATGACAGGAAAGGTTTTTTTCTGGCATGCCTTTCAAATAATTTGTTGGCATGGAGGTGATGTCTAATGGTAGTTTTAGCGACTTGATGACCCCAAGATGCTACTTTCCTCTGTAATTCTCCAACAGTGATTGTTTTGCCTCTCTTACCATCCTCCTCACTGTGCGTGGGGGCAAAATAAACTTGGGTCCTCTTCCAGGCAAGTTTGTAACAGTTCCAGTTGCTTTGTACTTTTTAAGTATTGCCCTAACGATAGATATGGGCATTTTTAGGTAAGTAGCTATTTTTTATAGCCATTCCCTGACTTATGAAGCTCAACACACTTTTCCCTCATTTGATTTGTGTGTTCTCTTATCTTTCACATGTTGATGTATGAATACGGAAATATGGCCTCTGTGTCACCTCATATTTATACCCCAGTGAAACAGGAAGTCATGGATTACTGCTTGAAAGTTCCTAAACACTCTGATCAACTTTAAAAAGTAAAATATAAATGGAACTAGAAATAACCACCTTGCAGTTGTATGCCTCCGCCAACAAGTCAAGTTACAGTTTACATCTATGTCTGTCCAGACCCATAAAATATATGTCGTGAAGACTTTGAAAGAATTTAATTTAAAAGGTATGAAGTGTATTTATTGGCGAAATGGAAGTTATCACTTATATTGACATATATGATTCCAGTGAATAATGTCCAGTGAGAAACATGCTGTCTTCACTTAGAGACTATTTTTCCAGAGGAGTACAGAGGACTGATAGAGAAGCTAATTAGCCAGCTAATACAGTTTTGACATTTTTTTATTTGCAAATGAAATTAGGAAACTGTACAGTCATGTACCTGACCATGTTAAAAAAATTATGTCACAGTGAAGTTGACCTTTGTACTTTTGCATATAAAATGTCATCACTTCATAATTTTATTAGACATTTGTGTGAAAGTTTGTCATAATTAGTGTAAGAACTTTTGAGTTATGGCCAAAACAATTTTTTTGTGAGGTCACAGTGACCTTGACCTTTGACCACAAAAATCTAATCAGTTCATCCTTGAGTCCAAGTAGACAGTTGTGTGAAATGTTGTCATAATTAACGTAGGAATTCTTGAGTTATGGCCAGAAATGTTTTTTGTGAGGTCACAGTGACCTTGACCTTTGACCACTAAAATGTAATCAGTTCATCCTTGAAATGTGGAGAAATTCCCTCAAGGCGTTCCTGAGATATGGCGTTCACGAGAATGGGACGGACGGACGGACGGTCGGCCGGACAAACCGAAAACATAATGCCTCCGGCCACGGCTGTCGCCAGCGCGGAGGCATAAAAAATGCTTCAGTTACATTTCTACATTTCTAGCGGTGCCAATAATTGTGGCACAGGTGGTTTTGTTAAAAATAATTATTTCTTGATGAGGGATTTTGTTTTCTCAGAATAAATGTACTTCATTTAAATGTTGGATTTTTCATTGTGAGATAAAGCTAATTCACTAAAAGGTGAATTTTTTATAACCCTTTTTATTCATCTTTACCAGGGGTGCCCTGGTGAAGATGAATGTGGAGGGCACTGTATATACAGCATATATATATATACACACATGAATATATGGCATCCCAAATTGATTAGAAAATGGCAACAAAAGCATAAAAACTATCCCCCTGCAAAGTCACTCAAAGAAGCATCCTAAATCCTATTTATTTATTTAGATTTTATTAAATAGTCTTCGCACAAGACCAATGGCCTATATGTAGCTGGCCAACTCTTGAACATTGATCATACCTGTAGAGATTCATTAGGAGAAATGTGTGCACACAGACTTGATATGTGGGCTCACATGACAGGATTACTCTGACTGGATGTCAGGAGTCACACGATCTCATTATTCACAATTAGATCAGAAGCAGCAGCATGAGACAACCCCATTCATACCATATTATGGTCACTAGTGGTCCTCCTGCCTTTCACTCTTATTGTCATATTAGCACACAATGATCTTCCTTACTTACTTTGTGTAGCTGCAGAGAGCATGGGTGGAGTGTAAGGCTATTGTTTCATTAGCCGTGTCTGTCAGACCAATATGTTTTGACTGCCGGCGTGTATGTTTTCAGACAAAAGTCAGTTATGGAGAATACTGATTATTGATGAGAAAGTATAATGCATTTAATTGCAAAAGCCAAAACCATCAACACAACTTAAAGAGACTCCCTCTTCAGGCTTCTTCAGGTCCAATCAGAGTACAGCCGTAACTGGCTGCTATTGAGGTTTCATTCTTCCAGATTGCATCTGCATATGTAAGATTGTGTTTCAGGGACTTCAGGTTCACTGAAACAAACCCTCATACCTCAGTCAAAAAGTAGGGAAATTACCATCTCTGTTGCTAAGGAAATTAAAAATGTGCTGATAAAATGTTTTCATGTTGTGTTGCTCTCTGTAATATCCAGTATTAGCAGATCAAACATTCCCAGTCACACAAAGTCGCTATGGCCCAAATTAAAGAAACAGTCACGTCACATTGACAAGCTCCACAGGATATCTATGACCAAACTGAGAGATAGATACTACTAAAGCCTGAGTGATATATACCCCAAACTCCCAGGTATGCCATCTGCCAGTTACGGCTTGGTGGAGCATGCGCCATACCTATACAGCACAAAGAGTTTGCCACTTTTCAGGGTTTCCTACAGAAATAACCACAATGACCACAGATACTCGGCCCTTGAAAACATGAACTCCTGTATGTTCTGACCTAATGTAACCATGCAGAATTCAGGTACAACTTCACACATCCACATAATAAAGACCCCCAAACTTTAGATGAAAAAACATGGCCAAATTACACAAAAGATTTAGGAAAGATTGGGTAGCAATGCTTTGGAATAGAGCTAGTTTAATTAGTGTGAGCTATGATAGACAATATTGTTTGTTGTAACCTGGCCTCATTTTGATATCAATACTTATAACGGCAGGCCTAGATTTAGCCAGTTTTAATAAATGATGTACAGACAGTGCTTTGTAGACTACGCGTGAGTAACTTGGCATTTTTGTACGTGGAAAACGTTTTGCAGAGATACCCCAACTGCAGAGATATATCTATCCCAACACCTATAAAATATCTACGCTAACCCTGTGAGAGCTGAAACTTAATTAACTGCTGAGAGTCCCCAACTGCTGATGTATATTCTCCACATCATTGTATTATAGCCCCTTGGACATAGCTCCTGGTCTCTGCCACACAGAGAGCAAGGTACACATGTGGGTGATAAAAAGGTCAGAAAAGTGGCAGACGGGTTTTGTTCTGGGCCACCAGTCTATGTCAAAACATTAAAACATTCAGACAGAAGGACAGGCAGCATGAACCATAAATCCTGAGCCTTTCCCACATTCCCCTTCCTGACACATCACCTGGGAAAATCATGATGGGTGGTCTGCACCCATCCCCCAATGTTTCACACTCCACGAGGGCCATATGAGAGAACTCCCAGAATGCACCGATACATCCAGTCAGAGCATGCTCATGTCCTTATTGTGGAATTGCCAACAATCTCTGTGTCCACACTTTAGAACTCTGAAGTCTTTGTGGGACCATCAGGGTCATCGGCTAATACCATTGTATCAATTTTCTCAGACTTTCAGTCCAATGATTTTCCCACAAAATCAGTCATATTTTGTTACCCCACTTGAAACAGAGTGAATCATGAACATGATTTTGTATGTGAGAGCAGGAAACAAGAAATCAGGTCATGTAACTTTTGACATCAAAAAATGTGGGTTGTGGTTATTGTGGTTATAACCACAGGATTAAAATGGCCAAGTGGGGAGAATAACAACTTAAAGTGCATTCCTTCTTTGCTTTCAATTATGAGAGACAGACACAATATCCACAATAGCGTAACTCACCTCAAAAACTGCTCCCATACCTGTAACTTGTGTGCTCACTCTCAGGAAATCAAGTGTTGCCCTATGCCAGCCCCCACAGAGCCCCCATATGGACCCTGGCAGGACATGGAATGCTGCAGCATAAATGAACATGTCATGGTAAACCATGCTATGATGCACCACAAAATGCCATGACACATGATAGCAAGCACCGCAGCTACTCAGTTTTATGGCATTTCTGAGTTTTATGTTCAAAGTTGATGCTAAACACCTTTTGAGGCATTTTGGCAAAGAATCAGATATTCATTTATATTAAACCGAGGAGGGTACACGGTAAAATGTTCATTGTTAATTCAACTCTCAGAGTACATATGGTCCCTATTGTACTCTGTTAGAGTTTAATTAACACTGGACATTTTACTGTATAGGGCCAAAAGCATTCCAGAGGCATGTAGATGCATGCACCTGTGACTGCAAAGTTAGACAAACAATGCATTTCCTACCAGTTATAAGAGCACAGGGCATTATTATTGAAATGGGTATTTGAAGTAACCTTCACATACGGTCTGCTTCAGTTATCTAATACATCATTAAAAGTGAAAAGAAGATTTACTATAAAGGACTGTCACTTAGGGTTGTCATAATGCTAACACCACATGATACATTTTAGAAATGACTCACCGCGCCTTCATTAGTGTCAAGCTCTGATCTGAGGCTCAACCTGTCGTCTTGCCTCAGCCCTGCGGAAGTGCATTGAGCAGTCGTCATGCAGACAGGACATAACAAAACACTGGGACATTGATCGGGAAGTGCTGGCACACTATGCCTATACAGAGCTGCATTCAATATGTGATATATTGTATAGGGGTGTGGGATGTGTGTAGTAGTAGATGTCAGTAAGATTCAATACTCAGGACTGAGAAAGAAGGGTGGGTGCTATATATACAGTACATTACGAGAATGTTAAGTGTTCTCCTGAACACCACCTGTTTATAGACGCCTCCAACTCATACAATGAGCATGTGACCTATACACTCTGATGCTGATACCTCAAGCTAAAATAAAAAATGATTAATGAAAAACATTTTCTGGTCAGAAGGGAGAACAACTGAGTCAGTGGAGAGACTGTATTGGGAGAAAGACCAGTTAAGCACAGAGATGAACAATGTCAGGTTAATAACCAGTTGAGTGGGGAGAGAGAAGCTGTGTCAGAATAGAGACCAGCTTGCAGGGAAAGACACCACTTACATCAAGATAAAGACCAGTTGGGAGAGAAACCAACTGTGTTAGTAGAGAGACCAGTTGAGCTGGGAGAAGCCATTCTCGTCAAGATAGATGTTGGCTTTGGAGACACCACTTGTATCAGGACAGACACTAGCAGGCTAAAGAGAGATTAGGCATCCCAGGAGAGAAACTCTACCCTCATAAGCACTGCCAATAGTGGATAATAGGCTGCTTTCGGCCAGTGTTTCAAATCACATAAGGTAATAGCTGGATAGCTAGGTTACATCCTAGAACATATAACATATGAAATAAACACTCTTACCCTTTGTCTTTACAGCTTTGTAAGAGAAAGGACATATACCGCACCCCAAACACTGCATGCCTATTTTGATTTATGAAGCAATCTCTTTCTGCCTCATACACTTTAAATGGAACAGTTTTAAGGCTTAAAGATGGTGTTGAGGAAAGATATCCCACTAGGACATGGGCTCTCTTGTACATTTCCAAATGTGAGTACCAAGATGAAAGTGCAGTAAACGTCAGACCTTAGACAGGTTCTTGCCCATTGAGGGGTTGAGGTTATCTTGTGTTTTGGCTGAGGGTATTCACTAGAGACCAAGGTTTAACCTTGTTCTTGCGACAGAATTAGCTTCGAAGTCACAGTCACTACTTTACCCTTTCTTCCAGTGTCATCTCCGTCACAATTTCATCCCCTCGGTCACAACCTTCCCCTTGTCTCACTATTTCATTGCCTTGGTTACATTTCCATCGTCACAATCTCAATTCCTTCACAGTACAGAGGTTAAAGGAAACAACCTACCCGTCACTATTTCACCACATCTGTCACAACCTCCCCCTCTCTGTCTCAATTACATAACCTCTGACACAATCATGTTTGTTGCAATCTCAATTCTGTAACAATATCATCCCTTACAGTACTTCTTCTTCCCTCTGTTAGTAGCTTAAATTTCACTTCCTTTCTCAGTCTAATCACAACTGACAATTTCACCTCTCCTGTCACAGTCCAAACTCATCTACTAAACTAAAAAAAGAACACTAATCTAACCATTTCTGAAGTCTCATCTTTTTCAAACTATTTTCAAAATCTGTATGTAGCTCACAAATCTTCCAATCTTGGTCATTCAAGTCTTGTTCATTCTCTCTCAGCAACTGCACAAATTGTTTCTCTCAGTTTATCTTCCATACTCTAGTGCAAGCTGCCAAAGTGGTTGTGTATAGCTTAGAACAAGACTGACAGATTATTGGACAGGATGTAAGGAAGATAAAGTAACCATTCAAGATTATAGCAGCATGACTGTTAATTGTGCTTCTGGTGCGCAACCTCTATCTCTTGCCAGCTGTGTGGATCGCGTGCTACAGTGACACAGCAGCACACGTCTCTGGGACCTATGTTGACCCCCAAAAGGGGGGAGAAGTGGGCAGCCCCAGCCTGCTGTCACTCATTCCCTGCTTATACCCTTGCTCATTTCCTGAAGGCTGCTAAAAAAAAAAAAAGAGTTGAACTTCAAGCAAACTGTTTCTCAGCATAATATTTTTAACCATGCAGTTGAAACAGATAATGGAATGTACAATAAATTAAAACAAATATTTCGAAGCAAAGAAAAAAAAGAAGTAAAAATAGAATCCGGTCCGTGGCAGTGCCGACTGTGACCAGAAACCTTGCAGGGGTGGTGCCCAATTGGCTTCGCATCGCCCAAGGGATATATGGGAAGGATTCAGTCAGCAGGGATAGCATTGCTCATGTGATGCCTGTCGGCTGTCCGGGCACCCGTGGCTTGCTATCTGCGCACGCGTATGATTGGGTCTCCTCCACCCCCGCTTTGCATGCGTGTGGCTCGTGGCTACAGTGTGAAAAAGAAGCAACTGGCTGGCACCATGTGTTTCAGAGGAGAACCTTCAGTTGTCTTCACTCTCCCGAGCCGGCAGCAGGGGGGTGTATAGGAGCATGCTTGTACATAGTTCACAAATTGGACATTCCAAATTCAGGCAATATTGCAGAATTCGGATGGGATTGTTTTTATTTATATATATATGTATATATATATATATAAATAAAAACAATCCCATCTGAATTCTGCAATATTGCCCTTTTGTGTGCATTTGTGGATTTATTTTTTCTATCCATTTCCTCAGGATAACAAACCTCTCAGACGGGAAATGGGAAATGTAAACCTGTCGCAAACATTTCTAATAAACAAAAAACCTCTATTGACATTCCATAGAAAATATTTCAGGAATCTCCTGTTTTCAAACTAATAAACCCACACCTGTGACTGCATTAAAAGCTTTAGACAGATAATTATGTTGGGAAAATAAAGTCAATTGGAAAGAAAATGCTGTGCTGACCGTAGTACTGATGGTCAATGCTGATGAGAGCAGCTAATAAATGGTCTGTCTCCTGCAGAGTATGGTTCGATTGTCACATGACCCTGTCTGGGGATGAGATGATGTAGCAGGCCAATAGGAGCACAGACATGCAGTTTTGTGCAGAGTTAGCGGTCCTGGAGAAGAAGACTCCTTTAGAATCAACCGTCTCCCCCTGTCCCTCCCACATAAGGCAGCAGCTAGAGGCAGATTTTCAGTGTTATACGTTTGCCTGAGTCTGTGCGCATTTATCTGTGTACATGCACAAGCTTATGTTTGCCTGCGTTTGTACACATGTGCATATTTGTGTGTGTGGGCATGAGTGTGTGTGTGTGTGTGCGTGTGTGTGGGTAGGGATAGGTATACGAATTAAGGGTCGATTGAATTTGTTTCAAAGTTCATTTTACATGATCTATGCTTTTTCTGTGTGCTTTATATGACAGACAGGAAAACTAACTTGAATGTGGTCATAGAGAGGGAACACATTACTCACGTCAGCTCAGCTACTGTTTAGGGGGTTCTCAAAATAGCCAGGACTTTTTTCCCAGGCAACTCCAAATGTCATTATTGCCCATTGGAGAAGTTTCCAGGTTAAGGAAATTCTTTGTTGAATTTGGTTAATAAAATATAAAAGCTTGTATTTCCTTAAAATTGGCTAACAATACAAGTCTATTTTACTGTGAAAAATAAAACTGAATACTTATTTTATGGCTCAAATGTAAGCTGAAAATCACAACACATGTCCACTATACCTACCAATCACACACAATCAATTGTATAGTACATTACATTTAATTCAACTTTTCAATGAAAAATTTGTTAATATGTAAAATTATTCCAGTGACATAGATTTCTCAATGGTTCATTCAGTTCAACTGACCACGGTTTTCACCATGATTGTTAATGTCAAATGAAAATATGCTGCAATTAGGGTACTTTCATCAATCTACAACATATTGTGTGTTTCCCCTTTTTTGTTCTTCAGCTGCTAATGTACTCTATTAAGAAGCCAGACTTTCAGACCACTGTAAAATAACAGAACAGAAAACATAAACAACTGCGGAACCAAAAATACATGCACTTACTGAAAAACAACATTGCGGAATAAACTTCCCTCCAGAGCGTGTTTGTTGTTTTTGTCCTACTTTCTCAGGAGAATTTGCCATTGCAGTTAGTAATTTGTGTAAACTAGGCTTAGTAGGAATAAAAATAATAATAAAAGATCATGCTTCCTATAGTAAGAGCTCCTGGCATACTGCAATGCCCCCCACCTAAACCCAGCCATTCCCACAAAACAACCCTCCACAAAACCATACACATATTGTTTCAATCCACAAAACCATGCATACACACATCGACAATCCACCGTTCCAGTCGCCAAAAATAACAATCTCAGGTCCAAACCCTGCACACAAACATGCATACCTCATGCCTGCACTAAGTTAATCCAATAAATCCATCCAAGCAGATGATGGACCACTCACCCCTCACATTCTCCATAATGTCCTTAATGTCCACTAATGTTCTCAGTGCTAATGTGTTACTGTCTCATGGACCTGCTGGATACTTGGAAATTTATAATTAAGAACATGTTTTTGATGTTTCCTGAGAAGATCAGACCAGTCCTTGTCATTGCATAAATGCACATTATCGTACAATAGCTCACAGTTAAAGTTTAGCATTAGTTGCATTGGTTTTTGTGTCACCAGTACAGTTCTTACCAAAACACATGCATGACCTGTGAACAATGCATGACTTTGGCTGCATTTCATCTTGTTTGGGTTTTGGCGTATTTCATAAGTGACACTAAAAAACTATTGGAAAATCAATTAAGAATTGATGTTAAATCAAGTTTTGCAAATGAAAATAACCATCAGAGAAATAATTTCTTGCTCTTGGTAATGTCTGCTCTGAGATCAATGAATAAGAATGTATATCTACTTCTACATAATCAACACCATTGTAAAAAATAGTCTTCATAATTACAATCTTCCTCATCATATTATGTTAATTGTTGGCTCAGTCATTGTTGTGGTTTTCTCTCTCTGCCTCTCGTCTGTCAGGAAGGCTGGTCTTGTGCCTTTCTGACACATAGCACCTATGTGTGTAACATTTATCTCTCTGTTATTAACAGGTGAGAAGAGAAGAAAACCATGGCACTCTCTCTCTCCTGTGTGTTTTTTTTGTGTGAATTGTACATTGTTCTGGTTTTAAAAGGTGTGGGCTTCATACCAAGATATGTGAAGATTCTGGTTCTTAAAGTTGTGGAAATGTACCAACTGTGTGGGATATTTCATCCTCTGTTAGGGGAAGATGAATTTTCGCTACATTCTCATGATTCACATCAATCTCAAATATCTAAGCACCCATGCAAGAAAAATAAAGGGTTCTGTGTTCTCAGTTTAAATTGAAGTAGGATGGACATCCTCATATTAAAAATAATTAGCCTACATTTATAATGCAAACTTAAATATTGCAGGAAAATGTAATGGATTTTAGTGGCGGATAATCAAATGGGAAGGTAGGGGAATCAGAACAAGTCACTCACGCAGTGAGGACCAATAAAGGGAATAACAAAATAATAAATGCAAAGAAAGAAAAGACAGGAAACTACTTCCTTGTGGTTAAACAGCCAAACGAAAATCAACCCACTAAAATAGGGCGAACTCGAATAACGAGTGAAACACAAACTAAATCTCCCGAGCTCAATACTACAGCCAAAACGGGAAACTTAGCAAAGAAAAACACCCTCGGCACATGAGTTAGGGCGGCCGAAAAGATGTAAAACCAAAACGAAATAAACAAAAAAAAAACTGTCTCAGAGAGAACAGCAAAGAATAAAATAAATAGCACAGAACGCTAACAGGAGGAATAATACCTACAGTGGGGACGGAAAGTATTCATACCCCTTCACTTTTTGCACACTTTACTGTGTTGTAGATTTAATTTTAAATGGATAAAATTGCCCTTTTTGCCCATCAATCTACACTCAATAACCCATAATGACAAAGTGAAAACATGTTTTTTAAAATTTCTGCAAATTTATAAAAAATCTAAAACTGAAATCTCTCATTTACATAAGTATTCATACCCTTTGCTTTAACATATTTTTAAAGTATCATATTTAATATCTGGTAGCATATCCTTTGCATGCTGTTACTTCCTGAAGTCTGTGACCCATAAACATCAAAAGACTCTCAATATCTTATTTTCAGGTACTGTTATAAGCGATACTATAACCTCTCTGCATTTGAATAGATCTCTATGGGAATTGGGGGGTGAGACTAGATTCAGCTATAAATTAGGCTGGTACAGTATGGAACACATGACTGGCTAAATGGCTGTAAGTCATCAAGGGTCTGACGTATCAAACGAGCCCCAAATCAGCACTCTGCGCCCAGATATGAAGTAGATGGATCCCTTCAAGGGTTGTTTCTCCTGACTTTTTTCCCTATAGAGTTATATAGGAAAATTAGTCAGGAGAAATAACCCTTGCAGTGATCCATCCACATCTACTCCATATCTGGCAACAGAGTGATGGTTTGGGGTTCGTTCGATAGCTCAGACCCTTGATGACTTACAGCCATTTAGCCAGTCATGTGTTCCATACAAGGTCTGACACTCAATAAAATTACTCTGCAGTGTTATAACACGTCAAACACATCATACAAAATTTCACATAATCATATTTTAATGGGAATAATGATTAGAATCATCCAGAGAAAATTGGTTGAAAAAAACTTGGAGTCAAATTCTGGTAAGTGCGATTTTCTGAAATTCATCTCTTAATATCCTGTCAGTGTTTACAAAGTTTTATTACTAAAATGATAAGTTTTATGCCTCGCACACATTAGACTTTGAGACAACTAAAGCATGAAACACTCACGTGATGTAACAACAATCTATCCTAGAGGTGCACACATCTTATATTCTGGGAATACTGGGAATCATGCAGCTTCACACATTATAAAACTCCAGAAGTATTATTAAGAAAAAGAGGAAGGCAGTAGGCTACTATGCAAACCAAAAGGGCCAAGGAGCAGCAGCAACAGCTTTTGGCCACAGCCACACATGTGTCCAATGGTCTGTGCCAAAACAACCAATTTATTTGCAAATAATTCAAATACATCAAAACAGTATTTATAATAAAAAATGAGTTTAATTCATATTTGACACTGTCCTGATCAGGAATGCTGCTGCTTGTCTCATCTACAGTCAGCCAAACAACATGCATGTCACATCTGTCCTCATCTCCCTCCACTGGCTGCTGGTGGTGGCCCAAATAAATCTAGTCTACACTCCCTAGTCCTGGCTTATAGTGCAGCAAGAGGAACAGCATCCTTTTACCCTGCTGTCTATTATGAAACTTTACATTCCTGCCAGGCCACTCTGCTCTGCATCCACGAGCCACCGTACCATCCCCTCCCTATAGGGGCCCTCCTATCGATCACGTCTCTTCTCTACTCTGGACTGAGCTCCTTATTACAATCAGGACAGTAGAGTCATTGCATCTTCTTCTGCAGATTGAAAACGCACATATTTAAAGTGATGGACAAGGAATCTCTTTCCCCATCTTTTTATCCATCCCTCCATGGTGCTAGCTAGTAACATTAGCTTGCTCCTTGCGCAGCTCTTCATTATGGAAACGAACTCATCGCTGTTTTTCGATTGACAATATATTGAAAATAATAGATACGATTTTGCCAAATAAACCATCCCTTCAAAATGGTTTTGTCGTATTGAGAACCATGATCCATCAAGTACTTAGTTGCCATGCACGTAATCTTCGTTCGATTAGCAACTGAACTTAATGAATGGGCCTTTAAATAAAGAAAACTTACTATTGTGGAACATGTGTTTGGTAGACTAACGTGAGATAAAACGGTTGCAATACTCTTCTTAGCGTTTAAGTTAACGTACTTTGATTGCGAGCTCGCGTGTGATATTTATCTCCTGATAGCAGCCACACTGTATTTTACTTTAAATTCATTGCATTAATTCCTCACCGGGTTCAAACATGTAGGGCTGGATGACATCGATGGCACTTGGGTTGAGGGCGTGGATTTAGACCTGAGTCCTTTCAATACTGAGTTTATTAGCTGTCTTTGAGATGTATATTAAAATATCTATTGACATTTTTTTGAAAAGATATTTGGTGGGTGTGTAGTGGATACATCCCTCTGTGATATGTTGTGGTTATTTGAAGTTTTTATAATCCCTTGTCTATCACTTTAAAGGTGTATTATGCAGGACTTTTAGCCTTTCTGTGGTCCTTTGTTTACAATAAAATAAGTCTCCTCCTCTGTCCAAAACCCCACCCACTCACCTCCTCCTCCTTTGCAGAAAAAAAAAAAAAAAAAAAATAAAAAAAAACAATATAAAAAATTAAAATGTCTGGCAGAAAAAATGGTGTGCTTGTTTTACCTATTGTTATTCTGAACATGAATTTATAACTGGAGACAAACTAGACAGAATTGTGTGTTGAATAAGTAACAATATTAGCAGACCTATCATATCTAGCTAATACCCTTGTAAAGTAAATGACATTTTCATGAAAATATTTGTATACAAATATTATTTATTTTCTCAAATACAATGTAATATTATAGTTATTAATTCGATTCAATAGGTAGGCATACCTGACTTTGGCCATCTAGCTACCTAGCTGTATAGCTAGAGGTAATGCTACTTACAGGTCCAACAGAAAACCGTTTGCAAACCCTTGAAATACTTCCATTCCGGAAAAAGAAATCCTCTGCTTCTTGAACGTGACCTGTAGGCTTGTTGTTTAGCTTTGCTGTATAGGCTTCTTAACATCTACAATTGCAGTAGCCAGCTACAAACTCTCAGCTGAAACCTGATCCCACCCCACAGGCTCTGTAGACATACCCACCCCTCCCCACACAGAAAAGAGCGCCAAGCCCAGAAACGTCCCAAATACATCTTAGAATAAATACAGAAACAGGAGCAAGGTTTCAGCAATTTTTTTCTTCCCACAGAGATTGCCAGGGCACCATAGACCATGTGAGCATGGTTATTTTAGATTTTCTAGGTAGAAATCCTGCATAGTACACCTTTAAATTGCGCCTTGTTCTCATAATGCTGGACTGTGACTGTTTATAATGTAATATGTAATACTACATCCTCTAGCTCTTGCACCTAGTACAGTATCTAATTTCATGTTGTAAGATTATGTATTGACTAGTACTCAGGGTTGTAACCCTGATAACTTACCATAGGTTGTTGCCTAAACCTGTATGTATGCACTCATATGTATGTATGGAACTCACTCTGGTTTGCGAAACCTAAATGTAAATATAACAGTAAATATAATTGTTATCTGAGTAACAAATTATGCAACATACTATATCATTTACACGTACACACATGCAAGCAAACATACATGCTTTCACACACCCACGCCTCTGTGGATCACTGTTGTCGTTTTTATACATAAATAAAGTGGGGATGAGGAACACAAAACTTATTGTTTACCCATTGCCTTCAGATGTCCTTGAGTCACAGCTTACTGTAGGTTTAACGGCCTCTTTAATTATCAGAGTCAGCCAGCCCCCGGACCCTCCCCTGTTCTTCACCCGTATTCAGGCCGCGTGGTTAAGCTGGAGTTGAACAAACTTTCACCCTGTGACCTGTAGAAGAACGTTCTGCTTGACATTACTTACTGGCTGTTTGTGCATGTATGGGTGTGTGCATAAATGTGCATGTGTGTGTTCATTCAAGCATGCATATGTGTGTGCATGTTTGTGCATGAATATGCATGTATAGATGTGTGTGTGTGTGTGTGTGTGTGTGTTTACTTGTGTATGCATGTTCATGTGTGCATGTTTATGCATGTGGGCTCTTCAATGTGACAGGATATGAAACTCAAAATCACTCACCAAAATGGCAGTGCCTTGTTATTTAACTTTTAAATTGTATTGTTTGCTTGTTATGTTTGACATATTGTAAAAATACCATTTTGTCTGTAATTTATATAGTCTTTTTTGATCATCTTTATCAAGGGTGTAAATCATTTTGAACATCGCTGTGTGTGTGGACCTGACAATAAAGATATGGACATAATATTGTTGGATAGCAGGAAAATATGACATCCAGTGGTTGAAATCTGCATTGAAATGCTTCAGAATTTCATAATCCAGCACAGAGTGGGAGGGGCTTCAATGGAATGGTCCTTTACTTTCGTCTCAAACTCTGAAAACATATAATGTGTGCATGTTTATATCAAAGTACAATTTAGTCTGCACTTGATGCTCCTAATTCTGCTTCAGGTTAGCCCAGTCTTAATTTCAACTATTTCTGTCTTCATGTGTTTCTGTTGGCGACTCTGTCCTGAGACAGAGAAACAGGAGACAGACAGTCTAGGCTTCTGAAATTATGTAATCATCATTCTCGCTACCCTGTTATTCCCCCATCCCTTTTTTCCTCTAGAATTTTGCTCTCCTCATTTCTTTCCTCATTCACCATTTACGGAAATCAACAAAGAGGACCTCATCCTTTCCATAATCTACCAAACATAACCCTCCCTGGAGGTGATCTCTTCAGTAAAATATAAAAAGACAATATCACAAATAGACAGGTCTTCTTACTATGAATGGCCTGTTTGCTAATAATCTCAGGGGAATAGATTGTCTCTTGTAGGACCCCAGATACTATTACTATAGGTGGGAATTTATTTCTTGCATATCGTCACCTTCTTAAAATAATCGCCTAAGTCATATTTTCAAGTTTTTCAGAAAACAGAATAAACTGAACCAAATACAGAATATATGATATTTGTTAATCATTCACAACAAAAAAAGTATATCAATAGATGACTATGACTTACAAAATAAAATGTGTGTGTCAATTAATTATAAAAAGAGGATTAAAAAAAAAAAAAAACTACACACAATTTTATAGCCTAGCCAAATTTTGTAAGTAAACATTATCACTTACCATTCGGGACGGAGTCAATCGGATGGGAATTGACTTCATTTTGTTTTTTTTCTTTTTTTCTGAAGAGCATGCCATATATAAAAAAACTAAAAAAAAAAAAAAATAAAAATTTTTTGTGACTTAGGCAAAAAACAAAACAGCAAAAAAGAGCGCTCTTGACTTTTACGATTACATTTACACGGGGAACAACAATGATCTTTCTTTCAGGCGATTAACTTACACTTATATTAGGGGTCAAGCAGCATTTAAAGAGAAAGCAAAAGCAAAAAAAAAAAATGAAAAAAAAAAAAAAATTAAATTAAGTTATGTGACGATATGTAATCTCAACAAAAAATGTTTTGAACGTACAAAAATGCATTACTCATGCATACAAAGCACTGTCTATCTAATAACACTAGCAAAATATAGGCCTGTCATGAAAAGTATTGATATCAAAATTAGGCTAAATTACAACAAACAATATTAGCTATCTTAGCTCACACAAATTTAAAGAAGCTCTATTCCAAAGCAATGCTACCCAATGTTTTGTGAATTATTTAAAGTAACTTGGCCCTGTGTTTTTTCATCTTACCATCTGAAGAGAGTGTGGTCATTCAAACTTTATGGGCATGATCTTGATGATCTTAGCACATGGTCTAAAACGCATGTCCAACTCAACTTTTGCTAGTTAGACGACGGATAATTTGAGCGCAAAGTAAGGTACAAGGTTCAAATGGGCTGAATTTAGGGGCCAATTTACTAAGATCCCAAATAAGGGGTGTTATTTTGCGGGCACAGCCAAAGTATTTCCACGCGTTATCATTTCACACTTTGCGATTATGTAAATTACTCCAGCCGCAAACAGCCATATTTAAATGAGAGATTTTGTGTGTTTGGAATGGTTATACTGTAAGAAAACGATGAAAAGACTGGCAGCAATGTTGCTGTTTTTATTTTTATTTTTTTAATAGTGTAGGTATAGGCTACTGTTACATTGAACGAGCTGGCGGTTTATTACGAACTGTTTCACTGGATGTCTCTTAGTTTCTACCAGGAGTTACAGATTTGCCAGGACTGAAATGATCATATGCTTACTAGCACTAAGCCGTAAATGTCATGTAAAATCACATTTCCATTTGAACATGGATTACATTTTTTATAAAGTTTTAATTTGCTTGTTATTCACTGTTTGTTATAACAGTGTAATATTTGTTGAGGGGGCAGGGAGTGTACTCACCCCCCCTGGAGGCAAAATGCCACGAGCCGGGCCCTCAGCCCCTTGGAGGCAAATGCATACATTTTAAATGAAATAAAAATCAAAAATGAATTATTATCAACAGTGCAGGCATAACTGAACACGTGACATAGCAGCGCAAGGGTGGGATGCACGGTTACCAGATCTTCCAGAGACTTTCCAGCAAAATGGTGAAAACTATCCAAAAATATATTTTTAACCGAAACCAATGTATTTTACATAGAAATCATAATATTTTAACTTTTTAAAATAAGTGTGTGCTTTGCGACTTTTCATTTTTACCTGTGACTACATGTTGAAAGTATCCCAATTTAGCTGTAAAACCGCAGACATGGCAACAGCGGTGGGACGTCTTATGACCTGCTTACGATACTTCCACAGTACAGTTGGAAAATAGTATGACGGATATTTTTTGCGGACTGCTAAACAGTGCACATTAAACATCACACTTCTGCCAGTGCACTGTATGCAGGAGACAGGACGCAGTAGATAGGGCTCTGATTCGGACACAGCGCTTCACATACAGCGTCTATTCGAGAGAGGCCACGTTAATCGCTGGCAAGTTAGCCACTAACGTAACAGTTCTACAGAAAAACATACCACCACCATAAACTAGAGTCTCCAGAAAAACGGGGGAAATATGGCTTTTTATTTAGAAAAACACAGCCCTTCATTTATCTGCTTTGGTATCACATTAGCCAGCCTTGCCAGAAGTCTGTAGCTAACACTTAGGCTATTTATTTCTCACCACGGTCTTCTGAGGGAAAAGGTTTTTATAAAATGCCTTTCCAACTAGGAGTTCCATGTAGGAAATCAGGGATCGAGAAATCAACCAGACCTCCCGACTAGTCAGAACTCATCATGGCAGCTCACACAGTGACCCACATTGTGATCAGTAAACAAACATTATTTTTAGATGATTTTAGCTTTTAAAACACTTCAACTTTCGTTTTTCAATATGAAATGCTTTTGTATCGACCAACATGCCGATACAGAATGATAAACATTTACAATTAAAAGTTAAAACGTTATTGTTGTAGTTGTTAGCTGTTTTAGCTATGTTTTCTAGCAAAGCCAAAACTTTCCTAGTTGTGCAATTCGAACGGAGGCCACTGAGTTGTAGCCTATCTTTTGTCTACACTTGCACTAAAATCCTGTTTGGTTTAGTTTGCCAAAACATCTTTAAGGAAATAATGTATCAATGTAATTTTTTGACATTATAATAAAATAGCAATGATAGCTAGCTTGATCTACAATGTGTCCCTACTTAGAACAGTGACAGACGCAGCAATGTTTCCTCCCTCGCTGGCTCCGCCTACATGCCTATATAATTTACACACCCACTTGATGCCACTGTACTCTTTTTTTTTTTTGATGTATACCTCTACCAAATTTGTAACTTTAGCTGTCAGTATTTCCGTTCACATATTGTTTTGGCCAACGACAAAGAGAGACTTAATTAGTTGTGCCTTGATCTGTTAAATAAGGTTAATGTTGTTTTTCGGCGAAACTACCCTTTAAGTCACGGGGTCAAAACTCATTCCATCGAGGGAGGGAGTGAGTGTATTTTTTTTTTCTAACCTATTGCTCACACACCACCTGATTCACTAATTAGTGCACCCTCTGGGTTGAGAGCTGAGCTAATAATTAGTGAAATCAGCTGGGTAGGTAACAGTTGTTGGAAAAAAAAAATACACTCGGCCCGGTGGACGGAATGAGTTTGACGGCTTTAAGTCATGCCCTTAAGTGCCTCTCCTGTGTGGATTTAACGTGGGATGAAATACTCTCTATTCTAACCTGCGCTATGTGGGTACGTTTCTCAAAATGTGGGTGGCACAGGGCATGATATTCGAATGACCTGTTTACCTGCCCCCTCAGTTGCCAGCTTTCAACAACAAAAGCTGTGTGTGTGGGGGTATACATTTTCAAAGTGTTTGTGACATTGCCTTTAATAACTGCATTTGCCTTTGTAAAATCCTACCTTTGCGTAATGTAATTGCTCTTGCGTGATGGGGAAGGCAGTGAACATATTAATCCGTCGCATTGACAAAATGATCATAGCTTCTATTGACGACTCGGATATACCCATCACACAATCAAAAGAAATAATTGCTGGGCAGTGGTTGCACGCAATATTATTAAGTAAACAAATAAATTGTGGATTTACTGGGGGAAAAAAAAAACATTTAAAAATCAATTATTTTTTAATGATTTACCGAATAAAGTCATGTAGCCTACGGTGGTTGAACGCAATAGCCTATATGCGACGTCTTCAACTTAATCATTTTGGAGAAGCTGTGCTGACACAAATTGTCTCTGTCAAAGCGAATGCAGACTGTCTATCAATTAATCCATCTCATATTGGTCTGGTATGATATACCAGCAGCCTACTTTTATATAAACTCCTCAAAAAAAGTTCGGAAACGTTATTTCGGTCGATTATTCCTCCCCTTTAATAATACCAATTGGTATTGTATTTTATATCGTTGGAAAGCCTGATTAGTCACCTTTACAACGAGGTACAACTTGTAAGGATCATGCATTCGTGGAATGAGCAACACAGCTAACCGTGTGGGTAGCGGCCCAAAAAAATGTGCCAAAATCCCCTGCAATATTCTTCTGTTGGTATTCACTCTCGTTTTGAGTTGCTTGGTGGACTGGATGATTGCACTCTCCCACAGTAATAAGGAAAAAACAACACATATTGGCCATTTTTACACTTTATTCATTTTACACTGTCAGGGACCTCAGTAGCGTGTGGAAGATCCATACGCAGCCACAACAGCTTGGCACCTCCTCCTCATGCTGGTCACCAGCCTGGTCACACACTGCTGTGGGATGGCATCCCATTCCATCCCACTGGCATACACCTGCCAGCACTTGAAGCTCAAAACGAGAGTGAATACCAACAGAAGAATATTGCAGGGGATTTTGGCAAATTTTTTTGGGCCGCTACCCACACGGTTAGCTGTGTTGCTCATTCCACGAATGCATGATCCTTACAAGTTATTATTAAAGGGGAGGAATAATCGACCGAAATAACGTTTCCAAACTTTTTTTGAGGAGTTTATATATTTTTAATGACAGCTCTTTGATAATTGCAAGTTAGCTATGCAAAGGAAAATATGACCAATATTATGTTCAAATAACATGCACTCATTCTAATATCCATTTATGTGAAAGATGCTGTATATTTCATAATAATCTATTGGTGGCACTAGACATAAACCACCTTTTCTTTTCCGAACAAGACACGCCTCATTTTCATCAAATCTCCACCCCACGTGCGTAATGCTGGGTATATACTGAAGTGACGCTTAAAACAGCGGATAAGTCAAATGTATGAATCACAAATAGCTTAAGCTACACAGAATTTCGGGAATAAATCCCATTTGCGCGTGTTTATCTCAACTTTGAATCTGGCCCTTAGTGACTTGATGAAATCTTTGCAGGATTCTGGTCTCACCGCTGTGGGGAACTGTTTTCTGTTTCTAAAAATTCATTTTGGCCAGACAGCCTTTTCTATTGAAGGTGTCAACATTTGGAATTTTGAAAATAATTTTGAGTATTTTAAGTTTAAACCAAAGTAATTTTTCAAATGTAGCTGGTTTTTATCTCCTTGTTATATATTTTTACAGAATTTCTTTTAAAATGTTGTGGTATTTGTATTCACGATTTTATGATTTCTGTGTTGTAGGCGATCTGTGCATCTCTATAGCTGTGTGTTTGAAAAGCCCAATCTAGGGAAAATAATAGCAGATTAGCATATGCTATGAATGCTTTGATACAGTGCATGGATTTTGTTTTATAATAATCTATGTTCAAATGTATCTGTCCCTATCAAATAAACATTAAATAAATAAAATAGATCAGAACACCCAGTGGCCCTCCAGGTCCATGGTTGGGGAGCCCTGACATAGACAATCAGGCAATTAGAATGGAACATTTTTGAACATAATTAGATTAGAGGTCCTTTAGCACCACTGACAGCAGCAGATGAGGAAGGGAAAAGCACAGAAAGGGTTATGGTGACATGCATTAATCCGCTGATGTGAATGAGAGTGAGAAAGGGGTGTCTGAACACTTCTGTGGAATTCCACCGGGAGTCTGCGAGTTGCTCCAAAGAGTCAAGATTGATCATAATGTTTTACCAGTGGATTACAGAGTTTAGTTTTGCCCTTACAACTGAGAAGTATTATTTTCTGCAGATAAATATGCTGTCTGGTGTGTTTATTCAGAGCTGACAAATCGCCAGTTGGACCAAGAGACGGAGAGAAAGGGTGATGTACTCCAAGGTACTGTATGTCTCACAACATTCCAGAAATGTTGTAAGAAGACACTTTGACATGGCATAGATATTAATTTGTGTTATAAATTGGATTAAGTTAAAAATATATTTTCAATAGTTGGGTAGCAAGTTTCATGTGATTTTCTTTGTATCAACCATATATCTCACTTGCCGAAAATTGAGAGAATATTACTGTTTTGCATTAAGCCTTTTCAATTGCATAAGTCAAGTCTTTTGATATGAGATTTATTCTGTTGTAGCTCAAGAAGAGGATGGACTGAAAAATGGCTGTTGGAAATCCTAAAGAACAAGCCTACTACACTCCCCTGCAAGGTGGCAGTTAACTTTTGTCAGGCTCTCTGTAGATGCACCATGTCAGATTCATCATTGTAAGGAACAGTAGTAGCTTTTAATTCATTACTTTGCTATCACAATGTACAATGTTTTCTGCGTTAACTTCAAGATGAATTTAGGGTGCATAGTTGTTGACTTTGTAAAGGAAATCAAAGCTAAAACCAGGATTTCTTGGATAAAAATGGATAAGAACATTGTAGTCTTTATATAGTTGAGGGAAGCCATTGATGGTAGGCTGCGGAAACGGATGCTGGTCACTGTTTTATTTGTTTCCTTATTTATAAGCGAAGTGCTTTACCGTTGCAATATAACATAACAATACGTCACCTAAATTAGGTTACTATGGTTGTTGGAGAGTGCAGACTCTTTCAGTTGTGTTGGGGTTAGATATGTTAGGTTCTCTCTATACGTTTGGAGAGTGTTGGCTTTACTGTTTGAGGTTATCTGTATATCTAGTTTGGAAAATGCTGGTTTTGGGTGTGTGCCTTCTGCTTGATAATGCTTGATAATGTAGAGTATTAGGGGTCGGTGAATGAGTTTCTGTTTGTAAGACATTTTATAACATAAGGGCTTTGTGTGTGAGGCTCAACTATACAGGATTGGGATGGAGGTTATCTCTATAGATGATTTCCAGAAGTCTCTATTCAGTCTGTGAAACATTCAGGTTCCTGGAAACAGACACAGACAAGTAGCAGGACAGATAATGTAATTTTATTTAAAAAGACAACAGTATATAATGTGAAACAGCAGAATGAAGAGTAATGATTTTTTTTTTCTTCAATAGAAACTAATCTTTATTCAGAAGAGTTTGAGAGGATTCGCTTTCAATCAGTGGTCTCTGCTGACTGCAGAGATAGAGGATAACATAGGTAACAGGCGGTCTCGGGGAGAGAGAGCTCAACCCAGTAATAAGAGACAGCTTTATGAAGTGAAGGCTATGCTGTAGGGACAAATTAGTTGTTTTTTTTAAACTAAAGAAAAATCATAAAACACCCAATAATTTAATTTACTTGGAGCCAGTAATTTGTCAATTTATTTTTAAATATAGGAAGCAATAATTTAATTGAGCAGAAAGAAATGGATCCAAAGGAAATGTATGTTTGCTTTGATAGAAAAATTATGTTTTTCCTTTTGAGAAGGTAAGTCTGTACACATGGATATGGTTAGAGAGGAAGACTGTTTTTTGGAGGTTAAGATTTAATGTTGATAAGGTTGTCTGATGTTTCACTGAGTGAAATGTTTCAAATATGGCATGCTAATTTTCCTAAATGAACAACAGACACTACATAATGTGCGCACACATGCAAACACACACACACAAATTATTATATTGTTATTATTATATTTGCATCACAATACTGTATGTTATATGATATAATAGTAATAATAGTTATGAATATTGTATGAATACACCTGAATTTACCTGTAAGATAAGGATTAGAATCATTGACCAGCTGCTTGCTGTTTGGCTCTCCTGATGAATGACAGATGTGTCTCTTTCACAGCTTCCCGTACTGGAGGCTCCAGGGAGGTTTCAGGGAGTCCTTAGTGAAAAAATTACAAGTCACCCCCATCTCCCTTTCATCAAATTTCCTGGACATCACTGCACACAATGGTTTGCAAAGTGTGCCAATTATGTGTACAATTACACTAAAATGTAATTACAGCTTAAGAGAACAACTTTATCACAGCGTTTCATACTCTGGAAATGAAGTGCCTATCTGTATCACATATACTTTTTTTCTGTGTGTGTCTGTGTGGAAAACTACCAGAATTGTTTTTATATCCTCTCAAGACATGGCAACATGTTTTTGTCATACAAGACACCTGCATTATGTCAAAAAAAATTCAGCTGGGTCTCAGGAGGTTATTTACCCAACTTCTAAAAAAGTTATCTTTGTCAGTTTTTTACAGTATATGCCAGAGTTTTGTGCTCTGAATATGTAAGTAGTGTTATGTGACATATGCATCAATAGTGTTGCGGGCTGGTTGTACATATATCATAGTGCCCAGTATGTCAGAAGTGTTCTAAATACAGTATGTTAGCAGTGTCATATTGTGTGTCAGTAACAGTGTTTCTGCGATGAAAAACAGCGAAATGTTCAAAATAATTAAACTCTGATAGGATACATTGTTTCTTTTATAGAATACATTTGATAAATGGTGTTAAAAAAATAAATGCTCCATAAGATGACATTGTAACCTCTGCAATGGTGTATGCAATGTCTTATTGGATGCTTTGAACAATAAATTACAGCTGAGTGTCACAGTGTTTTTTGTTTTATTTGTTTACTTTTATGCAAACAACTACAGAAAACGCAAGCATGTACATTCGCTCGCCGAGGCGTAATTGTTGTTTTCCTGCTATATTCACAAGATTTTACTAATTTGGCCAATTCTTCAGCATGGCTAGAGAAAATCCTTGCCTCACGTACATGAAGTTTGGGAGTGGGTTAGAAGAAGATACCATAATACTGATTCTATCGGAAAATATGCCTACGAACATGACAGAGATTTTCGATATGTAAGTATGTTAGTTTTTCCAGTCCACCACTATCTTGTGCCATATGTTTTATATTTATATTTTTCGCATTTTGTGTGCATTTCACATACTGTAGTGTTGAGCTGGGCGATATGACGATAGTATCGTATATCGACGATGATTGACAGCTATCATGATGGGAGCTGGATATTGTGATTTACAGATGATGTCTCCTTCGCTCAATTTTCTCCCACCTGTGGCGCTGCAGCTTGAAAGAGCGGAATGCACAACGAGCCAAAAATTGCATTCTGTTCATTAGGCATGGCAACGTCAACGCCTATTGTCAAAAGAGACGAGACCATTTGTCGCTTTCTTGCTCACTAATCCTTCGTTATTTAGGTGTTTTGGGACTTATTTAGGTGTTTGCATTGTCCTATTCCTGAATTTGACTAATCTCTTCACGTATGTGACTAATTGGGTTAATGACCATTGCTTGCATAACATCTGTCAGTGTCGCCGATCAGGGTTGGCGCCAGAACGAATCAAACGGGTGGGCATTTGGTTTTCACGGGGGCAAATCCGAGACCAAACTTACAAACTCATTATTGTGAGGGTTGGTGTAAGTTTCTGAAAACCAAGCGTGACTGATAAAGATTCTAAACGCGTATCTCGAAAGATACGCCACAAAAGCAGCAGAACCCGCACCAGGAAGGGGTTAAACAAAAGAACGGCAGCAAAACTTCCATAGCACGAGGCGAATCAAAACAACCTCAGAAACGGAGGCGTATCTCGATAAACGGCGGGAATAAATAACAAAAAAACCTCAGCACTAAATCATTAGGCCTAACAGGAGGTTGAGAAAAACAAAAGAAAAACCCAGGAAAACGGGTGAAGGAAAACAAAAGAAAATCAAACCTGTTACCTAAGCTCTTGTAACAAAAGAGCTGAACACCAAAAGGTAACAGGTTGAGAGATATTAGGATAAAGCAAAATATTGGAAGGAAAAGACATCACCCAATCTAATCCTAAATAATAACCGGACTTGCTGAGTTTCTTATTTATACAAACCAGAAATGCAGTGACCGAATTCAAACGAATACCGTTTTACCGACTTGTCAACATAGCCAAGACAATATCGAAGTGAGGAAATGCAGAAGTCCTGAGGTATTTATAGCCGGCAAGAAATGCAAAGCAGGTGTAGGGAATAATTGTTGGGCAAGATACAAACACCAGAATGGAGGCGGGGAAAAAATCTGATAGAGTGTCCTGACGACACCAAAAAAGAAACCAAAACGTAGAACAGCATAGGCTGCAAATAACCATAACAATTATACTTACAGGACATTTTACAGAGAGGAAGCATAGCACTGTTCAATGAATATAGAATATAATAGAACAGAATATAATAGAATAGAACTAGAATAACACTCGGAGAGATGTAGCAACCGCGCCGTATGCAGTACAGTATGCTTGGGGCTTGACCTTGCACTGTGAAGTCGAGCATTCACCAATTTGAAAGAAAGTGAGCCGTTCCGACAGTTACACAAAAGACACACCGCAAGAGACAAAACAATACCCCGGTGTAATAGAATAGAATAGAATCATACTGAATACACCAAACCTGAGCGATATGTAGCTATAGCTATACACATGACCATATAGCACAACTCTCAATTTTTTTAGACCGCCAATGCGTGAGATTTGTCACATTTCTAAAATTCCAATCTACATAAAATTGCCCATGGTCGCAAATAATCCTGTTTTTAGACTGTAACGTAAATAAGCAAAACTGTACCAAGGCTGGCGCATAACAGCAGAAAATCAATCAAGAGCTGAACTCACCATTAGAAGAGTTGGATGCAACACGTGCTTGTTTGAAACCTGCGCAGTACATCGACAAACTTTTATTTGCTCACTAAATTTAACTCTAAACTTTGCCCCTAGTGGTTGAGATGTATCAGTCAGAATTAGAGTATTCATCTTTATCTGAAATGATAAACTACAGATTTAAGAAAACCCCGTAAATTTTGACGCAGTAGCCGCTTGCGAAAACCTCAGCTTCTCCAGTTACACTGCAGTGCCATAAAATAAGAGGGTGCTATGAATAGCCCAAAGCACTTATGACCCTCCTCTCGCCACAGACTGTAAAATGCATAAAATGCACCGCTTATACACGCTAAGAAAATCATGTTCACATATAGAAACAATAATATATGTTTTGAACGTTGTACAAATGAGCATTCGTGACGTATATTATGGTTATTATATAGCCTATATACTGTCTGTAACTATTCTGAAATAAATGTATTCTGTTGTAAATTTCTGAATGACACAGCTTCTTTTTCAATTAGAACTTTAAACCATGGATGTGCAGGGAATATTTTTTGAGATATTGACATTTAAATAAAACTAGTAGAAACCAGGTGGAAATTGCCTCTGGAGGGCCAAAGTAAATAGAGTTAATAGTGAACGTCCGATCATTTACTAGAAATAGGCCTACTGTAGTTATATTTTTTGTTCAAAGTTGAACTGAAAGTTTGCCAACCTGCGTGATTAGCCCGCCGTTTTCACAAACAGCGAGGGAGGAGTCAATTATTGAAACCTCAAAGATGATAGGCTCTGAGGCAATTCAATCATAGTAGTACTGTGGGTGATTGCATTTTGTATAAACAGTTTTAGAATATCAAATAAACAATTATATTTAAAAAATGTTAAAACATAATACATCTTTAAGACAAAGTGTAATACAAAAAATATTTCTATAAATGTGAAGATTAAGCTGGTAGAAATTCATGAGGATATCTTTAAAGAAAAAATTAGCATATCACTTTCATGTCAATGTATGTCAAACTCCAATGAAAAAAAAGTAGCCAGCCAGCTAGCTGTATCAATTTTGTTTCACCATGAGCGAAATTTGATTCTGAAAACCAGATGAAAATAATTGAGAAAATGGATAAGTGGTTGAAACATAAAAGTGAAAACAAGGATAAAGAAGGAGAACCCCATACAAAAGAAAGCTTAGACAGAAACACCAAATCTTTGTCAGTATTTATTTTTTGAGCTGGTGAAGGGGGTACTCAGCTGAAAAAAATATCTTAGAGGGGGTACACTATTAAAAAAAAGTTTCAAAATAAAAATGTTAAATTGTCCTTGGAGTGAGTATGAATGCCAACATCTTACAAAACCCATTACAGATCCATGTCATCCCAGGGCATGCAGCAAAATGTTACATACTGTAGAGTACAGAAAAAAGTGATGTTTTAGTACAAGAGTGAATGGTTAGGCTACATATTTAGCTGTGTGTACCAAGGAGATTATGACACAGGAAATGTATAGTTTTACCTGTTTTACATTTGTAGCTCTCAATATTTCATTGCGAATTTTGTTTTGCATTTTTGCTAAAATATCTTTTGATTTGTGGCACTTTTCATTTGTGACCTAAATTATGAAAATAAACTAATCTTAGTATTTTAAATGGTATGACTGTCTTGTTGAATTTAAGCCATTTCCCACGTTTCTGTGATGCTCACACCATCACTATCTTGACAATCTTAGCATTTGGTCGAAAACGCATGGCGCAAGTGCATTTAAGGCGTGTCCAAGTCCACTTTAGCTAGTTAGACCGCGTATTAATTGAGCGCTAAGTACGGTGCAAGGTGCAAATGGGCTGACCTTAGTCTCTTCATTAATTGTAGGTGTGTCTTAGGCGTAACATACCAATAAACCAATCAAAATGTCATATACCATTCCTTTTAAAAAACTGCTTTTCCACCTTGGCGGATTGCTTATATGATGGCGAAACAGACTCACAATGTTCACGCTTGTGTAGTTAAAGCATGCAAGCAAGGAATAGGCTGTATGGATCAATATTATTCTGACTAACCATTATAACGCATTTTGATATACACAATAATAATCTTTAACATTAGAGTTTAACACCGGCACAGGTTTCCGGTAATTTCCGACAGTGTTGTTATTTTAGACAATATATGCGGTTTAATTTTGTTAAAAAGCATCTGCAATCACTGAGAATAAGCATACATAGGCTATGGCTTCCGTCTCACCTTAGAAAATGTCAAATTAGCCTGCTTGTTTTATAATTTAATTTGATTATACAATGAAGCATTGTCAAACATCAATTCCATGAGACTCTTCTCATAGCAGACAGATCACAGGCAATGAATTCGGCTAGCAAAGTTCAAGCTTCATCCCAAGTTCATATTACGTGCATTGTAATATTGATTAATAACATAAATAGCTTTTTTTTGCCTTAATGATGACACTAAATACACTAAATCTGCAAATCTTCTATTTTTGGGTAAAATATGAATCCCTATTTCACAATGTAATTTTGATATTTTTATGCTTGTTTTAACTATTGTCCCCTAAGAGAAGATTATCCCCGGGAAGATTGCAGGAACTATTGGCCAATATGGAGTCATAGCTTGATCCAGGATAATTGTGAATACATGATTGTGTAACCTTACACGTAGCATCGCACATTCATTTCACATAGTACAGCCCTTTAAGGGTTGTTTCTCCTGACTTTTTCCCCCATAGAGTTCTATAGGAAAATGAGTCAGGAGAAATAACCCTTGCAGTGATCCATCCACATCTACTCCATATCTGGCAACAGAGTGATGGTTTGGGGCTCGTTCGATAGCTCAGACCCTTGATGACTTACAGCCATTTAGCCAGCCATGTGTTCCATACTGTACCAGTGTAATTTACAGCTGAATCTAGTCTCACCCCCCAATTCCCATAGAGATCAGTTCAAATGCAGAGAGGTTATAGTATCGCTTGTAATAACAGTACCTGAAAATAAGATATCGAGAGTCTTTTGATGTTGACTTCAGGAAGTAACAGCATGCAAAGGATACGCGACCAAATATTAAATATGATACTTTAAAATATGTTAAAGCAAAATATTATCAAAATTACAAGAAATAAAGGCTTGAAATATTTCACTATGTGTAATGAATCTATATATGAGTTTCACTTTCTGAAATGAGTGACAAAAAATATTGAACTTTTTCACGATATTCACATTTTTTGAGCTGCACCTGTATATAACAGTGTTCGCTGCTGGGGCAGAACCCCAGTAAACCCAAAGTTCGCCTTGAACTGCTGTTTTACCCGTTCTTGGCTGACAGGTGTGATGGGGATTTGAATGTATTTGTTGCATATAGTAGTGCATATATGTACAGGACAGCAGGCATTCATCTCCAGCTCAGCTGCCAGGAGATGATAGAAGTTTGTTTTCTATCTGGTGGGATGAAAGCAATTTAAGGCGGCATTCCCCTTCATTGAGAGACAGGTATGTGGTCTTTGACCAATAGATCCTTTTGTTAGTTGCATTTTTTGATATAGCCTACACAATAATAATATTTCACATTGTAATCTTGATATTTTGCTTGTGCGCACCCTTGTGTGTAACAGACAGGAGGGTGTACGCACGTTGTGCAAGTCACTCTGGATAAGAGCGTCTGCTAAATGCCTGTAATGTAATGTAATATAATGTAATATGCGCCTTTAAAATAATATGTAAACAGCTGCGACATGACTTTAGACCAGTTTTGTGGTGGTTTTAGCGCAAGCGCTTTCTGCTGGCTCAAGATAGCAATACGCCAAGAATTATCCTGGCCATCTTAAGACGAACCCGCCCAGTTAATTTGCTATGGTGCAATATCACTTGGTATTTAAACGACGTGAGCGCTGGGCGCTATAATGAACCCTGTGCTGGGTGTATGATAGCGAAGACACTTGCGTTTGGGTTAGCGCCACTTAGCGCCGGGTGTATAGGGCCCCCGGAGTTATAAAGCCTGAAATAGAACACCCCCTAAATAGGTGACAATTGACCAAATTTGGCATGTGTTCGAAGGGGTTAAATTAGCACTTTAATCATTTTCCTATGTAAAAGGTAACACAGTGTTACAATTAAACATGGGCCCTATTTTTGCAGTCAAGGCACAATTGCAAAACTCTAATGGTGCTAATTCAATATCACTGTTATGCAAAAAGCTGAACTGAAACAAATCATATTCCATTCCATTCCAAGTGTGTCATTTCGTGGCTAGACATGTTGACAATTAAAATTAAATAAAAGAGTTTGTCTCAGAAGAATTGTCTGATATGTTGTAAGTTTCATTTCATTACGGTCAGTCAGAGCAGCCAGTTTTTTCCCCTGTAACATCAGTAAAATGGCCATAGGAAAATGGAGATTTTGTCATGTCTGTTACTCTTGGCTGGGAGACGCAGAGTTGCCACATGCACTTTTATAGCACCTCAAACAAGCCTCCTCAGGCAAATTATGTTGTCAGGAAAGCCTGTGCACTTGAGGAAGAAGACGAGGCATGTGTTACTTGTTTTCATCTTAGCTGGATACAAGCGTAAATATTGCTTTTGAAATGGTAATTTATATTACTAAAATGTGTTTATACTCTGTATTCACTTTTGAGATCACCAGGCAATGTAAGCACCATGGTACATATTCTTCCCTTCAACTGTATTTCATTGATGCACGTGTGATACCCCACAGCCAACAGGTCCATCCCAGTGGACCCTCACAGTAGCACGTGCAAATACGCCTTCTCAATATCACTCTAATGCAAATAATTGAGCACTAAACTGAAATTACTCACTCTACATTGATTCCAATTCCATTGATCTATAAATACAAAATACTATCAAAATAAGACAAAGGAGCAGGTCTGAGCAATATTTCTATCAGACACAATTCTGGAAAACATGGTGTTTCATAAAAAATGTGTCTCAAAATTAGAAAAATACAAAAGGCCAAATAAGCAAAGGAAGATAAATAAGTGAGCATTCTGTATTATCGGGAAAACAGAATGGCAGAAGTTATAATAGCACTCAGTGTTAACCTAGACTGGTTATACAGAAGATGTGTGCAACAAAAATAAACAAATATATGTATTATATATTGCACTGTGAAAACAGTAGAAATGTGTTTCAACCATTGCAGATCTCTCCTAAATAATACAGCAACAACGAAAATGTATACATGTCCTAGAGGGCGTATTGTGCCGATAACCATAACCTTGTCCATAGCCAAGATAAGGACCATTATTCAGAATACTGTGTGCATGTGATCTGATACCTGCCTTAATCAATAAATATTATTGGTGCAGGTTTTATAAAATTCAGAGCTGTTACTGTCAATGGTTATCAATAACCCCCAAATATTCACTGTTTTGAAGAACACACATTTTGCCTGGAATTCTATTTGTGTGTATGGTATGGAACTTTGGCAGTATGTTGAAAAACCTTTCAGCAAAGGTAAGAGGGTAAAATTTCAACTCCCACATCTTTCTGTGCTGATAGTTTATCATAAATTAAGACATTAGAATGTGTAAATGTCAAATCTCACAGACCGTGTTCACTCTCTCTCTCAATTTCCCCCATCTCTCCTTCACACTCTCTATTTCTCTTTCCCTGTCCTGCATCGAGCTGCTTATTGCTTGCAGTTGGTCTGTCTGCCTGGTATCAGGGTTATATATGAGGCACTGTCAGGTCTGTTGTTTCCTCTCCCTACTCTTCCCCTGGGAACTGCAGTAAAGCAAAATTCTCATATAAGTCAAATCTTCCATTTGCCAAGGGGGCTTGGATTACTCAAGCGCAACTTTATTAGGTAGTTAAACACATCCTCTGCATCGCTGATCTCACCAAAGTTCTCACTGAAGGGCTGGTGTCTTCTCGGTGGTCTTACCCAAGTGTTGGTCTTTATCTGCTAACTGAAGCTTCTTATATGTGGCTGAAACAATAAACCAAAAACTCACACTGAACTGAAATAAACTCAGCGTTAAGAAATGGCAAAGATTTTTAGGTGGACGTAAAGGTGCAGGTGAAGGTGCAAGAAAAAGTGATGAAAGCTAAAATTGGTAATTTTTGGCAGGGAGGCCAGAGAGTAGCGAGTTGCAGTAGTCAAGGTGGGAGAGGACCAGACTGATTCTGGAGAGAAAGAATCTGCATGCCTGACTCACCTTCGCAATGATCTCAGCGTTGTACATTTTGTTAGCTAGCATCACTCAAGAAGTGCAAGAAGAAGCCAACACAGTTGTGCTGGCCCAACAGTCAACAAGTCACATTACATCAGGATTTACCAAGAAGGTTTTCACACCTGCCCAGTCAGGCAATTTGGGAAGAAATCTTTACGAATTTCCCAGATATGTCAGCATATACCTGTACATGAATTCTCTAAAGCCTTATTGAAATAATTACTTATCAGACATCATCAGATATTTTGAAAGAATACTTGAAATCAGAAAGCCTTAGATAACAATTTAACTTTAAAGCATTGGAGTTTAGAATTGATCCTACTTCAAACAATAAATTATTATTATTAATAAAGTATTATTATGTAAATAGTAGTGGCAGATAACTGCTACTTATGGTGGCCCAGAAGTGCAAACCCCCATGACTTAAATGATTTGCTCTCTTTTAAAAAAAAATGCTTTATATATTTAGGAAACCACTGTTTTTTTAAGTAAAACATCTCTTATTTAATAAGAGGCAATCTTTTTTTTAAAGTTGTTGTCTTTTCAAAAAGATGTTTATACAGTCAAGCCGGAAAGTCTGAATACCCCTTTCACCTTCTCCATGTTTTATTACATTACAGACATATTCTACAATAGATTGAGTTCATTTTTTGTCTCAAAATTGGCCATAATGACGAAGTGAAAACATGTTTTTAGAAATGTTTGCAAATGTATTAAAAATCGAAAACTGAAATTTTTCATTTACATAAGTATTCATACCCTTTGCTTTAACATATTTTTAAGGTATCATATTTAATATTTGGTCGCATATCCTTTGCATGCTGTTACTTCCTGAAGTCTGTGACCCATCAACATCAAAAGACTCTCTGTATCTTATTTCCAGGTACTGTTACAAGCGATACTATAAGCTCTCTGCATTTGAATGGATCTATATGGGAATTTGGGGGTGAGATTAGATTCAGCTGTAAATTACACTGGTACAGTATGGAACACATGGCTGGCTAAATGGCTGTGTAAGTCATTAAGGGTCTGAGCTAACGAACGAGCCCCAAACCATCACTCTGTTGCCAGATATGGAGTAGATGTGAATGGATCACTGCAAGGGTTAATTCTCCTGACTCATTTTCCTATAGAACTCTATGGGGAAAAAAGTTATTGAGTTCCGCATTTGATATGGTCGACCATGATATACTTTTAAACCACCTGGAAAACTGTGTTGGCATTAGGGACACTGCTCTTGCCTGGTTTTGCTCTTACCTCTCTGACAGATCTTTCTCTGTTGTAATGGAACAATTCTCCTCATCCCCAGCCCCCCTCTTATGTGGTGTTCCCCAGGGGTCAATTCTTGGTCCTTTATTATTTTCTATTTATATGCTTCCCTTGGGTCAGATCATTCGTAACTATGATATTCATTTTCACTGCGGAGGATACCCAACTTTATGTTCCGCTTACTGGTAGTGACACAGACAAATTCTCTCATGTTATGGCTTGTCTCTCTGATATCAAATACTGTATGTCACAAAACGTCCTCTGGCTCAAATTTCCAAATTTTAGGTCCTTTTATTCGGTCCCCTAACATGACCGATGACTTGAAAAAGAATCTTGGGAACCTGTCCTCCAACGTTAAGCACTCCGCCCGCAATTTGGGTGTGATCTTTGACTCTGAGCTTAATTTTGACATACAAATCACCAAGATAGTACAATCATGCTTTCTCCAAATTAGGAACATTGCAAAAGTAAAAATTGTATTATCTCAAGCGGACCATGAAAAAGTCATCCATGCATTAATTTAGTCAAGACTGGATTATTGTAATTCCCTTTATTCAAGGCTAAGCTAAAAGGCCATCTCCCGTCTCCAGCTCATCCAAAACTCGGCTGCCAGACTTTTAACTAATTCCAAGAGACAAGACCATATCACTCCCATCCTTGCAGCGCTACATTGGCTACCTGTTAGGTATAGAATATATTTTAAACTTTTATTAATTACTTTTAAAGCTCTACATGGCCTTGTTCCTACCTATATCATAGATTTACTCAAGCCCTATGAGCCTAGCCGCTGCCTGCACTCCTCAGGCGGGACCCGCCTAACTGTTCCCACAGCCTGCCTCATTACAAAAGGTAGCCAGGCATTTTCCATTAGAGCCCGACAGCTGTGGAATTCCCTACCTGAAGAACTTAGGTTAGCAAACTCTTTAGTGTTTTCTTTTAAATCACTTCTCAAAACTTACTTTTACAGGAAGGCTTTTTTTATAGTAAATCTGTGTTTTTCACGCTTTTTATTTCCTCAGGTCTTATGTTCTGTTTTAATTTATGTTTTTATTGTTATTATCCTGACTGTGTGTACTATTCTTATGTTCTGTTTTAATTTATGTTTTTATTGTCTTTATCCTGACTGTGTGTACTATTTTATTTTGTTCTGTAAAGCACTTTGTAACTGTGTTTTGAAAAGTGCTATACAAATAAAGTTATTATTATTATTAGTATTGTATCCTAATCACATTAGTCTAATATTACAATCCTATTGGGTGATATGTGGTGTTAAGAAATATCTATAGTGGTCTGTGATAATTGACTGATGTTGCTGCTGAGATGTACATTATGTAACTCTGTCTATTATATTTAATATTGTTATTTTTAATATATTGTTTAATTTTTAATTGTTATTATATATTGTTAACTTTTGTATGTTTGTATGTAGTATTTATGTTGGTAGGTGGCTGAGCCTGTATGAATGTAGGCATGTGTGGGTTTGTGTCACATCTAGTGCCTCCACGTCTTAGTCTACGTCTGGTTTTTCCGTTTATATGTATTTTCCATCTGTGAGTCCGTTCCGTGTTTTCCCCCTCACTCCATTTTGTGTCTCCACTTTCCCACTCCTGAATTGTGTTTTCTCATTTGTTTCGTCTCACCTGTTCCTCGTTGTTTCTTCGTTAGTTTTATATTTAGTCTCCTCTGTTTCTGTGTTCTCTGCCAGATCATCTTGTGCCCTGCATTCACGCTTGTCTCAGTCTTTCCAGTGTTTGAGTCCTACCTGCTCCTTGCCTGTTCCGAGTTGCTGTGTCCAGTCCTGTGTACGGTTCTCCTGCCTGTTCAGCCTGCTTCTGTCCTGCCTGTTCCTGTCTAGCCCTGCTCGAGTCCTCCTGCCCACCTGCCCTTCCCCATCCTAGCCCTGCTCCTACCCTTTGCCCTCCTGATCCCCTGCTCTGACGGATTCCCCGGTTCTGACCACTGCCTGTTCCTGGACTTCACTTTTGTTCATCCTGCATTGCCCTGTTCACTGGACATTGACCCCTGCCTGGATTTTACTACGTTTCTGCCTGCCCTCTATTAAACTGTTTTCTGGACATTGACCTGTGTTTGTTGACCACAAATAAAGCCTATTCCTATTACTTCTGGTGTCTGCGATTGGTTCTGATCAGTTCTCGTAACAGGTTTGCATGTATGCGGATGTGTAAATATTGTATTTGCATGTGCATATGTCTAGGATGTATGTATATAAATGTTGTATTTTAAGTTTTTTCATAACCACAGGAAAAATAGTTCTGTTCAATAGCTAATGGGAACCCAAATAAACACATTGTATTGTGATTATAAAAATAAGTTTTGGAATACTTATAAATATATGGATCCTAATAAAAATTTAAGTAAAATATTAAAAGTAAACAATTATATAGAATAGAATAACTTTTATTTCCCTTTAGGGAACTTCAGTTGTAGCCCCAGCAACAACAAAAAAGACATAGACAGTGGGGTAGACCCACAACACACAAACAAACATATCAAATAAAGACATTCAATAGAATCATTGCATTAATCAAGTGAATTAAGTTAATTAAAGTGCAATACAGCCATGATTAAAAATAGACCCCGCTGTCCTGAGATGTCCAGTGTCACCAAGCAGTCCAACACACAAACTCCGTCTCCATGACTCTCAGCGTCGCGGTCTCTGTACACCACCGAAATGGAGCACTGAACTGCGTCAATCTTCCCAGTCGTCGCCTCACTCCTCCCCCGCATTATGTTCTCCTTCCCTGGTTGCCTTTTGAAGATTGCCTGCACTCCCGGATCAGTCCCGACATCTTCCCGACACACTGTGAAGAGCGATAGTAACTTTGTTGCTGCAGTCTGCAGATCCAACGGACATTCCCGAGCATAATGTTGCAAATGCGTCTCCATGGTGACGACCACAAACAAAATTATATCGACTAGACAATTTGTCGATATTATCAAAACAAGCAGCAAGAGTGCTCTGAAAAATCTCCAGCCCGCTTCTCTGTCCCACTACAGACACACAGCGCATCAAAAAAACAAAGACAAAAGCCTGACACAACAAAATACATTCAAATTAACAAACACGAACACGAGAAACAGCTGGACTACATGTCGCCATTACAGCGCCACGTGACAACCTAAGTAAGTCTGTATACATATACGTATGTATGTGTATAGTGAGTGTGAGCATTTGTATTGTGTAGAATATATGCATGTTAACGCACATGAGCATGTGTGTAATGTGAGTGCGTATACCTGTGTGAGTGTGTGTGCAGGTGTGTGTGTAGCGTGAAGTTGTATGTGTGAATGTGTTTATGCAAGGCTGGTGCCGCTGCCTTTAACCCAGTATAAACAAAGCTGAGCAGCTGAGGTTTGCAGAGGAGAGAGGTACACTGAAGATGCACACACAGAACAAGCCAAAGTGATGTCATGTTTATCAAGCTTGGAAACTACGCATGGTTTCCTGTCAGACATTCCTGCTCTGGAATCATAGCTCACATTGTGACTTTTACAACCATTTGAAGTTATTCAGTGCTCCCAAGTTACCACTATTTCACAAGTTACTGTATTTGATGTGTTATTCTGTCTATCTTTTTTATTGTGCTTTGGTCAATGTAATGCTTGTTCAGTCAAATTGCCATGCAAGTTTTATACATTTACCTGTCCTGTGTCTGTCTGTACTGTTCCATCTCAGTCCCATTTGGTGTCTAGTTGATATTCTCATCAAATAATGGCAAGAAAATGGGTGTTCTTAAATTCCCCCTGGTGGTGTATTTTGATTAATGCACTCATGCCATCTTTTAGACCATTTGTCAACGTGCAAAATTTGCCATAGCTTTGCCCAGATAGTTTGGTTGTCCCTGTCTCATCACTCACTTGTGACTCTCCTGGTTAAACGAGCAAATAATGGGTGGCAGTGTAGAATCGGGGTTTGTAGGGTGGCAGTCGTGCATAATGGTTGAGGAACTTGGCTTGTAGCTCTGAGTTTGTAGGTTTGATTCCCAGGTGGGGTATTGTAAAATTGTTAAACTCAATAACTTTAGAAAATACCTAGATTTATAAATGGATTGTATGTTAGAGCGTAAGCTGTTTATCAGTGGCTACTGAATTCCTAAAACTTTAATGTAACCTGTCCTGAAAGCTAAGCTGCTTTACTGGAAAAGTGTGGTCAGTTTTATTTTCAGAAGAAGTATATGTGACTGAATTGACATACCATCACCTCAATACTACAGCCCTAACTGTTCAGGTGACCCTATTTTAGGGCACCAATGAAAATTACCCAGGAGCCGGCTGTCTGTTGATAACTTTTTTTTCATTGGCTGAACAACCAACAAAGGTTTCTGATAAGTCAGTGAAATTACTTGGTGGAGACTATGCACATAGGCCACACCCCACTGATGGGGAGGGGAAGAAAAGACCTTGTAAGAGCTGTCGACAATTTGCATGATAACATTAGCTTTATCTACTTCAGTGGATATAAAAAAAATGAAAAAAAAAATGGGGGGGGGGTTTTTTTAAATTAAGGGTATGGATTGGGTCTCTATATAATGCGTTAGTGTATGAAAAAAAATAGCTTTTTTTATTTTTATTTCCTAGCCACAGCATCCCCCATTTGGACTACTTGGAGTTTTTTTGAACTAATAGCTATAGCTAGCTAGCTAGTTGCTTTGATTTAAGCATCATGACATGGGCATGCTGTTTTTACATTTATTATTTAACCTGTAGCAGTTAGCTTTTAGGTTTAGGGCGATAGCTAACTAGCTTAGCTTTTTTGCCTTTTTGGTTTTTTTTTTGGGCAGCTAGTTGGCAAACAAGGCAAAAATGGTTTCATTTCTTTTCATTCATCATATGGGCAGGGAAGGCAGGGAAATAAATAAAGGGCTAAAATAGCTAGATTAGTTAAGTTAAATAGTTAATAAAAAATAACACGGCTTGTGGCTTTTGCCATAATAATGACGCCCCTTAAAACTGTCCTGTTATGAAGATGAACTTGTTTGTATGTAATTGTATCATGTCATAGTGTATTGTAGTGTTGTAGTGTCCACCAGTTTTACAGTTTTACAGAAGCTTCTGAGGCTCTCTCATGCTCTCATTTTTATGCACTGCCCAGGTGGGGGTGTCACGCTATGCACGAATGTGCCTGGGGGCCCTGGGGGTCAACTCACACTGTAAGCACCCAGGGGCAGGCCCAGTCAGCTCCTAGTTTAAGCCAGCTTTAAGCACAAGCACGGGGTAAGCACAGAGCATTGTAACGTTAAGGGAGGGAGGGGCCGGGTGCCCAGGGGGGTTAGGTGGGGCCGGGGGGGGGGGGGGTCCTCACAGTCACATCACACAGTCCCAGGGGCCTAGGGGGGGTCCCTAGGTCACTTTAACAGCTAACTCTCAAGATGCCCTGAGCCCACTGAGGGTGCTGCGCTGAGGGGGCTCCTAGTGGTCACGTTACGTTTTTACGTAAACACCATCCTTACGATTCTACAATTCATTTATATTAAATAATAGAATATCCTTGCTTTAGGTAGTCTTTTTTTGTCTCTCTTAAATCAATTTGTTTCACTATGTCGTTATATTTTACCACCTTTCACTAGTCCTCTCCACCTGCCCTAAAAATTCCCAATATTAGGAATCAAAAACACAAAAGGATCTGCCACAAAAGGCTGATGAGTTTGGTTAGCTATGGCTCACTATCAGATAATGCCCTCGATCCCCCCCCCTTTTTTTAGCTTACCCTCCATTACTTCCGTTCTCAATTATTTCCATGTTTTTTGCCCTCCTCACAATTCTCTAGAGTGTGTGTTCTGTTTTTGAGCGGCGTGTTGTTTTTTTTTTGAGCGTCTTTTATTTTTCGGTTTCCAGTTATTAGCCTACTTCCATTTTCCCGAATAACATAGAAAATTTCCCCCGAATAATAATAGAAAATTTAACCACGATTCGAATTTTTTTTCAAATTTTTTATTATAATGTTTTCTTTTTTTTAAAAGGTATTTAATCTGCTTTTTTCCTCTTTAATTTAACTTTTATTTCTCTTTTTCGGATCGTCAGATATCTGAAACACTAAAGGGAGCTCAGCTGACCCACCTTGAAGCTGTGTCTCTTCGCCAGCAGGCATAGCAGCCTCTCGTGGCGGTTCTGTTTCGCTGGTAAGTGCTGAAGACCCACCTGATGCTTCTGTTCCATCCTCGTCTGCTGGTGTTAGGTCAGTTTCTTGCGGCAGCTCGCCCTCTTCTTCAGTCTCTACCATGAGTCCATCAGGTCCATCTCTCTGCTTGTCATCTTCCGCCCCAGAATTAGCTTCAGCTAAATTTGAACTTCGGTGCTGCTCATTTGAAAAAAAAACGCTGTTCATTTTGGATAGGTCTCCAAGCCTTTTGCTTTTTCTTGTGCTCAACGCCTATTTTTGCATCACTTCATTTTGAACACTTCATAATTTTTTTTTTCTTTCTGCGTTGTATGCAACAAATACTATATAGGCTCCTTTCTGGCTAGCAAACCACTGATTTGAGAGGGAGCGCTGACAATGAAAAGTTTTTTCAGTGAACTTGGGGCCCCTAGTGGCTTGCGCCCTGGGCAATTGTCCTGGCTGCCCTGCCCATGCGCTGGCCCTGACTGGAGGGAGAATGCACTGACATTCAAATGGAGTTCGGATATGAGGGATTATAATATATACTCAAAGTTCAGACAGGGTCTCGCTGTGTTCTGCAACAATGTAGTTTAGGGTTTCCAGGATTTGCTTTCTAGACTGTACCTGGGAGGGATGAACTATTGGGAATTTTCCAGCAGCGTATGGTATCCTGAGATAAGTAATCTGTTCTGGCATAATTTCAGTGAAGCAGAAAGAGTAAGAGAATGAAGTAAGGAGAAGGAGAGCTGGATAGAGTTCAGGGGTTATGTTGAGAACAGTTTCGGAAGAGTTTTGGAATTCCTGCCAAAGATAAAGTATTTAAAATAGTTTTTTGAAAAAAGTTGAAGCATGTTGGTAAAGTAAAACATAAAAATAAATGTTTTCCCTAATATGGATTTGAATACGGACATGGTACACTTCACAAATTTTTTATAGTTAGCTCCTGTTTTCATCTTGAGTAGATGTTACTCTCCCTGTCTGACGAACATGCTAAATGTGAATTTATATTTGTCTTAGATCAGTTATAGCTGCATATACAGTATACACAAAAAAGTGACTGATATGAATGATACGGAATGGATACACAAATGTTGCAGTGTTCTCCTTCAGTTTCCATGTTATAGTTGTTTTCAAATTACTTTTAAAAAGGTGAATATGGACATGTGGTCCCATTCAAAAATAATGTGAAGCCAACACAACCAGGTGAGGTACAATCGGATGTTACCAGTTAAAAATAGTAAAAAGGCCTGTTTCCAAAGGTAATAATCAGTACAATGAAAGATTACACATTGTTCACTGGTGCCCTTCCCAGAGAATGTTTTATCATTGTAAACACTTTCCAGTCAACATGTGCTCATGATTCCTGCCTGGGGGTGGTAGAGGGTAGCCTGCATATGACGGATGCCCCTGTCTGTCAAAAAGGACAGAGAACTCTGCAGACACAACATGGAGACCTTTATGCTGGCAAACATTATGCAGGCAACCCCCAACAGGCAAAGGCAGCGTTCAGGGAATCTGTGAGCTCTTGGGGGTTGACGGACCCCAGAGGTCAGTTTAACTGGGATGCACTAGCTGGCAAAGGGGTGCACTGGCAGGCGCAGGGGTGCACTGGCGGGCGGAGGGGTGCACTGACAGTCAAAGGGGTGCACTGGCAGGTGCTGGGAGCCCACAATATCAATTCTGGTACCACATCTGCATAGGGTAGTGGAGAGAACATCAAGAGGCAGGTATGAGATAAACTGTCTGACAGCGGATAAGTTCAACAAGGACACTGTAGTCCCAGTGTCCAGGAGTAGAGGAATGCAGACATTGTCCAGCTCAACTGTGCAGGTTTTAATGGTGTGGTGGTGGGGGTGGGGGCTGACATTGTGAATTGTTGTGGGCGCTGAGGAACAAAGCCACAGTGATGAGGGAGGAGTAAAGGGGGATGAGCGGCAGACTTTGGCGAGGTGGCTTGAATTCCTACAGTGCTGGCATCTCTGATTCTGAGCCCTGTGTAACATGAGAGAGTGAACCGCAGTGTCAGCAGCGCTGCTGCGTTGACCCATGATGCTGTCATGCGCTGAGCCGTCATAAAGGGGAAGCGAGCTGACTGGCCTGTTCAGCAGTGCCAGTGTTTGTAAATGGGAGGGGCTGGCTAACTTGGACGCAAATTCAGGAACAATTTCGATTTGAAATGCAATTTGTATTGCCTGAGTGAGAGTCAAAACATCTGATGCTGCTAACAGCCTTTCCCACTCTTTAGCACAGTGGTTCTTAAGTTCAGTCCCGGGGGACCCCTGTGTATTATGGTTTTCGTTCCAACCACAGTTGCAATCCCAAGTTGTTCATTTTTCTTAATTATGCTTTTCATGTTCTTCCCATATTCACATTGTGCTATATTGCAAACAATTACATAGAGGTAAAAAAAACTGATCAAATTAGAGGAGAATCAACAAGTTCCTAATCGGTGAACGTGTGGACAAATGTCCACTAAAACTAACCATTTGGTAGATAATGAAGAATTCAAAAACAAAGCAAATGATGAGCCAACCCTGCATTGTGCCAACCTTAATTGAGCAAGAGATTGGTTGGAACGAAAGCTAACATACACAGGGGTCCCCCAGGAACGAACTTGAGAACCACTACATTAGCACTTGACGAATGTTCAGTGAGTTGATCTCCAATTAATTTGTCTTGCTACATGCAAAATTTACACGTGCTAGCCATGCCCCCACTAATTAACCATTAGCACTGACTCACCCACTTTTTGTTAAGTGCTGCCAGAACAGTATTCATCTGACAGTAACACTCTGGGGGGCCGCAAAGTTGGACCGCTGCAATTAATATGTATCAGAATATGTATCCACAGGCCAAAATGTTTTTAAAATGAGTTGCCCTTCTGTCGTCAGGCAGCGTGGGAGAATAGTTTTCTTGCATGTATCACTCATGTCCACCAGAATGAGAGTGGATAAATGTGTCCCAAATTAGTCTAACCAGTGGGACCAGGGCACTGGACCCTCACCGGGCAGAGTGAGAAAAGGATGCTACCATTGGCCAGCAGGCATTGTTTGAGCTTGATTCAGTCTGTCATTGGCTGAAATATCCAAATAGAGCAACCTATGCTATCGGACATCTTAAATATCACAACATTTTCAGTGATTTTCAGAGGTTGCACTGAATACCCAGGCTTGGGTTATATGAACTTGAAGAGTCACACATATTTTCCTCATAGTTATTGCCGCACCCACGTGTTAGACGGGAATGAAAAAGGAAAGTCTGTTTCATATTGACATTTTCCCTGCTCTGTCTGATCAAGTCCACTCCCAGAGGTGTGATCATTTTTGGCTGAGAGGAAGACAGAAATACTGCAACATCTGCTTATTAATCTGGGCCATGCTTTTATCTGAAGTGACCTACAGACTGGGAAAAGTTTCTCACTGTTCAGCTTCATTTCCCCAACAGACCTAAAACAATGACAGGGCTTCCAACAGTCTGAATGTATACAAATACTTTCAAATTCAGTCAAAGTAACAATTGAGAAAATGTCTTTATCAGACAGATAATGTCTGATCAGACAATCCCATAAGCAGGCAGTTAAAGAGAAGTGAAATGAATAGGTCATGGACCCTGTACATAGACAATAATACACTGAAACTGACTGACTTGAACTGAATCAAGCATTTCAACAACATCAACTAGACATCGCAGACAGACCCATCAAATGCACTAGGCCAGTTTATGGGCATATGCAATAAAATCAAACGAGACTTTAGTTTTTTTTTTCTGATTCAACTGAAGAAACCCCAATGGTGATTAAGATTGAAAAAACAAAGAAGCAGGAAAGGGTGTCGCCTGAAGGTGCAGTCATCGACAGTTCCCAATTCCAGCAGGACTCCCTCTCATCTAGAACCAAGAAATGGGAGCATATCAGCCCGGTGCTCAAAACTCTTCATTGGCTGCCTGTCAAATTCAGAATTGACTATAAGATTTTACTTCTGGCGTTTAAAGCTTTAAATGGTTTGGCACTGTCCTCCTAGATTACTTCGCTCTCAAAGTGCTGGCTATTTGAAAATTCCTATTATATCTAAAATTACAATGGGTGGCAGAGCCTTCTCTTACAGAGCTCCTTTCTTATGGAATAATCTTCCCATGTATGTTCGGGCTTCAGACACACTTTTTGTCTTTAAGTATAGGCTAAAAACATACCTCTTTAGTAAATCCCATAGTTAAGGATGTCGGGGGGGGGGGGGGGGTTAATCCTCTTTTTTCCCCCTCTCTCACCCTGAGCTGCAGATTACTCCGGCCCGTGCCCTCCTCGCCCTGAGTTTGCAGACTGCTCCAGTCATTTCCTTCGTCCAGAGTTTGCAGACTGCTCCAGTCCTGTCCCTCCTTTGGTTTATCCTCCCGACTTGACGTAACCGGAGTCCCAGATGCACCACCCGCCCCTTTGAATTGAACATTTTGAATTGAACATTTTGCATCCTTTTCTTTGGAATTCTTTAGTTTTATTAGATCACTTATTACTCTCTATTACTATCCAGTTCATCACCTTTAGTTTAAACCAAGCCAGCCAGCGAAGGATGGGCACCCCCTCTCTAGCCAGGTTCCTTCCGAGATTTCTTCCCACTGGGGAGTTTTTTCTCGTAACTGTTGAATGTTTTTTTTCTCCCCAACCGGGGAGTTTTTTACCTCGTTTTGCTGGTTGAGGGCTAAAGCCTGATTTTTTTGTCATATTTTCCTTCAGTTTCCCTGAACAGCGTCTTTGTGACAGTTCTCTGTAAAAAGCGCTATACAAATAAAATTGAATTGAATTGAATTGAATCTTCCGTATCCACTGCAATCCCAGAGAATGAAGACTAGTACTCCGCTGATGTTAGTGAAGCCAGCAGCCTGGTTTTGTTGTGACTAGTTGCTAGGCAACATAAAGGGAAAAAGCACTATTTTGTCTGTAACATACACAGCTCAGGCAGGCAGTACACACTGACAGTAGGTGTCACTGGAGAGCAGGGAGTGAATGCCCCGGTTGACTATCCCTCCCATGCATGTTAGTGCACCCCTAGTTGTCTCCCTAAATTTACATAGTATTTGAAAGTTTTTGTTTTGTTTTGCGTGCAATGGTAAATACACGTGTGTGTGTGTGTGTGTGTGTGTGTGTGTGTAAAATAATATTGAAGCTTTGAGAAGGACTCTAATATGTCAGTATTGACTATTCAAAATATTGCCCGCCAAGCACGCTGACTAACCGGTGTAGCGTACAATTCTTCCCGAGCGTAGCCTATAATTTTTCCCACTTCCGGGTCAATTCAGTTGATTGAATGTACGTCTCACTAGCTACTAGCACATAGCGCTGAACAGTGTCGATTATACACTATGTTAGCCAGTAATCTATAAGTGGTTTGATAATTTTCAATTGGCCTGTAAATAAACCTTATTAGCTAGTTCTACGCTCGCATTAATGCTATGTAGGGTAGCACGAATGTTATCGGACCACGGATAGGTTCAAAAAGATAGCTGGTCTTTATTGTTTGCACCAAAAATCTAGCTAGCTAATAATACTTTCGGGGCATCTACGGCAATGTGCGATAACTCATTCTCCACACTGACCAATGTATTCAGCCAACACAGAAGAAGCATGTTGCATACACAGAAAGCCCAGCTAATTCAGCTGGCATTCGAGAAGGACTTTACACGAAAATTTCACGATGAATGAAGAGAGGCTGCTTAGGGGATTAATTCCGTTCAACATCCAGGCGATTGCAGCTCTACTGAATCAAGGTAAGCTGATGTTAATGCTGTTATCTTTACGTGTAATGTTATTTCTGTTGAAAAGCTTGACTTGTCTATTATTAATTAGCTGGTTTAGTAGAAAATAATCGGGGTCCCGTATAACCTATATTGACACCATTCTATTTGTAGCTAGCTGGCTATATGGTAAAGTGATTGTTGAGATACCTCCGCTTTTCTGAGCTGTTAGTTGTTGTGTAGTACTAGCGCACTCTTGTGGCACGGTGACGTTAGCAGTCCCCGGGATAAGTTTTCAGGACAATGTCTGTAAAGTAATTGTTATCACAGGACGTCTGTAATGTTAATGGCTGATTTGTGCGGGATAAAGTATCTCCGTAATCAGTGTCTAGAATTGCAGAGATGGGAGTGTCTACTCCGAAAATGTTCCCCACGCGTCATACAACATTACACATCCTATCTTCACTGCAAACTGATAGCTTCTGGTAGAAAATCGCAATAAAATATTACTGGTTTAAATATTACATATATTTCATTGTTTAAAACGGTCAAAACACCTTGCTACATAGGCTACTGTACTACACTGAGTTCAAGTTTCTTGCTTACTAATAGCTAAATTGTTTGTTCCACCGAACTATATAGATAGATAGATAGAAACAACAAGCTGGATCTCTCCCATTCATTCTGTTGAAGCCAGTATTCCCCGCCCAAGTTGCCCGCATCCCTGCCCTTTCCGCCATTTCTTGCCGTATCAAGGAGACCAATTTGCACCATTTACTTAGGATTTGGCCCTGCAGCCAATCACAGCTCACTTGCTTCACTCACAGTGTCCGTTGTGGTCAAAAAATCGCAGCGCCCAGCAGTATGAGAATGTCAACTGAGAGTAGATGGTAACTTACAGTAGCCTGAGGAAACGTATAGTATAATCTTTTTTTTAGAACCTAGCAAGCTACATTCATAGTATAAGTAAATACGTGATTAGCAATTGTTTTGGTTAAATGCCTTGCCATTTTACACTGTAAACAGGCCACCAATGTTGTACTTGTAATCATATTGACAACTACCTTAGCCCAAGCTAGCAATTCGTTGTATTATACCTTTTGTTATTTTGTCTATCTCTGTTAGACACTGTTTATTTAAAATAAAGTAAAAGAGCTAAAGACAAATGTGTGTAATAGCATGTATCTTGGTGAATAAAGGCTATTTTGAATACATAATCTGTCCTGATTTAGTAATTCATCATTACAGAAAGATTTTAAACTATAACTATTTGACAAGAATATCTTAAAGGCCCGCTCAGTAATTTTGGTTACTAATGTAAAAAAAAATTATAATAATGTGGTTGCTAATTGACAAAATAACAACTATAACGTTTGTTTGTGGTTCAGCTGGGCAATACAAATGCAAACAATAAACCAAGTTGTTTTTGTCCTAACATAAGGACAAAGACAGCTAAATTTGTGTTTTATACTGTACCCATATTACTTACTAGTCACTTAGTGTGCGGTAATGTTATACAGTGCCCTCCACTATTGTTAGCACCCCTGGTAAAGATGAGTAAAAAGGGTCATAAAAAAATTCACCGTTTGGTGAAATAAAACGTAAACGTAATTTCACACTGAGAAAAATTGAAGTAATACTGTTCCAGTGTAATTTACAGCTAAATCTAGTCCCACCCCCCAATTCCCATAGAGATCCATTCAAATGCAGAGATGTTATAGTATCGCTTGTAAGAGTACCAGAAAATAAGATATCAAGAGTTTTTTGATGTTGTTGGGTCACAGACATCAGGAAGTTATGGCATGCAAAGGATATGTGACCAAATATTTTAAATGATTACTTTATCTTATATATAAATACAGGGGTGCCAATATAAAAAAATTATTGGGATTTTTTTTTCTCATAATAAATTTACTTCAATTAAAGGTTGGATTTTTCTCATTTTTTTCAGTGTAATTTAAATTACACTGGAACAGTATTACTTCAATTAAAGTTTGGATTTTTCTCAGTGTGAGATTAAGCAAATTCACCAAACGGTGAATTTTTTATGACTCTTTTTACTCATCTTTACCAGGGGTGCCAATAATAGTGGAGGGCATTGTATATGCTTCCTCCAGCTGGATTGTTCAAGAGGCTTTTGTATCAGTATTAACGTGAGTGGGGGAAAAAAGCACCTGAAATCTCCCGAAAACTGTAGCTAACGTTATTGTCTCTTCAACTGTAACTTTAAATCAGTTCATTACACATATCACCTCCTTGGCTTATCCGTTTATCACGTCCCTGACCGACGATTATTTGCAGTTAGTTAGCTAACGTTAGCTATCTTATCTAGCTAGCTTGTAGCTAACGTTATCTAAACAAATTAAAAACATTAAAGATGCTTTCTGACAGAACAAGGGGGTATACTATGAACTAAGCAGGATTACTTAGCTGGAGAACTGCACAGTAAAAGCCGGAACCATCCCAAATCTGGAATATGGGCTGAAGTTAAAAGAGCTGTTCATGATTTTACTCAGTACAGTTAGCTATCCAGCTAACTAAGTAATCCTACTTCATAGTATACCCCCCAGGACCTTGGTATCTTATTGAACATCAAGTCTGAGTTGTACCACCAATAACTTCTAAAGATGCACATGTTTCTGAAAATAGTTTTCCTCCTCTACCTGACCGGAGCCAAGACTGTTGTGTTCCCGGCATAACGTGCTGCCACTCATTTCCAGTGATTGTGATATAATACATGGTCCTCATAATCTAAAATTAAATCTACTATTATAATTATAATTTGTTCTGGCTGAAGTATTCTGTGATGCCTTGACGCATTAACAATTGCAAATCCTTAATGACTTCATAATACCTTTTTTACACCAAATACAAGTTGCTATTTTCATATAGTATTACAGCATAGCAGGCCTTACAAATGAATGACCTTGAAGAGGCAATTACTAGTATGTTGATGTGTAATTTAATGTCAGTTTCTATATAATACTGAAACTATAAGACACTCTCACAGTGCAGTTTTTTCTTACAACATAAACATGTAGATTCACCAAAAAAAAAATGTGAAAATATATTTGATAAATTACAGGCATTTAGCAGACGCTCTTATCCAGAGCGACTAACACAGCATTTTTGCATTCATCCATTTTATACAGCTGGATATATACCAGGGGCATTTCTAGACTGCTTTAATGAGATGTTGGTGGGGCACAAGGGGGGGATGAAGTAGCGGGGAGTCTGGGGGTCCTCCCCCAGAAAAATGTTTGCCTTTTAAAACTAATTTCCTACATTTCTACACAAACTCACACAGGGCATTTTCTAAAATAAAATGTTTAATTTATTAACATTTCGAATATTTTTTTTTTCAAAGCCCTTGATGATATTTGAGATGCTTTCATATAAAGCTAAAGCATAGGCTAATCAGTATATTAGTGGATACGATAATTTTATTACATTTAAAACCAATCTCCCCCTCATTTTATAGGAGGACAACTTTATTTATGCCCAATAATACCAAATTATTATCTAATCTTGGAAACAATTATATTAAAGATGAGCTATATTCCTTCATTATTTCAGTCTCTTTGTGCTATTTTCTATTTACATGTGAAACTACGTTACTTTAACTGGCTCATCATTTTATTTATATTTTAACCACTCCACTGATTAGCCAACACGCAGCAGTAGGCTAGCTAACACACACACACACACACGCGCGCGGGCGCCGCACACACAAGTGCAGCCAGCTAGTGCAATGCTGCAGATGTTTTGCAGAATCGCAGCCATAACAACTAGGCTAGATGCAACATGTAATCAATCTATTTAACATCAAATCTCCCAGACGGAGATTCTCGCTGCTATCCTCAACTCACTGAGTAAGCTAGGCTAGCAAATATTAAGCAACAGTTACACTTATCAAGAAGAGACAGCATAGATTTATCAAAGAAACTGACCTCTTTCTCTTTCACTGCATCTCCATGTTTTATATGGCCAAACCAACCAATCAGATATTAGAGAAATATATTATTTCAATGTGGCATTTTTATGATTGGCCGAATCGTCTGTAGCTCTAATAGCCTACTGATTGCACTACGGGCGCCGACTTCATATTATCTGATTTTATTTTTTCTGGATTTGGCTTCAAAATGGCCAATAGGAAAGCAGTGCACCAATGACAAAATTACAGAAAACTATGAACGCTCAAAAAAATAGCTATAACGGTGATTTTTTCAGATTTATCATTGGATGGGCAGACAATTCCTCTGGGTAGGCAAGGCTTATATCTGGGTGGGCAATGCCCACCTGTAGACACGCCCCTAATATATACTGAAGCAATGCAGGGGAAGTACCTTGCTGAAGGGTACAACAACAGTGTCCTACCTGGGAATCGAACCTGCAACCTTTCAGTTACAAGCACAGTTCCTTATCCATTATACTACACTGACACCCAGCTACTCAGGGGTGCTGAAAAGGGGCCAGGAGACCAAGGGCCTCCTATTGCTGACAGCCTCTCACTTTTTTTAACATCAGCACGTCACTCTCTCTGGCTCTGGTCTCTTCTAGTACTGAGGGAAATTGCTGAGCCAGGACAATTTCTGGCAATTGGATTAATAAATCACATGAAGGTAGACAGCATTTCCTAGGAGAAAATAAACTTGGCTTTCCATGAGACCACCATCAGTGGTGGGAATTTCAGTTCCTTTCAGTGACTCAAATTGTTTGATTTAGTTCACTATAAAGGTTCATTCACTGTTTTGTTCACCAATTTGTTCAGTTGTAATTGCAGTTAGTCTTTCATTTGCAAATGGCTCAAAGGACCCATGTGCAGTCTATATTTGGTCAGCACAGATTTGTTAACCAGTGCCGCTGCACTGATGTTTAAACACAAATTAAACCTCACTTATCATTTTGTTAACTAAGTTGTGATCAATTTAAGCATATGTATATTTTAAGAGAAATAAAATTACCAATGGTTTCATCAAATTTTCTTGTCCTTGACTTCGACAGCATATTGTTGAGGTACTTACTGTAAATTCCTTGTCAAAATGTGATTTAGATGAGTTTAAAACAAGTTTTGTAAATATCCTATAATGTTTTATTAATATTATATTATACAATCAAATGGAGCATTGCATTTCTGAAATGTATGTCCTATGGTATATTGTGATTGAAACGCCCACACAAAGCCATCTGACTTTCTATTAACTGTTTGTATTGGCTCTCATTCAAAGATAATTTTTTTAATGAGAGCCAATACAAACAGTTAATGTGAGCAGTCACGGAAGAATGGAGCATAAGAAGAACCAAATGAAGGAATCATTACATGGATGTGATGTAGTTCATTGTGTTCACCTAAAATATTAATTCAAGAAGAACAAATAGTTTAGTGAATGACCCACCAATACTCTCAGCTGAAAAAAACCCTATATCTCCAGTACATTATATTGTGTTTAGCCATTATGTCACAGTATGTTTAAAAGTTTTCCCCTGCGTTTTGACATTCAGGAGAATACTCTGAACTGGCTGTGCAATAGCACCTCTTATGGTCAATCGAGCACCTACGGTCTGTCTGTGCCTGTCCTCTGGCTCAGCTGGTGGGAGAAGTGCAAGTCAGTTCTCTCCTGAAATTACCAAGAAAGTCCAGCTATGAGGTAGGTTTGCCATTGCAATGTGGCATTCCAAATTAGGGAATAAATTTGAGGGAAGTTTAATTTAATAAAAGGGCAGGGGGAATGAACCAGAATGCAGATATTGTTAGACAGTGATGTCCTTTCTCTCTGTTCCATACCAGGAGTGCTTCCGCAGGTGGCTGAAGGTCTGGTGACATTGCTGGCTATGACCCAGAGAGAACACTGTGGACGCTTATCGGAATGAATATATAAATCCATTCATATTTGTGGAATGGCACATACAAATGCTCAGAGGGTTTGAACTTGTCTGTAAATATCACTGAGTTAAGGTCATGATTAAGCTGCTGAAGCTGTGTACTTTTACTGTTTGATGTGTCTTTTGTTTGTATAAATCAATTATTAATAAAAAATTCAACCCTCTAACAATTTCTCCCTTTTTCCTCACACATACATTTTTTCTCTGAGTGAATTGGCCCTAAACACTTGACCAACAGGCCACAGTCCATGACATTTTCTGGAAGTCATTAAGAGGGCAGGGAAGTGGGGGAGGGAAGAATGGGGGGAAAAAAACCTCCTTGCTAAGTAGCTAACGACATATTGTATTTCTTAAACCTCATCTTCATCTCATGGTGGCCACAGTGTGTGAACAACACCTAGTACGGCCACAGCACAGCTATGTGGGTTTATTACACTCGTGCGCGCGTAGCGCAAGCAGGGGGCATTGTTTTCACTCCTGTCTGTGTTTGTGTTCCTATCATCCATAACTCGAACAACTCCGATTGTAATGAAACTTTGTGTATGAAACTTTTATGTTTTTTCCACAAAGCGAGCTCAAATTATACAACTCTAACCGCTAAAGTAGACATGTCGATATGTCAGGTGTAACATGGACTAATGCTTTTGATGAGGGATTTGTTTTAAAAAAATATTTAGGGGAGGAGCTATAGGCTGGCACAGTGGCGTGGCCTGAAGCTATCACCCCCGTGGTTTATAAAAAAAATTTGTGTGCTGTTGTGTATGCCTGTTGTGTGGTTGAAGCCCTGGGATACTAATCCTTAGGGGGAAAGGGGGAGGGGGGAAGACTGCTGTAAGAGCTACAAGAGTAGTGGGAGAGGGGTAGCTTAATAACAGGCAGTAGGGGAGAGAATAGTGAGTCTACCCCTTCCTTAAAGTGTGCATGGAGTGTATTGTGCAGTGGGCGTGTGTGAGATGTTTAAGCGGGTTGCCGCCTTGTGGCTGAGTGAGTGCGGTAAGGGGAGCCTCCTCGGGGTGAGGATTGAAGGCGGGCAACAGTTAAAGAAAAGAGGTGGTGGAGAGAGTGGGAGCGCTTGGGCTTAAGAGAAAGGGTTCTTCACCATAGAATGAATGACCCAACCTTACCAGGGGTGGTGTTGCAGGTTCTGGTGCCATTGGGTATGGCTCAAGAGGTATGGTGTCAGTACTATAAGTCACTGGGTCATCTGGGGTCAGCGAAGGTGGAGGTGGCCTTGTGTCTAGGGTTTTATTGGCGGGACTGAGCATGTTGGTATGAGAGTGGACGGTTGAGTGTGGGCAGTGCGCAAGGCCAGACCGGAGGGGAGGGCTCCCCTTATTCCCATCTCTACCGCTTATCCATTAGAGGTCATCGCCATGGACTATCTGTCACTGGGCCGCCCTGGGAATCGGTATCCCTACTTGTTAGTGCTGACGGACTTGTTCTCCTGATATGGATGGGCTGTGAGGGATCAGACTGCCCTGACAATGGTGCGGGCCATCTGGGAGGCGGTGGTATGTCACTGGGGCTGTCCAGAGCGGCTCCTCTCTGACTGGGGGCCGGCATTTGAGTCGTCGTTGATGCCTGCCTTTTGCAAGTTATATGGAGGTGTTAATGTGCGTACCACTCCCTACCATCCACAGGAAAATAGAGCCTGTGAATGATTTAATCGAACTCTGCTGTCTCTTTTGGGGTCCTTGGGAGGGGAAGAGCAGGTTAAGTGGCCAGAGCGACTACCCATGTTGCTGCAGGCATATAATAACACGGTTAATTGCAGTACCGGGTTGGCACCCCATTTTGTGTTGACCGGGTGCCATGTCCGGCTTCCTGTGAAAGTGGCCCTGGGGGTACCCCCTCCTATACGGTGGTGGATGTTGGAGGGGTGGTTAGCACACCATCATTGAGTGCTTACTAAGGTCTACAACTAAGTCCAAGAGTGAATTAGGCATCTGCAGCAGCAAGATAAGCAAAGGTATGATTGGCAGGTACGAGATATTTCACTGCTTTCTAGAGAGCATGTGCTGATCCGGAACTTCCGTCGCAGGGAATACGATAAGTTGGCTCCACGATGGCACCTTCAGCTTTTTGTTGTTATGCAGCAGTTGTGTCCTGGTCGCCCAGTCTACATGGCCCATCCAGAGGGGGGAGGTGAAAGCCATACCCTGCATCGTAACAACTTACGGCCTTGTCCAGTAGGCCCTGTCCTGGAGGGTTTTGGTGGAGAGGCTCCCTCCTGTGATGTGCAGAAGGAGAGGGGGTCCTGGGGGTTGTTTCCTGTGAGGTATCCTGTGCTCAGTGATCCTGCTGCTGAGTTCGCTGCTCCCCAGGAGGAGGTACAGGGGATAAGAGTTTTCCAGTGGGGGGTCCACTGCTTCACTCTACCCAGGAGATGCAGGGACGGGCCCCACGCCGATATCGAGATGAGTACTAGTCAGGGATGACTAGTGAAAAGGAGGGGGGAATCTGTCCGGTAGGGAAAGTACATTGGTTTTGGAAGGACTAATTGGAGACCCGCGTGAGGATTGAATGCGTGTGCGTGTGCCGTCTGTGACGCCGACCTAACTGAGCAAAGCGGGCTCATCCATCCCTGGCTATTAGCTGCGGAGAACCGGAGACAAGACACCAAAAGGCAACACGAGTACCCGGTGGTCAGGGAAGTACCGCTAAGTGGACCACGCACCCACAAATCCAGTAGAGCAATTCCTGTAAGTCCCGCGAGGCATGCGGCCTGCACAAGGATCAAGCAGCTGCGTGCTTTGGGAGAGATGAGGCGATCGGATTCCCTTATGGCATCCTACAAACTGCACCCAGGAGATTCACAATCCGACGGAGGAACCAGTTCAGGGGACCCAAGGATGTGGCGACCAGGTCCCCTATCCATCTCAACCCTACGAACTTGCAATACTGACGATGGAAGAAACCGTCCAAAGGACTCTAACACTGGCTGTAACACTGGGCATAGCATATCAGTTTGCGTTACCATTTGTTATTGGTAATTGTTGGCTTAGTCATCCACAGCGCTGCATTAGTTTTGATATACATTTCTTGCATGTGATGTATCTTAAACACTAACTGGTCATAACACTGCATGCTGATCTCCAAGTACACGCATCGATAACCTTACGGTTATCCCTTATGTGTTTGGTACGGTTCATGCGCCATTGTTAACTAGCTCCTGCTGTTACTTTACTTTAACTAGGCTACTGTAGCTACCACATCACCAGTCAGTTAGGCTACTCATAACAAACACAGTTAAAAAACATATATTTCAACAAAAATGTTTTCAACGCACAAAAATGCCAAGTTACTCATGCATAGCCTACAAAGCCCTGTCAGTAAGTCATTCCTTAAAACTTACAAAAACTAGGCCTGCCGGTAAAAGTATTGATATCAAAATGAGGCCATGTTACAACAAACAATATTGGCTATCGTAGCTCACACTAATTAAACTAGCTCTATTCCAAAGCAATGCTACCCAATCTTTCATAAATTATTTCATGTAAAGTGGCCCGAATGGGTTCACTGCCATAATGGTCACATGCTTGATTATTTTTTGAGCCCAACTTAAAAGGCTTTAGGATCATGTGTTGGGTATATTGTGACTGTACTGAAAGCAGGGAGATTCAGTATCTCTCCACAAGAGCTGCAACAATTTAGTGGATGTGTTTTTGCTGCCATTGTAAGGTTGCCAACAAATCTCATCAATAAATGAAGGGTGACCACTGAACTGTAATGGCAACACAAACATATCGAAAAGGACTTACTAGAGTAGAATAATTTACATTGCGTCTGTTTAGCTGATTTATTTAGAAGTGTAAAATTTGTGTTGATAGTCCATTAGCTGGGGTACTGATGGGATGCTTTCATGGGTCATTGAAAACAGTATGTTTTTTTTCTGTTCCAGAATCAGTACACCTGACCATGCCATTCATATGATGCCCTGGTAAGCCTCAGTCTGCTGTGACGGATCATTTTCTGATAGTATTTTATGCTTTTTGTAAAATTTGGGTGCAATTGGAATGTTTTTATTTGCAGATGTATTCAGGAATTTATGTTAATTGTTCAGGAAGGTAACATGACAGAATTACATAAAGATAAGGAAAAAATATTTGATAACAAATATAAGCTGTTTTAAATGTTTTAATTTCTGGATCACTTGTTAAACAAAGATTGGATGTCAAAGAGCCTTCAATATCTGCATTCATTAGCGGTACCAGTTTAGCATCTGTTCGGCTGTTTATATATTTTCCTATTTAGACACTGCTGAGCTGAGGTAAAGACCCAAAGTTACATCATAAATCTGCTCTGTTGGCACAGTCTTGAGCACTCATATTTGCAAGCATTGGGACATATTTGGCATTGAGCATTCAGTTGCAAGTACCCACATAATGAGTGGGCAAGAGGGCAAGTGCTCTCTTTCTCTCAAATCAGTTCAACGTATCTGTCTGTATGTCTGTCTGTAGCGGGAACATCAATACAGGTAAGGAGTTCAATTCTAGGTTTGCGTTGGAGTTATACAGTGCGAGTAGGAGACATATCATGACTTGATACGGTATTGCTGCGATGCAGTTAAAGCCGACATAATCTTTGGTGAAGACTCCAGCTCCTTTGAATGTGCCCTAAACCTCTTCCTACCAAGGGCAAAATATGCCAATTCTCACCTGTTTTCACTAGTGACAAACAAAGCTGTTTATCTCAAAAACTGTAAAGGCTACAAATATGGTTCATAGCTTTTAATAAAACAGAAAACTGCACAATTATGACTAAGCAGTCCGAAATCATATACATACACTTATTGCTACTTAATTACAACAATGTATGTACAGAAATGATGAAAAAACTAAAAAACGGGTACCTACATTCAACTTTCAGATTTCTTACCTGATGAGCTGCAAGAGCTATGGAGGAAATAACTTATCTTTGTGATTCCTCAATATGCTGCCCATCTCTGCTAAAAATATGGTGTCAATATCTCAAACCATTCAAATTCTACAGAGCTTTTGTCAGGTGAACCATTTTGGTTACCAAAGTTGGCACAAATTGTGCCAAATAGTGCAAAATGGCAAGGTTCCAAAAAAGTCTCAATATGATTTATTTTTTAAGTTTTACAATAAAATTTGATCATTTGTCAATAACAGTTAGTTTTTAGATGTGTTTCATATTACACAACTAACTAGCCTATATGTGGTCCCCAGAAAGCTCTCCAAACACATGTAGCAGCACAGTGAATCTTGTATTCCACCAGAGCCCTATTAGCCAAAAATGAGTCCAGGTACAGTCAAGCAGGAAAGTCTGCACACCCCTTTCACCTTCTCCACATTTTATTATGTTACAGACTTATAGATTGAGTTCATTTTTTGCCTCAAACATCTACACACAATAGCCAATAATGACGAAGTGAAAACAGGTTTTTAGAAAATATGCAATTTTATTTTACTGACAAAAATAGGTTATTTAGGGGTTACATATCTGTACACACCCTTAGCCTAATACTTGGTTGCTGCACCTTTGGCAGCGATTACAGCTTCAAGGCTTCTTGGGAAAGAAGCTACGAGCTTGTTTCTGGACATTTTTGCCCATTCCTCTTGGCATATTCTTGCAAACTCCGTCAGGTTGGATGGGGAGCGTCGGTACACCGCCATTTTCAGCTCTTTCCACAGATGTTCAATTGGATTCAGGTCTGGGCTCTGGCTGGGCCTCTCAAGGACATGCACAGACTTTCTCCGAAGCCACTCCTTTGTTCTCTTGGCTGTGTGCTTCGGGTCGTTGTCATGTTGGAAGGTAAACCTTCACCCCAGTCTAAGGTCCAGAGAGCTCTGGAGCAGGTTTTTTTCAAGGATCTCGGTGTACTTGCTGCATTCATCTTTCCCTCTATCAGGACTAGTCGCCCCGTTCCCGCTGCTGAAAAACATCCCCACATCATGATGCTGCCACCGCCATGCTTCACTGTAGGGATGGTATTAGCCAGGTGATGAGCGGTGCCTGGTTTCCTTCAGACGTGACGCTTGGTATTCAGGCCAAAAAGTTCCATTTTGGTTTCATCAGACCAGAGAATCCTCTAGGTGCCTTTTGGCAAACTCCAAGCGGGCTGTGATGTGCCTTTTACTAAGGAGGGGCTTCCGTCTGGCCACTCTACCATAAAGTCCTGATTGGTGGAGTGCTGCCTGGATGGTTGATCTTCTGAAAGGTTCTCCCATCTCCACAAGGATATGCTGGAGCTCTGTCTGAGTGACCCTCGGGTTCCTGCTCATCTCCCTGGCTAAGGCCCGTCTTCCCCGATTGCTCAGTTTGGCCAGGCGGCCAGGTCTAGGAAGATTCTTAGTGGTTCCAAACTTCTTCCATTTACGAATGATGGTGGCCACTGTGCTCTTTGGGACCTGTAAAGCTACAGAGATGTTTCCGTACCCTTCTCCAGATCTATGCCTTGACACAATCCTGTTTCTGAGGTCTGCAGATAATTCCTTTGACCCCATGGCTTGGAGTTTGCTCTGACATGCACTGTCAACTGTGGGGCCTTATATAGGCAGGTGTTGGCAATCACCAATCATGTCCAATCAATGGAACTTATCACAGGTGGACTCCAATTAAGTTGTAGAAACATCTCAAGCAATATCAGTGGAAACAAAATGCACCTCAGCTCACTTTTGGGTGTCATATCAAAGGGTGTGCACACTTGTGTACATATGATATTTTACATTTAGATTTTTAATAAATTAGCACAAAAGTCTAAAAACCCGTTTTCACTTTGTCATTATGGGCTATTTTGTGTAGAATTTTGAGACAAAAAATTAACTCAATCTATTGTAGAATATGTCTGTAATGTAATAAAACCTGGAGAAGGTGAACGGGGTGTGCAGACTTTACGGCTTGACTGTATATGATTACAAAATTGGCATTTGAAGACTAAATAACCATTGTTTTTTTTCTGTTACCCAGTGAACATTTTTGTGTTGAAAAGTAAGCGAAACACCATGTAGTGTTCAGGTGAATGCTAATAAAAGTTATCGTCCGTTTATGTCAAAACGTCTCTCAACCTAGATTTCCCCACCCGACGTCTAGATTCCAACTAATTTAGGTTGGTTTCATGAGTTTGTTTTAGGCTACAGAAATCCTGCTCCAATGCCAGTGCTAAGTAGTATGTACGACTTAACATACTACGGTGGAGGCCCTGAAAAGCAAGGTAAAACATTTTTTAAAATGTGCAGCCAAAACGTACGAGATAATAAGTCGTACGTATGAGATAATATCTCCTACATAGTACTTCTCATACGTACGAGATAAACTTATTGGCCGCAAAAAAAAATTTCCCCACCTTGCCTTTCAGGGCTTCTGTAAATAATAGTACTAGGAGCATTCATTATGTATAATAAGTCTAATTAAAGAAGTTCATAGCCTACAATTGAATTTGAATTGAAAGGAATCATCTAAGGCATTTGCTTTTTACAATCGTAATTTATTTGCTACGTTTGCATTGTGCATTTCAGAGGCTACATTTTGTCACGTGAATTTAACAGGAAATAAAAATTAATTCATGTTCGAATTGATATTCCGAAGATATTTAGTGGCATTTTGAATTTACGTAGGCCTATGCGGTATGCGTGGTCCTGAGCAAGTTTGTTCGTACGTACTGTACAAACAAATCTCAGATGTGAAAACATTGATGAATGCCAAAATACGAAAAAATTCGCTAATACGAACGAGTTACGTACAAATTCATTCTGCTCACATTTCCTGAATGAGGCCCATTGTATGTGGCTTTGGATAAAAGCGTCTGCCAAGTCAATGCAATATAATGTAACAATATGCAACAGACCTGAAGCATGTAATAATGGGCAGAAAAGGCTAAGAAAAACAATACTAATAAAAAAAACATTCACACTTAAGATTATGGTGCCCCAAGTGCTTGGGCGCTGTCCCTCAGACTATGGCACACTCTCACATAATAGTGTTCCCTCCCCCATAAGACAGTTTGTATTGTTCCGTCATTTTTGTGAGGGATAATTACAGTTTGTCAAAATAATTGTTTCTAAGTTTAGTGCATTTTGCACTGTGTCGGAGAAAGTGCTTAGATTAGATTCAAGTTGCTTTATTTGTCTGAAATATTTGTACTGGTCATACTTCCAAGCTTAACAGTTAGAAATAGTAAAACATAACACAAGTGTGTTATTCACATTGAAAAAACTGGAAAGAGAAACAACACCAAAAACGAAAGAGCTTCTGAGATGGAATTGTATTGAATGCCAAGACAGGCTGTTCTATGGTGAAATGTATTCTCTGGAGTCAGTTGTAGGAATATGTGTAATGGGAACACAGAGGATTACCGCTGGGAATTGGCATCAAATGTAATTTCTTCTTGTTGAGAAATATGGTTCATTATGTATGTGTGTGTGTGTGTGTGTGTGTGTGTGTGTGTGTTTGTGTGTCTGCAATAATTTTTTTGTGCGTGCGTGCGCGTGTCCCATTTGAGCCTTCTTGTCCTCCACTGCACTGATGGCCATTTTTCAGAAAATAAATGTTTGTTGTTGAACTCATAGTGCAGGCTTTTGATGTTCAAATGTCATCTGCTGTTTAATAGCTTCTTAAAGAAAGATTATTGTTATGGATTGCTTGTCAAGTTCAAGGCCAAAGTCTTTTTGGCAAAATATATGGACTGCAGTTCATGAATTTGGCGCTTTGTAGAATGTAAATATTGGCTGCAAGTCAGAGTGGAGAATGTTGGATCTGAAATAATTCACTTCTCTTTGGCATTGTGAGCAAGGCCTGCTGGATGTAAATTTGCAGAGTCAGACCTGACACGAATGACAAGGCTAGTCTTCCCACACAGCATCCATATCTCTTCTCCCTCTCATTAACCTTACATTTGCCATCAACTTTAAGGCCTCAGCTGCTTCTCCTCTCCTTGGTGCATCTTTCCCTTGATGATGATGATGATGATGATGATGATGATGATGATGATAATATCTTACTAGTGCCTTTGGAGTGTGCCGTAAAAAATGGGATTTATTGTATTTCCTGCCTGAAATAGAATTATATTCCAGGAAGGGCTAAGAGCTTGAGCAATATTACAATAAAGAGGAGTACTTCTGGACAGTTGTGTGCACTGAGCCAAGTACACAGACACTCTCATTTTCAGAGACATGTTTCAATAAGGCCACATCTCTTCTGAATGGTCGCTATGAGAGAAAATAATCTATTACAAGAAAATAAATCGATCTGCTCGTGGATGAGCGATGTGTGGTCCAGGGTGAGAGTGAGACCAGTATGGGCCTGGCTGGAGTCTGAATGCTTGGATGTTGGTGTGATTGATACAAAGAAAGGCTTTCCGCTCAAACGCACACCGTAAGCTAATCGCAGACCATGAAAGCTGGTGAGAGGCATGCCAGGACTCCAGTCAGGAGGATTCAAGTGTAAAATTCACAGAAAAGAGCTGGAATGCATCTCACATATGCCCTACATTTTTCCTTCCCCTCTGTGGTCCAGTGTTGCCTCAATGGTACTAAGCGGCTGTAAGGGCCTCAACTAGCCCTGTGCCACATGGGTAGGGCCACCAGTTTTCTCGCATGAACTTCAGTATGCTGCCAGCAAGAGGTCTATAGCACTTTTTGTCAAGCCACGTTTTATCGCAATAATTAAGCAGAGATTATGATTGACAGCGATGTTTACAAGGGACATGCAGCAGTATTGACATTTTCCCTTGAAGCAGTGGGGAATAGTCACCTTAAGAACACATTGTTAAACAAACGTATAAAGTAATTATATTAATAACTAGAATGGCACTGCGAGAGATACACCCGCGTAAGTGGGCAAAGCGCTGAACTCTATGATATTGAACATATGTAACCAAAGTTGCTGCGAAGTTGCAGCTGTCATGGTTTTCCCTTCCTTTCCTCTAAATTCCACGCCTCGCCTTTTTGCGGGATTTTCCTTTCGCCCAGGTGATTATCTGGTTCACCTGTCGTCCGCGTCAGGAGGTATTTAAATCCCTGAGTTCCGCTTCCTGACGCTTCTTTATCATTTCGTGCCTTCTCGAATGTTTTGGTCGTTGTTTGTTTCCTCTGCTCGCAGGTAAAAAAAGATTTGTTCTTTATTCGAGTAGTAGAGCTTACCCAGATAACTACTTAGAAGCTCAGGGAATATAGTTTTGGATTCTCTCTTTTTACTTCTCCTTTCTACTCCCGCTCTCTTTGTTGTTGGAGGGCGTGAGCGTTATTTTATTTTCATTTCTTTCACCAATTATCGGGCGTTATAGTCACGTTCCGAGGGTGCCTTTGTTTTTGCTGTTATTCTGTCTATCAGTATTAGTTCGCCCGTGTCTACGTGGCTATCCCGTTTTTCAAGGGTGTTTTTGGTTTCGGCTACGGCTGGGAGGTTCTTTCATTTTTTCTTTTCTTTTATCGCGTTTGGCTCATCGTTGTACCACTACAACGCCCTGACAGCAGCAAGTAATATGCCGTCCAGTGAACCACACCTCTCAGTTTCAACTTAGGCCAGGGGGCCTCAATCTTATTCAGTAAGGGCCGGTGTGGGTGCAGGCTTTTGTTTCAACCAAGCAGTAACGCATCTGATTCTATTGGCTGTATTCGGATCCAATTGAACACATTCCCTTTCCTTGCCATCTTCCCTCGAGAGAGCTATAGTGATGTCATTTGCTACGTGCAGCAAGCACGCAACAGGTGCTCTGCAAATGAGGATAGATGACAAAATGGAACTGAATGGCCTTTGCAACCGATATAGGAATTCTACCCCATAGAGTTGAAATGTGACCTCCCACTTGTGTGGAGCATTGCATTGTGAGGGAACTGAGGTAATATAATTAGCCTACTAATTATATTTATATAATTACTCCCTTCCCTTAAATTAGAACCGAATCTCACTAGGTGTGGCTGCCATATTTCATCCTAGCATTTTCGGGATTCCCCCCTTGAAGCAAGGGAAGGGAATGACAGAAAGAGAGGATACATTTTGGATCTGAACGCAGCCAAGGTCCTTAGCAAAGACTAGTGGTTGATTAGTAGAATCAGGTGTGTAACTGCTTCCGCCGCTTTCTGGATAAGATTGAGGACCCCTGCCTTAGGCTATAATGGAGAAATATAATGGAGAAATTTTAAATCCAGTTATACCCACAATACATATGGGAATAAGAACCAATGCTGCATTTTTCTACCAATTCGTGTTGGATTACTCCTTGGAGAGTCAACACTGGACTGGTTGGTCGTATTGAACTCATGATGATGACTAGCTGATAGATAGCCTGCTCAATGTTTTTTTGTCCGAGGCCTCTGAAATAAAGTTTATAGATTAGTTTTTTCTATAAACTTGAATACACTGAATATGTGCATGCAGACGGTTGGCAAAAGATCACCAGAGGCTTAAAGGGATAGTTCACCCATTTAGAAAAATATTATATTGTTTTACTTACCCACCAAAATAGTATGTTAAGCTGTCCTGGTCTCACCGTTGTAGCTAAATTGTTGTAAATCCTGAATTGGAGCAATGCTAACAATTAGCATCTTGGATGTATTTGCCCCCAGGCTAACTTGCTGTAAATTAACCACCGAAATCCACTCAAATAAGGTTTAACAACAGCTTTACAAGTGTTGTTGTTGGAAACGAAAATGCACATATGATTACCAAGTGCACAAGAACGATATTTTCCAGGGTTTTGTTTTGTGGAGACTTTGGCATTGTTCTCCTGTGGAGACTTTGGAATTGTTCTCATTTCAGGGAGGTTGGTTACAGTGGTTCTGTCAGGCCAAAATGTGTCCGGGTTCCAAAATGTGTCCGGGCACGTCATCGGAATGCTTGGAATGTCGTTGCTATGCCAACATGATGCGCTAGCATTGTGACGCGCTAGCATTGTGACGAGCTCGCACTTGCTTTTACCTCAGAATCGCCAAAATGTGTCCGGGCACATCGCCAAAATGTGTCCGGGCACGTCATCGGAATGCTTGGAATGTAGTTGCTATACCAACATGAATTCGTTTCAGTAAAAGACTAATCTAGCTACTTCAAAATAAATCTAACATAATCTAACGTTGGTATGCTAGCTAACCTTGTTGGCTTGCTAGCTAACAATGGGTAACCCTGTTGGCATGCTAGCTAACGCTGTTAGCATGCTAAAATAAACGCTAGTCCATCCCACAATTGGATGATTAGAAAACAGTCAAAACTGAGCACAATTTAATCTATAAAGTTAAACATTGTCCGAAAAAATATTGCGTATATTATAAGAGCCATTTGAAACCGTTAATCACATTCTTCAATAACCAAATCGGAATTTAAATGTGTGGCACTTTGCGCCTTGCATTATGAACATTGCACATTATCCTACAAAACATGACAACAACTCACTAAATAAAAGTTAACAAATAACATTTATTGAAAACAATATTCAACGTAACAAAACATTTTTAGGAAACGTGCCTGATTATTACAATGGCATTTTCATTGGGTGAACGCGATCGCATAGCAAATACAATAAAAATAATAATAATCGGTCATCAGAAAAACTACCAATAGGCCCACAAAAAAATAACAATTAGGCGTACTGATCGACGTGACATTAGATTAGTTGTATTGGGCTATTCAACAACGCGATAGGCCTACTTACTCTTTCCACCTCGCTGGTTTAACTTGCAGTGCGAACAGGCTAATGCGTTTTTTTTTCTTTTCTTCGTTTTTATTTATTTATCCGGCGTTGTTAACATTATTAACGGATGCTCGTTTTTTTATAAAGCAACATTTGACCAGGAAACTACTATGTAGTATTGCTAGCTAGTTAGTTTCAGTAAAAGACTATCTACTTCAAAATGAATCACTAGCTAACACAATCTAAAATCGAAAACAATTAACAATATAAAGCGCAGTAGCCTATACAAAAGGAAATTATAAAGGTTATCTGATATAGATCTGTCTATCTCCGGCGATTCTGAGGTGAAAGCAAGTGCGAGCTTGTCACCCGGCGATTCTGTGGTAAAAGCAAGTGCGAACTCGTCACAATGCTAGCGCGTCTGTTGGCATAGCAACGACATTCCAAGCATTCCGATGACGTGCCCGGACACATTTTGGAACCCGGACACATTTTGGCCTGACAGTTCCAACAATTCCCAGTACAAAACTGCTGGTCGTTGTGTCTCACTGCCAAATAGTCTGTAAAATCCCAATTTCATTGTGTGTCTTGGTTTTCCTCTTGCACTGTAAGGAGCAACGGGAAAGGCATTGTCTTGTCAACCAGTACATTTTCCCCTTTTTTAGAACTAAATTTTTATATTTTTATAACAAAATTCTGATATTGTAATAACTAAATTTTGATATTTTAATAAACTCAATTTGTAACTTTTTGTGTTTGAAATCCTTTGTGTTACAGCCCTACGAGCCAGGGTTGTACAGGGATAGGTGATATTTGGAAGCTAACGTTATTGGCTTCATTTTTTTTGTAGTATAGGCATAGCCGATAGAATGTTCATGTCGGGTAAATTCTCCAAGCAACTCTTAATTTGCGATGGTCTTCTGCATATTACCGCGGCTGGGTCTTAGGAATGTAGCATATAACAAGTGAAGCGTATGGATTCCCCAATTTTGACTAGAATAGTGATGGGGCATATTTCTGGCATATAGGCTATAATCTTAAGGGTAACTACACCCTAGATCACTTTTTTTGCTGTAAACATGTTTGTATGCCTACCTTATAATGAAACTTATTCATCCATTCTGTAAATTCAACAATTCTGAAAAAATTATGTAAATCAGGAGAAACTGGTAGAAAAGCTTCTTTGTGCTGCCCCTAACGGTTGAAATTTCCTTTCTGCTCCCCACACTGCCCCCGCCCCAATCGTGATGTCAGAGTACCTTTTTGGAGGTACCTCTACATCATATATTTAATTGTTGTCGCCCACAATGGAAACAGCCGGCACCTGATTGGTTAGACCCACTACATTACTTTCGTTTCGGCTCCATGTTTTTAAACCGGAACAATGTTGCGTCCTGTTCATAAACTCCACCTAAATAGTCCACTAAAATATGTTTCTGAAGATATTTGAGGTGAGAAATAGGCCCAAAAAAATACGTAAGAGAAATGCTTTTTGCTTGTATTGACAGAATTAGTTTGCGATCATATATGTGCTAGAAGTGTCATGTTCAGACCGTTTTAGCTTCCCCATAGAAGTGAATGGAGAGCAAATACAAACAAATACCCTATTGGGGATTATCACCTCAAGGGAGCTCACTGTCAGGCCAGCAGCATCACATACAGAAGCTTTCATTTGCTTACACTTACACGATAATTAGCATGCCTATTTTGGAACACAGGTTATGCCATACCTTTGTCTCATACTCTTAAGTCTCCTAGATGGCCTGGGCTGATTTGAACTTTAAAAACAAGCTGCTCATCCTCACTCTCATACTGGGAAAAAAAGCCACTGTTATTACCTTCTTATTGACTATATTCAAATGGCAAATGTCATTACATAATGTCACACAGCCAACAATATTAATAATATATGGAACCCTGTGTTGCCTCTATTTTTCTGTGTTTCTGTTTGACTTGCCTAACAGTTGCAAAAGTATGGCCTAAAGGCAGAATTTGCTCGAGATTGAATGGGGATTCAGTGTCTTCCTTGCACTGACATTTTATAGAAAGTGTTTCTGAGCAATCTGGTCAGCTTCTCACAATTTCTCTATCTATTAAAAAAATCCTATCGTGCTTTATGGACAGAATGAGACATGTGGATAATGTGTTTATATAAAGTTTATAACACTCAAAGTTTAGAGTGGGTGTTTCAGTGCTTAGTTACCAGGCATTGCCACAAAAGCATACAAAGATAAAAAATGCTTGCAGTTTTTTCTCTCATTCCCTGCAGAAATGAATGAATTGTAGCTGTCGGAGACTCTGGGCTGACTCTGTGGCATGCTGACCCCTTCTTCCTGGCTCGGTCACTCACACTGTTCTTAAATTTAGCAGCTCTTGGTTTCTTTGGCCGTGATGCAAGGGACCTTTTTGTTTTTGCAAGTTTTAAATAAAAATGCAAATAGCAAAATAATTACAAAGATACTCAGGAAACAACTCGACTTTATACAACCCCCAATTACAAAAAAGTAAAAGTATTTAAAATGCACATAAAAGCAGAAAGCATCTTTTACATACATTTACATATATCCCATTTCTTCCCTTTTTCTCCCAATTTGGTAGCCAATTAGACCCTGTATAATTCAATTCCCCCCGTGTAGCAACCGCTAGAGAACCGCCGCTACAACCCCTTCGTCCGGTAGCAGGATAGAGGGCGCGACCCCTCTAGCTCCTAACCTTGAGTCCAGTTCTCCCAGGGCTATCTTATGTGCGACAATTTTTTCCGAGTAGCTCCCCCCCACCCGGAAGCAGCCGCCCCACAGGGCACCGGCCGTGCTTGGATCTGGCGAACCCCGATTCTCGTAGTACAACTGCACCGACTCAAAGTATGCGCTTTTACCGCTGTAGGATATTTAATGTTTTACCATATCAACTTTTATTGATTTTTATAAATAGACTGGGAAGTAAAAAAAAACACCTGTTTGGAACATTTCACAGGTAAACTGGTGATGCTATCATGACTGGGTATAAAAGAATACCAATAGACTCTTGATATCTTATTTTCAGGTACTCTTACAAGCGATACTATAACCTCTCTGCATTTGAATGGATCTCTATGGGAATTTGGGGCTGGGAATAGTATGGATCCCATGGTTGGCTAAATGGCTGCAAGTCATCAAGGGTCTGTAGTATCAAACACGCCTCAAACCATCACTCTGCTGCCAGATATGCAGTAGATATGGATGGATCACTTTAAGGGTTGTTTCTCCTGACAAATTTTTCCAGAGAGTTCAATAGGAAAATGAGTGACACAGACACAGCAAAACCCTCCTCCTCCATCTCCCACACACACACACAGCCAGCTCAGGTACCTCTAAAGGTAATAAATCAATTACATAAATTACATTGTGCCATTATTTCTTGCAAGACATGATGTCTACTTTCTGACTCACCCCCCAATAGAAAGGAAATAAGCACAGCCTGGGGTGGCTGGTTTGATGGCAGTTCTCACCCACCTCGCGTATTAGCCGATTTATATTACTCTACTTATACTTCCAAGCTGTTAAAAGCAGGTAACAGACCTGGCTTTTATTCATGCTTTATAAACATTTGCTTTCCAGTGGGGCAAAAAGTCTGGATAAATCCTTTTGTGTTGGTTTAATTATTTCCTGAATCATCAAAAGGTTTTAAAAATATTTTTTCCCAAACACTTCCAGTCCCTAATGAGTTATTTAATAAGGCTTTGATGGTGTTTGGTAGCAGAGCACAATAGTGGCATTGTTGAGCTGGAACCCAGGCGAGTTTACATGGGCCCTAGTAGCAGGGGTGAGCTCATATCTTCAGGAGAAATGTTAGTTCCAAGACCTGGTGAGAACCTTATAGCCATAAAAGGATCTAGATGACAAAGAGAGGGAACCATTTTTCCTTTTTTATCAGTGGGGAGGGACAATACTTTGGAATACAAAGTGGCTACCTGATTAAATAAAATTATATTAGCAAAAATAAATAAAAAAGCAAATAAAGGTTAATTTGCTCTTAATTGTAAACCGCAACTTAATCAAATAAAAAAGGCTTGTTGCTTGACCTCATCTGACCGGTGGATGGCATTCTGATTCAATAGCTGCACCCAGGCAGGCGCTGCATCTTGGTAGTAGACTAGGTCCTTTTTCTCTTCCCTTTACATATTTCAACCGCTCTATAAAAATGTCCATGTGAAGGGCTGCTGGCTTCCCATCTGACTCTCTCTCTTTGGGCCTGACTGCAGCGGAACTGTCATCCCTGCCAAGAAAAGTTGGAGTAGCCAGAGCACACAATCAGGCTGTGGGATTTTGAGTAGGCCTCTCACACACGTACCCCCTGCATCGTAGGCCAATTTAGTAAAGGATTTGGCCAATTAACTTTAGGACAGGCCAATTGCATAGAATTAGTGAACAGTTGGTTTTTTGGCTGGATTGGACACATGTTTTTGTGTTCTGTAGGGAATTTTCTGGAACCCCGTGGACACCAGTGCATGAGTAGTGATGATTAACATTGATAATGGTATATAAACAGAAAACACTGGCACGCAGAAAACTCAGGCACGCACACGACCACTGACACTAACAAACACACCCACACACACTCATATATATCAACAATTTTGCTTTAGCTAGTAACAGTATATCTGGTCACACTGTGGATGAAGCCATTCAGTCACATGACCAGGATTTGTGGTCTAGGATGCAGTTATAAAATCCTTATTGACTTTAGTATCACTCTTTATTCAAGGATATGTGAGCAGCCACGTGGAAATCCTGCTATAGAACCAGCCAGTCCAGTCCTATGGAACATGATCTTCCTGAGGAGGTGTCCTGTGACAGTGGGAAAACACCATTACACAATTTATCCTACTGACTGCATCTATTAAACACATGTGGGCTTGACTCAACACAATCACTATAATGCACCAAACAAAGGTTTTCCAGCAATTGCCGGGCTACGTAAGTTCTCCTTTAATGAGCACACAGTGCTCTGGGCTCACTCCCTAGTGGAATTTGGGTTGAGTTCAATAAAAGGGCTCTTTGGATTAGCCGCCAAAAACTCCTTTACATTGCATCCTTGGCAAGCTCTTTCTTTAAAGCAGAATTATAGGGTTGTATTGCTGCTTCAAGTTAAGTAATTTTGCCAATCTGTTGTAATACCAAATATCTCAATGAAAAGCTACTGATGGCTGGAGAGGATCCGAGTCTACACACAGACCATTCTACAAGCCACTGTATAGCCCCCCCCCCCCCCACCCCCACCCCCACCCCACACACACACACACACACACACACACACACACACACACACATTAATTACTCTCCTTCAATAAAAATGTATCATTGCCTGTACACACGTTGCCTGTAAGTGGCGAAATCGCCCCTAAGGCAAGATTTTTTACTGACAAAGGTTCCTTAAGGATCTTCACCAAACCTGAGTCTGTTTTTGTAATATCATAATTTATTTTCAGTCAACATCCTTTCAAGGCATGAGCTTTACTCCAGCAAGTCAAGCAATTCATTATTAAGTGGAAATTCCTTATATATTTAGACCCAGTCGAGGGACGGGGAGCCAAATTAGGAGGAACGGTCCATAGGAGACATGCGGCTTACAAAGAAATATAAACAAGTAATATTGCTGTTCTATTTGTTTTATGGGAAAAAGGAATCACTGACTGGAAGATGTTCATTCCATGAAGAACAGCTTTTTAAATGTGCCGTGTTTAACTGTCTGATCCATCATACAAAGTGTTCGAGGTATAAGCCCATATAAGCACCTGTAAGGCCTAAGCACTCTCTACTACAAGTATTAGTGTAGGCTACACCGTGGTAGGTATATTTTTACATTGTGTCAGACTGGTGTCTTCAGCAATGCTTCACAGAGACACACAAATCCATATGGGACAGGTCACAGTATTCAGATATACAGTCAAGCCGGAAAGTCTGAATACCCCTTTCACCTTCTCCACATTTTATTACATTACAGACATATTCTACAATAGATTGAGTTCATTTTTGTCTCAAAAGTCTACACAAAATAGCCCATAATGACAAAGTGAAAACATGTTTTTAGAAATCTTTGCAAATGTATTAAAAATCAAAAACTGAAATCTTTAATTTACATAAGTATTCAAACCCTTTGCTTTAACATATTTTTTAAGTATCATATTTAATATTTGGTCGCATATCCTTTGCATGCTGTTACTTCTTGAAGTCTGTGTACCCTTCAACATCAAAATACTCTCGATATCTTATTTCCAGGTACTGTTACAAGCGATACTATAAGCTCTCTGCATTTGAATGGATCTCTATGGGAATTGGGGGGTGAGACTAGATTCAGCTGTAAATTACGCTGGTACAGTATGGAACACATGGCTGGCTAAATGGCTGTAAGTCATCAAGGGTCTGAGCTATCGAATGAGCCCCAAACCATCACTCTGTTGCCAGATATGGAGTAGATGTGGATGGATCACTGCATGGGTTATTTCTCCTGACTCATTTTTCTATAGAACTCTATGGGGAAAAAAGTCAGGAGAAACAAGCCTTAAAGGGATCCATCCACATCTACTCCATATCTGGCCGCAGAGTGATGGTTTGGGGCTCGTTTGATACCTTAGACCCTTGATGACGGACAGCCATTTCGCCAGTCATGTGTTCCATACTGTACCAGTGTAATGTACAGCTGAATCTAGTCTCACCAAAATTATTGCTCCAAAATTATTAGGAAGCGCAAAGTAACTCCCCGCAGTGTAGATCTACCAGTGGTCCAGGTTAGAATCTCTCTCCTTCCTGGCCACATCCTTCCAGCATGTGGCAGATGCACTCAAAATATAAATCTTTGGACAGTGGTTGCAAGTAATGGTCTATTAAGTACAGTGCCCTCCACTATTATTGGCACCCCTGGTAAAGATGAGTAAAAAAGGTTATAAAAAAATTCACCATTTGGTGAATTAGCTTTAACGTCACACTGAAAAAATGAGAAGTCCAACATTTAATTGAAGTAAATCTATTATGAGAAAAAAAAAATCCCTCATCTAGAAATAATTATTTTTAACAAAACCACATGTGCCACAATTATTGGCACCGCTGAATATATATATATATATATATATATATATAAAATCTCATATCTTATTTTCTGTTACTCTTACAAGCGATACTATAACATCTCTGCATTTGAATTGATCTCTATGGGAATTGGGGGGTGGAACTAGATTTAGCTGTAAATTATGCTGGAACAGTCTTGGTAAAATGGCTGTAAGTCATCAAGGGTCTGAGGTATCAAACAAGCCTCAAACCATCACTCTGCTGCCAGATATGCAGTAGATATGGATGGATCACTTTAAAGGTTGTTTCTCCTGACAAATTAGGAAAAATAACTCAGGAGAAGAAACCCTTCAAGTTATCCATCCATATCTACTGTATTTCTGGCAGCAGAGTGATGGTTTGAGGCTTGTTTGATACGTCAGACCCTTGATGACTTCAATTCAAATGCAGAGACGTATTGCTTGTAAGAGTGCCAGAAAATAAGATATAAAGAATCTTTTGATGTTGTTGGGTCACAGACATCAGGAAGTCATGGCATGCAAAGGATATGCGACCAAATATTAAAAATGAGTACTTTATTCTATATATAAATGCAGGGGTGCCAATAATTGTGGCCAACATGGTTTTGTTAAAAATAATTATTTCTTGATTTTCTAATAATAAATGAAAGGTTGGATTTTTCTCATTTTTTCAGTGTGAGATTAAGCTAATTCACCAAAGGGTAAAAAATTTTCTAACCCTTTTTACTCATCTTAACCAGGGGTGCCAATAATAGTGGCCGGAACTGTATGTATCGAATAAAGGTTGAATCAATATAAATTTTTCGGCAGATTTCACATTCATTTGATGCAAGTTAAATGTTACTCTCCCCCCATTAAAATAGCATTGTATCAATATTAATTTTATGATTTTGTATTTTCCCTCCCCCAGTGAACTAATGCATCAGCATACACACATCAATAGTCGTAATACGTTTTGGAAAACTGCAAACAAACTGCAATGTTGAACAAAACACATTTTTCAACATCCAAAATATAGTTGTTACCACATACTTTTTTCTTTTTCTTTTCTTTTATTATTATTTTTTTAAAGTCCACAATCTTAACCATTTACAAACTGCAGCTTTAAAAATACAGAGGGGAAAATTATTGCAGGTGCAGCTAGCTGTCTTCCATGACTAGTGCCTCCCTCCTTGTCTGGGGCGTAGTGCTGCCACTTCTTCACAGCCTCTTCATATCCGCTTGGGCGGCCTCTCTTGAACCATTTCTCAACGCACTAACCCACTAGCACTTAAGCATGCTTAGCTTGCCTGGTAGGAAACCAGGGTTGCCAGAGCGCTCTTGCAACTTTATATGAGTTTATATCATGCAAATGATCAGTGTAGACTTTTAGCTCACAAGTACGAGGGTTATCATTGATTTATTTTACCAAAAAAGGACCATAACATTTCCCCCCAAAAATGAAAATTGAAAAATAAGTCAGGAGAAGAAACCTTTAAAGTGATGCATCCACATCTAATGCATATCTGGCAGCAGAGTGATAGTTTGAGGATTTTTAGATACCTTAGACCCTTCATGACTTACAGCCATTATTTATTTATTTTAAAATTTGTTTCTGATTTTTTCCCCATTTTTCTCCCAATTTAGTAGCCAATTGAACCCCTATTCTAATTCAATTCCCCCCGTGTAGCAACCGCTAGAGAACCACCGCTATACAACCCCGTCAGCCGGTAGTAGGAAAGAGGCCGCCACATCCTCTACAGGGCGCGACTCCTCAAGCTCCTGACCGGGGCCTTATTTGCGCAGCGATTCTCTCCGAGCCCCTCCCCCCACCCGGAAGCAGCCGCCAATTGCTGCTCCCACAGGGCACCGGCCATGCTTGGAATTGGCAGGTCCGGGGCGCGAACCCAGATCCTCAGAGTACAACTACGCTGACTGAAAGTCAGCGCTCTTACCGTTGTACCACCGCAGCGCCCGACTTACAGCCATTTAGGCAACCATATTGTTCCAGCGTAACTTACAGCTTAATTTAGTTTATGTTCATTTGTCCAATTACTTTTCGTCCCCTAAGTTGGAGGGGGGGCATGTATAAAAAGGCAACAATTGCTACATAGTTCATCCGATATGGATGTAAGAACCCTCACATTAAAGATGAAAGTCTGCACTTTAACCCCATAGTCAGTGTTCCATTTCAAATCCAATGTGCTGGAGTACAGAGCCAAAATAACCAAAAATGTGTCACAAACAGACACATCCACAAATGCCTGGATGTTGATGGAGTGGGCTCCCTTATGTTTCACTTATTATAACAGCGTTCTATGCTGGGCCAGAACCCCAGGAAACCCAAAGTTTGGCATGTCGGACAAGGGGCCCTGTCTTACACCCGGTGCTAAGCGGCGCTGTCATGGATCTTGCCTTTCTTCCCTTATCTCTGCGTCGCTTTATTCGTTTTTGTCGCTTACCGGTAATCTATCGGATTTTCCTGTGTTCCGCTACGGGTTTTGCTTTCGCCTCGTCATTAGTGAGTTCACCTGTCATTTATTTCCGCTTACTATTTATACCCCGCTTCCTGCCTCTCTCGTTGCTTCCATGTTATTTCACATAACATTTGAGCCGGTAAAAAGGGTATCGGAAGTTGTATTGCTATCGACCGCTTTGATTATCAACGCGGGACTTGTTAGCAGTACAACCTTAGAAAGAAAGCAGTTCTCTTTAAAACGCTCTTATTTCAGAGCAGAGGTTTTCGTTTTCTTTTGTTTTCTACTCTTACCTACGAGTGTCTCACCCAAAATTTTTGGGGTCTTTTCAGTTCTCTGTTTCTTTTGTTTCACTCCACAAACGGGAGTTAGATAAGCGTTATTGCTTATTTCTTTGTTTTGCTCAGTTATCGAGCTCCTCGTTTTTATTGCGAGGTTTGTGTTCTTTTATTTTATTTTTTCTCCACTATGGATCATTGTCCGTTCCAGTGGTGTTCTTAGGAACACTTTAAGTTTTCCCAGCCAACACATCTGGACCTTCTATATTCCCTCCGTGTCTCTGACAGGGATCCCTTACAGAACATGGAAGCCACAGGGGAGGTTCCAGCAATAGTTGCCAATCTTAAAGTGGTCATTGCCACTCAGGAGGCAGCCCTGGCGGACCAGAGAGAGAGTATTCGTGCCTTGCAACACTCACAGCAAGCCTTACATGAGCAGATGCACTTACATGCAGTAGTGCTACGAGATCTGTCCGAAAATATCCGAACTCTCTCTCTCAGGTCCGATCTCCCTCCAGTTGCACAAGCACCTACACAGTCCCCCCCCCACCATTTCCACCTGACGCTAGGGAGCCGAAACTCCAGCTCCCGTTGCGGTATAACGGAGACTCGGGAAAGTGTCAGGGGTTTCTAAGACAGTGTTTAATTTTTTTTTAAATACAGCCCTTGCGGTTCCATGCACAAGAATCCAGAGTAGCCTTCATTCTCTCTCTCTTAACCGGTAATGCTCTCACATGGGCCGACCCACTTATCAGGGCTAATTCAACCATCGTTACTAACACAGAGCGGCTTATGGCGGAGATGATGTCAGTGTTCGATCAAGACGTTTCTGGCAAGGAGGCTGCCATGCGTTTAACCCGTCTTCGTCAGGGCACTGACACCGTGGCTGCATTCGCGATTACTTTCCGTGCTCTTGCGGGGGTGACAGGGTGGTCCGATGAGCCTCTTTGTGCACTGTTCCTGAACGCCTTATCGGAACCCATAAAAGACGCCATTGCGGGTATCGAACCACCCGCTACATTCGGGGCTCTGGTATCTACGGCCATTCGTTTGGATAACCGGTTTAGAGAGAGAGAGAAGGAGAGGGCTTATAAGGGTTTTAAACATCACCCACCTCGTTACTCTTCCTCCCACACGCCAGCACCGGCTCACAGTCCTTTTGTAGCTCCCATTGAGCAGGAGGAGTCCATACAGGTCGATAGTTCCTCCATGCGCGAAACGGGATGCTAAGTCTCGTGAGTGGTGGTGTAGGTATTGCAAAAGGAGGGGTCATTTAAGGGACCACTGTCCCAAACCTTTGGGAAAAAGAAGGGTCTCACTAGGGGAACCGAGTCGCCTAGCGGGACTAGATTTAAATTACCCTCGGACCTGTCGATTTATTTACACTGGAACGACCGCCAGATTCACTGCAATGCGTTCATTGATTCCGGGGCAGTCGAGTGCCTCGTCGATTCCAACTGGGTTAAATCCCACAAGATCCCCACCCACCCTCTTTCTCTTCCTCGCCTGGTTACGGCTTTGGATGGCCGGCCCTTAGGCACTGGCCATCCCAGGTTACCGCTGCCATACACATGCACGTTCCGTTTCGTAATCATACGGAGGAGATTCAGTTTTTTTTAGTGGAGTCCCCAGCTTATCCGCTGGTTTTGGGTCATTCCTGGCTTACTTGCCATAACCCACACATTAATTGGGGGGGAGCGGGTTCCGTTATTAATAAATGTGGTCCCAAATGCAAACGCCACTGTTATGTCGCCAGTCCTTTTTTGTTGAGAGAAGGGGGTGAGGATTATGCCGAGTCTGACTCAGAGAGTGAGGAGGAGAATTACTCTATTAAACAGCAGTCCTCTCATGTTCCCTCCGAGAATGGAGAAGAGAGTTTAGACTGGGATCACTCTGCTGAACAACCTCCTGCGTGGCAGGAGTTGACGTCCGAGTCAGATATTGATTGGGAGATTCACTCTGCCTCGGACACTGAGGGTGTTGACCCCACACAACACCTTTGTATACAATGTAGTAGAAATGGCCCAGGAATCAAGACGGAGGGAAGGATGGAAAACACAAGGCCAGCATAGGTTCAGAATCATTTGTTCTTATGCTATACCAGCATCACAGGGCCCAAGAGGCCTGCAGAAGTCTGCCTGTTGGGCTTTGGGTTTCTCTCTTACAGTCAGTAAGTGTTGAGTTTAATCAGTGATCAGTCCAAACTTTGTGTAAGTATGATGATCAGTAGTGATGTGTTTGGACTTCAATCTCCTTGACTCAATGCTGCATCTGGGGATCGTTGTTTGTTGTTTTTCTTCCCCTTTGGTCCAAAGCGATGGATTATTGGTTCTTTTTGATCCTTTTCTGTCACTGATTCTTTCTGCTCTGTTGTGCCACATCAACAAAGTTAGTACAGGTCTTTTGAAAATATAGAATTATGTTTATTGTGTGTTTATCATTTAATCCCAACAAATTAGGAAAAATAATATAGTGTCAAGATGAAAAAATAATGTTAACTGGTTTTTAAAAGACAAATTAAGTTGGATCAAATTGAACCGGAACATAATATGAGGGTTAAATTCATGTAGCACTCTTTCTGACACAATCATGCTGAGAACCCTTTCTGCATCCTGCTAGACAATCTATCATAATCATACTGAGAACCCAGTCTGCATCCTGCTGTTCAACTTATCACAATCATGCTAAGAACTCATTCTTGGCAAACAATCACTATTGCATTAATATCCCAGTTGGCATCATGCTAGGCAACCTCTCACAATCAACATTCCCTTGGTGTGCAGCTGCGTGTTCCTACATGATTACAGCTTCTGCTCCAACAAAAATGTACAGCTTCCTGCTGCCATTTATAAGTCCCTTAAGTGCTCAGATGTCACCACTTCATCACTCCATTTTGTTAATATATTTATTATCAACCATGAAGTTTCAGATTTGAACTTAGGACATGTAAATTGATAAAGATGGAAGAGGAGTCTTCATCTCCTGTTTTAATTTGAACGTGTCCCTCAGAAAGAAATACAACTGCTGTGGATTCAGTGTGCGTAGACCTTTGATTACTCAGTTGAAACATTTAAAGTGATCTCGAGCTTGCATGAAAGAGAAAGCTCTTGATGTGGCAAAGTGTTGTTTTTGGCAAATGGATTTTAAGTGGGCTTTGTGACCAAAAAAACGTTTAGTGGACTTGCACACTATTGCAGTGCATCAGCATATTCGAGTTAAGCACTTGGAGCATGCTGTTCAGCTGGTTTCAATTTCTCTGCTTCAAAAAGCAAGCCATAATTCAGGAATACACAGTAAATATAATAAATATTTTTTTACTATACTACTTTAACCATGAACATGTTTTCATCCTATTAAGTTTCTTGTATATATTTTTAAAACAGGAGTGAGAAATCCTGCTCCATATCTTGTTTCAGGATTTCATGTTTGTGCTCTAAATTGAATTAACCCATTCCGCTATGTAAACTGACAGTTTAGCTACGTTTTTAATAAGCTCATGAATGGCGACTGAAAACATTCAGTCCCTATTTGAAACAAGTTAGTGTTGAGCCAGGGTAGTTGTTTAGTTTTCTAGAGGACATAAAATTGCAGATATATTTCATTTTTGTTGATAACCACCACCAAATAATTTAAGGCTGGTGTGGCTGTCGATTGTTCTGTGAGTTTGTTCTGAATGGAGGTGGTGGTGGTGCTTGCCATTAGGCTCAAAGCAGATGAGACAGTGATATTCAACATACTGTGTGACCTCATATCAACCTCTCTCCAAACTAGAATTTTACTGAAAGGTATAACAGAACTGATCAATGTAAACGCATCACCAGTAAACCACTTTGGAGGGAACTGCTAGTGCATATAAAATTCTATATCTTCCAATGTGCATATATAATAATAGCATATACAGTATAGCATATACAGTATAAAAGGTATTGAACAGGATAGAATAGAATAGACTACTTCATAAATTCCCACTGAGTGAATTGTATCAGCTCAATTGGTATTTTGGTATATGTTGGGCTCTTTTCCCACTTTGGATTCATGTGGGTCTAATTTGTAGGCAGTACACCCACAAAATTGATGCAAGAAAGGAGGCATTCAATCCACAATGTCTTTTGCAAAATAAGGGGAACAGTGTGAAAAATTCGGACATATTCATATGTCATATTCCCAACACGAAAAAACAGCATCAGTTTTGGCACTAGTGTTGGCACGATTAACGATAAAGACATATTTTTGTCAATGACGTCTTCGACAATAATGACGACAACGTTTTTTTACATTTTTGTTTTTATCATCATTATCGTTATTATCATGATCAACGTAATTTAGTTTTGCTGCAGGGGATGCTCAAGCAGACTTACCACTCTTGCTGCAGTGGAGTTACTAAGAGACGCGACCACAATAGTATTTGGTGTCATTTGCGGTGATTTCTTTGCGCAAACTAAGCAGTCACGTTAGAGGTGCATAGGAAATGTAGTTAAATGCAACCTACCAACGGTAGGGAGAACAGAACATAATTCCCATAATGTGCATATAAACATGGGAGATCGCCGTGAATTATAACTAGTTAAAACTGCTAATTGCCCTGTGAGTGAGTGGCCACCTCAATATAATACTATTTAATAATCAACGTAGCTTACAAATAATTTATAATTTATCAGCCAGCAGAGTGCCACCCTTAATCTATCATTGTGACTGAGCTACTCAACCAAAAGCAATTCTAATGTATTTTCAACATTAAATACAATTGTTTACATTTCAAATTTGTCCATGGTATTTTAAAAAATTGTTTTAAGGGGTATTTTGCTTAAAATGTGATTATCATCCAAAAACTATTATCATGATAATTTTTCACACAATTATCGTGACACAAAATTTCATTATCGTTCCAACACTAATACACACTGCGAAAAACACTAAAGAATGGTTCCAAGAACACGAGAATAACGTCAAATGCCTTCCATGGCCTGCACAATCACCAGATCTAAACATAATTGAACCTTTATGGGAAGTTCTGGAGAACAAAGTGTGAACTAGTGTGACTCTTTCGTCCCTCAAAGAACTGGAGACTATCCTTCTTGAACAATGGGCCAATATCCCACTACACACAGTTTATAAATTGTATGACAGCATTCCGAGAAAGATTGAAACTGTTTTCAAGGCAAAGGGTGGGCCTACTCGTTATTAGTTACTAAATATTCCGTTTTTGTAGGTGTTTCCGATATTTTGTCCACCTCCTGTATGAATGCACAACTGTGTGGGCGAGCAGACTTTGCAGGTGCAGCTTCATTATGCCAGCCCACTGTGTGTGTCACTGAGCAGGGAAAGGAAAGCCAGCGTGGTGCTAATCCACCTGACTGAGGATCCCTGTCTGGGCAGAGGGCAGCTTTGATCCAGCAGGGATAAAGATGAGAGACTTAAGCTGCTTAGAACCACTTTTACCTCTTCTGTCTTTAATCCTCTATTCACTTTCCACCTTTCTCAAAAACATTAAAGATGTGAAAGAATGGCTGGAGTGACTGCACACACATTACAATTTTTAATTTATGTCCACATTTTATAAACACATTACAAATGGACATAAATTTCTTAGATACTTAATGTTACGATTTGCCATATCATATAAGTTAGTATAGCAATAGTCATAACATTTGCACATACAAAACTAAAGATCTGTTGCTCAGGTAGATGACAGACTAACTTGTTAAAGTCTGTAAATGACGGCTCCATGCCCGTCAGGTATTCCAAGGCACTGCCATTGTTGTTGGTAAAGTCTACCGTTATCTCACACACAGACATACACGCACACACACTGATACACATTAACACACTGAGTCATGCACATGCATGCATACACACACTTGCGCACACACGCACCTCACACACATTGCACTCACACAGATATACACACACAGACATAGTCACAAAGTGTCACAATGTCATAATATGAGGAAATGGTCAAGCTGCAGACCTCTCAAACCAGAATAAACAGAGAGAAATGTGTTGTGTGATTTCCTCAGCCTGGAGGTGATGAAGAAAAGGGTGAGAATGGGGCAAGGTGCCAGGAGCAGGTGGGGTGGTCAGGAGAACAGGCTCCCTCATTCAAGACCACCACAAATAGCAACATATTGTCACATACCCCCTTTCCACCAACATGAACCTAGTTCTGGTTCTGGGCTGGTGCTAGTGCCTGTTCGCAGTTGGTTCAACTTGCGAACCTTCTAAAAACCGGTTTGCTTTTTCACGGGCTAGAGAGTCACGTCATTACGTCACTGACTCCGCTTTCCCAGAAACGCTAGCATCAACTTCAAGCACAGCAACAACAATGGCGGACTACATCGCATCTCTAGTGTTGCTCCTAGCTTTGCGAGCCTACATTGGCATCCAAACATGACTGGTCCAACGTATTTGTGCTGCTTGTTATGCTGAAGTTTTTTTTTTTTAAATCATAGTTTTTATAAATCAAGTTTTAGTTGGTCTTGGTTGGTCACGATAATCCCGCCCCCAGCCCCTGACGCAAGTGGTTCTTGGTTCTAGACCAGCTAAGTGTTGTCTGGAACCAGTTTTCCTGGCTGAGAGCCATTTTTTTGCTGTCGAAATGCAAAGAACTGGTTCGAGATTAGGCACCGGCTCCGAACCGGCCCTGGAATTGCTTGGTGGAAAAGGGGTAACAGTGACCTTTCAGTCTTTCTCACCACATTCTGTCTGCACTCGCATGCACACACGCCTCCACATGATTGCAATGCAACATACTCATACATTCATGCACGCATGTATTTGCAAAGATACATATGCACACACACACACACACACACATATGCATTCAAACAGACATACATACGTGCACGCACACACACACACACACACACACACACACACACAATGACACCAATTATAAATACAATGAAATAATTATAAGAGAATCATATGGTGACACTGATATCAGTCAGTATTATGTTTTATTAGTCTCATGACTAATAAAACACAAAAAGTTGAAGAAAACAATAAACAAAGAAAATGTGCTGAACAGGCCCAGGTCCTTTCTGGAGAGCTTTCTGCGACACATGGTACCATCACTGCTATTGCACGGCACCTTAATCTAGATCAGGCGAAAGTTCTTATAAGTTTGGCTACATTTTTGCTGCAAAGAAGGGGTGTGGAGTGGTGATGCCATCTGGGAGGCAGCTAAACACAAATCCAAATGCATAAACCTGGTGGAAGGGACTCTAAGGGCCAGATTCAGAGTTGAGATAATCATGCACAAATGGCACTTACTCCCGAAATTACGCTTAGCTTTAGCTATGTTGTGATTCAAACATTTGACTTATCGGCTGTTTTAAAGGTCCCACGGCATGGAAATTTGAGTTTACTTACTTTTAGCATTGACATGCAGTGTGGCATGATACTATGATACTTATGTGCTGAATATAAAATATGAAAATAATGCCAGCCTTTCCGTTCTTTACTTAGCCTCTATCACGAGTATAATTATGAGCAAGCGGAAATTTCAACCATGACTAGCAAAACTGGCCGTGTTAACTCCTTTGTGCAGATGCCTAGTGATCATGTCGCCGGTGGCATCATTTTGCTCAACTGAGACATTCATTGCCCTGGTATCCACCGCCATCGGTATCCACCGCCATTTAGACAACCGTGGAGGGCTTATAAAGGTTTTCGACATCGCCCAGCTCGTTACCCTTCTTCTTCCACGCCTCCACATTCCTTCTTTATCTCCTATTGAGCAGGAGGAGCCCATGCAGGTCGATGGGTCCTCCATGCGCGAAACAGGGGACGCTAAGTCCCGTGAATTGTGGTGTAGGTACTGCAAGAGGCGGGGTCACTTAAAGAACCAATGTCCCAAGCTTTCGAGAAAATAGGGGTCTCGCTAGGGGAACCGAGTCGCCTAGCGGGACTGCATTTAATTTACCCTCGGACCCTCCTGCCGGTTTATTTAGGCTGGAACGACTGCCAGCTCCACTGCAATGCTTTTATTGACTCCGGGGCAGTTGAGTGCCTTGTCGATTGTGATTGGGCTAAACCCACAAGATTCCCACCCACCCTCTTCCTCTTCCTCGCCTTGTTACAGCTCTGAACGGCCGCCCGTTAGGTACAGGCACCATCTCCCGGGTTACCTCGGCCATACGCATGCACGTTCTGTATCAGGATTATATGGAGGAGATTCAGTTTTTTTTAGTGGAGTCCCCAGCTTATTTGCTGGTTTTGGGCCATTCCTGGCTTACCCGCCATAACCCACATATTAATTTGGGGGGGCCCGGTTCCGTTATTCGTCAGTGGGGTTCCCAATGCAAACGTCACTGTTCTTCCTCCAGTCCTTTTCTGTCGGGAGGGGTTGAGGATTATGCAGAGTCTAATTCAGAGAGTGATGAGGAGAATTGCTCCTTCAAACAGGAGGCCTCTCTTGTTTCCTCCGAAAATGGAGAGGAGAGCCTAGCCGGGGATCACTCTGCTGAGCAACCTTCTGCGTGGCAGGAGCTGACGTCCGATTCAGAGATTGATTGGGAGATTCATTCTGTCTCGGACACTGAGGGTGCTGAAGTGGGAAGGGCGCTGGAATTCCAGCTGCCGGCTAATGTCCCCAAACAGTACGCCGACCTCGCGGAGGCGTTTAGTAAGCAACGTTCCACCTCGCTACCGCCTCACAGACCCTATGGTTGTGCCATAGAGCTATACCCTGGCACTATTCCCTCTAGAGGGTCTCTGTATTCCCTGTCCATTCCCGAAAGCGCAGCTATGCGTGAATACATTGAGGTGGCTTTGGCCAATAGATTTATTGTTTTTTTTGGTTTTATCGTTGCTGATGGTAAGGTACAGATGGATCCGGAGAAGGTTTCCGCTGTAAAGAACTGGCCTACGCCATCTTCCATAAAACAGGTGCAACGCTTTTTGGGTTTTGCAAATTTTTATTGCAGATTTATCCGCAACTTTAGTGCAGTGGCAGCGCCCATTACGACGCTTACTAAAAATAACCTCGGTGGCCAGTTCCAATGGAATTCTAAGGCGGAAGCAGCGTTCATTGATTAAAAAAAAAAGAAACTTCCGAGCCCATTCTCGCTACACCCAACCCCTCCCTTTCCTTTGTGGTAGAGGTGGACGCCTCTGAACTAGGTGCCGGAGCCATACTGTCCCAACGCTCGCCACTTGACCACAAAATGCACCCCTGCGCTTACTTCTCTCACGTCCAAACATCGGCAGAGAGGAATTATGATGTAGGCGATCGAGAATTGCTTGCAGTTAAGTTGGCTTTGGAGGAGTGGCGCCATTGGCTCGAAGGGGCGGAACATCCGTTTACAGTATGGACAGACCATAAGAACTTGGAATATGTTCAGCTGTCTAAGAGGCGTAATTCACGGCAAGCCCGGTGGGCGCTGTTTTTTTTACGATTCAATTTTATCATCACATAAGTAAATCTTTTACGGATCCAAGAACGTAAAACCTGACGCCCTTTTGCGGATTTACGACCGCTCTGAGACAGACTCTGTTCCCGAGCCTATCATCGCAACTGACCTCATTGTTGCCCCGATTATATGGGAAGTTGAGGCAGTGGTGCAGAGAGCCTTGTGTTCGGACCCAGGTCCAGGTGGAGTACTGGCTAACTGTCTTTTCGTGCCTCCTCGTCTTAGGTCTCGGGTTCTCCAATGGGGCCACGCCTCCAAACTTACCGGTCATCCCGGTGTTCATCATACTAGGGACTTCGTATCCCGACGTTTCTGGTGGCCCAGTCTGGAGAAAGACATACGCTCGTTTGTCGCGGCTTGTCCGGTTTGCGCTCGCAGCAAGACCTCTCACCTTCCTCCCTCAGGTCTCCTTCGTCCCCTACCTATTCCCCTGGAATCACATTTTTCTTGACTTCGTCACGGGTTTGCCTCTCTCTTCAGGCAATATTATGATTTTAGTGGTGGTCGACCACTTCTCTAAAGCGGCCCATTTCATTGCGCTGCCCAAGCGGCTTCAGCACCAGAGACAGCACAACTCATGATTGATCACGTGTTTCGGCCGCACGGTCTTCCCTCGGATGTGGTATTCGATCGCGACCCTCAGTTTGCCGCCAAGTTTTGGCGTGCGTTCTGCTCTCTGCTAGGTGCCTCTGTCAGTCTGTCTTCTGGTTTTCACCCGGAGACTAACGGCCAGACAAAGTGCACTAATCAGACACTGGAGAGTATTTTTCGCTGCCTAGCCGCGTCCAAACCTACCTCCTGGAGCCATCACCTCACCTGGGCAGAGTACGCTCATAACACTCTGCGTAACCCCTCCACCGGTCTCTCCCCCTTCGAAGCTCAGCTGGGATATCAACCACCTCTCTTTCCTGAGCTCGAGAGGGAGGTGGAGGTGCCCTCCGCAGGCTCCTTCGTTCGGAGGTGTCGTTCGGTTTGGAGACAAGTGCGTTCGTCTCTTGTACGTGCGTCGGCTAAACAAAAAGCCACGGCTGATAAGCATCGTCGTGCTGCACCGTCCTATAGAGTTGGACAGCGGGTTTGGCTCACTACTTGTGATCTTCCGTTGTGGGTGAAGTCCCGCAAACTCGCCCCTCTTTTGTGGGACCATTCAAAATCATTAAAAAGATCAAGCCAGTCACCTTTCGACTGCAACTGCCGCACTCCATGCGCATCCACCCCACGTTTCACATCTCCCATCTGAAACCGGTACTCGTCAGCCCTCTCGCCCCGGTGGAAAGACCACCTTCGCCTCCCAAACTCATAGAGGGGGGTCCGGCTTATACCGTTCGCTGCATTGTGGCCGAAAGACATGTTGGCAGAGGGTGGCAGTTCCTTGTGGACTGGGATGGCTACGGCCCGGAGAAACATTGCTGGGTTCCATCAAAGAACATCCTGAACCCTCAGTTAATCATAGACTTCCGCAGAAATAAGGTTGTGGAAACTTCTGGTGGTTTAGAGGTTTTCAGAGGTTTATGGGTTTTGTTTCTCGCTCAGAGTGCTCTCGCCCTAAAGTTTAGGATTCTTTTATTTTTCTCCTTCCTTTCTTTTGTACACTCCACAACTGGAGTTAGATAAGTGTATCACTTATTTCTTTTGTTTGTTCGAATATCGAGCTCGTCGCTTATTTGTATCGCAAGGTTTTTTCTGTTCTTATTATTTTTCCCGTCCACTAGATTATTGTCCGTCTTAGTGGTTTTCGTCTAGAACACTTTTAGATTCCTTGTCTGTCGCACCTGGACCTCCAATATTTCCTCCGTGTCTCTGGGCATAGAGATCCCCAACAGATTTTAACTGTTTGGTGGTTTAGAGGTGTTCAGAGGTTTATGTTTTTTTTTTCGCTGCTTGGCCCCCTAATAATTCCCACGGCAACAGCTAGGAGTGAAAGAGAGGGGGAGGGGTAGAATACACGGGTATGCTATAGCTAGATGTTCATGCTGCTCAGTCATTATTTTTCTGCTAATAGAGAGAAGGGCTTGCAAATGTTTCGACTCCCACCAAAAAACTTAATTCCCACATCTACAGCTAGAAGTAAACAAACTCCCATCTGCAAAAGGTCTGTAAAAATCCTATAAAAATATGCTATACACAAAACATCAAAACAAATAAAATAAATATGTGGTGGAGAACTAGCATAGCCTATACGTACATTTCATACTAAAATTAAATAGTTACCTAACATACCTGGTACTCCCTATAAAAAAACATTCAGAGGTTGTATATGAACTGTATACAAATATATAATATAATAATAATCAACATATATAATTTTTTATAAAACTTTGCAAGTATGATTATACAGGTGCAGCTCAAAAAATTCGAATATTGTGAAAAAGCCCTCATTTCACTCATGTCACTCATTTCAGAAAGTGAAACTCATATATGATATAGATTCATTACACATAGTGAAATATTTCAAGCCTTTATTTCTTTTAATTTTGATGATTATGGCTTACAGCTAATGAAAACCCAAATTCAGTGACTCAGAAAATTTGAATATTGTGAAAAAGTTAAATATTGGAAACTCATGGTGTCACACTCTAATCAGCTAATTAACTCGAAACACCTGCAAAGGTTTCCTCAGCCTTTAAATGGTCTCTCAGTCTGGTTCAGTAGGCTACACAATCATGGGGAAGACTGCTGACTTGACAGATGTCCAGAAGACAGTCATTGACACCCTCCACAAGGAGGGTAAGCCACAAAAGGTCATTGCTAAAGAAGCTGGTTGTTCACAGAGTGCTGTATCCAAGCATATTCATAGAAAGTTGAGTGGAAGGAAAAAGTGTGGTAGGAAAAGTTGCACAAGCAACAGGGATAACCGCAGCCTTGAGAGGATTGTCAAGCAAAATCCATTCAAGAATTTGGGGGAGCTTCACAAGGAGTGGACTGAGGCTGGAGTCAGTGCATCAAGAGCCACCATGCACAGACGAATCCAGGACATGGGCTACAAATGTCGCATTCCTCGTGTCAAGCCACTCCTGAACCAGAGACAACGTCAGAAGCGTCTTACCTGGGCTAAGGAGAAAAAGAACTGGACTGTTGCTCAGTGGTCCAAAGTCCTCTTTTCAGATGAAAGTAAATTTTGCATTTCATTTGGAAATCAAGGTCCCAGCGTCTGGAGGAAGAGTGGAGAGGCACAGAATCCACGTTGCTTGAAGTCCAGTGTGAAGTTTCCACAGTCAGTGATGATTTGGGGTGCCATGTCATCTGCTGGTGTTGGTCCACTGTGTTTTCTGAAGTCCACAGTCAACGCAGCCATCTACCAGGACATTTTAGAGCACTTCATGCTTCCTTCTGCTGACAAGCTTTATGGAGATGCTGATTTCATTTTCCAGCAGGACTTGGCACCTGCCCACACTGCCAAAAGTACTAAAAGCTGGTTCAATGACCATGGCATTACTGTGCTTGATTGGCCAGCAAACTCGCCTGACCTGAACCCCATAGAGAATCTATGGGTATTGTCAAGAGGAAGATGAGAGACACCAGACCCAACAATGCAGACGACCTGAAGGTCGCTATCAAAGCAAGCTGGGCTTCCATTACACCTCAGCAGTGCCACAGGCTGATCGCCTCCATGCCACGCTGCATTGATGCAGTAATTCATGCAAATGGAGCCCCAACCAAGTAGTGAGTGCATAGAAATGAACATACTTTTCAGAAGGCTGACATTTCTGTTTAAAATATCCTTTTTTATTGATCTTGTGTAATATTCTAATTTTCCGAGACACTGAATTTGGATTTTCATTAGCTGTAAGCCATAATCATCAAAATGACAAGAAATAAAGACTTGAAATATTTCACTCTATGTGTAATTAATCTATATAATATATGAGTTTCACTTTCTGACATATAAAAATATTGAACTTTTTCACGATATTCTAATTTTTTGAGCTGCACCTGTATATGATTTTTACAGACCTTTTGCACATAGGCTAGATTATCTTTATATTGTCAAAATAATAGATTGGCATATATCTAGCCTAGATAGATAATCTATACATCTATGCTTTAGACAATAGAGTATAGGCAAGGTGTGAATTATACCACATAAATCGAGGGAGCCCCATTCAGATCAAACTGACAATAATTGCCTAGGCATTGTCTAAGTAAATTATATGATTAGTGTATTGTTTTAAAGACCCCCACCCAAAAAAATAATGTTACATGTGTACATGAGCTTATTCAGGGGATCTGGGCTTCTCCTGGCTTCCCCATAATTTGCATCCTGAATAGGTATTAGGATAACATACCCATGATCAGTGGTGGTTTCACTCTCACAGTACATGTAAAGCACAATAATACTGTCTTCAAAAGTGATATACAATTCATTATCATTATAATTTCTACTGCACTACAGCCGGTTGTCTTATAGTGTGTTACAGTATTATTTATTTCCATTCTGCTCTGCAGTGTGGACTCCCCAGATGATGAGGCCAGGATTCCTTCCCTGAGTGCAAGCGTGTCTGAGTTTGTATATACTGTAAATATTTACAAGAAAACTCACACAAAAAAAAATACATAAAACACAAAAATATGTATATAGTTACAAAGTTATTGTCATAAACATTGAACGAATACAAAATACATTTTGCGTAGTATGGGTTGTGTACGTAAATAGTTATAGTTACACTGTTATTGTTCTAACCATTTAACTTATAGAAAATGGCTATTATTTCTCTACAGCATCTTGTGTAGTATGGGTTGTGTATGTAAATATTTATATGGTTACACTGTTATTGTTCTAAACATTGAAGTATGGGTTGTCTCACTCCGAGATGTGATCTGAGCATACCATCACAGACTTCAATTGCCCCCCTTTCAAATGATGCCAGTTATATATTTGAATATCCACATTTCACAATGCACATTTCAACAGCTCCGAAGAATGCCTTAGTAACCCACCTACAAAAGCCCATGTGTTCTATGTTCTGTTTGTTGCATCAACACCTGGTATTTTTACAGTTGTAGGTAACATGTAATTGAGGACATGTGGCATGTCAAAAAAGATTCATTATGAAGAGCATTTTTAATCAGATGTCAAAAATCAGTTTGAACATTTAAATAATAAAAAACGGTTATTGTTAATGCACCATATGTTGTGTTGTATGGATTCTGTTACTCCTTGACCTAATCTGAGTTTACCAATATATGCTATAAAGTGACCTATTTCAAATGAGGCCAGGTAGATGTATGTGCTATAGATATTACCTGAGTTATAACCATCCTAGTTTGGGTATGCTATTTTAGGCGGAAATTAACATTTGGAATGTTGCAGAAACGCCTAAGTAACCACTTACAAAAGCCCTTGTACACTATTTTCTGTTTGTTGCATCAACATCTTGTTTTTTAACAGTTGTTGATAACATGCAATTGAGGGAATTTGGAGTGTCAAAAGAGAGATTAATTATGAAGAGCATTTTTAATCAGATGTCAAATATCTCTTTGAACATTGAAATATTAAAATTAATTTAAAAATTATTAAAGTACCATATGTTGTGTTGTATGAATTTTGTTCCTCCTTGATGTAATCTGAGTACACCATTATAAACTACAAGATGTTATCTTTCCAATGATATCAGGTATATACATGTGCTATGAATGTTTCCAGAGTTATAACCATTCTCATTTTTGTATGAAATTCTAGGCGAGAATTGCCATTTTGGCCAGTCAGCTCTTAAACAAAAATTCATTTAAAAACCTTCACAATTTTAAATATCTAGTCTAATGTTACTTACCAATTTATACAGCTGCTGGGTATCTGTTGCAGTGTAAAGGTAGCAACAGTACTTGCGAGGGTCTGAAACTTTCAAAATAAAAGTACCAACGCTCAAACTACATTCAATGTAATTAAATTAATTAAGCTATAATCGTATGAGTTTTCCAAAAATGTAAACATTGTAACACTATTCCTTTTCTGCTTGAACTATACTATGAAAACTTAAATTTCAAACATATGCATTGTGTAACTATTCATTTCTGTTAGAAAAGAGTCAGCATAATTTGCATGTAAATAATGTCTCCCTTCTTTTCCCCAGTTTTTTTCAATATTTTTAATTGGCAACGACATTGAGGAAAAGTTTAAATTTTAATAATTTAAAATGCATCACTTCATACATTTTGTGAAAACCTAACATCACCTGTACAACTTAAGTTAAATAAAAATCATGAAAATATGGCTGGTTTTATTGTGGTTTGGAACGAATGAGAGTATATGAGTACATATTCCATGTACAGGTGAATGCATCACTTATATCATGCTCTGATGCCTCCCCTGGATGTGTCTCAATGATATTGGGGTGTTTTGAAAATCTGGGACCCTCCACTACTAAGATATGGCGTCACTTATATCAAATAATTGTCCGAAAATTTTTCTGGGGTTCAACTGTGCTATACCTAGGCAAATGACATTGTATTCCTGTCTATTGCTACTACAGGTGAAAGCAACACTTATGCATGATATCTGCTGCTTCCCCTTGACATAAGCCCAATTCGGACAGGATAAGTTTTCAGGACAATGTCTGTAAAGTAATTGTTATCACAGGACGTCTGTCATGTTAATGACCGATTCGGACAGTATAAAGTATCTCCGTAATCAGGGTCTAGAATTGCAAAAATGGGAGTGTCTACTCCATGTTGTCGTCACACCGAAAATGTTCCCCACGCGTCATACAATGTTACACATTCTATCTTCACTGCACACTGATTGCTTCTGGTAGAAAATCGCTGGCAATGAGCAATTGAAAAGCAGGCACCAAAAAAATGTGGAGACAATGTTGGCATGGCAAACTGTCCACAAAAAGTGTGAGGAATCCTGCATTACACCTCTTTATTAACATTAGCTTGAGAAAAATAGTAAACTGTTAGGCAAGACCATAACATGTATGTAAGGCTATAGCTAGGCTACAATAGCTTAGCTACCTAAAGCTGCCACAAGCGTTGCCCCACTGTAGCCTACTTTGTTTTCTCTTCTTATTTATTGTAACGTTACAGTTAATTTAGAGATCTGCCAATAGTTGTGGCTTGCACTTGGACCTAAGAGAGCACAACCAAAGGCATCCTCGTGTGCTCACATGAAAAACCAGGAGAAAAGACCTGGGGTTAATTTCACAGGGCGTTTAACAATAGGTAAAAGGCGCCGGAATCATTACTGGCGCGGCAGCACGCAGTCCGTAAACATTACAGACATAGCAGATTCGGACGGGACTAAAATAGCGGAAGTCCTCTGGTAATTATTACATTAACCCACCTCCCCCAGTAAAACTTATCCCGTCCGAATCGGGCTATAGTGTTCCAATGATATGGGGGTGTTTTTTTGTTTTGCTATGCGTTTGTTGGTCAGGAATAGCCAATTTCCCTGACCTTATTGTTTCACACTGTAAAAACTTTATCTTTATGAGACTGATGAAAGAAACTAACCACATAATATAGTTTAGCGTGTCATTAACCCATAACACGAACTAACCCTCGTTAATGGACGGTTAGCTTCTATATTTAGCCATCACATTATTGTCATTTCCTTTGATTAATATTAAGTCATAGTTCAATCAACTAAGTTCAGCCTATTTGAACCTTGCGCCTTACTTTGCACTCAAATTACCCACTGTCTAACTAGAAAAAGTGGAGTTGGAGTGGAGTTACGCCCTAAATGCACTTGCGCCATGCGTTTTAGACCATGCGCTAAGATCGTCAAGATAGAGCCTAACGAGTGCCACACTGAAATTATTTCATGACACGGCTTACTCCATGACACTGGCCTATGTACAGGTGAGTCATATATAGGTGAGGTGTGAGCAAGTGAGCTCTGTGCAGGTAAGGGGTGTGGAATGCAGAAGTACCCATGTCAAACACAGGGTCAAAGTCTGCCTCCTTCCAGCCTGCATTTTTTAGCTTCTGAAAGGAATAGAAAGAAGACTGCCAAAATTCACAGTGTCCTGAACCTCTCAGTATTTCATTGTCAGAATGGCTGCCAAAACAAACTTGGACTCCTGGCGCTCTGAAACCCAATGTCCCTCTCTAATTGTACAAATAAAACCTCCTTCCATTGGTGATGGTGACAGGGAGAGCTGGTAGTGAGGACAGCAATGCATCAGCTCTCTGTTTTCTGTGTCTAGAGACCAGAAACTTGTGCTCAGGTATTTACAACTCCCATTTACAAGTCAAACATTTCCCAAGGGAAGGGAAACAAATAACGTAATTGTTTTTGAAAACAATATGTGCTGCACACTCAGTAATGTGAATGTGGTATATGATTTTGCATTATGCCATTTTCTCTGACAAAATTGAGTTAACGCTTTTGCAGAGGTTTACACTGAATTCCTAACTGATATTGTTATTTTTATTGTATTGTAGAAGGTGTTAGGTTCCTGGTGTGGTCTCATTGGCTGTATTATTGGTGTGATATCCATTTTCTGTATTGTTTGTGTAATCTAAGTTCACATATTTTTGGTGTAACATGCACTTGCTGTGTTATTGGAATGATATAGATGTCAGTGTAGCATAATAGTTAGGGAACTGCAGTTTTTGGTTCAATTCACAGGTTGGAAACACACTACCATTACACACTTGAGCAAGGTATCTGAATTGTATGGAAGCTATTTCATGCCACAATTCAAATATAAAATGACCACATCTAATAGTGAAAGCTCAACACATGAATTAATGAAATACCTCTTTGTACTGTATAGTGAAAACTCAACACATGAATGAACAGAAGACCACATTGAATAGTGAAAACTCAACACGTGAAATTACAAACCACCACATGTAATAATGAAAACAACACAATTCAGTGAAAACTGAACACTGATTTTTTTAAAAATCCATATCAAAACTCGCAATCGATTCATTCTTTTTTTAAATTTTTTTAAAAATTTTGTTTCTGATTTTTTTTTTTTTTTTTCCCCATTAGTAGCAAAATGAACCCCCCTTTAATTTCAATCCCCCCCCCCCCCCACCGCTAGAGAACCACCGCTGCACACCCCCCCAATCGGCCGCTTTTTTTTTTAGGTTTTAACGAAGGACGCTACAGGGCGCGCCTCTCCTGACCGTGCTGGCCCTGGGTCCCCCTGTGCAGGCGTCCCCCTCCCCTCCCCCCCCCCCCCCCCCCCCCGACCCCCCCCGCCTCGCCCACAGGCCACACCACACGCCTCACACTGCGCAGACGGGGGCCGGGCCCCCCCCCCCGATCCTCGCCGCGAACCGATCTGAGTCAGCGTCTGCGGCTGCTGTACCGTCCCGCCGCCGCGGCGGCTCAATCGATTCATTCTTAATGTAATGTTAATCTCTGCCATTTGTCATTCGATGATTTCCCGTTTTCCATTTGATGCCATGCCATCATTCAATTCGACAGTTGCTTTTTCACTTTGTGTGGTGTGGGTATTTACTTTGAAGCCTGATTTGCACCTACCAATCAAAGGCTCCACCCCACTCACCCCATCCATATAATTTCCATTCCCAAACTACTTGAGCGCAAACCTTGGCCTGCAGTTGCAACTAACGTTCTAGATCGATTTTATTGGTCAACACAATGAGAGCACAGATTTCTTAAATTCAGCCACTGCTCAGGATCAAAACGACGAGAACAGTAGTAGCTACACTTTCTTGATGGCAAACTAGGTTTGACTGAGAGAAGCGGTGATCAGGAGGTTGAAGTTCATCTTTTTAATTTATTGCACTATGTATAGTTTAACTTGTGTGCTGACTGGTTACAATGCCTTTAATGTAAAATTGTTAAACGGGAGCACCACCATTCTTTTCCATTTATTATAAAGCGCTTTAACACATAACGACACTCATTCTTTATGACTAATAAAAGCCATGTTTATTCATCAAAAAAGAGGCTAAAAAGCATTATAATTAAGCACGGAAGCACAATGGGTGCGTCCCAATACTCAAAAAATGAATCGTCCTTTCCTCCACTACCACCTCCTCTCCTCCGTGCCCCGGAAACCAATCTTTGTGTCCTAATCTAATGTTGCTGATTACATATTAATGGTTACATGTTAATTAATATCTCGACGCAAACCGCAATGTCAAGTACATTGTATACTGTACATGCAAACACTTGTACTTTAAAGAGGCATTTTCTAGAAAAGTAGCTCTCCTCCTGATTAAAATGAGCTCTCAGCCAACTTTCTACCTGTAGTGAGAGCAGAGATATTCCCAAACTACTGGGCATGTACCAGGTACCTGCCTTACTGTGAACTACAATGACCACGAGCATTTACAGTTTATGGGCGGTGTCAGACAACGCCAGTCACACCTACTCCCACTGACTGAATACAACCAGAGCGGAGGGACTGGAAATGTTACTGCTATTCTTGCAGCGTCTCTTCGAGAGAGGTTAGCCCAGGGGTGGGCAACTCCAGGCCTCGCGGGCCGGTGTGTATGCAGGTTTTTGCTGCCGCCAGTTAACAATTATTGAATTAGCCCAATCGTTTACATGATCTGATATTTTAATCTACATATCCGCGATATGAACAGCAGCTGATGAATGTTCTTGTGCCGGTATGCGTGTATTGTAGTGTTTTATCGTTCTGTAATTTACGAGTGAATCGGTGATTGTGTGTATGACTAATTAGCTGAGCCGTGGTAACTGGTGGCAGTAAAAACATGCATACACACCGGCCCGCGAGGCCTGGAATTGCCCACCCCTGGGTTAGCCACTCATGTAACAGTTCTACTGAAAAAAATACCACCACCATTAGCTGGAGTCTCCGGAAAAACAGGGAAAATACGGCCATTCATTTAGGAAAACACAGCCATCCATGTATCTACGCTTGGTATTGTGAAAACATTTGCCATTCTAGCAAAAAGTCTTAAAACTTATGTAATGGGTTGAGCTTCCACCAGTAAGTTTGGCCACGCCCCGTAATCACTGCGAGTGAGAACAGGTGACACTTGCATAATCACCGCGAGTGAGAACAGGTGACACTCGTATACTTCCTAGTCTAACAGATCATTTAAAAGGAGTAGTGTGCAGGTAGTGACAGACTCGACCCGCTTTGTCTCGACCCCGTTGTGTGGAGAGTGTTTGTAGTAGGACTGGAGGTAGCGTGAGCCCTCTCCCAGGCATTCGTACAGCCCTACATGAAGAATAGTTTGGTCACCGTTACTCGTAGCTCCCAGGTATGCCACTCTTCGTGCCTAGTTAGTTTGTTACATCTTTCAAATGTTGAAATGGTACAGGTTCATCTAGTGGGCGCTTTTATTCAAGCAATATACCGAGTAATATCACAACATATGATAGGTAATATTGTATGCTTCTCATAATAGGAATGAGGACTCTGATGATGGTGACGTCCCACATGACCTAGTTCTGCTGTAGTTGCACAGGTAATGCAGTATGGCTGCCTGGTTGGTTTTCCTGCAGCCAATTGTTGTAATTAATTTAAGTGGTTAATATTGTGTTCTTTGTCCTATCAGGAGGAGCTCTGTGCCACTGCTGTTTTTGTCTGTTAGTTAGTTTTGGGTTACCTTTTCATTAATTGGTTTAGATTATTTTCTGACACAGAAGATCCTTATTTGTTTCTTTTGACTTTTAATTGTTTCTGTTGTAAACCAACTGTGTGGCTAACTAATAAGGGGTTCTGATAGGCTAGCGCTGGGTTTCTTGCCAGTAACAGGACAGTTGGGTGGCTATATTCCTGCAGGTGGAGGCTTCACTTTAGGGCTTCTATTGCATGCTACAATTGCTTTGTTCTATAATCTCGTGTGCCTCTTCTATTTAGTGTGACTGAGTGTGAGTAATTGTTTCTAGTGCATGATATTTGCTTGTAGTCTAACCCGTGTGCTTTTCTTGTTTTGCAGTGTGAGTGCAAACTAATGGTGTATTTCTTATCTAGCCTACTGGTGGTGGTGAAGTGCCTACTCCCTCCCCTTCACTCCCCTCCTCCTGTAGCCAGTGTAGGAATATCTTTTAAATTGAAAATCTATTTTTATAAGTAAAGCGGATCCATTTTACCTTGTCTCATCTGTGAACCAATAAAGTTATGTACTGTTTGAAACTGGAAACCCACGTCTCTGCTCACTCTCTTTACTAAAGAACTTGTGTAGTAATTGGGTAATCTCTGGGTGAAATTCCCAGAGTGGCGTAGTTGGGTTCTAGCAGTCTGGGGCTCATACGTGCCCCGGTCACACTTAGAAGACTGCTATTGTCTCACCAGTACTTGTTGATTTGATTTACTATAAGATCTGTAGGGTCAACGGAACTACAATTCCATACAGTCCACAGGAGGCTCCTCCTCCACATGGCAAGTGACGTAGGACGTTGTCCCAGTTTTGATTTCCGTATGGTAACACAATACTTTGCGGCGGAAATGAACAGCCGGCAATAAATCTATAAAAAGGGCAACACTGCCCGTCGCTCTACCCAGTTATTCGCTCCAGTCCCCAAACCTGCATTGGCTGGTCTCCCCGCTCAGTGCGGACTGCACGCCTGGGGGAAAGAGCCCTCACTGCACAGGAAGCATTGGCCATCCGTGACGCTGACCCAACTGAGCGAGGCGGCCTCATATGGAGGTAGATTTCTATCAAAAATAAACAAACACAAAAGTATAATCCACAATTATATTTACCATCCACACACACACACCTCTAAATTTGTGTTCGTAGGTATAATCCACAAATGTGTTTTTGCCATCCACACGCAAACACCTCTCAATTTGTGTTTCGTAAAAATAATCCACAAGTATGTGTTTGCCATCCACACACAAACACCTCTCATCTTGTGTTTCTTAAATCATCATTTGGATGAATGCAAAAATTATATTCACAAATGCAAATAACATTTTCAGATATGTTTCCAATGTTCACATTTACAAATCAAAAGCTTGGCTTGCGAACTGGCGAATCAGCACAATACAGAGGCTCTCTGGATGTTTACTTTTTGCCAATAACAAGAAAAGAAACCGTTAGTTGTACATTGTAAATTAAATATTCTATTAATGATGATAGGTTAATAATTTTATATTGAAAAAAATTTACCTAATGTTTTAATAATTTTTTAGGGCCCTTTTAGGGCCACTTATATGCGCCATTAAAATAACATGTAAACAACTGCGACATATTTAGACCAGGTTTGTGGTGGTTTTAGCACGAGCGCTTTCTGCTGGCTCAAGATAGCAATATGCCAAAAATGATCCTAGCCACTCCTCATTTTAAGACCAACCCGGGCACAAGAATACTCGGTATTTAAACAACGTGAGCGCGAGGTGTTATTTTGGTTAGCGCCGCTTAGCACCGGGTGTAATATGGTTACCCTATGGTTCTAAACACTTATCCAAAACCTGTCATAAAATGAATAAAATATTTTTGTCTATTATAAAGCATATACATATTCAAACCATATTCAAATTTTGCATTCATCTAGCACATATGCACAGTAAATTTGAATGAGTATTTTCCATTCCCTAAGTGACAAGTATTGCCCAGGTAGATACTAATATGCCATACCGTGTATATTATGTACAATATATTACAATAAAATAATATTCCACCATCAGGAAAATGCTGGCAAATGTTCTAGCTGAAGAGCAAACCCTAACCCTAACCCTAAACATGACTGAGCTACCTAACGCTTACACTAGAGTATGTGAAATGCACTCAAAATGTGAAAATAACAAGTTTGAACATATTGCACAACACTGACGGAGAGGAAAAACTAACGTACATATTTGAAATATCACAAGCGGTAACATTAATACTTACATATCGAGGTGGGAATGTCCCTCATGCATATCCCTCAGGCATATTCTCAGACAGAATCAGTGCTATGGTATCTTGATAACTATGGTATCTTCTTCTGACCCACTCCCAAAAATCAATTTAAGCAGGCAGAATTTTTCTATTACCATGCTGACAGGTTAGTAAATTAGTAAAAACTTGAGAAAATAACAGGAAACAACTATTACGCCTCGGCGAGCGAATGTACATTCTAAGTTGTTTGCGTAAAACTAGACTAATAAAACTAGAAATGCTGTTACGCCCGGCTGTAATTTATTGTTCAAAGCATCCAATAAGACATTGCAAACACCATTGCTAAGGTTATAATGTCATATTGGATAAAAGAGTCATCACTGAAACAAGAATGAACTGGAATGAATGAGGCAGGTTTGCAGAGTGTGGGGGGGATTACGTGTCGATGTTTCAGATAGTTTAATAGCTTTATTAAAAGTTGTCACGAATCGTGTACTAATAAAGATAAAACACTGAGTTTGTTGTTTGCACTCATAGTTTGGTTGCAAGAGAAATTAACATCAGAGTTGAGCAAAAACTTGGGGTAAAATAAAATTCTATGTAAGTGTGTATCCGCATTTAACTACATATTTGGGGTGACATGATTTGCTATATAGTTGGTGGTTTGGAGGAGTTCTGGCCCAGCTGGTATCATGTCTCAATCCACTGAGAATCTTTTGCAAGAATACTGCAAGTGATTTTACACTATCAGTGCTCTGCAACTGGGTGTTCAATGCATCACAATTTCAGTTTATAAAACAGTTTGCAATATTTGTCTTATGTTGAACACAGCCCTAATACAGCTGTGTGATTGTTGATCATCTTGCAGCTGTGCTAGACCAGCTGTGACAATATGTGGCAGTGAACGCGTCATTGTCAGCACTGACTTGCCAATGACCACGACCATGTGCTAGCTAACATTTTTGTTGCATGCTAAGAATGAGTTTAAATCATCACTACTATAAAAAACAACAATGCTTTGGTAGTGACATGATTGTTATGGTCGATGACAGTCATAATGTTTTTAAGAAAATAAATATGATTGTGTCATCAGCTGTTTTTAAAATACATTTTTACCAAACTGTATATGTAAAACACAGAAAATGTTCATTTACACCTTGCTTTGTAGAATGTTATAGGGGGAGAGAGATACAGACACCACCATGCCCAAGAGTAACAAATCAAGAGAGAGAGTACAGACAGGATAAGAGAAGGTCCAACAAAATATTAGGAATATCTAAAGAAAGAAAGGGACAGTAATAAGAACTGAAAAGTAGAGGGAAAGTTTACGTCTGAGCTATCTCCCAGGGAGCAGAGAGGTGTTCCATGATGATGGGGAAAACAAATCAGCAGAAACACAGGGCATTATTGAAAAGCTAGTGAAACACACAAATGTTTTGCAGGGCTTCCACACCTACCTAGTACCTCCAGTAATAGTGCATCAATTGAGGGAGGAGATCACTTTATTGGAGAAAGAGTCCGAATATGACCTGAAGCAGCCCATGACTATGGGGATAGAAATCATACAACAGCTGGAGCTACTGATCACCTGAGGTGCTTTGTGTCAAATACAGAAACCAATTAATTCACCAGCAAGGGAGGGACTCTAGAAGAGAATTTAACCACTTGACAAATAGTATTTTTCATTTCCTAATGCATATTTCATGTACACTCAAAAGTCTAATAAGAGGATGGGGTTCACTGTCTTTGGGTCTTCCTCCCACCAACCTGACATCTGAGCTGTCATGGCAATTACAGCTTCAGTCTAAAAGTTGGAAATGACTCTGAAGAATGAAAATATGAATATACTTCAGTTTGACAAAACTGTGCTTAACATTTTCATGAGGCATCCATGAATAATTAACATGAATATTTTTTTCTGAAATGAATCGATCTGAAATTCTGTATGCATTAGTGAAGAGTGCTTGTTAAGCATTGTGTCATTTAAGGTAAACAGCACATTTTGCATGTGCAAAAGTCATGTAAACTTATTTTTGAACAATACTGAAAAAATGACAGCTGAAGTATTTCCTGCTCATATCAGACATGTTTTGTAAATAGATAAATGACAACATTACTCATCCATTTCACAGTGAAGGCTTTCCAAGAAAGCATAACTGAGTTTCCAGCAGTCACGGCTTTTAGTGGTTAGCCTTGTTGGAAGAGGTCCATGGCAGAACTAGCCAAGACATACAGATTACAGACTTGCATTAACTTTTTAGTGGGATGTCAGGGTGGGCTGGACAGGAGAGAGGGGTGTCCAGTTCAGCTGTGTGGGCAGTAGTCCAGCCCTTGTTATGTCTAAGAACAGCGCAAAATGAGTCCTGCCATTTACTCCTGCCCCTTACCCCCCCCACATTCACCCTTCACTCTCCATTCACCCCACATCCTTGCCCCCACTTCATTCACCCCTCCCTCTTACAACACCCCCCACACACACTCTATTTTACACACTCAGAACTTTGATAGTCCAATAACTGATGCCAGTATATGCTGAACTATGTTATCAAACTGAGCTACCTGCATTATGGTTGCATTATGATGCCTTACCCCTAACTTTGACTCCCAACAAATGAGAAAAAGTACAACTACCTCAAACTCCTCAAAAGATTTGATGCCACATATCATAATATAGGCAAATGCTCTTATGTCACCACTGGTGCAGTAAGTGGCATTACCATAACATACCAATTGACACATACTGTATGCTTATTTGTGGTTAATGACAAAAAAATTGATGACAGTCTAGTTAGTCTTATGAAGGAGTTATATAGCACTTACTGTATAGGGGGACCATTCATAGAAAGTGTTTGCAAAATATGCTATTAATTAGAGTATTGAGCTTTTAGTGAAAATGAATGCGCTGATGTGACTGAGCAACAGACTGAGTCAGTGTTCAAATTGGACTGAACGTTTGATGCATTTGGGCTAAGGTCCAATGAGGCCCATGAGAAGGTCTGCAGCTGTCGTTGTTTAGGCCTGTTTGCAAACTCTAACACCCTGACTATGCTCTCCAGTGGCACTGAGCACAGGTGCATTGTGGGAAACTAGAGCAGCGGCAGCAGGTGTGAGACTTGAGAGTTATGACATTACCACAAACGCTCCATCAGACCTTCATCACGCAGACGATCGGCTGACACTAAGCCAGATTGCACACATTGATCAAATGCATAAAGACTACTTTGTCTTGAGGTGGCAAGAGAAAAAGACACAGGGCCAACTTACATGAACAAATGTAGAAAATGGGTAGCATTTTCCTGAAATAGTGGTTTTTTAGACTTTGGGAAAAAATACTGGTGAAAGTTACTTGTAACTTCATCATAACTGCATCATATTGATAACATGGTGTGTCGACAGGCTTCTTTACTTGAAATAAGTTTTTCATAAACGTACTCTGCATTGTATATTGGGGGTTAATATGTGTATGAAGTCTAAAGGCAATTGAGTTATAGCATTATCTTACTTTATAAGCATTGCTGAGTGATTAATATGTTCCAGAGATTAGCAGTGAAAGGAGAATTGGGAATCCTGAGAATAAATTGTATGGGTATTTAAACACAGTCTGTTTCCAACAACAAATTTGTCAACAGCATTTTTATTTACATTAAAATGTAAACATCAACATTATTGGACGTGCCGCATGTGGACCATGCCAGTGCCAACTGTGGCCGGTTGCTCAATCGGGTGATTTGCAATTGGTGATTGTTTCGCCCAGTGTACAGGAGGGTTCAGTCGGTTATGGGTCCACGTTTCATTGCTCTTGCGACCCTCGTTGGTCAATCAGGCACCCTGTGGACTGCATGCCAAGCCGCATATGAAATATGTTCCTCCAACTCAGCTCTGTGCAAGCTTGATTGTGGGCTGCCATGTTAAAAGAAGCAGGTTGGTGACACCGCATGTTTTGGAGGAGAACCACAATGTCTTCACTCTCACAAATTGGTAGTGGAGATCACACATGAACACGGCTACAAAGAGTCAACTGGATATTCCAAATTTGGGTGGAAGTTGGACATACTCAGCCCGTGTTAGGTTTTTTCAGTCGCACTCTGAGAGAGTGACGGCCAGAGGTGTGATCTCGCCGTCCGCGGACACCGACCGGACTCAGTTGATTTTCTTCTCGTCGGTTTTTGCGATGTACAGCACACCGCTGTAGGACATGGCGATGGCACTGGCCAACTCCAAGGTGGTCTGCACCACCCACTTGCCCACGTACTCAATCCCTGGCACCTGGCAGTGCATGGGCCGCCAGGCCACGATGCGCACCTGCCTGTTCTCCATGATTTGTAGCACCACATTGTTGTCCAGCACGTACATGGAGTTGTTCATGTGGCAAGATCGGTGGGCCACTCGAAACAAAACTGACGAATGTGCATGCTGGTGTCACATGTCAAAGGTTGGGCTGAAGTCAGTTTATTCGATCCCAAGAGGGTGGAGATTATGCCGTTTTGATCCACTTCGTGAATCATCATTCCATCAATGAAGTATATAAATCCATTCTTATTAACTGCAATACCTTTGGGCCCCATGAATAAGGCCTTGAAAGCTTTGTCTCCATCCCCGCAGCGCCTCGTCGAAGGGCAGGCAGTCTTCGCCCGTTCCTGCCACCACCTCTGCGTTCTAGAGCAGGTCTTTTGTTCCCGTCAGCACCTTAGGCCTGTATATCCTGCAGGAGTTGGTGTTTGAGACGTACAGCTGTCCCGTGACAGGGTCGGTTGCCAGGTAGTATCTGTTAGTGGGGTTGTTGGTCAGCTCAATGACACTGGTGACATTCCCAGAGGGCAAAATGCACCTGATGTAATTGAAGTCGCCCACAAACAGGCTGCCATTTATGCCATAGGCCAGGGCCTCCGGAGCCAACAGTTTGTTTCCATCTGCTTGGCCGTTGCAAGTGGGGCAGGAAATGCTGTGGTGTCAGTCAGTCCCCATGATGTTGATCACAGGGGGTTGCCAAATTTATTTATATATTTTTTTAAATAAATTAAAAGTACAATCGTTCAGCAGATGCCCTTATCCAGAGCAACAAACACTCTTGAAGAACATCAGTGTTTTACTCTCAGGAATACAAAAATGTAGTATGAAGAAGAAGGCAAACCAGTTGAAAGCTCTGCTGCATATCCCTGAGGTAATCAGGAAAAACAGCAGGAGTTGGTGATCAGCCGTGTCAAATACTGAGGTCAAGAAGGATGAGAATAGAGGAGAGAGAAGCTGCCTTTGCAGCATAGAGCTTCTCGTTGACTGCAGGGTGGGCAGTTTTAGTCGAATGGCCAGCCCTGAAGCCAGACTGGTGAGGGTCTAGAATGGTTTTCGGTGATATAAGAGGAGAGAGTTGGCTAAAAACAGCACGTTCCAGAGTTTCGGAGAGAAAGGTAAAAAAAGAGACAGGATGGAAGTTCTGGATAACAAAGAGGCCAAGGTTGGTTTCTAGACCGGGGGAGGGGGGTATGGGCTTGTTTGAAGACCGCAGGGACAAATCCAGTGGACAGGGATGAGTTCATTACATTATATTACAATTATTTTGCAGACGCTTTTTATACAATAAGTGCATATTGAAGGTCATTGACATGACTACAAAGCAGGTCAGACAAAGCACAACTTTCTCATAATGTAGGAGCTATCCCTCGTAATGGACACAGACCATGATGCATACAGTCAGCTCTGAACTATAATTCACCAGAGAGGAGGTGAATGTAAGGATGTCAGAAGAGATTGACTGGAGGAGGGTTGTTGGGATGGGATCCAGGGAGCAGGTAGTAGGGCGGAGGGATATTAACAGTTGAGAGAAGTCAACATCTGTAAGTGGAGATAAGGGTATAACCTACTCATTTTAAGTAGTAAATTTTCATCTAAAATAGTGAGCTGACAAATTGACAGCAAGTAAGGATGACGTTGCCATCAAATTGATAAGCTACTATAATACGAGTAATGTAATCATAATGGGCATTTCATGTCTGGCAGTCCAGAGAAATAACACAGGGCATGTACTGTGTACTGCTGATGATATAGTGTAAACATATATGACAGACAGGCAGTGCATATAGCCTTCAATTGGCACAGGTTATCAAACTCAATATCTTAATGTACTGATTGTATTAACTAATGTCACAGAATGTTACAAACTCATGGACATATGGAAAATATGCTACACCAGGCATATTTGGGGCACGATTACAGAGCAACGTTCTTCTCTGTCAATGGAACTCCCTCCTGATATGTAAAGATGCAGTGTTGCTGCAGAGTATGTCCGTTTTCATCCCACATTTGTGAAAATGGAGATATCTTACCAAACATTGTTTGTGTAATATTTCAAAATACTGTTGCATGGTCTTAAATAATCACACTGAATGTACCATGCAAGCATAACGTGCAGTCAGGATAATTGTTTGACTGACTGTCGACCTCTTGTTGCCAGAGGACTGAAGTGTGTGTGCAAGAAACAAGCAGAGACAACCTGGTGGCAATCATTTCATAAACAAATATAAGAAATACATACAAACAGGTTGTGAAATTAACACCAGACACCAGCCAAATGCTGATAAAATTTTGATCCTGGCTGTTATATTGCAAGGAGTAATGTGGCTGGTAAAAGGTTGAAAATGGCTGGTGAATCCAGAGGGTGAAAAAGTTATTTTCATACCCTGCATTCAAATTAATAATTTTAGCATTTATATATTTAAGAATGTGAATGTATTGGCCAAGGTGTTTTTACAGGGCTGTAAAGGTCATGGGGTTATAGCCCAGAGACTGGGAGGTTGTATAGGGTCCTGGTATCTGACCCCACACACCTCCAGCGCCCGGTCTCTATGCGCTCTGACCCCAGAACCCTCCACCACACTTTCTTCACAGGACACAGTAGGCCTTGTGTTTCCCTAAACTGCTAAACCCTCCATAAATCAATCGGTCATGCCTGGTCTGATGCATGTGTTGGACTTAAATGCTTCAAGTGCCCCTGAATGCATGGGTCCCGTTCCCCCTAGGGTGTGCTGATGTTGAATGATGATTTGCATTATACTGTCTCCTCCTAGCATATTTCTCTCTGTTCGCCTTTGAAGATGATCTCATGGGGAGGGTTCCAGCGGAGGCACGTTAGATGATGATTGGAGGGGTACGTCTGTGTCAGCAGCGTGTCGACGGTGGTAAGGATGTGTCTGCTCCACATTAGCGCCAAACCTCAGGCTTCAACTTGAGGTTCTTCAGCATCCATAACTATAATAAGAGCCATATATGCACTACGAGGAAGAGAATGTCAGGAACAGATTTATGCATACAATATTCATGTGATTATCCTGTCAGATTTCAGTGAAGGGAGATCTTTAGAGAGTAACCATTTTTCAAGAGCAGTCAGCTTTCTCCACAGAAATGGCTCAACATCTTCCTTCTCCGGGGTGTTATATCTTAATTATATTACTTCCTGTTTTGGATTGTTCTACATTTGGATCTCTCCCTGTCCACGGTTCTGTAATGAGTGATCCAGATGGAGGGCCCCTCCAACACAACCCCCCCCCCCCCTCCCCCTCCACTTTTGGTTCTACACTATAGTGATTATGTTCATGGCTCAAAGCCTCTCTGTATTTTTTGGACTTTGTCTGTTTTGATTAGAAAAACAGTAATGGATGATTAACGGCAGGATGGGTGAAACAGTAAGTGAGAATACAAAAATGTATAAATTATGTGATAAGTAAGACTATTAGCATGAGATTTAAGAAACATTAGCTAAACAATAGATTAATGATTCCAGTCTTTTTTTTCTCCACAAAATCTGTGCGAGAAGGTTTCACTGATTCATAAAGGTTCTGTCTGAATGATTTCTGCAAATTATTGTCAGCTTATCCCTTTATACTTAATGGTACATTAGTGTGCTGGTAATGACCAATAAAATTGCATTTTCATTAGGTTGTATTTCAACAATTTAAATTGATAGGATACATATTGCACACTGACTACCACACCTTCCCAGGCACAATGGTTTGTGACAATGAAGGAACATCAATTCTTAATAGTTTCAGAGAATAGATGTTGGGAAATTAATTGATATAGTATATACAGCAAAGCATCAATTATATTATTATGTCTATTATTTACAAATATTTATTAAATATATACTCATCCCATTTTTTGTTTATTTCCCTGGATTGACCACCCAGATTCCTTAACAAGCTCATTACATTAGTACCACGTCTTTCAGGTATTCTGAAATTCTGTATGCATTACTGAAGAGTGCTTGTTAAGCAGTGTATCATTTAAGGTAAACAGCACATTAGCATGCAAACTAGCATGCAAACGCTCCACAGTGTGTACAGCCAGCTGCTACTGTAAGATGTGTGTAACAGTAAGTATGATTAAAAGTATATGTGAGGCATGTGTAATAGTAAACATGATTAACAGTGAATGCGTGATGTATGTAACAGTAATGTGATAAATAGTAAATTTGCAGTTCCTGTAATAGCAAGCATGATTAAGAGTAAATGTGTGGCGTGTGTGTAACTAAGCTTGATTAATATGAGGCTTAATAATACTGCATCTCCATGAGGTGACCGGGTTCTTGTCCACATTATGGACCAATCGGGCCTAACAGACAGGGCTGGGTCCGAGGCAAAGCAGTCTGATTCAAAGCAGGGTAAGGAAGGGTTCTGGGCCTCACGGTCAGGGATGGGTCTGACAGCTATAAACAACTGTCTCCTTTGTTTCTGCGTTTCCTGCCGCAGTGCTGTGTGTGCGATACCCTGATGGAAACCAGATGCTACTCCGGCCCTCCAGCTGCACGATCCCCTCTCACTGTACTTTTCCCAAGACCAAACCAAGCCCACACCAAAAAGAATTATATCTCCAAAATGTTAACTTATATTTTTGATTTAAGAAATATGTTCCGTATTAACACATTGTTCATGCATTACTGAAAGTACATATGACATGAATAGATACATGTGATACTTATGACAACTTGCATGATATGATATATGGTAGACTACAATGACCAAACCTTTTACATGCTTTTACTATATATTTTCCACAGTTTTGTATTGTGAAAAGGCTCCCATGTTTGTGTATGAGTCATACATCTTATACATTAAATATAAGTAGGTCCTGGAGAAATAATTAATCTGGGCTGAATTTCAGCAGTTATCCTCCGGGTGTCCCAATAGATACTACAAACAAAGTTCAGCAATGGTTTGACAATCGGCATAGACACTTAGTGATTATTTACGGTGTTCATCACTGCAAAATAATACAATGTCTCAGGAGTAGGTCAGGGCCCTGTTTCACAAAGCATGAGTTAGCTGGATAACTGCACTGAGTAAAATCCGGAACAGCTCTTTTTACTTCAGTCCATGTTTGGGAGGGTTCCGGGTTTTCCTCAGTGCCTTTATCCAGCTAACTCAGTAATCCTGCTTTGTGAAAGAGGCCCCAGGAATTGGTCTGATAGCCTTGCAACACACCTACTAGAGCTGGGTGTAGGGAATTGGGTTGAGTGCATGTTCTTGGAAAATAATATTGGTCTTATTTTCCTTTGCCTAACCTACTTACAATTATCAAAGAGCTGTCATAAAAAGAAAAATATGTAAAAGTAGGCTATGATTGACCGTCTGGTATATCATACCAGACCAATATTAGATGGATTAATTGATAGACAGTGTCTGGATCATATTCGCTTTGATCAAGAGACGCAAATGATTAAGTTGAAGACGTCACATATAGGCTATTGTGTTCAACCTCTGGGTTGCTGTTCACGTGCCTAGTCCAGTGTTTGCCTCTGGTCCCTGGGCCTTTGCCCTATAAAGGACCAGGAAGCCAAGGTTCTGGTTTCGAGGAGGCTGTAAGCAGGTCTTCGCTGTTCTTCTCCGTGGGACGGTACGACGCACCGTTAGGCAGTGACGCGATGGCCCATGACCGGGCCCCGTTCTGCTGTATGCTTTTCCCCCATTCAGGCTGCTTCCATCACTCCTCGAATGGAGGATGCTAGGATGCTCCTGGTCTCCCCCATTAGCCTCACATGCCGTGATTTTCGAGCCTCAGCAATCTCCTAGATGGGACGCCACAGATTAGTCAGTGTGGAGCATTGAACATGTCTTACATCCAGGAGGACTTCTTTATGGTGTTCGGCAGTTCTGTGGCAAAACAGTGTGTGGAAGCTCGAAAGGTAGGCCAATTATGAACAGATTCTTTGTCCATGCATGTTTGGAACCTCCGTACATATCATAACTGCATTGTATTTATCATTTTAAAAGGTGATCACTTGCCTTTGTTGCTTTTTTATTAGCCTATTGTTATAACTCAATATCCTGTATTTTTTCATACAGAAGGGATATGCCATTGTGTTGTAGGATAGGCTACATTTCAGTAAACACCACCTTTGTTGTGACACATTCGTTGTGAAAACTATTTTTTATTTTCATGATAATAACCTTTGAAATAGGCCTAGCAGGATAAACTTTTACGAAATTGCAAATTTGCAGTTGTAGGCTAGAAATAACCACAACAAGCCTTTAACTCTATTTACTTTGGCCCTCCAGAGGCATTTCCACCTGGTTTCTACTAGTTTTATTTAAATGTCAATATCTTAAAAAATATTCCCTGCACCTCCATGGTTTAAAGTTTGAATTGAAGAAGAAGCTGTACAGTATACAGTTGAAGTCGGAAGTTTACATACGCTTAGGTTGAAGTCATTAAAACAAATTTTTAACCACTCCACAGATTTCATGTTAGCAAACTATAGTGTTGGAAAGTCAGTTAGGACATCTACTTTGTGCATGACACAAGTAATTTTTCCAACAATTGTTTACAGACAGATTATTTCACTTTTGATTCACTATATCACAATTCCAGTGGGTCAGAAGTTTACATACACTAAGTTGACTGTGCCTTTAAATTAAAAAAATTTAAACATTTTGGTCGCATATCCTTTGCATGCCATGACTTCCTGATGTCTGTGACCCAATAATATCTAGATACATAGATAGATTTATGTATAAAACTCAACATGTAGTTTGGGCTCAATGTGATATTGGTAGAACAGCCACATATATCCTTTAAGGTTATGTTATACATTGAACAGGACGTAGTAGGCTTGGACCATTATTATTAGCTGCTCCTCCATTGCTGCAATTTGAGTGAAATCGGGCGGAACAATTATTCGTGTTGGTTGGAGAAATATGAAGTGTGGAACTCTGATTGGCTGTTACGGCCGATGGTCGCTCAAAAGTTAAATTGCGGGCAACATTTATCGGCCGATTTTGGTCGCTCAGTTGCCTAGTTGCTCAGGTCGCTGACCGTCGCTCAGCTTCATAGAGAATGAATAGACTTCCGGTGACTGGGTGACCAAAGTTGCTGGATGTGAGAATGCAGTGTAAGTGTTAATTGAATAATTGACTGAAATGATTGCTGCAATTAATTTAATGATTGTTTAACAAAGTGACAATTATATATTCCTTAATACTTCCTTAAGTCTTCTCAATGCATTTTATAATATGTTGGAGCCAAATCCAAGCTTATTTATTCTAGTTGTATTTATTTAAGTTTTTTATTAAGTTTTTATTTTGCCCCAATTGAATCATGGAAACTAATTTATGGATCGTATACATATGAATAATCTGAAATATGAATTGAGAACATGAAGCTATTGATGGAAATAATGGAATCTGTATGAAGAATGGCGGGCCTTTGTTTTTATCATTTGAAAAGGGAGCTAAACAGTTTTTGACCGTGACCATTCTCACCTTTGTATTGTTTCATGGCCTTTTTTTGATTTATTGGATATTGAATATGAAAGTTAGGCCAAGAGAATAGGCTAAGGCTGTGTCCGAATCAGAGCCCTATCTAGTGCACCCTGCCTCCTGCGTACAACGCATTGGCAGAAGTGTGCTGTTTAATGTGCACTGTTTAACATGTTTTTAACTGTTTTACGCAAATAATATCCACCATACTATTTATGACATCCTTTGCGTGGCCAACTGGCCATGTCACGTGTTGTTTTTGTTGTATTTGAAGGAAAACGTCAGCGAAGCTGCGCCTCATTTAAAAAAAAATGAAGCTTCACATCATATTTATGCAACCAAAATGTTTGTGTACCTCTTGAAAAGTGTGCTCCCAAATATACTCAGCGAAACCCCAGAAGTAAGTGTATCATATGGAGGTTTAAAGTATACTATATTTAGAAAAAATTTTGCCTACTTTTTTGTCCTGTCTACTCAACAAGCCTACCTAATAGTATGGAAGGGTGCTGATTCAGGCACAGCCTAAAAGTTATTGGGACTTTAGCAATGTATTGAACCCAGTGGTGGATTAACCCTATAAGCAAAATAAGCACGTGCTTAGGGCATCAAGGGAAGGAGGGGCACCTCAGACATTTTTCATAGCCGAATTTACCATTTAAATTATTAAATTAATTAAATCTATAGCCATTTTCAAAATTTAATGAATTTTCGATAAATAAAATTTTATTTTATGGTTTATTATTGTTTATATTCTGAATTACAAATGTATGGGGGCACCAAAACTTTTTAGTGCTTAGGGCCTCTAAGGGTCTTAATCCGGCCCTGATTGAACCCTTTTGTTAAATCCATCCATATTGAACTCTAAATACATGGGACATGGGAGCATGTCTATATTATTATTTTAATTTGTCTGTTAAAATGACAGTTTTGAAGCAATGGCGGTGTTTGATGATGCATTATTGCAGAAACTTCAGCAATTGAAAGCATCTAGAAGTGCTTAAGCTGGTGTGGTCACTAGAAAAAAGAATGATATTACAGCATTTATGGAACATGATGAGAATGTTGAGTTTGTCAACACTAAAGTATACACAATTCCAAAGGCAACAGTTATAGATTAATTTATTGATTTTGGTGGTAAAATGGACTGAAGAAGCACATAATAGAATAGATGTCAAATTGGGTGACTGCGTCAAAAGGAACACAGCGCAGCAATGCCTCCTCCACAGAAAGACTCAAATCAGCCCCCAGTGATGATCAAAACCTGTCACAGGAACCCCAACATCTGTGCAAAGGCAAGAACCTGTTTTTTTCCCCCTTTAGCAGAAAGCACACCAGCTAGAGACCAATCTGTTCGCCCTAAGACAAGAAATGTTAAGTCAGAACTTGTTGTAAAATGTCATGAAAAGGCGGATGAGCCACCATCTCCATGTGCCAAGGCCCAATCAGCCAGCTGGAAGTGGTGCTGCATCAGGCTTTGGTAATATTGTTAATATCATGCAACGCCAAAATGATATTACTGAGAGGTTGGTAAAGCAACAACAGTCTATCTTCTCTACCTCCTCTTACCACACCTGTTTTTAAAGGTAATCCTTTAGATTACAAATTCATCATCAGAGCTTTTGAATGTGGCATAGAAGATTGCACTAATAGTAGTAAAGACAGGCTTTACTTTTTGGAGCAGTTTACCTTGGGCCAGCCAAGGAAGCTAGTGCGCAGTTGTCAACATAAGGCTCCTGATAGAGGCTACGCAAAAGCGAGAAGACTTCTCAAGAAACACTTTGGAAATGTGGAAATTTTTGGTACCCTCGGATAGTTACATATAAGCTATGTAAGCTTATGTCTTTTTCAACACAAACTGGTCCTGTGTGGTATTTTATCATATATCCTTTTTAGGAGACTATATTTATGGCAAAATGACCACAAAAGCATAAAATTATCATTACAGAACAACCTTAGTATTTTCGTTTTCATTTCACAAACGGCAAATAAATATACTTACAAAAGGATCTGCCTATAATCTATCACCTTTGTGTGTAGGAAACGACGAGTAGCAAGGTAGCTTGCATCCTGCACAAAAGAAAACCTCCAATTAGCTCGTCCATATAAAAACCTCTGGTTGGTCTAGAAACAAGTGGGCTCTACTTGTAGCTACAAGGCTAGGTTCACACTGCAATTTACGGTAAGTTCCTACGTGAAACGAAAGTTATTCAACAAAACGTATGAGCACTGATTCCATGTAGCGACCCCAGAGGATTCATTAAAGCTGAAAATTCTGAGTCTGCAAGCATTTTCAGTCTTCCTCACTGGATGCTGTTACACAATGGATAATGTTGAATACATGGAGGAAATATACAACCTAAGAAATATGCGAGCTGTGCTTTAAAGCTGAAAGACAAATTCAGAGGGTTTGCATGTGAATTGCAGGAAAGGACAGGGAGGAGAGCCATGTTTGCTGACCTTGTTACCTGAATGAAACCCCCATTGGAAAGGGAACCACCTCTGCAGCAAGCTATAGTAGGTCTTTCACGGGAAAGGAGAGGAAAAGTGGGTTTGTCACAAGCGTTACTCCTGTAACTCAAGCAAAGGAGAAGCATGTTCAGTATTCCTCTGTGCCATGTAAACAATGTCGTTTCTGTGAAGGTGAACAGACGTCTGTACATAATTTGAGAAAAAGCCACACAAAACTAGATTTCATTAAGGCTAAAGGAGTGTGTTTTGGTTGCTTGACACAAGGTCACATGAGTAAAGGATGCAAACAATGGCTTACCTGTAAAGTATGTACTCTCAGACACCTTACCATGTTGCAGATTAGTAACAAGGAAAGCACCTTTAAGCACAAGGATATGGAACAAAAGGAACAGACAGTTACCAGTGTGTTGGTGAACATGTATAATGAAGTCAGAGAGCAGATTGCGGCTGGTGAGCCTGACTGTATTTTAGCCATTATACCTGTCAGAGTAAAGTCAAAGAAGACTAACAGAGTTGTGGAAAAAGTTGTATGCCTTTCTCGATTCTGGCAGTTCAGCCACAGAATCACTGCTCAGTGATTTAAAGGTCACAGGAAAGAAAACTGATATCTTGCTAAGAACCATGAACAAGGAAGAGCACATATGTTGTCTCTGTCTTAGAGATAAGTAGCTTGGATCAGAATAGCTTTATCGAGCTCTCTGATGTATTCTCTCAGAAGCAAATACCTGTTGGTAAAGAGAACATTCCCTGTCAAAAGGATGTTGATCCATGGCCCTATTTGTAAAAGGTGCATCTAAGTCAGATTGATGCTGAGATTGGATTGTTAATTGGAACAAACGTGTCACAGGCAATGGAACCTTGGATGGTTGTGAATAGCCAAAGAAATGGCCCATGTGCTGTCAAAGCCATTTTAGGATGGGCTGTGAATGGACCACTGAGAAAAGGGAATGGCTCCGCCTATGGGCAGCCACAGGTACTAGTGCACAGAATCTCTGTTGTCAAGCTAGAAGAGTTTATGCAGCACCAAGTTAAGTATGACTTCCCCAAGCGTCATGTTGATGAACTGGAAATGTCCACAGATGTTTGTTTGTTTATTGATAAAGTATTCAAGTCTGTTCAATTACAGCATAGGCCTTCCACTCAGAAACAAAGAAGCTGAGTTCCCTAACTATGTGTGGCAGAACAGTGTGCTGTTGGTCTAAAGAGAAAGCTCAGTAAGAATGCTCTGTTTTATAAAGATTACACCAAGTTCATGGCCGACATCATTGATAAAGGCTTTGCTGTCAAAGTGGAAAAAGAAACAAAGAGTCAGAGCAAGAGGGTCTGGTGCATTCCACACTACGGTGTGTATCATCTGAAAAAGCTGAGGGTTGTATTTGATTTTGGCTCATCTTATCAGGGAACATCAGGGCCCAGACTTGACTAGCCCAGACTTGACTAGCAGTCTAGTTAGTGTGTTAACCCGTTTCAGACAAGAGCCTGTAGCCTTCATGACTGATATTGAAGCCATGTTCAGTCAGGTCAAAGTGCCAGAGGAGGATGCAGACCTCATGAGGTTTCTGTGGTGGCCAAATGGGGATCTCTCACAGAAACTAGAGGAGTACAACCTGTTTGTGCATATTTTTGGAGCTACATCCTCACCTAGCTGTGCCAACTTTGCTCTGAGACAATGTGCAAAAGAGAACAAGGACAGATTCAAGCCAGATGTAATAAGTACATTACTGAGAAATGTTTATGTCGATGATTTTCTTAAATCAACCTCAAGTGATGATGAAGCTGTGATGCTTACTACGGAGCTCATAGCCTTGTGTGCTACCGGAGGTTTTAGACTCCACGAGGGGTTAGTAACAGTCATGTCCTGCTCGCTTCAATTCCGGAAGAGGAAAGAGCAAAGCAAATCAAGGATTTGGATCAGGATCTGTTACCAGTAGAAAGAGCCCTGGGAGTGCAATGGTGTATTGAATCAGACTCATGCTCTGTTTATGACCCTTTGGAATACTGTCGCCTCTTATTCTCCCTGCCAAACAGATTTAGCAAAAACTGTACAGGTTGGAGCTCGGATGGGATGAGAATATCCCTAAAGATCTCGCTCAAAAGTGGTTCAGCTGGCTAATGGATATGAACATGTCTGATTACAAGATGAGAAGATGCATCAAGAGATTTTGAAAACGTAGTTTCAGCTCAACCTCATCCTTTGTCAGAGCACAGTGAAAATGGCTATGGTACAGTTACTTATCTGGTGTTGAGAAACAGTAAACATGAAACCCACTGTGCCTTCATTATGGGGCAAGGCCAGGGTGGCCCCAATCAAGCCAGTTACCATACTAAGAATGGAGCTCAATGCTGCCACTGTTGCACAATGATGAGAGCAAAAATTTAATTGAGCTCTCCCTTGATCAATCTGGACTGACAGCACATCGATGTTGAAATATATCAGGAATGAAACCGCCAGATTTTACACATTTGTCGCGAACAGACCGCTATCTGAGAAGCATCTCAAACGTCTCAATGGACATGTGTAAATACTACAGCCAATCCAGCAGATTATGCTTCGAGAGGTTTAACAGCAAAAACATTTCTAAATAATGATAACTGGATTTCAGGACCAGACTTCCTCACACAATCCATGACAGAATGGCCTGAGATGCCAGAGCAAACCCCACTGACTATAGAGGACCCATAGGTCAAAACAGAAGCAGTGGTAAATGTATTTATGGATACAGATGATGTTCCCAAAAAGCTGTTCCCACACTACTCACAATTGTACTGTCTCAAAAGAGCTGTTGTATGGTTCCTCAAAGTAGAGAAAGCTCTGAAGCAGCTGTGTGAAAAGAGAAAAAGTATCACCAGTGCTATAGAAAGTCAAAGGGCTACAATACAGAAGAGTAAGAGCCAAGTGCTCATGGAGAAACATTTCTCCAACGTCCTTTGGAGAAAAAGGACGTTGATTAGGAAATCCCTCACTGCAGTTAAACTTCAGGAGGCAGATATATAATATGCATGTGTCAAAGTAAAAGGTTCCCAGAAGAAGTGGCAGCACTGGCTAAAGGTTCAGCTGTTAAGAAGAGCAGCCACCTTCACAAGCTTTCCCCTGTACTTCAAGATGGTATTTTAAGAGTTGGAAGCAGACTGAATATGTCAGCTAAGCCAGTGCAAGCCAAACATCCAATCATACAAGCAAAATACCATCATGTGACCCAGCTCATCATCAGACAGGTACATAAGAGCACTGGACATAGTGGACGAAGCCACACCCTCTCTCATCTGAGGCAACAATACTGGGTCCCAAGATACAGCCATCAGAAGGCTCATTTCAAAGTGTGTAGTATACAGAAGATTGAGTGGTAAAAGGGGTGAGCAACAAATGGCAGACCTGCCTGATGAAAGGTTAACTCCAGATGAGCCTCCGTTCACTAACGTTTGAGTTTGAGGCATTGAGTTCTTTGGCCCTGTTGAGATTAAGCATGGCAGAGCTTTTGTTAACCCCTTTGCGCAGAGGCTTAATTTTACCAATTTTTGTCTGTTTTGTACCGTTCTGTTTAAAGCTTTATAACTCCAGATATCAATATAACACAAACATTAATAATGGCTTAAATTAAGGAAGACCCTGATACCATTTATTATCATGCCTTAAATTAAATTATTTTCATAACTTGGATGTAAATGATGGCAGTGAATGCACAATTCTGGTGAAAAACAAAGTTCCACCACTCTAGTTTCTAACACAAAGTTCTAACACCTGAGAGTCAAATATGTGAATAAGGTTAAACTTTACATTTTCTGGTTTGCAAACCTCCTGTCTGCATGTGTACAAAATATGAAAGTGATATGTATTACTGCTGAAATCCTACGAGGTGTATGGTGAAACGGTGTACATTGGTGTCCAAAAATCTTCCCAAAGTGGATAATTCTGCATCACAGTAATTCCGGAGATAATCAAAACTTTTCAATAGATAAACTCTTTTGACACGTTGGAAATATATTTGCATCTATATCATTAGATAATTTCCAACTTTTGCAAAAGATTAGGGGAATGGTTATAGGTGACCAAAAACCTACCCAAACCTTTCCAAACCCATGAAACATGTGGAAACCTGTGGAAACATATGCAAAGTATCCAAGCTATCCTCATTATCCAAACATGAAAACAACTTTAGAGTCCATTTGAAGCACATTGTTATGTCCTATGAGGAGGCAATTAATGAGGGGTTAGATAATCAATTTTTTTGTCTCGGTTTACTTTACAGTGCCAAAAATGTCCAACACTGCCCTGTACTTAGGTCACTCATTACGACGAGTCAGACTTAACAATGTATGAGAACATGCACACAATTTACAGCGTCATATGAATTACTAAAACTATTACAAGTATTATAATTATTGCCTATATAAACATTTGCTAGCCCATGGATGACTACTAGCTGCCGTGTCATCCATTTATGTCTCTATATTAGCTATGCTGTTTCACCCAACATAATAAATGGCTAGGCCACACGTGAAAGCTTCTACTATAGTGTAGTATAAATTCCCAGTAAAGTTACAGTCTAGCTGTAATAGATTGACAGCTCACCATCTTTGTCATTACTTGGTACATGGTATACAAATCCAAGTCGCCTCAGACAGGGACTTTTTTCCAGACCCCCCCATACTTTATCATTGAGCCTTATGCAGGCTTAGCTTATAGCCAATACCTAATAGGTTGCTAGCTAACTAGGTATAAACTAAATTAAACCAGAATAAGAGAGAATACAGGTCCTTTCATTCTGAATTCAGCACCACTAATGTTAAACTTTGTGACATCATAAACAATAATAACACAACCTAGCTAGCCTTTCGGTAGCTAGCTAGCGATACTGTTATGAATACAACAACATAAAACACACATGCACATCTTGTACACAAGGCAACACTCAGCCATGGAATCCATGCTGTCTGCTTCAGATGAAGAGTCATGGATGTAAATCTCATGACTACAGCATCCAGCAGTTTCAAGCACTGAAAATCTTTTTGTCACTTCGACTTCGCCATTGTACAAAGTTCACTAGCGATGCATATGCGCTCTCTTGCGCAAAACCACGGTCACGCAGACGCTTAACCCCTTTGTGCAGATGCCTAGTGACCATGCCGGCACCAATATTTTGCTCAACTGAGACATTTGTTGGTCCTGCAGCCAAACTATTAGTGAAAATCACAAACTCTGTATTTGGTAGACAATTCGTGATGATTTCTGCCAAATACGGAGTTTCTATGTGTCACTATTTCCCCGTAAAGTACATTTAACAAGCAATCCCTCACCCAGCCTATACCTACTCACGTGTGACATAGTGGACAATAGCATCTATGTTTAAATACATTTATTCATCATTTAAAATTATAATTCCATCATAGCAACAAGATAAACCCAACAATAGCCTGATCCTATGGCAAAAAAGTAGTGAAAAGCCCTGCTCACTCAAATGCGTACATAAACATGTGAAATTATTGTCTCATTATACCACATATTCTACTATGAATATCTGCTACTAAATATGAAATAAATACACAGTCCTACCATTGGTTTTACATATAGAGATGTTTTTTGCAAAATTCTGTGGTAATTTATTGTCTAGTACAATCCGTTTGTGAAATAGACAACACTTTATACCGCTATTACACTATCTGAAATGTCGACTCGTAATACCCCCCATGCCCTGCAAGCCTGTCTCGTTCATTACAGTTCATTCTGGTTTATATCGGCTCTTTTATCCAATAGAGTACATTATAACCTTAGCAATGGTATATGCCATGTCTTATTAGGTGCTTTGAACAATTAATTACAGCCCAGTGTAACGGCAGTTTTTGTTTTAACGGTCTAATATTACGCAAGCTCTAGAGAAAATGCATTCTACGACTGGAGTTTTCCCTTCCCGATATGTAAGTAGCACTGCTTCTAAAATGCAGTTGGTCACTGGCTACATATGTACATTCATTTTTACACTCGAGCACCGTCTTTCCAATATGTTTTATAGGCCTATTGTTATTTTCACATTTTGAGTGCATTTCACATACTGTAATGCAATCGTTAATTTTATGTTTGATGTAGGCTACCGATTTTCATTGAAGATATAACATTTGGCTGCATTTTGCAGATGGTGGAATACTACTTTATTTTCATGTTATCGTACATAATATAGCAGGGCTCGAAATTAACTTTTTTACTTGGTAGCACTGGTGCTCCCAACTTCAAAAAGTTAGTGGCACCAGCAAAAATTTAGGAGCACCCACCAAAATGTAAGGAGCACCAACAATATATGTAATAGATATTTTTTATTGAGAAAAACAGACAATATAACAATATGGTTTACAAGTAACATAAAACAGTGAAAGTAGCCTTAAAAACGCCCAAAAAACTGGGGCTTTACGCAATATACTGGGGCCAGGATTTAAAATTTGGTCTCCTGCTTCGCGCTGTCTCCGTGCTTTGTTAAGCTCTCATGCTTAAAATGTGTCGACTCCGTTGCAAAGGCACTCATACCTAAGCAATTAAAAGTCCTTCAGCCACTCTCTCCGAAAAGTGTACACCATCGCCATCACCAACTGTTTCAGCAGCCACAGCGACTAGACTACATCAGTTACGTTTTTAGTATAACCAAAGATTTTAGATATATGACAAGATACGCAACTGCCGCTTTTCCCCATTGGATTTTTTCTCCGCATAAGAGGACTTAATCAGGCATGCACAGTAGTGTTTTCAGTTAGCTTAGCAACTAAAGTTACATAAAGTATGCTTAGAGTGGCGTGCATCTGACCGGCGCTAGCTGGATTTAAAGTTCGTTTTCGTTGGATAGCCAAAGCATAACGGGTTGTAAGTAGTAGTACTGGGTTCTGACAACCAAGGCATATATAATCAAAAAAAAAATAGGAGACTTTTGATTTCGTCTGTCTGATAATGACCCATTTAGCGAACTGTTTTGTAAAAACTCCATTGACCGCCAGTCATTCAATGAGCGCCTGTTGTCTGTCTAATAAGTTTCAAGTGCGGATGTTCCAGCCCCGATATTGGACCTAACGTTACCAATTTAGCTAGTTAGCTAACGTTAATAAATTGATCATAAACTTTTGTCTTCAGGTAACATTAGTTAATGCGTTAGCTCTCTGTGTCACATGACAGTGGAGTGCCGTGAAAGGGAGTGTTTGAAGGCTAATATTAACCAATCTAAAATCAGCATTAAAGCTAACGTTTGATTGGTTAGAATGGTCACTATCAGCTCACAAGGCACATATTGAGTGTACTAACTAGCGAATGTACAGAGAAAGGGACGTTTGAATGGGTGGAAGAAAAACAATTATTTGCACTCCCACAAATGCTCCTAATTATATTTTGAGGTCGCACAGATAATATTTCTGGGGCATATGCAACCAAAATGGTCGCAATTTCGAGCCCTGTATAGGCTATGGTGTATATACTTGTCACATAGGGCGTGGCAAATGCTAATTCCAATTTACTGTGCGCTGCTTTGTGGTAGATTAATGTAAGATTTTTCCTTGGTGTCATTATGAATGGGAACATTAAAAATAAAATAATAAATTAAACCACAGAATAATGCAATCACGGGGAAAAAGTATACATACTGTACAGTACAGGTAAAAGAGTTTTATTGAGGTATAAGATATGATTCGGCTACATTTGTAGGTGTATTTAACACTGTGATACCAATATTTTTTGTCTTAAACCATCAGAAGAGGCAAATGTATATGCCTTATAATGGACAAAACTAATGTTATTCATTTTATGATATGTTTTGGAAAGGGTTTTGGACCCATAGATATATACCCCCTTATACTGATGAAAATATAGTAATTCCCACTTGAAAATGATGCAAAAGTAAGTTTATGAGCCAAGACTGTTGATTTGTAGTAAAATACATAAATGTTTTTATTTATTTAGAGCAGTGCACAATTTAGCCATTTGGATAGATTTGGAGACACAAATGGACAACAGGGTACATCATAGATCTTTAGTAGTTCTGCATACCATCCTCAGATTTTGCACACTTGTGGACATGGAGTTTCACTTATTTACCTGCTATCAGTATTTTGTTGACTAAATAAAAACAATATTTTTTTGCATTTTCCCAAAGTTTCTTTCTGCATTTGTGGCACTTTATTTTGCCTTAAATTATAAAAAATAAACAAATCTAATTTTGTATTGTAAATGGTACACAGCACCCCCTAAATAGGTGAGAATTGACCAAATTTTCCCTCTGCGCGAAGCGGTTAACGGCGTGTGTTGTTTTGAAATGACACGCACAGCTTTTACATCCCAATTGTCTAATGACTAATGATTATACCTCTTTGGAAATTTTAGAATGTATTATTTTTGGATATTAAGGCTGTCAATCAATTACAATTAGTTCCAAGACATTACTACTCACAATTTGAATTGTGTAATGATGACTTTTTGAGATTTTGCCCATGTTGAAACTTACACTGTACACCACATATAGGCAGAAAATAACTACATCATCTTAGAAAGGACATATCTGGCTTTACTAATGCAGGTAAGGTTATGACTTTATTCCATACTTCATGAGAGATTTATTTTTATAGCAGAAGGAAATTATGTTATGATGACAGAAATTCACTCTAAGGAGTGAGCAGGCAAAATAACAGTTTAATTTACCCTGGACACAGAAGATTTGTAGCTAGAAGAGAAGCAGTCAAAGTCATTCGGTCCGACAACGGGACAAATCTGGTAGCTGCACTAAAAGAGCTACAAGAGAGTATAAAAGGTTGGAATGTGGCACAAATGGAAAGTACACGGTTGCAAAAAGGTATCAGTTGGAGATTTAACCCCCCATCAGCTTCACACCATGGAGGAGTTTGGTAGAGGCAAATAAGAACCGTGAGAAGAGTCCTCAGTGCTATTGTCAACCAGCAAACACTTGATGAGGAAGGACTCCACACTCTACTGTGTGAGGTCGAAGCCATCATAAATGATAGGCCTGTAATGATAGCTTCAGATAACCCCAATGATCTTGAGCCTTTGACTCCTAACCACCTAGGTACAGTATATGGAAGATCTTTTTTGGAAAAGGTGGACAAAGGAATATCTGCCTGAGCTTCAAGAAAGACAGAAATGGACAAGCAGAAGAAGACATTTTGTTCCAGGTGACATAGTTCTGATTGTTGATAATACTGCTCCACGCAATTCATGGGTTATGGGTCAAGTCAAGGAGACCATCCCAGACAACCGAAGTCTCGTCACACAAGTACAATTCAGTACACAGACTGCCACACTGTGCAAGCCCATTACAAAACTTTTTTTGTTTGCTTCTGGAAGAAGAGGAAGAAAGTGTCGAAAAGATGAAACTTAAAGATCTGCATTTAATACATTTTATAATATATTTTACTTGTATTGCTTTTTACATGGGTCCTGGTGGTTTGCTTGCTTGTTATTGCAACAGATTATAGACATTACATTATAGACAATATCACTGCTATTGCGGAGGTCATGAAGTTGGTGCCTTTGGTCTTCATGATGCACCAGTGGGCTGACAGGCACATACTGGTGGCTTGCATGCCTTATTCACTGATTTAAATAAAGTTTATTATGAAATTTGCATTTTAATCAACCATTTATTTTTGATCAAATACGTTTTTACGTGCAGAAATAAAAATACCTGCAAGCAGGTTCATTGGATGTCTTTCTCTGTTTGATTTGTGTCTGTAGCTTAATAGCAAATAAACAATTAATAAATTCTGTTCCTTTATGTGTCAAACGCCATATAACTGTTCCCACAGTTCAACTTGAGGCGGATTGCAAGAAATCAGCTGCTTATGTGTAATACACATATACTTTTGTGTAATCTTCAAGGAGTTGAAATATGGGTATGTACTATTCATGCAATATATACAATCAATAGATCGATAGCCATCTGTCTTTCATTTCAATTCAAGCCGATATCACACTGCAGTTCATAATCACTTTGAGATAGTTCTGGACAGTTCTGGTCCAGTTTTATAGTGTACCCTGTGGTGCAAAACAGGCATTTCACACCTTTGAAAACAAACTGAACTGAAGTGGTAAATGAACTCTGATCTAACACTCTCACCTCCGCCCCCCAAATTTAACCAGATGGGAAACATTAGTGTTAAGTGAGAGATTAAGGTTAAAATATTCAGTTGTACCACAAATGCACAGAACCACAATCAGGCTTTGTAACAGCTGTAAGGTTACAAACATTTAAAGGGAGAGTACTATGATCTCATCTAAAAGTGGAGTGAAGGCCTTGATGTTTTTGTTATTTTCCCCTCAGCAGACACATATGGCTAGCTGACAGCAGGGCAGATAAAGGCCTTGTTCTCCCCCAGTGCTTTGTTATTGCTCCTCTTTCTGAAGTGTCTGTATGTAGGTCTCCACTGAGTTGGGTATGTTCGGGGTCATTTAATTTCCTACAGTTTCCTTGTTGATCAAACCCTGACAGCTGGAAACATCCTTCCTCACAATATGTGTCGGTGTGTGGTGGTGGTGCTGGGGGGGGTGGTTCAGGAAGACAGAAAAATGAAATGAGGGACTTAGAAAAAAGGGAAACGTAACAGAGAAACAAGAAAAATGAAGGAAGAAACCATAAGAGGGTGGAAAATAAAAATAGTTGGAAGCAGATTGAGGGAGACAGTGAAACAAGTGAGAAAAAATTAGAGGTGAGAAAGAAATATGGGTGATGGAAGAGAGATAAACAATGAAGAGATAAGAGAGAAACACGAAAGAGTTGAGAGAGAAATGAGTTAGAGCTGAGAGATTAATGGGACAGAGGTGAGAAAGAAATGAGACAAGAAGGTGAGGGAGAGGTGAGAGAAATGAGCAGCATTGTGTTTTAGCTCAACACATCTGAAAGTGAGGAAACGGGAAAGAGAGATTAGTGATCAGTGTCAGTGAGCAGCGACAAACCTGGAAGAAATGTTTTGGTATACATGGTAATAAATAGTTACCATGCACATCTAGAGCTTTGACTGGCACACTAGGAGGTTTTCAGTTTAAAGCCACCTTTGTTAAATAAACGGTGCATAAACGGTGCACCTGACAGGTAATGTGAAAATGAATCTGAACTGGAATTTTTTATATGAAGGACTCTAGCACCATCATGTGCTGCTGCTGATGGACAGGAAGGAAAGTCTTATCATGTGACAGTTCACCGAACAGGAAGTTGTGACAGTTGCTTACAACTCAAGGAATATCTTTTTTGCGATAGTAAGTTGTGCAGAGAAATTGTTACTAATAGTCATAACAGATCCTAGAGCCCTTCAGTGTGTTTGTGGTCAGTGGGTCAGGGCAGCTTCTTACAACTCTGCTTCAAGACTTAGTCTGATCCAAGGAAAGTTTCTCCTTTCCATTCACAAAAATTGGGTGTCACTTACACCATGCCTTATGGTCAAGGAGATCTGCCCCTGAACCAATATATTGCTGAACATCTGAGTCCTGTGTATTTCTGTCTATTAAGGAAAATATTTTAGGTTCAACCAGACATTCTGTTTCGAATCTAAGCCATGACCAGTGGGCTTAGCGCGGTCCCTTATTTCATCTCAACACCTGAACAGACTTCAACTGTGTTCCTTTGTCCCAGCTGTTAGGGGAGGGTCGGGGGTCCTCTGTATTCTCAGAATAGCAAAAGAGCCCCCCGTTGGGACCTACTTGTGTGATGTGATGAAGTATGAAATGTTAACCACACGCTACATCCTCTCCCTATAAGCAGCATCACCCTTAGCTTCCAGTGGTCTTCGTGCCCCTGTGTCCACGGCTCGGGGCAGGTGCATTCGTGAGAGCGGAAAGCGCCACCGACAGGACCGCCAATCCTCCAGCTGCATTCTGCTGTTACCGTGCACATCACACGGCACAGCGCTGTCACGCTTCAGTATTAACAATGTAATTTATCAGCGACATCAGCTTCCCATCCGCACTGCACGCCACGTGTGTCACAGTAATGCAGGGTTCTGTGCATATAAATACAGTAGAGATATGCATGCATTGGGAATGGATGTTATTCTCAACTCTAAAATGCAGATAGCCTGAATGTGCTGGGAGTCTCCCATATTTCAGTCCTATCTCAGTCCTAGCCCACATGAACAGAAATTATGTACAATATCTCCCAGAAATGATTCGCCGCCATGGAACATCTTTGTTTTACTGAAAACTATTGAAGGATTTGTCGATATGCCGCTCTGCCAGTACTTATACCCCCCCCACTCCACCCCTAGTCAAACTGCACTACCCTGCATATGTAAGTGTTTTACAGTAACAGTGGAGTCTTTCTGTATTCATACTGTCTAAACCATGGCTGTCAAACAAATCCTGGAGGGCATCAGTGTCTGCTGCTTTTCAGCGTGTGTAAGTACTTAAGTGCATAATTGAAGTTATTATTTGGTTAAAGAGTCCAAGCACCTTGTTACGTCAAAATTGGCTGTTGACTGAAAGGCAACCATGAAGACCTGTTGACACTGCAGCCCTCCAGTACTGGAGTTTCAGATCCCTGATCTAAAAAGAAGCACTACCTTGCCTGCGGTTTCACAGTAAATGTGGGTTCTCTGCATGTGAGCACTCTAGAGACTTGAGAATCAATCAACCTTTGTTCTTAATTTTGACTAACAGTTAAAAGCAAGAATTACGTTTTTCTTTCACAAACACACTTTTCCAAAATCAGCAATTACTATAAATAATTTGCCAGACCCAGTTTCTGAAGGAAAAGTGTAAAACTTGTGTTTTCTCATAAGTAGGTTTAAGGACAAATGTTTATTGAATACAGGCCTTACTGCACTGCCCTGCGTGTGTGAGTGTTTCTGCAGTCAGCCTGGTCCTATGGAGTGAGTCTACATAAAAGCAGTGTGATGCTATAAGTTTTATTTTTGTATAATGTGGGACTATGTATCACGAAGCACTCTGCACTAAACTTGCACTGTGATTGCAGTGTTTGTCCTGTAAACGATCCACGGTAAATATCTCGAGTGTGTAAAATATTACATATTGTTTCTATTTTATGTTAACTTGAGTCTTTTTATTGTAAGACCAATTCTTGAAAAGCAAATACATATTACATTATTTTCAATCTGGGCCCAGTACTGGGACAATGCTAATAGCACTCTCTGACTATGTCCTAATAGAACACAAACTAGCACTGGACAGCCCCTATACATCCCGCTCATTCCTGAATGCGTCCTTGTTGTTCTAAAGTTAAGACTGGATATTATGTTTGTTTTGCCCTGCTGTGTCCTGAGTCCTCCGTCAGCACTGTTGCTGGGCCTGCTGTTAGGCTGACCTCCTCACTCTGCCCATCCGCTCAAAGCTTAAAAAAAAAAATACACACACAGAAATCGGAAACATCTGGTTGCCATTTAGATGTCACTCACTTGACCACACAGCTCCCTCTCCCAAAGGAAAGGGAGAGCAGACCAGTGCTGTATAAAACTGAGCATACTGACCAGGGAGATGGTTCAGCATACTGACCAAGGGAGATGGTTCAACATACTGACCAGGGAGAGGGTTCAGCATAATGACCAGGGAGAGGGTTCAACATACTGACCAGGGAGAGGGTTCAGCATACTGACCAAGGGAGATGGTTCAGCATACTGACCAAGGGAGATGGTTCAGCATACTGACCAAGGGAGAGGGTTCAACATACTGACCAGGGAGAGGGTTCAACATACTGACCAGGGAGAGGGTTCAGCATACTGACCAGGGAGAGGGTTCAGCACAGTCAGGCAGAGGTTCATTTAGGATGGAACATCAGACAATGTTTTGGGTGTCAGGTACTCACAGGTTTGACAGTGAGTTTAGGATTATAGGGTTCTATCTGACAACAGTATATATTTGAGCCATGAAGAATTAGAATTTTATCATTGTATGTTTTTGTTTTGTAATGCATCTCTATAAGGTTATTTAACTTTTATTTTACCAGCAAGGACCTCCAAGTCAGAGAGCTATTAAATTGCATCTATAGTAGAGTTAGGGTGCGAATTATAGTGACATTCAGGGGGGTCTCCTATTTTTCAGTATAGGCCCCAAGACATGGAGGATTGGGCGACAACTACAGTGCGTCTGGGGAATAAATGGTGTAATCCACCATGGGGGTGGTTAAATTAGTAAAACACTAAATTGTATATACAAACCCCAATTCCAAAAAAGTTGGGACAGTATGCAAAATGCACATAAAAGCAGAAGGCAGTGATTTGTAAATTCTCTTTTACATATATTTAATTGAAAACGGTACAAAGAAAAGATATTTCATGTTTTACCTTATCAACTTTATAGATTTTTGTAAATATATGCTAATTCCGAATTTGATGCCTGCAACATGCCTGCAACTTGTTGATGCCCAACAAGTTGGGACAGGAGCAAAAAAAAAAAAAGACTGGGAAATTCAAAAAGCACCTGTTTGGAACATTCCATAGGTAAACAGGTGATGCTCACATGACTGGGTATAAAAGAAAATCAAAAGACTCTTGATATATTATTTTCAGGTACTCTTACAAGAAATATTATAACCTCTGTGTTTGAATGGATCTCTATGGGAACTTGGGGGTGGGACTAGAATAAGCTATAAATTACACAGGAATAGTATGAAACTCATGGTTGGCTAAATGGCTGTAAGTCATCAAGGGCCTGAGGTGTCAAACGAGTCTCAAACCATCACTCTGCTGCCAGATATGCAGTAGATATGGATGGATCACTTTGGGTTCTATTTTCCGGGAAGCTCATGGCATGCGGCGAGCCGTCATAGTCAATGGTGTAGCGTATGGCGCACTGGGCATGGCTACGGCGCGCTGTGCAGGTTGAAAATGGGATGAGTTATGCTGAATATTTATCAGTGGGTGTGCTTCAGCTGCACCATAGCTAATCAAGTTATTTTAAGAGCCGTGTGCATTGGACTCATTTTAACCATGTCGGGCTGTACCGCATCACATGGTTTAGTGAAAATCGACAGCAGAACACGCCCATTCGGTCGTGGTCGGGAGGCCTCCCGCTTGCAGAACAAGAACGCTAAAGGCGATAAAAGTCACTTTTAGGTTATCTGGACTGTGAAAAATAAAAAGCTTTTAATAATTTCCTTAGCTTCCAATCAGTCAATAAAGTGCATTTCCAATTTTCTCCATTTCCTCGCCACATTTATTAGCGACTTTTGTCACTTTTAGTATTCTGTATTGGAAGACGATAGGCTATCTATTTTGCATTGATTTCATTGTATGTAATTGAGTTAAGAGGTACATTTGTATCGCTATACGTGCAATAAGAGTGAATGTATGCACCAAGTTTGTCATTATTGTCATTACAGACAGGTGAAAGAAAGAATGCAGTACCCTTGGGAACACTGTGCAATATAATAACAGCCATAAACAATTAAAAACAGAAAGAAATACAATAATTGACATAAAAAAGACAATGAGCAATAAATCCACGAAAATTAGCTTTTGAATAGGTTATGATCATGCATGCATTGGGGAAACCCCCAAAATTAGCAACTCGCCATAGGTTGTGGTGCGATTTGTGCCGTTAACGTGGTCTCACCTGGTGGGCAGCGCGAATCACAGTGTAATTTAGCCCAAAATAGCATTCCGCTGCAGTAAAATTTAACTGGGCTGACGGATACACGCCCCCCCCCCCCCCCCCCAGCAGTGGCTTCCCTCCCACTTCAGTGCACAGCGAGTCCATCCCCAAATTACCAAACGAGCTCAGGCGCGTGCAAATCCGTGACGAAATTGCTACCTCGCCAGTGATGGCTCGCCACCGGCCGAGAAATAGCCCCATATTTACAGTTTCGCTGCTCGCTCTGGACTGACACACCTCCACCAGCCACTCTCCTCCCACTCCCGGCAGCGCACGGCGAGTCAAACGGGCTCAGGAGCGTGAAAATACATGTGGAAAATGTCACTTCGCCAATGCGCTGGCTCACCATGCGCCAGCCAGAAAATAGAGCCCTAAGCTGTCAGTAAGTGTCATTTTAAACAATTCTGATGCAAATTATGTCATGAGCAAGAAGAAGGCCTATCTACTTCAATAGATATTGTCTCAGGGTGTTTTTATATCTATTTTCTAGAGGGTCTTTTAATTTAATTCTGTCCATTTTTGTGTCCTGATAGCTAGCTAGATCTGCTAAGCTAATTTAAAACGTAGCTAGCGAATTTGAGTGTGTGGTATTATATTGACACCCTGTGGTCTGATCTAGACCTCAAGGTATTGGTACTTTTAAGATATCACTCTGCTCTATATATTCAGTTGTAAAGAAAAAAAGATAGAAGGGTATTTCCATGTTAAAATTTTAGTTTTGACAAAGACTCCAGAAACACAGCTGACTCACAATTGGCCAGGTAGGCAGCCTATATTCATCAGGAAGTTGTCATTTGAAAAATAGTGCTTCCAACTCAAATGTTTACCATGTGGAACAGATCAGTACTTTATGCCAAACATAAACGGGGGTTCCGTTTGTAGATTTGTGATTTGGATGACATTTTTCTCACACTGGCCCAAAACTCAACAAGGACATAATGGCCTTAAGTAGGCTATTATCATCTTTAGAGTGCGATTGTAAAAAACAAGGCAAAGAAGGGAAAAAACAGGAACCTTGATCATTTGAGCTCTTACCTTTTTATCTTGAGAGAAAGCAGAACACAGATCAGTGGTGCACGTAAAACAACGTTTCAGATGTTTTGAACTGATTTCTTTGAAGATTTTGTAATTGTATCTCTTCAGTGATTGCACTAATGTGCATGCAGTTATCTGACTCAAAGACTATTTTCATATTGTATTTATACACAACTGGAATGAGTCATTTTGGCTACATCTGTCTGTGGTTTCCCAAGAAATTCATGTCTCTGTACAAAGTAAGTGCGTTTCTGTTCCTGGCTGTAGCACTTTACTGATGGAAGTTTACTGTACATTTCCATGACTGCTTGGTAGGAGGAGTCAGATCTGGTCCTTTCAAACTTTTTCTTTTGTGTTTTTGTGGGAGAAATAGCCCCTCATTAGGCCAGTATTTCAGACCCAGACAAGCTCTTGACTAACTGGATTTCTCTTCTCTGTGCCCCCCTGTGCTACATTTACCATTATAAATCAGTGTTAAAAGTCCTTTGCCCTTACAAAGAATTGAGCATGGTGGTAAAAAAAAGAAGAAACAATCTCAAGTTAATAAAATGAATGAACGCTAATGAGAAAAGAACAGAGTGGCTTCTTCTGGAGCTTTCCATAGACAAAACCCCTGAAATAAAATGAACAAAGCTTTCAAGTGCATGACTGAAGTGCTCTCCAGCTGGAGGAAGTAGGCTACTTTGAGAGGGTTTCATTTTTAAATGGGACAAAGGGGCCAATGTTTCTTTTGATGATGATTTTTGGCTTTCATTTACTATTGTATTGCTTGTGCAAAAAGCATCCCATACCCATATAATTATTAACGGCATATCTCAATCTTACCTAACGTATATAGGAAACTCCCCAGGTTCTTTGAAAGAAAAGAGAACACAAAACAGCCTCTTTTTTCATGTATTTTTACACTCTTTAAACATGTCAGCGTGGCATTATTCTGCTAACCTGCTAACAGTGCAGCAAAAATGCTGAGGGTCTTCACCTTATCTTTTACTGTTATAAGTGTATAATTCTGATATCAGTGATATTCTGTTTTCTTCTTCTTCTGGACCTTGAAAATAAAAGATTCCCAGCACTGCTGACCCTCCCAGGTGTTTTTTCTGAGGCTGAGCACCCTCGGTGACAGCCCCACCACACCCTATGCTACCCTCTCCTTTGCCCCATCCCTGGTCCTATTCTAGCTCAGCAAAGGCGGGTTGACTGCACTGTTTGACCAGCAGCAGGAAGCTCAGCTGACCTAAGGGCTGCAGCAGCACCGCCCCCTGCTGGCACTACCGCACACTGTACCTGCCCAAGAGCACAGCCGCACCACTCCTTGCTGGCCACGCCACCTACGGCACTTGCCCAAAAGCAGCCCTGCCCCCTGCTGGCCCCCCTGCATACAGCACCTGCCCAAGAGAGCAACAGCAGCACTGCCCCCTGCTGGTCACCCTGGATACAGCATTTGCTTGAGTATACACTATCTCAGTTTAGGGCTGGTGCTGGTTGGGTGACACACAGCTGACAGTTTGAAATGAGGAAAAGGTCAGCAGGTGCTTGGAAGACTAGCTGGCTGCCTTTAGGCCCACAACACCCTCTGCATCAATCTGCCCTTTTCTCTGCCTCTCAGTTTTCTCTGAACACATTCTCTCATGGTGACAAAGAGGCAGCAAAATCTCTAATCATAACCTGTTCTAGCATCTTAAGTAAAGTGGAGAAATACTCATTTTTCATCTGATTGAATACTCTTTTCAACAGCATCTGCAAATGACTCATAGTGCCGTAGGACAAGTTGACCTGTATGAACCACAACGTGCTAGTGCAGGAGTTCCCAAATTGGGGTTTCGGACCCCCTGAGAGCTTTTGAATGAGTTCCAGGGGGTCCTTGGCACATGGTTCTGTCAGTTCCAGTATCATAAATAGATCTTAATGTCTTCTGCAGCAGTGAGAATCACACACAATTTTGTCCTTTAGTGCACTGTGGATAAAATAACAATTGGTGTGACAAGATGGGATTCCATCATAGTGCTTATGAACAAGGATAAAATGATTTAATATGTAACAGGAAAAAAATGAATAATTGCAATGGTAAAATGTCTGGAGTGGCCTTTAGTGGCAAAGTTGAAATCAGGCAGACAGCATAATAATCTATTTACTAAAACAGTTTTACTGTTATAAAGGTAGAGCAGACAAAGAGCCTGCAGTAAAGACATTAATAATAGCAGCAGCTGCTCATTGCACTGCACAATATCTCTAAATACACAAAAATAACGAACAGTTCTTTCAGCGGTGGTTTGTCCTGTGTTGTAAGAGCAAATTGTGTACAATGGTGTGATCAAAACAGTATTCAGCATTTGTAAAAATGTACAAGAACAAACAACGACAGGTCCAATACACAATATACCAATGCAACCAACTTCCTAAAATAGCCTAGTTTAGCCAACATAGTTATTACAATTTTACCAACAAATGGCCTCAGTCTCAAAACACACTGGTTTCACAATAACAAGCCCATGTGATTAATTTTCCAACAATGAATCCTGGGCCACCCACACCACCCTCCAAGAGGACCTTTGTTTTCACAAGCTTTGTTTGTTAGCTGTTTGAGTTCCAAGACTCACATTTACCAGTTCCCAGCTAGCCAAGTTTGCTGTGTAACATCAGTGTAGCTAACACTTGCTATGTTTGATGTTAAGACTGCTTTACAAATCATCAAAAACATTTTAGCAAGACTGTTTACTCTCTAGACTTGAGAGCAATTGCATTACTGTGAGAGCCTTTGGTGTGGCAATTTAAAGCAAAGGGATGTGCCAGTATAAGAGACCGTATGTTTGCCAGCTTGTTTGCTTGTTCATTTTAGAGAATGAACATTACTTCTCCTGAGTTTACCGCACTCAATCCTGATTAGCAAACTTGAGAATTCCTAGACAACACAACTCAGCACTTTGTCAGTGCATAGCAGAGCAGTGGCTTTGTTCTTGCGTAGTCAGGAAACAGATTAGTTAGACAACTTGTTTTCGACTGCACGCAAAGGTGTTAGCGAGCTAGCGGCTAACTAGGTACAGTAGCTTCTGTCATTTAAGAACTCACTAAATTATATTGCGCTAGCAACTCTGTTGCTAGCAAGCTAATTTTTATAATCAGTAACGTCAAATTATACATAGTAAAATGTTCAGTGCTAAATTAACTCTTACAGAGTACATTTGGTCCCAATTGGACTCGTATGTATATATTTGTTTTTAGTGAATAAACCCTGGACTGTGTACTGATTTGTTGTTTCCCTGTGATTTTCTTTTCAGAATGGTGACTAGGCTTAGTCATTAGCAAAAATTATTGTACAGCTGAAGACACTATTTGAACTATATCCAGGATTTTATATCCACTATATCCATTTTTGAAATTGATACAATATATTTGTTTGATATTGTTTCACTAAATTTGCAAACATTCACTGTGCTAGAGGATCTGTAAATCTTTGAGTGATCCACAGTGCTGTAGAGGATGTGGATCTGTGAATAATCAATAGTCACCTGTGAGCAATCCACAGTGCTTTAGAGGACATGCAGGTCTGGTTGTGATTCACAGTGATGGGACCAATATGATTTGTGTGTGAGCAGAGCATGAGGCTCTTAGTAAAGAGATGGCGAGCAGGAAGCCCACAAAATGAAAAACATGCCATCCTGTTCACTGTGCCCTAGTTTAATTGAATCATTTGTTGCTTTTTTAAAACTGTTCCTTTGGGACGTAACAAACTGTTGCTAGTTTAAGCATGGGAACGATCCAGTGACCGTTAATGAACCTTAATGTCACTCAGTAATGTCCTTTATTAGTTATAATTAAAACTCCATACACCCACACACAAACATGCACATACCCACTTGCACACAGACACCCACAAAAGCATACATGTATTGTATGAACTTTTAAATTTAAATGTGAACTGTTGCATGGGTACACAAACACCACTTCACATGCTCTAAGTGTTAAACAATTCTGGACTGATGCTGGTTTAAAAAGAACATGAATAGAAACTAAGGAAAAGAGATTATAGAACGTTTTTATATAGCAGATACCCTCATTTGGGGCAAATGTGATCAAACTCCGAAAGATTTGCTCTCAGGGGGTTGGAGCCCATTCTGTGGTGATGTGTTCTGCATTAGATTAACTTCAATGGGGCTGGAGGTGCAGTTCCACAATGTGCAGTGAGTTTGTTTGTTTGTGTGTGTGTGTGTGTGGGGGGGGGGGGCTGGGGGCTGGAGCTGTTCTTAGGTGTGTGTGTGTGTGCGTGCATGTGCGTGCGTGCGTGCGTGTTTGGGAGGGTGCAGTGCAGTTTTTTGTGTGTGTGTGTTTGGGTTTGAACTGCACAGTTTGTGAGTGGGAGAAGGGGGGCTAGTGGAGGGACAGAAGGTGGATTATTTCGGTCTTTCCAAAGCACACTGCTCCCAGAGAGGGGGTTCCGCAGGGCTGCACGTACACCCCAGTCTGTTCTCTCCTCAGCCCCCTTCAGAGGCCAGGCCTGGGAACGTCAGGAGAAAGAGCCCTTGTATTGCATTTTGGTGGGGAAAAGTCTTGTGTCGGTAGCTTGAGAGGAGGTGCATAGATGTTCATTGTAGATATTGTGAATGTCATCATTCATGTCCTCTTTAACCCTAGATGTTCTGGGCAATAAAGTCCTCTGCTTTTTCTATTTTATCTCAGCTTTATCTTACAAGTACATTTTAACCCTCCTATTACGTTGACATTTTATGACACCTTTTAAGTTTTGGGACAAATTGACCAAACTGTTAAAGATCTGTGATAAACTTCACATTTTAGATCCAGAGGTAAGAGAAAGTTTGTGAAGTTTAGAACCTGTATGGGAAAGTATGAGAGTACAAAAAGCATCATCCACAAAAAAATTATTTAAAAAATTAAAAAGGTTGTCTATTTCTTATGTTTTACACAGCTGCAGAGCCTGGGGTCAAAATGACCCGACACAGCCCATCTGTGTACAAAGTTTGTACAGGACCTTTGAAAACAGCATTATGGTCATTGCATGTTTTTCTATTTAATCTCACCAAATTAGAAAAAGTCATATAAGATGAAAAAATAAGGTTAACTGGTTTTTAACTCCTTCACACAGATTCCAAATTTGGTCAATTCTCACCTATTTGGGGCTGTTCTATTTAAGACTTTATAAATCCAGGTGTGAGCATAACAGAAACTTGGTATATGGCTTAAATGAAACAAGACATTTACAACATTTAGATAAGTTAATTTTCATAATCATCTTTATCATCTAGATAAAGTGCCACAAATTAAAAAATAATTTGTTTTTCTTTAGTTTGCAATGAAATACTGAGAGTTACATATGTGAAACAGGTAAAATTATACATTCCTGTAACATAAACTCTGTGTCCACAAGTGTGCAAAATCTGAGGGTGACATGCAGAACTACAAAAAATCTGTGATGCAAAATATAGGCAGTGTACTCTGTTGTCCCTTAGTGTCTCCAAATGTAACCAAAATGGCTAAATTGTGCACTGCTGTAAATCATAAAATAATCATATATTCTCATGTCATATATCATATATAATCATATATAAATCAACTGTTTGGGCTCATAAAACTCACTTTTGCATCATTTTCAAGTATTTTTTCAAGTATTTTTCAATTCATTTTCAAGAATTAGTCCCTTTTCATCAGTATAGGGGGATAGATATCTATGGGTCCAAAAACCTATCCAAAGCCTGTCATAAAATCAATAAAATATTTATTGTCTATTATAAAGCATATACACCTTCATACTCACTCCAAGGAAACTTTTACATTCATCTAGCACATATGCACAGTACATTTGAGTATTGTCCATGCCCTAAGTGACAATTATTGCCCAGGGACCAATTCGCCATAGTGTATATTATGTACGATAAGAATACAATGAAATAATATTCTACCATCAGGAAAATGCTGGCAAATGTTCTAGCTTAAGGGCAAATCAAACATAAAGTATGACTATATGTGAACACTATGAACACTTATACTACAGTATGTGAAATGCACTCAAAATGTGAAGATAATAATATCTAACATATGGCACAACACTGTGAAATATCACAAGCAGTAATACTTACATATCAAGGAGAAAAATGTCCCTCATGCATATCCATCAGGCATGTTCTCTGACACTATGGCATCTTGGTAACTATGGTATCTTCTTCTGACCCACTCCCAAAATCCATGTAAGCAGGCGAGGATTTTCTCTTGCCATGCTGACGAGTTACTAAATTAGTAAAAACTTGCCAAAATAACAGGAAATGACTATTACTCCTCGGCGAGCGAATATGCATTCTAAGTTGTTTGCGTAAAACGAAACTAATAAAACTGGAAATTCTGTTATGCCCTGCTGTAATTTATTGTTCAAAGCATCCAATAAGACATTGAAAACACCGTTGCTAAGGTTATAATGTCCTATACTGGACAAAACAGCCAGAATGAACTGGAATGAATGAGACAGGTTTGCAGAGTGTGGGGTATATTACGCGTCTGCATTTCAGATAGTGTTATAAAGTGTTGTGCGTTTCTCAAACAGATTGTCCTAGACAATACATGACCACTGAATTTTGAAAGGGACATCACTATGTTTAAAACCAATGGTAAGATTGGATATTTATTTCATGTTTAGTAGCAGATATTGATAGTAGAATGACGTGGTACAATTACACAATAATTTCACGTTTATTTTGCATTTGAGTGAGCGGGGCTTTTCACAGCTTTTTTGGCATACAATCGGGCTATTGTTGGGTTTATCTTGTTGTTATGACGGAATACAAATTTTTGGTGATGAAAATTTTTTTTTTATGAACTCACACATAGATGCTATTGTCCATTGTGTCACACATGGGTAGGTATAGTTGCAGGTGAGACTGGGTGGGGGGTTGCATGTTAAATGGCCTTGCTACGCAACAATAGTGACACTTAGAAACTCTGAAACTCATAAACTGTGTACTAATAAAGCTAAAACATGGAGTTAGTTGCTTCCACTCATAGTTTGGTTGTAGGAGAAATTTATATCGGAGTTAAGTAAAATCTTGGCGCCGGGGCCATGGCCACTAGGGGATCTGCGCGAAGGGGTTAAGAGACGTCAAAACACTGAATGGGGTCAAATTGACCCCAAACATAATTGGAGGGTTAAGAAGTCCCTCATTTTGCCAAGTTGATTACTGTGGGAGCTAGAGTCTTTTAAAAAACAACAGAAACCACATCTATGCAGAGAAAGGCACATTCAGCTACAGGGTGAGTTTTATGTCAATTCAGTTCACTTGCATATAACACACTGGTGTTTAAATCCTTTGGTTCTGCTTGGATCTATTACAGACAGGGTAACATGACTGGTTCCAACTGGACTCCCCGCGATTCGATTCCCCCACCTGTTCCAGCTGCATGACCTTGATTCTACAGCTTGTACATGTAGTTTTAATTCATCAGAGTATATACACAAAGCCAAGGACCTGTTTTTATACAAAACCACAAGTTATGCCACTGTTTCCTAGCTGCTATTATAAATCACAATTTGATCTTTCACATTATATGCATAACACAATGCAGTCATAATAAAAATGGGATTAGAGACCAATATGATCTTTCCCCTTTATGGGCTTGTGGCCACCTTCTCCATCATGTAACTCTTCTTGGTCCCAGAGCAGCCCTGCATTGCTCATACATCTGCTAGCCTGCCAACAGTGTGGGGCTTCCCCCGTCTGCCACAGGGAAATATAAAGTCTCTCTGCTCTCTCTTCTGAATGGCAAACAATTTATCTACATAAAGTAGCGCAACCCTTATATCTCAAAATTGCATGGTTTAATAGGGTATAACAGCTAAAGTGTTGGGAACACATTAAACATGCCAACAAAAGCAAAAACCGGAGGCTAGGCTGTGCTAGAGGCTATGCAATTCATCCAAAGACTATAAATTTACCAGAAACATGTGACCTGTGAAGCTTCATAATATTAGATTTGTTTTGTTACACCTTATGTTATAAAGCTGCTATATTCAGTTATACTCTGTTATGACCTTTTACTACTGCAATATTTTTTAAATGTACGGTTCATTCTTCTTTTTCCAATTTTGTTCGCTTTGCCTTTTGAGCACCTTTTCACTTTTTATGTTTGACAAATAATTTATGAGGGCTGCGTCATGTGCTGCAGACACACTCCTAGATCCACACCTCCACCCCCACTCCCCAATCTCAGGATCCAATGCTTTCCTAATACCGGTGGTGCGCAGTCTACCTCACTAGTGCTGTATGTCCACAGAGGGCGGGACTCTAACCTTCAGCCTACCCCCAGCTTCCATCCACCCCATTAAACCAACATAACCCCACTGTCCCGCATTGTCTCCATGAACATCACTCGCTGTCAAATGTCAGGCCATTCTTTTCATATGTCAGAAATTCCACGCAATTTATCCTCTGCCCCCAGTGGCAGACCCTGTTTGTATAGTGCCATGTTTAATTTGAATATCAAAGGCCCCGGAGAAGGTGGCCAGACACTTTAAATCCCATTTCTTGGGCTTCTTTCAGGAATTGTGACTGCTAATGTGTCTACGATGGAGGGAGTGGATCATGGGCACAATGCGCTCTTTGTCGGGGGGCTGACAGTAATCTCATTTTTTCCCCCCTTTCATGAAGCGATTAGAAGAAAGGCACATTTGCATCTCATAGCACAGCCCTCTCTCTATATTCAGACATTTTTTAAAAATTGTTAAATGTTTCACAGCCTCCTGACTGTTGATCTGTGCAGCTGTGTTGTGTTGGCCAACAGGCAATTGAAGCCCTGCTGCTTCATTAATTGCACCCTGGTGGCTGGACCTCCACAAAAGGAGGCCAATTAGAACCCTGAGGAGCTGCTGGTAATTATGAGGAGAAATATCCAGAATCCTGACATTAAAGGACTAAGACAGCAATGTCTTATTTCACATACAAACAACTGAAATAAATAAAATACTGTGATAAATATATTTTCACCAGAGTGGTATTTCAACACAAATTGTCTGCAGTTTCAGTTGGGTTGTCAACAGTCCTGTGTTAGCTGGTCTCCTATTTCAGCCAAAAATGGCTGCATATGGCATATTAAAAATAACATCCTTTTCCCATAAAGTTTGTGCGTACTGTGACCCAGCATTACACAGCATTGTATAGGAGAAATTAAAGAGTTTACACAGTCAATTCCATTTGGTCACCTCTGCATGTGTAATTGCATTGTGTCTGGGAATCAGGCAAGGGTATGTTGGCAACCCTGTGGTTCAGTAGTCTGCCACAAGTTCCTTCACAGAATGGACCTCTCTTTCAGTTCTCATTTAAACCCTGTGGCTTCTCCTTAAAAAGTCTGGTCAGTCTGGTCTTTTAAGCAGCTTATTGCTGTTCTCTTTTTCGAACTATATCAGTTTTACTACTGATATTTTTCTGGTTACAGTAACCTATATTGAATTTAATTGGAATTACATTTTTGTTGTTACAAACATTTAGAAGCTGAAAGGAGGCTCTTTCCCTTAAAAAGGATTACGAGGCATTTTCAGTACCAGCAACATGTTGCATTGTATTTGGTGATTAATCTACTGAGCGATGCGTGTGTGCATTTCAGGTAAGGTTAATCTATAATCTTTGTATACTGTGGTTGTTTAGGCAGCTCACTGCCGTCCTCCTTTTTGAAATATATCAGTGTTACTAATATCTTTCTGGTTATAATAACCTATATTTAATTTTATTGGATTACATTTTTTGCAACCATTTAATAGCTGAATGGAGCCTCTTTTCTTTAACCCAATCCACGTTGGCCCCCTAGAGGTAGTCGTAACCAACCCGATTACAATATTCACGTTTGTCTGAAATGATAAACTACAGGTTTAAGAAAACCCTGTAAATTTTGACGCAGGATTGTTTAAAAGGGTCACAGTTTGTGAAAACCTCAGCCTCTCCAGTTGCACTGCATTAATAGCCCAAATCACTTATGAACTTCGTCTTGCCACAGCCACAAACTGTAAAATACATAAAATACACTGTTTATACACACTAAGATAAATCTTGTTCAGATATAGATACAATAATTTATTTTTTAAACGTTGTACTATATGCACAGTATCCAATGCACTTTCAGTTTAGGAGACACCAAATTTATTTCCCCAAATCTCTCGTATAAATATGTTTATGAAACCAAATATCCTACCTGTTATGAAGCTACAACTGTTTTCTGATTAACCCTGAAGAGTTTCTTGTTACATTTTGCCAAAGTCCCGTACAGTCGTCATTTCCAGAGCGACAACCTATCGCACTTAGGGCTGAAATACATTGCCGCTGTTATGTAAAAACACACATGCTTTAGTACGTATTTAAAAACATTAGGCTACGTATTTTATACGTATTATGTATATACTGTATGTGACTATTCTGAAATAAATGTATTCTGATGCAAATTTCTGAATGATACAGCCTCTTCTTCAAGTCAAACTTTAAACCATGGCGGTGGAGAAAATATTTTTTCAGATATTGATTGACTTAAATAAGAATAGTCTGTGGAAGGCCAAAGTTAATTGGGTTAAGAAGGATTATGCTACCTGAGGCATTTTCACTCGCAGCAACGTATTGCGTTGTATTTTGTGATGAAGTTACTGATTGATGTGTGTACATCTGCACTGCACAGTTCTAGTGTTCGGGTCTGTGGTTTATTGGTGTTGTACACATTTATTATGCTGAGAGGCGCGTAGGACTCGGGAGACGGTGGCTTGTTCGTGGAAGACGTCCCACCTGGGCAACCAGTTTGTACGGAGCGTGACATGGAACTGCACATGCAGAGGCCCTTGGCCAAGAAGTGTACTAAAAAGCACGGCATCAGGAGCCTGAGCTTCTTCAGCAGCAGCTGCAGATGCAGCTGACCCAGCAATCATCACAGCAGCAGCCATTTAGGCCTCACAACTCTTGAGTGCCTATGGCTAGACGTACCGGCGTCACCCTGATGGACTGTCCACTGCAGAGTTTTCAGAAACTGAGGAGGGGTCAGCATCTAACCAGGGGGGTATTTCATGAAGCTGGCTAAAATAATCTAGGCTTACTAAAATAAGCCTAGCTTCAATTAGCCAGGTTAGACAGCATGGATAAATTCCGTTTCACAAAGCTAGATTGCAGCTCAAGAGTTGGAGCTAATTCAAGCCTGATGAAAGCCATGTTTGGGGAATGAAGTTACCTGTGCGTTCATGGACTATTTAAACAGCCCGAGTAAGTGAATGACAAAATACTGTTGACCCGTACTGTGGCATGTTGAAATAGAACAAATGGTTACGTAGATAATCTCTATGCATGAGGCGAATACGGTACACAGTGTGGTCATGCGGGGAATTCCATGCCCTTCAGCCAGCAAATTGTTAATGGATGGCCGACAATAGCAATATTAATTGCATGACATGGTGTCCGCCCCGTAGTGATGGTTACTTTGCTATTCAGTCTCCTAGAAGCGATGATGACCCATACCGCGCCATGTTGACCCCATTCATAGAACTGAGGTTACCTACGTAACTATTAGTTTTACTGAAAATCAAAGAGAAACTGAAATAAAAGTGTTATGAGCTGAAAGGCTGGCATTTGGACCAAAGAAGTGACCCTGTTAATGGATATTTATGCAAATCCTTCAACACTTTAGCCAAGGGGGAGCATAAGATGAGTTGAATTATTCTCGACACAAACAAAAACAAAGAATGACTGACTTTATGCAACTATGTACTTGTAAACGTTGATTGTCTCTGTAAAAGGACACCGAGTTCGGTTCCAACTTGGCCGGATTCTGTAGCACACATTAAATCACCACCCACAGTAAGGCCAGACCTCGGTAGGGGGGAGGGGCCTGTTACCAACAAACACAACACGTACCACCACCACACTTTTTTTTTTTTTAGCAGTGTGGGCTTGAGGGAAAAAAAAACAAAACACTTTTGGTCTTGCAGCAGCCATCTTTTATTTTTTTTCTGGGTGAAATTTCTCAACTTCTTTATTCATTATTCACTATATCTTCTAATGAAAAAAAAAAATCGAAATCACAAAAAAAAAAAAAAACAAAAAAAAAAAAAAATTGCTATCACAGACAAAACACCTACTTTAAGCCAGACTAGGCCATGTTCCTGCATTGACTCTCTTGACGCTTTAACTTTTCATCTGGCCCTGAACCAGTGCAGTAAAACATTTTCTACAGGCGTTGCTACTGACAGCTGCTCCCCAGCTTACATGCTGAGGGTCAGAGCAGCAAGTGCATGAGAAACCAAATGTTGCAATGGAGTCTGAGGCCATGTTACCGGTTCACTTACAGATAAACAGAATGAGTATTTCCATGTTACACACTGGGCTTCTCCCTCACACCCAAACTGTTAATGTATTCCTGGGGGTTGAATCCTCAAATGGACACTAAACACTGTTTGTGGGTACAACATACCCAGAAAAACAGACTTCATGCTTCTGAAAATAAATTCTGAATGATATTTATGTTGTTAGACATGAGCTCTAATGAGGTCATCTATTAGCTTTTTTGTCTGTGTTCTTCAGAGTCCAATGAAACCACTGTGAAGCTGTTTATGGATCTGTCAGTACTTCAGTTTCCTGCAATTATAATAACTGCCCTCTGATAATTATTTCTCCAAAACTAGGCCCTGAATTTTATTCCCACAAGCTCCATTTACTAGTTTTGCCCACTTGACTTTCTTCCCAACAAACAAATCTTTTCTTCTTGCATTTGTGAACAAAGAAATGCCTTCTGTTAAAATGACTGCCAAATTACCATTGCATGCTCAATTTATAGGTAGAATGTTTTATTGCCTGCATGTGAAAGCATGGTGTCATTGTACAATCGCTTTTTATAATCCGGATCAGGAATCTGTGTTAGTGTAAACAAGGTAAAAAGCTACCGAAGAATCAATGAATGTAATTTAATGAAATGGTAGAGCGGTACTCCACTTTTTTGTGATCATTTGCTTCAGTATTTTGAAAAAAATAGAAAACATAAAAGTGGCCAGGGAAAGAGAAATACATACAGTATATAAATATAAAGTACAAAAAACGAAAAGCATATAAAAACACAAATAGATGCAATCAGAAATATATACACACAAACTGACAGAGAGCATAATGAAGCGTACAAGAGATATCATTAGGTTTTACAAGAGCTATAAATGTTTCCACACTCAAAATTATAGTTCCAACACAATTAGATAAAGGGCAATTTATTTATTTAAAATCTATATTTGCCACACTATCGTATGCCAAGTCCCAGGCTTCTATATGGTACTGCATTATTGATGCAGGCTATAGAGCACTCCGTTTGAATAATATTTTGGAAATTGTTTAGCCATACATGTTAAGACAAAACATCAGGAGTATGCCATGACTGGAGGATAAAATTCTTAGAAGTTGTCAACCCAGCTTTAAATATTTAACTTTGGTAAATCATTGAGTATAAATACGTGTGGGAGTTTAGGAAAATCCATTTTCAAAATTGCAGAGTAGTTTTATTCTAATACATTCCCAGAGCATGTGGAGAAAATGACTGAATGCAGACCAGACTTGTGGCATGGCTTGTAACTACAATAGTTAAACATTACAATATTTCAGCTAAATTAAGATGTCTATACACACTGATTCCTTAACCCTAGAATGTACAACATGGGTCAAAAATCATTTTATTATACATTATTTTATACATTCCTGATTACAAGGCATTGTTTTTATATTACTATTATATTGTTTATATTACTACCCTTAGTTTACATGGTCAAAAATCACCTGCATTCATTTGTATAGTATTTGATGCATGGCTGAGTGTTTATTTTCTATATCTCTGAAAATACTTGATTTTATCATTTAATATGGCAGATATTAAATATAAATGTTGTTTTTGATAATTGGAATAAAAATAGTTAGTAGGATGAATGGATAACTTGAAGGGTTTCTTCTCCTGACTTAATTTTCCATATAGTTCAACAGGAAAGTTTGTCAGGAGAAACAACCCTTAAAGTGATCCATCCATATCTACTGCATATCTGGCAGCAGAGTGATGGTTTGAGGCCCATTTGATACCTCAGACCCTTGATGGCTTACAGCCATTTTTCACCAACCATGTAGTCTATACTGTTCCAGCATAACAGCTAAATCCCCACCCCCCCCCCCCAGTTCCCATAGAGCTCCATTAAAATGCAGAGAAGTTATAGTATCGCTTATAAGAGTACCAGAAAATAAGATGAAAAAATGTTCAAATTTTTTTTGTGCCTAAAAACCGGGGGGGGGGGGGGGGGCTATGTACAAAAGGTTCTATCATTTCTAAACGGTTCATCCAATATGGATGAAAATACCCTCAAATTAAAGCTGACAGTCTTAACTTCAAATGTATCCTTTCATACTCAAAGTGCTAGAGTACAGAAGCAAAATAACAAAAACTGTGTCACTGTCCGATGAATTATGGTGCTCACCGTAGGTTTTATACAAACCCCAATTCCAAAAATGTTAGGACAGTATGTAAAATGCTCATAAAAACAGAAAGCAGTGATTTTTATTTCTCTTTTACTTATATTTAATTGAAAACAGTACAAAGAAAAGATATTTAATCAACTTATCAACTTTATTGATTTCTGTAAATATACGCAAATTCTGAATTTGATGCCTGCAACACGTTCCAAAAAAGGACTGGGTATAAAAGAATATCAAAAGACTCTTGATATCTTATTTTCAGGTACTCTTACAAGCGATACTATAACCTCTCTGCATTTGAATGGATATCTATGGAAATTGGGAGATGAGACTAGATTAAGCCTCAAACCATTACTCTGCTGCCAGATATGCAGTAGATATGGATGGATGACTTGAAGGGTTGTTTCTCCTGACTTTATTCCATAGAGTACAATATGCTGTGAACTGGTGGGGCTCGAACTACTGTACAGGACTGTGTCGGTTTACTCATCTCGGTTTTCTGCAAAATTCAAACAGTTAATATTGTGAAATTGAAATTGAAATTTGCCAAGACTTTGCAATAAAAATAACTTATTTTGTGTTAAAAGAACATTCTTAGAATAACGTGGACATTATGTGCGTCAAAAATAAATGTTAGGAACAGGTGGGGATCTAATCACCAACCTGCTACATGGTAGCGCGACACCTAATTGACTAAGCTGCATGCACTTTCACAGTTTGTGTGGTAGGCAGACAGCCTTAGGCATAGATAGTGTACTTTGAGATGAGGCAGTTTTAAACAGATCTTTTAATTGGCGGATAAAAGTGTGAGGGGGGAGTCGGGTTCGGAGGACCAGCCGTGACAGAAGGAATCTAAAAGTCTCCACAAGTGGAAACCACTAGAACAAAAGATATTGCGGGATTCCACTCGCAGGGGCAGGTCCCGCATGGCCAGCAACACTCGTTAACTAACCCGGTACGAGGGGGCTGGACGATGACGCCTGTTGGCCACGGCCTTCTGTTTGGCCGAGGTGTGAACGAGTGAAGTGCGCACACGCCTCCACACCGCTCGACACCTCCGAATGAAAGAGCCCGCAGATGGTACCTCCACATTTCTCTCCAACTCAGGAAATAAGGGAGGCTGATACCCCAGCTGAGCTTCAAAAGGAGAAAGACCTGTGGAGGCGTTGTGCAGCATGTTATGGGCGTACCCAGGTGAGATGGCAGCTTCAAGATGTAGGTTTGGAGGCGGCCAAGCACCAGAGGGTGCTCTCTTAGGTCTGATTGGTGCGCTTCGTCTGTCCATTGGTCTCCGAATGGAAACCGGAAGACAGGCTGACAGATGACAGGTGAATTTCGAGCCCTGGTCAGACACCACGTCCAGAGGAAGGCTGTGCACCCTAAAAACATTGTCCACCATCAGCTATGCGGTATCTGGTGCTGATGGCAGCTTGGGTAAGGCGATAAAGTGGAGAACCCTGGACCTGATCCAGGGGGGGACAAACAGGCAGTGAGACGGACCCCCGCCAGGACCCGGGTCTGAGCACAACACCCTCTGTACGGCTGCCTTGATCTCCCACATCACCAGAGCTATGATTTGCGTGGCGGTACGATGGGCTCTAGAGGCAGGTCAGTATCAGCACAATCATAAATGCGCATCAGGCTTCACATTCTTTGGCCCAGGGCAGTAAGTGATTAAAAATTTTAAACGGGCAAAGAATAATGCCCATCGGGCTTGACAAGAGTTGCGCCTCTTAGCCTGTTGGACATACTCCAAGTTCTTATGATTGGTCCAAACAGTGAAAGGGTGCTCAGCTCCCTCCAACCAATGGCACCACTCCTCCAATGCTAACTTAACTGCCAACAGCTTCTGGTCCCCTACATCATAATTTCTCTCTGCAGGCGTCAAAGCACAAGAGAAATATTCGCATGGGTGCATTTTGCTGTCAAGCAGCAAGTGCTGGGACAAAATGGCTCCTACTCCCAGCTCAGAAGCATCCACCTCTACCACAAAGAGGAGGGAGAGATTGGGAGTTATAGGGATGGGCTCAGAGCTAAACCTTCTTTTAAGCTCCATGAACGGCGCCTCAGCCCTAGGGGTCCACTGAAACCGGGAAGAAGTGGTACTATTGGTAAGGGCTGTAATAAAGGCGGCTACTGCGCTAAAGTACTCCGCCAGTAAAAATGAGCAAAACCCAAAAAGCGCTGTACCTGTGTAACGAATAACGGAGTAGGTCCGTTCTTAACCGCGGAGACTTTTTCAGGGTCCATCTGAACCTTACCGTCCACCAAAATAAATCCCAAGAAGGAAACTAATTTGGTGTAAAAAGTAAATTTTTTCGCTTTGACAAACAGCCTCGCCTTGAGGAGGGCTTCTAAGACCTGCAGAACATGTCTGATATGAGTAGAAAGGTCAAGAGAGAAAATTAAAATATTGTCAAAATAAACAAAGACGAATCTCTCCAAGAACTCTCTGAGAACATTGTTCACTAGCGCCTGAAAAACAGAGTGGGTGCTAGTGAGGCCGAACGACATCACCAGATATTCGTAGTGTCCGTTGTGTGTGTTAAAGGCCATCTTCCACTCATCACCCTCACGCATGCGCACCAGGTGGTACAGGTTAAGCTTAGTGAAGAGCAAAAGAGGGTACCTGTTTTTCACTGTGATATCATTAAGATCCCGATAGTCGATGCAGGGTCTTAGCCCCCCATCTTTTTTCTTGACAAAGAAAAAACCAGCCCCTGCCGGAGAGGTGGAGGGTCTAATGAACCCGTTAGCTAACGATTCCTTGATATATTCCCTCATGGCAGTACTCTCCGGAACTGATAGGGAGTTAAGGAAATGCGTTGCTTACTAAAAACCTCAGCCAGGTCAGCATACCCGTCGGGTATATTATCGAGCAACTGGGAATCGAGCACCCCTGCCACTCTAGTGCTCTCCTTGTCAGGCGGGGAGTCAAGTGGCGATTCCCACCTGATCTAGGAATCCGAGGGGTTCTCATCTCCGTCCGCTAAGGAATCCCAGGCTAAAATCTCCCCATCATTTAAAAAAAAATTGTCCTGGTCAGAGGGCGGCTCTGCCTCCTCCAGGCCACTGTCGGAGCTAAGTTCGAAGTGGTCAGTAGGACCACCCGAGGCAAAAGTGGAAAACAAACGGCAGTGGGACCTACACTGGGGCCCCCATTGGAGGATAATGGAACTGTCCCCTCAACAACTAATACAGGGACTGTGCCGAACAAGCCATGAATGCCTAAGAATGAGCAGGTAGGCCGGCAAGTCCACAAAAGTCCAATGCCCCTGATGGGAGGTGCACATACGCAGGGCGGCCGTGATTTCCTTAATGGACATGAAGCCCAACGGCAACTATTAAGAGCGGTGACATTCGACTGCTCCGGAGTCAATAAAAGCGTCGATATCAATTGAATGCTTACTCCAGAGCAGTTGAACAGGTAACAGCGTACAAGGAAGAATATTGCGATGTCTCGCTAGAAGCCTCAGTTCCCCTAGCGAGACCACTCATTTTCCCCCCCAACTTGGGACACTGGACTTTTAAATGACCCCTGCTCCTACAATAATGGCACCAGCTCTCCCGTGATTTAGCTACAGTAGTGTCGCGCAGGGAGGACCCATCCACCTGCATGGGTTCCTCTAGATCAAAGAATGAGTGAGTGGAAGTACGAGCTGGACGCACTACAGAGGGAAAAGGAAGGTGCGATTGTCCACGCGAATGTCCATGGTAACCAGAGCATCGAACGTGGCAGGTGGCTCGAGCATTAAGAAATAGGGATTTGAGAGGGCCGTCGGCCCATCCCGTTTCCCCGGCCAGTGCTCGGAAGGTGATGAAAAACCCTGCCACAGAGTCGGTGCCGACAGAGATGGTTCAGTTTCATGGCAGCCTCTTAACCAGAGACGTTATGGTCAAAAACCATCACCATCTCCTCCATCAGACCATTCGCGTCGTGCATGACAGGGGCGTTGGACCGAATTAGGAAGTCAGCCCAGGACATTCCTGGGTCTCGAACCGGGAAGGCTAAACCTTAAAAACAATTAAACACTGGATAAGAAAACCCCTTCACTTCCCAGGCTCCCTATTGTATCTGAGGGGAAGCTGGAGCTTCGGCTCCCTAGTGGTGAGTGGGAGGGGTAAAGCAACGGGATTCTCTGGTGCGTGTGGAACTGAGCCAGTGGCTGAGACTCTCTGCTAAGTCCCGTAGGCTGTCTCCCTGATAGTGCAGCTGATCTATCAGCAATTCCTGCTGAGCGTGCATGGCCTGCTGCCTGACCTGGAGGGCAAGAACGCCCTCCTCACGAGAGGACTAGGCAGAGCTTCAGGGCTTCTTTAATTCCCTGCGATGTCGCTGGTCCTTTTATATGACTTCTGTATTCTATGAGGGGGGAGTCGGATTCAGAGGACCAGACGCAACAGAAGGAATCTAAAGGTCTCCACAAGTGGAAACCACTAGAACGGAAGAGACTCAGCAAAAAAGAGAAGAATAAAAAGAAAAAAAACATACAGGCTCTTTCTCAATACAAGAGAGCAAAATAGGAGGGAGAGAGGAGAAAATAAAGCAACCCGAAGATAATCGGGTGAATAGCTCGTAGGCACGAGAGAGGAAGGAAGGATTCACCTCACGCTCTCTATATAAGAGAGGAAACTAAGAGGAGGCGAATGAAAACAAAAGATAAATCATAGCGACCCGGTTGATGGGTGAAAAGACTCGAGTGTAGGCGAAGATAAAGGAAAGAAAAGACCTCTTGCTCTCAATTACAGAAAGCAGTAAGGAGAGAGGTAGAAAGAAAAATGGTAAAGACAAAACTGTCTCAGGGGAACTAGAAAAGGAAAACCAAAGCGAGAACAAAAAGTGCAAAAGAGAAGAACAAATCCTAAAAGGAACTCTAATGCACTTAAGGAAAGTCCTAAGTTACTCCAAAGCAAGGGAAGTGGTTTCCTTAAATACCAAACTCTATACCGTACCAGCTTTGTGTCAAACTGCAAGACAATACAGAAGCACGGAGCTTATATAGCCTGCAAGTAACCTAGAACAGGTGCGAGGACTGAGTGCCGAGACAGAGCGAAAGGAACAGAACGGAAAACTAAGGCAAGAGCCCCCTCGCGCCTCTCCGAGGGAGAGCAACCACAGAAATAAAAAGAGGCTGCCAAAACCATGACAAAAAGGTGGTTAACCAATGGGGTAATTTATTATTTAAGAGTTTTTTATTATTATTTAAGTGCATCAAAGAGTTAAGAAATACTTTGGAATCACACATAAGTATGGTAAGTCTGTTCTAAAAATCTGTGGTAAATGTATTCTAAAGTATCTTGCCTCTTTTTAGTCCTACTAATGCAAATATATACATTTTAAATCTTTCCCATGTCTTCACCTGACACTGTTAATCAAAACTGCATGTTGTCCACACAGCTAAAGCGGATGCAGCTGTGTAAAGCCCAGTTCAGATCAAACTTGCAACAGCAGACTGGTGAATTCCCATTAAAATATCTATCACAAACTGCATCAAAAGGACAGTTAACAATGCCAATGATTGTTTTTACAACAATAAGTTGGTTGAGTGGATCCACCTCATCTTTAACTCTGGAGTCAAGATTTAACATGTTGAATCTGAGACCATAGCAGCTGTCAAGCAGACATTCTGGAACTTAGTTTTTCACAATTAACTGAATTTCCTTGGAGAGCATTTTAAAACGATCTTGTTAGCTGATGATTTTTTGATCCAAGCCTGCCTTAAAGTGATGGTCAAGGGATTCTAAAAACTCCAAATAACCACAACATATCACAGAGGGATGTATCCACTACACACCCACCAAATATCTTTTCCAGAAAATGTGAATAGGTATATTAATATACATCTCAAAGTCAGCTAATAAACACAGTCTTGAAAGGACTCCAGATTGTAGGGGTGTGGTCTAAATCCACACCCTCAACCCGAGTGCCATCGACGTCATCCAGCCCTACATGTTTGAACCACAGAACTGTTCTTTCTTATACAGTTCTGTGGTTTCAATCCGGTGAGGAATTAATGAAATCAATTCAAAGTAAAATAGAGTGCGGCTGCTATCAATAGATAAATATCACATGCAAGCTCGCAATCAAAGTTAAGTTAACTTAAACGCTAAGCAGAGTACTGCAACCAGGGTGGAAAATTAGCACCCGCCAAATGCGGGTAGATTTCAGAATTGTCGGGTAAATGCATCAAACCTACCCGCCACAGTGGCGTGGAGCAAAGTGGATACAAGCAGGAATAAAAAAAGAAAAAAAAGGTTTCTTTCTCTGATTCCCTAAATGTGAGACAGAAAAAAAAAAAGCGCTTGTCAGAATATCCCGCGGCGAGCCCGCTTTACGCGGTGTTCACAACTCATCAGTTGTTTTTACGTACCATAAATCCTCAACACAATCCCCACCCCCAGAGCAACGCAGCATCATAAAATATCTGACGGAAACAACGAGAAAAAATAGGCTATCTGAACACGCCAAATAAGTTAGCTGGAGTTCAAGAAAAAGTCTATCATGCACATGGGTGTGGGACGACAGGTTTACTGTGCACTTGTTTTTTATAAAACAAACCTTTCAGAATGAAAACGGGTGTCATGTAATATTGTCTGTTAACATCATTTTATTAGTTTTCTGGAAAATAAGATTGTTTACAAGTTGTTATCAAAGAAACAAGCAGTGAAATTATTATTTTATCTACTTCCGGCAATTCCAATGGTCCGTTTAGCAACGCAGAGTCCAGTGCAACCGTTCGATTTAACATAAAGCAATTTTAACAAGCGTCGCACAGTATCACACAGAAAAACGAAAAACCGACCAATACCTTTGCAAATACGCTCTAAGGTAAAAGCCTATCTCCTGGCAGCTCGCTCTAATTGCAAGGCGACGTTTCACCACATGCATGTTCCACACAAATCATTAAATAATGGTAGGTTTTATCGAGTTTTTAAAATCTATTTAAAGGCCCATTCATTCATTTCGGTTGCTAATCAAACGCAAATTACGTGCATGGAAATAAGTACTTCAGTGGATAATGCTTCTCGTCATATTTTTGTAACTGTAACCAGGCACTGAACAATACGACAAAACCATTTCCAAGGCATGGTTTATTTGGCAAAATCTTAACTATCTATTATTTTCGACATATTGTGATTAATTTGTTTGTTTCCATGCTGAGCTGTGCAAGGAGCAAGCTAAGCAAGCACCACGAGGGATGGATAAAAAGGTGAAAGATTGGGAGAGGGATAAAATTGGTATATGGATAAGGAGAGCGGGGGGAAATAAACACTTTCTAACTATTCCAAATGCTGATAACGTGGACAACTATTCTCAAAGGCAAACAAAACAAGCGACTTCAGACAGGATTTCTTTGTGGAACAGGACGGTTTTATTCACCTCAAACTATGGGAGGAGTTATGAAATGAGATCAAAGTATGTATTGGTTGAGTTTTGACATCTACATCACCATGGATCCATTTCGACTCCACCCTTTTTTTCAGCATACAGGAATAAAGAGATATAGACTGAAATTTAACGAGATTGCAATGGAATTTATTCCTTGCGCTTTACGGGTGCTCAATACATACCTTAATAGCCATAAATAACGTGGTTATATGCATATTATGAATTTTCCTTGACCACTTTAAAGGAAATTTCTCTGACAAACAGAGGCAGCATGGTCCGAGATGTATGGCTTTTGTATGACTTGCAGGAACATACTGTACCCCAGTCTTAGAAAAAGACAGAAGCATGTGAAAAACAAAAGCAGACCAGCTATTGTGGCTTTAAAAAGACACGTATAAGATGAAAGATAAACTTTGAGGAAAACTCTGTCATCTGTTCATTTGTTGTGGTTTAGCACAGCTGATGATCCTGTGCTAAACTGCAACAAACAAGTGGTGAATGGCTCACTGCACTAGTCCCAAGGGGTTTAAAGGGGGGGAATTATGTGCTCTGAGAGATGGTTGTATACAATTACCAGAGTTCAAGGGCACCAATTGTGCAGCAGAATCCTAGTTCCTGAGAAGTGCAGCCCACTTTGACAGATGTACATTACAAATGCTAATGTATTAATATTGTATGTACAAGTATTTAAAATAAATTAACAGAGCATAAAATAACTCAAATCCTCAACCGATACAGTAGCACAGAATGTATTTCATTTCAGTCATAAAGGACCACAACTTATATTGCGATTTGGACATAGAACCTTTGTTTTTGACTATGTGCTTTTATTTAAAAATACTCTGTATCATTAATTACTTAAATAGCTCAGAATAAATTCTCATTTTGTTAATAAACCCAGAGAAACATTACTCAGATGTATACATACATATGAAATCACACGACAGTCATATCAGGCTGGAGCTGAATGAATATACAATTTGATATGGTTCCCCACCAGACTCAAGAATGAACTCTATTTTGGGAAGATTCATTTTTAATAGATGTGGGAAAAAATATTCAACAATCAGAGTGCTCCACTTATTTTCAGTTTGTGGCATATAAATGTCAGTTTGGATTCACTGTCTTCTCTCTTACATTTTTTGTTATTTCTTTCCCATAGACTAAAGAAAAACATCTATGTAGTCTGTCGGGAAAAACATTTTTTTTTAAAAATCTTCCCACACTTCTTTCAAGTATTATCTGTACACCAGGACAACTACCGTATCTCCCTGATCCTGGCCAGAAATGTAAGATTACTATGATATGCATGCATCACTAACCGTGATTCTTCTTCCAACAGACCTGGGTGTTGATAAAATGAATGCTACTTTATCAACGGACTACTGTTATCTGTGCAACTTTATTTTCTGCATTTTTGTATTGGTTCATTGACTGTCATCACTAGCAAGATAAGATAAAGTCTGAATCTGCATGTGGCTGGAGTGCTACTTGTAAACCTGTTTAACAGTAAAGAAGCAGAGACAGACAGTTTCACAGCACCTATATCACCCTGTACCCTTCTCATGTCAAAACTAGTAGCGCTTGATAGTAATTGGGTGAAGACCTCCTGGGAAAGCTAAGTTGCTACTGGAAGAGGTGTTGATGGGACAACAGGGGCCACTCTTCCCTCTGGACCACACACAATACCAACGTCCCAGCATGGTGATTGAGGCACTGAGCCTCATTGAATTATACAAGTAATTTCAAGCAACTTGGATGCATATTCTACAAAGGATAAGCAAGTTTCTCACACTGTAGGGGAGCCATATAACAGTGTACAGGTAACAGAGTGACATTGGAGCCACTGTGATCAGGGAATTATGAACTGTGAATTATGCATTTTAACCAGATGGTTGCTGGTTTGGCTGCTGTTGTGCCAGTGAGTAAGGTCTTTACTTTTTCAGTGAAAAACATGACAAGGTGTAAAAAGGATCTACACTATACAGTGCCAGGGTTCCGTTCCTACAAATCAAATTAATTGGAGCATCTGGCTGTGGATGATCAACAGATGGATAATATTTTTTGAAAATGTCAGCATTGTGTGTGAGGCTGAAATCCATACAGGCTGTCTATATCTGAGAGTCTGACAGGTATAAAAGCACTTGCGTGAAAAGATGCGAATAATTGAAAACAGGAGGTTTCATTCCCAGAAAGTTAGTGCCTGTGTCAGTGCAAGTGCTTCCTGTTTCTATCTACTAACATTAAATAGATTAAGTAAACAATTTAATTAACTCTGTTACTTCCTAACTTGATAGCATCTTATGTGAACTGCAGTCCTGCCACATGTACCTCCAATTTACAATAGCTTTAAAACTTAGATAACAGGAGAGGGAATTTTGTAGGACACAAATAAGAGGCAAAATATTTGAATTGTGATTTAGATTTAGATTTTCAGCTAATTTTGTCAGCATGCAAGGAAACTTCCCATAATGTTCATGTTGCATAGTAATACAAGATTCTGCACTATACCAAATAAGCAATATTAAGAAGATACAATATGCAACTCAATACAATTCTGAATACTTAATTAGTAGCAGAATTGCTCTCCAACATTTCAGAATACACACATTGCATTATGTGACTGTCTGCAAGAGTGAAGGGGATGTCACGTCATCGTAGAGGTTTGTAGTTGACTGGAAATTAATTTTGGCGCAAAAAACACAAAAAAACACAATTTATGGTGGCACCAACCAGAGCAAGACCATACAGAGCAGAACACAACATTTAAAACAAAAAAAACATGTACGCAGCAGATAAAACATCCAGGAAACATTTTCAAAAGCCTAGCATACTAATGGGGAGAGGAGTCTCTACTATAATTAACACAAGCCCTTAGCTACTATATAATGCCATGCATTAATTATGGGACTTTATTAACTTTCACCTGGACAAGTGGTGTCACATTCCTCCTGTTGAATTCCAGACGCTGGTAGAATCTGTGCCATGCTGTAGACAGGCCATAATGGCCGTTTGGTGGTCCAACAATCAACTAAGTAACCTTTCATTGGTATTTCAATTTTTCTTTGTTCACTCCGTTTAAGCCAGGCACCACAGAATGTCACAAGCATGCATGCTTGCATCAAAGCCAGCCACAGGCATGCTGCTCTGAAAATTAAAGCAGATTAAACTTCATTACAGATAACTGGTATAATACAAATAGCTATGGTTTCCAACAAATAGTTAGTTATTGTACCTAAAATATTGTCTCAAGAACAATATTTCTGTTTTAGAAAACACTTATGGCAGAAAATTACTATTCGAAATCGCAAACATATCTGTATGTAGCCCGCATATGTTTTCTTAGCAAACAATCGCATGACGATCTTGCATTAGTTCATTAGATAGGTGTCTCACAGTGGTGTATCATCATACTGATTGGTGGCCGGGAATAACGGAAGCGGAAATACGTTTCATCGCAAAGAGGAAGGTCGACACCAAAATGGCAGCGCGCTGTGTTTTAAGGTCCGTCTGGACGTCCATGTCACTATCAAGCGTACAGCACCTGGTTTTCAACTCCAACAATAAAATTTTTAATAGGATAATTACAACGCCGAAGTTTTGTGCTTTTTGGAATGTTCAAAGTAGAGGTGTCCGACAAGGTGAGCCATGGATCACGTACCTAGTACAGAGCATGCGGCGTCGCTAGCTGGCGAGCTAACGTCAGTTAACGTTAAGTTGCTATATCATGTTTTGATCGCTAGATAGCTTTAATTTAGCTAGCTCTAATCTGATGTTTTCATCAACAAGGTCGTCGTTTATTCTGCCTGCAATATAAAAGCATGAATAAAGTTCGTTTACTAACATGCATGTAACGTTAGCTAACTTGCGTTCATTGCAAAGCTTGCTTTTTTGACGATTTCAGGACGTAAGTTTGTTAACTGTTTGCTAAATTAACGTTATTCTGTTTACATCGGTAACGTTGTAACTTCTCCCAAATGTGCGACTCCACAATCATAGATTTTGATAGCTAGCCGTTTATTTATACTAATTTAGAGAGTAGGCTTGCTTAATTTTAGTTAATCGTATCTAACGTTAACTTGGAATCATTACTATCAACTATTTAAATGTAGCTTTCGAGTTAAATGTGTTGTGGCTTGTATGCCAATGTTACTGCTTTTTTTGTCAGTACGAAAGGAGGAAAGGGTGCATTGTAGGTCTCGTGGGGGATTGTACTAATGTTCACAGTAAATATGTTTTTCTTTATGCAGTCGTGGAGAAGAGAGAAGGCGACACAACTATAGTAAGTAACGTTATATGTTGTTATTCAATGACATAACGTCCCATGTCTTACGCTGTACAATCATTCACTCTCATCCCTTCCATATACAAGTTACAGCTGGGACTAGTTTGATTACTTTGTCCTCATGTTTTGTTTTTGGACAGGGGCAACAGCAAAGTGTGGTTTAAAGATTTTACATTATATTGTCTGAATGTAATTATAAACGAACTGTCTAGCAAGCTCACCATCTAATTGCATTGCAATATCTTGGTTTCCCAACCTGTGTGTTATTTAGCTACAAGGAAATTTTACTATGCATGGTATGGAATGTGTATAAAAATTTGAATAGTCTTGTGGACCTTTATTTTTGTAATTCACACATCATAAATAATCATAGGAACAGTTTAGGGTTTAAATTTGACATGGTTGATGGTTGATAGATGAGGCTTCTGGTTGGTCAATGGTGCATAATGGTCACAGGTTGAGAGAAAACGAACAGACGGAATTATGAAAATAGGACAACCTCAGAGGTGCGAAAAATTAATAGCATATAAAATTAAGTGCTACGACTGCATACTATTTTAAGAATATACCGTGGTAACATCAACACTGTTATAAAGAAGGCCCAGAATAACAATTTTCTAAATATACCAAAGATAGTTGGCCATTGAAAGTTGGACTGAATTCTGACAGCTGTGCCCTAGTGCTTAACCAATTGCTCTGTCATAATAGGCTTCTTTACATTACAGTGCTGTCACTTCTTGTACCAAGCACTCTTTACTCCATTGGTCTGAAGGATTGAGTGATGTCGTGGTATTCCTTTACAGCTTCAACAAATAGGAACCACAGCACAAACTGATGTTTTTGCATCTGTCTGTCTATGAAAGCTGATTGGCTGACACCTCTGACATAAATGGGTGCTTTGCAGGTGGAGGGTAAAATAGTGGTGACTCCTGATAGGCCCAAACCACCCAATCCTGAAGGAGACTGTCCCATCTGCCAGTGGAACCTTAATAACAAATACAACTACACTGTGAGTATGACTGCATTACACTACTGCATAACAAGTAAGACCATTTCATACGTATGAATACATTACACTACTGCAAAACAAGTAAGAGGACTTTATACGTATGACTGCATTACACTACTGCATAGTAAGAGCACTCATACGTATGACTGCATTACACTACTGCTACTGCAAGTAAGAGTAAAGATACGTATGACTATGATCACACTACTGCAACTAACTAAAAATTAGTAAGTTATATTATTATTACACATTACTATACTTACTACTGCATAACAAGTAAGAGCACTGTGAGTATGACTGCATTACACTACTGCATAACAAGTAAGAGCACTTCATACGTATGACTGCATTACACTACTGCATAACAAGTAAGAGCACTTCATACGTATGAATGCATTACACTACTGCATAACAAGTAAGAGCACTTCATACGTATGACTGCATTACACTACTGCATAACAAGTAAGAGCACTTCATACGTATGACTGCATTACACTACTGCATAACAAGTAGGACCACTTCATACGTATGAATGCGTTACACTACTGCATAACAAGTAAGATCATTTAGTACGTATGAATGCGTTACACTACTGCATAACAAGTAAGACCATTTCATACGTATGAATGCATTACACTACTGCATAAGAAATACAACTACGGCACGAGTATGACCACAATAAGCAGCCGCACACCAAATAGAACTACAGTGAATGACTGCAGCTTGACTGTGAATAAGACATTACACAACTTTACAGCAAATATAGCAATACTGTGGATCCTCAGTTAGTCTAACACTGCCAACCTGCAGTGTAGTGATGTATGCCAACAGTGAGGACTGCTTTCTCAGTGATACTTGCGTATACCCTTGTAGTGAAAGTGGTTCTCATTGTAAGTGAGAAAGTGGTTAAAGTGGTTCTCATCTCTTATTTCTCTTTCTCTGTCACATTATGTAAACCGTTATTGCTGAAATTTTTGTCTCCTGGCTTGGGGAAGGGGAGAATTTTGCAGCTGTGTTGCGCTCAAAATCCAAGCCCTGACTACAGTTGGTACTTTTGCATCTTGATCACTTCTGGAAATGCATATATTCTTGATGTAACTTCATATTATTGAAAATGTATTGTTCTGAATGCAGTCCAACAGCAGCAGTGATAGCATTGCGGTTACCGTACCATCATTGTGTTGGCCTGACCTTGCTCTCCTCCACTCTCCTTGCACTCGTAGTACTGTAGTGCACTGGCTGCCTGTTTTGGAATTGATTTCAGAATCCTTTTACTTGTTTTTAAATCCCTGTATGGCTTGCTGCACCAGAGTAAAGTGAGGACCTCTTGAAAGTACAATGGGGGGAAATAAGTATTGGACACGTCAACAATTTTATTATCAAACATATTTCCAATGTAGCTATTCACATGAGATTTTGACCAGACATTTGTATTAACTCAATAAAACTACACAGCTAAAGAAATTGTAATGTTCCAATTCTTTAAAAAAGTTATGTGCAATAAAGTGAAATGACACAGGCAAAAAGTATTGAACACGCTAAATTAAATGTGGTAGAAAAGCCATATTTTTTAAGGGTCGTTTCTCCTGACAGATTTTCCTATTGAACTCTATGGAAAAATAAGTCGGGAGAAGAAACCCTTCAAGTTATCCATCCATATCTACTGTATTTCTGGCAGCAGAGTGATGGTTAAAGGCTTGTTTAATACATCAGACCCTTGATGACTTAGAGCCACTTAGCCAACCATGTGTTCTATACTGTTCCAGTGTAATTTACAGCTAAATCTTGTCTCACCCCCCAATTCCCATAGAGATCCATTCAAATGCAGAGCTGTTATAGTATCGCTTGTAAGAGTACCAGAAAATAAGATATCAAGAGCCTTTTGATGTTGTTGGGTCACAGACATCATAAAGTCATGGCATGCAAAGGATATGCAACCAAATATAAAAAATATGGCTTTTCTACCACATTTAATTTAGCGTGTTCAATACTTTTTTCCTGTGTCATTTCACTTTATTGCACATAACTTTTTTAAAGAATTGGAACATTACAATTTTTTAGCTGTGTAGTTTTATTGAGTTAATACCAATGTCTGGTCAAAATCTCATGTGAATAGCTACATTGGAAATATGTTTGATAATGAAATTGTTGACGTGTCTAATACTTATTTCCCCCATTGTATATCGACCCAAAAGTGCCCCCCCCCGAACTGCAGGGGCTCTGAAAAAGTTGCAATGGTGCTGCTATAACAACAACGTTCCATCATCATTATTATTATCATTTCCCTCCCCCTTAACTCTCTCCCTCCCTCCGTCCCTCCATCCCAGGACGTCCTCCTGCTCACGCAGTTTATCCGCTTGGATGGAGGTATGCTGCCGCGCAGGGTCACAGGACTCTGCGCCACAGAACACAAGAAAGTTAACATTTGCGTCCAGATGGCCCACCGTGCAGGTAAGCCACAGGCGATCGTATGTAGGTGAGACGGCAGGCGCCGTGTCGGTGCAGATGTGATCAGGCCTGTCTCCTTTTACAGGTCTACTGCCGGACCACAAGCCCGCCCTCCCAGAGGGTCACACACCAAAGAGACCCAAACCACAGCTCAACAGGTAAGCGTGTGGAAAGGGGACGCTATTTCCTAAGACGCACTTAAGAGGAAGCTTTGGGATTACTTGCACATTGCTTATTTGGATGATTGAAATGATTGTTACTGATGCAAAATAACTGAATATGTTGACCAACCAACTGGTTGATGAATCTAAATGGAAGACTAATGACTGGTATAAAGATAATTACTGCGTCTATTGTTTCTACCTCACCAGCTGTCACTGTTGTTTGTGCAACATTTAACATTAATGCTGACATACTCACCTGGCAGTGGAAATATGATGATAGGTATTAGCCTACATTGTACATTATTTTTGTTACATAATTATTAGTGTAGGATTGCAACAGATTTACAAAACATTCATTTTAATTATTACTTTCCTTCACTTTTACGTATGACAACAAATCTAATAATCAGTTGCATTTTTTTTTGTCCTTAAAAAATATAGATGTGTGGGGTTTCCACAAAGCTGGTTTAAGAAATTCTGGCTTTGAGCTAGCTGGCATAAATTAGTGCCATGACGCAAGTTGGTCTTATTCCATTTCTCAACACAAGTTGAAGATTAAATCTGTCTATCTGAAGCGTGCTTGTTAAAATGAAATCGACTGCGCATGTCAACCCTTTAGTTTATAGTTAAAGGTATAGAAGTTGTCAATTGCAGAAAGGTGATGAAGAAATGCAAGGTAAGGAAGAGAAGGATGATCCTTGGGTCAGCATAACAATCTGAGATGTGAAGGAATGAATGTATTCAAGAAAAATGAGCTATTATTCCTTCTCATGAGCAGGAATAACCAGGTTTTTCTTTTGCCCATGCAACATGGTACGGTGAAAGGGGGTTAAGACGTGATTAAAAAAGTGGAGAAAGGACTTTCGCATGCTCCAGATGAAACTCCAATAATATCTCATTTTCAAACAGCTGCACTTTACAATAACTTTGGCTGTGTTTATTCCACAAAAATCTATAACCCACTGTTGCCCTGTGTCTCTAGTTTTATAGTATATGTATGATTCGTCTGTAGCTCTAATGTTGACGGTGCTACTGACATCAATGTCCAAAATCACATCGTATACATTTTTTTCTGGACTTGCCTTTGGGGGGGCATTACTCTTGTCTTATTTTCAGGTACTCTAACAAGCAATACTATAACCTCTCTGCATTTGAATGGATCTCTATGGGAATTGGGTTGTGGGACTAGATTAAGCTGTAAATTACATGGGAATAGTATGAAACGCATGGTTGGCCAAATGGCTGTGTCATCAAGGGTCTGAAGTATCAAACGAACCTCAAACCATCACTCTGCTGCCACATATGCAGTAGATATGTATGGATCACTTTACGGGTCGTTTCTCCTGACTTATTTTTCCATAGAGTTCAATATGAAAATGAGTCAGGAGATGGGAAAATTTCAAATTACATTTGAGGTAAGGTTGCTAGCTATACAGCTAATGTCTCTGTGAAGTGTAATGGATATAAATGAATTCATAATTTGTATCTATTACACTTCACAAAGACCAAACCAGTTTTTGTCCTAACCAGGGGTTGCTTTAACCGAGAAGTTCCCGTCATTTACCGATTTTTAGAAGCTTTCAGGGAAAAATCCAAGTGCCAGCTGTCATTTTGACAGATAAAAAAACATTGCTTCAAACACGTTAAACATTAACTGACTGCAATAGCCTAAAAAGTCTTGTCATCTAAATACATTTTGTTCAAGCATGCTATACAATTTAATGGATTAGTTATATTTCCTGTGAATCTGGATTGATGATGGCTAGATAGATGCCTTGACAAAGATCTCACTTCCCATTAATTCTAGCGTAGATTCTTAGTTATCAGAGTTGCATCTCTGTCTTGTCACAAATATAGCCTTTTTATTTAGCAAACATTAGAACCAAGGACATGGAATTAAAACTAAAAAAATATTTTTTTATAAATATGTTCTGCACTTTGGTTTAAAGGTAATTGATCACCCGCAATTTTATTTTCAACACTAGCTGAGCAAGGACAGTGAAGTAAAACGAGTTTAAAAAAAAAATATATATATATTTTTTAAATCATTTTTATTTTTTATAAATACACATGTTCTGCACTTTGTATAGCATAGGCTACGTGTAATTATTGTGGCTGTAGGTTAAGGGAGCCACAATTATGAATGGGTATATATTTGTTGGAATTAAAATGTTATAATACCGATAAGCATCCAAAAATGCAACGCAAACGATATAAAATTGGTAAACCTTAAAACAAGTTTAGTGACCGCTGACTGGTAAAAATATACGGTGACAGATTTTTTTCAACCTCATCTGTCACGGTGACTGATTGATTTATTCTAGTGCAACCACTGGTCCTAACCCTCCCTTATAATAGCTTGGTTTTCATCAGTCTCTTAGCCATTGCTAGCAAGCTAGCTGGACGACGTTGCTGGCACTGAGATCTATGCACTGTGCGCCACCTTTAAGCAATGGGAGCATTGCTGTGAGAGGCCTTGTTCTGTAAAGAAGCAGTTGTGTAAGCCAATCAAATTTAACATTTAACATTTCCGTTGACAATAGACTTCACAGACCATGTAGTATTCAAGCGGGCTGTGTGCCACATAGTGCACCAGGCTAGCAAGTTCTGTGTCACCAAGGAAAATGTAAGCCTAAATTGAAGACATCTTGGTAATTCACCACTCTAGCACATTGATTTATCTTGATTATTCTATTACTTAAGAATGCAGAATATATAATGTAAAAAGTTTTACTAGAAACCAAATAGTTTCACAGTATCTACAAAGTTTGCGGACCAATTAATCCCGCTTCCTGAAACCACTGTTTGCTGTAGAGGACAATAAGCTTGTAACTCTGCTGTTTGCCATAGTGGGCATTGAGTCTGTAACTGTTGTTTGGAATGGTACACCATTCTCTCCCCTCACACTCATATGAGATTCCGTTGCAGGTACCTGACACGCTGGTCCATCGATACAGTAAAGCCCATTTGGAAGAAGGGCCTGAAGTGGTGCAAGGTTCGAATGTCAGTGGGACACCCTGCACTCCAGGACAATGTAAACTATGGAACAAAGCCTTATTACATAAAGCACTGACAGACGGCCTTCCTGTCAATTTTTGTCCTTGTTCAACCTAGTTCTGTAAATAAAACCATTTTCCTTCCATGACCACCCATGCATGTGTGCGTGCATTAATGGGCGGGGGGGCTTAGTTATTCTTGTCAGGTTTTTTAATTTTTTATGAAAAGAAGCTGCTACAACATGAAGGGTAGGCCCAGGGCTTTTATTGTGCAAGGAAACTCACTACAGCATAAAGTTCAGGTCCACAGCTTTTAGTATGAAAGGAAACCTGCTGCAGCATGAAAACCAGGTCCAGGACTTTTACTCTGAAAGGAAATCAGCTTCAACATGAAGGCCAGGTCCAGAGCTTTTATTATGAAATGAAACCTGCTACAGCATGAAGGGCAGGTCCAGATTCTTCAGCCCATCGCCCACGTAGACGTAGCCATGTTGAGGGGTGGAGGGAACATGGAAAAAGGTCAGCCCCAGCCACAGCAGACTGCGCAACACGCACACACTGCTGCCCTCCATCTGCAGGCTCCACGACCCTGGGAACAAGGTGAGAGCAGTGAAACACACACACTGCTGCTAGGCTTCACGACCCTGGGAATGAGCCGAGCACTGAGATGCACACAGCTGCCCTCCACACGCAGGCTCTACGACCCTGAGTTTGGAAACGCATACAGATACACGTGCACATACGGTACACACGCTGCTGTCCCACATCTGGAGACTCCACAGCCCTTGGACAGGGAGAGAGCAGCGAGATTCATATAGAGCACTTCCTCTGAACAGCATACCACTGGGGATGCTGATGGGAGGTAGATGGCGATAAATTGAAACTGATACGCAGCTGGGATGTGGGGGCAATGACAAGGTTAACATGCAGTCCACACCGAGTGCTGTGCGCAGACTACGACAGCAATGTTAAGCGCCAGGGAAAAATAGGTATTTCATTACACTACTGTACTTGTTAACATTCTCCAGGCACTGTAGAGCTCCCAGTAAAATAATTTCCGCATGTGGGAGCAGCAGTGTGGAGGAGGCCAGGGTTCCCACTCCGCTGGAACTGGGTGGTTTTACGCGGCTCTCTGGACGATCGGCCTAGCTTTACTTCAGGCTCACCCTTCTCACGACCCACAAACCTGGGAGACCAACAAGCTGCACGCTCACATCATTTACAAGTCGTTAGTGGAGCTCAGCAGAGTGCATAAAAAAGGCTTTATAAACTTGCATTCTGTCACTTTGCATAGTACTCAAATAAACATTTCAAACTTGTCTATTCTCTAGTGGCACAGAACGTTGTGAAGGTATCAGAGTATCATTTGCAACACACTGAAATGGTATAATTCTTAGTATTGCCTATTAACAGGCTAGTTATTTTGAACCAAATAAACACACAGTGTGGTCACTGGGATATGAGTAGTGTTCATGACCAGTCCCATTTCAGACAAAAGTTACCTCTGTGTACCGTTACAACTTATTTTTATATAAATCTGTGTTCGTATATCACAGCAGATCCCTGTGACCTCTTGGGCAGGCCAAGGCCCTCTTGGTCACTTTTCAGTGATGGTTAGGGGGGGGGGGGAGGGGGTTGGCTATGAACATTCAGTCTAGACACTGAGCATTATCCGGTCACAGAAACAGATGTGTGAGATGAATGATCGTGTGAGAAAGCCACACTCTGGCAGCACATCAACATATAAATCTAGCAGCTGCACAGAGGGGCTGCTGCATATATGCATTTTACTGTAGACACTGCGAGCCCAGTCACAGGTCACTGTACTACTACAATATTCTGCAACACCACAAGGGTGGTCTTATTCATTCTGAGACCCTCAGGAAAAGCGAACAAGGAGAATCTGATTTGTCATAAATAAACTGGTGCCGCTGACCATTGGGACCTCCCAACAATGAAACAATGAGAAGATGAGAGGGGGCTTCCCATGATCTTGGGAACTGTGCATGTACAGTTGTGTTAAAAAAAAATAGCAGTACAACATCAGTAACCTGATGAACCACTGGTATTAGTAGTAGTGATATTTCTGCATGGCAAATAATTTACTTGTAGATGTAGTAGTGTACTAGAAAAACAACAGACCCAACTGTCATGACATGCACGCTGCTTGTTCTGATTAAGTAACTCGTTCATTGAAAGGGGCGTGTTCAAAATAATAGCAGTGTGGAGTTTAATTCGAGAATTAATTAATTCTGTGAAAAAACAGGTGTCATTAATTGTCCTTTATTAAGGAAGAAGGGAAGCAAATGTTTCACACATTGTTATAAAATATATTTCCTTCTGAATTGGGCTAAGTAAAACGGGCTGTTCCAAACCTTGTTCAGAGGAACAACGTAATTTGATTAAAAAGTTGATTTGAGAGGGGAAAACATAAAGAAGTGCAGCAAATTATAGGATGCTCAGCTATAAAGATCTCAAATGCTTTACAATGGCAACAAAAACCTGAAAACGAGCAACTACTGTTAAAACGGATCGAAGAATAGTCAGAATGGCAAAGATTCAGCCAATCATCACCCCCAGAAAGATCAAAGATGATCTAAAATTACCTGTAAGTGCTGTTACAGTCAGAAGACGTTTGATCGAAGCTAAGCTATCAGCAAGAAGCCCCCGTAAAGCATCATTGTTGAAAAAACGTCATGTGCAAAATCGGTTAAAATTTGCCAAGGAACACATCGATTGGCCCAAAGAGAATTGGCGTAACATTCTGTGGACTGATGAGAGTAAAATTGTTCTTTTCGGGTACTAAATTCAAGCCACAGTACACTGTGAAGACAGTGAAGCATGGTGGTGCAAAAATCATGGTATGGGGACCAGGGATGTGCGCGTTTAGTCGACTAGTCGATTAAACGTTGCTACCCTCGCTAGTCGGCACCAGAAATACTAGTCGGTTAAACTTATTATTTTATTAATGTACACATTTAAATTACATATTGACATAATTTGCACTAAAATGTCATGTTTTCCTGGTGAAAAAAACAAAACGCATTAGCCTGTTCGCCCTGCAAGTTAAACCAGTGAGATGTAAAGAGTAAGTAGGCCTATCGCGTTGTTGAATAGCCCAATAAAACTAATCTAATGTCACGTCGATCAGTAGGCCTAATTGTTATTTTTTTGTGGGCCTATTATTGGTAGTTTTTCTGATGACCGATTATTATTTTTTACTGTATTTGCTATGCGATCGCGTTCACCCAATGAAAATGCCGTTGTAATAATCAGGCACGTTTCCTAAAAATGCTTTGTTACATTGAATATTGTTTTCAATAAATGTTATTTGTTAACTTTTATTTAGTGAGTTGTTGTCATGTTTTGTAGGATAATGTGCAATGTTCATAATCCAAGGCACAAAGTGCCACACATTTCAGCGGCATTTAAAATACGATTTGGTTATTGAAGTATGTGATTAACGGTTTCAAATGGCTCTTATAATATACGCAATATTTTTTCGGACAATGTTTAACCATATAGATTAAATTGTGCTCAATTTTGACTGTTTTCTGAGTGTTTTCTTACTTTTAGACTAGTCGACTAGTCTAAGTTTAAATTTCCGTTTAACCGTCAGGGAAATTAGTCGTTAGGAACATCCCTAATGGGGACACTACGGCGTTGGGCCTATTTATCGTATACCAGGGATCATGGATCAGTTTGAATACATCAAAATACTTGAGGAGATTATGTTGCCGTATGCCGAAGAGGACATGCCCCTGAAATGGGTGTTTCAACAAGACAACGACCCCAAACACGAGCAACATCTTGGTTCCAGACAAAAATGATTGAGGTAATGGAGTGGCCAGCTCAATCCCCCTAATGCAAAAATTTAATTAAAAATGCAGTTTCTGAATAAAAACCCAAAAATTCATCCTGGGCTGAAATACCCGTTTCTAGGTGCCAGAAGTTGGTTGACTCGATGCAACGCAGATGCGCAGCAGTTATCAAAAACAATGGTTATGCAACTAAATATTAGTTCAGTAATTTAAAGTGAAGTTAAATCTTGAAAATGTCTTCAGTTTATACAGTAAGTGTTTGAGTTTGAAGAGAAAAATGTTGACACAAATGTTTGCTTCCTGGAAAAGAATAACGCAAACTTGATAAAATTTGTTAATGTTTTGATTTGGAATTGAATGTGTAATGTGTCCACTACATTTGAAATACGGAACTAAAAGCTATTCAAAAATATTTGCACTTTATTCACTTTTTTTTAACGCACTGCTATGTATTTGAACACAACTGTATGACTGCCCTACAGCTACAGGACAAGGAAGGAACCACAACAGTATTCAGTTAAAGGGTAATGTATCACAACATTATTTGGCTACAGTTACAGGACAATGTACCACAACATCATTCAGCTAGAGAACAATGTGACAACAATTTCTGCTACAGTTACAGGGTAATGTACCATAGCATTATGCTACAGATACTGGGCAATGTACCTCAGGAATATTCTGCTATAGCTACAGGATGCTGTACCACAACAACATTCAGCTAGAAGACAATGTACCACAGCAATTTCTGTTATAGTGACAGGATAATGTACCACAAAAACATTCAGCTAGAAAACACGACTATGTCAACCTAGTTGCATGCCGGGCGCTGGAGGTCTTGCCCCGGCGATGGCTTTCTCACCCTAGTGCAATAAGTAGGCTATTATGTTAGTGGTGCCTCGTGTGACGACAAGGTTCCTGCCTGGGAAGTGCTTGTGTGGAAATATCACATAGCCTATACACATAGGACGTTAACAAGCTAATGTTAGTTTGTTTATTTACCCAAACAAACAGCTGTGCACGATATGTTGTTAGGTAAAAGACATGAAAGTTCATCAACAATTTCTGATTGAGTATTTAGGTTTTCCTAGTCTGAGATAAGAGATGATGGAGTAAGATAAGATATGATTCCTAACAGTAGTTAATATTTGCTTCTGTAATATGAATTTGTGAAAATTTCTAGACTTTTTCAATTAGACTGTGACTTGTTGCATCTTAACTTAGACAATTCTTCAAAATGAATGAACTGTCCCAGTAATGTCAAGCCCTGATAATAATTTACCGACACCCATACCTTGCAAAACTAACAATAAATGAAACTAAGATCTCACGGTGATTTAACTGTAGGCTATATTCCGTATACGATGTGTGTGCAGTGCCGAAGTTCAACTTTCCACGGTTTGGGTTTGTTTATTTACCCAACCGATCAAATGTGCATGATATTTTAAAAAGTTAAACACCGCAAGATCAGTATTACACCATTTACTGCATAGGTATTAACGACACTTCTCGCTCGACTTCCAACAACGGTGAGTCACTCACTCACCCACCCACCCACTCAGTTAGCTACTATCACTGTTCTAGGCCGGCTGGTGACCAGCAACAATGTACCACAGAAATTTCTGCAACAGCTACAGGGTAATATTCCATGGGAATATTCAGCTAAAAAACAATGCAAAATGGGTTTTTAAACAAACAAATTTAATCATATCATGCCATGGTGGGCCTGTAAGTCACTCTGGATAAATAAATAAATTATTATTTGGTTTGGCCTTAGCTTTGAGTATGGAAAGTGTTACTTGTACTGTAAAAGATGCTTCCAAACATTTCAAGCTGAAATAGACCATAAAACCATGTTCAGTAAGCCGCAACGACAAACTTTCTGTAATTTCCTTCTCAGATGTCAGCCAAACCACAATGTGTGAGGACTGAATTATGTTTTAAAAGTTTTTGAAAAGTGTTAGCATGGGAAGCCACACTACTGTAGTCTCCATTACTATACTGTACTGTACTCTTTTGGAATTTGTTCTAAAGAGAACTACACAGCTCCTATCAGGCCATTCCATGTTTCCTCTGATTCATTTGTCAACCTGCAGGGAACTCTCAAATAGAAAGAAGCAAGTGTCAGATCATGTTGAGATCAAATTGATGCAATCTGGGCAAACACCAGAGGTATCATTATCAGAGAGCAGCAGACTCATACAACAGGTGTGTTCATGAAAGAGAAGCAAATTGTGCTCACAATAGACTGGTCTCACACTAGAGGTTTCTTCATCAGAGAGCAGTCTGCTCACCACCATGTTCGCATCACAGAGTATATTGCTCTCAGTTATCTTCATCAGTGTGCTCTTTAAACATACTTTCCAACCCACTGCCCTGTCCAGAGGTCAGCTTTTTCTGCAATTTTCTGATAATAAATAATGGAGCAATTTCATCACAGCACTAATCAGTATAAAGAAATACTTGGAAGGTCTGTTACTGTTGCTGATGTGTCGGTCCATGACCTTCGCCTGAGCTACCTTAATACTATAACAGCACTACTATTGACTACTATCTTAGATAGTTCACCCTGGAAGGCCTCCTCAGCACTGAGACTAGGACTGATTCCAATTACTGACAGCAAGACTGTGGCTGCATACAGCTTACATCAAAACAGAGTTCTGGGAAGATGGCCAGTTTCACAAGGCAGGCTTACAGTAACAGAGCATAACAGTAACAATTTCATGTTCAGATCCCATTTTAATGTTCTCCCATTTTTCTTGAAAATCCACAAGTGGGGTTTAAATCTCTCACACTGGAAATGCCAACAACTACTCAAAATATTATTTTAGAATAATCTACTTGAGAGGAAACACAACATCAAATGAGGACAGTCGTCAGTTGAGGACTTTATTATGGGGGTGTATGTGTTCCTCTCTGCAGCTTTGGACCATTCATTAAACCAAGTTTCTTTCAGGACATGCCCTGGCAGAGAGATGGGATATTCACCTTTTGGGATGTCCTCACTCAGTGGGTCCAAGAAGTCAATGGAGGGGTCCAGGTCGGCCATCTCCAGAATTGATTTCTTCTTCAGGTATTGCGGCTCAGTAAAGTGCAGGTAGTTGCTTAGATTCCCAGCTTCCAAAGTGGACAGCCCTGTGATAGAGGCAGATATACAACCACATACAAGTCACACAAAAAGCCAGATCTCTGTCTCTAAGAACTCAAACACAAACCCAGGTCTTTGTCTGTAAGGAGCCGTGCACAAACTCAAATCTCTGTAAGGAGTCGCACATACACTGGTCTCTGTAAGTAGTCACAGACAAACACAGATCTCTGAAAAGAGACAACCATAACTACGGAGTGTCAGACAGACAGACAGACAGACAGACAGGCACACATACACACACACAGAGCTGGGAACGCTCTTGCATAAACACACAGGGGTCTTAGATGTAGGCCTCAAACCTTGGAAGCTGCGATTAAACTGCACCGTGTCATGGGGGGTCCTGATAAAAGCGCCCCGGGGCACCACAGATACGTCCCTTTCTATGTTGAACACGGTGGCTGCCAGCCTCTTCTCTTCAGTCACTTTCATCTGCAACACACACCAGCACCACAATTCATCCTGTCACAAGCATTGCAACCCGAACTGCAAAATACACCAGCAGTGCAATGCAGGGATGCCTTTGCAGATAAATCAGGAAATACTGACTTCCAGACACTCACCGTGAACTCCTCCTTGACAGCCTCGTCCCCCTCCCCCTGCTGCCTGGTCTCTGTGAGCTCATACTCGAACGAGGGGTCCCCTACGAAACGTCCCTTCGCCACTGCTGATACCTCTGCCAGCAAGACCGGAGTGGGGAGGGGGAGCAGGTGCCAGTCAATGCAGTTTAAGCTAGAGAAGGAGAGTGCAACAAGTCTCTGATTTGCACACACAGCAGATTGAATTTGTGTTTCATATTTGACAAGGATATGGACGATACCGTAATCTCATTAAAACTATAGGCAGACGTATTAGGAAGCTAAATGAACTAGTGGAAACTGTAGATGCTGAATGTCGTTAACTCGATAGTGATAGCCAGCTTCGCGGATGACATGAATTTAATCTCACTGACTATGTTTTGACTGAAATAGGCAAGTTCAGTGGTGGGCAAAAATGTACAAAAATGTATCTAGTTATAAAATGCCTTATGGAGGCAAGGGTTGCTTTGCAGGTGACACAGAGGTGTTTAAGACATTAAAAATGAGCAGAGTGAAATAACGTTTAAGTTAGCTAACATAATTCGAATAACGTTACACGTAAATTAACGATTTGAAATAGTGCCAATCATCCTCCAGCTGTAAAATAAATACAGTTCTCACATGTAAAATTAGTTCTCACCTGTACAATGTCTTCTTGTCTCTAAGCTCATCTTCTATAACCCCTTGTGTGATAAAATAATCGCCCTTTACACCCAAAATCTTGCCCCAGAACAGCACACGGTTAAATCTGTAGTTTCTTTTTAGAATTACTAGAGACGTCTGCAAAGCAGCCTTCTGCTCATAGCTCAACCTTAAACCATTGCCAGAAACCAATTCCAACGAGTAGTATAAGGTATTCGAATCCATTTCATGTATTTGCACACACAGGAGAAATAAGAATTAATTTAATAAGTTAAGTAATACGTAATTTAGGCAACGCAGCTACGTTTTCTGGCTATCGATAGCGACCTAAACAAACGGAACGTTACCGTAGCAACTGTAAACAGACCACTACATACCGGAAGCATTCTAGAGCAGGGGTACTCAATCTTATCCAGAAAGGGCGGGTGTGGGTGCAGGCTTTTGTTCCAACCAAGCAATAACACACCTGATTCTACTAATAAAGGTTCTTAGCAAAGACTCTCTTGGTTGATTAGGACAATCAGGTGTTTTGTTGCTTGGTTGGAACAAAAGCCTGCACTCACACCAGCCCTTTCTGTATTAGATTGAGGACCCGTTCCAAAGTAAAGTTGGAGAAAGGGCAGTCGAGAGTAATAATATTCTTTCACACTAATTCAATAAATTCACTGTGGCAGTATCTATGTGTGTTGTGCTCACATCATACACTGCTGTATCCAGTGGCACTATATGCTGAACTCAGCAGCTGTAGTGAAATTCAACTCCACATGCCTTTATCCACTTTCTGGTACAACATTGAGTATATTTAACTGTTAGGTTTGAGAATATTGGTATGCCTACATAACATTTATTTATTCATGCATTTATTCATTTACTGGCTTACTTTTTGTGTTTATAACTTTCTAAATATTGACTGAACAGACCAATTCACAATATGAAGAGGTCCAACAATGGAATTGCCTGAGTTTCATGGAAAAAGGCCAAATTTGGATGCGCAAATTGTGATTTACAGTCCCAGCCGAATGTTTTTTTGCTTAGAGTGAAAAGAAGGGCTGGGAGCTGCCGGGATCTAAATCCATTTGATCCGGTTACAAAAGCCAGTTTCTAAACCATTATTGTGACTGTGATGGATGGACCTGTCGTCGCGTCGCAGAGACCCCATTTTACTGCTAAGCCCTCACTCTTCCTCCATCCTTTGAGGCAGAGTGTGTGTCCTGTACAGAATCCAGGACACAAGCAAAACACACAGGAAGGGATAAGGGTGTTAGCTGTGGGACAGTGAGCACTGCCCTGAGGTAGATACTGTATGCCACTGACACCTTCTCAGGGTTCCTAGAGCAATAAGTCTGTCGCACAGGATGCACAGGAACAGGAAGTAGGTCTCAGAGGAGCAGAAAATGTCTCCATGTGAAATAGCACTTTTACAGCTATAACTGATGGGGTCAAAAGCCCTCAGGACTTTGTGTGAGATTTCACAGGGAAGCTTTGTAATAGTGTGTGGGGAGGGGGGTACAGAAAAGAGTGAGCGAGAGAAAGAAGGAATGAGAGGGGAACAGAGGAAATGGGAGAGAGAGATGAAGGGGGAGGGGGGTTGTACGATTTACTCTTGACCGCCAAGGCCTGTGAGGGGGGCAGTTCTGTGAACTCAAGCATAGCTACTCAGTTGCACAAGTTTGACCCACTTCATTATATGATACATTTTTAATTGTGTTGATTTTTAGCCAAAGGTTGTTGTGCAACTCCTTTCAGCTTTTCTCCAGTGCACTGGTTGTCACTCATTGTTTGTCCAATCATTGTCCTGGAACAGAACTCACCCCCTGTCATGCAAGAAGAATAGGGAATGTTGAGCAATATTCCACAATTTTGTCTCCCTCAAATTAGATTTTCCCTAATCTGAAAACCCAAGAGTTTTGGCCTTTGGTTCCTCTCACATGCAGCCAGTTCCTGAGGTCTATGAAGGATTACTTAGACACTTTATACAAGGCCTTTTCAGAAACTGAACTTTAAGACATTATCAAATCTGTGGACCAACAGCATCCCCTGCAGGTCACACAGGGTCTGTTTTGAGCAAAACAAACACATACAATGCCAGGGGTCTCAAACTCCAATCCTGGAGGGTTACAATTGGCTGAGTTTTTGTGTGTTTTAGCACTTAAGTACTTAATTTAACTAACCGGCTGGCAAAAGAGTCCCCACAACCTGTTTCCAAAAAGTAAACTAAAACCATCTGCAGACACTGGCCCTCCAGGACTGTAGTTTCAGATTCTTACAGTAAAGATTCATCCTGCCTTAAATGTTACACAATTGATTCAGAATCAACAGCACCACACACAATCTGTTATTATTAGTGTTTCACAGTATTCACCCCTTGCAATCATCTATTTCTCTCAAACTGCAAGCTTTCCCATTCAGAGCTCCATGGTTTCCGACCTGCTGTCACATAAGCTGGATCAGGCGGGTGGCTGATCCTGCTAAGGCACTGACTCTCAGTGCAACAGTATGTCCCACGGTCCTGACCTTGCCAGCATGGAATGAGTGCCATCATGTGGCACAGTGCATAATCAGCCACAGGGTATTTCTCAGGCATCAGCAGCCAGACAAACATTGAACTATATTTCAACAAAGACATTATGAGTCATCAGCGGTTTAAAATTTCACAGGTTTTCCATATTGATCTAATTATTTATAAATGGAAAGCTGTGAGTGTCAGGGCATGGGTTATATCTTTTGGAAGCATTTGTAGAGTCTACTTAATAAGATAGAATATTCAAGACAAGAAAACTGTAGATGAGGGTGAGAGAACTGAGTGTGACGACCAAGAAAGCTATTGTGAGGATGAAAGAAAAAAAAAAAAAAAAATTAGAGCTTTTGTTGAATGTTTGTGTATTCCAAAGTCAACAATGTGGAATGTCCTAAAGAAGACACCAACTACTGGAGGACCTAAGAATCACCAGCGATCAAGCCGTCCACAGAAGACATCAGAAAGTGATGACACAATGATTATAAGAGCTGTGACAAAAAAAATCTAAATTGCCAGCTTGAGTAATTGCTAATGATCTCCATATATTGGGGGTGAAAGTATCACAGGACACTCTGCACAGAAGTCTGAGAGAGGCAAATTACAGAGGCTACACTTCCAGATGTAAACATCTCATGAGCACCAAGAACAGAAATGCGAGATTGGAATTATAAAAATAAAAATAAATCTATATATACAAAGATGAGCCTGATGAATTTTGGAAACAAGTTACGGACAGATGAGACAAAGATAAACCTTTACCAGAGTGATGGAAACATGAAAGTATGGAGAAAGGGAAGGACTGCTCTGGACCCTTTGCATACTACTTCATCTGTGAAGCGTGGTGGAGGCAGTGTGATGGCTTGGGTCTGTATTGTTGCATCTTTTCCCCATCAGATTTCTCAATTGACTTCCATAGTGAAACCAGACAGGTAAAAGTTACTGAACTTACACCTTATAAATGTACGCATATAGTAATTGAGAGGTGATGATTCATATTTTCTTTGAGGCTTGGGGGACTTGTCTCAAACGCCATCCTTGAGTTTGAGTATTGTGATGTAACAATCATTGTACTTCCTAAAATCCCATTAAGTTAAAATGCATGTCACCAAGAAACAGTATAAACACACATTTTAAAAGCAAATATTGTTTTAATATTTTATGTCTCTTTAAGGGGAGACACTACAGGTTAATAGAATTTCTTTTTTGCTTTAAAGATATCCTCATGAATTTCTACCAGTTTAATCTTCATTAAGAGAAGTATTTATTGTATTACACTTTGTCTTAAAAAATATTTTTAAATATGCAAATTAGGCAATATCTCATTAAATATGTGTATATTTGCATATATTTAAACAATGAATAAAGTCAGGCTTAAAGTTTTACTTTTGTTTTGACAATATACTAAGTACTAAACCTTTTAAAGAGGGGTTTGTGAATACAAGCTTATTGTGTCTTTTAAATGAAAAAATACTGCATACACCCATTAAAAATGCATTTTTGTCGTATTTTTAGACAGAAAATGCAACCCAAAATGAAAGGACAACAAGATATTCACAATTCCTTCTATAAATATCTGCAGAATACATCTGAGAATCAGTATGTAAGGTTTAGTGAATGCACCTGCCCTGGAAGTTTAAATAATTGGTACCGAGTAATGAAAAAAATGTCATTTTGAGAAAATGGCATTATTAGAAACTCCCTCAGCCAATGAGATTTCACAAAGCAGCTCGTCTTCAATCACCAATTGTCATAGCTACAAAGGAAATTACCATATATATATGATCAAGGTAAAACTATGGAGGTGAAAATTAGCTTTCCAACGGTGTATGACTCGCGAGGCAGCGCCCGGTTGAAAAAAAACAATAGATACAAAATTTCATGTTTGTGTTCATATAGTGATAGTATACATGTTATAGTAGAAGAATGACAAAAAATCTGAAAATTGATGAGTGGAAGAAAAAATTCCATTTTGCCTGTAGTGTCTGGCCTTAAATACAATCTAAACATGACGTCTGGGCAACTTATGGATTTTTGAACAAAGTTTTGCCTGTATGGCTGTTAAAGTACAATGAAGCAAGGGGGCTGAATATTTTAAGGGTAACTACACTGTAGATCACTTTTGTTTTTGCTGTAAACATGTTTGTATGTACTTTATACTTTATAATGAAACTTATTCATCCATTTTGTTATTTCAACAATTTTGAAATAATACTGTATATCATAAAATACTGGTAGAAAAGCATCTTTGAAATTTCCTTTCTGCTCCCCACACTGCCCCCGCCCCAATCGTGATGTCTTTGGAGATACCTCTACATCATATAGATTGTTGTCGCCCTCAACGGAAATCGCTGGCACCTGATTGGTTAGACACACTACAGTCCTTTGGTTTTGGCTCCACATTTTTAAACCAGAACAATGGGGCATCCTGTTCATAAACTCTCATATTCCACCTAAATAGTCCTCTAAAATATGTTTCTGAAAATATTTGAGGTGAGAAATAGGCCATGTAGTTGCTGAATCTTGATTCATATTTAATCTGCAACGTCTAGTTTGACAGTTTGATCCGAGTTATACAAAATAATTTGTACATTGTACGTTAATTTATGCAAATGACGATGAACACACCTTCTCCACCCCCACCCCTCTAACTCACTCACCCCACAAAGTATTTTTCAAAATTGTGTAGTAGATGGAGACAGTGGGTGTACTTACTCTTTACGTGACTGATTGTTTTTCTGTTTTATATTTGAAAATAATCTGGAACAAATTGTAGATTTAAATTTTTACATTGACATTGTAGAGTTGTTTGTGTTGAATACCTGATTAAAACATTTTTAAATACACAAATATTGCGGACTGCTGGATGGTGGTCTGACATTGGCCATGCTGGCTCAGCATCCTCCTGCCCTGTGTTGGACTGGGTTCACACTTGGGTGCACCCCAGCCTGTCCCCATAAGCCCTGGGCTGTGTTCAGGACCATTCATACAACTTCCACAAGTCCTGGCTCACGGTCTGCTGAGCAGAAGGTGGCTTCACCCTTTGCATACAGAACTGGAGGAGTCATAGACGGAGAGGCGAGCGCTATATATAGGGACAACCTTGATTGTTTGCACAAGGGGGGCATTGTCCATGCGTTGAAGTAAAACCGGAATAAAGCACTTTGAGGACAGAAATTTCTTGTTGGAGTAAATTTCACTAGGAATGTCTGAACAAACACAGATGCATAAATCACCTGTGCGCGTACGCGCATGCACAAACACACAGAATTGCTCACCTGGCCACTCGCAAACATACACAAATGTGTCAAGAGGAGGGGGAAAGCAAAGATGAGGAGTAGCGCAGGTTTTCTTAAGCCTGACCTTGTTTGGTTTCCTCTGAGACATCACTACCCACCCCCGCCCTGCCCCACCCACTTGGCACTGGTGGTCGTTCTGTCATGTACCAGGCTGGGAAACTCTGGAGTCACTTTGCACTCAGGCAGTGTTGCCAGAAACAGACAAAGGAGTTAATCCTGGAGAAAAAAGACAGAAAAACGGGAGGGGGATATGAAGGGGGACCGTGCCACGATAGCTCCTCAAACCTGGCTTCTGATTGGCTCTTCCATTAAAACCCAGTCACAGGGTCAGAACCATCGATCACTGTCACGACATTGCCAAACTACCCCCCACAGCCCCATTATGGTGCAGTCACACTCACCTAACATGCCCCATAAGAGCCCCATAAGATCCCCCAATCACATGCATCCCACAAGAAGCCAGGAAAGCTTACCTGAGAGCTCTCATTTATGGATTCTGTGTGATCCAGAGTGTAAAAACAATTCCACATGCAGTTTCTTTTGTGTACTGGCATTCCAACTATTTAGTTCCAAAGTTCAGTTTTCTAGTTTTTTTGTTTACCTGAGGTGTTTAAAATATTTACACAACACTTTCTGTGGCATTTCACAGCTTACACTGTTCCCAGATCATTGTCTATTTTATTCTAGCGTTAACAGTATTTCCACAGAATTCTTTGTTTCCAGTCATCTCACAGTCACACACTGTCTGTGATGTTTCTGTGGCCGTACTATTCCCATTTAATTCCATATGGTATACTAATGTACTTCCACATCATTCCCTTCAGTTTTCCAGTATTCCCACATAATTATCTGTGGGTTTCCAGTGTTTACAGTATTCCCATATAATTCCCTGTGGTTTTCTAGTGTTTACAGTATTCCCACATAATTCCCTGTGGTTTTCCAGTGTTTACAGTATTCCCACAGCATTCCCTGTGGTATTTCAGAGTTTACAGAGTTCAAACAGTATGGTGTTGCCAATTCCTCTTTTCTTTTCTCCTAATTATACTCAGTAGTCCACTTCTGTAAGTGGAAGAGGATTGGACAGAAAGCAGAGCATTGAGATCTGATCCAGCTGGCACTGTGTAAAGGCAGAAGGAAGGTTGAGTTAATTATCCGAGCTGATTTACCAGCCTCATCAGCTTCAGAACAGGACTAGCCACATTCCCTCTCTCTTCTTTTATCAATCGGCCTTCTCCACATTCTCTCCTCTGTCTATTTCTCAGACGTAGCACTGTTTCTGGCACTTCACTCCAGTAGTTCAGTGGGTTGGGTGTGGTCATCTGGAAGAGCAGTGACACTGTCTGTTGGAATTCCCATAGAGCTGGTGGCAGGATTAATGACTCTATAGAAGTATAAACATTTTTGTGATCCCACTAGTAATCCCACATTTTAGATTATGATTATTAGCAGATTATACCAGTATAGAGTTTGCAGGTTGAGGATGTCAGCATTAGAGTGTGTTTTGGTTTTTAATACATATTAGATGCACACACTGAATATATTTAAGTCTTTTGTTTTTCATTTACTGGACGAGCAAAAAAAAAGAGAAAATCAGCTGTAAAACGAGACACGGCCTCGGGGGGGTTTGTCTACAGCACAGCCAGACTTCCCCAGAAACGCGTCCACTCAAACTTTCTTTAGGGTGGTGAGCCCCTGGTGAGCACATTGTTTCTCTGGTTATAGAGAAAGAGGACAGCTTTAACATGTAGACATACATACATACATACACACACCCACCCCCCCCCCCCCCCACCCCAAAGGAACAGCAGCACAGGCCTGCAAGCAATTAACCCCCCACCCCTCTATGCTCATGTTTCCTGCCTTTTGTCTCTGTGGCAAAAATAAATAAATCTTTTCACTTCTACCCTGCCCTTTTTGTGTAAAGTTCTAGTTATTTCTAGTTTATAGCCAACATTTATTGAGTAAAGCCATTGGCTGTTGTTTGAAGGCTGTATAGTCTTCTAATGTCCAGGGGAAACATTTGTGTAGGGATAATAAAGACTTTTAAAAACTTGCAACAAGAAAGAAATGCAACAAATCTATCTTTGTCAATATATGTGTTGTGTGTGTATGATACTGGCTGATTGCTAAATATGCCATTCATTTTACTTTAAAAAACATAGACTTAGCTTTCAATGCTAATAAGACAGTGTGTGAATGTGATTACACAGTGGTTACACCTATTAACTGAGCACATCCAAAGATAAACCTTATTGAATGTTGGAGCAAAATTTTACTTGAATCAGGTGGGGTGGCTGAATAAGTATCTGCCTAGCACTCATGGTCTCAATTTCACTCTGAAAAGCTTACTGTGAGGTTAGCCTCAATTATTTGAAGACACTGTGCCTCTCAGTGTGTGTGTGTGTGTGTGTGTGTGTGTGTGCATGTGTGTTTGTGGGGTGGGGGGTAATCCATCTTAAGGAAGTCTGTCATTAACACTGGGAACACACACAAGAGAGGGATAATCCAAACAAAATAACAGCGTTCATTTCGCAAGAAATGTTCTTCCAGCAGCCAAGACTGCACAACCTTGATAACCCTAAGTGCATTGTGTGGGAAAGCAAGGGAGAGAGGCAGAGATTGGGATTTATGAGAGAGGGGAAACAAAAAAGAGAAGGTGAAGAAAGAGGCAGACATGCAGAAACACAGCAGCCTGCAGCAGTCAGACGTATCCATCTGTGACGGACAAAGCATTTACAAACAGCGAGTGAAGAGTATCAACTCCTCCCACCAACTCTATAGCAAATATTAGCTCTTCAAAGGCTTCCAGCAGTATTCTAGTTCGGTCCTTTACAAGCTGTGTTTCAGGGTGTTCGGGCATAATGAGGTACCAATGTGTTTTACACTATGTGATGTGTGATGTTACGTTATGGTAGATGTTCTAGACCCTGTGCCTGGACAGCTTCAATGTCTGTAAATAAATGGTCAAGTAAAGCTGTTGATTACATAGTTAAACAACCTCTGCAGGTTTCTTCAATTTTAGTAAATTGAAATAGAAACCAGCATACCCTGCGACCCTCCAGAACCATGGTTGATCCCTCCTCTAGGGTATAATACATTATATGCTGGATGCAAATGAGAGTATAATAAGTATTATGTATTCTAAGGTTGAATGAGATGCATTATATGTGTCACAGTATGACCCAATTCAAATATTTTACTTGAAATGTATTAACACTAGACACCAAAAAATTCCTTGAGATTACAAAATTTGAAGGAAACACCAAAATTCTTTCATGCGATTCCATAGCAACTTATTTCACTAAACATTTTCCAACATCTAAAACAGTCAGTATTTCAAAGATTAGTAGTTGTCTTTAATAGCCTGCAATTTAGTTTAAACCATCTGTCTCAGTTGCCACTCTAGTTCACTACATCATAAGGTAATTGGCCATGATTGTATTTGGTGACAACATAGCAGAAAAAAAATTCACTTGTGAAAATATCAAAAATAAATAAATAAATTACAAAAAATCCAAGATGAATTAAGAGATAATCATACATTTTTAAATGCACAAGACAACTCTGACATTGAAAGAAGCAACCGTTCAGCAAAAAACGTATATTCCTGTATCCACCTGGTTCAGTGTATACTGATAGAAGTGGAAAAAACTGCAGATGTCGATGTCTGACAGAATGGGTTAAAATAATGACAGCATTGAGGTGTAGATAATTCTTATCAACAACTAGCTGAAAAAAAATTCTGAAATGAGTGTATTGTCACATTTTCTTAAATATGACTTTAATTATGAGCCATGAGCACTGCTCAAGTAATGTGCAAATGCAAATAACTGCTATTAATTAAATGACTGATTGAGCTGATCCAGGTAACCTGAAATGACAGATGGCTTGAAGAGTAGGCTATATTTGATAATAGTATGCACAATACATGGTTTGGTGTGACAACACACGATAAGATGCATTATTCTGCAGTTCCACTCCTCAGAAATGCTTGTGATGGGTCCAATATTTGCTCATTTTGAAGATAAGTCTGCTAGACAGTCAGGCTCAGCTGTTGAAGGATGCCCCTCTAGCCCCAATTGTGCAGTTTCAGCAGAGTTTTAAAAAGAACGTGGGACGTTTATAACTGACCATGCATTTGGCCGGAGCGCAGCTGAATCGTTTTTAAGATTAGCATGCTTATCGAAGAGGATTTAAAGATTTGAGCTGCCGTCACATTACGGCCAATTAACAGGATCTGGGAGCTAAATTCACATCACGGCTGATTAACAGACATAATAAAGAGTGAATAGGTGTCTTACTGTGAAGCCTGTTCCCACAGAGATTCTTTGTCCCTCTCTGTCCGTGCCTGCCTTCACACAGAGATCACACACACACGCACTTAACTCTAACTCTACACACCTGCATGCGTCTCCCAGATACTCTCAGAGATATGTGCTTCTCAGAGAAACTGCTCACTTGCACGTCTCTCACAGAAACCACACACTTGCTCTCTGAAAGAAGGTATACACCTGACCAGTCTGTAATACAAATAATGTAATACAAAAAATGTAAACGGTTTATCGTAAAAAATAAAAATAAACACACTCTAAGTCTTGCATCTTTTTTTCAAAGGGAACACATACAGTCAAGCCAGAAAGTCTGCACACCCCTTTAACCTTCTCCATGTTTTATTACATTACAGACTTGTACTACAATAGATTGAGTTAATTTTTTGCCTCAAACATCTACACACAATAGCCAATAATGATGAAGTGAAAACAGGTTTTTAGAAAATATGCAATTTTATTTTACTGACAAAAATAGGTTATTTATGGGTTACATATCTGTACACACCCTTAGCCTAATACTTTGTTGCTGCACCTTTGGCAGCGATTGCAGCTTCAAGGCGTCTTGGGAAAGAAGCTACGAGCTTGGCACACTTGTTTCTGGACATTTTTGCCCATTCCTCTTGGCATATCCTTGCAAGCTCCGTCAGGTTGGATGGGGAGCGTCGGTACACAACCATTTTCAGCTCTTTCCACAGGTGTTCAATTGGATTCAGGTCTGGGCTCTAGCTGGGCCACTCACGGCCATGCACAGACTTTCTCTGAAGCCACTCTTGGCTGTGTGCTTCGGGTCGTTGTCATGTTGGAAGGTAAACCTTCGCCCCAGTCTGAGGTCCAGAGCGCTCTGGAGCAGGTTTTCTTCAAGGATCTCGGTGTACTTAGCTGCATTCATCTTTCCCTATATCAGGACTAGTCACGCCGTTCCCGCTGCTGAAAAACATCCCCACATCATGATGCTGCCACCGCCATGCTTCAGTGTAGGGATGGTATTAGCCAGGTGATGAGCGGTGCCTGGTTTCCTCCAGACGTGACGCTTGGTATTCAGGCCAAAAAGTTTCATTTTGGTTTCATCAGACGAGAGAATCTTGATTCTCATGGTTTGAAAGTCCTCGAGGTGCCTTTTGGCAAACTCCAAGCGGGCTGTGATGTGCCTTTTACTAAGGAGGGGCGTACATCTGGCCACTCTACCATAAAGGCCTGATTTGTGGAGTGCTGCCTGGATGGTTGATCTTATGAAAGGTTCTGCCATCTCCACAAGGATACGCTGGAGCTCTGTCAGAGTGACCCTCGGGTTCCTGCTCACCTCCCTGGCCAAGGCCCGTCTTCCACCGATTGCTCGGTTTGGCCGGGCGGCCAGGTCTAGGAAGATTCTTGGTGGTTCCAAACTTCTTCCATTTACGAATGATGGTGGCCACTGTGCTCTTTGGGACCTGTAAAGCTGCAGAGATGTTTCCGTACCCTTCTCCAGATCTATGCCTTGATACAATCCTGTTTCTGAGGTCTGCAGATAATTCCTTTGACCCCATGGCTTGGAGTTTGCTCTGACATGCATTGTCAACTGTGGGACCTTATATAGGCAGGTGTTGGCAATCCCCAATCATGTCCAATCAATTGAATTTATCACAGGTGGACTCCAATTTGTAGAAACATCTCAAGCAGTATCAGTGGGAAAAAAATGCACCACAGCTCACTTTTGGGTGTCATATCAAAGGGTATTTTTAATAAATTAGCACAAATGTCTAAAAACCTGTTTTCACTTTGTCATTATGGGCTATTTTGTGTAGAATTTTGAGACAAAAAATGAACTCAATCTATTGTAGAATATGTCTGTAACATAATAAAACGTGGAGAAGGTCAAAGGGGTGTGCAGACTTTCCGGCTTGACTGTACATAATGAAAGACTACATACTGTACATGCATGTGTCTTTCAAAGGAAACGCATACACAATTAAAGAATACACACCTGCATGTCTCTCAAAGGGAATGTACACACACAGATACTACACACCTGCATGTCTCTCTCAAAGAGAATGTACACACACAGATACTACACACCTGCATGTCTCTCTCAAAGAGAATGTACACACACAGATACTACACACCTGCATGTCTCTCTCAAAGAGAATGTACACACACAGATACTACACACCTGCATGTCTCTCTCAAAGAGAATGTACACACAGATACTACACACCTGCATGTCTCTCTCAAAGAGAATGTACACACACAGATACTACACACCTGCATGTCTCTCTCAAAGAGAATGTACACACACAGATACTACACACCTGCATGTCTCTCTCAAAGAGAATGTACACACACAGATACTACACACCTGCATGTCTCTCTCAAAGAGAATGTACACACACAGATACTACACACCTGCATGTCTCTCTCAAAGAGAATGTACACACACAGATACTACACACCTGCATGTCTCTCTCAAAGAGAATGTACACACACAGATACTACACACCTGCATGTCTCTCTCAAAGAGAATGTACACACACAGATACTACACACCTGCATGTCTCTCTCAAAGAGAATGTACACACACAGATACTACACACCCGCATGTCTCTCTCAAAGAGAATGTACATACACACACACACACACACACACACACAGACTACACACCTGCATGTCTCTCTCAAAGCGAACGTACACACAGAATACAAACCTGTACGTCTCTCTCAAGGGGAATGTACATAGTAAACACACACAGGACTACACACCTGAACACACATAATGAAAGACTGCACACCTGCATACAGTGATGAGGTCAATTCAATATTAAGTCAGACAATCTATGAATTGAAAGTCAATAATCAGGATTTTTTCAGTTCATGATCTGAATTTCAATATCAATTTCCTAAACTGATTGAATTGAAACTGCATTCAAAGGAATCATGCACACATGCACTGACCGACTATCAATCTACATCTACATTCCCAAAGGGAACATACACCCACACACTGACTGACTACACATCTGCATTTGATTCCCAAGTGGAGCATGCACATGCATGCACACACACACACACACACACACACACACACACACACACAAACTACACATCTGCAGGTGATTCTCAAAAGGAACATGCACACACACACACACACTCACTGACTACACATCTGCAGGTGATTATCAAAGGGAGCATGCACACACACTGACTACACATCTGCATGTGATTCCCAAAGGGAGCATACACACTGACTGACTACACATCTGCATGTGATTCTCAAAGGGAACACATACACACACACACACACACACACACACCGACTACACATCTGCATGTGATTCCCAAAGGGAGCATACACACACACACACACTGACTGACTACACATCTGCATGTGATTCTCAAAGGGAGCATGCACACACACACACACACACACACACACACACACACACACACACACACTGACTGACTACACATCTGCATGTGATTCTCAAAGGGAGCACACACACACACACACACACACACTGACTACACATCTGCATGTGATTCTCAAAGGGAGCATGCACACACACACACACACACACACACACACACACTGACTACACATCTGCATGTGATTCTCAAAGGGAGCATGCACACATACACTGACTGACTACACATCTGCATGTGATTCTCAAAGGGAGCATGCACACACACACACACACACACACACACTGACTACACATCTGCATGTGATTCTCAAAGGGAGCATGCACACACACACACACACACACACACACACACACACACTGACTGACTACACATCTGCATGTGATTCTCAAAGGGAGCACACACACACACACAAACATACACTGACTACACATCTGCATGTGATTTGATTAGTTTGATTCAGTTCAAAAATTTTATGTAAAGCAGTCGCCCGTGGCATACAAGAGTTGTGCAGTTTTAAAGGGTGGTCCCAACAAATATTGATTTGATTAAGTTTTTTTTTACTGTTCACTGCTCTTTAGTCAATTGTTTGATATTAAGAAACTTTTAAGTTAATTATTTTTGAAAGCATCTTCACTTTACAGATTATTATTTTATGTTTTTTTAAAAACAGTACTGTATATGTTTTTTAATGGCGGGCTATCGTTATCTTCTTTGCATGATTTCATGTTAAATTTAAAGGGGCGGCAGTGTAGTATAATGGTTAAGGAACTGGCCTTGTAACTGAAAGGTTGCAGGTTCGATTCCCAGGTAGGACACTGCCGTTGTACCCTTGAGCAAGGTACTTAACCTGAATCGCTTCAGTATATATCCAGCTGTATAAACAGATACCATGTAAAAAATGCAAAGAAAATGTGTACGTCACTCTGGAGCGTCTGCTAAATGCCTGTAATGTAAAGTTGTGCAAAATAATGAAATGTGTTTGCGTGCCATGTACCATGCGGATGCTCAAAAACGTGCTTTTCCTAGTACGTGCATCTGAGACTTTTCATTTTTACCCATAACTGCACTTTGAAAGCAGCCCAATTTAGCTGTAAAAACTGCGAAAATGGCAACACTGGTGGATCGTCTTACGACCTGTTTACGACACTTCCACAGTACGGTTGGAAAATAGTACGGTTGGAAAATAGTACGGTGGATATTTTTCGTGCTACACAGTGCACATTAAACAGCACACTTCTGCCAGTGCACTGTATGCAGGAGACAGGGCGCAGTAGATAGAGCTCTGATTCGGACACAGCCCAGGTCACGTGTTAACAGACAAACCTGTGTCCCTAACAATCCATTAATCACATATAAAAGCTACATTAATCAGTGGTATTCAGTTAACCAGAGTAGAGCATTTCCCTTAGATGAGGGAGAGACCAGTTGGGATAAGATTTTGGCACAGGGAAAAATACACTAGGGCAGTGTCCAAATCAGAGTCCCTACCTAGTGCGTCCTGTGTACTAGCATAGCGTATACTGCTTACTGCATACGGTTTAGTGACATGCAGAATACAAAAACTATCCTCCATACTATTATCAGCAAAAACCCAGAAATAAGTATATCATCCAGGGATTTTAAGTACACTACATATATAGAACATTTCACCTACTTAACAACTTTCTCATCAAGTGTACTCAACTAGCATACTCAATGGTATAGAAGGGGGTTACATTACATTACATTATTGTTGATTATGGTTGATTTTGATACAGCCTCAGATAGGTAGAGAACTAAGAGACAGTGGGGAAAAAGAGAACTAACACTAACATGCACACCCAGATAAATGTGCGAACAATCAGATTGCAGTGGGCCATGAAGAGAAATGGACTCATTAGGATAATGCAAGTCCCTTTCAGAACCGTGGGCCAACAGCATCCTCTAGTGGACGCATGTTACGTTACCGGATTCCAAATGGAGCGAGCCGTTTTGCAGGCATTCCTATCCAGAGAGACATACACAGCTTACATTCTTTACATACAAGCCATTTATACAGCTAGATATTTACATGAAACAATTCAGGAGCCTGTTTCTCCAGTACCCTGCACTGAACCATTCATTCAGTACTAGGGATAGCTGCTACTTTATGGGAAGGATGTGCTTTATCTTATCTTTTCTGTAGTTACTTCGATGACGTTTCTGTATGCACTTACTGTATGTCGCTTTGGATAAAAAAAGTCTGCTAAATGACTAATGTAATGTAACCATCTCTGAAAACTTGGAAGTCTCTCTCCTGCACCACGTGCTGGGAAGAGATTTTTTCTTCTTCTTACTGAACAGTTCACTCCCATCTGATTCATTTATAAACTGAGTGAGAAAAGTTCTTTCAAGGCTCTTAAACAAGGAATTTTGAGTCCTCTCCAGCTTCCTGTAGTTATAGACAATGAACAAAGGCCAAAACAATAGGGCATTTTTATACACAATCTTGATGTCACCGTTGGCTTGTGTTCTAGTTTTACCAGAGTAAAGCCAGCCTGGCTCTCTGACTAGCCGAGGTTTAGATTTCAGGGTAACAAGACACTGTTCAAAATGACTAATCTAGCAAGTGCTTACAAACCTACAGAACTCTAAAGCAATCCTAGGACACCCTTATCAACAAAAAACTGGATAATTTATCAAAAACATGATTTAGAAGAGAAGTGGAAAAAAAGCTTATGCCATGTATGAAATAAAATTCAATAATTTAGTGTAGAGACCCAAGTTTTGAAAAAAGAGTTTTTAATGACCTAATCTTTCAACAATTTAGAACAATGCTTTTTCAGTATATACAGTATCATACAACATTATAATAAACTGTAATTTGGTTTTTAAAAGAAATACATACTAGTTTATGACCTTCGAACCATGCCAGACGTTCTAGACTGGTATAAAATAATGCAAAGGAAAAAATATATATTCAGGTTTCTCTGGGAACAGCAGGGTCCAGATTCCCTTTACAAAAACATTCATTCCACATTTCACAACGGGCTGTTTGGGACAGTATAATGGCTGTGCTTTGGTTTTCTTGTTTTGGTTAATTCTGTAAAATGTTTTTGAAAAGCTATTAGTTACAGCAACCCTATGTTCATCTCATTGCACAGTGCATGTGAATATTAGTTCTTACAGAACTTTAATTTCATTATGTGTATTTTTTTTAATCATTATTTCTTTTAAAGTAGAGTGGACAGTTTGCTCTCTCATTTTTGCCTTGCTTTATTCAGACAGCAGATAGGGTAGAGGGTGCTTTATTCAGACCGATAGAGAAAAGACCACCGATTGGCAGGCGCCGCGGTGAGATTTCGAGCCCCCGCCCACGCAGAGGGACAGGTATGTGGCTTGAGATTCGGGTTTTGGAGATGGCGTACCCAAAGTGAGATCGATCTGAAAAAGAGGGGTCAGGGTAGCAATATTGGTGAGGGTGGGGTTCAATATAATACAGTGTAGAGAAACACCATCCTGTGGTCACGCCAACCACAAGCTAAATCAGAAGACTAAGTATCAACCGGAGAGCAATACATTTTACATAGAGATATTAGTTGTGGTCTGTGGCATTTCACTCGATTTTGGCATGGGTTGTTCTGGCTGTTCTGGACTGGATGAGTCCTTTAGACTGTCTCCGTCGCATTCGAGCGTGGAGGGTAGGGGGTTATCCTCCAGCGCCCCGTATGACTGCCCCAATCTTCTTGCGGGAGGAGGAGTCAAAGGGAAGGACGACTGCAGCACTCTGGGAAGGTACACCTGCCAAGATTTGTTTGAACAGATTGAGCATGTGCAATCAGGGAGAGTCCACTGAGCATGTGCAATAAGAAAGTACACTGGGTATGTACAACTAGACAGAGTTCTCTGAGTGTCTACAACAAGAGAGAGCACACCAAGAGGTCGATTTACTAGGATCCCAAATAAGGGGTATTATTTTGCGGCCACAGCCAAAGTATTTGCTCGCGTTAACATTTCACACTTTGCGGGTGATCAACTAAGAGTCATTATGCAAATTACTCCAGCTGCAAACAGCCATATTTAAATTTAGATTTTTCATGTTTGGAATGGTTATACTGTAAGAAAACGGCAAAAAGACTTGCAGCAATGTTGCTGTTTTTATGGTATTTTTTTTTCAGTGTAGGGTATAGCCTAGGCCAGGGGTTCCCAATTCATTTTCTAAGATTGAAATGACTTGGTGGGCCAACCCGACCCCCTCTCCCGTCCCCCATTAAAAAAAAATGCAGACATTAGCTATGTGTGAAGAACAGAGTTTATTTTGAACAGCTTGTCAATGCTTTTCAGTTGCATGAAATGCATTCCTTGCAAGTCCAAATGTAACATTCAATAACCATTTTAGTTTTTTTTTTTATATGAAGGAGCATCAAATTTGCGCAAATATAGCCTACTGCTGGAGACATTTTAACGCAGAAACGTAAACTTTCATGAAATAATAAACGCAATTGTCCACGGCAGAAAAGCGCAACACTTGTTTGTTTAACATAAATACAATTTCAATAACCTTGTCTAACAACCAAAATGCTTTTAAAAAAAATTAATAAATAAAATATGGTTGCATGTGCATTTAGTTGCGTGAAAGCGTTTGCTCCCCGAAGTGTACGTTTCATAATAAAAGTCCTCCGCATTCCGAATTTCACAATAAAAGAAGCCGATATTGTCATAGGAGAAACGTACATAGTCTTTGCTTTTTTCGAGTAGGATTCATAGAACTTTGCCGGGCCAAATTAAAATACCTCACGGGCCTGATGTGGCCCGTGGGCCGCCTATTGGGAACCCCTGGCCTAGGCTAATGTTACACTGAACGAGCTTGCAGCAAACTGTTTCACGGGAGTTACAGATGTTTGTCAGGACTGAAATGATCATAACTATGCTTACTAGCAGTAAGCCTACTCGTGCCGTAAGTGTCACATAAAATCACATTTCCATTTGATCATGGGTTTTATTTTTATAAAGTTTTGATTTGCTTGTTATTCACTGTTTGTTTATATGTTGTATTGCTTGTTTGATTCAAATACTAGTTACTCTTGTATTCTGTAACACAATTTACTTCATGATTTAAAAAAAATGTATTCTATCCACAAATTATTTTCTTATGTATTTTGAGTTTTATCTAAAATGGGCCAGTTAATTAGCACCCATTGTTATGCAATTATTCAGAATCCTCAATTATGGCTATTCCAAACACACCCATACGTGTCTTGCTACAATGACAGCCGTCATCTTATTGATTTTGTGTCTTTTAATACCTGCTTTCCATTTGTACTAAAATGCACCCGCAAATAACTCCCTTTCAGGCTTATTAGACTAGTGCTAAAGGAATTTATTTGCATGACCACCTCCCACTATTTTGTGAAATAACGTAGGGACGCCCAATGTTGCATAGTCATTCAGGCTAGCTCGCAAAAATTAGAAATCCATGTATCTTTACCACGCACAATCCTCCTTAAACCTCGTTAGTTGATCACCTCTGACAATTTTTTTGTGGATGGTTAACAGTTTTACACATGTTTTTGTACACGTAAACCTTTAGTAAATCGACCCCTGAGCGTGTGCCAACTGAGAGTCTGTCGATGATGTGCAAACTGAAATTTACTCTTACTCACCGAACCTGGGGATTCCACTGATACTTCTATTCCAGTCTGATCAGTGTTTTCCTTAACCTAGATTCACCAAGATGACAGGCCAAAAAACACACAGGAGTAACGTAGCGCCCCATAGAGAAAGACGATAGAGAAGATCTATGCTCACAAACACACAGGTCAGAGTAACATGGAGAGAGAGAGAATCGAGAAGATCTATGCTCACACACATCCACATGGGCCAGTGTATGTACTCACACACTCATTCTTTCTCTCTCACACACACACACACACAAGGTTAATTCCAATTGCTTATTTTCACTCCTTGCATCCTTTCCTCGCTCCATAGCTCCGCCCAATGGAGGATGCGAGGATAGAATGCAAGGATCAGAAACGAGGATGGAGGAATTGAGGCAACATGCATTAGGAAAATGGAACGTCCTTGCTCAGTGAAGCATCAGCATCATATTATGTTTACGCGCTTAACTATAATGCTTTTTAGCCACTTTGGTGAATAAACAGAAAATGAGTGTCATTATGGACTGAAGTGCTTTAAATGGAAAGAAACGGTAAAACTGTATTTGTGTACATGCCACGTGGCCGATGTGGAGAGGTGGATAATTTATACACGTCATGCGTTCCGAGAAAAGGCTTCAGCAAAGGCTATACTTGCGTTTCCTCACTGAAACATCCTATGGCAGGGGTCCTCAATCTTATCCAGAAGGAGCCGGTGTGGGTGCAGGCTTTTGTTCCCACCAAGCAGTTACACACCTGATTCTACTAATCAAAGTCCTTAGCAAAGACTCTAGTGCTTGATTAGTAGAATCAGGTGTGCAACTGCTTGGTTGGAACAAAACCCTGCACTGACACTGGCCCTTTCTGGATTAGATTGAGGACCTCTATCGTATGGGAACCTCCTCATTCCTCGCTCCTCATAGGAGCATTTCAATGTCCTTTTGCAATGTCCTTAACCCCTTTGCGCAGATGGCAAATTTGATAAATTCTCATCTATTTAGGGGGTGCTCTGTTTAAGGTTTTATAACTCCAGGTGTGAGCATCACATAAACTTGGTAAACGGCTTAAATGAAACAAGACAGGTGTACCATTTACAGTATAAACTTAGATTTGTTTATTTTCATAATCTAAGTCAAAATAAAGTGCCACAAATACAAAAAAAAATTAGTTTTTCTTTAGTTTTCAACAAAATACTGAGAGCTACATAAGTGAAACAGGTAAATATATACATTTCCTGGATAATAAATGTCAACAAGTGTGCAAAACCTGAGGATGATATGCAGAACTACTAAAGGTCTATGATGCAAAATATAGGCAGTGTACCCCGTTGTCTATTAGTGTCTCCAAATCTATCCAAATGGCTAAATTGTGTACTGCTCTAAATTAATTAAAAAAGAGATATATTTAACTACAAATCAACAGTTTTGGCTCATAAATCTCACTTTTGCATCATTTTCAAATGGGAATTACTATATTTTCATCAGTATAGGGGGGTCCAAAACCCCTATGCAAACCATGTCATAAAATTAATAAAATTTGTTTTGTCCATTATAAAGAATATACATTTGCTTCTTCTGATGGATTAAGATAAAATATTGATATCAGTGTTACATACACCTAAATATGTAGCCTAATCATTCACTCTTGTACCTCAATAAAACATCACTTTTCCCTGTACTCTTACTCTGTACTTTTGCCCCGGGATTGCATTTTTCTGTGGTTTTTTAATATTCCTAGTCATTTTGACTCCAAGAAAAATCTTTACCTTAATCTACCACATATCAGCGCAGAAAATTGGAATTAACAATTGCACTACAGTATTTGAAATGCACTCAAAATGCGAAAATAACAATGGGCCTATCAATCATATTGGAAAGACAGTGCTCGAGTGGAAAAATGAAAGTACATATGTAGCCAGAGAGACCAACCGCATTTTAGACGCAATTTTTTTTTTTATATCAGTAAACGGAAAATCCCCTCCCTAATGCGTTATTTATAGAGCTTGCGTAATATGAGACAGTGAAAACGAAAACTGCCGTTACGCTGGCCTGTAGTAAATTGTTTAAAGCACTCAAGAAGACATGGGATATACCGTTGCTAAGGTTATAATGTACTCTATTGGATAAAAAAGCCGACAATTAAACCAGAATGAACTGTAATGAATGAGACAGGCTTGCAAAGTATTATGAGTCAACGTTTCAGATACTGTAATAGCGGTATAAAGTGCTGTATATTTCTCAAACCGATTGTACCAGACAATAAATGACCACTGAATTTTGAAAGCAACATCTCGATGTGTAAAACCAATGTAGGATTGTATATTAATTTCATATTTAGTAGCATATATTGCTAGTAGAATACATGGTAGAATGAGAGAATACTTTCACGTTTATTTTGCATTTGAGTGAGCAAGGCTTTTCACGGCTTTTCTGGCATACGATCAGGCGATTGTTGGGTTTATCTTGTTGCTATGACGGAATTCTAATTTTATATGATGAATAAATATATTTATGAACTCAAACATAGACGCTATTGTCCACTATGTCACGCATGGGTAGGTATAGACTGGGTGGGGGGGTGCTCGTTAAATGGACTTGCTACGGGAAAATAGTGACATAGAAACTACGCATTGGGCAGAAATCGTCACGAATCATCTACCAATAAAGTTAAAACACAGAGTTTGCGATTTCCACTAATAGTTTGGCTGCAGGAGCAACGAATGTCTCAGTTGCGCAAAAAGGTCCCGCAGGCACTATGCATTTGCACAATGGTGTTAAAGATGGCACACCTCGACGTGAACCCGCACACACAAATACATACGCACATACACACAGCAGAAAGGAAAATAGTCAAACCCTGGTTTTGCAGTCACAAACACACAAAGCTGAGCTCAGCACACTCACATTGTAGTTGTGGGGACTCAGGTACTTGAAGTGTCCAAAGCAGGAGTAGCCGATGCAGATGATGACGGTCACACAGAGAACAATTAGGGTGAAGAGGGAAGTGTCCGCCATGAACCCTGACACACAACACAGGAACAAACACATTTGACCCTCCTGCGCAGCCAAGAGGAGGTGCAGAACACAGTCACATGACACAAGATACAACAACATAGGAAGTAAACCTACCTGATCCTCCTGCACAGCCGATAGCAGGACCAGACAAGTCACATGGTACACGAGGGGAACTGACACAAAGCAACACAGGTGGTAAACTCACCTGACCCTCCTGCACAGCCAATAGCAGAAGTGATAACAATCATGTCACTGAGAAGGACCAAGGACAAGTGCCTACCTGAGCGGATGACAGAGAAGAAGTAGAGCCAGAGCAGACAGATGATAGGTGCGGCCATGGCCTGGTTGACGGCACCCAGGTGCACCTGCCTGTCCAGGCGAGTGGGCAGGTAGGCGAAGTAGAGGTTGTGCTTGTCCACAAGGTGCTTGAGCATGGCGTACAAGAGACCTGGCGGAGGGAAAGTGTGTTATGAGCTAAGGGTCTTGCTGAGGGGGCGACTCAGGGCGCGCAATATGGGGACAGTAGGCTTGGGGCTCTCGCATGCGTCAAAGAGCAGGGGAGGCTGAACAGGTCTCAGGAGATTAAAACTTTGAGTGAGAAATGTGTGTGTGGGTTTGTGTGTGTGTGAGCATGTGTGGGTTTGTGTGCGTGTGTGCATGTGTGTGTGTGTGTGTGTGTGTGTGTGAGAAAAACAATGTGTGTGAGCGTGTGTGTCTGTGTGTGTGCACGCGCTAGATGTGATTGTGCATGCGGGATGACGGTCTGCGCTCATTGTGTGTACGTACTGACTGAATTATGCCCTGCCTTTGGATTTACAATCCAATTTTAAAAAGTTCATCACCCTGAGACACCCTTTAGTCTGATGTGCGCTATTTAAAAAAAGAAATTGATTGTGCACTTTTCTGCATGTGGATCGATCGTGTGTGTACATGTAACAGATCACTCACCAAAGGGCACAATAACAGGACAGATGATGCTGTAGGCAATGATGACGGTAAAGACACACAGAGTCCAGCCATACATGGCCCCATACTCAAACTCGTAGGCCTGATTCTGAGGAGAAACAGGGGGTGAGTGACAGCTGCCAGACAGTGGAGATGGGAGTGGAGGGGGTGGGGTGGGGTGGGGCCTTACCTGTGTGATGTATTTCCTCTCTGCAGCAGAGTGGGCCAGCGCCATGCGCACGGTGTACAGCAGCAGCCCAGGCAAACGCAGCAGCTCCATCCCTGACCCAACCAGCGCTGCCGCAATCACATAGTTCACAAAGAATGCTCCCTGATCTGGCAGGAACACACATCTGCAGAGAGATGGGGGGCGAAGAGAAAGCGAGACAGAGAGAAAGAGAGGGGGATGGCAAGAGAGAGAGTGATGAAAACTAAAAGAAAAATGCAAGTATATGAATAATTTTATTTTTTCTTCACTTTTGACCTTAAGTGTAAACTTGTCATGCCAAATGAAAGTACTTTTGAACTTGAGAGAGAGAATTTTCTGACTATAGACAAACTGACAAAACCGGATATGGCGGCAGGCAGTTCTGTAGGTGCATAACTTACTCAAACCTCATCTTTCCTTGAGACAAAAACTTGGTGTCGAACAGCCATCGAAAGAAGACGTCCAAACTGAGGGAGACAAGTTAGACTGCGTTTAGACAAGTTAAGAGGTCAGACTCTCTTTTAATTTTGCGTTTATTCCTCTTCACTCATTAACAGTACATTAATTCCCAGGCTATACCTACGATCACTTCACCACTTTAACATCGTGAAAGTAGGGATATGTTTGTTTGGGTGGGGCCAGGGGGAGATGGTCGAAAGGAGGACATGGTGGGGCCAGGGGGAGATGGTCTAAAGGAGGACAGGTTGGGGCCAGGGGGAGATGGTCTAAAGGAGGACAGGGTGGGGCCAGGGGGAGGTGGTCTAAAGGAGGACAGGGTGGGGCCAGGGGGAGGTGGTCTAAAGGAGGACAGGGTGGGGCCAGGGGGCGATGGTCTAAAGGAGGACAGAGTGGGGCCAGGGGGCGATGGTCTAAAGGAGGATGTATGGGGTCAGGGGGCGATGGTCTAAAGGAGGACAGAGTGGGGCCAGGGGGAGATGGTCTGAAGGAGGATGCATGGGGTCAGGGAGAGATGGTCTAAAGGAGGACAGAGTGGGGCCAGGGGGCGATGGTCTGAAGGAGGATGTATGGGGTCAGGGGGCGATGGTCTAAAGGAGGACAGAGTGGGGCCAGGGGGAGATGGTCTGAAGGAGGATGCATGGGGCCAGGGGGAGATGGTCTGAAGGAGGACAGGGTGGAGCCAGGGGGAGATGGTTTAAAGAAGGACAGGGTGGGGCCAGGGGGGGATGGTCTGAAGGAGGACAGGGTGGGGCCAGGGGAAGATGGTCTGAGGGAGGACAGGGTGGGGCCAGGGGGAGATGGTCTGAAGGAGGATGCATGGGGCCAGGGGGAGATGGTCTAAAGGAGGACAGGGTGGGGCCAGGGGGAGACGGTCTGAAGGAGGACAGGGTGGGGCCAGGGGGAGATGGTCTGAAGGAGGACAGGGTGGGGCCAGGGGGAGATGGTCTGAAGAAGGACAGGGTGGGGCCAGGGGGAGATGGTCTGAAGGAGGACAGGGTGGGGCCAGGGGGCGATAGTCTGAAGGAGAAAGGGGTAAGTGATTACTGATAACGGGAGAATGAATTAGAAATTTATTTAGTATTTACCTGGCATAGTGTTTGGCTATTAGATGTGCTGAGTATTTAGCTGGCAAACAATGTGGTTCCTGGGTGTTGGTAGTATTTACTGAGTGAAGGGTGTGGTTAACTGTGGTCATTATGTCTTGTGAAGGGTGAAGTTTATGGGCGTGGCCAGTATTTACCTAGTAAGCCCCAATGAGGGCAATATCAGCACCATGAAAAGGAGGAAGAAGTAGAGTTTGTACATCATACTCCTGTTCTCACTCGACCTAAAACACAGAGGTCCCACATCTACGTTACACAAATCACAGTCAAAGTCGCAATGTTAGTTAAGGTATAGTCAAGGTACTGTAATGTGGGTGACATCCAGCGCCCACCAAAATTATTGGAAACGTCAATTAATATGAGCAAAAAGTGCAGGATTAAACTGTTTATTGTTTATCAAATGTCTTCTATGCTCAGAAAAATTATATAGCTTAATTGTGATACCATTGATCAGAGGAAAAAAAATCTTGATGGAAAATCCTTGGTTCTCACTTGTGGGCTCTCCTCTTCAGCTTAACCCACAGGTTTTCAAAGAAGGTTAGGTCAGGAGACTGGGATGGCCATTGCAAAAGCTTGTTTCTGTGGCCAGGGAACAATTTGTGTGTAGATTTTGAGGTATGCTTTGGATCATTGTCTTGCTGGAAGATCCAACCACAACCCTCTTTTAGCCTTCTGGCAAAGGCAGCCAGATTTTGTTCTAAAATCTCCTGGTATTTGATGGAGTCCATGATGCCATGTATCCTAACATGGTTCCAAGGGCCTTTGGAGGAATAACAGCTGCACATCATCACAGACCCACCACCATACTTCACAGTTGGGACAAGGCACTTTTATGCATAACTGTGCCTCTTACTACGCCAAACCAACCTTTTGTATTTATTGTCAAAAAGCAAAATTTTCATCTAGTTTGACCATAGCACCCGGTTTCAATCTAAATACCGGTTACATTTAGCAAACACCAGGGGCCACATGTATAAACAGTGCTGAGCAGAAAATGCCCTCAGAAAGCTGTGTAAATTACAATAAATTACGGCCCAGCTCAACAGCATTTTTAGTTTTATCAGATTAGCATTACGTAAACAGCTACAAAAAATACATTCGCTCGCTGAGGCGTAATAGTTTTTTTTCCTGCTTTAATCGCAAGATTTTACTAATTTGGCCAACTCGTCAGCATGGCTAGAGTAATCCCCGCCTTGTTTACATGGATTTTGTGAGTGGGTCAGAAGAAGTATTGATTCTATAGATTATGTCTACGAACATGACGGGAGTTTTTCCTCCTCGATATGTAAGTCATACTGCTTGTAATATACAGTCAAGCCGGAAAGTCTGCACACCCCTTTCACCTTCCACGTTTTATTACGTTAGACATATTCTACAATAGAATGAGTTCATTTTTTGTCTCAAAATTCTACACAAAATAGCCCATAATGACAAAGTGAAAACAGGTTTTTAGACATTTGTGCTAATTTATTAAAATCTAAATATCATATGTACACAAGTGTGCACCCTTTGATATGATACCCAAAAGTGAGCTGAGGTGCATTTTGTTTCCACTGAGACTGCTTGAGATGTTTCTCCAACTTAATTGGAGTCCTCCTGTGATAAATTCAATTGATTGGACATGATTGGGGATTGCCAACACCTGTCTCTATAAGGTCCCACAGTTGACAGTGCATGTCAGAGCAAACTCCAAGCCATGGGGTCCAAGGAATTATCTGCAGACCTCAGAAACAGGATTGTGTCAAGGCATAGATCTGGAGAAGGGTACGGAAACATCTCTGCAGCTTTACAGGTCCCAAAGAGCACAGTGGCCACCATCATTCGAAAATGGAAGAAGTTTGGAACCACCAAGAATCTTCCTAGACCTGGCCGCCCGGCCAAACGGCAATCGGGGAAGACGGGCCTTGGCCAGGCAGGTGAGCAGAAACCCGAGGGTCACTCTGACAGAGCTCCAGCGTATCCTTGTGGAGATGGGAGAACCTTTCAGAAGATCAACCATCCAGGCAGCACTCCACCAATCAGGCCTTTATGGTAGAGTGGCCAGACGGAAGCCCCTCCTTAGTAAAAGGCACATCACAGCCCGCTTGTAGTTTGCCAAAAGGCATCTAGAGGACTCTCAAACCATGAGAATCAAGTTTCTGGCTACGGTAGCCTGAAAGTTTGTTTGAAAAAAGTGAGATGGGTCAACGCATTAGGTAACGCAGTGTAATTAGGGTAAGACATTCTAGTTTTATTGTCATTCCTTAAATGTAGGCGTATTTGTCAGATGGGTTTATATTTCTGGTCAATTTGCATTTGTTTTTGTAATTATGGCCTGGCCCACCCAACATTTGATGGCCTACATCACAAAGAGTAAAAAAAAAAATTGAATCATGACGCAAATCGTGTTACATAGCCTAATACAAGAGTAACTAGTATTTGAATCAAACAAGCAATACAACGTCTATTATAACAAACAGCGAACAAGCAAATCAAAACTTTATCAAAATAAAACCCATGATTAAATGCAAATGTGACTTTATATGACACTTACGGCGTGAGTAGGCTTAGTGCTAGTAAGCATAGTTATGGTCATTTCAGTCCTGACAAACATCTAACTCCCGGCAGAAACTAAGAGATATCCAGTGAAGCAGTTCGTAATAAACTGCCAGCTCGTTCAGTCTAACAGTAGCGTATACCCTACACTAAAAAAATACCATAAAAACGGCAACATTGCTGTCTTTTCACCGTTTTCTTACAGTATTACCATTCCAAACATGCAAAATCTCATTTAAATATGGCTGTTTGTGGCTGGAGTAATTTGCATAATGATTCCATAGTCAACAACCTTTTGTCTCATTTAATTCTCTGATCTTCCCCATGTTAATGGATGACAAAGGGGTTTTTGGCCCATGTGTCACCCTATACCCCAGTGAAACAGGAAGTTGAGAATGACCATGTAATAGTTCCTAGACTCAGGTGTCCTTAAAAAGAGTAAAATATAAAAGGGAATACACTTCAATTGTTTTTTAAGTATTTATAGCGTTTACAATAATTGTGACAATGTTTGTTTGAGAAAACATTCTTTTTTTTTTTACATGGATAATTTTTTTACCTAAATTAAAGATTTTATTTTTCTTATTTTGAGTGCCACATTGTGCCGATAAACTACAAATACATTTCTTATTGCCTTTTTTTGCTCATATATTCCAGGGTTTCCAATCATTCTGGCGGGCACTGTACCTGGTCCAGTGAGAGTCAGTCATAATTTTAGTCACTGTACTGCAACGTGGGTGACTCACCTGGTCCAGTGAGACTCCCCTAGTGTGGAGTAGTAAACCACCGTGGGCAGCAGAGCGGAAAAGGACCACAGCAGCAACGTGGGGAAGAACTGGCTGATCACTGCACTCTGCGACAGAAATACATACTGTATTGTCACCAAGAGACAGCACACAGAGCGACAAAGGGAGGCACGGTCTCACAGTAACCGAAATACACTGTCCAACAGCGTCATAGAGATGGTGAAATTCTGTTCCGCAGAGAAGCTGTCACATGTGAACAGAGAAATGACATCACACAGAGGCACAAAGTCACATAGACAGGAACATCTACATCACAGAGATACCATAGAGACAAAGACACTACATCACAAAGAGATACCAGAGACAAAGACACTGCATTACACAGGTAGGTATGATGTCATAGATGGGGAATTCTGTCAGAAATCAATCACTTTCTGATCTCATCCTTCTAGATTTGAACACATTTGTTATACATGTTAACCTATATGAGAGTTAGAATGTGATTTGATTTGTTTTTTTTAATTGACTATTGACTATTATTGACTATTTTCACAAGTATGTGGTATATTTGCACAACTCTTAGTACAAAACTCAACTGGTCACACTTCATTAAAAGCCTGTCATTGTGCATTAATTTGGATTGTAAACATATTTTACAAAAACAACCATTGATTCAAAATATGTTTGTGAAATGTAATGAAAAAATTGGTTTAATTACCAAAACACAACATAATGATATATTTTCAATTTAGTCATTTTAACTACCAGTAACTAAAATAGCAAACGATGCAAGATATGGGTTTCAAATCACCCTGAAAGTAATTTGCTATGGTACTGTAAATTACAGTAGATTACACAGTTGTTACATTAGGCAATACACTTACATCACCTAACAAAATTAACAGAAAATCTATAATTTCCATAATATCTGTCCAATGTGTGATCACAATCATTTGTGCAAAAAGCCTTGTACTGTCAGATACAGTTTCAATATAGGTGTACTGTCTGAAATGTAAGAAATTGAAAGACGGCAAGGGAGATAAATGAAGAATGATGAATGAAAATGAAACACAACATTTAGCACACACCCCAGGTCCCCTGGGGTGCTTCCTCAATGAGCTTGACACCCTGCTTGGCTCCTTCCCAGAGGACGGCATCCCGCTGATCCTCCTGGGAGACTTCAACATCCATCTAGATGCCTCCCAGTCTGCGGCCTTCCTACCACTTCTCCGCTCCTTTGACCTCTCCCTCAAACCCCCCCCCCCCACCCCCACCCACAAGGCTGGCAACCTCCTAGACCTGGTCTTCCAGAGGAACAGCCCCTGCTCTGATCTCACTGTTACCCCTCTGCATGCCTCCGATCACCACTTCATTTCTTTCTCTCTTCCTCTTGTTCCACACCGCCCCCCCCTCCCCACACCCCCACTGTCTCTGTCCGCCGTAACCTCTGCTCCCTCTCGCCCTCCTCTCTTGCTCCCTGTGTCACTGCTTCCCTCCCCCCTCTCAAACCCTTCTCTCAACTCCCCATCGACTCTGCATCTGACACCCTTCTCACAGCTCTCTCCACATCACTTGACTCTCTCTGCCCTCGTCTCTAGGCCCACACGCCCATCTCCTCCCTGCCCATGGATGTCCGACGCCCTGCGCACCTCAAGGGCCGGTCTCCGTGCAGCAGAGAGGATGTGGAGGAAATCCAGAGATGCATCAGACCTCTCCTCCTACCAGTCTCTCCTAGCGACGTTCTCTACAGCAGTCACTGCTGCCAAGGTAACTTACTATCACACAAAAATTTGCAAACACAGTTCTAACCCCCGTCAATTGTTCTCTATCTTCTCCTCCCTCCTCAGCAAACCCCCTCCTGCTCCTCATTCCTCATTCACTGCAGACGACTTTGCAGATTTCTTCGATGAGAAGATCGCAGACATCCGCAGCTCCTTCAGCCCCACTCCCCCTCCCCTCACAGACACTGCTTTCCACTCTCTTCCTCTCTCTACCCCTTCTGTGTCCCCCCCTGTTTCTCCACCTTTTCTCCCCTTTCTGAGACCGACGTATCCCATCTCCTACTCTCCCATCGTCCCACTACTTGTGCCCTCGACCCTATCCCTTCATCTCTCCTCCAGGCAATCACCCCAGATATCCTCCCGTTTGTGACCTCCCTGGTGAACTCCTCCCTGACCTCTGGCTGCTTCCCCTCATCCTTCAAGAGAGCCCACATCACCCCGATCCTGAAAAAACCTACGCTGGACCCCTCCAACATCCAAAACTACAGACCGGTATCTTCTTCCTTTTCTTTCCAAAACTATTGAACGTGCTGTTTCTAACCAACTGTCATCTTTCCTTACCCAGAACAACCTGCTAGGCCCCCACCAGTCCGGCTTCAAACCTGGCCACTCAACGGAGACCGCACTCCTCTCCGTCAGCAAGATGCTTCATGCAGCTCGGGCAGCCTCCCTCTCCTCCGTGCTAATACTTCTAGAACTCTCTGCCGCCTTCGACACCGTAGATCACTCCATCCTCCTGTCGTCCCTGTCTGTAGCGGGGATCGGCGGCTCGGCCCTGGCCTGGATTAAGTCCTACCTCTCTGAACGCTCCTCCCAGGTTGCCTGGGCTGGTAAAGTATCGGCACCCCGTCCCCTTATCACAGGAGTCCCCCAGGGCTCAGTCCTTGGTCCCCTCCTCTTCTCCACCTACACCAAATCCCTTGGCCCTGTTATCACTGCTCATGGTCTTTCTTACCACTGCTATGCTGACGATACTCAACTCTTTCTCTCCTTTTCACACTCAGGTGTCAGCCCGCATCTCCGCTTGCCTGAGAGACATCCAGAGCTGGATGGACAACCACCATCTCAAGCTCAATCCAGGCAAGACTGCGCTCATCTACATTCCTGCTCTAACCTCTCCCCCTCTCAATCTCTCTATTTCCCTAGGAGATACTCCACTGACCCCAACGCCCTGTGCCAGGAACCTCAGAGTCATGATGGACAACAGGCTGTCCCTCTCCGAGAACATCGCAGTGGTAACCCGGGCATGCAGGTTCTTCCTGTACAACATCAGGAGAATCCGCCCCTTCCTCACCACCCACTCAACCCAGCTCCTGGTCCAAGCGATGGTGCTATCCCGCCTGGACTATTGCAACTCTCTCCTGGCTGGCTTGCCAGCATCAGCCATTAGACCCCTTCAGTTTATCCAGAACGCAGCAGCGCGCCTGGTCTTCAACCTCCCCCGACACTCCCATGTCACGCCCCTGCTCATTGACCTCCACTGGCTCATTGACAGGATCCCTCAAAGTTGACCCATATTGGACACCCCACACAACCTAAAAACACATATATCGAATAAAGAAATGTACATGTTGGTTCTATTATTATCGGAAAGCTTACAAACAAGGTTATCCACAATTTCAATACTTTTAGTCCACAATAAATAAATATGCAAATTAAGTGATTTTAAGTCATTAAGTGAAGTGAATCAAACCTTAATTTGCAAAAAATGAAAACTCAGATAAAAAATAAATGTTTTATATATTATAGGGTAGACACATCTTTACATCTCCAGAACCTTTTCATGTTGTGCTTGTTATTGGTTAGGCAACACCAAAATTCTGAGTATATGGCAAGTAGGTCAGTCTAACACATGAATCTTTAATGTTTCCAATGCTTGTCTTTTTCACCTCAAATTACTTCAGTTTTCCCATTTGTTTATCATCGCTTGACTGAAAACCAGAAAATTTTAATTAATTTACGTAATAAGGAAGCCCAAGTTAGCAAAAATGTGTATAGTTCAGAGCCATGTGAAGATCTTTACACTGGTCAAGGGCTAACACTCTCTCATATAGGTTAACACAAAGACTATGCAAGCTAGCTCAGCCCAAAAGCCTGTATGCAGCCAGTGACGAACATGTGACAAGGCACGGCGGATATTGTTCTGGAGCATGCAGGTTGGCTTGCATCCCGGGGCGACAAAGTGGATCTGATTCTCAAAGGTGTGTGGGAGCGGGAGCAAGCGAGGAGGGGAAGCGGACGTAATTTAGTGATGAGCACTATTAGAACGCTACCACTCCACAAGCTCCAGTTCGCTCCGGTATCATTTAAAAATTCAAAAGACACCAAGGAGGTCAGCTTTAATGACTCTTGCATTTCATTCCACATATAAGGTGCTGAAACACTAAAGGCATTTCTACTCAACTCGGTCCTAAAACGTGGTATGTCCAATGAGATCTAACCCTGAGATCTAGTAGAATAAGATGGATCACAATCCAACCAAATACCAAGACACTTGTACTGTTTGACACAGACAACCTCAATATTATTCAATGTAAACATATGGCTTTCTGTTGTTTTTAAGTGTCTTTGTCATTATCTAGATAGAAGTCATTTAAATCTCGACTGTCACCAAACCATGTTGTTGATTTCTTCAAAGAAATTAGAAGTAGCGATCTGCCGAGTTCATTAAAGGCTACAGAACATTAATTCAGACATATATCAGCATTAAGTTAGCCCACACGTTATCTTGGAATTTAGGCATGTCGTTGTTTGTACCTTTGTGCAGAAAACTTGTCGACGTACCATTCGATGAACAGGAGGCTAAATGCTTTGAATTGCTGTTTATTTATTTATTTGTCACTCGACTGGTTGCGTATTTGCTGGGACCAGTCAAAAAATTATCTGCTTTGAACTCGGCTTACTTTTCGTTAGTTGTTGCTCTTCTGACATCTTCTGGCAATGTCTTCCTCTGGAGTGTTGCTATCTGGCTTAACTTCCCTAAAGTAAACATTGTGAGTAAATTTCAATACTAATGAAGTCCCCCTCCCGCTAGCGAAACAATATTGACTGGGTGATAACGACTAGGAGAAAGATTATATATTTCAGCCAATGGACCTGTATCTTTAAACAGATCCACAGTTGTTCATTCATGATTTTGGGTGCAACAACTTGTACTAGTAAAAGCGGACGGGAGTTACGCATGCGCTTTGCAGAAGTTACGCATGCGCTTTCAACATCAGGGGATAAGGCAACCAGCCCGTTTACCAGCCAGCCAACCAACCAGTCAGTTACCCAGATTCACTCGTTTAGGCCCGCACACGCTGCATCCGGGCAAAAATTGTTCAAATCTAAAAGGGTGAGGTCAAAAACTGATTGATTTCTGATGGAATGCCCCAGACAGAGACATCGCATCACAAGGATAAGGTATCATGGAGACACAGACAATGCATCACACAGAAATATGGCTTCATAGAGACAGAGACATTTCATCACACCAGGACAATGACATACATGCATAGTTTAGTTTAGCGACATCACAACAAAACCACGGGAAGTTAGCCTTACTACAGTGACATCAAACTCACATTGAGGTAGTAAATTGGCTTGGTGACATTGAACTTATCCATGGTGCTGATGATGATCGAGGGGGTGGTAAGGAAAAAGAGAAGGATGAAGAGAAAGAAGTTGAGCACCAGACAGCGAAGCCACCAGCGAACACCCTGCACGGCCAGGTTCTCCCTGAGAGGAGGAGAGAACAGGATATAACAACAAAGTTTACACAACCCACACAATAGATCTACACATGGGCGGTGAATCTGGACTTGAGAAAGCGACATGTATTAATTCATGTACTTTAGATTTCCCTTTCAACTACACTGTTTGACTGTATGCCTGCAAATGTTCTATTAAAGTGCTGGACACAGATGACCAGTAGATGTTGTGGTGTGAGCAGTGGTGGGGTGGAGACTGACCAGTATATGTTGTTGGGGTGGGGGGCGTAGCTGACTTTCCAGCGGGCAACTCTTAGGGCCTGGCTCTCAGAGGAGGGTTGAGGTTGCCGGCCACACCCACATCGAACCTCACCCCTGTTGGGCATGCCTTCAGTCCCACCCCCACATTCCAGGGCATTGAAGTCCTTCAGGATACTGCCAAAACAGACAACATCAGTCACTTACAATGCAGACCTGTCATTAACAAACTACAAATACAATACCCATCATTCAAAAACTAGGCAACACAGATAACACAACTTCCATTCAAAATAGCACCTGCTATTTACAGACTATGCCTTGTATTCAGTTCAGAAAGGCCCTTCCTTGGTGGACCCCGAGAGGTAGTGTCTCTCGTCTCTGTTCAACCGACTATTGAGGCTAGGAAGGAGAAGCCGCTAACATCTGGCACTTACTAGCAAATACTCGAGAATACATCTACTACTGAGTCCACCACGTAAAAGCACCGGAACTGTGAAGAAACCAAAATGCTGATGTGAGAAAATTCTGCTCAGCTTCCATTAATGTGCTTTGCTAATAAACTAATGGTCAGTTACGACTGAAAAATCATGATCTTATGTAGCCGGTCTAAGTAAACTGAGTGAGGGATTTGAAAGGTAAGGCCGGGAGATACGCACTAAGCAGCCATGGTCTCAGAGTGCAGAGTGATGAAGGCCATGCCCAGTGGCTGCTGTGGCACCAGCTCCCTCTGCTTCTTCACTGCACCCAGGAACGTGGCCTCCTGCTCGCTGTAGAAGTCAATGGCATCCACCTAACACAGCGAGAACACACATTATACACCACCTTACACAGCGAGAACACACATTATACACCGCCTCACACAGCGAGAACACACATTATACACCACCTCACACAGAGAGAACACACACATTATATACCACCTCACAGCGAGAACACACATTATACACCTCACACAGCGAGAACACACATTATACACCACCTCACACAGCGAGAACACACATTATACACCGCCTCACACAGCGAGAACACACATTATACACCACCTCACACAGAGAGAACACACACATTATATACCACCTCACAGCGAGAACACACATTATACACCGCCTCACACAGCGAGAACACACATTATACACCGCCTCACACAGCGAGAACACACATTATACACCACCTCACACAGAAAGAACACACATTATACACCACCTCACACAGAGAGAACACACATTATACACCGCCTCACACAGAGAGAACACACATTATACACCACCTCACACAGAAAGAACACACATTATACCAGGGCTAGATGATATACAGCATTGATCATTTGTATAATTTATTTTTGTATTTTTTTCTTTAATTATACCTGATGCGGTAGTAATCTAAACGTCAGAGGCCGCATTGAAAAACTTCCCAGAAAAAAACCTCACCACTGTTATTTATTTGGTGTTGATAAGATGGCCAATCAGCAGCAGGGCATTGCAGCTTTCATGTTATTGACAAAAACACATCACATGATCACATGGAAGCTGTACGACCTTGCTGCTGATGAGCAGTCTTATCACACACACACACACACACACACACACGCACACACACACACACACACACACACACACACACAGTGCAGACTAGCTCACCCTCTCACAGCCGTGGATCACACAGCAGCAGAGCTGTCCACAGGGGTGGGGATTGATCACTTCCCTCTCAACCTGATGGTCCATAATTTTCTGATAATAGCGCAAGTTTCTCTCAGAGCGTTTCCTGTCAGGACACACATCACCCACCTTGCACCTTAATACACAATGACACATTAATTTGGCAGATGCTTAAGAACATATTTGAATGGGCTGATGGGATATGAAGTCCAGAGTCAGGTTTTGCAGAACCTTAAATTACCTCAGGACTTCACATCCCATCAGCAGGGTGAGGAATTAACACAAGTTTGTGTATCTGCAGACTTGAGACTTTGAATCGGCTGGGTTACTGTCAATCACTTTCCAGTCCCACCAATCAGAAGGCTGGAATTACGTGTCATTCAAATGTTAACCCGAGCAGTCACCGCCTAGAATCAGTTGTCAATTAATTTCTAACCCGGCCAACTGTTTCATACAGAAGGGTTTCGTCGCGGATAATGCCATCGCTCAGGTTTACGTATTGTTGTCATCGCATGTCCCTTCGGCTCGTTTTCTAATGGGATTTTAAAAGTGTAAAAACTAGATTTTACTTTCGATACTTAAATACACTTTTACATGAGTAGCAGTTTAGTTGCAGAACTATTACTGGGGGAATATTTAATTAACCCACTCTTGACTAAAGCATAAAAATATGGCAGAGACAGGAAAAATATTAGGAGTTTCAGACGAAGCCTAATAAGCTATAAAATAGTATATCATAACTGGCACAATTGTAACAATTTTAACTTCTTACTCAGATTACTAAAAGGTAATGTGATAAAAAGCTATTTCACTACAAAACTTGTACACGTGTCTGCGACAATAAGTCACATTAAGTTTGAGGTGATCGTGCACATTTTAACGTAAAAGTAGTCCGATGTTACAATTGTGAATTATATGCTTGACAATTGTAACAATAATGAAAAATAAATGCACAAATCGTTAATATCTGTAATATTTTCCAGGACAAAACATGGTTGGTTCTAAAGAGCATAGTCTACCCTGCATTGATGTTGAAACCAGCAACCAATTAGGAAAAAACGCTAGTCATGCGTAATTGGACGAGTTATGGTTCCGTCATGTTTTAACTTTGGTTTTGACTAATGTCTTAATTTATTGGTTCTTTGATTATTGTCTTATGTAATGTCTTCTTTCTTTTGTTGTAACTCGGCAATATTGTAAATGAGGGGCTCTCCCTCAATGCTTCCCCGAGGTTTAAATGAAGTATATATAAATATACTTATTTTGTCTATGTAAACAAAATATTTTTCAGCCAATTATTGGAAGTCAGTTAGATGACAACACAGCGCATATATGAACGCATTTCTAAATCCGTGCTTATAGTAGCCTATTGTGGGAGACAATTGCAATAGTTTTTTTTCAATTATTTATTACAATTGTGCCGGTTCACTCCAAAATTTTTTGCTTATCTTAAAACTCAACGTTTCATCTCAACAGAAGAAATAACGGCCATGACACTGGAAAAGGCTATTGCATATTAATGGCTAAATTTGTTTTTTTACTAACTATATCCACCATGCTGATCAGTAGGCCTAATAATAAGACCCCCATACAGTGGCGCCCCCAGAAATTTTTCATCGGGGTGGTCAGATTGAGCCACAGAAAATCTTGGGGTGGCACACCAAAACCAAAAGCCATAACTGAATTTCAGGAATTCTATTACATTGTTGTAGTATATAGGCTATTTGAAAACTATGTCAATATGAGAGTTAAGGAATCGCATACTGATATACTTTGAGTTCCACAATAATCCTGTTTTAATGTGTTATGTATCTGTATATACATAGGCGATTCATTGTTCTTCAAATAGGCTAGTAGTTGTCCTTTTCCTTAAAAATAAAAATATACAGCTTTCATTTGAAGAAGTAGCTACATTGATTGTAAAAAACAAAACATTTACTGGGAACAAGCCTACTAGAGTTTAAAACACCACACAGGCCTGAAATTCTTTTCAATACAGCTATATTTGGCTGTTGCTTTGTCTTTTTGTAAATTAAAATATTATATTATATATGTCCAAAAATGAAAAACAAAACAAAAAAGCATAATCATGGACAACAATATACATTTTATTATAGCCTACTCACAACCTACTCATATCCCTGCTTTATTAGGCTACATTCTTCTCAGCCCGTTTCATCCAGTTATCATAGGCTAAGCTATGTGTAGCCTATGGTTTTTATTTTGTTTTTTTAAAGGGTTTCCGCATTGTTATGGTTTTGAAAGCTCCACGCTATGATGGCTATGATGCAGCTTTGGCAAAAACTGGTATGCAGTAACAGCATAGCCTTTTTCTTATATTTATTTTACATTTTTTAAATTGCTGACTTGTGGAAAGTGGCGCCGTGGTGATAGATTTTTTTTAACATCTGTCCGAGAATGTAAACAAGTCGTCCATTTTCCCGGTAAGAATACATTTTATGACAACGTTACCTCTATTTCGCTAGCTTAGCCTACTTGAACAGTTACAACCTGCATGAGAAGAGTAGCCTACCCATTGAAAGCTGATTGCTTTTTCTTTGTCTCACCATTTGTTTGGAATCTACATGCATACAACGATGAAAAATGATCGTTCTTTGGATACACACAACTTTTTTGTCAGTGGATGATAATATTTTGCAATTGCAAATACACTGCTCAAAAAAATTAAGGGAACACTTAATCATCACAGTATAACACCAAGTCAATTAAACCAAACCGGTCACGCTGGATGATGTTGCAGGCAAGATTTTTATGGGTAGTAAAGGCAAGAACGTGGGAGTTTGATTTGTCTAACATGACATCTGTGGTATCACTCATTCTCACATCAGTCACACAAAATGTATTTTCATTTTTATACGAATGTTAATCTTCAAACAAAAAGGGTGAAAGATTGCATACCGCACCTTTAAATGTAGTGATTACTCCAAAAACCAGCACACACGTGGCCCTCCGATACTTTAGTTTGAGACTGGCAGGTTATCGGGCATAATCATAGACAGGCATAAACACTGGCTGGCACTGTACCTTTGCTTCGCCAGGTAGATCAGCTTGGCGACATCATAGCACAGGTGCACTTCAGACACACGACAGGTAGGATATGCCTCACTGCCGAGGGGGGAGAGAAAAGGCCCAGGTACTTACACAGAGAATTAAAGGACATTTCCACATCCTCTGAGGGTGACTGGAAATGTTCTAGATTAACAGCATAAAAATAAGTAAATGTTATTAAACATGCTTTTACAGGGTGTTTCCCCCAGGAGTTGGGCTGAACATTTCAACCACAGGCTGTCTTTTTCATTTCATTATAATAAATACCTAGTGCTCACCGTTTATCTACAAACTAGAGCACCGAATCAAGCATGGTCTTGAAAACCGCCTCTACTACATGACCCGGCAAGCTATTCCACACAGCGACTACTGTGTGAAGAAGTACTTCCTGATGTCTGTGCGGAATTTTCCTTTTTCTAATTTACATCTATGTCCCTCTTTCTACCGACAGAACTCTCCTGTAGTTCACTTTGTTAATCCATTTTATGAATTTAAAAGCCTCAATCAAATCGCCCCCATCTCCTTTTACTAAGATCAAAGATCTTTGAGAAGTCTTTCCTCATAACTTTAATTTTTCATACCAGGAACCAATTTAGTTTCCCTTCTTTTAACTTTTTCCAGAGCCTCTATATCCTTCTTGTAATATGGTGCCCAGTAACCATCGTTGGTCCCAAGTTGGGGTGCTGACTGCATGCTAATTAATAAAAACTTCCATGTCATTCATAACACCAATATCTTTAATAACTATTTGTTCAATAAAACTATGAAACATGAAAACTTAAAACGTGACAGATTTAAGCCAAGGCATATCTATGAATCACGCGTGAAGTTAATAATGAGCCATGCTGATATACGTAATTGTATGTCTTAAAAAGTTTACTTTCCGTAAACAAAAATGTTTTTAGATAAATTCCAATAGTGTGCTGCTGTTCTTAGAAATACAAAAGCTACTATATGGGTTGTTGGATATTCCAACCACTTGTAGAGCAGCATAGTCGGCTTGATGCACTTTTATAAGAGATGAAAAGTGACAGTGATATGATCAACTGTGCTGTTTTTTAAAAATATCCATAACAGCACTGGCCCTAAAGACTGTGATCAAGAGACTAACCATTAAAAAAATATATCAAAGCTGTGACCTATCGTACTTCAAAGACCTCATGGGGAGCAGTGCCCCTTACTTAAAGTGGCGGGTGGTGTTCGTAGAAATTCTGAATCACGCAGTCAGAAAAGCACTTACTTAAAATGTATCTTTAAACTCTCCTCACTGGTGTTTTTAGGAATGGAGCACACAAAGAGGGTTCTTCTGTCCTGCATGGATGACAGCGACACAGGATATATGACTACATCTTCCAGCATGCGGAGCTCGACCAGACAATGCATGGACCAACTGAACTGGAGGATGCTATAGAGGGGCGCAAATGGGATTTAAGAGGAAAGAGGGGTACAGGGTGGGCGTGAGGTGATAGACTTACCATGTCTGTGCGTATAGCCTTAATTTTGGAGGTGTGCCGTCTCAGCACTGCCACCGTGAGGATCAAGTAGAGAACTGCAAAAACTGTGTGCAGCCACAGCAGGTTGTTGCTGAAATGTCAGAAATGTGTCACATCAACACTTCGTACAACATTTCCACTCATAATAAAGGATAACGGTTATTATCACTGCGTTGAGAAGCTGTCCCAAGTTCGGAATTTCATTGACGTTTTTATTTTAGCACAATGCTTTTTGCCACAGGGCAGTTTCTTTCTGACATTATCTATACTTCACTGAACATGACTTCACTGAGTGTAACTGCAGATGGCAATTAGATGTATTTTAGTAAGGCAAAGCCACATTTCTAGACCAAGCTATATCCAAGAACATTTCCTGTGCAACAGGGCATTGTACTGTTGTGGTCATATCACTGCACAATGACGCCACTTTTCAAATTCAAACTTTCCTTAACCATAATTTTAACTTCCCATAACTATAATTCCCATAACCAAATAATATCACTGCTATTGCACCACTACATCACTACAAAACCAATATGGCAACACTGCATCAAACCATACGGTCCGAAAGCTGGCACTTACTCCTTCTGAAGATTGCCAATGGTGGTTCTTCCAAAACTGTAAGGATCATTGCCTGGAAAATAGGTTGTGCCTTTACATCACACTTCAACTAAGTGTAGTTACAGTGTAGAGGGTACTGGTGGTGCTGTAGTCAGTGTATTTAGAGGGTACTGGTGGTGCTGTAGTCAGTGTATTTAGAGGGTACTGGTGGTGCTGTAGTCAGTGTATTTAGAGGGTACCGGTGGTGCTGTACTCAGTGTATTTAGAGGGTACTGGTGGTGCTGTACTCAGTGTATTTAGAGGGTACTGGTGGTGCTGTACTCAGTGTATTTAGAGGGTAATGGTGGTGCTGTACTCAGTGTATTTAGAGGGTACTGGTGGTGCTGTACTCAGTGTATTTAGAGGGTACTGGTGGTGCTGTACTGAGTGTATTTAGAGGGTACTGGTGGTGCTGGTGGTGCTGTACTCAGTGTATTTAGAGGGTACTGGTGGTGCTGTACTCAGTGTATTTAGAGGGTACTGGTGGTGCTGTACTGAGTGTATTTAGAAGGTACTGGTGGTGCTGTACTCAGTGTATTTAGAGGGTACTGGTGGTGCTGTATTCAGTTAATCCCGGTGGTGCTGTTGCTCAAGTGTACTGTATTTAGAGGGCACCGGTGGTTCTATGTTTAGTGTATTTAGAGGGCTGTGAGGGCAGGGTGTTGAGACTAACCCAACAGATCGCCTGACAGGTTGACAGGCAGTATGATGGCCACGGATGTCACACAGATGATGGTCAGCAGAGTGATGAGGTGGCGCTGGAAGGACAGGTAATGCACAGCGTCGCTGCCACACCTCTCCTTTATTGTCTCCTGGCTGTGAAGAAGACACACATTGAGAGACACTTTTGAACTTCAAATGGAGGGCTAGGACAGCAGCGCAAAGCTTAGAAACAGGGCCGGTCAAAATTACCGCACAATGCAGAAGTGGCAAAACAGAATGGGTGACAGGCCCACAACAGCTTTCCTTAAATTGGAAATGCTTTTAACATTTAGACACAGAAAGAAAATGAAACTGAAGCAATGACGCCAATAGGAGGGGACATTAGCACAGACATCCGCTCTAAATCAAACATGCAGCTGTTTCCAAGTGATGGTAACACAAACAGATTTAACAGATTTTCACCACCCCTCCCTGCCGCCTTTCTTCTCACAGCACTAACAACAGCTTTAGCTGCCCTAACTTAAGTCACTGTACTATGGACAAATGCTTTAGCTGGACAAAGTCACTGTACTAAGGACTAAAGCTTTAGCTGGACTAAGGCATTGCACTGAATGTAATAAGGACGAATAGGTGATGTGATTTCGGTGGACTAAGGCAGGGGTTTTCAAAGTGGGGGCCGCGGCCCAACGGGGGGCCGCCAGGGGGCGCCAGGGGGGCCAATTGGAAGGAAGAGGAAAATGGAAAATGCAAAAAATTTATCATTTATTACAATTTTTTATTTCAATTCATAAGATTACTGTGCCGGTTTAAAATAAGATATAAATTGTTATAAATCCTTTCATATCGAAATTAGGTATTTGCCATGCCCTTCTTTCAATCGCAGCCAATAACTAACCGTCTGCCTGTCAGTCAAAGCGTTACGTTGAGCTGCTAACGGCCCGATTATGGAATCAAAATAGGGTCAAAAGTATTGTGTTGTGTATTAAGAAGCTGTATGTTAGATTTTTTTATATTTGCCAGTGTAATTTAAAAGTTTTTTTTAAAAGCCATTTCGCAATAGGGGGGCCCCAGCCAGAGGCTACGACTATTTGGGGGTCCTTGGCATGGAAAAGTTTGGGAACCCCTGGACTAAGGCACAGTAAAGTCAGTAAGTCATTATGTAAATTACTCCAGCCGCAAACAGCCACATTTAAATGAGATTTTGTGTGTTTCGATTGGTTACGCTGCAAAAAAATATCTCGTAAGAAAACGGTGAAAAGACTGGCAGCAATGTTGCCAGTGAAAAACCACTTAATGAATGGGAAAGAAATGCATCAATCAAGAGATTACCTTTAAATAATTATTATACAGTGTTTTGAACATTTTTCACGAACATTTTACTTTAAAAATATAACTTTTCCACAGTACGCTGTAAAATAACTGTTACAGGATTTCAGTTTTTTTAACACAGTAAAAGTCATGTAGAATAACAACAATAACTAATTATTAACAGTCATCCCATAAAATAACAGAATTTATACAGTTAAATAACAAGATTTACAGGCTACAGCTAAATAAGAGGATTCATACAGTTTTCCCCTTCATTAAATTGTTTTTCACTGACAACATTGCCGTTTTTTATGGTATTTTATTTATTTATTATTATTATTATTTTTTTAACAGTGTAGGTATAGGCTACTGTTACACTGCACAAGCTGGCGGTTTACTACAAACAGTTTCACTGCATGTCTCTTAGTTTCTGCCTGGAGTTACAAATGTTTGTGTGGACTGAAATTACAGTAACTATGCTTACTAGCACTAATCGCGCCATTAGTGTCACATAAAATTACATTTCCATTTGATCATGGGTTTTATTTTAATAAAGTGTTTATTTGCTTTGTTATTCATCATTTGTTATAATAGAAATTGTCAGGACAACTCACGTTTTCAAATAACATGTTTTAATGAATGAATGTGCTGCATAATTATTTTGGTTTGGCGATGAATGGATCCGTTTTAGGCTCTGGAGCACGGGCATCTCCCCGCAAAAGAGACCCCCGAACCAAAGCAGATCCAAACAACAGGTGGAAGCTGGGGTGGTGGAGGGTGATCGCAAATTTTCACACAGAAACCAAAGCAAACGAGGCAGCAAACAAATGAGCAGCAAACTGTCCGATTCTTGGTTTAAAAAGGGACACTCCATTAGAGGTACGTGCATGTGACTGGTTGAGTTTGAGACGTGTGGTTGCTAACCGACCGGCAAGTTTCCCGACAGAACTTGCTATGCGCACTATACGTTCACGACGCTCATTTGTATTGCTCGTTACTAGTTACTCTTGTATTCTGTAACACAATTTGCTTCATGACTAAAAGTTTTTTTATTCTTACTATTCATGATGCATCTTTTTGTGTGTTTTGAGCATTAGCTAGAATGGGCATTCTAGCTACGGATATTCCAAACACATCCGTACGCGTCTTGCTCCAATGACAACCGTCATCTTATAGACTGCGTGTCTTTTAATACCTGCTTTCCATTTGTACTAAAATGCACGCACAAATACCTTTCCCAAACTTGCTTTTGGGCTTAGTAAATCACTTTACACATGCTCAAGTAATCTATTTGCATGAACTCCTCTCACTATTTTGCTAAATAAGGTAGGGACGCCCATATTCATTCAAGCGAACCCACAAAAACAAAAAATCCATGTATCTTTAAATTTTAACACATGCAGTCCTCTTTGCACCTTGCTAGTTCATCACCTTGGATGATTTTTTGCGGGTCGTAACAGTTTTACACATGCTTTTGTATACGCAAACCTTTAGTAAATTGGCCCCTAAGTGTACTGAAGACTAATGGTTTAGGTGGACGAAGGCACCGTACTAAGGACTAATTGCTTAGTTGGACTAAGGTAGTTTACTAATATTCAGCATATTAAAGACTAATGATTTTGCTGGACAAACGGCTCATGCACATTGTTAAGATGCGTTCCGGCTGAAGTCATTGGTTTCAATGGGAGGATGCGGCAACGTATCTGACTGCCACTACGTTCCGTTGGAGGTCCACCACCACTGGTAATGCGTTGGAGTTTTTCAACTTTTGCGTCTTTTTGCCGTGTTTTGAACAACTGGAAGTTGTTCAGCCCAAACTGTAGCTAGCGAACTAACGTTAGCTTTAGCACATGGGTGTGTAATTAAATAATGCCACTGTGCCACATGTAATGATTGATGTATGTAACGTTAGCTAACATAAGCTAGCTAACGTTGCTCTCCTCCGTTGTTGAAAAGAGTGCGCATGCACCCCGCTACGTGTCCGGCACGGCCAGCCCAGTTGGTTGGGTCACATGATATACACCGTACGCACCAGTCTGCACAAGGCATAAGGCCCACACAGACCACCTGTGGTCTTACAGACCGGGCACTGATATAAATTCTGCATCACACCTGTGGTGACCATCATGTACTGAATGGTCTGATATCACTATCTGTTCAACGCAAATTCTTACACTTCAGGGTATGTTCAAAACAAATGCCCCTACAGCACTCTATAAATTCATGAGGGGAAGCTGAAAACCAGAACGGGATTTCCTTAATTTTTGCTCAGTTGATACATTCTGGTCAGGACATGGGGCCCATATTTTCCAGAGGGTTAAGAGCCACTCCCTTATACAGGAGGGGGATGACAGCAGAATCAGGACTTACTCCATGCGGATGACGAAAGGCAGCCAGGAGCAGAATCCCTGAGGGAAAGAAACGCCAGTATCAGAAATGCATTAGAGGAGGCGTTAGGCAAAAAGGACAGAGTGATGCAGGCTCACCTGCTCCTTCGCCATCTCGAGGTCCTGCTCTTCACTGGCAGACAAGCGGGACGACAAGCGGCCGTAGCGACGGTGTGACGTCTCGCCGAACCTGAGGTCGTCAAAAAGGTCACTATAACAACGGTAACGGGTACACTGTGACATCATCCTCACTTTACAGTAACGCCGATAGCTCAACCCTGGTCCCAGAGGGCCGCAGAAACCGCTGCTTTTTGTTTTCATATTAAAGTCAATAACTGGTTCAACCCAAGAAAACCGGAGAAGTGAGCTTTGTAATCAACTGCTTTAGCTGATCAATTAGGTTCAGAGTAAGAACTGAAACCAGCAGAATGCAGCTCTGTAGCACTCTGTAAAACCCTCCTGTAAAGCAACATAAAGAAGATACAATTTCAATGTGTCACAAAATAAAATTAATTTAAATCAATTTGCACCTTTAAAGAGTAACTACACCCTAGATAATTTAAAAAAAAGCTGTAAACGTGTTTGTATGCCTACCTTATAATGAAACTTATACATCCATTCTGTTATTTCAATAATTCTGAAATTGGTAGAAAAGCATCTTTGTGCTGCCCCTGACGGTTGAAATTTCCTTTCTGCTCCACACACTGCCCCTGCCCCAATCGTGATGTCAGAGTACCTCTTTGGAGGTACCTCTACATCATATAGATAACTATTGTCGCCCACAATGGAAACAGCCGGCACCTGATTGGTTAGACCCACTACGTTACTTTCGTTTCGGCTCCACGTTTTTAAACCGGAACAATGTTGCGTCCTGTTCATAAACTCTTTTATTCCACCTAAATAGTCCACTAAAATATGTTTCTGAAGATATTTGAGGTGAGAATTAGGCCATGCAGTTGCTGAATCTTGATTCATATTTGATGTGCAATGTCTAGTTTGACAATTTGATTCGAGTTATACGTAATCATTTGCACAATGTAGCTATGTTAATTTATGCAAACGACGATGGCAGCTCCTCCGCCCCCACCGCTCTCCCTCGCTCACCCCACAAAGTATTTTTCTAAATTGTTTTGTGGGCGGACACAGGCTGAAACAGTGGGTGTAGTTACCCTTTAAAATACCTCATAAGCAGGAATGGGGAAGAATACACTCAAATATATGTTACGAAATACCTCCCAATCAGATATATTAATAAATTACAATCAAAACAGTGGATGCATAGATTGCTTTGCAGGTGGCACAGAAAAACATAAAAGGCGAGTAACCCATATTAAATCTGAAATCCAAGCAAAATGTGTTTGAAATATTGCCCATTCCTGCTTATAAGCTTGCACTGGCTCATTCGCTGGCTACTAGCTGAACTGCAACAAGCTGATTATGTAGCTAGTTTCCGTTAGCTAGCCTGAAATAATAATTATAAAACTGCATCTTAGTAGGCTATAACATGACATTCTTCGCTGGAGATCAGGTTTAAAGCGATTTTATTTAACCGCTAAATCAATGTTATTTTCTAATTTATTCAACATTTCAGTTGCGCAATAAAAAAAACTTTTAAATGATCTCTTACACTTGCTTTCTCTAATTTTTGAATTTTCCCAGGAGATACTTTAGAGGTTAAATTGAAACTTCTGAAACAGGAAGTTTGGGGTTACAGTAAAGCAATTTCACTGCCAAAATTTAGCAGTTTTTTCCACAGGTCTGTATAAGAACTTGTTCCCTCAAGGCAAATTGAGGGTCGAAGAACTGATTTCACATACTTCACTTGCATTTCTGTTTGGACCTCACTCGAAAAGGGCAACGACAACGTCTGGTTCTAAAGGGATTCCCCCAACTGGAAATGGCAAGTAGAAATGCAGGAGGGCAGAACATTTAACGGATTGGACCACAGCCCAGGGTCTCTTAATGAGAGCCTTCCCACATGACTGATCTAGAATGAGACCTTTCTCTTGCGACAGATGAAAACATTTTTGCCCCCTTCCTGATTTCCTCTATTGTTGCATATTTCTCACACTGGATGTTTTCAGATCCTTAGACAAAATATAATATTGATTTTAGGGAACCTGAGTGAACAAATTACATTTTGTTTTTTACTTATTTCATTTATTTAATTAACAAAAAACAACACCCATTTCCGTTGTGTGCAAAAGTAATTGCCCCCTTACACTTAACTGCAGCCAATGTAGAATAAAGTAATCATTTTAAATATTTGGTCGCATATCCTTTGCATGCCATGACTTCCTGATGTCTGTGACCCAACAATATTTCTGGTACTCTTATAAGCGATACTATAACTTCTCTGCATTTGAATGGATCTCTATGGGAATTGGGGGGTGGGACTAGATTTAGCTATACATTATGCTGGAACAGTATGGAATACATGTTTGGTAAAATGGCTGTAAGTCATCAAGGTCTGAGGTATCAAATGAGCCTCAAACCATCACACTGCTGCCAGATATGCAGTAGATATGCATGGATCACTTTAAGGGTTGTTTCTCCTGACAAATTTTCCTATTGAACTCTATGGGGAAAAAAGTCAGGAGAAGAAATCCTTCTAGTTATTACTTTATTCTACATTGGCTGCAGTTAAGTGTAAGGGGGTAATAACTTTTTCACACAACAGAAATGGGTGTTGGGATTTTCTGTTCATTAAATAAATGCAATAAGTAAAAAACGAATTAGTCATTTCTTCACTCAGGTTCCCTAAAATCAATATTATATTTTGTCTAAAGATCTGAAAACATCCAGTGCGAGAAATATGCAACAATAGAGGAAATCAGGAAGGGGGCTCTCAGTTCTTGATGTGGCTTTAATTTTTTTGTTCTCTTCTATTTTCTTTTACAATGCATTGTTTTATTACATTTATACCATGGTCTGGGTGAATACTCTATTCTGATTGGCTGGGAGGTGGTCCTTATTTTTCTATAAACGCCCGGCTATGAAGTAGTGCTGGCAACATTTGAATCACTGTTCTAAATTAATGTGCATCAATGATTCAAAAGGATTTCCAGTACCCTTCACAATGTCCAATTTCATTACAAACGAAGATGTGAAATTCAACTACAATTAGATAACCATGCCGCTTAGGCCTAATTAAAAAAGAAAAAAAGAAGAAGAAAAATTGCTTAAAATAAAACCTGCTTGTTTAAAAGTCAACAATTCCTTTAAACAACACTAGGCTATGTGGTCATATGATGATAAGCGTAATAATGACCTCGGAGCCGGGCATTATACAGTTTGAATGCCCTTTGTGGAGGGACAATTTACTACCTCCACATCGGGCATTCAAACTGTATAATACAACTGGCTCCTTGGTCATTATTGCTTACGTATTGTTTAATTATGTTTAATTGTGTTTCTGTACAGCACTTTGAACGTGGTGGCCTGAAATGCACTCTACAAATGAAGTTTTATATGCGACTGATCATGTGATCATATGCAACTGATCATGTGATTCTCAGCCAGACCGACCCGCTGCTCTCGGCAACCAGCGCCAGGCGTCCATAGTCCCACAGCTTCCTCCTGATGACTGAGAAGAGTACCAGCAGCACCTTCAGCGGGGCACAACAGAAAAACAATCACAGTTCAATACACTGCAAGAACCCATTGGGTGGGTATAATGTTCAAAACATACAGCGGAAAGGCTGATGCTTGCTTTTGGTAACTAGCTAGGCCTAGTCAGCTAGTCTAAAATGAAGAGCAGTGTTTCCCATTAATCTATTAAAATGTGGCGGCCCGCCACAGTTTAATTTCAACCGCAACAGTTTCAAATTGATAAAAAAAAAATATATATATTTAAATTGTAGGCTTATGTGCGCAGCGTAGCCCTGTTGCTTAAAAAATACCCTCTCTGGTCGATGCCCCTCCCCAGAGGCTGCCACAGAGGCTGCATCTCCTCACGAATCTGAGGAGATTGACGTGGTTAGTATGTTTGTGAAAGTTGTTTGTGGAAGTTAAACCCCCTGTGGTACACTATAATGGGTACATATCTTTTCAGCATTACGTTATCCAAGCTCTCGAGTCTCGACAGTGTTACGATATTAATTTATCATCAGCTAACGTAACAAGGTTATTATAAGATACATTTTTTATACAACTAATGTTATTTTTTATAATATACCCTAGTTCATGTATATTGTATCTCGTGGAAGATAATACTGACGTTATTCAAGGGAGATATCAGCACAATGTAACAAAACGCAACCTGCTGCTGTTTCCCTACGGTGGCTGAGAAGTGCAAAACACAACGACATTTCACAAAACACAACGACATTTCACAAAACACAACGACATTTCACAAAACACAACGACATTTCACAAAACACAACGACATTTCACAAAACACAACGACATTTCACAAAACACAACGACATTTCACAAAACGGAAAGGGTAGGACAACACTTCTTGTTTGTGATTGGACAGAACCCAAGCCCCTCAATGTAATTTTCTTTCACAAAACGGAAAGGGTAGGACAACACTTCTTGTTTGTGATTGGACAGAACCCAAGCCCCTCAGCGAAATTACGAATCCTACTATGGCCATGCCAAGACCCGCCCTCCTCTGTCTCTGATTGGCTGGTCGTTCTGTGCGCTCTACCCACCCAACCCTCTGTTTGAGTTTAAGGTGACTCTCTTCGCTGGAGCGCATTGCAGTAACTTATTTTCCGAAATTGCATGCAAATTCAGGTAGCCTAACTAACGTTACAGCATAAAACGTGTACTGACATCCATTAGCCTAAAATAAGTTTACGTTTTTAATACCACCAATGTTGATAATAGTTCTAGGCTATAGGACAAATCAGAATGTTTGTAAACAGAGGTTGCTACGATACTTCCGGGTGGCCACTCAGCACTTCAAAACCGACTGAACCAGTCGGAGCTGTGTAGAAACAGTTAGCTAACGTACACTATGCCGAAATCGTGTTGTGTTTGGGGCTGTAATGCCAAATGTAATCAGGCACACCGTGGGTTGGGCTTTTTCCGATTCCCCGCTTTAAAGTCTAAATCGACCCAACGGAACCTGTGGATTCAGAGACTTAAAATAGAGGATACCCCAGATCATACAGTCCGTTTGGCTAGCTAGTGAAGGTAACCATATAGCTCGCTAGCTAACGTTAGCTACTTGTTAACGCTAACTTAGATGAAAATACGGTGTTAGCGAACTTAGCCACCGTAGTTTCCCTCACCGAAATATAGTTTCCCTTCAGTGCAGGCTGTTTTTTTTAACAATCTCTGTCTGGCGTCGCCCGGCTCGTTCAGCTTCTACGTCATATAACATATCTAATTTTTAAAATTACTTTACTACGAAAAGACAAAGAAGACGAAGAGGAAGAATCGACAGAGGTAGCAAATATTTTATAATATTGATAGGCTTTCTTGTCAATAAACAAGTATTCAACTTGTTTTTATTGTAGTTTTCAATCCCACTTAAGTCAGGGCTGAGCTTTGGACTAGAACAGGTTAAAATGCATTGTGATGGCTTCTGTATTGTCTGTACTGACAAAAAGTATTTTTTTTTTCATCAGATCACGTTTCTGGTGGTCTGATATTAGCTAGCCGTCTAGCCAAAAAAAAAAGTTAACTAGCCAAAATTCAATATATTTCCATTTCCCATGTTCCAATCAGAAAGAATTGTGGATCTAGTGCGATTTTAATCTCAAAGAGCACCAAATTGATACATTAAGCTGTTTAAATTGACAAAATATCTGAGTGGTGCTCAAAAAAGACAACTAGCCTAAAACAAAATGAGGAGCTCAGTAAAGCTACTGACAATACCATCACTCTGTTCAGTGTTAAATCAAGTGAGGAGAATGAGTAGCCTATGTGGTTTATTTCTCAATATGATGAGTAAAATGTCTAGCCTAGCGATGCCAATAAATGCAGCAAAAAACATTATCTGAACAAGCTAATGCTAAAATATGCAAAAAAATAGCCTGATGAAACGCAATCGCAGGTAGCGAGTAGTAGCTACCTCCGTTGCGAGAGTTTGGAGCCTCGCAACAGATTCAGGCTGTTTCCTACACAGCTAATAAAACACTGAGGCTGGACATTAAGTATAATAGCAAGCTCAATTAAAGATCTTGCTGAGCTGCTTTAAAGCACCTGTCCCTTCCCAGTTTTCCTGATATTGCCAGAGCATTTAAGCTCTTTTTAATAATTCCTGTTTCAGTGGCTTCTACACAGAGTTCATTTTCAAAATGGGAACTTAGAACTACCTTAGAAGTAGGGCGACGCAGCTGCTAGGCTACTACTAGTAGTTCAATTATAGTAGTACTAGTAGGCTACTTTATAGACAAGTAGCAAGACAGGACTACAGGAATCTCTCAAGTTGTAATAACGTGAGGCTGATTTGATTTGATTTCAATGATTTACCTTGACTGTATTGCTTCGCATTCCATTTGTGTAGCCTAGACGGATAGCCAGACAAAGCCCACTTTCTACAATAAAAACCAAGAGTGACAAAATGACTGAATTTATCCTATAGCCTACTTTTTCCCCTCATTGTTGTGTAATGTGCCGATCACTGCCAATGGTGCTGTACTACCGACGGGACATGGGGGGGGGGGGGGGGGGCACAAACTGTGCTAAACCAACTGAAACCAGCTATAATATATACAGTTGTGAAAGGAGCACACTGTACTGTGAGGCTGCAGCTTATTAAATGTCTTTCCTGAACTTTATTTTATTTCTTTTTAAAATTGGTCTATGTACTACGGCTACCCCACTGTGTAATCAGTGTTCTTTTTGATACCGGATAAATGAAACAAATTGCAGGAGTGCGTGTAAAACTGGCTGTGGTACAAAAAAGGTCTCAGATGTAGTACCAGGCAGCACTGCCTGCTGAGTGGGTTATTAACATGGTAGAGATGCCAGCTTGGTGCAAAATGCCAGACTGCAATAAACCTGCCATCACCCATTTGTAGCAAAGCATTCATGATAGAACTTCTCTCTCACACACACACTCACTAGAAAAACAATGAAATCCAGGAGTAGTACGATTGGTATACCGCCGAAGTTGACCCCGCTTAGCACCGTGCTGTCAGTGGCACTGAAGCAGCTGTTGTAACTGCCTGCAGTCCCATTGTCCGTCAGCAGGGAGAACCGCTCCCACAACGGCAAGCCCATAGGCACACCTAAGACATCAAAATGTAGGCTACTGAGCATCCAAAAAGCAACAATAATTCCTACACAAAGATATTATCTGGAAAGCAACATTGGCAACTATTTAAGAGCAGCCTAAGTGACATTTTATAGAACAGGCGTGACACAGTCTAAATACAACAGGAGGCATTTAACCGGAGGCATTTAAAGCTGTACGTTTCTGATGCTTTAATGTCAAATCACAAAGTCTTCTATCTCATTCTTTTAGCACAGCCGTGGCAAACGTGCCTGTTCATTTGTCTGAACCTTAAGTCTGGTTCAGATCAAAATGTCATCAGTCAGCGATGTGGTTTTAAATCTACTCAGTTTTAGGACACTTGGTAACAGCTACTGTGGTCTCTGAGATTCAACATGTCAAATCTTGTGTCCAGAGTTAGACGAGATCAGCTGCTCAACCAACTCATAAGTTATGATGGAAAGTAATTTCATTTGTTAACTTTCCTTTTTTGTTGTGGACTGTGTAGCAGAGGTTGTACTAATATCTTTCATAAATATACATTTTCAAAATTCAGGCTGTGAATATTTCCGCTTTAACAAACAGCACATTTGCTAAACAGAGTGGCATTATAAACAAATTATCTATTAGCAACAGGAATTGTCATAAGGACCAATTGCAGTCAGGAAGCTTCATTTTACATACGGATTAATTTGTCAAGTGACTATCATGTAAACAGGAACTCAAAAAGGCACTGTTCATAATGACTGACTCCATGGCTGGCATTTTCAGCATGTAGGCTGTTGCCTATGATGGAAAATGTTCTTACTGCCATGAATCTGTGGCAAATCAGTTGCCATTGTCAAAGAGATGCATTTTAATCTAATAAAGTTCCACTTAAGTTACACGTTACACTTCCATTATCAAAACAAGGCATGCAGGCATTATTTTATTTTGTCATTGGAAATATAAGAATCAAATAAAACAACAGAGTTTATATAGTATCCATCATATAAAAACTGTTTTCTGTGGTCACATTGTGTCGTAGGCCTACGCGGTCCAACTGTAAATAGGTGATCAAACCGCCAAAGCATAAGTTTACTTTTAAGAATTCTGCGCAGATCCTAAAAAAAATATATCTCCCATTGTTCACTAATTTACCGGTACAGTCTCCATAGACTAACGTAACATTAGATCAGTGGGCTAATACAACCCTAGCATGCATGTACAGTCAAGCCGGTGTTGTGTCGAATTCTGTTCCCCCACGAAATCATGTTTCCCCTAGCGTTGCTGCGCAGTTATTTCAGGAAATAGGGTAACGGGCGCGCGACCTGAAATCAGCTCGCTCCCAGGGAGGAATGCTCGTGCCACTTACGTGAATCTCAGTTTGAAAAGGCTACGTTTTAAGCGATTTGTTCTTTTGCGACTAGGAAATCTTAAAATCAGAAGCCGCGATATGCATGTCAGCCTATAATACATAAAACAGTGAAATACGTTCAGAAAAGCAGCAAGTGTTCTGGTGGCTTTGTCGTCAGTTTGTATGGTGTCAGTGACTTGGTTAGTAAAAACATTCGTTCGCTTAGTCTTGTAACGTGTACGTTACATAACCGACTGTATAAAATATATATGAAGCCCAATGAACATGATCAGACTGTTTATGAGTAAGATATACAATAAACGTCATACTACAGTTATTTTGACCTTGTCTGAGTATATTATTATTAGTAGCCTACTGTCATTATTATTCCTACGAGTAGAAGAGGATGTGGTGGGGTATTAATGATGGTGGTATTACGAATAGTGGTAACGTTAGTGGTAGCTAAAAGATACGTGATGCTACGGTTATTTTCTTTATCTGGAATAAGTATATTTTTGCATTTTATATGTATGTGTTTATATTTGTATATGGATACATGTATATATGCAGTATATATATATATATATATACATACACACACAGTATATATACGAATGTGTGTGTGTGTGTGTGTGTGTGTGTGTGTGTGAAAAACGCTATATATAAAGTGAATTAATTATTAATAGTAAACATTATTGTTATTAGTAGCAGTACATTACATTACAGTTATTTGGCAGACACTTATCCAAAGTGATGTACAATAAAGGTTACATTCAACAAACTAATACTGGTAATGCATCACCCAAAATAGTCAATTCACCAAGTTTCACCATCTTCCCACCTTATCTGTCCGTTTCCATAGGGGGAACGGGATCTGACAGCTGAATTTAAACCCATCAGATTCCGTGCCCCCTATGATTTTGCAGAAAAGAAGGGCTCACATACATCAAACTAATAGTGGTAACTCATCTAACCATATAGAGATAATAAGTTTCATTATCTTACCACCTTATCTGTCCGTTTCCATAGGGGGAACGAGATCTGACAGCTGAATTTAAACCCATCAGATTCCGTGCCCCCTATGATTTTGCAGAAAGGAAGGTCTCACATACACCAAACTAATACTAGTAACTCATCTAACCATATAGAGATAATTCACCAAGTTTCACCATCTTACCACCTTATCTGTCCGTTTCCATAGGGGGAACGGGATCTGACAGCTGAATTTAAACCCATCAGATACCGTGCCCCCTATGATTCTGCAGAAAGCAAGGGCTCACATACACCAAACTAATAGTGGTAACTCATCTCCCCATATAGAGATAATTCACCAAGTTTCACCATCTTCCCACCTTATCTGTCCGTTTCCATAGGGGGAACGGGATCTGACAGCTGAATTCAGGCCTGTCAGATACCGTGCCCCCTATGATTCTGCAGAAAGGAAGGTCTCACATACACCAAACTAATAGTGGTAACTCATCTAACCATATAGAGATAATTCACCAAGTTTCATTATCTTACCACCTTATCTGTCCGTTTCTATAGGGGGAACGGGATCTGACAGCTGAATTTAAACCCATCAGATTCCGTGCCCCCTATGATTTTGCAGAAAGGAAGGTCTCACATACACCAAACTAATAGTGGTAACTCATCTCCCCATATAGAGATAATTTACCAAGTTTCATTATCTTACCACCTTATCTGTCCGTTTCCATAGGGGGAACGGGATCTGACAGCTGAATTCATGCCTGTCAGATACCGTGCCCCCTATGATTTTGCAGAAAGGAAGGGCTCACATACACCAAACTAATACTAGTAACTCATCTAACCATATAGAGATAATTCACCAAGTTTCACCATCTTACCACCTTATCTGTCCGTTTCCATAGGGGGAACGGGATCTGACAGCTGAATTCAGGCCTGTCAGATACCGTGCCCCCTATGATTCTGCAGAAAGGAAGGGCTCACATACACCAAACTAATAGTGGTTACTCATCTACCCATATAGAGATAATTCACCAGGTTTCACCATCTTACCACCTTATCTGTCCGTTTCCATAGGGGGAACGGGATCTGACAGCTGAATTCATGCCTGTCAGATACCGTGCCCCCTATGATTCTGCAGAAAGCAAGGGCTCACATACACCAAACTAATAGTGGTTACTCATCTACCCATATAGAGATAATTCACCAAGTTTCACCATCTTACCACCTTATCTGTCCGTTTCTATAGGGGGAACGGGATCTGACAGCTGAATTTAAACCCATCAGATATCGTGCCCCCTATGATTCTGCAGAAAGGAAGGGCTCACATACACCAAACTAATACTAGTAACTCATCTAACCATATAGAGATAATTCACCAAGTTTCACCATCTTACCACCTTATCTGTCCATTTCCATAGGGGGAACGGGATCTGACAGCTGAATTCAGGCCTGTCAGATACCGTGCCCCCTATGATTCTGCAGAAAGGAAGGGCTCACATACACCAAACTAATAGTGGTTACTCATCTCCCCATATAGAGATAATTCACCAAGTTTCACCATCTTACCACCTTATCTGTCCGTTTCCATAGGGGGAACGGGATCTGACAGCTGAATTTAAACCCATCAGATATCGTGCCCCCTATGATTCTGCAGAAAGGAAGGGCTCACATACACCAAACTAATACTAGTAACTCATCTAACCATATAGAGATAATTCACCAAGTTTCACCATCTTACCACCTTATCTGTCCATTTCCATAGGGGGAACGGGATCTGACAGCTGAATTCAGGCCTGTCAGATACCGTGCCCCCTATGATTCTGCAGAAAGGAAGGGCTCACATACACCAAACTAATAGTGGTTACTCATCTCCCCATATAGAGATAATTCACCAAGTTTCACCATCTTACCACCTTATCTGTCCGTTTCCATAGGGGGAACGGGATCTGACGGCTGAATTTAACCCCATCAGATATCGTGCCCCCTATAATTCTGCAGAAAGGAAGGGCTCACATACACCAAACTAATAGTGGTAACACATCTCCCCATATAGAGATAATTCACCAAGTTTCACCATCTTACCACCTTATCTGTCCGTTTCCATAGGGGGAACGGGATCTGACAGCTGAATTTAAACCCATCAGATTCCGTGCCCCCTATGATTTTGCAGAAAGGAAGGTCTCACAAACATCAAACTAATAGTGGTAACTCATCTCCCCATATAGAGATAATTCACCAAGTTTCATTATCTTACCACCTTATCTGTCCGTTTCCATAGGGGGAACGGGATCTGACAGCTGAATTTAAACCCATCAGATTCCGTGCCCCCTATGATTTTGCAGAAAGGAAGGTCTCACATACACCAAACTAATACTAGTAACCCTTCTAACCATATAGAGATAATTCACCAAGTTTCACGATCTTACCACCTTATCTGTCCGTTTCCATAGGGGGAACGGGATCTGACAGCTGAATTTAAACCCATCATATTCCGTGCCCCCTATGATTTTGCAGAAAGGAAGGTCTCACATACACCAAACTAATACTAGTAACCCATCTAACCATATAGAGATAATTCACCAAGTTTCACGATCTTACCACCTTATCTGTCCGTTTCCATAGGGGGAACAGGATCTGACAGCTGAATTTAAACCCATCAGATTCCGTGCCCCCTATGATTCTGCAGAAAGGAAGGTCTCACATACACCAAACTAATAGTGGTAACTCATCTAACCATATAGAGATAATTCACCAAGTTTCACCATCTTACCACCTTATCTGTCCGTTTCCATAGGGGGAACGGGATCTGACAGCTGAATTTAAACCCATCAGATTCCGTGCCCCCTATGATTTTGCAGAAAGGAAGGTCTCACATACACCAAACTATGTTTATCACACAGATGATCTAACCAACCTCTGTCACTTCTACGGAGAGAAAAATGTGGACGAGGAGTCTGAGGCAGTGCTGAATTGGGTATTTTGAATAACATAATGTATATAGCATGCAAGTGAAATCCTTAGAAAAATGTATCAAGCATTCACCTACCTCTTAGTAACAAGAAAACAGCTATGCAATGCAGTATGCAGTCAAAACCCTAACCTTAGTAGAACAATTTGCAACCGCAATTTTTATTTTTCTTGAACTTCCTAAGCCTGTCTCATACCATGTTAAATCAGGAGAATGTGAGACCAGCATGTGCTCTTCTCTGAAACACATGCTGCTGTATGCCACCACTTCTTTTCATCTGCAGTCCACTGGCTATGCTTACGCAGTCATAGCATCAGAGGAAACATTTAATACGTTTGCATTGACAGGCCTATTACAGACATGTACATGACCAATAGGGGGTCACTAGTGCACAAAACACAGGATGTGTCCCAATATTCTTCACTCCACACCTCCTTTCTGCCACTCCTCTCCTCCATTGGTCTCCTACCCGGAAATATGCAAAACTGCCTGTACGTTTCAAGTACAAGTATTTGCATGTACAGTATTTTTTTATTTATTATTTTTTTATTTTTTTATTTGACAGGGACAATGCAGACAAACATAGTTACAAGCTTGTAGCTGATGCATGTAGAGCTTATAGCTAAGTGCTAGTTCTCAACTCCAGTCCCCGGTTGGGCTCTTCCACAACATTGCAGTACAATACAAAATATACATCAATTAAAAAGACCATGTAATACAATTCAGTAATTCAATAATCCAATATTGCATTTATATGATATAGAACATTCACTCGCTCACTCTCACACATAATATACACACTGGCATGACACGAAAATAGAAATTTAATTCATTCATTCATTCATTCATTCATTCATTTACAGATGAGTACAGATTTGTTTTTTCTTTAACCAGGTTTTAGTTATGGTGGTGCACATCTTAAACTCTGAGATGGATTTTATTTCTGATTGCAGTGAGTTCCAGAGTTTACAACTCTTACAGGAGAAGGCTGACTGTCCGAAAGTTGTCCTGCAGAATGTGATTTTGCAATTTTGATTTGAGGAGCTTCTGGTGACTCTGTTGCTGTTTTGTCTCTCAACAAATCGACTGAGTGGCTCAGGTGCTAGGTTGTTTATACACTTAAAAATTAATTTGAGAAAACATAAATCACTAAAACTTTCAAAGCTTAGTGAGTTATATTTTTTGAGGATGTGGCAGTGGTGGTACCTGACTGTTTTTTTATTCATTATTTTTAAAGTTTGATTATACAGGGAACAAATGTGTTTGGTGGCAGTGGGAGCCGCTTGAGCCCAAACTGTCATGCAGTATGAGATGTGTGAAAAAATCATAGCATGCATGTACAGAAGGGCGGCCTGGTTAGGTATGTAATGTCTGATTAATTTAAAGCAGTTTAAATTACTTTGTATTGTTTTTGAGATTTTCTTTATATGTTTATCAAATTTAAATTGGGGGTCGAGTACCAATCCAAGGTATTTAAATTCTGTTACAGTTTGTATTTTTTCATTTTGTAAATTTATATGAAAACTTTGTTCTAGATTTATTTTTTTAATAGAGAAACACATTGACACCGTTTTTGAAAGATTAAGCACCATCTGATTTTTATTGAGCCACTGCCTGACCTCGACCAAACATGTAGACAGAGCATCAGCAGCCTGCTCTGGTGTCTTGGCGGGTGCATAAAGAACTGCATCGTCCGCGTACAGCTGGCAACTGACACCAGCACAGATTGAGGGCAAGTCATTTATAAAGAGACTAAACAGCAAAGGTCCGAGTATTGAGCCCTGTGGGATGCCCATTTGTATGTTTAGAAGTGGAGATTTATCTTGAGCAACTTTAACACACTGAACCCGGGCCTGAAGAAATGATGCAAACCAACACATTGTCTCATTAGAGATATTAAAATTTTGCAATTTGGACAAAAGTAGGATATGGTTGACTAGCTCAAACGCTTTCTTTAAGTCCAGGAATATAGCCCCTACCACATTGCCCCCATCCAGGGATCTTTTGGCGTTTTCCACAAAACAGCAATTTGCGATTTCAGTGGAATAGCCTGATCTAAATCCAAACTGCTGAGGGTGGAGGAGCTCCTGGGCTTCTAGGTGTTCCATCAATTGTGATGCGACCACTTTCTCGATAACTTTAGACAATATGGGTAAAATGGATATTGGCCGATAATTGCACATAGAATCCTGACTTCCTGCTTTAAATACTGGTACAATAACTGCCTTTTTCCAGCCTGAGGGAAAAGTACAGGTTCTTATTGAGAGGTTAACTAAATGTGTCAGTGGTTTAGCCAGTACTGTACAGTGGCGTTTGAGAAAGGAACTGCTCATATTATATATGTCATTAGTTTTGGAATTGGACAATTTAGCAATTATTTCCATAGTTTTTGTTTCCTGGATCTCCTTACTATGAAAATAATTAATAGATTAATTTTGAGTTATATAATTTGGGTATTCTATTTGTTCAAAATCTTTCGTTAATTCCATTACTGACTGCAGAAAATAGGAGTTAAATTCATTAGCCATAATGGCAGAGTTATTTATACTTTTCCCCTGCACAAGGAGTTCTTTTATTCTTTTGTGTTTATTTGTTTTATTAGTCAGGTTATTCAAATGTTTCCATAGGGAATTATTGTTGCCCCTTGCATTGCCTATAAGTTGACTGTAATATGAGGCTTTTGCTTTACGGAGTTCTTGTACCACTTTATTTCTTAAACTTTTATATGTTAAAAGATCTGTTGTAAGTTTCGATGATAGGGATTTTTTTAATGCTAAATCACGCAGCTTCATCATTTTTCTAATTTCATTATTTAACCATGGTAAAGTGTTATCTTTTTGCCTGCACTTTTGTTGCTTTGTAAATTTTTCTATCAGCCCTATCTATACACTGTACCTGACATTTTGCGGTTTGTGTTGAGATATTAACTATTTATTACTATATGTAACCATTAATATATAATTAATATGTAATCAGTGATTAGATTAAAACACAAAGATTGGTTTCCGGGGCACGGAGGAGAAGAGGTGGTAATGGAGGAAAGGAGGGTGCATTTTTTGAGTATTGGGACGCACCCAAAGTTTTTCCCCAATCCCACCAACACAAGAGCCAATTATGCATTGCTGTCTACCAAGCACTGACACTGGATTCGAAACCAGACCATGTGGCATGTCCATGCACTGAAGGAGTGCTTTAAAAGGTGGAGCCGCCAACCAGGGAGGTATTTCATGAAGCAGGATTACAGAGTTAGCTGTATTACTGCACTGATTGAACCCTCCCAAATATGGAACACGGACTGAAGTAAAAAGAGCTGTTCTGGGTTTTATTCAGTGCAGTTATCCAACCAGCTCAGTAATCCTGCTTTGTGAAATACCCCCCTGGGGTGGAAAGTCCAGGGGTCAGAAAGTAAAAGTCCTGCCATGAGTTTCTTCTACCCATTAACTCATCCAGCTGATTTCACTAATTATTCCTACCTCCTGGCTGAAGAATTCTGCTAATTATCAAATCAAGGTGATTGGAACAAAATACTGGGGAGGTCTTTTACTTCTTGAACCTGGATTTTTGTCAACAACAGCCCCCAAACATACCATTTTTAAATGTTATTCATGAAGGCCTTTACATTTTAATAAAAAGTAATTTTCTTTGCTAGATAACAGTATTTTTTTACATTACAGATTTCATGTGATGACTGTGGAAGGTGGTTCCATCATCAATGTGTGGGGAATCCAGAGATGGAAAAGCCATTCATGTGCTCAGCATGTATGTTGTAGTAATTCTGGCTTTTGTATTTATATTTATTTCTGTTCTTCCATTCTACTGTATTATAGTTCATAATTAGCTATCACTTATTTATCATTTTCTTGTTATTACTTATTACTTATTTTTTTATAAATGTTTTTGTTGTAAATATTATTATTATTTTGTTGTTCTTATTAAAGTTATTTATGTTTTTCTTTTTATGATGGTGTCTCACAGTTCTTCTCATTCATTAATTTATTAATCTTACCATTAACAAAAAGGTAATGGGAAGTATGTAATGGGAGGTATGGTAAAAGGGCCTTTTTTGAATCTTAAACTCTGCGATCTTTCTGATAATTTGATACCGATAATGTAACATTGGAGCAATGGCCATTGGTATACCTTTGCGGAAGAAAAAAAAACATACCATCATAAAAAAGTTTGGGACAAAATGTCCTTGTTCAGACTGATGCACAGCAAGGGTCGATCCATTTTAGGATTTTGTGCAAGTTTCTGCTCTTAATTATTTAATTATCTCAATCATATCCTGAGCTGACATTTGTATAAGCACCAGCTACAGTCACAGACTTCAGGAGTGAACCAGCATAGCTTATAGAGCTGTCAGAAAATTAACAATAAAGTAATTCATTTAAAAAAATAAATAGACAGGACTGGAGCTGTGCACCCCTGCTTTAAAGAGTCAATAACCCCTTATAATAGTGCTGTAACACAAAAGGTCCCACTCTGTTAATTGACATGTGCATACATCAGACTGTATAAAGCAACATAAGAGACATTTTTAAAAAAGTTGTTTACAGGTAATTACATGATTCATTTCAATTCTTAATTAATTAATGCAAAGGCAAAGTACTACAATATGATCAAGTCTTTTTGATTAAAATGAGGCCAAGATTTGGCCTTACCATTTACGTTTGTCAAAATATGTCTTGGAAGTAGAGCTGGGTAGGCCAAATGTGGAGTGAAAAAGGACACTTTGTCCCTGGCTTTCTTATGGTATGGGATTTTTTCTCGAAAGTATACTAATGGTCAATGCTCCACGGTTACATTACAACGGTCCAAAATCAGAAATATGTGAGAGGTCAATATTCCAAAAGGGGATATTTTCCACCAGGAAGACATTCCAAAATCATGGAATGTCAGGGGCATTCATTCCAAAATCATGGGCATTAATATGTTTGAGTTACTCCACATTTGGTGCTAAAACAGCCTCCACTCCCCTGGGATGGCTCTCTACTAGATGTTGGAACATTGCTGTGTGCATTTGTTTCCATTCGGTCAGAAGAGCATTATTCTCGACAAACCATTTCTATCTGGACTTCTATTTGTGCATGGGGCTTTGTCATTCTGAAACTTTTGCCAAAAATGTGGAAAGCCAGAATCGTCTAGAATGTCATGGTATGCTGTAGTGTTGAGATTTGCCTTCACTGGAAATAAAGAGCCTAGCCTGAACCATAAAAAACAGCCCCAGACCAAGCGGTGTCCAGATACTATTGGGCATATAGTGTATACGTAAATCAATGTAGTAATGTATTGGTGCTGAAATATATCTGTATGGTGAGATGTTTAACCAGTATTAGTTTGGTAAATCTGAGACTTTTCTTTATTAAGAATCAAGGGTAATAGTATCCGACGGGGCTCAATTTTACATTACATTACAAGCATTTAGCAGACGCACTGATCCAGAGCGACGAACACAACTTTTTAACTTTTTTTTTAACATATTATCCATTTATACAGCTGCACATATACTGAAGCGATTCAAGTTAAGTACCTTGCTCAAAGGTACAACGTCAGTGTCCTACCCGGGAATTGAACCTGCAACCTTTCGGTTACAAGGCCAGTTCCTTAACCATTACATTACACTGCCACCCAAATTTGGTGGCAAGATGGTGAAACTTGATGAATTATCTATATGGTTAGATGAGTTACCACTATTAGTTTGGTGTATGTGAGACCTTCCTTTCTGCAAAATCATAGGGGGCACGGAATCTGATGGGTTTAAATTCAGCTGTCAGATCCCGTTCCCCCTATGGAAACGGACAGATAAGGTGGTAAGATAATGAAACTTGGTGAATTATCTCTATATGGGGAGATGAGTTACCACTATTAGTTTGGTGTATGTGAGCCCTTCCTTTCTGCAGAATCATGGGGGGCACGGTATCTGACAGGCCTGAATTCAGCTGTCAGATCCCGTTCCCCCTATGGAAACGGACAGATAAGGTGGTAAGATGGTGAAACTTGGTGAATTGTCTCTATATGGTTAGATGAGTTACCACTATTAGTTTGGTGTATGTGAGACCTTCCTTTCTGCAAAATCATAGGGGGCACGGAATCTGATGGGTTTAAATTCAGCTGTCAGATCTCGTTCCCCCTATGGAAACGGACAGATAAGGTGGTAAGATAATGAAACTTGGTGAATTATCTCTATATGGTTAGATGAGTTACTAGTATTAGTTTGGTGTATGTGAGCCCTTCCTTTCTGCAGAATCATAGGGGGCACGATATCTGATGGGTTTAAATTCAGCTGTCAGATCCCGTTCCCCCTATGGAAACGGACAGATAAGGTGGTAAGATGGTGAAACTTGGTGAATTATCTCTATATGGGGAGATGAGTAACCACTATTAGTTTGGTGTATGTGAGCCCTTCCTTTCTGCAGAATCATAGGGGGCACGGAATCTGATGGGTTTAAATTCAGCTGTCAGATCCCGTTCCCCCTATGGAAACGAACAGATAAGGTGGTAAGATAATGAAACTTGGTGAATTATCTCTATATGGGGAGATGAGTTACCACTATTAGTTTGATGTTTGTGAGACCTTCCTTTCTGCAAAATCATAGGGGGCACGGAATCTGATGGGTTTAAATTCAGCTGTCAGATCCCGTTCCCCCTATGGAAACGGACAGATAAGGTGGTAAGATGGTGAAACTTGGTGAATTATCTCTATATGGGGAGATGTGTTACCACTATTAGTTTGGTGTATGTGAGCCCTTCCTTTCTGCAGAATTATAGGGGGCACGATATCTGATGGGGTTAAATTCAGCCGTCAGATCCCGTTCCCCCTATGGAAACGGACAGATAAGGTGGTAAGATGGTGAAACTTGGTGAATTATCTCTATATGGGGAGATGAGTAACCACTATTAGTTTGGTGTATGTGAGACCTTCCTTTCTGCAGAATCATAGGGGGCACGGTATCTGACAGGCCTGAATTCAGCTGTCAGATCCCGTTCCCCCTATGGAAACGGACAGATAAGGTGGTAAGATGGTGAAACTTGATTAATTATCTCTATATGGTTAGATGAGTTACTAGTATTAGTTTGGTGTATGTGAGCCCTTCCTTTCTGCAGAATCATAGGGGGCACGATATCTGATGGGTTTAAATTCAGCTGTCAGATCCCGTTCCCCCTATGGAAACGGACAGTTAAGGTGGTAAGATGGTGAAACTTCGTGAATTATCTCTATATGGGAGATGAGTAACCACTATTAGTTTGGTGTATGTGAGCCCTTCCTTTCTGTAAAATCATAGGGGGCACGGAATCTGATGGGTTTAAATTCAGCTGTCAGATCCCGTTCCCCCTATAGAAACGGACAGATCAGGTGGTAAGATGGTGAAACTTGGTGAATTATCTCTATATGGTTAGATGAGTTACCACTATTAGTTTGGTGTATGTGAGCCCTTCCTTTCTGTAAAATCATAGGGGGCACGGAATCTGATGGGTTTAAATTCAGCTGTCAGATCCCGTTCCCCCTATGGAAACGGACAGTTAAGGTGGTAAGATGGTGAAACCTGGTGAATTATCTCTATATGGGTAGATGAGTAACCACTATTAGTTTGGTGTATGTGAGCCCTTCCTTTCTGCAGAATCATAGGGGGCACGGTATCTGACAGGCATGAATTCAGCTGTCAGATCCCGTTCCCCCTATAGAAACGGACAGATCAGGTGGTAAGATGGTGAAACTTGGTGAATTATCTCTATATGGTTAGATGAGTTACCACTATTAGTTTGGTGTATGTGAGCCCTTCCTTTCTGTAAAATCATAGGGGGCACGGAATCTGATGGGTTTAAATTCAGCTGTCAGATCCCGTTCCCCCTATAGAAACGGACAGATCAGGTGGTAAGATGGTGAAACTTGGTGAATTATCTCTATATGGTTAGATGAGTTACCACTATTAGTTTGGTGTATGTGAGCCCTTCCTTTCTGTAAAATCATAGGGGGCACGGAATCTGATGGGTTTAAATTCAGCTGTCAGATCCCGTTCCCCCTATGGAAACGGACAGTTAAGGTGGTAAGATGGTGAAACCTGGTGAATTATCTCTATATGGGTAGATGAGTAACCACTATTAGTTTGGTGTATGTGAGCCCTTCCTTTCTGCTGAATCATAGGGGGCACGGTATCTGACAGGCATGAATTCAGCTGTCAGATCCCGTTCCCCCTATGGAAACGGACAGATAAGGTGGTAAGATGGTGAAACTTGGTGAATTATCTCTATATGGTTAGATGAGTTACTAGTATTAGTTTGGTGTATGTGAGCCCTTCCTTTCTGCAGAATCATAGGGGGCACGATATCTGATGGGTTTAAATTCAGCTGTCAGATCCCGTTCCCCCTATGGAAACGGACAGATAAGGTGGTAAGATAATGAAACTTGGTGAATTATCTCTATATGGGGAGATGAGTAACCACTATTAGTTTGGTGTATGTGAGCCCTTCCTTTCTGCAGAATCATAGGGGGCACGATATCTGATGGGGTTAAATTCAGCCGTCAGATACTGTTCCCCCTATGGAAACGGACAGATAAGGTGGTAAGATGGTGAAACTTGGTGAATTATCTCTATATGGGGAGATGTGTTACCACTTTTAGTTTGGTGTATGTGAGCCCTTCCTTTCTGCAGAATCATAGGGGGCACGATATCTGATGGGGTTAAATTCAGCCGTCAGATACTGTTCCCCCTATGGAAACGGACAGATTAGGTGGTAAAATGGTGAAACGTGGTGAATTGACTATTTTGGGTGATGCATTACCAGTATTAGTTTGTTGAATGTAACCTTTATTGTACATCACTTTGGATAAAAGTGTCTGCCAAATAACTGTAATGTAATGTAATGTACTGCTACTAATAACAATAATGTTTACTATTAATAATTAATTCACTTTATATATAGCGTTTTTCACACACACACACACACACACACACACACACTCATATATACTGTGTGTGTATGTATATATATATACTGCATATATACATGTATCCATATACATATATATACACACACATATAAAATGCAAAAATATACTTATGCCAGATAAAGAAAATAACCGTAGCATCACGTATCTTTTAGCTACCACTAACGTTACCACTATTCGTAATACCACCATCATTAATACCCCACCACATCCTCTTCTACTCGTAGGAATAATAATGACAGTAGGCTACTAATAATAATATACTCAGACAAGGTCAAAATAACTGTAGTATGACGTTTATTGTATATCTTACTCATAAACAGTCTGATCATGTTTATTGGGCTTCATATATATTTTATACAGTCGGTTATGTAACGTACACGTTACAAGACTAAGCGAACGAATGTTTTTACTAACCAAGTCACTGACACCATACAAGCTGACGACAAAGCCACCAGAACACTTCCTGCTTTTCTGAACGTATTTCACTGTTTTACGTATAGGCTGACATGCATATCGCGGCTTCTGATCTTAATATTTCCTAGTCGCAAAAGAACAAATCGCTTAAAACGTAGCCTTTTCAAACTGAGATTCACGTAAGTGGCACGAGCATTCCTCCCTGGGAGCGAGCTGATTTCAGGTCGCGCGCCCGTTACCCTATTTCCTCAAATAACTGCGCAACAACGCTAGGGGAAACATGATTTCGTGGGGGAACAGAATTCGACACAACACCTGTTAGTCTGAACACCCCTTTCACCTTCTCCACGTTTTATTACATTACAGACATATTCTACAATAGATTGAGTTAATTTTTTGTATTAAAAATCGAAAACTGAAATCTCTAATTTACATAAGTATTCATACCCTTTGCTTTAACATATTTTTAAAGTATCATATTTAATATTTGGTCACATATCCTTTGCATGCTGTTACTTTCTGAAGTCTGTGACCAATCAACATCAAAAGACTTTCCGGCTTGACTGTATGAGTAACTTACACGAAGTTGCTCTGTACTGCTTGTGAAATCACAAGTCACAAGTTTAGCCCTCGTGAAATTGTACGCATTTCTGCTATCCTCAGTTTGATGTATACGTTAGTCTACTAGCTAACGTTAACAACATTAACTCAAAGATGTGTCTACGCTAACGTTACTTTCGATCTAGATATGCTTTCGATGTACGTTAGGCTACCGCCGTGACAATGTGGAAGTTAAGACTACTTTCTGTTCATTTCATGATTTTTGCAGTCACTACAGCCAGGTAATGTTAACTAAAACACATTACATGACATGGCTCGAACTTTTTAGTCTAAATAGTTTATCCAGTGTTACTACCGCTAGTTAGAGCTAGGGCTGAAATTACCCGACTAACGAACTAGCCAGGTAACAGCTGGCTGAGCTGCCACCAAAGTTAGCGTTGCTGTAGTTTATCAAGTGTCATTGCAAATAATCCTGTCAGATTTATGTTGAGAAGTCTTTCGTTTAAATGTATAAATCACACATAAATACCAACAGTCCTTCTGCTTATCGCAAAGTACAGGTTACATTACAGTAAGTTTGTTAACGTTAGTTAGCTCACCAGCTAATAAAAAAACACCAGATGTTGATCTCCACCCCAAACTTAATCACCTAACGTTAAGCCTCTGTTCTCGGTCGTATTTTGAGAAGAAATTACCAAGAAATAAGCAGCTGGCACTGTAAGAACAACATGTAGCCGACGCTCATACCTATACTCACTTTGATCGTTATCTGCTTTAGTTCAGTAGAAGTCACCGTCCCAGGGCGACCATTAAGCATAACAATGTTTGGAAAGTTAAATTACATATCCGCAGATTCCGCACATGCGCTATTATGACACCGGTAGGACAGGTCTAGGCACAACTTGTAAGTAGCCTGTCTGGCTGCGCCGTTGTAGCTACAGGCAGGATTGTTGACGTGGATGACCGTGCTGTGACAGTATAAAGCTGGTGACTAAGATGAAAGCATTTTTTCTTTAAATGCAAAGCATGATAGACGCATACGTTTGAAATCACAAACGTGAGATGATTATGTATCTCACTGATTCGGATGATTAGCCAGCTCTCCTTGAAATAGATTCACATTTGTTTGCACAAATTTAAAATTATATCCAATAACAAGTGTTGTTTTATTGATTTGACTGATCCTTAATCATTTAGCCATTTAATTGTAACCAATAAACTGACACTATAAGAATGAATTTGAAAGCAAAAATGGGGTCAGGACAGGAAGCACAAATGTGCATATTGTCAGCCAGAGGTTTGCTGAGCTGCTGTGACAGAGTTACATCAAAGATGCATAATTATTATACTGATCTCATAGTATCGGCTGGTTTTTGGAAGTATGTAAGGGCCCAAACTGTTGTTTGGGAGTGTGTAAGGGTGTCACGTACACAGAGGGTACTGAGTGTAAGTATGCTACATGAACATGGTGTTGTTTCGGAATGTGTAAAGAGGTTGCATGCACATAAGGTGTGGTTCTACACATTGTGACATCAGGGAAGATACCCTTTATCAGCACTTCCTCTCTTCAGTCAGCTGTGGAGATGAGCTCTTGCATTAGGCTTCCTGTCATGGCTTGTTGTAACGTGTCAGTGCAATACAGTAACACAGTAATATAAGCCTATAAGCAATAGCCAAATGCATGAGATTCCACTTTTTTCTCAATTAAGCACTCGACTAGCCGATTAGCTAATTTGGATCTTATTGCTGATGGGAGGTTTTTTGCCCTCTCAGGAGCAGACCTAACTGTGGTGAGAGTTTGTCTCCATTATTAAATAAACTGTAGTTTCTTATAATCTGATTCCAGTTATGTTTGGTTGCCCTGAGATATAAAGTAGTACATAGTACAAGGGTTTCTTTATCATTCAGTTATTGTTGTTCAGTAAATGCTAGTGGATTCATTTAGAACCCAATTTATTCCACACCTGGTCATTCCTTTTTTGTGTTATTAATTAAACATTTAGATACACGACCATTCAAAAGTTTGGAATCACTAAGGCATTTTTATGTTTTTGAAATAAATCAATACTTTTGTTCACAAAGGTGGCATTCAATATATATTTTTTTAAAGTACAGTTACAACATTAATAGCGTTACAAATTACTGTCTATTACTATTTGAAATAACGGTTTTTCAAGTCAATCTTTACATATGATTGCAAAGCTCTATTTTCAGCAGCCATTACTCCAGTGTACTAACAACACACTGTTACCTCATCCTTAAGTAATCATGCTAATTTGGTATGAGAGAAACCATTCCCATTATATTAAAGTGTACCTATTATGCTCTTTTTCAACAAGTTAATACAGGTCTCTGGGGTCCCCAAAACATGTCTTTGAATATTTGTTAGTGAAAATACCATTCAGATTAAGCATTATAGCATGATCTATACCCCTCTGTCCTTTTCAAAACGGGCTGTTTCTGGTGTCTAGCTTCTAAATGCAAATTTTCGGCCCTTTTCCAGCGTGATTCTATGACAATTCTCAACATCCAAAATATAGCTGCCTAGCCTGGACAAGCCCCACTCGATGCTACTGTGACAGTTGCATTATCCTCTCTCCCGCACTCACTCCTCCTCACCAACCATCAGACACACAGACACACTTGGCTTGTTTGAGATGAGCTAGGCCTGCGCAGTTTTGACCACCGCCTTGCCGAGCGCATTGCATGACGGTTAGAATGTTGTCCGACTTGCTCTGGAAATCTGACTGCGCGAGCCGCGGAAATCTCACGGGAGCGAGGGGCTCGCAGTTTTCAGGGCTAGGCGACGCAGTTGCTCTTCACCGACTGTTGTCCCAAACATTATGGAGGGTACACTGTACACACACACATATGATACATACAGTCAAGCCGGAAAGTCTGCACACCCCTTTCACCTTTTCCACGTTTTATTACATTACAGACATATTCTACAATAGATTGAGTTCATTTTTTGTCTCAAAGTTCTACACAAAATAGCCCATAATGACAAAGGGAAAACAGGTTTTTAGACATTTGTGCTAATTTATAAAAATCAAAATATCATATGTACACAAGTGTGCACACCCTTTGATATGACACCCAAAAGTGAGCTGAGGTGCATTTTGTTTCCACTGATACTGCTTGAGATGTTTCTACAACTTAATTGGAGTCCACCTGTGATAAATTCAATTGATTGGACATGATTGGGGATTGCCAACACCTGCCTATATACGGTCACACAGTTGACAGTGCATGTCAGAGCAAACTCCAAGCCACAGTGTCAAAGGAATTATCTGCAGACCTCAGAAACAGGATTGTGTCAAGGCATAGATCTGGAGAAGGGTACGGAAAACAATGGATCCTTGTGAAGATGGGAGAACCTTTCAGAAGATCAACCATCCAGGTAGCACTCCACCAATGAGGCCTTTATGGTAGAGTGGCCAGACGGAAGCCCCTCCTTTGTAAAAGACACATCACAGCTCGCTTGGAGTTTGCCAAAAGGCACCTAGAGGACTCTCAAATCATGAGAATCAAGATTCTCTGTTCTGATGAAACCAAAATTTAGCTTTTTGGCCTGAATACCAAGCGTCACGTCTGGAGGAAACCAGGCACCGCTCATCACCAGGCTAATACCATCCCTACATGATGTGGGGATGTTTTTCAGCAGCGGGAACGGGGTGACTAGTCCTGATAGAGGGTAAGATTAATGCACAAGTACACCGAGATCCTTAAAGAAAACCTGCTCCAGAGCACTCTGGACCTCAGACTGGGGCGAAGGTTTACCTTCCAACATGACAACGACCCGAAGCACACAGCCAAGAGAACAAAGGAGTGGCTTCGGAGAAAGTGTGTGCATGTTCTTGAGTGGCCCAGCCAGAGCCCAGACCTGAATCCAATTGAACATCTGTGGAAAGAGCTGAAAATGGCAAGGATATGCCAAGAGGAATGAACAAAAATGTCCAGAAACGAGTGTGCCAAGCTCGTAGCTTCTTTCCCAAGATGCCTTGAAGCTGTAATCGCTGCCAAAGGTGCAGCAAACAAATATTAGGCTAAGGGTGTGTACAGATATGTAACCCCTAAAATAACCTATTTTTATCAGTAAAATAAAATTGCATATTTTCTAAAAACCTGTTTTCACTCCGTCATTATTGGCTATTGTGTGTAGATGTTTGAGGCACAAAATGAACTCAATCTATTGTAGTATAAGTCTGTAACGTAATAAAACGTGGAGAAGGTGAAAAGGGTGTGCAGACTTTCTGGCTTGACTGTCGGTTTCAATTAGGGCCTTTTTGCCAGAGGCTCCCCGCCCCTCTTCATCAGGCATTTCCATTTCAGCCCGATAGGCCTCAGTATTGATTCTTTCCATATAATTGTTAAATATACAAAACTTATCTTGGATAACACTGGAGATTTTGGTCTTATATTACTGTCACTTGCTAACAAATGTTAGTTAGTTAATTAATAAACCTAATGTTATGCAAGCTAGTTAGCTTCTGGTTCAGGTAACGTTAACTTAACGTAATTGAACTATACAAGATATTCGAGATATTAACAGATACAACACATTACCATCGAGCCGCACAGCCGAAGTGAAATGTTCATTCGACGGGAGATTGACTAAGCTCCAGCTAGGGCTTTGATTGACAACATTTGGACCAATACTCTTTGAGAAAATGTGAAAAAACCGCCTCATGTCACTGGTCGCTTCACAGTGACTAACTCACGTTTCACCGAACGGCACCGTCTGGTTGCTCATGCTATATCGAACAGCGTTTTTCCATGGCAAACAATTCAAATTTAAGTAAAAGCAGTGTTATTATTCTTTAAAATCATAAAATATTTATTACATTTAAGTATTGCTGATGTTACAATGGGATCTTGTAGATCAGGTCATTATTGAACACAGACCAAAAACGCATTGAGACCCATTCTTTGAGACAATTATAACTAAAAAATAATCTAATGGTTAACGTTACAATGGAATGTTCTAGTAAAACAGACTTCATTTAAATGAATTCATCATTTTTAAATTCATAAATGTTTTTGTTTTGTTTTTTTATATTTAAACTCAACTTCTGTATTTCTCCTGTAACATTTAGTGTGTTGTTGTTTCGTGTGTTGTTTTGCAAACAGGTAAGTAACAAGATTAATTGAACATTAATTAACTTTGTTTTCTCTCCCTCTCTCTAGGTGAGTGTGTGCATGCTACATCTCCGTTGCATGGCACTTATAACAAAACCAGTCTTCCTCTGGCGCTTCCACCATGTCCATACATATCTGGTGGAACCAGAGGTGGCACAGCTCACACATGACCCATTCATCTAGGTCATTGTCTTCATCATCGTGGCACTGCTGCTGCAGTCGCTGAGGTGGAGGGCACTGCTTGTGCAGTCGCTTATACTACTTAAACTAGCTCTATTCCAAAAAGCAATGCTATCCAAACTTTCCTAAATTATTTAATGCAACTTGGCCCTGTGTTTTTTCATCTAAGCATGTGAAGAGATTGTGGTCAATCAAACATAATACATAATAATAATAATACATTTTATTCATGCTGTGCTTTTCATAAACCCAAAGCACTGGATGCAGACAATTGTTCAAACATACCCTGTAGTGTAGTGATTGCAACACATGTGAATCTCAGATTATTTCCACGATAAATTATTGTCTTTTCACAGTTTGATGTGCCACATACTGCTTTTGGAATAGAGCTAGTTTAATTAGTATGAGCTACGATAGGCAATATTGTTAGTTATAACTTGGCCACATTTTGATATCAATACTTTTAAAGGAAGGCCTAGTTTTTGCAAGTTAGAATTAAGGACTTGGAATCTGCCAATGCTTTTATTTGAAGCTCCCCTGGTTGAAGCCCACACCTTGATGCAACCTGGAATCCCAGATGTATCACCTCGCCCCTCTGAATTTCATAAATCTGTTTATTTGACTTCTACTTACCAGCTAGTTTAAAATCTTTGTAACCTGATTAACCCATTTGATTATTTCCTGTGTTAGATGCCTCATTAAATTTCTGTTACCATCCATTCCACCTTACTTTAAATCTGGCCAGCCATCGGAGTCTCCCCCTCTAGCCAGGTTCGTCCTGAGATATCTTCCCATTTGGGAGTTTTTTCTCTCCACTTTGAGTGTTTATCTTCCGACTGGGGAGTTATGGGGGTCCAGGCAAGGTTTTTGCCCTTTTGTTTCTCTGTATGAACTGTCAGGTCTTTGTGACAGTTCTCTGTAAGCGCTACAGAAATAAAATTTCATTGAAAATGTAATTATTGTAATAGAAAACTTTTGACACTTTGTTGTAGTCGGATTCAGAGGACCAGACGCGACTGAGAGGGGATCACAAAATAACCCACAGGATTACCACTAGATAAAGGGGAAGGAAGTCTGCGAACTGAACAGAGAAAATAAACAAACAGGAAAAAACTCCCGGCGTTTAGCCAAACAAATAGCAACTCAGAAAATAGGGCGATAGGCTCGAAGACTTGAGTCGGGAAAAAATAAACGGGAAAAACCTCCCGGCGTATAGCTAAACAAATAACAAACCCGAAAAGGGGGTTAAATCCCAGCTAATGAAATCACGTGCTAGGGACGTTCCCTGAATGTTATTAAGGTTGCTCTAAACGTTCCCTGGTTGATGCAATGTTGTGTTTTTTTCAGGTTCTAAGAACTTTCATGCAACGTTTCTGAGGAACATCCCTTTAACATTCCAGAAACATTCTAGAAGCATTCATCTTAGGTTATAGGCACATTATATGTTACATGAGAGTATTGTTCTGGGAACCTTCCTCTTGCGCAGAAGAACAGTTTATATAACATCAGGGGAACATTCTAGGAGAAGTCCATGTACCATCAGAGGGGAACACTATCTGGGCATTCCATAAAACATCAGGGCAATTTTCTATGTAACATGAGGGTATCATTCTGGGAACTTTCCTCTTGCGCTCTATGAACAGCTTATATAACATCAGGGGAACATTCTAGGAGCATTCCATTTAACATAAGAAGGGAACATTTTCTGGGCATTCCATAAAACATCAGGGCAACATTCTATGTAGCATGAGGGTATCGTTCTGGAAACCTTCCTCTTGCGCACTACGAACAGCTTATATAACATCAGAGGAACATTCTAGGAGCATTCCATGAAACATCAGAGGAATGTTTTATGTAACATTAGGGTATCGTTCTGGGAACCTTCCTCTTTCGCTCTATGAACAGTTTAAATAACATCAGGGGAACATTCTAAGAGCATTCCGTGTAATGTTCTGGGAATCTTCTTCTTGTGTTCTTCAAACATTCAATATGACATTCCAGGAACATGCCAGGAACATTCTATATAACATTAGGGGGCCGTTCATTTAAAAGGTTGCCTAACACAAGGGCTCACCATCATTATTTGGGAGAGTGTTTTTTTTTTGCATTTTGGCTTTATTAGACAGTATTTAATGATGACTGATAGGAAAGCAAGGTTGGGCATCATTGAGAATCATTGCAGAGTAGATATAGGCTGAATGTAAGTCCACAGCTTTCAGGTTATGGTACACAGTGCAACACAGCGATGGTTTATGGACACTCCAGGGGGGAGTTCTACAACAACTTCCATACAATCAGTTTAGATCCTGCCGATGCCGCGACTCGAACTTCTGATTCTTTCGTTAAGAGCTTGCGCCTCTGCCCATTACACCACGGTCTTGCGACGATAGCTCCGAAAACACACTACCAACCTATAATGTAGGACTTTGGTTGTACCAGACCTGTGCCAAAGAATTACATTACATTACATTATAGGCATTTAGCAGACGCTCTTATCCAGAGCGACTTACATACTTCTTATTACATTTATCCATACAGCTGGATATATACTGAAGCAATGCAGATTAAGTACCTTGCTCAAGGGTACAACGGCAGTGTCCTACCCGGGAATCGAACCTGCAACCTTTCAGTTACAAGTCCAGTTCCTTAACCATTATACTACACTGCCGCCTACAAGAATACTTGTATTTTCAATTGTATTCATAAATATTACATGACCAAATAGGAAAACTAATGAGGAATTAAATCTCAAACGTTTGTGACTATGTCATTTTCTGTAGCTAGTGGGTTACCTTAACACTTTTCATTGGGTAGAAAATGAAATGAAATGAAACGTGGTCTAAACAAGAACTCTTGAAAGAGGTCTACAAATAAATTAACTTTGTAACCATTTTAAGAGGTATTTTCACTGACTGCAATAGACGTTTATTTTACGGCTTTTAGCCTGAAAATTGCACACCAGGAGAGACAAGGTGCTCTAGTAGCTCAACCAGGTAAATCGCACGTCATCAGCAATTTCTGTTTTCCACGACATGGGTTCAAATCCAGCTCAAGATAAACCTCAAAGGCCATTCTCTTTCTCCCTCCGATTTTCTAGTCTCTCATTGATTACTGTCCAATAAAGCCAAAATGCTGCAAAAATATATTTAAATGGGACTACATATCACTATCTACTCGGCAGCTGAAGAACAGGCCTAAGATCTAATAATAGTTCCACAATCAAGTTTTAGGAATGTTCTGAGGACTTGAGAGGAACTCAACATTATGACATCCATGTAACACATTGCAACATTTGTGACTTTTATGGGATGTTCCTGGAATGTTCTTTTGTTATTTTGGAGTAACATTCCCCTATACACCCCAGAATGTTCCCAAAGTAACGTTTTGTAATGACGAGGCAAGAATGTATGGGGAATGTTACCAATGTACTCTAGTCTCACAATAAGGGTTAGGGTTAGGGTTAGGGAATGTTAAATCCACGCGTTAGAGAAATCCAAAGGGAACGTTTCTACTAACATTCTGTTGAGTAGAGGAATTTCATAGAGAGAAGAGAGACAGAAAGATGCACGCACACACAAGCTATAAGCTATATATTTTGTCTCTGGTTCGTTTTGGCTGACTGAGAGATAACAAAGACCTTCCAGATAAGTAAGGCTGCAAATTTAAATTGGTATGATTGTACAATGAGAGATCTTTTCTCTATTACTTTGATAATACTAGTATGCTGAAGACACCCTTGTCTTCAATCCCCTATTTTTCTTTTTTTAAAATACATCTGAAGCACTGCACGGTCAAGAGGTCAAGGGTCAGAAACAGAACTGCCTTAGGTCGCATCCGAGGTGGAGGTCTTACCCGTCATTGGCACTGCACTACTACACATTCACAGCCATGATTGAAGTAGCCTTTCTGGCACATCGGGTGAGAAGGTCAAAAGCACAACTTATCAGCATCAATATGAAACCGAGTGTTACATCCCAGTGTATTATAGAACACATTTAGTATTGAGGGATGTTACTGTTTTGAGTTTTGGCTGGGTACTGCCATTTGTTTGTGTTCCCCTATACAGGTGGAGGTGAGGATGCATTGGGTTGCTTGGAGACCGGACCAGATGCGGTCGTTGCTGGGGAGGCCAGAGATCGTTGCGGAGCAACGCACGTGGAGGAGATGCGGACCTATAAAACAGCTGGACGCCGTCAGCGCGTCAGACACGTCTTTTCATCTTCTGCTGAAAGCCACGCTCGACATCGCGCTGTTTTGGAGAACACAACTTACCAACCTAACTTTTTTAGACTAGCTAATAGATTTAGTTTAGTCGTGCTATTACCGGCAGCTCAGTTCCTGACCAGCAGAGGACGACAGACATCGTGGGGCCCTGCTGTTGAACATCTTTGGAAGGACCGGTCACACGGAAGACCTGAACCGTTGTACTGGCTGCTTGGTGAGGCACTGATAGGCTAATTAGTCTTGGTGACTCGGACATTTTATCTAAACAGTCACTGCTAGTGCTAGGAAATCATTAAGCTGTAAATAATAAATAATTATTATCTCTTTTAAAACTACAGCGTGTTGGTTGCGTCTTTGTGTTGTGGTGGTTTAATATTACGGTTATTTCCACCCTCCTTGTTATTGCAACATTGTGGGGTTTTCCGATCCGTAATACCGAGCAATAGCAGTCCTTGCACAATAACAGTGCCGAGTCCCCCTAAATTACCTCTCAGCCATCCAAAAACATCCCAAACCCAAGGAGGAATTGTTTTGTGAATCTCAGTTACTGCTTTATGAATATATTCAACAAAATCAGTGAAGTTATGAAGTTATGGTATATAAGTACAGCATTCTATACCAACCACAGTGCATGTGCCACCAGATGCCAGAATATAATCCAGAGCGCGATTCTGCAAAATAACAGTTCTGGCTGCCACCAATTCAGAGGTAACACTTTGTATTGCTTTGGCTGTGTGTCTTTTATGACTCGCTTTCTCAATTCTTTTGGCAAACATGCACGTAATAATTGACGCATGTCTCCAGCATTTGGATTGGAACATTCATATATAATGTCTAATTCATCTATGGTGTCTGCTACATTTTCTCTTGGGTCAGGGGATGTTTTGGCCAAATTTCTTAAATCTCCAGGTTGTGTGAATTATTTTCTCTTCTCCTTTCTGTGCTATCTCTCTCAACAGAGCCTGCACAATTGTTTTATTATCTTCCAAATTTGAATCCTTATTAGTGTTAGTAGTCTTTTTCTCACAAGATTATGGTCATTTTGCAGCGTAGGTTTAGTTTTTGAGCTCTGTTTAGATTTTGTGCGGTGTAATTCACTCTCCATTTCAGCTCTATTTTTCTCATGTATTTTCTGTTTTAATTCGCAAACATCGTCTTTTAGTTTATTTTGGGTGTCTACGTGTCTTCTGTTTTGACTCAGCTACCCTTTTCAGGGCCTCATCATACCACAAAAATATTGTGCCCATTATATCTCAGGGGTGTGTAATGGATTTATTGTGGCGGATGATCAAACGTGAAGGTGGCGGGATCAGAACAAGTCACTCACGCAGTGAAGACCAATAAAGGGAGTAAAACAATAAATGCAAAGAAAGAAAAGACAAAAAACAGCCAAACGAAAATCAACCCACTAAAATAGGGCAAACTCGATTAACGAGTGAAACACAAACTAAATCTCCCGAGCTCAACACTGGAGCTAAAATGGGAAACTTAGCAAAGAAAAGAACACCTTCGGCACAACAGTTCGGGCGGCCAAAAAGATGTAAAACCAAAACGAAACAAACAAAGAAAAACTGTCTCAGAGAGAACAGCAAATAATAAAATAAATAGCACAGAACCCTAACAAGAGGAATAATACCTATACCTGAAATAAAAGCGAATAGCAAGTCCCTCGTGAATATAAACAGCGTTTAATATCACAAGGTCGCTAGTACCTGGCTATACCTGGCTCAATGCAATGTTGAATGACAAAGAAGCACCGGGGAAGCGGAAGTGAGGAACCTAAATACCCCGCAGGTAGAAGCACAGGTGAAAACAATAATGAGTGAGGGAAAGCAAAACCCCGGAACGGAACGTGGAAAAAATCTGATAGATTCTCAATCGGGAAACCAGGACGAGAACCGCAACGGAAAATAAACAAAAACCCACAAACCATGACAGGGTGGGCTTCTTTTATTCTCTAAGGTATTTTATGATCCTGTTCATGTTAAAAGTACCCCCATTAGGGAACTGTAATTTTGTAATAATTCTTAGTATACTCAATCCATTTGTCCAAAGATTTACAAGTCTCTGGTGAATAATGAGTGCACATATGCTATGCTGGCGAACCCTTAGGAGGGATCGCGATAGAGGGCTTACCTCTCATTACTTCTAGACAAAGCCAAACAATTAAACATAAAACAAAACCGTAACAGTGAAAGTAAATAAAAACTGGTTATCTATATCCACCAAAACAAACAAAAAAAACATTGGGGGAGGGGGCCTTGCCCTCCACTTTACCCAGCTTAAACACTGAAGTTTCATCAACTCCTCTCCTTAGCTAAAATAATGTTTCAATAATGCCTCACACTGGTCTATTACAGCACAGCCTACTATGATTATGGTTTACTGCTGTATATACCTCTAATATCTATTTTGCCTAAACCATCCACATCTATTTTACACATACAGAGGTAAACCCAGTTACATAGTAGTAGTAGTAGATTCAGTTAGAATCTAACAGCTTGTCACAAATGCAGGCGAGGGTGTTCGAACACTTTAGCATGCATTTTAAAATTTAGTCATGTATTTTACACTATGTATACTTTTGCCTTATGCGGGAATGCGGGATTTGCCTCATCTGCCTTGCTATATCGAGGCATCACAGTCCTCATTGCTAAGTCCCTCATCTCTGGGCAAAACAGAAATTCAGTTTGCAAACACAAATAAGTTAGTAGGAATCATTTATCCTTTCTCTCACACACACTCACACAAATCTGCCTGCAGTCCTCCTTATGTGACCACCTTTTGTATCACCTAGTATGGGGATGACTGTGTTTTTGCACATGGTTCTTTATGTGTTTTACTTCAAAAAGGTGGTTTCTTTACTTCTTGTTATTACTGGCTATTGCCAATTTATTCAGGCTCCTTGCCTATCTACAACACAAGAGGACTAGGAAGAATGCTGCGGACTTCAAGCTCTCAGAATCACAGAGACAAACACCTACACGTACACGTACACATACACATACACATACTGTGCAGATATCACACCAATGGCCTTTATGACCGATGTCCCTTAAATCTCCTGGAGTTCTAACTCAATTTATGCCGTTTAACTACTGATTATCGTTCATATTCTATTTAAGATCACCCCATTTACTCTTTTACAGTCACCTAACATATTGTGGGCTAATATAAATACATTCAATTTTAATTTAAATGGTATTAACTGACAAACATGTTTTTACTTTTCAACAGCTCATGTTTTCTGGTTAATATCTTTTGTACCATTCTGCTTGTTCACTCGGTCCTCCTTCCGTCGGGAATGGCTTGTCTTTATTAGTTACACATTTATTTATGCTGTCTGCCATAATAGTATGGTTACCCCAATCATGATATGAAGTAATAAAACATAATACTGGTTGGGCCCACAAGACAAATACCTCAACAAACACTCAAACACCTGCTGTGTGCACTGTACATACAATAAAAATACACAATAATACGAGGTGTCTGCCAGCTACCGCTGCATGACTTTTACTTTTGTCTGCCAGCTACCGCTGCATGACTTTTCCTTTTGTCTGCCAGCTACCGCTGCATGACTTTTCCTTTTGTCTGCCAGCTACCGCTGCATGACTTTTCCTTTTGTCTGCCAGCTACCGCTGCATGACTTTTACTTTTGTCTGCCAGCTACCGCTGCATGACTTTTACTTTTGTCTGCCAGCTACCGCTGCATGACTTTTACTTTTGTCTGCCAGCTACCGCTGCATGACTTTTCCTTTTGTCTGCCAGCTACCGCTGCATGACTTTTCCTTTTGTCTGCCAGCTACCGCTGCATGACTTTTCAAGTGCTCAACAGACAACCAGCAACAACTGAACATCAGATAACAGTATTCATAGGATTTGTCCCCAGTACTTCCCCAAAGGGGAATTTTTTCCGGCACCTGTTCTTATTAGATGCACCAGGCCTTTACCATGCGTTTATAGTAAAAATGTACTGTTCTTTTATCCTCTTGTAAATTCACCTATAAACAGCATACCAATCTTAGCATTACCTAAGGACGTGGTAAACCAAAATACTCACCGTCCAATGCCGGATATGATATGCTGCAAACGGGTGGTTGATAAGGATGCTGTTCGTGACACCAATTGTTGAGCAGAGGAATTTCTGTCCTTATAATGACCAAGCACGATCAGGTAGATCCAAGAAGAAAATTATTTATTTCTAAATAATGTCTCCTCTGGCTCTCTAGCGATAAGATGGGCCTTGTGCCTGTGATATGGGCCACAGGCCTGCAGTTTCATAGAGAGAAGATAGACTGAAGGGAGAAAGAGAGACAGAAAGATGCATGCACACACAAGCTATAAACTATATATTTTGTCTCTGGTTCGTTTTGGCTGACTGAGAGACAACAGACCTTCCAGATAAGAGAGGCTGCAAATTTCAATTGGTATGATTGTACAATGAGAAATCTTTTCTCTATTACTTTGATAATACTAGTATGCTGAAAACACCCTTCTATTCAATTCCGAGAACATTCCCTTAATGTTACATAGAATGTTCTTGTAATGTGAAGGGGAAGTTTGACAATCAAGTTGTAGGAATGTTCTGAGGACTTGAAAGAAACTCATTATGAAAAACATTATGACATCCAGGGAACGCATTGCAACATTTGTGACATTTATGGGATGTTCCTAGAATGTTCTTCTGTTATTTTGGAGAAACATTCCCCTATACACCCATAATGTTTCAAAAATAACAATTTGTAATGACGTGGCAATAATGTATGGGGAATTTTAGCAATGTACTCCAGTCTCACAGTAAGGGAAAGTTAAATCCAAACGTTAAATCCAACGTTAGAGAAACCCAAAGGGAACGTTTCAACTAACATTCCTAGAATATTCCACTTATGTTCCATAGAATGTTCCTGTCATGTTCGTGGAATGTGAAGGGGAAGTTCGACAATCATGTTTTAGGAATGTTCTGAGGACTTGAAAATTTCACTTCCAAAAAGCGGTGTATTTTGAATGTAAGAATTAATCGTGCTTTTTCATTGAAGAGATTGTTATTTTTTAATTGGACAATATTGAATTTAAATGCTGATATGCTGGAAAAATTCTAATTATTTATTTTGGAAGTGCTGGAGAAGTGCTTGAATTTCACTTTAGAAAAGCTGTATGAAACCTGTTATTAATATAACTGTAATAATAACTTCAATTTTACGCTATTTTGAATAGGGACATTGTTAAAGCTAAAAAGAGTATGCAACTTTCTCAACTGTCGCATTTGTTGTCAAAATAAGTCATAACACCCCATGGCCCTGCCCACACATATGGAGTTAATTTACTGCCAAAATTTAACAAACAGAACACGTTTTACAAATGTGTCAGCATCTGAGTTTGTGTTGTACTTTTTTGTTACTTCGTTTCGGTTATGTTCAGTGTTGTTCGTGTGTGTTTTGTTTTCATTCTCCGTCTCCCGTTCATGTGGTTTTGTTTTCACTTTCTCATTTCTGTATCTCACCTGATTACCTAGTTGTTTTCACCTGTCCCGCTACTCACCTGTTTCTCGTTTGCTTGTCAGTTCTGTGTATTTAAACCTCACTCTGTCTTTTGCTTTCTGCAAGTTTGTCACAGTTGCCCTGTTTCGCTACAAGCCTTTTTCTGAACCGTGTTCTGTTAGTTTCCTTGTGTGCCTGATTTCTGTTTTCCAGACCTTTTTATTCTGTTTCTTGACTTTGTCTTTTGGATTGTGTTTTTGTACTTTTGCCGTGACTTCCTGGTTTTTGATCTCTGCCTGTTTTCTCACCACGCCTTCGCCTCATCCCTGGGTTTCGACCCAAAATAACTTTACATTACAAATAAATATTACACACCCCTGACAAAATGCCCTACAATTCGCAAACAAACACAGTGTGTTTTACAAATGAAAAACTTGATTATCAAACACATTGTGTTTTGTAAATGCAATACATACCTATTACACAAATACAAAACAGTTTTCAAGTACAACACGCTTCACATACGGATACAATGCGTTTTACAAATAAATGCTGTCTTCCATTTGTGATTCATGTGACTATTAGGGGGCTAATTACTGCCAAAACCTAACAAATAAACAGAACACATTTTACAAATGTCCTATTATTCGCAAACACTGTTTTGCAAATGCAAAACATGATTATCAAACAAATATATATTTAAACAGTTTTCTAATACATCAAGCCTCACAAAGACAAAACATGTTTTACAAGTATGAAGAAATGTTCCATTTGTAAATGATGTGCCTTTTCTTTGTACTTGTAAAACATGTTTTGTCTTTGTGAATCAAGTTTTGTCTTCGTTTTTTTAGTCGCAAAACAAATATATATTTGTTTGATGCAGTGTTTGTTTGTGAACCATAGGACATTTGTAAAACGTGTTCTGTTTGTTTGTTAGGGGGCTAATTTCGTGCCAAAACCTAATAGTCACATGATTCACAAATGTAAGACAGCATTTTTTTGTACTTGTAAAACGCGTTGTATGTGTATATGAAGCGTGTTGTACTTCAAAACTGTATTTGTGTAATAGGTACGTTTTGCATTTGGAGAACACGCTGTGTTTGTTTGATCATCATGTTTTTCACATGCAAAACACAGTGTTTGTATGCAAATTGTGTTTTTCATTTCCAACACACACTGCGACTCGTAGGGCATGTAAAACATGTTCTGTTTGTTTGTTTTGGCACTAGATTAACTCCATACACACACCCCACCCAATGCTTCCACAGACCTTGTTGTGAATGTCCTTTTTCCAAGAACTAGCCGATTAATTAATTAGCGTTATCTATAATAGCAACCTAACTACTATTGATTATAGGTAATTACAATTGGCTGGCAAGAGGAAAGTCCCGGTAAAGTAGTGTTGAAACTTTTTACCTACCTGTCCAGTAGAATATGGGAGCTCCACGTCTGTCTTTAGACCAATCCGCTCCCAAACATCTTGCCACCTTCTAAAATGAGCACCTATGTTTATTCTAGTTTTCGAGTGAGCTTTATCCAATTCCCTTTTCTTTTTCTTTGTGTAAAATAATGCCGGTGTAACGGGTCGCTTCCCTGCCATTGTTGGTGAAATTTCTAGCTGGTGAACTGGCAAGGTCAATCTCATTGCTGATTGATTTGCGACGTGAACCAGCCTATTTCTTTGATTGGTTGTCATGAGCCACTTTGTTTTGAAAACAGAAACGGGCCAAATTGCTGGTTTTAAAATGCAGAATTTGAGGGTATATGGTAAGTATGGTGTTGGATTTATTTCTATGATTGCTACCAACTAAGCATGACCGTTCCCCAATATTTTTCCAAAAAAAGTTGCGTACTCCAGCTTTAAATCAGGAGCATGCCAATTTTTTATTATGATTCGAACAGGTATTATATGGCCAGAGACAGGTACTTGGCTGGGCTGATCTTTATCAGGAGGAAAAATAAGTTTTGATGGAGCACTATGCAATATGGTGAGGCCTACAGAGATTTGTGAGTAACTGGGATCAGGAATATAATGAGAAAATGAGAGACTTAAGCTGAAGAGCCAGGGAGACTAACAACAAACCTATTATTTTGAAGCAAAAAGTAACGTTTTTCCTAATGTAAATGCATTGAGCGTATAGTAAATACAGCCATATTAAATGGTCAGAGTGAGCATCTCCTCTGTCTGTAGGAGATACAGTGATGAAGTAAAATATTACTTATTTGAAAAAATTATGTGGTTGTTTTATCCCTTGGAATCCTGTTATCCACTTCATTTTTATTCCTATGTTATAAATCATTATAGAAGGAACTATAGAAGCTTCTCTTTAGGCATAATATAGTATAGGAGAAGTTACCCATTGAAATATGTCTTCTATGGTGACATATGTACATAACGTTTGGTGTGCCCCTGCCAAAAATGGCCTGTCATTTGACCCCTCCCAAAAATATTTGATCTTCATTTTGATCTTAGTTCATTTTAAATATATTCTTGACATTGAAATAGATTTTTCATGAAGATATGTACATCCATACCTAAAAAGGATTAAACAACAGTTGTGTCACGTCCCGTGCTTCCACATCTTAGTTCACGTCTGGGTTTTTCTGTTTATATGTATTTTCCATCTGGCAGTCTGTTCCGTGTTTTCCCTCTCTCCCTCCATTTTGTGTTTCCACTTCCCTGCACCTGAATTGTGTGTTTCTCATTTGTTTCGTCTCACCTGTTCCTTATTGTTTCTTCATTAGTTTTGAATTTAGTCTCCTCTGTTTCTGTGCTCTCTGCCAGGTCGTCTTGTGCCCTGCATTTGTGCTTGTCTCAGTCTTTCCAGTGTTTGATTCCTGCCTGCTTCTTTCCTGTTCCGAGTTCCTGTGTCCAGTCCTGTGTACCTGTTCTCCTGCCTGTCCAGCCTGCTCCAGTCCTGCCTGTTCCTGGTCCAGCCCTGCTCCAGTCCTCCTGCCCACCTGCCCTTCCCCGTCCTAGCCCTCCTCCTACCCTTCGCCGTCCTGATCCCCTGCTCTGACGGATTCCCTGGTTCTGACCCTTGCCTGTTCCTGGACTTTGCTTTTGCTCCTCCTACATTGCCCTGTTCACTGGACATTGATTTGACTATGTTTCTGCCTGCCCTCTGCTGGACTTTGACCTGTGTTTGTCAACCACGAATAAAGCCTATTCCTATTTATTCTGGTGTCTGCGATTGGTTACGATCTGTTCGCGTAACACAGTTGATAATTGGAGCAGGGCAGTGGGTACTTGTTTCCTCATTTCCTTCCTTCTGTGCAGCAAGCTTAGATTTTGAACTCATGACAATACAGCTTTACTGTGAACTGAATTATAAAGAGCTTGAGAGTCCATGTGAGCGGTGACTTCAAAGAAATGACAACAAGGAAGAGTGCAATGGCAGTGAGCTGGCTAGGCATGTATGGAATGCTGACGGGCGTAGCCATCCGATCTTTATTCAAGTTGCGTGCAGAACAGGAAGGAAGCCAGACATACCCAGAAGATGTTCATCATGCAAATGAGGGAGTAGCCGGTGTGGCAGCATTTAAACACTTGGTCAGGCAGAATCCATTAGTTCAGTGTGCTGGTATTTATGCGCAAGATTAGGCTAGTTTTATTGGTCCAGCGTGGCCATATTTAAGCTCAAGGGCAGACAGGTTTCATTAATCCAGTGTAGCAGTATTTAAGCGCAAGGCCAGGCAAGTTTTATTAGTTGAATGTCAATGATATTTAAACACTTTGGAGGAAAGTGGAGATGGCACACTTCTTGGGCTGAGGTGGGGAATTCCTTCATAGACTCCCTGTAGATGGAGGCCACTGGTCATCATAGGAAGCCTCTTCCATATCCATCAGGGCGTGAAGACTGCCACCTATCCATCAGGGCAAATGATGACTGTCCCTCTGGACGGCCTCTGTGGTAATGCTGTTAAAAGTTAAAGCTAATCAAAATGTGGTTGTTAGCCCAACTGCTTAAAACATGACAAGCACTATGAAAAACAATTAAGCAACCTTGTACCAGTAAGTGTGTAATGGTGATAGTGTATTAATTCATTAAAATTCTGAATATTCAAACTGAAGGAATTTAATGTTTCTTTTATTAACTTTCTGACTGATTTCATTTTGTGAACTGCATATTGAAATTTGTCATATTAGAACAATTCGATTGCATTGTTATAGGGGCATACATTTAACTGTACTGTACCTTTCTTTAAAGAGATTTGCCATGAATTATATTTTGATGCAGTTTCTTATAACCAGCTGACTTTATAACGAGAGCCCGCATATTCTTCCTCTTTAAGCCATAAACTGAAATACCCTCATACCAGCCATTGTAAAGCCAGCAGGTTGTCATATAGGAACACTTCTGTAAATATAGGAACATCACTTTCACTGCACACAACAACTAAAATACAGCACAGAAAGTCAAAAAGCTCCCTTTCATCATACCAAAGAAATTGGGAAATTTGGTGGCAATAGTTTTTTAATATAGTAGTAAGGGAACTGGCCTTGCAACTCAGAGGTTGCATGTTTCATTCTCTCAGCTGGGGCATTGCTGTTATATCTTTGAGCAATTCACTTAACCCAGTTTTTTTCCCCAATACAATTTCATATAAAAGTAAACTGTTTAAGTGTTTCTGCATCTGCTAAATGCCCAAATGTAAATGTCAGCCATTGAGTAGAATGGCAATCCACTGAAAATATAACTGCTAGTCCTGCAAGCTATCACCTAAAACCTCTGACATAAAATAAGAGTAGTGTGTCGCTGAAGAAACCACACTAAATTATTATTAGATGGCATGTCACGCCAGTACTGTACATTGACTAGTTTGCCCAGTTTTTATTTTTTGTTTTGCTACTGATTCCCTTGTTACTGTGTAGGCCTACTTTAAACAAACAAGAGCAAACTGTAAACGTAATACACACAAATCAATTTCTTTTGGTCATAAAACTTTTCAAAATGGTTTCAGTTATGGGGGAGTATAACGCTACTTAGTTTTTAATGCTAGCTCATGTTGATTAATTACCAGCTTGATTTCTAACTTGTAGCCATAATAACTGCATACCCAGCTGGTAAACAGCGTGACATAATGAAAATACAGGCACGATTGTTTACAATGCAAGTATTTTATTATGGAGTTGATTGTTCACTGTAAGTTATCCAATGCTCCAAATAAAATATCTTCATATCACTGATCCTTCTTCTGGCATATAGCCTATGAACGCTTACACAAAGGAGCATTCAACTCAATTGGCTAATGTTACACTGGCTAAATGTTGCTTATATTCCTGGTTATATCAGAATATTTCAGTAACGTAGGCTCTATCCTACTATTTCTACAGTACAATCCCAGCTAACGACCTAACATTATTCTTCTCAGGTGTACTTACTAATATCATCAAATACCTCATAAGCAGGAATGGGGAATAATGGAATACACTTGTAAGCTATGTTACAAAATACCTCAGAATCAAATAAACTTCAATCAAAACGGTGGTTGCATAGCCTAGATTGCTTTGCAGGTAGCAAAGAAGTATAAAACATAAGAGGTGAACAACCTGTATTGAATATCAAATCCAAGCAAAATGTATTTTTAATATTTATTGCCCATAAGCTTGCACTGGCTCGTTTGTTGGATACTCGCTGAACTGCAACGAGCTGATTATGTAGCTCGTTATCGTTAACTGGCCTAAAATAATCATTTTAATACTGAATCCTAGTAGGATAACATGAAACTATTCGCTGGAGATACGTTTTAAAGTGATTTTATCAAACCACTAAATCAATGTAATTTCCAAATGTATTCAACATTTCAGTTGTGCATTAAAAAAACTTTTAAAAGATCTCAATGCCCAACTTCCAATTTCTAAAGGGATTCCCCCAAGTGGAAGTGGCAAGGAGAAGTGCAGAAGATTTGGTCTTAAGTCTGTTACGTTCGTGTGAAGGACCCAGACGCAGACCACAGGATAAGGCAAAAAGGAGTTGTTTATTTTGTTCAGGAGTCAAGCCAGGAGATCAGAGGTAGGTAGGTACAAAAACGACAGGCGATAGGGCAATGAGGGGCAATCCAGAAAATCGAAAAACCAGGGAATCAGAGTGCAGGCAGTACCAAGGGATAAGGCAGGAGAATGGTCGTAATACAGGCGTGGTCAAAATCGTAAGGCAAACTAGACAGATAAGGGCAAGGCAAAAGAATAGTCGTTCAAAGGGTATCTCGGAATAATTAACTGATTTCAGGCTTTAGTATTTCGTAGGCACTGGAAAAGACAATCAACGTTCTGACACAGACTGGAAGTAACACAGGGCTTAAATGCACAAGGTACAAATGACACAAAGGGAATCAGGTGTGTGAAAGGGCGGGGATCCAAACGAGAGACAATTGAAATACAATTGGGAACACTGAAACAATCACGGAGACAACTAGGGAAAACGCGGACTGGATTCCAAACATACACACGATAACAGATGACCTGGAGTTTCAGGAAATCGTGCATAGATTAAGATGACAGGGAGAGAAGATCAGATGCAGCTGAGAATGATTAGCAAGGACAGAACAGCGTGAAAATGTGCGCTCTAATATATTAGTGAGATTAGTAACTATACACACCCCTGCCGTTAGTAGAGTTAGTGGTAATATACAAATTAGTTTGTTAGTGGAGTTAGTAGATCTAATCAATCGTTAGTATGTTAGTGGTAATTAGTAAATCTAAGTACACAGAGACAGGTGCGAAGTAAGAGGGAACCCGAACACCAATGAGATCACCCGAATGGTACAGAGACGTAAACAGGGAGTGACAGATCAGATGTAAACAGGCAGACACGTGACAACTAGGCAAAACGGGAAAGTAAACAAGTCAGATGGAAAAACTAAAACTAAACAATACATACAGATGAGAATAAATAATAATCATATAATAAAGGTACAATACAAGCGAAAGTCAGATCCTTACAGTACCCCCCCCCCTAGGAAGCGCCTCTTGGCGTTTTAATGGGTGGCACAGGGTGAGTCCTATGGAAGTCCTTAAGGAGGTCTTTGTCCAGCACGAACCGTGACGGAATCCAGGTTCTCTCCTCCGGGCCGTAACCTTCCCAGTCGACCAGGTACTGAAGGCCACGGCCCCGACGACGAACGTCCAACACCTTAGAAACAGTGTATGCTTCTCCGCCGTCGATGATTCGGGGGGGTGGTGGGGGATCAGGTTCGGGACAAAGGGGGTGGGTAACAGCTGGTTTGAGTCTTGACACATGAAACGTGGGGTGTAATCTCCGCATGGTAGCGGGAAGTTTGAGCCGAACGGCAGTGGGGCTGATGATCTTGAGCACCGGGAAGGGACCCAGGTACCGGGGGGCTAACTTACGTGACTCTACTTTAAGGGGGATGTCCTTGGCTGAAAGCCATACCTTCTGACCCACCCGGTACTGGGGAGCCTTGACTCGGTGGCGGTCCGCCGTCTCCTTCATCCAGGCACTGGCTCAGGTGAGGTTGATGCGAGCGGACCTCCAAGTCCTGGCACAGCGCCGGATGAAGGCCTCGGCAGACGGGACCCCCACCTCCGCTTCCTGGCTGGGAAATAGTGGGGGCTGGTAACCTAGGCAACACTCAAATGGGGAGAGTTTGGTAGCAGACGAAGTGTGACAGTTCACAGCGTACTCGGCCCAGGGTAACTGCGAGCTCCAAGAGGTGGGGTTCCTAGAGCAAAGGCATCTAAGCACGGTCTCTAGACATTGATTGGCTCACTCAGTCTGGCCATTAGATTGGGGGTGGAAGCCGGATGTGAGACTGGTGGTAGTGCCGAGTAACTTGCAGAAAGCTCTCCAAAACTGAGCGATGAACTGTGGCCCTCTATCGGAAACAATATCGGTGGGGATCCCGTGCAATCTAACCACGTGTTGTATTAATAGGGTAGTGGTCTCTTTAGCGGAGGGAAGTTTAGTGAGGGGGATGAAGTGAACAGCCTTCGAGAACCGGTCCACAATGGTGAGGATAGTGGTGTAGTGATTGGAGGAGGGTAACCCCGTGACAAAATCGAGTGCAATATGGGACCAGGGGCGGTGAGGAATGGGGAGTGGTTGAAGTTCACCGTGAGGGGGTTGGTGAGATGCCTTATTTTGTGCACAGACTGAGCAAGCAGCGACAAATGAGGCTACGTCTTGTCGGACCTCCGGCCACCAGAACTTGCGTAAAATAAATGTGGTAGTGCGATTAATACCTGGGTGGCCGGAGAGTCGCGACGAATGTCCCCACTGGAGCACCTGGGACCGAGCCGCTTCTGGAACATGAAGACAGTGGTTAGGACATTGACTAGGAGTTGCCTCCCCACTCTGAGCACTCCTAACAATACTTTCAATGGGGAGACTGATGGCATTAATGAATACCCTCTGAGGGAGAATAGTGTCCGGACAGGGGTCCTTAGAGGAGGGTTCGAAACGCCGGGATAGGGCATCAGGCTTAGTGTTCTTAGCCCCTGGCCGGTAAGCCAGACAGAAGTCAAAGCGAGAGAAGAAGAGGGCCCATCTGGCCTGGCGGGAGTTCAGCCTCTTGGCGGTCTGTAGATATTCTAGGTTTTTGTGGTCTGTCCAGACCAAGAACGGTATCTGTGCTCCTTCCAGCCAGTGGCGCCACTCCTCTAAGGCCATTTTAATGGCCAACAGCTCCCGATTCCCAATGTCATAGTTCTCCTCCATGGGGGTGAGACGGTGCGAGAAGAACGCACAGGGATGTACCTTCTGATCCTCCGGGGATCGTTGTGATAGGATAGCCCCTACCCCCACGTTGGAGGCGTCCACCTCCACTATGAACTGGATGGCCGTATCGGGATAGCGGAGAATGGGAGCTGTGGTGAACAGTCCTTTGAGGAGCGAAAAGGCCTCCTCAGCCTTAGGGTTCCAGCTGAACTTCAGCTTAACTGATGTGAGAGCCGTGAGGGGGGCCGCTACCGAGCTGTAGTTCCGGATGAAGCGGCGGTAGAAGTTGGCAAACCCCAAGAACCTCTGAAGCTCCTTCCGGCCCTCAGGACGTGGCCACTCCAACACGGCCTTGATCTTCGCTGGATCCATCTTGACTTGGCCTTCCTCTATGATGAAGCCCAGGAAGGTGGTGGATGAGGTGGAGAACTCGCATTTCTCAGCCTTGACGAAGAGACGATTCTCGAGGAGACGACCCAGTACCTTGTGTACATGTCTCTCGTGTTCCTCCAGGCTCTGGGAGTAAATGAGAATGTCATCCAGGTATACGTAGACACAGTGATTTATCATGTCGCGGAGGACATCGTGAACCAGGGTCTGGAAGACAGCGGGGGCGTTAGTGAGCCCGAACGGCATCACCAAGTACTCCCAGTGTCCAGTAGGTGTGTTGAAGGCCGTCTTCCACTCGTCGCCCTCACGAATCCGGACCAGGTGGTATGCGTTTCTGAGGTCCAGCTTCGTGAAAACGACAGCCTTCTGGAGCTGCTCGAAAGCAGTGGACATGAGCGGGAGTGGGTAACGGTTCTTCTCCGTGATGTCGTTCAGGCTCCGGTAGTCGATGCAGGGGCGGAGAGACCCGTCCTTCTTCCCCACAAAGAAGAATCCTGCTCCAGCCGGAGAGGAAGAAGGGCGGATGATGCCAGCTGCCAACGACTCCGACAGGTACTTCTCCATGGCTTCCGTCTCGGGTCGGGAGAGGGAGAACAGATGGCCTCTAGGCGGGCAAGTGCCAGGCCTCAGGTTTATGACGCAGTCATAGGGGCGGTGTGGAGGTAGGGACGAAGCGCGCGCCTTGCAGAAGACCTCCTTGAGATCATGGTACTTGGCCGGGACCCCCTTCAGATCCGGGTTCTCCTCTGAAGGGGACACGGGAACAGGTGAGTGGGCCTTCCGGAGACAGCTGACTGCACATGATGGGCTCCAGCCTACAATTTCATGTCCCCGCCAATCGATCTCCGGACAGTGACGATTGAGCCAGGGATGCCTAAGGACCACAGGGGAGTGGGGAGAATCGATGATGTGGAGCTGGAGCTCCTCCTGATGGTTACCAGAGACGAGCAGTTTGATGGGTAGGCTTTCCTGGGTGATGTCCGCGATATGTTCCCCGCTGAGGGTATTAGCCACTAATGGGCGTTCCAAAGGTGTTATAGGGACTCCCCAACGGGCCGCGGCCCCAGCGTCCAGGAAATTAGCCTCAGCTCCGGAGTCAATAAGGGCACGGGTCTTCTTCGTGCTGGTACCCCACTGAATGGTGACCGGGATGCACGTGCGGTTCCGGTTGGAGGAGTCGACTGGTGTGACGCCCACTAGTGCTCCTCCGGCCACTAGTGAGCGTGGTCTTTTACTGGACACCTCTCCACAAAGTGTCCAGTTTTGCCGCAGTAGAGGCAAGCCCGATCCCTGATGCGGCGCGCCCTCTCTGCCGCCGATAACCTGAAGCGGTCAATCTCCATGGCCTCCTGTTCAGGTGGGCGGTGGTTAGGGGGCTTGCTGGAGTTGGATGTAACGGCGTGTATCCACCCTGATGGCCAAGGCGATGAGTTCGTCCAGGCTGGAGGGGAGTTCCCGGGTCACGATCTCGTCCATCACCTCGTCGTTAAGCCCATTGAGGAAGACGTCGAACATCGACTTCTTGTCCCAGCCGCTGGATGTAGCTAGCGTCTGGAACTCGATGGCATAGTCTGATGCTGAATTTCTCCCTTGGCGGAAACGTAGCATCTCTCTAGCTGCCTCATGACCGTGCTTCGATCGATAGAAAACCCTTCTCATCTCCTCCATAAATACCTCGGCCCCACTGCAGCAAGGCCGACCCGCCTCCCAGGTGGCGGTTCCCCACTTCTTGGCACGCCCGGTAAGCTGAGTAATGATGTATGCTACTCGGGCTTGCTCAGTGGGGAAGGTGTTCGGCTGTAGTTGGAACACCAGCTTACACTGGGTCAGGAACGGTCTGCATTCCCCCGGTTCCCCGTCGTAGCGTTCCGGTGGGGGCAGGCGAGGCTCCCGGATGGGAGGAGGTTGCACCGGTGGTGGCTGGGGTGCGTTGGTAGGTGCGGAGGGATGCACGTTGGTAACCAGCTCCTTAACGCAGGCCATCAGAGACCGGAGATCTTGGGTCACGGACTCGAGACATGCCTGTTGCTGACCAATCATGGCTCCTTGCCGCAGGAGTGCGGCGTGCAGGTGGGTTGGGTCCGCTGGGTCCATGTCTGGTCAGAACGTACTGTTACGTTCGTGTGAAGGACCCAGACGCAGACCACACACTCTTAAAAATGCTGGGTTGTTTTTTCAAACCAAATGCTGGGTTAAGCCTGCTGGGTTGTTTTTTTTTGGGTTGTTTCTATAATTCGTTTTGTTTAACTACATGGGCTGAGTCTGCCATTGGGGCATGATGGCTCATGATCGCTGATCAATCTTGCATCTACCCAGCCGCTGGGTTATGTCAACCCAGCCGCTGGGTCGTTTGAGATGTGCGCTTATATAAAGTCCAAGAGGTTTCCAACGGACGGCCCTTTCTCACCTGGACAACCGGCCACACCACATCCAAAGGACAAAGGAGCAACTGACAGGTTTATATAAACTCGCTTGCCAATTTGCATTTCATACTGTAATGTATTTCACACATGCCGAGTGATGTATGATGTACAGAATAGCTATCTATGCCATACAGCATTCAACTTAGCCAGCTAGACTAGATAGTTAACGTATAACGTTATGACTCTAATAGAAGACATCATAACTACCGTATAGGCCAACTATGATAAATAAATCTGAAGCTGTTTACAGCTAGAGAAAGCAGGTAGAAAGATACCAAGTTCGTAAACAAAACAGCTATAAAACCCTGACACTTCGCGTTAAAGTTACGCGGCATAATGAGCAATGAATGCGGCAGCGAATGCCACTGGTCCGGCAGGCAAGATAGGCTAACGTTAGCTAACTCGCAGGCACGAAGCTTGTTTATGCACAACCACGATTTTCTACAACACCGACATATAATAATAATAATAATTAGGGCTGGGTATCGGTACTCGATACCTTGTAGTACTGGATCGAAACAAACCGATACCAAGTAGCATCGAAACGTCTTCAGTCAAACCAGTACTTCATTCGATCCTTTTTGTATTGAGATCTAGGAAAAAAAGACGTTGTAATATGGTCCAATCACCGCAAGCGTTCGTTCTTCAATTTAATGCGACGCATGATTGGCCCATTACGGCAGACAGCTACAATCCGTCTGGTGAAATATCGACTGCAACTGCTAGTTGTCGACGTGCGTTTAGCAGGCTACACTACACGCCTATGGCGTATGGGAAAAATAAATGCGAAAAATGTGGAAAGATAATCTCAGGAGCAACTGGGAATACGAGCAATATGATCAAGCATCTAATCACGCATGGCGAAAACCTCAGGGTGGAGAACTGCACAGTTTTCAAACGTTCGACACCTGCAGCGCCATCTGAGACGGACACGCCACAACTGTCGGTTACCTCAGGTAAGATAAATAGTTAGTAGTTAGAACATTACTCGTCTTTTGTGTGAAAAACTTTTATTGAAACGAAAACGGCTTTGGGCAGGCTCCGGTAGGCGGGTTTGTGTGCTAGCTAGCTTGCTAGGTTTCACAATCTGAACGCGGATTTCCCCCATTACCTAGCTAGCAACCCTACAGTAATGTATTGCTTAGTGCATTGGTTACTTAGTGGTAGTTTTAACTTCTGTAGCAGCGAAATGTGTTTTGGCTAATGTAGTAGTTAGTTGTATTGTAATAAATGCAATTTGATACTCAAACACTTTCTTGTAAAAAATTATTTGAATGTGGGAGGATTGATGGCATTTTACACAACTGAATGCTTCCATTCACATGATGGTTATGGAATGAAAAAAATGCAAAAAATAAATTCAAAGTATCGATTGAAGTATTCAATTGGTATCGGTATCACTTTAAGGGTACTGGTATTGGTACTGGTATCGTAATTTTTGAAATGATACCCAGCCCTAATAATAATGCCTTGCATTTATATAGCGCCTTTCTCACCAAGCGGTGACTCAAAGCGCTTACAATGATGAGGGGGAAACTCGCCTCAACCACCACTAATGTGCAGCACCCACCTGGGTGATGCAGCGGCAGCCATTTTGCGCCAGAATGCTCACCACACATCAGCTGAGGTGGAGAGGGAGAGAATAATTTTTTTGCCAATTAAACTGGGGGATGATTAGGTGGCAGATTGAAAGAGCCTGGGTTGGGAGTTTAGCCAGGACACCGGGGAAACCCCTACTCTTTGCGATAAGTGTCATGGGATCTTTAATGACCACAGTGAGTCAAGACCTCGATTTAACGTCTCATCCGAAAGACGGCATCTCCTACAGCACAGTGTCCCCATCACTGCACTGGGGCATTAGTGTTTTTTATTTGACCAGAGGGAAGACTGCCCCCTACTGGCCCACCAACACCACTTCCAGCAGCAACTTGGTTTTCCCAGGAGGTCTCCCATCCAAGTACTAACCAAGCCCACACCTGCTTAGCTTCAGCCATTCAGCAGAAGCAGAGTGCATGGTGGTATGGCTGCTAACATCATATGTTTATGATGTACATATAGACTAATATATATATTTCATACGTAGCCTACAGCCTCCAACTTAGCCAGCTAACGTTAACGTTACACCAAGTACGTTAACGTTAACCATGCAGACGGTTAACGTTATACTTAACGTTATGACTCGTAACATATCTAGAAGACATCATAACTATCGTAACATTATACCATGGTAAATAAATCTGAAGCTGATTAACAGCTATAGAAAGCAAAGGTAACCGAATTCACAAACAGCTACAGACATATTATCATCGCGTTATCATAGTTATGATGCAGCTTTGGCAAAAACAGGTATGCAGTGACAGACTAGCCTTTTTATTTTAATTCGTTTTTTTTTTTCTTCAAAAAGGGCATTCCCCGGTGTAATTGTTGACTTGTGGCGAAAGTTCCGCCGTGGTGATAGATTTACCTTAACATCTATCCCAAATTGGAAACAGGTCTGGGATTTTCACGGTCAAAATAAATTACGTTACGGGCCTGCCAGCCCGCTTGGCCGTTGACTGACACGACAGATCGCTAACTCGCAGCCACAAAGCTAGTTTATGCACAATCACGATTTTCTACAACACGTAAATCTGGAGAACTCACTCACCAAGAGCAGCATTTGTAACTCGTCCAATTAAATTAATATCCATTGGTTAACATCCATTCAGTATAACGTCCTCCTGTGCAAGTCATGTCCCAGCTAACCTTGTATAAAACGTTAGCTAATATCATGTCGATTTATTTCTAAATGATTGATCTTTGATGCTCGACAGGAAGTATGAAGGCGAACCAAGAGCGATCACTTGTTCTGTCTTCGCACAGTCGGCCAAAGCGCAGTAGTATAGCTGTTGTGTAAGCCTACACTAGAGTCCCTATATAGAGAGAGTAGCGACAACTAACGATTTGACGCCATTTTGAGTCCATTCAGTGCGGAGCCTCCGTATGGCGCTAGTGCATTGAACCGTGTATTCCATTATGTTCTCTATGTATGAGAGATGGGAATGGTCTTTTCCATGTTGATAATGAACAAATTATGTGAAGATGACAAAATAGAAGATTTATGACAACTAAGAGCCATATGATAAAGAAGAAAATCACAGAGCTGGTTGTGATTTAACAGTCACAGACATTTAGAACCATGACAAAGAAGGAATTAACTAGACAGGTACTCGTGCTGCTTATTTCAGCCTCATTTTAATTTCAGGGAGGCGAGAGCGAGACTCGAACTCTCACCTCCCTGCTTATACATGTACATGTACAATACAATGTTATTTATTTATTTATTTAATTTCCAGGCATGAAATCAGAAATGTATACAGAACAATGTCAAGGTATGACAAAATAGAACCACATTACAGAACAATGAAAAAGAAAATGACACACCAGCCAATGCCTGGGGATTGCCTAAAATAATTGATAAATTCTGTCGAGAGGCTCTCCACATTGGCAGGTGCACACAAAGAATTACATTTTGAAATTAAACAAGCATGTACACGTACTTAAAAAACAAATATACGCATCATGGGACCATTACCACCATCACACTGACCTGGCAGAGAACTGACGAAGAAGTTGCTTTCCATCCAACACGACTGACTCTGTTCTCCCAGATTTTCCGTCTTTTAGCATCTGATGGAAATCTATACATCTTGAATCACTTCTCCGTTCTATTTGTGCACCCACAGGCGCTACAACCTGTCATTTTGTCGTAAAATCGATGTAAAACACGAATGAGAACGCTGCGTACAGCGGGAACGTTAAAACGATTTTTAAACGCTGACCGATATGCGTCCGATCCTGATCCTGTCCGCGATGGACTCAAAATGGCTCCACGCAATCACGTGACTAGATTTTTCCGGACCATCTATATCGCTACTCTCTCTATAAAGGGACTCTAGCCTACACGCTAGCATAGCGACCCTGCTAGCTACACCTGACCGTATAAAAACCATAGACTGTAGAAAAATAGGCTATTGACAACTGTAAGTGGTATAGTAGGTCTACTTATTTTCTTATTTGTATTACTATACACAAAAGCTTGTTTAAATGTAAAGACAATGAATTTATACACTAATGACTAATGCCCCCCACATTATAAATAATACCCCCAGATTTTTGGTAGTGGGAGCAAAGTTTGCCCTCATAAAATTAAATATTTCTTATACTGATATAACACCAATAAACAGTAATGTAAAAAAAGATCTTAACAGTAATAGCAGTAATTTAATTAAAAACACAAAGTCCGCTTGAGATATTCACCTTTATGCTATAGCTTTGTCATCACTTGGAGTTCAGTTGCTATAACTTTACTTGAATGTCCCGTCATGCCCTGGTCTACCCTGTCATGTTGGTATTTTCTAATAATAATTTAATCATGTTATCAAATACCAATAACATTATCCATATATACTTAAAAAGTTAAACTGAATATTGTAACATTTCATTAATAAATAAGGTGCAAATTAAAGTATTTCTTCAGAAAAGCACAAATTTTACACAAACGGTAATACTTGTTTATAATTTGACAGCAATAAATTAATATGATTGGGAAAAGGACACAAACATGAAACTGTACATATTATTATAGTTATATTTACAGTATGTATGTCCCTGAAAGGGTGGACATATCTCATGGTTTATTCAGCGCTAATTTTGTTGTAATTATTTCTTGCTAAATGCCTGAGCTTGAAGAAATGTCTAAAGTCTAATATCTGCTCTCTGGCATGATGTTGATGTCACTATGGGAATGGATGTACCTAATAATAATAATAATAATAATAATAATAATAATAATGTACTTTTGTGTTTTAGACTGATGGACACATTTGTCAAAGAAAAACTACTTGATTGGCAGCTTCCGGAGCTTATAGACAGGTTTAGAGGTAAGTAACATTTTTGACATTATCAGCTTTTGTTGCTCATTTAACCATTGCATTTAACACTGACATTGGGCAGAAGTATAAACTTATGACACCTGCTGGCTGGTTAAAGTGGGGAAAAATCTTTAGATTTTCCTCCCATGGGCATATAAGAAATTAATAAAAGTTTGGACATGTGATATGTACTGTATTCACAGCGGGATGTGGGGATGATTAATTCTTGAAATGCCAGTGTTAGGTGGCTGGTGGCCTATTGTTATTACATGCTCTTTCTTTCTTTTTCAGACTGCAGCAGGGGGCTGTGCTCCTGCTACTGGGGGCTGTGCTGCTGCTACTGGGGGCTGTGCTGCCACTACTGGGGGCTGTGCTGCTGCTACTGGGGGCTGTGCTGCTACTAATTTATTTTTCATTTTGTCTTTCAGATGAGGCTATAGATGAGGAGTGTTTCAGAATATTGGACGAGGGGATAATTTCCACCCTCATTCCAAGAATTGGTGATAGGGTCAAATTTCTGAAGTACTACAAGGTTTTTGTAAGTTTTCTTACATTTTGTCTTGGCCTGGACAATCTGGTTGGTTTTTAAGACAAAGAAAAAATGGCCTACACCTGCTAGCAAGCAGGAAATTCCAGGGGAAATTAGGTCCCTCTTTACTCATCTACGCGCGATTCACAGTGTGAATTGTTTGTCAAACTATTTTCAGTGTTGTGAGATAGGTTGTGGTAGGACATTCAATTACCTCAGATCCTATAGGCGACACCTGCAAGGACATACAATTATTGCTCAGCAGGATTGTGAGCCTGCAAATTATGTAAATATGGAGGATGGAAATCACTCCATTGAGGAGCCTGCTGTAGATGAGGAGGATGTCTGGGATGACTTGGAGCAAGATGGTATCATGCAACGTGTTGCCCTTTTTTTAGCAACACTTAGGTCCAAGTCATCCCAGTCATTCTCCAGTATTAACTTTGTTATACAGGAGACATCAAGCCTGATATCTAACATTGTTGGCCGGTTACAATCAAAGACCATGTCTGTATTAAGGACATTGGGCCATGAGCAGAGCTCAGAGGTAGAGCAACTCACTCAAGAATTTAAAAATGCTGCAGAACCCTTCAAGGGGCTTGAAACTGAGTATAAACAACTCCAATATTTTTCTCAATCAGGGAACTTCATTCAACCCATTGAAGAGGCCTTGCCTGGGGTTTCTTATCTTCAGAAAAGGGACAGGTCTACTGGCACTGTTAAGCAAATAGCTTGCCCTGATACTTTTCATAGGATCCCCCTAAAGCCCCTTCTAACGAAAATCTTGGGAAGTCCAGGTATTATACCAACCATGTTGGCGTGGCAACAGCGAAAGGGCTATGCACTTCAAGATGTGTTCGACGGCGAGTATTGCCGCACACATCCACTGTTTGCCAAGGAAGTTTCAATCCCCCTACTTTTGTCCAACGATGACTGTGAAACTGTAAATCCCTTAGGCTCTAAAACAGCCACCCACAAACTGGGATTTCTATATTTCACGATTAAGAGCCTGCCACCAGAGCTTCTTTCAAGTTTGCAAGCCCACTTCCTACTCGCAGTTTACAAAACTGATGACGCAAAGACATATGGGCTTGATACAGTATTGTGTCCAATTTTCTCAGAGTTAAGGTCCCTTGAGCAGGACGGTCTGGAATTTAAAACACCAGACTTTCAGGGTGTGGTGAAATTTTCTATCATACAAGTATGTGGGGACAATCTAGGCCTAAATGCACTCCTTGGCTACACAGAAAGCTTCTCTGGAAATTACATGTGCAGATGGTGCAAAGCACACAGAGAAGAAACTAGACGCCAAACAGTAGCAGATCCAGCCCTTTTGCGTAATCGCCATCGCCACTTGGAAGATGTGCATAGCGCCAACCCCTCAGCGACTGGGGTTAAACGAGACAGTGTTTTAAACAGCCTGTCTTCGTTCCATATCACTGAAAACTATGCACCAGACATAATGCATGACATCTTGGAGGGAGTTGGCGGATATGAGATCAAACTGGTCTTAAATTCTTTGATTGACCAGAAGCATATCACGCTGGACTGTATCAATTACAGACTTACAAGTTTTGACTATGGCTTCAGCGATAAGGGCAACAAACCCTCAGTGATATCGAAAAATGATCTCAAAAATACAGATGGGTCCATGAGACAATCAGCTGCACAAATGTGGTGCCTGCTCAGATTACTACCAACAATGCTAGGGGACCTAATCCCTGTTGGTAACAAGGAGTGGGATCTTCTGCTCCTTTTGCTCTTGTGCATGGAATTTATATTTTCGCCCTCTCTAACTATTGAGGCAGTGGCCTATTTGTCAGCTATCATTCAGGAACATCACTCTCTTTTTCTTGAATTGTATCCCCACCTTCACCTGCGGCCAAAACATCATTTCATGCTCCACTACCCATTAGCCATTCGGAAACTGGGCCCACTTATGCAGTTTTGGACAATGCGCTTTGAGGCTAAGCATGCCTTTTTCAAACGGGTCAGCCATGTTACATGCAATTTTAGGAACATCTGCAAAACAATGGCATTTAGGCATCAGATAATGCAGTGCTACCATTTCATGTGTGGTACAATATTTTGCCACAATCTAGAGGTTGGGCCAGGGCACACCACTTTTCTAGCAATGGTGGATGGTTATAAAGACATCCTAAGTGGTCTAGAAGGTGTCCCTGTATTTTCCGAGTTGTACATGCCAGCTTGGGTCATCTGCAGGGGTACACAGTACAGACCAGGTATGACTTTATTTCTGTCCTATGACTCAGATGGTGAGCCCCAGTTTGGGATCATAAAAGCCATTTTGCTCCTAAATCAGACGAAAGATGATCAGAGCATCAGGGTAGTTATTCAGAAATGGGACACCAAGGGTTTTGAGAGGCATTTATTTTCGTATGCTGTGACTCCCAGTGACACTTTGGCTGCAATTGATCTAAAGGGCCTGGTGGATCACCATCCTCTCCATGCAGTTAAATCCTACAGGAAGGATGATGGACACTTTTATATCTCCCTACGCTACAGAGTATTTTAAGAGGTGTATGGAGAAGACAGACATTTGTTTTCTTTTTTCATTGTGTGGGAATTGTGCCATATAGTTATGTCTGATGTTTTATATGGTACCATTTATTAGATTAGTATGTCCTGTTTTTTTTTCTCATAATTTCTTCTTTTTTTTTAAAAGCCCCTTTGTCCAAATGAGAATTTGTAGTGCTCTCCGTTCATTTGGTCGATTCAACTGCTGTGAGTATATTATATTTTGTTCTTTTTTAAAGTAAAGAAATTTTGACAGTTTAAATTGTTAGCAATGTGAATGTATTGCTTTTCGTGGTCAAGGAGGTAGATCAAGGATACTCTTCAATTCAATTCGAAAGATTAAAACACTTTGTATGTATTTGTCAGCTCGAAGTCTTTACAGAAGAATACAATGGGTTAGTACATCTGTGGTCCTCTGGAAGCGCGTGCTCGCTCCATCTCTGCTACTGTTCCTGCTTATATACTGTATGCTAAAAAGGGGTGTGTCTTCTACTTTTCATTTTCATACATCACTGGGCGTATGATTTAAACCAATCATATCAAGCATTTAGAATGACATATTTCTAGTACTTTTCCACTAAGCTGTTATGATAGAAATTTATCTATGAGTTTTGGCGTTTCCTGTTTTGCATAAACTGGCTCTGCTTTTGTGGCAAATCCTTTATCTGAAGAATGCTTCTCGGGGCATTCTTCTGTGACTTTGTTTATCAGAATACAGGCTTAAGGTCACTCATTCGAAACTTAACTAGCACAGACAAGTTTATTCATTAATAAATGTCAAATTCCCACAAAATCAATATTAACAATAATGTTTTAAACAGATGGCCCCCCCAACTCTTCCACCAACCCCTTCAGAGGAGACCAATGCAACAGATGCTGCTTATCCCCCAGCACTGGTGGATCAAACTCTTCCGTTGGTTCTTCATATGGTTCCAGTGTTTGTGAGTATTCATAATTTAAGAATTCTGTACAGAGGTGGACAAATCTTTAATTCAAGTGGCTCCTCTGGACATACAGCAGCAGTGGTTGCTTTGGCAAAACAGACACACACACTAAACCAGGAATGACTGTTAGTCCTAAATTCATGGCTGACTTTCCATCAGACACTGCAAACACACATCACACATTTACCGTCTCTAATGACACTAATACTACACTCAGTCATACTGTTGTAAATTGTTAACTGACGTGCTTTTGTTACATTTAATTTAGCTCATCTTTTAATGTTAAATTGTATTACTTTGTTTTAATAGGATATTCATCAGATTCTTCTGGCTACACAGGGTGGTAGGCCAATTATGGAGAGTCTGAACAAGAATGGTTACCTCAACAGAAAGGAGAGGTGCCTTCTTGTGAGGATCTTAGTGGGCTATTTGATGGAGAAATTTGGAGAGACGTGAGTAAAAATAATTCTCCATAAATACTTTAGGACTGCACTGTAAATAGCTGAATAAAGAGATGACTGGTACTCTTTTTAAATATCTGTTTTAATAGACCCACCAAGGAGACAAAGGAAGCCCTAGCTTCTGCGTTGGTAGAGACCTTTCTATGCCTCAAAGACACAACACCAACAGGCCGTGGAAGTAAAATACAAGCTTATTACAAACACAGAAACATGCAACCCATTACACATTTGCAGGCCTGTCCCCTTACCAAATGTCTCTACTCTCTTTTTCCCTTTTGCTTTCTCTTTTTGTCTCTCTATTTCTTGTCTTTTCACATTAATTTTCAGGGAGTTTGGTTTTCCACTGGAAGAAACCACCGCCCAGCTACAGGGTTTATTGAGGAGAGGCTCCGCAACATCCGCAAGAGGTTGAGAAGCCTACGGGAGGGGCAGCGGCCACAGCAAGATGGCCATGATCAGCCCTGCCATCGAGTCATTCCTTGTAAGGACTCCTTTTTAAAAATAGAAATAACTTAACTATCAACCGATAGTAAAATGAATAATGGTCACCTTGCCATGGGTAAAATGTATAATTTCTTAAGTTTTCATGATCAAATTGTGTGTAATTTATTTATTTTATTTTTGCAACAGCTCCAATCATAACTCCCGAGAGGGCTGAGCAACTGAAGGAATGGCTCAGACACAACAAGCAGCCCAGTACCATGGTGGAGCAAAACATGCGGGAGACAGCCGTGCACAGAGCTGGGTGGATAAGAGAAAACCATGGGAAATCAATTCAGGAGGTGCTTACAGAATTCCCTCACCTGATGACCACAGGCATGGTATGTTGTCAGGATTATTATAATTATAATGATTATTTCCACTGCAAAGGAGGTTATGTTAGTTTCACCACATTTGCCTGTCTGCCTGTTAGTAGGAGAGGACAAAAATTTCTGCACGGATTTTAAAGGAACAACTGATTAGATTTTGGTCGTGTGTGTGCATGTCTGTACGTGTGTGTGTGTGATTGAGCTCAATCCACACCCAGATTAGATATCCACACATACACTCACACACTAACCTACACACATTTTTGTCAGTATTCAGGTCTTGTGCAAATACCCTGACTTTTAGTCATTGCTCTCTGCCTTTTAGATTGCGCAGGACTTCATGGTCCTTTATGGAGAGGCAGCCCCCAAACTCTTTGAGTCTTGGCTACCAAACCTAGTCAGTAAAATCATGCATCTGGCCACAGTTGAGGGAAAGCTGCCTTTCCTTTCCGAAGGATTGACAAAAGGTGAGTCAGATCTTTCATGGTTCCATCAGTTTGGCACATCTTAGCACAGCCCAAGGACCTCTGTTTGTCATTATACCCTCTATTTACTACATGCTTGATCCTGTCTTTAAAACAAATGTCATATTTCTTATAGCCTAGTTGGCCCAGAATTTTTATAATTCTTTCAAAAATTTGATACGTTCTTAAATCTCATGATACGTTTCATGAACAAGCCGTTTCGGTCACTTCATCACAACTGAACCCAAAGAAGACACAGACGTACTACGAGGATGGCTGTTTGCAAAGAGACTTCATTGTCTTCAGATTTGAATAAGTGTCCCAAACATCCAGTTCCTGCTGAACTGTACTTTTCTGAGAACGTCTGTTTCTCTATGTATAGAGCCAAGGCTACCATACAAACAGACTGATGTGCTGATATTGTTGTTATTGGTATAGTGATCAAAATAATTTTCCACAGATGCCAAGGGTGAGGTTGCACTCTCTCTGCTGCCACTGATGCTCCCCCCCCAGGTGTACAAAATTGGGCGAAAAGTCTTCCGCCCAAGTATTGAGGAGGCCAAAAGGTCATTCATTGACTTTCATCCAGTAAGTTTGGATATGCCAGTAAAAGCAACACATTTTCTGAATATTATACTTGATCTATTAACCCTAAGTTAAGTCTGCACTTTAACCTCATGGTCACTGCTCACTGTCCATTTCAAATCCAATGTGCTGGAGTACAGAGCCAAAACAACAAAAAATGCATCACTTATGGACTGCACTGTATACAGTATATGTGTGTGAGTGTCTTTTGGATAAAAGTCCAATTGGAACCGGACCAGATCAAGTCTAGGTCTGGACTAGATGTGTCCGGACAATCCAGATCCAGATCATGCATGACAAACATTTCCTTGGCCAAATCTGCACCACTCACACAAATTTTGTTGGAAGTCTGTTGAGGAGTTCTTGAGATATCAATGCAACAGACAGATGACAGAGAGATACAGTGCCCTCCACTATTATTGCCACCCCTGGTAGAGATGAGTAAGAAGGGTTATAATTAGCTTAATCTCACACTGAATGGTTTCTTCTCCTGACTTATTTTGTCCATAGAGTTCAATAGGAAAATGTCAGGAGAATCAACCCTTAAAGTGATCTATCCATATCTACCGCATATCTGGCAGCAGAGTGATGGTTTGAGGCTCGTTTGATACCTCAGACCCTTGATGACTTTGAGCCATTTTACCAACCATGTATTCTATACTGTTCCAGTGTAATTTACAGCTAAATCTAGTCCCACCTCACAATTCCCATATAGAGATGCATTCAAATGCAGAGACGTTATAGTATCGCTTGTACATACCAGAAAATAAGATGAGTTTTTTGATGTTGTTGGGTCACAGACATCAGGAAGTCATGGCATGCAAAGGATATGCGACCAAATATAAAAAATCATTACTTTATTTTATATAAATGCAGGGGTGCCAATACATTTTTATTAACCCTTTTCACTCATCTTTACCAGGGGTGCCAATAATAGTGGAGGGCACTGTATTTGGACAGACAAACAAATGGGGGTGAAAACATAACCCCCTTGGTGGAGGTAACATTGTTATAAATCATGGTTTGATAATGTTTCTAATGGAAGTTCTGACAAGACTGATTACATTGTTATTAATCTTTTTATTACATTTTCCCTCTTTCCTATTTCTGTCTGCTTTTAAAAGGTTGGAACAAATATGGTAGAACACCTCAAAGATGCTGAAACCTCAAGACCATATCCATATGTGCTGTGTCTAGGGGACCAAGGCCACTGCTCCCAGGCTTTTGTTGTTCTGGCAGGGCAGGCTATGGAACAGGACACACTGCTTGGGGCAGTTGATGTCTGTTTCAAATGCTTTTTCATTTTTGACATCAACTACCCCAAGCAGAGTGCTCCTGTATGGGAGTTTCTGCAGAAGGTATGCTACGAGATGGAGGGAGAGGCTTCATCGACAGTCATATTTTTCCACTCTGCCATCATAGCAATTCAAATCTAATGTTTTTTTCCTGCAGTTTTCTGCAGCTAGCAGATGAACTCGGACACGAGTGGCCATTGTTTTATTTAAATGTTTTAATATTTATGAGTTATTTTATAGTATTATCAATTTAACATTTTGTTAACATGAATTTTATCTACCTTTTATCTACATGAATGGTTTATACATGTTGTATACTTGATTACAATTGTATTAAAAAAGTTTAAATGGAATAGTCTCAACATTCATTGGCTGTGCAACTTATTATGTTTTTGCTTTGAACAGTTCTTTACAAACCACAAGTTATATTAGTGCAACATATAAACTATCTAGGAAGAAAAAATAAATAAATAAAATAACAGAAAAAACCCAACTGTGGATGTGCCAGTTCTCCCGAATTGGCAGGGTGGTTCACGCATGGATCGCGGCTGCGGTTACAGACATTTGGACAATCCAGATTGAGGGGAGAATTAGATATATAGCCTACAGCCCTAGGTTGGGCGGCAAATTTAAATAACAATAGTAATAATAATAAAATAAAATAATAACCCAGCTAGGAGGTTAGATTTAACCCATAATTTAGTTAATATAACCCAGAATTTGGGTTAAAATATCAACCCAACATGCTGGGTTATTTTACACAACCCAGCAGGCTGGGTTGAAACAACCCAAAATGTGTGCTGTCCAATATTCACTCAGCAGCTGGGTTGAAAACAACCCATTTTGGGTTGTTTTCAACCAAGCATTTTTAAGAGTGCAGGATAAGGCAAAAAGGAGTTGTTTATTTCGTTCAGGAGTCAAGCCAGGAGATCAGAGGTAGGTAGGTACAAAAACGACAGGCGATAGGGCAATGAGGGACAATCCAGAAAATCGAAAAACCAGGGAATCAGAGTGCAGGCAGTACCAAGGGATAAGGCAGGAGAATGGTCGTAATACAGGCGTGGTCAAAATCGTAAGGCAAACTAGACAGATAAGGGCAAGGCAAAAGAATAGTCGTTCAAAGGGTATCTCGGAATAATTAACTGATCTCAGGCTTTAGTATTTCGTAGACACTGGAAAAGACAATCAACGTTCTGACACAGACTGGAAGTAACACAGGGCTTAAATGCACAAGGTACAAATGACACAAAGGGAATCAGGTGTGTGAAAGGGCGGGGATCCAAACGAGAGACAATTGAAATACAATTGGGAACACTGAAACAATCACGGAGACAACTAGGGAAAACGCGGACTGGATTCCAAACATACACACGATAACAGATGACCTGGAGTTTCAGGAAATCGTGCATAGATTAAGATGACAGGGAGAGAAGATCAGATGCAGCTGAGAATGATTAGCAAGGACAGAACAGCGTGAAAATGTGCGCTCTAATATATTAGTGAGATTAGTAACTATACACACCCCTGCCGTTAGTAGAGTTAGTGGTAATATACAAATTAGTTTGTTAGTGGAGTTAGTAGATCTAATCAATCGTTAGTATGTTGGTGGTAATTAGTAAATCTAAGTACACAGAGACAGGTGCGAAGTAAGAGGGAACCCGAACACCAATGAGATCACCCGAATGGTACAGAGACGTAAACAGGGAGTGACAGATCAGATGTAAACAGGCAGACACGTGACAACTAGGCAAAACGGGAAAGTAAACAAGTCAGATGGAAAAACTAAAACTAAACAATACATACAGATGAGAATAAATAATAATCATATAATATAATAAAGGTACAATACAAGCGAAAGTCAGATCCTTACAAAGTCATTTCGCAGTTCAATGTTATTTTAACTACGCAATATGAAGACAGTAATATGCATTACCTAAGCTACGAGTAAAAATGTGTTGGCCATATTTCCATAAGCAGGAAAATATAAAACAAGAGAAAATATGCGTAAACCTATGGGTTTCCAACCTGACAGCTATAGTGTATTTAGTGTTATCATTAAGGCAAAATAACGCTATTATGTTATTAATCTATATTAGAATGCATGTAATATGAACTTCGGATGAAGCTTGAACGTTGCTAGCCGAAATTCATTGCCTGTGATCTGTCTGCTGTGAGAACAGCCTCATGGAATTGATGTTTGACAATGCTTCATTGTATAATCAAACAAAATTTGTTAAACATGCTAATTTGGCATTTTCTAAGCTGAGAGGGAAGCCAAGTACTGGTAGCTTATGCTCAGCTGTCGCTGGTGCTTTTAACAAAATTAAACCGCATATATTTTCTAAAATAACAGCACAATTGTAAGCTAATGGGAAATATTTTCCTGTTTTCCATTTTTATATTTCTGGGAAATTGGAAATAGTTTGGTCAGGAATTACCGGGAAAACCCTAATGTTTAAGATTATTATTGTGTATATCAAAACATGTCATAACGCTTAGTCCGAATAATATTTATGCTAATATTGATCCATATAGGCTATGCCTTACTCGCACACTTTAACCTTACGCGCCAGCTGTAAATCCCTTTTTGCAGTCTTATTAAATCCGCCATCAGATTTGCAATCTGCCAAGGTGCAAAAGCAGGTGGCTTTTAAAGGGAATGGGAGATGACACTCTGATTGGTTTATTTCATGTTATGTCCATGTGCAGCCCATTTGAACCTTGCGCCTCACTTTGCATTCAAAATTTGCGCCCTCTAACTAGCAAAAGTGGAGTTGGACATGTCTTAAAGTCATGCATTAAGATCATCAAGATAGAGCCCCAAGTGTCTTTTGATGTTGTTGGGACACAGACATCAGGAAGTCATGGTATGCAAAGGATATGCAACCAAATATTAAATATGATGACTTTATTAACATTTATGTTAATTACTTTTGGTAATTAAGCGTTATGACAAAATGGGAGGACTATGTGTACAAATTGCTACAACTGCTAAAGTAGAAATAGAATAAAATATAAAAGTATCAATTTCTTTCAAAAACATAAAAATGTTTCAGTGATTCGATTCCAAACTTTTGAATGGTAGTGTATAAGGGAAACAAAATCAGATTTGGGCCACTTTTACCTGCAGTGTGAATGTAGTCTTATTGTGATCTTCAATCAAGTAGATAAGTAGAATCAGGTGTAGATAGCTACATATTGTGCGGCCAGATTTTGCCAGCACCTTTCTTCTCCCAGGAGAATTTGAAATTTCTCTAATTCAGGTAAGTTTGGGAATTGTTTCGTGAATTAGAGGAAGAAATGTTCTAAAAAAAATTGTATTTCCCACATTTAATGAGTGTAGTGTAGTTCTGTCTCTATCTGCTCTTGCAGTGTGAGCACAGTCTCTCTCTTCCCTGGGCAGCCAGGTCTGCTGGTGTCGACCGGTCTGTATCGCCAGGCTGTGCTCCGTCAATGTTTTTCTGTGTTTGTTGTTTTTCACTGTGGTCAGATAGTCTGCCAGTGTATTCTCGATTTAGGGCCAGATGACACACCAATTTGCTTCAATTTTTTGTTTTAGTTTCCCAATAAGTAATGTAATTTTGTTTTTGCTGTGTTATGGTTTGGTTGATTCTAATTGGCTTAATTGGAAAAGGGCTGAGTGAAAGGACTCTTCTCTGGGCTCAGCTCTTGGCATTTCAGGGCTTTCTAATGGTATGAGTGAGGGTTGCTGTCTTTTAAGTGCTTCCAGAATTTGAATGCTCTTTTTTGGATGGTAATGAGTAGCGGATAATGGCCTAATTCTGCCCTGCATGCATTGTTTGGTGTTTTTCTCTGTACACGAAGGATGTTTTTGCAGAACTCTGCATGCAGGGTTTCAATTGGCTGTTTATCCAAATTTACTAAATCTTGCTTTGTAAGCGGACCCTACACTTCACTGCCATATAGTGCAATTGGTTCAATTATAGATTCGAATATTTTGAGCCAAACCTTAATTGGTATATCTATTGTAATTTGTTTCTTAAAGGAGAATTCCACCTAAAAATTACGTTTGGTTTGTAGAAAAGTAGCTCACCTACTGATTAAAATGAGCTCTCAGCCAACTTTTTTCCTGTAGTGAGAGCAGAGATATAGCCCCAGACTACTGTGCATGTACCAGGTACTTGCCTTAGAATTAACTACAACAGCCACAAAGCTTACAGTTCAGACAACAGGTTACCACGCCCACTGAATTACGTTACAGAAGCGGAGGCCAAGGGGCTAGTGTAGTGCCTGCCTGTCTGCAGCGTTTCTTAATAGAGACGAGAGAGGCCACGTAACTCGCTGACAAGTTAGCCACTAATGTAACAGTTATACTGAGAACATACCACTATCTTTAGCTCAGTCTCCAGAAAAACAGGGGAAATACGGCCCTTCGTTTATCTATGTTTGGTATTGTGAAAACATTAGCCAGCCTAGCCAGAAGTCTGCAGTGTTGGGGAAGCTACTTTGAAAGCATAGCTTTGCAAGCTACCAATTACTTCACACTGGAAGAAGTTGAACTACAGCAAAGCTACCCTAGGGAGAAATCTAGTTTGGTTAACTAAAGCTACTTAGAAAAAGTAGTTCAAACTACTGATCAAATTGAAAATGTACATGTGATATGAAATTATAACAAAATATAATACAAAAAAGTCACATGCCAGCAAAAAATTAGTTTTTTTGCAAAAAGTGCCCAGTTGTTCACAGGTCATACATAAACCAAAAAAATTAAATACCCCAAAATACCCATGAGAAAGCTTTGGTTTTGTATACAATGTCCGTCAGTCAGACACCTGCCTTCCAGAAACTAGAGTCCAGGTGGGGGTATTGCACCAAGCAGGATTATTCAGTTAGCCAGGTAACTTCTAAAATAGCATGCAACTTCTCTGAACATTTGTTAATAAATAGCAATAATCAATACTTATGACTAATTGACACCTAATATATTAATTTAGTCAAATATATATTTATATTTAGTTTTACAAATTCAGATTAAAAACATTAAAAACTATAGCCAAATATTTTTCACAGGTGAGATGACAATGCAGCTTCCTGGAATACCGAGACCTAAACCTGTCCTAAACAAAACAATCCCATCTGGGCTTTTCACAAGGACAAAATTGCAAGTTGTAGTTTCAGTAGTTAACTACACAAAAAATGGCAAAAAAACTAATTTAACTACTTTGCATCACTATGCAAATATGAATGTAGTTGAACTACCAGCAAGCTACTGCTAAATGTAGTTAAACTACTAGTTTAATTACATGTAGTTCACTACTCCCCAACACTGGAAGTTTGTAACACTTAGCTAGGCTACGCACCCCGGTTCAACCCTGGAAAATCAACCCCAACCTCCCGTTTTTCAGTATGAAATGCTTTTGTATCGACCAACATGTCGATACAGAATATTAAACGTATACAATTAAAAGTTAAAACGTCATTGTTGTAGGCTACTTGTTAGCCGTTTTAGCTATGTTTGCTAGCAAAGCCAAAATTTTCCCAGTGCAACTCGAATGCACTGATGTCGGTAAAAACATGAAAACGACACATTTATCACCCCGATATCCGACCTCCTTCCATTAACGAATGCAAGGTTAGCTACTAGCCTACTCCATGGAAAACATATTTAAAAACCTATTTGTTTTATGCCAAGACACCCATTGCTAACAACAGCTAACGCACTAGCCCAGAATAAATACATTGCTTCTGTAATAGAAAGCTTAAAGCGAAACCGTTCAATTATGGTCAGCTAGCTAATGTTTGTCTACTTAATGGTCATGGATCATAATGTAACATTGACATGGTTCCTTACCAGGTGATTCAATAAGGCAGAGGAAGATGAAGATGGGAATCAGGGAATACCAGAGGAGCTCCACTCTGTAACTGACAGTACTCAAGTCCTGTTTGGTTTAGTTTGCCAAAACATCTTTAGGAAATAACATAGCATATCAATGTCATTTTCTGACATAATAAAATAGCAATGATAGATAGCTTGATCTACAATGTGTCCCTATTCAGAACAGTGAGATGCGGGCAGCAATTCTTCCCTTGCTGGCTCCGCCTATTTGCTATGTAATTTACACGACCACTTGAGAAAACTGTAGTCTTTCAAAAACGAGGAAGTGGTAGAGCTACCGAATTTTCAACTTTATATTTAAATAACTCAAGACAGATTTTTTTTGGGCCAGCCACAAAGAAAGACGTAATTAGTTGCACCTTGATCTGTTCAATAAGGTTAATGTTGTTTTTGGGTGGAATTCCCCATTAATGGCATAAAATGCCCTGTGTGCTTTCTTTCAGTTCATTCACAGCCAGGTTGAAGCTCCCTGTTCAGCTAATCTTTAAACCTAGGTATGTGTAGTTTGTAGTGTATGCTATTTGTATTGTCCCTAGTGTAAAATTGTGTCTGATTTCATGGAATCTGGATCCTTTCTGGAAAATCATTATTTTTGTCTTTTTTTAATTTACGGCAAGGGCCCAGGTCTTGCAGTATTTGTGCAGTAAATCTAGTTTCTGCTGCAGCCCCTATTTTGTGGGTGACCGCAGAACCAGATCCTCTGCATGAAACAAATATTTGACTTCATTGTCCAGTAAAGTGAGACCAGGGGCAGCTGATTGTTCCAAAGCTGTGACCGGTTCATTAATATAAATGTAAAAAAATGTTGGGCTCAGACTGCAGCCCTGTCTCACTCCACACCCCTGATTGAAGAATTTAGTTTTTCCAATCTTTATTGCACATTCATTTCCTGTGTACATTGATTTAATAATGTCATATGTTTTACCCCCTAACTTGTATTGTTTTAGGGTCTCACAATAACTACGGCATAGAACCTAAAAACTCAGAAACTCGCAGATACAGCGGCACAAAACAATGACTCTATCAAAGGTGAGGAATTCGCAACAAAGGCCTGAATGCACAAGGTATAAATACACTGAGGGAAACAAGAAACAATGAGGATCAGGTGTGAGGAACCGGGAAGGGCAATTGACAAACAGGTGCACGTAATAAAACAATGAGGAAAGTGATAAAAAAAATAATAAGGGAACACGTAATACGTGGACCAGAATCACACATAACGCAGACTTGAACATGAACTGGGCAAGTGCATACAATTAGAAAATGGAAAGCGGAAACGAGAGTCAGCTGTAGTTAATAGAGAAATCTAAAAAAGATAATTAGTGATAGAACAGGCAGAATGAGAGACAGCTCCAGTGAGGAAAGATGACATTAGTAAATTAGTAGAAACCCCTGATTCTATGGCGTTAGTAGATTAGTATTATATACAAGTTAGTCATTCGTAGATTAGTAGACCCTAATTGTAAGATGTTAGTGGTTGTTAATCAAAAAAATAAATCAGAAACATAAATACATGAATGAAAATGAAAATAAAAATACAAAACAGACAGAACTCAGACTTTCAGAACATAACATGTTTATGGTTTTGTTGAGTTTTTTTGAATGGTTTTGCAATCACTATCAAACCATTTTTCTTGTTTCACATTTTTTGCTTTTGTTTTACTTTTGGATAATATCAGATTTGAAAATGTTTAATGTATTTTATTCACTGCCAGGTCTATTCCATCTTTATTGTGAGGATATGTGGTAACCAGAAAGGTGTTTAAGAGTGATTGTATTTCTTGGTCTTTAATTGCTTTCTGGTACTCTTCTGTGCTGTTTTGGGCCCATTTGAAAGTTTTGTGAATGTTATACAGCTTACTGGGTTGTGTGGCTGCGTTGTTAGTTTCTGTCCATTTTAGATACACAGTAATTTGGCTGTGATCTGACAGAGGGGTTAGTGGCCTGACTGTGAAGGCTCTGAAGGAGAATGGATCCATATCTGTGATCGCATAGTCAACAGTGCTATTGCCAAGAGGTGAGCTGTAGGTGTATCTCCCATAAGAGTCTGCGACAGAGCTGCAAGAGTTGTTAACCATTTTTGTTAGTTGATTTGTTATAATTATTCCTGTGGGAATAAAGGGGGAAATGAAAATGGTTCTGGCCAATGATGTGGTTGTCACCATGGGCCAGATTCAGAGTTGAGATAAGCACGCGCAAATGGGACTTATTCCCAAAATTCCGCGTAGCTTAAGCTATTTGTGATTCAGACATTTGTCTTATCTGCTGTTTTAGGCATCTCTCCAGTATATATGTGGCATTACACATGCGGGGTGTTGAGGCATGTCTGAAAGTTGTTCAAGATACGCGTATTCAGAGTTTACACTTAATAATTTTTTTCCGCGCAACTTTGTTCTGGAAAAAAAGGTTGTTTATGTCTAGTGCCGCCACTAGATTATTATGAAAAATACAGCATATTTCGCATAAATGGATATTAGAATGAGTGCATGTTATTTGAACATAATATTGGTCATATTTTCTTCCTTTGCATAGCTAACTTCCAATTATCAGAGAGCTGTCATAAAAAGAAAAATATGTAAAAGTAGGCTATGATTGACCGTCTGGTATATAATACCAGACACATATTAGATGGATTAATTGATAAACAGTGTCTGGATCATATTCGATTTGACGGAGAGACGATTTGTGTCAGCAGAGCTTCTCCAAAATTATTAAGTTGAAGACGTTGCATATAGGCTATTGTATTCAACCACCGTAGGCTACATGACTTTATTAGGTAAATCGTTAAAAAAAGATTCGATTTTTAAATCTTTTATTTTCAGTATTTGTTTGTTTATCTAATAATATTGCGTGCAACCACTGTCCAGCGATTATTTATTTTGATTGTGTGATTGACAGGTATATCCGTACTGCATGCCTATACCCTGTCACGCAAGAGCAACTACGATGCGCAAAGGCAGGATTTTCCAAAAGGCAAATGCGGTTATTAAAGGCACTGTCACTGACACGTTGAAAACACATAACCCCACAAATATGTTTTTTGTAGATACCTGGCAACCCGGGGGGCAGGTACAAAAAACAGGTAATTTTGAGATAAGCACCTGCGCAACACAAGTTAGAATACGACGTAAGTCAACTCGTGTTAAATCCGTGCAGGAGAGGCACCACGTGTGCTGATGACGTCTGGTTCTTCTCCGGTCCTGGCATTTAGATCACCACAGATCAGCACATTTGCCTGGGCCTGGAAATGGCATATTTCCTGTTCTATGTAATGGCCCTGTCACACTATTGCGTATCGTACTAGCGTATGCCAGCGTATAACAAATATCACTCATACGCTGATAAACGCTGACATACGCTAGGGGTACGTTAGGCATAGGTTGTATACGTTTCAAGCACGGTCGCATACGGTGGCATATGCTGGCATACGGCGAGGCACAAAAAGTCTTTTAAGCATGCTTAAAAATTTTGTGCGTATTCGGACGTATGGTTTATACGCTAAGCATACGCTAGGCATACGCTAGCCATACGCTATTTTCAAGGGCTTTTTGTGCGTATGAAATTTATTTTATGAATTTACATACGCAACTCATACGTTTCTCTCATACGCAATAGTGTGACAGGGCCATTAGTAAAGGTGTCCTCTTTAAAATAAGGAGATTCTGAGGGAGGGATATAAATAGCACATAATACTTTTTCTTGTGGAGATGATTTCCTCATACATTTTTAACCACATGTGATATTCCCCTTTTTTTACCATTTCTATTGATTGTATTAGCTCTGATTTAAAACAAATTAATTAAAGTTCCTGCCTTGGCTAACAGTGTTGAATTTTACTGAGGATACTACCAGCTCTTTGTAGCCTGAAGGACAGCTAGTGACTTTACACCATGTCTCCTGTTGTATTATTATATCTATCTATGTCTCTTATTTCTTTAATGAAATCAGGGTTTCTGCTCTTCACACCAAATGCTGAAGAGTTTAGCCCCTGAATGTTCCCCATTGAAATACTAAGTGATTTCATTGAATAATTTGCTATTTTGTCATTTCAAAATGAGACATACTTCTAAGTTTTTTTTGGCAAATTAATAATACAGTATTTGAATTTTTTCACCAACATACAAAATAGAACAATAACTGAACACAAACACAATTTTGCACATTATATAGGGTCTTGTGCAAGCACAAGAATTTTGTAAGGCTTTTTGTCTCCTTACCACTGTACCTAGCCCATGAGCCCTAGCTCTCTCTCTCTCTTTCTCAATTTTGTAAAAAAAATACCAATCTGATCTGGGTAAAATCCAGAGAGAAAAGGGAGTGTATGCTTGTGTGTGTATAGAGAGAGAGAATATGAGGGTCTTTTTGGTCTGTGCATGTTCATGCGTGCAGAGAGAAAGCGTTGAGAATGAGAGAGTATGCGTGTGTGTATCTGTTTAAAATGGTTGCTCTCGCATGCCATTTCCTAAGTGGTATTCATTAGGCAGTCCTTGTCACTCTGGTCACTGTCATGACCCTTTAAGCAGGGGGAAGCACTATAATTAGGGCCTGATTAGCGGAGTCTGAACATCATATGAATGTGAGGTAGATGCAAACTGGCCCCAGTGAGCAGGCCAAGAATATTAGAAGCTCACTCCCATTTGGGTTGATGTCAAGCTAAGGATAGACAAAGAGAGGAAAAGAGGAAGGGACAGATGGAGATATTAAAGAGAGTATAAAACTGGTGTGAGGAAGGATGAATGCACGCATGGAGGAAGGGAGGTAGGAGGCAGAGAGCAAGAGAGATGAATGGAGAGAGATCCCATCATGCCTTACTGCCACTGCTGTTTATCTAGCTGTATTATGCCTCATGATATTATTTGTGCATACATTAAACTCGTAATAATCTTGATTATGATGAAAATGAAGTCTTGCCACACTTCTCTTTCCTTTCATCTACTGCTCCGAGACAATACATAAGTCTGAATTGATTAGCCTTGCTGCTGTGGCCATCCCGGCCTTTCATCCACCCACCCACTCTCACTAGACAGGACCATTCTCTTACACCAAATTTAATCCCCCTCATACAACATGTAATGTGTAACACACACATGCACGCACAAACACGTGCGCACATGCATGCATGCACACACTGTGCTATAGCTCAGTGCAGTGCCTGGTGTTAAAATTGGTGTTAAAGAGTGCTGAGCATTTATTGTGATTCTCTTCTGCCATGGATTTTCCTAAGCAGCTATGAACCCATCATCAAAGTTCTGTGGAGGATGAATTTAACCATTTGAAGAGTATTTTTTTTCTCAAAATTTCTAAGTGTTCATTGATTTCAGTTACCAGTAGTGATTGTGATTAAACCATTTCAAGACTGTAATAATGATATTGATTAAATGAAGCACATTCGTGTTTTCTTTTGTATCAAAATAGCACAATAAATGGCAATTTTAAGTAGGCCTAATATGCTATAACCTCACAAGCTAGGTTAGACTCATTAACATCAACAATATGTTTTCACTTTATTCAGTCTGCCTATGTGTAGAGTAGGGCAGTAGGCAGAGTAGGCGACGGTAACTCCACTTGAGCGCTCCGAAGCGCAGTGAAACAAAGCCAGAGAACCGTAAGTGAAGTTACACCCTTTTGCCTTGACTTCCATTGAGCTTTTTGAAGTTACTGCAAACACAGCCCACTATTTTCTCAAAAAGAACAACACAGTGACATGGGATATTTGTCCACATGATAAAGCAGGGCTGCGGTCCAATCCGTTGTTCAACCCCCCTGCACTTCCCCTCGCCACTTCCACTTGGAGGAATCCCTTTAGAAATCGGAAGTTGGGCGTTGCCAAGGGTGAGTGCAGTCCAATCCATTAGAAATGCAAGTGAAGTACGTGAAATGAGTCCACAAGACTGCAGACTTCGGGCAGTGAAATTGCCCAGAATGCTTTACTGTAACCCCAAGCTTCCCATTTCGGAAGTTTAAATTTAATGCCTTTACATATTTCCTGGGAAAAATTTTTAACATAGAGAAAGCGGCACTCACGTATAAGCGATATTTAAAATGTTTTTTTATTGCACGACTAAAATGTTGAATAAATTGGGAAATAACATTGATTTAGTAAAACGTATTTCCGGCGAAAAATTTCATGTTATCCTACTAAGATTCAGTATTAGAATGATTATTTCAGGCTAGATAACGATAACTAGCTACATCATCAGCTCATTGCCATTCAGTGAGTATCCAGCAAATGAGCCAGTGCAAGCTAAAAATACATTTTGCTTGGATTTCATATTCAATACAGGTCGCTCGTCTTTTTTATGTTTTATACTTCTGTGCTACCTCCAAAGCAATCTAGGCTATGCATCCACCGTTTTGATTGCTGTTTTTTAAATATATTTGATTTGGAGGTAGTTTGTCACATACAAGTGTATTATTCCCCATTCCTGCCTATTAGGTATTTTAAAGTGCTGTCTTTCAATAAATTGATTGATAATCATTTTCTAGTTTGCTCTTTGCCAGAATAAAAATTTTGATGTTGGCTGGAGCTTGCTGTTTTATGCAATTTAATGGAAGGTTTTACACAAACTCATTTGTCAGTGGTCTGCTGGCGTCACTGGCTCTGGCGAATTTTCGAGTGCAAGCGCGGTCCAATTCTAAAATAATTCTGCTCCCTCCCTTGCTCCTACCTGTCGGTTCGAGTGTCTACTTGTGCTGTTTTGGTGCTCTGTCACATCCTCCCAATTGGAAGTGGCGAGGGGAAGTGCAGGAGGGCATATCATTTAACAGATTGGACCGCAGCCCAGGTCTTTATGGGCCTATTTCACGTCAAGCTGTTGTAGAACGGAAACAAACAAAAACAGTGTATCGCCTCTTCCGGTTTCATTTACCACATTGGAAACTATAGAGTTCCGTAGTCCCACCCCCTCCTATCCCTGGCTGGTCCCGGAAGACTGCCGGAAGCCATTACCTGCCCCACTTCGGAATCTCTCAGTCACCCTTATGATGATATTATGGCATTGTATGGACCAAACTTTGACATATATGTGATACAAAGTCCATTATAAACTCACCACCATGTTTAAATCAAATTTGAATCGTATAATTAACAGAGTTTGAGAAAACTTAACTACACTACACAGAATCCCCGGTCGTAGATCGCCGGCTCTCACTTTTGGTAGCTAACACAGTAGCTACCGGCCACTCTGCTAGCACTCGGTCTGCTCTTGTAACTTATCGTGGAAGTAGCTACCGGCCGCTTTGCTTGCGAAAATGGCTACCACTTTGTCTTATTATGGAAGTGAAACTGAGAGTATCACCAAGAGCGAGAATCACTATCAGTCTGGCCATGTCAAAAGTGTCAGCTTTATGGCTTTCACTTCAGCAGTGGTGGTGAGTAAGTGAGTGCTGAGTAGCCCGGATGTTGTAGTCGTTTTAAGTTGTTTTTTTAAAAAACGTTTTTGTTGTTTATTTGTTGCACACAATTTCAAATTACCAATTTTATAAATTGTTTTGAACATGTAACTGCCTGAATATAGAAAAAAAAAGAAGATGCCATTGTATTTTTTTCGAAAAGTGGCACCAGACGTTCGTCACCAAAGTGGGCAGGACTACGGAGCTCTATAGCATTAGAAACAATGGTGTTGTTCGCTCAGTACAAACATTAGATTTACGTTCAGTAACATTAAATAGAAATGTTGCAGAGAAGTTAGCTAGTTGACGTTAGCTGCTGACATTAGAAAGCAAAGCAAAGTACAAGTGACCTGTGATAAAGTGATAAACTTAATGTGGGTTGGTTGAACAACGCTTGAAAAGAGAAAACAGAGCTAAGTGCTGTGCTGAAAGATAAAGCTAGCTAGACAGGCCTACACGACGATACATAACGTTAGCTACAAGCTTACATTTGAATAAGTTATGTTCAATGAATGAGCATAGCATATATTTCTGGGAAACACTTTGTTAGTAGTATATTAGCACGTTGTGCTCGACTTTTTGTATGAAAAGTCATATATAAATTAAATTATTATTATTATCTTAGCTAAATGAATTAACGTTAGTCACTTGCCTTGGTAGTCGAAGTTGAACTGCTCATGAAAGGGCTTGTATCCCTTCTTTACTTTGACCACTTGGTTTTTACTGTGAATGTCCGTTAGTCTGAGGTGAGAACACTTTTCTTATTTATCACCCTTAAGCGTAAAAAAACAAGAATGTACATTTTATGTTAGAAACTGGGATAAGTATGAATGTTCAATTATATTATTTTTACACAGCACAAAGGAGAGAATAAGGTGTCTTTTGCTATCTTCGTTGCAGCCCTGCACTTACGTAAGTTAGCAGTATAACTAGGTTTAGCGCCCAAGTCAGTTCAAGGCAACTCGTCTCAATGTCGTCGGGAAAGATGTCACATGTAACAACGTGCCTCAATATAAACTAACAAGCAGAGTTGCTTCCCTGCTGCAGCCCCACAGAAGCCATTGATTAGACAAGACCCAATGTAGCTTATACAAGCCACACTGTGAGCAGAAAATAGGACTCTGCTAGCAGCTAACTTTGCATTTTCTGTTCACAGTGTGGTGTCCGTTAGCCGGTGAACATCGTTCATGTCCATTTTTGGAATTTTTTTTAAGGAAGACGTGAACTCCATTAGCTAACTTAAGAAAAGTACAGTTCTGTGGTTATGTCAGTTGTGTGATCTTAGCTGCCCTTGATACAAATGGAAGTTGTCATACAGTGCTTTGCTAGAGCAGAAGCTGTTACCATAGCAACGTGAAATAGGCCCATTGTTCCGAAAATGTAAAAAACTCATTTTCGACAAAAAATGAAGTTACGCCCCTTTGCCTTTGCATGGCAGTCTTGTTGTTTTGGCTCTGTACTCCAGAACATTGGATTGTAAATCGAACAGTGAGGTTAAATCGAACTATGAGGTTAGAGTACAGACTTTCAGCTTTAATGTGAGGGTTTTTACATCCATATTGGCTGAACCGTGTAGCAATTGTAGCCCTTTTTATACTCAATCCCCATATTTTTAGGGGACGAAAGTAATTGGACAAATTACATAAACTTAAAAGTCATCATATTTATTATTTGGTTGCATAATCTTTGCACGGCATGACGTCCTGATGTCTGTGACCCAACAACATCAAAAGACTCTTGATATCTTATTTGCTGGTGCTCTTACAGGCAATACTAGAACCTCTCTGCATTTGAGTGGATCTCTATGTCGCGCTAATGAATTATACACGTGAGACAAACTGTGAACGTACATATAAAGTGCTCTTTATTTAGCTGCCTAGCTCTCTTTAACACTCTCCCCTGTTCTCCTCCTCCCTGACCCCCACACTCCAATCACGCATCTTGATTGGTCCAAAATACATAGGGCATCCGATTGGTCGCTTCACACATATTATGTACTAATGTACTATAATACCACATCTCCCTTTTCTGCAGAGCAAAGGGTAGACTGCCTTTGTCTCATCAGACCTTCGAGGGTTATTCTGCCTCTTTTGCTGTAAGGTCTGTCCCTAACTTAATCCTGTAAGAAAGAACAGTGTTAAACATGCCACTTAGTGATTATTTATTCTAACACTAAAAGATTTAAACTACCTATCATATGATTGCAAACTTCAGCTAAATGTCGCCTCTACAGTCAATTTTTGTTTGACACTGCAGTCCACCAATCCCTCTTTCGAAACGGTTGCTATATAGGACTTCTTCTGTTCTGACATCTTGCTCCGATACAACATTTTAGATGACAGCGGGAAGTTACTTCTGGAGATTGTTAAAAGGTGTTGTTGAGGAACTTGCAAAACAGACACATGCTATTCTGAACGTCTGTTATTTTTATTTCATTCCCAAGCCGTAGACAAACTTGGAAAATTGTCTTTTGTGGGTAAACCTTTGTGGATGACCACACGCAGCTTAATGTCAATACTGACTGATACAGTGAAGAAAAGGCCTGCACACAAAACTGTGTTTCTTCTGACGAAGATCCAGTTCGTATCGAAACATTGTCTACGAGTAAATGGTGAAACGCAGCTTTGTGTGCGGGTTTTTTCTTCTTCACTTTATTCTTCATTAGGCTATGTTCTGCTGTTTGTATGTGTGTGCATACTCTCTCAATAGGATAGCGCCGAGCCATATAGAAAGAGAGTTGCGACACTCCCATAGACTTCTGTTGTAATCGAAGAAGGCGGAAGTAACGCAGTCGTGGTGGAGCGACTAATAGTTCCAAACGCTGTATCAGTGTTGAACCCCATTAATTTTCAGTGTTTCAGAGGCACGCTCGCTGGTAAGTTGATGAAATGACTGAATTTTTTGACATTTTAACGCATTAGCGGACCTCTCATCAATTTAGTCAGTGATATTTTATGTAGCCAGCTTTAGTTAATGTTTATCGTAAGATAATAGCTCGTTAGATTCCAAATGCAGTTAGCTAACGTAAGCACCACTTCGCTAGCTACCATAACCAGATGTCAGTTAGCCTACATTTACCTCAAAGTACATGCAGTTATTGGTTTTCGTTGGCATACAAAGTTTATCTTCGGTTATTGGATTTATTGTTAAAGTTAGCAACACTTAGTTTCGACCGTATTAATACATCTGATTACAATGAATGGTAGCTAGCTCAACTAAACCCCTCAAAAAAAGTTTGGAAATTTGTGTTTGGTCGATCATATCTCTGTTGTCACTGTATTATTAGCATTGTATCTTATACAATTGGAAAGCCTGTTCATTTCCCTTTACAATGATGTAAGGATCATGCATTTCAGATCATGCATTGATCTGAGTCTTTTGAGTTGGAATGCCATCCCACAGAAACGCGTGGCATGAGGTGCCAGGCTATTGTGGCTGCATATGTTCTTCCACCCGCTACTGAGGCTTCTGCCTGTTTGTTCAATGAATAAAGTGTAAAATTACCAATATGTCTTGTTTGTTCCTTGTTACTGATAGAGAGTTCAATCATCCAATCCCCAAAACAACTCAAAACAATAGTCAAGTACTGAGACAACTAAATGCCGTTTAGCATCTAACCAGAAGTGCAAAAGAAGCAGTGCAGTGTAATGTACATATGTATAATATAAATAGAATAAACAGTAAGGGTAGGTATGAATGTGCTAAGATATATACAGTATGAACAGAGTGGTATGAATACAGTAAGATAATATAGTGTGAACACTAGTATGGACAGTCTGTAATGTAAACGCTAGGAAATGCAGAGTAACAGCTCGAGGTATGATGAGAATAGGATGTACACACTATAGATCAGATATAAACACTATAGACAGTAGCATATTCTACTGTCTATAGTGTTTATATCTGATCTATAGTGTACATCGTATTCTTGTCATACCTCGAGCTGTTACTCTGCATTTCCATATTCACTTTGTGTGCATGTTTATGTGAATGTCTTAACATTAGATAACATTAGGATGTGAGTAATTATGACCATAGAAGCACAAAAAAATATATTAATGCATACGTACTGTAAATTAATACATGTACAGTACATATGCATTCATATTTTTCGTAACTGTTCACTACGTTATGGGAACAGTTCCCCTTCTCTCCAATATTAAACACAGAAAAACTGATTTGCTAGCTAATGCTGTCTCTCCGCCACTCCCCAGAAATGCTATTATATATATTGAATATAAATGTAGTAAATTGTAATGTGGACTGATGAATAAAAGAACGCCGGAGTGTTTAACAAGTGCCGTTTGCTTCAACAGGTTAACGTTAAATGTAAAGTAAAACAATAGTCCTCAGTAGCTGGCATAGTAGCATAGTTAGTATCATAGCCATCTAGCTAGCTCTGCTTTACGATATTGCCGCCTAGTGATGTAAAGTAAGTAATATAAATAAATGTAAATAATAATAATAAAGTAGCAGACATATAAATGATAGAACACAACAGTAATCAATGCACATTATGCGTTAATATTTACCAAAAATTGCTGTAAATATATTCACTGCTGCTGTCTATCCCGATGAAAACCATTCAAACAGGTTGACAGCGCAGATAGGTTTGGAACTATTGAGAGCTACATGAATCACGTGATCGCGTGGTGGCGAGATAAAAGAGTGTCGCCACTCTCTTTCTATATGGCTATGGGATAGCCTACCGTAGACAGACACACATAGCTTACCTTCGGGCAAATGTAGGCTAACTGAGCTAACGTTATATGTTGCCCATTAATCACATCAGATATCAAATATAGCCTGATCTATTAGCTGTAGTGATTAAATACAAATCATAGTTTATTTGTCAAATAGTTAACAATAGGCCTACAGCAGACAGGCATTAGTTAGCTGGCAATGAAATGCTTAGCCTGTGAGTGAAGGGAAAACCTAGTAGTTTAAAATAATATGAGAAATAATAAAATAAGATGGATAAGAAATGAAGTAGAAATACAGCTGCCAGAATAGTTAACGTTAGATATTGGACATGATTAGCTAGCTATGTTCAATTTCCCACAATGGTGTAGCGTAGGCCTACTAGCTATTATATAACTAAACAGGGTTGGTTTGTTGTCTGCCACAGTTCATAACTTCTTAACTAAATCATTTAATATGATGTTAATGGCTCACATTTGTTTTTGATTATAGCATAGGCTAGGATTTCTGACAAACATGTTACAGCTGGATATGGTATATTCAAGTTGCTACTTAGGCTATATTAAATATTAAATATGAAGTAACTTTGTGTCATGTTAAAATTACATTATTAATTTATTATTAAAATTACATTATTTTTTAATGAATAGCCTATATGAATAAAAACATGTTTATTTAATGTCTACATGATAATCATATAAGCTCTTTGCTGCTACATCATGAGGCATCTATAAATAGGCCTACAAACTAGTAGGCTACAATGGTTTTATCTCATTGTTATTTTAATTTGAAAACAATTTAGATTTTTATTTAAAATATGTTGGTTTCGGTAAAAAAATATATTTTGGGCTAGATTTGAGCCACCGTTTGGCTGGAAAGTCTGGCAACCCTGCCAGTACTGAATACATGTGGTTTGAGTGCAGTACACATGCAAGGACTGTAGCAGTTTGTCAAGCTCTGTGCTGAATATACCTTGATGGAGAGCAGGCTTATGTTAGCGTTAGGGCTGATCAATTAAATTTCCTGTTTTTTGTGGGTTTTGGCAAACGCAAACATTTCACTTAAAACATAGTTTTTGTGATTCATTTCTTCAGTTTTTACACCGGGAGGTTTAATTAATACTTGGTATTATCATACACATAACATTCACTGGGAGTTATTACCATATGAAATTCAAAGCATCATCATAAAAAAAGTATTAGATCATGTAGTAGCGTGTCAAATGTTTAAATCATATCGTTTTGCAGCGGTTTCTAACATAAGGAAAGCACATCTCAGTTTCAGCCTATGTATTCCCATACGGAAAAGTAATATATTTAAATATATGGCAGAAAATTCTACATTAAATATGTTGTGTAATATATGTATGAAATACATAAATGAACAACATGCATTTAAATATATATTTTTAGATACATGTATAAAATAGAACATGTATCTCAACATTCTTGGCTGGAACTCGCTGGAATATCATCGCCTTAACCTTATTTTCTTCCCATTTCACAAATCCTATTCTCATTCATTCTAGCCTGTATAGGCTACCTTTATGCTACATGGAATTGATTTCCCGTGTAACTTATTAGAGGACACAAAAATATTGTAGATTTACCAGTAATTTATTTGAACTGTATTTCAAATATTTAATGTCCAACAACGCTCAAAAATAAAAAATAAAACATTGAAAGGCAGGTTAAAATAGCAATAGGATGTTAAAAAAAGAAAACCCACAACAAACAAAACAAATACACAGCATGCCAATCCAATATATAAATATATATTACAATAATATATTGACACATTCCATACTACAAAAGATCAAACTAAGACCAACTACATGTGTAAAACACTTGAGCACCCACGGGTTAAAGGTTCATAAGCATGTCTATATTTCAATAAAGCCTACCAAATGATTTACAGTATCGCAAACAGGTACAGTATTTATCATACAATTATCATTTACATTATTATCTTACAAGCATATCATAAATGTTCTGTCTTAACCTATTTGGTTTCTAAATGAGCATTTTCTATGATCAGTTCATATTCAAGTCTTTCACACCTGTGAGCTGTATTCTTATCAATTATCATACAAGTATCACATCATACATTTTATTTTTAATAAAGACTCAAAACACTTTTGTTTCTAAAGGAAATCTTTCAATGATAAATTAATATTCTAATCAAATTTCACAGTAAAAACATGCTGGGACGAATGAAGACTCAAGCCGTGATTCAGGGCTACTACTATAGCATTGTGACGCTCGTGGTCAACTCAAAGCGGTTGAGACATTTGAAGATATAGTTAATTCATAGCTTCTGTATGAATATAAATAAACACTTTGTTTAATATCAGAAGCTTGTATTGCTGTGAGATGACCTAAGATTTTCCCCACAGGACAAAAATAGTCAGGATTCGGGAATGATGAAAAGTAGTTGTGATTTTCAACCTCAAAATACTGATCAATTGCATATCAAGTTTTACCACTACCTAAATCGACTACAATGAAAGTTTTAATAGAGAAAGCACTGTTTTCAGTATCATTAAGTGTGACAGTATACAAGTTTCTTTCGAACTCCCTTCTGTAACTTTTGGAGTAAATAATTTCCTTATTGACCATCACCCTGTTGTAGTAACTAACAACCTTTTTTCAACATGATGAGCAAAATTGTGAAGACTCAGGTTTGCTCCATCATCTTTGTGGTCGTCCTATTGCAGTGGCACCTTCACATCTTACAACACTTTTTACTGAGTGTCTTGGTTTTACTAATGACTAAAATGCATCTTTGATTTCAAAATGAGCATTCTTCATTATCATTTTCCCATAAGTCAGAGCCCTCTCCATCAAGAAAGTTTTGCAAAGTGCCATGCCCTGGGTGCTTTTGACCATATTAATGAAGTTACTATTGTATGATTCAAAGACAAAAGCCGAATGTGTCTACAATGGCCCCCAATTCCTGACACTCTGAACATTGAATGTGACGTTCCCTACACCATACAGACCCTCCATTTCTGCAACAAACATAGTGAGTGTGTTTTCAGCCTCTGAGATCTTGTGTGGTGCTATCGACTCAGTGAGAAGCAATGACACACCTTTTACAAGTTTAGTCCAGTGAATCAAAAACTTATCAGGCAGGATCCCTTTCAGCACCAGAATACTGTAATAAAGCAGCCACATATACCATTAATGAGTTTTTCAGTACCGCCTCCATGTTAAGGATCGAGGTACTCTGGAGACACTGGATGGGGGTTGGATGTCAAGAAGTACAGTATCAATTTCTTGCAATAACTTTTCAATATACCGAGGCATTGGATGGTTTTCACTATTACACCACAATGACGTCAAACTCCTGGAAACCCCAAGGAGGCAGTGGCGCCCCCAGAAATTTTTCATCGGGGTGGCCAGATGGGGCCACTGAAAATCTTGGGGTGGCACACCAAAACCAAAAGCCATAACTGAATTTCAGGAATTCTATTATGTTGTTGTAGCATATAGGCTAGTTGAAAACTATGTCAATATGAGAGTTAAGGAATCAGATACTGATATACTTTGTTTTCTTATTTTACAGTTAATGTTACTAATTATCTGATGTGCACAGACTAATACCGGTACAGTTAACATTTTGAGTTCCGCAACAATCCTGTTCTAATGTGTTATGTATCTCTATATACATAGGCGATTCATTGTTCTTCAAATAGGCTAGTAGTTGTCCTTTTTCTTAAAAAGACAAATATACAGCTTTAATTTGAAGGAGTAGCTACATTGATTGTAAGGAACAAAACATTTACTGGGAACAAGCCTACTAGAGTTTAAAAACACCACACAGAGACCTCCAATTCTTTTCAATACAGCTGTATTTGGCTGTTGCTGTGTCTTTTTTTAAATGAAAATATTATATTATATTTGTCAAAAAATGAAAAACAAAACAAAAAAGCCTAATCATGGACAACAATATACATTTTATTATAGCCTACTCACAACCTACTCATATCCCTGCTTTATTAGGCTACATTCTTCTCAGCCTGTTTCGTCCACAGTTATCATAGGCTAGGCTATGTGTAGCCTACGGTTGTTTTTAAAAAATGTTTAAAAGGGTTTCTGTGTTGTCATGGTTTTGAAAGCTCTGCGCTATGATGCAGCTTTGGCAAAAACTGGTATGCAGTAACAGCATAGCCTTTTTATTTTTTTTATTTTTTATTTTCCGGACCATTGCGTGGCACCTTTTATAATCTATTCGTTTCTGGACGTTGTGAGTCCTTTTTAATTCCCTAAAAACCTTGAGGGCATTTCCCGATATAATTGCTGACTTGTGGCGAAAGTGCCGCCGTGGTGATAGATTACTTTAACATCTGTCTGAGAATGTAAACAAGTTGTCCATTTTCACTGTAAGAAGAAATTCTATGACGTTACCTCTATTTCGCTAGCTTAGCCTACTTGAACAGTTACAACCTGCATGAGAAGAGTAGCCTACCCATTGAAAGCTGATTGCTTTTTCTTTGTCTCACCGTTTGTTTGGAATCTACACGCATACAACGATGAAAAATTATCGTTCTTTGGATGCACACAACTTTTTTCTCAGTGGATGATAATATTTTACACTTGCAAATATAATATTGTAACGTTATAACACTCCGATTTATCCACATTCCACTACAAACCATTTGCATATGGTCAAAATGTTTTAGCGTTTCTTACAGCAATATATCTTACAGCCATAAATTGACAATTGGATAACTTATTTGACTTAGGCTACCTGTGAAACAATGCCTGCTGCACACATAAGCATGTGGAGTTTCAGGGTCCCACATTTTTCCCTTTCTTCCCGCCGACGCCTCACGTCTTATTGCTCAAATCCACTTTTCTCATCTTATGGGCTCTTTTTTGCGGTTCAGAATCTTATAAAACCACAATTCTGGGTTTTTTGCCTTGTTTGTAGTGCATCCCCCCAACAACAACTTTTAGGCATTTTTATGCTTCTAGCTAACGGATCGAAATGACAAGAAGGCACCAGCACATCAAGTCAATGGAGGGCGAGAGCGGTATGTGTTTTCCCCCCGGGATGGGCGGGGCCTATTTGCGCTCAGTCTCCTGGCAGCGCACTGTGCAGCAGCAGCGGTCATAAGCGGCTGGCTGGCTATGCATTTGTTATTTTCTTTCACATGCATGAACTACTATGAAAAATATAATAATTGATTTAAATGAATAGTACCTAATGTAAAATATCAGATAGAAGCATATTATGCATATGCGACTCGCGAGGGGGGGCCAGTGGGGGTGCCAGCGATTGTATCAGGGTGGCCGTGGCCACACCTTGGCGGCGCCACTGCAAGGAGGACACAATGCATATAATCAGGAATGCATCCTTCAACAATATCAAATCAAGGCAAGAGTGATAAAACAGATGGTCCTTTCACGCCCATGACAAGGGTGCCTGTCGCGAGAACACTCACAACAAATTCCTCTGTCTGACTTTGAGTTCTTAATTCATACTCTGATATGGTATGGTAAGAGTGAGCATGTTCTTGCCCCCTCTCAACAATTGTACCCTTCTGAAGACAGAACCCACACCCATATTCTCCATTGAATTGTTAAAATTTTTGTAACATAGGTCTTGCAACTGAATCGCTAACGAGGACTAGAGGAAACACCTTGGTTGTAGCACTCAAGCCATCTTCTGTGGACCATCGGAATCCATGTACACAAAAATCCACAAAAGGAGCTAGAAAAGTATTTATATTTGGATTTTTCTGCCCAAACCATAAGGCAATGAGAAAAACATGCTCTGACCTCAACTCTGGAGGAAGCTCATTAATTGTATACAGAAGGGGCCAAATGCTATATGAAGATGATTTGAACAAAGGCAGACCATCACAGCTGAAGGTAAGAGGGAGATTTATTGGGGAACCAGACAGAGGCTTATTGTTTTCAACAAATATTTTGTACATTTCTCCATTGTATATATCATCAACAGTGGGTCCACTACCTGTGCTTTCTGATTGTAAGAGATGCTTGCTTAAGTCATGTTGTTCCAAGACATCGCGCAGCTGGGCTTCTAAAGGTAAAACAATAAAAAATGTGCCATGTTCCATGTATTCATCTTGGTCATATGTTTCATTACAGTTCTTGCAAGATGAAGTTTCTTCATTAGATTCCATGGACAGAGAACATGTTTCACATACCTGATGAAACTGTAATGTGTCGATTTAAATCTATAATGTGTATTTATTTATATCTATCTTTCTTATAGAATAAATATTTAGAGGAAAAAAAAAAAACATGTTTTTTCACTAATAGCATTTACAACTTTCAGTGTATCCTCTAGGGCAGGGGTGGGCAACTCCAGGCCTCGCGGGCCGGTGTGTATGCATGTTTTTACTGCCACCAGTTACCACGGCTCAATCAGCTAATTAGTCATACACACAATCACAGATTCACTCGTAAATTACAGAACGATAAAACGTTACAATACACGCATACCGGCACAATAACATTCATCAGCTGCTGTTCATATCGTAGATATGCAGATTAAAATATCAGATCATATAAACCATAGGTGTCAAACTCAAGGCCCGCGGGCCAGATGTGGCCCGCCATGTCATTTTATGTGGCCCGCGAGAACTTAATTATCTGACGCGTAAAAAAAAAATAAAAAAATAAAAATAAAAAAAATAAAAAAAAAATTATCTGACGCGTGTATCTACGTGGCTGGTTAACCGGGATTTACTTTTACGATATAACAGACAAACGCAGACGCGGACGCACACCCGCGGTACATACGTTAAATAAACCGTTAAATAAAGTTTGTATTAAAAAAAATGGTGATTGCACCCCCCCGTCAACAATTACAATCGAGGTCCGCGAAAAACCTTGATTGCACCCCCCCCCCCCCCCCCCCCCCCCCCCGTCAACAATTACAATCGAGGTCTGCAAAAAATCTTGATTGCACCCCCCCCCCTCAACAATTACAATCGAGGTCCGCGAAAATCAACCGGCCCTTTGAGGGCAACTATAATGCTGATGTGGCCCGGGGTGAAAATGAGTTTGACACCCCTGATATAAACGATTGGGCTAATTAAATAATTGTTAACTGGTGGCAGCAAAAACCTACATACACACCGGCCCGTGAGGCCTGGAGTTGCCCACCCCTGCTCTAGGGCTTCATTTGAAAAGCTATGCTTTAACTTTAAAGCTAGCAATAACAGCTCATGTTGCTTTCTTGTTAATTCACTCTGATTCCCAGCCCCTAGTTCTTGAAAGTTTTGCCCCAGCCCACTCGAGTCCTGCTTCCAATCCCCTCCGCCATGGGAATTTTGCCCCACCCCAGTAGTCAAGTCCTGACATAATAATGAACGTGTAAATCTAGCTCAATTTAGCCATAATTTAGCCCAGGTTTTACCAGGATCTACCTGGCTACATCCTAGCTGGTTAAAAAACATTCACTTTAGCCAGTTTTTCACCTAGACGCGAGACGCGAGTCTTTTCACCAACTTTTCGACACAAAAATGTTCACTGGAAAATTTTGGTCAGTAGAAAAATGTATAATTCAATTAATTCCGTTGCAAATGTTGCCCGTTTGCCTGCAACGAAACATCAGTGGGCATCATTGGCTACTGTTTAAAAAAAAAAAAGTAGCCAGCTGGAAAAGTGTAGGCTAATTGCCTAGCCATCACTTGTGGCAAACACAGGATGCAATAAGCTATCTGAAAAAAGTGATTGATTCTCCCCTTGAATAGAATCGCTTGGAATCATTCTATTGGGCAAATCCAAGTCCAAAAAAATGACAGGGAGTCTGGGAAGTGTTGGGGCCTCCTATCGCAGTACTTAATTTTTTTTAAGCCTCAGCCCTCACGTTTCGCCTCTCACGATCCCGGGTAGCCTTCATTTTATCCTCGCCTGGGAAGATCCCTTAATATGGGCTAACGCCCCTGTCATAAACGATGTGGATAGTCTGATGAAGGAGATGGCTTTGGTCTTCAACCATGACATTTCTGGTTAGGAGGCCGCCATGAGACTAACCCGCCTCCGCCAGGGCAATGATACAGTAGCAGGCTTTTCTATCGCGTTTTGACAGTGGCGGGCCGTCAGGGCCAGCAAGGCCTTCTCTGCTGGCCTAAACATCATCAGAATATAAATTTAATTTTGATATATTTTTTCCACAAATATGTATTAAATTATTCCCCATAGTCTATTCTCTTCATTTCATAGCTTTTCTCTTGGTTGCGCAGCTTCCAGCCTCAGATCGAGATTTGGAGGGCTGGCCTTTATGTTAGAGCTTTTATCCAATCATATTTCAGCCATAATGTGTTGCCAGGGTCCAAGAAATCTGCCCTTAGGCCTTCAGAATCGACAGTGCGGGCGCCTGTAGCTTAAAGTGAACCGAAACAACCCTGTGGTGTTAACCAATCAGATTTCGAATTGGCGACACCGGGGCCAGCTAGCAGGCGTACGATAACGTCAGCACGTGCACGTCTTTTGATTGGATACGCACTATTGAGAGGCAGAGCTATCGCAGAGATAGCAAACTGAACTTGAACGAGATTTCTACAAGCTGTTTTTTTTCAACCCACAATGGCTGAAGGAGGAGAAGAGATCGATTTGGTCGCAGATATAATTACAACGCCATTTTCAAGACGAACTTTTCAAGAAAAGCTAGACATCGTCAGAAGAGAACGGCCAACTCCGACGCTAGCGAGCCGGTAGTTTAACACTCTTAATTGTAAATGCGGATTTATTGATTATAAATGCTTCGGAAATATTAATATAACTCTGTTGTACTTGACTATGTTAAGGTGATGCAACGCCCGGTTATACTGCGTTTCTGTCTAAATGTATAGTTTCTAGAGCCATGGCGTCATAATGATGGTATTAAGAGGTGGAATAATTCAGGTAGGACTGTGTAGGACATCACTGAAGGCCTAGGTGTGAAATGCACGGCCCGCCACTGCGTTTTGAGTACTGGCAGGAAAGACAGGGTGGTCTGAGGGTCCTCTCATAACGCTATTTATTAATGCGCTGTTGGATCCCATTAAAGACGCCTGCTACGTTCGATGCCCTGGTTACCACAGCTATCCGCATCGATTACATTACATTACAGTTATTTGGCAGATGCTTTTATATAAAGGAACGGTTTCCTTTATTTTTAGAGCCTCCCTGCCTCTAGGGGCATAGTTCATTTATCTTTAGAGCCTTTCACCTATGCCATCTAGTGGCATAGTTTAGTACAGTAGTTCCAGCTACTTCTTTCTTTGTGTGGCTGTGTGTGTTCAGTGCAGCAATGTTCATGCTCCATCGTGAGCCATCGCTTAGTTTTTAGCCCTTTGAGTGGCAATAACAGTAAGTAAAACAATTATCTATCATTGCTGGAATGTTTATCTTGAAGCATTTTAACATATTTGCTACAGTTTGTACAATTTTGGTAGCATGTATGACAGCACATTGTAATGATGGCATTCATGCTATACTTTGATACTAGAGGTACTGTTTAGTGTAAATACAATGTTCAATGCAATACTTGATTGATTGAAACCTTTATTTCGACAGGGAAGAACATACTGAGACCAAGTCTCTTTCACAGATGTGCCCTGCTTACAATCAACATATACAATCAATACAGTAGCAAAGGTACAAAAAGTAGTAAATAAGTACAGACAATAAGCAAATTAAACAAATTAAACAATAAATTAAACAATAAAACCTGCCTATCACTCTATCCTAATGCAATACAAACGTGCATATCTCTCTATCCTAATACAGTACAACCTGCTTATCTCTCTATCCTAATACAATAAAAACCTACATAACTTTCTATCCTAATACAATAAAAACCAGCAAATCTCTCTAACCTAATATTTCTCTAACCTAAATACAATACAACCTGCTTATCTCTCTATCCTAATACAATAAAAACCTACATAACTTTCTATCCTAAAACAATAAAAACCAGCATATCTCTCTAACCTATATGCACTTACTGTACGTCGCTTTGGATAAAAGCGTCTGCTAAATGACTGTAATGTAATGTAATATAATCTGCATATCTCTCTATCCTAATACAATAAAAACCTGTATATCTTTCTATCCTAATACAATACAAACAACAGGAAATGCATAGAACATAGGAAAAAAGAGGGTGGGGGGGGGGTGGGGAGGCGGGTGAATGCATGCATGTGTGTGCAAGTGTGTATAGCTGTGAGTAGTCTGTGTTTATGTGTGCGTAAGACTGAAGGTTACATTCTGGCACTCAGCAATCTTGATAACTCAAGTCCGTAGAATCTTTTCACGAAACACAGCAAGTTGCTATGGAGATATCCTTGAATGCCCTGTCCAGAAGTAAACAACAGGAGTCCAGGGAAGATAGGTGCGTAGGAACGCCTCTTTGCATGTGAGTCTTCTGGGAGAGATTTCTGCAGGCGGCCTTGTAGGCCAACAAGCGATGGGGTTCCGAAAACAAGATTAGATGTTTGGGTTATAGCGCGGAAAACAGCATTCCAATTCGTTACTCCTCTATACTCTCTGGGTCTCTCAGCTTGACCACTTCTCCTCGCAAAACAGTGATTTCTTCCAAAACGTTAACCATCTTGCGATTTAGGTCACATATCGCAACAGTCTGAGTACTCACTGCTCTGCCGACCTCGTTAATCATCACGGGCAGCCTTTGGCCTTCTTGAATAGCTCCCATCTTTCTAATTTTCCGATAGACCAGGGCAACGCTCAGTCCAAGAAGCAATTGTCCTGCCATCATAAATCCAAATATGTAGACGTCCTCCACGTCTTCCACGGAGAGAACCGCCAGGCAAAGAACCCGCCAGTTCTCCCACGCATCCATTATGTAGCCCGCAGCGAAAGTCCCGTCTGGGCATGTAGGTTCCCCCGAACCAGTGCTTCTTGTTGAAATAATTTTGTCAATTGCGTTGAGAGACCAGCTTATCAATTCCATAATTTTGTAGTTTCAAAGACACCGTGCAAAGAATGGTTCCGAGCGGGTGGGAGAGGAGAGAGGAGAGAGAGAATGTGCGACCGCCTCCGTCAAGAGCCCGATTAATGGCATCATATACTTACATTTAGGTATTCCTGAAAAGAAAATTATAGTTTACTTTTATACTTACCTTAAGTTTCTTGCAAAATAGAGGATTAGTTATCCTAACTGTAACTAGCTTGAGTAAGCTATTTTTGTATTGTATACTGATGTATGCTTTTCTGTGTTATTTTCATTTTCAGTTTCAAACTTTTTTGTATTAAATCCTGTCTATGCAAGGGAGAGTTTAGCTGGCTATGAAAACCTGATATAGGACAAGACATTGGATGTAGCAGTACATAGGTAGTAGTCAAGGTGGAGTCTGAAAAAGTGCGTTTTCAGACCATGACGGAAAACAGACTGTGTTTCAGCTGAGCGCAGCGTAGTGGGGAGTTTGTTAACATGGAGGGAGGGAAGTGCAAGTCACCCTGCAGCAGCAGAGCGAAGTGGTCGAGCAGAAGCGTAGTGCTAGATCAAGTCACTGTAGGTAGGAGGGGCCTGACTTTCTGGCTGCAGTGTAGGCCAGGGTCAGAACTTTGAACCTGATCCTGGCCACAAATGGCAGCCAGTGAAGTGACCTCAGCAGGGGGATGATGTATGAGAACTTCGGAAGGTTGAACACAAGCCAAGCAGCTGCATTCTGGACCAGTTGTAGGGGCAGATTGGCGCAGGCTGGTAGGCTTGCGAGAAGGGAGTTGCAGTAGTCCAGACGTGAGGTGACCATAGTCTGGACAAGGAGCTAGGTGGAGTAGGTGGTCAGGTACGGCCGAATCCTCCTGATGATGTACAGGAGGAACCTGCAGGACCATGCCGTTGCCGTGATGTGTTGTTTGAAGTCCAGCTGTTTGTCCAGGACCACCCCCAGGTTCCTTGCAGAGCGGGAGGTGGTCACCGTGGTTCCGTCGACAGTGATGGACTGGTCTATAAGCGGGGAGGTCTTGTATGGCATGAAGAGCAGCTCAATCTTGTCGAGGTTGAGCTTCAGGAGATGGCTAGACATCTATTCAGAGATGTCAGCCAGGCAAGCAGATATCCTCTCCTTAACCTGTGGGGTAGAGGGAGGGAAAGAGAGGAAGAGTTGTGTCATCAGCATAACAATAGTAAGAGCCATGTGAATTAATAACCAAACCAAGAGACTTAGTGTAAATAGAGAACAGCAGAGGACCCAGTACAAATCCCTGTGGGACTCCTGTGGAAAGAGGATGGCGGCCCACTATTGTAAGGTAGAAAGAAGATGGCGGCGCCCTGCAGAGTGCTGACAAACTAGCAGAAAACAGGAAAGAAACAAGAAAGTTTCAGCTTCCTAACGAAAGTAATTGATCCTAACAAGGACGGAAAGGAAGAGATATGCCTCCAAAGAAAATTCCTGCTCCAGTTGAGGAGGAATTGGAGGAGATCCGTAAATCGCTCAACTTCATGTCAGAGGAGCTGACCAAAGTGGCGAGACAACAAACCGCGCTTCTGGAGCTTATGAATGAAGTCAAACAACTGAAAGCCCTCGTGAAGGAAAAAGATAAGAAAATTGACAGCCTTGAGTGTAGAATCGAAGACCTGGAGCAGTATACAAGAATGGAGGATGTAGTAATAAGCGGTCTGGCAATAAAACCCTGGTCGTATGCGAGAGCTGCTGCCGGAGGCAGTAAAGACGGCGAGGACGCCTCGACAGAAGAAAAACAAACATTGGAAAGGCAAGTCATAAATTTTCTTGAAAGTAAAAACTTAACTATTGAGAGAAACAGTATCGCGGCCTGCCACACCCTTCCTCGGAAGGACGATAAAGCAAAACCTGTCATCATAGTACGATTTGTGAATCGTAAACACAAAACGGAGCTGTTGATGCAGGGAAAGAAGTTGAAGGGGTCAGTGGTGTACATGAATGAACATTTAACAAAAAAGAATGCCGATATTGCCCGACATGCACGCTATCTCAGAAAACAGAACAAGATAAAAGCAACGTGGACCAGGAATTGTAAAGTGTTGATAAGGCTAAACGGTTCTACTCCCGAAGAAGCCAAGACCATCACGGTAAGAAATCTCCAAGACCTCGATCAATATAGATAGGGAGCTGATGTGACTATAAATCTTGTCGGCTTGTAATAATAAAACAACAAATGACAGCTCTTGAGGAGGACTATTCGTTCTCGTTAAGTGACTTCGATGAGGAAGAGATTGTAGACACTGACAAGGAGTGTGTGGAGGATCATGTGCATAGCCCATATAGCAAGTATGACTATCTGAACTTTAAAACATTTGACCAAGCAGACCACAAAATGTATGACATTGACAATGACATTGACCCAGAGATACACTTCTACCAGAACACAGACACAAACTGTGAATATTACTCGGAAGACAAGTTTAACTCCAACATAAAAATGGAAGGGTTCTCAGTGATTCACTTTAACAGCAGGAGTATGTACAGTAACTTCTCAAAAATTAAAGATTACCTACAACAGTTGAAGCAGAGGTTTAGTGTAATAGCCATATCAGAGACTTGGCTGCGTAATGATAAAGAACTCAAGGATGGATTAGAGGGATACGAAATGTTTTGGCAAAATAGGGTCAACAAAATAGGAGGGGGCGTAGCCCTCTTTGTAATGTCTGCTCTTAAATGTAAGGTTGTTGGTAAGATGACAACTGCTATTGACAACTTGATGGAATGTGTAACTATTGAAATTAAGGTTGAAAGATCTAAAAACATATTAGTTAGTTGCCTCTATAGAACACCAGGGTCATGCATTGACCAATTTAATAAGAAGATTTTTGAATTATATGAAGGACATGATAATAAGTTGATTTTTGTTTGTGGCGACTTTAATATTGATTTGTTGAAATTTAAGGATCACACAAAAACCACAGAATTTGTTAATATTATGTTTAGTTTGAGTTTCTATCCATTAATTATAAAACCCAGCAGAATAACAAGTGATAGACAATATTTTTATAAATGTAATTGATGGGAAGATGCAAAGTGGATTACTAGTGACTGATGTAAGCGATCATTTGCCTGTTTTTACAGTGTTAGAAATGAAAAATAAGTTAAAATTAAGAACAAATAGGCAGACTAATACTTTGGTTAGAACTAAATCACCAGAGGCAATTATGGCTTTTAGGGAAGAACTCTTTAATCATCATTGGTTGGAGGTTTACGTAGAGGATACTAATGAGTCATACAATGCATTTTTAGATACTTTCTTGACACTATATGACAGACATTGTCCATTGAAAGAGTATAGAAAGAGTCCCAAAAAGAGGGGAAAACCATGGATAACTAAGGGTTTAGAAAAAGCTTGTAAAAAGAAAAATAGTCTCTATAGGGAATTTATCAAACACCCAACAAAGGAAAAGGAGGATAAGTACAAAAAATATAAAAACAGATTGACATTTATTATGAGATCACAACAAAAAGACTATTATAATCAGCTGTTGCAAGAACATAAACATAATATTAAGGCTACCTGGGGTGTGCTTAATGATATGATTAAAAATCATAGTAATATGGAGTTTCCAACATACTTTGTAAAAAATGACAATTCAATTATTCAAAATATTGAGGGAATTGTTAATGAGTTTAATGATTTTTTTGTTAATGTCGGCCCGAATTTGGCAAAGGAAATTAATCTTCCCACGGATGAAGACAATAGTTTTCTGTGGCGAAGTTAGCTCTTGTAGCTCGGGGAAGAAGACACGGCAGACAGTTAGATGCAGTTTCACGTTGTTTTATTTTGTATCGCTTTTCACAGGGACACATTTCAGTATCCAGTTCGTCCTGATCTCCATTCCCCGCGGCACCTTATCAAGGCTCTCAGGCTCACTGTTGAACAATCAAGGCAATTGGTTAATTGATAACAATCCTATAATCAAATAGTCCCCAATTGCCCGATTGCCGACAGCTGTGCCGGCTCCCTAAACCACCCGTGTTCACTCTCTCTCTTGCTAGCTGCGCCTAAAACCACGCCCCCCTACCACATACCCCCACCGCCCGACTTAGGCCGGGAAGCCATCCGGCCAATGCTCAACTCCCCCCCCCCCCTCCTCCTCCTACCCCGGACGGGAGAGAAAATCAGCCACCACCATCTGCGCTCCCGGCCTATGAATCACCCTGAAATTAAAAGGCTGTAAAGCCAGATACCACCGAGTGATTCGGGCGTTGGTATCCTTCATGCGGTGGAGCCATTGGAGGGGCGCATGGTCCGAGCAGAGGGTGAATGAGCGACCCAGCAGATAATAACGGAGGGACCCGACCGCCCATCTGATGGCCAGGCACTCCTTCTCGACCGTGCTGTACTTCGCTTCCCGCTGTGATAGCTTTCGGCTAATGTACAGCACTGGTCGGTCGACCCCCTCCACCTGCTGAGTCAAAACGGCCCCCAGCCCTCTGTTCGATGCGTCAGTCTGCAAATTAAAGGGGAGAGAGAAATTAGGGGTGAACAAGAGCGGTTTCCCACACAAAGCTTCCTTTACCCTCTCAAACGCCTGCCGACACAGCTCCGTCCACTGAACCGGATCTGGGGCACCTTTTCGAGTCAAGTCGGTCAGGGGACTGGCCAGGTCCGAGAAAGCCGGGATGAACCGTCTGTAGTAACCGGCCAGTCCCAAAAACCTCCTCACCTCTTTTTTTGTCTTGGGCCGTGGACAGGTCGCGATCGCCGCCGTTTTGTCCACCAGAGGTCGCACCTGTCCCCTTCCCAAGTGGTACCCCAAATACCGTACCTCCGCTCTGCCAATCGCACACTTCTTTGGGTTAGCCGTGAGTCCCGCCTGTCTCAGGGACTCCAGTACCGCCCCCACATGCCGCACATGCTGAGCCCAGTTGTCACTATGTATTATTATATCGTCCAGATAGGCTGCAGCGAAAGCCGCATGTGGACGCAGTACCCTGTCCATGAGACGTTGAAAAGTGGCCGGGGCTCCGAATAACCCAAACGGAAGTGTCCGGAATTGGTACAATCCGCCCGGAGCGGAGAAAGCCGTTTTTTCCTTGGACTCTGGAGACAAGGGAATCTGCCAGTAGCCCTTGGTCAAATCCAATGTCGAAAAAAAACGAGCTGTGCCCAGCCGATCCAATAGGTCATCGACCCGAGGCATGGGATAGGCATCGAATCGTGACACTTCGTTTACTTTTCGATAGTCTACACAGAAGCGAACAGATCCATCCGGCTTACTCACCAGCACGATGGGGCTATTCCACGCACTGTTAGACTCTTCTATTACGCCCAACTCCAACATTGTCTTTATTTCTGCCTGAACCACTTTCTTTTTATGTTCAGGCAGTCGGTAGGGGCGCGAACGCACCGTCACCCCCGGGGTTGTCTCAATATGGTGATTGATCAGATTGGTGTGGCCTGGTAGGGGGGAAAACACATCAGCGAACTGCTTTTGCAACTTGGCAAGATCCGTTCTCTGATTCGGTAAGAGATGGCTATCAAAAAGGGGTGAGGTTTGATCGTTTGAATTTGGCACCTCCGGTCCCAGCTCATCTCTCTCCTGATCTACCGATATCAAGGAGACCGGTATCACCTCTTTCCACAGTTTTAATAGATTGAGGTGATAAATCTGTTTCGCCCCCTCTCTATCAGACCGCTCCACCTCATAATCGACTTCCCCCACTCGTCGTGTGACCACAAAGGGTCCTTGCCACTTGGCGAGTAATTTTGTGCTGGAAGTCGGTAGTAATACCAAGACTTTCTCTCCCGGTGAAAATTGCCGTAGTTTTGTTCCTCTATTGTAGTGCTTTTGCTGACGTTCCTGAGCCTCGAGCAAATTCTCTCGTGATAATTTCCCCAGTGTATGGAGTTTTGCTCGCAGGTCCATAACGTATTGAATTTCGTTTTTACTGGGGCTTGGACCCTCCTCCCAGCTTTCTTTAACCAGGTCCAAAATACCCCGTGGTTTTCTACCGAACAGCAATTCAAAAGGAGAAAATCCCGTGGAGGCCTGGGGAACCTCTCGCACTGCAAATAACAGAGGAACTAACCACTTATCCCAATTTCGGCTGTCATCGTGTACAAACTTCCGAATCATGGATTTCAAAGTCCTATTAAAACGTTCCACGAGCCCATCCGTTTGTGGATGGTACACGCTCGTTTTAATTGACTGAACCCCCAAAAGTTCGTACAGTTCGCGTAGTGTGCGTGACATGAACGAAGTGCCTTGATCAGTCAGAATCTCTTTCGGGATTCCAACTCGGGAGATTATTTGAAACAGTGCCTGCGCAACACTCTTAGCCGAGATATTGCGCAATGGCACTGCTTCGGGATACCGGGTTGCATAATCCACCAGAACTAATACAAATCGGTATCCCTGAGTGCTCCGTTCAAATGGTCCGATGAGGTCCATGCCCACTCTATCAAACGGGACCTCAATTAATGGTAGGGGCCGCAATGGGGCTTTTGGGATGGCTGGGGAATTTACCAGCTGACAATCTGGACAGGATGCACACCACCTACGTACGTCCGCCCAGATGCCCGGCCAATAAAATCGGGCCATTATCCGGTTTAGTGTTTTTTCATACCCTAAGTGCCCAGCCATGGGGTTGAAATGAGCCGCCTGGAAAATCATTTCCCGGCGGCTTTTCGGTACCAACAACTGGGTCGTCTCCTCACCTGTCTGAGTGTCACGACTCACTCGATATAACCTATCCTTAATAATGCAAAAATACGGGTGAGAGCGTGCAGCGTCAGGGCGCACCAGCTGACCATCAACACATATCACCTGGTCGAAGGCAAAGCGTAGGGTATCGTCTCGAGACTGAGCGAGTGGAAAATCTTCCATGGGTTGGAATACCGGCACCTGGGGAGTCTCCACTGGAGGCTCTCCCGGAGCCGCCCCCCCCCCCGTCAGTGTCGGACGACCCCGCGTCACCACTTTCCGCTGCACACACCTCACACTTCCCTACCAGTCGTGATCGTACCCCCATCAGTTTTTTTGCTATTATTTTAAACCCCGCCCAATCTGTACCCAAAATCAGAGGGTGCGAGAGGTGGGAGCTAACCGCAGCCTCTATGATATGCTTTTTCTCTTTTATCCAAATTTCCACTGGTACTATTGGGTATGTGTGTCGATCCCCATGCACACACCTAATTACCACCCAACGTGCCGATCTCAAAGCCTCGGTTCGAACCAGGCTCTGGTGAATCATGGTCTGCATAGCCCCTGAATCCAACAGTGCCCGGTGTTCACTCCCTTGCACCCTTACCGGAATGCAGTACGCCCCGTCTGAATCGGGAGCGGAGGTGGGCGGTCCGACCACCCGGACCACCTGCCCCACCTCCATAAGCGGACAATTGCGGCGCAGGTGGCCCAGCCGTCCACACCGCCAACACTCCGGTCCAGGCGTTTGAGGCACTCCCTGTGGGTCGGACTGCACCGCCACTGAGCCTGAGGGGGGAAAAGAGGGCAGAGCGTTACGGGGGTTCACAGCAGCAAAGGAGGGGTTCTGGGGACGGGAAACAGGAAAGGGGGCGGAACGAGGGGGGAATTTCTTCCTGGGCGCCGGCTCCGGCTTCTGCTGCTGGGTGAAGGGGTGTTGCGCCAGGTGGTCCTCTGTCAGGGTGACGGCGGTATCCAGGTTGGTGGGTCTATGGCACTGGACCCACCTTGCGGTCTCCGCCGGCAACCCCCCGACAAATCTTTCTAGGACCACCTGCTCCATGACTCCAGCAGCCGATCTTATTTCCGGCTGGAGCCAGCGCCTCGCCGCGTCCGCCAGCCGCTGGGCGTAGGCAAAAGGCCGGTCCTCTTCTGTTAGGTCGCACTCCCGGAACCGTCGTCGGTGCTCCTCCGGGGTACCCCCCGTCCGGTCGAGGACCGCCTTTTTAATGTTCCTGTACACCGCCCTCGCGGCTGTCGGCAGGCCATGCGCCGCTCGTTGCGCCTCCCCCGTCAGGAGGGGCAGGAGCCGCACAGCCCACTCCTCTATCGGCCACCGGGAGGCTTCTGCCGCCAGCTCAAATGCTTCCAGGAAAGCCTGAGCGTCATCCTCTGCCGTCATTTTGGGTATATTAAATTTCGGGGAGGGGACGCTCTGCCTTCCTGTGGCCTCCCCGGTGGCCGTAAATTGGAGCAGTGCCTGTGTCTGTAGGCTCGACTGCTCCCGCAGGGCTTGCATCTGCTCCATATGAGCCGCAGCCTGTCGCTCCTGCATTGCCGCCAGCCCCTCCAGCACTCTGCTCAATGTTGTCATAGGAAACTCCTGCCCGCTTGGATCCGTCTCCATTCTCCGTTTTTCTTTTCTTCCCTTTGCTTTTTCCTTTCACTCCCCACGTACAGGGCCACCACTGTGGCGAAGTTAGCTCTTGTAGCTCGGGGAAGAAGACACGGCAGACAGTTAGATGCAGTTTCACGTTGTTTTATTTTGTATCGCTTTTCACAGGGACACATTTCAGTATCCAGTTCGTCCTGATCTCCATTCCCCGCGGCACCTTATCAAGGCTCTCAGGCTCACTGTTGAACAATCAAGGCAATTGGTTAATTGATAACAATCCTATAATCAAATAGTCCCCAATTGCCCGATTGCCGACAGCTGTGCCGGCTCCCTAAACCACCCGTGTTCACTCTCTCTCTTGCTAGCTGCGCCTAAAACCACGCCCCCCTACCACATTTTCATTGTGCATTTAGCAACAGCGAGTTTGCGAGAGTGATGTGCTGGAAGTCGTCAGAAAGTTTAAGAATAAAATATCCACTGATGCAAACATTATTGATATGGCACTAATAAAAGAAGTTATTGACTGTGTCATCGAGCCATTTACATATATATGTAATAAATCCTTTCAAACAGGCATTTTTCCTAATAAAATGAAAATTGCTAAGGTGGTTCCAATTTATAAGAATGGCGACAAACATACTGTATCAAATTATAGACCTGTGTCTTTGCTACCTCAATTTTCTAAAATACTTGAAAAATTATTTGTAAACAGATTAGATGACTTTATTGAGAAATATGAGCTATTGAGTGACCATTAATACGGGTTTAGAAGCAAGCGATCGACATCTTTAGCAGTAATGGATTTTGAAGAAAACATAGCAACAGCACTAGATAGGAAACAACACACTTTAGGTATATTTATTGACTTACGTAAAGCATTTGACACAATTGATCATTCATTACTTTTACAGAAATTAGAACATTATGGGATACGAGGTATCACCCATCACTGGTTAAGAAGCTATTTAGACAATAGGTTTCAATATGTATCAATTAATAATACTGAATCACAATTTAGAAGAGTAACCTGTGGTGTTCCACAAGGTTCGGTTTTAGGTCCGAAGTTATTTATACTATATTTAAACGATATTTTTACAGTTTCTAATACGTTCAAAATTGTAACATTTGCTGATGACACAAATATATTCTGTTCAGGGAATGACATAAAAGAACTATTGAAAACTGTAGAAAGAGAATTGATACTGTTAAAAAAATGGTTTGATATTAATAAGCTATCACTAAATGAAAATAAAACTAAATTTATGGTGTTCAGTGGTGCCAGGGGAAATTGTGAAATTAAACTGAATCTAAATGGCAGTGAAATTGAAAGAGTTTATGAAACTAAATTTTTAGGAGTGATTATAGATTATAAGCTATGTTGGAAACCTCATATAGAATACATAAAAAGGAAATTATCTAAATCTATTGGTATTCTTTACAAAACAAGGGATTTGTTGAATAAGAAATGTCTGTATCTATTGTACTGTTCACTTATAATGCCATATATGTCATATTGTGTTGAGGTTTGGGGAAATGTATATAAAACAAATATAGATCCTATAATTAAACTCCAGAAAAGAGCTATTAGGATAATAAATAAAGCTAGTTATTATGAATCTACTAATCCATTATTCATAGGATCCAGTACTTTAAAATTTGTTGACATTGTGTATTTAAAAACAATGGAAATACTTTTTCGAGCTAAGAGTAAAAGCCTTCCTTTTTGTATTCAAAAATTTTTTCATTTAAGAGAAGGAAATTATAAGTTAAGAGGGTTGTGTATTTTTGAATCATGTAATGTGAGAACGAATGTAAAATATAGATGTGTCTCAGTTTTGGGAGTTAAGTTATGGAATGGTCTTAGTGATGAGATTAAGTTGTGTAGATCTATGTTGAGTTTTAAAAAAGCCTTAAAATGCAAGATAATTAAGGATTACAACTGAAATAATCAATATATAAATTATATCAAATTATAAAGCAATGTATAAATATTGAGCAATATCATCTTTCTTTTTTTCTTTTTTGTTTTCTTCTCATTTTGTAAGGCGGACATCCTAGGGATGCCTGAGAATCTAAGTTATACCTGATGGATGGTGCAGGATAGGCAAAATAAGCCTTGGGCTTCAGCCTATTACTTTTTCGGTACTAGTGTGAATTTCATTGTGTGAAATGTATGCATGTAAACGGGTATGTTGATGTTTTTGTTGGTAAATATTCACACAAATTATAACGTGTGTTCCTACACAATGTATGACCGAAATAAAATCTAAAAATCTAAAAAAAAGGTGCAGAGACAGAGCCCTTCCAGGAGACTTGGTAGGATCTAGATGTAAAGATAAGATGTAAACCAAGAGAGAGCAGTTCCAGAGATGCCCATCTCAGCCAGTGTGGAGATCAGGAATTTGTGGTTGACCGTGTCGAACGCTGCAGAAAACGCTGCAAAGAGAATCAGGACAGAGGAGAGGAAGGCGGCTCTAGCAGTGGCGAGTGCCTCAGTCACAGCCAGGAGCACAGTTTCAGTAGAGTGCCCGGTTCTGAAACCGGACTGATGAAGGTCGAGCAGGTTGTTCTGGTGGAGTGTGGGGGTGAGAAAGAGAGAGAAGTGAGAGGAGAGACCGCTCAACTCGCTATCCCTCTTCTCTTCCAGTAATGTCCCCAGCCCCCTCTTCCACCTACTCCTTCCTTAACAGAGAGGAGCCTATGCAGATGGATGGTTCTTCTCTGCGCGAGTCTCAACAATGAAAACCGCGAGAGGAGTGGTGCTGTTACTGCAGGCGCAAGGGGCACACGAAAAATCAGTGCCCGAAATTTGGGAGAAATGGGGGGTCTCGCTAGGGGAACCGAGGACCCTAGCAAGACATAATAATACTGTCCATTGGACATTACTACCCGTTCAACTGTTCTGGAATAAGCGCTCAGCTAAAGTCGATGCTTTTATCGATTTTGGAGCAGTTGAGTGCTTTGTGGATACCAAATGGGTCAAAGAATGTAGAATGCCTATTCACTGCCTCGTTCGGCCTTGGTTAGTTACGGTTTTCGATAGTCGCCTGTTGGGCACCGGGACTATTAAAAAGACCACGGGTTCCTTGAATATGCACGCCTTCCACGAGGGCCATTCAGAACTAATTCAGTTCTTTATAGTCGATTCCCCGGCTTATCCCCTTGTTCTAGGGCATTTTTGGCTGGCTCGGCACAGCCTGAATATTAATTGAGGTGGAGACAAGGTTGTCATCTTCTAATGAGGCCCTCAATGTGAGTCTCGCTGTTGGCTGATGGTACCCTTCACGTCTTGTGGGCGTGATTACCGCTCGAAGCTTAGTTCAGTCAGTGACTTCAAGGACGTTGATTCCCTGCCTGATCGAGGTAGCTCTGCCCTTTTCTCTGAGGAGGAGAAGGAGAGCTTAGCTTGGAACTTTCTTTGAGTCTTCCCTTGAAGAGTTTTCTGATTCCGTAATCGCGTGGGAACCCTTGCCTGATTCGCCCTCTGATTCAGAAAGCATTGAAGTGGTGGGGACGCTCAATTTTACCTTGCCAGCTAATGCACCTGTGGAGTACACTTACCTCGCTGAGGCCTTCAGCAAGCAACGAGCTACCACTTTGCCGCCGTATCGACCCTATGACTGCACTATTGATTTATACCCAGGCACGGTTCTTCCCAGGGAGTCCCTGTACTCCTTATAGGTCCCTGCGAATGCCGCTATGAAGGCATACATTGAGGAGGCCCTAGCCAATGGATTCATTAGACCCTCCACCTCGCCGGCAGGTGCTGGCTTCTATTTTGTGAAGAAAAAAGATGGGGGTGTGAGGCCGTGCATCGATTATCGGGTTCTTAATGACATCAGTGTTAAAAATCTGTATCCGCTGTCACTCATGAATTCCGCATTCGAGCGTCTCCAGGAGGTGTCGGTGTTTACTAGGCGCGACCTCCGTAACGCTTATAATTTAGTGTGGATGCGTGAGGGAGACGAGTGGAAAGCAGCTTTTCACACTCACAGTGGACACAACGAATACCTAGTGATACCGTTCGGACTAACTAGCTGTTTTTCAGGCGCTAGTGAACGATGTGCTCAGGGAAATGTTGGAAAAATTTGTTTTTGTCTATTTAGACGACATTTATTTTCTCCACTTATCTCGTTGAGCATATTGTGCATGTCAGAAAGGTATGGAAAGCACTTCTCAAAGCTCAACTTTACATCATGGCTGAGAACTGTGTTTTTCACTCTGTTTCCTTCTTAGGGTTTATTGTATCCGAGGGTAAACCTGAGCCAGGGGGCGTCGTAATGCCCACTTGGAGGAACGATGTCTCAGTGATTTTTTGTGCTTTCACTTATTTTTTCATCCCTCCATCATTATTTGTTTTTCATGTTTTTTCATATTTTTTCAATTAAAACTCATATAAAAACAGTTAAGCTGCATGTGTGACTTCATCATATTCTGCATTGGTTAACTGTTTATATAATACTTCAGTACATTTAAGAGCATGTACTTATATACTTTGACTTAAGTATACATTTCCAAGTGGTACTTTAACTTTTACCTGAGAATTTGTTTATGCGGGTAAGGGATTTGTGTACTTTTTCCACCTCTGGTTATTGAAAATATAATCACTGCTCGACGTTGCCGAGTTGCGAAGTACTCTCAGCAGTGATTATATCCAATAATGCATGAACCTCGAGTGATCTATTGCTTTTATACATCAATGTTAACATAAACGTTTAGTAAGTCATGAGAAAATATTGAAATAGTAACTTGATTAACTCATTCTTTATATTGGATTGACTAAATTGCTAGCACCCTGTTGCTCTATAGAACACACTGGAAGTGCGCTTATGCTAAATACCAGCACTGGTGGAATGCGTCTCGGCCAATTGCGTTACTTGTGTGCTAAGGACCGTTCAAATTTCTTATATTGAGAAGGAAAGGAACTTCACGATTCCTTTTATCCGTCCTTTCTCAAAGGATGCTCTGGACTATCCTTTTCAGAAGGAAGGTAGTATTCGTGCCCCACATGCAATGCCGCCAATGTTTACATAAGCATCTGAGTTTTCCGGGACATACTGAATTCAAACAATGAATGAGCGAAAATCTTCAGAGAAATGTCAGAAATCTAAATGTTAATAGCTAACTTAGTATTGTTGGTTAGCATTAACTTATAATAGAAAGTAAACAAACAATGACACAATCAAACAATACACCAATCTTTATTAAGAGGCAAAATTTAACCAAAATAATACGGACAGTTCAAGCAAAATACAGCCAGCAATGGTGCGCCTTCTGTAGTAATTTCGTGAAGTTGTAGTTCGCTATGTTGAACGGTCATGTCAATATCACCTGACGTCGCACCATGACACAAGGTAGAGAGGGAGGTTTGAATTTCACAGTAGATGCTATAGATTTATTGTAAATCTCTCCTTCCATCCTTTCCCCCCATGACATTTTTTTGCGAGATCAAGGAAAAAGTTGCAAGGAAAGGAAAAAGTACCTTTTTTTGACAATCCGAATGCAGCCATATGGCTCTATCTTGACGATCTTAGCACTTGGTCTAAAATCCACTTTTTCTAGTTAGACGGCATGTTATTTGAGCGCTAAGTACGGCGCAAAGTGCAAATGGAATGAACTCTTTATTCATTATAGGTGTGTCATATAGGTGTGTGCGTAACATACCATAAATCAATCAAAATGTTATATCCCATTCCCTTTAAAAGCCATCTGTGTTTGGATCTTGGCAGATTGCTAATATGATGGCTGACAGTAAGACTGAAAACAGTGATTTACAGCTGGTGAAACATGCTTGTGCGCGTAGTTAAAGCTTGCCAGCAAGCAATAGGCTATATGGATCAATATAGTCATATACAATGAAGCATTGTTAAACATCAATTCCATGAGACCCTTCTCATAGCAGACAGATCACAGGCAATTAATTCAGGCAAATAGATTAATCCAAAGTTTCCCTTGTTTTACAGTGAGCACCATAATTAATTAATGATCAATGTTACACATTTTTTGTTATTTTGGTTCTGTACTCTAGCACTTTGAGTTTGAAAGGATACAATGACAAGTGCAGACTGTCAGCTTTAAATTCAGAGTATTTTCATCCATATTGAATGAACCGTTTAGAAATTATAGAACCTTTTGTACATAGTCCCCTCCCCCCCATTTTCAGGCATCAAAAATATTGGACAGTTTAACATAATGTAGAATAAAGTAATCATTTTTAACATGTGGTCGCATATCCTTTGCATGCTATGACTTCCTGATGTCTGTGACCCAACAATACAACTGTCAAACAACTCTTCTAAGAACAGGATGATCATAGGGGCCACACAGGATAAAGGATCCTCCTGTCTGCATCTGCACCAGGACTTTCTGCCTGGGAAAGACTACGGGCTAGGAACTGGGACTTCTCAGAGGCCGAGCCCACAACTTGATCCTGCTGGGAAAGGGGTGGAACAGTGGTTGAGTGCCTGAGACAGCAGATCCTGTCTGACAGGGAGCTCCCATGGCGTCCCATCTAGGAGATTGCTGAGGCTCAAAAACCACAACATGTGAGGCCAATGGGGGAAACTAGGAGCACCCTGGCCTCCTCCATTTGAATCCTCTGAAGGAGTGATGGAAGCAGCCTCAATGGGAGAAAGGCATACAGCAGGATGGGGGGGAGTCATGGGCTATCGCGTCGCTGCCTAAAGGTGTGTCGTACCGTCCCAGGGAGAAGAACAGAGGGCACTGTGCTGACTCCCTTGAGGCAAAAAGATGACGACAGCCATCCCAAAATGATCCCAGATAGACCGAACCTCTTCCGGGTGAAGCCGCTATTCCCCGGACCTGAGTCCTTCTCTGGACAGCATGTCTACTGCCAGGTTCTCCCAGCTGGGCAAATACGCAGCCCTCAGAGAACGCAGGTGTGACTGTATCTTGTGGGCTATCCTGCAAAGAAATGGGGAACCCAGTTCTCCTCACAAAATTACACAGTGCCAGGTGGACAGTCCTCAACTCCAGCACACTTATGTGCTGTAAATCCCAGGGAGCCTGCCAGCAGCCGCTGGCCCCCGTGCCTTTGTGGCCTGCACCCGAGCCTGTCAGGGAAGCATCCGTGGTTACAACTTGGCATCACAACACTGCGCCTAGAGGCTCCCTGCCAGTATGTTTTCATCGCATTCCCACCAGCGAAGAGCTGCTCGCAGCCTCCCCTACACCAGAACCTTAGCTTCCTATAGGACAAAGGCTCAGGGAAAGGAGGCCATGCTGGACTGGGCGCATGAACAGAAACCCAGTGGAACCACATGTGCTGCTGCAGCCATTAGGCTGAGGTGGCAGAGACAGATCTGCCACCTGAATTGTTGTAGCCTGAATTACAGTCTACAACACAATCATTTTACCAGTGCAGGTAAAAATCAAAGGACAGACAAATTTGGGACAAAGGGCATCTCACAGGAGACAAACAGATTTTGGCAGAAATATGGATGCCCTGTCAAATACAGGATTTTTGGCAACCCCAGACTCAGCTTTTCAGAAAAGAGTTGACTGCTCTTGGGTCATGCATCACAGTATAGAACTTCTATAAGCATAATTCATCCAATCCAAGAGCCCAGCCCTAAACATGTAAGTGATTTCAGAACATAATCAGTGAGAGAAAAATGGAATATGTATTCAGCAAAACTCAAGTAATTGAGAAAAAAAGACATGAGAAGAATGTACATTTTATTGGAAGACCTAACATGCGTGCCAGAAAAGGATAGCCTTTGTAAACTCACAATAATATGCTCCCAGTAAAATTACTAGGGAAAGTAGATGAAGCGTCAGAATCATCATCTGATTGTTGTGTTTGTGCCCATGTGTGTCATGGTTTTGCAGCCTGATCTGCCTTTTTTGCGGGTGTTGCCACTTGGGGCCGCTAGAGGGCACTCCTGTAATTTTTTCCTTCTTCCATGACTAATTACGGTTATGGGTTGCAGGTGCATACCTGCTATTTAAGCACCGCACCTTCTTGGTTCCACGCTTTTGTGTCACTCTGTGTTTGCACTAAGCCGGGTATCTGGTATAGGACTTTGAAGACTGCTTTCCTTTCGTTTGAAGGTTTAGTCTTTAGGATTTATTTTTCTCCTTTACTTGTTCTCTTTTCTTAGTTCTGTCCTCGGGTTTCTTCCAGTCCTCTATGAAGCTGTAACCTGCATTACCTTTTTTCTTCCGTTCCTCCTTTTGCGTTGCTCAATTTATTTTGCATTGAGCTGGAGGTCTTTTCTGTTTCTTTGCTGTCTTTACTCACTCTTGTTTTCGAGTTCCTTCCGCCCTCTTTTCTGGGTAGTTTTCTGTTGGCAGATCCCCAGGAGTTTTCCTCCCTTTTTGTTTACCTTTTCTCTGTCCTGTTCGTACTGTCTGTTCTCCTTCCCTGACTAGTGGTTATTCCATATCTGTGGATAACTTTTAGAACCCTTCAGGTCTCGCCTGTTTCTCCGACCCCCTCCCTCACAATGTGCTTATGTGTGTGTGTGTGTGTGTTCAAAGGCATTGTTCATTATGTTGCTCCTTGCAAGGCTACACTCCTGCAGCACAAGTCATAGATCAATATCACCCCACTGTGAATGTGGTGTATTTCTGTTTGAGTGCAAACACTGAGTTCCTGCTTCAAACAGTGAAGCCACATGTCCTCTCTTTCCCTCATTATCTATTTGCCATTCCAGTACACCTGAATATGACTGCTTGTATTTCATCCTATGGACTATGACCTGGAGGTTAGGACCTCCTCAAGAGCTCCTGACCCGGGTGCATTATAATACACTGTATATGAGTGAGGATGCTCTCCAAAATTGTGCGTTTGCTTGCTAGCTAGCTTTTATAGTGAGGAAGAAATTGTGAACCTTGTTATTTTGTTATCTGCATTTTGGGGAACCCACTACTAAGAGACTGCAGAAAATGATGCTGAATGGGTCCAGAACAGAATGTAAATGTTTAATTTCCTACCTGAGTAGTTCATAGTTTCTGAACATGACTGTGCTGTTGAACAAAGCATTATAGACACCTTTTGGCTATAATATATTTGCAGGTTAAATATAATTTTCATTGACTCCTTTGCATTGGCTAACACAGTCAGGGATAGGAAACATATACAAGGATGTATACTATAAAAATAGGGGAGATGTAGGTTGCATTAACCACACAAAAAACACCTCCATCAAGAACTTTCTCGAGTTCCAGAAAATATGCCAGTTTTTATATTTAAAAATGTAAAAGATTTTCCTACTTTTTCTGCCTTCATCTAATGACAAGTACCATCTCCACAAATAATACCTTGCAGCCTAAATGTCAGTCAATTGTACCCAAGTTAGCTGTTGAGCTAACTTAAATCTGTATTTCATGGGCACACCGACACATGAAGGTGGGCCACTGCAGAATCAGGGTAGTCTCATTGCTTTAAGATTCAGTGCTGCCCGCTAATCCTGCAAATACAAAGTATTTACAACAGGTTACGAAGGTTGTAGAACATGTACAGTAGCTCCAGAATAACTGCCTGGCTTTCTTTACTTTATGTGGTTACATTATTTGCAGTAGTATTTATTTCCCAATGGATTAAATAAGCCCTTCTGCTCTTTCCACAGCTCATTAAATTCCTCTTCATTAAAAATCTGCCCAGCATGTATTTTTGGCTGAGGGCTTTATTCTATTGTGCTGTGTACCTTGCCCCATGGCTCAATATGTTCACTTTAGTTCTACCATAAACAGTAACAGCTCACAAAGGACAACCGTTTGTTTTCCTGTTTTGACACATTACATAACTGAAACCTGATTTGTCATTGGTTGTTTCCAGTCTCTCACTGTACATGAAACCAAGCATCAAATGGGAACCCAGCACAAAAGAGGAATCAGTGTATATTTTTGTTGATGCATGTCTTATCCTGTCTGTGACTATTATCGGTTGATTTAACATTGAAAGAATTGACCTGAATATAGTGAAACATTCATTTCCTTTTGTTTGTTTGATATGTGTGATGAAATGATGTAAAGTGAGTAACAAAATGTAACAAACTATTTTCCAAAGTGGTAATTGTGATAATTCCTAGTTTTAATGAAATACTTAGTCACCAACAGCATTGAGTAGAATTACTGCAATGCATAATGAGTTTCCCATTATCAGTACTGAAAGAGGAAATAATCTGTCAATGAAGAAATGCAATGCATTTCAAGTGCTTGTTATTTAAAATATGCTTCCCTTAGTATATCAGAAGGTAACCTATAGATTTTATTTTGTCACTAAAACTTATTATTGTATATGTATAATTGATCACATATCTAGTATTAATTAAGAAAATGTAATCCTTCTGTGATTTTATTTAATTATTATAATGAGGATTTTTTAAGCTGCATGCTTTAAATGCATGCTTTTTTAAAACATTTACATGCTGTAAATGTTTTAAATCTCACCAAGAAAGTGAATTTCACAGCCATGAAGACAGTCTGACTGCAATCTCTGTGCTGCAGTGGAGGAATACAACCACAAAGGGGCAGTGCAGCAGCAAAGTGCCAGCCGAATTCAACAGGCAGTGGCTCTTTCCCCAAATCATTGTACGCTCCCTCTTACACGATTTCCACTCTGCTCCTAGAGTCCATTTCTGATGGCAAGTTATAGATATAATCAGATTTCCTTCAATCACAGTCCCTATTAATTATAAGTATTTCAAATAAGAGCAGAGCATGAAGATGATATTGCAAGCTGCGTGTGTTACTTTACAAACTGATTTCACCAAAAGAACCGTAATTACTCATTCCAAAAATCTATGTAAAACTCATCTCACTGCTACATGAATTTCAAGTTGATAGTGATGAAGGTTTTTAACAGCCAAAAGGGGAAGATGTTACATCTGAGTTTTTACAATGGACATGCGGCTGCTATCTGCATACATCTGCGCAAATCTAATAACCTTTTCATCAGACTTGCCTCTGTGACAGATGCCTGTCATTGCTGTCCACCACTGTCATCACTTTCTCGTGTTATGGTGAATGATACAGGTGTTCGTATTCTGGGGGCAGGAATTCAGTTAAAACTCATTGTTTCTTGCACTCTGTATTTCCTGTTCTACAAGGAGCCTTTGCTTCCCAGCAGTGAAACAGAACAAATACATGGAAAATGAACTTTGAATTATTAACAACTCTTTCCTGCTGAGAACTGCCTCTGGAGGTTTCCGGAATGCCTTTGTTGTCTTTAATGTGGAGAGGGATGATTGGGTATACATTCGGTGCAAATCTTCAGGTTTAGCAGAACATACCCCTCCCTGTGTGAAGAAACCAGCAGAGACACTCAGTGGAAGCCCAGATGTAGATTGTGCTAACAGTGGCAGCACTGTGTAGGCTTGCCAACATTCTTTTACCTGAATATGGAATATGAATGAAGAGGATTATCTATTTCATGAGGGGGATGCGGTTGCAACTTACATGACAAAACCCAAATTTCAGCTATCAATATCTCCACCATTTTAGAACCAATTTCCAAGGAACTTGGACGATCAACTCATCTCAGCAATATCTCGCCACAAATGGGAAAGATTTGTTCAGTCATTTTCATCTAGAAACGTACATTAAGAATTAGCAATAAAAGCACCACGGTGGTGCAGCGGTAAAAGCGCAGACTTTCAGTCTGTGCGGTTGCACCCCGAGGATCGGGGGTTCGATCGCCGGTCCTGTCAGATCCGAGTATGACTGGTGCCTTGAGGGAGTGGCAATTGGCGGCTGCTCCCGGAGTGGGGGAAGGGACTCAGCGAGAATTGTCATGCACAGAACAGCCCTGGGCGAGTTGGAATCACGGTCAGGTGCTTGAGGAGTCGCGCCCTGAAGAGGACGTGGCACCCTCTTTCCTACTACCGGCTGACGGGGTTGTGTAGCGACAATTCTCAAATAACAAAAAAGTGAGAAGTTTGGCTCGGTCAAAAGCCACAAAAAACAGTAAATTCAAATGAGCACTATCAAGCCAAACTTTAGCTCATCAGGGATTTCCAGTACTTTTATACAGTCTGACTGTTATACAGTTCCGTAGCTATGTTGGTTAAATGTTCTGCCCTCCTGCACTTCCACTTGGGAGGATGTGACACAGCACCAAAACAACACAAGTAGACACTCGAACTGACGGGGAGGAGCAAGGAAGGGAGCGGAATTATTTTTGAATTGGACCGCACTTGCACTCGGAAATTCTACCCAGGAAAAGAAGGCAAAAAGCTTGGAGAATTGAGCAGTAAAAAGAGAAAGGAACAGGACTTGCCTCTCGCTCAATCTCAGAGCTAAAATAAGAGGCAATCAGAAACAAAGTGAAAGAATAACAACCCAGAGAAATTGGTGCAAAGCTCTCAGACAACAGCAGAAAAAATGGTGAGAAAGGAGTTATCTCGAGCTCAATAAAATATCAAAAGAGCTCAAATAAGAGGCAAACAGAAACGAGGAAAACCGGAGAGATTGTCAAATAGACGAACAGAAAATGAAGAAGGACCTCAAGAGTGAAAGGGAAAATAAATAATAAATAAATAAAATGTCTTAAACAAAAAAATTCATAACACTTCTAAGGGCAAGTCCCGTGTGTCAATTTAGCAATAACGCTTGAATCAGCAAGTGGTCACCTAAATCCTATACCGGTTTTACCTGGCTTAATGTGGAAACAGTACACAAAAGCGGCGAGACCGGAAGTCGCAGTGCTTATAAAGCCGACGGAACACCTGAACAGGTGAGCTCAATAAGTGCCGGGGCAGCGGAAAAACACGGCAAGGACGCCGTCCCGAAGCTGCGAGGGAAACTCTCGCAGAAGAGGAACGGCAACCAACAAAACCATGACATTATGCTACAAAATAGCCTCCCAATCAAATATAGCCCATTAATATGCTGCAATCAAAACGGTGGATGCATAGATTGCTTTGCAGATGGCACAGAAGAATAAAACATAAGCGAGCAACCTGTAATTATCATTAACTATCCTGAAATAATAATTTTAATACTGCACCGTAGTAGGCTATGACATGAAAATAAGTTATTTCCTCATTTTCTCAGTATTTTAGTCGTGCAATAAAAAACTTTTAAACAATCTCTTATACTTGGGTGCTGCTTTCTCTTTTTAGGATTTTTCCGGGAGATGCGCAAAGTGGTTAAATTTAAACTTCTGAAACAGGAAGCTTTGGGTTACAGTAAAGCATTCTGGGAAATTTCACTGCCCAAAGTCAAAACTCATTTCCGGGATTCCCCCAAGTGGAAGTGCAGGAGGGCAGAACATTTAACGGATTGGACCGCAGCCCAAAATAATCCATACAAGGAGTAGCCTATACTGGACATGTGACCTAGGCTCATACCACCACCCATGAAAATCACTCATGTACACCTAAATTAAATATATGAAACTGTACACTGTTGGCATACAGAGTAGTAGTCTATGAGATTTCACTCATAGCATAACATGTAGGCCTAGTTGTCCTGATATGTGATACACAGTGGATTTCAAAGGGTATAAATAAAAACAATAGGTGGAAGTATACCTTGAATAGCCTAATTCAATCACAACATACAATCATACATCTATGCATATAGCTTTAGAATACTTTTAAAAAGGATTTGAAATGTAAACAGACTGCAAGATTTATATGCATCAAATGCTATCTACCAATATTATCAAAAGTTGGCTATCAATATTGGCATGAGGCAAAAGAGGAATAGAGAAATAGGCTACACAAAACTGCAGGAGGGAAATGCAAAGCCTTTTTGTATAGGTCACTATCATGGGTGGGAGCACATACTCTAAGAGTATGAATTAGTCTCTTTGAGAGAAGGTTTGAATCAAGCTTTGGGTACATTTTTACAGTAGACCAACATAACTACAGAACGGTATAGCAGTCAGATATTAAAAAACGGAGTACTGGAAATCTTGCAAGACTTTCCAGCTAAATCAATGTTTCAGCTTTTCAATGGTTAAAGGGTAACTAACCCAACTGTTTGAGCCTGTCTATGCCCACAAAACAATTTTGAAAAATACTTGTGGGGTGAGCGAGGGAGAGGGGTGGGGGCAGGGACAATTGTACAAATTATTTTGTATAACGCGGTTCAAACTGTCAAGATTCAGCAACTGCATGGCCTATTTCTCACCTCAAATATTTTCAGAAACATATTTTAGTGGACTATTTAGGTAGAATAAAAGTTTATGAACAGGACGCAACTTGGAGCCGAAACAAAAGTAACGTAGTGGGTCTAACTAATCAGGTGCTGGCTGTTTCCGTTGTGGGTGACAACAATTATCCATATGACGTAGAGGTACCTCCAAAGAGGTACTCTGACATCACGATTGGGGCGGGGGCAGTGTGGGGAGCAGAAAATAAATTTCAACTATTAGGGGCAGCACAAAGATGCTTTTCTACCAATTTCTCCTGATCAAGGCCGCTTCAATGCACGGGCTTACAGGGGCTTCAGCCAATATCTATTTTTAAAATCACATTGTTTTGTAATTTGTATAATTTTCTGTCCACCACTTTATATCTATTATAGATAGATATAGATCTATATAGATAGAGAGATCTTTATATCTATTTAGATTTTCTTATAAAGGGGAAGATGGGAGACTCCGCGTCTTTTGCATTGTGAAAAGCGTAACGGCTAGCAGTAGCTAAGCTTGGATCACGTGCACTGTTGCTAGCCAATCATTTCAAAGTATTGATGTCAGTGAGAGTCTTCAGAGTTTTTCGAGAGTTATCAACGGCATTTGGCAATATGGTATTGCACACACCCGTTAATATTTTGAAAGACAGAAAAACGTCCATTTATGATATTACCACTTCATGCACCTATAAAGAGTGACTTGCTTGCTTATCACCACTGTTACACTGAAATATCGGTGTTTAGCAAAGACACGTGGACACACTTTCATTGCATTAGAAAGGGAAACCGTTTTTACAGATGCTACCTAGCTAGCCTATGTAACGTGGACCTACTGCAAATCATCAGAAGGAAATACCTTTTTTAAATACTATTATACTATTATAATACTAAAAATACTATTATCTCACATATATTTATTTATTTATTTATTATAGCCACAAATTTTGCTACCCTCACTGTCAAAATGTGTGTCTCGTTCCAGATTATGTTGCTATTGTTTTGTGGAAGGTTACGTTGCACGGTTTATGATTTATTCATGTTTTTGTGATGAAATATTTCCCATAGCAATGAATGGATGGAATGTTCAGGATTAGAGTGTGTTGCTCTAGTTTTGAAAAATCTCAACACATTTTGTAAACTGCCGCCACTCCTACAGTTATCAGTCCACATAAACATACTGTATCTTACATCAAAATGTCAGCTCTTCACGCTGTCACTCACATGTGAACATCTAAGCCATAGCATTAATAGTTTTTACTTTATGACAGTTTGTTTGAAGATCACACTCTCCATAGAGAATCATTGCAGGACGTTCAAATCTCCACTGAAAGTGCTAATTTCACATTCATACCCCTTTTCTAACCTGTGATCGCACCTACAGTTTTAAGGTTTCATATTAAGACATATAAAGACATATTATACATGAAAATGTTCGCTTGGTTTTTAAGAGTCTACGGTGTCATTATCTAAGCTGAAAGATTTATAGTTTTCATCTGAGAGCCATTTAAAAACGGCCATGCCTTCTTCATAGACAAATATTAGACATAGATTAGACTGCCTTTTGTGTTTATGCTCAAGTAGGCCTAATTGATTTGGTAATCTGTTAATATAAATATTGTGGTGGTTTCTGGCTCAGAGAGGGACAAGAAACCATTGTATCTCCCGACACAGAGATCGGGGAGGTGGGCCTACAAAGCTTCTCAGCCCCAGGGCCTTACAGCAGGTTAAGGCAGCCCTGCTCCTGATTTATGTTATTATTTCAGAATTGTTGAAATAATGGAATGCATGAATAAGTTTCATTATATGGTAGGCATACGAACATGTTTACAGCTAAAAAAAAATGATCTAGGGGTTAGTTATCCTGTAATTATTGTCATCCTGGGGTGGAATAAACATAACCCAAATATCAGTAGCCTACTAAGTGATATGCCTAAATTGAGATATGCCTTCCTTTTTTTCACCATTGCATGTAATTCATCAGGCAAGGTTTTGAGGGGGCGGGATTAAAATACGACCAGTACATGCCATCAAGTCCTCTCAGCCAATAGAGAACCACAGTCATATGTCACTAAAACGTTTATGTGAATGCCACACCCCACTTTGGGGGAATAATTCAGACTCGTTCCCATAGAAAACAACAGTGCAGGAAGAAGACAACAAAAATAAAAACCTAGAAAATTCCCTAAAGTTGTTTCATTATGAATTGCACAGCCAATGCAATTTTAAAAAACGACTTGCTTTTTGCATGTTTGTCATCGGAAATTCCAAAAGACGAGCCCTGTGGCTACATTCTATTACGAGAGAGCAGGTGGCAGGAAACTATATGGTGTCCTGCATCTCCACATTATGTCTGTGGAAAGCACTTTTTAACCCTTAGATGCATGAGTGATTGGACCCTACACTCTTCCATGATGGGGTCAAAAATGACCCCTATTAGAATCTATGTGTTTTATAGAATAAATATATGATAGTTCCATTGTTTTGGATAAGAATAATGATTGTGTATGTGTCTCCATTTAGAATAATGATTTTTATTATAGTTTGGTCCACACAAGAATGATTTCATGTTTTATAAAAGATTTCATCTTTTTAACAGTTTATGAACATTTTGATAATTAAACAAAAAGACATAGCCATCCTAAAAACTATTCTAAACCACTGAATTCTAAACTTCCATTGACACAAAACAGCAATAGAAAATCGAATCTGGTGGATTATAGAACAATTCCACACACAGTCCATATACATGAGTATAGGGTTATGTGGTAGGTTACATTGTCATAGAGACTACTACATGAGAACAGGCATGAAATAAAATCATATCCTATAGGTATTTCAAGAGCGCATGCATTAGTTGATTGTGTGTGTGTGTGTGTGTGTGTGTGTGTGTGAATCTCCATATCCATATCCCCAGATTCTTCTGAACTTCTTCCCCTGGTTGTCTCCCCGTGTACACCATCCCATCAATTGCATAGGGGATGCGTGCATCACAAACCCAGAAGATCTTTATGCAGTACTTGGCGGGCTTGCTTGGAGGCTTGCTTGCCTCCCCCTGAATGGCACAAGTTGTTCGTCCACAGTGACACAATCACTGGGGATTTATTTATTTCTGCACTAGGAACAGGTCCCATACATAGCGAAAGGCTGCCATATGGTCTGTTTCCAGTCGGTGGGCTCTGGTCCTCTTGTCATCGAAGCGCAAGACACAACGAATATCTTCAAATATTCCAGTTGACATAGTAGCCTTGTACATGATAGCTCACGGATTGATACATCTCAGTTCTTCTCACTTCCTGCAAGAAGGGTCAATCCAATGAAGGCCATGTGTTCATCTTTGTTGATATTTTTCCACTTTTTTCCTCTAGTTGTTGCTACTCTCCGTCCCTCCAAGTTTGTGCACTTCAGCAGCTCTTCTATGATATCATCAGTGATAAACAGGTTCCATGCATCTTTTGGTGAGACGGTGGTAAGCCCAGGTGCAGGCCCTGACCGACTTTTCAGAATATTATGGCTTGGTGTTTTGCCCTGGGTGGGAGGTAACTGTTGGACGTGGAGGACTCAATAGAGGAATCTTCTGTGTCTGACTGATCCTGTTCAGTTAGGAGGGTTGAATTTCCAGGTGGACCGACACCTCCAGGTGGACAATGGGTCTGGGTCCTCTTCATCTGAGATCTCAGATTCTGAGTCAAATCTCATAATGGACTCTTCATCATCCAGTACCATCTGTAAGGCAGTTTCTGCAGAAAACCTAGCAGCCATGTCACTCTAGATGAGGAAACATAAAAAGAAGAGAATGTTTTGAATGACACACAAACCTATCAGTCAATATGTTGTTACGATCCGCTCCGCTCCCCGTTCCTTCCTTGATGTTTTCCTCTGTTTTCCCCGAACCTAATTGTATCATGTCTGCGTTCATTACCTGATTGGGTCTACATTGCACATTATTACTTGCACCACATCTTAATGACACAACTCACACTTAATTGCCTTCACCGCATTCCTCATGCATTTCCTAATTGTTCAATCAATTCGCTGATCTCGCATGCATTTCCCGCAAGCTGCAGCTTATCAGCTCTAATGACACTAGTTATATTACCGTGCTGTTCCTGTGTTTCCTTGTCAAAGTATTACGGTTTGTCCTAGTCTACGGTCCTTGTCGTGTTACTTGTCTTCACTCCTATTAGCTTGCTGACCCAAGCTGACCACCCCGGTCCAGAATCGCCACACCTGCTTCCCAGTGTGGATCCTGGCTCTACCTCCGCCTGACTCAGCTACCCTACCCAGGCTACGACCACTCCTGGCCACTTCGCTGGATCCCCAGTGCCAGCTCTCTGCGGGTTCCACAAATTATTGTTTATTGTTCTCCTTAATTTCCCGGTGTGGATCCGACCCGGAATCTTAATAAAGAAACCTTCTTTTCTAAGACTGTCTCGTCGTGCATTTGGGTCCGTCCCTGCCAGCACGTCACAGAATACTTTGACCAGAAATGGACCCAGCCGACGCGGAACAGATTCGCCACGCCCTCACCTGCCAGGCTACCCAAATCGCCCAGCAAAGCCGCCGCCTGGACGAAACCATGGAATTGTTCCGGGGCATGGTGGAACAGACCACCCAATGGGGTACCATGCTCAATCAGATGGCTGCCCAGACTTCAGGACTCCGTCCTGAAGCGGAGGATCCGCCTCAACCACCGGCACCAGCTCCTTTACTACCTCATCGGGAACCTCGCGCCAACCCTCCAGAACGATACTCAGGTGAGCTGGGGAAATGCCAGCCCTTCCTGCTGCAGTGCGAGCTGGCGTTCCGGATGCAGCCATCCTCCTACTCTGCTGATGCCACCCGCGTGGCGTACGTGATCACCTGCCTGGGAGGAGAGGCGCGGGACTGGGCCGCCGCGTTGTGGGAGAAGCAACCCAGCCTCTGCACCCAGTACCTGGACTTCGCCAGGGAGATGCGGCGCACCTTTGATCATCCCGTATGCGGGAGAGACGTGAACCAGCAGCTCCTGGCGCTAAAACAAGGCGAGCGCAGTGTGGCGGAGTTCGCCATAAAATTCCGGATCCTCGCGGCGCAGTCGGGCTGGAACGACGCCTCCCTACAGGGCGTCTTCCGCTCCGCCCTCTCCGAGGAGATGAAGGACGAGATGGCCACCCGCGACGACACGCCCACGCTGAATGACCTCATCTCCTTGGCCATCACGGTGAACAACCGTCTGCGCGCCCGCACCCGCGAGAAGAGGGCTTACGCTCCTACTCAATCGCCTCTGGGAACCACATCCTCGCACCCTGCGCTTCGCCATCAGGCTCCCATGTCCTGCGAACCTCCGGAGACCGGGGAACCTATGCAGCTGGGCGGCACTACGTCCGACCCTGCCGCCCGCCGCCGCCAACGCCGGGCCGCCGGAGCATGCTTCTATTGCGGCCGCACGGATCACCTCCTTAACTCCTGTCCGGTGCGCCCAAAAGAGAAGGCTCGTCAGCAACCCTAGGCCTACTGGCGAGCCAGACCCAAACACCGCGCCTAGCTTCCAACCGCTTCCAACTCTCTGCGGTCCTCAAATGGGGCACTACGGCCTCCGCCACCGTATCCGTGCAGGCCCTCGTCGACTCAGGAGCCGACTCCAACTTTGTGGACTCCCAGTTCGTAGACGAGTCCGGGATTCCCACAGAAGAACTGGAAAAACCCATCAACGCCTATGCCTTGGACGGCCACCGCCTGGCCCACATCACCCACCGCACCATTCCCATCCAACTGCTCCTGTCCGGTAACCACCGTGAGACCCTTCAACTCTACATCATCAACACTCCCCACTCCCTTCTGGTCCTTGGTCAGCCCTGGCTGCACGAACACAACCCCCTGCTCAACTGGATCACATCCAGCGTCACCAGCTGGAGCACCCAATGCCACACCTCCTGTCTCCACTCGGCGGAACCTCCCTCTAGCACGGAGATAAAGACATCCGTTCCGGAAGTCGACCTGAAGGGGGTCCCCCACTGTTACCGGCACATGTCCCGGGTCTTCTCCAAGTCCCTGGCCTTGTCCTTACCCCCCCACAGACCCTACGATTGTGCCATCTCCCTGCTTCCAGGTGCTCCCCTACCCTCCGGCCGCCTGTACAGCCTATCCGGTCCGGAAAGAACGGCCATGGAGGACTACATCAAGTCCTCCCTCGAAGCAGGTACCATCCGCCCCTCCTCCTCGCCCGTCGGAGCGGGATTCTTCTTCGTGAAGAAGAAGGATGGCTCCCTCCGCCCCTGCATCGACTACCGGGGCCTCAACTCCATCACCGTCCGGAATAAATACCCTCTACCCCTCCTGAATTCGGCCTTTGAACTGCTGCAGGGCGCCCGGGTCTTCACCAAGCTGGACCTACGTAACGCCTACCACCTGGTACGGATCCGGGAGGGGGACGAGTGGAAGACCGCCTTCAACACCCCCCTGGGCCACTTCGAGTACCGGGTGGTCCCGTTCGGCCTTACTAATGCCCCAGCCGTGTTTCAAAACCTAGTGAACGATGTACTGAGGGATTTCCTCAACCGCTTTGTTTTTGTCTACCTAGATGACATACTAATATTCTCCCAGAACCAACGGGAACACCAAGACCATGTCTCCCTGGTTCTACAACGCCTACTGGAGAATAAATTGTTTGTCAAAGCCGACCAATGTCTGTTTCATGCCCCCTCAGTCTCGTTCCTAGGTTTTGTGGTGGAGAGGGGCGACATACGGCCGGACCCGGCCAAGATCCAGGCTGTTACGGAGTGGCCCATCCCCACCACTCGCAAGCACCTGCAGCAGTTCCTGGGGTTCGCCAATTTCTATAGGAGGTTCATCCGGAGCTACAGCCAGGTGGCCGCACCCCTCACCGCCCTCACATCCATTAAGAACCCATTTGCGTGGAATTCCCTGGCAGATCAGGCCTTCACCAAGCTCAAGGCACTTTTTACCACGGCCCCCATCCTCTGCTGCCCGGAACCCGACCGCCAATTCGTGGTGGAGGTGGACGCCTCGGACACAGGCGTAGGGGCCATCCTGTCCCAACACTCCCCCCTCAACCACAAGCTCCATCCCTGCGCCTTCTTCTCCCGCCGCCTCTCCCCCACCCAACGCAACTACGGGGTAGGGGATCGGGAGTTGCTAGCCATCAAGCTGGCACTGGAGGAATGGAGACACTGGCTTGAAGGGACCACTCAACCGTTCCTGATCCTGACTGACCACCGCAACCTACAATACATCCAGTCAGCAAAACGACTCAACTCCAGACAGGCCCGTTGGTCGTTATTCTTTGCTAGATTCAATTACTCCATCACCTTCAAACCCGGGTCAAAAAACATCAAACCCGACGCCCTCTCTCGGATCCACTCCTCCCCTGCCGACCTGTCTGTCCCGGAGACCATCGTTCCGGCTTCCTGCGTCGTGGCTGCGTTCCGGTGGCCCATCCAGAAGATCGTGCTGGACGCTCAGGTGACGCATCCCGATCCTCGCCCTAACCCCTCTTCTGCCCTGTTCGTTCCTAACCCTGTCCGCTCCCAGGTCCTGGAGTGGGCTCACTCCTCCCGACTGGCCTGCCACCCCGGAGGCAACCGCACCGTGGAGCTGGTGCGCAGGAGCTTCTGGTGGCCCACCGCCCGGCGGGACACCCTGGCCTTCGTCCACGCTTGCCCTGTCTGCGCCAGGAGTAAGGCGTCTCACTCCCCCCCTGCTGGGCTCCTCCGTCCCCTTCCCATCCCGGGCCGTCCTTGGAGTCACATCGGGGTCGACTTCGTTACCGGACTACCACCATCTGCCGGTAACACAGTCATTTTGACCCTGGTGGACCGATTTTCCAAGGCGGTGCACTTTGTTCCCCTCCCCAAGCTTCCCTCCGCCCTCGAGACGGCCGACCTCCTGGTGCAGCACGTGGTGCGGCTGCATGGGATCCCGGCGGACGTCGTCTCCGACCGGGGCCCCCAGTTTGCCTCCGCTGTCTGGAAGGCATTCTGCACCGCACTCGGCGCCACCGCCAGCCTATCCTCCGGGTTCCACCCGCAGACTAACGGTCAGGCAGAGAGGGCTAACCAGGACCTGGGAGCCGCCTTACGGTGCGTGACGGCCCGCAACCCTGCCTCCTGGTCCCAGCTCCTCCCGTGGGTTGAGTACGCCCACAACACCTCGGTGTGCTCGTCCACAGGGAGGTCCCCCTTTGAGGCTTCCCAGGGCTTCCAACCCCCTCTGTTCCCCGCCCAGGAGGCCGAGGTGGCGGTTCCGTCAGTGGACGCCCACGTCCGACGCTGCCAGCGGGTCTGGAAGGCCACCCGCAACGCCCTCCTCAAAACCTCCTCCCGGAATCGTCGCCTGGCGGATCAGCACCGGTCCGCAGCCCCTCGCTACCGCCCGGGACAGAAGGTTTGGCTATCTACCTCCACCTTCTCCCTCCCCGGCACCTCCCGCAAGCTCCAACCCCGCTTCGTCGGACCCTTCACTGTGCACTCCATTCTTAACCCAGTCACCCTCAAGCTCCGTCTCCCTGCCTCCCTCAAAATTCACCCCACCTTCCATGTCAGTCAGGTCAAGCCAGTGGTCTCCTGCCCTCTCAGCGCTCCCACTCCTGCCCCCCCACCTGTTCGGGACATTGATGGTGCTCCCGCTTTCACAGTCTCCAGCATCCTCGATGTCCGGCGCCGGGGACGAGGCCACCAGTACCTGGTCGACTGGGAAGGGTATGGGCCCGAGGAACGTTCCTGGGTTGCCCCTCGTCTCATCCTGGACCCTACCCTCATCCAGGATTTCCATCACCGCCAGGCCCAGTCGACCAGAGCCTGTGGTCCGCCAGGAGGCGTACCTTGACGGGGGGGTACTGTTACGATCCGCTCCGCTCCCCGTTCCTTCCTTGATGTTTTCCTCTGTTTTCCCCGAACCTAATTGTATCATGTCTGCGTTCATTACCTGATTGGGTCTACATTGCACATTATTACTTGCACCACATCTTAATGACACAACTCACACTTAATTGCCTTCACCGCATTCCTCATGCATTTCCTAATTGTTCAATCAATTCGCTGATCTCGCATGCATTTCCCGCAAGCTGCAGCTTATCAGCTCTAATGACACTAGTTATATTACCGTGCTGTTCCTGTGTTTCCTTGTCAAAGTATTACGGTTTGTCCTAGTCTACGGTCCTTGTCGTGTTACTTGTCTTCACTCCTATTAGCTTGCTGACCCAAGCTGACCACCCCGGTCCAGAATCGCCACACCTGCTTCCCAGTGTGGATCCTGGCTCTACCTCCGCCTGACTCAGCTACCCTACCCAGGCTACGACCACTCCTGGCCACTTCGCTGGATCCCCAGTGCCAGCTCTCTGCGGGTTCCACAAATTATTGTTTATTGTTCTCCTTAATTTCCCGGTGTGGATCCGACCCGGAATCTTAATAAAGAAACCTTCTTTTCTAAGACTGTCTCGTCGTGCATTTGGGTCCGTCCCTGCCAGCACGTCACATATGTAGCTGTATAAATAAATGTACAGACATGCATGCACAAACACACACACACACACACACACACACACACACACGTGCACACTATGTAAAACTAGTCATCAAGCAATACATACTAATGAAAGCTATACCTATCATCAAATAATCAATAATAGGATAATAGGCTACCTAACAGGTTACATTTTATTACAATCAAGCTAGAAATATCATAGTAAGAGTATGCCTCTCCATTTTACGCACAAAAAGCTACTCAATTGTCCACAACACAACCACAACACATGCAGTAATGTTAGCTAGTTTAGTTAGCTAGTGTTATCAAGCATGCTAATTTCATGGTACATGATAATAACACTATACTCTTTCACACAATAGTCATGAATGTGACAATATGCTGATATATATATACATTTGATGACGTCAAATATATTTTGAGGTAAAAAAATCAAGATAATACTTACATTTATCAGATCTTGCTGTGTAAAAATATCTTCCTGAATGGTGACACCACTGACATTGGATGTACTCCTGACAGTTACAGTTGATAAGAATCAAAGAGATTCTTTGGTTCCTATGAGATTCCATAGGAAATGCATTTGGGTCATTTTTGACCCCATTATGGAAGCTTAGTGTAGTGACACAAAAACTAAAATGTCTTAAAATGTATGAAAGGTAACTTAAAATGCAAATGGCTTGATGTCAAAAACAAGTTTTTTGAGGAATACCTGGAATATGAAATGATAAAAACTTTTCATTACAAAGATATTGCAAGAAAACCAACCCCCGGGGTCGTTTTTGACCCCATTATGCATCTAAGGGTTAACAGGTAGGCTAAATAAACTTTAGATAATATGGATAGTTAGAACTACGGGCTTCAACGATAACTGTTGCCGGAAACTTGAGCTCACTGTTCCGATCGGGTCAGTGCGCTTAATGCCCTCATTAAGCTAAATGTAGCTGGAGATTTAGCTAAAGTTAGCTAACTAAGAAACATCCAGAGGTAAATGTTACATATTTATTGATGGTAACTGGCATGCAACACAATACCAGCTACTCCTCTCAGGAATCAAACACAGAAATACAGTTTTGCCGTTCAAGGTAAGCTACCGATTAGCTTAATTCTAACAACTACGGAACACCCCATAGACGCGCTTATGAAAACTAGCAAGTAGGCTAAGTGATACCTGTTTTACACTTCTCAAAATTGCTATATGTAGCAAATACATATGTAGCTCAATAAATAACTACTTTGTGATCTCAGTAACGCTAACGTTACCACACTGAAATGTCAAAGAAAAAGAAAATTGTTGACCTTTATTTCATTGGAACTTGGAAGACTGAAGCCAGAGGCATGTCACCAGATCAAGTCAAATTTAACATTGTATGTTGCCCGCTCGATGCTGGGTAGTGATGTAATAGAATCGGTTGACATTTTAGTTATATACATTACAAAACATATCTTTTGTTGTTTGTCTTTTTTTTATTTATACAGGGATTTTATTATTGTGTATCAGGGCAATCCCATTAAGTTGATACGCATTAGTGCATGCTACACTATACCAGTAATGTTACTATTTGAAAGACGTTGGTCTCTGAGATTAACGTTAGTATTATTCTGTGAATCTTCTTTATTTCAGTGGCTCAAACATATGGTACGGTTGCACCATGCACTTTCTTTTTTATTTAGCTATTGTTTGTTTTGCTAAACGGTGTTTGAATTTGCATTTTCCCAGTCTGCGTGTAACTTGCCTAGAGGCTCTCGGCGTGGCCTAACTATTAACTAGCTTTCACACCCACCCAGGCCTGAGAACTACATCGTCGGCAGAAAGTGACACTATTCAATCTTAATTTTTTTCAGCTGTAGACATTTTTAAAGGCTGAAAACTATTATTTTAATAATGAGGAGTAGTGTCAAATAAAGAAAACCACATTTTAATCACAGATGGCAATCCCTTTAAAGTGATGGACAAGAGATTCAAAAAACAAATAACCACAACATATCAAAGAGGGATGTATCCACTACACAACCACCAAATATCTTTTCAAGAAAAGGTCAATAGGTATACTAATATACATCTCAAAGTCAGCTAATAAACTCAGTCTTGAAAGGACTGTAGTGGTGTGGTCTAAATCCACGCCCTCAATCCCAACATGTCAAAAATTTATCAGATCGTCCGTCAGCTCGTCGTGATGTCCTCGGGGTAGTTGATTGTGCATCTATCTTCTCACACTGCATGTCAAACGATGGCTGATCCTAGCTGAAATTCGGCAAGCTTGCAAAGTTTGTCGGCAACAGCAGAATCAGGTGAAAATGGGCTCCAATCGTACAGTGTATGGATGGCTTTACAGACATGGCAGATTCGGCCAGGACTAAAATAACAAAGATTTAGTTATAATTACATTACCCCACTTCCCCCCGTAAAACGTATTCCGTCCAAATTGGGCTTAAGTACCTCGTGGATCATGTTCTCGCAGTTTTTTTTACTTTAACCAGCCACAGAACAATATGACAAAACCATTTCCAAGGCATGATTTACTTGGCAAAATCTTAGCTAACTATTCTTTTCGATAGGCTATATTATTTCAGCTAGCACCACAGAGGGATGGATAAAAAGGTAGGGAAAGAGTTTGGGAGATGGATAAAGTTGGTATAGGGATAAGGAGAGCGGGAAACCAATACACACTTTGGCTAACTATTCCAAATCTCAATGCTGATAACCCGGACAACTATTCTCAAGGACAAACAAAACGAGTGTTTGGCTCAGACTCAAAGAGGATTTCTGAGCATGACAGGACAGTTTTATTTGCCTCAAACTATGAGAGGAGTTATGGAATGAGATCAAAATAGGCCCCCCCCCCCAAGTATTTTTCAAAATTGTTTAGTGGGCGGAAACAGGCTGAGACAGTGGGTGCACTTACTCTTTAAATATAGATAAAACATTTTTTTTACTTTTTAGAAGTGTGTGCTTTGCGACTTTTCATTTTTACCCGCGACTGCACTTTGAAAGTAGTCCACTTTGGCTGTAAAACCACGGTCATGGCAACAGTGGCACAGCAGTTAAGCTGTTGTTTTTGTGAAATTCAATCTTCATATGAGACACTAGACGGGGTAAAAAAAAGCTGTATCTATAGCCTTTAAAAGTACCTGGTTTAGTTACTTTTAGTACTGTTTTAATAATTTCTGACTCCCTAAACCCTTATTTGAAACCCTCATCTATTTGTTTACAGATATTGTTTTTCAGATCCAGAATCATAGATGTGACCACCATGAATCTTATACTCTCTGTGGGGCAGCAAAGCTGCTACATTAGTAAATCTTACCACCTCTTCTCATACAATGGATGACATACTGTCCCTACCCCTGTTGACAGAGTCTCTGGCTGGGGCAGTTGGTGTGTCGTCGTGTGCATCTGGAGATGTGTCTCCATGTTCAGTTGGAGTTGTGTAACTGTGTTAGCAAGTCACATAGCAAAACATCATAGAAAAACACATTGCTATTAACAGTGTCACATGTGAACATGGCTTTCATTCATAACTGAATGGTTAGAAATAGTCTTAAATAATTTACACCAATACACTTTCAATAAGTCATTTAAAAAATACACGTTTAGGTATTGTTCCACATTTACTCAGTATTAATGGTATTATTTATTAATCATTTTTATTCTTTTTCCTTTTTTAAGTAAGTAAGGTTACAGGTGCATAAAGTAGCTATATACATAAGGTAAGTATGGGGGAATTAGCATATTGTTAGAATTCACTTGCATGTGACTAACGTCACTGTATAACAACATCAATGCCAGTGATGATAGCATAACCTGTTTACCTGTGGAAGGTTTACAGGTGTTTTTTTGAACTTCCCAGTCTTTTTTTTATTTTTGCCCCGTCCCAATGTTTTTGGAACGTGTTGCAGGCATCGAATTCGGAATTAACGTAGGCTATATTTACAAAAATCTATAAAGTTGAGAAGGTAAATCTTTTCTTTGTACTGTTTTCTATTAAATATATGTAAAAGCGAATTAACAAATCACTGCTTTCTGCTTTTATGTGCATTTTACATACTGTTCCAACTTTTTTGCAATTAGGGTTTGTACAAACTTGTGATTATATAGAAAAGGCACAACATCAATGATCTGTATCATGTATCAATGCAGGATTTATTCTGAAAATCACTGCCTTACATGCCAATTGTATCTACCACGGACCGCCATCTAGTGGCGGGATGTCTAATCAAGATATGTATGTTATTCTGCGATTAGAATTCATTTGAGAATCTATGAGAACGATATATTTGTAATAAAAATAAAGGGAGGGTGCCTATTTTCCAACCGTCAACACTGACAACAGCAATTCATCACATACAGTCATGTCCATAGGTATTTGGACAGTAACACATTTTTTGTTGTTTTGGCTCTGTACTCCAGCACATTGCATTTGAAATGGAACAGTGACTATAAGTGCAGACTTTCAGCTTAGATTTGAGGGTTTTTACACCCATATCGGGTGAACGGTGTAGCAATTGTAGCCATTTTTATACATAGCCCCCCCCCCCCCATTTTAGAGGACCAAAAGTAATTGGACAAATGAACATAAACTTTAATAAAGTTATCATATTTAATATTTGGTTGCATATCCTTTGTCATGACTTCCTGATGCCTATGACCCAACAACATCAAAATAATATCTTATTTTCAGGTACTCTTAGAAGTGATACTATAATCTTTCTGAATGGATGGATGGATTTATATGGGAATTGGGGGGTGGGACTAGATTAAGCTATAAATTACATGAGAATAGTATGGAACACATGGTTGGTTAAATGGCTGTAAGTCATCAAGGGTCTGTGGTATCAAACGAGCCTCAAACCATCACTCTGCTGCTAGATATGCAGTAGATATGTATGGATCACTTTCTAAATTTTTGTTTCAGATTTTTCCCATTTTCTCCCAATTTAGTAGCCAATTGAACCCCTATTCTAATTCAATTCCCCCCGTGTAGCAACCGCTAGAGAATCACTGCTGCACAACCTCCGTCAGCCGGCGGTAGAGCGAAGGGCGCCGCGCTCGCGCGACTCCTTCCAAGCCTGTCCGTGATTCCAACCCGTCCGTGGCTGCTATATGCGCAGCGATTCTCTCCGAGCCCCTCCCCCCACCCGGAAGCAGCCGCCAATTGCTGCTTCCACAGGGCGCCGGCCATGCTCGGAAAATGGCAGGTCCGGGGCGCGAACCCCGATCCTCGGAGTACAACTTACCGTTGTACTACCGCAGCGGCCCGATATGTATGGATCACTTTAAGGGATGTTTAGGAAAATAGGAAAATAAGTAAGGAGAAACTGCTTTTACTGCTGTTTCAGTAAATGATTCCCTGAGACCCTTTGGTGTGCATCCCTGTTTGAAAACCCCTGGGGCCTCATTTATAAATTTAAAATATTCCTATGAACAATTTATAAAATGTCCATACACACAAATAAATGTTCCTACACATGACCTATTTATAAATCAGAAATCATCCTAAAAATCGTCCACACGTGAACGACCTTGTCAGCTCCACCAAGTGTACACCCTCAAATATTCTCATATGATATGGTCTGGTTTTTTTCTATATAAACTCCCTACGTGACCATTGCCATGTGATATAAAATTGCCGTATAGCCATTTAACTTTTTTTTTTGGTTTTAAACATTAACAGAAATGTTAATGTTATAATTACAGTATTGCGTAATATTTGTTAGAATGATTTTATTTCAATGGAAATAAAATAACAACAGCCGTCAGTAGCCCAGTGTTTCCCATTAATGTAATAAAATGTGGCAGCCCGCCAGTTTCAAATTAATCAAAAAAATTATAATAATTAGAAATTGTAGGCTTATGTGCGCAGTATAGCCCCGTCTTTTCAAAAAGACCCTCTCTTCACCCTGGTCGAAGCCCCTCCCTCCTGCTTACACACAAAACGCGCCGCAAACAGATAGAGGCTGCATCTCCTCACGATTCAGTGACATGTCTTCCTCTCCCCTCGCAAACCTACGTGTACAGCCTAGTTAACGGCCCACAATATTGCGTCTCACAGTGCTTATCACACAAATAAATCTTATGCATGCGTGTCTAATATGTCCATTTGTGAAGCGATTGGTAAAATATTCTCACATCTGAAAAAAATTTGTTCATCCTGCAAAGCTGCATAGCCACAAGGAAATGGTTGTACGCCTCCTCTAGAGTTGGCATATACATTTTCAAAGTCAAATCTAGTGAATTTACGATCAAATCTGTGCATACCACCGTTTTATACATTTGGCCCCAGGTCTACAACCATCCCATTTTTACCCCTGCTCCTCCCGATTCCTACCCATCTGCTCCTACCCCTCTGAATGTTCCTACCCTTGCCTGCTCTTACCCTTCTACGTCCTACCTCTCGGCTCCCATGTCTTCTCCTACCCTTCTCAAGTAATGATCTTGTCCCAGCTCTGGCTCCAGCTCCATAAATATTCTCTATATAATAATTCATATGAGTAATCTACATGTTTTATTATAGTATGTGATGACACTTGATAACAATGTTCTTTGAGATCATTACCGCCTTAACACAATTATACTAGCCTGAACTTTTCTAAACTGCCTACTAGCAAACAGTCAAAACAGGAGAAGAATATCTCCATAAGGTTTAAATGAATAATTTTAATGTGTTTTTGTTGCTTGTTCTCCCATAGCTATTGAGAGCTATTACAATGTTTAGTGGTGTAAGAATGTAAGATTATGCAATTGCAGATGTTATCGGTGCATGCCTGTGTAAAACATTATTTGCGTTCTCGCTCATTAATGAGCTGATCAGGGTGATCAAGCTCCTTAGACCCACACAGAAAGGAAAGAGTGACTGAAGGCTGGGCTAATTGAGAATGACAGCCAATCCCAGGTTTAATTGCTCACCGTGAATTAGATCACCTTTTCTTACTGCCTTCATTAGGGGGAGAATTACACATACACAGCTGTCAGCCAGGTTCTTCTTTGCGTGGTACACATTACATCTGGCAGTAGGACTCTCCACAGAACCACTTCTTAACATATCTAAAAAACGTTTGCATAAAAATAACATTTAAAAACAATGTATTAACTTATTAACAATAACTGTTATTGTTATTTTCATGGAAATGGTGGGAATAAAGTCAGTGCCTGTCTTTGGCTGCCAGATTTGAACTTGTTTCATGAAGACAGTGATGGTTTCCTGCTCCAGTTCTAGTTGTTTTTTGTGCTGGATTGAAATCAGTGTTATTGTATTGTTTTTGTTAATAGTGTACAATTTTCATTTCCAATTCAGTTTAAAGCCATCGATGATGGTTTTAATTTTATTTTGGAAATCCATGTCTGCACTCTCAGAAGAAAGGCTCAAAAATGTAAGGATTCCTTCCACAGGTGTGGACCCAAATGCAGGACTCGTAGACAGACTCGATACAAGCTCCGGAGAGCACTATTATTAAGAATGAAATGGAGAGGGAACACTAAGGATGGGGGTCAGGAAACGGGTTTAAGGCTAGCAGGGATGCAGTAGGAGCTGGAACGGGGCTGGAGAATGGCTGACAGACCGGAGGACAATGGCAGCGGGAGCAGGGAAGGCAATGCATATAGAGAGCAGGTGGGCTGACGGAACAAGAAGACAAAACTGGAAAAAGGATAAACCAACAAACGAGCTAGACTGAATAGAAGTACACAGACCGAGTAACAAACATAACTAGTCACAAAGGAGTACGAACTGGCGACGAGACATAAAACGAGGGGATATGTAGAGAAGTCAATGATTCAATGAGTGTGTGCAGCGTGACAATGTATGCGAGAGTGATTAAACGGTATTTGATAGCGTGTGGAATGCAAGTGGGAAAGGTGGGTGATAGGTAGAAGGATAATGAGGGTAACGAGAAGGAAAACCACGCCCAACCTGCACAAACACGGAAGACAAACATGAAACACGACAGAACTGACATGAAACGAGAGGAAGGGAGGAAAACACAGAAGAAAAAAAAGGGAAGGTGAACTGGAAGGGCGGAGGCAACAAAAGGCTCCTCTGGGTCTCCATAGAGGAACCATATCTAGTTCACAGGATCTTTGTTGGGCAAAAACATTTCAGCTAAATACATATCTTTTGGTACACCTTTTCATTACAGTTGCTGACTGAAAATCTCTCTGAATGTCGTCCTCTGACGAGATACTGATTAAAGTTTACACCTTGTCATTAGTCTATGATTTTGTCTGGTTTTGTTTTTTTCATTTGAAGACTGGCTTGCTCTCTAGCTGCTGCTAAATGTTTTTCTGTTGCCGGTATTTAAAAATGGTGCTTGGTGATTCTCGCGGATATTGCGTTTAACCAATTAGTGTTGTTCAGTACTGCAAGCTTCACCTCAATAGTTTGTAGACTATTAAAAAGTCCTACCTTTTGAGCAGGGACTAAAAAGAGGAATAGGAACCATGCCCCAGGGTTACAAGCCAAAGAACCATCTTTTCTGAGAGTATATTTAGTTTGCTATATTTGTTTTAGTTTTCATCCTGCATGTTTGTGTTTCAATTAATGTGCTGTAAGAATCAAGCACATTTGCCGTAATAGAATGGAAACACCAACAGCAATAGACTCATAATAATAATAATAAACTTTATTTGTATAGCACCCTTCATACAAAAAATGCAGCTCAAAGTGCTTTACAAGATGCACATAAAACAAAAAATAAAAACAATAGAAATAACAAATAGAATATTAATAAAAACTGACAAATAGAAATAGTTAAAATAGTAAAAATCGATAACAGACAATAAGACAAATAAAACAATAAAATAAGATTGATAAAAACTGACAGATAAAATAGTTAAAACAGTATAAACATGAAAAACAATAAGACAAGTAAAATAAAACATAAGATTTAAAATAGCTAAACTAGTAAAAAATAGACTATAATCAATAAGACCAATAAAATAAAACAATAATATAAAACCCCAAAAAATGACAAATAAAATAATGATAAAAAAACAAAGGAAAAATAAATCATTTATAAGCTTGTTTAAAAAGGTATGTTAAACAAGGTATGTTAAACACTGAAATTCAGTAGTTCACTTTAAGTTGCATGTTTCTTTCTTAAAGCACAACTGAAGTTTGGTCGAACTTTAGGTTGTGTAGTTACCCGACCATGATATGAGTCCAAATGGTGGTGAAATATGTTAGTTGCTCTATGTTCCCCTGGGGTGATAATCCAGAATAGGGTATTTGTGAAATGACTGGACTCGCAGTCAGGATAAGGCAAAGAACGTTGTTTATTTTCAGTCCAGATCAAAAGCCAGGTAATCAGATGCAGAGATGGTACCAAATCAAAAGGCAGGAGAATAGTCAGGCAATTCAAAGAATCAAAACCGGGAAATCACAGGCAGAGGTGCAAAAACAGCAGGCAAAGGCAAAGTCACAAAACAATCAAAAAGTCAAAAACCACAAAATAACAAAAACAAAGAAAAAGAATCGACAGGCAAACTCGGAGTCGGAAAACAGAAGGGTGTCTCGTAAATCACTGGCTTTACGATCACAGGCTCAGGAAATACGATCAACGTTCTGACAAAGATGAAGCGGAAATGTGGGTCTTAAATACACATAGGAAAGGGAGGGGTAACAAACAATGTGAGGTTAGGGAAACAATAATTCAATCGTGAGAAAAGAACGAAAACATGGAAGGGACTCGGAAAACATGCATGACAAACAACGGGCTTGAGTGCACAGTAATGAGAAGAGGTGAGATCTCTAAGTACAAACAGTTGGAACAAATTAAATAGGTAGCTCAGGAGCAGTTAGAAATGCAGGTAGAAAAGATAAAGCGGGGAAGCTGGTTAAATGTTAGTATCTAACTAAGACAGACAATTAGTTTGTTCATATAAATTTATGTTCATTGGTTTAGTAAAGTGCACGTAACTAATAAAGCACCCGAGTGATTGTTAGCGCGAGTTAGTAATATATACAATTATAAACGGGAACGAAAGCAGGAAGTAGCAGAAAACGAGACTATGGAAATACAGCGTTAACCCACGGAAAATCCCGAAGTCACCCGAATAGTGCATGCACAAGACTGGGTAAACAAACACACAGATCAGATTTGGACCACCCACGAACAGAGGGGAATGCACTGATGAATGAAAAATAAAAAATCCAGAATAATAATGAAATAAATATACAAACAGACAGACAGAAATACAGAATATAACAATTTCTCGCTCTCCATTCACTTCTATAGGGCAGCTAAAACGGCATGTATATGAATGGAAATGAAGCAGATTCTGTCAATACAAACAATAACCAGTCTACTTACGTATTTTAAATTTTTTTATTAAATTGCCTTTTCCTGGCTTTTAATTACATGAAAATAAATATGTACGAGGACTGGTTATCGTTTGCGTTCGTCTAAGTGCTAGAATTGTCATTTTGAGACCATTTTAGCTGCCCTATAGAAGTGAATGGAGAGCGATAAATACCCTATTCTGGGTTATCACCCCAGGGGAACACAGAGCAACTAACGAACATATTTTGCCATCATTTGGATCATATCATGGTCAGGTAACTACACAACCCAACAGTTGTGCTTTAAGCCACTAAAGGCAAGATTAAAAGGTTTTAACAATAAATTACCATGTACTTAACAAGAAAATTTTGATGACTTTAATGGAACACTATGATGTTTTCAAAGTAATGAGTCTCTTTTGCCCAATAATAAAATTGTAACTTTGTTTAATTTTATTTACTTTCAGAGGCAAATATTTACATTTAATTTTAGTTTCTTAGATAGATATTTTTGTTTCAGTTTATAATTTTTTTTTTTTGTTCACGTTTAGTTTTTGCTTTTTCTGTTTTTCATGTATGATAATAATCTTTGTTGACTTTGCTCAAATGTCAGTTTTTTTTGGAAGGGGGGGGGGGTAAATTATTCTCATAAAATTTTAGCTTTAACTTGTATAATCTTAACTGCCGTAATTATATTGGTAACATTTTTTTAAAGTAAAATTCAGTTTTATCTTCAGAATTGAAGGAATTAAATCAAAGTTAATTTACAATAACACATGCAATCAGTTATCATTTTAATTATACTTGAATGATTTATGTTACATTTAAATTTCCTTTAAGGTAATACTGATGATGGGGATGATATTGATATAATAATCATACAGATGTCAATAATGTTGACTGTTTGAGCAAGATGTGTGTCTATAGGGCAGCCATGTATTGAATCATATACGATTCCGTCCGGGAGGGTGAGGGCTTGATCCCCACCGTGGCACTTTCTATGCTGTGATCCCTCCTCTATCTGTTACCCTCTCTGCTTTCTACCCATCTTAATAAAGCAACAAAAGGAGGGCAGACTATCTCACTCTCCTTTTAAAAGGAAAAAAAATGATGACCTAGCAGGAAGCTGCCATTATCAGTAGCTGCATGGTGTGAGAAGCAATGCAGGGTTATTGATATTCAGTGCAGCGATCTTGATACAGAGTGCAGAGATCTCACAGAGTCCTGAGCTGGCAGTTTCAGTGTAAGCTGAGTCAAAAGAGGTCTCTTCTTCAGAGAGATAGCTTTAGACTGCAGATCGTTACTGTGTGAAAAAAGCCAATCAAGGGCTGCCTTTGATCTTTTCTGTCTAAGTTGAGTTTGATTAACACTGAGTGAGAATGTACTACCAAAAGCTGAATTCAATTCACATTGTGAGAATGAGCATCAGAATCTAGGTATCTAGAATTGACACTGGCCTAAGTCAAATCTCAGCACAAGTTAATGCTTTGCTTCCCTCCATTCATCCCGGCATGGGAACTTTTGGGTTGTGTAGTTGTGTAGTTACCTGTCCATGATATGTATCCAAATGGTGGCGAAATATGTTCATTAGTTGCTCTGTTCTCCCCTGGGGTGATAATCCAGAATAAGGTATTTGTTGCTCTCCATTCACTTCTATAGGGCAGCTAAAACAGTCTCAAAATGACACTTCTATCACGTATATGAATGCAAACGAAGCGGATTCTGTCAATATAAACAATAACCATTTTGATGGATCTCTATAGGAATTGGGGAGTGGGACTAGATTTAGCTGTAAATTACACCAGAACAGTATAGAAACACATGGTTGGCTAAATGGCTCTCAGTCATCGAGGGTCTGATGTACCAAACAAGCCTTAAACCATCACTCTGCTGCCAGATATGCAGTAGATATGAATGGATAACTTGAAGGGTTTCTTCTCCTGACTTATTTTTCCATAGAGTTCAATAGGAAAGTTTGTCAGGAGAAACAACCCGTAAAGTGATCCATCCATATCTACTGCATATTTTTTTACATTACATTATAGGCATTTAGCAGACGCTCTTATCCAGAGCGACTTACACAACATCTTACATTTATCCATTCCTATACATCTGGATATATACTGAAGCAATTCAGGTTAAGTACCTTGCTTCAAAAGTACAACGGCAGTGTGTCTACCTGGAAATCGAACTGCAAACCTTTCGGTTACAAGTCCAGTCCTACCAACCATATACTACACACTGGCAGCAGAGTGATGGTTTGAGGCCCGTTTGATACCTCAGACCATAGATGACTTACAGCCATTTTGCCAACCATGTATTCCATACTGTTCCAGCATAATGTACAGCTAAATCTAGTCCCACCCCCCAATTCTCATAGAGATTCATTCAAATGCAGAGAAGTTATAGTATCGCTTGTAAGAGTACCAGAAAATAAGATATCAAGAGTATTGATATTGTTGGGTCACAGACATCAGGAAGACATGGCATGCAAAGGATATCTCTCCATCACCGTTGACGGTACCATGGTGGCTGCCTCCCGCTCTGCAAGGAACTTGGGGGTGGTCCTGGACGACCAGCTGGACTTCAAAGAGCACATCAGTTTCTCATGTACAACATCAGGAGGATTCGACCATACCTGACCACCTACTGCACCCAGCTTCTTGTCCAGACTATGGTCACCTCACGCCTGGACTACTGCAACTCCCTGCTCTCAAGCCTACCAGCTTGCGCCATTCTGCCTCTTCAACTGATTCAGAACGCAGCTGCCCGGCTTGTATTCAACCTCCCGAAATTTTCGCATGTCACCCTCCTGCTGAGGTCACTCCACTGGCTGCCGGTTGCGGCCAGGATTAGGTTCAAAGTTCTGACCCTGGCCTACACTGCAGGCAATAGGACAGGCCCCTCCTACCTGCAGGACTTAATCCAGCACTATGTTCCTGCTCGACCACATCGCTCTTCTACAGCAGGGTGACTCGCACTTCTTCCCCTCTGTGTCAATGGCTCTCGCTCATCCCGACTGCTGAGCTTTTCCACCCAAGCTCCTCAGTGGTGGAAAACTCCCCATTCCCCTACGCTCCGTTGTGGCCTGAAGACACACCTCTTCAGACTCCACCTTGACTGATATACTAATCTAGGACCTTTTCTCATAGTACTTGTTCCCTGTGTTTTCTTGTCTGTTTGTTATAGTTTATAATAGTCTTTTTAATAGACTTGTAGTATAGCTGATTTACCCACAGGTTACTGTGAACTACATTTCATGTTAATTTCTAGGGATAGCTGCTACGTTATGGGAAGGATGTGCTTTGTCTTATCTGTTCTGTAGTTGCTTCGATGACCTTTCTGTATGCAATTATTGTGTGTCTATAATGTAATGGATACAAAATATACAATTCTAAATTATAAAAAAAATTACTTTATTCTACATTATGTTAAACTGTCCAATATTTTTTAATGCCTGAAAATAGGGGGGACTATATACAAAAGGTTCTATAATTTCTAAACGGTTCATCCGATATGGATGAAAATAACCTCAAATTAAAGCTGACAGTGTGCACTTCAAGCTTTCAAACTCAAAGTGCTAGAGTACAGAACCAAAATAACAAAAAATGTGTCACTTTCCAATTAATTATTGTGCTCACTGTAAGTATGATATCACCAAGAAGGCATATAAGGTTCATTTAAAATCAATAATTGTAAAGTTAGCCAAACAAACCAACAATTAGTATTGTGAACAAAAGTAATTACCACTAAATTGCTAACCTATGTTTGCACAGCTATACCTATAATATTACTTTTCCCTCTATGACCTATAGTAATGTAGATATGTCACGTGCGACATGTAGTCCAGCTATAATAGCGACATGTAGTTCAGCTGTCTCTCGTGTTTGTGTTTGTTAATTTGAAGTATTTTGTTGTGTCGGGCTTTTGTTTTTTGTTTTTTTTCATGCGCAGTGTGTCTATTGTGGGACGAGGAAGCGGGCTGGAGAATTGTCGGGACACTCCTGCTGCTCTTTTTTATAATATTGACAAATTTTATATTCTGGATAATTTTGTTTGTGGTCGTAACCATGAAGATGAATTCACAACATGATGCTCGGGAATGTCCGTTGAATCTGCAGCCACAAAATTTACCATCGCTCTTCACTGGAGTTGAGGATGTCGGGACTCGGGACTGATCTTGGAATGCAGACAATCTCCAAAGGCCACCAGGGAGGAGAAAGAAGAAGATAATGCGGGGGTGGAGTGAGGTGACGACTGGGAAGTTTTGACAGTGTACAGAGACCGCAACACTGTGTGTATGGAGGAAAGTTGTGGAGGCGGAGTTTGTGGACTGCTTAATAATAACACTGGACATCTCGAGACAGCGGGGGCTATTTTTAATTGTGGCTGTATAATTCCACTTTAATTCCATTCACTTAATTAGATTTGATTAATGCAATGGGTAACACTTTACAATAAGGGGACACACCTCATGCCTTAACTAATGCATGACTCATCATGATTTAATGCATGAATTAATGCATGATGTATCATGAACTCTGTGCGGCTCAATATTAATAAACGATCAAGCCATTATTAATTCATGTGATTACTGTACACTTAATGCATCATCAATTAATGAACATTAACTCATAGTTAAGTCATACATTAAGTAACATGTCATCAAAGTAGCTGCAAACCAGTTAGGTAGACAAAAGCTTCTCAGACTATCAATGGTGGATTTATCCATTTTGGGGCCGCCAAAACTTCTCCTGACAGCGTGCTGACAAAGTTGTTCGCTTAAAGGAAAATTCTGCCAGTGTGGCTTCTAAGCCCCCTTCCCCCTCCTATCATTTACCTGTGGAAAGGCTTTTTCCCTTGTGCAAATGGTGACAGTAATATCAAATGTTTTATGTTATGTTCATTTATCTTAGAAAGTGCATAATTAGTAGTAATGTTCAATGATAGCCTATATTTGCCAATATTCAGTCATTCAGACTATGCTTCTGGGCGAACCCTACAGTAGGCCTATCTCTAATGTGTCATAAGAAAATCACGCTTAATAGATTTGATGGTGGTCTTTGTAAATAATATGGAGTCAATGTGTGTGGATTACGACAGCCATTCATCTGTTTTAGAGAATGAGTACTTTGTACTTATTTTTCAATGATATAGTTACCAATACTCAAGGTTAATATATACGCTATCTGTTGGAAAAATTGGGTCAGGGTTGAGTGCGATACCCCAAAAACATCCAGTAAGTGGCAGTTCTGAGATCAGAAACAACCTTGTTAATGATAGGTCAGAGGAGAATGGCCAGACACATTCAAGCTAACAGAAAGGCCAAAAAATTTAAATGAACAACAGCGGTGAGCAGAGTATTATCACTGAATGCATGTGTTGAACCCTGAAAGGGATGGGCTGCAGCAACAGAAGATTAGATAATACTAGGTAGGTATTCCTAATACAGTAGATACTGAGTGTACATTGTAAGGAGTTCACCATTTATCATTAAATTTCATCATTAATTCACACATGCGATCACCATTACTTTCTAAGTAAAGTCATGGCATGATACTAATTTGTAAAAGATTACTTAATGTAGATTGATAGGAGGCAAGCATTTGTTAACCATGAGTTCATCATTACTTAATTATGAGTTCAATGAATTGTGACCCTTCAAGTAAAGTCACACATGATTCTTCATATAGTAATGATTACCCCATCATCACATCACTATTACTTAATAAATATCTCAATGATTTCTGCACCCTTGAAAACCTAATATTAAAATAAACCAGTCAAAAGTCATCCAAATAGAACATCAATGTTTTATTAATTATACATGTGGAACACAATTTATTAAGACATTCAAAAGGACCTCACTCCCATTTCCTCTCAGTCGCCATATCTGATTTTTATAAATCCCCTTAGCCCTCTCTATATTTTGTGTATGTCCCCCACTGTTAGGATCAATAAAGCTCCTGCTGTGGTTAACAATGAAATGTGTGTATCCGGCAGTGGCAACGCCACTGATCACTTATTATTGTGGTCCCCCGACGAACGTGTCTTCAAAATTTGGGAGCAGTCTTCACCAGTCTCAGAACTGACCATTTCCTCTGATACCTCAAAATCCCAAAAACCTATTTCCGCCTCCTCCATGTCCTGCCATATCTCCCACGACCCTACTGTTAAAAGAAGATAATTTACAAATCAAAACTAGAATGGCACTCAGAGAGATAGACACCAAAAAAAAAGTGGGCAATACACTGAACTCCATGATATTGAACGGACTTAACCGCTTGCTTCTATTGCCAAAGTTACAGCAACCAATATGGCTTCCAGTGCACTGCACCTCTCAATTTCCACTTGGGCTATAATTTAGAAACCCCTCCCAAAACTAAAGGGTTAACAGTCATATATTAAAACCAGGTATATCCACAATACATATAAGAATAATAATCAATGCGTGATTATACTTGACACGATACAAAACTAGTTGTTTTTTTACTCATCGGAGATTACTCTGGTTGGTCTTCTTGAACACGTGATGATGACTAGCCTACAGAAATCAGTATGAAAAGGTTGAACTACATGTAGGTTTATTACGACATCACGTAAAGTAGTTGAATCTAATTCAGTTCAATTTTTTTTGTTTTGAGTTTTCTTGTACACTGAATATGCACGCACAGATAGGAGGCAAAAGATCACATCTATCACCAGAGGCTGTTTTAACACACACACACACACACATATATATCTGGTGGCAACTGAAGGATAACTAAGTTAGGTTACTGTACATGTTCCTCGCAAAATCCAATTATTTCAATAAGTCCAGTCCTGAGCTCACATGACAGGGTAACGTTAGATACATACAAATTTTACTCCGAAAAGGACATTTCTAAGGGAATTATGCAATTTAACATTTGCCTAACAAGCTACTGTTACAGTTAGCAGCAATATGCAAATCCTTGTGTGTTCTAATACTAATGCCACTGAACTAGCCTAAATAAATTGGACATTGGCAAGCCAGCAAGCAAAATTACAAGTGATAGTAGGCCTCATAGCAGCTAGCTTGCTAGCTATTTGTGTCTGAGATTGATTCGCTGCTACGTCGATTTATTTTGCAAACATAGCCAACATTGAACGCATTTACAATGAGCTAACTAGCTACATAAACTACTTACCGGAATTTAAGTAACATTTATGTTGTTTCAGAGGGTTAAAAGCATTTGGTTTTGTCTAGGATCTTCTGCAGCGCATTCACATTTGCCAGCTGGATTCATACCATAGACAGTCTGTAGAAAATAGATCCGTACCACAGAGTTCTGTAAAACATTTTAGATATATGAATAGATACAAAAATGACGCTTTTCCCCATTGGATGTTTTGTCCGTACAAGAGAAAGTGATCAGGCATCCGCAGTAGTATTTTCAGTTAGCTTAGCAACTAAAGTTACATAACGTATGCTTAGAATGACGCGCATCTGCCCGGCGCTAGCCGGTTTTAAAGTTGGCTTTCGTTGGATAGTCACAATCATAACGGGTTGTAAGTAGTAGTACTGAGTCCTGACAATATAGGCATATATAATCTAAAAAGAAAAGGGAAACTTTTAATTTCGTCTGTCTGATAATTACTCGTTTAGCGAACTGTTTTGTAAAAACACCCATTGACTTCCATTCATTCAACGAGCGCCTGTTGGCTGTCTAATAGATTCTATTCGTTTTCATGGAAGTTCGAACTACCGTACATTACGGTTGTGGTCCTTGTATACGGAAAGCTAAAGGCGACAAAAGTCACAAACGGGTTATCTGGATTGTAAAAAATAAAAACGCTTTTAATAACTTCCTTAGCCTCCAATCAGTCGATAAAATAAAAAATAAAAAAACATGTATTTTACTCTTCCATTTATCATTTAATCATTATTGTACCCATTCCCTAATCAGAGTCATATGTTGAGTGAGTCATATATTGACCAACCAGAGTCTTGTGTTGGCTGTACGATAAGTAAAACATCAATACTATATATTTGTTATTGTGTCAAGTAAAATCACAGATGGATTATTCTGTATTATGGTATAACTGGGTTGAAAATATGACTAAAGCACCATAGTTTTAGTAGAAACATATTAGAAGTAGGTGAAGGGTTCACCCAACAGCTTATTAGTCTGAATTATTGAATACTGCAAATAGGCTAATATTGAAAAATAATGACAAATTATACATTTCCTGAGATAAATTCAATTAAAATAACATAAAACATGTGATATTGTAAGCCACACAGATCCTGTCTCCTTATATGCACAAGCAATGGGGGGGAGGTTTGTTCATCAGAATTTTTGTTGTTTTAAAAGCGAACAGCTTTGTCAGCACACTGTCAGAGTTTTGGGGGCCGCAAAATGGATAAATCCACCACTGATGGTCTGAGAAGCTTTTGTCTACCTAACGGGTTTGCAGCTACTTTGATGACATGTTACTTCATGTATGACTTAACTGTGAGTTAATGTTCATTAATTGATGATAAATTAAGTGTAAAGTAATCACATGAACTAATAATGCCTTGATCATTTATTAATATTGAGCCACACAGAGTTCATGATAGATCATGCATTAGTTAAAGCATGAGTTGTGTTCCCTTATTGTAAAGTGTTACCATGCAAGGATTATTATACTGAATATATGTGTTTGATATGTTTGTGTGTTGTGGGTCTGCCCCACTTTCTATGTCTTTTTTGTTGCTGCTGGGGCTACAACTGAAGTTCCCTAGCGGGAAAATAAAAATGATTCTATTCTATGGCGAGTCGCACTAAATAGCCCAAACTTTGTTAGCCCATATCTCCCAGATTAAGATTTTGGTTCCAGGGGTTTCTTCTAAGACCAAATCAGCATGCCAAATCGCATTAAAATATGTGACAATGTGGTCCAAAAGTGGGTTTAATTGACCCTTTGGAAGATGGGTAGGGTCTCTGCTGTCCTGACCAATGGGATGCTCATTCCATACTAGATGAGTAAGATCATTTTCATACTATTATGTTATACTAATTTCACTACATGGATACATAGAAAATCAGGAGTAATCATTCACTAAATAAACCATCCCAATACAGGGAAGTGTCATATCATTATTCTGTATCGACTAACAAGCACAGCCAGACCTTCTCCCAAAGGAAATAAAACAAAACATAATACAATGTAATTGCATCAGTAGTTATACTAATATAACACAGGATATAGTAACATACAAGTTAAAGGTAACAATCAGCCACAATTTACATCACCTGCAGTAAATACTGACGTATATATCACGTGCAAGCCAGGTAAGGTCACTGTAACATAATACAGCTTGGCATTATTCATAAAACTCAACAGTATTTCAACAAGAATATGATTAGATCCCACAGAAAATATAGTACAGCCGCTGGAACATCCCCTTGCACGCCATGGAACTGCCTGTCTCAAGTTCTGAGCACTTTTTAAATCCAGCTTGACTTCTGCAGCTTCCATTGATTAACTGATCAGGTCACATCATCACTCACAGCAGGGTAGGAAGTGCACCACCAACATAAAAACAGGTACATACATTCATCGACTATCCAAAATATGTAATATAAAAAATGTAATGTAAAAATGTAGCACATTGCACTATACCTTGCGGTTTTCTTAGGAAAAAAGCAATGGAACTGGGCCGGTATCTCAAGTGAGAATATGTAACATTTTGAAGTTAACATTTTCAAGTCCTGCATAGCAGGGAGGGCATAAAAATCTGTTCTTAAAGTCAGTATTTGTGAGAATGATACAATACAATGTATATCAAAACACATCATAATGGTTAGTCCAAATAATATTGATCATAACAGTCTATTGATCCATGTAGCCTATTGCTTTCTGGCACGTGCTTACGTGCACAAGCGTGTTTCACCAGATGTAAATCACTGTTTCACAGTTTTAGTGTGAGCCATCATATTAGCAATCTGCCAAGGTGTAAACACAGATGGCTTTTAAAGGGAATGGGATATGACATTTTGATTGGTTGATTGCATGTTACGCCCAAGACACACCTATAATTAATGAAGAAATGAAGTTCAGCCAATTTGTACCTTGCACCGTACTTAGTGCTCAAATAACACGCCGTCTAACTGGCAAAAGTTGACTTGGACACGCCCTAAATGCACTTGTGCCATGTGTTTTAGACCAATCGCTAAGATCGTCAAGATAGAGCCGAGTGCTGGGAATTCAATCTGCACCCTCAGCCACAAACCCATTTACCGAAACCATTTTAACACAATGTCACCCAATAGAAGAAGAACAGAAATAACAGAACAATTTAGAAAGGTTTTCCATACAAAGGATGAGAAATATCTAGTGCATTAAGATGGTCTTTGAAAAGGGTGAGACTGCTGTGTTTAAAAACTGAGCTTTATATTCTGTTCACAGGTCAAAAGCAAACAACAGAGCTCCTAACAATGCAATCAGCCTTCCATATGGGCAGTGTGAAGTGCTAGTAAAATATGATTTTTTTTTTGTATGAATAACTGAAATGTTTTGTGTTGTGCTGAAGTGCATCCATCATTCCTAATTATTCAGGTGTTTATCATATTATTTGTTCCTGATTTGCACTGCTGTCAATCTTTCAAGAACAATCAAAACAAAAACAACAGCAAGTTGCAGTTTCTGGCTGCGGTGCGTGTGTGAGGCATCTCTGGCTGACTGCAGCTGTGTGATACGGGCTGTGCAGACACAGCTCTGCCCTGATAGCAGCCCTGACATTTAGGATTTCATACCGACTAGCTCCCTCCCCCTTCCTCTCGGGACAGGAACACCGGTGAAGCTGCTTCCCTTTCAATCTCCCTCCTCCTGTCCGCCTCTATTATCAATCTGTGAGACCGGTCATTCTGACCTGACCCCTGATCGGCATCTTCCCCTGTGTCCCTGCTGCAGGAGCCTAAACCTGAACCTGACCCGGGGGGGGCATGAGGGAAAAGCTGGAAATGCACTCTGCCCCCTCCCCCAGTCACCCCCCTCCTCTCTGTGCTGCTCAGTCTATTGTGTCAGCTCCCATAAATGCTCTGTTTGACTGGCAGCCTGTCACAGATCAGGTCCCTGCTAAAGCGGCTTGGCAGGCTGGCTAAGGGGGCAGGAAAGAGATCCAAGTGGGTTATCAGAGCCTCTTAACGCCTTGCGAGCTCCACCTCATAAAGGAGATGGGTATTAAACACCAATAGCGAACCCAAGAGCATGAAAGCACATTATAGCCTCAGAGACTTCGATGTGACTGTATTCTTAAACACCTTTGGCAGACCTGGCAACTGTGACACACATTCACAGATGGGCACACATACGCAGAAAAACACACAGACAGACAGATATGCAGAAACGTCAGAAATAGACTATCCTTTTGGTCACTGGTGTCTTCTTGTAATTTACGTTTACGTTTAAAACATGTTTTAAATAACCATTTAAAGATTTATAGAACTATGTTTAGTCGCCGTACAGCCATACGTTTGAAAATTTCCGCTTGAAATTTTGGGAGGTTTGGGAGGCTGAGTTTGAAGGCTACCGTAGGAGAAGAAGAGTCGCTTCCAGGTCAGGGTTTGCTTTGCAGCTAGTACGAACTCTTCAAAAGGATCCATTTTGTGTACGTTTATGCAGAAATTGTCTATGGGCTTTGGTTTATGCGACTGATTCCTTCACTGCGAGCGCACAAGACCGCTAGTGAGCAACAGAAAACTACAAACTTTCCAAAACAATTCAGAAGTATTTCCGATTTCCGGCTGCGGATGTATCTATCTAAACCTCCTTTGGTGTCTATACAAGTCAATTGATTTAATGAAATAATAAATAAAACCCTATAAGAAGCATAGGCTACTTTACGATGATTATTGTGTCAGAACATCAACGGACACCAGTGACCACTTGGTGAGTTTTCCGTCTTTGAAAACGAGAGTTTATGGTGTTTTTTGAAGGATTTTCTATATGCCCATCAAGATCCATTGTGTAAGTTAGCTGTGACATGAGCAATATATCTCAAGACTGCACAGTTTGTCAAAATGTTGATATGGACCGTTGTACATGATCGTAAATAACCTTATAACAGGGCTTAACATGCTAAATACTGAATTTATCCTTCAAGTATTCCGTCTGATTTAATAAAGCATGCATTAATTAAGACTCTCCTCTGAGTGGGCATTTTTAAAGCTCCTGAAAGCAGGCGGTCATTTTCCTGCACTGATATAGCCTATTGCTCACACACAGGATGCTGGAGAAAGGTGTCGGGCTGTATACGCACGTCTTCGGCAGAACAAATAAATCATCCAATGTATAGCACTCAAAAGGAGACACAATTTAAAATGTTTCACACATGCTTCTACTAATCACTTCTCATTTATTCTCAGATATAATATAAAATTATAGCATAAAATTATAGTCTATTTGTTTTATTGAAAGGACGCAAGACTATTGCAGTCATCTGCTAGCAGTATAATGCTAGCTGAATTTAAACAATGTACACAATTGTTCTGCCTGTGCAGTCAGTAGGTATAATGAATTGTGAATACAGTACTTTCAGACTGGCAATGCTCTTCTCCTGTCATCCGTGTCTTTTTTCATCTGTTATATCTGTGTTCATATTCTTTCCTTAGTTGGAGCACCACCTGTGTCATTTTCCCGCATTATGTTGTAGGAAAGTTTTTCTAAAATCATGCCATCGTTTCATTACATCCTCTACAGTTCAGAAATAAATTTTGTATGCAAAATCTTCTCCTCTTCGTTGATGTTGTATTTGCCGTAATACAGCGTTGTGTGTCTTGTAAAATAAAATTTTCTTGTGGTTATCTCGTGACTTGTGCCTAGTTGCTCCTTATCCATTTACATGTATTAGCACCTTGTAATCTGGACGGGTCATTGTTATAGATGTCTTCTACTGCCTATTTATAGGAGTCTCCTACCGGAAAAATTGCGAATGAAGGCATTTAATTTCTATGATTGCATAATTAGTACCAGTTATAGTGAATCGGTCGTTAATGTGGCGGTATGTCCGACCACAATAGAGCTGCAATATAGCAATTGTTTTCCTTAGTAAGTCCGGCCCACAGTGTATATTCTTTACAATGCATAAACTGGAAAATTGTAGATCAAGTCTAGCAGTTAGAAATTATATTTCTGTTGTCTGATTTCGTAGCCTGACATTTAGTTAAAATAGCCGCTCAGCTGAAAACATAGCAAATGAAACAAAAAGAGGAACAAAAAGGTGCCCGACGGGGCCCCCACCTGAATCCGGGGTATGCAGCAACACTTGCTGAACCGCCACCTCAATGTCCCAGAACACCGGAGCCACTATTTGGGAAACAGGCACAATGTTCTCCAGAACCACAGGACCATCTGCTCGCTCAAAAACCCATGACAGAGCATCAGGCTTAATATTTTTGTAACGGGACGATACGTCAAAAGAAAGTTAAAATGTGTAAAAAACAGTGCAGGCACTGACACGCCTGTCTAGGATTACGTGTCTTGACCTGCTGGATGTACTCCAGGTTCATATGATCGGTCCATATCGTAAAAGGGTGCTCCTTCCAACCAATGACACCATTCTTCTAGCGCCAATTTGACCGCTAGCAACTCTCGATCACCTACATCATAATTCCTCTCGGCCACAGTAAGGGCACGAGAGAAATATGCACATGGATGCATTTTTCGGTCAATAGGTGAATGTTGAGACAGAATGGCGCCTGCGCCCAACTCGGAAGCATTAACCTCAACCACAAAAGGGAGGGAGGGATTGGGCATGACGAGAATAGGCTCAAAACTGAACCTTTTCTTAAGTTCCTCAAATGCAGAATCGAGATGTTCAAATGCCGAATTCATAAGAGGAAGTGGGTATCGATTTTTTTATAGTTATGGTGAGCGATAATCGATACATGGTCTTAAAGTGCCATTCTTCTTTTTTACGGAAAAAAAACCTGCGCCAGCAGGCGAAGTAGATGGTCTTATGAAGTCATTAGCCAACGCCCCATCGATGTATTCCTTCATAGCCGCACTCTCGGGAGCTGACAGGGAATAAAGGCTCCCTCTAGTTGGGGTAGTACCCGGATACAGCTCAATGGCACAATCGAAAGTACGGTGGTGAGGAAGGGTGGTTGCCCTCTGTTTGCTAAAAACCTCTGCTAGTTCGACGTATTTGGTCGGCACGTTGAGAGGTAAAGAAAATTTTATAGTACCTACCATCTCAGTATCCTCCCTCTGAGTAGGCGACCACTGAATCTCAGAATCGGAAGGGTCCTCAGAAGATAGCCCCTTCCAATAAGAATCTCCGTCAGCCAGAGAGTTCCATTCCAGACTCTCATCACCAACCTGACTCCGAAAGGAAATCTCCCTGATTGGGAGGAGAGATTACCTCTTCCAACTCTGAATCAGACTCGTCAAAACACTCCCCGAATAACCTGGAAGGGGCGATGTGATCTTGCACAGAACATGTGGCACCCCATTGACGGATGACCACTTTTCCCCCTCCCCACTTAATATGGGGATTGTGTCTAACTAACCACGTGTGACCCAACACCAACGGATAAACAGGAGAATCAACTAAAAAAAACTGAATGCTCTCCATGTGCTTAGGTTGAAAAATAGACACGGTGAGACGAGACGTCACCTCCTTGATAGTACCTGAGCCTAAAGGGTGACTATCGAGAGCGATAACCAATCGAGCGTGATCAAGGAGCTTGACTGGTATTCTGTTCTTTTTAGCCCATTGAGTGTCAATGAAACAATCCACAGCCCCAGAATCGATAAAGGCCTTGACCTGCCGTGAATGCTGTGCCTAAGAAAGTCTAACATTTAATAACATCCGAGGCATAGTACCCTGACGTCTCGCTAGAAGCCCCGGCTCCCCCCTTTTTCCCTTAAGCTTCAGCTTAAAGCACTGAGTGTGCCCCTTCTTTTTGCAGTAACGACACCACTCATTTTTAGAAGCTGAATCCTCCAAAGGTGGACCTACTGCCCTATCTACCTGCATGTGTTCTTCAGTACTCAGGGAAAAGGACTTAGCTACAGGAGAATAAAAATCTGTAAATGGGAGAGATGAAGGTCTTATCCTGTTCTTTGCAGAGTAAACAGTCCCGCAACCGATTATCTATGCGAATGGCGGAAGACACTAAAGCATCTAGTGAATCGGACTGCTCGAGAATGGATAGATCATCCTGTACCAGTTCCGCTAATACCTCAGAAAATAATGTCATCAACGGAGCCTCAGCCCAACCTGTTTCACCTGCCAGTGCACAAAATTTTATGGCGAATTCAGTATCATTACCCTGGCGAAGGTTATGCAGCCGTCTAGCCGACTCCCGACTCAAAATGCTATAGTCAAAGAACGTCGCCATTTCCTGCATGAGTGTCTTAGTGGTATTTAAAATAGGAAATTTATTCCTGATCAAGGGCGTATCCCAATCAAGCGCAGACCCAGAAAGTAGTGAAAGAATAAAAGCTACTTTGGAGTCTGGATTATTAAACCACGATGATTGGGCTTTAAAAATATTTGAACACTGAGCAAGAAACCCACGGTATTTCCCTGCTCTACCGTCATAGCGGAGAGGAATCTGCAACTTAGGTTCCTTACCAATGTAACCCCTTTTTAAGGTCCCTTCTCACCTGAGAAGACAGGGTGTTACGCTCAGAGTTGCTTAGCGCGGTGCCTCCACCTGGAATGACTAGACACAGCACTATGTGTCTAATTGTCTCCCAGGATATTACAGTGTAACAGGAATGTATCTTGTCAAGGAAAAAACAACAACGTGTATATTTTAGTTCAACAAACTGACTCATAGAATTCAGACACCAAAGAATTAGGTTAAGAAGAATTAGCATGTATTGTGTAACATACAATATGTAATCTAATATAGTAAAATAATATATAATTGATATTTGGGAATCTCACAAATCCAAGGCACTTAAATCGTCCTATAGTAATTTTAAATCAAACTCAATACATTTCCAAAGAAACTTCAACTATCATATAATGACCTTAAATCAAACTCAATACATTTCCAAAGAAACCCCATGAATGTTAAATCTCTCTTAAATGCTTTAACCATTAACCTTTTGAATGCTTTTGGTTTTAAACATCAACCAGTAATTTTAAATGAGTGCACTCAGTAAAATAAAATAACGTGGAGCTCCTTAATATTATTTAAACCCAAACACATACGTATTGGCGGTGGCGCGCTTGATGAGTTGTGGGAGCGACCCTTTTGAGTTCCGGGGGGGGAAAGTTCCGTGACAACGAGATCAGTTCACTTCCGCGAGTGATGAAATCAGTCCATGCGCTCGAGTGGCGTAGGCACTCAGTTCACAAGCGCCGTTCACGTGCACAGTCCCTTAGCATTCAATTCATCCACGCTAGTGTTTTAACCCAGTTCGTTTTCGTGGAAAAGAACGTATCTCCGCAAAAAAACCTAAGTTGTGCACAACTACTAACTATAAAACGTTCGAAAGGTGAAAGCAATAATGATTGATGATCAGTACATTACCAACACCGGGGCGGAAAGAAGAGTAGACTACTGTCTTATGTACAGCGCTGTCCTCACTGGCAGTGACGGTGCAAAACACAGAAGCAATGGCGTCCGAATGCAGTAACGTTAGCAGTGAAAGTCCTCTTGCAATTACTTAACACACAAGTGGTTCTACTCGAAAACACCACAGCGTGCAGTTACACTAGATAACATGATATACGAATATTAACTCCTCCAGTAAATTCTATAACTTCACGTTATCTATTGCAAGTAAAGACGATCAGCGGAGGCTTCATCGGTGAAAGCTAACTACCATTTTTACCTTCTTCTTCTTCCTCTCTCCTCTTAAAATAAAACCCTCCCCCTTTTACCCATGACCCATGAGAAACATGGGAACTGTAGTTTGGTTACATGAACTGCATTAGTACATTAATCAACACAGGGTTTATGAATTTTTCATGAACAGGTTAACAATTATAGATAAATATAACCCTTAATATTTAACACAGAGTAATGCATTTTAGACTGTATTACACCAATTTGAGCAACGGGAACTGAGGAAGCAACAGCCTGAGCAGCAGGTGTGAATGCTTGGTGTGAAACTGTAAGGGATCGCATACCCTCCGTCAACTTGCAGAGCCAACCCTTTTGGTTGAAGAATGCTACCAGGAGGAAAACAATCCTATACCCGATTAAGTATCTAATAGCAAGTCCCTCCTGAACATAAACAAGTTTAATATCAGGAGGTTGCTAGTACCTGGCTATACCTGGCTGGAATAGAATGTCGTAAGACAAACAATCACCGGAGAAGCAGAAGTGAGAAACTTAAATACACGTGGAAGCCCAGGTGAAAACAATAATGAGACTGCAAACAACAAAACAGGACGAGGAAAAAATCAGATTGATTCACAATCGTGAAAACCAGAATGAGAACTGCAAAAGAAAAGGAAACAACAGCCACGAACCACTACAGTGTTCTTGCAGGAACTTCAGTCCTCCACCAGCAAGAGGTCAATAGCACTTTTTTGTCAAACCACCTGTCTAGAAATTATTCCAAATTCAATGCCCCAATCATCTACGTTGAAAAAGTAATTGCCACTAATTAAGCACAAATGATGATTGACACATGCATTCAATTCAGTCCTGCTGACAGTATTTAGAATTATTTTCTTGAACGAGTGGGGAATAGTCACATTAAATATGACAGCAGTTATAACATATAACTTGCACAAAAATAGTTAAACAAACCTATAAATAAATAGTATTAAGAATAATATAATGGTTTGCGACACAGATATATTTAAAAACAAATAAAAGTGGTGTACGTCATGTACAAAGTTCATAGGCTAACTATGTACATCTGTGCAAACTAAAGTATACCAGTATTCTGGGGTTTAGGGCTCTATTTTCAAGCCGTCTCACTGGCAAAGTGGCAATTTCATCACAGATTTTCATTCACCTGAGCCCGTTTGGTAATTTGGTGACTCGCCATGCACCAAAGTGGGAGGAGAGTGTCAGGGGTAGCGTGGGAACGAAGGACCAGACGCGACAGTAGGTGTACAGAGGATGCTACCTGAACACCACAAAGCGGGAGCGAAAACCCCGCTAACAGGGAACAACAATAATCAAACAGAATATAACTCTTAACACTTAATACAATGCAATCACAACAAACAAAAACCCTATAGCTCACAACGAGGGAACCGAAACCAAAAACTCTCTTGCAAAACGAGATAGCCCTGCACACACGGGCGGTAACAATAATGATAATATCAATGACAGCGAAAACACAATAGCACCCTCGGTACGTGACTATAACGTCCGATAATTGGTGAAAGAAATGAAAACAAAATAACGCTTACGAACTTCAAAACGCGACGAGAGCGGGACTGGAAAAGGATGCTATCCTACGATACCGGCTTTTCTCGCGAAACGAATGGCAATATGGAAGCGTATAATAACGCTGACGTGTGCTTTAAATACTGCCAGGTAACCCTGAACAGGTGACACACTGAACTGAAACTAAAACCTGAAACGGACTAGGAAACCAAAGCGAAGGAACGCAACGTGAGCGCTCTCCAGGGACGTGGACAATATACAATAAGCAGGCGGAGAAACCATGACAGAGAGCCACTTTTTGGGTTGTGTCTGTTAGGATTCCTTCCACTGGTGTGGACCCAAACACAAGACTCAGAGACCAACTCGTTACAAGCTCCATGGAGCACTTTACAGAAAACAGAAAACTTGAGCACTTTGCACAAACAGAAAAGGGGAAACTAAGGATGAGGGTCAGGAACTGGGTAGGGGCTAGCAGGGGCAGGCTGGGTGCAGTGGGAGCTGGAGCGAGGCTAGTGAGTAGCTGACAGACTGGAGGACAATGGCAGTGGGAGCAGGGAAGGCAATGCAGGTGGAGAGCAAGCAGGCTGGTGGGACAAGGGGACAAAACTGGAACAGGTATTAAACACAAACGAGCTAGACTGAGGGAAGTACACAGGCCAAGTTACAAAACACAACTAGTCACACGAGAGTATGAACTGGCGATGAGACATCAAACAAAGAGGGAATATATAGTGAAGTAACTGATTAAATGAGTGCGTGCAGCGTGAGAATGTATGCGAGAGTGATTGGACGGTAATTAGCAGCGTGTGGAATGCAAGCGGGAAATGCGGGTGATAGGTTGAAGGATAATGAGGGTAATGAGAAGGGAAACCACACCCAACCTGCACAAACACGAAACATGAAAGAACTGACAAGAAAAAGTGGGAAAACATGGAGAACAAAAGGGAAGGTGAACCGGAAGGGCGGAGGCGGACGTAACAGTCAGTCCAAATGGAGCTGTGCAGCACAATTTTGTGGTCAGATTAGTTTGTGATTGTTGCCTGTACCGCCCGCCTTCTCAGACCAGATTTATAACACAAGTTGCAGTCCAGCATATGGCGAGTTTCCAATTTCAGGGCTTTCCCAAGCAATGCATGATCATAACCTATTCAAAAGCCAATCAACCATTTTCGTGGATGCTGTCCAATTTTACTTAAGCAGGAAAAATGTATACTTAGCATTTATTGTTCAATGTATTTTTTTATATTAGGCCAATGTATTTATTTCTGTTTTTAATTGTTTATAGCTAAATTAATTATTCTTCTACTGTGGTCCCAGGGGTACTGTATTCCATTATTTTTCTTATACTCATCTGTAATGAGAAGAATGACAATAAAGTTGTGCAGTTGCATGCTCCTTCTACCCAACCAGTGTCAACTATGGGCCTATGTACAGCACTTGCGTAAGGTAGGCATAAACTTAGCGTATACATTCACTCTCATAGCATGTATAGCAATACGAACATATCCTTTAACTACATTGAGGTCTACACTAGCTAGGTTGTTCTAATATGGTAAAAGAAGATGTGTTGACTAACGCATAAAGGAATACATTTACTAATGGTTTGCGTGTATAAAATGTGTAAAACTGTTAACTGTGTTGTGTAAAAGCACAGAAAATCATCAGAGGTGATCAAGTAAGAAGGTGCAAAGAGGACTGCGCATGTTAAAATGGAAAGATAATTGGATAAAAAATCTTTGCAGGTTAGCTTGAATTAATATGCAAAATTGGGCATCCCCATGTTATTTCGCAAAATAGTGGGAGGAGGTCTTGCAAAGGGATTACTGTAATGTGATTCACTAAGCCCGAAAGAAAGTTTGGGAAATATATTTGCGCTTGCATTTTAGTAGAAATGGAAAGTAGGTCTTAAAATACACATAATCGATAAGTTGACAGCTGTCATAGTAGCAAGACACATACGGGTGTGTTTGGAATACCCATAACTGAATGTTCTGAATGATTGCATCACAATGGGGGCGAATTAACTGGCCCATTCTCGCTAATGGTTAAAATACACAAAAAGATCATTTGTGGATACATACATCATGAACCGTAAGAATTAATACATTTTTAATCATGAAGCAAATTGTGTTCCAGAATACAAGAGTAACTAGTATTTGTATCAAACAAGCAATACAATGTCTATTGTAACAAACAGTGAATAACAAAGCAAATATAAACTTTATCAAAATAAAACCCATCACCGTGATGGAATTAGATTGTATGTGACACTAATGGTGCGAGTAGTGCAAGTAAGCATAGTTACGATCATTTCAGTCCTGACGCACAGGCAGAAACTTAGAGACATCCGGTGAAACAGTTTGTAGTAAACCGCCAGCTTGCTCAGTGTAACAGTAGCCTATACTTACACTGTAAAAAAATAAATACCATAAAAAACAGCAGCATTGTTGTTGCCAGTGAAAAAATATAATGAAGGGGGAAAACTGTATGAATTCTGTTATTTAGCTGTAGCCAACAAATCCTGTTATTTAACTGTATAAATACAGTTATTTTATGGGATCACTGTTAAATATTGAGTTATTGCTGTTATTCTGCATGACTTTAACAGTGTTAAAAACACTTTACATTGTACTGTATTTTTAATTTTAAAGGTTTGTAATTTTTTTTCAAAACACTGTCAAAGTCATGTAGATGTCATCTCCTAAAATAACAGTAACATTTTTCCCAGTCATTAAATGGTTTTTCACTGGCAACATTACTGCCATTTTCTTATGAGATATTTTTTTCCAGTGTAACCATTCCAAACATGCAAAATCTCTTTTATGCTCTTTTTCACCTGAAAAATGTTTGTATGGAAATAAATCAAATTGACCAATAGTTTCAACAGATGAACCCAGCAAATAAAGCATGTTGTCTCTGTGATGTAATTCGCCATGGCTCGGCGCAATAAGCACAATACAAGATGGCACGATAGCCCATAAGTGCATATAAGCATTGATTGATCCAAGGTGAGAACATCAATGTGCAATGATTTCGTTAAAATAAACAGGAAACCTGTAATTACACTTTAAACATGAATTAATAATTTTGTTGATGATAATTATTGTGTAGACAATATACCTTTAACTCCTTTGTGCAGATGTCAAATTTGGTCAATTCTCACCTATTTAGGTGGTGTTCTATTTAACCCCTTTGCGCAGAGGCTTAATTTGACCCATTTTCATCTGTTTTGTACTGTTCTGTTTAAAGCTTTATAACTCCAGATATCAATGTAACACAAACACAAATAATAGCTCAAATTAAAGAAGACACTGGTACCATTCATTATCATGCCTTAAATAAAATTATTTTCATAACTGAGATGTAAATTATGGGCAGTGAACAACCACTCTAGTTTATAGTGAACGCCTGAATAAAGTTAAACTTTAGATTTTCTGGTTCGCAAACCTCCTGTCTGCATGTGTACAAAATATGAACGTGATATGTATTACTGCTCAAATCCTATGAGGGTACTTGAAACAGTGTACCTTGGTGCCCAAAACTATCCAAAATGGATAATAATTATTGTGCATATTGTAATTCAGGAGATAATCAAAAAATTTCAACATTTCTTTTAATCTATATCATTAGATAATTTCCAACTTATGCAAAAGATTATGGGAATGGTGATAGGTGTCCAAAAACCTACCCAAACCTTTTCAAACCCATGTAAACCTATGCAAAGTATCCAAGGCTATCCAAAGCTATCCACGCTATCCAAACATGAACACAGCTTTAGTGTCCATTTGAAGCACATTATTATGTCATATGAGGAGGCAATTAATAAGAGGAATGACCCTAAGATAATCTATTTCTTTGTCTCAGTTTAGTTTCCAGTGCCAAAAATGTCCAACAAAGCCCCGTTCTCGTACTAAAAGGTAATTTATTACCAACGAGTCAGACTAACAATGTATAAGAATATGCACACAATTTACAGTGTCATATGAATTACTACATCTATTACTATTACAAGTACTACAATGATCTCTTATATAAACATATGCTAGCCCATGGATTACTGTACGGGACAACTAGCTGCCGTGTCATCCATTTATGTCCCTGTATTAGCTATGCTGTTTCATCCAACGTAATGAATAGCTAGGCCACACATGAAAGCTTGTACAAATACAGTACAAATTCCCAGTAAAGTTAGAGTCTAACTGTAATAGATTGACAGCTCACCACCATTGTCATTACTTATGGTATACAAATCCAAGTCGCCTCAGGCAGGGACTCCCCATACTTTATCATTGTGCCTTTTGCAGGCTTAGTTTATAGCCAACACCTAATAGGTTGCTAGCTAACTAGGTATAAACTAAATTAAACCAGAATAACAGAGACTACAGGTCTTTTAATTCTGAATTCAGCACTTATGTAAAATTCTGTGACAGCTTAAACAATAATAATACAACCTAGTTAGTCTTTCTGTGGCTAGCTAGCTATGCTATTATGAATACAACACCATAAAACACACACACACACACACACACACACACACACACTTCACCTTGTACACAAGGCAACACTTAGCTATGGAATCCATGCTGTCTGCTTCAAATGAACAGTTGTAGCCTAGTGGGAAAAGCTGTATTCAAATAGCTATTAATATATTTCACTTTGTGACTGCAATCCCCGGTTTGTCCACTTGATGCCGCTGTCGCCATTACAGACCTGTTGATTGCGCAAAGTATTATGGGATTGCGACTGCGCAGTGAGTCATTTCCAAGCATGCAATTAATCTCATGAGCTGTGAGGGCTATCATGGATGCAAAGCTACAATAACTGGATGGTCGAATCTGCTCAAAGCTAATGCTAGCTGCACGAGTGCTGCTCGACCATGTTGTAAGAGGAAGAGAACATTGGTCTGAAGTTGTTGAGTGATTGGAGATTTGAGTTGCTGTTCCACGTGGGTGTATTAGGTGCACGTGAACAGTGTCTGCCATTAGCCACTACCATTTTCTATATGACTGTGTCTATAGCTTAGCTATAGTTTTGCATTGGCTGTATTTCCATAGCTTAGTTTTGGAAATATATGGTTTTTTTTGTTTCTAGTTTTTGGCATACGATTACTTTGTTTTGCAGTGTTGTCAGACTTGTGTGGTTCCTGCGTGCTTTGGACTCCTCCTGACTCTGATTCTTCAACTCTTCAACAATCTGTATACTTGTTCACCATCAATGCCTTGCTTGACTGTTTAACCACCTGTTGCCTGGCTTCTGAACACACATAATTTTTGACTGCACTTTTATGTGATCTGTGTATAAATGATTGTTGTGCCAAGCTTTGGTATTTTGCTTGTAACTGGTCAGGTCCCTCTGACACTTTGTGAAACGCCCAGACTCAGAAAACCCAATAGCAGACCAGGATCAGGCAAAGAACGTAGTTTAATATCAGTTCAGAGGTCAAAGCCAGGTAAGCAGAGTAAATTCCAGAAAATCGAAAAACAATAAACAAGAAAGAAGTCAAAACCGGGAAATCAAAAAAAAAGGTACAAAATCGCTAGGCTACTCAACGTCGGTAAACACACAAAGAAAAGTCGAAACCAGAAGTCAAAAGGCTAAAGTACAAAATGGGCTAGGCAAAATCAAAGTCAAACAAAGGGTGTCTCGGGAATCTCAAGAAATACTCATGCTTAGACAGGATCTGATCTGATCAACGTTCTGACAACAAGGAAGCGGAAATGTGGGTCTTAAATACACAGAGGAAGGGGAGGGGTAACAAACAACGTGAGGTTAAAATATTCGGGAAACAATAATTCAAAAAGGAGGAAAGAACGAATACATGGAAGGGATTCTGAAAACATGCATGACAAACAATGGGCTCGAGTAGGAGCGTAGTGTGCACAGTAATCAAAGGAGGTGAGATCTCTAAGGACAAACAGCTGGAACAAATTTAACAGGTAGCTCAGGAGCAGTTTAGAAATGCAGGTAGAAAAGATAAAGCGGGAAAGCTGGTTAAATGTTAGTATCTAACTATAAGACAGACAATTAGTTTGTTAGTATACATTTATGTTCATGGGTTTAGTAAAGTGCATGTAACTAATAAAGCACCCAAGTGATTGTTAGCGCAAGTTAGTAATATATACAATTATCCATGGGAACAAAAGCAGGAAGTAGCAGAAAACGAGACTACGGAAATACAGCGTTAACCCACGGAAAATCCCGAAGTCGCCCGAATAGTGCATGCATGAGACTGGGTAAACAAACACACGGATGAAACTTGGACAACCCACAAACAGGGGAATGCACTGATGTATGTATAAATAACAAGAATAATAATGAAATAAACATACAAAACCGACAGACAGAAATACAGAACATAACACATAACACTTTTGCCTGATTACTTTTCCCTACAAAAGAGCCTGGTTCCTCAGGCCCAGTGAACTTTTTGGTTGCGTTTTGGAGAAGGTTTTTGGTTTTGACTGGTTGCTGTGTTCCTTGGCCCTGTGTTTCTTTTTTTGGTGAGGGTTTTCTTGTTTTTTGCCAAAGAGCATAATAAATTCTATTATTTAACGCTTTTTCTGTTTTTTTCCCCTGTCTGTTCACGACGTGGTACAGCAGCACTCCCTAGTGCTGTACCACACACTATATAAAAATAAAATGGATTGATTGATTATTGGCTCCCATCATGCTAATTTTGTGTAATGAGTCCCCAGGCAGCGAGGAAGCTTCCACCAATCCTGTTTTTATAAGCAGGGGTCAAATCAATGTTGCGAGGATGGGTCTGTTAAGCACTTGGCTCCTGTATGAAGCAGTAGTGATTTGTCAGTTTGAAATAAATGGTACTGAAACCCATACCTTTAAAGCAATCAAAGTCAAAGAATACTGATTAGGTAAATAAAATGGTTGTGCCTACTAGTCAGAAAATATGATGATTCTTTGCAACAACAAATATTGTACAGTTATTTTTTGAGAAATCTATAGGAAAAGGGAAATTTAAAAGAAAAAGGGAAACTGCTTTAACCCCTTTGCGTAGAGGGGATAACTCAGTTGGATAACCCCTCTGCGCTATCCAACTGGGTCGCACGGGATGTCCGGCTGGGTAGCGTGAGATGTCGAATTGAGTAGCGCCGTGCTATCCAGCTGGATATCTCTCGCTAGAATTACTGGATAGGTGGTGTCTCGTTTGGCCATGTTTATGAATTGCTAAAGGAACAAAAACTGAGATAATAACAAAAGAAATTAGTCAAATTCTTCAACTACAATTTATGTGACAATATTATATCATAGAGACTATTTGCTGGTTAAATGTTTATGTATGCTGTTTGTTATGCTGGCTAGCGGAGCTGGCTGGCCATGAAGGATAGCTAAATGTTATTGTGTGTGTAAAGTGTGTACGACAGTAGGGCTATCTAGGTCATGCAATATGTTTACCCACATAAAAAGGTCTGTAAAAATGCAGTTTTATAAAAATCATATATGTTGATTTGAACTTAACTATTTACGTTTATGAATGTGATTAATTACACACTTATTTTATTTAAAACAATAATGTTCACTCCATGTCTGCATTCATTCAGTCTCTGTTCATGTTCAATGACTGTGTCTCATCTTCTTAAACTAAACATCGGTTAAGTTCTTCCAAATACTGTGTCTTTTGAATTACAGTGTGAAAATTTAAATAACAAACAACTTATTTTTTGAAAAAACTTTGATTATCGTATAGATTCAAATGACCCCACAAACAAACTTTGGTTTTACGTAGCGACATCAAATCAGGTATCACTGCGCTATCCAACTGGGTAGTTATCCCATGACACATGCACAATCTTGCACCAACAGTTTTTGACAACGAATGTGAAGTTTTAGACCAACAGTTTTATGCCTACCATACACTAGAAGACTTTAAAAAGACTTTGAAAGACTTCTAAAAGACTAAAGTCTGACACCCTCTCACATCCAGCTCACATCTGAAGACAATGTGTCATAAGTCACTGAGTTTTTAGTCACAGACTGTAGGGGTTCTCTGTGCCAGAAACACGGAGGAGAATGTTTGGAGGTCCAGATGCGACAGATCGACAGGCGTCTTTAAGTGTTCTAATGAACACCACAAAAAAACGGACAATAATCCGTAGTGGAAAGGGAGAATAAGGAGAACACTAATAACCTCACGAAAAAGGTGAGGAACTCGATATGCGAGCAACACAACTGAAATAAGCAGACACGCTTATCGGACTCCGTATATGGAGCGAACGAACAAAGAAAAATAAAAAATATTATATCCCTTTAACTGGGACAGAGCAGTTAGAGCGCTCGTAAAAGAACAAAGGAAATAAGCGGACACGCTTATCTAACAACGTTAGTGGAGCGAACGAACAAAGAAAATAAAAACTATAATATCCCTTTAACTGGGACAGAGCAGTTAGAGCGCTCGTAAAAGAACAAAGGAAATAAGCGGACACGCTTATCTAACAACGTTAGTGGAGCGAACGAACAAAGAAAATAAAACTATTAAGATCCCTTTAACTGGGACCAAAGCAGTTAAAGCGCTCGCAGATAAGTGGTAAACCAAAAGAAATAAGCAGACACGCTTATCTACTCCCGTTTGAGGAGCGAAACGAAAGGAAACCGTTTCGTGTAAAACGAAAAACACAAGAAAGCCTCTGCTCTGAAATGAGAGCGAAAAGAAACTAGCTTTCTTTCTAAACGCTTTCTATATAAACGCTTTCTTTCTAAACCCTTTCGTTTTTAAACTAGCTTACTAACTAACCCTATACCTTCTTTTACCGGCTCGAATGTTAAGTGGAATAACATGGAAGCAACGAGAGAGGCAGGGAGCGGGGTATAAATAGCCAGAGGAAATTAATGACAGGTGCATTCACTAATGACGAGGCGAAGCAAAACCCCGTAACGGAACAAAGGAAAATCCGATAGATTACCGGTAAACGACAAAAAAGAATAACGAGAACGTGGAGATAAGGGAAGGAAGGCAAGATCCATGACACAGACTATAAGATTTTGCAAAGACTGCCTACCATACATTAGAAGACTTTGAAAAGAATAAAGTCTGACACCCTCTCACATCTAAAGACATTTGTAAGTCACAGACTATAAGATTGTGCAAAGACTGGGCATCTTGCAGGGTCACTATTTGCAAAACTACACTAGATTCCTTTTGAGATTATTTCCCATCCTGCTCCTTGTGGAAATTTGCAAGAAGAAAAACTGCTGTACAATGGAGCAGAAACACAGCTGCCCGAAGCTGGCAAATGATCTAGCAACTGATAAGCCGGCGGTGGTTTGCTGCTTCCTGTTTTGGTGCTGGAGAGAGTGCAACTATTGGTTGTTGATAATGTTCACGTCATTGAATTTCACTATTTGCATGAGCCAAGACTAAAAACTTTAGATAATATTAAACATGTCTGATTTTATTGGAACATCAAGACGAGAAGACTGACTTAAGACAGCTCGGACTGAGTTTTATGACCACATTACACCAAACGATCGAGATGATGGGCGCATGACACAAGTCATTTGGTGTAAGGCATTTGGTGAAACATGCATAGTTTTAGACACATTTTTCACTTGTCTTTTTCTGGTTAATAAAGTAACGTAGTGTATACTTTATATGTTATTTTTCTTAAGTTTATTGCTGATATATTATATATGCACGATTGAAAGAATTTGTCACTTGTCTCTTTAACAGTGAAAATGACTCATAATACCACCAATAATGCCAACAAGTGATTAGTGAAGCAGGCTTTGTGAATATGCACATACAATAATTTTATTATTAAGCCACCAGACTATAAAGATAAAAAAAGAGAAAATTAATAAACTACATGATCAACAGCTTTATATCAATCTCGGTGATCAGGAATATCATGACATTCATATCATAGATGAATTGTAGTTTAGTCGCTACTCCTAATGATAACAAATAAAAAATAACCTAATAAAAATTGTCCAGTAGCAAAAAGACAGCCAACCCAGGGATGCCAGAGTTTTCCCCTTGGACATCCAGCCACGGATCCATCTGCCTGTGCACTTCAACAGTAAGACTGATACAAACATCCAGCCAAATGTTTTGGATAACGTTTGTTTAATGTTTATTGTCAATGTAATTACACACTTGATTGTATTCATTGGGCCTCATTCATGAAGTGTTCCTAAATATGTGCGTATATTTATGAAACAGGTTATGAAAAAAATTACGATTCATCAAACTGTGTGGAGCTCGTTCACGTTATTTTGTGATTAGCATAAATCCACGCCCATTAATTGCCTTATATGGAGGTTGTTACTTCCATTTAAAGCTCAAAAGGGTCCAGAAAAAGCAAAAGAAAAAATTATTCCAATACTGAAATCAAGGTTTTATTGGCAGATGTTAAATCAAGGAAAATAAATAGTTTAGTATTGTCCGTTCCGGTGTCATAAAGTAAATAGTAAAGTAGCTTACATGGTAAAGTAAAAAGAGGATATAACATGCAGGAAATGCAGAATCTCCCATTACACAAGCTGTTGAAGTGCAAGTCTATCTGCATCGGACGAGCGCATTATTTTAAAGAAAATCCGAGTTTGAATTTATAAATTTCTCACCATAATTGCATTACCATGTTTAAATTATCCTGTTATTTTGTGTTTTTATTGTAAAAATTATATGATTGAAATATTTATTGTAGCCTACACATAAATGTATAGCAAGCACCCTGCATATACAGTGCCCTCCACTATTATTGGCACCCCTGGTAAAGAGTAAAAAGGGTTATAAAAAAATTATAGTTTGGTGAATTAGCTTAATCTCACAGAAAAAAATTGAAAAATCCAACCTTAAGGATATGCGACCAAATATTTAAAATGATTACTTTATTCTATTTATAAATGCAGGGATGCTAATAATTGTGGCACACGTGGTTTTGTTAAAAAATATTATTTATTGATGAGGGATTTATTTTTTCCTCATAATAAATTTACTTCAATTAAAGGTTGGATTTTTCTCATTTTTTCAGTGTGAGATTAAGCGAATTCACTAAACGGTAAATTTTTTGTAACCGTTTTTACTCATCTTTACCAGTGGTGCCAATAATAGTGGAGGGCACTGTACCTTCCTCAATAGAAAACAATAGCCTACAACTCTAACAACGTCCAAGTTAATAGCCTATATAGATGCAAAATATAGCTTGTCCACGCTCGCTGACTGGTCGAGAGGAGCACACGACTCACCTGATATCATCAACCTGAAATACTATTTTTTTTCCTTTTTTCTCTACCGATTTTTAGGAAAGATACCAGTTTTATGAATGCATCTTCTGGGTACAGGGTGCAGGACCAAGGGGCCAGGACCACTGGGGTACAGCTGGACAACCGACAGAACTACAGCCCCCTTGAACTGTTCCAGCTGTTCTTCAGCAAAGAAGCTGTCCACATTCTCTGCCAGAACAGCTATAGTTAGGCATAATGGAAGCGTGCTCAGGGGTTGCAGATAACATGGACCGATGTGGATACATTTTTGCCCTAGGAAACTAAACTAAGAAATTGATTATCTAAGGGTCTTTCCACTCTAATTGCCTTCTCTTGTTTAATTATTATAAAGCCTTAAACAGAACAATACAAAACGGGCACAAATGGGCAAAATTATAAAGAACCTTTTACCCATTGATAATTATGGTATTACATGGGTCTTTATCCGCCCCAATAGGACATAAAACTACACCTGGGAAAGCAACCTCTCTAATTTACATTAATTCCCCTCTATACTTTGTTTATGACATATAGTGAGGAGGTGTATTTCATTTTAACTAGATTGTTCTATACATGTACACTATGATTAGAGTACATATCTCTGACCTGCCTCCTCTACTCTGTGTCCTTCACTCTTGACTCACACCTGCATCTGTTTCAATAATAAACTTGTTTGGCTGTTCATTTTTCTGTCTCACAGCCTTGTCATCAATCAAACCCAAAGTCCTTGCCAGCAACACATTGTTGTCCTGTTTTAGTTTTTTGCTCTCCTACTTTCCGTATTAAATCGATCTCATAAGAAAAATATCACGGTGGTTAGTTTGAGGTTGATTGTGTTTTCCTCAATGCAACTAAGACGGCAAACAAGCTACACTGCCTGGCCAAAAAAATATTTTGTTGGACCACCTTTAGCTTTGATTACGGTATGCATTCGTTGTGGGATTGTTTCGATCTTTTGATCACATCCCAAAGACTTTCAATGGGGTTAAGGTGAGGACTCTGGTGGCCAATTCATGTGTGAAAATGATTCCTCCGTGACGACCAGGCAAAGATGTAGAACCCGAAGGAGATTTTATTACACATTGTAGCACGGTACAGAGTGTTAGGTAGTTCGTAGTAAGTTCAATGCAATGGTCAAAAACACAGGCAGGCAATCCGTAAATGCAAAGTACAAAATCAGCAAGCAAGGCTCGTGGTTTAAGTCCAGGCAAGGGTCGAGGATCCAGGATATCTGTCAGCGGAGGCACGGTACTGAAAATGGCAGACAGGCTCGTACTCAGTAGTAGAACAGAGTTCATAACAGGTAGGCAATCCGTGAAGGCAAAAGTACAGAAATACAATAGGCAAACTCGTAATCGGGAAAACAAAACATGGTCAGGAATAGAACTGGCAAAAAACGTAGTCGAAAACAATCAAGGTCAAAGCGTGGAATAAATCAATATAAAACCGCTCAAAAGTGCTAACAGTAAACTGAGGCAACAATCTCACACTGAACACAAGCCAAGACAGGGTTTAAATACACTCACAGTCAGGTGCAACAAATCAGAGAGAGCAGAAAGCGGAAATGAGAATCAGTTGTAGCGAGTAGAAGAGTTAATTGAGGAAATCAGGAAAGAGAATAGTGACAGGACAGGCGGAAAAGAGAGACAGCTGTAGCGAGTAGAAAAGATGACGTTAGATAATTAGCAGATTAGTAGAAACCCAAATTTCTATGAAGTTAGTAGATTAGTATCTCTAAACATTACAAGGAAGTTAGTCATTAGTAGATTAGTAAACCTTAATTCAATGAAGTTAGTAAATTAGTAATCATTAGTACTGAAAGAAGGAAATAGCAAGAAACTACAGAGAAAACCAAAATCACCGAAAACACAGGGAAACGTGTGACGGAGTGGGAACACAAACGTTACATCCTCATGCTCCCTGAACTACTCTTTCACAATTTGAGCCCGATGAACCTTGGCATTGTCCATTTATGGGATAACCTGGTCATTCAGTACATTCAGGTACTCAGCTGACTTAATTTTATTGCTGCATAACATTGCTGAGCCTAGACCTGACCAATTGAAGCAACCCCAAATCATAACACTGCCTCCAGAGGCTTGTACAGTGAGCACTATGCATGACGGGTGCAACGGCAACTTTTTTTTTGGCCAGGCAGTGTAGTTTGCCTGTTAGAGTATAATAATGCTACCATACCTCTTCTCTCAGAGCAGCATTATCTCAAGTCAGCTGCTTGTAACACATTTCTAAACCATCGCACCATCAATTCACAGTACATCCATAGGCAAGACAGGAACGAAAAAACCAAACAAACAGCCATTGCTTTGATCAGTTATGCCAATTACAGCTAAGAATCAATGCATCATTATGTGGGTGACTAAGTCTTTGAGCCCCAACTATCCATATATGATCATATAAATAATGGACACAGCATGAGTATGACTATAACAAGGCCATCAACCCCATACTAAATAGGCTGTCTATTAATCTAATCTGTGCAAGTTAATGCTCATGAACACTGCTGTGATGGAGGTGTAATGTAGGCTACAGTTAATGCAAGGTTTTCCCATTTATGTTAAAATGTTATTGTTGGTAATGATTCAAATTATTTTATGGAATTTAATTCTGTTTTACAATTTACATTTTATAACGTAATATGAAGAAAGAGAAGCAAGAACAGAAAAGACAAGAGAACGTTTTTGGATTTCCTATTAATTAATCTGATTATTGTAATCGTTGTTAATGAAACAATCGTTGTGAGCAGTACACAAATAGGTGCTCCCCATCAGATTGCAAATGCTGGTAACATTAAATAATTAGTGTATATTTATAGGGCCATTTACAAACTTTAGGTTACTGTCGTAACCCCGGTTCTTTGAGTAATATGAGCGAGATGTCTCGCTATGGGATGTGACCCTCCGCAGCCCTGACAGAAGTACCTATCTCAAATAACCAATCCTGATTGGTCAGAGAAGCGTGTCCCTCCGCTGCGTGATGTAGTCCCCCCCACTACAAATACCGCAACAGGAGGACACGCCCGCCATTCTAAAGCCCGAAATTCCTTCTCACCGCCCAGCAAGAAGGGTTGTCTGGCGAGACATCTCGCTCATATTACTCAAAGAACCGGGGTTACGACAGTAACCTAAAGTTCTTTTTCATAATCTGAGCTCAATGTCTCGCTATGGGATGTGGTTACTCCCGCATTGCCAGACAGCTTTATCGAACAGCAACCAACCGATGGGAGGGTCCAGATGTCCAGATGCTAGGTCTGAAGGACCGCGCTGGCAACGCACGGGCCCGACACATCCAGCATGTAGAATCGGACAAAAGTCAGAGGCGAAGTCCAACTCGCCGCCGCACAAATGTCCTGAATAGACACCCCCCTGAACAAGGCCCAGGATGCAGCCATGCCCCGCGTAGAGTGAGCGCGCAGGCCCGCAGGCGGGCGCAACCCCTCATTAGCGTAGGCCAAAGTTATAGCTTCCACCAGCCAGTGTGAGAGGCGCTGCCTCGAAACAGGCTGACCTTTCCTGGGATTAGCCCAGGAAATAAAGAGCTGGTCGCTCCGTCGGAAGCACTGAGTCCTGTCCACATAACAACGTATGGCCCGGACCGGACACAATGTATGAGCCCGCTGGTCAGCATCTGGAGCTGTGAACGCAGCGAGAGAAATCGGGGAGCATGAACCCACCACCTTAGGCACAAAGGCTGGGTTAGGTCTCAGCGACACCCTTACGTCCCCTGGGGCAAACTGAGTGCATGATGGATGCACCGAGAGTGCATGAATATCGCTGACCCGCTTCGCGGAAGCGAGCGCCAGCAACAACATTGTCTTAAGAGACAAATGCTTCAAACTAGCACCCTGTAACGGCTCAAAGGGGGGACCCTTAAGCCCCTCCAAAACCACCGTCAGATCCCATGGGGGCATAAGCGGCCTGGAGACTGGGAGCAGTCTACGGGCACCCTTCATAAAGCGGCACACCAGAGGGTGCTGACTCACTGTTTTGTCCCCAAAGCCCACGTGACTGGCGGCAATGGCCGCCAGATACACTTTGACTGTCGAGAAGGCTCTGCCATCATCGATGAGGCTCTGCAGGAATGATAAGACCACCGGAACAGAGCACTGAAAAGGGGCGTGATTCCGATCATGGCACCACCGCTCAAACACCCCCCACTTACCAGTGTACAAAGACCTGGTGGAGGGGGCCCGAGCATTCTGAATAGTGTTAATCACACTCGGAGGAAGGCCCGCAGTGGTCATAGAGAGCCACTCAGGGGCCACGCCCACAGTTGTAACCTGTCCGGGTGTGGGTGGAACACCGTCCCCCCCCCCTGTGACAACAGGTCCCTGCGTATTGGCAACTGCCAAGGCCGGGCGCACAGCAACTGATAAATCTCCGCCAACCAGTGCATCGCCGGCCAGTGTGGAGCTATCAGGATAAGAGAGTGTCTGTGTTCCCTCACCCTCGCCAGGGTGGGAGGAACCAGCGCCAGAGGGGGAAACGCATAGAGCAGCTCGTGAGGCCAGTCGTGCGCCAGAGCGTCCAGCCCCAAGGGGGCCCCCCGACTGCGTAGGGAGAAGAACAGCTGACACTGGGTGTTCCCCTCCGACGCAAACAGGTCCACTTTGGCGCGGCCATAAATGGACCAAATCTGCGTCACCACGAGAGGGTGTAAAGTCCATTCTCCGTATACGGGCGCACCCCTGGACAAGAGGTCCGCCCCCACGTTCAGGGTCCCCGGGACATGCGTTGCCCGCAATGACAGGAGACGCACACTGCTCCACAGGATCAGTTTGCGTGCCAATATGTGTAATTGACGTGAGTGCAAACCCCCCTGGTGATTTATGTACGCCACCGTGGTCGTATTGTCCGTCCTCACCAGGACATGATGACCCCTGAGGAATGGGAGGAAATGTTTCAGAGAGAGAAACACTGCCGAGAGCTCCAGAAAATTTATGTGATGTCGCTGGAGACCCAGGCTCCAGCGGCCCCTCACAGATCTGCCCTCGTGAATGCCGCCCCACCCCTGGAGGCTGGCATCCGTAGTGACCACTTTCCTGGACAGGACGGTGCCCAGGGGCACACCCTGAGTCAGAAAAGAGGGTGCCCGCCAGTGACGTAGGGCCAACACGCAATCCGACGTCACCAAAATCCTCCGTGCGCCATGACGCACGGGGTCCAGCCTGAGCGCAGCAACCCAGCGCTGAAACTCCCTCATGTGGAGGCGACCGAGGCGTATTACGTGTATAGCCGAGGCCATCAGGCCCAGCAGGCGCAGACACACCCTGAATGGAACGTAACAGTGTCTCTGAAAAAGAGCAAGACATGCCTTGAAACTGTTCGCCCTCTCCTCCGAGAGGCGCGCAGTGAACGGCATTGATAGCAGCTGTAACCCGAGGAAGATTATTTCTCGACCCGGTGAGAGATTGCTCTTTTCCGTGTTTATCACAAAGCCCAACTCTGACAGATGACGTGTGACAAACTCCGTGTGCGACCTGGCCTCCTGCTCCGAGCGCGCTAGGAGAAGCCAGTCGTCCAAATATGTGGCCAGGCGTATTCCCCCCCGCCTTAGCGGGGCGACCGCCGCGTCCGTACACTTCACGAACACCCTCGGGCTGAGGGAAAGTCCGAACGGGAGCACTCGGTACTGATAGCACACTCCCTGAAACGCAAACCTCAGATACTTTCTGTGGGCAGCGTACACTTTTATATGGAAATAAGCGTCCCTCAGATCCACTGATGTGAACCAGTCGCCTGGTTTTATTAGACGCAACAGTGATGCCTGTGTCAGCATCCTGAACTTGTATTTCCTTAAGTGACAGTTCAGAGCCCTGAGGTCCAAGATAGGGCGAATTCCTCTCCCCCCCCGTTTGGGGACGAGAAAATATCTTGAATAATACCCGGATTGACTCTGCTCGGGAGAGACGATCTGAATAGCTTTTTTGTCTAAAAGAGACATTATCTCCTCCTTTAGCACGCCAGCTAAACGTCCCTGTGCTCGTGACTGTATTATGCCGGAAAAACGAGGCGGCACAGTGTTGAACTGTAGCCGGTAACCCCGCTCTATCGTGCGTAATACCCACGGATGAGCCCCTATTTCTCTCCACTTTTGAATGTGAAAGCACAGTGAAGGGGAGAAATTCGGCTGAGGCTTTGCCAACACGGGAGGGCTCATAAGCGGTAGTATGGCTCCCTCCAGTGGCAGAGCGAGAGAATGTCCCTCGGGCCGTACTGCGCATGCGCGAACTCGCGCCGCAGTCTGGGTAAATTCCTCCGTAGCCGGAAATGGGGTGCCCATCGCCGGCAACAGAGGGACAGCCTGTCCAGCGGACATGCTGCTTATGTGCAAAGCATTCATTTTGTTTGTACTTGCTTTGTTTTTGGTCTTTTTCACACATTTTGTTTTCAACTTTATTTCTTTTAATAAAGGCAGAACATTGTGTGTGTGTGCGTGCTTGTGGACATATGAACACGGCTGTGCAACGGCAAACAGCCCGGTGGCAATGTCCCTCCTCGTCTCGTCTGGCCCTGGGGCGGAGATCAGCGACTGGAGATGAGCACTTAGAACACTCTTTGGTGGAGCCCATGAACGGGGAACTGATGGGCGCGTCACCTGGAGAAGAGGCGAAGGCGGTCAAGTAGCCTTCTTCTTCCTCCTACCCTGCGCAGCTGAAGCGGCCGGTGAAGGCGGCGGGGCTGCGGGCTGAGCGCCGGGGGGACCCTTCCAACCAGCCCGAGGGGCAGGCGACTGGGATCGGGCCGGGGAAGGCTGCTGCTGCGGCCTCTTAGGGATCTTAAATCGCGCAGATTGAGCAGCGGCCTGGGCGAAAGATTTTCCCCGGGGCGGGGGAGACGGCGAGGGGGCTCTACGCGGCAGGCAGAGCGCAAACGCCTCGTTGTCTTTCTTCCTCGCCTCCGCTCTCTCCTGCATGGAGGTCAGAGCTGAGCCGAAGATACCCTCCGGTATGACGGGCGCATCCAGGATGTCATCTCGCTCTCTGTCAGTCAGCCTGGCGAGATTGAGCCACCTGGCTCGTTCCTGGACCACGAGAGAAGCCATAGCTTTCCCCGTGGCGAGCACAGCCACCCGCTGGACATGAAGGCACAGGTCGGTAATCACTCCCGCCTCGCGCCAAACCGCGGCGCTAGGTGCGCCGTGGAGAATGTCAGCTTGGTAAGCGGAGAGAAGCGACAGCACATTCAAAGCCCTCATCGAGAGCGCGGCCTGCTTGTACGCCCTCTCGGTCAAAGCAGACTGAAGACGCTCCGATTTAGCGGGGAGGGACGGACGTCTGCTTGAGCCAGCCATGGCGCCACCCGGGTACAGATGCGCTGCAACCGGGGACTCGACCGGGGGCATGACGAGGAGACCCAGGGCTTCCATGTTCTCGGTGTCGAGAACGGAGGCACCCGGAATCTGGTTCCTTCCGCTGTACGGCTTGTCGCTCCACATCTTGGTGAGCTCGAGCAGTAAGTCAGGAAAGACGGGAAGAAGCTGCTTAGCCGTGTTACCGCCCGGTGCTAATAGCCTGCCCTCGTAGCGCGAGCGCAAGGGCTGTGTCACCGGAGCGGGCCAGGGAATACCCATGCTCGCTGCCGCATGTTTGCACGTGTCGAGCAGGACCACAGGAACCGGGGACGAGGGACGTGCGTCCCCGCCGTCCTCCGAGCCCTCGGAAAGCAGCCCCGGCTTTGCAGCCGGCACCGGAGTGATAAAGGCCTCATACTCATCCTCGCTCTCTGAAATGAGAGGGGGATAATCGGAGTCATCCTCTACACACTCCAGCTCTAACACATCGTCGGAAGGAAAGGCAGGAACCGGGGACATCACAGACAGGGTGGCCCAGTCGGTGTGCACCTCCTGTTCCTCCTCTACCATGGGCTCCTCTTCGTCAGCGGCTACCGGGGCAGCGGCGGTCAGAAGCGGGTCCTGGTCGGACAGGCTGGCTTGGCGAGCCAGGCGGCGTCTCAAGCTTTTCGTCGTGAACATTTTACAATGTATACACGAACCGGGGACGGATAGGGACAGCCTGGCGTGGTCAGTCCCGAGACACCTCACACACACGGAGTGCATATCCTTCCCCGAAATTCGGGCACCACAGGAGCAGGGCCGAGAGTCTCCTCTGGCATGAGGAGCAGCGGACGCCATGGGGGCAAAAAGCACCGGCTGGTGTGCGGGTGTTTTTTACGCTAAGTGCTAGCTAACTGGTGTGTTAGGAGCAGGTAGGCTGATAACTGGCGTGTTAAAAGCAAGATGCTAACTGGTGTGTTTAGCAGGAAGCGTCGAGGAGAGCTGGCGTGCAAAACCTCGGCGAATATCGTGAGCGGAGTTAGCGTCCGTCGACAGAAGCTAATAATTAATTAATTCCGTCTGTGGACAGTTAAACTAACTTATGCTCGGGAGATATAATGCTTCCAGGTGAGAAGAATTTTTAGAATGGCGGGCGTGTCCTCCTGTTGCGGTATTTGTAGTGGGGGGGACTACATCACGCAGCGGAGGGACACGCTTCTCTGACCAATCAGGATTGGTTATTTGAGATAGGTACTTCTGTCAGGGCTGCGGAGGGTCACATCCCATAGCGAGACATTGAGCTCAGATTATGAAAAAGAACAGTTTATAATGCATCACATAACTTCACACCTGACATTTTGCAGAAGGAATGAATAAACAAAAGAAAACACACTTGTGAGAAAAACTGGAAAACTTTCAATGACTATCAAAGGGTTCACTATAATGTAGTTCAGTACTTGTCCTTCTGAACAAAGCCTGTATGTATGCAAAACATCATGTATATAAATTGGTGAATATTTTAATGAATAGGCAAACATTTTTGAGATTTTATCTCTTTTTTTGGACTCAAACAATGCAGCACTCTCTTCAGAGAGTCAGGAAAAAATAGAGCTTCTTACTCAAGTGTTCACAGGCAGCTTGGCCTCTCGCCAGACACAGTTCTAATCATGTTTGCAAAACACATGGCACCCAAGAAATGGTGGTATGCCATATAACTTTGTTAAAATATTGACTATTTAAAAATAAATGCAAAAAAACAAGTTCCATTACACTGATATGTGGGCACGAAGCCAACTTCTCCCATGGCAGGGCACTTTAAATTGATTACGGTGAGTAATGTAGAGCATGATTTATGGATCCTTTGTAGAGTTTTAGATTCCCACCAGGATTAAATGAGTACAGCTTTCTAGTGTCATTCGTGAGATTGGTGAGTCACTTCAGGTGCATATTTCTGCATGCCTGGCTGATGCTGCAGCTCTGATGTCAACCCACAACTTGATGCTCTAGGAAAGATGGAGCTACTCTTCTTCTCAATAAAGGGTTTCCCTCAAGGCTTGATAATTCAATCACTTTTCATGGCTCTACAGTATCTCGATTCCGGTCTGCCAAGAACCTTGGTGTAACCCTGGATGACCAGCCCGGATTCTCGGGAAACACTGCGCCAATCAAGCAGACCTGTAGATTCTCTTTTCACAACAGCAGGAGAACCCTCCCTTTCCTCACCCAAACGGCCATCCATTGGTGTAGGTCCTGGTAGTTTATTCTCCTCAGGGTTATTGCAGTGTCTTGCATGCTAGATTGCATGATCATTTTTATTTTAGGGGCAACTAACTCAGCATCCAACCCAGAGTAACTACTTTCTAAAATTTGTATTTGATTGAGAAAAAATGTTTTAACTTTAATATTATTTAGCAAATATACTTGTTTTTTATGTTTATTAGATTAGAATTGGCCAATGTCCCACCATATAATGGTTCATATAATGGTTTCCAGTGGCCACAAAATAGTCATGTGTATTTGGCCAGTTCGCTTTTATTCTTCTAAATTGCTTCAGGTTTTCTCAATATCTTTTTTAAAGTATTATTCATTTTAATACAATATTCATGTAATTAAATCACCACGCTGTTTAAAATGCTGTGGATCAATTGCGCAGCGGATGGTGCACTGGGTGTTACGTCTGGACTCTGAAAAACCCAATAGCAGACCACGATAAAGCAAAAACGTAGTTTAATTTCGAGTCCGGGGTCAAAAGCCAGGAGATCAGATATCGAGACAGTACAAAAACAGAAGGCAATAGAGTAGTGAGGAATCCAAAAATCGAAAAACCGGGGAAGCACAGGCAGAGGTACAAAAACGGCAGGCAAAGTCGAAAAACAAGCAAACAGTCGAAACCAAAAAGCAATAAGGCAAACAAACAGAATCACAAGGCTAAATCGAGGTCGTACGGAAAGGGTGTCTCAGGTATATCAATAAATCTCTGGCTTTATAATCGCAGGCTCAGGAAATAAGGGTAACGTTCTGACAGGGAACAAACAGATATGTGGGTCTTATATACATTACATTACATTACAGTCATTTAGCAGACGCTTTTATCCAAAGCGACGTACAGTAAGTGCATATAGAAAGGTCATCGAAGTAACTACAGTAACTACATATACGTAAGGGAAAGGGAGGGAACAAATTACGTGAGGTTAAACACATGAGGTAGCAATGAAACAATCACGGAAACATAACAAAGACATGGAAGGGACTCAGAAACATGCATAACAAACAACGGGCTCGAAGAGGAGCGGAGTGTGCTCAGTAATCATGAGAGGTGAAACTACATACAAACAGCTGGGGCGAATAACAGATCGCGGAAAACTGGTTAATCTGTTAATACCTAACTATAAGACAGACCGTTAGTTCGTTAGTAAACATTTATGTTAATTGGTTTAGTAAGTGCATTTAACTAATAAACCACCCGAGTGATTGTTAGCACGAGTTAGTAATCTATACAATTACGCGTAAGGGAAACCAGGAAGTAGCAGAACACAAAACCCTCGGAAAATCCCAAAGTCACCTAAACAGTGCATACACGAGACAGGGTAAACAAACACACGAATGCGACTCGGACAACCCACGAACAGAGGGGAATGCAATGGTAATGATAAACAATAATACAAACACAGACATAATTACAGAATATCACACTGGGTGTGGCTACTGAATTTTGTTATTGGTGTGACCAGAGGCGAGGAGCACACAGCTCACAGCATGCTGTGCAGATTGGAAATGGGCTGGGTTAGGCTGAATATTTATCAATGGGTGTGTTTCGGCTGGATTCAACCATAGCCAATCAAATTACCACTTTTCCGACCCTTTAAAAGCCATGCGCATTGCGACCCAGCATATTGTCAATTTCCATATTTTGCATTGATATCGCAAAAAATGTATATCAATGTAATAATGCATGTCTAAAATCACAAACTAAGTAGGCAAATACTTCATTTGTGTTTTAGTCTGATCTTTTTTTTTAATCAGATATGAGTTCCTGGCTATACCTGGCTCGAATGCAATGTAGTGAGACAAACAAGCACCGGAGAAGCGGAAGTGATGAACTTAAATACCCTGCAGGCAGAAGCGCAGGTGAAAACAATAATGAAGGCTGCAAACCACGAAACGAAACGTAGAAAAAATCTGATTGATTCCCAATCGTGATGGCAGGACGATAGCCGCAAAAGAAAACAAATAGCCACTAAGCACTACAGCTAGTGTGTTGTTAGCCTTTTTTGATCGCCATATGAGGCTAAATGACGCATCTACAAACCAATAGCACTAACCCGTAAAAAATGTAGTTCTAACGTTAACTGTTCAATCAAATGGTTAAGATGAAAAGTAAAGTTAGGCTGCACATTCATTTGAAGGGCATCCGATCTCCTTCAAATGGAGAAAATCCAGTCTCCCCTGTCCTATGCTGCTCCTCAGGTAATTCTTTTCTTGAATAATTTTCATTTATAATTTCAGTCCAAAAAGGGGGACAGGGGTAATGTCACGATTTGAAATGGGCAGATCCCGTGCCCGAATCCGAACCAGGTTTTTGCGGAATCCACTACTCTCCAAACAGTACACCAGACAGAAGTAAAAGGTAAAAATAATTTTTATGCTCACCCTTTACCTGACGGAGGACACCCATAGGACATACTACAAGATGATTTTGGACAATGCCCAGGACTACCTCAGGCTGAAGGAATAAATTCTGCTGAGGGTTAGCCAGTCTGCCACCGCAGTGGCACATATATTCCATGAGCGGCAGTATCAACTCGGGGATCTGGCACCGACCAGGCTGGCTGCGACTACAGTAGGTGCCTGCTAGCTCCCTCCCGACCGCCTTTCCAGCAAAGCCATGCTGGAACGGCTAGTCATGGATCGCTTACTCCATGCCCTACCTTACGAAACAAAGAAACTGGCGGGGCAACACACTCCCAGGACTCCAGCGGACCTTGTTGCTGACTCGCCCAACTTTGAGAGCTTTAGCCAGGTGAACAAGTTCTGGTACTGATCCATAATTCTCTGAATAAGTTTGTTGCCATCTGGCATGGGTCCTACACCATCCTGGAGCGTGTTGGGCCTGTGAACTACCGTCTCAACTAGCTCGGACAACGGAAAGTGCAGCAGGTCTACACTTTCCTGAGAAGACAGTTCTTAAAGATTTGCAATGATTCACACCTCAGGCTGGCAAACGTAATGGGCATGAACAGTAGCAGCTAACACCACCCCCAACCACTCCCCCACTAGGGTATCTGTCACTGGCTGTCAGCTGTAGCTAAGGCAGGACACACAGCCTCCAACCACAATCGTTCCAACCACAAAATCAATTTTAATTAGGTACTTTTCATGGTTAGAGGGATTTACCTGCTTAAGCCATATTACATCAGAAATAGCTATGCATGCCATGAAAAATAAAAGTATCATTTTCACATTGTGCTATATTACATAAAGAGGTAGCAAAAATGTTTAATTGATTCAGGCTGAGGTGAATCAATAGGCTCCTAATTGGTGAAAGTCTGGACACATGGCCACTAAAACTAACTATTTGGTAGATAATGAATAATTCAAGGATAATGCAAATGACAGCATTAAAATAAACGTTCAAATAAACTATAATGGTGTATTTAAAGTCCTGCTCTGGTCAGGTGTGCAATAGCGCAGTGTTCAATGTTCAGCTGTACAATGTCCAATTCAGCTGGGGAGCTACAGTCAAAATTTAATCTACAAATGTAGAGTCTTGTTCTGAGCTGTTTGTGTTTAGTTTGGTGGGGGCATGGGATGGTCTTGTGCCTCGTCAGATCAAAATTCTATGATCTATTAAAAAAAATATTTCTGCCTGGCTGAGTCCAGTCTGGATGGGGCTTGCACAGGAAGACCATCTGTGGGGGGGGGGAGGGGGGGGCAGCTGAAATTGTGCAGCAGCTGAAATTCAGTTTCTTCTGCATCACAAAGCTCTCTGGCTATAACCATGGATATGCGGCAAGCTAGATAGCAACCATTAGCTTAGCCAACAAAAGGCTTGGTTTGTTTTAAACAACGATAAATAGATAGAAATATCACAACAAACATGCTTCCGAAATTATAGGTTGTTTGGACATGCTCCTAGTTAAAAAAAAGACTGGTAGATAGGAATATCACGAAAATATGCTTATACTTTGTTTGGATACGGGGCTGGCTAGATAGCTAACTGATAGCTTAGCAAGAAAAGTCTTTGTTTGTGTTAAACAAAGCCTGTGTCCTATTCAACGCCCTTCTATTCTAGTTTGAGTATTCTAATGTAGCTGAGTTCACAGAATGAGAAAGTTGTTAAGTAGGCAAAATATTCTGTAAATGTAGTGTACTTTAAATCCTCAAATGATATACTTATTTCCAGGTTTTTGCTGATAACAGCATTGAGGATATTTATCGCATTTGTATGTCACTAAACGGCCTATACAGTAGCCTAATGTCAATCAGCGATTTACACATGCTAGTAACGTTACAGAGGACGCAGTAATGTTAGATATGGCTCTGATTCAGACACAGCCGTCGTTAACATTCATAGATAAATTGGCTAACAGAAAGATAGACAAAAACTCAAACTTACCCGAGTACAAAATAAAAGGCTTCACGAAACAGTATACTATGAATTGTGCAGGCTACATTGTTCTATGATGCTTTCGTTTGCCCATTGGGTGCGTTTACATGCACTCAATATTCCGATAACTGGGAGTAATCAGAACATGGCAATAATTCGATAAATGCGTTTACATGCACTTAAGTAATTCGATAATGGGAAAAATCCAGGTTTACATGATTCAGTCAATATTCCGATTTCTTTCCCTGAACGCGATGTGCAACTCAAACGTAAATTAGAAACATATATTAGCCTAACGTTATATATTATAACTTACATATTTTAACGTTTATACATAACGTGACTATACTTCCTGTTGGGTTGCTAGAAACAGCACACGGGTTGGTATGCGTAACCGTAAGTTAGTAAACACGTTAACTATAGCTTAACGTTAGTTACATAAGAAAGAACAGTAGCCTATAACGTATAAGAAAGTAACGTTAAACATGGTAACGTTAGATAGGAATGCTCTTATGGGTTTCGTCGTCATACGGCAGATGTTATGGTTGCGGTTGGCAACTAACACTGTCTTTCAAGCGTTCTGTCTTATGAGCAGAAGACGACGAAGAGCTTTAACGTTACAACAAGCGCTGATTATTGGACCCAGAATAGGCCTTCCTCCAGCACTGTTAAGGACCCGGTAGTGCTGGATGCGCGTTAAGAGCAAGGACTGGTGGGAGAGATTCAGACCGTAGACTTGTGGACACCAAACTGGTTCACTATCAGCCTGTACTCCCCGCAGCTACCGACTTTGTACAGCGCTATTGCGACTCACATTTGAAGAGGTACAGCTGGACGCACTGTCACTTCGTCAGGGCTCATTATGTTTTGTACCAAACCACAAAGTTTCATAAATGATCTCCGAGCCATACTGAAGTTGCCTCTCCATTCTGAATCGGTGAATTAATTTACCATATGACGACGAAACCCATAAGAGCATTATTGAGTGCATGTAAACGTGCTCATTATTTCCGCGTTTCTAACTTTTTTCCCATCTATGAGATGAAGTATATTCCTCTTTATTATTTCGGATAACATCAGGAGGGTTTCCTCCTCGCTCCAGAAATGACTTCTCCCTTGGTTGCCGCGGTAGTACAACGGTAAGAGCGCTGACTTTCAGTCAGCACAGTTGTACTCCGAGGATCGGGGTTCGCGCCCCGGTCCTGCCATATCCGAGCGTGGCCGGTGCCCTGTGGAAGCGGGAATTGGCAGCCGCTTCCGGGTGGGGGGAGGGGCTCGGAGAGAATCGCTGCGCACGGGACCCAGGGCGTGTCACGGTCAGGAGCTCGAGGAGCTGCGCCCTGTAGAGGACGTGGCGCCCGCCTTCCAACTACTAAATATACCGATTGACGGGGTTGTGTAGCAGTGGTTCTCTAGCGGTTGCTACACGGGGGGGAATTGAATTAGAATAGGGGTTCAATTGGCTACCAAATTGGGAGAAAAAGGGAAAAAATCAGAAACAAATTTAAAAAAGAAAAAAAAGAAATGACTTGGTTGACATCTCTCTCTGACCTCTCAACTGTTTTGATGTTAGCGTTACGTTACTAACAATATCCGGAGTAGCTGTTGCCATGGCTGTTGCTGTCAAACACGCACATGCGCAGATTTAAAAAAAACGAACTAGATCGGAATAAGCGTTTACATGCAACCAATAAAATGAAAAACACGACAGAAATCCAGGTGTAGTTATCGGATTTCTCATATTCCGATAACTGCTTTTTTCCAAAAAAGCTTTTCGGAATATTGCGTTTACATGGCAATTTGAATAATCCGATAACAGCCTTAATCCGAATATGATTGGAATATTGAGTGCATGTAAACGCACCCATTGACTAAAGTTCTCAAAGGGCCTGAAAATTCAAACCCAAACCGAACCGACCCTACTGAGTTGAAGCACGAGCCCGGCGCGCCCGAGGTCATCACATACAATACTGAGCCGAGACCCGATCAAACCCGGAAAAAAACTAAAAAACATGAGTCGGTTATTGCCAGAAAAGGCTGTGCAATTTACGTAGGCGAAGAAGAGAGAAAGTTTTAGAGTTTTTAACAGATTTAGTAATTGAGAGCAGCAGAGTAAACGAATTTTGCGAAAGCAAGCAATTAGATTTGTACTAATGTTTTAATGTTTGCCATGCTGTAATATAATGTAGTAGTATTTTTTCGTTTGAACAGGATTCAACATTTTTTATTGTTGTGTAGTTTGCATGTGCTTGCTTCATTATTATTGCCCTATTATCATATATCACACAGCATACGATACTTCAACTCAAACGCCTACATTCACCGTATAGTTACAGCAAACGGGAGATGTTGGATGAATAAAATAAATAGCTACATTTTAACAAGTAGAGAAAGTCTTGAAAATTAATTGACTCCAAAATTAGCAATCAGCAATCAGCGCCACGTGTAAAAATGCAGATTAGTCTAGGCTACTGTCAATACCCACAGAGACATTCTTTTTTTTTGCTCAGCCCGAGCCCTACCCGACCCTGTCGTCATCGTCCCCATCAGATTCAGAATCAAAATTATTACCACCATTCATGAATTGTAAGATAAAGGATTCCATTCATTCTCCATTGTCTATGCTTCTTCCGGCAGCTAAGAGCAGTCCCAAAGTTTCACAGGTGACTTCCATTTTGATAGTAAGTAAACAGAGGCCATGTGAGTTTATTTATGGGCGGGGTAAAGGGAAACTCAGAGTCAATTGAAACAGGAAGGTGTTAATGGACAGTTAATGATAGTCTACACCCTCAAACTTGAAGCCCGCCCCCGGCAAATTATTTTAACAAGCGCGTTTGTGTTACTTATTTCAGATATATATATATATATATTAAATATGTTCTATATTATATTATGTGACTTCTAAAATACTTTAACTTTCGTTATATGTAAGAAAACAAAAACACATTTTGTTCTGTGAATTGCAGAAGTGTGACTTGCGGACCATTTTACCAGCTCGTCACATATTACAACTCTTGACCTAACCAGGGGCTATTAGCAGGTCCCCATCACCCAGGCTGACTAGGAGAAGATGACCTTCACCAGCCCAGTGGGCCTGTTTCAGTACCGTGTTCTAGCATTTGGGTTGCACGGGGCCCCAGCCTCCTTCCAGCGCCTGATGGACATAGTACACTGGCCGTATCAGCACTTTGTGGCAGCATACTTGGACGATGTGGTTATCCACTCAGTAACCTGGGAACATCTAAGCCATGCCCGGCAGGTACTCGAGACCCTCCGCAACCCCACAAAGTCGGGCCCAGGATGAAGCCCACTACCTGAGATACTCCGCTAGTTGGGGCTTCTTGAAACCACAAGAGAAAAAGGTTGCCGTGGTAAAAAGGGGTGGCCCCAACCCACCTCTAAGACACAGATATGTGCTTTTCTGGGCTTAGCTGGGTACTACCATCACTTCACATAATTTCACATAATTTCCTCTGTTGCAGCACCTCACTGATCTCATCCGAAAGGGGCCGCCGGAAAGAGTAGCTTGGGGTGCACAAGAACAAAATACCTTCCAGTGTCCAAAAGACACCCAGCCCTCTCCAACCCGGTCCTCCATACCCCAGACTTTGATCGCACATTTATCCTACAGACACATCAGTCCAAGCTGGGTGTGGTCCAGTCCCAGGTGTTCAATGCAGAAGAACATCCGACCCTGTTCTTAAGCCAAAAGCTGCGGCCCAGTGAGACCCGGTATGCAGCAGTAGCGAGAGAGAGAGAGAGGCCCTCATCATCAAGTGGGCCCTCTCCGCTCTGCAGTACTACCTCCTGGGTTGTCCGTTCACCCTGGTGACACACCATGCACCTCTACAGTGGGTGGCCCGGGCCGAGGAGACTAATGCACGTGAGACCAGGTGGTTTTTGTTTCCCCAGGACTACTCATTCCAGGTGGCGCACTGTCCGGGGGCATCTCCAGAATACATGCTATGTGAGCCAATGCTACAAGCCTCTGGAAGGTGACACAAGGTGGGGGGGTAGGGGTGGGGGGGGCGGGGAGGGGGTGCTGAGAGTGCCCGCGCAGTCTCTCCCTTCTGTTTCTTGCACGCCACCTCCCTCTGCTGGCAGTGTCACGTGCAACGCCCGCAGGCCAGAAGAAAGCAAATGTAGGGGCTCATTCATGGAAAAACTGAGTGGAGTATGACTGCACAAGAGTACTGGAAAATGTGTGTGTGTGTGTGTGTGTGTTTACCTGTACATAAGTGAGTGAGTAGGTGTGAGTGCATGTATGAATGTATGTGTAAGCACACACATTGTGTGTGTGCATGTGTGTCTGTATGTGTGTGGGTGTATCCATTTGTGTATTTTTTGTGCACGTGCCAGTCTGTATATGCAAGGGAAAAATAGATTGTGTGTGTGTGTGCTGGGATGTGTGTGCATGTGTTTGTATAGATGTGCAACAGAGTAGAGGAGCAGAAAAGATCAGCTCCCTGTATGTGGAGGGTCACAGGCTGTAGAGATGCATTAGTCCTGCATCACTGGAGCTCATCTCTTTTGCAGCTTTTTCTGTTGCTCAGCTCCACCTCAACATATTGATTCTACCTCTTTCTATCTATCTATCCATCTCACAATCCAATTTTCATTTAGATTTATTGGCATGACATATTTGTATTTTGGATTTGTTTTTCCACGTTAACCCACATTTTCCCAATATTTTTTATGGATATAATCCTGTTTACAGTTTCCTATATGAAGATGTTCTGCATTTATGTTGTTCATTTAAATATGCAACTTGTGTGCATCTTGTAAGCACCCATACAAAGTTGCATTTAAATGGGAAGAAAAAACATGACAGAATTAGATCATGTTATGCGATCGAATCGATGAATATTTTAGAAAACAAGCTTATCATATTAACTGATAGCTTGCCTTCATCTGACATGGCAAAATTACTGTGTCAATAATAAATAAATAAAATATAGCATTCAAAATGACTGAAAATTGATTAAAGACAGCCTTGATTAAAGATGGATTATATACATAACTATTTAGAGTACTTTGTACACTGCTGTCACAAGAATAGCACTTCATTTTCTTTAGTGCTTCATGAGATTTATGTGAACATTGGAAGGGATCATTGACCATTCCTCCATACAGAATCTTTCAGGATCAAATCACACATTTTTGACCTGGAGCAGAAGACAAACTGATGACGGTGGTGTACGATGCTGGTCGGAGGATTGGAGCCAGTGTAACAGCAAGCCTGGTGAAGAGCTCTTGCTGGGGGAATTTATTCCCCAATCAGTAAGGAACATGGGTGCGCCGTATTAACTGGCTGACGTGTGTGTGGGTCTGACACCGGGCAAAGCAGGGAACTGAGCGGCAGCGGATGTTTGTGGTATCCCCTGCCAGAGTCGGTGTCCTGTGCCTATCCCGGCGAGTGTGTCGATGGTGGCGGGCTGTGGTGAAGTCTTGGGTCCTGTCATTCACCCGAGGGGTGGACAGATTGAATTCTTGTTGGCGATCACCAAGGACGATGACATGCTGTCCCGCTGTATGTTTGTGCGTGTCTTTTTCTTTTGGGGCTGGACGACTGGGGTGTATTTCCTTTGGGATTTTTAATTTTTAATTTGTGGTAGTCCTCCCAGAGCTGCAGTGTGGGCAGGACTCCACAACATTATTTCCTTTTTTTTGTTTGATGTTATGTGTTTATGATGTTAATGGATGTTTGAGAGTACCGCCGTGTCTGTCTGTGCATGGGCTTTTCCCCCTAGATGTATTGTGGAGCTGGGTGGCCGGCAGCCCTGTGGTAGGCCATTTAAGGTGTCACGAGCGTGTGTGCCCTTTGCGTTACCATTGCCACAAAGCCTGAACAGCACAGTGTGTGGGGATTGAGTGACAGTGTGTGGTGTGTGTGGTGTGCTTACCTGTGGGAGGGGTCGGCTGTGTTCTGGCAGGAACGTGGGGATTGAGCGGGGGGATAAAGGGACCCACAAACGGGCATTGCTCCTTCAGGTCGTGTGTGTGTGGTGGATTCTGAGTTTAAAACCTGCTTTCAAACTGTGACACTACTATGTCAATGTTCTTATAATATTCGGCTGGAAAGCCATCTAAACCTGGTGATTTACTTCATTGACAATATAGCCTCCGTAACTTCAGACTCATCTACAGGTGCATCCAACATCTCCACCTGAGCTGGGGACACTAGGAAAATTCATTTTTGAAAAAAACTCCTGATATTTGCTTTCATCTACAGATGCCTCTGACTTATTTTCATAACTTTTGAAGACGTTGTTCATTTCCACATTTTCTGTTAACTTTCCCCTTATCATGAATGGCTGTAATTAAGAAGCTGGCATATTTTTGTTTCAGTTGTCTTGCCAACAGCTTGTCAGATTTCTCTCCACTTTCAGAGAAGCTTGTTTTTAACCTAAAGAGGGCATATTCTGCCCTCTTATTGTATCATTTAGCTGATATTTCAAGTCACAAATTTATTTTTAACCGGTTGTTACTAAAGTTGCGACAACTCATTTTAAATATTTTTAATCTGAGATTCAAGCTCTTTAATTCTTGTGCTGGTCAGTTTTTTCAGAGAAGTGTGTTAAATTATCCTGCCCCTTATGTAGGCCTTTAAAGCTTCCCACGCCATCCCCAGTCTTTCTGTTGAGCCAATATTATGCTCAAAAAAATCCTGAAGGCAGGCTTCCAAAGAAATCTTAAATGTGGGGTCCTGAAGCACTGATGCGGTTAGTCTCCACCTATTTACCTTAGTTCCACTCGACTTAATCACTATGTTTAACTGTACCGGAGCATGGTCAGACAAAGCTATCACCTCAATCTTACAATCCGCCACTGCCTAAATCATTTCTTTAGAGACCAGGAAATAATCTATCCTTGAGTATGATTTATGAATATGTTAAAAGAAAAAAAAAAAAGTATACTCTTTTTCTCCGGATTGACCTACCTCCATATGTCTACCAGGCCAAGGTCTCATCATCAACTGGATAGCTAATCTATCCCTTGGCACAGCTTTATAATAAGTTGTTCGGTCTAATTGGGCATCTTGCACCTGATTGTAGTCTCCAGCCATCAACATCTGACCCTCCTCATATTCTCCCATTGTCTTGTTAACCATATGAATAAAATTGCTATCATCTTTGTTTGGAGCATACACATTAAATATGTTAACTTTTACTCCATTAATGGTGGCCTGTATGCATATCATTCTGCCCTCATCATCCTTTTTTGATTAAGTACAACTAAATTCAGCTTCTTATGCACTAATATTGCCACCCCATTTTTTTTTTTACTAGTAAATGAGTTATGAAACACCTGCCCTACCCAGTCACGCTTAAGTGTCTGCTTCTTTACCCTCCATGTGTGTCTCCTGAATCAGGGCTGTATCTGCTTTGTTAGATTTCAGATAACTCAACCACTTGTTCTTTTTATAGGATTCTGGGATCCGTTAATACTCCACATAATCATCTTTATATATTTAGCCATTAAGCTACATAGTATTATCTAGCATCTAGTCGAGAGCGTGCCCGCATGAGAGGAAAGCGCACACCCCTTTGATCCATCACCTGTACTGAGCATATCACATAAAACATTATCCTAAACAAACTAACGAACAATAGGAACACCAAAAATAAACCCTTTATCCCCCCCCCACCCCATCCTCTCAACATTCCCTTTTTCAAAGGATATCCCCACCCACACATGGTCCGTGAGGCACTGGAAATCCCTCCAAAACCCCGCCCCCCCTTCTTAGATACATGTCACTCCCATGTTGTAAATCTGTAACTACTACCGAACATCTTACTCAAACGTGACTAGAACCGAGTCCTAATGTTAATGCCATACTGCTTATTAACCAGCTTAAAGACACTTCTTGTTTAAAAAAAAAAAAGGAAAAAATACCTGTACCTGTATCTGTGTGCCTACATAATACCTAGACTACAGGCTATACTCACAACCTCTGACATTGCAGATAACTTGGTCGTGCCTGGACTAACCTGCACGCTCCGTGCGCACACGTATAACTAAACACTGAAGTTTAATGTCCCAGTCCAGTTCAAAACTCCATTCAGTCCTGACCTCTTGATCATGTTCGTGTGTCCCTTCCATGGGCCCAACACAGTAGAAGAAAATTGTTCATCAAATGATGACGTTGTCGTCCTTGCGTTCCATTCTAGCTTTGCCAGGAGCCGGCCTCCGTTCACTCGCACTCCGTTTCAGACAACAGCTCCATTGCCTTTCGAGGATCCACAAAGCTCACCTTCTCCCCCTCCCATGTAAAGCGAAGCACGGCAGGGTATGCCAACGTAAACAGAACATCCAGCTCATGCAACTTCTTTCTGACATCGGTGAACTGCTTCCTCCTCTCTACAACATCCTTCGTCATGTCAGGAAACAGGGAAAGTTTAAAACCGTCCCATAGGATCCCTCCACCTTCACGAGCCTTCACCCTCACTGCAGCCAGAAAGCTATGTAAGCGGATGATGACCGGATGAGGTGGAACACCCTCTGCTGGCATTTTGGTCAAAGATCGGTGCACCATCTGCAGCTCAGATTCGGCTAGATCCACTCAAAGAGCCTCGGAGAAAAATGGTTTTGCACGCTCCCGAAGCTTGATCTTATTTTCAGATTTTTCTTTTAGTCCAAAGAGCCGTACATTGCACCTCTCTCTGTCAGCCAAATCCGTCACAAATTCCCGAAGCTCTGAACATGCTTTAGCACTTGTCTAAGCCAGCTGCTTCAGGTGCCCGTTCTTATCTTCCAGTTCAGAGATCCGAGTCTCAGCCTCGTCGAGTCATTAAAAAATGGCTGCTACATCAGTTTTCATTTTACCCTGAGTAGTCTTGACACTGTTCACATCCAATTGCAGGGTTGATAAGGTGCCACTAAATCGAGCCATTTCCTCCATCGCCCTCTGCAGTGCAGCCTGCAATTTCGGCAAACCCAGGCGGTGCCATAGCTGGTGCAGATTGCGGCTCCTTTTCAGTTGGCCTGGATGAAGCTCCACTCGCCGTGCTAGCATAGCTAATGCCTTGCTCTTGCTTTAGAGTTAGTACTCACGGTTGTCATGCATTAAGTTAAACTAAACTAAAATGCATTAACTCGCGGTAGTATTCATGCGTATAATTTCCAGTGTTACATGCATAATAATACCAAGTATTATTATACCGGTGTAAAAACTAAGGAAATTAATCTAAAAAAACTGTTTTAAGTGAAATGTTTGTGTTTGCCAAAAGCCTCAAAAGCCAGGAAATTAAATTGATCAGCCAACACTAACATCGGCCTGCTCCCCATCAAGGTGTATCAGCACAAAGCTTTGACAACTGCGTTTCAAACACTCACCACTGGGCAGATTGCCTGGTGCTCAAAGAGCGTTTACTGGCAGCCAGACTCAGGGTTGAACATGCTTACTATAGCCTGATTGGTAACCTGGGTGCTTTTAAACTATTTATTTGGGGCATAGGCGATGGTATAGTTCAGGATGACTTTTTGATTTTCCCGCCCTCTATTTCACCCCTCTCATATACACTGCTCAAATGAATTAAGGGAACACTTAATCAACACAGTATAACACCAAGTCAATTAAACTTCTGAGATATCGATCTGTCCAGTTAGGAAGTGTAAACGATTGTGAATCAATTTCACCTGCTTTGGTGCAGATGGACAGGAGAGGCAACAGCAAGACAACCCCCAAAAAGTAAATGGTTTTGCCACAGACCATTTCTCTCTCCTTATCTTTCCTGACTGATTTTACTCTAGTTTTGCATTTTGCTAGTGCCCTTGTCACTACTGGTAGCATGAGGCGGTACCTGCAGCCCATTCAGGTTGCACAGGTAGTCCAGCTTCTCCAGGATGACACATCCATACGTGCCGTCGCAAGAAGGTTTGCTGTGTCTCCCAGCACAGTCTCAAGAGCGTGGAGGAGATACCGGGAGACGGGCCATTGCACGAGGAGAGCTGGACAGGGCCGTAGAAGGGCAACAACCCAGCGGCAGAACTGGTATCTGCTCCTTTGTGCGAGGAGGAACAGGAGGAGGCCAGAGCCCTACAAAATGACCTCCAGTGGGCTACTCGTGTGCATGTTTCTGACCATGTTTCAGAAACAGACTCCATGAGGGTGGCATGAGGGCCCGACATCCTGTAGTGGGACCTGTGCTCACAGCTCAGCACCGTGCAGCTCGATTGGCATTTGCCAGAGAACACCAGAATTGGCAGGTTCGCCATTGGCGCCCCGTTCTCTTCACAGATGAGAGCAGGTTCACACTGAGCACATGTGACAGACGTGAAAAAGTAATGTGTATGACATTGTGCCAATTAAAGGTGCTTTTAAAATTCTAATTATCTGTCTCTCTCCGCACAGACATTTTATTTGGCTGTTTTTGGTTTTCTGCTTAACACCCTACAGCATATTTATACAATCATTCAGCACCTGCATACACACTGATGTTTACTGACTTCCCCTCTCCACTAATTTTTACTAATATATATACTTTTTTAATTTAAATAAATTTCTTTGTTATTCCTTCAATCAGCGTCTCTGAAACATGATTTGGCTTTGAACCAGTCATTACCCCATCAAGGGGTGAATAATACATTGTTGTATCCAGGAAATTTATTTGATTAAAACATATTTCAAATCTGACTTTCAGGGCCAGAGTGGAGTCATATTCCTCTGACCTGCATGGGTTTTTTAATGAATGGCCAACATGATGCCAGGTGATGTTCAGTAAATTGATGTCATAAAAACTGTGTCTGAGTGTTCTTTGCATCACCTATAAATCGCTGTGCTATGCAGTGACCACTAGCATCAACTATGTGTTTTTAGTCCGTAACAGCAAAGGTGGAGATTACATAATTTTTTTCAGTTATGTCAAGGATTCATTAATAACTTTGCAAGACAATATTTAGTTACGGTTGGGTCAGGCATTACAGCAGCAGCCTTATGTGGCATGGTGGGTTTAAAAAATAATATATATATTTTTTTTTAATTGTCAAAGTTAGAATTTAATCCCCACTTGTCTCACAGCATTATACACACTCCAGCAATGTAGATGGTTGAATTACCTTGTATAAGAGCCACAATTTCAGTAAATTAACCAGCTTCACATTCTAATTTGCATATAGAGCTCTTTCACCTGCTCTGATTGGATAGCTCTGTCCAGCCGACCCAGTGGCCACTCCCAACAGAGCAGCTGATTGCACTGAAGTTGTTGCTGTTTACCATATTTTGAGGTATTGTTCAATGCTGCAATTATGAAACAAGTTTTTCCAAACTGGAAGGCATACAATGGCATTTCAGCACTGGATCTGTGTAATGTGTTTGAGTGAATGGCTAGAATTGTATTAAATGCAGGGTCTGACCTTTAGCGCCAACAAATTATATTGAGGTGAAGTTTGTTTAGCAGGAATGACACAGTCAACCATGTTAAAATATCATTTGACAGCAATTGGTTGGAGTCAGCGCTTTCTTTCATTTCCCTGCTGTTCAATCCATCCCACTGCTGTCACCACAGGGGAGCAGACAATCTATCAAGGGATCAAGACGCATTCCTCTCACCTGCATGGCTTCTTTAATGAACAGCCAACATGATCCTGGGTGACAAGCAGGAAATGGATGTAATAAAGATTGTGTCTGAATGCTCTTTGCTTCTCTGATAAATTGCCCTGCTGCGCAATGGCCATGGGAGCCACCTCAAGATTTGATTTTATACATTGACAGCCATAGAGCTCAAACAGAGGTATGGGATGTTGGTCAATAAGCAGAGCTGGGTTATGTGATTTCAGTCACTAGAAGCAAAGGTTAAGTATGTAATTTCAGTCAGTAACAGCAGAGGTAGAGTATGTGATTTCACTCAGTGAGAGCAGAGATAGAATATGTGACTATAGTCAGTAAGAGCAGAGGTAGAATATTGTGATTTCACTCAGTAGAACAGTGGTGGTGGCACACTGTAGCACTGTGGGCCTAGGTCCCCCCACTTTTCTCATTGGCTGAAAAAATTTAAAAGTACATACATCACTTTAGGGGTGCTGGGTTAGGGTAAGATCATGAAAACAAAATGGAACCTGCACACTCATATGCTCAGAAAAACACCAGTTTATTGACGTTTTGAGCACAAGACCCTTTGTCGGTTTCTGTGAGGAGCTCACTGCTGGAATCGAGTATAAACAGGCGCCCTAATCGGCAGTGTGCATCATAAGCAAATCAAAAAACCCAAGAACCAGCATGGCTCATTTGGAACCACTCGTTGGCATTTGACGCCATTGAAAAGTGCTTTGCCGACTTTCGTCTTGTGTTTTTAGCGGGCAAAGCGGTGACGCCCGGTGGCTGCTATTTGTGAAAAACATGCCCAATCGGTCAAGATCGGGAGGCCTCCCACTTGCAAAATGAGTCCACCCAGTACAGTACAGTGACAGTCCGATACCGTTGCAGTGTGTCTAGCAAACATGCATAACATAAATATCAAACCTATAGCTAGCCATGAGTAACTTTATCTAGCTTTGTGTGATTTAACATATCCGAAAATGGCAAAACACTCCTCCCTTTTCCAGTTTGAATTAGGAGAGTCACCATAACCACCGGGGGAAAAAATGGAAAAACAATTAATTGTGTGACGTGAATTCTGTAACGTGTGAAGTCAGGCAAATGAAACAGTGGTAGCGTTATTGTGAATGGAAAAGCACTATTGTTGCAAAGGTTTGTGTCAACCATGTCAACTTGGACAAACATAGCATTTCAAAGAATGTTATCAAAAACTATTCACAGTCTAATAAAAGTCAGTGGAAGAAAGCACCTCAATATAGCAAAAATTGTTTGCGTAGGCCAAAACTACATGAATATTTCTGACCTGTTATGTGAAATTAAGTCTGAGAAAATGGACTAAATGAGCTGTAGTTTTGAGTAAGATAGTAGGACTCACATTTATTGATTGTTATTTTGCCATGCAATAAAACAATTGTTTTAAAAAAATAATAATTTGGCGCACAAACGCGGCTGTTTATATCCAATTCCCTCCCAAATTTGGAACAATTCATTACATTTAAGTTCATTGTAATTGAATACGAGAAAGCATTAAATGACAAACAAAAGTCCAGTGAAGTGGGGAAGTTATTGGGGAAAACTGAGTTAACTGTTTTTATTAAAACATTAGGCCAGAATCTTCATAAATTTATACGTATATTTTGTGTTGCAATCCTGGACGGCTCTACACTGGGGCAAGGGTGGGCTATAGCCCCGTCACAAATCTGCTTAGCCCAATGGGCTATACACATAACCGCTGTCGCAGAACGACTGCTAATCTTTCTGGGGTCCACAGAAGATTAAAAATTACATAAAATTACATGACGTACATACGTATATTTTGTGTTGCAATCCTGGACGGCTCTACACTGGGGCAAGGGTGGGCTATAGCCCCGTCACAAATCTGCTTAGCCCAATAGTCCAATACACATAACCGCTGTCGCAGAACGACTGCTAATCTTTCTGGGGTCCACAGAAGATTAAAAATTACATAAAATTACATGACGTACATGTACGTCATACAAATAGACATAGACTGACATGCACATATACACATAGACTAACATCATACAAATAAACATGTAAACATAACCGCAGGACATCATATTTCACATTGGACATGAACACGGAGCAGCTCGAACACAAAGAAACATGAATTAGCAGAACACATAATGGCAGGACATAATCAGACAGATATCAGACAACACTTGACAAAAACAGGACTGGGTAAAGGTTGAGGGGTTCCCGTCAAATAGCCATCTAAATGAGGTATTGTTTCAGATGTTTTTTGAAGGTGAATTTATTTTGTGTGCTTGTAATTAGAGGAGGTAGGTTGTTCCAGCTAGTAATTGCTCTGTATATAACAGTGGATCTTAGGAAATCTGTTCTAGGTCTAGGGGGTAACAGGTGGCCTAGACTGGCACTCCTTGTATGGTGATTATGTCTGTAGTTGATGTAGACTATTTGATTGTGTAAGTTTTCTGGTTTCTTTGAAAGTAATAGGTTCTTAATAAACATCAGTAAACTAACTTGGAGTTTTCGTTCTACTTAGTGCCAAGCTAGGTGTTTATGCATGTAATCAATGAGTCAATCTAGCTGCCCTATTTTGTGCTAACTGAAGTTTATTTATTCCATTTTTCATTGCAGATGACCATATGACTAAGACAATACTGTATATGAGACAAGACAAGTGATTGTATGAACTGATTTAGTGTGGATGGTGTCAAATAGGCGGAACATTTCCTTTTGATTCCAATTCCCTTCCCCATCTTACTGATGATATTTTCAATATGATCTGACCAAGTCAATAAGCCATCTAGTGTTACTCCCAGAAGTTTGGTTGTCATAACCTGTTCAACAGGCACTGCTGACATGGTCAGATTTAGTTGTGGGTCACGTGCCAGAGTGGACCTTGAGCCAAACACAATGCATTTTGTTTTGGCTATGTTTAAAACCAACCTATTGCTTTCCACCCATGCCGATACTCGACCGAATGCCCTGCTCAGCACCTTGGTCAGTTCATCACATGTTGCGGCAGCACTGTACAGTATAGAGTCATCAGCATACATCACTACACTTGCTTCCTTTATGGCAGATGGTAAATCATTGGTGAATATTGAGAATAAGAGTGGACCTAAGCAGCTTTCCTGTGGAACACCGCAGTTTGTGTTTTTGCTATTTGAAAAGTTACCAATAGAAAAGACCCTTTTGGATTTTTTAGACAGATAGCTGATCATCCAAAAGATTGCATTTGGGTTGAAGCCATAACACCTGCGTTCCCCTATCAGTAGCATGTGGTCAATAACATCAAAGGCAGCACTGAAGTCCAATAGTACTGCTCCGACTATTTTCTTATTGTCCATATGTGTTAACCAGTTGTCTGTCATTTAAGCTAGTGCAGTATTTGTGGAATGACTCTCTGTAAGCATGCTGTGAGCCTGTCATTGACCCATTACATGAAAAGTAATCCTGAATTTGCACAAAAAATATTTTTTCCAATAATTTACTTAACACAGGGAGAATACTTATAGGGCGACTATTGGCTCCTGAAAAGGTATCTATTGTCCTTGAGTAATGGGATAACTTTTGATTCTTTCAAGATTTTTGGGCATATCCCACTTGACAAACAATTGTTGAAGACATGGTATATTGGAATGGAGACATGGGTAGCAGCAATTCAAATTAATTTGCCATCCAGATTGTCAGTCCCTGCCGATTTATCGTCTGCCAGAGACTGCAACATACGTTCTACCTGTTTTATTCCTACCAGGTCAAAATTTTAACTACAGTTTTTGTCATTCATTATACAGTTATTCATCAATGTGTATGAGGAGCAATCAGTTGGTCTCATCTTCTATCTAAGGTTGTCAACCTTACTGATAAAGTTGTAATTGAAGTAGTTGGATATTTATTTTGGTTTTGTTAAGAATCTTCCATCGGACTCAATGTAAGAGGCAGACTGATTTGAATTCCTACCCATTATTTAATTTAATGTTTTCCATAATTTTTTCCCATCATGTTTGACATCATTGATTTTATTCAGATAATATTTCTTCTTTTTACTTTTGTTCAGTTTGGTCTTCCTATCAGCCAGCAATCCAGATCTGTCTGCCTCTTTTTTTGCCTCATTACGATGGGCCATTCGATTTTTCAGGTCCACATTGATCCATGGAGCACAGTTTGATCTTACTGTTAATTTTTTCATCGGGGCGTGCTTGTTTGCAATCTTCATAAATAATTTCATATGTGTTCATAAACACATTTAATGCAATTTCAGGATCGTCTTCCTCACATACCACTGACCAATTATCATCCTTTACATTATTCACAAATGATTCCTGTAGGAATCTCTTATAAGAACTCTGATTAATTACCCTCATACCTACTTTAGGGATTTAAGTTTTTTTTGTGAGCGCGATGTGGTCACTAAAGCCAACAGCTAACTGATACTGCCTTAGAACAGTGTTCAGGTACATTGGTATAAAAGTGGTCAATGCATTTTGATGCTGTGTTTCCATTCTTATTTGTAAATACTCTGGTTGGTAATTTCATAACTTTTAGGTTACATGCATTTGTCACTCCAAGAAGTTTTTTTTTTTTTTCCAGTGTGCACTTTACATTAAACCAATCAATATTCATGTCCCGCACAAAATATATTTCTTTATTTTTGTCAGATGCTTTGTCCAGCATCTCACAAATTCCATCCAGATTCTGACTGTCAGCATTTGTGGGTCTGTAACAGCAGCAGACTAGTATTGGTTTTAAATGAGGCAAGTGAACCTGCATCCACAGAACCTCTATATCACATGAAATTAAATCACTGCGCTGTTTGGCTGGAATATGGTTTTGTATATATACTGCAATTCCGCCTCTATGTATATTCCTATCTTTTCTAAACAGTGTGTAACCTTGTATTGATAGCTCCATGTCATCAAGAGTAGAGTCCAGGTGAGCTTCAGATACAGCTAGAATATGGATGTTATTGGACAGCGATATGCAGCTTAGTTCGTGAACTTTATTCCTCAAACTGCATATATTTATATGAGCAATCAACAAACCTTTCCTTGGTAGATTGAAAGTATTTGTACATAATTAGATGACATACATAGGCTGACGCTAAAAGGAAAGGTAGGCATTCCTGCTGAGAGTTCAAATGTCTCTACCCGGTGTCATTTCCCTTGCTCCACCATTTTCAGTGTTGTTCCTCTGGCTCCTGCGTAGTTGTTGTGTGGCTGGGTGAATATTCAGTCTGTCATGCCACAGAAAGGCTATGTCCCCCCCGCTCACGTGCCGCCTTAATGTTGGCCAAAGTTATTTTCTCTTCAGTCGAACTGCATCTGTGAAATCCTCGTTGATGTAGATGTTATTTCCCTTGAGGTTTCTGGCTCTTTGCAGAACCGCCATTCAGTCTTTGAACCTCAGAAATTTTATGACAATCGGTCTGGGTCTCTCACTGCCGACAACAGGTTTCCTTGTCCGGTGCGCTCATTCAACCTAAATCTCCCGCTGGCCAAGCTGCAGTTTTTCGGAGATTATTTTTTTCACCTTATCCTCCAATTCAGCCCAGCTCTCGTTAGGCGACTCCTTGACACCATCCATGACGAGATTATTCCTCCTCGATTGACCCTCCAGATATTCCATTTTCATGGTCATGTTTAGTAGACGTTCACATGTATTGAAGATCTCTGACTGCATTGTATTGCAGTAGGCTGTTTGTTTCACATTACCGGTTTTGATGTCATCGACCTCCTATTGGGTGTAGTGAATGCTTGTTTTGACATCTTGAACCTCCTTTGATATCGCGTCTAGTCTTTTGTTTGTCAAGTCCATGATCATTTGGACGAAACCTTTAAAACACTCCTGTTGTTGCTGTATTAGTCCAGTGAACATTTATTTCTGTTGCTGCAACAGTTCACGTACCTGCGCAAGCGAAACATAGTCCCCTTCTACTTTCTTCTCTAATTTCGCCTCTCCTTTCGACCTTGGCATGTTCAATAAATTAGATCCAATGCTTACAAACACAATTTGAATTGAAGATTGGTTTGGCAACTTGGTTTGGCCCGACCTCACTAATGCTCTTCTGACATCAGGCTTACACTGTGCTCTTGCAGTTTAATGAGTTTATACCTAATTTGCATATTTAAATATACATTTTCATAAAAGTCATATTACAAAAAGTTTATATTTTTACATTTTTAATAAACGTACCAAAGTTCATTCAGATCCGACTTCAAGAATGAGTTTTTCCTATACCTTGGGTGTGGGTGTGGGGGTGTGTGTGTAGGAGCTCAAGCAAATGACAAAATAACGTAAACTGATTTATAACGTTAGCTAACCACTAAACAGTGTTTCCCATAGCCTACAATACATCAGGCCTACAGAGTTTGCCGCCCTGTCAAAAAATATTAAATGGAAACGTCATTGTTTGAAAAGTAATTTAGGCTATCATTTACAAATCAATAGAAAATGTGTTTGAGTAGCCTAAGCTTTCCATTTTGTGATCAACTAGCCTATTCAACAGATTTGTGGAGTGTGTGTGTGTGTGTGGACTTCCCTCGGTAGCCTATGATAACCAAACCCAAGTGTAAAACTACAGTGTTTTCATTGGCGGTAGACTAATCTCACAAGTTGGCTGCTTGGCCACGCACAGATAAGTAGTAGATTTGGAAAGCGAATACCCAACCTAAATTAGCTAAATTATAATCTTCGTCTTCTTCAGCTAATAAGCGGAGCTTGCCTCCGTGGTCAGGTAACAGATCTCATCTTCCCTGTAAATGTATTGCCTAAATGAGATAGAGCAGAATGGTGACAGTGGCAGAAACCAACGCAAACGTTACGGTGCAGCTTTATGAAACACGCCTAGGAGCGTAACTAGTAAGTAAAGTTTGCGATCTTCGTTAGAAAATGAAACTCATAAATATCCCAATCACAGAACAGCGGTTACCCAGCTAACAAAATTAGGTCCCCGGGACGTCCCCTGAACGTCCCCTGAACATCTCAAAATGTCATCAGGATGTCGCCTTGACGTCTTTTTGTAGGGTTTTCTAAACGTTACGTGGACATCACAGAGAACGTTCCTGGGACGTTCTAGTAACGTCCCTCAGACATTCATTACATGACATTATATTGTAACCAGTAACAGACGTTGCAGGAGTGTCCCTGAATGTCCCATGAATGTTATCAGTACAACATCATGTCATAACTGAATAGGGACGTTGCTTGAACGTCCCCAAAAGATTCTAATTAAATGTCATATTGTAACCAAATAACATCCTAGTAATGTTTTTAGGACATCCCTTCAGAACATCGCATCATAACTTTGAGAGGACTAAAAACGTCCACTGTTTGCTGGGTGTAAACAACAATATTTTATATATATTATATTATTATATATTTATTTTTTTTCATATTTTTTTTACATTATGTTCAACTTTAAACTGATCATTATCCTCTCTTCTCGCATCCTTTTTCATAAATTTCCAGTGTCTTATTTTCGTTGTCTGATATTTTTAAGCACTCGTATTGATGAAGTCAAATGACATTTATAATTTTCAGAATGATACAATTCTGACTGTTGTATGGATGCTCTGCCACTTGCAAGCAGTGAAGAGAGGCAGGGCAGAAAGGAGTTTTATTGAGGTGCCTAGTCTGTATAGCCTACTGTAGAGTGTCAGTACTGTTGTGTTTCAGTGCTGGAAGATTCCCCCCCCCCCGGCGCATGAAAAAGCCATTCTGGGTGAAACACTGCTAACCTTAGCACCCTCATGTATTGACCTAGCCCACCCTTAGCCCAGGGGGAGAGAAACGTTTCTGGTGCCGTCACTGGTTGCAATAAAAGCAACAATATTGATTATATTTGGGTTTTTTACTTGTGACTTTATGCTGGTCTGCTCAGTTATTTTTACCTCAAAATAGTTTGACAGGTAATTCATAGCCTTTATTTGACAAATTGCGGAAAGGATGTCTGCGCATTTTGTTTATGAATATAACAATATTACTTAACCAGAGTATTGTCCTATTTAAACAAAATGAATGTGATACTCTCTCAATCTTAATTGACTCTATGCATAGTGGCTATACTATGTATTTACAGTAAAATAAGGGGTGTTATTTTGCGGGCGCAACCACAGTATTATCAGTTCACATTTTGAGGGTGATGAACTAAGAGACATTATGTAAATGACTCCAGCTGCAAACGGCCATATTTAAATGAGAGATTTTGTGTGTTTGGATCGGTTACACTGTAAGAAAACTGTGAAAAAACTGGCAGCAACGTTGCCGTTTTTTTATGTTTAAAATTATTTTTATTTTTTTAAGTGATAGGCTCCGGTTACACTGAACAAGCTGGCGGTTTACAACAAACTGTTTCACTGGATGTCACGGATGTTCTAATTAAATGTCATATTGTAACCAAATAACCTAGTAATGTTTTTAGGACATCTCTATGGAACATCACATCAACTTTGAGAGGACTAAAAAGGGACGTCCACTGTTTGCTGGGTAAACAACAATATTTTATATATATTATAATATAACTCATGGTTGGCTAAATGGCTGTAAGTCATCAATGGTCTGATGTATCAATCAAGCCTTAAATCATCACTCTGCTGCCAGAAATACAGTAGATATGGATGGATAACTTGAAGGGTTTCTTCTTTCTTTCCATAGAGTTCAATAGGAAAATGTGTCAGGAGAAACAACCCTTAAAGTGATCCATCCATATCTACTGCATATCTGGCAGCAGAGTGATTGTTTGTGGCTTATTTGATACCTCAGACCCTTGATGACTTACAGCCATTTTACCAATCATGTCTTCCATACGGTTGCAGCATAACTTACAGCTAAATATAGTCCCACCCCCCAATTCCCATAGAGATCCATTGAAATGCAGAGACGTTATAGTATCGCTTGTAAAAGTACCACAAAATATGATATCAACAAAGTTTTTTGATGTTTTTGGGTCACAGACATCAGAAAGACATGGCATGAAAGGCCAAAAGATATGTGACCAAATATTAAAAATGTAAAGGCAACTTAGTGTATGTAAACTTCTGACCCACTGGAATTGTGATATAGTGAATTAAAAGTGAAATAATCTGTCTGTAAACAATTGTTGGAAAAATTACTTGAGTCATGCACAAAGTAGATATCCTAACTGACTTGCCAACACTATAGTTTGCTCACATAAAATCTGTGTAGTGGTTAAAAATTAGTTTGAATGACTTCAACCTAAGTGTATGTAAACTTTTGACCACAACTGTACGTATCCACAAATTCTCTTGTGTATTTTTAACATTAGCTAGAATTGGCCAGTTAATTAGCCCCCATTGTTACGCAATCATTCAGAATGTTCAATAGGATATTCCAAACACACCCATATGTGTCTTGTTATGACAATCTTATCAATTCCATGTCTTTTGACCCCTTCACTCAAATGCCAAATTTGAATACTATAACTCCAGGTGTGAGCATCACAGGGATTTGGAACATGGCTTAAATGCAACAAGACAGTTGTACCATTTACAATACAATTCATTTATTTTCATAATTTAGGTGTGTATCTTGTCTGTTCTCATCATGTCATGTCCTATGAGTTTTGTGTCTGTTCCTGCCCTGACCTTCAGTCCCTGCCCCGGCTTCCGGTTTCTGCCCTGGTCCCCTCTTCCTACCCAGGCTCCCCAGTTCTCCCCGGCTCCCCTGTCCATGCCCAGGCTGCGTGCCTGTCCGACCCCCAGGCTGAGTGCCTGTCCGACCCCCACGCTGTTTGCCTGTCCCTGACCGCGGGCCCGCACCATCCGCGGGAACCCCACATCTGTTCCTGAACCCCAGGCCGATTTATAAATATATAAAAGCTCTCACATTTGCTCAAACCATAATAATGAGTAAATGATGCACTACTACATTACTGCTCAAATAAGTAACTAAACAGAGACAACATCCTGTAATCTCACTGATAAAGACTAAAGGCCCCAGTATACTTAAAACTAAATCGAATTTGGCGGATTCACAAAGGCTGTCGTACTGCTTTTGAATACGATGCTGGGAGCTATTGCTAATTCCTTGTTGACCAATTACAGACGAGGGTGTATTGGTGGACAGTGAACGAGGCTGTGAAAAAATTTCGACTAGTTTGGCTAGCCAGCCTGCACACACTGCGAAGACCGAAGCCCAAAACTTCGTTTTGGTCGCAAACCAGCACAAACCGGCTCGACAGCCTGTGCGAATCCGCCAATTTCAATTTAGTTTTAAATATACTGGGGCCTTAAGGAAGACAAGCTTGTGCTGCGGCTACGTTTTTTTTTAAGAAAGGAGTGAAGATTGTCACAAGTTAGGTAGCTTTAAATTACCAGGCTGAAACGGATACAAAATAAATAAAGCCATCATTCTTCTATACATACAAATATGTTCACATGCCCAAATATTATACACCTAGAAGTAAAGCTAATGTTTGCTGGGTGGGATAGTCGAAGAAGGGCTGAAATAGTAGGGACTAGGCCACTTTACCTGTATCTATTTTATTTTTCCCCTTTCCTGTTATTTTTTTTTTTCCTTAAGTAATTTTTGTTTTACCAGTTATTTTATCTCACTGTTACTTACAAGATCAATCTAGTAACATATTTATTTAACTATATTAAGGTTTAAGTTGTTATTATTACTGGTAGTATTATATTTTCATTTAAGTAAAACAGGAGACATTATATAATCGTAGTATTATAGTAATGATAATGATAACAGACAACTGGAAATGAAAACGATACAAATTATATTGATAATTATGATGATGGTAATGGTAAGATAATAAGAATAATAAAGACTATAATAAAGTGGTCCTCCGAAGAGGGGGGGTGGTGGTGGGTTGAAAAAATTAAATAAATAAATAAATAAATAAATAAATAAAAGTTAAGCTAATGTTACTTTTGATTCCAAATAATTTCATATTATGAAACAAAATCTTAAAACCATATCAGGATTCACTCGCAGCAAACATGCTAATGACTAACGCTACCATTAGGATGCTCAAACTATTGATCAAATATTAAAGCATATTTTTTATGAGATTTCAGCATTTTAACAGGGTTATTGCCATAACATCCACGTGTTTATGAGTGCTGTCGAGTAAATAATTCAGTCCAATTTGTCGATTCAGTTCTACGCAGCGACAAGTTTTAATAGTTAATATAATGGAGAGAAGGGTACGCAGTCTACCGTTCTCAGAGAATACTGTCATGGTTTCCTGCCTGTTCAGGTTCTGTTTTCGGGCATTGCCTCTCGGGGCTCCGAGAGGGCGCTCTAGTTCTTAGTTCTCGTTCTCCGGGACTAATTAATTATTTTCTTCAGGTGCGATCTGCCCTATTTAAGCGCCGTTCACTCGTTGTTCGGGGCTTTTGGGTCATTCTTGCCACTCTAAGCCAGGTAATGCAGTATAGGAATTTCAGGCAACCACTTGTACTTTTGAGCTTCAAAAGAACACGTGGGACTTGCCTGTAGAGTATTAGAGTATTTAGTTCTTAGGGTTCTGTTCTCCTTACTCTTGATTTCCTGCCCTGGTTTTCTTTCCTCTGTCTCGCTACTAGACAGTAACCTCGGCTTCACCTCGTTTCCGTTTGCCTTTTATTTTAGCTCTGTGATAGTCTGAGCTAGAGGTTGTTCTCCATTCTCTGCTCGAGTCTACGAGCTTTGCCCTGTTTTTTGGGTTGTTATTGGTTTGGCTTATGCCAGGACTTTTTTCCCTTATTTATATTCACTGCTCGAAATCTACATGTTTTCACCCACTTATCTGTGTTGCTATATTTTGGCTGTAGGCCAGGAGTTATATTCCCTTTCTGTTCATTTCTCTCTGCTCCATTCACAGACTCCTTTTACCCTTTTTAGTGGTTGATTCTCAAGCTTCGTGGGACAAATTTCAGATCCCCTTCCAGTCGCGTCTGGTCCTCCGAACCCGACCCCTCACAAATACACACTTTCACAGCAGTTTATAGGAAGAAAAGCTATAAGCGATAAACCGGGAATCATTTGAATAACAGTTTCTTTCTTCTTTCTCTTTCTTTCTAAGGGAACTGATACAATATAGGAGTTTACATATTTGGCAGCACTCCTGGAGGTGTTGACAAGAAAACAATACGCATACAGAAAAACACTAAATACGTCATCTTAAAATTTGAATTGGGCAGGTTGGCAATTTCATAAAAACTCTGCTTTATATGCTGTAAGGGAACTGGATGTATGTTGGCATTAGGTGGATAATGCCGTTGAACACACAAGGTAGTATGCGACTCAGGGATGGCTGGGATATTCCACCTGTTGACAATCTCCCACTGAAAAGTCCACGTGGCTAAGAAGCCAAGTACGGATAGGACCTGTACACGTATGGGAATGGCATAGGATCAGTTTGTCAGTGTTCTCAGATCAGGCTCCAAAATGCTACACAAATGCAGCAGAATTGGTTGAGGTGGTTGAACACTACTAAACAGCCATTCATCACTCTCAGCCAACAAATCTGCACAACCCCTAAAGATGTGTTCTCTCTCAAAGGATGCCGTGCACCAATCAGCCATTGCAACACTGGCTACAGACCTGTAAGCCAATTCAAGGGGAGGCACCACCCTCAAAAACGATGATTTTGCTTCCATATGTCAATTTTGAGATTATCTGATATTTTGCTTCTATAACTTCTATAGTTTCATAAAAGAAAGAAACGTATTATAAATAGTTAATTTAGATGATTATATAACACCTTTGTCAAGTACGCAAAGCATAAAATTAGCTTATGATAGCATCTTTTATGATTAAATGCCTCCGCTGTTTTAAAACTGACCTGGCTGAATATCATTCAAAAGCTTGTTTCCTGGAGTGTATTGCAAGCATGACCATATATAGGTATTTCCTGGGAGGATTGACGAAAGACAAGCAGTCAAGAGAAACCCTTTTTTACATTTGAAAATTTTTAACAGCCATTTTCTTAAAATCATATATTGACCATACGGGATACCGATTTTCTTTTTACTTTCACAATAGGTACAGCTACATAATTTTACATACTGCTTCTTAAATGTTATATCTAGAGATTTTCAGAGGCTTTTTAAAATCGGTTTTGTCATTTGCATTTTATGTGGCATTTTATCTGTAAAAATAGACCCAAAACTGTTTTTTTCAGCATGTTAATACTGATTCTGGAATAATTAATTAAAAAACAATATTTTGAAATGCCCTAACTATTGAGTTATTAATCACATTAAAACCAAAAAAATCAATTGAGATTGTATCTGTTGAGGTTAAAAAAACGTATCTGGTTTTATGCAAATTAGCGCATATTTAATGATACAATACAGTCATAATACAAAAAAGTCTTGTATTTCTGTGTTTATTCAACTGGTAAAATTTCATTTTGATATGAGTAAAGGAAATGTTTTTTTCCTATTCAAGGGTGGTGCCTCCCCTTAAAGCAAATTGTATTTGTTTGTTTAATGTGTGCTTTAATTAACATTTAACGTCACATAGCATTTCAATTTGATCAATTTAGAAAAGTAGTACTGGGAGCATTCATTACGTTATGGGTCTAATTAAACAAGTTCATTGCCTATATTTGATTAATAGGCGTAATTCTAAAGTGTATGCTTTTTACAATCATAATTTATTATGTTTGCATTGTGCATTTAACAGAAAAAAATCATATTCAGATGTACGAACAAATGCGAAAACTTTGATGAATGCAAAAATACAAACAAAATTGGTAATACAGAAAAATGTGTTGCATATTTTATGGCTCATCATCATCATCATCAGCCGCTTATCCGAAGTCGGGTCGCGGAGGCAGTAGGCCAAGAAGGGGGTTCCAGACGTCCTTCTCCCCAGCGACGCTTTCCAGCTCCTCCTGGGGGATCCCGAGGCGTTCCTAGGCCAGGAGAGATATATAATCTCTCCATCGGGTTCTAGGTCTACCTCGGGGTCTCCGCCCAGTTGGACGTGCCCGGAACACCTCCAAAGGGAGGCGCCCGGGGGGCATCCTAATCAGATGCCCGAACCACCTCAGCTGGCTCCTTTCGATGCGAAGGAGCAGCGGCTCTATTCCGAGCTCCCTCCGGATGTCCGAGCTCCTCACCCTATCTCTAAGGCTGAGCCCAGCTACCCTACGGAGGAAGCTCATTTCGGCCGCTTGTATCCGCGATCTCGTTCTTTCGGTCACGACCCAAAGTTCGTGACTATAGGTGAGGGTAGGAACGTAGATCGACTGGTAGACCGAGAGCTTCGCCTTCCGGCTCAGCTCCCTCTTCACCACGACGGTCCGGCACAACGCCCGCATTACTGCGGATGCTGCACCGATCCGTCTGTCGACCTCCCGCTCCATTTTACCCTCACTCGTGAACAAGACCCCGAGATACTTGAACTCCTTCGCTTGGGGCAAGGACTCATATTTCATGGCTAATAAAGCTAATGCTGATACCCTATGGTAAAATACCGCAATGTGTATACAGTGTGCATGCAGCTTGCCTACTGGCTTGTTCATTTATTCACAAATTTCTGTAAGAACAATGATATTTCCACATATCAAATATACCATAAATATTTTCCAAGGAAGGTATGATGAAGTCTGTATTTTCCCCAAACCTAATACCCAGGGGTGTGCCAGTGTTAAGTCAGTGTGCTGAGTTGGGTGGAGTGCTCATTAATATTGCGGATGTTTGTTATTCGTCTGTGACAGCCAGTAATGAAGCACACCTTTCACAGAGAACTTTCGTTAAGTCATTTCTGTACAAATACAGTCTCTCGTATTTGTTGATATATTGACAATATATTGTATATAGCTCGGCTCATCCATTTTCCATATCTCGCTGCATCTGTCGACTCACTCTGGTGTCCTGTGCTTACTTCAGAGGCATAATTAATTGTGATTGGAAGCATGGTCAATGATTTGATTAATGGAATCATTTAATTCATGGCATGTGTTTAATTCCCCCCCCCCCCCCCCAAGGATGTCACCACTGTTGTCACACACACAGGCTGTCTGGAGATTATTGGTATGTTGTGAAGCCACCTGAAATGCCTTGTGCTTTCTCAGATTTACAGCATTTTAATATGTTTATACTGTATGTGTGATCTCAACAAAAACACGTTTTCAACATAAAAATTTAAAAAGCCAAGTTACGAGTTACTCATGCATAGCCTCCAAATCACTGTCTGTAAGTCTTTAATTCCAATTTAATTAAGCAAAAACTAGGCCTGCCTTTAACAGTATTGACATCAAAATGTGACCGAGTTACAACTAACAATATTGCCTATCATAGCTCATACTAATGAAACTAGCTCTACTCCAAAGTAATGCTATTTAAACTTTCCTAAATTATTTAATGCAACTTGGCCCTGTGTTTTTTCATCTTAGCATGTGAAAAAATTGTGGTCATTCAAACGTTAAGTGTCAAATAACAAAAATGGCCTCATGGAACAACATATCATTTCAATGAATGTTTTAAACAGTTTACGAATAATTACTCACCAGAAAGGATATGGTTATACTTTGTTGTCAAGTTTACTTTAGAAAATTTACAAGTTTTAAAATGTTCGGTGCTGCTACAGATTTCTCTACAATTCACAAACAGACATGTACTGTATACCAAGACACATGATTTACAATAGAGAAAGGGGGGGATGAATAAATAAATGCAGATAAAAATGAGAAATATTTTGACTTAGCCTACATATATAGCCTACATATATAATTTTTACAAACCTATCCAGACATGTTTGCCCTGTTAATGTAGCCTATAAGTAATAGTACAAATATTCTTAACATAATAATAGTTATGTTATTTACGAACAGTATTTTGTGAACACAAGAATGTCTGCGCTCTGTAGGACCACACAGGTTTCTATAGAAATACAAATATTCCAAATAAATCAATAAATAATAATAATAATAATGCATTTTATTCAAGCTGAGCTATGCATAGACCCAAAGCACTGGATGCAGACAATTGGTCAAACATGCCCTATAGTGTAGTAATTTTTCTTTTTTATTTCTAAGTGCAATACATCTGAATCACAGATTATTTCCACTATAAATTATTCTCTTTTCAGTTTGATGTGGCAGGTACAGTTTCATTGACCACATTCTATTGAGATGGTAAGATGAAAAAGCACAGGGCCAAGTTGCATTAAATAATTTAGGAAAGATTGGATAGCATTGCTTTGGAATAGAGCTTGTTTAATTAGTGTGAGCTACAATAGGCAATATTGTTAGTTTTAACTTGGCCACATTTTGATATCATAAAGGCAGGCCTAGTTTTTGCTAGTTGGAATTAAGGTCTTACAGAGAGTTTTTGTTGAGAATATGACTTATTTTTGTTTTTGGTAGCTAACTATTGATGATAATGCATGAAGATAATGACATAGATAGAAACATGCATACAGAATAGGCTACATGTTCACAAACGCATGCATTGTAGCTCAAAAACGACATAGGTGTGAATTTTGTGCTTTAGCCTACCATGAACTACAAATAAATTAAAGGGGAACCAAGCACTGAAACAACTTATTTTAGTTGATAAGTTATGTATTGGGCCACACCAAAATGCTCGTGATTGACTGAATTCCCAATCTCGAATGTTCAATACAAAGGTTGATGTTTCTCATTTTTGCAATGAAAATTACCCGAATCCTGCTCTCTATGGGTTGAACGATATAAGAAATATATGTGACGTGTCAATGGGAACCACGCCTCTCTGGTACTGTATGTCATCATTTGGTAACGCCCTTTTAGTTTCAGTGTATTTTTTTTCCGGTCGTGTTACTTGCGGTAAATCGTTTGGTCTTAGTGTTACCAACCGTAGGCTACCATGCAGGTGTAGTTTAGTATTCTGTACTGCAATGGACATATAATAAGGCATTTTGACTCGCTTCGTAGTAGTAACTGGTAGGCTAGCTTTCTGAGCAGCTGACTGATGTTCAAATTTCTCTGGCAAAGCTATTTCCCAGAAATTTTAGAATCATAAAAAAAGACAATATATAGCTACTACTGTCAAAAAAAAGTAGCCTACCGTAGATGATTATTCAGCGTTTCTCCTAGCATGCAATAGGCGGGGTGACTTGCGGCTTGTCTATTACAGGCTTTGATTCGTGGCAATTTGAGGCCACGCACAGTAGAAAGGATTAGTTTCGGTTACGTTAACTCAGGAAAGCGAAACGTAAAACCCCCTCATCAGCGATTGCGGGCACAACCCGTCAACAACGCGGATACCCCCCTACCCCGTCGACAATCGCTGATACCACCCACCCCCTGTCAAGCCATGACATCTCACCACCCTGCCTACAAATACAACCAGGGGGAAAAACTTATTATTATTATTATTATTATTATTGTTTGCAATTGCCTACAAAAGTAGACTATGACATGTATTTTTATTATCCTTAATTTAGTTCATTTTTATGGTCAAACGTTATTATGTGTGAAAAAGATAAACTGAATAGAGCTGAAGTGCGCATCGTTTTTGTGGCACATTAATCAAGAAATAAATAATGTTGGCTGAGGCGAGCCTCAAAGCTTCGGTCTCCACAGTGAGTGAGACACACCGCAAGAGCACAACATAGTAGGCATTTGTGTGAGATTGAGAGTAGTGACCGTGTTTGAAACATGTAGTTGATGGCACTGTTATTTATATAATTTTTTGCATTAATACAATAATGCGATGTTAACCAGACGATATTTTGCGTTAGAACTGTATTGTCTGTGCTTGAGAAATGAGATACTTGTTCCTGTACTACGTAAACGTTAACCTGCGGTAAACCTTTTGTTGGTAGCAAGTAGACTAACGTTAGGCTACCAGACCATGTCGGATGACTTTCTCCTCTTTTTAAGTGAAATAGTGACCAGTTAATATTGATCAATTTCTTAGCATTTGCAAGAAAACTATGTTATTTTATGTGAAAATAACATTGTATGAGAAAAAGTATACATATGCACTGTTTTAGTCGAAAATTTTATTCCACTTTGTTACCTGGCAGGGGATTGAACCCGGATCTCTCGCATACCACCAGGGGTGGTTCTGAAAGATTTTTGTCACTAGCCAATAGTGCATACAAAAAAACATATATAAACACACACAAAATTATTTTTTCTTCAGAACATCTAATCAGAAACTAATGGCAAACATTTTCCACAGGCCTAATAATAACATAGCTATAACTAGGCCTACATTGTGGGAAAAATACACAAAGTTGAGCCTACTGGATATGTGTCCAAATCTCACAAAACACTAATTTATACAAGAAACGGTATGCAAGTATTCAGTCAAACCATAACGGGTGTCACGTTGTGTCATAGAGGACTAATAGTACAGATAAAAACAATTAGTGAAAAACCGATGAATTTTCACTGATGGATTGTAGTTTTCGCTTGAACTCAAGATGTGTAATGTTGACGTCTTTAGAGCTACGGCTCTGGGGCTACGCTGACAGGATTACCTTGGAAACGTGTTAGAGATTTGACTAGGCAGCTGTCATTCAACTTGCGTAATCAAACCCCGCCTCTTTTTAAGGTGGACTGATTATGAGTGCTGACGATATTCTGCAGTCATGTCGCATTTTACACAATATACTCCCTTAAATCGCGGCTCAAGAAATTTCACTCGCCTGACGGACTAGTGGTCCTGAAATTGGACTCGCCCAAAATGTGGCGAGCGGGCAAGCTTAATTTCCAGCCCTGCAAACCACTACACCAAAGCTTCTTGGATACTTGTGATATATAGAGCATTTGTCACTGTATCCTGTGATACTCTGACTAGTCAGAATAGTATGAAGAAGCCTTGTGATTGGCTGATGAGATGTCGTTATCCAATGGGGAGAATTATTGTTTGAGAGTATGGATAATTTTGATGACAAATTCTGCAGGAAAAATAAGAAGGATTGAAAGAACAATTGGAAGAGGAAGGGAAAAAACCGGCAAAATAATCCAAGTTTGGGGCTTTATTGTGTGGATTTTTGAAGTTGTATCGAATTCTGTGTGGTTACATGAGGTTAATGGTTTTAAGGGCTGAATGTCTGTGGTCATTATGATTATTTCTGTAGGAAACCCTGAACAGTGCCAAACTCTCTGTGATGTTTAGGTATGGGGCATGCCCATACAGCAGCTGATGAATATCATCCCAATAGAACTATAATAAAGTCCCTTTTTTCTGGATAATGATACTACATCAGTGCTACCTCATTATCATTCTATTATCCTATTAATATTATCTTATTATGTGAACTGTCACAGCACGCACACAACAAAAATGTGTAAGGCAAGCTTTTAGGGAAATTACTAGAACTGAGTTGGAGCTTTTCTTTATATTCAGGCTGGTAATTAACAGATTTGAACATAGACACTGGGTAGGCAACCATGGTTTTGGTGTGCCAGAGATGTTGCTGGTTTTTGCTCCATCCAAACCAAACTATAATTGTATTCATTATTGGGCTTAATGAATGCAGGTTACCATTTACTTAGTGGTTCACCATTCAGGCTCTGTATATTCAGGCACAGACACCTAATACATCTCCAATCAAGCCTGGATGGAACAAAAATGAGGGGCCTCATTTATTTAAAAAAAAGTCTGTACGTACGGATTTGAACCTAATTAAATAGATCTGATCTTACATGAAAACTCCAGCGTATGCATGCAAACTTTTCCTTGTGACCATGCAGCTGTATTGCAGGCTCAACAAATTTTTTTTCAGATGTGAAAATATTTTGAAAATCCCCTCACATATTAAGATGTATAGGCTATTAGACCATGTACGCAAGAGATTTATTTTTGTAATATGCACTGTGAGACACGATGGACCATTCACTAGACCAGGGATGGGCAACTCTAGGCCTCGCGGGCCGGTGTACTGTATATGCAGGCTTTTGCTGCCAATAGTTACCAATTATTTAATTAGCCCAATCATTTACATGATCTGATATTTTAGCTACATTAAGCGATATGAACAGCAGCTGATGAATGTTCTTGTGCCTGTATGCATGTATTGTAGCGTTTCATTGTGGTCTAAGTGAGTTGGTGTTGGTGTACATTACTAATTAGCTGATTGAGGCAGCAGGTAACTGATGGCAGCAAGAATCTGGGTTCGCCACCCTGCTCACGACCCGGAATTTATGCGGGCCGGACACAGTTCGGCTTTGTCGGGGTAAAGGTAAAGTGGATGGCATACTTCATCAGACATTGTCATTTAAACATCTGCAGCCCTATCTTACATCCGGTGCTAAGCGGCTAAGTGTTTTTGCTATCTTACACCCGGCGCATGGTTCATTATAACGCCTTGCGTTCACGTTGTTTAAATAGCATGTATTCTTGCGTCCATTACAAATGAACTGGGCGTGTTGGTCTTAAGATGAGTGGCCAGGATTATTTTTGCAAAATGCATAATAATAAAAGGGTCCAAAGGTCAAATACCACATAGCTACCTGTCCCTCAGCGAAGGGGAATGCCGAATTAAATTGCTTTCAGCCCACTCCATCAACATCCAGGCGATGTGCAATGGTACGTGTAAGGTTACCTGTATAGGCTATTCGCAATTATCCTGGATCAAGCTATGATTTAGCATATATTTGCCAATAATCTTCTGGGGGGACAATCTTCTGTTACGGGACAATGGCTATCCATTAAAAATGGCTTACCATTTGCTGATAACACCTATATCAAGCCTAATGCGCGAATTGTCATTTACACCTAATGCGTGAATTGTCATTCAATGGAAAACTCGCGCAATGTAATAGAAGGACATTTGAGTTATGAAAATGCGCTTCAGATATACAGCGCTCTAGGCCTACAGCCTCTAAGTAAATAGATTGGTTTTGACTGAAAAAAGTTCAAAGCCTTGTCCAGTGAATTTTATTGTTTTTCAAATACCATGTCACCATGTTAACTGAATTTGAACCTTCCAGCTATTCTTCGTCCTTCATATTTTTTTAATTACAGTGACAAGGTTTACATACTCTCAGCTTATTAAAACCCAGCTCATTTTACGTGTTATTCCATAACAGAACAAAACGATTTTAAAGAGAACTATACGCGTCTAATTAGAAATGAAAAGAAATTTGCAGCACGTTACACAATTAATTGTAATGCCATTTTTTTGCATGTGCGCTGCATGTTCTCTGTTTCCCCTGCTGTAAGTCGCACGTTTCACGGTCTTCCTGGGAAAGTGGATTGTTTTAAAGCAGTATGCTACGAGTAAAACAGGTTGGTCACATTTCCATAAGCAGGACATAATAAAACAAGGGGAAATATGAGTTGCCAACCTATTGTAGCTATTTAGTGTCATCATTTAAGGTAAAATAAGGGTATTGATGTTATTAATCAATATTACTAGGCAGGTAGCCTAATTAACTTCGGATGAAGCTTGAAATTCGAGAACTCCATGAGAACAGCCTCATGGAATTGATGTTTGACACTTTCATTGCATAAAAGAATAAACGGAATTTGTTGAACAAGCAGGCTAATTTGACGTTAAGGTGAGACTGAAGCCATCGATAGCTTATTTTCACCTATTGCAGGTCCTTTTAACGAAATGCAACCGCATATATTTTGTAACATAACAGCCATGTCGGGAATTATCGGGAACTCATAGGCTAATGGTTAGTCCGAATAATATGGATCATACTATTGATCCATTTAGCTTATTCCTTGATCGCACTAAACACGCACGAGCATGTCTGTTTCGTCATCAAGCAATCCGCCAAGGTGAAAAAGCAGGCTTTTAAAGGGAATGGGATAGGACATTCTGGTTGGTTTATTGCATAAGTTCAGCCCATTTGCGCGTTGTGCCGTGCTTCGCGCCAAAAATACACGCCGGTAAACTAGCAAAAATGAACTTGGACATGCCCAAAATGTACTTTATGCGCCTAGACCAAGCGTCAAGATCGAGCCCCAGCAGACATGGAATAGAACAGAAATACTTTTTTTTTTTGCTTCATACGACATCATCTGCGTAAGCTGCCAAGGTGAACTTTCTCAGGCGAAGTTGTTGCTCATTGACCCCGCCTCTGTCTGCAATTGGTCGAAATATCACAGTTCTAACCGGTTTGCAACAAAAATTGCTTCGTGTGAAGGTGTTGTTACACGATGCAATTTCCACGCAACTTTGGTTGCGGCAACTTGTTGCTCGTGATGTCATTTTATGCAATTCCACTGTTACACGTGGCAATTCGCAATCAATTTAAATTGCACTCAACGACCAATCAGAATCAAGTATGTATGTAACGTTCGATATTACGCCGGATCCATTTATTCCGTTAGATACTAATATCAGGTCTTGATCGCTAAAATTAGCTAATTTAGCAATTTGTTTTCTAGTTAACGTTACATTTATTTATTTTCGCGATGTCGAAAATACTGCCAACAAGGAAAGCAAAACCTTATGTGCATTAATTTTATTGGACCGAAGAGGAAACGGTAACGTTATCGTAGTAGGCTACACGCAGACAGGTCTGCGTTCATGTGTGATCAATATCTCTGTTCTGATTGGTTATTGCATGAAATTGGTTGCATGAAAGTTGAACTGCTCCCAATCAAGACTTCCTCACTCAGAACATTTGCGTGCCCCGACAAGAAGCTGGCCCACACAGTGGTGGAATTAGACTTGTGTGCTGTTCTCGGGCCCTCTCTGTAGCGTCAGGGGAAGCAGTGAGGTCCCTCACCCTTGATCCACCAGGCCATGGTGAAGACATTAAAATACCTGTATAAATACAAAAACTCTTAATTGTATAACACTTGTGACGTTTCTATTCAATTCATCTTTCCAATAATTTACTTATTGTGTTTTATCAAGCTTTTCAGTATACTCAACTTTCTCATTTGTTGTCAAAAAATCATAACATCCCTGGGCCCTGCCCACAGCGAAAGAGACACATCCCCACCCCACTGCTTCTACAGACCTACAGTTGTGTTCAAATAAATAGCAGTGCGTTAAAAAAAGTGAGCAAATATTTTTTAATAGCTTTTAGTTCCATATTTCAAATGTAGTGGAAACATTACACATTCAATTCCAAATCAAAATTTTATCAAGTCAAGTTATTCTTTTACAGGAAGCAAAGAAAAGGAATATTAATCTGTTAAAAAAATAGCAGTGTCGACATTTATCTCTTCAAACTCAAACACTTACTGTATAAACTGAAGAAGTTTCTCAAGATTTAACTTCATTTTAAATTACTGAACTAATATTTAGTTGTATAACCATTGTTTTTGATAACTGCTGCGCATCTGCGTTGCATCGAGTCAACCAACTTCTGGAACCTAGAAACAGGTATTTCAGCCCAGGATGAATGAACTACATTCCACAGTTCCTGTGAATTTTGGGGTTTTGCTTCAGAAACTGAATTTTTAATGTCAACCCACAAGTTTTCAATGGGGTTGAGGTTGGGGAATTGAGCTGGCCACTCCATTACCTCAATCCTTTTTGTCTGGAACCAAGATGTTGCTCGCTTACTCATGTGTTTGGGATCGTTGTATTGTTCAAACACCCATTTCAGGGGCATATCCTCTTCGGCATATGGCAACATAATCTCGTCAATTATTTTGATGTATTCAAACTGATCCGTGATCCCTGGTATAGAATAATTGATCCAACAGCGTAGTATGAAAAACATCCCCATACCATCATTTCTGCACCACCATGCTTCACTGTCTTCACAGTGTACTGTGGCTTGAATTCAGTACTCAGGGGTCGTCTGACGTACTGTCGATCACCACTAGACCTGAAAAAAACAATTTTACTCTCATCAGTCCACAGAATGTTACGCTATTTCTCTTTGGGCCAATCGATGTGTTCCTTGGCAAATTTTAACCGATTCTGCACATGCCGTTTTTTCAACAATGGTGCTTTACGGGGGCTTCTTGCTGATAGCTTAGCTTTGATCAAACGTCTTCTGACTGTAACAGCACTTACAGGTCATTTTAGATCATCTTTGATCTTTCTGGAGGTGATGATTGGCTGAATCCTTGCCATTCTGAATATTCTTCGATCCGTTTTAACAGAAGTTGCTCGTTTTCTTCCGCGTTTTTCGGGTTTCTGTTGCCATTTTAAAGCATTTGAGATCTTTTTAGCTGAGCATCCTATAATTTGTTGCACTTATTTATACGTTTTATCCTCTCCAATCAACTTTTTAATCAAATTACGTTGTTCCTCCGAACAATGTTTGGAACGGCCCGTTTTACTTAGCAATTCAGAAGGAAATATATTTTCTAACAATGTGTGAAACATTTACTTCCCTTCTTCCTTAATAAAGGACAATTAATGACACCTGTTTTTTTCACAGAATGAATGAATTCTCTAATTAAAATCCACACTGCTATTATTTTGAACACGCCCCTTTCAATGAATGCGTCAATTACTCAGAACAAGCAGCATGCATGTCATGACAGTTGGGTTTGTTGTTTTTCTACTACACTACTACATCTACAAGTAAAATATTTGCCATGCAGAAATATCACTACTACTAATAACAGTGGTTCATCAGGTTACTGATGTTGTACTGCTATTTTTTTGAACACCACTGTAGTTGTGAAAGTGCGACCGGCCTATCTCTTCGATTGGTTTGTGTCATGAGCCACTTTGTTTTGAAAACAAATATTTGGGCTGAATTGCTGGTTTTAGAATGCAGAATTTGAGGGTATAAACGGTGTTGGTGCTGTACTTCTTTCACAACAGTTTCTAGGATTGCTACCAACTGAGAATGACCGATCCCCGATATAACATTATTATTTTTTTAAATTGCATAGTCCAGCTTTAAGGATACAAACCTTCAGATTGCTGATCAGTGTCTCCATGAGGAATAATGCAATACGCCACAGATTGATCGATAATTTCTACATTTCTCGGGTCCTCTGGCGACAACTCTTCTAACCCCCTTCCTCCCTGGTGGCTCCCACACTCGCCTTGTGAGCAGATTTTCAGATTTAACCATTGTTTATTTTCCCATACTTTACACATTCCTTTTTCCCTGGCATTGGGAGACAGAAACCAAAATTTCCAATTCCTTCTCTTAATTCATGCATACTAACTACTCTGCCACTCCATTACATGTTAAATTCAATAGTCCTCTGGAGCTTCACACTCTTTCTCCTTCTTCCTCTGTGTCACGTCTGATCCCATGTTGCCATGGTGAAATCTCCTCATGGTCCCTTTGCATGCCAGCTGAGTGTGGGGGTGTCCCCAGGGTGCAAAAGGACCTCTGGTCCTGGTTTCTCGCCAGCTGCTCATCCTCACATCAGCAGTTAATCCGAGGGTGTGTAATTAGGGCATAAACACACATGCACCAATGCATCGTTGTTTCTCTATTAACTACAGAATATAAACAGAGCTGCGGGTGCAATTAAGCCACTGATAAAGCTGTGAAACATGGAAATGAGCAGGGCTGCCACGTCCTTCCTTTCACGGGCAAAGCAAATATTTACTGTGGTAATCAGTCTTTCTGTGCTGCTCATCACACCCAGCCGTTTACCCTCATTACTGTTTGAGAGGGCAGGAAAATATCTTTAATGCAAAAGCAGGGACTAATGCTCAATAACAATTAGACAGGAGTAATAATATTCATCGTTAGCTTGGCAACAAGAATAATATCACAGGCGACAAGGCCGAAGGTGTCACTTTCACAAAAAATAATAAGTCAAATTGCTTGTTGTTCACAATTTTGTCTTGGGGTGTCTGATTTAGTTTGAAAATTCTGGTGTGACTGTGGCATGAAAATCTAGAACTCTATGGTTCAGTCTGTTTCTCACAAAAATGTTAAATAGTAGAATTTCCTTCGACTATATTATTCAGTAAAATCTGAAATAACTATATTGAAGGTTGGCTTATTTCAAAATACCCTTTAAAGAAGTGTACATATAAAATGTAATGAAAACTTGAGAGCTGGGTTGCTTTACAGGTATAAAGTGGTATAAACCAGAGGTATAAAATATGCAAGCAACACAAATCACACACAAAATACTTATAGCCCGTGTGCTTCAAATGCATGTACATAATACTGGCCACCCGTGGCTGCAGGGCAGCACATGCTCTGGAGGAGGATGTGTTCCTGTCTGAGCTCTCCCTAACTGACAGAGGCTGTTGCACTGATGAACGGCCTTACAAAGACAAAGGTTTCCCCAAATACCACGCAAACGGGAAATTTATTACATTTTTTTAAATGGTCAGTTAATGCTTTGTAAAGACCTTTTTATCAGAACCCATGAAACAAGAATTTTGTGTTACATTTGGATGACCAAAAATATTTATGCATAACATTTATTTTTTTTGAATGTTTTGGAAAACAAAATGATGTTCGTGGGGGCTTATTGTGTGTACTATTATGTCTACAGGTTACATTCTTAAATGGATAGTACATGCCAAAATCACAATTTTTCATAGTGATTGTTCATTGCAAACATATTTCCAATTGATTAAAGCATATGAAAATATTTACAGCTCATTTGAAATCAAATCTGAAACACTTGATGTAACAGGTTTGCGTACATCTGACAGGAAAGTTATGCATTGAGGAGATTAAGGCGTAAAGGCCAGTTCAGAATAAAAGGCATTGGAACATTTTCAAACCATCATTTTTTATGTGGACTGTAGTCTTTACTCAGTAACATTCAGTTGTTGTTTTTTTTTACTTGCCAGTCTCATCTTGTCTGGCTATTGGTTTGATCTGAACTGGGGTTATGAAGTACAAAGCACCAGGGCATATGGCAACCTGGCTAGATGAGCAGCATAATTTTCTTTCAATCATTTTTCCACAAATAAATTACCAGGAATGTTACTTCTTAATGATCTTGTGAAACATTTCTTTTCCCACATAATCATCATCATTGACCAGATTAAAAACGCCTTACTTGAGGAGTACTTTCATCATGAATTTTATTAACAAAATGAACAGTTGCTGTGGCAGCAGCACACCTCCGTTTGCTCACCTGAATGCAAATGAATAATCGCTGTTGTTGCCAGAACTACTGTAATTTCCATGATTGTGCTTGGACTGCTAATGGGCAAATCTAGCATTGCTCCTTCCAAAATAACACAGCCATTGTCAGTTTGAATACTATTTTGTTACTATAGTAACATCCCAGGTCACCTCCCAAGTTCTACACCTACACTACAGTATGGTGGAGAGATTTTCTGCATTGATGTAGAAGGCTTTGTTTTTTATGTTTAGTGGCATATTGCATGTCATAATAACCGGAATGTAGTGATGGGAATCCATGGGATAGAAATAGTCCTATTCAAATGCTGTTTAATTACTATGTATATAATATTATAAAATGGATAGTTCCATTTCTATTTTTACAAATTAACTTCATCTTGCAGAAGATAACACATGTGTAGTCCATTAACGTTTTCTTAAAATGAACATAAATGCAAATTTTCATGAGGAAAAAGTAAATACACCCCTACCTTTACTATCAAATATATTGATTAAAATGGACGTCTGGTGCACAAAACAGGTGTAAATGATTGCCTAATTATTAGATAATAATTTGGAAGTTTGGAAGAGTATTGATATCTTATTTTCAGGTACTCTAACAAGCGATACTATAACTTCTCTGGTGTTTTCATCCATATCAGATGAACCATTTATAAATTATAGAACCTTTTATATATAGTCCCCCATTGTAAGGTACTACAAGTATTTGTTGAATAGAGTGCTACAGTTTGTAGTCCTAAAACCCGGAAGTGAGTTAGCATTTTTGATTCATTACCTCAGTAGATCCTTAGCTGCTCTCAAGTGTTGCTAGCAGCTAGTTGTGTCAGCGCTCCTTTCAAACCTTTCCACATCAACTTGTTTTATATGAAATTCAAGAATATGAATGAATACTATTTAAAACTAAGGTATTCGTAGCTTGCTAGCCAAAAATAAATAATACTCCGGGCCGGAGCCGCGCTAATTATGCGCTGGGGAAAGCACAGAGACTCATGAGACTGTTCTTGTCATGTTGGGATTATTGGGTTAAAAGTGATGTGTACATGTTCTGATCATTGTGATGTGATTTGTGTTTGCTTAGAGTAGCGTAAAGTTGCAGTTAGTTCATTTTTGATAGCTCACCATAGCCGAGAGTTCGCTAGCTAATAATGACCCCTAACCAATGTTCGTGTTTGTGTGTGTGTGTTAAGTGGCTAATAAATGTCATTACCTGGAGTCATGCAGTGTAAAGGGCACAGGTATTGGCTGAAAGAGAGATCTCTGTCTCATGACTCATTCTTCTGTGCCTGCTCGTCACATTGGTGTCAGAAGTGGGATTGAAGCAAGGAGACTGAAAAATGGAAAAAGAGATTCAGGAACTAGAACAAGCCATTGAGCAGACACACTGGCACCTGGAAGGGGCACAGGGGAAGACGGAGCCTGCCAGAGATTAAAGTCTTCCAGCCCGCCCTGATGGCTCCAGTGCACTGTGGTCCCATTGCCCCCTAGCGACCAGGAGGGCTTCTGCCAACGACGCCCTGCTGCCGGCTACAGACAAAGGACCAATGCTGCCCGTCGCTGCCACTTCCACCAACAAACTGCCGACACCAGTCCCCACGCCCAGCTTAGCGCGTCCTGCGGCTGCACCGAGAACACCAGCTAAGCTGCCTAAGTACAACGGGATGATACAGCTAGAGCTGTACCTCTCACAAGTCTAACTAGCGGCGTGGCACAATGGCTGGAGCGACGAAGAAGCTACCACCCACCTGGCCCTGGCATTGGAGGGAAAGCCGTTGCAGGTGCTCCTTGATCTAGCCCCAGCTGAGCAGCGGAACCTCCAGGCCCTGACCATAGCAGAGGCAATTAGGGCGGTGACCCTTCAGCGACCACAGCAGGGAGCAGCTAGCCAGCCGCCCAAGAAGAGCTGGCCCTCCACGCCTTCCTGCGGGGGCTTGCACCGAAGCAGTTATGCCAGCATGTGCGCTTTACCATGCCCCAATCCCAATCCCTGCTCTCCACACAGCCTACCTAGTGGAAGGCCCCCCGCTCTGACCACACGTCCGGTGGACCGACTACGAGGATGAGGAGGAGACAGAAGAGGTCCGCCAAGTTCAAACTCCACCACGATAGTCTCGGTGACAGCCTCCACTGGCCGACGTCCACCCCGGTCGACCAGCCGCTGCTACCGGTGTGACGAGCCTGGTCACATAGCCCGCGACTGTCCAGCACCAGCGCCGAAAGCCAGAGCCACCCAGCCGGAGGGAAGCGACGATGGAACTCACTGGTGGACTTGGTGTTCAGGGCCCCCACTATTCTGGGTAGCAGAGAGCAACTAACAAACATATTTCGCCACCATTTGGACTCATATCATAGCCAGGTAACTACACAACCCAAAGTTTCGACCAAACTTCAGTTGTGCTTTAAATCCTATGAATTATCTTTAAATTATTCTAGTAGTAGCCTACCATAACCTACAGGATACATAAAATGAGTATGCATTTTAAATCAGATTAATATCACTAATCATTCTGTAAGCATGGACCAGACTTTACTTAAAAAAACAAATAGCCTATGCTATTTCCAGCCAGATGAGACTACGTATAAATTTACTATTGAACTTCTTATCAAGTATTGTAACTCCTCAAATAAGCCGACTAGGAAACAAAAGACAGTACATGTTGGAAACACAATTGACTTTATTGTTGACATTTGATACAGTAAAAAAGGTAGCCTACAGGGTAATCCATTCAGGCCCAGGCAAGGGCGTAGGTTTGGTCTCAACATTGGTAGGGAACAGGGCGCAGAAGTGAAGCAAAGCGCGCGTGCAAAAAATATTTTGTGATTTCTTTGTGTGACATTTGACATTGCAAAATGTCTAATGCAAACCCAATGAATAGGAGTATGTTAACATCAAAATAGGTAGACTATGGTTACATGTAAATTAGTCATTTACAATGAATCCATAATAGCATATGTTTAATCGCAGTATCATTTTAAGACCTCAACTGAAGCCCTGCAGGTCCAGCTGCTTCTCCCTCAACCTGCCCTACGGCATCTTTATTTCTGAGTTTCCTATGTGTAATAAAATGATGCATTGATTAATAAGATACATACAAACATATGATTTAACTTGGGGTCCCATTTATTTTTGAGCAATTTTAAATATTGAGTGAATAGGATCTTATGAAACCAACTTGTTCTGATGTAAAAAAAATAATAATAATAAAAACATTTCTAAATAAACTCATGACCAAATATGTTGACTTTCAAAGGTTACATTATTTGCTGAACATCCTAAGACTAACTTTAATGTTGAAGCCTCTATAATTCCAAACTAGGACCTCACCTGAAACCATGAAGATGCACCTGTTTCCTCATCAGCCTACTCTACCTCTCTAGCCTCAGCCTGCTGCTGTGTTTCCTGCATACAAACAAATTCATTAAATGGTAACATTTTCATGGGATTTCTCGACTGAAATTCAACTCATAATTTGACATATCCACCCATTTTATGTTTACTCTAGCAACCAGACTGCTAGCCTACAGATGACAGAAGCCAGGGTTAGCTTGCTAGTTAACGCTAGCTAACATGGCCTGCAGGCCGTATGGTATATCAATGCCTGATGCTGAATTCACCGTTTTCATTGAGCAGTTGAGCCGCAAAATTTAATCGGGAACCTGTTCTGTTCTTTCATAGCCTAATGGATGTAGCCACTGGACAGTTGCCCTCAAGACGTTTTCCCAAGTTTAAATTCACTATTAAGAGTCATTGCAAAACTTGTCTCCGGTCATCAATGAATAGCGCGGCTAAACAACTTGACTTGGCACCTCAACGAGCCAGCAAAGGTAGAATTATAGCTAAGCTACATTTTTCATGCCCGCTGTGGCAATGTTACTATAATGTGGTCACTAAAGGTGCTGTCTTGTAAGTTAACAGGTTGTTAATATCACTTATTACTTATAGAGGTGTAAGTAAATAAATAAATCAAGTTTTACAAAAATTGTTGGCCTTAAAATTGTATAGCCAATGTGTTTTTGCCTGTGCCAGGGCTTGCTATATTGCTGCTTCATGGTATGGGGTTTTAAGTGTGATGGTCTTGTTTTTCCCTTGACTTTGTTGTGTAGGCCTACATATCAGCCGTCCGATTTTAATTCAGTTACTTTCTCTTAATTCGGGATAATAAATTGTGCCTGTCACCAGCGGACGCATGCTATAGGGAGGGGTGTTGCATTGTTGCTTTGGGTTTATGTTAAGCCTGTGTTCTCCTTGTTGTGTATATTAGCCTTGCTGTAGCTAATATTGATTTTAAAAACATGTCGAAAAATGTATTCACGTAATTTGTCGTTGCCGTTAGAAATACAGTAATGTCATAGGATAGCTCCATGGAGCGCTGGAGCGGGGCATAGAGCGTGTGGGAAAATGCAACATTATTTGGGAAAAAAACCTACCTAGTCGGCCTACCCACTTTTTCACCAGCCAACCCCCCAAAAAAATTCTGGCAACGCCACTGGTCTATTCTATTGCACTCAATAAAAGTGTAATGATTATGGAAAGAGAGAAGCTTACTCAGAAGCCCAAGGTGAGATTTGAACCCCGCTCCTCACTCGTCCAAATTATTATTGTTTTTTAAAGGTTTTTAAGTGCTCTGCATTCTTGCATAAGTACCATCGACTTCTCAGTGCTACTTCTTACAAGCACACTTACAAGTACATGAGTGCGCAAGCAAGTATGCAATTTCAGACACAGCCCTTGTGTTTTGTGTACTCTAGTGTCTGCCTTTCTCCTTCCCTGCATAGGAAATGTTCCTCAGGTTATATAAAATCAATTTTTTCAGTTTTTAAATGACATAAGCAAATATCCATAATTTGAATAAATACAAAAAACTGAGTGAACTTTTTTGTTATTTATGTCTACAGTAAACCTGATAAAAAGTGATATTAACATTTGAAGCACATTCTAAAGTTGCCTGTCAAGCACACGCTAATGACTATTCCACTGTGGCCCATGAATCAATTCAATTAGTAATTTACCGAATACTAATTTCACAGAAAAGCACATAAATGCATCTTGGCTATTTGCAAATGGGCCATGTGTCTATTTTCTTTTATGATATTTATGATAATGTGTAAATCCATTAATATTGACTTGTAAATATACACTCATTGTGTTTTACTTACTTCTGAACATTTACGTATATTTATATTTAGTTTACAATAGATGTAGTCAGTCTTATTTTAATTGTTCTTGAAAATTGACTCTCACTCTCCCTCTGTACATTTAATTTGACAGCCACTGTTTTGTTATACACTTTTTATGTTCACAGTTTAGTGCTTAGAAGTACAAGCACATAACTCTGTGGGCTCTGTCTTGACGACCTTAGCGCTTGGCGCATTTAGGGTGTGTCAAAGTCCACTTTTGCTAGTTAGACGGCGTGTTATTTGAGCGCTAAGTACGGCGCAAGGTGCAAATGGCCTGAACTTAGTCTCTTCATTTATTATAGGTTTGTTATACCTATAATTGGGACAGGTATGTGGTCCCAATAACTGAGGGACAGGTATGTGGTCTTTGATCGATGGACCCTTTTATTATTATGCATTTTTTGATATAGCCTACACAATAATAAAATTTCACATTTGTAATCTTGATATTTTTAGCCATGCTTGTGCGCACCCCTGTGTGTAACAGACACGAGGGTGTACGCGCGTTGCACTCACCTATGTAGACGTACTTATATGTGCCGTTAAAATAACATGTAAACAACTGTGAACTGACTTTAGACCGCAGGTTTGTGGTGGTTTTAGCGCAAGCACTTTCTGCTGGCTCAAGATAGCAATACGCTAAAAATGATCCTGGCACACCTTATCTTAAGACTAACCCGCCCAGTTCACTTGCTATGGGCACAAGATCAGTTGTTATTTAAACGACGTGAGAGCTGGGCGCTAAAATGACTCCTGTGCCAGTCTGAAACTAGCAAAGACACTTGCATTTGGGTTAGCGACGCTTCGCGCCGGGTGTAAGATAGGGCCCTAAATATCTTTTCTTTGTACCGTTTTCAATTAAATATATGAAAAAAAGAATATACAAATCACTGCTTTCTGCTTTTATGTCCATTTTACATACGGTTCCAACTTTTTTGAAATTGGGGTGTAATTGAATTCTATGTTATCCTCTGATTCAATTTATGTATCCTCACTCAGTATCTAGTGTAAATGTACACTATCCAAAGCAAACGGCTGAAAAACTGACTTCCAGCAAAGCTACAAAGATGCCATCTTAAATTACCCATGTGTTCCACAGGCTATTTTTTTAATCAAAAATAAAAGTAGCACAAAATGAATCACCATTGAATTAAAAGTACCATCATATTCTAAATATACAAATACATTTAGTATACATTTGCCTTTTAATTTCACCTTTAACTGAAATATGACTCCTACAAAAACGTTTTGAGCTATAGAAGCCTTAATAACCATGTCATGCTGAGAATTTTTAATGTTTCTATCGTATTTAGTGGCTGAGTTAGAAATACAATGGAAGTGAATGTAGCCCATATTTTATAACTGAAGAACTACATACTTACTCATGGGGACTGGTATCTTTGATAAGCTTGCAATGGGCCTATTTCACATCGCTATGGTAACAGCTTCTCCTCCAGCAAAGCAGTGTGACAACTTCCGTTTGTATCAAGGTGTAGGGAATATTCATTTAAATCTATACACGGGGCGTCACTTATGTACTCGAGTACGCAACTACCATCCTTATACAACTGGTGGCAGTTTTTGCATAATAAATCAGTCTCATAAAATTTATACTATTTTCAAAAGAGAATACTAACTAAAAATGGGTAACTTGAATTAATAATTAAATTAATTACCAATAAAATTACACATTAATAATTATCTTCGCAAAATCACAATATAATGTACTCAGTTGATACCTAATTCATATAAATGATTCAGCTAAGGTGAAGACATTTGGGGAATCCCTGCGATTAGCATTGGCTGACTCAGTTCAACACAAGTGCAACATTAATACACACAATCTTGGAAAATGTAATAGTTTATTGAACACAAAGTACCAAACAGAGCAAAGCACGATTCACTACTATAATGTACAACAAACTATGTGCGAGTGTGTGTGTGTGTGTGTGTGTGTGTGTGTGGGTGTGTGTGTGTGCGTGCATACGTGCGTGCGTGTGTTGGGTGCACGTGCGGGGTTGCCTCAGACACGTGTTCAGAGAGAACAAAGAACCTAAAATGGTGGGAGGTTTGAACCTAGCTTTAGCTGGACTAGCTAACAATGGTGCACGACCCATACCAAACGCATAAGGGATAGCCGTAAGCTTATCGATGCGTGTGCGTTGAGATCAGCGTACAGTGTTAACATTATGACCGGTTAGTGTTTAAGACAGATCACATGCAAGATATGTGTAAGATGCATTAAACCATTCGATATCAGTTACATACATCCAGTCACAAACATGTTGCGGTTGCTAACGGATATGCTATGCCCAGTGTTACAGCCTTACTTGAATCAAGTCCTTTGAACAGTTTCCTCCATTGGATGGCACATTCACAATAAAAAAGGGAAAGCCGGTCGCCCTATCCTCTGGTTGCAAGTTTGCAGGGTTGCGATAGGGGAATTGGCTGCCTGATCTTGCGTCCCTGGAACTGGTTTCTTCATTTCTCCCGAAATACGCAGCGTTGATCCTGATGCAGACCCCTGCCTTGATCCCTTGCCTCTTTGGGGGCTCACCGGCGGTGCTGTGCTGCAGAATCAGTGGGTGCGCGGTTCGCTTAGTGGTTCTTTTTGACCACTGGGTGCTCGCGATGCCTCCTCGCGTCTCGTCTCCGGTCCTCCGTGGCCGATAGCCGGGGGTAGATAAGCCCGCCTCACTCATGCTTCTTTGTGGAGTGAGGGCTCTTCCCTGGGCGTGCAGGCCGCACGGGGCGGTGAGAAGAGACAGTGAAGGCCCTGGCGACTTGAGCGAACAAGACAACTGGGAGAAACTGGGGAGATGAGGCGGCCGTGTTGCCCTTTTTATGAACTTTATTGCCAGTCGCGCATTTCTGCCGCATCGCATTACGATGCGGAAATCAAAACCAGGATGTCCTACATCACTTGCAACGTGGAGGAGGAGCCACCTGCGGACTGTATGGAATTGTAGTTTCTGTTGATGCTACAAAGGGCAGCTAAGATCACACAACTGACATAACCACAGAACTGTACTTTACTTAAGTTAGCTAATGGAGTTCACGTCTTCCTTAAAAACAATACCAAAAATGAACATGAATGATGTTCACCGGATAACGGACATTCACAGTAAAACCAAGGAGTTGAAAGTAAAGACGGGATACAAACTCTTTCATGAGCAGTTCATCTTCGACTACCAATGCAAGTGACTGTAACGTTAATGCTAATCTACTTTAAGGGGAGACAGCCTAGGTGAATAGGCAAAAAAATTATTTTAATAGATATCACTATGAAACTTTCCCAGTTTGTTATGTACATAACAACTAAGAAAAAATGTATTGCAAGTTTTCTGAGATTTTATGTTTATATATGCAAAATAGGCGTTACCTAATTAAATATGCGCTAATTTGCCTATATCGGCAGGAACAGAATCAGAACATTGGATGATGCCCAGATTCAAAATTTTTGTTTCATTATGTTGACACATAACACAATGAACTTTGTTCAAAAGGGATTGTGGCTATGTCTTTTTATCATCCCATACATCAGGAAATACTGTCTACAGTCATAAAAAATCAATTTTCGCCAGGTTTTTTGGTATAAAATGTACTATAAATCAGGCTATGAATGATATATCAACAAACCCCTCTGAACAAAGAAGCAGGGTATAGATAGGAAGAAATCTGGAAAGTATGGTGTGTGTAGGTGCTAGGGAAATTGATATTTCATCTCTTGGCGTGTAAGAAAAACGCATAAAAACTCATTTTTGGGAAAACGCCCTCAAAGTTCTGTATTGTAAAATGCCAGAACACACGTGTTCCCTTTCTATTTTAGTGATTGGTTGCTGATACAAATGATGTTGTCATGTTTGGTTGTGATAACATTGAGCTCCACAACAACAGCTTTCCAACGATACCAAGGTTGATATAGTGCAGAGAACAGCCGCATTGGTGCATGTAGTGTAAGAATGCTAACTTTTGGTGAATTTATGAGGAATTTACGGACACAGTCAGACAAAATGAAGTAAAATAAACAACTAATTGTGTGTTTTCGATATTTTATTGCCACTAGTTTGAAATAAGACATGTTAAGGAAGCAAAATATTAAAAAATCTCAAAATCGACCAAAAAAAAAGAAATGGCGTTTTCACCTAGGCTGTCTCGCTAACTAATTTAGCTAAAATAATAATAATAATCGAATTTACATGTGACTTTTCATACAAAAAGTGTAGCACACTGTGCTAATATACTACTAACAAAGTGTTTCCCAGAAATATATGCTATATCATTGAACATAACTTAGTCAAATGTAAGCTTGTAGCTATCGTGTATGTCTAGCTAGCTATATCTTTCAGCGCAGCACTTAGCTCTGTCCTCTCTTTTCAAGCGTTGTTCAATCCACCCACATGAAGTTAAACTTTATCACAGGTCGCTTGTACAGCCCTGTCCAGCTTTGCTTTCTAATGTCAGCAGCTAACGTCAACTAGCCAACTTGTCGGTTTAACAAATATTGCTGCTTAATGTTACTGAACGTAAATCTAATGTTTGTACTGAGCTAACAACACCATCGTCTCTAATGCTATAGTTTCCAATGTGGTAAAACGAAACCAGAAAAGGCGATACACTGTTTTTGTTTACTTCCGTTGACGTATGACCGCTTGACGTGAAATAGGCCCATACTGACCATTTTGACCACTGAATTGAGTTTATACTGTATTCAGTGGCTGAGATATAAATACAATGGATGCCTATGGGAAATAGGTTATTACGCAATTGGTCATACCCAAAATTGGAATTTAGATTAATTAAAAATGAATCTATGTGCACTGAATTTCACAAAATTAAGGATTATGGCGCCCTCTGTGGACAAGTTTGGAAATACTTTGGTATGTGTCCTCAGTGCCCTGTCAAAAACATGTTTCAAGTTCTTTTCAAATTGGATACACTTGAGTTATGACCATTTATTTGATAGGCCATGCCCAATCTCAAACTGATTGGCTCACAGGTACCATAGTTATTGGCAACTAATTACATACTCGTAAGGCTTTGACGTAGCGGTCTTCATGTTTAACGTAGCTTTCTGCGCCCTCTTCGTTGTACATGTGACTCCAGGACACAACTGCGCGTGTGAGATGAGCGCAAAATTAAAACTTTCTGGTTCGGATGTGCTCCCTATTGGTTTCTATTGGCATCTGTACATATTATATACTCTTAGGTTTTGACCGTAAAATAATCAAGACTGGCGTGAGGGCGGAGGCCTCCTGTGCTTTTACAGTGGACACACACTGCAGCAACAACGTTCTTTGAGCATCAGACCTTTTCATTGTCTCGGCTACGCGTTCAAACAGTGTGAAGAATTTGTCCACATCTTTTTCATTAAAAAGTGGCATCAAATACAGACGTGGCCCAATATTCATGCTTGTAGATGGAAAACCTCGAGACAGAGAGGAAGGAGGTGAACTCAGATGACCTATCTCCAATCTTTTTTATTTCAATGCGACTGTAACTAGCTTTCTCATCGTAAACTCCTTTTCCCTTTCCTGAGCCTTTTATACCAACCTACTTTTGGTCAAACACCTACCCTGTTTTTTCATTCTAAAGCATTGGCCAACTCCACCTCTCTAAACTACAAAGTAGATTAATTTGCATCACTTATAAGAAGACCAGGAGTAACTGATTCCTCTGTTTTAGCTGGGAGAATGTCATGATCAATCATGATCACATTTTTAAGTTTTAATGTTCTCTTTGTAGCATTTACTAGGAATCTCAATTTGAAAATGCTGAGCACTTTTGAGCTGTTCTTTAGTATGGAGATTAAGTATAGACTAAGTGTATTAGTATAGTACAGAGCTGGGTCTAGGCATAGGCAAACTAGGCAGCTGCCTAGGGTGTAATTATCTAAAAAATTATTTTGGATAAAAAATGTATAAATATGTTTTTTTCACACAACCTCTCGACCCAGACAGGGTGCTAGTAAGCTATTCACGCGACCCTCCGGACCTCTTTCAGACATGGTTAGTGTGAAGTTGTCTTTTGAAGGTATTTTTTAAAAATTCTAAATGACGGCCAAAAAAGAAAAAGGCGGAGCTTATGGGTCCTAGAGGCAAAAATGACAAGCATGAGGAGGATTTCCCCTGCTTTGTAGTGGAACTCTAAAACCCTGGATATCAGTCAAGAAAGATAACTAAAAGTCCATGAGTCACAGTAATGTTAATAAATAAAATGCATTAGCTCAGACTATGAAAGACTGTCAGTTTGCTAGAAGGAGGGACAAAGAAAGCAGTCGTCAGAAAAAGAAGGCAAGGAAACTGCTTATATTATGTAATGAGCCGTTTGAGGGTCACCTCTCAAGAGACTATGGCAGCATGCAAGAGGTGAAGCGAAACCAAGATGTGTGGTTATAAAAGTGTTCACACCTCTCCTGGCTGCTGTTCTGTAGCGAACTGCTCATTACTCAGTTTGTAAGTGTGAATATCTTAGGTGGCAGCACACAGAAAAGGTGCAAATGATAGAAAATTCAGTCACAAAGGGGTTTCCTGACAGCAGGACCTGACCAAAAACAGGAAACGGGACTATCCATAATTAGGGAGCAGTGAGCAGAATTCTACAGGCAGAAACTACTCTCCATCTCATCTCAGAACCAAAGTATAGGACTATAGGAAACATTAACTAGGCACCTTTTTAGTCTAGATATGAAAATTGGATGAGTTTAATTTCCAGACAAAAATTGCTTCACCATTCTTGTGTGAAAAGCAGGTTCCCAATGGTGTGTCCCAAAAGATAGCAAATAATACAACTCAACACTGCATGTGAGTTAGATTTAAGAACAGGGTTTGTAAGGCGTCGGGGAACTCCCAACACTGACCCCTTCCCCTTTCTACGCAGGTGACCCACCACTCTCCACACAGCACACCGACACTCAAGTAAAAGGTGAAAATTGTATTTGATTACATATTCATTTTTAAAATCACAAGCATAGACAAGGGATTTCATGCCCGGTCTACTCCTTTTCCCCCTTAATGTGGTGGAGCTCCCAACCGCGCCGCACTGCCGGTGGGTACTACCACCAAAATAAAAATAACGAATAACCCCCACACACAACACACACAAAACAGTTGGGCTGCCCTCCAAGGTGGCCGCCAATGGGCCGCCTTGCAGCCACCACTCGAGCTGACCCCGGCTCACAGTTCCTCTCCTGCTCGCCGCCGTTCTCGTTGTGTTCACCCCGGTCCATTCTGCAAGGCACCGACTTAACGTAGGGGAGAGGAACACCACCGCCTCTGTTGCCACCCATACCGGGCCTGAACCCACACACACGATCGGGGACAGCAAAAGCACGTTCTTTACGGTCTGGGGGAGGTGAAGCTCCACAACAATCCCGGGTCGCCTTGGTTCCATCTGCGCCGACCGACTCTGCAGTACCCCGCCGCTGCTTTTTCAGAGGAATTAATGTCTATCATCCACTTCTCTTCCCAGCTCTCCCTACCAACTCAGTGTGCCTCTTTTTATTTCCCCCATTGCCCAGCGGCTCGCATTCCCCACGTTTGCTCCGCATTGGAGTTCAATCCCACAATAAGTACCGTCTCGTTATTCAATCATTCAATTATTCACCCATTCAATGCAGATCTCTTTCGCAATTGCCCCGTTTAACAACCTAGGGACTATCTCTCAATTCCTTTCACCAAGCAACCCGCAAAATTAGCTGACAGGTTCATGTACATTTGAAAAAGCACACTGCCATAGCTAACAAAAATAGCAGGTTGTAGCTACATACATGGCTTCAGTCTGTGAGGGTTCGTCCAGAATAACGATGAGCCAAACGCGACAAAGGAAAAAGGAATATGAAGTCCCTGACCGTAGCCAAACAATAACACACCTCTATAAAACGGGCTAGCCATGTAAACACAGGCAGAGAGGAGACTATACTGCTAAATAAAATAGCGAGACAAGGAAAGGAAAAACAAGGCACCTGACTATAATGCCTGATAACTGGTGAAATAAAAAAATAAAACTCACACCCTCAGAAACGAGAGAGTGGAAGTGTAGGAGAGGGAAAGAGAAAAGAGAATAGAAAAAAAACGTTCCCTTGAAAATATCTCAAGCTGCTAAACCAAAGAAATAATCTTTTCTTAAACTGCAGAGAGATAGAAAATGACTAACCCTGACTTTGTGAAGGCACAAAATAATAAAAAAGCGCCAGGAAGCGGAACTCAAGGGCTTAAATATGAATAATTAGCGGGGAAGAGCAAAACCCCCGAGACGGAATGTGGAAAAAATCTGATTGATTACTAAAAGAGAGAGAAGCAGAAAACTGTTTGGAAACGAGGGAAGAAAGCCACAACCCATGACAGGACCTCCCCTCTAAGGGATGAACCCAACATCGCTCCTCAGGGCCATAGCCCTCCCAGTCCACTAAAAACTGAAAACCCCTACCCGCTTGTCTCTCCGCCAAAATGCAGGGGATCGTATAAGCCGGACCTCCCTCCACGACCCGAGGAGGAGGCGGAGATCTCTCTACAGGGGTCAGAGCGCTGACGAGCACCGACTTGAGTCGGGAAACTTGAAAGGTGGGGTGAACACGCATGGAGCGTGGCAACTTGAGGCAGACAGTAACGGGTTAATCTTGTGGACGATCTTAAAAGGACCCACATAGCGCGGAGCGAGTTTGCGAGACTCAACCTGCAGAGGCAAATTGGGCGTGGAAAGCCAGACACGCTGGCCCACCCGATAGGAGGCAGCTGAACCACTTCCTCGTGAAAGCTTGCAAAAGTGAGAAACTAACTCGCTTCAAAACCTCACGAAACCTCCGGACAAATGAGCCTGCAGAGGGCACCTCCACGTTCTTCTCCAGCTCAAGAAAAAGTGGAGGCAAATAACCCACTTGGGCCTCGAATGGAGAAAGACCCATGGAGACATTACGCATATTCAGCCCAGGGAAGGTAACGACTCCATGAAGTGGAATTGGAGGCTGCCAAACAGCGAAGGGTGTTCTCCAGTGTCTGATTGGTACGCTCCATCTGTCCGTTAGTCTGCGGATGGAAACCAGAGGACAGACTAACGGACGCGCCTAACTGCGCACAAAAGGAGCGCCAAAATTTGTTGACAAATTGACGGCCGCGGTCCGACACCGCGTTCTGGGGCAATCCGTGAATATGGAAGACGAGATCGACCAGTGCAGATTGTGGGCCAGTACAGATTGTAATTTGGCCAGAGCAAGAAAATGCGCCGCTTTAGACTAAGATGACCATGTTGCCCTGAGAAACGGGCAACCCAGTTACAAAGTTTAAGGCGATATGGCTCCATGGTCGACTGGGCGCGGGTAAAGGGCGTAATAACCCTGAGAGTGGGAGTCGAGAATCCTTATTCCAGGCGCAAATAGGGCAGGCGGCAATAAATTTGTGCACATCCCTCTCCATCCCAGGCCACCAAAAGGTACCCATACCCAATGGTCGACCGCGGAGTGTGGTGATTCTCTGGGAGTGAGTAAGGCAACAGACAGGTAAACAATGTTTTCTGGCCCACCGGGCATCAATAAAGCACTCGACCTTCCCGGAGTCGATAACGGCATTGACCAGGAGGGAGCGCTGTTGCCATATTATTTTAACGGAAAGTAGGGTCCAAGGTGTAATTTCGTTATGTCTCGCTAGAGGCCCCGGTTCCTCTAATGAGATGGCCCTTCCCTTAAGCGTGGGACACTGATCACCACCCTGGAGTAGGAGGAGTGTCTTCAGTGAAACCGCAAGAAGCACCATCCACCTCCATCGGCTACTCATTAACATGAGACGTGGGGGTGGATGGAGACGGAACCGTCGTAGTGAAGGGAGCAAAGGAGGAGTTCATAGGATGGTCTCTCCTGCTACCTTTGTGTGTGCGAATAGTCATAGAGACTAAAACCTCTAGCGTCTCACACGGCTCAAGCACAGCTAAGGCATCCTGAATGGAATCGCTCAGCGCCTCTGTGAATTGAGTTATCAGGGGAGCATCCGGCTAACCTGTCTCACCTGCTAGGGCACGAAACCTGATGGAAAACTCACTGTTTAATTTCCCTGGCGAAGGCGAATAAGGCGCCAAGCTGCCTCCTGACCGGGAATGTTCTGATCAAAGACCAACTCCATAGCGTCCATAAGTGCTTTGGCAGTACTGAGTGTGGAAGAACTGCTCTGAATTAATGGAGTAGCCCAGTCAAGCACGGGTCCGGTGAGGCGTGAGAGTATAAATGCCACCTGGGACTCTTGGGTGGTGGGCTAAAAACCCTCTGCGTTTATCGGCCCGACCGTCATAGTGGAGAGGGAGTTGCAGTTTGGGCTCTTTAAAATGGGGTACCGCGGAAGCCGGAGAAGGAATGGCCTGAGCAGCAGATGAAGGTGCTTGGTGTGGTACAGTGAGGAGACGCATACTCTCCGCTAACTCCCGGAACCAGCCCTCCTGAACCCGCAACTTGGTCGTAAACCAATCTATTTGACTGGTAAGCACATGCTGTTGTGTTTGAAGCGCAGCAATATCCTCCTCAGAGGAGCTACCTCTCAGTTGCTTTGGAGGAAAAGTAGCTGACTCATCCATAATGGCTTCGTTATACTGTGAGGGTTTGTGCAGAATAATGATAATAATAATTTTGAGCCAAACGCGACAAAAGAAAAAGGAATATTATATATATATAATAAAGCTGTCTAAACTGGTTATGTCCTCAAAACCGGCTACCTGTCTACTCGACCCAATCCATACAAAATTGGCAAAATAACTTTTTCCCGCACTAGGCCAGCATATGTTAAAAATAAACCCATCCTTAGTAGCAGGATATTTACCAGAGTCACTAACAATGGCGGTTATTAAGCCATTACTTAAGAAACCAAACATCGAACCTGACAAACTGGAAAACTATAGACCCATTTCAAATCCTCCATTTCTATCAAAAACATTAGAGAAAGCTGCTGCGAAGCAACTTGGTGCATACCTTAGCTCAAACCATATCCATGAAATATTCCAGTCAGGATTTAGACCCTACCATAGCACTGAAACAGCACTTGTTAAAGTTATTAACGATTTACTGTTATCAGTCGACCAAAACTCTGTGTCCGTTCTTGTACTCCTTGACCTTGTCAGGGGTAGCGTGCGGAACGAAGGACGAAGCGCGACACTGGGGGTTAAAAAAGTGCTCCAATGAACACCACAAAGCGGTGAGAAAACCCACAGACAGGAAATAGATATAATAATAAAGAAAAGAAACTCCTTAAAACGAGAGATTCCGCTACCAAACTCAAAGCGACCCGTATTGGGCGAAAAACTGTAACACTGACATTAGGACACAACAAAGAAAGAAAATTCTATAGCTCACAATGAGGGAGCCGAAAAACACAAACAAGAAGAAAAGAAGACGGCGAAGATAATCAGTCTAGGACAGGGAGACAGACGTTCCGCAAAAGGACAAAACAAAGGATGAAGGCTAACCTATTCTAAGTTTCTAATAAACTCTTTGACACCAGAAACAAGTCCCGTGTAGCGACAACAAGTTGAAGATATACAGTCGTAACAAACTGTCAGTCCTATACCGTGAATACCGGCTTTCCTTGTCAAATCAATGGCAATATGGAAGCGTCAAACAAAGACGACGCAAGGTTTAAATAATGAAAGGAAATATGGAACAGGTGAACACATTGAGCAGAAAGAAAAATCAAAACATGAAACGGACAATGAAAACAAAAGGAAGAGACGCTACACGAGCGATTCCCAGGGAAGTGGCTAACGAGAAGAGCAGGCGAAGAAACCATGACAGACCTAAGTGCAGGTTTTGATACAATAGATTATGAGATTCTACTGAACAGACTCCAGGGCTGTGTTGGACTCAGTGGTCAAGCACTTGCATGGTTCAGATCATACTTATACAATCGGAAACAGTTTGTTAAATTATATGAAGAAGTATCCAGTACCACTTTCTCTATTAGAGTCTTGTATTGCAGATATTAAAGCTTGGATGCTCTCCGATTTCTTGCTCCTAAACTCAGAGAAGAGAGAGAAATTGTGTTCATCTACTAAAAATTTTGATGGTTGTTTAGTTGTTCCAAATTCAGCTGTGAAAGACCTAGGTGTTACTATAGACGCAGATTTAATCTTTAGCGTGCACATAAACATATCTAGAGCAGCCTTCTTTCAGTTAAGGAACATAGCTAAAATTAGGCATTTCCTATCAGAAGGAGACGCAGAGAAATTGATCCATGCTTTTGTTACGTCTAGGCTAGATTACTGTAATGCTCTGCTATATGGCTGCCCTAAATCCTTGCTAAATAATTTCCAGTTTGTGCAGAATGCAGCCGCTCGCATTTTAACTAGAACTAAGAAATATGAGCATATTACCCCAGTACTAGCATCACTTCATTGGCTACCAATTAAGTATAGGATAGACTTTAAGGTTTGCTTCTGACCTTTAAAGTTTTAAATGGACTTGCGCCTGTGTATATATGTAATCTGCTTTTACCATATAAGCCGAAAAGATCCCTTCGTTCCCAAGACGCAGGCTTCTTATTAGTCCCTAGAATATCTAAAAGCTTGACGGGTGGTAGAGCTTTCTCCTACAGAGCACCACTACTGTGGAACACCCTGCCAAAATTTATAAGGGAATCAGACACAGTCTCAATATTTAAGTCTAGATTAAAAACGCACCTTTATGATCAGGCTTATAAGGAGTTGTAGTCCGGAGACAGGACCAGAGAAGCCTTTAGTCATAGAGTAATGTGAAGTGGCATCCTTTTCTTACTGTCACCTGTCAACAACTGTGACCCCCATCTTCCTGGGCTGGCTCTTGATAGGTGGGTAGGATTGTTTACCCTCATGACTGGATGGGTTCTCAAACTCTGTCTTCATAGCTATGCAGCCATAAATTACTCCTGGCGGGGCTACTTGTCCAACCCCCCCACCCCCACCCCAGTTGGTGTTCCACTTCCTGCTGCTCTATTACACTTTCCCTAACTGTTCTCTCTCTCTCTCTTTTTCTATATTCTGCTGGCTGGGCTTATGCTCCGCATCTCGAGAGATGCTGTCCGGCTTCCTGTCCGTCGCCGCTTGCCCCTCCCTCCTCACCACCACTGCCAGCTGCTCTTGCCATCATCGGCACCCGGTTCCCCACCATCATTGCCGCCACATCTGGACTGTCATCTAGCTGCTGCAAATTCTATTATCATGGACATTGGCAGTTTTGACCATGCTGGTCATTAAGATCTAGACCAGGGGTGTCAAACTCCGGTCCTGGAGGGCCGCAGTGTGTGCTGGTTTTTAGTGCGTTTCATCACAAGTGATTAATTTCAGTCATTGATTGGCTGAGAAGTCCACACACCTTGTTCTCAATGCTTTACCTAGGTGCTGATTGAAAGGAAACCACAAATACCCGTAGACACTGCGGCCCTCCGGGACTGGAGTTTGACACCCCTGATCTAGACCCTGAGCCGACCAGGGGAGAATGGGTTCCCCCCTTGAGTCTGGTTCCTCCCAAGGTTTCTTCCTAGTTACACCAGGGAGTTTTTCCTTGCCACTGTTGCCTCTGGCTTGCTCTTGTCGGGGTTTAGGCTGGGTTTTTCTGTGAAGCGCATTGTGACAACTAGTTGTGAAATGCGCTATATAAATAAATATTGATTTGATTTGATTAATATATCAGTCCTTTTCCTCAGCTTATTTACTTATTTTTTATTTTAGAAAACTGAGGAGGTAATAGAACCATCTTTCTTTCCCTCCTCATTATCTGACTCACTCTCTGCAGTCTCTGCCAACACTTTCGCATCTTCCGCAGGGACCCCCTGTAACCCTGCAGGCATTAAAACACAGTAGCATGCTGTTAAAATGTGGCTCACAATCTCATCGCCCTATGACAGATCTGCATGAAAACCTCACAAAAAGTACAGTGCTATTTGGCTAGAGGATCCATGTCACACAACCCACTTTCTTTTGTCTGATCTGCATGTATTAATAAAATATGGCTGAATAACAGCAAAGGCTTTATGGTTAATCTTCTGGACCCAGTAGTTCAAAACTTTTAATCCCTATCTAATTGGATCATATTTGGATTTTTGGTAGTTCAAAACCAAAAAAACAGGATTGGGATCACTTTGATAACCAAATGGATCAGGAAATCAAATCCAACTTTAATCTGGATCAAATCTTCAAAACGGGTAGTTCAAAACAAAAACATAGGATTGGGATCAGTTTGATCCAAAAAATCAGGATTACCTTGATCCAATTGGAGGGGTGGATTTAGAGTGGATTACCAGAGCATAATGTAACTATACAATTTATTAAAAAATACATTTCAACATAAATAAGATGGCAAAGTTTGTAAATTGAAATAATACATCATTTGTAAACTTTATAGGCACAAATCCATCATATGTGATCAACCTTCAAAAGTAATTGTGGACAATATTATCTCACATTGTATGACCACAGGTGGGCCTGGATCGTCAGCAGGAGCAAGGGGCTCTGAAGGATCATCGACGTCACAGAGGGGGACACTGCGGCAGGTAGTGATATTGTGTAGCACAATACAAGCCAGTGTTATGCTGCATGCTCATTGTGGTTCCACTCGCAGATAGTTTAGGCACGCATAGCGCCTCAATACCTCATTTAGGTGCTCAATGGCACACCTCGTCCTTCCATGGGCATTGTTGTAGCAAATCTAACAAAAGCCATGTTTATTCATGAAAGAAGGATAAAAAACATTTGGCTATAGTTGAGCAGGTAAGCATAATATTTCTGACGTTTTTGTTTCCCATATCATTCAGTTTGTTACTGCATAAGAAACGCAACCTTCAATGCTTAATATTAACCTCTGTCCTTTCAAAACAATATTTAATCTTGCCATATGTGCAACATGTTACATTTAGCCGATGTCATACAGTTGAATGCAAATAACCAAGAAATAGTTGGCTCTACACTCGCAGCACTGCAACAGCTTATTGTGCATTCACTGGTGTCTACGTTCTAAAGCTCCGGTTTGCCCTCCCTAATCCTAAATCAAACTGGGCATTGTCCTCATCGCCGATGGGAATACATTTTAGTTGATAGACAATGGTATCAAGGACCTTTGATTTATAAATCTTAACTCCTAAACACAACCCTACTGGTACTTTACAAGCATAGCCTACATGGGCTCTTTGTACGAAAAAAACTGTATTTACGGTGAAATTAATGCAAATGTTTTTGTTGCTTGTGCACTTCGTGTGCTCGCACGAGGACGGACACCTCCCCACCTAGCCTTACCCTGCAGTTGGTTCACCCTCTGCCTATGCCTTAAAGCGATCCATCCATATGTACTGCATATCTGACAGCAGAGTGCTGGTTTGAGGCTCGTTTCATAGCTCAGTCCCTAGATGCCTAACAGCCATTTAGCCAACCATGGGTTCCATACTACTCCCGTGTAATTTACAGTTTAATCTAGTCCCACCCCCCAATTCCCAGAGATCCATTCAAATGCAGAAAGGTTATAGTATTGTAAGAGTACTTGAAAATGAGATATCAAGGGTATATATACCCAGTCATGATTACATCACCTGTTTACCTGTGGAATGTTCCAAACAGGTGTTTTTGAACTTCCCAGTTATTTTTTTTTTGCCCCTGTCCCAACTTTTTTGGAACATGTTGCAGGCATCAAATTCAGAATTATATTATATATTATATATTTACAAAGATCAATAAAGTTGATGAGGTAAAACATTGAGGGCTCTACAATTGCACTGTTTTCAATTAAATATATGTAAAAGAGAATTTACAAATCACTGCTTTCTGCTTTTATGTGCATTTTACATACTGTCCCAGCTTTTTTGGAATTGGGGTTTGTACATGATTTTAGGCCAATAATGCTAATTAACTGTATATACTCTTTGAATATGAACATGCCGTCTGCATCGGCAGTCACTACAGTTGACTACATTTCTCCCAGGCAATAGGCAATAGCTGCTGAAATGTTGGCCAAATTATAACCAATAACGATATTTAGAAATTGAATGTTTGGGAACATTTATCATTAGTCAGCAGACGACACCACTCTTTTTCTTAATGAAACAATTCCCTGTAGCAATTTAAATCTCCTTACTCTCTCTTCTGGATTTCATCATTTTATTTCAGTACAGGGTATACATATTAAAAAGGAAGTTAGATCTCTGGGAATTCTTATCACAATGGGTGCTAATGAGTAACACTTTATATGAATGTTCATTATATCCTCGCTTGGTTAAATACTCTATTCTAATTGGCCAAGAGGGTGTTCATTATTTTCCTGCATAGAGGAAATAATATAACAACAGCTATTAAGTAGTTCCAGTCAAAGTGGCCTTATAACTACTACAAATTAATACACAAGCCTGTTCAACATTCTATTTTAACTTAAGTCTATTTGCACATGAAAATACTGGCAAAATACTTGAGTGTTGCATTACAGTAGGTCTGTTAGTAGCAAATAGCAGTGGTAAAAGTGGAATAAATCACTCCAGGCTGTGCAGTTGTATGAACATAATTTACTTTAGGGTGGTTAATGGCCACACTAAAATGGTATATTTAAAAATTATAGCGTTGAAGAATATTGAGGTACTGCTGGGGCATTAGATGGTAGTTATTCAAGGGCAGTCTAATATTGTGTGAGCATAGAGTCTTTAGGTAGTGATTTGTTGGTGAGTTCCACAGACAGCAGTTGAGGATGGGAACTGAGGATGGGGCCACGGGGGGAATAAGATATTTAAATAAAAAATATGTTTATTGCCGACATCAAGGGGACAAGCTGGAGTCACTTACACATTGTGCTGAACAGGTTGGAGTCACATACACATTATGCTGAATGAGTTTCCTTTCTTCTCTCTATTGTCTGTGCTGCCACAAAAGCTATCTTTATCATACCGTAAACCGCCAACCTCAACCATAAAATATAATTTGGCACTAACCATCCCTCTTTGCAGAGAAAACACAAATTAAAGTATACAGTGTGAGGTTTACTGCATGTGCTTTACTGTGGACTCTTTACCTTGCCTGGCAGCTGCACGGCCTTCTGATGGACGGCCCACATATCCTTACTTTAGTGGCTCATAAATTGCTATTCCTGTAAAACAGGCTGACTGCAGTGGCAGGGCAAGCTAAGGGAATATTAGAGAGCAGCACTGATACTGTTTAGGCAAGAGCAGGATATTGTGAAAGACTGGCACTGCTGCCACAGGGAAAACAGCATTTCACAACAGCGTTGATACAGCGCCATAGGGACCAGACCTGTACAATCTCACTGAGCAGCACTGAGATGCCACAGGGGGAAAACCATAGAATCTTTCTAAATAGCAATGGTATAGTGGAGACAAAACAGTGGAATCCTAGAGACAGGAATTGATTCCAGGGTCACATAAACTTACATAACAGGACTGATACCACAGAGACAAGGCTGTAGGGGCTTACAAATTACAGTCAGTCCTCCCTATGTGCGAAGGTGTGGTTGAGGGTTATGGGCCCTACCCGTGGGAGACATGCTCACCTGGCAAGTCTAAGAGTTTTTTTTAAAATTGGGACTGTGGTAGGAGTGGACAGACAGAAAGTTCTCTGTTACTTTTTATATACGTAATGCATGTATAATTTGGCAAATGCCAATTGCATATGAAGCAGCAACACATATACAGAGTCAAATAATTTTACCGTTCCCCCAAACTTCTTCAGCACCCTCTTACCCACATCTTTGGCATCACTATAGCCTCAAAATGGTGGACCAATGGTGCTTTTCTGAATTCCCAAGTCTGCATGGGGAGAGTTAAGTAAATAGTCAACAAGTCAGTGAGCCTGCTGTTTCATCTGTCATTTTCATAATCCAGGGTAAAAGTGGGTTTTGGTTGCGTTGTATTCATACTTTACACTCTGAGAACAACTCACAGTAAAATTCCCAGTGTTAATTTAACTCTAACAGAGTACATTTGAGTCCAACAGGGACCAACATGTACTCTGTAAGAGTTGATTTAACACTGAACATTTTACTATGTACTAGTAATAAGGTAGAAATTAGTGATAGGATAAAAATCACAGAATGTGTCAAATGTAGTGTTTCGAAGGATTTTCATATTTTCAAAATGCACCACACATCAAAAAAATATTTATACTGTTGTTGTTTTTTTTTTTATTATATGATATGACGACGCCCGCCTGGGACTGTCATCTCATCTAGCTGCTTTCACTATCATGATCAATTATTTTGCAGTTTTTTTTTGATGCTCATCATTAAGATCTAGACCCCTGAGCCGACCTGAGGAGGATTCCCCCCCCCCCCCTTGGTCTGGGTTCCTCCCTTTTTTTTCTTGCCTTTTTTTTTTTTTGCTTTTTCTGCCTCTGGCCTGCTTGCCTCTTGCTGGGGGGGGGGGTTTTTTGGGGGGTTTTTTGTGATGCGCAATGTGACACGCTATATTGAAAATGAAATATAATTTTAAATTAAAATAAATAAAAAATAACAAACAACGACACAGTAAATTTTTGTCATGGGAAAGTAACATTTTGTGTGTGTGTTGTGTGTGTGTGTGTGTGTGTGTGTGTGTGCGTGTGTGATTTGATCATGTGAAAAAAATAGCACAAAAAACAAAAAAGTACTCATTAATCTGATGAACCAGTATTATTACTGTTAGTTAGTAGTAATAATTAGCTAGCAGATGTAGTAATTATAATGTAAATAAGATAGTAGTAGTATAGCAAAAACAACAGAACCAACTGTCATGATAATTGACTCATTCATGAAAAATAATTGACTCATTCATTGAAAGGGGTGGAGTTCAATTAGAATAATTAGAGAGTGTTCAAAAAGAGTGAAAAAAAATTCATTGAATTAAATTGAAACAGGTAAAGAAAATTATTTAGGAAAATTTTTATAAAATTTATTGTTTTTTAAAATATTAATCCTAAATAAATATGTTTCAAAATATTGTTAAAAAGGAACAAAAAAGAGGATTTAAAAAAAAAAAAAAAAGAGGGGAAAAGGTATAAAAAAGTGTAAGAAAAAAAAGGATGCTCAGCTAAAAAAAAAAAAAAAAAAAAAAAAACCCGAAACACGCAGAAGAAAACGAGCAACTACTGTTAAAACGGATTGAAGAATAGTCAGAATGGCAAAGATTCAGCCAATCATCACCTCCAGAAAGATCAAAGATGATCTAAAATTACCTGTAAGTGCTGTTACAGTCAGAAGACGTTTGATCGAAGCTAAGCTATCAGCAAGAAGCCCCCGTAAAGCACCATTGTTGAAAAAATGGCATGTGCAGAATCGGTTAAAATTTGCCAAGGAACACATCAATTGGCCCAAAGAGAAATGGTGTAACATTCTGTGGACTGATGAGAGTAAAATTGTTCTTTTCGGGTCTAGTGGTCGTCGACAGTACGCCAGACGACCCCCGGGTACTGAATTCAAGCCATAGTACACTGTAAAGACAGTGAAGCATGGTGGCGCAAAAATCATGGGATGGGGATGTTTTTCATACTACAGTTGGACCTATTTATCGTATACCAGGGATCACGGATCAGTTTGAATACATCAAAATAATTGACGAGATTATGTTGCCGTATGCCGAAGAGGAAATGCCCCTGAAATGGGTGTTTCAACAAGACAACGACCCCAAACACACAAGTAAGCGAGCAAAATCTTGGTTCCAGACAAAAAGGATTGATGTAATGGAGTGGCCAGCTCAATCCCCCAACCTCAACCCCATTGAAAACGTGTGGGGTGACATTAAAAATGCAGTTTCTGAAGCAAAACCCAAAAATTCACAGGAACTGTGGAATGTAGTTCGTTCATCCTGGGCTGAAATACCTGTTTCTAGGTGCCAGAAGTTGATTGACTCGATGCAACGCAGATGCGCAGCAGTTATCAAAAACAATGGTTATGCAACTAAATATTAGTTCAGTAATTTAAAGAGTTAAATCTTGAACAATTTCTTCAGTTTATACAGTAAGTGTTTGAGTTTGAAGAGAAAAATGTCGACACTGCTATTTTTTTGAACAGATTCAAAAAATCTTCATGTAAAAGAAAAATGCTTCCTGTAAAAGAATAATGCAGACTTCATAAAAATTTTTAATGCTTTGATTTGGAATTGAATGTGTAATGTTTCCACTACATTTGAAATATGGAACTAAAAGCTATTAAGAAATATTTGCACTTTATTCACTTTTGTTAACGCACTGCTATTTATTTGAACACAACTGTGCATACACCCATTCCACACTCATAGTCATACTAATACCTGGCCCCAAGTTTGAACACTTCACTGTGGCAAACCTTTGAGTAGAATCTATGTGCAGTTAGACTGTGTTGAGCAGTATGGAATGTGTTCAGCAATTGAGCAGTTGGGAATGTGTTCAAGTGCAGAATGTTTTGAGCAGTGTAGTACTAGATTATATTCATTTAGCAGATGCTCTCATCCAGAGCGACTTACAATATATTATGTGTTGAGCAGTGTAGAATATAATTTCCCAATGGAGTGGTGAACAGAAGAAATATAGTGGACACTGAAATTTGACTGAGCTACAAACATAGGAAAAAGGATTGCTAGTGATGTGCAGATTCTGGCATGGTCCCACAATATTGCATTTTTTGTCTTTTCATTATATAAAATTTTAATTACAAATGTGCAATAGCAGATGCTGTGTTTATGCTGGAGAGGGAGATAATTTGGCGTGCGTGTGTGTGTGTGTGTGGGGGGGGTTGTTGTGTACACAAACATATGTGCATGCCTGTGTGTGTACAGGAACATATGTGTGTGTGTGTATCTATTATGCCTCCAAAACTATCAGCGTGAAGGAATCAGACAGAAGGAAGGGAAACAATATGGTCCCCTGTGAACACCCTGTGATTATTCACACCTGTGAACACATGGTGTGATGGACAAATATTCAGTGAAACTTGTTACTATGATAAGCTGTGATAAAAACTTGTACTAGTTTAAATGGTGCCTTACTACTACTAATTACAAAAGTAATTGATTAGTTGATAACAGAATATATATGTCTTTCCATTTTTAAGGTCAGTCACAATTTATAGCCATTAGTCCTGCTCAAGTTAAGCCTGTAATGTAAGTTAAGCATGTAATTTGTCTTCACCCACCTAAACGGACTCAATGATATATATTACAAACTTTATAAACAAGCATGAATAGGAACCCAATTAGGAATGGCGCTACATGAACAGCACCTCAACTGATATCCAGCACAGCTCCATTCCATCTCCTGGAAACATACCAGTTGCCCAGGGCTTGAACGATAGCCAAAATGGAGAATGAAATAGAGCCAGAATGGAGCTTGAATATGAGCCAAGGACAGAAGAGGAAATAGAGCCATACTGAGACTTGAAATACAGCCAGAATGATATTTGGAAGAAGGCCACAATGAAAAACTGAATATCTGAATTTCTTTTGTAGTGAATCATTTTTGTGTTGCCATAAAGAGAGCAGTTGTTGACTGTGGACAGAAAGCCAGAGGACAGGTGTATGTCTATGAAAATAACCTGACAAAGTGCTAATTTGATCTGACCTGATGACAATGACTTATGCCTATAAGAACCACCTTTTGTGTGGGTAGTTGTTTTCTTTGTTCTCTGAATTCAGGTAATATTAATAACATAAGAGGCATTCATCTGATCTGCAAATATTATGCCTAAATCAGGGGCGTCACTATACTTTAGGCACTACTGGGGCACAGGCCCCCACCACTGGGGCACTCCATATCAGCACGGCAGTGCTGGTCCATCGGCTGTGCTGGTCCATCAGCCGGGCTGATATAATCGCTATAGGACCTCCCTCTCGTGTGATATTGCTTAAATTAAATATATGCCGATTAATTATTAGTTTAATGGTGATTAACACACACACACACATTAAATAGTTCTGATTAATACACAACTAAATCACTAAACTAATCACATACCCTCAATGTCCAAGATTTTGATATTGTCTAATGTTCTGTAGCTTTTCGATACCTTGTGTCTAGGATGACCCGGCACCAGGTACACTTGTTAAATAAAGAGTCAATAACGAGACTGAGGAGGGGTCAGCATCTGATTAGGGTTATTCCTCTTCTTGAGTGTGCACACTCCCCCCCTTTTTAATTTTTCCCGATCACGGCTCCCAGTGCTTCAAGCAGGGTTGCCAATGGGATTTCCAGTTTTCGATACCGCAGGCCTACTGCTAGCCACCTGCGTCGGCCTACTAAATCCTACTGGCAATGGGATTTATTTTATGTATTTCCTGGCACCTGACATGGATGGAGGCTTCTGCCCCATCCTAGGCTGGAGAGGGCTCAACCGCTTCCTAAAGCGCCTGCCCTTCCACATGCTCTGCCTTTCCAGTCTCCCCCTACTGGTGGGAGACAGTGATTGGTTCACTTCTGTGGTCCTGCCAGACGTATAATTCCATAATACTTCCATATCCCCATACACCGGGATCACCGGAAGTACCTCTGCTTTTCTTTCCAAGGAAAAGGGTACGATCACTCGGTCCTCCCCTTTGGCCTAGCCCTGGCCCCACACACTTTTTATGAAGTGCAGTGAGGTTACGCTGATCCCACTCTGTCACCAAGGGATTTTCATTGCGAACTACCTGGACGACTGGCTATTCTGCACTCCTTCAGAGGAGCAAGCCAGAAGGGATACAAGGTCAGTACTGGCCCACTTGGGCCTGACCCTGAACAGGTGAAAAGAGCCATCTCACCCCCTCCAGAAAGAGGGTTTTCCTGGTACCGGTTTTGGTCTCAGCGTCCATGCGGGCCTTTCTGACCCAAAAGGCAGCATGTTTTTGATGGAGTCTGTCCCACTTTGCTGCAGCGTGGCAGGTGACATTAAACATTAATCGGAGGTTGCTTGGCCTGATGGGTTCAGCGGCCCAGGTGGTGCCACTTGGGCTGCTGCATACATGCCCATTACAGCGACGGGTGGCAGCACAGTAAGCCCACACGAGGACGATCGGCGACTCTTCCCTATTTACCTAGTGTGTTCTACGGTGACGACCACCACGGACGCCTCCAAGACTGGCTGGGTACCGTCAGAGAAGGTCTGTCCTTACAAGGGTTGTGGAGCCCCTCAAGGGTAGGGAAGCACATCAACCTGCCAGAAACAGAGGCAGTGCATCAAACATTGACCCATTTCCCTCCAGTGGTCCCACGCAGACAGGTTCTCGCCTGGACAGACGATTCCACTGTGGTCTCTTACATCAACCGACAGGGTGGGCTTCGGTCTCCGACCTTACATGCTGTAGATTTTAGTAATTTCAAAGTTCGTTTAGCAACATATTTTAGTTTAAAGTAAAATCTGTATGCCCCAACATATTAGAGATTTAGGTGCGGAATGGTCTGGGAAATTAGCTATATGCTAATTTCCTCCCCCTCCCGAGATTTAAAGTGCCGCATTGTTAAGTAGCTACTCCTTGTCACCTGCATGAATGCCCTCCGAGTTTCCTGGGAATCCTAGCCTGGTAGAATAACGTGTGAAATAAAGTTATTGATCTAAGCCCTGAGACAGAAAAGGAAGAAGAACCAAAGATAGGAGTGAAGTAACACAGCCACAAGACTTCCTTGTCTAGCCTACCTTTTGTCATCACCTACACAAAATTTCCTGTTAGATGTGTATAAATGCTGGGCCAGTTTGGAGTGTAAGGGCATGTTAGACTGGAAAACTGACTACCATCACGCTGAACTGTACCTATGAATAAAGAAGCTATACCTTCTTTCATCACAAAACCGATTGAAGACCCTCTTATGTCTCAAAATGTAATTGCAAGTACCGGCGACAAACATAAGTGTAATTGAGGAACACAAAGCAATTCTTCAATGCAAGGGCAAAGGGGCATGTCCTGGGGCAGTGGCATGTGCAGGGCAGGCACTAATGTGGGGGGGGTGGAGAGTGGGGGGATGGGGGCTGGCACCAGCAGTGTGAAGAAGTTTTGAAGTTTCTTAGGATGATGGGGAGGATGGAGAGGAGTTGCAGCATGGTTGACCCACACTGTCCTCCCGACCCACCCAGAGCGGATATGCTACCGCAGGCCAGGGCCTGCTATGGCAACCAAATCTGCAGTTTTACAACCTGCTTGGCCCTGAGATGGGAGTGGCTGCAGGGCCTGGGGCCAGCAGTACTGTAAACATTTCCGGCATCAAAGCCCCCTCCACGAGGGTGCTCTACGCCGAGAAGTGGGCAGATGTCAGCTGTTGGTGCCCAATAATGGGTTTACCCAATTGTGTGACAGTTCAGTCGTTTTGGCGCTCCTCCAGTCCCTCTTTGAAGAAGGGCTAGTGGAGTCCACGCTTAGGTGTTATCTGGCAGCCATATCGGACTGTCATGAGCGTATTGAGGGCCTGACGGTGGGATCTCACCTCCTCGCCAGCCAGTTTTCCAGGCAGCTTTGCCCGCTTAGGTCTAACTCAGTCCCTTTGTGGGACTTACAACTGGCTTTAAATCCCCTCACTGAGCCGCACTTCAAGCTGGCCGGAGGACTGTATGTGGTTGGGTGACAGTAGCTCATTGGTCTCTCTGCTTCTCAACCCCGCGTTTCGGCCTAAGGCTTTCTCGCGGTCGTACATCTCTGGCTATGGTGTTGGAGGCGTTTCACCCTCCTCCCCATGAGACCGCTGAAAAAGCCAGGCTGCACTCACTGTGGCCCATCCTGGCTCTACGGTCTTATATCTCCCGCACAAGTGCAGTGAGGAAGACCAAAAATATTTTTATGCTTTTGGAGGGGCTATGCGGGGCTTTGCCCTATTGTACAGCGCTTGGCCATCTGGATCATAGAGACGATTCCACGGCTTACAGCAGCTTTGACGCATCCCCTCCCACAGGCATGGTAGCTCACTCCACTCAGGGCGTAGCTGCCTCCTGGGCCTTACTACGAGGCGCCCCACTTGCAGACATTTGCGCAGCAGCGGGCTGGGCCTCATCACTCATTTTATCACCTGGACGTAGCGTCATCGGCAGCAGTTGCCTTGGGGCAGCGGAGCAAACTTGTATGTAATTTTGTGATGATTTGGAGTTTCTATCACCCGGTGGTTATTTTCCACATTTCCCACTTGAGCTTGCTCTTCTGGTAAGAACAGCAGCCAATAGTGCATTTTACTTTTTGTGGGATTCGCACTCAAGCAATGACGTGCAGTCCTGGTACCCCACTACATCCCCCGCCTGACTTTATTTGGTATTTTGTGACCCATACCGTGGCGTGTTGACCGATATGAAATAGAACGTACGGGTTACGGATGTAACCCTGGTTCTATAAATACGGTCAACACGCTACACTGCGTGGTCAGGCAGGGAACCTTGCACCCTCAGGACGGTAAGTGCCCTCAAGTCGGCAAAAGAGGCCGCCCGGCGTACAAGCACCATATTTATAGCGTGATGTGGTTCCGCTGGTAGTGGTGGTTAATTTGCTATTCAGTCTCCTAGCAGCTCCTCCTTTTGGCGAGGATGACCCATACCGTGGCGTGTTGATCGCGGTTGCGCCGCGCTAATCAGCTGGATCTCTCTAGAATTAGCCTACATGATATGTGTATCTCGTTTGGCAGAGTTTATGAATTGTTAAACAAACAAAGGTTGCAAAACTTTGTCTAATCTATAAAAAAAAAGTCTTCAACTACAATTTATGTGTCGCCATTATATCATAGAGACTATTTACTCGTTGGTCAAATGTTTAGTTATGCTGTTTGTTACGCTGGCTAGCGGAGCTGGCTGGTCACCAGGGCTAGCTAAATGTTATTGTGTGTATAAAGTGCGTAGGCCTACGTGTTTAATTGACAGTAGCTAGTGTAGCTATATAGCCACAGTAGAGCTGTAGGTCAAGCAATATGTTTATGACAGTATTATCGCAAGTCCAGTATAAAATGCTTGAAGTCTGTGCGTTTGAGTCAGTGTAATTTTGTGTACTGAGATCATTGGCTTGCAATAAAAGCAACGAGTGAATCTGCCTGGTCTGTCTTTAGATGCGGTCGCTACAATATTATTTTATTCATGCATAGGTGTCAACCTCTGGAAAGAGAGTGTCGTGGTTCCCAAGCAACAAGATCTTCAGACATAGCAGAATTTTTTAAAATTTCTTCAAGTATTTTCAATAAAGAGGATGAGGCACAATCTTCAGAATCTCAGAATTTATTCTCAACCAGTGATCACAAAGCCGTGGCAACTCTGCAGAGTGACCCAACATCATTAAAATTTCAGCCAGCTTTTATACACAAATCTTCGGATATTACTTCTCCTCGGTGGGTGTTTCTTCCATGGCGCAACACAGTGGTTTGTCAAATGGTTGATTCGTTTCTTATCTACTTAATTTACATAATTTGATGCTCATTCGTTGGCACATAATTCTGCTGATTTTCAGAATTCATGGTGGCTTCCATCTGTTGGAAACTGTTGATGAGATGTTGGAATCTCCCCCAAGCGGTTGATGAGATGTTGGACTCTTCCCCAACTCCCTAACGTACCCTTTCTTGACCTGTCAATTCCTGACCGTTAAATCATTGTGATTGTTCAAGCTTCAAATGTTTATACAAGTGATGCATGTGTGCTTCTATTAGTGTGAGAGGCCTATTTCAGCTCCTCCAAATCCTACAAACATAAGTGCCAATACACAAATAAGTGCCAATACACAGTGATTTATAAATGGCTAATATAAGACCATCATTTGTGCTTTTCATACGTGGCCCAACATGGCTAATATAACATCATTATTTCTGTTTTTCATATTCATTAAGGTTCTCATTTTAAAACGGGTAAACAGACACCCCAGATGACTGACCCCGCACTGTCCAACTGCGCGCTATCCAGCTGGATATGTGGTGTCTAGTTTGCGTCGGCTTTTCACCCGTAACCCACCAGATGCGCAAGCGCACTGCTGCACTTCACTTCCGCTCCCATGTTAACGAATTGCCGCGGTTCTTACGCCCGGTACCCACCAGACGCGCAAGCACACAGACACTTATTGCGCGTGCAGATTTGAGCAGAACTGAACCCACCAGACGCGCAAGAGCACAGACGCTTTTTGCTTTTTCTGAGCGCATTCCGTGAACGATAGAGACGCGCTGTACAAACAAACAATCTACATTCCGGATTTCTGAGCTTCGCTAAATAATGGTTAAGTAAATACTGCTATTACATATGTCTTACTGCTTAAAAGCTAAATTTAGCAATGTAAAGCTAAATGCAGCAAACAAGACAATGCCTCCTTTATAAAGTTCATTTTTATTTATTTGGGACAGTAATCAACATGTTCAAAACATTTAATTATATCAGAATTAGCTGCTATTCTGTAGTACCTTAAATCGATACAGTGATATCAGTACAATAAAAACAGAATAGAATATAGAATAGAATAACGTTTATTTCCCTTTCGGGAAGTAAGCATAGTCTTAATTAATTGAAAAAATATGTATCCTATAATAAAGAAAAAGCATTATAAAAGCGGGAATAACCGGTTATATGTAAAATGTATGACTTGATATAACTTCATTCATCCCACAATTGTCATGGATCTTGCCTTTCTTCCCTTATCTCCGCGTCTCTTTATTCCTTTTTGTCGTTTGCCGGCAATCTATCGGATTTTCCTGTGTTCCGCTACGGGTTTTGCTTTCGCCTCGTCATTAGTGAATTCGCCTGTCATTTATTTCCGCTCACTATTTATACCCCGCTTCCTGCCTCTCTCGTTGCTTCCATGTTATTTCACGTAACATTTGAGCCGGTAAAAAGGGTAAAGGAAGTTGTACTGCTATCGACCGCTTTGCTTATCAACGCGGGACTTGTTAGCAGTACAACCTTAGAAAGAAAGCAAGTTCTCTTTAAACACTCTTATTTCAGAGCAGAGGTTTTCGTTTTCTTTTGTTTTCTACTCGAACCTACGAGTGCCTCACCCAAAGTCTTTGGGGTCTTTTCAGTTCTCTGTTTCTTTTGTTTCGCTCCACAAACAGGATAAGCGTTATTGCTTATTTCTTTGTTTTGCTCGGTGATCGAGCTCCTCGTTTTTATTGCGAGGTTTGTGTTCTTTTATTTCATTTTTTCTCCACTACGGATCATTGTCCGTCCCAGTGGTGTTCTTTGGAACACTTTAAGATTTCCCAGCTATCGCATCTGGACCTCCAATATTCCCTCCGTGTCTCTGACATAGAGATCCTTTACAACAATGGTCATTGTCTCTGTTCCCTTTTTCATTAGAGCCTATATTAAAATATAATATGTATTAAAATAATGAATAACAATAGTAAAACTATTAGTAGGTTGAAAAACATTAATATGTGGTGATATGATGCAGATATTGTGCGTATACAATGTATTTCTATGAGATTGCGCATGCGGACGCCCAGAAAATTCCGCCCGAGCGTAAAAATCCGCTCCACGTCCGCGAGCCGTCCGCCCGCCAGCCGTGCGCGCGCGGCTGGTGAGAACCACGGCAATTCGTTAACATGGGAGCGGAAGTGAAGCGCACCAGTGTGCGTGTGCATGCGCTTGCGCGTCTGGTGGGTAACGGGCGTTACTGGCTGCGCGCGCACGGCTGGCGGGCGGACGACTCGCGGACGTGGAGCGGATTTTTCCGCGCTGGGCGGAATTTTCTGGGCGTCCGCATGCGCAACCTCTTGGAAATACATTGTATACACACAACATCTGCATCATAGCACCACATATTAACACCCTACTGAAAAAGGAAACAGAGACAATCACCATTGTGGGATGAATTAAGTTAAATCAAGTCATACATTCTGCATGTAACCAGTTATTCCCGTTTATATACTGCTTTTTTAAAATTATAGTATACATATTTGTTCAATTAATTAAGGCTATGCTTACTTCCTGAAAGGGAAATAAACGTTATCCTATTCTATTCTATATTCTATCCTGTTTTTATTGTACTGATATCACTGTATCGATTTAAGGTACTACAGAATAGCTGCTAATTCTGCTATAATTAAATGTTGATTACTGTCCCAAATAAATAAAAGTGAACTTTATAAAGGAGGCATTGTCTTGTTTGCTACATTTAGCTTTACATTGCTAAATTTAGTTTTTAAGCAGTAAGACATTTGTAATAGCAGTATTTACTTAACCATTATTTAGCGAAGCTCAGAAATCCGGAATGTAGATTGTTTGTTTGTATAGCTGTCGTTCACGGAATGCGCTCCGAAAAAGCAATACGCGTCTGTGCTCTTGCGCATCTGGTGGGTTCAGTTCTGCTCAAATATTCACGCGCAATAAGCGTCTGTGCGCTTGCGCGTCTGGTGGGACCGGGGAGTTTGAACGGTTCGACCTACCATACTGTTGTGCTCGTGGCACTCTGTGCCGTGCGTGCAGTCCTAATCAGCTGATGTATACGATCCTAGTGAAGAGCAGAACGCAAAACTGATCTATATTTGACTCAATCTCGTAATTGGTCGGTAAAAAAAAACGAATATTAAAACCTTTTTTTTGTATATTAATGCTAAATCTGTCGAGAGCTTATATTTTACTATTTTACTAGCTTGTTCGCTAGCTAAACCTGGTGAGATAAGATTTTTTCCTCCTTAAAAGATAAGTAAACCCTAGATCACTTTTTTCCACTGTAACAGTGTTTGTATGCCTACCTTATAATGAAACGTATTCATGCATTCTGAAATAATATTATAGCCTATCATAAGAAACTGGTAGAAAAGCGTCTTTGTGCTGCCTCTAACGGTTGAAATTTCCTTTCTGTTCCCCACACTGCCCCTGCTCCAATCGTGATGTCAGAGTAGGCTACCTCTTTGGAGGTACCTCTACATCATGTGGATAATTGTTGTCGCCCACAATGGAAACAGCCAGCACCTGATTGGTTAGACCTACTACGTTACTTTCATTTTGGTTCCACGTTTTTAAACCGGAACAACGTGGCATCCTGTTCAACTCTAATTCCACCTAAATAGTCCACTAAAAGATGTTTCTGAAAATATTTGAGGTGAGAAGTAGTGCAGTTGCTGAATCTCGATTCATATTTAATGTGCAATGTCTAGTTTGACAGTTTGATCCGAGTTATACAAAATAATTTCATTTATGCAAATGACGATGGACACAGCTGACATCACGCGCGTCGTGAGAACACGTGCATGTCTGTGCTCCCCTGAATCAACTACAGAGGTTGCAATGAGCATGACAGCATGAGCATGATGTGTTCATCAAGCTATAAATTGAAAAACAATTCAGAGAAAGCTTTGGGATTTACTTGCCAATGATTATTTAATAATTGTCACATTTGTTAATAAAACTAAATAAATTAAAACAGACTGAGACCATGATGAATTTAAAGGTAAGATTTCTGGTTCTTTTATTTCACATTAAGAAGCCATTATTGAGCTCTGTGAAACAAAATGGTGCAGTCATGGCAGAGGAAAAAACATTGTATTTATCAGTCCTTAAAAGGCCATTCTGACAGACAGACTCCTCCATGTGGAAATCAACGATAGAACTGATGAATGTAATGGTGAAGGGCTCCAACGCTGATGCTGTTCACTGAGCCATTAGCAAAAGCGTTCGTTTCATGGGAGACTGTCTCTAACAGCTGTTCTGAGAAAGAATACAGCATGTGATCCAGGGAAAGTCACAAAAGGACAAAATGAGATAGGATTCCCAGATCTAAGCTGCAAATTTACAAAATAGGCCTCTCTCTCTCTCTCTCTCTCTCTCTCGGGGGTTTGGGGGGCATGAAATAAAGGTAAACAGGATATTTTTATTCGTTTTTCTTTCAAATAAACACACAATTCCACAAATCCATTTCCACAGATTCAAAACACCTATTTTCCACACATCCCCCTGCCCCCTGCTCAGCCCAGTGCAAACAAAGCAGACAATAGCACAGACCTTGAAATCACAATCCATTACAATAAGTCAATAAATAGTACAGATAATCATGATGGGTGACACAAAGAGAGGAGAGAGAGTGAAAAAATTACAAATAAAATAGGATAGAAGGGAGAAGGGAGAGAGAAAAAAGAAAGATAATAATAGTAATAATAAATGAAAAGAGAACAAGAGAAGCAAGCAAAATATGTCTTGAGACCAACATTACACAAAAGAACACCAATAACAAATGACAGTGACGCAAATAAATTTTTAAAAAAATGAACAAAAGTAAATAGTAAACAGGAGAATTTAACTGAAGATAGGCACACAAAAGGGCAGAAATGCCAGGCTGTATACAGTATGTGGTAGTGGGTGTAGTAGCTTTGCATGGACCGAAGGCCAGATACTGTGAACGACAGATTAGACAATGACCGGTGAAGGACGTAGTGAGCATTTCCCTACCTGTGTGCAGGAAGAGTAATGGAACAACTGCGGCCACCAGTTTGTCTCTGCTTGAATTCTTGCATGTATGTCAGTCCACTGCCAAACAAGAGGTTCACAGCCTTTTTGAAAAATAATTTGTCAATTATCCAAACTGCACCACCTCAATCCTCTAACTTGATAAAGTAATTACCACCATTTAAGCACAGATTAAAATTGACAGCAATGTCTCCAAGTGACACTCAGATGTTAAATTCAGTCTGATTATTTAGGGCCACGGACATGCAGCAGTATTTGCAAATATTGAACGGGGGATGTTCGTTTTTGTTTGAAGTATAGGGCAATGCTCACATTAAAAATGAGAGCACTTATGTAACATTTGATGTACACAGAAATGGTTCTGTATCTTGAACAAAAGAGTTGATTACAACAGACAGTGTAAGGGATCTCTATGTCAGAGACATGGAGGGAATATTGGAGGTCCAGATGCGTTAGCTGGGAAATCTTAAAGTGTTCCAAAGAACACCACTGGGACGGACAATGATCCGTAGTGGAGAAAAATAAAATAAAAACCACAAACATCGCAATAAAAACGAGGAGCTCGATCTCCGAGCAAAACAAAGAAATAAGCAATAACGCTTATCTAACTCCCGTTTGTGGAGCGAAACAAAAGAAACAGAAAACTGAAAAGACCCCAAAGACTTTGGGTGAGGCACTCGTAGGTTCGAGTAGAAAACAAAAGAAAACGAAAACCTCTGCTCTGAAATAAGAGCGTAAAAGAGAACTTGCTTTCTTTCTAAGGTTGTACTGCTAACAAGTCCCGCGTTGATAAGCAAAGCGGTCGATAGCAGCACAACTTCCTATACCCTTTTTACCGGCTCGAATGTTACGTGAAATAACATGGAAGCAACGAGAGAGGCAGGAAGCGGGGTATAAATAGTGAGTGGAAATAAATGACAGGTGAACTCACTAATGACGAGGCGAAACCCGTAGCGGAACACAGGAAAATCCGATAGATTACCGGCAAACGACAAAAAAGAATAAAGAGACGCGGAGATATGGGAAGAAAGGCAAGATCTATGACAGACAGGTATCATTTCACCGTTTGAGTAAGCTTTGGAAATATTTCTTGAGCTGTATCCCAGACTTCACCCAGTGACACTGCAGTGGCATTTTCTTGTGCAAATAATTTGTAATGTCTCAGCTCAGATCTACACTTTTTGTTGGAATCTGGAATTGAGTTTAGTGGGAGAGTTGTCACTTTAAGTCTGCAAACTTATTTGGGATCAAAAATCTTGGCAGCCTTATGAAATTAACGAGCTGGCTGACAGAAGTGTGGTTTATTTTTGAGTTGATCAGGGTTGGCAATATGCTGCGAGTTTCTCTACAACGTCATTGAATGTTTTGACAAATTAGTGGCTCATTATTTTGTGTGTGCTGTGCATCCGCTGACCCAGTATGTAATATTCATTTTCCATCTCCAACTGAGAAGTAAATCACAGCAGTAAGGCACAGTGTATTGGCAAAGAAAACTACAAATAAGAACAAATAAAATATGTAAAACACAACAGTTGTTTTGTTCAGTTCTTTAATTTAGATTTTATGGAAAGCAGTAGTCTGCTGCCCTTACTTCTGTCAGAGCTGTCCAGCTGATGGAATTTCCCTGCATGTATTGCATGCCTGTTTAAAATTCACAAAATTTGGGATCATCCACTTTTTCCAGTGCAATATTTGCATTCAAGAACCCATCTGTTAAATCTCAAATGGCATCCGGCCACCATGCAAGGTTTTGTTTTCATTGACAGATGAATCCCCTCAGTATAGATCTTAGACCTTAATTGGGGTTTGTTTGTTTTTAATTGCACTTACAAATACAACATGCCATAAATCTGAAGCAGTGCAGTGTATTTCACTGCTTGAGCAAAGCGGCCGCTGCACCATTCCCCTCAGTGCGGCCCTCGATCCGGCTCCGAAGCTGATGTGATTCCCCAAAATAACGTGACTGTCTGGACCTCATCAAGTCAAGGTAACGTGTTATAAGATAAAACAAGTCCATAGTTATTAACTTTGGAAAATAACACCGTCAGCATTTACTAGATGGCCAGCCACAACCTTGTAGCAACAAGGCATTCTATGTGGAGCAATACATTGTTGTCCAGCACTGTTACTATGTTATAATAATGCTGGTAATCTAGCAACATCAGCATTCGTTAAAAAAGCTTTTGAAACATCCTCATCCTATAGCTAACATCAGTCAAGCGGCGCAGTGACATTTGGTTAGGGGTGGGCGATATAACGGTATAAACGTTACACCAGAAATCCTGGCCATGTTATGGATTTGACCATACCGTTTCTACCGGTAGAGCATTAGGCTACTTGCATATTTGAAAGATGTTCACGAAACGTGCGCTGTCATTCATCCGCATTAGCATTGGCACTCGCAGGCAACATAATTTTATGCTCTGGATTCTGACTTTGGCTTTTATTATTTGGTGTCTATTTATTTAAAGTTATTTTACTGTTAAAAAAACAAAACAACACTATTTGACCTTATTTGTCTTTTTTATTACCAAAGCATTGATCAGTAACACAATTAAGATTGTGCTGAATGTCTGAATGTCGATTTAATTGGTCCAACTTAACTTTTGTGCTGGTGGCACTAAAATTTTCAGGAGGTAGCACCAGTGCCACCAGTAGAAAAAGTTAGTATGGAGCCCTGGATATGTTTGGGAGCTGGCATCTAGTCCACCTTGGACATGAGGTTGAAAAACATTTTTCTTCTTCTTACATAGATGCTGTGACAAAAAGCAGCTGAACGTCACATGCAGAGGTGGAGAAGGCAATTAAGCAATGGCGGTGCAAGTAGGATGAGAGATCAAAAATATTAACTGATACTGATGTTAAATTATTGTTATTCATTGTTCTGGTTATTGTTCTTGTTTGCTGATGAATGAGTTTTTTGTTATTTTCATTATCTTAATTAAATTTGCATTGTATTTGAAACAAGTGCTGTGTCTGCTATGTCTTATTGGGAGTCCCAAGTTCAGAAAAAAACATCCTGGTAAGTAATTTTTGGATGCAGCATATGGCATATGTCATCTTTGGACCCACACATAACCAGCAAACAAGCCCTTTTTTGGCCTGCGCAGGGACACTGTGGGTTTAAAATTGGGCCTTGTGGCTGCAAAATGTTGGCCACGTATGGGCCCCAAGGTATGGGGCCCTAGTGGGCAGCCCACACCAAGCCCACACTTTTGGGCTTGATGTGGGCTGCCCATTAGGGGGCCCATATCCACTGTGAAATGTCGGCCATATGTGGGGCCCATGGTATGGGGCCCTAGTGGGCAGTCCACACCAAGCCCACACCTTTGTATGTGGAGTACAGTGTAAGTTTCAACATGGGCGAAATCTCAAAAATTTGTTGACAGAACATTACGCAATTCAAATTGGGAGTAGTAATGTCTTATAACTAATTGTAATTGATTGACAGGCTTAATATCCAAAAAGAATGCATTCTAAGCTTTCCAAAGAGGTACAATCATTGAAAGCGATTGTCAGAGCTGTGCGTGTCATGAGCGTATTTCAATACAACACGTGCCGTTAGGCGTCTGCATCTCCGTGGTTTTGCGCAAGAGAGTGCATACGCATTGCTAGTGAACTCCGGTAAGAAATCATTTTATTTGTACAATGGCGAAGTCGAAGTGACAAAAATATTTTCAGTGCTTGAAACTGTTGGATGCTGTAGTCGTCCTCTGGATTCAGATGAGATTTACATCCATGACTCTTCATCTGAAGCAGACAGCATGGATTCCATAGCTAAGTGTTGCCTTGTGTACAAGGTGTGTGTGTGTTTTATGGTGTTTTATTCATAATAGTATAGCTAGCTAGCCACAGAAAGGCCAGCTATGTTGTGTTATTATTGTTTATGATGTCGCCGGGTTTTACATTAGTGATGCTGAATTCAGAATTAAAAGACCTGTAGTCTCTCTTATTCTGGTTTAATTTACTAGTTAGCTAGCAACCTATTAGGTATTGGCTACAAGCTAAGCCTGCATGAGGCTCAATGATAAAGTCTGTGGATAAAAGTCCCTGCCTGAGGCGACTTGGATTTGTATACTGTAACGTATACAAGTAATGACAATGGTGGTGAGCTGTCAATCTATTATGGTTAGACCGTAACTTTACTGGGAATTTATACGACACTATAGTAGAAGCTTTCATGTGTGGCCTAGACATTCATTACATTGGGTGAAACAGCATACCTTATATAAGGACATAAATGGATGACACGGCAGCTAGTTGTCCCATACAGTAATCCATGGGCTGGCATATGTTTATGAGATAATTATAGTAGTTGTAATAATAATAGTTGTAGTAATTCATATGACGCTCTAAATTGTGTGCATGTTCTCATACATTGTTAGTCTGACTGGTTGGTAATAAATTACGTATTATGACGAGAACGGGGCTGTGTTGGACATTTTTGGCACTGGAAACCAAACTGAGATAAATTAATTGATTATCTAAGGGTCATTCCCCTCATTAATGGCCTCCTCATAAGACATACCGTAACTTCTAATAAAGGCAGAGTCTCTAATAATAGCCTGTCTCCAATAAACGCCAGGAAGCGTGACATAATCAAACAAATAAACGCCAGTCTCCAATAAACGCCGGGTCAAAATCGTTTATCTAGTTGCCATAACAATCAAACTTTTAAAAATGTGAGCTGCGTTTTATTTAGCAAACATGTGAACATGTTCACTGTGAGTAGTTCTATACCCGAAGCACACAGCTCGACTGAACACACAATGTTTGCACCCAGATGCATCTGACGCAATTCATGTTCACTGCACCCTGTCTTCTCACAGAAAAATAAGTTATTCTATTCTATTTTTTGGCAATCGTTGGTGAACGTTCAGTGTGTTGCCAATTTGAACGCAACTCTGATTGTTTATCTGGTTGTCATCGCTACGCAGTTTAATGTGAAGGTTTTCTGGAGAAATTTATAGTTGTCGTATCCAGCTAGCACAACCAATATGACACCAAAAAGGAAATTAAAAATTTGTTTTAAACAGAAAGTATTAGAATATGCGGAATTCAGGCGAAGAAACTTCAGCCAGGCACTTCGGGGTCAATCCTAAGAGAGTAGCCTACGAGAGACTAGAAGATAGCCTAGTTTTTTGTTTGTTTTTGACAGGTTATTCACATGCTGTAGGCTAGGCCTATTTATTTGACTCTTGGACTCTATCCATGCGTTAATCATTCATTTTGCATATGCATACGTTTTGTATGATCTATACGAAATAAAATGGTGCCGCTAATACATTCCATTATTTTTGATACAGTATGCCATAGTTTTGTGTGATTATTGCAATGATTTGCTGAAATTGAGTCCACAGTTTTGGTAGTTTTCTATTATATCATGGTAAATCTCAATGCCCTATATGATATAAACGCCTGTCTCTAATAATGGCCTGTATCTATTAAAGGCCAGGTGTGCTACGTTGTTCAAACAAATAAACGCCAGGGCGATTATAAGAAGTTTTATGGTAATAATGTGCTGTGTTCATGTTTGGATTGCTTTGGATAGCTTGGATAGTTTGCATATGTTTTCATGGGTTTGGAAAGGTTTGGGTATATGTTTTTGGACACCTATAATCATTCCCCTAATCTTTTGCAAAAGTTGGAAATTATCTAATGATATAGATGCAAATATAATTCCAACGAGTCAAAAACAAGTTTATCTGTAGAAATGTTTTGATTATCTCCTGAATTACTGTGATGCACAATTATCCATTGGTAGATTTTTGGACACCAAGGTACACAGTTTCAAATAAAATTTGAGCAGTAATACATATCACTTTCATATTTTGCACACATGCAGACCAGAGGTTAGCAAACCAGAAAATGTAAAGTTTAAACTTATTCACATATTTGACTCTCAGGTGTTCACTGTAAACTAGAGTGGTGGAACTTTGTTTTTCACCGGGGGTTGTGCATTCACTGCCCATAATTTACATCTGAGTTATGAAAATAATTTAATTTAAGGCATGATAACAAATGGTACCAGCATCTTCTTTAATTTAAGCCATTGGTGTTTGTGTTACATTGATATCTGGTGTTATAAAGCTTTAAACAGAATGGTACAATACAGATGGAAATTGGTAAAATTGAGGAAAAGAAAATATCAATGTAATTTTCTGACTAGCTTGATCTACGATATGTCCCTACTCAGAACAGCGACAGATGCAGCAATGTTTCCTCCCTAGCTAGCTCTGCCTATGTGCCTATGTAATTTACATGCCCACTTGACACCACTGTAGTCTTTCAAAAATGAGGGAGTGGTAGAGGTGTACGTAATTTTGACGTGTTAGCTGTCAATATTTTTGTTCACTTATTGTTTTGGCCAGCAACAAAGAGAGACTTAGTTGCGCCTTGATCTGTTAAATAAGGTTAATGTTGTTTGTCAGTGGAACCACCCTTTAAATAACAGGATTTATAGGCTACAGCTAAATAACAGGATTCATACAGTTTAACCTTTTCTCCCTTCATTACATTGTTTTTCACTGGCAACATTGCTGCTGTTGGTATTTGTTTTACAGTGTAGGTATGGGCTACTGTTATACAGGACAAGCCGGCGGTTTACTACAAATTGTTTCTTTTAGTTTCTGCTGGGAGTTACAGATGTGTGTCAGGACTGAAATGATCGTAACTATGCTTACTAGCACTACTCGTGCCATTTGTGTCACATAAAATCTAATTCCATCACGGTCATCTGATGATGGATTTTATTTTGTTAAAGTTTTTATTTGCTTTGATATTCACTGTTTGTTATAATAGATGTTGTATTGCTTGTTTGATACAAATACTAGTTACTCTTGTATTCTGGAACACAATTTGCTTCATGATGCAAATGTATTTATTCTTACTATTGTATATATGTATCCACAAATTCTCTTTCAGAATGTTCAGTTATTCGATATTCCAAACACACCCATATGTGACCTAGCTACAATGAAAGTCGTCATTTTATCGATTGTGTGTCTTTTAATACCTGTTTTCCATTTCTACTAAAATGCACATGCAAATACCATTCCCAAACTTGCTTTTGTGGCTTATTAAATCACTTTACATGTGTTAAAGTATTCTATTTGCCTGACCTCCTCCCACTATTTCGCGAAATAAAGTAGGGATGCCCAGTTTTGCATGTTCATTCAGGCTGACATTCAGACCCGCAGAAAGAAAAATTATACGTATCCTTCAATTTCAACACACTCAGTCCTTTTTGCACCTCGTTAGTTGATCGCCTCTGAAGATTTTTTGTGGGTGGTAACAGTTTTACACGTGATTTTGTACACGCAAACCTTGACCCCTAAGTTTCTTTTCTTCTTTTTTCCAACCAAAAAAGGTGGACTCTTGCCTAGGTCTTGCGCCAACTGTGTTGGTTGGTTGCTTTGCTTGTTTTAGCTGATAGTGCATAGAGTTCATCCTTAACACTAAAGGTTGTTTTTGTTTTCTACCAGCTTTTGCCTCCATTCTCTTTTACAATCTGAATGATTTAATACATAATCTCAAATCCGTATATGCATATGCAATTTTTTTTAGTTGCACCCAAGTAGATACACAGTAGACACACTCAAATATAGGAAACAGAAAAAAGGCAAGTAAAAAGTTATCTAAATGCTTGCACATAAAACAGAGTAGATCACATCTGCCCCCTTTTTTGTACAGAGTGTGTGTGTTTGAGCAGTGGTCTGGGTCCAATAAAACACAAACAAATGATTCAACACTGACTTTGGCACAGCACCAAATGTTTTTATTATCACATTTCTTATTGTGCAGTCCAACCCAGGTTAATATGAATGCCCTTATTGCAGACCACCAAAATAGGTTGAGGAAAGAATAAGAAGAAACTTTATATTGTGTAATGCAGGCAAGAAAATGGCGAATTATTTTCACTCTGACCTGCTTACTAGGGATGTCAATTTGAAGACATTTCCTTACTCGATCATCGACAACGTTAACGATCAATTAATCGACCAAGACCGTTAACATTTTGCCTGTGACAGAAAATACTAAATGCGTGTTTTTCAATCAAATCTTTATTTTCACACCAAGATATTGATATATCCATACAATTATTATTAAAATTATTACAATTATACAATTATTAAACGTGAATGATGAATGACTCGTAGTATAAATAGATAAATAAAAACGTCTAAAGAACAACTCACATAAACGCTTAATTTCACTGCTTGTTTCTTTGATAACAACTTGTAAACAATCTTATTTTCCAGCAAACTAATAAAATTATGTTAACAGACAATATTCGCGTTTTCATTGTGAAAGGTTTGTTTTATAAAAATTATACACATTTTATTAGGCAAATTATTCACATATTCTCCGTCCAAAATGTATCTTTATATCGAAGGTATGCCATAATACCGTATCTTATTTTGGGAAGTAACCTAGGATATTTCTTTCATTTAACTTGAGAGCCAAGACTCAAAGTTCTGCTACTAAGGTTAGCTCTTGAAGAAACTGCAAGATGGGGTACTGGGTTCACCCACTGCTGAGATGCGGGGAGACGCATATCATAGACTTTTCCTTGAACTCCAGCTAACTTATTCAGCAAGGAGTTCAGACAGTAGCCTATTTTCTCTCATTGTTTCCGTCAGATCTGTTATGGTGCTGCGTTTCTCTGGGGGCGGGGATTGCTTTGAGGATTTATGGTCGGCTACGTAAAAACAACAGCTACGTAAGTCAGGCTCACCTCGGGATATTCTAACGAGCGCTTTCCTTCCTTTATAGTCTCACATTTACGCAATCAGAAATTTTTGTTATTTCTGCTTGTATCCGCTTTGCTACACACCACTGTGGTGGGTAGGTTTGATACATTTACCCGACAATTCTGAAATCTACCCACATTTGGCGGGTCGCGGGTGCTAATTTTCCACCCTGGTAGTAAAATATTTCCTCGCATTGATACAATTCAAGACGACGCTACAGTTGTTCGTATTCATAATTAATTTTTTATTTGATACCAACAGTAGACTGATGAAATTCCATGTGATCGATCAAGTTCTTAACGACCAATTCATCGATCGTCGATTAACCGTTAACATCTCTACTGCTTACATAAACATAAGTATTTAAATTGCAAATGGGGTGTGGCCATTTGAGAAAAGATACATTTTTATATCATGAAACACAGAAACATATACTTAATTGTAGGAGGATATCTCAGAGCAAGAATCATCTTCACTACTGTCACACAAAAATGGCTGCCTTCAGTATCTATCAGTTCAGTGTTCTCACTTTCACAATGACAACACGATGCTGTGTGAGTGGGTGAGAGATGAGCATATCTTTTTTTTGCCCCTGCAGGCATTGCAATATCATAAGTCTGTGGTGTAAACCTGAGCATCTGGTTGTTCCTCGATGTAAAGTAATTTTTTATAAGTAAAGCTTTATTTATATAGCACCCTTCACAGCACGAGTGCACAGAGTGCTTTACAACAGTAAAATGCCATACAATACAGTGTAATAAAATACAATAAAGTAAGGGATAAAAAGAAAAAACTCAGCAAGATAAAAACACAGTAAAACAACAAATACGACAGGGAAAAACACAATGGATGACTATAAATGGCCAAAAGCCTGCCGGTACAGGTGAGTCTTAAGCTGCTGCTTAAAATAACTTTCAGAAGGGGCGGCTCGCAGGGCCGGGGGGAGGGCATTCCAGAGCCTTGGGGATGCCACCCCAAAGGCTCTGTCCCCTTTGGTAATGAGTCTGGTCCTGGGGACCATCAGGAGATCTTGATTATTTGATCGCAGTGACCGGCTGGATGAGTACGGGAGGATGAGGTCAGATAAGTAGGAGGGGGCGTGACCGTGGAGGGCTCTGTGGGTGAAGACCAGGATTTTGAAATGAATTCTGAGGTTTACAGGGAGCCAGTGCAGTGCAGCAAGGATGGGGGTGATGTGGCATGATTTTTTAGACCTGGTGAGCAGTCTAGCGGAAGCATTTTGGACTAATTGGAGTTGGTTGACCGATGATTTACTGAGGCAGGTAAACAGAGAGTTGCAGTAATCTAGTCTTGATGAAATAAAGGCGTGAACGGACATTTCCAATTCAGAGTGAGATATGATGGACCGGAGTTTTGCAATGTTTCTGAGGTGAAAGAAACAGGTGCGGGTGAGGGATTTGACGTGCTTGTCCAGGTGCATGGCTTGGTCAAAAATGACGCCCAGGTTTCTCAGGTGGGTGCGTACATTTTCCTTAAAAGTGCCCAAGTGCGTGGACACCCTAGCTGCTATATGGTCGGCGGCAATAATCAGGACCTCCGACTTTGCGGAATTTAATTGCAGAAAATTGCAACTCATCCAATTTTCAATGGCAGAGAGACACTCCAGTAGGACTGTGAGTGTCTCCAACTTGTCCGGTTTAAAAGAGCAGTACAGCTGGATGTCGTCAGCGTAACAGTGGTAGGAAATGCCGGAGAATTTACCAATGAGGAGAGCCAGGGGGAGCATATAAAGAGTGAAGAATGATGGGGCGAGGACAGAACCTTGGGGCACGCCGCACGAAAGGGCAGAGGGGTCAGATTTAAAAGGGCCCACGGCCACGGAGAAGCTTCTGTCCATAAGGTAGGAGGCACACCAGTTTAGGGCGCTCCCAGATATCCCTGCCCACTCTCTGAGTCTGTCCAACAAGATGCCGTGATCGACCGTATCGAAAGCTGCGCTGAGGTCTAACAGGACGAGAATGGAACATTCGCCTTTGTCAGCTGACATCATGAGGTCATTTGAGACTCTGAGGAGGGCCGTTTCAGTGGAGTGTTTTTTGCGGAAGCCAGATTGAAATTTATCGGCGAGATTGTGGTTTGACAGATGGGTAGTGAGCTGGTTGGCCACATACACATATACCGTTGGAAAGCCTGTTTATTTCCCTTTTAAATGGTGCCCCATTTGTAAGGCACGTGCATTTGTGGGATGAGCAGCACAGCTGAGTATAAAAATTAGAAAAAAGTAAAATTAGCCAAATCTTCTCTGCCAATGCCAAACAGCTTATTCTGCTGTTGCTAGTGACTCTTGTTTGGTGTTGTTTGGTGGATTGGATGATTGAAGTCTATAAGTAACAAGGAAGAAACATATTTGGCAATTTTACAATTCATTAATTTAACAAACAGGAGCCTCAGTAGCGTGTGGAAGAACCATACACAGCCACAACAGCCTGGCACCTCCTCCTCATGCTGGTCACCAGCGTGGTCACACACTGCTGTGGGATGGCATTCCACTCCTCAACCAGGATTTGTCGCCAACGTGGTTGTGTTGGTCACTCTAGCACGAACAGCACGCACAAGCTGATCCCACAAGTGTTCAATTTGGTTGAGGTCAGGACTGTTGGCAGGCCATTCCATTCTCTCTACTCCCAAATTCTGGAGGTAGTCTCTGATAAACCCCGCTCTGTGGGGGCGAGCGTTGTCATCTTGGAGGATGGAGTTCAGTCCCAGACTGTGGAGATATGGGATTGCCACTGGTTGCAGAATCTCATCTCGATATCTCTCTGCATTGAGATTGCCTCCAATGATGACAAGCCTCGTTTTTCCAGTGATGGAGATGCCGGCCCACACCATCACACTGCCTCCACCAAAAGGTGTTACTCTATCGGTGCAGCAATCAGCATAGCGTTCTCCCCATCTTCTCCACACTTTGACCCTACGATCCAACTTCCGTAGGCAGAATCTGGACTCATCGGGCACCTGATTGTCAGCACCTGGGGGTACCGGAAGCTCAAAACAAGAGTCAATAGCAACAGCAGAATAAGCTGTTTGGCATTGGCAGAGAAGATTTGGCAAATTTTTCATGGGCGCAACCCACATACTCAGCTGTGCTGCTCATCCCACAAATGCATGTTTCTTACAAATGGGGCACCATTTAAAAGGGAAATAAACAGGCTTTCCAATGGTATAAAATGTATTGCCAAGAAGCATTGTTACAACAGAGAAATAATCTACCAAACACAAATTTCCGAACTTTTTGTTCGATGTTTATATATACAGTCAAGCCGGAAAGTCTGCACACCCCTTTCACCTTCTCCACGTTTTATTACGTTACAGACTTATACTACAATAGATTGAGTTCATTTTTTGCCTCAAACATCTGCACACAATAGCCAATAATGACAAAGTGAAAACAGGTTTTTAGAAAATATGCTATTTTATTTTCCTGACTAAAATAGATTATTTAGGAGTTACATATCTGTACACACCAGTGGCGGCCGGCCTATAGAGGGCGCTGGGGCGCCGCCCCCCCCTCCCCCACATACAAATTTTAAAAAAAGTTTAAAAAAAATTATTATTTTTTATTATTATTTAATTTTTTTAGTAGCTTAAAATTATTATTTTTTATTATTATTTTTTATTATTATTTAATTTTTTAGTAGCTTAAACATGTTATATGTTGGCCTTGCGTTGTCTAAAGTTTAATACATTACATATGCATGTTCAGGGGGCTGCGGGGCGCCGGTAACGTTATGGTGAATCAGAGCACTCATTCATTTTCAGGCGAGCCCCCTGATACTGCTGCCTGATTCGCCGCCAAAAAAGGAAGTCCCCGGGCGCAGGCCTGTGCGCCCCGGACTATCCTACCCTTTTCTGATTAGTCCTCATGGTTTATGATATTATTTGATTGGATTTAAGGCATGTTTATCACGCCCAGCCGGCATCTAGCAGGATATCACTGCGAGTGCGCAAGTACTACGGATAGGTTCAGTCGGCTGCTACTCATTCATTCAAGTAGACCTGTCCTAGACCAAGCGAGAGAGATAATTCGAAATGGCTTCTTCAAGTGGAACAGAAAGCAAAGAAAATTCGGTTATTTCTTTGCAAAAAGAACCTTTCTCAAGGCGTTCATTGGGAGAAACGGGTCGGGCTCGGTCACGGCGGCCGAACAACTAGCGAACATTTTACTTTTGAACTACAGTAAAACCTTGACATACGAGTGCACTAACTTACGAGTATTCCGAGCAATTTCTTGTTTCGCCTTACGAGCCTAGACCCGAGTTACGAGCCGAGCAAGCGGAGCATTGCGAATGCGAATGCAATTTCGGAAATTGCATTCGCATTTCCGAAAAATTCTGAAGGGAAGGAAGAAACAAACCACCATGGATAGGTTTTTATCGAAACGCCCTGCAGATCAGTCAGAAAAGCGTGACGAAAAAGCCAAAAATCTATGAAAAAGATGCAAACGTCACTGATGAAGATTAAGTGTAAGTGAAGAATAATAATGTAGCAATTAAGTTTAGAACCAGTTTATTTCTTTATATTCTATTTTATTATCTTTGTATTATATTTTGTATTAATTATTTATAATTTATAAATACATTTCTCATTTTTATAACAACGTAACAAAGAAATTAGGGTGTTTTTTGGGGGGCTGGATTGGATTAATGGTATTTAAATTAATTTCAATGGGGAAAATTGATTTGATATACGAGTAAACCGAGTAACGAGCTCGGTCACGGAACGAATTAAACTTGTATGTCAAGGTATTACTGTACTAATTGGGATGGGTTAGCTTACTGCACATGGTGCTTCAAGTTGTTTTTGGTGAAAATATAGTGTGAAATAAATACAAATGATACCGAATATTGTGTGTGTCTGTTATCTACCAATAAAACAATGCCTTTTGACGGTCATTTAGGTGCCCAGTGACCACTAAACAGAGAAGCTAACCATGGTAACAACAACTGCGTGACAGGGAAACACAATGTCAGCGCTTCAGTGCCTTAACTGCGTCGGGCTCGGGTCGGGTTCGGACATAAAAAGCAGAATTCCTGTCGGGTTCGGGTCGGGCTCGGTTACTACTATCTCGGGCTCGGTCGGGTTCGGACAGAAATATGCGGCCCGATCCGCACTCTAGTTCAGTGATGTCTTACTTGAAAAACTGTCCTCCACTGTTGCCAATCAAACTGTCTTATGCAACTGAGACACACGGTAGCTTGTTTTTTCTGTTTAAAGTCAGTCAGATGTATTTTTTTTTTTTTAGAAATGCTAGCGCCCCAACCTATATTTAGATCACCAGCCGCCACTGGTACACACCCTTAAGCTAATACTTGGTTGCTGCACCTTTGCAGCGATTACAGCTTCAAGGCGTCTTGGGAAAGAAGCTACGAGCTTGGCACACTTGTTTCTGGACATTTTTGCCCATTCCTCTTGGCATATCCTTGCAGGCTCCGTCAGGTTGGATGGGGAGCCTCGGTACACAGCCATTTTCAGCTCTTTCCACAGATGTTCAATTGGATTCAGGTCTGGGCTCTGGCTGCACCACTCAAGGACATGTACAGACTTTCTCCGAAGCCACTACTTTGCTCTATTGGCTGTGTGCTTCGGGTCGTTGTCATGTTGGAAGGTAAACCTTCGCCCCAGTCTGAGGTCCAGAGCGCTCTGGAGCAGGTTTTCTTTAAGGATCTCGGTGTACGTAGCGGCATTCATCTTTCCCTCGATCAGGACTAGTCACCCCGTTCCCCCTGCTGAAAAACATCCCCACATCATGATGCTGCCACCGCCATGCTTCACTGTAGGGATGGTATTAGCCAGGTAATGAGCGGTGCCTGGTTTCCTCCAGACGTGACGCTTGGTATTCAGGCCAAAAAGTTAAATTTTGGTTTCATCAGACCAGGGAATCTTGATTCTCATGGTTTGAGAGTCCTCTAGGTGCCTTTTGGCAAACTTCAAGCGAGCTGTGATGTGCCTTTTACTAAGGAGGAGCTTCCATCTGGCCACTCTACCATGAAGGTCTGATTGGTGGAGTGCTGCTTGGAAGGTTCTCACATTTCCACAAGGATGGAGCTCTGTCAGAGTGACCCTCGGTTTTCTGCTCACCTCCCTGGCTAAGGCCCGTCTTCCCCGATTGCTCAGTTTGGCCGGGCGGCCAGGTCTAGAAAGATTCTTGGTGGTTCCAAACTTCTTCCTTTTACGAATGATGGTGGCCACTGTGCTCTTTGGGACCTATAAAGCTGCAGAGATTTTTCCGTACCCTTCTCCAGATCTATGCCTTGACACAATCCTGTTTCTGAGGTCTGCAGATAGTTCCTTTGACCCCATGGCTTGGAGTTTGCTCTGAAATGCACTGTCAACTGTGGGACCTTATACAAGCGCAGCTCAAAAAATTAGAATATCGTGAATAAGTTCAATATTTTTTGTCACTCATTTCAGAAAGTGAAACTCATATATTATATAGATTCATTACACATAGAGTGAAATATTTGAAGCAGAAAATTTTCTCAGAAAATTAGAATATTGTGAAAAAGTTCAATATTGGAAACTCATGGTGTCACACTCTAATCAGCGAATTAACTCAAAACACCTGCAAAGGTTTCCTGAGCCTTAAAATGGTCTCTCAGTCTGGTTCAGTAGGCTACACAATCATGGGGAAGACTGCTGACTTGACAGATGTCCAGAAGTCATTGACACCCTCCACAAGGAGGGTAAGCCACAAAAGGTCATTGCTAAAGAAGCTGGTTGTTCACAGAGTGCTGTATCCCAAGCATATAGAAAGTTGAGTGGAAGGAAAAAGTGTGGTAGGAAAAGGTGCACAAGCAACAGGGATAACCGCAGCCTTGAGAGGATTGTCAAGCAAAATCGATTCAAGAATTTGGGGGAGCTTCACAAGGAGTGGACTGAGGCTGGAGTCAGTGCATCAAGAGCCACCACGCACAGACGAATCCAGGACATGGGCTACAAATGTCGCATTTTTCGTGTCAAGCTACTCCTGAACCAGAGACAACGTCAGAAGCGTCTTACCTGGGCTAAGGAGAAAAATAACTGGACTGTTGCTCAGTGGTCCAAAGTCCTCTTTTCAGATTAAAGTAAATTTTGCATTTCATTTGGAAATCAAGGTTCCAGAGTCTGGGGGAAGAGTGGAGAGGCACAGAATCCACGTTGCTTGAAGTCCAGTGTGAAGTTTCCACAGTCAGTGATGATTTGGGGTGCCATGTCATCTGCTGGTGTTGGTCCACTGTGTTATCTGAAGTCCACAGTCAATGCAGCCATCTACCAGGAAATTTTAGAGCACTTCATGCTTCCTTCTGCTGACAAGCTTTATGGAGATGCTGATTTCATTTTCCAGCAGGACTTGGCACCTGCCCACACTGCCAAAAGTACCAAAAGCTGGTTCAATGACCATGGTATTACTGTGCTTAATTGGCCAGCAAACTCGCCAGAGAATCTATGGTATTGTCAAGAGGAAGATGAGAGACACCAGACCCAACAATACAGATGACCTGAAGGCCGCTATCAAAGCAACCTGGGCTTCCATTACACCTCAGCAGTGCCACAGGCTGATCGCCTCCATGCCACGCCGCATTGATGCAGTAATTCATGCAAAAGGACCCAACCAAGTATTAAGTGCATAGAAATTAACATACTTTTCAGAAGGCTGACATTTCTGTTTAAAATATCCTTTTTTTATTGATCTTATGTAATATTCAAATTTTCTGAGACACTGAATTTGGGTTTTCATTAGCTGTAAGCCATAATCATCAAAATTACAAGAAATAAAGGCTTGCAATATTTCACTATGTGTAATGAATCTATATAATATATGAGTTTCACTTTCTGACATGAGTGACAAAAAATATTGAACTTTTTCATGATATTATAATTTTTTGAGCTGCACCTGTATAGGCAGGTGTTGGCAATCCCCAATCAGGTCCAATCAATTGAATTTATCACAGGTGGACTTCAATTAAGTTGTAGAAACATCTCAAGCAGTATCAGTGGAAACAAAATACAAAATGCACCTCAGCTCACTTTTGCGTGTCATATCAAAGGGTGTGCACACTTGTGTACACATGATATTTTACATTTAGATTTTTAATAAATTAGCACAAATGTCTAAAAACCTGTTTTCACTTTGTCATTATGGGCTATTTTGTGTAGAATTTTGAGTCAAAAAATGAACTCAATCGATTGTAGAATATGTCTAACATAATAAAATGTGGAGAAGGTATATATATATATATATATATACAGGTGCAGCTCAAAAAATTTGAATATCGTGAAAAAGTTCAATATTTTTTGTCACTCATTTCAGAAAGTGAAACTCATATATTATATAGATTCATTACACATAGAGTGAAATATTTCAAGCCTTTATTTCTTGTAATTTTGATGATTATGGCTTACAGCTAATGAAACCCAAAATTCAGTGTCTCAGAAAATTAGAATATTTTGCTTTAACATATTTTAAAAGGATCATATTTAATATTTGGTCGCATATCCTTTGCATGCTGTTACTTCCTGAAGTCTGTGACCAATCAACATCAAAAGACTCTCGATATCTTATTTTCAGGTACTGTTACAAGTGATACTATAACCTCTCTGCATTTGAACTGATCTCTATGGGAATTGGGGGGTGAGACTAGATTCAGCTGTAAATTACACTGGTACAGTATGGAACACATGGCTGGCTAAATGGCTGTAAGTCATTAAGGGTCTGAGCTATCGAACGAGCCCCAAACCATCACTCTGTTGCCAGATATGGAGTAGATGTGGATGGATCACTGCAAGGGTTATTTCTCCTGACTCATTTTCCTATAGAACTCTATGGGGAAAAAAGTCAGGAGAAACAACCCTTAAAGGGATCCATCCACATCTACTCCATATCTGGCAACAGAGTGATGGTTTGGGGCTCGTTTGATACCTTAGACCAGGGGTGGCCAATTCCAGGCCTCGCGGGCCGGTGTGTATGCATGTTTTTACTGCCACCAGTTACCACGGTTCAATCAGCTAATTAGTCATACACACAATCACCGATTCACTTGTAAATTACAGAACGATAAAATGCTACAATACACGCATCAACGCATACCGGCACAATAACATTCATCAGCTGCTTTTCATATCGCGGATATGTAGATTTAAATATCAGATCGTGTAAACGATTGGGCTAATTCAATAATTGTTAACTGGCGGCAGCAAAAACCTGCATACACACCGGCCCGCGAGGCCTGGAATTGGCCACCCCTGCCTTAGACCCTTGTTGACGTACAGCCATTTTGCCAGTCATGTGTTCCATACTGTGCCAGCGTAATTTACAGCTGAATCTAGTCTTACCCCCCAATTCTCATAGAGATCAGTTCAAATGCAGAGAGGTTATAGTATCGCTTGTTACAGTACCTGAAAATAAGATATCGAGAATCTTTTGATGTTGATTGGTCACAGACTTCAGGAAGTAACAGCATGCAAAGGATATCCGACCAAATATTAAATATGATCCTTTAAAAATATGTTAAAGCAAAATATTCTAATTTTCTGAGACACTGAATTTTGGGTTTCATTAGCTGTAAGCCATAATCATCAAAATTACAAGAAATAAAGGCTTGAAATATTTCACTCTATGTGTAATGAATCTATATAATATATGAGTTTCACTTTCTGACATGAGTGACAAAAAATATTGAACTTTTTCACGATATTATAATTTTTTGAGCTGCACCTGTATAGGCAGGTGTTGGCAATCCCCAATCAGGTCCAATCAATTGAATTTATCACAGGTGGACTTCAATTAAGTTGTAGAAACATCTCAAGCAGTATCAGTGGAAACAAAATACAAAATGCACCTCAGCTCACTTTTGGGTGTCATATCAAAGGGTGTGCACACTTGTGTACACATGATATTTTACATTTAGATTTTTAATAAATTAGCACAAATGTCTAAACCTGTTTTCACTTTGTCATTATGGGCTATTTTGTGTAGAATTTTGAGACAAAAAATGAACTCAATCTATTGTAGAATATGTCTAACATAATAAAATGTGGAGAAGATATATATATATATATACAGGTGCAGCTCAAAAAATGTGAATATCGTGAAAAAGTTCAATATTTTTTGTCACTCATTTCAGAAAGTGAAACTCATATATTATATAGATTCATTACACATAGAGTGAAATATTTCAAGCCTTTATTTCTTGTAATTTTGATGATTATGGCTTACAGCTAATGAAACCCAAAATTCAGTGTCTCAGAAAATTAGAATATTTTGCTTTAACATATTTTAAAAGTATCATATTTAATATTTGGTCGCATATCCTTTGCATGCTGTTACTTCCTGAAGTCTGTGACCAATCAACATCAAAAGACTCTCGATATCTTATTTTCAGGTACTGTTACAAGTGATACTATAACCTCTCTGCATTTGAACTGATCTCTATGGGAATTGGGGGGTGAGACTAGATTCAGCTGTAAATTACACTGGTACAGTATGGAACACATGGCTGGCTAAATGGCTGTAAGTCATCAAAGGTCTGAGCTATCGAACGAGCCCCAAACCATCACTCTGTTGCCAGATATGGAGTAGATGTGGATGGATCACTGCAAGGGTTATTTCTCCTGACTCATTTTCCTATAGAACTCTATGGGGAAAAAAGTCAGGAGAAACAACCCTTAAAGGGATCCATCCACATCTACTCCATATCTGGCAACAGAGTGATGGTTTGGGGCTCGTTTGATACCTTAGACCCTTGTTGACGTACAGCCATTTTGCCAGTCATGTGTTCCATACTGTACCAGCGTAATTTACAGCTGAATCTAGTCTTACCCCCCAATTCTCATAGAGATCAGTTCAAATGCAGAGAGGTTATAGTATCGCTTGTTACAGTACCTGAAAATAAGATATCGAGAATCTTTTGATGTTGATTGGTCACAGACTTCAGGAAGTAACAGCATGCAAAGGATATCCGACCAAATATTAAATATGATCCTTTAAAAATATGTTAAAGCAAAATATTCTAATTTTCTGAGACACTGAATTTTGGGTTTCATTAGCTGTAAGCCATAATCATCAAAATTACAAGAAATAAAGGCTTGAAATATTTCACTCTATGTGTAATGAATCTATATAATATCTGAGTTTCACTTTCTGAAATGAGTGACAAAAAATATTGAACTTTTTCACGATATTCTAATTTTTTGAGCTGCACCTGTATATGGCACCCCTGGTAAAGATGTGTAAAAAGGGTTATAAACAATTCACCTTTTGGTGAGAAAAATCCAACCTTTAATTGAACTAAATTTATTCTGAGAAAAAAAATCCCTCATGAAGAAACAATTATTTTTAATAAAACCACAGAAATTCTTATGAACAAGATAACTTGTAACTTATAACTGAACCATTTTTTCCATTTATATTTTACTTTTTAAAGTTGATCAGAGTGGTTAGGAACTTTCAAGCAGTAATCCATGACTTCCTGTTTCACTGGGGTATACATATGAGGTGACACAGAGGTCATATTCCCTTATTCCTTCACTGCTGATTTCACTAATTAACATGCCTTCAACGAGAGGGGAGGGAACTAATCAGTGAAATCAGCAGGTGTAGTGATTGGTTGGAATGAAAACCTGCGTACTCTCGGCCCTCCACCACTGCTCTAAGTGGACCCAAACCATGCCAGGAAAATGCCCTCCACAGCATAACAGAGCCACTGGTTCTGGGTTGTTTTTTTTTCTTCAATTTGTCACACGTCTGTATAATACACCTTAAAAATCTTCAGTAAAACAATATAAATTTTATAAATGTTTTCTTATGTGCTTGGCATCCATATTTAATCGCTTTGAGTACCATGTAAGATAATTGTTTTACAAAGTTGTTATTATGCAGCCTGCATCCACAGAATACAAAATTAGAATTGAATCTGGATACAGTTGTGTGTGCCAAGCACTTGTTAGACTGTCGTGGAATTATATTGTTGAATGAATTTCTGTTGGTGAATCAACCAAAATATGTGGTTTTAATTATCAGTTAAGTCTTTCTGGGAGGTTTCTTATGTGTTCAATAAAACGTTAAATGGAAATTCATGGAAACATGCGCTTTGTGTGTTTTCCACCCAGGTCTGCAGTGTTCTCAGAGATCAGCTTTTCTTTTTTCATCGGAGTGTACCCTGAGTGCTTTTCCCTGAGATTCCTTAGACCGCTGTAATCCATGTTGCCAGCATGTATTGATTTGTGGGGGCTGAAGGGTTTAATGGCTATATGGCTGTTAGCTCTGGAAAGGGTGTGAAAGGGATGCATTAACAATGACAGGATAAGGGTGACAAGATCTCTGTTTACAGAAATGTTTACAAATTTATCAGCTCGGCAAAACCGAGTATAATGGTGTAGCTGTCAGGTGTCTTAGACAGGACACAAAAAGTACACTTCATATATGCTAACAACTGAATGACCAAGCAGCACCACTAACAAATGATTGATCATCAGTTGTTGTAAAACAGTCCCTGACCTGTTTGTATGGTACAATTTTCATAGTTTTTATGCTGGATTGTTCTTTAGTGACTGTGCCTACACACAATAGGACAGATAATAAGGTTGCACACCCAGTATTATAATAAGCCTGTAGTTGGATTTCATAGAAATCGCACTGTTGCACCACTTCATGACAAGAGTGCTTTATTTCAAGTAAACTTTGTTTTTGTAGTTTGACTTCTGCCATACAATATAGTTTGGTCCAGTGATGTCAGAGACACTACCATTTGAAAATGAATTCCCACACTGACAGAAATCATTAAGTTCTAAAAAATTAAGTTCTGATTTTTTTTTACTGCGCAGGTTGAGGGAACTCCTGGATACTAATGTATGAACAGGTAGCACTCCACTTAAACGGAGAACACAGACACACACACACACTTGCATGGGCATACACACAAGTATGTGCTCATGTGCTTATCGGACCAAGTACGTACGTGAGGACAGGCGGCAGAATTCAGAATTAGCAGAACTGCGAGGAGTTAATGAATGAACACTGGTAACTTTTAAATGAATGATACTGCACATTTTGTCTGATTTCAATCACAGGATCAGAGACGCAGCTGATTGATTGGACAATTTTGATACCATTTAAACTTCATTGCACCTATTGGTGTGCCAGTTTCTGTTATAATCTGCATTTTTCATTTGATAGAAGCTGGTGGGTGCCTCCTTCTGTTCCGATTTTCTAAAGTATGGACATGTCCAACTCTGGCCGGCAGACGCCCAGGGTGTCATACAGTCTGTATCATTGCCCAGGGAAAGAGGGGGGTTTAATGGGTGGGGTTGTCATTTCCTCACTCAGGAGCGACCCCTCTGGTCAATCAGATATCTGCAGGCTGCCTGTGCTAGCAGGTCATGAAGTGTGCTCCTTTGATGTGAGATCCTGTGCTCAATTGGTGGGCTGCAAAGTGAAAAGAACCCAAAAAAACCCAATGCTTTAGAGAAGCACGCTCATCTGCACTCCCCTCAATTGATAGAGGACAATGCAGTCGGCGAGATGGGTTTACAGATGTAAATAGACGTTACAAATTGAGAGAAAAAGAAATCGATTAAAAATGCCCAAAAAAGGCTCCCTTTGTAAGGGGGAACCTGGTGTGCAGTCATTCTGGGTGGTAACGGACGGAATGAGGTGTTTCCTGTGGCTCGTTTGATTTTTAATCACGGTGCTGGGAGGGTTATTTTAGGTTTTCATTCGACGTGTGAATGTTTTGGAGCGTCGCCTCTGAAATGAACCCCGTTCATTTAGGATGCCAGGGGGACCCCCGTGAGTGAGCGGAGCCTTTGCTCCAGCCCTTTATGTGGTTCTACAGAGGGAGGTGCTGCACATTTCACCACAGTGGGAGAGAAAGCAACCAAATGACAGCTTTTTAAGGATGACAGCTTTAACAAGGTCTTTGTGTGGCCTAATTACAGTAGAATGTAGCATTCAGAGCTCACCCTGCTGAAATGGGAAATGCAAAATGACATTGCAGATACACACAAGCACATACAGGCACACAAAAACATAAGTGGCTTAAAAAAATCTATAAAACTATAAACACTCATCTGGCCTCACACACACACAGACACACACACCTGCGGATACACTCACAGAAACACACAAGCACATCTCTTTCTCTTTCTCTCTCACACACACACACACACACACACACAGTATGCCCATTGGAGTCAGATCCATTCAGAATATTATTTATACATTGTTATATAAACCGTTTCTCCTCAAGTGACTGTGTTCCATTAATTCATAAATTAGCATTATACTATAACAGTGAACGTACAATGTATGCATTCTGTATATGGCTCCCAATGGTCTGCTAATGGCTGTTGAGTGTGTACTTACGGTGTTATTCTTTTGTCCTAACACACAGATGCTAAATTTAAGGAACTGGTATTGCAGTATTGCGTTGCATCTTAAACTTTTAGTTAAAATAATCTCAAAATACAGTTTTGTTATATGTCAATGAACAGGTTAAAAGATTTATTATAAATATGTAAGGTCTATCTTTTTTTACTGGCACAATAGCTTAGACCTGTTGGATTCCACTCCAGTCATGGAAATAAAACGTTATATAAATTATTATAAAGGGTAATGCTGCCTGAAATTCATTTTGGTTATTGCTTTGCGGTTAAATGCAGCTATAGCTTTTGCTCTGTGGTTAAATGGACCCTGTCATCCGGGATGGTGGCTGCTACCACCAGTCACTCGGTGACCCGCATAAGTATGGCATGCATCAGCTGGCAGGCAGCTTCACCCCGGCTTGGACACATACCCAGTGACAGCCGTGCAATGCTGCTCTCTAACGAGAAGTTATCGTATTTAAATTAAAGCATGCTTGCCTTGTTTGTGTCCAAAAGGGCACAATAATGACCAGATGTATAGTCACAATTAAAATAAAGGGCAACAATGAATGGAAGTGTATGAGTTACTATTATACTATAACAGGAAATACCATTAGGCTTACATCAAGTAGCCTATTACTGTCAAATCAATGTTTGAAATCAGCTAAAGAGTGTAATGAGGCCTCAAATATAAGTATGTAGCCAGGAAATAAGCAGAATAATATAATATAACTATTTATAGGAACTGTTATCCACCTGGACTGTTGTAGCAGCACCCTTTCGCCAGTTGAAAGGGTGAAACCAATTGTATCGTCTCTGGTCTCAAAGCAAATTTGTGGCGTTTGATTACCAGTGTTATAAAGCGTACCCTGTATTCATAAAGAGCAATTATTTTCACACATCTTAACATGACCGTGTTTTGTATTAAAATTTTGAGAGTAGGCGGAATTGTGTGCGGGTAGACCGGTGCAATTAAACCGTAAGAAATTGGATCTTTATAGCATGTGGGTCTTATAATTACTGTTAATTTAACGCTCAGATTCTCCGTCATTGATTTTTACTCTTTCAAAAGTACTTTGGTTGCTGGACGACGGAAATAGATGATGATATAGCCTACATGAGAACTCTCTAGCCATGTGAATGAATTAGCACAGACCTCACGGGCCAAATAACAAGACTCGCATCATTGATGCATTATTAAGCCATAATTGAACGACCGAGAGTTTGCATATTAAACTATTAAAATAATGTATTTTGCGTTTCCCTGTACACGACTGTTTAAGCCTTTGTGGCGAATTTGGTAATTAGGCTATTCGGATTACAGCCTAATTAGGTCTGCCACAAATAGTAGCCTATTTTCAATTGGGTGATTTTATTGAAAGGCGTAAAGATCTCTTAATTTTTTAATGTAAGCTATGGTTTTTTATTAGGCAACAGAAATACATCATATTGGATATAAGACAAATCAAATGTGTTTTCGTTTAGGCTAGCCCACATGATTCAAGTGAGAAGACTTTATCTTATATTTGAAATATTCTGGCCGCTTAATTATTTTAATACAGGTGTGGTCTAGGCTACGGCTATATGCTGCCTGTGAGCCTCTGTGACGCTGGATTTACATGGGGATTAGGCCCGCATATTAAATGGCACCAAATGATGTATGCGTCCTTAAAACATATCTTAATTCCTTCTCTAATATCCTATCCCCACATTCCGATGGATGCATTCCGCAGCCTAAAATTACCCATAGAGTCCTATCTTGAGGCTGAGGGTGAGCGGTTGGAAAACTATTTACGAACCCCGACTCTGCAGCTCCTAATGGCCTTTGCTTTAAGCTTTGTTCGGCCAGTGAGTCGTTTAAAATGGTCTTTAGGTATAAAGAAGGGACGAAACCAGCTGTGACGCTAGTGCATTTACTCCTCTCTATAGCAACCGGCAGTGGCCCAGGAAAAATCCCCTTTCTGTGGACAATGCCGCATCCTTCAGAGCAACTAGCAGCTGCAGTGTTCACGTCAGTAAGCTCCTGCAGGCCACTCGCATATTCCTCCTTACTGCCATTGATTGTGCTATAATGTTATTTAAATGAAATATATTTAATCTATAAAGAAATACAGTAGGGTGATAGTTTGTGGAGTTACTAATAATTTGTGTAGTTTATTCAATATTGTGTAGGCAAATTAATTACTTTTTCATGTTTAAATAAAGCTTTCGCCACGATATAAAGGTTTTCATACCCTCAAAGAACAGAGGGGTCGTTTCCATTTACCGTGGCGAAAACTTTCAGTCAGTGGAATGCAAAAGATAGTAGGCTTAGCCCTAACGAATAGCCTGTAAAGTTGTCGCTTAAATATTTTCAGTTGGCCAATAATGACTAAATCCTCACTAAGGAAAAATGAAAAAATGTCGTAGGCTGGCGCTAGCCTATTTATTTATTTATTTTTATTTCGGCCAATAGGCTAGTTCGTTTTTCAGGAACCTCTATGGCTAAATGCAAATGTATCCATTCAATTCACCGTAAATCCATTAGCCAAAGCAATGCTTTCAAAAACAGAATCTAAGACGGAAAGCCAAGTAGCCTAGGTCTACTTTCTACTTTTATTTTAGCCGGTAAGAAATTAAGTTTGTTTGATCAAGCGTTGCTTTCAATTCAGATATAGCCTACAATATCACTGAAGTGGACTCGTCAGTTAATCTGAACATTAGCCTATAGGCCTACACGTTGTCAATTCTAACTGCATTATTATTATTAGACCTATTAGGCTATTATTATTATTATTATTAATAATAAGCCTATATCATTATCATTAGGCTATGTTATTATTGTTGATGAAAGCACAGTAAAACATTGGCTCAAAGAAGAATTAAATATAATCTTCATAGTAAAATTTAGGGTAGGCCTAGTCCTACGGTGATTTGACATATTGCTGGAATTCACATAAGGGTACAACCCATTGCGATCAGATTTAGCCTAGCCTAATCTGGACATTCCAGTTTTAGCTGTTGCTACGGCAGCTGATTGAATTGTTAAATTTGGTTAAAACAGCTTTAGAAAACATAAATAAGATATGTCATAATGACATTTTATAATTTCTGGAATGATAATAATGAAATTGAGTGCTTTCATGTCTACTTAAAAAGTGATACTTTGTTTGGCAAAACATTTACATCGACATTTAGCCTGTAGTGTAGGCTAACACAATTTTCAAAAAAATAAAAAAAACGAGAAAAATGTACATCATACAGGTCTTTAGCTAGGGGTTGTGCATTTACACATTTGTTGAATGGCCATGTCAACAACTGTTAAGGGGGAAATTAGAATTTGGCATATAGCCTACTCTGATAATGTCATATTTTATTATTTAATATTCCATTTACAACATAATAAACATAGTCTATAGCCTACTTGCATCTACTAGGCTAAATCAAAATTAGCCAATGGGAAACAAATTGCCAAATTGAGTAGCCTAATAGAAGCATCTTAAAATATTTGATAGCCCACAGGTTCTCTCGTAGCTATCACTTTTAGAGAAGAAATTATAGGCCTATATGATTTATGAAGAAATGTTATTGAATGGACGTCTAAGCATCTTTTAGCACTACAGCGATATAACTCAACGTGAAAAATGTCTGAGATATGCACCTCACATAACGTAATCACTGTAGCCTAACCTACTCCGCTTCTTAGTCATGAACGCATTCAACGCCAAGTTTGAGTGATGCCACCCAAAATAAACCAGTTTCAATTCGCCACCTATCCCAAAAGCCCAGGGCATGTCAAGCTAATATACTAAACGAGTAAACTGGTTACAATAGGTTAACGATATAACGTTATATTAACCTTCTATCAACGATCGTTTATTGTATTTTCCTATTAATTTTTATAGTAAACGTTAAGTCGTTAATCCAAACAATCATACATTTCCATTAAGTCCGTGGGTTGTATTTAATAACAACATATTAGAATCTTCTCAACGCACAGCGCTTAGCCTATTTTCGGAGGTTCTGCAGTGAAACACAGGTTTCTCTCCCAGCTCATACCTTCCTGCGTCTTCAACTGAGATTCTGCAGCCGTTTACCGTTCATAAGAATAGAGGCGGTTTGAAAAGAATGTAAACGGGTCCAATGAGGGCTGTTCTGTTAGATATCACTACGTCTATCAGCCATTTCTAGCCAATAAAATACGGAACAAGGCGGAGCTCTGGTGCGGGAGCGGTGTCCGCTTGACAAGGAGCCTGGGAGATGCCGATGGGAATGTGTAACTCAAAATGTGCGGCTCCTTTAATAAGAACGATCAGACCAGCTTCGAGAGTCATGGCGACCACAGCATCTAATCGTTACAGTACCCTCACTTCAAGCTCATCCATAGCGCACTCAGAGCCTGGGGGCATGCAGCAAGCGACAGTGTACAGAGAATCACAGACCTTGTTGCAAAGCGATTACACACTGCAGGGCAATGGCCACCCGCTCAGCCACGCGCACCAGTGGATAACAGCACTGTCCCACGGAGAGGGGGCTCCGTGGCCCTCCAGTCCCCTCAGCGAACAAGACATAAAGCCCACGGTGCAGAGCGGCAGAGAAGAGATTCACAACTCTAACAGTTTGCAGCACCAGCAGCGAGCGCCTCATCTGGCACAAGAGCCACACGGGACCCATCAGGATGCTGCAGCATGGAGAACCACTACAACTGCTCACATACCGAGCATGTCGGCATCAAACGGACAGACCCTTATTTATTCTCTGCCGGACTTCAGTGCGAATGGCGTGAACCCGGGCAACGGACATCACACGCTCGGAGACACGAACGACGACCACAGCCCACACCTCAGTGACCAAGGTCCCCAACCTTCGCACCAGCAACGCTTGGGACACCACGACCAATCGGACGAGGATACACCGACTTCGGACGACTTGGAACAGTTTGCTAAGCAGTTTAAACAGCGAAGAATTAAACTTGGTTTCACGCAGGCGGACGTCGGACTCGCTTTAGGTACTCTATATGGAAACGTGTTTTCCCAGACCACTATCTGCAGGTTCGAGGCCCTTCAACTCAGCTTTAAGAATATGTGTAAGCTCAGGCCTTTGTTGAACAAGTGGTTGGAGGAAGCGGACTCTACCTCCGGGAGCCCCACCAGCTTGGACAAGATCGCTGCACAGGGGAGGCGAAGGAAAAAACGTACTTCCATTGAGGTGAGTGTTAAAGGAGCTCTGGAAAGCCATTTCCTAAAGTGTCCCAAACCAGGGGCTCAGGAGATTCAATCACTGGCGGACAGTCTTCAATTAGAAAAAGAGGTGGTTAGGGTTTGGTTTTGTAATAGAAGACAGAAAGAGAAACGGATGACGCCTGCCGACGGACCGCTCCCGGGAACCGAGGACGCATACGAGGACACGCCGCCCCACCATGGTGTCCAGACACCGTGAACAAATCTATTCAGTGAAAAAAAAACACGAACCACTATTGGACTGTTACAATTTTGTGTCTTTTCATTAATTTAATGAAACCTTAACGGGGGATACCCTGAGAGATAACGGATGCGATTATTGTGTTTGAACTCCAAGGAGAGGACGGGGGCATTGCTGTGAGTATCATAACAATATATCAGAAGCTGAGAGAAAAATGGATTCACTGAAGAACGAAGAGAGCATAGCCTATGTCATATATGTAAATATGCTAAACACTGTGACACGGACCAGATTAATATAGGCTATAGCTAGCGCCAATGGTTGTTGTTATTAAAGGAATAACGTCGATGTTCTGTCATCCCATTAATTAATTTCACACACACACACACACTCATACACATACATGAGCATATGCTTTATCTGTAAGATAGACAATTGCACGTTGTAAAAACAACGAGGTAAATAAACGCCATCTTTATGGTATGAAAGGAGAGGCTTGGGTTGAACATCGTCTGTTTCAGGCGCATTCACCTGCCAGTCATTTGTCTCCAGTGACAATTCGATTAGCCTTACAGGTGGGTCAAGATTATATGTTTATATTGTCAATTTTAATGTTACAGATGTTATTATTATTATTATTCGTACCATTCATGTTTATTTGTTGCGCAATAAGAATTCGTTAATGACAATAGCAGACCTTCGGCATCATAGGGTAAATGCATTACAAAAAGGCAGCCGACAACACGTGCCAACAGCTCGTGGACAGGTCATGAGGGCTCGCGGCGACAGAAACCTGACACTTTTCACCTTTGGCAAGGTTCGGTCTTCTGACGCAGCCTGGCCAAAGATTTTAAAGCCTATATTTTTGTTATTTTCACACCTTGGTTTTCAAGATTTCACTCTGAATATTTAAAAATACAAATGTTTTAACATAATTGAGTATTAGGTTTGATGACGCAATTTACACTGTTTAAACCGAAATTAAAGCTTGTTGTTTGTCGTAGCCTACAATATGCCGCCGGTGCTGCACCCTTCATATCAGATGCATTTTTTTTTTTTTTTTTTTGGCGTGAAAACGCTGTGCTGGAGGGAATGCTAAAGTTGTTTCAGTAGCCTACCCGTGTTATTTCGTCTTTGTAGAAATTATGATCGAAGTCGATTTGTTTTTTTTAAAGGAGGGATTTTAAAAAAATCTTATATAGGCTATGACAAGATAACTATCACATAGGCGAACTGACTCATACCGAAAGTCGTCTACTACAATATGTTTTGTTATTATTGCAATGCAGCAGCGATTCCTTTACAAAGCGAAACACTACATGAAATGCAAAATGCCTCAATTATAGTAGCAAGAATTGGAGAAGTCAAACTTCAAAACTTCTTTATAATACACCTTTTATTTTTGAATGATCAGTATTATTATTAGTATTATTATTAACATCAACAACAACAATAATAATCGCAATACTTCTTATTTGCGTGTAGGCCGAGGGAGAAACATGTCCTAAACTGACATTATGCAGTAGCCTAACACCTGATGAGTCCAACGGCAATGGACTGACCCTCGGAGGAATAATGCGGGAAAAATACAGCCTATGATGCACCGCCGGACACACCGTGCATTATTCTTTTAAAAATGCAGTCCCCGTGTTTCCTGCTGAACACCCACATATTTTCATATCATTTAAGAGGCGCAAGCCTCACTATGCTCTTAAAACAGAAAACATTAAAGGCAACAAGCATCGGTTTTCCACAAACTATTTAATTGTATGATGTTCTACTGTTTTGTTTGTCTCTGTAAGTATATTCTGAAGTGAATTCAGTATTATAGGCTACCCAAGCGTGACCGGTTTGGCCCAAACATAAAAGTGGCTTAGTTTCACAATTTGGGTTTTTTTGTGTTCACAAGTTCTTGTACGCATTACAAATCCCCAGATAGCCTCGCTTTAAATGGATGATTATCGTTCCCGTTGTATTTTGCTGCACTAACTATGGAAAGGTGAAGCTAGTTTTAGGGAAAGCTGTTAAGAAGCTATTTTAAGCCGTTTGAAATTCCAAGTTTTCGTGCATGTTTATCTTACTAAATAAGGTACTACCTTGTCAAGTGCGTACACCTACATTTCACAAAAAAACCCAGCATATTGTGAAACTGACACTTTTCTGTCACAGCCTATTTGGGCATGATACTGACCTATAAGTAACCCACATATGAATGTGCTTCATGCGCAGAAGTCGTAACATAGTTTTGTAAAAGTAATATAGTAATATGCACCAAACGTTTTTTTAAGTGCAATCTTGTCATTAAATGTCTGCTTCCGTTACTCGCCAAAGTGTAATGTTGATTTTTCTCATCTGCAATTGAAATCAGGTTCAATGGTTACAAGCTATGTGTCTCATTTCACATTAAAAAAATAAAAAAAGAGGCATAGCCATAGACCTTTAACCAGGATGGTCAATTGAGAACAAATTCTCCGTTACAATGACGACTTGACTAAGCACTCGTAGCACTCCAGATCAGCATGTAGCACTCTCCTGCGGAATATTACTGTGAATTAAATTATAAAATTTAGGCCTGATAGACCTGGTTCAAGGCAAATATGGCTAATAATAATTTAAATCATTATTGCATACAATCGATACTGTATTATTCTTAGGTAGCTATAAAAGTCATTTTAATTTTTAAACTGGCTGAATTCACATTTTGCAGATCAGGTATACAATATGTTGCCTTCAGTACTGAAGTTAGGAAAATGTAATAAATTATGTTTATATATACACTGCTCAAAAAAATTAAGGGAACACTTCATCGTCACAGTATAACACCAAGTCAATTAAACCAAACCGCTCATGCTGGATAATGTTGCAGGCAGCATAACATTCGCCACGGCGTATCCAGACTCTTTCACGTCTGTCACATGCGCTCAGTATGAACCTGCTCTCATCTGTGAAGAGAACGGGGCGTCAGTGGCGAACCTGCCAATTCTGGTGTTCTCTGGCAAATGCCAATCGAGCTGCATGGTGCTGGGCTGTGAGCACAGGTCCCACTACAGGACGTCGGACCCTCATGGAGTCTGTTTCTGATAGTTTGGTCAGAAACATGCACACAAGTAGCCCGCTGGAGGTCATTTTGTAGGGCTCTGGCAGTGCTCCTCCTGTTCCTCCTCGCACAAAGGAGCAGATACCAGTCCTGCCGCTGGGTTGTTGCCCTTCTACGGCCCTGTCCAGCTCTCCTCGTGTAATGGCCCGTCTCCCGGTATCTCCTCCATGCTCTTGAGACTGTGCTGGGAGACACAGCAAACCTTCTTGCGACGGCACGTATGGATGTGCCATCCTGGAGGAGCTGGACTACCTGTGCAACCTGAATGGGCTGCAGGTACCGCCTCATGCTACCAGTAGTGACAAGGCACTAGCAAAATTCTAAAAAAAATCAGTCAGGAAGATAAGGAGAGAGAAATGGTCTGTGGCCACCACCTGCAAAACCATTTACTTTTTGGGGGTTGTCTTGCTGTTGCCTCTCCTGTCCATCTGTTGTCACTCATTTGCACCAAAGCAGGTGAAATTGATTCACAATCGTTTACGCTTCCTAACTGGACAGATCGATATCCCAGAAGTTTAATTGACTTGGTGTTATACTATGTTGATTGTGTTCCCTTAATTTCTTTGAGCAGTGTATATATTATATATAATCCAGTATTTTATATCAGCACCTTATATCCAGTAAGTACAGTTCCACCCATGTTTTATATATTTGTACATACATAGCCTATTATTCTTCCTATATTTATGTAATTTGTTTATTGTATGTAAAAATACTGGTGTTGCTGAAAAGCTTATTATATTATTATTATAGGCTGCATATTGATTGATTATACATTTAACCTTGCCTGAATTACAAATATCTACCTCCTCAGTGATATCTAGAATAAAAAAACAAAACTAAATAATTTTTTTAAATTTTCCTGTGGGATTTTACTAATTTTGTGTGCTGCACATGTAAATGTGGCTGTCCAGCCTCTCTTTCACCTGAAATCACTGTGTAGAAATGTCTTATTTTATACATCTTTAGTTTTAATATATAATTTAATATATAGCAAAGACTATCCGTTATCAGAATGACAAATTATACAAATGTTTCCGTAAACGTCATGGGTCAGTTGAGAATATCTGTATTGTCTTGAACTCTGCATTCAGGATTTTCTAAAACGGAGTAGTATACACTTAACAAAATGTCCTCACAAAATAGTCTTGTTAGCTGATGGCTTTTTGATCTGAACTGCCATTCACTAAGTGGCCTATTTTAGTCCTCTGTAAACTCCTCTGCTCACAAGGTTTTTTATTTGTACCCCCCCCCCCCCCAAAAAAAAAAAAAGATATCGAAATTATTTTGAAGATAATAACACATAGTCTTCTCCTGTAATGTTTGATGAGGTTGGATAACACGTAGCAAGGGATTTGAGACCATTCCGCCATACAGAATCTCTCCAGAGTCCGTGGTCCTCACTTGTGGACTCTCCTCCTCAGCTCACCCCACAGGTTTTCGATGGGGTCCAGGTCAGGGGACTGGGATGTAAAACCATTGTAAAACCTTGATTTTGTGGTCAGTGGACATTTTCATGTATATTTTGAGGTATGCTTTGGATCATTGTCCTGCTGGAAGATCCAACCACAACCCACTTTTAGCCTTCTAGCAAATGCAGCCATATTATGGTCTAAAATATCTTTGTATTGATGGAGTCCATGATGCCGTGTATCCTAACAAGGTTCCCAGAGCCTTTGGTGGAAAAAAAGCTCCACAACATCACAGGTCCCCGACCATACATCACAGTGGGGACAAGGCTCTTTTCTGCATAACTATGCCTCTCATCTGACCATAGAACCCGGTTCCAATCAAAATTCTACATTTAGCAAACCTCAGGCATTTACGTGTATGATGACAGCCGAATCTTTCTTCTGGCAATAATTCTAAATAGCTTGTTAGCATAGAGGTGACATCTAATTGCTTTTGGTGACCCCAAGATGCAACCAATGTTTGAAATTCTCAGACTGCGATCCATGGAGAATTATTTTATTCTCGAACCATCCTCTTCACTGTGCGTAGGGGCAAACAACACTTGCGTCCTCTCCCAGGTAGGTTAATCACAGCTCCAGATTCTTTAAACTTCTTAATTATTGCCATAATGGTGGAAATACATAGTTTCAGACATTAAGCTATTTTTTCTCTAGCCATTGCATAATTTATGAATGTAAACAACATTTTCTCTGATTTCATGTGTGTGTTCACTGATCTTCCCAATGCTGTTGGATTTTGACCTGTGTGTCAGCTCATATTTATACCCTAGTGAACCAGGAGACCACATAATAGTTCCTAAAGGCTCAGCTCTGCTTAAACAAAGTTAAATATGAATGGGAATATACTTCAATTAAGTTTTATTTAATAACTATTTCTAGCATGGCCAATACTGGTTTCTGCCTGGATGCAGCGTGTGCTCATATTTTTGCTCATATTTTCCAGGGTTTCCAATCATTTTGGTGGGCATACTTGTTTTCTTGAGAATGTGCATAAAACCTTTTTTGTTTTTTACTCTTCAATTATGCTGGGAAAGATGAAAAGGTAGATGAAAGTCTTGGCTATTAAACCCTGTAAATGGACCACCTGCCAGTCATTACATTGTTTCTTTTCTTAAATAGCACTTTTTGCAGGTGACGACATCAGGCACACAGAAAATCACTTATTATAATATAAAATATGAAGGAAATGTTTAATGATTGAGTATTTAATACTAGATTATTTTCTTAGCTATATAATCAAAAAGTGTGATATCTTCTTAGTCAAGGAAGACATACAATTATAATGCTGCCCATTTGCAATTTATGTTGATAATGTCTTTGTGATAAAGAATATATAATATAATTTATAACACAATTAAAAGGTGTACCATAGCAACTTTGTTATTGATAAAAACACATTTTAAAATAATTATGTACATATTCTTCATGAAAATAACAGAAAATATCCATCTGATGGAGGTGACATTTCACTGACGAAGTTGAGAATAGTACACATAAACACACTTAATTACCCCCAACAACAACAAACAAAGTAATTATATGTGTGCTATTGGAAACCTGCCCCGTTTCAATATTAGTAATTATAACTCAGGCGTTTCCTTTTTTTACTTCATTAAGCCAAAAACAGATTGTCCTGGAAGCACACCAAGAGAGCCTTTTCAAACAATAGGTACCTAGTGATCCAAAAGACGAGGGCTAGACTTGACATACAGTAGCACTACTGAGTCACTCTCCAACACTGCTGATTTGATTTTTGATCGAAGGAAGCATGCCCCATACCTATACAGCACTTTTCATGGTTTTCTACAGAACTAACCACAATGACCACAGAGTCTTAGTCCTAAAAAACATTAACTTCTGTACATTCTGACCTCACGTACCTACACATAATTCATGTATAACGCCACACATCCACACAATAAAGCTCCAAACTTGGATTATTACAATATGTGCTCAGCCAATAAAAACATCTGTAGGTATTCTGATATTTCCCTATGGAGTTGCTGTGGCTCAGCGCTTAAGTTGTTGTCTTTGACATGGATGACTGGGGTTCAATCCTCGCCTAAGGTTACATTTATTTTCGACAAAAACAATGTGTATACGTTGCATTTTAACATATAAGAATGTTTTTTTCACATTAAAGAACATCTTTTTATTGCAAAGGCAAAGACATTTTTACAATATTAACTGTTCACTGTTTCACTTAAACAAGTGAAACAGTGAAAGTCAGTCGACACCACCGGAGGTAACGTTATACAGTATGGGAACATATATCTCAAATAAAGTTTTAATGCAAAATGTTATCTGGTTAAGATTGCATTGTTGCATTAATGACAATTTTTTTTAATACTGTGCCATTGCTACATGTTCTCAACAAACTTCGGTTTCAAAGGAACTCAGATAACAGTACAACGAACTATAGCCTACAGCTGAGATAATTTTTAAAAGAAAATAACCACTCACAAAACAATGTTCTGCCGGTACAGGTGGAGGAAAGGGCATCCCAGACCTTTCTTCTGCAGAAGAGAGGATGGGGGGTATCACTCGGAAATTGGCCACGTGGAAGCAGTGAAGGGCTTGTTGCTCGATTGCTTGTGCCTGATACGCAATTCATGTTTCCTGTTTGGTGGTTGAGTTGTTCCAGAGCTTGGGAAGTTTGGAGGAGTTTTGGAAGAGAATTGTATTGTGCTTTCAAAGTGTGCGTGTGATATTAGAATTTTTAAAATCCATATTATAAGCAAGGTAAGACAGATTTGCTCCTAAGGTGAAAATCTTTGTAACAGGAGTCGTATTTGGACACAGCCATAGGCTACGTGAGAAGAACGGAGTTTATTTTGAACAGCTTGTCAATGCTTTTCAGTTCCATGAAATGCATTCCTTTCAAGTCCAAATGTAACATTCAATAACCATTTTAGTTTTTTTATATGAAGTATCATCAAATTTGCGCAAATATAGCCTACCGTTGGAAACATTTTAACACAGGCATATATGAAATAAAAAATGTAATTGTTCATGGCAGAAAAGCGCAACACTCATTTGTTTAATACAAATAAAACTATATCAAACACCTTTGAAAGCGTCAAAACAAGTAACAACCAAAATTCTCTTTAAAAAAAAAATAATAATAATATTGTTGCATGTGCGTTTAGTTGCGTGAAAGCGTTTTGCTCCCCTATGTGTAACTGCTATTTTGCTATATCCACGCTCCCAATTTCATAATAAAAGCAGCCGCTATTGTCATAAGAGAAACATACATAGAATTAGCTTTTTTCGCATTTGATTCATAGAACTTTGCCGGGCCAAATTAGAATGCCTCATGGGCCTGATGTGGCCGCCCATTGGAAACCCCGGATCTAGATTGTAGGGGAGCACTAGTTACCCTTTAGTGGTAGGAATACGGCGAGCATTGTTGGGCTGAATGGCCTGTTCTCATCATTAAGTTATGGTATGTTATAGAAGACGGCGACTGCAACTTGATTCGTCGACTTCAAGTTTCTCTCACGCCGGGTGCCGACGTTTGCTAAGCCTTCTAAGCTAATAAAACTAGCTGATTTTATTTTATTTTTTTAAATGGAAAAAGGTTAGCCTACATTTTTGCGTCTTGCTTACAACATGACTGGTGATGCGTAATTATTTTTATATGCCTGTCTCCAATAAATCCTTATACAGAGCCTTTTTCCTGATTTAATCATTTTATTCAGCTTATGCTTCATTCCATTTATAGGCTATATGTGATGAGAAACTAATTGCGATGTCAAATCAAAAATCAACTTATTACAAATCAACTTATTCGTATATTATTTTTGCCAATTAGGGTACACAACGTACTCCATGTCTACAGTTACAATGCATAGGTCAAGTGCATTTAAAAATATTTCCCAGATGCATTAACAGCTTTTAATATTTTCATAAATGGAATGCATGTTATTTTGCCACTTTTATGATCATGATCATTGAAGATGAAATCAGATTTTTAGGCTCACATAACCAAAAGTTTATTAAAAAAAAAAAAAAAATGATTTAGGTTGCACAACTATTGTTCCCTCGCTGTTCATTGCATGCAATGTCGCTGCCTTGCCACTGGGAAAAAGCGTACGCCAAGAGCTGTCGTGAGATTTCATCATACCGTACACCTATGTTCATTTTGATAAATCCGGAAATTTACACTTTACGATCAGATTTGAACGTACGCATGAATGATAAATGATGCCCATTGTCTTGCATAGGCTATGTGCGGTGACTTCGCGAACATGCCATAATATTGCATTTTCATTTATTGGTCGTTCATGGTAAAGGACAGAATCCATGCCTATGTCTTTCTTTCAGCTACAACGCATGTATGTTTGCATGTACGTTATTCTTTATGCATGTCTCAACATTTATTTTTCGTATGGTTTATATGCATTATCACCAGTTAATTAGTGATATAAAAAGAAATTATATCTCAACAAAAAACGTTTTCAACATACAAAAATGGCAAGTTACTCACGCACAGCCTATAAACCATGCAAAAACTAGGCCTGTCGTTAAAAGTATTCATATTAAAATGAGGCCAAGTTAAAACAAACAATATTGGCTATTGTAGCTCACACCAATTAAACTATCTATATTCCAAAGCAATGCTACCCAATCTTTCCTAAATTATTTAATGTAACTTGGCCCGGTGTTTTTTCATCTTACCATCTGAAGAGAATATGATTTTTGAAACTTCATTTGACATAGTGGAAATAATGTGTAAATCAGATGTGATTGAAACGTAAAGAAATTAGTACACTATAGGCTATGTTTTAATAATTGAATAATTGTCAGCATCCAGTGCTTTTGGGTCTATGCAAATGTCGGGGGAGCCAGGATTAAGTAAAAATGCTTATAATTCTGAATCCAGCAGTCCCAGCACTCAATGCCCTCGTTAAATTGCCCGGCACTGAACACAAGCAGTATCGCGTGCTGAAACCCCTCACTCAACCATACATTTAATTATATTTAAGGGATTGAATTTATTAATTATTATTATAAAATGATAATCATGAATAAATCGCAGAATTCGTTGAGTTCTGTTACTGTTCGGTAAGTCGAACAGTAACCTGGTGCATCAACTAACAAGTCAAAACAAAGTCCAAATCAGGTCTTAAGATTGAGTAGTTTTATTACAGGAAAAGGATCAATTGGAATAATGAGTTGTAATCATACATTCATTGATGAACGTAGGCTCACTGCTTATAATTTACAAAAGAAAGAAGACATTTAAACATTAAATTGGAATTACCAGAAAAGAGCGAGATCGATAAGTCAGAAATGACCAGTAATTACCCTCCTCCAGCGCAAAAGGAACAAAGTTATAAGAATTCCAAGGACCAGGGAAAAACTTGTCTTTGTACGTAGACTCCACTCTGCAGCGTGATCCTGACAGAACTTCACGGCGCCAGCTGATCTCCTAACCAACTAACTCCCAACAACTGACTGACTAACCCCCTCCTTCAGCGTTTCCCTAAGTACTTTTACCACCAGAGGGGGGATAAAGTGTTTAGGGGTGGCAGGCATATTTTGTGGCAAGACTGGCTCATCTAAAAGCTGAAAAATGTATTAAGAAATAGACGGTCTCAGGTTGTTCATAACCCCATGATAGTATTATTAAAAGATCCAGGAGTTTAACCTCTTTATAATGAATCCAAACATCGGCATTGTAGCAGGTGATTTCACTCAACTATTGAGTACTTCATCAGAAAGGGACATTTGTTCCTTCTTTTAACAGAAGTTGAATAATTTTTGTGTAATCGTTAAATCTGTGCAGTTGTGTGATCTTCAAATTAAGGCAAAATATTACCTCCATGTGAGTAACACCGTGGCCTATGCTTGAACCTGAAGTTGGGCCAAAAATGTAAATCACAAACTGGCAGGCCTAACAACCATTAAATCAACCTTAAAACTTTCAATTGATGATTTCAATTGAATGTAACAGATTTGCATTCAAAATTTCAAATGGAAAAGGAGACCATGTGGCATTCTCTGGCCACGCTGAGCTTTGATCTCTGCAATACTTTGTGTCCTGGTCTTTCTGATCCACAGGGGGGGTAAGACATCCTGGCCAATCTAAGATTTATATCATAGATAAGCCAGCGCCTCAGCGTGACTTAATTGCCTTTGTGCCTGTGGACTAGGGGCAGAGAGGAACGCAGATCCTAGGTCCGGTCAGCAGAGCAGAGCAGGCCTCTTGATAATCAAGTACTATTGAATGGACAATGAGCTAGTTTGCCATATCACATTGTACATTTTCTATCGAAAACCGTACTCAAAGATATATACCCGACAATCTTGGAAAAATGCGTATGCACCTGCTAAAACGTATTCTTCAATCACCATATCAAAATCACAGGGTACAGCGATTAAGACATCGCTATGCGAAACCCACACATTTTAACATTTGAGATGCAGATGAGTTGTGTGTGTGTGTGTGTGGGGCAGAGAGAAAGAGACAGAGAGATATACATGGAGAGAGAAAAAGCGCAACGGACATTCAGGACAACATCCCGACACAAAGCAAAGCATGAATAAAATTCATTATTATTATTATGAATAATAATAATAATAATAAATATCATCATTTATCATCATCATCAGTATTGTCCCCCTTACGGGGGTTGCTGACTTTCACTCCTTCCATGACATAACTCCAGCTCTCCACTTTCATCTATCTTCTGCGTCTTCCACTCCCAATTTCTGACTTGCTTTCATAACCAGCACCTTCCAACTCAACTTTGGCCTTCCTCTTCCCCTTTTCCCCTCCACTTCCAAATTCCATGCCCTCTTAACTCCCTCATCGTCTCTCTTTCTTAACACATGACCCAACCATCTCAAGCCACTCCTTCTTACCACCTCCACTATTGTATCATTCAGACCAATCCTTTCCATCAATTCCTTTGTTCTTTCTGTCTACCAACTGCACTCCACACATCTTTCTAATCATTGCTCTTTCTGTTCTTCTCAAGAGACCTTCCTCTACCGATCTCACAAGTCCATGCCTCTGACCCATAGACCATTACTGCTCTCACACAGGTGGTATAGATCTTCCCTTTCAACTTCAAAGGCAGTCTTTTACCACATAACACTGATGCAAGCTCGTTGAACTTCATCCAACCCAATCTCGTTCTTCTTGTAACTGCAAGCTCGCTGCCTCCACTACTGTTGATGGTGTCACCCAGATAACAAAATCTGCTTACTCTCTCAAGATCTTTCAATCTTTGCTCCGGATCCGGATCCTGGTGTCTTGAATTTCTTCTGATGCAGGCTTTGCACTCAAAACTACCAACCATTTTTGTGTCACTCTTTTCACATTTGTACATCTACCATTTGTGACAAGAACTGCATCTGATGGCATTGCTTACCACTTTTTTTTACCACAAACTCCACATGGATCTTCCTTGGCCAATTCAATAACCCCTGTTTCTTCACCACATTCCATCATTTTTGTTTTCCCCATGTTGATTTTCAAACCTTTGCCTTCAAATGCCCTCTTCCATTGTTGAACTGTGATTCCAACTCTTCCATTGATTCTGCAATCAAGACTAAATCATCCGCATAAAGTAATTCAAACAACACACCTTTTCTTTCTGACTCTGACAATACGTCAAGTACCGTCGCAAACAGGAGCGGCGAGAGCACCGATCCCTGATGATTTATGTATGTGGTCCTACAGAAGTCCTAGACATTATTTTGTTCACAAAATTGTGATCAGAAGTTACATTTGTTATTATTTGACATGTTAAAAGAATTAGTACTATCTTACTTATTTGCCTTAATTTCACCCACAAACATACCGTACGGTAGGCGACATCAAACTTACTGTATGTCTGCATACGTTTGTAAAAATCTATATTTACTACATGTAAATATTTCAAATTTTTATTTGTATGTATGTATTCATTCCCCTTTCTGTATTGTACATTATGTTTCTTGGTATAAATGTCTGTTTGTACATTTGAATGTTATGGTGCAACAAAAATGTCTAGCAGCATAGAACATTTCAAAACATTCACTTCCATGTATGAACATATCTGGAGTGTCATTTTTCATCAACTCTTTAAAACATTAATTGAAATGTGTTCTTCCATGAGGCAAATTTTGTTATTTTACATCTAAAGTTTGAATGAACACATTCTCTTCAGATGGTAAGATGAAAAAACACTGGGCCAAGTTACCTTACATAATTTAGGAAAGATTGGGTAGCACTGTGTTACGATTCCCCTTGGTGTTATGACTCGTCTAGGGGTAGAATGGGGGAAACGTAATATGCCGCGTCTGTATGCACCGCTGCGCAATGATAAGGCTCTGACAAACGGGTGTAAAAATAATACCCAAAGGTTTATTAACAGATAATAATAATATAAGAAAACATATAGGGAAACAAAGGGGAGGACGCCATAACAAACGGGTACCAAAGCATAGAAATAAACAAAATACCCCCAGCTAATTCTAAAGCCCTAACCTAGTTCCCTAACCCGAATACACAATTTATCGTACTAAAATCTAGCTGTCTGTCCCACCTAAACTAAGCCCATAATTACAAGAGGCGGCACCCGCCTGGGAAACTAGCCTAATGTATTTAAACAATTTACAACTGCGTGATGCGAGGTGTAAGCCCTAGGGCATCTTACTGACATACCTCGCCCTCCCCTGAGTCAAATCAAAATCGGGAAGATAACGAACAAACAGTTTTCTCTGGCAACAAAATAACAAAGGCTATGGTACTTTGGTTTTCTCACACAGGACAATACAGCACACGCAAGTTCAAAAACACGCAAGTTCAAAAGCAATCCTCTCTAACAGAGGAAACGGGATATTTAAATAGAGCGCACGCCCCTCTGATTGGACACCGGACTGGCTGTAGACGACACCATTGCCGACAACAGGAGGGGAATACCTGAGAGAGATAGACAGAGAGAGAGAGAGAGAGACACACACACAGAGGGAGAGAACAACCCGCACAAACGCTATCTTAGGGTAAATGTCCGTAACACTCCCACCACTAAAGAGCAAACATATGGGGTTTGTGATACCAAAAAAAAAAAAACCACAATTTATTTTAAACAAACGTTGCAAAAAAAATTTATAACAATCTACGCGCATGAAAGCGCGTCGGCCAACACGTTCTCAGAACCCTTTTTATGCTTGATTTCTAAATTATAACCCTGTACCATTAGGGCCCACCGCATGAGGCGATGGTTGTGGTTATACATTCGATTCAAAAAAACTAAGGGATTGTGATCAGTATACACTATAACTGGGAGAACACTAGAACCAACATAAACTTCAAAAAACTGTAGGGCAAACAACAAAGCAAGGGTCTCCTGTTCTATGGTGGAGTACCGCGATTGACAGTCATTAAATTTGTGAGAATAATAACATACCGGGTGGTCAATACCCCCGGCATCTTCTTGCAACAAGACAGCACCAGCACCAACCATACTTGCGTCCACCTCCAGTTTAAAGGGTTTGCTAAAATCTGGGGCAGCGAGAACAGGAGAACTACTAAGCAGCGCTTTGACGCCTTCAAACGCACTTTGACACTCAGCTGACCACTCAAACGGAACAGACGGACTGAGCAAACTAGTCAGAGATGCAACCACAGTGGAAAAGTTTCTGCAGAAACCACGATAATATCCGGCCATACCTAAAAACCTACGCAGTTCACGTCGGGTAGTGGGCGGAGAATAAGCTGCAATAGCCGACACTTTAGCAGTAAGCGTACGGACTTCACCTCGCCCCACCTGCTTACCGAGATATGTAACTGTAGCTTTCCCAAACTCGCACTTGGCGAGGTTTAAGGTCAATGAAGCCTTAGCTAGACACTCAAACACGGTTCTTAAAGAACGTAGATGGTCAGACCACGTTTCGGAATGAACTACCAAATCGTCCAAGTAAGCCGAACAATTAGGAACCTCGGCCAGTACGATGTTTACCAGACGCTGGAACGTCGCTGGGGCATTACGCATCCCGAATGCCATCACGGAGTACTGTAGGAAACTGTCAGGGGTGACAAACGCAGAGATGTCCGAGGCACAAGGAGTTAGTGGAACTTGCCAATAGCCTTTAAGCAAGTCTAGCTTACTGACAAATTTTGCCGAACCAATAGTGTCAATGCAGTCATCTATGCGGGGCAAAGGAAAAGAGTCTGGCACCGTGACAGCATTCACTTTCCTATAATCAGTACAAAACCTGACTGTACCATCAGGCTTTGGGATCAAAATACAAGGAGAACTCCACGGACTGGAACTGGGCATCGCCAGGTTATTCTCCAGTAAATAGGCAACCTCTTTTTTCATTACTAACCTTTTGGCCATGTTGACACGGTACGCATGCTGCTTAATTGGGGCAGCACCGCCAACATCCACGTCATGCTCAAGAACAGTCGTGCGACTGGGGACATCACAAAATAAACAAGGAAAATCGCGAACTAAAACAATAATATCAGCTGTTTGTTCTTCATTTAAATGCTCCAGGTGAGACGGGAGAGATAACAGCATCTCGGTGTTGCACAACCTCGCGCACTGCTGAGGCGTATTACGCAGCACTAAACCATCCTCATCAACATCATTAACTATGTTAAAACCAGGTACCAACGCAGCAGCAGCCACAGAAGAGATAGCGGGCCCTGCCATCTTATCGGTGGAGTGCACAGATGGAACATCTCTGACATGATAGCGTTTTAACATGTTAATGTGACAGACTCGAGACGCGCGTTTTCTATCGGGAGTCTGCACCACATAGTCAGTGTCACTTAACCTTTTTTCTATTAAGTAAGGACCTGAAAACCGGGCAGAGAGAGAGGATCCGGGAATGGGCAACAGAACCAAGACTTGGTCACCCGGCTGTAAGACACGATGAACAGCCTTTTTATCAAAACGACGTTTCATTTTTGTTTGTACGGAAGAGAGCGAGCTTTTGGCTAAAGCGCATGCCTCATGCAATCGCTCCCTGAATTGACGGACATATTCTAACACACTCTTGGAACCAGAGTCAGCTAACATTATCTGATCTTTCAGAACTTTTAAGGGACCACGGACTGTGTGTCCGAACACTAATTCAGCAGGACTGAAACCAAGCGATTCTTGTACAGTTTCGCGAATAGCAAACAGTACTAACGGTACACCCTCATCCCAGTCTTTCTCAGTGTCCATGCAGTATTTACGCAGCATGGACTTTAGGGTTTGGTGCCACCTTTCCAAAGCACCCTGGCTTTCGGGATGATAGGCACTGGAAATATTGTGAGAGATGGCAAGAGACTGTAACACCTTCTCAAATAACTGCGAGAGAAAGTTAGTTCCCTGATCCGTTTGGACTTCTTTTGGAAGGCCAAAAGTGGAGAAATATTTCACTAACACTTTTATCACCGCCTTAGCAGTAATGTTTCGCATGGGGATTGCCTCTGGGTATCTAGTAGCAGTACACATGATTGTTAATATATACTGATTACCGGACTTTGTTTTAGGTAGCGGACCAACACAATCAACGATCACTCGCTCGAACGGCTCTCCCATGACAGGGATTGGGTGGAGAGGCGCCGGCTGAATTACCTGGTTTGGTTTTCCGGTTATTTGGCAGGCATGACAAGTACGGCAGTACTGTGCTACATCGGATTTCATACCAGGCCAAAAGAAATGATGGAGTACGCGATCATATGTTTTAGTGACCCCTAAATGCCCAGACCACGGGACATCATGAGCCAGTGACAACACTTGGTTACGAAATGCTTTAGGAACCACAATCTGAAATACAGTGCTCCACTCGGTACCAGCACGGGGATTCCACTTCCGCATTAAGAGACCATTCTCAAGAAAGTAAGCTACCTTTTTCGTTTTTGCGTCTTCTGGACTACTAGCTGTGGCAAAACAATTCGCTAGGGTAACATCCTCAGTTTGTGCAACTATGAGCTTTGCATGGGTAACTGGTAGCATCATCTCACCAGTATCAGGTACTTCCTGGTGCACGACGCTCTCAGCGTCGGGACACATACGAGTAACAGGAGGAGAAACGTGAACATTCTCACTGGAGAACAGCGGGGCGAGCACCGTGTCAGCCAAGCCAATGACGTCATGCCATCGACGCGACTGAGCACGCGTCACCACACACGCAGGGAAAACCTCATCGTCAGTGCTACAGTGTGCGTCAGGAGTATCCAATACTTCAATAACAGGCAACACTTTTCCTCCCGCTATGTCATTTCCCAACAACATAGACACCCCCTGAACGGGGAGCTGCGGCTGCACGCCTACTTTAAAACGTCCACTAACCAAATCAGATACCAAGTGAACTTGGTGTAAGGGAACAGGCGCACAACCCATGTCAACGCCCTGCAGTATTACATTCCAACCACAGTACGACTGCTCAGACCAGGGCAACACATCCCTGAGAACTAGGGACTGCGCAGCACCCGTGTCTCGTAATATTTTTATCGGTTTCTGATCCTTTGGGTCACCGGTAAATGAAACAAATCCCTGAAATATGAACGGCTGATAGGTGGGATCAGGAGGGACAGTAACACCGCTGGAATCAGAACTGTTCTTCACTAAATTCTTTGTAGGCCCAACTGTTTTAGTTAAGCCAACACCTTTGGTGGTCAGACTCGGAGGCGCTGTTTTTTTATTTTTCAACGTGAGACAGTCAGCAATAACGTGTCCTACTTTGTGGCAATAATAACACTCACGCACCTCCTTCTCCTTCGAGTTTCGATTCACCCCTGAACTCCGATTTTGTTGTGAATTAGGATGACTCTCTACACTTCTAATCTCATTTCGAGATGTGGAAAACACCGTTTTGTGAGTCAAAACAAACTCGTCCGCAAGCACCGCGGCCAGAGATAAAGACATCACTTTTTGCTCATTAAGATAAATTACCAAACGTTCTGGAAGACTGTTCTTAAACTCCTCCACCAAGATTAACTCGCGAAGGGAATCATGATCAGTCACCTTAGTTGCTGAGCACCACCTGTCAAAGAGTGTCTCTTTCTCTCGAGCAAACTCAACGTATGTTTTATTTATTGACTTCTTGTAATGCCTGAACTTCTGTCTATAGGCTTCAGGCACCAGCTCATACGCACGCATCACAGCGTTTTTAACGCATTCGTATTTCAGACTATCTTCAAGCGACAAAGCAGACACAACCTCCTGAGCTTTACCGAACAGTTTGCACTGCAACAGTAGCGGCCACATCTCCTTCGGCCACTTTAGGGTTTAGGCAATACGCTCAAAAACACTAAAATACGAGTCAACCTCTGTCTCTCTAAATGGGGGAACTAACGAAATGTTCTTTCGAACATCAAACCTATCTATCTGAGAAGCCGGTGACGTAGGTAATACAGAAGCGGAGGACACGTCATCCGACGACCGCTGTGCTTGAGCCAAGGCTATTTTCTCCTCCTTCTCAAGTCGCCGAATCTGAACGTCGGCTTCCAGTTCAATTTTTCTAATCTCCAATCGGAGATTACACTCCCTCTCAGCCTCAGCCTGTTTGCTCTGCGCCTCTATTTGCAGGCGGGCCAGGCGTACTTTAAGACGCAGATCAGCACCTGTTACTGAACGAGATGGCGTGTGAGAGGGCGTAAACAAAGACGATAGTGGCTCAAAACGTGGCAAGGTGGCTGGCGGTTTATCCTCCATATCAGACACATCTGAGTCAGCATCAGGCTCCCTCATCACCTGGTCGCCCATCCGTGAGGACGGAGAAAAATGCGGACTAGAAGTAGCTGGCTCAGCAACAACCTCACCAAGCACCTGCTGTTCAACTAAACCGGCCAACACTACCTGCTTTAGCTCTGCCTTCACCAAGCTCCGCGATACAGAGATTTCATAGTGATTCGCAATACCAAACAGGTCCACCTTGCGACACTGGTCCAATAAGTCGACCGACGGGGCCTCTATAAACAATTGTACCAAAGAAACAGCCATAATAAATACAGTGTATACGCTATTCACTACGGCCAACCACACGCAACTAAACACTAATCAAAGCACAACAACACATACAGACACGAACGTGTAGGAATTAAATCCCGGACGGGACCCCACTCATGTTACGATTCCCCTTGGTGTTATGACTCGTCTAGGGGTAGAATGGGGGAAACGTAATATGCCGCGTCTGTATGCACCGCTGCGCAATGATAAGGCTCTGACAAACGGGTGTAAAAATAATACCCAAAGGTTTATTAACAGATAATAATAATATAAGAAAACATATAGGGAAACAAAGGGGAGGACGCCATAACAAACGGGTACCAAAGCATAGAAATAAACAAAATACCCCCAGCTAATTCTAAAGCCCTAACCTAGTTCCCTAACCCGAATACACAATTTATCGTACTAAAATCTAGCTGTCTGTCCCACCTAAACTAAGCCCATAATTACAAGAGGCGGCACCCGCCTGGGAAACTAGCCTAATGTATTTAAACAATTTACAACTGCGTGATGCGAGGTGTAAGCCCTAGGGCATCTTACTGACATACCTCGCCCTCCCCTGAGTCAAATCAAAATCGGGAAGATAACGAACAAACAGTTTTCTCTGGCAACAAAATAACAAAGGCTATGGTACTTTGGTTTTCTCACACAGGACAATACAGCACACGCAAGTTCAAAAACACGCAAGTTCAAAAGCAATCCTCTCTAACAGAGGAAACGGGATATTTAAATAGAGCGCACGCCCCTCTGATTGGACACCGGACTGGCTGTAGACGACACCATTGCCGACAACAGGAGGGGAATACCTGAGAGAGATAGACAGAGAGAGAGAGAGAGAGAGAGACACACACACAGAGGGAGAGAACAACCCGCACAAACGCTATCTTAGGGTAAATGTCCGTAACACACTGTTTTGGAATAGAGCTAGTTTAATTAGTGTGAGCTATGATACCCAATATTGTTTGTTGTAACTTGGCCTCATTTTGATGTCAATACTTTCAACTGCAGGCCTAGTTTTTGCAAGTTTTAATGAATGACATGCTTTGTCGGCTATATGTGAGTAACTTCACATTTTTATACATTGAAAACGTTTTTTGTTGAGTTATGTATATACTGTATGTGACCATTGTGACAAATGTATTATGTTTCAAATTTCTGAATGGTACAGACTCTTAATTTGAATTTTAAGGGCTGTATTTTCTGGCCGGCGCGCTGGTGAAGTAACAATTGTCTCATGGATTCACCTCATAGATTATTCCAGAATTTTTCTTACACCCATCTGTAATGAGAAGAAATAAACGCAGCTGTGCGACACTGTAATCTTTGTAGTATTGTAGTATTAGTAGTTTATTGTGACCGGAAAGTGAAGCTTGTTTGAAAAGATGTAGACTACTCACTGTAGGCTACAAAACTGCAAATAGTAGGCTAGGCTCAATCCTAATTATGACGGTACAGAAGCCTTAAGGTAGCGTGTATCCATGGCACAGAGGCTCCTTCCGGCTCTACACCCGTTGCTGTTGCTGTTGTTACAACCAACAAAGGAACAACCCAGTGCCTATGCGGTTAGTATGAACAAAAAAGTATCAGTTACAACTAATATAATTTCTGTATAAAAATGGCAGTGACCTGCCTACAACCACGTTAACAAATCTGTCCAACACTAACCCAAGGGCCCAAATAAGTGGTACAGAAGGACCGCGAGGAGTGTGGGGACACAATGCCTAATACGGCTAGTATAAACAGGTATTAGCTCAAACTAATCTGATTTCTTTATAGAAACGGCAGCAATCTGCCTATCACAATAATTACAAGTGTGTCCAGCGCCAAGTCAAGAGCCCGAAACAGTGTTACGCCCCATTCCCACCAGACGCGCAAGCGCACAGACGCTTATTGCGCGTGCAGATTTGAGCAGAACGTTCCCCACCAGACGCGCAAGAGCACAGACGCTTTTTGCTTTTTCGGAGCGCATTCCGTGAACGACAGAGACGCGATGTACAAACAAACAATCTACATTCCGGATTTGTGAGCTTCGCTAAATAATTGTTAAGTAAATACAGTAATACCTTGACATACGAGTTTAATTCGTTCCGTGACCGAGCTCGTAACTTGGTTTACTCGTATATCAAATCAATTTTCCCCATTGAAATACCGTTAATCCGTTCCAGCCCCCCAAAAAACACCCTCATTTCTTTGTTACGTAGTTATAAAAATGTATTTATAAATAATAAATAATTAATACCAAACATAATACAAAGATAATAAAATAGAATATAAAGAAATAAACTGGTTCTAAACTTAATTGCTACATTATTATTCTTCACTTACACTTAATCTTCGTCAGTGATGTTTTCATCTTCATCAGTGACGTTTGCATCTTTTTCATAGATTTTTGGCTTTTTTGTCGCGCTTTTCTGACTCTGATCTGCAGGGCGTTTCGATAAAAAACTATCCATGGTGGTTTGTTTCTTCCTTCCCTTCAGAATTTTTCGGAAATGCGTTAGGCAAGTGTCATTACACAACGCCAACGCACGACCAGTTGCCACTTTTTCTGGATGTTTCTTTTCTATAAATTCTGAAATTTCTAAGCTCGCTCCGCTTGCTCGGCTCGTAACTCGGGTCTAGGCTCGTAAGGCGAAGCAAGAAATTGTCCGAGCAACGGCTCGTAACTCGGAATACTCGTAAGTTAGTGCACTCGTATGTCAAGGTTTTACTGTAGGCCTACTGCTATTACATATGTCTTACTGCTTAAAAGCTAAATTTACCAATGTAAAGCTAAATGTAGCAAACAAGACAATGCCTCCTTTATAAAGTTCGCTTTTATTTATTTGGGACAGTAATCAACATGTTCTAAACATTTAATTATATCAGAATGCTAAATTTATAATTTCATATAACTTCATTCATCCCACAATGGTGATTGTCTCTGTCCCCTTTTTCATTAGAGCCTATATTAAAATATAATATGTATTACAATAATGAATAACAATAGTAAAACTATTAGTAGGTTGAAAAACATTAATATGTGGTCATATGATGCAGATATTGTGCATATACAATGTATTTCTATGAGATTGCGCTTGCGGACGCCCAGAAAATAAATCCGCTCCACGTCCGCGAGCCGTCCGCCCGCCAGCCGTGCGCGCGCGGCCGGTGAGGACCACGGCAATTCGTTAACATGGGAGCGGAAGTGAAGCGCACCAGTGCGCGTGTGCGTGCGCTTGCGCTTCCGCGTCTGGTGGGGATGGGGCGTTACTGAAGAGCCGCGAGAGGGCGCGGAAGCCCTAGGTAGCGTGTGTGTACTGACAGAGGCTACTTCCGGCTTAATTATTTATTTATTGTTACTCATTTAATTTGTTGTTGTTACTGTTAGTTATTGTTGCTGTGCAACTAACAAGGGAACCAACGCACTGCCTAATACGGCTAGTATGAACAGAAAGGTATTCGTATTTAACGAACTTCTGTATAAAAACGGCAGTCATCTGCCTAATACACAGTACAAGCGTATTCCATCGCCAAGCCAAGAGCCCAAATCAGTAGCACTAAAGGGCCGCCAGAGGGCGCTGAAACCTCAGGTAGCGTGTGTCTACTGACACAGAGGCTACCTCTGGCTTCCCTTTCTTTCTCTTCGTAACAACGAGTAGAAAGACCATTCAATGCCTCAACATGGCTAAATACAATCAGAATATATCGGCATAACTCGATCTAGTTCTGCAAGAAAAACCGGCAGTAAACTGCCTAATACTAGGTAACAACTTACCTTGAAACGTTTAGCCAAACAAACAGCAACAAACCGCGATTACGCGTTGCTAGGGAGGGAAAGCCCAGGAAAGCGTACTCCGTTAGGACGTAGCTACGGGCAATCGGGAAAGGCAAGAAAAATCGCGATTCCGCGGATTCCAAAGGGAACCATAAAAAACAGTCTCAGCTCAACTTTCGAGGAGTATATTTATGGCGTGACGTGGGTCCGCCCGTAGTGGTGGTTAATTTGCTATTCAGTCTCCTAACAGCTCCTCCTCTCGACTAGGATGACCCATACGGTGGCGTGTTGACCGTTATGAAATAGAACCTGTTATTTAGGGGATGTATGTTTTGAAAATTAATTTAAATTAAATTGATTCTGTTGTATCATTGTAACGATCGATGGTGCTTATGAATAAAGACATAAACCCTTAGCAAGCATGGACAGATGGATTAACTCGTATTTCTGATTTTATTTTATTCACACATGACATTGTCACATGACACAAATGCATGATTGAATGCTTGATTAATGGAAATGTTTGATCGTAATATCAATGCATAATGTCACAAGGTGGGATAATTAGTTAACGGTTGTTGGCCATTTAAAAATACAAATACGCTAGTTTCTGCATGAGCTATTTCAGTATATGGTGGACTTCGTTTTATTATATTATATGCTACCACACAAAGGCACACTTTTTTCTACATAGAACAGTTTAGTGACAACCTGTAGAATTAATTGATTTACACAATCTGATTAGGACAATAGGACTAAAACATTACATTGATAGTATACATTTTTTTCTATATTAATGCAAAATAGATATAACGTTATCGTCTTCCGCCGTGAGCTGTGTGCTCCTCGACTCTAGCCCGAAAATAGCTAAATTCAGTAGCAACTCCCAGTGCGCCATGCGCTAAGCCATTAACCATGACAGCGCGCCGCATGCCATGTGCTGTGCGAAAGACCCCAGGGCCGGATGGGATTCCTATAAAAATCTATAAATTGTTTCCAGATAAATTGCTTCCCCCTCTACTAGAAATGCTTGAAGAGGTATATGAGTCAGGAATTCTGCCCCCATCCTTACAGTCTGCACTAATTACCTTGGTCCCAAAGCCTGGCGAGCCACCTGCAGAAAGGGGTCCTACTATCGCCCCCTATCCTTAATGTGCTCTAACACAAAAATTATTTGTAAGGCTTTCGCAAAGAGGCTAGAGACATATGTTCCATCCCTAATTTCTAATGATCAGAATGGTTTTGTTCTAGGGCGTCAAGCATTTCATAATATACGCAGAGTATTGAATATACGTACTTATATGAAAGGTGTGATGCTAAAGATAACGCAATCCTGTCGTTGGATGCCGAAAAGGCCTTCGACAGGATTGAATGGACATACCTGATGGAGGTCTTGGCAAGATTTGGGATGGGTGAAAAATATCTCAAATGGTTGAAGCTCCTGTATTCCGATCCGACAGCTGAGATATGAACAAATAACCTGATATCCCAACCTTTTAGTCTACACAGAGGCACACGCAAGGCTGCCCCCTATCCCCTCTCTTATTTCTGTTTGCTATTGAGCCACTGGCTTTGGCTATCCGGCAGCATCCAAGAATCTTGGGTGTGAAAATAGAAGAATCGGAGCATATTATTTCACTCTTTGCGGATGATATTATTATTTATCTGTCCAATTTGACATCTATCAAAACACTGGTTAGCCTAATCAAATCTTTTGGGGAATTCTCCGGATACAAGGTTAATAATTCCAAATCCACCATACTATTTTTTAATAAAAATGAGAGACGAAACCCAGAGATACTCTCCCCATTTTCAGCTACTCAGGAGGGTTTTATATACAAAAGTTGTCTTGGAAATTGAGACTATTGTTTCCCTCAATTATGACCCCATAGTACAGTCCGTAACTGAATCTCTGAATAGATGGATGCCAATGCCCATCTCCATGCTAGGCCGTATTAATATTCTTAAAATGTCAATTCTGCCCAAATTTCTATTTCAATCTATTCCTCTCCCACTTTCACAACCATTTTGCAATAGAAAGTTGCATATTGCATATGGAACAACAGGTGTCCAAGGCTACGGCTCTCCCTATTGTATCTGCCTTATGATAGAGGGGGGCTTCAAGTACCTAACCTACAATGGTATTACTGGGCAGTGCCATGCTTTACTTTTCCCCCTCTGACCCTCCAGCGTGGCTAGTTATTGAATGCACTACAACATCGGATCTACCTCTCCAGTCATATCTTTACTCTGCTCATGTTAAAAAACACAAGAAACAAACAAGAAACCCATTCGTTAAAAATGCCCTTTCTGTTTGGTATGAAGCACATGCCTATTCAGGGGATGCACCCAAACTCTCCGTTTTTCCCTGATATGGGTTAATGATAACTTTGCCCTTGGTAGAGCTGATGGTGGATTCAAACAATGGGCTAACAAAGGTTTGAGTAAAGTAACTGACTTGTATATAAAGGGAAAACGAATGACCTTTGATCAGCTGGTTCGTAGATACGCCATCCCTAGAAACCGCTTCTTTAAATACCTACAGTTAAGGAGCTTCATAAAATCACAGACCCACTCCTTGGAGGAGCCATCCATGTCAGCTATAGAGAGGACCGCTCTTTTTTATAAGTTTTATGGATATTCGAGGCCAATTGTCTGAAATGTATGTTATGCTGCGTTCCAAATCAAAGGACAAGTCACACTCAAGACTCAATGCTTGGAGAGATGAGCTGAAAGTAGACATTACAGAGAACGAGTGGGAAAATACGTGTTTAAAAGCACAAACACAGACTATCAACACAGCACTGAAACTGATACAATATAAATGGCTATTCAGAACCTGACATCTGTAAAACTTCATCAGTATAATCCTAACATGTACCAAATGTAGTGATATTCTTGGTACTCTGCTGCACTGTATGTGGGAATGCTCAAAAATCCAGTTGTTCTGGAAAGACATAGTCAACCTGGTCTCGCGTATAGCTGCTATGGCGCCCTGTTCAGGCGAGGCTCTGTATATTAGGTATCTATCCTGATCACTTCGCAACAGACCGCAAGGCAGCGCCCTTGATTAATATGTCCCTGCTTCAGGCTAGTAGAGCGATTGCGTTGAAGTGGGAAAGTATGGACGGCCCTACACCTGCAATGTGGTTGCGGGAAATGGAGTCCTGCCTTGCTCTGGAGAAATTAACCTATGTGGTCAGAGGGAAATTAAATATATTCAAGGAAATATGGAACACTTTTATGCAATTCATGGAAAGTGATCAGGCTGAAATTGAGTGAAACTGACAAATAAAACGACAGCGCATATAAGAAAAGCACTATACCTCTTATTAACATAAACAGGTGCAGCTCAAAAAATTTGAATATCGTGAAAAAGTTCAATATTCTTTGTCACTCTTTTCAGAAAGTGAAACTCATATATTATATAGATTCATTACACATAGAGTGAAATATTTCAAGCCTTTATTTTTTGTCATTTTGATGATTATGGCTTACAGCTAATGAAACCCAAATTCAGTGTCTCAGAAAATTAGAATATTTTGCTTTAACATATTTTTAAAGTATCATATTTAATATTTGGTCGCATATCCTTTGCATGCTGTTACTTCCTGAAGTCTGTGACCAATCAACATCAAAAGACTCTCGATATCTTATTTTCAGGTACTGTTACAAGCGATACTATAACCTCTCTGCATTTGAACTGATCTCTATGAGAATTGGGGGGTAAGACTAGATTCAGCTGTAAATTACGCTGGTACAGTATGGAACACATGACTGGCGAAATGGCTGTACGTCATCAAGGGTCTAAGGTATCAAACGAGCCCCAAACCATCACTCTGCGGCCAGATATGGAGTAGATGTGGATGGATCCCTTTAAGGGGGACTTTTTTCCCCATAGAGTTCTATAGGAAAATGAGTCAGGAGAAATAACCCTTGCAGTGATCCATCCACATCTACTCCATATCTGGCAACAGAGTGATGGTTTGGGGCTCGTTCGATAGCTCAGACCCTTGATGACTTACAGCCATTTAGCCAGCCATGTGTTCCATACTGTACCAGTGTAATTTACAGCTGAATCTAGTCTCACCCCCCAATTCCCATAGAGATCCATTCAAATGCAGAGAGCTTATAGTATCGCTTGTAACAGTACCTGAAAATAAGATATCGAGTCTTTTGATGTTGATTGGTCACAGACTTCAGGAAGTAACAGCATGCAAAGGATATGCGACCAAATATTAAATATGATACTTTAAAAATATGTTAAAGCAAAATATTCTAATTTTCTGAGACACTGAATTTTGGGTTTCATTAGCTGTAAGCCATAATCATCAAAATTACAAGAAATAAAGGCTTGAAATATTTCACTCTATGTGTAATGAATCTATATATGAGTTTCACTTTCTGAAATGAGTGACAAAAAATATTGAACTTTTTCACGATATTCAAATTTTTTGAGCTGCACCTGTGTGTATATATATATATATATATATAATTATTGTTGTTGAGGGTTGGCGTGGGAGGGTGTTTGTTTGTAAATGTTCAACGGTATGACTGCATGCCAAAATTCTATAAATGTTTAAAAAAAAAAAATAATGTCCGAATGGGGGCATTGATTTGAAGTTTCTAGAAAAAGCTTTTTTTGATCAAAAATTTCAATATATACATATCCTTCCCCTCCACTGTAGCTTTGTGGACAACACTCAGAGAGACTTTTTGGTCAAACAACACAAGAATGGAAAAAAAAAAAAAAAAAAAAATTGTTTTTGACCACGGCAGGCAGGGCGCTTGTGTGAATTAAAAAAAAAAAATTTTTTTTTTTTTTTTTATTCTTCCATGTTTCCATAATGCCTTCAGATTTTCATTAAAAGCGCCATCTAGTTAGAAGCTTGTGTAATTAAGCATTCCAAGTCAACAGTTTGCCGCTCTACTTCGGTTTCATTTGGCACTCACTCAAGCACGATGCTGGATTAACAAATTCAGGATTACTTTAAGTGTGGAACTGACCTCTCACACTTATTTAAACTTTCATTTGGGTTAATTTACTTTACTATTATTGAATATCCCACTAAATAAAACATGTGTGGATGCATTCATTGGTAATTTGAGGTTTTCTCTGAAAGGGGTTCCTCAGTATAATTCATTGTTAAAATGGAGCACGCAATTACAAAAACACTAACAAATGCAATTCAATACATATTTAAAACACAATTCTGGATAAAATTATAACAGCTATATTTAATTAAATATTAGTATCATAATCAATTCCATACAGCCACTCACCTCCAGTTATGGTACATTCATAGGAAGTCAATTAGTACATGGTATTTTACAGTGGTTTAATTCATGTAGTTCTACACTCCTATGTACATTACCCAGTATAGTCCACAATTGTCTAAACATACACAACATTGATTCTGTAATATGGCTTCATAAACTAGTGGTGCTGATATGTACAAGGAAATGACACAGTGGCGTTCCACTCTGGACCCAGACTGCCATTTTTGTTGGGTGTGAGCAAGAGGACTCAAGAATACCCTCCTCAGCAGGTTTCCATGGCAACAGCCCACATGGAACAAAGCTAAGTTATGAGGTATGATAACACAAAATCTTTCCATTTTAGTTTTCAATTGACCTGTTGCTGCGTTTGGTCACAATCACAACGGGGATCATAAATATTGAAACTGCCACACTATTGGGTGCTCATGTGGCTCCAATATAATTTACAATGTACACGTTTAAAAGCTATTTTGTCTGCGACTGTTGAGTGCCTGTGCGTATGTGGACCGGGTCTGTTTCCTGTGGTTCTGGTCTTCCTCAGCTCAGGTTTCAGCCCCTCTGAGATGGCTGCACGAGGGCAAAACTCACCCCACTGTCTCCTTCAGCCAGGATAGCCCAGCTGAGATAAGGAACATAATTACACAGACAGAGACAGACAGACAGACATAGGTGGCCCTCCCCCTTAAACATGCACACACTTGAACGTGAGGGGAGGGGTGTGAATTCTGCCCAGGTGCAGTCTGGCACACTCTTGTCTCGTCATTTATTTGGTTGTTTCTAAGCGGTGGTGATTGTTTCAGATGGTAGCTCCTTTTACTTGCATACTGGTGTGCAGTGATGTTTGCGGTCAGGCTTTCTTAGGACTGGAGGAGAACGCACCTCACTCTATCGACTAATAACTGGAATAACGCATTAAAAAAATAAAAACTAGTAAAAAAATCAAATTAAACAAATTTAAATTTCATTTGTGAAAAATAATTAAACGGGACTTGTCACCAGAAGATGAAAAATTATATTTTTTTAAAAGCAAGTACTGGCTCAAGCATAATGTACACAAAGAGAGTAAAATCATAAGGTGGTCCATTGAGTCGTCTTGGTGATTTCTGATCTAAGGCAAACGCATGCGAGTGCAGTTGTCTGGTCTCATGCTGGGAAAATATCTCACAGTTTTGGACACACAACTACAGAGGGTTTGTAAAGCCACACTGTACACTGATACAGCTACAGAGAGGGTTTATACAGCCACGCTGCACACTGGTAATGTAGCCACACAGCCAACCATTAAAGTGACTAAAGCTGCTCACTGCTGGAGCAGCCGACACAGCACGGGCCTGTTACCGCTAGAAACGAGGTTAATCTGCAGGAGCACATTAGCTGAAGCTGGATAACAGTGCAGTCCTCAGCGCACTGCCAGGGACTTCCTCAGTGTGCCGGTTGAAGATTTTTGCCATTGGCGGCCTGGTCAGGTACTGGTATTGCAGGTACTGTTATTATTTGTGAGATCAGGCTACTAATCCCACCAACAAGGAGTAATCAACCAGCATCACAGACTGTGATGTGACATCATGTGACTTCAGGCTGGTCACCGTTGCTAGCGGTCACATCTATTTATCATTAGCTCAAAAGAAAGAGCACTGAAGCAGATGAAGCACTGCGGGGCTTTACTTTGTGTAACCATCATTTCTTCACGTTTGAGTTGAGATTTGCGGTAGTTTCAGATAAGGCTCGTGCTCACGCTCCAGAGAGCTTTCATGCTTCTGCAGGGCAGAGGCCTGAAGCTGAGCGCCACTGAGCTCCGACCGCAGTCACTGAGAATAGAGTAAAGATCTTTGTTGTTCCCATAGCAACAGGATCAACTGTTCCGCTGCACCATATTGCAGCAGCTTCTACATGCTAATAACAGGACAGCGGATCATTACTTGGTCAAGTGATTGAAACTCAATAACACTCGAGTTTAACATAGCTTCTCTGTTTGGAATCAGTACTTCCTGTACAGCAAACCAGAGTTTTGTTGGTAATCAGCTACCTCTGTGTGGCTGTTCCTCTAACTGAGTTTGAGAACCGGAGAGGCTGTGATAAACTCTCTCTGAGCTGCAGGACTTCAGAACTGCTCCGGACAGCATTAGACTCAATCATGGCATGACTAGATAACAAAGACGTCCAAAAGAACATTTGAAAGAACATGTTTTTTAGTTTTTTTTAAAAGGCCAGTGTGCTTTGCTCTGTCACAGATTTGTGTGTTTCTTCAGACCTGGCCTCGGGCAAGACCCTAAAGAACACCACTCTGGCCTCAGAGAATTGCAAGCTATTTCAAACTGTGACGCGCTTCTGTCAGAAGGCTTCAGGCCCAACGAGAAAAGAATCTTCTTCATTACATTATCTTCCTCCTTTTGTTTCAAAATTACTTTTAAGATAATGACTGACAGCTCTTTTTATCATGTTTTAGAACAGGTGTATAATTAGTGCTGACTAGCGGAACATGTAGTGCACTTTTAGTCCTGTTTGCTCAGACCTGTAGCTAGAGGGATGATGAGTGAGACACATGTCAATCAGCCCCTGCAGGGGATGTTGAGTCTGGACTGAAGTGAAGTTACAGGCATCAAACCACTAACCCCATCTGTGAGCCTGATCATACATACTCGCCTTTCAGGAGATCCATACTTTGACTGCCATTATGTATTTCATTACAACATCAATATATTTAGCAGAGGAGTTATTTCACAATCTTATTCTGATGAGGATCCATATTGTATATTTCCACACTTCCTCTGCAGTAGTATATTAATATAATATTTGTAATATTCCTATCTGTGGAGAGATGGGGCGTGTGTGAATGAAAGGATGCACACACAACGCTGCAGCAAGGGACACGCCCCCCGATGACGCCATGCCCAGGCACGCCAACCAGGCGTGCGCTCTCCTTTCTCTTCCCCGGTGCGGCAACCATGTGCCCGGACGGCTCGGTGTTAACACTTGAGCAGCTCCGGGTCGGAGCCCTCCATGTCCAGGTCAGAGTCAAACAGCGAGGGCGCAGTGCACTCAGAGTCCGGCGTGTGGGAGTAGGAGAGGCTGTTCCCTGTCAAGTCCTCCTCAAACGTCTCCGTCCGCGAGTACAGGCCAAACTCCAGCGGGTGGGACGGCGTGCAGCTGCTCTCGCTCGAGCTTTCATAGTAGAAGTCATCGATGTCGACATACCACTCGGGCCAGAATTTCCTGCGGATCCGCTCACAGTACATGGCCAGGTTGATCAGCTCACCTGCACAGTTGACAGGTAAGCCATATTTAAGTTAGCAAACCAAAATCCTACAATGTGTTATGCCACAAAATATAAAAACACCTAACAAATAATTGTATCTATAAACTAAACTCAAAATGGGAATAGTATGGAACCCATGGTTGGCTGAAATATCAAACGAGCCTCAAACCATCCCTCTGCTGCCAGATAAGCAGTAGATATGGATGGATCACTTTAAGGGTTGTTTCTCCTGACTCATTTTCCTATTGAACTTTATGGAAAAATAAGTTAGGAGAAACAACCCTTCAAGTGATCCATCCATATCTACTGCATACCTGGCAGCAAAGTGATGGTTTGAGGCTCGTTTGATACCTCAGACCCAGACCCACCCCCAATTCCCATAGAGATCCATTAAAATGCAGAGAGGTTATAGTATCGCTTGTAAGAGTACCTGAAAATAAGATAGTCTTTTGATATCCTTTTATACCCAGTCATGATAGCATCACCTGTTTACCTATGGAATGTTGCAAACAGGTGTTTTTTGAACTTACCAGTGTTTTTTGCCCCGGTCCCAACTTTTTAGGAACGTGTTGCAATAAATATATGTAAAAGAGAATTTACAAATCACTGCTTTCTGCTTTTATGTGCATTTCACATACTGTCCCAACTTTTTTGGAATTGGGGTTTGTAAATATTTTTAATTTACAGTGATGGTGAGGTGTTCAGTAACAGCTAGTAATAATAATAATGCCTTGCATTTATATAGTGCCTTTCTCACACTCAAAGTGCTTTACAATGATGAGGGGGAAACTCACTTTAGCCACCACCAATGTGTAGTACCCACCTGGGGCTGCGTTTCGATCCAAAATTTATCCTTTCTTCCTGTCATTCCCTTACCTTGCTTCAAGGGATCCCCACAAATGCCAGGATGAAATATGGCAGCCACAGCAAATGGGATTTGGTTCTAATTTAAGGAAGGGTAGGGAGTAATTATATTCCCTCACTCCCTCATTTATCCTCCCTTCCACGGGTATAAAAAGCAAGCTTCCAGCAAGAAAGGAATCCCACATTGCAATGCTCCACACAGAAAAAGTGGGTGGTCACGTTTCAACTCTATGGGGTTGCACTTCTCTATATTGGTTGCATGGGCAATTCAGTTCCGTTTTGATTTGTTCTCGTCTATCATCCCTGGCAGAGCACCTGTTAAGTTTGCTTCGTGTCGCAAATTTGGCAAAAAAATGGCTCACCCGAGGGCAAGGGGAGGGAATGTGTTAAATTCGATCCAAACGCACACCAGTTGAAGCAACGGCAGCCATTTTGTGCCAAAATGCTCACCACACATGAGCTGAGGTGGAGAGGGAGAGAACAATTTTTAGCCAGTTAAACTGGATGATGATTAGGTGGCAGATTGAAAGAGCCAGTTTGGGAATTTAGCCAGGACATCAGAAAAACCCTACTCTTTGTGCAGTGTCATGGGATCTTTAATGACCACAGTGAGTCAGGACCTTAGTTTAACATCTAATCCGAAAGCATCTCCTACAGCACAGTGTACCGATCACAGCACTGGGGCATATTTGACCAGAGGGGAGATTGCCCCCTACTGGCCCACCAACACCACTTCCAGCAGAAACTTAGTTTTCCCAGGAGGTCTCCCATGCAAGTACTGGACAGGTGTTCGGTGATTTTGACATGCCCCCATGTGCTGCAATACTTTTACCAATCATTTGCATTTGAGAATGATAGTTTTCATGAAGCAGCCATGGTGCAGGTAAAACTACAGGGTTCCCACTCTTTTTGAGAAATAATTTTCCAGGACTTTTCCAGGACATTTTCAGGAGTTTTTCTTGACAATCCAGGACAGCACTTGCTCACAAACGGTCATATAATTTACCGGTAGGCCTAGTATCGACACATTTAACCCCAGTTTTATTCCTCCTTTTTTTTATGACGCAGGGTTCATGATGAAGTGTCTCACGTTCATTACAGGTGACTGCTACACACATCATACAGCACAGTTTATCCTATAATCAAAATTATAGGTGCCCAAATTCTTTCCTATGAAGGGCCAAAAGTTTATCTGGATGGAGGGCCATGGGCCAAAAAGAAATGTTGATGTTATGTGAAATTACATTACATTAAAATGTATTATATTTTATTTAAAAAATCAACATTCTAAATCTAAAATAAAATTTTAAAATAATAAAAACACTACTGTTTTATCGGCTTAAGTCATTTTATTAATTTGCCGACTTGATTGTCAAAAAAAAACATAAAACAGCCATATGCTTCTTTTTGGGAGCAAAACATATTTAAAAGGAAAGACACCTTTCTGACAGAAAGTGTTGCAAACCACGTGCCACAGCCGACGAGTGGTGTAAATTCATCACTCAGAGAGAATACCGTAATTCCTCGTAAATGACGTCCGTAATTTAATAGGGAAGTAGCACTGTGCTGTACATTGCTGTAAAACTCAGATTATATACTTTTTAGCTGCTCAAAATTTACGCTTTGTAGTCATTACGGTTAGGATTTTACAGCACTTTAAAAATAAGAGGAGAATAAGAATGAGCTTGTCAAATGCCATGGCAGGCTAAAACAAAGAGAGCATGGGCCAAACTTGGCCTGCGGGCCCAAAATTGGGCGGCACTGCTATAATCTTACCAACAGTTTCAAACAAAATTCACACCTAGGTTTACATAGGCGATCTGAGTGAGGGGCTTAAAGACAAAACAGGACAACAGATTTTTTCCAGAATATTTGGTCATTTTTGTCAATTTTCAAGGGTTTCCATAACTGAAAATCTTGTCTCTGAATTTCCAGGTTTTCCAGAATGAGTGGGAACCCTGAACTATATAAGTAAAAATATGATACTGGAGAGATTTTTTAAAGTGATTTTCATTTGTTTACCAAAGTGTCTTGTGTTTACTTTATGCGAAAGTTTTACTTGTATGTGGTACTTCATATAGCCATGTAATACATAACAAACTCATGGGCCAGACTTTCTTGAACTGTTGTAAATTTAAACTTTGTTTTCCCATTAATAGGACACGAAAATGTGACATTTTTTACAGTCATAATTGATGTGGAAATATATACCTATCCTAATGGCCTACATTTCTTTCAACCAAATATTTTTGAAGACGTTTGATATGCCTTTCTAAACCCAACTTTGCTGAGTGAATGTTGCTCGTTTTCATATGGGAGAGCAAAATTAATCAGGCTCATGTACGTAATTCATTGTGTCCTGAGAGTTACGTATACAAGAAGCCGTCGGCAATCATGAAAAATAAATATATATCGGATCGATCTTTGTTTGTTTCGGTCATGCATAAGAATATAAAAAAATATGTGCCCAAATTCATACACTCCACGAGACTTTAAAACAAGGGGAATATATAGTGCTTTCTTTCCGTATCCCAATCGTTACGCACATAAGCATGAATCGTTTACCCACGTGTTTCATGGCTGGTGGATTGGTCAACCTAAAAAAAAGAGCATTACTGTCTGGCACAAAATTACTAAGAATTGCTTTGTTTCAATTGCTGCCGACGCTACAGGAGCCTGATAAACTTGCGTGTCCAAGCTTCCTCACGCGGTTACGTACCTAAGCCATTCACATTTTACCTCGCACCAGTTTATCAAAATCGTCCAAATCAAAGCATTTACACAGCCAGCGTGTTATAATCGTGTCGGCGTATTGAAAGGTAGCATTTTATTTGTATTTTAAATGTATTTTGGGGGATATATTTTGATGATTGATCATGTTTCACTCGAATTTTGTATGCGATGTTTGGCTCACTTAGCGCTGTGCACCAAGTTTCGTGTATTTCTGATGCGCTTCCTCCATCTTCACCGTAATATCAAGAATGTTATTAAGTACATGCCGTTTTAACTCCCTTTTATGTTGCATTGATTAATTCTTCCATTTATTCTTTTACCTCCTCTCCATGGTATGCCACATGGTGGTGTCCTCGTTACGTACGTGATATTGTCATCAAACAAACTGTTATCCTAACATTGTAAAGTAATAATGTTTAAAAAGCCCACAGTTGATAGGGGAACATTGCTCTAAAGTGAAGAGTGAATGAGTATTTGATGTACTGCATGCAGAAATGAAACAAAAATTAATCTTTTCTCGCATTGATTATGTACGTAACGGTGTCCTCTAATCACAGCTTCAAAGTCCAGTTTCATTGTGGACCGCCTCGGATGGGGTATGTATCTACACTTTAATGAATTTTAAAAAATAAGTTGTACTTTTGCACTCACGTGTCATTGAGACACCATGTTACATATGTTAACACTACTGTGGTAAATTTTATATGACCTGAAAAAAATTTCCGGTTATTGAACTATCTTCTTTCTTTTTGATAGTCAGAGAGTTGTCAAACTTGTAAATAAATGTGTTTGCATTGGTTTTTGCAACAATTAATTTTTTGGTGTCTATGTCACGTTTATGTGTCCCAGTATCATATTTTCACATATATACATAATTTACTATAAGCCATGAGTCGTAATGGCAGACATGACAACTAAATTGTATGGTGTCACTGTGTGGACTATAAGTCGATAAATTCAGAATGGAAGTTACTTTGCAAGCGAGTATTAGCATGATTGATGAATGTAATTTTCCTATCCATTGATACACTGAAAATGTTATAAAAGATAAAAAGTGTGCACTCTGTGAGGTAAATAATGACAGTATTATTGGTGGTGAGTAAGAAATCAGTAATAAATTATGGTATGCTATTGTTGTGTACAGTGATTGGAAGTTATTCCATTTCTTTTTGAAACACAATCCATTTAAGATTTTTTTAAATGAAGATTATAAAAAAAATCTTTTGATGAAGTTTGTAATGCTCTGTGCTGTGTCTCCAAATTTTTATGATTTGTTTTGTGATTAATTGCACCGGTTCAGTCGCAGTAGTTTGGTTATTTTTTATTTGGTGATTTCTGAGTTTTTCCTGGAGTCAGGTTGTATTGAGTCAAACAGTCATCAAATTTGTCATAGGACAGTGGAAACGGGAGACAGTCATGGATAGTAACTGGTTGGTGCCAACAAAATGATGAGCCAATCAGTGAAACTTGAACAGTGGTGTAGTGGAGTGATACCACTGAGAGATTGGAGTGACATCATTGGCAGACAAGAAGTGACACTCACCTTTGATTAGCTGTTCGGGCCGGGTGCCTGGCAGCGTCCACATGGCTTGGGCGAGATGACCGAACACTGTGGCGTCAACAGTTGACAACTTCGGACCCATAATATACTTCTTGTCACCTGCAGCGGGAATGCATGTGTATATTGATATCACAAAACATTGTCAAAAAGTAATGCAGAAGGTCTACACTGATACTCATAAACTGAAACAACTGAACGGACTCTTGTAAACTATACACAGCTATAGCTACAATCCATTATCTCTTCCTTCAGGTCACAATAGCAGTGAAACTGCTAATGCTGTGCAATGCTGTCTGCAGTACAGCAATTCTACCAAAAGAGGGCAGCTTGTGCCTGGACAGGTGCCTGTGGACATCTATGGTGATTCCAGTTTCTTAAAAACACAATGCAGTACTAAAGGAACATTGTATTTTAACTACAGTAGAACTTGAGCTGTTAATCTGTTGCTGTTGCGGACTGACCTGTCAACTGAATGCTTATGAAACCAGAAATATTGTGTACAATTATGCCTGATAAAGCTCCTTAACATTATAGATACTAAAATTAAAAAAATAAACAAAAACATCACATTGCACTGATGAAAACACTAAATACTATGAAAATCAGACAAACTAGACTGTCTTACTACTTTCTCTAAAGAACATAAATTGGGGAATTAATACATAGTGTGATACAAAATAATCAAAGTTAGCCTAAGACAGCGGTCCCCAACCACCGGTCCGTGGGTCATTTGGTACCGGGCCGCACAGAAAGACTGATAATCAATAAAATATTTTTTTATTCAGAATCTGAAAGATGTTTTATTTTGAAAAATGACCGGAACCATCCATCTGTGCGTCTGTGTCTCTTGAGATGGTGAGTTGTATTTTTTATGCACTTTATATTTGTTTTTATGCCAGTCGTATCATTTTATTTCGTCATATTTATCCCCCCACACCTTGAAGGCCGGTCCGTGAAAATATTGTCTTACGTGAAACCGGTCCGTGGCCCAAAAAAGATTTGGGACCGCTGGCCTAAGAGGTCAACGATAGCGGGTGACTGAAATGTACATGATGTATGTAGAAAAACAAATGAATGTTCTAATGAGATAACTGCTCATTATTGGTTATTAGCCTCTTTAACTACTTAGTGCAGATAGTCTATTTTTTCTCGCCTGCGAGACAGTTTTACGCAACTGAGACACGCGTTGCTCCTGCAGCCAAACTATTAGTGGAAAACCCAAACGCGGTATTTTAACTTTATTGGTAGACGATTCGCGACGATTTCTGGCCAATGCGTAGTTTCTAAGTGTCACTATCTTTCCGTAGCAAGTCCATTTAACAAGCACTCCCCACCCAGCCTATACCTACCCATGCGTGACATAGTGGGCAATAGCGTCTATGTTGGGAGTTCATAAATATATGTATTCATCATATAATATCAGAATTCCGTCCAGCAACCAGATAAACCCACCAATAGCCCGACCGTATGCAAATACAGCGGTGCAAATCGCTGCTCAATCAATACCGACATAAACAAGTGAAATCATACAATGCCATTCTACTATCAATATCTGCTATTAAATATGGAATTCGTGTGCAATCCTCCCGTGGATTTAAGCGTAGATATGTCCCTTTCAAGATTCCGTGGTCATTTATTGTCTTGGACAATCCGTTTGAAAAATACACAGCGCATTGGAACACTATTAGACAAACGAAACTATCTCTGCGTAACCCCCCCTCCCTGATAGCACTGCTGTGACGCTTTCAATTTTATTCTGGTTTGATCGACAATTGTTTTATCCAATAGAAGGCACGACAAGCTTCCCAAAAGTTATTTACATGTGTAATTGAAAGCTTGGATTAACTATTTAAGGGCGAGCGTAACTGCAATACTTGTTATATCACGACAACTTTACGCGGGCATGCGCAGATGACGCATTTGGTTTGACGCGTTTGGTATGACGCAGTTGGTCTTACGCAATAAAACGGCGCGCAACTTTGAAGAGACTTTTTAGTACTTTTCCCCCGAAGTCGGTCAGAAGAGGACAACAACAGAGATTCTTCTAATCCCTGTAGCATAGATTCTGTGGAAGAGGTGCCTATCAATATGGGGAAGATATCCTCCTCGACATGTAAGTATTACTGCTTGTAATATTTGGAGTATATACATTCGTTTTTCCACTGCGTGCTATATTTTTGTATTTGCATCGGTCGTAATAGACCACTGTTAGCCTGCTAATAATGCTGAACATATTTGCAAACACACTTTTTCAGACTCCACCTTGAATAACTACATGTATACGGCAAATTATATAGTACGTTCTTTCCGTTTATTTGTTATTTTCTATTTGGTTTAGCTATCTCATAGCTTAGAATGTATAGCTGACTGTATTCGGTTGATGACTAGCGATAGCTTCTATGTTGTGAGAAAGTAGCGCTTTCGTGACTTAGCTTCGTAGATTGTGTCTATGACCTTCAATATGCACTTATTGTACGTCGCTTTGGATAAACGCGTCTGCCAAATAACTGTAATGTATTGATACTATTGTGTTCGTGCCGTTCCCGTAGTGGCTCGTGGTGGCCTGCTTTGTTAGAATTCATAGCATTCACAATGAAATTGCGTATTTTAGCGCTGTTCTGTTTGGTTGCTCAGTCGTAAGTTATAAACTCCTCAAAAAAAGTTCGGAAACGTTATTTCGGTCGATTATTCCTCCCCTTTAATAATACCAATTGGTATTGTATTTTATATCGTTGGAAAGCCTGATTAGTCACCTTTACAACGAGGTACAACTTGTAAGGATCATGCATTCGTGGAATGAGCAACACAGCTAACCGTGTGGGTAGCGGCCCAACAAAATGTGCCAAAATCCCCTGCAATATTCTTCTGTTGGTATTCACTCTCGTTTTGAGTTGCTTGGTGGACTGGATGATTGCACTCTCCCACAGTAATAAGGAAAAAACAACACATATTGGCCATTTTTACACTTTATTCATTTTACACTGTCAGGGACCTCAGTAGCGTGTGGAAGATCCATACGCAGCCACAACAGCTTGGCACCTCCTCCTCATGCTGGTCACCAGCCTGGTCACACACTGCTGTGGGATGGCATCCCATTCCATCCCACTGGCATACACCTGCCAGCACTTGAAGCTCAAAACGAGAGTGAATACCAACAGAAGAATATTGCAGGGCATTTAGGCACATTTTTTTGGCCCGCTACCCACACGGTTAGCTGTGTTGCTCATTCCACGAATGCATGATCCTTACAAGTTGTACCTCGTTGTAAAGGTGACTAATCACGCTTTCCAACGATATAAAATACAATACCAATTGGTATTATTAAAGGGGAGGAATAATCGACCGAAATAACGTTTCCAAACTTTTTTTGAGGAGTTTATTTTATGCCTCGATTTGCCGTGAAGCTAGAACATTGGTAGTGTTTTCCGATATTATTGTATTGTATTGTAATTTCTTTGTGCATAATGTACTCTATGGGGTATTAGTATATCCATGGGTGATGCTTTTCACTTAGGGAATGGAAAATATGTATTCAAATGTACTGTGTCCAGATGTGTGCAAGATGAATGTAAAATAAATAAATAAAATCAATAAGCAACAGTTGTGAAACACACTACAGAGTAAGGCCATCCTAGAGCACGCAACAAAATATAACATAATGTAGCATACAGAAGAAAGTGTTTACTGAAGTACAAGAGTGAATGATTTCATATTTAGCTGTGTGTACCACAGTGTTATAATGCTTCTGCATTATGTAATTTGTTCCTATAACATGCTTGACCCTCCACCTCTGCCACTCCAGCAGTGCCCTCTACTGTTCAGAGTGAAGCCACTGCAGGACCAGATCCTTCCAGCATACTGAAGACCGTGCCATTGATGAGTGCATGTTGCCCACGAAGGCACCGCACAGGATGAAGCAGTATATGAAGGATAATGGTGAAAAAATGGCACACTTGGCATCAAACACTGAACTGAAACTGTGCAATATCAATGTTTTCATCCATTAAGTGATTGTAAGGTAAAATGTATATGCTTTATAAAGGACAAAAGGCTTTTAAATAATTTCTCGGAGAGGTTTTGGGTAGGTTATTGGACACCTAGATATCCACCCCCCTGTACTGATCCAAAATAATTCCCACATGAAAATGATAAAAAGGTGAGTTAAATGAGTCAAAACGGTTGATTTGCACTGAAATGTATGATTAGTTTAAGATTTACAGCTATTCACATTTTAGCCAATTTGGATAGGTTTGGAGACCCTGGGTACATCAGGCTACACTGCTTACATTTCGTGTCATAGATCTTTAGTAGTTCTGTATATCACCCTGCGATTATTGAATGCTTGTGGACAAGGAGTTTATGATCCAGGAAATGTGTAGTTTTACCTGTTTCACTTATGTACCTCTCAGTATTTTGAAGAAATATATATTTTGTAGCATTTTTAGCAAAGTTTTGCTTGCATTTCCGGCACTTTATTTTGACCTTAAATTATGAAAATAAACAAATCTAAGTTTGTACAAAAAATGGTACACCGGTTTTGTTTCATTTAAGCCATTTACCAAGTTTATGTGATGCTCACACCTGGAGTTATAAAGCCTTAAACAGAGTACCCCCATGATTTACCAAATATGCCATCTGCACTAAGGGGTTAAAGGAGAAGGTTACCATAGTGTAAGTATATAATTCCAAGGATTCAAATTCTTAAACTTTTTAATCTCCTGCTCCAGGTCACTTTCAAAGTTAGAAATATTTCAGTTCTGAACAACCTCCCTTTCCAATGCATTCATATATCTCTACTGTTATTGAACCGTAAAGAGAATGTTTTGAGGCTGTATGTGTGAAGTCGGGTAATAGCATGGATGCCCCAGTATACCCAGCAGGGTGGCCAGTGTCCGCATGTCTTTCTCCATCAGGGCGTACACCTCCTCTTTGGAGAAGCGTCCGATGCCGTGACCATACATCTCACGCTTCACAATGCCGCCGGTCAGGTGACTCAGGATCCACTTCAGAAGGTCACTCAGGGGCCCGCTCACTGCCAGCATCTTCTGCGTCTCCTCCAGGTTATCCACCCACTGACAGTACGCTATGGTCCTGAGATGTGTGCGCGCGCACACACACACACACACACACACACACAAAGATGTTACTTTCAATTGACAAAAACAGCCTACTTACATTACTGTTGTTGGTGCTGTTGTTAATAATAACAATAAAAACAACAACAGTAATAATAATAATAACAATAATAACAATAATAATAATATAGTTGCAAGCAGCAATTGCTGGGTCCAAGCAGATTAATGAACACGATGACAAACATGTTTTGGTCAGCCCCATGTGCCCTCCAACTCGGTAAAGGTTTCACGCCAATGAAGCAAATCTGTCTTGAATTACAGTAATTGACATCATTTATACATAAATAGACATTAAATTAGAATTTAAAACTGCAGTAATTTGTCACATAGACACTACCCTTATATAATGTTTAAAGATAAGAGTCCACTGACCATAAAAGTTTAGTGCCATTTGGTCAATCACTCTGAGAAGTGTTTTTCATATTCAAAATTGCTAAAATTCACTAAAGGGCACTGTAAAGCCGGCAAAAGGCAAATTTGTTCTTTGTGAGAAGAGGAATCGCTGTGGAACCACAATGTGGTCAAGAGTTATGGCTGTTTAAATACTGAATTCAGTTCATTGCTATATTGCCACCAAGTGGCCAATCAGTGCCAGAATAGCTCAGTGGCCATTCGGAGGTACTCCCTACTAATCTGCCAAGCTTCACAGGGTTTCATCCATGTGGTTAGGCCAAAACTGAGGAAAGAAGAAAATGGCATTTCCAAAATGGCGGCTGTTTTTTGTTGTTGTTTTTTTTGTTTTTTTACAATAGGTGCGTAACAATACTCGAAAAATGCACCCTCCGTACCTCCACTACCATGTCCTCTCCTCCGTGCCCTGGAAACAGATTTTTGTGTTTTAATCTAATGTTGCTGATTACATCTTAATTATATTTATTAATTTTTACATTAAATTAATATCTGACACACAACCAAAAATTCAGGTACATTGTAACTGTATATGCAAATACTTACTTGTACTCGAACTTCAGTTTTGCATACTTTTTGGTAGGAGGGAGAAAGAGGAAGGAGAGAGGGAGAGAAAAAATGAAATATTGGGATAAATTAAAAAATGAAAAAGTTCCATGGATTGTTGTCAACGGTCCGGTTCTTTTATATTAATTATATATATTTATCAGCATGTTGGTCGATACAAAAGCATTTCATACTGAAATACAGGAGGTCGGGCACTCAGACGTCTGGCTAGGCTGGCTAATGTTTTCTCAATACCAAACGTAGATAAATGAAGAGCCGTATTTCCCCCGTTTTTCTGGAGACTGAGCTAATGATGGTGGTATTTTTTCAGTATAACTATTGTATTAGTGGCTAACTTGCCAGCGAGTTACGTGGCCTCTCTAGTCTTGAAGAAACGCTGCAGACAGGCACTACACTAGCAGTAAAATGCTCAGCCCCTCAAGCCTCCGCTTCTGTAACATCTGAACTGTAAGTTCCTTGGCTGTTGTAGTTCATAGGAAGGCAAGTATCTGGTACATGCACAGTAGTTTGGGGCTATATCTCTGCTCTCACTACAGGTAGAAAGTTGGATGAGAGCTCATTTTAATCACGAGGAGAGCTACTTTTATACAAACCAAACATCATTTTTGGGTGGAATTGCAGTTTAAATATTGCAAATTTAAATTATAGTTATAGCGCCCCCCAGTGGTAAATCAGTGCTAAAATCGCTTAGTGGCCATAGTAGGTACCTTCCACCAATGTATCCAGTTACATAGGTCTCAGTCATGTGGTTAAGCCAAAACTGAGGAAAGAATAAAATGGCTAATAGCGCTTACAAAATTGTGGCCAATCTTTGATGGTGGTGATTCATAAGGCACAGATAATACGTTCCAGATCAGGCAATTGATTATGAGGCAATTGTCTTTAATCTCCAAAAGACAGCAGTGATTTTTTGTGAATTTCTGAATAAAAAGAAATTGTGCTCTATAGCATTACCATGTGTTTCAATTGGGCCAAGGCTTTAGGTTGGTGCTCTTGATGTGAGTGCCAACATAACTACCAAATTTCATTAATTTAGGTTAAACCCCTTGGAAGAAATTTGCTGCATGGCTAGCCTCCGCAAGCATCTACCACTGTGCAAACGTTACCAAAGCAGTTTTGCAGGAAATGCAAAAAATGACGGAAGACAAAATAATAATAATAAAACCAGCAAATACAATACAGTTCTAGCAGCTTTGCTGCTAGAGTACTAGAGCACCTCTCAACCCCATTAGTACAACACACAGAGGCAGTCTTCTCCAGCTAATGATGATTACATTTGGTTGTAGAAGGTTGAAAAACATATAAAACATATACATTTCATGCCTTCATAAATATTCCCAAGAAACTAACAGGAAGCCTGAGGAAATGAGTAGTAACTTCTAGGAAGGATTGATCACATGCTTAATATAAAAAATCTTAAGGCAAAATGAGAGTGAGAGGCAGCTCAAAGGACACTAAAAACAAACACGATTAAACACAAGCAGTACTGTAAAGGTAACTTCACTTAATGATGTATCAATTGAATTACCCATTTCACTATTTGTATAGAAGATTAGCATGGATATCACCTCATCTGTGAAAAGATTCTGGCACAAAATGAAATTATTCCCATGCACTGTTTTTCATTTGGGGCACTCAGAATCAACACATTGCACCATTGAAGCTATTTTGTTGCACTCACAATGGATGTTACCCGCCATACTTTGGGATCTTACCTTTCAAAACTGTGAATTTCTTACCTTTGAATTCACTGTTGTATGAGGCAGACTGTTGTATTTCCATTTGATACAGCCAATCTTTGTCATGCATTGCAATTCACCATTAAACTGAGAGAAAGCCAATTTTCTAGTCTTCTGTGTTATGAAACACCAACTCATGGAAGCCAACCTTTCTATACTTTACATCTATATTTCAGCATTTAGCAGATGCTATTCTCTAGAGCAGGGATCTTCAACAGGGGGTCCGCGGAGGTACTGCAGGGGGTCCCCCAATTTTTGTGGGATTTAAAAAAAATTAAATCTAACAATTTTTAAATGTATTTTCGACAAAAAATATATAATATTGAGTAAATTCAAAGCATTAATAGGCAATAATAAGCTACTTTTGTTGACAAAAACTATATAAAAAAAGAATGATTCCCATGATGCAACCACTTGTTTTTTTGTTTTTTTTATATCTGGGGGTCCCCGCTCTGTTTCTATCGGCCAAGGGGGTCCTTAGGCTGAAAAAGGTTGAAGACCCCTGCTCTAGAGTGAATTACACAGGTTACATTTTTGCACACAATCCATTTATACATTGGTTGTTTTTACCGGACCATGTCAGGTTAAATAATGTTGCTCAAGTATACAACATAGCACCTCAGCTGGGAATTGTACCTACAACCTTTGTGTTACAAGCCCAGTCCCTAATCATTAAACTACACAGCTAAATACATTCTTGCCACAGTACTGAAGGTCCCCATTGTGATATGATATTGCTGCTTTCAAGAGTTAAGCACATTAGCAGAATTAGCCATCACAAATGCATTTTGTATGGATTTATCAATAAAACCCAGCTGTTTCCTTCCATTGGTACTGACACATCTATCCTGTTTCTCCCTTTCCTTCCTGTCCAAACAGACATATTGAAAAGAAAAGTAATACTGCTTAATATAATAAAGGATTTTAAACTAATTACAATTCTACCTCTTTTCCTCGATCGCAATGGCATTTCTTTTCTAGCTAGGAGAGTCAAATCTCTACCTTAATAAATAGAATAACTGGTGCATAAGAGGTGCATATTATATCAAGCAACCAGTAACATATTTAATCATGAGTCATAAGTGATCCTGTGCCAGAAACAATGGCAGCAATGGATGTCATGATGAATTATGATATTATTATTTTATTTATTGTTTTTCACACAGAAAAAACATAAGCAACAGAGTGGAAACACATAGCAAAGACAGTGTAGGGTAGGTAAGAAATCTTATCCAGCTACCTCCCTTATTCATTTATATTATACATTACAAACAAAAAATGCTATGTAAGAAAAATTATTATTATTATATTATAATAATTATACAATAATAATACTAAGACCAGAACAACCCATTCAGCCTCTCAATCTAGGCTCATCATTTACCAGCAGACCACAGAGCATCCCGTACTGCATCGAGCCAGGGCCAAAACTAAGACTAAGACCAAAACTAATAACCAATGATTGGTGCAAAACAAATACTATTGTTATTAGTTTTGCGTGTGCTAAAAGGTTTTGCACAAGCTAATGGTCTTATCAGGCCCTAAGTGTCTCTGCCACTACGACATAACCTGGAAAGGTGTTCCATAGGTAGTTCCTCCCACCATCCACTTCCGGGAACATGTGTATGATTTATGGAAGAAGTCTATAACTTATGGAACAGGTATATGCATACCTTTTAAGCAACACACATATGATTTACAGAAAATACACGCAATCTCAGATTTAGAACATATGTAATTTAGTGACATATTAAAAATTTTAAATCAAAGACAACCAGTGCTTGAAGTGGAACCGCTTGAACCAGTGCTTGAAGTGATCCAGTTTGCCATTCCGGAACTTACTGGCAGTTTTTATAGCATACCGCTGCATCTTAGTACTACATACTCAATTAGAAGTTCTACATACACAGTATTTGTGCGACTGTGAGATTCTCATTCCGACAACAGTCAGTTTACTGTTGTCCATGACGATTATTTCAAGCGAGCCCACCCATTGACATACAAATGGACTTAATTTCTGGTACCTGCTTTCTTGCTTTCTCTCTGCTTTTCTGAAAGGAACCTGTCTTTTCAACATGTTAGCTTGGCTCAAAAATGGGAAGTTCCAGAAAAGACCATAACGGGACTTTAAGTCTGTCTTTATGCTCATATGAGTACCAGCAATATTTTTTCTACTTCAAGCATTGGAGACAACTGAGGAGTGCACCTGCTTTTAATCTTATTTACCCACTGTATTTGCTACAACCCGTCTTATCACCCGTTTATGTGTCTTGCCATAGTCATTATAACTGTGTACACAGCGGGGCTTCTCTGGCAAAATAAAGTATAGATAAAAATAACTTTTATTTAGGGAACATGATTTAGTCTGTGCATTTTTTTCAACAGACCAGGGTGATATTCAAATGTATCTGCATGTCATCCATGTCATATTAATTTACTAATTATTCTGATATATTGTGGTAAGGCCAAGCACACAGGATGCTAATTCACAGCCTGTTTTACAAAGAGCTGTAAGTAACCACAATAAATAATTCAATCAATGGCCACATATGGGTTTTCAAACTACATCACTCAGAGATGGCGAGAGAAGGGAGACAGACAAACAGAAAAACCAGGAACATTGCATCAGCCCCTGAAAGAGCTGTAAACCTTAAGTGAAAATGCACATCGACTTCAGACACCATGGAATAATGCACCAAAGCAATCATTTCAAGTGAAATGACTCATCTTATGAGTTTCCATTTAGCTATATTCCAATCTGATCATAGTTGTGCAAATTTGCCATTTTACTTAATTAAATATAATAATAATAATAATAATTTTCATCCATTATCAATTTAAACTAACCCAAAACTCCATAAACCACACTTAAAAAAGCCACATAAATGTTCAGATACAGTAACTCTGGATTGCAGAAAGACTTACTTTAACTTTGTTATTCAACCTAGTACTACTATAGGAGATACCTTTTCAGACAAGCCCTTGTGATGTGATATTATATTAAAGCACAACTGAACTTTGGTAGAACTTTGGGTTGTGTAGTTACCTGGTCATGATATGAGTCTAAATGGTGGCGAAATATGTTCGTTAGTTGCTCTGTGCTCCCCTGGGGTGATAATCCAGAATAGGGTATTTGTCGCTCTCCATTCACTTTTATAAGGCAGCTAAAACGGTCCCAAAATTACACTTCTAGCACGTATACGAACAAGAACGAAGCGGATTCTGTCAATACAAACAATAACCAGTCCTCTTACATATATATTTTTCATGTAATTAAAATAATTTATAACAGTACTATTTTCTTCAATGTTGTTGGCAAGCTACCAGAAAAGACGAGCAAAATGTCGGCAGGTTGGTTTGTTTATCATAAATATATACTACTACATACTTCTGGCGCAAGAATTACCTACCGGATCTGCGTTCCAAATAAAATATGAAAAAACTAAGAAAACTTCCTTCGCGTTCATGTACGTGCTAGAAGTGTCATTTTGAGACCGTTTTAGCTGCCCTATAGAAGTGAATGGAGAGAGACAAATACCCTATTCTGGATTATCACCCCAGGGGAGCACAGAGCAACTAACGAACATATTTCGCCACCATTTAGACTCATTTCATGGCCAGGTAACTACACAACTCAAAAGTTCTACCAAAGTTCAGTTGTGCTTTAACTTGCTAAATCAGTTTTTCCAATGAATATAAATCACCACAAGCCTCTCCTCCCCCCATGACAGCCGTTTCCTGCAATCCCCCCCCCCAGCTCCACGTCCATTCATGTTTTATTATATTGATTGCTAATTATTGTTCATTGTTAGTTGTTACTGTAAGTGTATGTCTCACCAGTAGAAGTGCTCCTCCACCATCTTGGTGACAGCGCGGGACACAGCCTTCTCCTGCGAACTCAGGCTCTTGTTGAGGTTGACTCCCAGCTTCTCCTCCAGGAAGTCGATGATGAACTCCGTCCCTGACGCCTGCTCATTGTTGTACTCGATCCAGGGCATCTTTCCCTGAGGAGACAGCTTCCCATCAAAGTAATTCTGCAAGGAAAGCAAAACAACTGATTATATTTACCTCAGCATCACGGTCACAAATGCACTGTAAAGCTATCGTCATGTTCCGTGTAATCACGTTGCGTTCAACGTGGTCACTGATGTGCTGGAATACTGTCAGATTCAACGTGCTTAACCTCCTCAGACCAGGCAATTAATTTTTGTCCCCCTGTAGACGACAAGTCTCTGGTCTTAATCTCAAGAACCATATATTCTACCATGCTGAAACCTACACTACAGAGGACACTCAATAAGAATAAAATAATATTTTTTCTAATATTTTCCACTGCAACATATTTTCGTCATCCAAGACATTTGTATAGACAACTTTTTTTTCTACCAGGTCTCAGGAGGTTAAAGTAGATTTATGGATGGTATGGTGAGTTTATGGGTTTAGTTTTCAGCAGTCATAAATAACATTAGAGTTGGTGACCTTAATCATACAAAAGTAAAACGTAGTGAATGTTAATTATTCCACACATAAAGTTTCTATGCTACCTTCCAGAGAACCTATAAAATCATGTAGAAAGTGCAGCCAGCACTTATGCTATCAAATGCATACACAGGCACACATCTTGTACGCCACTATACCAATGCAATGCAGAAAATATAAGATGGAAGCACACCTGGTAGGGTAGGTCAACCATGCGCAGGTAGGTCTCCATTTTCAAACAGAAAGGGGAGAGGCTGGGAACCCCACACTTGGGCCGGGAGAACTGGTGAAGGATGATAGCATCTTTGGAGTCCATCTCCTGCTCTTTCCTGGGGAAGCAGCCAACAGTTAACTTGACCTGAGATTCAAGCAGGCAGGTTTAGTATACTATACGAGTTCCAAGTCAAACTCAAGCCAAGCAATTCTCCAACACTTAAGTAAGCACAATTAAGTCAAAACAGATATGAAAAAAAGAAAGTTTGTTCTTGAGACCATGCTACAATTCAGCATTTAAACATTCACTGCTAGTTCCAAAGAAAATGAACTTCAATAATCAAAATTAGCCTTTAGAATTATGTCATATTGATACTACACAGAATTTATACAAGGTGTAGTAATATTTCCATTTACTATGTCAAAAGGGTTAAACGAGGTGCTTTTCTTCCATAAGAACTGACAACAGTGTAGTAATATAGCAGAAATATTAATATCCAACATCCAATGTGACATTCAATAATGTGCTTTTCTCATTCCAGTCATCATGAAACAAACTTCCTGCTGACTGTCCCAGCTTGTGTTGGTGGCTTCCTGTTACAGGCCTTTCATTCTTACTTTTAAAAAGCTGCCCTTTAACTATGACCCACAGGAACAAAGTCAGTTCCACGGTGAAGCAAAGATGGCTTTTGCCCATGTTAACAATGCTCAGGTTTAGCACCCAATGGTGGTAAATTAATTTTGCACATTGTTCATCTATTTACACAAGGACCCACAAAAGGGCTAAACATATTTTACTCTCTTATGTTACATCCGGTGTTTCCCTCCAGTCCACCTCCCTTTCGTTTCCTCTGTTTTCCCATTCCTCGTGTTTCGTGTCGTGTTTTTCAGTTTACCTTGTTCATCTCGTTTCTGTGTTCGTTGCAGACTGGGCGTGGTCCCCGTTTAGTTCCTTGTTTCTCCCCTTCATTGGTTAGCCTATCACTCTCCCGCTTACACACATTCCTCACTCCTTTTAGTTATTCAATCAGTCCCTTCACCTGTTCCCTTCACTATTTTGTTTCCCCTCTCACATCGTTTCAGTGCCAGTTTGTTTTCTCTGCTCCGTTTGAGATCACTCCCGGCCATTCTCTTTGCAACCTTGTTGTTTGTTGCCCATAACCTCTTTTTGTTCTGTGCCTCATCCAGCCTGCCCTGACCCGCTTTGTCTCCTCTCCTGCCCCGCTTAGTTCCCCAACCCCATATCCAGCCCTTCACCCTTTTAGTTCGCCTTGCTTGCTTGCTGCTTTTGCCTGAAACTAATAAATATTCTCCCTGGTGGAGTTTCATCGAGTTCTGTCTCAGAGTCTTGCATTTGGCACACTTTAAGGCACACTGCCTTAACATCTTAAACCCAAAGTGAGGCAAACCTAGGCCACTATTCAGTGAGGCAAACGTACTCCACTACGTCAATAAGATAAATATACTCCACTCTGTTTTCTCTACAATTAGACAAACATACTATAGACTGTCTACTCCGCAATGGGACACAAATATACTCTAGAACAGGGGTCTGCCTCCCTGGTCCTGCACAGGCTCTACTGAGTTTTGTTGTAACTCTGCACTTAATCAATTAGAGCAGTTGATTACACAGTTAACTCACTTCACCTGTTTACTTTGGTCAAAATTTGGTCCTGATTTTAAGGTGAAAACAAAAACCTGGATCTTGTGGATCTCCAGGACAAGGGTTTCAGACCCCTGCTCTAAAATCAACTCAGCAGTTATACAATCATACCATATATATTTAACTTTTCCTACTCTGTAATGCCTGAGCAAGGTACTGTGTCTCAGCTCAGTACTGTGTAGCCGACTAATAAAAAATGTATAACACCAGTTGCTGCATCAAAAATCATCCTTGAAGCATTAGAGTAAAACAAGATCATTCTAAAAATCATCATTTTTTTTTTTTTTTTTTTAAAGAACATGCTACTGTCAATTCAAATGGACAGTATGCTATAATATACACAAGCGGTCCCCACTGCGGTCGGACTGAAATATGTGACATGGTGACGCTGTCCACTCCACGATGGTGCTGAAGTGTTATGCACACGGTGCTGTCTACTACACGTCTTAAATAATAATACCTGGCATTTATATAGCGCCTTTCTCGATACTGAAAGCGCTTACAATGATGAGGGGAAACTCGCCTCAACCACGACCACCTGGTTGATGCAGCGGCAGCCATTTTGCACCAGAATCATGCTCACCACACATCAGCTGAGGTGGAGAGGGAGAGAAGACTTTTTTTATTTTTATATGATTAGGTAGCAGATTGAAATAGCCTGGATTGGGAGTTTAGCCAGGACACCGGAGAAACCCCTACTCGTTGTGATAAGTGTCAAGGATCTTTAATGACCACATTGAGTCAGGACCTCGGTTTAACGTCTCATCCGAAAGACTGCATCTTCTACAGCAAAGTGTCCCCATCACTGCACTGGGGCATTGGGGTTTTTATTTGGGAGAAGGAAGAGTGTCCCCTACTGGGCCACCAACACCACTTCCAGCAGCATCGTGGTTTTCCCAAGAGGTCTCCCATACAAGTACTAACTAAGCCCACACCTGCTTAGCTTCAGCCATTCAGCAGGAGAAGATTGCATGGTGGTACAGCTGCTGGCACATGCTCAAGTTCAGACTTATGCTGTTATACTATAAAATAACTGATATGATGGTAAAGACAGCAAAACAACCAAAATATACTATGATGAAATTATTACTTACAATTTTATCAAAATTTCAATTGGACATAAATGTTTTATTCAAAGGAAAAATATTACTACACTAATTTGTCCACACTAGCAAAGCAGGTGCAAGCATTTCGCTTTTCTAATTAATTTAGAGGCTTTCGGCTATCTATCAAAGTAAACACTGATTTCCCAAAACTCAATAACAAGAAAGAGTGCTCATCGGGTTATCGGAGTTTTAATGAATCATCTCAAACTAAAAAAATGCAGCCATTAGCTATTAAAATTGAGAAGAGAATGGATGCACTCCAAAAAATACTTATGTTATTTTTATTTAAATTTCATTATATCTCAATACAGAGCCGGCTAGTACACAAATGTTCAACGTTTCGGCCTCAGCCTTTGTCAAGAGCTTCTATTACAGCCATCAGCTATTACAAAGATAAATCACGTCTACATGCATCTTTTTTTTAAAACAGCACGGCATCCAAAACCAAGCTTTCATTGAAGATGTTTAGCTATCGAGGTCAGTGACATGATCAATTAGATAGCCTACATTACAATAGAACATCGCTAATCATCAACTATCAAACTGATTTATAGGCCTACAGCCATTCTGTATAGCCTACTCCCCACAACTCACGTAGCGTTTGGGCTTTGCGTCCCTCTTTGGGTCATATCTGATCTAATTCATATTTAGAATGCTTTACATGTGGTCAATAAAGGTCATTCTACTACAACCGCGGCATTTTCAGCTGCCTTAAAAGACTACGGACACTGAGCAGGCCACAAACTAATGCCTAGCTGCACATAAACACCTAACGTAGCGGATGACGTGCCCTTGAAAACTGAAACAAAACAAACGACTGGAATAGGCTATTAACATGGCTCATCCGTTGGAAAATATATCATACAAACAGGACTTTTTCAAAATGTACATACATTTAGCCTATATTTCTGAAACATAAACCATTGTCTAGGAAAACGATTCCCGCACATTCGGTAGGCTAGTGGCAAGACTATAGAGGGCCATGAAGCATGCACTAGCCTATACTATAGCCTACGTGATGCCATCCTAGGAGCTCCTTCATATGGGCAGTTACATCACAATCACGATCCCGTATTCCCAGACATTTTAGCATTCGCATTGGTAGACTACACCCCGCCCAACCTTCTCTGATTAGGAAATAAACCACCATAAAAACAGCAGTAGGCCTACAGTGTTGTTGTTGTTTTTTTAATGTCCGCAAAGATAAGAAATAGGCAAACGGATGTCGTCTAAAATGTCTTATGTCGGTACGATATAAAGCTATCAAATATAGCAAGATGATAAAAAAAAGTAACAAAATAAAACATAAAGAAACAGAAGTGGTGGAGCGTTTGTGAACCCCCACCGTTTTAATATTAGCCTACCTGATAGCTAGCAGTTCGTGCAAAAGATAGGCAGCGGCGGCGAGCAGAGCACCACCGGTCAGATAGAGGGTTTTCTTCCACCAGGAGTCGGACCCGAGACCCGACATGATCCCGCCGTAGTCCTGCAGAGGGATGGCGACAATGTACCCATAAAAGGAGTAGTGCTCATTGGAGCCACACAGCCCGAAGGAGAAGCTCTGATTCCGGCCAAGATCAACCACACATGACCGGGAGGAGGCGAAGCCAACACCCCAGTACATTCTCCCTCTGAATCGCCACCTGCTTCCACGCGCTGGCCTTTTTCGGCTTCATCAAAATGGTTGAACCGGGTGTTAGCCTAATGTAGGACGATCGGTAATTTTAGGTGTAAAATGGGAAAAGGGAACATTTTTGCCGGTGGTGGTCCCGGTGTTGCAATCGCCATCCTCCGCTGCTGCTCGCCGCCGCTTTGTCTTATCCCAAAGGCGACGAGTGATGTCACGAACGTTGTCGGCTACCGGTGAGCGTCCTCCCCCTGGAAGCGCAAGAAAACAACAGCAACACTGCTTGACACCAAGCGTCATGGATTTTAATAACAATCCTGGATTCACCTTTTCGTAGGATAGGCTACAACTCATTATGTAGCCTATAATAATGATATTATTGTAATCACAATAACCATCATAATAACACCAAAAACGAATAGCCGTTGTAAAACATAATAGCCTAATCATCATACCATCGTTATTATTATTATTATTATTATTAGCCTATTATTATTATTATTGTTATAATTATTATTATTGTTGTTGTTGATGGTGGTGGTGATGTTATTGTTATTATTAGCCTATATCCTGCAAGTAGGCAACACTATTATAGCCTATTAATTCAACATGTCACGCTGTAAATTTAAATAACGATAACAACTGCGCAGGCTAGCTAAAGCGCAATGAAGGATAACAAAATGAAAGAACATAAATAAGAAATGGATAAGTGATAGCCATTAGTAGCCTATTGCGCGCTCCTCTCATATTATTTTGGCCAGCTCAATTAATGTAACTTTCAGCAATTCATTTTTGTTATATAACAAGATTTAAGTGCGTGATGAAGGTGGTCTTGAAGTGTAGGCCTAAGTAGTTAACGAACATTTCTGAGCAGTAGGGTGTACCCTATGCTACCCCGTTGTTCTGCCAGCTTTGAGAAGCTGTGGGAATAGTGCTCAGTCTCACCGGTCCTCACAGTCCTTGACGAAGGACATGATGTGATATGAACAGGAGAGGGCGCCAAACCGCTATAGCCTTTTTTATTTTTTTCATTTTACGACACATGCCAAATTTTTCTTCTTCGTCCTCTTCTTCTTCTTAAAACAGTACCATTACTAGACGGGGAGCACCATTACCACCATGGCAGTGGCAGTGAATAATTATATTGCCTGTGTTTATGTTCCTAACAACAATGTTTACTGTGCTTTTACCTACTCAAAAAGTTTATTTTTCTCCTCTCCAAAGTTACCAGCAAACATAAGTGTGTACTATTTCACAGTTCACTGTACTGCACTCCATCACCTGTCTGTCCTTATCATCCAGATAGTCTTTATGGGGAGATGCAGAAAAACAACATTCTACTCCCAGGGAAGAATTGCTTTCCTGATGCAGTTGAAGCTTGAAAAGAATCATGCAGATTATCTTCAACAGTATAAGCATGTGTACAAACTGATAATAATTGTTTTTTAATTCAGTGAAAATGTATATACTGTGTATGATTTAGTGCTTGAGGCTTTTTTGGCATCCTCACCTTTGACTACTGTTTTCTATTACCTACAACTGGTTTCCCTACAACATTTGCTTGTGGTGGCGACTGAGTGAACCTCATGGTGAAACACCATGGTGCCTGAATGTGTCTTTAACAACACTGGCTCTGATTCAACTTCAAGGAAGGTCAGCATTTCTAAGCCTATCCCCAGAGCGGTCTGACTGATCGAGATCCATCTCGGCACAAATTATGACTTTTTTCACTAGAGTGGGAATTGCTTCTTCAAAACCACACTTCCAATTAGAAATTCCATGCAAGCCAAACTTCAGACAGTTTACAACTCAATTAAGAACGATTTAGCTTTCACATACCCAGTCTAAAACACAATACCAAACACAAAATCAAAAAGTGTTTATATAACAAGGTTATTCTAGGAATGCAAATAATATCAATACATAAATATACAGTACCCTTCACTATTATTGGCACCCCTGGAAAAGATTAGTAAAAACAGTTATAAAAAATGCACCGTTTGCAGTCAAAAAGTATTTGGAGAGTGACATTTTTTTGTTGTTTTGGCTTTGCACTCCAGCACATTGGATTTGAAATGTAACAGTGACTATGAGGTTAAAGTGCAGATATCCATATCGGGTGAACTGTGTAGCAATAGTGGCCCTGTACTGTGGTACAGTGGTGCTCGAAAGTATTCATACCCCTTCACTTTTTGCACACTTTATTGTGTTGTAGATTTAATTTTAAATGGATAAAATTACAATTTTTGCCCATCAATCTAGATCCAATAACCCATAATGACAAAGTGAAAACATGTTTTTAGAAATTTTTGCAAATGTATTAAAAATCAAAAACTGAAATATCTTTGGTCGCATATCCTTTGCATGCTGTTACTTCCTGAAGTCTGTGACCCATCAACATGAAAACACTCAATAGCTTATTTTCAGGTACTGTTACAAGCAATACTATAACCTCTCTGCATTTTGATTCTCTATGGAATGGGAATTGGGAGAGGAGACTCAGCTGTGCTGTAAATTACGCTGGCACAGTTATGGCACACGACGGCGAAAAAATGGCTAGTAGTCAGCAAGGGTACTAAGGTATCAAACGGAATGGGGGGGGGGGGGGGGGGGCAGATAGATTCTGCTGTAAATGCTGAAACATGAAAGTCATCAAGGGTTCATAGGTATATCAGGTATCAGTATGAAATGAAGATGCATGTGATGATGTGGATTTATTTTTTTCTTTCTTCTCTTTATTTTTATTTTTTTTAATATATATATATATAATATATATATATATATATATAATATATACTGCAATTCAAATGATTTTAATTGAATGGCACATTGATGCTCGCATACTTGACTTCATAAAGGTCTAATCATCACATTTTTTAGTGTTGGGAATTGAATGCGTAGTAATCCGTAGTTAATTCCTCAGCATCTTTTAGCATTACCCCCTTTCTCTCTGCCTTTCTTCAAAGCCTTAAGTGTTATCGGTTGCATTACATACAAGTGTAGTTGCAGAGGTTATTGGCAACTACCCTGGTGTTTCATTGGCTTTAAGGTATAAATAATGCATAGAATGAAGTAGTGGAATTCTAAAGGCTCCCAAATTTCCTGGGTGGCACACTCAAGACTACATTTCCCATTACATTACGTTTACGTTACAGTCATTTAGCAGACGCTTTTATCCAAAGCGACATACAGTAAGTGCATACAGAAACGTCATCAAAGTAACTACAGAACAGATAAGACAAAGCACATCCTTCCCATAAAGTAGCAGCTATCCCTAGTAATGAACATTGAAAGCAGTTCACAGTAAACCTGGTAAATCAGCTCTACTACAATACTATTATAAACTTCAACACACAGTTAAACAAGAAACAAGTACCATGAGAGGTCCTAGATTAGTGTATCAGTCCAGGTGGAGTCTGAAAAGGTGTGTTTTCAGGCTATGACAGAACGCAGGCAGGGTTGGCATAGAACGTAGGGGAACGGGAAGTTCGTTCCACCACTGGGGAGCTAGGGTGGAAAAGCTCTGCAGTCAGAACGAGCGAGCGGCATTGGCACGGAGGAGGGGAAGTGCGAGTCGCCCTGCTGTAGACAAGCGAAGTGGTCGAGCAGAAACATAGTTTTGGATCAAGTCCTGCAGGTAGGTGGGGCCTGTCCTATTGGCTGCAGTGTAGGCCAGGGTCAGAACTTTGAACCTGATCCTGGCTACAACTGGCAGCCAGTGGAGTGACCGCAACTGGGGGGTGACGTGAACATTTTTGGAGATTGAACACAAGCCGGGCAGCTGCGTTCTGGATCAGTTGAAAAGGCAGGATGGTGCAGGCTGGTAGGCTTGCGAGCAGAGAGTTGCAGTAGTCCAGGCGTGAGGTGACCATAGTCTGGACAAGAAGCTGGGTGGAGTAGGTGGTCAGGTACGATCGAATCTTCCTGATGTTGTACAGGAGAAACCTGCAGGACCATACCGTCGCCCTGATGTGGTCTTTGAAGTCCAGCTGGTCGTCCAGGACTACCCCCAGGTTCTTTGCAGAGCGGGAGGCAGCCACCATGATCCCATCAACGGTGATTAAGAGGTCATGTAGTGGGGAGGTCTTGTATGGTATGAAGAGGAGCTCTGTCTTATCAAGGTTTTGCTTCAGGTGATGGGTAGTCATCCACTCAAAGATGTCAGCCAGACAAGCAGATATCCTCTCCTTCACCTGTTGCCTACGGCAACAATTCCCACCGACACATCTCCTGACTAATGCGTGTCACAACGTGCTCGCATTAGAGGCTGCATTGTATTTTCTTGGGATACAGAATTTGTGTCTACTTACACATCAAGACAGCTACTTTGTGCATTTAAACACAGGTGGGAACAATTCTCTAATAATGCAACAAAACAGAAGCCATCTTTTCGGCAAGTTCAACTGAGGCTGTGACTTGCAGGTCGATAAAAGATTCAGTTGCACAAAGAGTAGCACGGTTTCCTGAAAAATTCTTAACCTGGCTTTGCCACCGACCACCTGAGCATCCCCAAGTTTACTTGGTCCAATAATTGCTTTCTTCTTCATCTCAGCTGATGGGTGGTACAACAACACTGCTCAAAAAAACACTTAATCATCACAGTATAACATCAAGTCAATTAAACCAAACCGGTCATGCTGGATGCTGTTGCAGGTAGCATAACATTTCCCACGGCGTCTCCAGACTCTTTCACATCTGTCACATGTGCTCAGTGTGAACCTGCTCTCATCTGTGAAGAGAACGGGGCGCCAATGGCGAACCTGCCAATTCTGGTGTTCTCTGGCAAATGCCAATCGAGCTGCACGGTGCTGGGGTGTGAGCACAGGTCTCACTACAGGATGTCGGGCCCTCACGGAGTCAGTTTGGTCAGAAACATGCACACGAGTAGCCCGCTGGAGGTAATTTTGTAGGGCTCTGGCAGTGCTCCTCCTGTTCCTCCTCGCACAAAGGAGCAGATACTGGTCCTGCCGCTGGGTTGTTGCCCTTCTACGGCCCTGTCCAGCTCTCCTTGTGTAACGGCCCCTCTCTCGGTATCTCCTCCACGCTCTTGAGACTGTGCTGGGAGACACAGCAAACCTTCTTGCGACGGCACGTATGGATGTGCCATCCTGGAGGAGCTGGACTTCCTGTGCAACCTGAATGGGGTTGCAGGTACCGCCTCATGCTACCAGTAGTGACAAGGGCACTAGCAAAATGCAAAACTAGAGAAAAATCGGTCAGGAAGGCTAAGGAGAGAGAAATGGTCTGTGGCCACCAACTGCAAAACCATTTACTTTTTGGGGGTTGTCTTGCTGTTGCCTCTCCTGTCCATCTATTGTCACTTTCATTTGCACCAACGGAGGTGAAATTGATTCACAATCGTTTACGCTTTCTAACTGGTCAGATCGATATCCCAGAAGTTACAGTGACTTGGTGTTATACTGTGTTGATTAAGTGTTCCCTTAATTTCTTTGAGCAGTGTAGTAACCCCCTTTAGCCCTCAGGTGGTGTTAGAAAAATGAAGCACCCAGGACCCACAAGCAGCCATTCAATTACGACACTGGTCATTTATTACCATAGATAATTAACAAAAATTATTCAAGTAATACTTAATTCATGTTTGTTTAAGTGGTACTTGGAACAAGTGCACACAAATTAAAATAAGTGTGGAGGAGCAAAAGTGCATTCGAGAAACCAAGATAATAAACTGAAAAGTAATGAAAAAAGAATCAAATGAATAACATTTTTTTTGCGACAATCTTCCTGTCCACGATTTCCCGTTAGGTCTGCCTATCGGATGCAGAGCAGGTCAAGGGTTGTCAAGTTTTTAAATTTTTTATTTATTTTTTTAAAACCAGCAGCTTTTTATATCAGAGAACTTGAGTAACTTAAACCCATTCCTGCCCAAATCGCACATTAATCTCAAACACATACAGGGAAAAGTATACGGTAAGTTAGCACAACACCTGGTTTACAAAAGCAAGTATACACAAGCACCAGGTGGCCGGCCCCCCCACCCCTGGCATTTGAATCGGACCAAACGCCACCATTTTAACATTGTACTTGCATCGCTGCACATGGCCTCTGAAAATCAAGTGAAAATACAGTTCGATTCAATATACAATACGATTCCATAATCGGCAGATGTCATTACTAGGGGTGCTTTCGGAGCCATGGAAACACCCCGTCACAGTAACATACATTGCCAGCTGTCCTGTACCGGCACTTCTGTGCTCTCCACAGTGTGATTATGGTGTGGGGTGTAGGCCAGTGCCATGGCAACAGTGACAGCTGACACTGGATAGAGACAGCACTCACACCATTTAGCTGTATTATATTATACTTATAATATAAGTGTGTGTGTGTACGCAGTCCGTAAGTATTTGGACAGTGACACATTTTATGTTGTTTTGGCTCTGTAATCCAGCACATTGGATTTGAAATGACAGTGAATATGTGGTTACATTGCAGACTTTCAGCCTTAATTTGAGGGTGTTTGCATCCATATTGGGTGAACCGCGTAGCAATTGTAGCCTTTTTTTATACATAGTCCCCCCCATTTTAAAGCACAACTGAACTTTGGTAGAACTTTTGGTTGTGTAGTTACGTGGCCATGATAGGAGTCCAAATGGTGGCGAAATATGCTTCTTAGTTGCCCTGTGCTCCCCTGCGGTGATAATCCAGAATAGGGTATTTGTCGCTGTCCATTCAATTCTATAGGGCAGCTAAAACTGTCTCAAAATTACACTTCTAGCACATATATGAACGTGAACGAAACGGATTCTGTCAATACAAACAATAACCAGTCCTCTTACGTATTATTATTTTTTAAATTAAATAACCTTTCCTGGCTTTTTCGTATTTTATTTGGAACGTAGATCCGGTAGGTAATTCTTGCACCAGAAACAGCGTTAATGCACAGATGCGTCAGAAACCACTCATTGGTCCAAATTTCCACGGAAGCAAGCGTTCCTGGGAGTATATATCTAGGGTAAACAAACCGACCTGCCGACATTTTGCTAGTGTTTTCTGGTAGCTTGCTAACAACATAAGCTTACTACCCAACCCAAAGTTCTACCAAAGTTCAGTTGTGCTTTAAGAAACCAAAAGTAATTGGACAAATGAACATAAACTTAAATAAAAGTTATATTTAATATTTGGTTGCATATCTTTGCATGCCATACCTTCCTGAAGTCTGTGACCCAACAACATCAACATCTTGATATCTTATTTTCAGGTACTTTTACAAGTGATACTATAACCTCTCTGCATTTAAACCGATCTCAATGGGAATTGGGGAGACTAGATTAAGCTGTAAATTACGCTGGAACAGTATGGAACACATGGTTGGCTAAACTGCTGTAAGTCATCAAGGATCTGAGGTATGAAACGAGCCTCAAACCATCACACTGCTGCCAGATATGCAGTAGGTGTAGATGGATCACTTTATGCACACGGTAACCAGGCAACACAGAGTCAGAGTCACTTCCATTGGCAGTAAATGAGCAACGCACAGAGCCAGAGGGCATCCCATTGGTCATTGGCTGTCTCCTGACAGTCAGGTGGTATCCTGTGAATTGTGCACATGCTACAGCGCTGAAGCAGAGACGGTGGGGTGTGGTCTGGTGTGCACGCAGGAGCGGGCCTCAGGAAAAGGGCGTGTCCAACAGTCCACAGCTTTGCTGTCCGCGTGCTTCTGGCCTGCGGCCTCCTGCAACGCCTACGACTGGCTGTAGGAGGAGTTCTGGTTCCCATTGGAGCTCTGGTCGTTCTCACTAAAGGTAAACAGTTACAAACAGTCAGTTGGTCACAGTAGAATTTCCACACAGACCCCCGATTTTCCACAATCACAGGTTAACCCACAGAACTGGAGTTAAAATTTGAAGAGGGGATTGCGTGAACGCGAACTGAGAATCTAATCTCACTGAACATTCTGTTTCAGAGTGTAAAACTCTCCCCTCAGGCCCACCAAACAGCAGAAGTACCCGAGTTGCAAAGGAATGCGTGTAGTCTTACTTGGTCCAACCGGAACGGGATTCATTTAAAGTCATCTTGATTTTACTCGGTTATCGGGCTCCAAAATAATGTTTTATCCCTTCCTCTGTGCCAACAGTTGTACATAGGAGGCCGCAAATTAGGGGCAATAGCCTCTTTCTGCCAATAGTGTTATAATGTGCTGTAATGCTGCTTCAACTTCAATAGTTCTGAGAGCATGCCACAGAGGCAGCAGAAGACCTTGCGGACTTCCTGCCAGCACCGTAGATTCAGTCTATTCACCTTTGGGGATCTGTTAAGGGGCACATTTCTGTAAACCACAGTACAAGAGCTCAGTAAATGGGCTTGAAATAAGCAGTGGCTGGCTGCACTCGTTTTGTGAAACAAGTTCTTGATTATGATTGGCCATTTAAAACTGAGAAAAGTAAAAATATGGTGACAAAAATATTCTGAAAAATGGAAAAGCAACAGAGCTGTCCCAACATAAGCACTGCAACCTGCAGATACAAAACGTCTGTCCATTTGCCATTTGCATCACTATATCCTCAATCTCTTATCATGGCGCTTAACATTACGTTGTAGGTTTATGTAACGAGCGCCACTACTGGTTGTGACGTTGATAGCTTAGTGTCATCTCTGCTCTTTGCCAAATCTTTTTGCATGCACTAAGTCACGGTAGATTAGAGTATCTAACTAAAAATAAAGTAATGGAGAATCCCCACCTGTTTGGTGGAGGTTTGGGCTTTGGCATCTTGTTGAGGACAGCCGCCATCTCCTTCCTGTCGTCAAAGTTCTTCCACTGGTCATAGAGCTTGAGGATGACTCGGATAATCTCAAGTATCTGCGGCCACAAGGGTCGGGGTCATTATCATTCAACCGGTGCTTGAAACGCAGCCAAATATACGGTTTTAATCCCGCGTCACGGTCTTACCTTCTCCATGTCCACGGAAAGCTCGGCGAACCACTGCCTCGCATCCTTCTGCTGCACGACACAGGCTACGTGGAGGCAGGCTGGGGGGGGGGGGGACAAACACCGTCACGTCTCATAAAGGCATGGCACAAAGGCATAGTCTTAAGGTTAAATAAGGAATGGTTGAGGAACCCAAGGTCCTCCCCCCCCCCCTAGAGTCCCTATATAGAGAGAGTAGCGACAACTAACGATTTGACGCCATTTTGAGTCCATTCAGTGCGGAGCCGCCGTATGGCGCTAGTGCATTGAACCGTGTATTCCATTATGTTCTCTATGTATGAGAGATGGGAATGATCTTTTCCATGTTGATAATGAACAAATTATGTGAAGATGACAAAATAGAAGATTTATGACAACTAAGAGCCATATGATAAAAAAGAAAATCACAGAGCTGGTTGTGATTTAACAGTCACAGACATTTAGAACCATGACAAAGAAGGAATGAACTAGACAGGTACACGTGCTGCTTATTTCAGCCTCATTTTAATTTCAGGGAGGCGAGAGCGAGACTCGAACTCTCACCTCCCTGCTTATACATGTACATGTACAATACAATGTTATTTATTTATTTATTTAATTTCCAGGCATGAAATCAGAAATATATACAGAACAATGTCAAGGTATGACAAAATGGAACCACATTACAGAACAATGAAAAAGAAAAAGACACACCAGCCAATGCCTGGGGATTGCCTAAAAGAATTGATCAATTCTGTCGAGAGGCTCTCCACATTGGCAGGTGCACACAAAGAATTACATTTTGAAATTAAACAAGCATGTACACGTACTTAAAAATTTAAAATTAAATATTTATATTAAATAAACCTCATTTAATTTTTACAAAAGAGAAATACTCCATTACCCCTCTTCCATTACTATATTTAAATGTTTCTATTTTTATATTTTATGTTTACACCTCCACCCCAATGAACGGAGTAATCTGCATAATATGTTTCTCCTAAGAAACTTTCTGAGTATAGTTTATTGCAATTTTGATTAGAAAGATAGAAAAACCTGGCAGAGAACTGACGAAGAAGTTGCTTTCCATCCAACACGACTGACTCTGTTCTCCCAGATTTAGCATCTGATGGAAATCTATACATCTTGAATCCCTTCTCCGTTCTATTTGTGCACCCACAGGCGCTACAACCTGTCATTTTGTCGTAAAATCGATGTAAAACACGAATGAGAACGCTGCGTACAGCGGGAAAGTTAAAACGCTGACCGATATGCGTCCGATCCTGATGCTGATCCTGTCCGCGATGGACTCAAAATGGCTCCACGCAATCACGTGACTCGATTTTTCCGGACCCTCTATGTTGCTACTCTCTCTATATAGGGACTCTACCTACCCCCCCCCCCCCCACCATTTGCACTTCTAGACTTTGGACACTTGCTGAACGAACCCCTCAAAAAAAAAAAAAAAAAAAAAAAAAAACAGAGAGATCTTACCAAGGGCAATCATAAAGGGAGGGTAGAGCAGGCACAGATCAGTCCTGTACGTGTCATTCACAATCCTCCTGCAGGGAGAGAGACAGACACGCATGAACCAGCCGGTGGCGCGGACCGACAACATCACACAACGTGCGGAAATGTCACACGCCGATGACATCACGCACACGGAACGCTTTCTCTTCCTCCCGCACGCGATCGAACACGCGCGGGGTGAACACAGGCACTGCGTTACCATACCATGCCAGCGGCAGCAGCATGTCCTCCTGCCCCATGTCCTGTACGTACTGCAGCAGCGGCCTGTAGGGGTGGTACACGATCAAACAGCAGTCCTGAAAGAGACCAACACCACCAGTCAGTCAGTCAACTTCAAAAGAGTAACGCAACTCCTTAAACCGATTTTACACAAGCTATACTCGGCAAAGTAGACACAATTTTTAAGTAGCCTAGCTCTCGTTCCGTGAACTGAAGTGCGTTTCTCGCAAATGACGTCATTTGGGAACGAGTTTGGGGAGATGAATGGCTTCATTTGCATTCTACTTTACAAAATCTTACAGCCCGAGTTGCGATACATGGAATATGCAGTTTTCCTGCATACCTTAAGCCCGTTACTCAAATCAGTCCTCGAGAGCAGAGAACTGCTGGTTTTCCACCCTCCCTTTTAGAGGTCTGCATCCTGACCCAAACCCGAAACGCATACTGAAAGAAAGATGACGTCACTCCTGTGCCGTTTGTGAAAACATGTTTAAAAAATAAGCGTGAGCATAACGGTAGAATACAAAAACTAGTAGCTTTGTGTCATTGTTGTCTGGCGGAAGTGTCCTCCCCCCACCCGTAACACAATCGCAAGCACCTCCACTAGCAGCTTTCCTGCAGGAAACACTGCATTATTTTCTATTGTGCTGTATGGTGTTGTTGGCTTGTTATTTAATTTGGCTAGAGCTCGGCGGGCTGGTTCGGGTCGGGCCATAAGAACATGAGGCTTAGGCGGGCTCAGGTTTCACTTCTAACCCAATGCAGACCTCTACTCCCTTTACCTGGGAGTGACCACCTGGGTGTGAAGACAGTCTGGCCAAACAGTATCACTAATTGTGCAGTTCATTACCTGGGAGAAAGAAAACCAAGGCCGCATTTGTATTTGAGTGCCAGATTTGAGTATCCGTGCCTTAAACCCTTTATTTTCGCAACGACAACAGCAACATACATTTTACACAAATATGTCTTGTCCTGACTGCCTCAATTTCCCAGACTGCAATGCAGTCTTTTTGCACAGTTGCAAGCAAGACAATGGTGAAAGGCTCTCCGAACTTGGGTTCAATTCCCTGTCAAATGGGTGTTACTTAGAATGCCAGACTTCACACATGGCCACTACCACTTCCAATTGCTGGCACCCAATCAAATTATAAATAGAGTCGGTCAGCAGAAGAGCTTCTGAAGAAGATTTTTTTTTCTTAAATGTCACCTGAAGAGTTGTTATTAGCCAGTGTATGCTTGGACCACAAGTACTGATGACCTGCAGTGATGTGACTAATTGGGGCCTGTGCACTATTCCTTTCCATTCTTTACATGGAGGACAGGTAAGTATGCATGGCAAAATGTGGCAACACAACTGAGGAAACCCCATCGACCTGTAGAAATTGACAGAAAAGAAAGGGGTGTACAGAAAGCCTATAGCACCCACTCGAGTTCGGTCCTTTTTGTCCTTTGAGCCAAGACAAGAGGACACAATGGTACCAACACTTGGTGTACTCACCATGAGCTCCAACAAGTAGAATTCACACTCCAGTATCTTGAAAACAATAAGTGCAGGTTAGCTCTCAACATGAAACACACCTTCCCCCAACACCACCCCCCACAATGGAAAAGTATGTGTGGATGTCAGAGCAGAATTGTTTTTTCTAAATGGGGAACTCCAAGGAGAATCTTTTCCTATGTCTCAATGCTCCACCACAGACTATGAATAACTGGCAAGGAAACTTGCACAGTGATGCCATGCTCTCTTAACGTTACCAATGTGGTCCAACTGCCTTAATGGAAACCTGAAATAAACGGCACGCCGGCCTCTCTCATGGCTTCCAGGACAGCAAATTGCTTCACAAAAAGATGGCAAATATGCAGCCTGTGGAGGGGAGAGCTGGCATCCAGTCTCTACATCACTTCCCGCACCCAACTCTCGCAGCACCCTGTAAACAACGCCAGCGAACCAAACGGCCACCCCTCTACACCTGAAATCATGATCTCTTCGACAGCGATACATTGCGACTAACGAGTCAGACCAAGGGCCCCTGTAGGGCCAAAGTATCTACTGGTTTTTGGTGTTGTTTCAGCACTGGAGTGATTCATTTTAAGTTGCTGATTGGCTGGAGTTCACACATCTTGTTTCCAAGGCCTAAAGTGGCTTCTGTTTTAAAGCCACAGACAGTGTTGCCCTCCGGGACAGGCGTTTGACACCCCTGCGTTAGACTAACACGGTGGACCTTCACATTACGGACACTGACACTGTGGACATTGTCATATACGTGTCTATTCCTGTCGGCTCAACTCTACTTGTGAGACACAAGGGACTAATTACGATAATTATACTAATAAGTATTATTAGTGGCTAAGGTAACGATATTGGTGTGTACTTTCTATGCATATTAGCCTCACAATTAAAAAAATACTTTTAAACTAAATTTGATCAACACAAAAATAAGAGGATAAAATACAAGATAAAAAATCTAAACTCGTACAGAATCAAACACACACGGACACATGTGGGGTGTATGCATGTTACTTACATGATTCATTCTATAAGGAAATTCCTTGGGGAAGGCATAGGAGAATCTTGTTTTTACTGAAAAAAAATGAAAAAAGTTATCATTTAAAATTGGTATACACAAAAAAATGCGTATTCATATGGTCTGGAGACCAAGCCACAATGATCCTAGTTACACCTGATCAGCTTCACATTACAATATTTCCTTCTGCTGCCTTTTATTAAATAAAAAAAGTTTTTGGCTTCCGAAAGCTTTCATCAAAGCGGAAACTGCATCAAATAAAGGCTTTTTAAACTAAAACCCTAAACAAGTGCCTCCCTGAACATTTGTTTTCTTAATAAAAAATATAACCGGTTTACACGAAAATCATCACGGCATAAAATCTGGTGTCATAACTTACACACAGATGTAGCCGCTGAGATCAGGCGAGTGTTGGAAACGACACCAAATTCCTGGAGGGAAAGGAAAGTGAGCAGTTTTCATCAGCAGAAACACACAATCAGAACTTTGTATCACGGAATACAAATCCCCATTCCCGAAAAGATGATATGTATGCTGGCTTTGATTCCAACACAATTATTCTGGCTAAATTTTTTAAGTTCTATATGCCAACATTCATTCAGTCCTATGTTGGACCACAAAAAAATATTTCACCAAGGATACATCATGAATTTATCAAAAAATCATTGGGATAATTACATAATCAGGAAGTTGTCATAAACTCCCAAAACAGATTGTCAGTTGCGCACCCCTGCTGTAGAAGAAAGCTGTTTGGAGGGAAGGTACACGCTTCTCTCACCTCCACTTTAGATGCCAGGAATACGCAGGTAGGGGCCATGAGGACTGGGTCGATGCTCTTCAGGGAGTATCTGTGGGCAAATCACAATAGAGTAGATCAGTGTTTCTCAACCCTGCTCCAGAGGACCCACTGTGTATGCTGGATTTTGTTCCAACCAAAATAACAAGCTCTGTTTTTAGCTGCCAATTGTTCTTAAGTAGACACTTTTACAGTTTATTGAAGGATGATTTACAATCTTAAAGCCAAATTATGCCAGAACAACCTATGTATGCCCTATAAATGTCCCATATTCACATCCCAGAAATTTAAATTGGTCAGACAAACTTATGCTTTACTTATTTACTGTGCTGTATGTACTATATTGAAAATAATTCCAATTGAAAGAGGATCCATTTTTAATTGATTCAATTACAAACTGACAGGTTAAATCAGTTTGTTTTTTGCAGAGAATGTTCAATTCTGTCAGTAAATTCCATACATTTTACACAGACTCCTGGAATGTGAATATGGGACATATATTTTCTAGGGCATACAGGGGGACAGAAAGTATTCAGGTAGTGACACAGTTTTTGTTGTTTTGGCTCTGAATTTGAATGGATCGCTATGGGAATTGGGGGTGGGGGTGGGGGGGTGAAATTAAGCTGTAAATTATGCTAGAACAGTAGGGATCACATGGTTGGCTAAATGTCAGTAAGTCATCAAGGGTCTGAGGTATCAAACGAGCCTCAAACCATCACTCTGCTGCCAGATATGCAGTACATATGGATGGATCACTTTAAGGGTAGTTTCTTATTTTTCCATAGAGCTCTAAATATGTTTGCATGCATCTTCTGGAGTTTGTGTGTGCAAAGATATGTTTACACATAAATCTCAATTTAAAAAGTTTTATAAATCTCAATTTGTGCTTTGATTTTCATGCAAAATCAAATCTACTGAATTTAGGATGAAATCCGAGCATACAAACATCGTATAAATCTGGTCCCAGGGTTGAGAAACACTGGACTACATGATAAGACCCTTCCACCACATCTCGCCTGATCAGACCATGCATGCAGATCAAACGCTTCATTTTAAATATCAACACTCTAGATACCAGTAAATTCCTGTAGATTACTGACAATTTAAAAAGAGTGTTTTTTAGCATATGTAAAACACAATTCTACTTTCCTAAGATTTAACACTTTGGCTTTCCCAAAAATTCTCAGGGATATGCAAAAAATAAAATATTAAATCAATTATTGCAAATATGTATTTGATCCTGGTCTGAATTCACAACACTAATCACATAACACTGATCAATTACCTGGCATAGAAGCGCTTGAAATATACTGTTGCTGTGGCGATTACTTGTTGCCTGAGCTTCAGGTGTTCCCCCAAGGCCTGTATTACTGTGGCAGGAAGACAAATCAAATCCCAAGCTTCTCAAACTAGCAGCATAAGCAAGCCCCTACAGGAATGCAAATGCATTTTTAGTTGAGCAATTTCGTGACAAATACATGTGATTAGCAATTCGCAAATATGGAGCCTTTTTTGGAATTAAATGAGGTGATTTTCATTGAAATATCAAAACTGTCCAAGCAGAAAAAAAGAATAATGCCATTTAAGAATAATGTCAACAGCCTACCAAAAACAGCATTTTATATACAAATCACATGAAGTGCCAAAGCTCGCCTGTACAGACAGGATGGTAGTATTTCATAAAACATTCTACTTTAGGAACCAGAGACCGACAATTTAGACCCAATGTCGGCCAGAAACCGAAGTAGACTTTTGGTTATGCTTCCAAACTACCGTCTGTAGAAGTTGGGTTGGCAATGCTATTCAGTAGCTATTGACTTTACATGGGCACCGCTACGTGCATTGTGTGCACGCCGGACACAAAAGTGAGCGTTTCTGTTGTTTGGCGTCAGATTTAAATAGCTTTATACAGATTTATGAAATGGAAATTCCACACTGTCTCACTATATTGATTCACATTTTTAATTGCATCCAAATCTGATTAATTAACGTCAACGTTATAAGTCTTGTTTTCCACCTCTCCTCTACGTTCACCATTTATACTAACACACTGAATCCTGATCAGAAAATGCACTTAGACTGCACTTTAAAGTTTTGAATCTGTCCCCTTTTATTTCCTCGTTGCCTTTCCCCGGATGGGCTGACTGTTCCCACAAAAACGCGTACCGTTAGCAAAGAAGATCTGTAGTTTCCAGTATTCTTCCTCCGTCAGAAACTTGAGATCTTTCTGCCGCTCCTTCATCAGGTCCTGTCTGTCGAGGACCCACTGCAGACTGGCCACGGGGAAAAAAACTTACATAGTTAAAATTATGTCCAATGCAGACGACATAATTACCCCAAAATTCACTATATAAATCGAAAGACGTGTCCATTTTTCCTGAGATACCACCCCAAAGCGCAGTTTCCCCAATGTCCCAACAAATACATGTCCCAATTCACACAGCACATTCTGTAAACCTATGAATGTAGACACAATTCCTGTGTCGTGGCGATTCAATTGGGCTTTAAGGTGCGTCTGTCCTGCCTTGCAATAAAATACAATTCTGTGTCCCCAGGTTTTGACTTTATAATATTCTCACCTTTTTGGAGATGATTTCTGTATGATTTCTGTTGTGTTTTTTTAGAGAGAAAATTAAAATGAAAGGGAAGAGGGAAATTCCCCCCTGTAATGTGTGTTTTAACAATATAACTGAAGTGATGTATGGTAAACTGCTTTTAAAGGAAATGCTTTTATTGGAATTAATTTGAAAGACCAATAAAAGATAACGTTACATTTATAATATTGCTTACATCTCTCGTATACAACAGAGAAAAAAATACTGCCATCACAAAAACTGGAATAGCTAGGTATGATTTACGTCTTTCAATCCCATAACTGCAATCAATTGATTATTTGATATAATAAAGTTAGCTAGCTGAACCATTATTCCACCCATCTGAAATATTTAATCCAGCTAATAGCTACATAAAGCTCGCTACAAGAATCCAAAGTGAATGGCAGCTGGCTAGCCACAGTAACACATAAATGTGGAAATCATTGGGTTTTGCAAGACTGTAATGTTAATCATTCCCTGTTCAGACTGCACATATTGAAGTGTGTAATTAACGAGTTCGGTCACGTAAGTTAGATAACGTCAGTGAGATGATTTTCACGTCGACAACGGAGAGTTTCGACCGGAATGGAAAACTTGATAACGTTAATGCAAAAACAGTTAGCGATAACAACATCAACTAGCAATAACAGTCATTTGCAACGAGGTCGTATTGTTATCCACCAACACTGACGATAAATATACAGTTATGTGAATTACATATTTTCCCTGCGATATCTGTGTTTGCTAGTAGTAACTAGCTAGTTTTGCACAACTTTAGTTAGCAAACGTTAGCTCGCAAGCTAGGGCCCTTAGACAAAAGACCTACTCGCCTGAACTGGTAGTATTTGGATGGTATTTGTACTTACTAATGTGAGCTCTGCCAGAAGTTCCCTGCCATCGCATAGGAGTTGAGGTAGAGGATGTGCCTATATTATGCGTTTATACAATGCGGTAAATATCTGGAAAACAAAAAGTAAACACTTCTATCCGACATCTAACAGCGAGCACAGCTTTCCAATTTGCTGTGCGTCGAAGAAAAGTGTCCTCTTAGTATGAATACACAATATACCGTAAATTAAGGTTCCGAGTGGGAATACTTTTTTGTTTGTTTGTTTCTTTGTTTTAAAAAAAAATTATAATTTCAAAAGACAATTTACCACAATTTCATTACATGTACATTGGTCCTGAATGAGAAAATACAATATGAAATATCTTCAAGGTGGCAAAATGTTATTTTAGAAAAAGAACCCTGTCTAATGCAATTAGCCTGCACCTGTAGCCTACCCCAAACCGCTAGCACAATTGCTGAAAAATAAAAAGTAAAAAACACGTTTATTATAAGATTAAAGCTATAAAAAGGAGAGCCGTTTGAAGCTGGATTACACGGTCCCTTTCGAAAAAGAACCTCCCGCATATACTTCGCCTCACAGAACTATATAAGAACTGTGCCTATAGCCTACTCCAATAATTGACCTTTTTTTTAAGTTTAAGTTTTTTTGACGGCAGGGAACTTATTGCCAGGCAATTTTATTAATATATTGTTAACTAATAGGGTCATGTCAGAATATGAGGACATTTTTGAGTTTGAAATAAATAAATAAAATGTTTGTCAACAATCATGCAAAAATGTTTTGACGTCAGTGTTAATATGTAAGAGGATATGTTTTTATCAGTGGGTTTAAAAAAATAAATAAAAGATTTTATATTTAATATTGAAATCAAAGTCTCTTGGTTAAGCTCAGGGACATGCAATTTTGCTTGATTTGTGATTTAAATATTATGTTTTTAAAATCTAAAAAAGACAATAGGATAACAATATTTAGCGCTATTATGAAAAAATAACACACAGACGTTGGATAAAGTATTATTTTCATGTATTTGTGTAGCATTTCAGTTTTGTTAATCAAAATGTCCAACGGAAAAAATATGTCCTCAAATGCTGAAATGACCCATTAACAATATGGACATAATCTAAACACACAATGGCAATAGGCTACTAGCGAAAGCTGTAGGCTATGCTATACGTAATGTATAGCCTATTAAAATATGTTTCTTATATACTTTTTCTAGGCTATAGGCTATATATTGTCTATATTATCATTGACACAAATTGTGTTTCGATAAGAAAGTCTACTATGACAACATGAGCATGTTGCCAACTGTGCTCCCATAATTAGTAGGCCTACATTTAAAATATGTTCACAGGATAGGCTATGTGTTCTTTTCAGAAACCCAGAACAGCATTTTTGTGAAAAATATTAATTCAAAGTAGGCTACCCTTACGTAATGAATGCTTTGTTGCATAATATAACAGCAGTTTAAAAGATTGGGGGGGCACCATTCTGTGCAATGTGCCATTGTAGTGTTCAAACTAATTTAGGTAGCCAACTGTTCGCATGGCTGAGAGACAGTGACCCTGTGTAACTGCCACATGTGTGTAAGAGGTGAGATAACTGGAGTGCAAGATGTGGCCACATGGCCATCATCAGACCTCTCTGAAGGGGATGACTCTGAGTTTCCTGCTGCTGTTTCTATACCACTGTTATTTATCTGAGCGAGCATTTTTGCAGGGTGCTGCTAATGTTTATTCCCCATTTACAAATAATGTGGTTAGATGTGCATTAAATTAGTTGAAGATAGATTAATTTGTTAACAGAAGAACAAAATAAATGGACCTCCTGCAATTTTGTTGTGGCAGGTATAGATTTGTAACCATTACTTCACACAGCTCCTTGCTGCCAACTTATATAGTGAAAGCAGCTACAGTGACACATGGGCCCAGCATGCCACTTTCTGAACGAAGTATATATGTGTGCGGATGTGTGCATATACAGTCTGTACAGCCTTGATATGTCTTATAGCCTCTGAACAGCATGAGTGTAATTAACACGGACAGTGCAAATCTGGTCCTGGTCTCTGCACCTCTCAGTCTTATCCATATCCTTATCTTATTCTTATTCCGTCTTTGAATGTACTGAACTAGAGTATCAGAAGAAGAGACATATTCTAAAATCTTAAATATTTTCTAAAATATAAAATCAGACTTTCCATGAGGCATAACTCAATTTCTCATTATGCTGCTTATGTTAAAATATATAACTCAACCAAATAGTATCTTAGCATGTCCCATAGCTATAATATACTGTAGAGTGTACTAACAAAAAATGCTTTCTAAGATGAAATGTACTTTCTAGGATTTTTTGATATTATTAGTATGAGGGATTGTGTATGAGGGATTATATTTTAGGTATTTAGAAAAGCTTTTGCTGAGCTGCTATGGGGGCATTCAGGGGTTTGTGGTGTAAAGCAAGAAAATACACTGCAAGTTACTCCAAAAGAGCTTCTACCGTGACATTATGCCTTCAGGAGTTGTATGTGTAAATATTACATATTATTATATATTATTCTTCAAAAAACAATGTTTAATCTTATTTAAATTTATTTGTTGGAAGTATTTCTTATGGCACATGGAATCTTAGACTGCTGTGCTCATATGAACAGCCTCTGGAAACATAACATCGGCGTGCATGTTTTTCTGGAGGACTGTAATCGGGGTGGGGTGGGGTGGGGGGTGTTGATGGCAATCATGGAAGGAACACTGCAATCATGCTACCGGGGTTGGGAGTGCAATCATGGAATGTGATGATGCAGTGACAGCCCCCCCCCCGAAAGCTTTCCCATTTCCCCAACCTTTTTCTGTGGGCCTGCATATATCAGCCATTAAAGTTCACTGGTCCTCAAAAAATTCTGGAAATATCTAAAATATTCTTCATTGCATATAAAAATTGTCTGGGCCAATTGAAAACATAAAAAAAAAAACTTTTTAAAATAAAAAATCTCTTTAAGGCTATATTCCCTTTCTAGGTATTCACCAATGCATGAATACACATTTATAAATTAGTGGCCAATCAGGGCTGCATTGCTTGAGGAGATGCTCGTTATAATCATGTTTAGAATTTTAGAAACCTTTATGCAGTTCGAACCACTGCTTTAGAGTTAGTTCTATCATTTGCAGATGCATAGCCTTTGTCATGTGTATTCTTTTGTCAAAAGTAGTAAGTGTCCCAAATAAACTGCAGTTTTTGTGTGAACATTATTTTAAGGTGAACGTGATTTAATTTATTTTCACAAACAATACTCTATAAATATGTAATGCCAACTAGTAAACTTCAAAAAAGGTCATTTAAAATACAACAATGAAAATGCCCATTTTAGTAATGAAATATGAAAAGAAGAAAACAAAATCTAATTGAGAAAATATCGATCAAACAGGTTGTAGAAATGAATATTTATTTAATCAATGCCTCTTAATAATGTATCATCATTTATTATTTTATCTGCAATATGTGAACTGCAGGTAGTTGGAACTTTCATGCAAGGTCTTTCATGATAATTTCTCTCGCAAATCTCACAGCTCTCTATAGCCAGCATATAGTAGTGAAACATGAATCACTCTAGTTAGCATGTGGATGGGAAAAATGAAATCTAAAGATTGATTGCTTGTGTACGGGAACCAGATGGGCACAAGACAGTGCCTCTCCAAACTGACAGTGTCAACAAAAATGTAAAAAAATTATTTCAAAATGCATGAATTAAAATAGTATGTCTAGGCCTACAGATTGTACAACATATGAGTTGCATGCATGCCTTACATTTATATTAATTTACATGAAGATAACAAATACATTTATTAGGTACATAAACTTATATGAATGTACTTAATATGATCTATTTTCACATATCTGAACGTACATATTCACATGGGAATCAGAAACGGAACCACCTTTGGATGCTAAAGAAACACAATACACAATCCTTTAGGGGTTGTACAAGTGAACATTACCCAATTATTCTTTAAATAATACATTTTTTTGTTGGAAGTATTTTCTATAGCGCATATAACCTTAGACCACTGTGTACAATGAGAGAAGTACTGGCACAATGCAAAGATGGCTGTTAATGTTTATAATTGTGAATAAATTATATAAAATGTATCTGTTCTTATGTCCACAGACTGTTTCCCCTTTGAACATGGACATTCAGATATGTGAAAATAGATCATCTTATGTAAGTTCATATAAGTTCATAAATAAAACATATGTGCATATTCAGTGTATGAAGCACCTTTAAAATACATTGTACAATGCAAATTACAAGATAATTACATTTGATTTTGTCAACTGTACCATGACTCTTTCTCTGCCACAAATCTCATGACAGATAATTTCTGAAAAGCAATGTTTTATCATCGGCCAAAGATTCTCAGTGCGGCAGCATTTCCACTTAGCACTGACCAAGAGGCCCTTAGCATTTAACGTTCCATCATCTGACTGTATTCAGTGCCTTCAAGTATTCACATGACTTTGACAGATTTTTTATAGGGAGGGTCAGCCTCCTTTTGTGTGGAGGTTCAAGATTCCAGACCTGATGGGCAGTGTGCTTGCTGGGGGAGAGGGGTATAAAAGGCTGGCCGGTCCAATGAGCAGTCAGACTAGAGCTCAGCTCAGGGGTGAACATCTCCAGACAGCAACCACAAAGGACGAGCGCAACCGCCAACATGAGTCACAGCCCAGAAAGGATGTCGTCTTACCGCCGCCATTTCGAAGAAGGCATTGCTTCGTCCTTACAGGTGCGGGTGTCTAGCCCCTCACCTCCTCGTGTTCGACACCGCTCTGCCAGCTACAGCCGCAGCGCCGTGGCGACCACCCTGCGGGCTGATACTCTGGGCAGGAGAACCTTCTCTAGCACCCGCAGATCGCACCTTACTGGGTAGGTCAAGCTGGCTCTACCGGGCCTGATTTAACTGTGTTTCCAGTCATACATATAGATAGAGACACACTTTTTTTTTTGTTTACTTTGAATTTGAGAAAATATCTTAAGCGACAAATTTCAAGTGGATAAAAAAAACATTTGAGTATATGTTTGATGGATCGCAATCACAGTGTGATGGATTTTAATGTCAATACATGGTGCTTTAGTTGTGTATAATAGTTGTGTGCTTTAGTTTTGCTAAATATTGTGTACACCATGTTAGGGCTCTGACCGCCATGTCATGTGTTAAGACCCAATCATTTTTCTGAGGCAGCCATGTGCTCAGCCAATGTCTGCTACCATATTATTCACTTTGTGAGTAAAATAGAAAAATATACATGCAGTATATTGTAGTAGTTGGTAACACAGCAGAAAAGGGGGTACCCCCCCCCCCCACCATAGTTAAATCAGCCATATTAAATTGCCAAATTAAGCTTGTTCACATTGTTAACCAGATTTTCTGCATAATTCCATTTTTGCCCTCTTCTTTTTTTTATTGACTGAAACATATCTTCTTTTTTGGTTAATATAGCTGAATACAAAATATCTTGGTGCTGGGAAGGGGCATTTATAGTGGGGTTTATCAACTGTCTTTCCAGTGCCAGCAGCATGGGAGCGCTGTGTCTGGGTGTTGGAATGGGACCCACACTGGACCTGGATGCAGCGGCCGCAGAGAATCAGGCCTTCCTTAGCACCCGGACCAGTGAGCGCCAGGAGATGGTGGTGCTTAACGACAGGCTAGCTGCCTACATCGAGAAGGCAAGGCCTTTTTTCCCGGCACATCCTCCTCACCTGTCCACCCAGTCATCGTCTCTGTTATGGGAGAATTTAATAATAATCACATCATTACATTTTAACATTCATTAAATTATACATTGCATTTAATAATGATTGCAGCATTACATTGTACACAGGTTGAGGCAAATAATTAAATGCTCCCAACTTGGGTACAGTTCTAGAATACTGTACGAAACAGCTTTGCATGATATTTTTCATTCTTTGAAATATTGGGGCAATTGAACAGGTATCTGCATTGTATTGACACTGTTTTTGGCATCTCAGAGTCACCAGGCTTGCAATTGCTTGTTTAAAAGTTTATATGGTTTGCATTTATTGTGGTGATTAATAGATTTCAAACAGGAATCATCGACATATAATGTACCCAGCATGTCTGGAAACTGGTCGAGGGCTACTCACAATCCCTTTCCCTGCTTCTTGAAAGGTGCGGACACTTGAGCAGCAGAACAAGCTCCTGGAGACAGAGATCGCGGCCTTGCAGAGCCGCTACTTGAAGCCCTCTGGCCTGCGGATGCTTTATGAGGAACAGCTGAGAGAGCTGAAGAGGATCGCAGATCAAATGAAAGCACAACGGGTGAGAAGACCATAACCGACGTCCCCCACGCTTGCGAAGCCACACAAGCTGCACATATTCCCTCCCCACAGACTCACATCTCATCCTTTCTGAGTAGGCTTACAGTAGCACCATTAACCTGGAAGGCCTTCCTTCTGTTATAGGATATGGCCATTGCCGCAAAAGAGGCCATGGCAGGTCAACTAGAAATGCTCAAAGCCAAATACGAGGAAGCGGTGGAGGCCAGGAAGAAGGCTGAGCAGGAGATTGAAGCTTTCCGTCCGGTGAGCGCAGCCTTTCAGCTGAGCGCAATATCACTGCGTCGGTAATATGCTTTTTCAAATTCTAACGTCTTTTTTGCCCGGTCGGTTTCTAGGATGTTGATGCGGCCACCTCTGCACGCATTGCCCTTGAGAAGCAACTGGAGAACCTCGAAGCAGAGCTACTCTTCCTCCAGAGGGTTCAAAAAGAGGTATATTAGTTTTCCTCAACAGAATGTAGCCACCTTGCGCCATTGTCTTTACCATCACTTTATATTTAATACAACGCCTGATTCCCCCCCATCCAGGAAATCGAGGAGCTGATGAAACAAATTTATAGTGCACTTGGCAAAACGGAGGTGTCCTTCTCTCTCCCTGACCTCTCCACTGCTCTCAAACTAATACAGTCCCAGTACGATGAGATCGCTGCCAAAAATTTACAGGTAATCCAGACTGTTTTTGATAATGATACAATGAAAATGTGATAAAATGTACAATGGGGTAAGCTTGCATTGTTGGTGGGTCTGTGCACTGTGTGGGAAATGAAACAATTGCTGCTTCTGACTTATATTGATGCCTCTATTTTCAGGAAATGGACACTTGGTATAATACAAAATTCGTGGACTTGAACAACGCCTCAACTAAACACGTAGAAAGAGTTCGAAGTGTCAGAGAAGAAATGGCAAGCTGTAAGATAAATGTAGGTATATATATTTTTTGTTTTGATGTTATAATCTGTTATATCATCATGACGATGACATACTTTTGAACCTGTCTTGAGTTTCCAGCTGGTTGACTGCTGGGCCCTTTACCATGCTCCTCAAGGATAGAATTGGGTGATCAGCTGGCTGGACGAGTAGGGACTTGATGTTGGTCTTTCAGCTGTGCGCTGAAGGAATTGAACTTGAACTCCAAGCCAAACCATTTACCCATGCCTTACTTGACAGAATAAAACATGGTAAAACTGCCTTTATCCAATGAGTTTTTTTGCGATTGCAGATTCAGAGCAAAGAGAGGGAGCTGGAGGCGTTGAAGACCAGAAATGAGACGCTGGAAGCAAAGATCCGTGAGGCACGGGAAAAATACCAGAAGGTGGAGGAGGATCTTAAGGTAAACAGTACAGAATGAATCAGCAATAATCAACAGGCAACTGATACCTTAGCCATACAGGCCTGTTACTTTATGGGCAGACATACCAAAACTGCCATGTGAGAAACCCTTTCATGTGTGCGAAACAAATGGCTTCTTTCATTCAGGCAAGGATCGAGGCTCTTACTGCTGAGCTGAAATCCACCAAGGAGAAAATTGCACTTCACCTGCGTGAATATCAAGATTTACTGAACATCAAGATGGCCCTTGAGATTGAAATCACTACATACAGGTAATGGGTTCATGGACACAGAATTTTGGGTTACTGCTGAGCTGCTTGCTTTGAGGAAATCATTCCAGAGGTTATAAATACAAATATATCTAGTGCATCACAGGATAGTCATGCGTCATCCCTTGATATTAAAATGTACCACAATAAAATCAGGCATTTTTCTCCCATTTTTACCTGGATGGGAATAGTAGCAACATTGTTGTTTAAGACTTGGTGCCTGAGTCACAAATTATTCTGGAAATGGCATTGTTAGTTAAAACCTTGTTTGCAGATGGCTCACAGATGATTCTGGAATCTGGATTGTTAGTTTACAGCTTGTGTGCAGCTGGCTCACAGGTGAATCTGAATTGTTAGTTAAACGCATGATTGCAGTTGGCCCACAGATGATTCTGGATTGTTAGTTTACAGCTTGTGTGCAGTTGGCTCACCGGTGATCTCTGGCGCTTGTTTGACAGGAAACTGATTGAGGGGGAGGACATGAGGCTGAGCAGCATGGTCCGCAACCTGTCCCTCATGAGCAGCAGTATGAGCTCCATGGCGGCAGTGAGCGCCACGTCAGCGATGAGCGTCACGTCAGCGATGAGCGCCACGTCCGCGATGAGCGCCACGGCTGCGGGGAGCTCCATGGCGACAGTGAACGGGGGCCTAGGGAGTATGCTAAACGGGGGCCTGGGGGGCACCCTCGGGAGCAGCACTGCAGGCAGCGACCAGGAGGACCAGCTGGAAACTACCAAGAGCGCTTCCACAGAACAATCAGTGGAGATGACTGAGAGGAAGACTGTACTCATCAGGTAACAGCCAGTTTATAAACTGTGGAGCAATAGGTCAGACTAAAATGAACTCATACTCGTTCTTCTTCTTATCAATCATAGTAAATTGGTGTGCTATTATTGTTACATTCAGAAGTAGTATAACTCCAAGATACTACTTAGGTGGTATGAGACTGACTGCTGTGCCTTTCTGAAGCCTCTGTGTATTTATCGTGTTATGGTATAAATCAGGTTATGGTATTTCAGGTAATGCCCATGTACTTTTTTATTCAAAAGGAGCAGCTGATGTATCCTGCTAAAGCCATGCTATTTTTGTATTTTATCGTAGAACAGTTAAAACGGAGGACGACACTATGCAGAGTGACACCCAGGAACGTACGATCATCATTTCCGGTGCCGCTGACGAAACAGAAGATGACTAGAGCATGAAGATTACACACCCACTCGCTTTAAACCCTCTAGAGCTTAGCACTGACGGTCCTAACCACGTCATTCACTCTGACCGTTCAATTGTCTGACAGTTGGGATTGTTCACCCAAAAGTAGCGCCTGTCTTAGCCTACAAGCATTGAAATCCCTGTGTGCCTCACAGTGCTCTGATTCCTGCAAATAAATAATTCAGCATCGTACTGTTGTTTCCTGCAGTTCTTTGGAACCTCTATAGAGAATTTTGCTCTGATTTTTATGCAGAGGGGTTGATAGTCTTAGTATAATTGAAAATGATCTCCAGTAAATTCGGACAAATACCACTGTGCAGTGATCTAAGATAATATCTATTTTTTTCTAAAAAACTAAAACATCCATCTTAATTCAAGAAAGATATTTACAAATGCATACATTATGAACATTTTGAAAGTTAAATTTACAGCATAAATTATAGGACATAGAATTATAGGATACTGATCAAAAAAATCTAAGTCACAGAAAAGTGCATTGGTGTAATAGGCCATCTGAGCACTTTCAAACTTCATTAAGTTGATTATCCCATTTGGGTATCGTCAGTCTCCAATTAATTGCAGGTACGTGTACAATTCTTACTTTAGCTGGTTATAAAAGTGAGAATTCACTCTGGGCTTCTGTTTAAAACACTGACACTGAATCATGAAGGTGGTTTACATAGAACACAATAAAAATGTATCAATGGTTTTGACACCATGTGGGCTGGATCCTCAGTAACACTGAAAGCTGAATGAGTCACTCAATATTCTAAACTGGTACTGACAGTGTTTTTGTTGAAAAGTGTTATATCTTGATCGATATTTCGGGGATGTTGTCTAATGCTGAAGATTTGCTGTGAAGATTAATAGTGAAGTGACTCATCTAACAACGGCTGTTTTGTGAGCTGTTACTACATTTCACACTCTGTAAATGAGGCGTAAAGTGGGCTAAAGTGGAAGTTTAAAGGGTTCGATAAAGCTTGAACTCTCTTTGACTTGCCCCAACATCTTATGTCAGTTTATAGATTAACTGACAAACAAGTCTTTCAAGCTCAACTGATATATGATAAAGAGTTTGCTACTTTGTGGGCTGAACTCGTTTTACTGCAAGTCTAATTATCATTTCATTTTTTCATCTTGTCGATCAATTGCAGAAACATTGCATTTGAATAAGTATGACAGCACCATACAATGTTTCTTGGGTTGAAGCTAGGTTGCTAAATGGTACTGCATTTCCAGACCTGCATGCCCATATTCAGTGCATGGTGGGTTATAGAATCAGACACCTGTGGGTCCATTTACTAAAGGTTTGCATGTACAAAAGCATGTGTAAAACTGTTACCACCCGCAAAAAATGATCAACTAACGAGGTGTAAAGAGGATTGCGCGTGCTAAAATAAAACATTTTTGAGGGTTAGCCTGAATGAATATGCAAAATTGGGCGTCCCTACGTTATTTTGCGGAATAGTTGAAAGAGTATGTGTAAAGTGATTTACTAAGCCCCAAAGGAAGTTTGGGCAAGGTATTTTCGGGTGCATTTTAGTACAAATGAAAAGCAGGTATTAAAAGCCATGGAATGGATAAGATGACGGGTGTCATTGTAACAAGACACATACGGGTGTGTTTGGAATACTCATAACTGAACGTTCTGAATGATTGCGTAACAATGGGGGCCAATTAACTGGCCCATTCAGCTAACGCTCAAAATACACAAGAAGAGAATTTGTGGATGCATACATCACAAAAAGTAAGAATATTTTTTTAAATCATGAAGCATATCGTGTTACATAATACAAGAGTAACTAGTATTTGAATCAAACAAGCAATACAACATATAAACAAACAGTGAATAACAAGCAAATAAAAACTATCAAAATAAAACCCATAATCACATGGAAATGTGATTTTATGTGACATATAACGGTGCGAGTAGGCTTAATGCTAGTAAGCATAGTTATGATCATTTCAGTCCTGACAAACATCTGTAACTACCGGCAGAAACTACGAGACATCCAGTGAAACAGTTTGTTGTAAACCGCCAGCTTGTTCAGTGTAAAAGTCCTACATTGTAAAAAAAATAAAACAACATTGCTGCCAGTCTTTTCACCATTTTCTTACAGTGTAACCATTTCAAACACACAAAATCTCTCATTTAAATATGGCTGTTTGCGGCTGGAGTAATTTGTATAATGACTCTTAATTGATCACCCCTGGGTGAAATGATAATGCCTGCAAATACTTTGGCTGCGCCCGCAAAATAACACTCCTTATTTGGGATTTTTGTAAATCGACCCAATGAGGGATGTACTACGAAGCGAGATTAAGGGGATAGCGAGCTAAATTAAGCTTCAACCCTGGGTTTTCTGTATCACAAAGCCGACTCACTTTTAATCGGGGTATTGCCATGGCAACTTACTTTGCACGGCTAACCTGGGGGGTATACTACGAAGGAAGTTTAATATAGCCAGGGTTTCTTTGAGTTAGCTGGCTTCACAAAGCCTAAACACCGCAATCTGGTTTAACCGGTACTACGAACACAGGCTTTATTCATGAAGGTACGTGCGCGCTCCCATAAAAGAGGCGGTGTCTACAACAAGGAGCCTATAGCGGTGCAGCATGGGCTGTACTAGAGCAACGTAGCCTATTTCTCTCCTGTGGGGAAAAAAAACTGATATGGACAAAATGAACAGATAAGAACATCATGTGAGCAAAAAACAACACCGTTGCCTCCAACAAAGCCAGGAAGGAGCTTTTGCAAAATAAATAAATAAATAAATGCTTATTGTGTAGGTTAAATTTGTTAGGCTAGTTAACAGGCTACCACTCGTAACAAATAAATCTATTCTCAGTACATTGTCATAGTTTATTTCTAATGTGACAACTGTAGGCTACTACTACATTCTAGAGCTCTAAACTTTAAACTTGATACAGCATGTTTAAAATATTGCTGAAGCAATCACATCAACGTTTTTTCATTGAAAACGTCTCTCAAGAATTTTCCGGAACTCTTTTGCGGAACTCACTAATCTCACCCTGCGAAGAGATTCCCTCAGTATCCGCACATATCTCTACGGAATCCTTTGCAATGGAGACACCTTTTTCCAAAGCCAAGAAGTTGATTGGTCAAAGGACGGTGCTTTTATGTTTCAATCTGTTATCCTGAACTGAACTTATCTGAGCCGTGCAAGTAAGTTTCCGTAGAAATATACCCCGATTAAAAGTGAGTCGGCTTTGTGATACAGAAAACCCAGGGTTGAAGCTTAATTTAGCTCGCTATCCCCTTAATCTTGCTTAGTAGTATACCCCTCTGGTGTCCATCAAGGCTCCACAGAAAAACAGAGACACTAGTTTCCCCTGCTGACTCCACACCCCATAGAATTTAATGACTTTCAGACACCTACAAAAAAGCAAATCAACAAGATCATGAACATTGTCCAGCTAAGGCCAAGAGGTACCACATGTGCATGAAATCCATTTTTCATTAACATGCAAAATATAATTGCATATACTTTTGAGTGCACACACAGAAAAACCTGGTTAATAAGCTCTCAACAGAATGATTTGAGATAGACTTGACATATGTGCAGAAACCAGAAACAGTCAACGTGCAGCAAAAACATCGAATGATGCAGTAAGAGGCAATAAAAAGGGAAATTGTGGCCGACTTACTGACCCTGGATTTAACCACTGAAAGGAGATACATGGAAAAGCAAACAAGTGGGAAACAGATTGAAAACCAGTAAATTGCTTCAGGCTCCCCGTGATGATTGAATAGGATGTGTCCCTGTTCTTCTCCAGCCACTGTTCACTACTCTGCAGGCAAAAGGAGAACAGGGACCATTCTGTTATGATACCCTTCAACCACACAAAAAACTGAGTGGAGATGAGGTCATCGCTCTGCTCTAGCAGACACACTCATGTTCTCTGGAAATGGAAGGGCAAGAGGAGCTTGTGCAGGAGTTTGGTTGCCAGTGATCCATGTCCACAAGTTCTCTGTGGACTACTAGTTATAAAGGCTATGAGGAAATGAAGAGAAACATAGCTGAAAGTGTGTGACCTGCAGCTAAATTTTTCATATTTGAAAAGAAGTCTCATTATTTAGAAAATCCTTGTCTATAAATAAATTATTGTACAGTTGTGTTATAGCAGTACAACATCAGAAACCGGATGGACAACTGTTATTAGTAGTAGTGATATTTCTGCATGGCAAATAATTTACTTGTATATGTAGTAGTGTAATAGAAAAACAACAGACCCAACTGAAATGACATGCACGCTGCTTGTTCTGAGTAATTGACTCATTCATTGAAAGGGGCATGTTCAAAATAATAGCAGTGTGGAGTTTAATTCGAGAATTCATTAATTCTGTGAAAAAACAGGTGTCGTTAATTGTCCTTTATTTAGGACAATGTTTCACACATTGTTATAAAATATATTTACTTCTGAATTGCTAAGTAAAATGGGCCGTTCCAAACATTGTTCAGAGGAACAATGTAATTTGATTAAAAAGTTGATTGGAGAGGGAAAAACATATAAAGAAGTGCAGCAAATTATAGGATGTTCAGCTAAAAAGATCTCAAGTGCTTTAAAATGGCAACAAAAACCCAAAACACGCGGAAGAAAACAAGCAACTACTGTTAAAACGGATCGAAGAATAGTCAGAATGGCAAAGATTCAGCCAACCATCACCTCCAGAAAGATCAAAGATGATCTAAAATGACCTGTAAGTCACAGTCAGAAGACGTTTGATGGAAGCTAAACTATCAGCAAGAAGCCCCTGTAAAGCACCATTGTTGAAAAAACGGCATGTGCAGAATCAGTTAAATTGATTGGCCCAAAGAGAAATGGCGTAACATTCTGTGGACTGATGAGAGTAAAATAGTTATTTTCAGGTCTAGTGGTCGTCGACAGTACGTCAGACAACCCCCGGGTACTGAATTCAAGCCACAGTACACTGTGAAGACAGTGAAGCATGGTGGCGCAAAAATCATGGTATGGGGACACTACGGTGTTGGGCCTATTTATCGTAGACCAGGGATCATGGATGAGTTTGAATACATCAAAATACTTGAAGAGATTATGTTGCCGTATGCCGAAGAGGAAATGGATGTTTCAACAAGACAATGACCCCAAACACACGAGTAAGCGAGCAACATCTTGGTTCCAGGTAATGGAGTGGCCAGCTCAATCCCCCGACCTCAACCCCATTGAAAACTTGTGGGGTGACATTAAAAATGCAGTTTCTGAACCAAAACCCAAAAATTCACAGGAACTGTGGAATGTCGTTCGTTCATCCTGGGCTGAAATACCTGTTTCTAGGTGCCAAAAGTTGGTTGACTCGATGCAACGCAGATGCGCAGCAGTTATCAAAAACAATGGTTATGCAACTAAATATTAGTTCAGTAATTTAAAGAGAAGTTAAATCTTGAACAATTTCTTCAGTTTATACAGTAAGTGTATAAAAAGTCGACACTGCTATTTTTTTGAAGAGATTAATATTCCTTTTTTTTGCTTCCTGTAAAAGAATAACGCAGACTTGAATTTGTTTGTTAATGCCTTGATTTGGAACTGAATGTGTAATGTTTCTACTACATTTGAAATATGGAACTAAAAGCTACTAAAAAATATTTGAACTTTATTCACTTTTTTTAACACACTGCTATTTATTTGAACACCACTGTATGCAAATAAATATAGCAGAACACTGGATCTATCTTTGGAAGCATGATGCCATTATTTATTAGCATATCCAAAGGGACTACATACAAAAATGTTCAGCCTTATTAGAAGATTGGATTTAGTCTCTTCCAGTGGCAAAATACACTGATAATCTGTGATCTACACAGTATTTTTCATTATTAAATTAGTATTTGAAATCATAATGTTATCTATGTCTATTACCTACTTAAGTCTTAACAATGAAACAGGGTGTGCATGTGCACGCATCCGTGTTAAACTGCAGCAGGCCCAAATATCATTTTAATGGGTAGCGGCAGGGGCCCTGTGACAGATACCCTCAGGGGAAACAGTGCTGTGGAAAAACACAGGGACTGACGTGCTTCTCTGTCTGGGGACTAAAGTAAACTGTTCCACAGTAATGTGAGGAAATATTCAATGGCCAGACAAAATTTATTGGAGGGGAGCAAGAGAACTTATCCCCCTTCCTGTTTGGGGACTCATTCTACACCCTGCTTCTCGTTGAGAAGATAAACACAGTCACCTTCGAGGACTTAAATCAATCAATATAATAAACAAATGATAAACAGAACGGGCTGTGCTCAGGGAATAATGTGGTTAAGAAATAGGACTAACACAATGGCAGCATCCTCTGTAAGTAAGTTTTGTTGAGTAAGTGTTTTTAACTGCAGAAAGTATGTCAAAAAACAAACTATATAAGTTACCATGGATACAAATGCCACTAAGGACCATATCATGGTGTGCGGGACACTATTCTCAGAGTATTTCAATGCATTCCTAATCTTTTTATTCTTATCTCTGCCCTCAGGCATGTTGCAGTGAGTCCTTTGCTTCTTCTCTCCCCCCCCCAACAAACAGGAATTTCTTCTACTATTCCTTTCCAAATCCAAAATCGCAAAGAAGGGATCTACTGTTGTTTCTCTTTAATATCTTGAATTGGATACCAGGTTTGAAGACTGCCATTGAATTCACAGGATTTTCTTTTGGACACAATGGGCCACATTTACGAAGCAATTGTGGAGGTAAAAATATCCAACTGTATACTACCACAGAACACTGTTACGCAAGAGCTCCATTTCTGAACAAACGTGCACACACACAAGTACTGACATATTGATGGCCAAAATGCTGCTTGTACCGCACATTGCAGATGAGAATGGGGTCTCCTAGAATATCAGGTGGTGTAGCAGTCACAGCACTAAAGACCAGACCTGATGACTGAGAATGGAACTGGTACAAACCTATGCAGGCATTCTTGCACATACAGTATACACACAAAAACTTTTAAAAACTCAATTGCAATGTCAGTTTGTAATGTGTAAAACCCCCATGAAATTCACCTTCTACATGTTTGTAAAGGGATGATATTCAGCCCCTGATCTGATAGATGGTGAGGTTGTGAAATGGGAGAAAGAATGATTACTTCCTTACTTGGCTAACTTCCTTTCGGTTCATTTCAACTAATTCCCACAGCTCTGAATCACATGACTGCCGTTTGCCCGCACCAGTTGCGCAAGAAGTACTCCTGTGCAATGGCTGCTCAGCTCAGCAGCTGGACTGCAGAGAGCAAAGAAGAATCGCTACACGCCCCTCACAGGACACACTCGCTAGCCTACACTCTTTGTGGACGACTCCAAAGCAATTGAATGGGCTTACAAATGCATTTGAGCATTCCAAAATGGGAAAGCAGGAAAAAAAAAAAAAAGGTATTAAAATGTTTTTTTTTTAAAACTACGTCAGTTATTATCATAGACCAAACGGAAAGAGTGTATAGTTGCACAGACAACTGCAATATCACATCTAAATTTACAACACACATACAGTATATACTTTAAACAAGGGTCTTTATTTTCACATGAAACTAAATAGAAGGGCGGGTAAGGCATGCGATCTTGCATTTTACGATGAAAGAATAAAATTTGGCACACAGTTAGGGGAAGGGGAGGTCATAAGTGTTTTTTGCGAGTATGATTCATCGAGTATGATCCATTCAACCCTTTCAGGGCGGATATTTGAGTCAACTTCATCAAAAAGCTTTTGAGTGGGTGACTTTCTCACAAATGGGGGCACTTAAAATCCCCGGATGAAACGCTTATATCCGGGGTTTGGTTGATGGGATTCAGGAGCACTCATCCGACAATTTCAGAAAGTAAACCGGAAATAAAAACTACGTGTATTGCAAGATATAGAGCGTATATGCATGGCCGTGTCCGAATCAGCACTCTTCCACACTGTTGAGTAGCCTTGGGGAGTAGATGGGACAAGAAAGTCGTTGAGTAGGCGAAAGATTTTCAAATTGCAGCATACTTGAAACACCCGTATGACACACTTACTTCAGGGGTTTCGCTGAGTACATTCGGGAGCACACTTTTCAAGAAGTACACAAACATTTTGGTAACATAAACATGACATGAGGCTTCGAAAAAAACATGAGGCTTCGCTGGCGTTGCCCTTCAAATACAAGAAAAACAACACGTGACAGGGTCCCCACGGGGTAGCCAGATCTTGCAAGACTTTCCAGCCAAATGGCGACTCAAAACTAGCCCAAAATATATTTTTAACCGAAACCAATGTATTTTAAATAGAAATCATATTTCTACTTTTTTTAAAATAAGTGCGTGCTTTAAGACTTTTAATCTTCACCCGTGACTGCACTTTGAAAGCATCCCAATTTAGCTGTAAAACCACGGACATGGCAACACTGGTGGGATGTCTTATGACCTGCTTACGACACTTCCACAGTACATTTGGAAAATAGTATGGCAGCTATTTTTCGTGGACTGCTAAACAGTGCACATTAAACTGCACACTTCTGCTAGTGCACTGTTCGCAGGAGACAGGGTGCAGTACATAGGGCTCTGATTCAGACACAGCCCATGTCTACGGTATAAGAGCGGGACATTACAAACTACTTCCTCACTAGTTTGGAAAGAGTTTTGCAAGATTTCTTTCACACACTGCATGCAAAGTGAGGGGAGAGGGCATATAGTAGATATGGGTCTGAGTGGACAGGGAACAGGAATCATATTTGGTCAGTGTCCTAAGATTACACTTTATTGACTTTACATGAGTATAACTTTTCAGAAAATAGGTAAAATGACCCAAACGATGGCTTAAAATGTTTAGATGAGTAGACAGTAAGAAACGAACTTCAAAGTATATCAGGGGTTTGCATTTTTTAAAATATAGCCTATGTGGAATGTACCTTCATAACCATACCTATTAGATATTTCAAGTGCAGTTTCAGCATTTTCAATTGAATACAGAGTGGAAAGCAGTGGCAAAAATACATCAAATATTTTCATTACTAAAATGCAGAATGCAGGTGTGCACATTCCATTCCGCATGAATCCCATTCAAAATAATTGCATAATGTAGAGAAAGAAGTCACTGATTTCTGTCAAGTTTGTTTAAGATAACTTGGAACATTTCCTAGGAAGAGAATTTAAAAAATATAAATACCTATTGGACCATTGCTTATTCAGTCTAGCATAATCTAGATGACACACAAAACATGCATAACATTTTCAGTCCAGTTTATAAGTATTTGGAAAGTGACAATTTTTGTTGTTTTGGCTCTGCACTCCAGCACATTGGATTTGAAATGGAACAGTGAGTATGAGGTAAAAGTGCAGACTTTCAGCTTTAATTTGAGTGAACCGTGTAGTAATTTTAGCCTTTTTTATACATAGCCCCCCGCCCATTTTAGAGGACCAAAAGTAATTGGACAAATTAACATAAATGTATATAAAGTCATCATATTTAATATTTGGTTGCATATCCTTTGCATGCCATGACTTCATGATGTCCCAACAACATCAATAGATTATTGATATCTTATTTTCAGGTACGTACGTATGTGTTCCCATACCGCTCCAGTGTAATTTACAGTTGACTAACATTTACCCTCCACTTTTTTTGCACTGTTCCATTTCAAAATGTTATGCATGTTTTGTGTGTCACCTGGATTATGCTAGACTGAATAAGCAATGGTCCAATAGGTATTTATATTTCTTAAATTCTCTTCCTAGGAAATGTTCCAAGTTGTCATCTTAAACATGCTTAACAGAAATCAGTTACTTTTCTCTCTAAATTATGCAATTATTTTGAATGGGATTCATATAAAATTGAAAGTTCACACCTGTATTCCCAAATATCTGAACATTGACACCATGTATGTATACATATTGTATATCACTGATTAGTGGACGTCAAGGAACAGTGATTATAACATAGTATTTTAGACTAAAACACTGTAGAGATACAAACTTTACAGACAATAAAATTTTGTATGCTATTTTGCACAATTCTGCAAATATTTGATGTATTTTTGGCACCACTTTCCACTCTCTGTATTCAAAGACACATTTTAAGCCATCGTTTGGCTCAGTGGACCAATTATTTGAGTAGTTATAGCCATAAGAAAGCATTTCAATATGAGCCAATGGAGCTGCTCGGTGGCCATTTTGAAAAAGCTTTGCCCCGATTGTACAAAAAAAGTTAAACGCAAGTAATATTCATTACAAAATGCAAGATCGGTCTAAAATAAGGCCCTTAGCCGCTGTACTAAAGATAGCAGCAGAGGTCTCAGCTGTGTCGGGCACTACACAGATGGGCAATCACAATAGGAGCAATTGTAAATACCTATTGTCTGCATTCTGAATTAGATGACAATCTATTGGCATGTTGCAAGTAAAAAAACTAAAAAAGGTGCTATACTTTAAAGTAAACATACATTCTTAGACACCAATCGGTACATTGCGATTGCCCAATTTAACTGGTAGTGCACATATATATGCAAATATTTGTTGGATATATATTAGGTTAGTATCAGTTCCTTCCTGGTCTTACCGGAGAACACACAGTCCTTTGGTGTGACCCAGCATTAATCCATGGGAGTTCATACAATATTAGTATTTTCATGAATTACAAACACTTCAGACTAACTTACATGAACACTTCGGCACAATATATAAAAAGGTTAGAAAGTGCAAACAGTGATTAACTGTCCTTAAAAGGATATTTCACTTTCTACAGTTTTTTGATATTATTTCAGTTTAAGTGTATGTTTTCAATTGGTCCAGACAAGTGCAATCACAAACTTCTGAATGCACCACACCAGCCATTTTAATTCCGGCAGAACGCGGAAAACTAAAATGCCTCATTGCACACGAAAATTAGGCCAATTGAAAAACATACTCCAAAACAAAAATATCAGAGCAACTCAAGAGAGTGAACTAACCACTTAATCCATAAATTTAATGGAATGAGTCATTAGTGTAGAGGTCGTAAGACAGACAGCACAAAAGGAAGACCTGGGATATGTATTCAATTTTAAGTCAAGGATATAGATCAGGGCTGCCCAACCCTGTTCCTAGAGATCTACCTTCCTGTAGGTTTTCATTTCAACCCTAATTTGGCACACCTGATTCTACTAATTAGCAGCTCAACTAGATCTCTAGCTGTTAAATGAGGTGTGATTTGTTAGGGTTGGTGTGAAAACCTACATGACGGTAGATCTCCATGAATAGGATTAAGCAGCCCTGATATAGCTAAAGCAGGAGATTCACATTGAGTACGGCACCATGAAAATGAATTGTGAGAATATGTGTGTGTGTGTGTGTGAGATGAATATCATTGAAACGGTTTTGGCTCCTCTCCCACTCCCCCGGCAAGTTTGTACACGGCAATGCTCACTTCATGAGCCAAGGCGTCAGCACTCTCCTGGAAAAAACACACACACACACACACACACACAAACGCTTTTAGCAGGAATCTGACCTTTCTACATATAGCTACTCACCACTCACCAATGTCAGTGTATTCATTTCTCATTGTGCGTAAGCTTATCGCCTTATGTGAATATGATAGGTACACATTTTAATAACCTTCAGTACTATTTAATTTGCCTGCATGGTGTCCTAACCCCAGTGTGAGTAGCAGAATTTACCTGGATGGCGTGCTCACCTGAGTGTCAGCTTCAGCGTATACTCGGACCACGTCTTCTGTGCCAGAGGGACGGACAAACGCTCTGGATTTCTGGTACTTCTTCACCAGTACGTCGATGGCATCCTGCAGCCCCGCAGGGCTGACAGCTCGTCTCTCCGCATCAGTCGTATCGATCACACATCGATCTGCCACCTAGTGTGCATACCAGCATTCTCCATTAAAGTCCCAACATTCTGCGCAAGCACTATTGCAATATCCTCCCAACCGCTACAGTGGTTCTCTGCCACTGCAACTGTAACTGCAACTGTAGTCCCCTCCAAACCAATAATGTAGCTCCCTCCCTGCAATTACTGTAGTGCCCTCAAAACCAATAATGCAGTCCCCTCCCTGCCATTACTGTAACCTTCAGTTATGGTCAACTTGAGGGAAAAGGCTGAAGCTGCTGATTTATGCACATGCACAGGCATCTGGATAGAATTGTGTGAACAAGTGAGCCCACTTGCATAAAAACAAACAAGCTCACACACAACACACAGAAGCGCACACACAACACACAGAAGCGCACACACACACACACACACAAGCGCACACACACACAAGCACACACGCACACACGCACACAAGCACACACACACATTGAGCAGACAGAAACTTATGGGCAGATGCATGTCAATCGACCCACATACATGTACATGCATAAATGCCGCACCTTCACTTTGAGCTGTCTGTTGGGCAGGTCAGTGTAAATGGCGTCCCACTGCTGCACAGTCAGGCCCTGGATGGCCAGCACAGCCTCGATAAGAAGCATATCTGAGATGGCATCACCCACCGTCTGTAGGGAAAGAGAGCTATCATTAGCATTATCCACACAGACACACACGCACGCTCACAAAATATGGCCGCTAATCCAGTCTGCCTAGCACCTGGGCTATCTTCTTCAGAGGAATGCCTTCAACCATTTGTGGTGGACACTTCTGCAATGTTCACTTACTGAATAGCAGTCAGCCTTTTGAAAGGTACTGACCATGTTATGAGACTACTGTTGAACTGGAGTACAACACAGGCCACATTAACAGGTTTAATCTTGATGACACCTTGAGGGTGTTGTATTTGGCAGCATACAAGCTAGTATGAAAGATAAAAACATACGACGTCCAGGCCAGTCTATCAACCAGATATCCCAATGTAGCTATGAATGATAATAAGACATAACACTATTGACACCATTAAGAGAAAATGGAAGTTGCTTTGCTAAATAAAACTGGTTAATGTTAAGGTAACATTAATGTTAAGACCCCCCCCACCCCCATTCGTTTAGTAATTTAATCTTATAATTAACACAATGAGTAATGGCACCAAATGTTTTTGTTAACATAACTCTACAGACTTGCATCATCTCTCCCAGATTTTCATCAATTTGGATCTTTAGGAAATTCAAAAAGGCAAACATGACAGCGGTCTCTGTTGTCACGTTGGCTGCATAGTGGTGTGAAACAAATGACCATTTTGACAGTTCAGTTCAGTTTTGTCTCTATAATTGTGATGTCGACATTTCCATGGCGTATGATGATAATGGGCGAGTGATGATGTCACATTGACTGGCCTGGTTAATGAGGTTGATTGTGTTCTCCAGTAGGACTGCAGCACTCTTCTTCTCATCATTAGTGTTTGGGTCTACAGCAAGCTGCTGGATCCTCTCCTCTGCTGCCTTACTGAACAGAACCTGTAGAGAGACAGGAGTATCATAAGAGACAGAAACAGGCTACTGTTACTAAACAGGGCCGTAGAAACATTTGTTGCTCACTGTAGCCATCTTTATGAACTTGTTGTGTGAGGTGAGTGCATGCGCATTTGTGTGTGTGTGTGTGTGTGTGTGTGTGTGTGTGTGTGTGTGTGTGTGTGTGTGTGTAGAAGTGAAATGTTGTAGGCCTCCTGTAGCTCCGTCGTCACTCACTGTTCCGTGCCCGTTGGCCTCAAAGTACACGCCGATATCAAACTCCTGTGCAGCGCGGTGTAGATGCTTTACTCCAGTCTTGACACAGCGAACCGTCACCTGGGGTCAAGAATCAACGGACAACACAGGTTTTCCTGCACCCACGTCACCAAAATCTAGAATGTCTTGTTTTTTAAAGGCTGTTATTACAGAAATGACTGAAACGCAGGCAGACTGACAGCACGTGTGCAGAGCATGTTCTTTGCCCACCTTCATGGTGTCCTCCAGGTATCGTGTGGAGCTGCCATTACCATACGCCGTCTGCACCACAGCCACCTGCAGGTCTAACCCGGCCTGGAGAAACCACACGGATGCAAAGACAAACAGTTATTAAGGGACCACACCCGTTTTTTAAAAGTTTTAAATACACAATAGCTCCTGGTGTCTCATAAAATTTAACCGACATTTGAAGCCTGTTTTACCTGAAACACGAAGCCTATAGACTAAAAATAAAAAGCAATACGAGGAATAGAAGTAAGCCGACTGCTTGTTGACTCAATGGCTCCAATCATCAGCAGTGCTGAGTGACTGACCAAACTTTTTATTCTTTTTAACTGAGAAATTCCTACTTGACTGAAACTTAGTTAAATTACTTACAATTATTTTGACTGTACCATTCAGTCATTTTGGAGAGAGGTACATGCACATTTGTTAGTACAGTACATTAATTTACTTTAACATACGTTTTAAAAAGCGAAATAACCAGGCTTATGCATCACAGGTGACCGAGTATACAAACCAAAGTTAAGGTATTTAACCTGTTCCAAACATGTCACATCTCTAGATTCTTTATAAATTTTGAATTCATGGTGTTTTGAATTTGAATTATCATACAACCAGCTACTACATTACAGACCTTTGTTTTTTTGTTTTTTTTAACTTAAGAATCCATTTTCATGGGGCCAAGCACAGAAGACATTGAAAGCCTATTATTGGCTATTCTTCCTTCATCACAGTCTCCACACTGGATTGCCCAACCCTTATTGATATTTGGTAGGCAGAGAGTGACCAAACACTCCCTTATATATTGTCCCTTATATAAAGACCATGTGCTATCATTTTTACTCCCGCTTAAAAAAATAAGTATGTATATTTACTAGGGCTGTCAAAGGTAATGTGTTAATTTAACAAGCTTAAAACTGTTTTTTTTTTTTTTGTTACTTTATTTATTTCGTTTTTAAACACGATTGTCGCACTTTGGCCTTGATTCCAATTTCCACCAAGAGTGCATTCTGTGCGTATTGTTAATGTTGTCAGCAGGACGAGAACATACACCATGGAAAGGAGTTAAACTCATCTTGATAATTCGGTTACATACATTTTTCCTGAGGCATTAGCTGCCATCCCTTGTTAAACTATTTAATCTTTATACAGATGAATCTACACACTTATTTTTCTGTTTTGTTCCCATGAAGATGACAGAAAAAAATACATATCGCCATAGGATGACCATAGAAACCAACTGTAAATTACATATGAACATTCTAGTAATTGCTGGTCCAAGGTCATTGACTTATGGTTTCCTTTGGTTTAATGCTATAGCAAAAAGGAAAAGAAAGAAGAGCAAAAGCAGTAGTTGGTCAAATTGGATCTAGACATAGTGCAGGTGGGCATGTGGTTGTGCCTTACTTGAGTGAGCAGCTGTTTCAGATATGTGCTGATCAAAGTGGCAATTTTGTCTCCATCTAGCAAGTGAAACTGGCCAGCAGAGTCAATGAAGTAATAAACAATTCTGTCAGCATCCCCGTCAAAAGAGCAGCATCTTTCACCAGCATTCAACGCAATGCCTGGGAGAGCGAGTAAGCATGAGAGGGAGGGGGGGGGGGGAAAGAAGGGGGAGAAGAGGAAAGGGAGACAGAGGGAGGGAGATGAAGAGAGTTAATGTGTGTACTTAATTAGAAATACAATCAAAGACATAAAGGTTATGTTTATTCAGCATTATGCACAATAAATGTTTTATTTGATTTGAAAGAGCCATGAAAGACAATAAAAGTTTTATATTAAAAAGCTATACGATCCCACACACCAAGAGTTTTTGCTGAAAAAAGAACAACCTTTCCATACAAACACGCACTATTGCCCCACTATTGTGCAATTACTCATTGTTAGTTACGGAAAAAAATAACACTTCTATAATCACTAATATTGGTTAATTTTTCTCATTTTGTTTCTTTTATAAGATTACCCTAAAAAGTAGGTACAGATTAGTTTACAGGCTGACAGGCTCATACTAGTCTAGCACCAACCAGTGTTAGACACCAGTGAGAACACAAAACAACAGAATGCACTCTGATCTTGACTTGGGTGTGCGCTGTCTGAGTTAATTATTCACTCTGATCACCTCACTGTGCCCTTCACATGTGAAGTCCTGTCCTACCCAGACCGGAGATAAATATAGTTTTAAATAGTATTGGTGAGAAGTAATATATTATTTAAAAAGGAATTAAATACAAATATCAGAAAGTCACTATTCAAAAATGAATGCCATTAAATACCATTTCTAAGTAATTGGAAAAAATATTGTCATTTCCCAAAAGTCATTATTTTTCAAAACTATTTGAATCTACATCCAAGTATTAAAATCAATTTTAAAGTGGAAAGATGTTTGGTTTGTAGAAAAGTAGCTCTCCTCCTGAGTAAAAGGCCCTTCATTTATCTACGTTTGGTATCGTTAAAACATTCGCCAGCCTAGCCAGAAGTGTGTAACACTTAGCTAGGCTATGCACCCCTGTTCAATGTCGGAAAATCAACCCCCGACCTCCTGTTTTTCAGTATGAAATGCCAACATGCCGATACAGAATATTAAACATATACAAATAAAAGTTAAATGTCATAGTTGTAGGCTACTTGTTAGCCATTTTAGCTATGTTTGCTAGCAAAGCCAAAACTTTCCCAGTGCAACTTGCACACTGATGTGGGTAAAAACATGGAAATGACGCATTTATCACAGCAACTGAGACATTCATTGCTACTGCAACCAAATTATGAGGGGAAACAACAAACCCTGTGTTCTAGCTTTATTAGCATGTGATTTGCCAAATATGCTGAATACAGAGATTCTAAGCGCCACTATTGTCGCGTAGCTCGTCCATTTACCAAGCAACCCACCACCCACTTTCACCTGCAACCATACCAACCCAAGCATGACACAGTGGACAGAAGCTTCTATCTGGGAGTTCATAAAAATATTTTTTCACTACCACCACGTATTCCGTCATAGCAAAAAGATAAAGCCAACAATAGCCAGAACGTATGCCAATACAGTAGTGAAAGACCCTGCACACTCAATAGCAAAATAAACAAGTTTAATTCTTGTGTAATTATACCATGTCATTCTACTATCAATACCCTGCTACTAAATATGAAATAAATATGCAATCGATAATATGATGGAGCATAATAACTTTATATTTTTAAAATAAAACGTGTTTGGTTGAACATATTTACTTGAACGCTGAAAAAAATTTGAAAGAGTTGGCACTCTCAAATAAAATTTCAAAATCAAATATTTTTGGCCTGGGACTAGTCCTACCTTCAGGAGGTTTCTGCTGGACTTTGACATAGTCGGCTCCGCACAGGAAGTTGAGCTTCCCCTGGCTGCCATCGTTATGAAGTGAGACCTGCAACTCCTTCTGGATGAAAGGCTCCATCTCCCGCATTTTCAGAGCACCGATCCCGTTAGCCCCGTCAACCGCGAGATGCTTCTGGTCATCTGTGCGGTTTGGAGCCTGAGGACAGAGAACCCGACTCCAAAATGTTCCTGCTGACCTGAGAGCTGTTCATACCAATCATTCCAATTACCTTAGTCTTAATTATAATAACTTGTGCCATGTAAACTTCTTCAAAAACAAACAGATAGCATGTATAGTACAACAGAGAGAGATAACTGTAGTCTTAGATACATCATGTACTGGGCCCCCTGGTGGTGGAGGGTAGTCTTACATGCTTAGTCAGCTGAATGAAAGCCTGGGACAGTTTCTTGTAGTAGCCTTCCTCAGTGGCAGTGCCATAGCGATACTGTGTGTTCTTACAGCGCACCATAAAATGCAGCTGCGGTGTGGTCAGGAGTCCATAGTCTAAGAAAAATAAACAGTCCATGATTCATGAGGGGGAAAGGTCTGACAGGCCTCTGCTGGTAGCACAAGAAATGGATACTCCAGTCTTCAGGCAAAGCCAGTTAAACTATCCAAAGCATTTACAAACCCAATATACACAAAAAGGGTAATTAGGACAGCACTGCACACCCCTGACCTGGGTGTCCATGTTAAATGCAGTCTATTTGCAATAATAGCTGGTATGCTGATGAAACAAGCAAAACAGAGTTAGCATAGCTAGCAGAGTAGTGACAGAGAATGTGTGAACGAACCGTAACCATGACCACCCAGGGAGGACACTCCATCCAACACAGCCTGGGACAGTGCCTTGCTGCTGGGCCTGCACAGACAGGGACACGGACCTGGTCAATCCACTTGTACACCCTTGAGTCATCAGCGAGCTACTTCAGAAAATGCCCAGTGATTCTGCTTCACCAGTTCCCTCATCTCTCCAGGCCTTGAGGCCCACCAAGCCAGAAGTACTGAAAAAGTTTTAAGAGTGAAATGGACCAACCTGGTGTCTTTCCCTATGAACACGGTGACATCCTGGCTCAAGTTGATTGCCTCCATCTTGATTATGTCATTCAGAGTCGTCACCAGCGCCTCCTGCTCAGCATTGGCCAGCCGGGTCGCATGCTCCTCCCATGCCTGGGTTACCATTTCTCCCATGGGGTCGATGAGTTTAACCCCATTATCCTCCTGTGTTAAGTAACAGTAATTTTGGCTCTTTATAATCCCAACAGAGCTCTGCATGTACCTAGTAAATCATCAGTTGGTAACCTATTCCTGGAGGGCCATACCTGTTTCTCACTTTCATGCCAACTTCTGCTCTTAAAGGCCCACTCAGTAATTTGAGTTGGTAAGCAATGCCAATTGCATGGATGGCAACTATGTACCTCGGTGTATCATGGTTCCCATAGTTATTTATTTTTAATTTTTTTACGATAACCAGCCACAATACAATACAACAAAACCATTTCCAAGGCATGGCTTATTTGGCAAAATGTTACTTAGCTAACTATTATTTCTGATATATTATCTGACCACTGAGCACCAAGTAAAAACGACGAGTGAGTGATAAGTTCATTTCCATGGTAATGAGCTACGCAATGACTACAAAAATCAGATATTAAAAACAAAGAATAATGAAATGCGGAACAAATGTGGAACACAGAAGATGAAAAAAAAAAGTAGTATCAGCCTGATACTTATTTTTTCTTTTTAACTGCTTTACACAAAGATCTTTATCATTACATTTATTAGGATAATTAGTCTATACTTGTACCATATCTTTGCTTTTTGTTGTATGCCATTAGCATTTTTCTTGCAACCAAAATTACTGAGAGGGCCTTTAATTAATCTGATCAGGAACTCGATCTGACTTTTCAGCTACATTTATTGATAAGCTCATTGCAGCTGAAAACTATTCTTGTGTCCCGATGTGAAATGTAATCTATGAATGAAGGGGTTTTCGAGTATGCAGTCAACAAGCTAACCGAACCAAGGTAATTAGTGGAATAAAAAAAACAGAAACAGATGTACCTTCAGAAATGTTGTTCTCCAAGCCTGCTGTAGAAGAACAGGAAGGGTAACAGTACAAAGCATTCACACTAACCTCCGGGTTGTGTGAGGCAGTGACCATCACTCCGATTGTAGACTCTGTCTTCATGGAGCGCAGCGCTGCCAGTAAACCCATCCTAAACATAATGTGGTCCAACTGCTTTGCATTGGTCCGGAAGCCGGAGGTACCATATTGCAGAACCAGTCGGGCTGGCTTTGGGTGCAGCGCAGAGCACTGGGAAACCTTCTCAAACTGGTCCATTCCTCAAGGAAACAAGGGAGGGATGCTTTTTATTCAATATAAAGTCTACTTTCATTTACCAATATAGCCTACTACAAAATTGAAATGGCATGATCCAAGAATGCTAGATAATAGCCTATACTGTTTCCAGGTGAATAACTATCTAAAATGCTGGATAATTAGGCCCTCCGTATGACCAATCCTAAGAAAAACCTTACAAATGTACTTTCAATGTATGAAGCAATTTAATCTGTAAAATTAATTGACCCCAGGATGAAAATATCAGAAAATTCTCACAGTGGTAATGATTGTATTGGCAATTTTGTTTATCACAAAACGCCGAATGTTATAAGCATTAGTCCTGCATCAACTTAAACAATAAACCACGATAGTAATTGTAAAGTTGCATTATTGGATACAGATCAAAATGTTTCATAGCCGATTCAGTGATCACTATAAACTAGCGAGCTTTCTAAATAAAAATAGCTAACGTTAAGTTAAAAAGTAATTTATACAAGATCGCCACATTGTTTAATACGACTATACAAGTAACAAGTTAGCTAACGTTAGTCCTGCCTTGGTTAATATAAGTTAATGTTACTTCAAAACAGCAACACGTATTGTAAGGCTATAGCGCAGCAAACACTGAATAATGTTGTTAGAAGTTGTCCATACATATGAGATGAGATATAGCAGCTAGTCCTGTGTAACGTTAATGTTCGATAACAAATCATGTAGCTATCTGTCTCTCAAAATAAACACAATTTAGTAGGGAATAGCAGATATAAATGGTAAAATACCCAAAAATTCTTCAGACTCACGAGATTGTACGCCTTCAATTATATATATAAACCGGTTTATTCACTTACTAGTCTTTCACTGTACGAGCCCTCTGGTTTCCGGTTAAGCGAATGGCAAGTCCTGGCGACGTGGCCTAAATGAATGGGAGGCATTGAGATATATAAGAACTAGAGACAGGTTCAGCCTACCGGTTCCATGGATTCCTATGGGAGCTGCTGAAGCCAGTTCAAGGAAGCTGCCATTCTTATTCTTCTTCTCTGTGTTTAATGGCAGAAGTTAGACCAACGGAAACGTGCATACCGCCACCTACTGTACCGGAGTTTGCAAATCAGTTCATTACAGTTACAGAAATACAGTTCATTAAGAGAGGGGGGTATGGATGAGAATACCCCCAAATCAAAGCTGACAGTCTGCACTTAAACCTCATTGTCATTGTATCCTTTCAAACTCAAAGTGCTAGAGTACAGAAAACAATAACAAAAAAAAATGTGTCACTGTCCAATTATTTATGGTGCTATCTGATGCGTGCTTTGCCATTAACCACAGTGTTGAGTTAAGTCCGGGATGCTGCCATGCTTGACTATGGGGCTTTTCAACAGGACCTGCCTACAGCAGGAGCATAGAGCATTAATATCACAGTCTATGGTTAATATACATGTCTATGAGCAGGAGGACCTGCACTCTGGGCCAGAAACACGTGACTAGCTAGGAAGCGAGTTGTGATAGAGCTCCGTAGTCCCGCCCCCTCCTATCCCTGGCTGGTCCCGTAAGACTGCCGGAAGCCATTATCTGCCCCACTTCGGGATCTCTCAGTCACCCTTACGATGATATTAAGGCATTGTATGAACCAAACTTTGACATATGTGATACAAAGTCCATTATATACTCACCACCACGTTTAAATCAAATCAGAATATTATAATAAACAGTTTGAGAAACATAACTACACTACCCAGAATCCCCGGTAGACGGCTTCCACTTTTGCTAACTAACGAAGTAGCTACCGGCAGCTCTGCTAGCGAAAATGGCTATCACTCAGTCTGCTCTTGTAACTTATTATGGAAGTGAAACTAAGAGTATCACCAAGTAAGAATAAGTGTTAGATTTGTATGGGTACCTGCTCATGTGGGAGTTAAAGGGAATGAGGAAGCAGATATAATTGCAAAAAATGCATTAAAGGCAGACCATATACAGATAGTATGAGGGATCTCTGTTAGAAACAGAGATGGGAATGTTGGAGATCCAAATGCAAGTAGTTGGGCAATCTTAAAGTGTTCTTAAGAACACCACTAGAAACGGACAATAATCCGTAGTGGAGAAACAACTAAAAATGAAAGAACAACAAACCTCGCAATATAAACGAGGAGCTCGCTAATCGAGCAAAACAAAGGAATAAGCAATAACGCTTATCTAACTCCCGTATGTGGAGTGAAACAACAAAAAACAGCGAACTGAAAAGACCCCAAAAACTTTGGGTGAGACACTCGTAGGTAGAGTAGAGAAACAAAAGAAAACGAAACCTCTGCTCTGAAATAAGAGCGTATAAACTAGAACTGCTTTCTTTCTAAGGTTGTACTGCTAACAAGTCCCGCGTTGCTAATCAAAGCGGTCGATAGCAATACAACTTCCTATACCATTTTTTACCGGCTCGAATGTCATGTGAAATAACATGGAAGCAACGAGAGAGGCCGGAAGCGGGGTATAAATAGTAAGCGGAAATAACTGCCAGGTGAACTCACGAATGACAAGGTGAAAGCAAAACCCGTGACGGAACACAGGAAAATCCGATAGATTACCGGTAAACGATAAAAACGAATAAAGCGACGTGGAGATAAGGGAAGAAAGGTCAGATCCATGACAGATAGATGTTAAAATCAGTAAAGCAGAGGTAAAAGGGGTCATTCAAAATGAAATTAAAAAGAGATGGCAAGAGGAATGGACCAGGGAAAGTAAAGGTCGGCATTTATTTAGAATAAAACCATTGGTTGGAAATACACAATCTGAACGGGGAAATAGGAAGGAAGACAGGGTTAGGACACACAGGTCTAAATAGTACACTTCCTGATAAACAAACATGGAGATGGCAGATGTGAATTTTGTGGGGAACAAGAAACAGTAAATCATGTCGTATACAGCTGCATATAATATGTCAGACAGAGAGAGAGACTAAAAACCAAGCTACATGAAGTGGGGACACAACTTAATATATACAGAATTTTGAAACAATCAACAGGGGATACATGTATTACATTTCTGTTGGAGTATTTACATTCAACAGGCTTAATAAATAGAATATGAGTTTTAATTATTAATATGAAAAAATGTATTAAGCAAGGGTATTACTGATTCCCAGTCCACACTCCAGACCAGTGGGTGGCGGTAAATGCACCAGTAAAGTTTTTTACCAACCGCCATAAAATAGAAGAAGAAGAAGAAGAAGAAGAAGTGTCAGCTTTAGTTGTGGCTTTCACTTCAGCAGTAGTGGTGAGCAAGTGAGTAACCCGGATGTTGTAGTCGTTTTAGTTGACACAATTTCAAATGAACAAATTTTATAAATGATTAAAAAATGTGACAACCCCTCTTTTGTGTGTTTTGAACATGTAGCTGCCTGAATATAGAAAGAAACAATTTCAGTCCATTGACTCGCATAATATTTTCTCCGAAAAGTGGCACCAGCCGTTCGTCACCATAGTGGGCGGGACTACGGAGGTCTATCCATCTCGATGGATTAACGGCGTTGGCTAGCGTGTTTTTTTTTTTTTTAATAAACAAAGGATTTAGAGTCCCTATATAGAGAGAGTAGCGGAAAAAAAAAATCTAAACCGGAAAAATCTAGTCACGTGATTGCGTGGAGCCATACTTGCCAACCCTCCCGATTTTCCAGGGAGACTCCCGATTTTCACTGTCCTCTCCCGGTAATCACCCGGAGACAACATTCTCCCGCAGTTCTCCCGATTTAGGAGAATATCCGTATTTTTTCATTTATTTTTTTATTTTAATCTGACGCTTGTATCTACGTGGCACTGTGGTCCGCACAACACGCGATATAACAGACACACGCAGACGCGGACGCACACCCGCGGTACATACCTTAAATAAACCGTTAAATAAAGTTTTTATAAAATAAAAAAAAGGTGATTGCACCCCCCCCCCCACCCCCCGGTCAACAATTACAATCGAGGTCCGCGAAAATCCTTGATAATAAAAAGTGGTCCGCAAGTCCAAAATTATTTTGTAATTCACACCCTTAAAAATTCACTAGAATGCAGGAAATTACGTTTTTTTCTAGGGGAGGAGGACCCCCAGACCCCCCGTGGTGGTTTCGGAAAATCTCCCTATTTCTGAGGGCTCAAGGTTGGCAAGTATGCGTGGAGCTGTCAGGCCAAAATGTGTCCGGGTGCCAAAATGTGTCCGGGCAAGGCATCGGAATGCTTGGAATGTCGTTGCTATGCCAACAGACGCGCTAGCATTGTGACGCGCTCGCACTTGCTTTGACCTCAGAATCGCCAGAGATCGTCGGACGGAGATAGATCACTACATCACTCAAATAACCATCACTATCACTCAGATAACTTTATAATTTCCCTTTGTATAGGCTACTAAGCTTTATATTGTTAATTGTTTTCGATTTTAGATTGTGTTGGTGATTCATTTCACCTCAGAATCGCCGGAGATAGACAGATCTATATCAGATAACCTTTATAATTTCCTTTTGTATAGGCTACTGTGCTTTATATTGTTAATTGTTTTCGATTTTAGATTGTGTTAGCGAGTGATTCATTTTGAAGTAGATAGTCTTTTACTGAAACTAACTAGCTAGCAATACTACATAGTAGTTTCCTGGTCAAATGTTGCTTTATAAAAAACGAGCATCCGTTAATAATGTTAACAACGCCGGATTAAAAAAAAAAAAACGAAGAAAAAAACAACAACGCATTAGCCTGTTCGCACTGCAACACCGCTTGGTGAGAAAGGCGCTATATAAATGTAAGGCATTATTATTATTATTATTATTATCGCGTTGTTGAATAGCCCAATAAAACTAATCTAATGTCACGTCGATCAGTACGCCTAATTGTTATTTTTTTGTGGGCCTATTGGTAGTTTTTCTGATGACCGATTATTATATTTTTTTACTGTATTTGCTATGCGATCGCGTTCACCCAATGAAAATGCCGTTGTAATAATCAGGCACGTTTCCTAAAAATGTTTTGTTAAGTTGAATATTGTTTTCAATAAATGTTATTTGTTTTAGTGAGTTGTTGTCATGTTTTGTAGGGATAATGTGCAATGTTTACATTTCAGCGGCATTTAAAATACGATTTGGTTATTGAAGAATGTGATTAACGGTTTCAAATGTGCCCGGACACATTTTGGCGATTCTGAGGTAAAAGCAAGTGCGAGCGCGTCCAAGCATTCCGCTGTCTTGCCCGGACACATTTTGGCACCCGGACACATTTTGGCCTGACAGAGCTATTTTGAGTCGATCGCGGACAGGATCAGGATCGGACGCATATCGGTCAGCGTTTTAACTTTCCCGCTGTACGCAGCGTTCTCATTCGTGTTTTACATCGATTTTACGACAAAATGACAGGTTGTAGCCTGTGGGTGCACAAATAGAACGGAGAAGGGAATCAAGATGTATAGATTTCCATCAGATGCTAAAAGACGGAAAATCTGGGAGAACACAGTCAGTCGTGTTGGATGGAAAGCAACTTCTTCGTCAGTTCTCTGCCAGGTTTTTCTATCTTTCTAATCAAATTGCAATAAACTATACTCAGAAAGTTTCTTAGGAGAAACATATTATGCAGATTACTCCGTTCATTGGGGTGGAGGTGTAAACATAAAATATAAAAATAGAAACATTTAAATATAGTAATGGAAGAGGGGTAATGGAGTATTTCTCTTGTAAAAATTAAATGAGGTTTATTTAATATAAATATTTAATTTTTTATTTTTATTTTTTTAAGTACGTGTACATGCTTGTTTAATTTCAAAATGTAATTATTTGTGTGCACCTGCCAATGTGGAGAGCCTCTCGACAGAATTGATCAATTATTTTAGGCAATCCCCAGGCATTGGCTTGTGTGTCTCTTTCTTTTTCATTGTTCTGTAATGTGGTTCTATTTTGTCATACCTTGACATTGTTCTGTATATATTTCAGATTTCATGCCTGGAAATTAAATAAATAAATAAATAACATCGTATTGTACATGTACATGTATAAGCAGGGAGGTGAGAGTTCGAGTCTCGCTCTCGCCTCCCTGAAATTAAAATGAGGCTGAAATAAGCAGCACGTGTACCTGTCTAGTTCATTCCTTCTTTGTCATGGTTCTAAATGTCTGTGACTGTTAAATCACAACCAGCTCTGTGATTTTCCTTTTTATCATATGGCTCTTAGTTGTCATAAATCTTCTATTTTGTCATCTTTACATAATTTGTTCATTATCAACATGGAAAAGACCATTCCCATCTCTCATACATAGAGAACATAATGGAATACACGGTTCAATGCACTAGCGCCATACGGCGGCTCCGCACTGAATGGACTCAAAATAGCGTCAAATCGTTAGTTGTCGCTACTCTATATAGGGACTCTAAAAGGACTGATATAGGCTACGGTACGTATGCCACTTGTAGCCCTGTAATTATAATTGTAATGTTATCAATTGACGATCGACTCCAATAATAATTCTTAAGTTTAGTTATAATTTTCAATACTGTAGCGACCCGGAAGCTGGGTCGCGTCGTTGCAGACTTGTGGGCGCAATGCGCCATGGGAAATCGCAGGTGCTAGCGATTTCCTTTAACTGTTAACGTTTACATGTATAGTTTGAATTCAATGTTGTTATACGTTGTTATAGTTGTTATCAGTTGTTATAGTTCCGTGTTAATTTACTGTAGTTTGTTGCTGTGAATGCGAACACCGTGAGTGAAAGTGTGTGTGTTAAAGGTTGACCCCCGCCATTAGCGGGTATTACGGCGAGTTCCTTCTCGCTTTGTTTACGTAATAAACAAGTAACCTGGAGTCGTGCGGTGTATGGGGCACAGGTTGCTAAGCAGCTGAGAACTTGTTGTGGACAATCCATTCTTACTTGCACGCTCGCCACATTGGTGTCAAGAAGTGGTATGACGCAGAGAATGGAAAGAGAGATCCGCGAACTGGAAGAGGCTCTGCAGCTGATCCAGGGGCGCCAGTCAACCAAGGCGGGAAGGATGCCACCCCAGCCTGACGGCGCCAGCGCACCACGGCTCCACTGCCCCCTAGCGACCAGAAGGACGAATGGCGACACCACTCCACAGCCCGCCGCTGATGATGAGCTGCTACCCCACGCTGCTGGAGATCGCCACCTAGGGGCCGGAGGCAGTGCAGAAATTCCAAAGGCTCTTTTGAGAGCTGGTAAGATCGCCGCTGGAGATCGCCACCTAGGGGCCGGAGGCAGTGCAGAAATTCCAAAGGCTCTTTTGAGAGCTGGTAAGGTAGACCTGCCGCCTACTGCTGCACAGCGCCCCCTAGCAGCCCGGAGGACCACGGATGCTGCCAACGCCGAACTACAGCAGCCCATCACCACCGCCGCTGCCCACGAGCTGCCACCAGGGGCCCCGGTACTCAGTCGGCCACCCCTCGCCACAGCACCCCGAACGCCAGCCAAGCTGCCCAAATTCGGCGGAATAACGCCGCTGGAGCCATACCTGTCCCAGGTCCAGCTAGCAGCATGGCACAACGGCTGGAGCAGCGAGGAGGCTGCCATACACCTGGCCCTGGCTCTGGAGGGTAAAGCACTACAGGTGTTGCTTGACCTCGGGCCTGCGGAACAGCGCGACTGCCACACCCTGACCACCGCCTTGGAGAGACGGTTCGGGCAGCACCGATTCGCCGACCAGAGCCGAGAGGAACTGGCCAGCCGCCGCCGACAAGAGGGAGAGAGCCTGGGCACCTTCGCCGCCGACGTACAGCTGCACGCTCAACGGGGCTACCCGCAGTTCCACGCGACTGCCCAAGAAGAGCTGGCCCTCCACGCCTTCCTACAGGCACTCACGCCAGAGCGACTGCGCCAGCACGTCCGCCTCACCACGCCCCGCACGCTCAGCGAAGCGATCCAGGAAGCCGAACGAGCCGAGGCGATACTCGCCACTCGGGCCGACCCGCAGAGAACCTCCGCCCCGGGGCCACGCATCAGGCTGGCCGACCACGACGAGGACGAGGAGGACGACACAGCAGAGGTCCGCCGAGCCCGATCGCCACCCCCACGGTCTACGAACTGGCCCGCAGCGGCTCGGCGACGGCAACCAGGGCTGACCAACCGCTGCTACCGCTGCGACGAGCCGGGGCACATCGCTCGTGACTGCCCGGCCCCAGCACCAAAGGTGAGGACCAGGCAGCCGGCGGGAAACGACAGCGGAGTGGCCCAGTGAGGGGACCGCCACTCCAGCCTTCAGCCCCTCTCTACGGCCGATGCACGCCCGTAGGCCGCCTAGGCTACACCCAAGGACTGTACCTGAACTGCCAGCTCGACGGCCACACCTGCCGGGCCCTAGTAGACACAGGGTCCACCATCTCCCTGGTACGGCCGGGGCTCCTTCCGGGTACCACCGGACCACTCCCCACAGCATGGTCACCAACCAACACCCGGCTGACAACGGTGACGGGAGAGACGTCGGCCATGAAGGGTAAGAAGTCGCTGCAGATTCGCGTTGGCGAACAAGGGCTGGTCCATGAGTTCTGGCTCGCCAGCATCCAGGAGCCCTGCATCATTGGCCTGGACCTGTTGAACCGCTGGGGCGCGCGTGTTGACGTGTCAGGGGCAGCCATCACCCTCGGCACCGAGACCATAGCACTCCAGCACCATCGTGAGGGGAAGAAGACCCGACGGGGCCCTCACCAGGCCGCAACTGCTCAGCACGCCCCAAGACCGGGTGCCACACTGCCACCGCTGCCCCGACCTCAGCCTGAACGGGCCGCCATCGCAACCAGCCCACCGGTCACCAGCCAGCCTGCCCCCGGTCCCGCCGCCAAGACGTCTGGGGCCACTAGCGAGCTGTGGCACCGCAGCAGCGAGGGGCTCGACCCCCAGCAACGCCGCCAGCTGAAGCGCCTGCTCGACGACTACGCCGACATCTTCGCCGCCCGTGACGAGGACTGCCGTCAGACCGGGCTGGTCCAGCACGCCATAGAGACCGGATCTGCCCAGCCCATCCGTCTGCGGCCACACCGCCTGGCACTCGCAAAACGGCAGGCAGCGGAGGACAAGATCAAGGAGATGGCAGCTGCGGGAGTGATTGAGCCCTCTGACAGCCCCTGGGCGGCCCCAGCTGTCTTGGTGGGGAAAAAGGACGGCGACTGGAGGTTCTGCGTTGACTACCGCCGCCTCAACGCTGTCACAAAAAAAGACTCCTACCCGCTTCCCCGCATCGACGACGCTCTCGACCACATCGCGGGGTCCAGCTGGTTCAGCTCTCTTGACCTACGCAGCGGCTACTGGCAGGTGAAGTTGGCCCCCGACGCAAAGCCAAAGACTGCCTTCACCATTGGGCAGGGGCTGTGGCAGTTCCGAGTCATGCCCTTCGGGCTCTGCAACGCGCCGGCCACCTTCGAGCGCCTGATGGAGCGGGTACTGGCGGCCATTCCCCGGAGTCGCTGTATAGTGTACCTGGACGACCTGCTGGTGCATGGCAACGCCTTCGACCGAGCCCTGGCCAACCTGCAAGAAGTCTTCGCGACTATCCGTCGGGCCGAGCTGCGACTGAACCCCAAAAAGTGCCACCTGCTGCGGAGAGAGACGGCCTTCCTGGGTCACGTGGTCAGTGCCCAGGGCGTTGCTACCGACCCTGCTAAGGTGGCTGCCGTCAGAGACTGGCCAACCCCTGCCAATATCAACGAGCTGCGGAGTTTCCTGGGCCTGGCCTCCTACTACCGCCGCTTCGTCCAGGATTTTGCCACTACCGCCAGCCCGCTCCACCGCCTCACCGACAAAGGGCGGCCGTTCAAGTGGGACGACGCCTGCGCCGCAGCCTTCGCCAAGCTCAGGGCAGCCCTCGTGGAAGCTCCGGTGCTGGCCTACCCCGACGTCCAGAAAACCTTCATTGTGGACACCGATGCCAGCAATGTGGGGGTCGGGGCAGTCCTCTCTCAGCCAGGAGAGGGGGGAGAAAGTGCCGTGGCTTACTTCAGCCGCGCCTTGAGTCGGGCCGAGAGGAACTATTGTGTAACTCGGCGCGAGCTGTTGGCAGTGGTCCTGGCCCTTCGCCACTTCCGGCCTTACCTGCACGGGAGCCGGTTCCTCATCCGCACTGACCATGCCTTGCTCACCTGGCTGTTAAACTTCAAAAACCCCGAAGGCCAGGTGGCCTGCTGGCTGGAGGCCCTCCAAGGGTATGACTTCGACATCCAGCACCGAGCGGGGCGACATCATGGCAATGCCGACGCTCTCTCGCGGCGTCCCTGTGCGGCATGGGAATGTCGCTACTGCCGGCGACAGGAGGAGCACGACCAGCCGGCATTCACAGTGGCAGCCGTGCAAGCGACCAGTCCGGAAGACGGGTGGCTCCCGTTAAACCCGTCGCAACTGCAACAACAGCAGGAGGCTGACAAAACCGTGGGCAAGGTGAGAGGCTGGCTGGAGGCGGGGCGACGTCCGGAGTGGGCGGAAGTGTCCGCCCTGGGGCCGGAAGTAAAGGCATTCCATTCCCAGTGGGGGAATTTCGAACTGCACCACGGGGTGGCGTACAGAAGGTGGCAGGCCCCTGGAGGAAGAAGCAACCTCCTCCAACTGCTGGTGCCCCGGGTGCTCCGTTCCCAGGTACTCCAACTCGTCCATGGGTCGGTGGGGACGGGGCACTACGGGAACTCCAAAACCCTGCACCGTCTCCGGGAGCGGTTTTACTGGCCTGGCTGTCGGCGGGACGTCGAACTGCATGTGCACTGCTGCGACTCCTGCACCGCCCGGAAGGGGCCGACCCAGCGCTCCCACTGCAGCAGTATCTGGTGGGGGCCCCGATGGAACGAGTGGGGGTGGACATCCTCGGGCCCTTTCCCGTGACTGACTCCGGCAACCGTTACGTCCTCGTGGCCATGGACTATTTCACCAAATGGCCTGAGGCGTACGCGGTGCCGGACCAGAGTGCAGCCACCACCGCGGAAAGACTGGTGGAGGAGATGTTTGCCCGCTTCGGGGTCCCCACCGAACTACACAGCGACCAAGGGCGTAACTTTGAGGCGCAGGTGTTCGGCGAGGTCTGCCGGCGGCTGGGGGTGAGCAAGACCAGGACGACACCGCTCCATCCACAGAGCGACGGGCTGGTGGAGCGGTTCAACCGCACCCTGACCACCCAACTCGCCATTCTCACCAGCCAGCACCAACGAGACTGGGACCGCCACCTGCCCCTGGTCCTGTGGTCCTACCGCACTGCCGTGCAGGAGTCCAGCCACTGCACCCCTGCTGCTCTCATGTTCGGGCGGGAGCTCCGGACACCGGTGGACTTGGTGTTCGGGGCCCCGCCCGAGCCAGAGATCGCTGGGGGAAAGGAGATGGATTATTTCCGCCGACTGCGGGACCGTCTCCAAGTGGTCCACGAGTACACCCGCCAGGCGCAGGCCAATTCTGGGGTGCGGCAGAAACGGGCGTACGATACCCGGTGTCGTGGACAGGCCTTTTCGCCTAAGGATCAGGTCTGGATTTACTGTCCCGTCCGCAAGAAGGGGGTCTCCCCCAAACTGCGGAGTCACTGGCAGGGGCCGGGGGAAGTCCTGGGGAAACTGTCTGAGGTGGTGTACCGGGTGCGTATGCCCGGTCGGGGTCGCCTGGTGGTGCTCCACCGGGACAGACTGGCACCCTACCGACCTCTTGCACCGCCTGTTGCGCCTACCCCGCCTGTTGTGCTCGCACCGCCTGTTGAGGAGGGGGGGGCCAGTCCGGACACTGCCCGTACGGAGCCGGGTGGTTCCCCAGCATTGACACTTCATGCGCCCTCCAGGCGGCCGTGCCGTCAACGGCGACCACCGGCACGTTACCGGGACTTTGAGTTGGGGGATGGGGTCATTGGGGACAACTGACCCCTTAGAAGGGGGCTGTGTAGCGACCCGGAAGCTGGGTCGCGTCGTTGCAGACTTGTGGGCGCAATGCGCCATGGGAAATCGCAGGTGCTAGCGATTTCCTTTAACTGTTAACGTTTACATGTATAGTTTGAATTCAATGTTGTTATACGTTGTTATAGTTGTTATCAGTTGTTATAGTTCCGTGTTAATTTACTGTAGTTTGTTGCTGTGAATGCGAACACCGTGAGTGAAAGTGTGTGTGTTAAAGGTTGACCCCCGCCATTAGCGGGTATTACGGCGAGTTCCTTCTCGCTTTGTTTACGTAATAAACAAGTAACCTGGAGTCGTGCGGTGTATGGGGCACAGGTTGCTAAGCAGCTGAGAACTTGTTGTGGACAATCCATTCTTACTTGCACGCTCGCCACAATACTTTATTATGCTACAGGCGAAAAAGTGACAACAGCTGTTTCGGCTGTAAAGCCTTCTTCAGTTTGTCATAATAGACTGCTTATGGAGTTAGATAGCTGCCAAAACGTTTCGTAAACGTAAATTGATATTCGCAAATGTATTTGATGAGACGTAAATGTAAAAGCAGGATTATATACGTTTTTTTCAAATACAGATTAAAAATCTCGCCACTCAACATTAACTTTGCATTCATATGAATCTAGTTTTACGAGTCTGTGCATTGTTTTTTCCACAGACTTTTGGCAGTTTTATTGCACCTGTTTGCAGCATGAAACAATTAAGCAAACCGGAAGTTTTTTTTTCTTCTGGTTTTTTATTTTTAAAATAAAAGTCCTAGTGGAACTGAACTCGATAACCTACAAATGTACCAGCCAACGTAAGCTATAGACAAATATATAGGGGTTGAATTGTTGTTGAACGCAGGGAAGCGTCACTCCACTTGCTAAGTAAAATGGGAAAAACGGTCCCCCTTGTTAAGATACGCAATTCTGTTAAACGAAAAGCAGTGGTTTCAGTGCAATCGCTTATTTTCACTCCGTGCATCATTTCCTCGCATCCTTTCCTCTGTCCTTAGCTCCACCCAACAGGGGACGTTAATAGATGCCAGAATGAAATACGAGGACGGAGGAATCGAGGCAACATACATTACGCAAATGTAGGGTCCTTGCTCAGTCAAGTGTCAGTTTAAGCGATGTCAATTACTAATGATGTTGCACAGCTGTATCATCTGTCAGTGGGCATCTAACAGATTGTTCTTGTCTCAGTTCGTTTTTGCACTGAAAATGGTAGCCTATTGTTTTACTGGACGTTGTAGCCTATTTCAGGCATGAAATATATAGCGGTAAATAAAAATAAAATAAAAAGTATAATAGCCTAAAACATGAATTGCATCGGTAAAACACATTATTCTTTCTCAGTCATGCCGTTTTAATGCCACTTCTGCTCGTAATTAGCGCAGGACAAATCATGCCTTTTTGTAAAATTATGGCTGAAATATAATTGTTAAAGTTTTATTTTTGGTTTGGCGATGGGGATACATTACATACAAGTAACTAAATTGTGGTGGCCTGTAAACTGTCATTTGCTCCGCTGTTTCAGAATTAAGGCAAACTTTATTTAGCCTACTCTCACAATTAACATAAAAGATCGCTATTTTGCACCATCGCTTGAGCTAAGCCATTGGTCCAGAACGCATTTTGAGGAGACAACATCGTTTGCAGTAATTACCTATTTGCAAGCTACATCGATGTGAATATGGTTACAATGGTTTAAAACATTATTTCCAGCATCAAGTTAGAAAGTTGTATCCTGACTGTGAAGTTGAATGTGATGTCTAAAGCTAACGTAGCATGCGGTGCCATACAGGTGCAGCTCAAAAAATCAAAAAAAGCTGTCACGTTTGTTGTACTGGTTTATTTAAAGTATTTAGAATCACAATGTTGCAGTAAAACATATACAGGTGCAGCTCAAAAAATTTGAATATCGTGAAAAAGTTCAATATTTTTTGTCACTCATTTCAGAAAGTGAAACTCATATATTATATAGATTCATTACACATAGAGTGAAATATTTCAAGCGTTTATTTCTTGTAATTTTGATGATTATGGCTTACAGCTAATGAAAACCCAAATTCAGTGTCTCAGAAAATTAGAATATTTTGCTTTAACATATTTTTAAAGTATCATATTTAATATTTGGTCGCATATCCTTTGCATGCTGTTACTTCCTGAAGTCTGTGACCAATCAACATCAAAAGACTCTCGATATCTTATTTTCAGGTACTGCTACAAGCGATACTATAACCTCTCTGCATTTGAATGGATCTCTATGAGAATTTGGGGGTAAGACTAGATTCAGCTGTAAATTACGCTGGTACAGTATGGAACACATGACTGGCGAAATGGCTGTACGTCATCAAGGGTCTAAGGCAGGGGTGGCCAATTCCAGGCCTCGCGGGCCGGTGTGTATGCAGGTTTTTGCTGCTGCCAGTTAACAATTATTGAATTAGCCCAATCGTTTACACGATCTGATATTTTAATCTACATATCCGCGATATGAAAAGCAGCTGATGAATGTTCTTGTGCCGGTATGCGTCAATGCGTGTATTGTAGCATTTTATCGTTCTGTAATTTACAAGTGAATCGGTGATTGTGTGTATGACTAATTAGCTGATTGAACCGTGGTAACTGGTGGCAGTAAAAACCTGCATACACACCGGCCCGCGAGGCCTGGAATTGGCCACCCCTGGTCTAAGGTATCAAACGAGCCCCAAACCATCACTCTGCGGCCAGATATGGAGTAGATGTGGATGGATCCCTTTAAGGGTTGTTTCTCCTGACTTTTTCCCCCATAGAGTTCTATAGGAAAATGAGTCAGGAGAAATAACCCTTGCAGTGATCCATCCACATCTACTCCATATCTGGCAACAGAGTGATGGTTTGGGGCTCAATAGAGACCCTTGATGACTTACAGCCATTTAGCCAGCCATGTGTTCCATACTGTACCAGTGTAATTTACAGCTGAATCTAGTCTCACCCCCAAATTCCCATAGAAATCAGTTCAAATGCAGAGAGGTTATAGTATCGCTTGTAACAGTACCTGAAAATAAGATATCGAGAGTGATGTTGATTGGTCACAGACTTCAGGAAGTAACAGCATGCAAAGGATATGAGACCAAATATTAAATATGATACTTTAAAAATATGTTAAAACTAAATATTCTAATTTTCTGAGACACTGAATTTTGGGGTTCATTAGCTGTAAGCCATAATCATTTTCTGAAATGAGTGACAAAAAATATTGAACTTTTTCACGATATAAATTTTTTTTGAGCTGCACCTGTATATGTTTTACTGCAACATTGGATTGTGATTCTAAATACTTTAAATAAACCAGTACAACAAACGTGACAGCTTTTATTATCTTCTTTGATGGCTCAAGTGTAGGATCAAGCTTCTTACAAGTTGATAGCCTACAACTGCATGGGTTTGATTGGGTTGTTTACACACAATTCTTTTCTTAATTTTCCTCTCAAAGTGCACCAGATTAATGCATTTAACTGTTAAGTTTTTCCTGGGGGCCATGTCCCCGGACCCTCCTAGAGGGCAGGGGTGTACCACCTCATAGTGAGACAGTCAACAATTTAAAAAAAAATATTTTCTCAGGTTGCATTCAACTGTATAAACCGGAGTTATATGTCAGATGCGTTCAATTGTATGAATAGGCTAAACGTGACATATTGCATGGGCTACATTTGCGGAATTAGCCTAATATAGGCCTATATATTTTGAAAGAACATGGGTTAACCTTAAGCATTGAAGGTTGCGTTTCCTAACAAACAAACTGAATGATATGGGAAACAAAAACAGCAGTAATAGTCTATTATGCTTACGTGCGTAACTATAATGGTTTTTAGCCTCTTTTTTCATGAACAAATGTGGCTTTTGTTTGTCCTAAAGAATAAGTGTTGTTATGGATTAAAGCGCTTTATAATAAATGAAAAGGAACGGTAAGATTGGATTGGGTGTGCCTGCCTGTGGCAAATGTGTAGTGTATAGCAATCGCTTATACATTTTAGTTTCAGGCTGGCAAAATGCACCCATGACAGCATGTAGCTAATTGTTGAAAAAAGTTATTTTCTATTCTCAGAAGTCATCAGAATGAACCATTTCAGAGTGCTTTTGGACAAATTCTCTCACAGGGGAGCATGCCCCCAGACCCCCCCTAGAGTGATTAGCTTCCATGGCATAGCCTACTGTCGGGCAGGGGTGGACAAGGACGTCTGTAGGCTTTCTGTTTCTGGATTTCATACTTTTTACTCAGCTATAATTAGCCCAGCCATTTATATCATGTCATTTTTGCAAAATTTCTTGATAAACTCGTGAATGACAATTTAGGGCGTGAAAGCATTCAGCTACATAGGAAATGTTTTATTCTATTCTACGAGTGAACAGGTGTTGTGTCGAATTCTGTTTCCCCACGAAATCATGTTCCCCCTAGCGTTGCTGCGCAATTTTTTCAGGAAATAGCGTAATGGGCGCGCGACCTGAGATCAGCTCGCTCCCAAGGAGGAATGCTCGTGCCACTTACGTGAATCTCAGTTTGTATAGGCTACGTTTTAAGCGATTTGTTCTTTTGCGACAAGGAAATCTTAAGATCAGAAGCCGCGATATGCAGGTCAGCCTATACGTAAAACAGTGAAATACGTTCAGAAAAGCAACAAGTGTTCTGGTGGCTTTGTCGTCAGTTTGTATGGTGTCAGTGACTTGGTTAGTAAAAACATTCGTTCACTTAGTCTTGTAACGAGTACGTTACATAACCGACTGTATAAAATATATATGAAGCCCAATGAACATGATCAGACTGTTTATGAGTAAGATATACAATAAACGTCATACTACAGTTATTTTGACCTTGTCTGAGTATATTATTATTAGTAGCCTACTGTCATTATTATTCCTACGAGTAGAAGAGGATGTGGTGGGGTATTAATGATGGTGGTTGTTACGGTTCTAACCGTTCCACGCCATGTTTTATGTTTATTGTTATGTCACGCCCTTATTTGTATTCACGTTCTGTCATAGTTTATTAGTTTGCATACATATTTCCATGTTTTTCCGCAGCCTTGCGTTCATGCTGTTTCTTCTCTTGCTGTCACTCACGCTTCCCTAATTGTTTCATTCTCCCTTGTCTAATTACTAATATACTAACATTAGATCAGGATTGGGTAATACTAACTATCTAACCATGTGTTCATGTTTACCTTACGTTTCTCGTACATGTTAATTACTAATTTACTAACGCTAGGTCAGGATAGGTTAACTACTAATGATTTACTAATTGCCTCGTTACGTGTCATTTTCTCAAGCTGTTGTGAATTTCCTGCTGCTCTCAAGCTAAGTGTCTGCACCTGTCTACACCTGCATATAAGATCAGTGTTCATGTCATGTCCTTGCGAAATTGTTGCCTCACTAGCACTCTTGAGCATTTGTCAAGTTTACGTATTCTGATTTCCTGTTTTGATCCAAGCCTGTTTTTTGACCACTGTTTTCTGCCAGCCTTTTGTTTTCACTGCCTGTCCTGACCACGATTCCTGCTTGCTGATTTTGTACTTTTGCCACGCGGCGAGGACTCCGGTCTGACCCTGCTTGTTTTTTCGACTATTCTTTTGCCTTCTCCCTTTTGTACCTCTGCCACGCTGATTGCCTTCCTGGTTCCGAACTACTGCCTGGCTTACCGACGACGAGACTGCCTTCTCCCTCGGTACTTTTGTTTATTGGCTGGATTTTTTGTGTATGACCTTTGCTTGTGCTAAGACAACGATTACTGGACTTTCCTTAATAAAGCCCTTGCGGGTATTTATTACATCCATTGTTCTGAGTCGTGCTTCTCGGGTCCAACCCTCCATGCACTTCGTCTCAGTGGTATTACGAATAGTGGTAACGTTAGTGGTAGCTAAAAGATACGTGATGCTACGGTTATTTTCTTTATCTGGCATTAGTATATTTTTGCATTTTATATGTGTGTGTATATATATGTATATGGATACATGTATATATGCAGTATATATATATATACATACACACACAGTATAGATGAGTGTGTGTGTGTGTGTGTGTGTGTGTGTGTGTGTGTGAAAAACGCTATATATAAAGTGAATTAATTATTAATAATTAACATTATTGTTATTAGTAGCAGTACATTACATTACAGTTATTTGGCAGACACTTTTATCCAAAGTTATGTACAATAAAGGTTCTGTCACCTTCCCACTCCCTATTTTCCAAAAAAAATACATTCAACAAACTAATACTGGTAATGCATCACCCAAAATAGTCAATTCACCAAGTTTCACCATTTTACCACCTAATCTGTCCGTTTCCATAGGGGGAACAGTATCTGACGGCTGAATTTAACCCCATCAGATATCGTGCCCCCTATGATTCTGCAGAAAGGAAGGGCTCACATACACCAAACTAATAGTGGTAGCACATCTCCCCATATAGAGATAATTCACCAAGTTTCACCATCTTACCACCTTATCTGTCCGTTTCCATAGGGGGAACGGGATCTGACAACTGAATTTAAACCCATCAGATTCCGTGCCCCCTATGATTTTGCAGAAAGGAAGGGCTCACATACACCAAACTAATAGTGGTAACTCATCTAACCATATAGAGATAATTCACCAAGTTTCATTATCTTACCACCTTATCTGTCCGTTTCCATAGGGGGAACGGGATCTGACAGCTGAATTTGAACCCATCAGATACCGTGCCCCCTATGATTCTGCAGAAAGGAAAGGCTCACATACACCAAACTAATAGTGGTAACACATCTCCCCATATAGAGATAATTCACCAAGTTTCACCATCTTATCTGTCCGTTTCCATAGGGGGAACGGGATCTGACAACTGAATTTAAACCCATCAGATTCCGTGCCCCCTATGATTTTGCAGAAAGGAAGGGCTCACATACACCAAACTAATAGTGGTAACTCATCTAGCCATATAGAGATAATTCACCAAGTTTCACCATCTTACCACCTTATCTGTCTGTTTCCATAGGGGGAATGGCATCTGACAGCTGAATTTGAACCCATCAGATACCGTGCCCCCTATGATTCTGCAGAAAGGAAGGGCTCACATACACCAAACTAATAGTGGTAACTCATCTAACCATATAGATAATTCATCAAGTTTCACCATCTTGCCACCAAATTTGGGTGGCAGTGTAATGTAATGGTTAAGGAACTGGCCTTGTAACCGAAAGGTTGCAGGTTCAATTCCCGGGTAGGACACTGACGTTTTACCTTTGAGCAAGGTACTTAACTTGAATCGCTTCAGTATATGTCCAGCTGTATAAATGGATAATATGTTTTAAAAAAAGCTAAAAAGTTGTGTTCGTCGCTCTGGATCAGTGCGTCTGCTAAATGCCTGTAATGTAATGTAAAATTGAGCCCCGTCGGATTCTATTACCCCTTGATTCTTAATAAAGGAAAGTCTCAGATTTACCAAACTAATACTGGTTAAACATCTCACCATACAGATATATTTCAGCACCAATACATTACTACATTGATTTACGTATACACTATATGCCCAATAGTATCTGGACACCGCTTGGTCTGGGGCTGTTTTTTATGGTTCAGGCTAGGCTCTTTATTTCCAGTGAAGGCAAATCTCAACACTACAGCATACCATGACATTCTAGACGATTCTGGCTTTCCACATTTTTGGCAAAAGTTTCAGAATGACAAAGCCCCATGCACAAATAAAAGTCCAGATAGAAATGGTTTGTCGAGAATAATGCTCTTCTGACCGAATGGAAACAAATGCACACAGCAATGTTCCAACATCTAGTAGAGAGCCATCCCAGGGGAGTGGAGGCTGTTTTAGCACCAAATGTGGAGTAACTCAAACATATTAATGCCCATGATTTTGGAATGAATGCCCCTGACATTCCATGATTTTGGAATGTCTTCCTGGTGGAAAATATCCCCTTTTGGAATATTGACCTCTCACATATTTCTGATTTTGGACCGTTGTAATGTAACCGTGGAGAATTGACCATTAGTATACTTTCGAGAAAAAAACCCATACCATAAGAAAGCCAGGGACAAAGTGTCCTTTTTCACTCCACATTTGGCCTACCCAGCTCTACTTCCAAGACTTATTTTGACAAACGTAAATGGTAAGGCCAAATCTTGGCCTCATTTTAATCAAAAAGACTTGATCATTTTGTAATACTTTGCCTTTGCATTAATTAATTAAGAATTGAAATGAATCATGTAATGACCTGTAAACAACTTTTTAAAAAATGTATCTTATGTTGCTTTATACAGTCTGATGTATGCACATGTCAATTAACAGAGTGGGACCTTTTGTGTTACAGCACTATTATAAGGGGTTATTGACTCTTTAAAGCAGGGGTGCACAGCTCCAGTCCTGTCTATTTATTTTTTTAAATGAATTACTTTATTGTTAATTTTCTGACAGCTCTATAAGCTATGCTGGTTCACTCCTGCAGTCTGCGACTGTAGCTGGTGCTTATACAAATGTCAGCTCAGGATATGATTGAGATAATTAAATAATTAAGAGCAGAAACTTGCACAAAATCCTAAAATGGATCGACCCTTGCTGTGCATCAGTCTGAACAAGGACATTTTGTCCCAAACTTTTTTATGATGGTATGTTTTTTTTCCCCACAAAGGTATACCAATGGTCATTGCTCCAATGTTACATTATCGGTATCAAATTATCAGAAAGATCGCAGAGTTTAAGATTCAAAAAAGGCCCTTTTACCATACCTCCCATTACATACTTCCCATTACCTTTTTGTTAATGGTAAGATTAATAAATTAATGAATGAGAAGAACTGTGAGACACCATCATAAAAAGAAAAACATAAATAACTTTAATAAGAACAACAAAATAACAATAATATTTACAACAAAAACATTTAGAAAAAAATAAGTGATAAGTAATAACAAGAAAATGATAAATAAGTGATAGCTAATTATGAACTATAATACAGTAGAATGGAAGAACAGAAATAAATATAAATACAAAAGCCAGAATTACTACAACATACATGCTGAGCACATTAATGGCTTTTCCATCTCTGGATTCCCCACACATTGATGATGGAACCACCTTCCACAGTCATCACATGAAATCTGTAATGTAAAAAAATACTGTTATCTAGCAAAGAAAATTACTTTTTATTAAAATGTAAAGGCCTTCATGAATAACATTTAAAAATGGTATGTTTGGGGGCTGTTGTTGACAAAAATCCAGGTTCAAGAAGTAAAAGACCTCCCCAGTATTTTGTTCCAATCACCTTGATTTGATAATTAGCAGAATTCTTCAGCCAGGAGGTAGGAATAATTAGTGAAATCAGCTGGCTGAGTTGATGGGTAGAAGAAACTCATGGCAGGACTTTTACTTTCTGACCCCTGGACTTTCCACCTCAGGGGGGTATTTCACAAAGCAAGATCACTGAGTTAGCTGGATAACTGCACTGAATAAAACCCAGAACAGCTCTTTTTACTTCAGTCCGTGTTCCATATTTGGGAGGGTTCAATCAGTGCAGTAATACAGCTAACTCTGTAATCCTGCTTCATGAAATACCTCCCTGGTTGACGGCTCCACCTTTTAAAGCACTGCTTCAGTGCATGGACATGCCACATGGTCTGGTTTCGAATCCAGTGTCAGTGCTTGGTAGACAGCAATGCATAATTGGCTCTTGTGTTGGTGGGATTGGGGAAAAACTTTGGGTGCGTCCCAATACTCAAAAAATGCACCCTCCTTTCCTCCATTACCACCTCTTCTCCTCCGTGCCCCGGAAACCAATCTTTGTGTTTTAATCTAATCACTGATTACATATTAATTATATATGAATGGTTACATATAGTAATAAATAGTTAATATCTCGACACAAACCGCAAAATGTCAGGTACAGTGTATACTGTACATGCAAATACTTGTACTTGAAACGTACAGGCAGTTTTGCATATTTCCGGGTAGGAGACCAATGGAGGAGAGGAGTGGTAGAAAGGAGGTGTGGAGTGAAGAATATTGGGACACATCCTGTGTATTGTGCACTAGTGACCCCCTATTGGTCATGTACATGTCTGTAATAGGCCTGTCAATGCAAACGTATTAAATGTTTCCTCTGATTGTTACGATCTCAGTTGCGTTAGCGGTAAGGACCCAGACGCGGACCACAGGATCAGGCAAAAGGAGTGGTTTATTGTCCATGCAGGAGTCAAGCCAGGAAGTCAGACGTAGGGAGGTACAAAACGGCAGGCAAAGGGGCAATCAAGGGCAATCCAAATATCAGGCAGTACCAGGGGACAAAGCAGGAGAATGGTCAAAAAATCAGGCAAGGTCGAAACCGTAAAACAAACTAGACAGACAAGGGCAAGGCAAAAGAATAGTCGTATCAAAAGGTATCTCGGAAGAATAATCAGATCACTGGCTTCAGGAACAGGCAGGCACAGGGAAAGAAAATCAACGTTCTGACAAGGGACTGAAGAAAACACAGGGATTAAATACACAAGTAACTAATGAGACAAGAGGAATCAGGTGTGTGAGAGGGAGGGACTCCAAACGAGAAACAATGAGAATACATTGGGCGGATAATCAATCACGTAGACAACTAGGGAAAACGCGGACTGGATTGCAAACATATACACGATAACAGATGACCTGGAGTTTCAGGAAATCGTGCAAAGATTAAGAGAACAGGGAGAGGAGATTAGATGCAGCTGCGAATGATTAGCAGGGACAGAACAGCATGAAAATGTGCGCTCTAATATGTTAGTGAGATTAGTAACTATACACACCCCTGCCGTTAGTATGATTAGTAAGTATATACAAATTAGTTTGTTAATGGAGTTAGTAGATCTTATCTATCATTAGTATGTTAGTGGTAATTAGTAAATCTAAGTGCACAGAGATAGGTGTGAAGCAAGAGGGAACCCGAACACCAATGAGATCACCCGAATGGTACAGAGACGTAAACAGGGAGTGACAGATCAGAAGTAAACAAGCAGACAAAGGACAACTAGGAAAAACCGGAAAATAAACAAGCCAGAATACAAACTAAGAATAAACAATACATACAAAATAAAGATACAAATAACAGGCAATACTCAGATCCTTACACTGATACTATGACTGCGTAAGCATAGCCAGTGGACTGCAGATGAAAAGAAGTGGTGGCATACAGCAGCATGTGTTTCAGAGAAGAGCACATGCTGGTCTCACATTCTCCTGATTTAACAGGGTATGAGACAGGCTTAGGAAGTTTAATAAAAATAAAAATTGCGGTTGCAAATTGTTCTACTAAGGTTAGGGTTTTGACTGCATACTGCATTGCATAGCTGTTTTCTTGTTACTAAGAGGTAGGTGAATGCTTGATACATTTTTCTAAGGATTTCACTTGCATGCTATATACATTATGTTATTCAAAATACCCAATTCAGCACTGCCTCAGACTCCTCGTCCACATTTTTCTCTCCGCAGAAGTGACAGAGGTTAGTTAGATCATCTGTGTGATAAACATAATCACTTCAGAAAAGGGAAACGCATTTCTCAAGATAAGCTGTTCCAACTTCTAGCCCATCAATTTTCAAATCCTTTAGTAATTACATTTAATTCTGTCATCAGCTTTAACTGATTGTCATGGTTTTATAGGTAAGTTCTTTAGATTTTGTTTGTCAGTAATGCTACCTGTTAGTAGTGCTATTACACAATATAACTGACTCTCTGAGCAGAGTGGTGGCAATTTCCCAACGCACACAAGTTAAGTTTCCAAAGTCTGGAGGAAATGTGACTGAAAATATAAAACAGAAGATATCATTTTATTAACTTCTACTGCTTAAATTATAACCATTACTATTAGAGGAATTGTAATGTGCATTCACATACTCAGATTTAATGTTAATGGTTCACACACCTTCAATGCAAAGACTCCACAAGAAGTGGAATCCAGCTGTTGGGGATGAGGCACTGTGTCACATCTCCACCTTGACACATGGATGCCTTTCTTCCTCATCAGTGCTCTAAAAATCATAGGGGGCACGGTATCTGATGGGTTTAAATTCAGCTGTCAGATCCCGTTCCCCTTATGGAAACGGACAGATAAGGTGGTAAGATGGTGAAACTTGGTGAATTATCTCTATATGGTTAGATGAGTTACCACTATTAGTTTGGTGTATGTGAGACCTTCCTTTCTGCAAAATCATAGGGGGCACGGAATCTGATGGGTTTAAATTCAGCTGTCAGATCCCGTTCCCCCTATGGAAACGGACAGATAAGGTGGTAAGATGGTGAAACTTGGTGAATTATCTCTATATGGTTAGATGAGTTACTAGTATTAGTTTGGTGTATGTGAGACCTTCCTTTCTGCAAAATCATAGGGGGCACGGAATCTGATGGGTTTAAATTCAGCTGTCAGATCCCGTTCCCCCTATGGAAACGGACAGATAAGATGGTGAAACTTGGTGAATTATCTCTATATGGAGAGATGTGTTACCACTATTAGTTTGGTGTATGTGAGCCTTTCCTTTCTGCAGAATCATAGGGGGCACGGTATCTGATGGGTTCAAATTCAGCTGTCAGATCCCGTTCCCCCTATGGAAACGGACAGATAAGGTGGTAAGATAATGAAACTTGGTGAATTATCTCTATATGGGGAGATGAGTTACCACTATTAGTTTGGTGTTTGTGAGACCTTCCTTTCTGCAAAATCATAGGGGGCACGGAATCTGATGGGTTTAAATTCAGCTGTCAGATCCCGTTCCCCCTATGGAAACGGACAGATAAGGTGGTAAGATGGTGAAACTTGGTGAATTATCTCTATATGGTTAGATGAGTTACCACTATTAGTTTGGTGTATGTGAGCCCTTCCTTTCTGCAGAATCATAGGGGGCACGGTATCTGACAGGCCTGAATTCAGCTGTCAGATCCCGTTCCCCCTATGGAAACGGACAGATAAGGTGGTAAGATAATGAAACTTGGTGAATTATCTCTATATGGTTAGATGAGTTACCACTATTAGTTTGGTGTATGTGAGACCTTCCTTTCTGCAAAATCATAGGGGGCACGGAATCTGATGGGTTTAAATTCAGCTGTCAGATCCCGTTCCCCCTATGGAAAAGGACAGATAAGGTGGTAAGATGGTGAAACTTGGTGAATTATCTCTATATGGTTAAATGAGTTACCACTATTAGTTTGGTGTATGTGAGCCCTTCCTTTCTGCAGAATCATAGGGGGCACGGTATCTGACTGGCATGAATTCAGCTGTCAGATCCCGTTCCCCCTATGGAAACGGACAGATAAAGTGGTAAGATAATGAAACTTGGTGAATTATCTCTATATGGTTAGATGAGTTACCACTATTAGTTTGGTGTATGTGAGACCTTCCTTTCTGCAAAATCATAGGGGGCACGGAATCTGATGGGTTTAAATTCAGTTGTCAGATCCCGTTCCCCCTATGGAAACGGACAGATAAGGTGGTAAGATCGTGAAACTTGGTGAATTATCTCTATATGGCTAGATGAGTTACCACTATTAGTTTGGTGTATGGGAGCCCTTCCTTTCTGCAAAATCATAGGGGGCACGGAATCTGATGGGTTTAAATTCAGCTGTCAGATCCCGTTCCCCCTATGGAAACAGACAGATAAGGTGGTAAGATGGTGAAACTTGGTGAATTATCTCTATATGGTTAGATGAGTTACCACTATTAGTTTGGTGTATGTGAGACCTTCCTTTCTGCAAAATCATAGGGGGCACGGAATCTGATGGGTTTAAATTCAGCTGTCAGATCCCGTTCCCCCTATGGAAACGGACAGATAAGGTGGTAAGATAATGAAACTTGGTGAATTATCTCTGTATGGGGAGATGAGTTACCACTATTAGTTTGGTGTTTGTGAGACCTTCCTTTCTGCAAAATCATAGGGGGCACGGAATCTGATGGGTTTAAATTCAGCTGTCAGATCCCGTTCCCCCTATGGAAACGGACAGATAAGGTGGTAAGATGGTGAAACTTGGTGAATTATCTCTATATGGTTAGATGAGTTACCACTATTAGTTTGGTGTATGTGAGACCTTCCTTTCTGCAAAATCATAGGGGGCACGGAATCTGATGGGTTTAAATTCAGCTGTCAGATCCTGTTCCCCCTATGGAAACGGACAGATAAGATGGTGAAACTTGGTGAATTATCTCTATATGGTTAGATGAGTTACTAGTATTAGTTTGGTGTATGTGAGACCTTCCTTTCTGCAGAATCATAGGGGGCACGGTATCTGATGGGGTTAAATTCAGCCGTCAGATCCCGTTCCCCCTATGGAAACGGACAGATTAGGTGGTAAAATGGTGAAACTTGGTGAATTGACTATTTTGGGTGATGCATTACCAGTATTAGTTTGTTGAATGTAACCTTTATTGTACATCACTTTGGATAAAAGTGTCTGCCAAATAACTGTAATGTAATGTAATGTACTGCTACTAATAACAATAATGTTTACTATTAATAATTAATTCACTTTATATATAGCGTTTTTCACACACACACACACACACACACACACACACACACACACACTCACTGTGTGTGTATGTATATATACTGCATATATACATGTATCCATATACATATATATACACACACATATAAAATGCAAAAATATACTTATGCCAGATAAAGAAAATAACCGTAGCATCACGTATCTTTTAGCTACCACTAACGTTACCACTATTCGTAATACCACCATCATTAATACCCCACCACATCCTCTTCTACTCGTAGGAATAATAATGACAGTAGGCTACTAATAATAATATACTCAGACAAGGTCAAAATAACTGTAGTATGACGTTTATTGTATTTCTTACTCATAAACAGTCTGATCATGTTCATTGGGCTTCATATATATTTTATACAGTCGGTTATGTAACGTACACGTTACAAGACTAAGCGAACGAATGTTTTTACTAACCAAGTCACTGACACCATACAAACTGACGACAAAGCCACCAGAACACTTGCTGCTTTTCTGAACGTATTTCACTGTTTTACGTATAGGCTGACATGCATATCGCGGCTTCTGATCTTAAGATTTCCTTGTCGCAAAAGAACAAATCGCTTAAAACGTAGCCTATACAAACTGAGATTCACGTAAGTGGCACGAGCATTCCTCCTTGGGAGCGAGCTGATCTCAGGTCGCGCGCCCATTACGCTATTTCCTGAAAAAATTGCGCAGCAACGCTAGGGGGAACATGATTTCGTGGGGGAACAGAATTCGACACAACACCGGCATTGGGAACCTATGAATCAGTCTTTCAGGCACGGAGGTGCCCACCCATAATTAATTATGTCTTCTATCTCCATTTGGCATGAAATTTTACCGCTTTCTGTGGGGTTTTACCGGTACCAGGTAATTAGGTGGAGCCAACCGTTGTTCTTCAGGCATTGTTTGCAAATTAGTTGGTTAGCTAAGCTAGTTTCTGTGAATGCGCGGGTCGAACCTTAGCGGAAGCTTCCATGTCCTTTTAGTTGATTGAAAAAAACCTGTGAACTTTTAATTTGGAAACGTTATTTCTGAGACTTCCGGTTTTTAATTGTGGCTTCCTGGTCTAGGTTTGCGTTGCTCTTATTACAAATTCCAAATTACAGTTACAGTTCTATTTAGGTGCCAACCACTGAACTCTATAATAACTAGAGAGGAAACGTGGTTCCTTTCAACTTTATTAAATGTGGTTTTTCCGCAAGAATACAAATTTTATATGATGACTAAATATATTTATGAACTCAAACATAGACGCTATTGTTCACTCACCAGACACAATCCTCCAGCTTTACTAACATTGCCCCGCTGACGCATTGCTGGATGAAAAAATGACCAGCGCAACGTTAAGTCCTAGGATGTAGCAACTAGCTAAATTAGCCCCTTTGCGCAGATGGTCACGCCGGCATTTGTTGCTCTTGCAGCTAAACTATTAGTGGAAATCACAAACTCTGTGTTTGAACTTTATTGGTAGACGATTCGTGACAATTTCTGCCCAATGCGTAGTTTCTAAGCCACTATTTCCCCGTAGCAAGTCCATTTAACAAGCACCCCCCCCACCCAGTCTATACCTACCAATGCATGACATAGTGGACAATAGCGTCTATGTTTGAGTTCATAAATATATTTAGTCATCATATAAAATTTGAATTCCGTCATAGCAACAAGATAAACTGAGCAATCACCTGATCGTATGCCAGAAAAGCTGTGAAAAGCCCTGCTAACTCAAATGCAAAATAAACATATTCTCTCATTTTACCATGTATTCTACTAGCAATATATGCTACTTAATATGAAATAAATATACAATCCTACCATTGGTTTTACACATCGAGATGTTCCTTTCAAAATTCAGTGGTCATTTATTGTCTGGTACAATCGGTTTGAAAAATATACAACACTTTATACCGCTATTACATTATCTGAAACGTCGACTCGTAATACCCCCCATGTCCTGCAAGCCTGTCTCGTTCATTACAGTTCATTCTGGTTTATTGTCGGCTCTTTTATCCAATAGAGTACATTATACCCTTAGCAATGGTATATCCCATGTGTTCTTCAGTGCTGAAACATATCTGAAAATGTTATTTGCATTTGTGAATATAATTTTTGCATTCATCCAAATGATGATTTACGAAACACAAGTTGAGAGGTGTTTGTGTGTAGATGACAAACACATACTTGTGGATTATTTTTTTACGAAACACAAATTGAGAGGTGTTTGCGTGTGGATGGCAAAAACACATTTGTGGATTATACCTACGAACACAAATTGAGAGGTGGGTGTGTGTGTGTGTGTGTGTGTGTGTGGATGGTAAAAATAATTGTGGATCACACTTTTGTGTTCGTTTATTTTTGATAGAAATCTACCTCCATAGAATACTATTTTATTTTTATGTTAACGTACATAATATAGGCTATGGCATATACAGGTGCAGCTCAAAAAATTCGTGAAAAAGTTCAATATTTTTTGTCACTCATTTCAGAAAGTGAAACTCATATTATATAGATTCATTACACATAGAGTGAAATATTTCAAGCCTTTATTTCTTGTAATTTTGATGATTATGGCGTACAGCTAATGAAAACCCAAATTCAGTGTCTCAGAAAATTAGAATATTTTGCTTTAACATATTTTTAAAGTATCATATTTAATATTTGGTCGCATATCCTTTGCATGCTGTTACTGCCTGAAGTCTGTGACCAATCAACATCAAAAGATGCAAATTATGCAAAAGTGAGTTTATTTGCATTTGTGGCACTTTATTTTGACTTAAATTATGAAAATAAAGTTCATACTGTAAATGGTACACCTGTCTTGTTTCATTTAAGCCATTTACCAAGTTTATGTGATGCTCACACCTGGAGTTATAAAGCCTTAAACAGAGCACTCCCTAAATAGATTAGAATTGACCAAATTTACCTTCTGCGTGAAGGGGTTCATAACGCTAGTTAACGAGATAGCTATTAAACATTTTTAGTAGTTAACTATTCGCGGTTCAGAGACAGAGACAGAGAGAGTGAGAGAGAGAGCAACAGAGAGTAAAGACAACATCCCGACAATACAGTTTATATTATGTACTATTGGATTCCAATAGAATAAGGGTAATTCAGGGTAAATCAAACGTAAAACATGACTGAGCCACCTAAGAACGCTTACAGTACAGTATGTGAAATGCACAAAATGTATCATGGTATCTTGGTAACTATGACATCTTCTGTTCTGATCCACTCCCAAAATCCATGTAAGCACATGATGATTTTCTCTTGCCTTGCTGGCGAGTTAGTAAATTTGTTAAAACTTGTGAAAATAACTGGAAACAACTATTTTGCCTCGGCGAGCAAATGTACATTGAATGTACAAGTTGCTTGTGTAAAACTTAACTGATAAAACTAGAAATTCTGTTACGCCCAGCTGTAATTTATTGTTCAAAGCATCCAGTAAGTGTCATGGATCGCGCCTTCCTTCCCTTATCTCCGCGCTTAGTATTCAGTTTTTTCATCTACCTGTAAATCTATCGGATTTTTCTGTGTTCCGCTACGGGTTTTGCTTTCGCCTCGGTGATTCGTGAATTCACCTGTCCTGCATTTCCTCTCATTATTTATACCCCGCTTCCTCCTTTTCTCGTCGCTTCCATGTTATTTCACGTAACATTCTAGCCGGTAAAGGTATAGAAAGTTGTACTGCTATCGACTGCTTTGCTTCTCAACGCGAGACTTGTTAGCAGTACAATTTAGAAAAAGTTTAGTGCGCTCTTTCGCTGTTTTCGCTGTTCTCTGATTTTCTCCTTCCTTTCTTTTGTTCACTCCAATACGGGAGTTAGATAAGTGTTACTTTCTAGCGGGTAAAAATATAGGAGTGTGCGTGCTATCGACCGCTTTACTGCTCTGCGCGCTTCTTGTTAGCAGTACAATTTAGAATATTTAAAGTGCGCTCTTTTATTTCAGTGCAGAGGTTTTGGTTTCTTTGTTTTCCTCTCATACCTACGAGCGTTCTCATCTTAAGGGTTAGGGTTATTTTTATTTCTCTCCTTCCTTTCTTTTTGTTCACTCTACTACGGGAGTTAAATAAGCGTGACTGCTTATTTCTTTTGTTTTGCTCGGATATTGAGCTCCTCGCTTTTTATCGCAAGGTTATTTGTGTTCTCCTTATTTTCCCCATCCACTACGGATTATTGTCCGTTTTAGTGGTGTTCGTTGAACACTTTAAGATTCCTTATCTGTCGCACCTGGACCTCTAATATTTCCTCCGTGTCTCTGGCATAGAGAACCCCTACAGTAAGACATTGCAAAGACAGTTGCTAAGGCTATAATTGTCATGGGTTGTGGCTTTCTTCCCTCGTTTGCTAAGGTTTTCTTCCTCTCTGTGTCGGTTAGCAATCTATCAGATTTTTTCCTAGTTCCATCTCGGGGCTTTGCTCTTCCCCGCTAATTATTCATTTCACCTGTTTCCCTACCTGTTATGTATTTAAGCCTCTCGCTTCTGCTTCCGGATGCTTTGTTATCATTTTGTGCCTTTACGAAGTCAGGGTTAGGTTATTTTATATTCCTTTTTTCTTTGTCGTGTTTGGCTCATCATTATTCTGCACAAACCCTCACAATAATGTCCTATCTTGGGTTTAAAAAATTGTCAATGAAACCAGAATGAACTGGAATGAATGAGACAGATTTTCAGAGCGTGAGGGGTATTACGCATCAACGTTTCAGCATTATAAAGTGTTGTTGATCTCTCACACGGATTGTCCCAGACAATAAATGACCACTGATGACCAGGGACATCTTTATGCGTAAAACCAATGGTAGGATTGGATATTTATTTCATATTTAGTAACGCATATTGATAGTAGAATGACGTGGTATAATTCCAGAATAATTTCACATGTTTATTTTGCATTTGAGTGTGATGGGCTTTTCACAAATATTTTGTCATATGATCAGGCTATTATTTGGTTTATCTTGTTGCTATGACGGAATACAAACTTTATATGATGATGAAATATATTTATGATCTCACACATAGACGCTATTGTCCACTATGTCATGCATGGGTAGGTATAGTTGCAGGCGAGACTAGGTAGGTTATGCAAAAAGACAGGTTATGCAAGTGTCTTTTGCTAGTTTCAAAATGATTGTGGCCACACCTCATCTTAAGACCAGCCCGCCCAGTTCACTTGCTATGAGCAATAATTTTTGGCGTATTGCTATCTTGAAGCAGTAAAAGGCGTTTGTGCTAAAACCACCATAAACCAGGTCTTAAGTCATGTCGCAGTTGTTTAATGTCATTTTAATGTTATTTTTATATAAGTCTGTCTACATACACACAACGTGCATACACCCTCCTGTCTGTTACACACAGGGGCGCACACAAGCATGCATAAAAATATCATGAATACAATGTGATGTATTATTATTGTGTAGGTCAAAAAATGCATAATAATAAAAGGGTCCATCGGTCAAAGACCACATACCTGCCCCTCAGAGAAGGGGAATGCTGCCTTAAATTGCTTTCATCCCGCCAGATTTGAACAAACGTCTATCAGCTCCTGGCTGCTGAGCTGGAGACAAATTCCTGCTGTCCCTATATGCACTCCCGATTGCTGTGAAATTAACGGCTGCCTAGTCCGACATGCCAATGAATACATTCATGTCCCCATCACACCTGTCAGCCAAGAATTGGTAAAACAGGAGTTCACGGCGAACTTTGGATTTCCTGGGGTTCTGCCCCAGCAGGGAACGCTGTTATAGGCTATATGTGAAATGTAAGAGAGCCCACTCCATGAACATCCAGGTGATGTGCCGATGCTACGTGTAAGGTGACAAAAGTATTCGCAATTATCCTGGATCAAGCTTTGACTAATAGCTCCTGCAATGTTCCGGGGGGGCAATCTTCTGTTAGGGGACAATGGTTAAAATGTGCTTAAAAATATTAAGATTACATTGTGCAATAGGGATTTATATTTTCCCAAAAATAAAAAACATTTTATCTTCCAGACTAGACGCACGTTGTCCCTGCAATCCCGGAAAAGTGGGCTTTTTTAAAGTCTATTTACTTTAGCCCTCCATTTACTATCTCCACTAGTTTTATTTAAATGTCAATATCTCAAAAAATATTCCCTGCACATCCCTGGTTTAAAGTTCGAATTGAAGAAGAAGCTGTATCATTCAGAAATTTGCAACAGAATACATTTATTTCAGAATAGTCACATACAGTATAAGTATAATAACCATAACATATGTCGCCTAATGTATTTAAATACATTTTAAAAAACGTACAAAAGCGTGTGTGTATTTACACAACAGCAACGTATTTCAGCCCTAAGTGCGATGGGTGGTCGCTGTGGAAATGACGACTGTACGGGACTTTGGCAAAATGTAACAAGATAAACTCTTCAGGGTTAATCAGAAAACAGCTGTAGCTGAATATACAGGTTAGTACTTATACGAGAGATTGGAGAAAAACATTAGGTGTCTTCTAAACCAAAAGTGCATCAGGCTAATGATTAAAAATAGGCAATGACAAAGAGACAACTAACGTGAGATTGTTTAATAAGGGTGGCAATAATTCTGAATTAACTGGAAAAAATCCCAACGTTTTCTCTTGAGTTGCATGTTAGCACTGCGTTTTCTCCTCATCACGTTAAAAAGTGTCATTCATTTAAGACGGCACTCGATTTAAACATTAGAAAGCATACATTTAAAGAAGAAAACCTTAAATTGCTGGAACCAGCGTTGTTTAATTTAAAGCGTGGTTTAATTTCGTCCAATACATAAATATTTTTTTAAAGAAAGACAGAAATAGCCGACACAAAATGCAGTTTCTTGTTAGAAATCCACACTGGAATATTTATCCTATTATCTGGAATCCAGTAGCCTAAAATGCAATCGTACAGAATACCAAATACATCCACAATGGGGTGCACAACTCAAGACCGATTGCTCTGACAATAGTTTACCAGTTTGAGATAGGAATGCGGCATGCCTACTCCGAGTAGCCATTGCTCTCTATCGGCAAGATAAAAAGTCGTAGGCAACATTGATGGTTTTATATATAAAAATAAATAGCTACAACTCTCATTAACAACAGGGAACATATATTTTATTTCCATTTTTTCCTTTTTTTTCAGCTCAGATGAAAAAGCTAGGAATATGCTAACAACGAAGAACTGGCGTAACAACAAATCTTCATGGTAAAATAATAAATAAATGTTTTTTTAAATCTCAAAAAAGCATGGCTAAATGTCTTGTCCATGGCCTCTTCACCGCTATCATCATCGCCATCCTCTTGCTGGACGCGTTTATTCTGAAAACAAACGTGCAATTGTTATAGCTAAGTAGGAAATTGTAAGTAGGCTAGGCTAATGGTTACGTTATCCATTTAGGCTCGACTCGACAAAACAAGAAATGTGTATGAATATATGGCATAGCCTAAATACTACACGTAGGCCTACAATTCTCCAAAATTGAAAAATTCTAGCTTAATTAACAATTAAGACTTAGCTACTGTAACATTATTTGAAAAGAAAGGGGGAAAAAAACCTACCAGCTGTTTCTTTAAGTAGGCTAAGTTAACTGCTCTTGAAGGCAGATATTTGAAAAGCTCTGTCTTAATTTTGTTGAAAAAATCAGTGGCGTAGGCGTACCGTCAGATGTAAAATAATTTAATTGGTCTTGGTTATTAAGCAAATTAATTGTTGAATTGACAATCAGGCAAAGTAACGTTAGACAGAACCAAATGAAGAGTAATCATCCATTAATGTAAGATTAGCTAACGTTACTACAGAAGGCCTATTTTACAGCCGACAGTGCGATCACTGCCAAAAATATATGATGAGATGCTATGCTTACCTGCAAGTTTTAAAATGTAAATAGCCTTCCCGTTGTAGGCTAGCTCGAAAAACGTTGTGCCTCGGTGATCTTTTCTGGAGCTTAGGCTATGTCTTTCTTTTGGTCGAAGTATTTTCTTTGGGTTTAAAATTCTTGATTTATGACATGGGGACAATTTGTTGTCCACAAATCTAACCAACGTAATGTAGAATGGAGTTTATAAATATAGATATTTAACTCGGGTTCTCGTAAAACAAATATAGCTGCTAATATTAAACAAGATAACTGTAATGGGTTTCTTGATTGTTCGGAGATTCAAACGTGAAGGTGGGAGGAATCTGAACAAGTCAGCTCACAAGATGTGAGGACCAATAATTAAGGGAGAGAAAAATATCGTAATTCCTTGAGGCTAAACAGCCAAAACGAAAATAAACCCACAAAAAACTGGCGAACTAGAAAACTAGTAAATAACAACTAAATCTTACAAACACAAATAATGACACAAGAATGGGAAACTTAGTAAACAAAAGAACACCCTCGGCTGCCCTAGCTCAGAGCCGGAGAAGTGTAAAACCAAAACAAAAGTAAAAAAGAAAAACTCTCAGAGAGAACAGCTAAGTACTAAATAGATAGCGCAGAACGCTACCAGGAGGAAAAACAAATCCTATACCCGATTAAGTAGCTAACTAGCAAGTCCCCCCTGAACATAAACAATGTTTAATATCAGGAGGTCGCTAGTAACCTGGCTATACCTGGCTCGAATGCAATGTCGTAAGACAAGCACCGGAGAAGCGGAAGTGAGAAAATTAAATACCCTGCAGGCAGAAGCACAGGTGAAAACAATAATGAGGACGGCAATGTGAAAAAAATCTGATTGATTCACAATCGGGAAAGCCGGACAAGAGTCGCAAAATAAAAGAAAACAAAACAGTCACGAACCACTACAGATACAGAAAGAAAAAAGGCACCGTTAACTTGGTTGACAAAGTCTGTCGGTCGCAAGCCAGTGTAACTGGAGGTTGTGACAAGCTAGCTAGCTAACTACAGTCATTTGCCATATTAGAGCCGCCCATCTTGAAAACAACTGCACTACACTACAGTCGGCTGCAGCTCCCAGTGAGATGGGACGCGTGCATATGATACACTATTTGTATGAGCCCAGAGCCTTCTTTATAATGTTACATAGGCCTATTTCTTGGATCCAACTAAATGGTACAAAATTGAGTCAAAAGCACTATTTTTTACTTTTAATTTTTTAAAAGCAGTATTTGTAGCCTAGCCTACTTAACGTTGTCAGAAATATAAATATGTAGCAACAGCTTAGTCACAATGTCACCCAATAGCACGTCTGAAATGACAAATACAATGTATTTAAACAACATTGTAACAACGTTGTCACAACGTCGCTCAATCACGTCAGAAATGACAAATATACAATGTATTTGTACAACGTTGTCACAACGTCACCTCGACACCAACAAATTCATAACTTTCACACAAAAACTCTCGATATCTTATTTTCAGGTACTGTTACAAGCGATACTATAACCTCTCTGCATTTGAACTGATCTCTATGAGAATTGGGGGGTGAGACTAGATTCAGCTGTAAATTACACTGGTACAGTATGGAACACATGACTGTCGAAATGGCTGTACATCATCAAGGGTCTATGGTATCAAACGAGCCCCAAACCATCACTCTGTGGCCAGATATGGAGTAGATGTGGATGGATCCTTTTAAGGGTTGTTTCTCCTGACTTTTTTCCCCATAGAGTTCTATAGGAAAATGAGTCAGGAGAAATAACCCTTGCAATGATCCATCCACATCTACTCCATATCTGGCAACAGAGTGATGGTTTGGAGCTCGTTCGATAGCTCAGACCCTTGATGACTTACAGCCATTTAGCCAGCCATGTGTTCCATACTGTACCAGTGTAATTTACAGCTGAATCTACACAGACACCTTTGAGAATCTGATGCACTCCAGTATGCAGGCCAACCTGCATGCTCCAGAACAATATCCGCCATGCCTTGTCAAATGTTCCCCACTGGCAGTATACAGGCGTCCGGGCTGAGCTTGCCTAGTCTTGCCTAGTCTTGTTTTATTTAAATTGTCACCCGTCTTATACAGTGCTGTCCATAAGAATTTGGACAGTGACACAGTTTTTGTTGTTTTGACTCTGTACTCCAGCACATTTAAAATGAAACAATGAACATGACGTGGAAGTGCAGACTGTCAGGGTATTTATATCCATATCAGGTTAACCAAGTAGGAATTTCAGCCCCATTTATGGGACCAAAAGGAATCGGACAATTGTATGCTCAGCTATTTCTTGGCCAGCTGTGTGTTGTTGCATCATTATTTCATGCACAATAAAGCTAACAAAAGGTATAAACAAGTACATTCCACTCTTATGGACAGATGAGATGAGTATTCACCTGTACCAAAGTGATGGACAGAGAAAACTGTGGAGAAAGAAAATGCCAAGGAGCTAAAGCAACCAAGGAGTTCAGGGCCAAAAAGTGGAATGTTCTTGACTGGCTAAGTAAATCACCCATCCTGAATCCAAATGAACTTGTGTTTCACTTGCTGAAGATACGACTGAAGGCTAAAAAACAGGAACTGAAGATGGTTGAAGTACATGCCTGCACTTCAAAAATCTTGGTGTACATTTGAGACCGTGGTCTCATATAAACACTCTAGGGTGTTAAATGTACACCCTATGGTGTTAGAAGTTACACCAACTGTTTTGTTGTGGGCAGAGCATCACGAGGGAAGATACCCACCGTATGGTGATGTCTGTGTTACAGACTTCAGGCAGTCATCGAATTTAAAGGATTTGCAAACAATTACTAAATATTACAACTTTATTTAAGATTATTTTCATTTGTCCAATTACTTGTTGTCCCCTAAAATGTGGGGACTATGTACAAAAGGGCTGTAATTCCTACATAGATCACTGGATATGGGTGTAAATATCCTTAAATTTAAGCTTACAGTCTGCACTTTAACCTCACATTCATTGTTTAATTTCAAAACCAATGTGCTGGAGTACAGAGCAAAAATTTAAAAAATCTAAAATTGCGTCACTATGTACTGCACTATGTGTGCGTGTGTGTGTGCCTGTGTGTAAAATGAAAGCATTTTTTAGGTCTTTGAAATGAGTGTCGTTTATCTCATTTCTTTGCCATAATGCTTTGCCATTTCCTTTAGAGAATCTGCTCTGTCCTGGGAGCAAACAATTCTGGATACAATGTAGCCGGTATTTCAGAGAGTTATGGAGAGACAATTTCAAAGTGCCTCTGAATGAGCGACAAACTGAGAACTGCCCACCCTGACTGCGCATGTTTAGTTCCTACCGCAGTATATCTATGGGTGGTGCAATATCTCATATTCTGCATCGTATTATGCGTGACCTTGGTATGTCATTTCCTCCTTAGTCTAAGGTTTTTAGCGCTGACTCGGACAAGCTACCGCTGGTATTCACGAAGATCAATTCTATGCAGAACGGCCAAGACTTTTTTCAAAATTGTATATAATCGGTAGAGGGTCATATCGAAGGTAGTGGATGAAGCGAGATGTCCAAATAATTTAAAGACAAGATAATCTGCGCATATTCTGTGAGGAATTGATCCTCGATAAAATAATATAACCCGTTCTGCGCAGAACCTGCGCGGCATGATGCTGAAGAACAGGAGGATTACATAGGGGTGTGGGGGTTGTAACCAGTTTGTCAGTGACGTATCACCTGGCTCCGTCAGAATAGCCTACACTGTCAAGGGGGAAGAGAGGATGGAGTAAATAAATAAATAAACAAAGGGAGATGAATTAATTCAAACCTCAGCATCTTCTAGTGCCGCTGCATCTAGCCTGCATTAGCCTACTCGACATAGGCGGCACGACGGACAGAAAAGGACACTACGTGGAAGAGGGCAAGCACAGTGCAAGGTGTCAAACTAATAAGAGATTCCTTATTAGGTCTGCGGTGTAGATTAGTCGTCGCGTGAGAGAGTAGGCTACATCGACTGCTCCCTGGAACGAGCCATAATTTTATTACTAGACTGTCCCTGGTCAACGTTGTCGCCTATATATTTTTTTACGTTTCCCAATTACCTTATTGGGAAATCAATAGTAATTATTACTATTTTCTGCAAAACAAAAATCGATCGGCTGTTTAATGAAGCCTGGACACTTGCCTAAATGATATCGGACAACATTGCTGAAGAAAATCGCCGGGCCCACGCGTGCGGATCAGTTTCAAAACCTCGTTTATTCTTCATAACGGCGAAGAAAATTGCTATTTATTGCTGAGGGCGTTACATAAGTAACGCATTAACACTGAACTGAGGATAAACAGACGAACGGGACTCAAGCGCAGAGAACAGTGTTACGTTGCCAAAGATTATCTATATTAGCTAGAGAACCCGCACTAATTTCAGATTTTAGTTTATTGTGTAGAAAACCACACGCTTTTATTTAATTCGTGAACATTTTACAGTGTTCATATGCTCTGAGCTAAATCCTTTGGGATTTCAAAGGGGCAGTCTGGGAACCTAACCGCTTTTACTTGGATAGCTTGCTTTTTTCTTGTGAGAATAATCCTTGAGGGTGAAACTAAGGAGAGAAGATGTCGGGGCAGACGCTAACGGACCGCATAGCCGCTGCCCAGTACAGCCTGACCGGATCAGAGGTGGCTCGTGCTGTCTGCAAAGCCACCACGCACGAAGTGATGGCGCCCAAGAAGAAGCACTTGGAATGTAAGTGCGCCGGTTTTTCTGTTCGAACGTGAACCCGTGTGTCTTCAGTTTACATTCAATTTATACCTAAAAAACTCACTAGCAGCTGCCACTTTGAAAATGGTAAGCCTTGAGTATCCAATGAGTATCTTCACGAAGAGAGATAAACCGTGGTAAATGGTATTTTTCAGTAAGGAGTTTCACTGTATTTGTCATTATGTGAGACTGCTTAGCTGCGACTAGGATCATAGTGTAACAGCACTGGATGATAGATCAGTGCGCAGAACATGGCAGCCTCATCGTGTTGTCAGGAGCCTCTGGCCACCTGTGTACAGATGGGCCAGTCCGAAAATGAATATCTTTCAAATAATAAGAAAATAGTGTTAAAGTTGGAGTCCAAACCATTTTGATTATTACAGTCTGTTGGTTTCTTATTTTTTAGGTAATTTTTAAAGGTAATTTCTGGCACATGTATACCTTTATGAACACAGACACTCCCTTGCAGTTCCAAGCGTTATGAAGACATTACAAATCAATTTAAGTGCATATTAAGACTGCAGTAATGGCTTCCTGGTGGAGACAGATCAGTGGATGCCACATGTATGTGTTCTGATTCTCAGGTTCAGTCCTGCTGAATAATGGATTTGTCAGCCAAAGAAAGGGGATGCATAATTTAAAGGGTTAAAGTTTACATTGCTACTAAAAGAATAGACTAGTCACAGCCCAGGATCAACAACTCTACACTGCTGAGAGCTACTGGCATCTGAGTGTGCTTATACTTATATGTGCATGCATGTGTGTGTGCGTGCATGTGAGTATCTTGGGGGTGATCTACCCTTTCTATTGGTATTGTCTCCATTATGACTATTTTCGAACTGGGCAGAAGTCTGCCTCAAATTGCCACGAGTCTTGAAGAAGAAAATGCACAGGTACAGTCTGTTTATTTAGTGGGGCTAACACTAAAACTAATTTAGTAAATGAGTATACCTGCAAAATATACATTTGCATATTGCTACAGCAATTAAGAGCTCATATTGCACATATGGTGTTCAGAAAAACAATTAGCACAAAGAACATTTGACCCGTGAGATGCCAACTCCACTGTAAACTTGAATCAAGGACAAGAACGAGATAATTCAGTGCTGTAATTGTTTCTATAGTTACAGGTAATTTTTAAATCTAATCCAATATCTACAATATGTTGTAACATGGAAGCCAATATGTCTTGATGGTTTATCCCCCTTGGACATCTCTAAAAGGGACATTAAGGCAGAACATGCTCTCTCCATTCAAATTGTATACAACTTCACATTCTAGCAACAATTACAGCAGCCATGATGATGCTCACATGTTTTGATAGACAGACGAGATATATGCTTTATCCAGGTGATTAAAACACAATTATCATTTTCATAAATGCAGCTAGCATGAATTAATCTATACTCTCCTCCTTATTCTTGTAGTCTCACATTGGGAACTTGTGGAACCTGAGCTAACTGTTTGTTTTTTGCTCCTGACCAGTCCCTATGCATAACTAATAAGAGCCAATGGGTGGAGCCAGCACTACACTTTCAACTATGTAACTGTTGGCATTGCATAACTCCTGATAGCCATGTTTTTCTATCTAACATTTAGGAAATTATGGGATAACTGATCAATATATTTGGAGTGTGTTATAATATCTGTCATGTAGTTATGCTAGCTGAAGCATTTGGGTTTTATTTTTTTTTGGGTTACATATAACAGGCTTATTAAGGAATTATTAATGGCTAGATAATTATCTATTTATATAATATGTGGTCAAATGGTTATTAAACATTTATAAGTGCAAATAGGTTTTCAATTAGTGGAAAATATTTGTCACATATTATTGTATCTGTGTGTATTATATTGTCTGTGTCTCTTGCAGCTCACAGTGACTTGACAGCCTGTGTTCTCTGGACAGCCAACATTTTGTATCTGCCTTTTTCTATTTCAAGACTACAGTGACTGACTTTGTATATTCTTAAGGTCTGTTTTTTGACCAACATGATGCAGTGCAGGTACAACCTCAGCTTAATGCTCGGATATCAGTCTAATTTGCTGAATAATCTTATTTCACTCTGCAAATTTTTAATGTATGCTATATTATATTAGTATAACCTGTTTTTGTAGAAACATGAAAATAAATCACATGATTGTTTTTTGTGGGTAGACTAGAGACAGTTACTCATGGATGTTCTGTCATGGTTGGACCCTGGACAAACCTGATGTGCTGGATGGGTTCAGAATTGAATTGTTACCTTTTGATAAGAAGAAGTAAAGGCATTCTGTACAGTACCCAGTGATTTGAGGCAGTTAATTTCACAAGCAGGATATTTTCTACATACCCGTAGTGCTATCTATCTATCCAGGTAGTTTTGCTGAGTACTCACAAGTTTTATAGATGATCTATAAAATCAACGAATCTTTCCAAATATAATGACAAGCTTACTCATGAACATCCACAGACCTTGTTGTGCACGGAAACTACTTTTTAAAAAAACTACTTTCTACCAAAGTACGCCAACTGTGTATATCCACGTTTATACCCCGGTCTGGATAAATTCTCGTTTCTGATTGGCTGGAGGGTGGGCATTCATTTCTAGTAAAGGGACACCTATGAGGTAGTTCCAACTAAGAGGCTTAATCACTGTTCCAAATTAATACACCATCTACGTTATCTTCTGCCAGAGCCATAGAGTCACCTCTTTTATGAATGTAACCATAGAAAGACAAACAGCTGCTTAATAAAGTCAATAAATAACACTACTGCAGATTTAAAAGTTTGTATTCGCTTTAATAACTTAAATCTAGCAAAGCCATTTTGTGGTTAGAGGTGCAGTATCTATTCAGTTTGGAAATATTAACATAACATAGTAGGACTTTACCTAATGGTCTAATGTAACCAGTGGCGGGCCGTGCATTTCACACCTAGGCCTTCAGTGATGTCCTACACAGTCCTACCTGAATTATTCCACCTCTTAATACCATCATTATGACGCCATGGCTCTAGAAACTATACATTTAGACAGAAACGCAGTATAACCGGGCGTTGCATCACCTTAACATAGTCAAGTACAACAGTTATATTCATATTTCCGAAGCATTTATAATCAATAAATCCGCATTTACAATTAAGAGTGTTAAACTACCAGCTTTAAGATTGCTTGGATACTGTCAAAACTTTAAAATAAAAGGCGCTTTTAAGGGATTAGTCTACAAAGTTTTATTAAGTCCACCAAAAGTATGTTAGCTTTAACAAGTTTGTTCGCTAAACAGCGCATTGTCGCACCCAAAGCAGTTTCATTTAAGAAACGTGACGATAAAGACACATAAACTATTCACTGAAAATAAAAGAAAACAAACAAATAATTTGCATTTGTTCATAAGGATATATTTGCGACAGTGGTGAAAGTGTATTCCTAGCCTTGAATGTCCACTTTGACTCGCTAGCGTCAGGGTTGGCCGTTCTCTTCTGACGATGTCTAGCTTTTCTTGAAAAGTTCGTCTTGAAAATGGCGTTGTAATTATATCTGCGACCAAATCGATCTCTTCTCCTCCTTCAGCCATTGTGGGTTGAAAAAAAACAGCTTGTAGAAATCTACACAAATGAGCTCGTTCAAGTTCAGTTTGCTAGCTCTGCGATAGCTCTGCCTCTCAATAGTGCGTATCCAATCAAAAGACGTGCACGTGCTGACGTTATCGTACGCCTGCTAGCTGGCCCCGGTGTCGCCAACTCGAAATCTGATTGGTTAACGCCACAGTTAACGTTCCGTTCACTTTAAGCTACAGGGGCCCGCAATGTTTATTCTGAAGGCCTAAGGGCAGATTTCTTGGACCCTGGCAACACATTATGGCTGAAATATGATTGGATAAAAGCTCTAACATAAAGGCCAGCCCTCCAAATCTCGATCTGAGGCTGGAAGCAGCGCAACCAAGAGGAAAGCTATGAAATGAAGAGAATAGACTATGGGGAATAATTTAATACATATTTGTGGAAAAAATATATCAAAATTAAGTTTATATTCTGATGATGTTTAGGCCAGCAGAGAAGGCCTTGCTGGCCCTGACGGCCCGCCACTGAATGTAATGTTAACATGAGCAACACTGGTTGCGAATGCGAGCAAGTTACTTCACAAAGCACATTAATCTGTGTATTAAAAAACATTTTATCCAGCTAAATGTCTTAGATATGACAAGTTACATCTAACAGTAAAAAACTCCCCACTGTATTTATAGTAGTATTTTTTCATATTTTCCCATCTCATGATGCAAATCTGAAATGCAATTTCTTTAGCCTAGGTTAGGCTGTTTAAAATAGGCTGCATGACCAAACCATTTTTAAAAAGCAAGACAGAGTGAGGGAGGTAAATTGAGTTGCGGTTTCATGCAATTTTCTTAAATAATGTAACTAATGACAAAAATAACAAAAATTGGTGATTTTTTTATGGTATAAAGTTGAGAAGGAACAATTTTTTTCCTTATATAATCAATTGTTTTCAGAACTAACAACGAGTTCATAAAATCAATACATATAAAAGTAACTAATATATAATCATTGTTGGTAACCATGGTATAAGCAGAATAAACCACTCCAGGCTGCTTCACCTCGGCTGCATCAACACGCCCGTCATAGCTACATTATTTTCCAATAATGGGACAGCCCGTTGTGGTTTATTCCTTACTTATTGGCATACGTTCAGGCTATTGTTGGCTTTATCTTGTTGCTATGATGGAATACGAATTCTGGTGGTGAATTTTTTTTTAATGAACTCACAGATAGATGCTATTGTCCACTATGTCACGCTTGGGTCGGTTTAGTTGCAGGTGAGACTGGGTGGGGTTTTCCTTATGAAATGGCCAAGCTACACAACATTAGTGGCATTTTGAAACTCCGTATTCAGCTGAATTGACATGAATCGTGTACTAATAAAGCAAGAACACAGAGTTTGTTGTTTCCACTGTTGTTTGGTTGCAGGAGCAATGAATGCCTCAGTTGAACAATCTCACGGTGCCGACGGATGGCCACTAGGGTTCTGCGCGAAGGGTTTAAGAGTTGACTGGGACCCCATGTCTAACTGATGTTGTGGAGAATTGGTTGAATTCTTTTGTTGAAAAATTGTAGCCAGATTTTTATTGGGGAATTGCATTGTGAAGGGGGTTGTAATGTGCTCTGTGTGCTCAACCTGCCTGATGGTCAGACCCAGGGAAGTATAAGACATTGTGCATTCTAGCATGGTTTTTCCAAGTACTTCTTTACCTGTGGTCTCACTATTTTCTGGAAAACCGCTACTCTGGTCTTGTCCACATTTACTTTCAGTGCCCAATTCTGAAAGTAAGTGTAACATTTTGAGGTTATACTGTAACCTCTGTTCCATCGATTAAAAGCAGAACCAGATCATTTGCATAGAGAAGGAATTTATCGCTTTTCCTTGTAGAGTGATTCCCAGATCTGCAAACTATTCCAGTGTTGTGTCTGTTACGTTTCTGTCATATTTATGTCACGTTTCATGTTTAGTGTTTGTCACAGTTTATTTTCTGTTCATGTCATGCTTGTTTTCTGTTTATGTTATGATGCAGTTCATTGTTAGCATACACATTTCCGTGTTTTTCCGCAGCCTTGCATTCATGCTGTTCTATTTCATACCGGTCAACACGCCACGGTATGGGTCATCCTCGCCGAGAGGGGGAGCTACTAGGAGATTGTTTATCAAATTAACCACCACTACGGGCGGAACCACGTCACGCCATAAATATGGCGCTGGTACACCGCTCAACCTCTTTTTGCCTCCTCGAAGGCGAGCTGAGATTGTGTTTGTTGGTTCCTTTGGAATCTGCGATTTTCGCAAAACTTTTTGTTTTCTGCCTCTCCCGATCGCCCGGACAACGTAAGTTTCCGGGGCTTTCCCTCCCCCAGCAACGCGGAACTGCGGTTTGCTTGCTGTTGTTGCTGCTTTACACGGTAAGATATTACCTTGTTGTAGCCGGTTCACGGCCGGTTTTTTTTTTCATTACAGAATTAGATCGGATTTACCCGATATCTTTCTGATTGCATTGCGTTGTTTTACTTGTTATTTGCATAGCAACAATTACACGCATGATACAATCAAGTAAGCCTCCGCGTCCTCTCGCAGTCCTCCAGTGCTACTGTTGCGGACCCTTGACTGGCGCTGGACTCGCTTGAAAAACGTTGTTGTAGGCAGATTGCTGCCGTTCTTTACAGAAGTTGATATTATTATTAACTAATATTCTTCTGTCTTATATTAGCCACTGGGCTTGGTGTTGTTAGTTGCGCAGTAGCAACAAGAACAACAATAAGAACAACGAAAAGGCTGGAAGGAGCCCCTGTGTCCGTTAGGGCAGACGCTACCTGAAGCTTCCACACCCACCTCGGTCCTTCAGTACCACTGATTTGGGCCCTCGGCTTGGTGTTGGACATACTCTATTCCTGTAGGTTTGGGCAGCACGCTGCCATTCCAACAGAAGTTTATATTATTATTATCTAATATTCTTCTGTCTTATATTAGCCACTGGGCTTGGTGTTGTTAGTTGCGCAGTAGCAACAAAAACAACAATAAGAACAACGAAAAGGCTGGAAGGAGCCCCTGTGTCCGTTAGGACAGACGCTACCTGAAGCTTCCACACCCACCTCGGTCCTATTTGGGCCCTCGGCTTGGTGTTGGACATGCTCTATTCCTGTAGGTTTAGGCAGCACGCTGCCATTCCAACAGAAGTTTATATTATTATTATCTAATATTATTCTGTCTTATATTAGCCACTGGGCTTGGTGTTGTTAGTTGCGCAGTAGCAATAACAACAACAATAAGAACAACGAAAAGGCTGGAAGGGGCCTCTCTGCTTGTGAGAGTAGAAGCTGCTGGAGGCTTCCACATCCCCTTGCGGTCCCTCAGTACCACTGATTTGGGCCCTTGGCTTGGTGTTGGACACACTTCTGGGCTAAGCATGTCGGAAGGCGTACAGAATCCGGGAGATGGTGGGCCGTCGGGGGAGGACGTCCCACCTGGGCAATCAACTTTTGTGGAGCATAATTTGGAGCCGTATGCTCAAGGGGCTGGGTTTGGCAAGCGCGCTAGGAAGCGTAAGCATCAGGAACCGGAGTTCCATCAGCTTCAGCTACAGGTGCAGGCGATGCAGCAGACCCTTCTGGGGCTGGTAGCATCACAGCAGCAGTCACCCAGGCCTCGGGACCCTCAGGGCCCAGTGCCTGGACCGTCCTGCCGTCACCCAGACGAGCTGTCTACGACGGCGTCGGATAGCCTGTACTGTCGGACAGACCCCCAACAGTCTGACACTGAAGGTGGGTCAGTGTCTGCCCAGGAAAGCGACGATGCTTCTAAACTCCCGCCCTTGGATCCCTCCGATCGGGCGGTGATTCTCAGGGCAGCTGAGCGCGCTCGCTTACCCCCCTTGGCGGTTCCTGCTCCCTCACTTTTCAGCCGTGGCCTTCATCGGCCCATTACAGGGGGGTTACCACCCCTGCCTGATTTTTTGACAGAACTGCAGGCATCCTGGCAGTCTCCTGGGGCATATAGACTCCCCAAGACCCAGTTGGCCAATATGGCGGGTGCCGCATCCTACAGGTTGGCGGCCCCTCCACAGATTGGGCCTATGTTTTCAATGCTCGCAGGCGCTACCTTTAGAGCTGATAGTGATTCCCAGCATCCCAATAGGCGATGCAAGGCTACTGACAAGCGGGTGTGTAAGGCTTATCAGTCCGCCGCTCTTGCAGCCCGACTGGCTAACACTAACGCACTGCTGCTGGTGTACCTGGAGGGTATGCTGCAGGACATGTCCTCCGCTGCCCCCAGTAACTCAGCAATAGAGATGCTGCGTGTGGTGGACATTATGATGCGCGGGGCTAGTGCTCATGCCCAAGCCCTGGGGCACTCCATGTCCTCACTCGTTCTGGCACGCCGCCAGGTGTGGCTGTCTCAGTCCAGTCTAACAGACCAAGGACAGGTAGCAGCCCTTACTGCCCCAGTGGTTCCGGGGCAGGTGTTCGGGCCGCCTGCGGAGGCTGCCTTAGAGCAGTCACGCAGGGCGAGAGAGATGTTGGGGTCGGTAGGACGGGCTCCAGCCCCACGGGCCCCAGCAAGAGGGACCCGTTTTTTCCACAGTGCACCCCCAGCTTCAGGTCCCGCCCCCACTGGGGAGCACACGACCTTTCAGGGGCCTTTATCCGGCTCTCTGGAGCCAAGGGCCTCGCGTTTCTCGCGGGACCGGGCGCGGTTCCGGAAACCTTCCGGTAAGTCAGCTTCCCGAGGCCAGTTCCGTCGGTGACGGTTACCAGCCTCCGGCACCGCGTTTTTCCCCTCTCCATCTCGCAAAGTGGCGCCTATGTACCCGATGTCCTTGGGTGCTCAGCACGTTGGAGTCGGGGTACAGGCTTCAATTCAACACCAAGGCCCCCCGTTTTTACGGGGTTACTCCTACTCGGGTGAGAGACGGGGCCACTGCGCGAGCTCTCTCCAACGAGATTCTGGTGTTGCTAGAGAAGGGAGTAATAACACCCCTGCCCCTGGTGGCAGCGGGACAAGGGTTTTATTCAGTCTATTTTCTAGCCCCCAAGAAGGACAGGGGCTTCCGCCCCATCCTAGATCTAAGAAGGCTCAACCGCTTTTTGAAGCACCTGCCCTTCCGGATGCTCCGCCTCGCCAATCTCCTCCTTCAGGTGAGAGATGGCGACTGGTTCACCTCTGTGGATCTAAAGGATGCATACTTCCATATCCCCATACACCGGGATCACCGGAAGTACCTCCGCTTTTCCTTCAAGGGCACAGGGTACGAGTACTCGGTCCTTCCCTTTGGCCTAGCTCTGGCCCCACGCACTTTCACAAAGTGCATGGATGCCGCACTGATCCCACTCCGTCGTCAGGGTATCCGCATTGCGAATTACCTGGACGACTGGCTGATCTGTGCTCCATCAGAGGAGCAAGCGAGAAGGGACACAAGGTTGGTACTGGGACATTTAGCCAGCTTGGGCCTGACCCTGAACAGGGAGAAGAGCCACCTCACCCCTTCCAGAGAAAGGGTTTTCCTGGGTCTGGTTTTGGACTCGGGGTCCATGCGTGCCTCTCTAACCCCAGAGAGGCGACATACTTTGATGGAGAGTCTGTCCCATTTTGCTGCAGCGCGGCAGGGGACGGTAAAACTTTGCCGGAGGCTGCTCGGCCTGATGGCCTCAGCCGCCCAGGTGGTGCCACTTGGGCTGCTGCATATGCGCCCGTTACAGCATTGGGCGACGGCACAGGGAGTGAGCCCGCACGAAGATGGGCGGCGACTCCTCCCCATTTCCCAGAAATGCCTAAAGATGGTGGATTGGTGGCTCACCACCCCTGGCCTCAAGGAGGGCGTTCCCTTGGGGCCGGCAGGGGTGAGGGTGACAGTCACCACGGACGCCTCCATGACTGGCTGGGGAGCGGTCAGAGGTGGCCAGTCCGTGCAGGGATCGTGGAGCCCCTCATGGGCAGGGAAACACATAAACCTTCTAGAAATGGAAGCAGTGCTTCGGGCATTGTACCACTTCCTCCCAGTGGTCTGGCACAGACATGTTCTTGTCCGGACAGACAGCTCCACGGTAGTGTCCTACATCAACCGCCAGGGTGGGGTTCGGTCCCCAATCCTGCATGCGAAAGCACGTCAAATCCTGCTCTGGGCACATGCTCAATGCATGTCCCTGAAGGCACTGCACGTGCCGGGTATAACTAATGTGGCAGCCGATATGCTGTCCAGGGGTGGCCCGAGACCAGGGGAATGGCGCCTGCACCCAGAAATTGTGCAGTCCATTTGGTCCCGCTTCGGGGAAGCACAGGTGGACCTCTTCGCATCCAGGGAGAATGCTCACTGCCCCCTGTGGTACTCTATGATGGACACGACGGGGACATTGGGCGTGGACGCACTGGCACACCAGTGGCCTCCAGCCCTGCTCTATGCTTTCCCCCCCATGCCTCTCCTGCCCACAGTTCTGGCGAGGATCAGGAACTCAGGGGCACAGGTTCTGCTGATTGCCCCCAACTGGCCCCAGCAGAGATGGATGGCGGACCTAAGGGAATCCCTACGGGGCACCCCCTGGCGCCTCCCAACCAGGCCGGATATGCTGTCGCAGGCCCAGGGCCTGCTGTGGCATCCGAACCCAGAATTTTTCAACCTGCATGTTTGGCCCGTGGGCAGAGTTGCCGGCAGGGCCTAGAATCAGCAGTGCTGGACAATTCCTCCGAGGAGCCAGGCGGCTTCGGCCGCCTAGATCGAACGCAGTCCCTTCTTGGGACCTTCAGCTGGTCTTAAATGCTCTCACTGAACCGCCGTTTGAGCCCCTGACTGGGCTCAGCCTAAAGCTCCTCTCTTGGAAGATGGCCTTCCTGCTCGCTATCGCCTCCGCGAGGCGCGTGAGCGAGCTGCATGCACTGTCGATACACCCTGCCTGTATACGGCTGGGGGACAGTAGCTCATCGGTCTCTTTGCGTCCCAACCCCGCGTTTCGGCCTCAGGTCCTTTCGCGGTCATACGTCTCACGGCCTATTGTGTTGGAGGCGTTTCATCCTCCTCCCCATGAGACCTGAAGAGTAAGATGGTGATGATTCAGGGTTTTTATCACCCATTGGTTATGTTCCACGTTCCCACTTGAGCTTGCTCTTCTGTTAAGAACAGCAGCCAATGGTGTAATTTTATTGCTATGATGTGCGGTCCTGGTTACCCCACTACATCCCCGCCTGACTTATTTGATATACAGTAACCCATACCGTGGCGTGTTGACCGGTATGAAATAGAACGTACGGGTTACGGATGTAACCCCGGTTCTATGAATACGGTCAACACGCCACGCGGTGTTGTCAGGCGGAGAACCTTGCGCCCGCAGGACGGCAAGTGCCCTCAAGTCGGCAAAAGAGGTCCAGCGGTGTATCAGCGCCATATTTATGGTGTGACGTGGTTCCGCCCGTAGTGGTGGTTAATTTGATAAACAATCTCCTAGTAGCTCCCCCTCTCGGCGAGGATGACCCATACCGTGGCGTGTTGACCGTATTCATAGAACCGGGGTTACATCCGTAACCCGTACGTTTCTTTCTCTTGCTGTCACTCACGCTTCCCTAATTGTTTCATTCTCCCATGTCAATTTACTAATATACTAACATTAGATCAGGATTGGGTAATACTAACTATCTAACCATGTGTTCATGTTTACCTTACGTTTCTCGTACATGTTAATTACTAATTTACTAACGCTAGGTCAGGATAGGTTAACTACTAACGATTTACTAATTGCCTCGTTACGTGTCATTTTCTCAAGCTGTTGTGAATTTCCTGCTGCTCTCAAGCTAATGTCTGCACCTGTCTACACCTGCTTATAAGATCAGTGTTCATGTCATGTCTTTGCGAAATTGTTGCCTTAGTTTACTATTGTCACTTTTGAGCGGTTTCCATTGTTTTGACTACCGTTATTGATCTAGCCTGTTTATTGACCATCGTTACTGCCTGCCTATTGTTTCCACTGCCTGTTTTTGACCACGAGTTTTGCCTGCTGTCTGTTTGTACCTCTGCCCCGCGGATAGGACTTCGGTCTGACTCCTGCTACGCCCCACGACTACGAACTTTGCTTTTTCCCTGTTTTGTACTTCTGCTCCGCTGACAGCTACTCTGGTTAACGAACTCTTGCATGGATACCGATTTTGAGACTGCCTTCTCCCTCGGTACTGTATTTTTGGTTTGGCTGGATTTATTGGTTTTTGGACTTTGCTTGTATGACTACGATTTTGGATTTCCCCATAATAAAGCCCTTGTGGGCATTTATTACTACGTCAGTGTTCTGAGTCGTGCATTACGGGTCCAACCCGCACACATCCGTCTCAGAGTCCAGTTCATTTATGTATATGTTGAACTCCAGCGTGAACATCTCTGCCCTTTGGTGCCAATTTTAACACAAATTTTATTTTATGAGTATATTTAATTAAACATATACATACACTTTACCCACTAGTCTTTTATGACACCATGATTTGGTAAACATTTTTTAGTAGGGTGCAAATTTGGTCTGAAGCTAAATTTTGTAGTGTTACCCAAGATATCTTTGGTACAAGATACATTTATGTGTAATCAGAGAATAGTATTATCGTATCGTATTTTGAACAATGTCTCGTCATGGGCTGATAAGAGTCGTGACTCAATTAATAGCAACAATTCCTGGCGATGATACTGTAACCTTATGAAATTTGCACTTATGCTATATCGAACCACTTCTTGTTAACCCGAAATGGTTCAGCTGCTGTGACATGCTGCCACTCCACAAATTTTATTTTATTTGTTGTGCCCACACAGAACTTTCCACCAAACAATATAGCCCATCTAACCTCTACCTCCGTAACGATTGTCTCGATTTCACACTCCGTGAAGTTTCTCTTCTTTGTTTTGTGGTATGACTTTTCCATTTTCCCAGTTTTTTAATGTATCTTTTTCTTAAGCAAACTCTAACCTGATCATTCTGTTCATGAGGCTTATCAGTGGTGTGCATCTTGCAGTGAACCCTCTGTGGTTATGCTGGAGAGTCTTCTTGATCTGTTCGACTGTTGAAAATGTTTTTTTTTCCGCAATTGAAAGTATTCATCAGCCGGTTGTTTGCTATTGCTGAGCTCACCAGTGCATTCTTGGTTCCTAACAATGTACCAAACAGTAGATTTTGAAACACTCATTGTTTTGGCTATGTCTCTGATCGATTTATTCAAATTTTCCAACAGCAACAAACTCCAACTGCAAATACGACACGTATCATCAACTTTCTTCTTTTGCATGAGCTAATGATGCAACAACACACAGCTGGTCAAGAAACACCTGAGCAGTTGTTCAATTACTTTTGCCCCCCCCCCCCCCCCCCCCAAAATGGGGGACTATGTTTAAATATGGCTGAAATTACATTACATTACAATTATTTGGCAGACGCCTTTCTCCGCAGTCGGAATGAGAGAGAGCCGTTAACATGGAGGGAGGGAAGTGCAAGTCGCCCTGCAGCAGCAGAGCGAAGTGGTCAAGCAGGAGCGTAGTGCTGGATTAAGTCCTGTAGGTAGGAGGGGCCTGACCATTTGGGTGCAGTATAGGCCAGGGTTAGAACTTTGAACCTGATCCTAGCCATGACTGGCAGCCAGTGGAGTGACCTCAGCAGGAGGGTGACGTGTGAGAACTTCGGGAGGTTGAACACAAGCCGAGCAGCCGCGTACTGGACCAGTTGTAGGGGCAGAATGGTGCAGGCTGGTAGGCTTGCGAGAAGGGAGTTGCAGTAGTCCAAACGTGAGGTGACTATGGTCTGGACAAATAGCTGGGCATAGTAGGTGGTCAGGAGGAATCTGTAGGACTGTGCCTTTGTCCTGATGTGTTTTTTGAAGTCCAGCTCTTGTATGGCATGAAGAGCAGCTCAATCTTGTCGAGGTTGAGCTTCAGGTGATGGCTAGACATCCACTCAGAGATGTCAGCCAGGCAAGCAGATATCATTTTCTTAACCTGTGGGGTAGAGGGAGGGAAAAAGAGGAAGAGTTGAGTGTCATCAGCATAACTGTAGTAAGAGAAGCCATGTGAATTAATAACCAAACCAAGAGACTTAATGTAAATGGAGAACAGCAGAGGACCCAGTACAGATTCCTGCGGGACTCCTGTAAAAAGTGAATGAGGTGCAGAGACAGAGCCCTTCCAGGAGACTTAGTGGGATCTTTCTGTGAGATTGGATGTAAACCAATAGAGGGCAGTTTCAGAGATGTTCATCTCAGCCAGTGTGGAGATCAGGAGTTTGTAGCTGACCATGTTGAACACTGCAGACAGGTCAAGGAGAATCAGGACAGAGGAGAGTGGCGAGTGCCTCAGTCACAGCCAGGAGCGCAGTTTCAGTAGTGCCCGGTTCTGAAGCCAGACTGATGAGGGTCAAGCAGGTTGTTCTGGTGGAGAAAAACAGACAGTTGGTTAAGGGCAGTTCGTTCAAGAGTTTTGGACATGAAGGGCAGGAGAGACACAGGACGATAGTTTCTGACATCAGAGGGGTCCAAGCTAGGTTTCTTAAGGAGTGGGGTAACACAGGTAGTTTTGAAAACAGCATAGCCACAGGTTAAGGAGGTGCTGATAATGTAGAACAGATATGGAAGGACCTCACCGGATATAGACTGGAGGACTGCCGAAGGAATGGGGTCTAGTGGGCAAGTGGTTGCACGCTGGTGTGTTACAAGTTGGAGTACATCTGTGTCCTCCAGAGTCTTAAAGGATGAAAGTGTAGCAGTGGGTTCATTATGGGGGATTTGGGGCGCCATCGGATGCGTGACAGAGTTTCGGATCTTGGCTACCTTCTCCTCAAAGTGGATCAGGAAGTCATCTGCAGAGAGGGAAGAGGGTGAGGGGGGTGGAGGAGGGATCAGCAGGGAAGAGAAGGTCGAAAAGAGTTTTTTCTACATGATTCACCCAGTATGGGTGTACATACATTCAAATTAAAGCTGACAGCCTGCACTTTAACCTCACATTTATTGTTCAATTTCAAATCCAATGTCTTGGAGTACAGAGTCAAAACAACAAAAATTGTGCCACTGTCCAAATACATACAGATTGCACTGTATATGTTCTTTGTTGTTTGAAGTATTGGTTTTTCATAAATACTACGATAGATGTATTGGTGTCTCAATTTTGGTTAGTTCACTGGAAATAGCCTATATTGTGACTCTTTTACTTGGAGTAGTTTTTTATACTCTATCAATGCTTGGTGGTATCTAAGGCATCAAGGTGGTTGCAGGTGTCTTTGCCTTTTTAGTTTGACAGCTGTCTAGGTTCTTTCTTGATAAAGAAACATATTAAAGCTGGAGTACGCAATTTGTAAAATGGTCACATTTGTTGTCAAAACATGTCAAAGTCATAACACCCCTTTGCCCTGCCAACAGAGAAAGATACCCCAACCCAACTGCTTCCACAGACCTTGCCCTGAACGCACATCTGAGTCTTCTAGATATGATTACAGGATTACAGACTGGTACAGCTCATTTTAAAGTACAATTGTGAGCTACAAGAGTCCAGGTAAAAAAACGGAATCTTTTCTGTTGTTGCAGAGTTGTTGCATCACACTGGGTTTGCGTAGCATTAGTCTGAACCAGGCATTATCTGGCTACAGCTGGCATGCATGGCTATAGCCGAGTAGCCGGTTCTAGCTAACGTGATCTATACAACAGATAAGTTTTGAAAACATTTCCTTCTTCCAAAAACTTCCAAGTAACATTAAGTATAATAGCAACCTAGCTAGTATTCATTATAGGTAATTAAAATTGGCTGGCAAGCAGAAAGTCCACTGGCAAATTAGTGGATAATGGGAGCTCCACATCTGTCTTTACACCAATCCGCTCCCGAACATCTCGCCACCTTCTAAAATGAGCACCTATTTATTTCCAATGAATATTATTATTTAAAATGATGTATGTATGTATCAATAACAATGATAATAATAATTTTTTTAAATTATATATTTTTTAAAATATTGTGGCTATAGACAGTCATGTCGGCGATATTTTCAAATATCATGACAACCCCATTGTCCACCAACCAATTACCTAACACAGACAAGTAAGTGAATCCACACAGAGAATCAGCTGTTAACAATGTACAGACCCAGAGCTGTCAGAGCTCTAGTATCTGTTTTTCACTTTTAATAATGCCTTTGCATGGTCACATGGGTACGAAGCAGAAGAGAATGGCCAAATAGATAATTGTTTCCCTCTGGGAAGTCAATCTCTCATACCTGTCCTAGCACTGTGGTTGATACTCCGCAGATTCTAAATGAATGGTCTAAACACTTTCTTATGATGTGTCTTCAAAACGCCTTTATTGATTTTCAGCTAAATGTGTTTTCCCTTTTTAACAAGGATGATATAATTGTTCAAATTAATCTCTGTAACAATTGCAATTCCCTCTGAATTGGAAAGGGGCATGCCACGTGGCAGAGCAGTAGTGATTATATCATAGTAACTATCTTGGGCTGCGTCCCAATATTCTCCACTCCTTTCCTCCACTCCTCTCCTCCACTCGTCTCCTACCCGGAAATATGCAAAACCGTCTGTACATTTGTACAAGTACAAGTTGTTGCATGTACAGTATACAATATACCTGACATTGCGGTTTGCGTTGAGACATTAATTAATATTTAACAATTAATATGTAATTAATATGAAATCAGCAATGTTAGATCAGGACACAAAGATCCGTTTCCGGGGCACGGAGGAGAGGAGGCGGTAGTGGAGGAAAGGAGGGTGCATTTTTTTAGTATTGGGACGCACCCCTGGTGTGTCCTATAGTGGGATATTGATGTCACCATGAGGAGAGGTGGGGATCAACTGTCAACCAGTCCTGCAGGTTGTTTGTGCAACGAGTTACTGCTGAGAACCTTCATACCTCATGCAGTTTCCTAACCCTGGACAGTGAAAGTTCATGAACGATGTTCAGAACCATGGACAGTACCAGCGTCAGTAGAGGTTCAGAATGAAGTACAGAGTTGAAGCAATGGTTCAGCATCAGTTTAATGCAACATTGTTTTTCTGTTGTCACATGCTAAATAAACAAACGGCTGGCTCAAACAGAGTCCAAACAGAGCTATCCATTGTGATACACGGTAGTTCTGAATAGCACATTCCCTTGTATTGCAACAAAAAACCAACAACCCCTATTCATTGGAGAGCGTCTCTCCTACAATGTCCACTGCATAATTACATCAGGTCAGTTTGAGAGCTCACTTCCTAAAAATGTTGTGTTACACAGAGACCACACCCCTTGATGTCTCTGTTCTCAAAACATCACACAGTGAGCTGCATACACATACAGACACACACACACACACACACAAAAAAAAAAGAATGGTTGCACATAATATTATTTAGTATATGTGACTTCAACTGATTAGATATACTTAATAATATTACGTGCAGCCACTGTACATAATTTTATTAAGTAAATCCAACAATTAATTTGTTTAGTGTACTTAATAATATTGCATGCAACCACTGTGCAGCAATTATTTTTTTGAGTGCACACACACACACACACACACACACACCCCCCCTGTTATACAGAATCCACAGTTTCTATCAGAGTTTGGAGGGTGGGTAGTACTTTTTGATGTTCCATTTCAGTTTAATTGTTAAATTAGTGTATTTTTGAATGGAGCATTTTCATCGCATGTAATGGCAAGCTTCATTCTGTCAGCTAAAACTTAGTTTACCTTTACAAAGCAAGAGGGTTGCTTGTGACAGCATGTTCGAGTTACTGCTTTTGGCTGTGATAACCCTTGTAGTCGACTACGCAGACTTTGCACGAGATTGAGTTGTATTTAATGTAAAACAAAAGGCTGTTGCCAAGTAGAATTAAAGTGACAGAGACTGCGAGAGAAGTTTGGGGTAAACTAAATGGATTTTTATTAAAGTGGTATACTTGTGTTGTTGACTGCACATACTGTACATTTCCATAGATTGCACTGGAGATGTAAGCAAAACACAGCAGACTTCTTTTGAGTGTTTTGTAGGAATGAGCCTGTCAATCTAGCCAGCATTAAGTGGCATGACTGGCAATTCCGCTTGCAGTTGCATAAAGCATTGCATATAATTCAAAGGTATTTCAATCAATCAGGGTTTTAGAGCAGAAGAAACTATTTGCAACTTTGAAACTATATGAAACTTGTTTTGCATGGAGTCTTGGGTCATAAATTATGCACCAGTTAGTTGTCATTGTGTGTCATTGTGAGACATAAAAATAACAATACAAAATGTGTTCTCTCATCAATGAGAGACATGAATATAATATAATTTCTGGACACATCCAACACACAAGGGAATGAATGAATGAATTGGTCATCTGCTATGTTACCTTCCTTTTCTGGTGAAAATCAAAAGTAATTTAAAAATACTAAAGACAAAGAAATCAGCCAGCTGGGCTATTTTGGGTGCAGTCTGCACTGTGGTAGTGTGTCCAGTTGTAGAATGTGCGACTTCTCATGCTCTTATCCTAGTGCAGGATTACAGTCTTTATTTAGATAACACCGATCCTGATTAGTGCCTGAGGACTGGAATGCAGTGTGTTGGGTGGTGGGGATGTGGTGTGAATTTGTTTTAATACACAGCTGATTGTTAAGACTGTCTCAAAAAGGAAACCTAGACATTGATATGTTACATATTTGCCTTTGCCATCCAAATACCAAGTAGTTTAATGATAATGAATAACTACCAAACTACTGCTACTAATGTCAACCCACTCAAGCAAATCTATCATATGAGTTCAAAGTGAGTAATAATCTGGAAGAAAAGTTCTAAAATATCAATTTATCCAGAGTAAGGGATAAAGATGCAATGCTTTGCTCAGTTTCATTAAATATTTTGTCACACTTAGGAGTCACTGCTAAAACCTAATGGTTTTTCTTTGAGGTCTTTTTCCAACAGCCCCTCCTGTGTGTCAAGGTTAATTTGCATAAAGTGCCTCTCAGGATCGCAACATTTTGGCTTCAGGTTTTCTATCTCATGCAGGTCATGTGACGTGTAAACACAGGGTCACTCCCTCCTCTCCCCCCATAGCTAAGCCCTCAAGGAGTAATCGCTGCTCATCTTGCAGTTTGGTGACTGTCCTTGACCCCCTGAAGTGACCTTGGGTGCACAACCCTTGCTCTACTTCCTCCTGCTCCTCTACCCTTTCACTTTCAATCTTGTACTCCATTCTAAACTCTTAGATTTTTTATTTTTTAGATCAGTATGTACCAATGGAGGTTAGAGGAAGAATGACCATTGAGTAAGGTCCTCTTTGAATTCAGGGGTCATATGTAGAAAAAGCAAACAGTCGAACGCTAGAATGCAGTAAAGCACATCCAATAACACAGCGTGAAAAAACAAGTTTCTGGAAGATATCCGACCTGTTAAATTTCAGTGAAATTTGCCGTGTGTCGGTCGTGAGCGGTAGTCTCCTGTGTCGACACATACAGTCAGCACCATAATTCTTTGAACAGTGCCACATTTTTTGTTATTTTGGTTCTGTACTCTAGCACTTTGAGTTTGTAAGGATACAATGACAATGAGGTTGAAGTGCAGACTCAGCTTTAATTTGAGGGTATTTTAATCCATATCGGATGTACCATTTAGAAATTATAGAACCTTTTGTACATAGTCCCCTCCATTTTCGGGCATTAAAAATATTGTACAGTTTAACATAATGTAGAATAAAGTAATCATTTTTAATATTTGGTTGCATATCCTGTGCATGCCATGACTTATTGATGTCTGTGACCCAACAATATCAAAATAATCTTGATATCTTATTTTCTGGTACTCTTACAAGCAGTACTATAAGTTCTTTGCATTTGAATGGATCTCTATGGGAATTGGGGGGTGGGACTAGATTTAGCTGCCGGATATGCAGTAGATATGGATGGATCACTTTAAGGGTTGTTTCTCCTGACAGATTCTCCTATTGAACTTTATGGAAAAATAAGTCAGGAGAAGAAACACTTCAAGTTATCCATCCATATCTACTTTATATCTGGCAGCAGAGTGATGGTTTAAGGCTTGTTTGATATGTCAGACCCTTAATGACTTTGAGTCATTTAGCCAACCATGTGTTCCATACTGTTCCAGTGTAATTTACAGCTAAATCTAGTCCCACCCCCAATTCCGTTTCAATTGAAACCGTTTAACACAGGGATTTTTGTAGCAATATCTATTCAATGCGATTGCAATGATGTACACACAGGAACTTGCATGTCAAATGCAGAAGAGCAAGCGCCCAAAATCCACAGAAGAATATTATCGTGTCGGGCGACATTGTTGATCATCTCTAGGCCGTATTCTTTCTCAAAAATATGCTGCCGCTGGATTATATTCTAAGAAAATGAAAGATTCAGTGTGCTTCTAGTGCTACACCCCCAAGCAAACAATGCTGCTTTGCGTGTGTAGCTTTGACAATCACCACAGATTTAGCCAAATCCAGCAAAATTGGGAAATTACAGGTTTAATATTGAAATGATTTTAGAATAATCTTGACCGTGCATTTCCACACACAGCTTTTGTACTTTACCCAAATTGGCTTAATTTCAGACTATAATGCTCACCCCACATATTTTTGAAGTTTGAGAGCCTTATTTTACAGTAAGCAAAAACAGAAGTAAACAAAATGTGTGTTTGAGTACGCTGCCATGAAAGTAAGACTACTCTTTGTCAAAGCTAAACCAGCCAGCCATTTTATGTGGCGCATTGATGGGACACATGACATTCCTTTTTAAGTGCTAAGAAATCATACCGTTACACCGTCTGCAACTCCTATTACAAATATGCCTGTAATAATATGAGTTATATTGTATTGCTGTGATAGTATTTTAATAACATGTTTCCCCATTTTCATTTATTTTGTAGACCTGGTCCAGGCAACCAATGAGACCAATGTGAACATCCCACAGATGGCTGATACACTGTTTGAAAGGTCCACTAATGCCAGCTGGGTGGTGGTCTTCAAGGCACTCGTTGCCACACATCACATGATGGTTCATGGAAATGAGGTGAGTCTGATACTAGACACCTCCTCAGAGCTATGTACCCAAAACCATTCACGCCTTTCCCCCTGTTTTTGGCAACTGATGGAGAGGGTACACTGTGTGTAGCTGTTCACATTGTTGATTTAGTGCATTGTGGGTACCTATATTTCGCTATGATGAGGTGCATTGTGAGTAGATGTTTTTGGTCTGGGTGAAGTGCATTGTGGGTAACTTTTCACATTGCTGATGAAGTACATTGCGGTTAGCAGTCCATGGTGCTGATGTACATAGTAGGTGGATGTCCACAGAGCAAAGTGCAAAGTGCATTGGGGGCAGCTGTCAATAGTCCTCACAGAGTGTGTTGTGGGTAAATGTCCACAGCCGTCCTATGAGTATATGCTCATGGAGAAAATGCATTGCGTCATGGTTAGGCATCCATGGCTGTGAGATCCCCTCATTGCACACGCAAGTCTGTGACTATATGCTGCAGACAGACCCACAGTACTACAGGAAAGACCTAGTCCTGATTGGATGGGAGGTGCAATGCTTGTTTTTCTCTGAGCTGCAAGTAAATCATTTTTATCACTTCATAGAAAATTTTCATAATGCAGTGGTGCATTGTAAAAGTCTGTAAATATGTCCATTGTTATCCAGTTTTGTATTTCTTACTATATATCTTATTTCAAAACAAAAGCCATGTTTTAAGTAAAAAATATTGTTGCCATGGAGATATACGTATCCTCTTTTCAACAAAGCTTTGAAGAATTTTAGGCTCAAATAGTTAAATGGAAATTTTATATGATTGGAGACAATTGTAAACTTCCGCACTTAAATAAAATTGTAGTTTTATTCCTGAACATAGACTCTTGGTGTTATTGGTATCTTTGCATGATAATTGTGCTTTATTGTCACAGAGGTTCATCCAGTACTTGGCCTCCCGGAGCACTCTCTTCAACCTCAGTAACTTTCTGGACAAAACCGGGTCACACGGTGAGTAAGATGGGTAGAACAGCTTTGGCAAGGGAAGAAATGTTGTCCTGTGAGTACAGGTGTTCCTATTTACCGTTAGTTATTCAAGAACATGTGCTATACTCTTCCACTGCGATACAATATATGTTGTGATTTCTATTCTAGGCTATGACATGTCAACGTTCATCAGACGCTACAGCAGGTATCTGAATGAGAAGGGCTTTGCTTACCGGCAGACGGCATTCGATTTCACCCGGGTGAAGAAGGGGTACGTTGAAGGTCCCCTCCTCCAGTATCAATACTGCTTGGCAAGGGAAAGGAGAATGATGTTAACTTTTTGTTTGTTCCACACGAGAGCCAAACATAATAAACAGATATTACATAGTCAGCTGTCATTCTGCCTGGGAGACCGTTTAATCCTGTCCGCATTATTATTTTTCCCATTGCTTGTTTATTGCTGTGCATTTTAGGAAAATCAATGTAACTGAGACAGCGTGCAAGCAGGAGACAGCCCTTATTCGGATGCTATGCAGACTGCATATTCTTGTGTGTTCACGGTTGCCAGCAATATTTTTACCCTGACTGCAGACCAGGGTCAGTGTTAAGAAAGCATTTGAGAGTAGGAGTGCTGCAGCTGATCTGAGATCAGTTCTGCCTTTAAGCTCGTAACAGATGATGTTCGGATACAGACATGGAATGCTTATCCTGGATCAACACTCCTAATGTGAGACTTCATGAATTGTACCACCGTAATTGCCAGTGTGTGTCCCATGATTCCAGAGTGCTCAGCTCTCTCAGTGCCTCCCAGCAGCCTCTCTCTCACAATTTACTTAAAATTATGAATACACTTGAGAGCCATTTAAATGGGAGCTTTGAGAACACAGACACTGGAGATGCATTCAAAACTGAGAACACATTCAAGGCACAGTCAACACTGAGCACGCTGCGCTCCCCTGCTGTGCTTGCTGTTTATCTACACGCTGACCATGTGATGAGTGCTTGTGTTTTGCGTTTATCTCAGCGCTGAAGGTGTTATGAGAACAATGGCTACAGACAAGCTGCTGAAAGGGATGTCCAGCCTACAGGGGCTGATCGATGCGCTGCTGGAGTTTGACGTGAGTTCCGATCCTAACATCTGAGCCATGTCTCAGTGCACCTTACTCTTCCACTGTCTGACTAAATGGCACACAATGGTTTGCGGTCGTTTAACTCTCTGATAAGTGCGTGGCGCACTTTAGAGTGGGGATCTTGAAACAAGTGCTGGATGGCCAATTATTACCAAACAATCAATATTTTTTCAATATCGATTCTTATTTTTTAAATATGAATTCTTATTTTTTCAATATCAATTCTTATTTTATCATTATCAAGTCATATTGTTTCAGTATCAATTCTTATTTTTTCAGTATCAATTTTTATTTTTTTAAGTGTCAATTCTGAATGGCACTAATCTAACGCCCTATGGCTGTTGCTTGAAGAGAAATAAAAAAAAACAACAGTCCCTCCTGGATTGAAGTTGAAGATCCCCGTTTTATAGGCTTATTTTGAAGTAATTTTAAGTCAGGCTGATTAGTCTTGCAGATCATATTCTATCTTCTTATGTGTGTATTTACAGAGGAAATTGAAAATGTGATGAAACTTATTTCTTATTTTGTATTATTGATATTTTAATCTACAGTTGTTTCTATCTGTGTACTGCCCTCTTGGCGAGGTCTCATAAGTGGTTTTTAATATCATAAGAAATGGTAATATCAGTGAGTGAGTACCTGATTGATTAAATGACAAATAAAATGAATTTGAAGTGGAAAATGTAATTATATGATTTCACTCCCTCTTCTTGTCTTGTCTCCCTCTTTCTTCCTCTTGTTTCTCAATTTCTCTTTCTTGCGCACTCTATGAAATTCTAATGAGAAATGCTATTTTGGCAAGACACACATAAAAATATTGCCAAGGCACACAGCAACACATAATAATAATATGACACTCTCTCTCTGTCTGTGACAGGTTCATCCTAAAGAACTGACCAATGGAGTAATAAATGCTGGCTTTCTTCTGCTCTTCAAAGACCTGATTAAGTTATTTGCCTGCTACAATGATGGAGTTATTAATTTATTAGGCAAGTGGTATTTTCTTGTCTTCCTATGTGATTATGAGATATAACCATCAGTCTGAGACAAATTAGGATCAATACAAACATCTTTACGATACACGTGGTTATGCAGTGCAGAACACTCTCCTTCACCATTATGTCTAAATCGAGTTGTCCGCCAATCAACCTCTTGATGGTGTTCTACTTGGTTGCGTGATTGATTTGGTACCAAACGGAAATGAAGGTAATTTTATTTTTTAGAGAAATATTTCAAAATGAAGAAGGCAGAATGCAAGGATGCGCTGGAAATCTACAAGAGGTTCCTGACCAGGATGACCAGAATTTCAGAGTTTCTCAAGATTGCAGAGGTATCAAGCACCGAGCCTGAGACTGTTTGCCCTCTATCGGTCTGTGTGTCCTCACAAAGGGTGAAAATTATTGCCAGAAACGAACACGAGTGTTGAAAAGCAATCTTCCCACACAAGTAGTTAATTTAGCAGGGTATTTACTAAAAGTAATTATATAAATAAACAGATTCGCAGAATATATGTTTGCACATTGCTGCCACTATTAAAAATGTAGAGATAGGATGTTAAGAACAATGGACAGTACACTGAAAATTACACTTAAAAAGACACTTCCATGGTGTCGGAATAGCCAGTGTTTGTGGCTGCAGGTAATTGTCCATCTCATTCAATATCTACGGTGCTGAATGATATGTAAATGTGGGTTTTTATCATGTGCTCTTTTTTTGCCACATGAACATCCCATTTAGAGATGTTCATGTGGCAAATACTCTCTCCAGTCGAATGTGATGCCAGTGCTGTCTCCTAGCAGCAGTTATAGCAGCCATGACAATGCGGTCATGCCTGACTGAAACGTGAGACGCGCTTTCCTCAGGCAGTGAAAAACACTCCCAGTTTTTCTCTGCCGAGGTCGCCTGCCTTGACATGAATTGCATGTGGTAGTTAGTATGCACTTATCTGCATACTCTCCTCCGAAGTCTTGCACTGGGATTCCCAAAAATGCACATGAATTGAGGCTAACCTGCTAAATGTAACTGATTATTACATTTCATGTGTGCTAAACACAGGTGTGCCAGTTAAGCAAATATAGGTCAGCGACTTAATGCACGCAATTTTTAGCACTTATTTTTCACTGTCTGTCTGTCCTAACTAAATCTGTCTATCTATCTGTGATCACTGGGTACTGGTGTGCATTCCTCATTTTTGTTTTATGAAAAAATTATTTCTATAAATTCTATATACAGAATGTTATATTATATAAAGTGTTTTAGTGTATCCTTTTTTTTCTCTTTCTTTTTCAGCAAGTAGGGGTTGATAAAAATGACATCCCTGACCTCTCTTATGTAAGTTACTCTATTACATGCTATTGCTATCACTGATTGTTACATGCATTTCACAACATACAGGTGCAGCTCAAAAAATTTGAATATCGTGAAAAAGTTCAATATTTTTTGTCACTCATTTCAGAAAGTGAAACTCATATATTATATAGATTCATTACACATAGAGTGGAATATTTCAAGCCTTTATTTCTTGTAATTTTGATGATTATGGCTTACAGCTAATGAAACCCAAAATTCAGTGTCTCAGAAAATTAGAATATTTTGCTTTAACATATTTTTAAAGTATCATATTTAATATTTGGTCGCATATCCTTTGCATGCTGTTACTTCCTGAAGTCTGTGACCAATCAACATCAAAAGACTCTCGATATCTTATTTTCAGGTACTGTTACAAGCGATACTATAACCTCTCTGCATTTGAACTGATCTCTATGAGAATTGGGGGGTAAGACTAGATTCAGCTGTAAATTACGCTGGTACAGTATGGAACACATGACTGGCGAAATGGCTGTACGTCATCAAGGGTCTAAGGTATCAAACGAGCTCCAAACCATCACTCTGCGGCCAGATATGGAGTAGATGTGGATGGATCCCTTTAAGGGTTGTTTCTCCTGACTTTTTTCCCCAGAGTTCTATAGGAAAATGAGTCAGGAGAAATAACCCTTGCAGTGATCCATCCACATCTACTCCATATCTGGCAGCAGAGTGATGGTTTGGGGCTCGTTCAATAGCTCAGACCCTTGATGACTTACAGCCATTTAGCCAGCCAAGTGTTCCATACTGTACCAGTGTAATTTACAGCTGAATCTAGTCTCACCCCCCAATTCCCATAGAGATCAGTTCAAATGCAGAGAGGTTATAGTATCGCTTGTAACAGTACCTGAAAATAAGATATCGAGAGTCTTTTGATGTTGATTGGTCACAGACTTCAGGAAGTAACAGCATGCAAAGGATATGCGACCAAATATTAAATATGATACTTTAAAAATATGTTAAAGCAAAATATTATAATTTTCTGAGACACTGAATTTTGGGCTTCATTAGCTGTAAGCCATAATCATCAAAATTACAAGAAATAAAGGCTTGAAATATTTCACTCTATGTGTAATGAATCTATATAATATATGAGTTTCACTTTCTGAAATGAGTGACAAAAAATATTGAACTTTTTCACGATATTCTAATTTTTTGAGCTGCACCTGTACTTCTTTTGGTGTTATTTACTGCGGGGGCAGGCATCCTGACATTAGTCAATGGATCAACAAAATCCCAGCTCCAGTTTACTTGGCCAACCACAGAGTGCATTTCTTATTAGGATGCCACTCTCTAGCAGAATTACCACGATGTGCTCCTGAGCTGTGAGGGGGCAGGGATTTGCTGTGTGCGTACGAGTGGCAGCAGTTTCAGGAGGGCCATTGCATACTCCCTCTGATGCAACCAGCCTGCTGGGATGTGATAAAGCTTTGGGGGTTACTGCGTTTAGCCGGTCTGGTCAAAGGAGCTGTCAGATGAATATGAAACCTGAAACGAGCAGTGATTCTCGCTACGGACGCTGACTTAGGCTATATTGGGACTAGGGGGGGCGTAGCCATGACACAAGGAATTGGAAGGCTCCAAACCTGTTTTGTGGGTGAGAGTTAGGGGCAGACAATGAAGGAGAGAGAGAGAGAGAGAGAGAGAGAGATGCGTTGATCTAAATTATTGATCTCATGGCCTCAGGTTTCACAGGCTTACGACAGGTGTTGCTTCATGCTCAGTTTAGTTTGATTCCCTGGTTAGCAGTGGGCATGAGACTTTATTTTTAAGTTTCTGGTGATCTGGTGATTCCATTGTCATGCTAACTTGACATCCTGAGTTCTTGATCAGCACTTTGCCGTTGCTGTACAATTGTTCCAAAGTTTAAAAATAGTGGCTGTGAAATGTATATGCTGACAGTTTAATTGAAATGCAGGCTATTCATGCAGAACCCCCATAGCAGTTAGGCCCTGCTGAGGACACCTTGCCACATAGTATTACTGCTTACTGTGTGGTAGAAAATATTTATCAGGCAGTTCTGAGGACACCTTGCTCCCGGTGTGAGGACCCTGGTGTTACTGTGTGAGAGAAAGCACACAGAGTTATCTGGCAGTAAAGTGCTGCACTGCTTGCTGAAGGGTCAATAGGCAGCATTCACAAAACCAATAATACCCAAACTACTGTTTATCAGCCTTCATCAGTTCATCTCCTCTTCCTCTTCACCCCTCACCCAAAAGTGTCTGCACCCTGGAGTGGTGGTGGACTTGAGAGAATCAGACAATGAGGAAGGTCCCTTTAAGAACTGCACACTTGAGGAACCGGTCAGTCTAGACGCGCCCCTGGAGTGCCCTGTGTGCAGTGAAGGAGTGTGACGGGTGTGGTGCGAGTGGGGAAGGGAAGGGCCGGGAGTGGAGCCAGGCTGCACCTAAGATATGGCATTGGGGAGCTTGACAGTGGTGTGGAGTGTCAGTTTCCTCTTTCATATAATCTAGAGATCTCAAACTCAAACCCTGGAGGGGCGCTTGTCAAATGTGTTTCAGCACTTAAGCACTTATGTCATTGACTGGCTAGAGTCAACACACTTTGTTTCTAAGGCCTAAATTGGCTGCTTATGGAAAAGAAACCACAAAACCTGCAGAGTGCAGAGATTATGAACCCTAATACAATCTCAGTTTAATTGTGTTTTAAACTGCATTTACTTGGATCTCTCAACTTAACCTCCTAAGACCCAGCCGTTCATTTGTCTCCCTTGTAGAGGACATGAGTCTGGTCCTCATCTCAATATTTTCACTGCAACATTTAATCTAAGACACCTCAAAATAAATAATATACCCTATCTGCCGGATCTCAGGAGTATATATGACTAAGAAATATCATAATTAGTGATCAAAAAATTATGTTAATGAAAAATATTTATCAACTCAATTACCTCAATACAAAGCTAGAAATCTAGCCTCATGTCACAGCCCCCATAGCCATGGTGTGTTTAATTTATGAAGTTCCTGCTGCAAAAGTGTGGTGTGTTTTACTTCTTAGTTCTTGCTCTGAAAATGGTTTGTTAAACGTATGAAGTTCTTACTTTGTTGGTGTGGTGTGTTTAACTTATGAAGTTCCTGTTGTGCTGGTGTGTTGTGCTAATAAGGCTGCAATCAGTGATGATTGTGGTTTGGAAAGTGAAATAATTGCTGCACTGCCTTATCTGGGTGGGTTTTCTTGTGGGCTGTGCTGATTGAATTGGTGTTTGGGTCACTGTTTGCTGCTGGTGAGATTGGGTCAGTGTTTGTTTTGGGAGCTGGAATGAGGTTTGTGATTTGGTATAGTAGGATAGATGTGTGATTTCCTATATATTCCACAATGGTGTCAAAGGTGAAGACATCTTGTGCAGGATGTTTGTGGGGATTTTTCTCACTTTTATATGATAAACAATATTTACTTTTGTTTAGTTTCATCATATTACTGTGGGATGCCTTGTACCACAAATGCTGCATTGACCTATAGCTTTTGTTACCTGTATCACAGATCCTATATTAACATATGGTCCCTGTACTTTTGATTTTACATTAACATATGGTAACTTTAAAAACAGATGGTAATTAACCTATGCTCCCTGTGTCACAGATTCTCCATTAACCTTTGGTCACTGTACTACTGATTCTACATTAATATGTGGCCCCTCTTTTGTCAAATTGTAGGCTCCACCCAGTCTTCTGGAGTCCCTGGAGGCTCACATGAACACCCTAGAGGGGAAGAAGGGGTAAGTGGCACTTTATCCATCAACTAGGCCTCATTGTAGGAAGTCAAAATTAAACGGAAGCCTTTTTCCATTTTCCTCATTGCTAACATTCTTGTAGAAGAGGATTTGTTATAATGGGGGCTGATACATTTATTCAGAACACTAACCCAAACTTTTATTCTTACTTCTTCATTGCACTGGACTCTGCAGGGATGGGTGAGTGTGTGTTCTTTCACCCATATTAAATGATTTAAACTGAGTTGCATGAGGTACACATTGAGATTTTTGATTGCCATTCATTTTAAAAATCTAACGAGGAGACATTTGTTGGCCGGAACAATGCATATTAGGATGGGGGGAGGTTTGGGTTTTGCTTGACGGACTCAGAGAGTGACTGTTTGTGCCTCAAGGCTCAGCCTTTTGTGTCCTTGAGAGCGTCACTGTCCTTTGAGAGCTTTCTGCACTGGAGTCCTGTATCACATAGGCAATTTCTCCCTCAGGATATGAGAATGTGTTTATGTCATGTGGCAGCTACCAGTGAATTGATTTGTCTCACATTCAATATTGTTCAATATCTCTTTTAGGTCTCCAACTAAGGTGAGTGAGAATTTCCAACTGCATAATCTGCCTTTTTCTGAAGTGCACGTGGCATGTCCAAGCGTGTCCAGGTTTACATGCACACACATGCACGCACACACACATGGACAAACATCAAACAGGCATAAACACATGCTTGCACACGTACACTTGCACACAACACACAGAGGCACACACACACACACACACACACACACACACACACACACACACACACACACACACACACATACAGGGATCTTCCTCATCATAGGGGCTTGCTTTTTTTCCCAGGGGTCCCCCACCAATGGATCTCCGAGCTCCACTCCAGCTAAAACAGCGGATGGCGCAGCCCCTGTAGAGGCCCTGCCAGGCCCACCGTCTGCTGGGGCCACTAAGTGAGTCACCCAAAATAAACCTCCTCTTCACTTAACTGGGAGCTTACCACATGGGCATACTCCTCTCCTATGTCCCTTCCATCCTTTCTACTTCCTAACTAGCAGAGGTTCTAGTTGGTAACAGGACTTGCCTGTTATATTCCAGGATTTTGCAAGAGATGCAAGTTAAATTATTAATAATTCCTGGAAAAGAAACTGTACCATAAGGCATAGCCGGCATGTTCTTTTTTGCAGAGGTCATGCCTGACAAGCCTTCTGGACTTCTTTTACAAAGCTACAAATTGTCATGACTCAAAGCAAGCTCATGGTATAATATATTTGTGCTTTCAAAACATATTTTACAAACTACTTGATGAGATATTCATTGTGAAAATCACAATAAAATCTGTAGAAATTACAGCAGTTATTTGAGAGTGGATTTGATTTTGCTGCAATGTAGAATACAGGAGTGTCAGAAAGATTAACCATATTTACTGTGTGAAACAGTGCCACATGGTTCAGTGCAGGGACCTCTGCTCTTATAGTATTTACCGATTTGTTCATACTATATATATACAGTGTAGTCCGTAAGTATTTGGACAGTGACACAATTTTTGTTGTTTTGGCTCTGTACTCCAGCACAATGGATTCGAATGGGTATGAGTTAAAGTGCAGACTGTCAGCTTTAATTTGCATGTATTTACATCCATATCGGGTGAACCAAGCAGGAATTGCAGCCCTTTTATACATAGTCCTCCCATTTTGGGGGAGCAAAAATAATTGGACCATTGGCTGCTCAGCTGTTTCTTGGCCAGTTGTGTGTTGTTGCATCATTAGTTCACGCACAAGCAAGCTAACAAAATGCCTAGAATGGAGGCCTGTCACCTACGTCACAATTTAGCCAGACACGCCCACTTTTTACGCAAACCGCCTTACTGGAAGACCAAATGCTGGTGTTCCATAACGTTATGCAAACCAAACTAATAGGCTATCACATTTAATCGGGAGGTTGCTTAATTTCCCTTTATTGCCATCATCGGAATTTGCTTTACGCAATGCTTACAGGTAGCTCAGCAATATACAAAATATACAGTGCACAACATAACGAAACAATTTCTCAGTTTGGCGGTGTACAGAGACCGCGGCACTGCATGTATGGAGGAAATTCGTGGATGTGGAGTTTGTGCGTTGGACTGCTTGGTGACACTGGACATCTCGGGACAGCGGGGGCCATTTTTAATCATGGCTGTATTGCACTTTCATTCACTTGATTGATGTAATGATTCTGTTGGATATCTTTGTTTGATATGTTTGTTTGTGTGTTGTGGGTCCCACTGTCTATGTCTTTTTTGTTGTTGCTGGGGCCCTGGCGGGAAATAAAAGTTATTATATTCTATTCTAATAATACCAACATAAACAAATATTATAAGGAGTATCGCGGGGGTATACGTACAAAGTAAGATTAATTACAGAGTAAACCCCGGAACCCTCCCAAATCTGGAACATGCATGGGCTGAAGTAGAAAGAGCTGTTCTGGGTTTTATTGAGTTATCCAGCTAGTACTAACTCAGTAATCCTGCTTTGTAGTATACCACCTTGGTAAGTAAAGTGCTTGTGCAGTTAATATGGGAGCAAAGCGATACGTTACATGTTAGGTAGGCTACAGTAGCCTACTTCAGCAATAAAACATTTTAGCTCGATGGATAGAATATAATAACTTTTTTTCCCGATTGGGAACTTCAGTTGTAGACACCATAAAAGGCAAATCAGTTCTACACATAAAGTACATTTACCGTTACTTTAATTATTACTTTCAAATACATTGTTATTTGGTGCTTACTATCGTAACGTTACATTTTATTTTCGCCCTCTTCTGGATTCTCTCATATTGCTCGAACCCTGCCTGGCCAGCACAGGTAGCTAATGTTTACAGTTTATCCAATCTATTTGTGAGACATCGTACAACGTAGCACCCCTAGCAATGTAATAATAGTTCAAATGAACACTGTTTTGATGTTCACAATATGCTTGACGTATCGCATTAGGTTAACATTAATGTTTCGCAGGCGTAGCAGTCGTTCACACAAATGATATAGCTACTAACGTTAGCTAAACCAAGCGATTAATTCACTTTTAACTTTCTAACATTAAGATAATGCACATAGATGTACATTAGGCCAGCTAGTTATGTATATATTAACTGGCTAACTTTATAATTTGTTCATAAAGCGTAATTTACCATTAATGATCCGAGCCTATGCTGTCTAAACCCTGCTCACTCCTCACTGCTTTCAACCACCAGTCTCTTCTTTCGGTCGTAAAATTGAGTTCGTTCACCCTGCCTGGTGGTTTAGCTACTATGGTGAGTCCTCAAATTATCATGTAAAAGGACATTTTCGCCTTTTCCCAGTTTTATTCGCACATCAGTACGCAGTGCAGAAGTTCGTCATTGTAGGACAGCAATCATAGTAGCGTTAGCATGAAACTCGTTTCATGGAGTAGCGAACACTACGAGTTCAGTGGTAACGTTAAGCGTCTCTGTTAGGGTTGGACCTCCAACATGGCGGCGCGTCCCTGTAACCATTGGTAACGACAGTTCTAGTTCTATGTGACAGGCCTCCATTGATTGTAGGTGTGGAATTTGCACTTGTAGTTTGTTGCTGTTGTCTCGCAACATGAGAACCAAATAAGTATCAATGGCAGTAAAGCAGGCCATCATAGGGTGGAAAAATCTGAATAAATTGATCAGCGACATAGCCATATCATTGGGTATGTCAGAATGAACTGTTAGAGAAACAATGTTAAGAAGCAAGATCGCACTGCTGAGCTCAGCAATATCAAACAAGGAAGACCGCATTAGTGGATGTGCATAATCAACTACACTCCGAAGTAGTGTTGTTCTGATACTAAAATTTTGACTTTGATACTGATACCAGCTTTTTTACCTCAATATGGATATCAAACTGATACCATGATAAATCACTGATAACCAATAATCTCTCAAAAAATGAAATGTTAACATATCTTTTCAAAAATATTTCTTAACAAAATATATGGCACACAAAATGAGAAAAAAGGTTACTCAAGATGTGAGCACTTTGTGAACAATAGCACTGCACTTAAACCATAAAAATACCTTAATCTACAATTATCTGTCTGTTATCATCACACCTGTTGGGATTTGAAGTCCCTGAAGAGATTGGGGTGGTTGGTGGTCAGACAGATGCTTTGCTAGGTTGGATGTGTTGCCTCCCTTGGGGAGACAAACTTTGAAGAATTTCTTTTTGCAATTGGACGCTGTAATAATGTTGTCAGGTTCGCCTTTATCATTGGCTTTGCAGGCAAAGTACTGCCATATTTCACTTCGAGCTTTTGGGGTCGGCGGGATCTACTTCTGCCATTATATCTAGCTAACCTATCTTCCTCCGCAAGGATACAGAGCTACACAGCCATATTTCTCTCACTGAGTGTTCCACACAAAGACACAGGCCCCTAAACACACCCACTATGTCAACGTCAAATTCTAGGGGTGTAACAGTACACACAAATCCTGGTTTGGTTTGTACCTTGGTTTTGACTTTCGGTAGGCTACATTTTGGATATACCAAGATAAAATGAAATGCGAAATATACAAAAACATTTTTAAAGTTTAACCTGAAAGGTAAGAATAGCCTACAGCATTTAGTAGTTCCCAGAAAGGCACACGCAGATCCAAAACGTTTTCAGAGGTGCCAGACAGTAAAAACTTAAAGTGATGGACAAGGGATTCTAAAAACTTCAAATAACCACAACATATCACAGAGGGATGTATCCACTACACACCCACCAAATATATTTTCAAGAAAATGTCAATAGGTGTATTAATATACATCTCAAAGTCAGCTAATAAACTCAGTCTTGAAAGGTCTAAATCCACGCCCTCAAACCGAGTGCCATCAACGAGGTCTCCAGCCCGACATGTTTGAACCACAGAACTGTTCTTATACAATCAATTCAAAGTAAAATACAGTGTGGCTGCTATCAAGTGATAAATATCACACGCAAGCTCGCAATCAAAGTTAAGTTAACTTAAACGCTAAGCAGAGTATTGCAACCATTTGATCTAAAGTTAGTCTATTTAAAGCAAGCTAAATTGCAAGGTTTCACCAGGTTGCTAATCGAACGAAAATTACGCGTATGGCATCTAAGTAGCTACTTCGGTGGATAATGGTTCTTTTCTCGTCATATTTGTTACTGTAACCAGTCACTGAACAATACGACAAAACCATTTCCAAGGCATGGTTTATTTGGCAAACTATCTATTATTTTCGATATTATCTGATGAATGATCAGTGCACCAAGTAAAAACGATGCGTGAGTGATTAGTTCGTTTTCATGCTGACCTGTGCAAGGAGCAAGCTACTGTCACTAGCTAGCACCATGGAGGGATGGATAAAAAGGTGAAAGATTGGGAGAGGGACAAAATATTGGGATAAGGAGAGCGGGAAAAAATAAACATTTTCGCTAACTTACTATTCCAAATCCAAATGCTGATAACGCGGACTATTCTCAAGGGCAAGCAAAATGAGCGTTTGGTTCAGACTTCAAGCAGGACCTTAGTGAAACAGGACAGTTTTATTCACTTCAAACTATGGGAGGAGTTATGTAATGAGATCAATGTATGTATTGATTGAGGTTTGACGTCTACGTCACCATGGACCATTTCGACGCCACCCTTTTTTCAGCATACAGGAATAAAGAGATATAGATAGACTGAAATGTCATGAGATTGCAATGGAATTTATTTCTTGTGCTTTATTGGTGCTCAATACATACATTAATAGCCATAAATAACGTGGTTATAAGCATATTACGGATTTTCCTTGACCGTCACTTTAAATCCCCAGAATACAAAGAATGCCCAGCACACTGCTTATTAGCTCCCAATCGTGACTTTATTTTTTGCTGCGAAAGACAACGTTTCGTGACAAAGACCCGACTTTGGCATCTAAGACAGGGTGTGCGTATAATAATTTTTGCTTTTGTCCTTATTCTTTACCATTTCTATTAACTGTCCTGAGGGTGAATAACAATAAATGACTCATTTATTCACTAATGTTTCTCTCTCTCCCTACCTCCCTCTCTCTGTGTAGTGCTGTGTCGAATGATTTGCTGGATCTGGACCTCGTCTCCAGCGCCCCGGAGCCCACAGGAGCAGCGGCTGCACCCACGTCCTCCTGGGGAGGTAAAATGTTTGTCTAGATGTTGTGATGAAAAGTGTTTTAGGCAGTGATATCTGACATTGCTTTCGTCCTTTACATTCCTTGTGTAGTACAGTTTTTTCTTTTTTCTTTTGGAATGGGGGGGGCGGGGGGTTGATACTGTGATCTCATTTCACAGATGCCCCCCCCCCAGCTGAATAAATATCCTCCAATAGACTGTCATATTTTACCTTGCTATATTGCCCCCTACTGTCTGCAATCTGCCATCCACCCGAGCAGCACAAATGTGTAAATGGTATTTTACCTCATTATAGTGCGAGCAAGGATTGATACTAACCAATGCTTATTGTTTCAATGACTGAAAGAAAAGCACAACTTATAGCTGTTTTCAGTTTGTGTAATGGGAACTCAGGACAGAACAATCAGTGTAGCCAGCAACATGAAAGACATCATACTGAAGCACTGGTACAGACTGTAGTGAATAGCATTGCTAACGAGGGGATATGCAGAACCTGGTTGGTATCAGGTTGGCTTTGCCACTTTTATAAGAACAACAAGTGTTATATCAAAAATATCAAAAGACTCGCCAATAAGCAAATAATATTATATACTCTATATATATTACATTTTGCAATTCTTTGCATGCTTTCTGGAACATCAACCTTATTTAGCGACAATTTTCACCTTTGCTTTAGTGTGCTAGTCATTAGAAATATAAATGCAATTTTTTAAATAGTGAAATTTTATTTAACCAGTTCATAGCACATGCAGTGCCTTCAGATGAACATATGTTTTTATTTTATTGTCACTCGGTTTCATCTTCTGCTCACGCTACTCTTCACTTGCCATGGAATGATGTCACTGTCCAGATCTGCTTGGAGAGGGTGAGTACGGTGCAAACACCGCCCCCTGTTGGACACTCTCTGTAGCTGCTGACATGATGGCAAACACTGGACTGGCTGTCACCTGTTAATCCTCTGCTGTTTCCTAAAGTCTAGCCTCAGTAGAAATGTGTCTTTCTCTCTTTCTCTCTTTGTTTTTTGGGTTTGTGTCTGTGGGCGTGGTTGCCTGCAGACTCTTTGGCTGTTCCCGTTAGCTCCTCCGAAGCTCTTCTGTCTGACCCCGCCCTTACCGTAGACTCCGCCCAAACTGCTGCTGCTGTCACGCCCACTGCCGCTCCTCCTGAGGCGACCCCAGCCCCTTCGGCCGCCACTTTGGCCCCTCCCCCTTCTGCTGCCGCTCCCTCCAGCTCCGCAGATGTGGACCTCTTTGGAGGTCAGTTTCCAGTTATCCTGGGACTGATGGAAGAAGGGAGAGGATTGCTCCAGAACATTCTGCTCCCCTCTACCCTATGTGCTATGTGTGCTCTACACTAGACTGACCTTACTGGGATTTTACAGTGTTCAAATTGCAGTCAGATCAAAAGGCTGTTTATAAGGAATGAGATTAGTAATATTTTTGTTTTTGTTGCAAAATATGACTTTTTTCCTTCAGTCACATGGGAACATGTTTTGCTCCTCTCTATGATGCAGTAATTGATGTACAGAACCTGTTAAACTGCAGGGTGTTGGTGTTATATTTTCCGAGTTACAGCCTTGGATTGATTGTACCCTGTCTAGCTTCTAGTCGCAGGCTGATATCTCCCTCTCTTGGTTCTAATGTTGGGCTGAACTCTTCCCCTCTCTACCGTAGTGTCAGGCTGATCGCTTCCCTTCCCTGATCTCTAGGCCCTAGTCCTGCACTTGATCTCACTCAGTCCCCAAATTATGTCACTATTCAGCGGATGGCACAGGAATTTGGTGAACAAAAAAAACACTTTAATTCCATAGCAGCAGTAAAATTATTTTACTATTGTTCTTATATTATTATTATATCATAGTATCAACTAGTTAACCATAAATTAAGTATATTCCTCCATTTAAATACTCACTGCTGTTTGATTATTGCCATCCTGTTTCGAGTTCAATAACAGACGAGATGTGTCTTTACAGTTCATTTAAAAAGGTCGCTGTTGGATGTCATAGGGAATTAGTGTCAAGCACTTTAATTAATTTCCAACTAGTAACGTGACACTAAACAGCCCTTCCCCACCACATGGACGCATTTTGTAAGCATGGATTGAAATTGAACTGGACTGTGCTACATGTGAAACTATGGAGGGTAAACTGAGAAGCAACATTAACAAAATTTGGCAAAAGCTTTTTATATGCTTACAAACCCAGCTCAGCCATTTAGTGGTAAAAACATGCACCTGTGCTAGAGCAGTGCTTGCTATTCTAATTTAATCTCTCCTCTCCTATGACTCTTATTTCTTGTCTTGTTTGTTTCTTTTCTTCCTCCTTCCTGTTCCTGTTTCTTTTCCCTCTTGGATTTTCGGTTTTCCCCTCCACCGCAGACTCCTTCTCCGCTCCTCAAGGCGAAACTCCGGCTCCTGCAGAAGGCGTGGCCCAAGCGGCCACACCCACACCCACACCGGCCGAGACGGGTCCGGGATCCGGTGGGTGATGAGGCAGTCTGTTTGCTGCTGGGCAGGCGGGCAGGCGGGCGGGTGGGGCTGCTTGTGTGCACACGTATGCGTATGTGTGTTCATCTGGACGGTCGATCCCATTGCTGTGTGCAGGTGCAGATGGATTAGAAGCAGTTCATGTGACCTAGGGACCTAGGGTCCTTAGTAGGTATCTCCACAGGGCCTGGTGCGCCCACCTTCCCAAAGTGCCTAAGCTTGTGCTCTCACTCTCCCCTTCTCTGTACTTCCTTTCCATCATGCATTGTTCACCTGGTGAGTATTCAGGTTGAACCCTGCTGCTCAGTTTCTGTTTCCTGTTCCATATGTGTTTTGCCTCATGTGCTCACCTATTTATTTATTTATTTTTTTACTAGATAATATGTACTAAAGTGCCTTTGTCTTGTTTTATCTTACACTAAAAACTGAAAAAGCAAGTAAGTATGCAGTTAGCACCCTTAGAAGATGAGAACAAGTTGGTAGCATATTATGAAAATAAGAACAAAATGCCTGTTTAGGAAAACTACATGTGGAGCATGTAAGGGCATAGAATCGCAGTAGATCGTAATTAGTACATTACCTTTTTTTATTTATTTGGATTTGTGTTGTAATTTGAAGTGTAATCTGCGTCATTACAGGTAGTCTCTTGGAGCCTAATTTCAAGATGACTGATCAAGAGGTGGATAGATATGCATTATTATTGTGTAACACCCTCCTTTCCTCTCCCTGCCCTCTCCTGACTATCTTTAAGACCCATTTGCCCCCTCTGAGGGCAGTGCAGAAGTTGCTCCAGGGCTGGACCTCTTTGCAATGAAGCCTGCAGAGACTAGCGTTGCCGTAGTAACCCTAACCTCTAGCGACATGCCGACTGTCGCCCCCGACACCCCTGCCCCTGCCTCTATGGCCCCCTCGATAGATCTGTTTGGTGGTAATTTATTCGCCTCATTGTGTTTCCCTGTCCCTCCTAGTCATGCCTATCTCCTTTGGCTCTTTTTGTCTGAACACAGTTGTAGACCAAATAAATTTTAACCTCATATCAGACACTCTATCTCTTTCTCTATCACACACACGCACACATACACACACAAAAGGGAAAAACCCCAGATCACCTGTGTGTGAGGGGCAGTTGGGGCAGTTGGCTCAAGACCTTGAAGCTTTGAACACCAAACACAGGAGTATGCGTTTCACAGCCATCTCCCCCAGCTCTCTTCTGCTCTACAGCTTCAGTTGAAATGTTTCAGTTTCACTGAAGCGTTTTCCACAGAAGCTTATTTCAGCTTTACTCCCTGTTTTAAGAGGATTTTCCAGGAGTTATTTGCATTTTCCATGCATGGAATTCCCTGATTCACCTTGCATTGTGTTTATCAGTTCTTAGATACATAAATTTGAATGTTTGTGCCTGTATTTGCTTATGTTGACACATTTATGTGATTACTGATGTGTGTGTCCCTGTTCATAGATTTATTTGATTCTATGCCCGATCAAAGTTCCACTCTAGCTCCCAAAGCCGACGCAACTCCTAGCCTAGACCTGTTCGCTGCAGGTACAATGTCAACTTGAGTTTTTTTGTCTTCATTTTACTAAGCACGTGTCCATCTTTCGGGCGATTTAGCTCCTTCGCTCTCCGTTTTCTCACTGTGTGTTTGTGTGCCCTCATGTTTGGAGTGCGGTGAGGCCTCGCGGCAGCGCTGCCCTCCTGCTCTCTCTCACCCCCTGTCTTCTCTCTCGCCCTCCCCGGAAGCCGCCCCGGCGATCTCACGCGGGCCCTCCCCCTTACCTGATGCCAACCTGACCGCCAACTTCCTGTCCGGTGAGTTCCCAGGGCTCTCCATCCTGTTTGCGTGCCCATCCAGCACAGTACAGAGGCACGTGGCTTCCAGGGGCCAGTCAGGCCTGAAAGCACTCTTTCTCAGCTCACGCTCAATCTTTCTTTGTTTCCCTTGCCATAGACAACCTTGTCTTGAGTGGGATGGGATATAAAGGGAGGATTTTTCTTAATTTTGCAGTCACTATATTGAGTATAATTTTCGGCATTTGGAATATTTCTGCAAATTAAATATTTTTCACCTCTTGCTGGTTTGATAGTTCTGGGGTCTGAAATAAACCCATTTGCATCAACATGAGTTGGGTTGCACAATAATGCTGGTACATTGGACTATTTTGATGCTCTTACCAATGTGCGTATATGAACACTGAAAATACCTGTTGATGAAGACCTGCAATGGTTGAAGTGCATTTCCTCTAATCTGTTTTATGTGTTTAACCCTTTCCAGCTGGACCGCTCTAATTTCAGCATAATTGTTACGATGGTGTGACGTTTAATATCTCTGCCGTCCAATCACTGATTTCCTTTTTGAAAAATGCGAGTTAGAGATGACAAAAAAAGCTACAATGACATCTAACTGGTTGGTGAGCTTAGTGGGTGGCGATTTCTGCAACATTTTTGCAACGCATGTTAAGAAATAGAATGGAATAGAATGTTCACAAAATATTCACTTAGGCTGGAAAGGGTTAAGCATCTGGGTTTTCATTTAGTTGTATTTTTCCGTTGCATTTGAGTATGACTAATGTATAATTGTGCTAGATGGTTGCTGCCCATAAACTGTGCACTGTGGGGTCCACCCCCCAAAAAAACATCTGTGGTTATCAACTAACGAGGTGTAAAGAGGATTGCGTGTGTTAAAATTGAAAGATGGGCGCATTTTTTATTTTTGCGGATTAGCCTCAATTGTCATGCAAATAGATTACTTTAGCACATATGATGTGATTTACTAAGCCTGAAAGCAATTTTGGGAAAGGTAATTGCATGTGAATTGAATGTGCTTGACACTTACGCAATCAATATGTACGCAATCCGTTTTCTTACGAGATATTTTTTAACAGTGAAACCATTCCAAACGCACAAAATCTCTCATTTAAATATGGCTGTTTGCAGCTGAGTAATATACATAATGACACTTAGTTGATCACCTGCAAAGTTTGAAATGATGACATGTGCAAATACTTTGGCTGCGCATGCCAAACAACATCCCTTATTTGGGATCTTAGTAAATTGACCCCTGTGTTTGCAATAATACAGGGCAATCCACACTGTATTTATTACCAATGGTGCTGCAACACACAGTTTTAACTGATTCTTTCAATGGAAGTTTTTAATTTTTGATTAATGCTTGCTGTTTTTGCCTCAGAACTTGATATTTATAAGGATAATTGCTTTTCTACTGTGAATTTTTTACGGGTTCATTTAACTGCGATGAACCTGTTGGCTATGGAGCATGTGTCTTTCTCTTCTAGTTTACAGTCTATCTTGACAACATAATTTGCCCAAGGAAGCTTTTTTTAGGTGCCTTAAATGCGTGACTTAAATGTGACTGCATTTCCCAGGCAAGTATTTCAGAAATCGGCCAATCTCATTAGCCATCATGAAACCAAACCACACCCACAGGTAATTTAGACCTCTTAAACAAACCACTTCTAAAATTGCACTGCAGGTGCGCTATTGTCTCTGGTCACAAAATTGAGTTGGACACACCTTTATTTTCCACCGCCCTGAGTTACCGCTGGAGTTTGCGCTAGTTGCCCTTTAGCTGTGAAAATAGGGCGCCATGAATTCTTAGTCCGTTTGAGCCTGGTGTTTTCCCCAACCCTTATCTGTAGCACACACTTTTCAGTGACCCAATAAAGTCTTCACTTTGGTTGTCTTGTGTTCCTTATGGTAGAGATCAGAGCCTGCGTATGTCTAACCCTCACTTTGCTCAAAGTGATAACTCACTCTCTCTGGTCTTATTTGTGTGGCAGGTGTGATCACAGAATGTCAGGGCATACCCCATATCTGTACAGCACAGGGTTTTTCAAGGTTGTCAGGGTTTTCAGGGGATCGCCTTCAGAAGTAACCACAAGATCAGACTTCTATTCCTAACAATGTTCTGTATCGTGTGTGTGTGTGTGTGCTTTTGTTTACATCTTTATGTGTGTTTACATATGGATGTGTGTGCATATAAGTGTGGGCATGTGCCTGTATATGTGCGTGTAGGTGTGTGTGTGTGTGTGTGTGTGTAGGTGTGCGTGTGTGCGTGTGTGTGCGCGCGTGTGTAGTAGCAGTAGTATCTCCTGACCTGTGCTTTTTTTTCCCCTGCAGATGCATTTTCTACCCCAGCTGCCCCTCTCGCTGCTGCAGCTTCTCCTGCCAAAATGGATGCCGGTGGGATGCTGGACCTGTTCGGGGGTGCGTACCTCATCCATCTTATCTCACGATGCACTGTGGGACAAAAGGGCCATGCAGGGCAGGACACATTTGAGGGAGAACAACGTCTTTAATTAGGCTTCTCCACCAGAAGATTTGGCAGGGTACCAGTGCATTTGAATTGTCATTGCACCCACTGTGAGTCAAGAGAGCAGCTCCTCTCTTACCAGAAAAGACCAACTCTTTACCAGTCCAATGAGAATCACTGTGAATGAGGGTTCTGTATCTAAATTAACCTTTGACTCAGTATGGAGGTCACTGTGAAAGAGTTTCTGTATCTAAGTGAACCTTTGAATCAGCGTGGAGGTCATTGTGAAAGAACCATGTTCTTGAATATATCTTCTGACCCAACATGGAGGTCCCCTGTGAAAGAGTATCCCTGTAGCCAAATTAACCATGTGACAAGCTGCTGTCTGCGGTCATACGTTCAGCCTTTCAGAGTATGCAGAGCAATTGAGATTCATACACCCAAACCAAATTCCCCCGTATCATTTGAGGAACATGTTTGTTGTTGGGATTTTGAGCTACTGAAGTGATACATAAGGTCGGCACTTTCAGGCGAATCTCTGTCTGTTTCTCACTGTCCTGTTTCCTTCTGCAGATGAGGCTCAGGGGCCACCGGAGGCTTCTGGGCCAGAAGCATTCTTCAAGCATTTTGTAGTTTTATGTTGAACTGACATTCTTTTTGACTTGTACTTTGTATGTACACAGAAATGTTTTGGAAGTTGTATGTGTTTTCTGGAGTTTTGCAGGTCACTCGTACTTCTAAGCCACAGAGGTAGCCCAGAGGGTTATTAGTTATAGACACAGATCTCACGGGTAGTGTGATTGGTTGTAGAAGCAGATCTCTGAGGTATCTGTTAGTGTGATTGGTTGTAGAAGCCGATCTCAGAGGTAGCTGTTAGTGTGATTGGTTGTAGAAGCCGATCTCAGAGGTAGCTGTTAGTGTGATTGGTTGTAGAAGCAGATCTCAGAGGTAGCTGTTAGTGTGATTGGTTGTAGATGCAGATGTCAAAGGTAGCTCTGAGCTTTATTGTTGCAAACATAGAATGCCACAGCAAATTGGGATCGAAAAGGTGGTGTGTTGAAGTTTATATGAATATTTGTACAGTGCAATCTAAAAGTATTTGGACAGCGACACATTTTTTTTATTGTTTTGGCTCTTTACTCCAGCACGTTGGATTTGAAATGGAACAGTGACTATGAGGTTAAAGTAGGATTTGCAATCAAGTATTAAATATAATGGCTTTATTTAAGTTTATATTAATTTGTCCAATTAGTTTTGGTCCCCTAAAATGAGGGGACTCTGTATGAAAAGAGCAACAATTGCTACACGGTTCACCCAATATGGATATAAACACCCTCAAATTAAAGCTGAAAGTCTGCACTTTAGTCACATAGTCACTGTTCCATTTCAAATCCAATGTGTTGGAGTACAGAGCAAAAACAACCAAAAAATGTGTCACTGTCCAAATACTTTTGGACTGCACTGTATATGTGTATACGAATGTGAGTGTGTGTGTGAGTGTGTGTGTACGGGTGTATGTATACACACGCGTATGTGTGTTGAACATAATTCTCTGCTCTTGTGTATCCAGTGTCCCCGCAGTATGGGCGGTGAGTCTAACCCTTCTCTGTCCTCATGCTGCGTTGTGGACGGCCTGATTCGCCGTGGTGTGGAACGGCAGATTCGTTTGGTGGTTCTGGTGGTGAGTCCCAACCCGCCGCCCCAGAAGCCCCTGATGTGGATTTTGCTGGCAGTGAGCATATGTGAAATGCCCATCAGTGATGACTGCAGTGGTCTCAGTGACCGCGCCCATTTCCTCTCTGTGGCCACACCCTTTCATCTGAGCTTTCAACTGCTACGTTTTGTATGAGGCAGCTACAATTTTGAGCCTCTGTTATGTAGCTAATTGCAAATATCATACATCTAATTGGTAACAATTTATCCTATTTTTAGACATATCCACACTGAAAAGTTAGTCAAAAGAGATCATAGCCATGATTCATGAAAAACAATTACTGACTGAGTAAGAGTTCATTGTGGTAACACAATGGCAGCTCATTTCTTCTGTAAGTTCCACATTAAGCTAACAAGATGAAGCTATCTATAGCTATTGTTGTGCTAATTCAGAATGGCTTTAATGCAAATTAAAGTGAATGCGAGATTCGGAACGCTGAGACAGACTCATTTTAATTTATAACACAGCTGGCCAATTGTCAAGCCAACTCATAGTGGTCTTTCTATGGAAGCTCGCTTTCCTGATTCCAAACAAATGTGATCACAGAAACATCTGCATCAACTTATTTTATAGATCTGGGGAAAAAACTGCCTTAACATGCATACATGTCAAGTATGTGGGACTGAAGAATTGAGGTCCAATCTCATGTTCGCTGTGCCCAGCTCTAAAAATCTCATGCATTTCAATGAAAGTGACCGACTTCAAAGCTTTGAAATTGCTACGTGCATTCTGCCTTTAGGCCTGCTCATTCTCTTTAATACCAACCCCTTTCTGGCTATAGCCATGCACATCCCTCTCTGACCACACCCTTTCTGCTTTTAGCCATACCCATGCTCTCACTGATAGGCGGCACGGTGGTGCAGTGGTTAGCACTGTCGCCTTACAGCAAGAAGGTACCGAGTTCGAATCCCGGCCGAGGGCCTTTCTGTGTGGAGTTTGCATGTTCTCCCCGTGTCAGCGTGGGTTTCCTCCGGGTACTCCGGTTTCCTCCCACAGTCCAAAAACATGCAGGTTAGGCTAATTGGAGACTCTAAATTGCCCATAGGTATGAATGAGTGAGTGAATGGTGTGAGTGCTCTGTGATGGATTGGCGGCCTGTCCAGGGTGTATTCCTGCCTCTCGCCCAATGCATGCTGGGATAGGCTCCAGCACCCCCCGTGACCCTGAAAAGGAATAAGCGGGTTGATGGATGATGGATGATGGTGATGCTCTCACTGGCCACACCCTATCTGTATTTACCCATGTCCATTCTCTCACTGGCCACACCCTTTCTGCATTTAGCCATGCCCATTTTTTTCTGGCCACACCCCTTCTGCATTTAGTCATGTCCATTCTCTCACTGGCCACACCCTTTCTGCATTTAGCCATGTCCACTTTCTCTCTGGCCATAGATTTGTGAGTTTGTGTCCAAAGTCAGTAACACCCCAAAGTTAAACACTTTCAGATCCAATAATAGCTTAATTCAATTAACATGAATGTGGAAACACATTTCCCCCTGATAAAGTGCTTCTCCTATACTGTAGAACCTCAGAGATATGAACTTTAGAGATACAGACTGACGGGTCAACTGAACAGTTACTAAACCCAAAATAACAAACGTAATTATGCCTTCTTATTAAAAAATAATAGAAAATTTTTCATCTTTAAAGGGGAATCTTTTTGTTAGCGCTATTTCTAAACAATATAGGAGGGAAAAGGAGGGAACTCAAAATCAAACATGAAAAAATAAGTTATGAATAAAATACAGATTACCACTGATTTATCAACTGGATATTCATTTAGTCTAAGGATTGAGAATGAAAGTAGCCTATTTTTAAAAAGTAACTAGGCTTACATGATCCCAATAAAAATTTATAAAAAAATGTAAGTTCATAACTTCTGCATATTTTTATATTACTTTAAAATTTATGAACATTTCAGAGTTCTGAACGACCTTCATTCTCGAAGAATTCCTATTCATGAGGTTTTACTGTATTGGTTTATATCCTCTTTCATTGGCTACATACAGTATCTAATGAAGGAGGATAAGGAGGATGTGTGCTGGAGAGGGCATATCGTAACCTCCCACCCCCCTTCCCTTCCTTGTAGGACTTATGACTCCCACCCCTGCAGCAGTACCTGCCACTTCCCCAGCCCAAAACAATTTCATGCAGCCGGGGTTTAACACAGGCTTCGGCTCAGCCCCACCAGCAGCGCCCCCTGGTGGTGCGGAGTCTTCAAGTAAGACACGGGCCTGGGGTGTTGATCATGTGATGTTTATGAATCAGGTTTTTGCTGAATGGCTAAATTTGCTGATTAAGCTTGGATCCTTGAATTTGTATTATGTATTTGTTTTCTTAATTGAGGAATATAGTTAGGCAAAGGAATTCAACAAATATTACGAGGAACTGACTTATTAGAAAAACCGTGAAATCTTCTTCATTAAACATTTTTACATGATGCTCCCATTGCATCACATTCTAGGAATTGGGTATAGCACACTACCGTTGGGTTGTACTGATTTAAGTGTGTGTGTGTGTGTGCGTGTATGTGTGCGTGCATGTGTGCAAGCATGTGCGCATGTCACATGGGAAGGCCTTGTCACGACATCTGTACTCGCCACTGCAACTGCTCTCCATGTTATGTAATCATTGCTCTGAAAATGCAACGGATAGTACTGCTTTAGGCTTAACTCCTCAATTCTCTCTCTCTTTCTCCCTCCCTCTCGTCTCTGTCACCATGCCGTCTACCCCTCCCTCCCCATTACTCTGTCTTCTATTCTTTCTGTGTATGTATGTGTGTGTGTGTGTATGTGGGTTTGTACATGTTTGTTTCTGTGCACGTGGTATGTGTGTATGTATGTGCATGCGCATTATTGTGTGCACGCATGTGTGTGTGCTTGTGTGCGTGCAATTGCACATGCTTGTGTGCATGTGTGTGTCTGTCTGCCTGTCTGTCTTTCTGCTGGGTCATTACTTCCTCTGTGTGATTGGTGAGTCCTGGCTCAGACCATCTAACTTGTCATTGTGCATTGCAACACAAATCTAATAGCTTCCTGGCAAGTCTACAGTTTTGAGGAAGCTTGAATTCATAGAGCAGTGAATCCTTCATATTAATCATATTTGAATCTGTCATAATGTACACGTAATTGTAATGTACACATAATGTACACACATTGTAAAATACAATGTAATTGTAATTCCATTGTGCTCAGTTATGCTCAGTGTCTAACTCTGGATAAAACAGTGAACACTGAGAAAGGGAATATGAAAACATTCTTTGGTAATATATATTTGAAGTAATATAAATAAAGAACATTCTTTATGTATGGACAGTGACTTTATGTATTCAACCTGGCATTGGCATGTAAAATGTAGCCACTGTAATAAGCAATTTAATGTTACGTAAGTGTTAAATAATCTGTTTTAGCAGTGCCGTGTGCTGAATGTACATAGTTATATTAGCCATCCTGTAGTGATTACCATAAGTTATTGTTGCTGTGGTGATTGTCCTGTGAGGTCGTGGTGGTGGTAATCTGCCGCTTGAGCCCTTATTAGTGTGATTAGAGAAGACTGCGATGGCTGTGTAATCTGCACTGCGGTGTGTCAGCACGTCTCTCATACTCCGTCTACCCCTCCCCCTTCTCTGAAGTGTTTGACGGATTAGGCGAGCTGCTCATGCCCGCGGCGACCGCCCAAGGGCCTGGAGCAGGCGCCTCACCGGGGAAGTCCATCGGCGGAGACCTGGACTCCTCCCTGGCCAACCTGGTTGGGAGTATGTATCAAACAGACGTGTATTATCACAAGTAAAAAAAACTCTTCAATTTATTTTATATTCAAAGAAACTGTGCAACTGCAAATGTTTTTTCCCCCCTCCTCTGAATGATTACTATTCTCTGCTTCAGATTCTCATTTCTGTTCTGATTTTATCTTTGAGAATGTAATGATGACGATCGACTGCTTCTTACTTAGATTTGATTGATTAGTTAATTGATGATTATATTAAGGGTTTTCTTTCACCTCAAGTTCTTTCAATGGCTTAATGAAGCGATCAATCTGACGAGTTGATGTGGTGATTCCTTAAGGCCCGTCCACACCAAGAACGATAACTATAATGATGTGAGCATCCACATTGATGAACAATAACGTTCTGTAAACAGTGGCACCCAGCACGCGCTTCGCTGCGCGCTCCAGCTGTTTCTGATGGATTTTGACTGGCTGTCAGTGTTTCTATCGTTCATCAAATCGCTCTGAAAATGATCCCAACGATATCGTTCATCACTGTCGTTGTCGTTATGGTTGTGGTGTGGACTCCGCCATCCACTTGAGTTAGAACGATTTTTAAAACGATATATTTACAGTTATCGTTATAGTTATCGTTCTTGATGTGGACGGGCCTTTACACCTGTGATCTTGCAGCTTGTAAATGTTGGATGTACGTATAAATTCTAGACTTCATTCCATTTATTATGATGCGCTGGCGAAGGCTGAGGCCGAAACGTTCACAGTTGCACACTGTTATAGTTTGAATATAAAATAAAATAAATAGAGTGCGGTCAACCAGCTATTTTTTACTGTCACAAGAGTGCATTACGTGAAGAAGTATCTTGACAGGACTGACTGTGCAGTAATATGAAAGTAAACCACAACAGAACCATGTGAATTGGTCTTGAGGCAAAGCCAGGGGGGTGATAAACATCCTGAAGTTGTTTATTTATGTGTGACCTCACAGCCCACATTGGTTTATTCCACTTATACCAAGGCTACTTACAACACAAATAAATAACACTAAATGCAATTATTTTGCTTTGGTTATTCTGGGTTGATTGAAATGATTAGGATTAAGATAGAAAATAGATAAAGACAGCTATATATTGTGTTCTTATCTTTCTTTTTTCTATTTGGAACCTGTTTTTATTCTCCTCCCTAATTTGGAATTGGCAACCATGCCTCTTGAATTGAGCTAGCCACACCTACACGCAAGTACCACTGCACCTGAAGCATGTGCACTCATCTGATGCGCTTGCCTGTGAGCCAGTGATTATTTTCGACCCTACCATCCACAGGGTACACCAGGAGAGAGCTAGTGGCGATTGAGTAGCGGTGTATCTCTCACTCACAACAACTGGTAGCCTGTAACAGCAATCCAAGGAACCCTGGCCAACTGAGACCCACCCTGTCACTGATCGGAAGAGGCCAACTGTTTCCAGCCACTGTGGACTCCACAGTCATGTTTGGCTAGTGACACGGCAAATGCCTAGGCTCATAGCTGCCGCTAAAAGGCCAGAGCTTGCCAACCGAGCCACTATTAATTAGGTTTTTCTGTATTTTCTACTAACTATGCACGTCTCTGCTGTTTTGGTCCAGCAGAACAGTGGCCTCTAGTGGTGGGAGGTAGGGCTGCAGTGTGCCCTCTGCTTGCCCTCTGCAGTACAGCTGGTGAATAGAGCACAGGCTGCAACAGGAAAGCAGTAACTGAAATTGTTTCTTCTCTTGCAGATCTGGGAATGGGGAATCAAAATAAGTAAGAACACATCCTTTCCTTTTTCTCTTGGCATGCATACTTCTACCTGGTTGCCTTTTCATACACATGGCCGAATGACAGTCAAACAGTGCTGAATTCTATTGATCCATACAGCTTACACTTCCTTGGTCATTACATTAAAGCATTGCATAAATACACTTTTTTTCCATTGGAGCTACTGTATATTTTCAGTTGGATGACTATGTCATTATGAGGCAGGTTACTCCTGTTAAGATTAACCCATAATGCATCAGTGAAATAATTAATGCATTCATGATAGGCATTTAGGAGACAATTTCAGTGATACATCAAATAGTCACTAAGGAGTAAAAAAAGATTTCAACCAAAGACAGCCTAATACTTTCTGGTAGAGAATTCCATAATTTGGAGTCCTTAAACAGAGCAGCTTGATCACTATTTTAAAGAGGGTTTATAATGATTACTTGATTGAGTGAGTGATTGATTTTTTTGCTGATTGATTGATCATCCCTCTCCATCCCACAGAGACATGCAGTGGAACGAGAAAAAGATGACAGGAGGGGCCAGCTGGCAGCCTCAGGTAGCTCCCACTGGCTGGGCTCCTCAGATGGTAAATGTCGTGTGTAGTGCTGTGTCGGTGTGCAGGAAGCCGAAGGAGAGGTGTTCAGGGACGTGGCTCTCTTCTCTCTATCAATATGTGTACCCCTCAAACCACAATACTGGACTGTCATATTTTTGTTTCCTTAAATGGGTGGTAGTGTACTATATTGGTTGGGGATTGTAACTCATTTAGGTTAGATTTCCAGGTGAGGCACAGCAGGTATGCCCTTGAGCAAAGTACTTAACCAGAAGTACTATCCCTTTTATAATAACATTTATTAAAATAACATTTATAAAAAATCTTCTTGGAATTCATCCTAAATGTGAGCGAATGATCGTTTTCCAAAATGTTCCTACAAACGTTTTATAAAATATCCATACGCAGGACTAAAAGTTCCTACGCATGACCCGTTTATAAATCGAAAATCATCCTAAAATTGTGCGCACATGAACGAGCTTGTCAACTCCACCCAGTTAACGCCCTCAAATATCCATATGGTCGGGTTTTTTGCTATATACTCCCTACGAGACCATTGTCGCATGATATAAAATTTATATATTTTACACCTTTTTTTCAGTTTTGATAGTTGAGTGCAATGTTAAAGGAGAAGTTCGGTATTTAGCATTAAGCCCTGTTATAAGGTTATTTACGATCATATACAACAGTCCATATTAAAATTTTGACGAACTGTGCAGTCTTGAGATATCTTGCTCATTGCTCATGTCACAGCTAACTTACACAATGAATCTGGACGGGCATATAGAAAATCTTTTAAAAAAACACCATGAACTCTCGTTTTCAAAGACGGGAAACTCACTGAGTGGTCACTGGTGCCTTCTTGTAATTTACGTTTACGTTTAAAACATGCTAAATACAGAACTTCCCCTTTAATGTTATACTTTCAGTATTGCATAGCCTAATATTTGTTGCAATTATTTTATTTCAATGGAGATGTCATTGACAGCCGACAATACAAGGGTTTTGTTGCTTGCTCTCAATGCTCTCAATAGCGTAGTGTATGTCAATGATGTTTATTTAAAATGGTTGTATGTTTATTTTAAATGATATGATGTTTGCGCATTCATTTTAAGCTTTTAAACTGTAAATGTATCTATTATTATTATTATTATTATTATTATGTTGTATTTTTCAGAAAGTTTTGCACACATGATAATGTTCACTAAGACGCACAGCTGGACCACCTATTTTGCTTAGTCAAACATCAAGGCTCACAAGCATACTAGCTATTCTAGGGACCAATTCATATGAAAATATTGGCGGTGACATGTCTTCCTGTCTCCCCACAAACCTACACACAGGCTATGGCTGCAATAGCCTAGTTAATGGCCCACAATATTGAATCGCACAGTGCTTATCAAAAAAATAAAACTGACGAGGGTGTGGTCTAATAGCCTATACATCTCCCTACGCCAAGAGGTTGGCAAAATATTCTCACGCCCGAATAAAATGTGTTCAGCCTGCAGTACAGCTGCATAGTATGGAGCAAATTTAGTGCCAAAAATCCAAGCACGCAAGGAACTAATTTGAGAGCAGAATTCCCCCTGCTCGTCTACTGATTTTCTCTTCTAGCACTCAAAACTCCATGCAACATTACTGCCAAAAGTCCAGCCAATAAGAATTAGCCGGAAATGCACATGCCCAAATCTAACTGGCCATCTTGTTTGACCAATCCAATCTTTATTGAGCCTTGGTAAAAAGTAAAAACTAGCTGGGCAAAATATATGGAGAATAGTAGAAAACTTGTTCAGACGGCTCTGTGGGATCCGCATGACCGACTCTCAGCAGTGATTTCAAGCTAATTAATTTCTGGGGGGTGCCATACAAGTGCATTTCCGGCTAATTCTTATTGGCCAGAGTTTTGGCAGTAATGTTGCAGCCAGAGACCTTAGAGAGAGAGAGACTGATATCTTCGTATCTCATTATATGGCACCCCTAGTGCTCAGTTGCGCCAATGGCCGCTTTTTGCAGTAAGTGTGGTACTGTACAGGAGTGGATGGGGCTACATGGCTAAAAGTGTAATTTGTGTTAAAATAAAAAAGTAATGCTATTATACCATTTTAGTTTTGTCAAGGCCTCAATTGTGAGATTCATAAATCATATTGATTACACAATGAATTATTATTGTTTGATAATAAACAATAAATATCTGACATAACTGCACTAGCACCCATGCTAACCATAATGACAGGCAACACAGTCCATGAATGGTGGAGTAATTCAGAATGTATTTTATGTACTTGCTATCACTATCATAATGCCTTAATAACATTTTGTTTTCACATTATGTTTTGATGATTAGTCAACAAAAAGTGATATATTTTAGGATATACGTTATCTGCATACTGTTTTTTTGGCTTATCTAGAGTGGACATGGTTACTATGTTGTAAAACCAAAGAGAATCTGGAAATATTGATTCAAATAATTTTCAAATTATGATTTTGTGCAAAACTCTCATTGACCCCCACACACATTTATACTTACTGGGCTTCCTATTGCCCCCTAGTGGTAAAGAAATGCGAAACCAGGAAGTACGCGCGAGTTACATGTCTCTCTATGGCTGTGTCCCAATATTATTCACTCCCCACCTCCTTTCCTCCACTCCCCCACTACCACTCCTCTCCTACCCGGAAGTATGCATGTAGTGCAAGTATGCAAGTAGTTGCATGTACAGTATACAATGTACTTGACATCACGGTTTAATTTAATCAATTTGTAACTATTTGTAAGTAATATGTAGCCAAATCAGCAACAGCAGAACAAGTGAACATTTTACAGTGATATTTAGAAATATTTTTTCACATAAATTATGAATGTGAACAACAGCTTGCCAGGTCATGTAGCAGAGGCTGAGACCCCTGGTCGTATTCAATCCCAAACTTAACACAGTGCCAGATACTGTCGGTAAATGATGAGTCTTGATGGGCTAGATGGCTTTGGTGATATCCATAATCTCGGAAACAAAATGTTGATGGTCCAGACTTGTGACGATCAGGTAGGCCGAGCTCTGCCATTGTGGATATTGCCTTTGATATCCACACTGTCATTCATTTTCTCCCATGGCGTTCCACCCAGTGCTGTCTCTGTTGCTATTCATACAGTATTAACATAACACATGGAAAAAGCATGAACTGATTACATATGTACATTCCTTTAAACCAAATTAAACTTTTGGTCCAAAGAGGAAATACCATTCATTTTAAATGGACATGTTAAATGGACAAATTGACATGGACAAATAAATATATGTGCAATGCAGTCAGTTTGTGTTTAATCTATCGTGTACAGGATAGTGTACTGGCTGTGAGCCAGGACATCGGTGTGTTTGTTGTGTATAGTGTAGGGTGCATGTGTGTTTGGTGGTGTGTGTCCTCTAAGTGTAGTACAGTAATGTCCCTATCCCCACCCCCACCCCCACCCCCAGCCTGGCCCCTCCCCTGGGCCTGCTGCAGGAGGTATGGTTCCTCCCATGGGGGTTCAGCCTGGATTCGGCATGGTAAGACAGCTGGGAGAATGTTCCACAATGTTCCACACTGTGAGTGGGACTCTATGTCTCACTTCCTCTTTCTCTTCCTGCAGCCTGCAGCAGGTGGAGCTGGAGCTCCCATGATGCCTCAGATGTTCTCTCAGCCAATGAGGCCACAGTTTCCTGCGGCAGGAGCACCTGGAGCACCGGGTGCACCGGTAATTTCACACTCGCATACACACACACACACACACACACATCAGATGAACACACGTGCGCACACACTGCACTCTCATAACAGATGTTTTAAAAACAACGTGTCATTTTTTAACACACCTCCGTGTCTAGTTAAGGTTTTAAGGTCAACACATTTTGTGTTACTTTTCAACACAGTTGCATTAAAAAGTCCCCCATTTTAAAACACAAATTGTGTAATTTGATATGAAATGTGTTGAAAGTAACATAAAAGTAGTAACATTGACACAAAATGGGTTGAAAGTAACACAAACGTAGTAACACGAAAAGTGTGTCCGATATCAACGCATTCCTTTTTGAGAGTACAGATGAACCTCGATCCAACGGACACCGATGCAACGGATTCCGGATCCAACGGACACAATCCGCTAGAGCAGGGGTGTCAAACTCTGGCCCGCGGTGTAATTATATTTGGCCCGCGAGATAATATCAAATTTCAATTTGAGTCGGCCCGCCGGTAACGCATGCACCGCTAATACTACAAATCCCAGAATGCTCTGCTAGTGCCTTGGTGCGTCAAGACCCGCAAGCATCACCTCCTCTTAAGTATCTGACGCGTGTATCGACGTGGCTGGTTAACGGGTATTTACTTTCACGATATAACAGACAAACGCAGAAGCGGACGCACACCCGCGGTACATACGTGAAATAAAACGTAAAACGAAGTTTGTATAAAAATAAAAAAATAAAGGCGATTGCACCCCCCCCCCCCGTCAACAAAAATAATTGATTGCACCCCCCCGTCAACAATTACAATCGAGGTTCGCGATTACAAGCGCCGGTTTGCCTGGTTGTTGTGCGCTACATATCTCTTGTTATAGTGATATTTTGCAGTGTCGCATTATTCGCTGCAACGGACAAACGGCTTTAACGGACAACTGCTCCCCCCTATTAGTCCGTTGGATCGAGGTTCATCTGTATATACCTTACCCTCCCTTACTGTTTCTTGTCTAATGTCTCTCTCAGATGTCTCCAGCTGCTCAGAGCCCCAGAAAGCCACCTCCCCCAAAAGATCCCCTGGCTGACCTCAATATCAAAGACTTCTTATAAATTCCCAGGTGAGTCTATAAACCTCCCCCAGGCACTAATTTACCTTTAAAAGTCCTGTCCCAGATATGTGCTCTGTTCAACCACCTCTCCATCCAGTGAGTCTTTGTCCTTATACCTCCTATACCAGGTGTATATTCTAAAATATACCAAATATTCTAAATTTAAACATCGAGTCTCAGACTGCTTATTTTTTAGCCTGCTATGAATATCAGCCTCATGCCTACATTTTAATGTTGTACTGGTATATCCTTCTAAGACCCAGCAATTTATTTATGTCCCCTGTAGTGGATATACGTCTCTGGTCTTAATCTCAATAACTATATATTCTGCTCTGGTGAAACCTACACTACAAGGGACATTCAATAAAAAATGTAATAAATAATATTCTTGAAAATATATTCACTGCAACATGTTTTTGTCATCCAAGACACTTGTATAATGTCAAAAAATACAGATATATATATTTTTTCTGCTGAGTTCAGGAGGATATATCAGTCCGTAGCGTTTACTGAAAGCACACTTGTGGTTGATTATAAGAGTACACTAGACATTTATTTGCAAGGTTTGACTGAAAAGTAATAAATATTCTTTGGTAGGCTGCTACAGGAAAGTACTGGTACCTATATTGATGAGATACGACATGAAGTAGCAAGAGCGCCTTCCCCAATGTTCAATTCACTGATGATACTCACATTTAAATTAAAATCAAACTGTTTCTCCATGACTCTGATTGGTTGATATTGCTACCATGCCACCATGTCACCTGCCTGCCAAAAATAAATTGAACGGTATGGTAGAGAAAATCTGTACATGACACTTGTCTTTAAAAGTAGCCTACAAAAATGTAGCCTATGCTAAAGTTTGTTTAAAAAGGTCCACAGTTCCTGCACCATAATAAATAAAAATAGCTTATTTCAGACACAAATTGCCTTTTTTTGTAATAAACACGTCAGATTTTATTTTAAAAAATTGAATATCCTTTAAACAGTTGACATTATACTAACTCTGATTTGGTCCTGTTGGGTCCACTAGACATCTAGGACATATGTATGCATGCAATCAGAGTCTTAATTCCCTATAATGTACAGAAAAGTGCAATTTTGAAAAGCCTTGTTTGTGGGAATGCGCTATCATGACACGCGTCATGTTTTTCAGCATTGTCAGATGCGTGATTCAAATCTGTACTGTTTTTCAGGTGCTGTGTGTATTACTGGGCCCCCGTGGAAATGTCAGCTGAAGTGCTCGAAATGTCCCGGAACACAGCTCCTTTTTCTCACTGTCGCCCCCTGTTGACTCCTGTTGTACTGTAGCACAAACTGTAAAAGTGAACCATTTGAAAAATGTGCTTGTCTCAGTGTTATAATTTAACTTAAAAAATAATAATAATTTGAAAAAAATGGTGTATTTTGACTCTTGTTTTAAGTGTTTGTGGAGGTGAAAACCGGAGGTCTCTATGACGATGCCTTCCTACACGTCCCTGCCCCGCCCTCGGCAAGGTAACAGAAACGTCTAACGTATGGTCAACTGTGGGATGACTTAGATGTATATAATTCTTATTGTCAGATTCCAGCATATTATGTTTCCTCTGTTATAAATATAAATATATATCCGTTCAAGAGAATATTGGTGTGACTCTGATATTAAATTGTAGATGTTACGTGACCATATCGTCCATCATCGATCCAGCTTTACTTTGGAACAAATATAAATATATAAATATGGATATTATAAATATATAATTATATATAACATGTCAATGCTACTGAACCATCACCATCAAATCCTCCAGTGTATCTGATTGTATGTTTTTTCTTCTCTTGTTTCTCGTATTGTGTGCTACATGCAGAGTTAAGACTTTAATGTGTTGCTTTGTTCAGTATGTAAAACCACAAAACTATATGCAAGACATTGTATTGACAGACTACATTTTCACCTTGGTAGCAAGAGAAAATGTATCGGGTATTAGTTATTTCCGTAGATTTAAAAATTTAAAAATAGCAATGGACTCACACTTATTTATGAGTAAGCTCTGGTGTTTTGGCATCCTGACCAATGAATGCACTCATGTGATGAGTGAGGTGATTAACAGGTGCTGTGTGTATGGTGGGGTTGGGGTCTCTCTTGTGTTATCCCAGAATAAATGCTGTGTGCACCCACTATCTTTGCTGTTTGTTTAACAGTCCTAGTTAATCTTGTATTCTAAAGAATCTGGCTCAAAAATGTTATTTTTGTATTGCCATAGAAGAAAAAGCAACCAGACAAACGATTGGTTCTTAACCTCCAGAACAAATTTCCCTCAGCTCTGTCAATGCATACGGTTTTTCTTGTTTCTCCCCCTCCTGGTGAACAGTGGTATTGCAGATGAGGTTCTTTGTGTGTCCAGAAGTTGATCAGTGTTAACTGTGTGTCCTTATGAGGTCTGTAGAGTCAGTGGAAGCTGCATGACTGTAGACTCTATGGACTGGTTGTACTGGATTCTCTGTGAATTGTACCATTCTAAGTGACTGTGACCACAACTGTTGTAAAGAAATGATGGATAGAAAATAAGAAAACTTAAGTTTGGTTCTGGTTTCTGTTTCTGTTTGTTTTAACACCCACTACCCAGTGCATGTATTCCCTTTGAAATGCAATAAATAGACTGATCTAAAGAAACACTTATTCACATCCACTGTGTCCCCCATTCTCTGTGAAGGACTGGAGGCACCTGAGAATCTATGTTCAATCCACTCCTGGTCATACATATGAATGCTATGTCAAAGAAGGGTGAAAATCTGATCCAAAATATAAGGATGATATTCTTAATGTTTATGAAAATATACAGTACATAACTTCCAGTTGTAAGAAATAATGCATATTTATGCTCCAATAATCTTTTCTGCAACGCCATGTAGGCACAAGACATTGCATTATGGATTTTGACCTGTTATTTTTGGCAAGCAAAGTGAGAGAAATGGAATCACTACGAAGATAATGAAACATCCTTTACCCTGGATTTAGGGATACCGTATACATTCTACAGACCACTGAGACAATAGGCAGATGGATACGCACACTGTCACACTTGTCAAAACGTTTTCTTTGTTTCTTACAGTGATTTTTATTTGGTATTCAAAAAAATAAGTTTACATTGTTGCACAGAATTACATTTTTCGAATGGTAAATCTGTAAATTTGTCTAAAATGTATTCACATTAAAACTTAAATTTAACACTTTTTATTCCAATTATGCAATAACAAATTAAGGGCAGAAAATCATAGAGCACCCATCTTAACTATTGATTTGTGATTGACCAGTATTCACTGTATTTAAATCCTTAGGATAACTATTTTTTTTCCTGATAATCAGTTCTACGTCCACTCAGCATTCTAAGGTAGATATAGAACTACATTCTATGTTCCCATGAAATTAGCACCAACAATATATCTCCCAACACAGCTGGGACTATAATGGAATGTAGGCTATATGCACAGATGGATCATCAGGTAATTTTATAGTACAAATTAAAATAACTTTAATCATGTAAAAAGATGTGGACCAAAAGATGACTGATGCAGAAAATGTTAAAAAGACAAAAAGCAATTATTTCAGACCATATAAACTAAAAAAATGTCCTTTGTAACACATCAGCATTCAACCAGTTTAAAAGCTTATTGTTTGTACTTTATTTCTGGTTCAAGGTTTGATGAGGAGAACTCTTAAGAGCTCATTCTCACAGAAACACAGGTCATACGTAATGGGTATCATTGTACCACACGTGAAGCACCAGGCATATTAAAATAAATTCTTATTTGTTTACCAATGTTTTTTTCCAGCCAATATTCTGTTTTTTAATTAAATAAATTAGAGAAAAGAACACCCATAGTTCTCGTTATAATCTGATGAGTAATAATAGATAATTTTAAGGCAGCAGTGCACGGTGAAAGTTGTGGAAAAACAGCCTAAGGTGTGTAGTTGGAAAAGCGACATACTGAAGATAATATGCAGGATAGCAGAAGTCAGTGAGGGGCCTGGCAGGAAGAGCAGAAGTCAATGACGGATCTGACAGGCAAGGACTCATGCAGAGCGGCACTCTTCTGAGTTGCCGTGCACCCAGTGGCAGATCTGGGCATACTTCTCAGGCGTGATCCTCACCGCCACATTGTAATCCTGCTGCGCCCCATTCACGTCGACCCAGTGGTTTCCCGAGAACACGCCGATGATTTTCCGCTTCCACTTCCTCTTTCCGGGTTCCTTCAGGCGGACGTAGACCCCCGAGCCACCGGCCCCCGGCCGCGAGTCGCAGTGCTGGTACAGCAGGTCTACGGACTCTTCCATCACCGAGCAGAAGCGGTACACCAGCTGGCCAGGCCGGTCATCGTCGAAGCCGGAGAAGTGAACCCGACCGGCAGGGAGCTCGCGAACGGACGGGACAACGCCTATGTCCATAAATTTCTGCCTGTGCGGCCGCTTCATCTCCAGGAGAGCATAGTCGTAATCCACCACGACCTCCTCCTTCCCTGATGGGCCCTTGAGCCAGCCCTGAGGGACCTGGGTCTGCTTCACCCTCGTCCAACGGAAGGCGGGTCTTTTGGCTTCTGCACTGCGCCGGCTGCGGCTCTTTCTCCCTCTCCGTTTGCCGCTCTTCCCCTCCTTCTCTCCCGTCCTCTCCTGCTCTCCTCTCCCCTCCTTCTCTTTTTTGTTCTCCTGCTCTCCCTTCCCCTCCTCTCTCCTGCCTTCTCCCTTCCTCCGGCCTTTTCCTCGGCCCCCTCTTCGTTTGGAGCGGAGTGACAGGACCCCCACGCGTAGCCTCTTGGTACCCTTCAGGTAGTCTTTGCCATCGTGTATGCAGTGAGCGGCTGTCAGCACATGCTTGGGCGAGACCAGAATCCCGGAGCAGCCTGTGGAGACCCTCACGGTGGTGGAGAATGGGTAGCTGGTGGAGAACTGCTGGTCGGAAATGGTGAAGCGGCTGTCCGTGCCATAGACCTCCCGCCTGCGGCGCGGGCGTGAAGCGTTCCGGGGAGCATCCTCCCCAAGGCCGCGGATGGACACGCGGGTGAGCGTCCGTGTACCGTTCTCATACACTGTCTCGTAGGACAGGAGCTTCTCCAGGTCAGCGGCGCTGGGCCGTGGCAGGTCGCTCTGGCACTCGATCCCACAGGCCCCCCTCAGCATGCCCTGCGGCTCACCGGCGAATGCCGGCCGGCTGAGACGCACAGTCTGCTCGCTCTGCACCAGTGGGACCTTCCTTCGGGGCCAGGTGTACTCATCCTCCTCCTCGGGCACGGCTACGCCCAGCGCCATCAGTGAGAGCAGAAGACACAGGGGAACAGAGCCCATTTCACAGCTGTCCTGACACAAAGAGAAAAAGGGGGCACACATTCAAATATTACAGATGGCTTTGAAGCAATTTATATACAGTGGGTTGAAAATGTATTCAGCCCCCTTAGACTTTTTCATATTTTGTTGTGTACGAACAAGTGTTAAAAACATTTTTTATCAGATATTGAACAAAAAACTCCTGCGTCAGACATACAATGTCAATGTGAAAAGTTAAATCTACCATTGTTTCCAAATTATTTACAAACACAAAACAGAAAATCAATTCCATAAGTATTCAGCCCCTTTGCTTCCTCACAAAATGTGAAGACACAAGGAATTTATCATGGATTCATTTTGTTTCAGTAAGCATAAGTGCTGCTGTCACCGATTCAACCCTGTGACTCCATTAGGATTGAGAGCATACTGAGAAAGCAGGTGAAGAAACATTTTTAAAAGGTACTGAAATTTAAGTACCCTTACATAATGTGGACAATTCCATTCCTGGACAGCCAGTGTGTGTGCTGGTTTTTGTTTCAATTACCCCGGCTCAGTTAGCTATCTGTATCAACAATAGTTCACTAAATTAGATAACAGTATAACATTTCATATTGGTACACAAGCACAGTCTTCAGTTGTGTCATATAGGAGTGTGTCAGATCACATAAATGATGGGCAACATAATGAATTCAGAACACAACAGAAAAGGACAGATTCCTCCTTGCCCACTCCTACCAAATAATATTGAGTTGGCACATTTTGAATTAAAACAGATGTCATATTGTCATAAACTACTACTACTACTAATAAAAATAATACTTCTTAACTGTCCCGCTTGCTTACTATGAGTGGATAATTTCCCCTGTCAGTTACAATTTAATCATTTGGTAGATGCTTTGAGCCAAAACAACTTAAAAATATACATTTCACATGTGGTTTCCCCCTGTTTCAGATACAGAGGGTAATTCTGTAAGCCACATAAACACATTACATTACAAATGGGCAGCTGCACTCTTTAAGTGAACCAAAATAATGCTTTTTTCATGGTTTTAACCATTTAAAACCTTGTTGACAGCTGGACAATGTTTAACATGTCTGATGCGAAACAACAGCCACAATTATCACAATGAAAGAACGGAGTACAGAAAATAAATTAAGATGTAGAAGCTTGCAGTCTACAATAACACTAGCATGTGATGAACTGAGATGAATACACATTTTTTCCAGGAGATGGTGCACTACCCCTACAAAAGAGGCCCCTACAATTTTAAACAGCATTTGATTGCTTTATCAATGCAACTTCAGATTTGACCACAGATATACACTGATCAGCCACAACATTAAAACCACGGACAGGTGAAGCGAATAACATTGATTATCTCGTTGTTATTTTGGTTCTGTACTCTAGCACTTTGAGTTTGAAAGGATACAATGACAATGAGGTCGAAGTGCAGACTGTCAGCTTAATTTGAGGGTATCTTCATCCATACCGGACGAACCATTTAGAAATGATAGAACCTTTAGAACCCCCCATTTTTGGGCATCAAAAATATTGGACAGTTTAACATAATGTAGAATAATCATTTTTAATATTTGGTCGCATATCCTTTGCATGCCATGACTTCTGTGACCCAACAATATCAAAAGACTCTTGATAACGTATTTTCTGGTACTCCTACAAGCAATACTATAACCTCTCTGCCTTTGAATGGATCTCGATGGGAATTGGGGGGTGAGACTAGATTTAGCTGTAAATTACACTAGAACAGTATGGAACACATGGTTGGCTAAATGGATTTAAGTCATCAAGGGTCTGACGTATCAAACAAGCCTTAAACCATCACTCTGCTGCCAGAAATACAGTAGATATAGATGGATAACTTGAAGGATTTCTTCTCTTGAATTATTTTTCCCATAGAGTTCAATAGGAAAATTTGTCCGGAGAAACAATCATTAGAGTGATCCATATCTGGCAGCAGAGTGATGGTTTGAGACTCGTTTGATCTGTGTATAACATCCACTATTTATTGTGTATGTGAGTATTGTACAAGGGCTCTCCAGTCCTGAAGGAACACAGATTTTGTAGGTTTTTGCTGTTTCCTTGAAGAGTTCCTTTGTGGCTCTTAAGCCAATCAATGACTTAATCGAGCCCTTTTTGAATTTCTGAACACACTGATAACCAGCAGACCCTGTGGCATCGGAGGGTTTGAGTTTGAGACTTTCAATCAAAGATGTGTGATTATAGCCTGAGGAACTCAATTCAATTACATTTTATTTGTATATTGCTTTTTACAGAGAACTGTCACAAAGATGCTGTACAGAGAAACAGAAGGACAATTGGGCAAAAACCAGGCCTGAACCCCCAAGGTAAAAAAAAAAACTCCCTAATTGGGAGAAAAACTCTCTCGTTGTATTTTACACCTAGAATGCCAGGTGATGCAATTTCCTATCCAAAATATGACCACAAAAACATATTCACCCTGAAGAACAGATGAACTTGGACTGCAAGCGTACATTAGCACGTGTGCGTAAATATGCGAAACACAGGAGTAACATACCGGAGGCAGCACAGATAACACCTCAGGGAAGGTGATCTTTAACCCACTGGTCATTAAACCACACAAAGTGTGACAAGATGTCCAGGGTTACACAGGGAAAAAGCAACAAAGAGACAGTACAGGCATTAGCAGATGCTGTTTTCCAGAGCAACTTACACAGCTTTGCATTTTTACGTAGTACCCATTATATACAGCTGGACGTATACTGAAACAATTCAGGTTAAGTACCATACTCAAGGGTACAACAACTGCAGTGTCCTATCTGGGAATCAAACCGGAAACCTTTCGGTTGCAAGCCCAGTACCCTTGCTACACTGCTGTCAATGAGAGAGGAGGCCTGTTTTCATCATCCACAAAGGTTAAAACATTTTACTGCAAAAACCAAAAAATAAGTCAATCTTAACAAGCATTTTAGTCTTATATTTAGATTTAAAACTTTACTTCTATTACGTTTGTGCTAAATAAGGCAAAACTATTGCCAATGGGGTGAGTTTTACTAATTTCGAGATTTGCTAATGGGGTAATTTCACTTGTCAAGCAAAGAATGACTTAAAACTAGCTAATACAGTGCCCTCCACTATTATTGTCACCCCTGGTAAATACGAATAAAAAGGGTTATAAGAAATTCACCGTTTGGTGAAATAGCTTACTCTCCCACTAAAAAAATTAGAAAAATCCAACCTTTAATTACAGTAAATTTATCATGAAAAAAAAAATCCCTCATCAAGAAATAATTGATGACTTACAGCCATTTTACCAACCATCTATTCCATACTGTTCCAGCATAATTTACAGCTACATCTAGTCCCACCCTCCAATTCCTATAAAGATCCATTCAAATTCTGAGACGTTATAATACCACTTGTAAGAGTACCAGAAAATAAGATATCAAGAGTCAACTTTTGATTTTGTTGGGTCACAGACATCAGGAAGTCTTGGCATGCAAAGGATATGCAACCAAATATTAAACATTTATACGTGGTTTTATTAAAAATAATTATTTATTGATGAGGGATTTTTTATTTATTTTCTTTTTTATAACCCTTTTACTCATCTTTACCAGGGGTGCCAATAATAGTGGAGGGCACTGTATATTCTACTTCAGAGAAAAATAAGATTTTAAGTATTTTTTACAAAACTATAACACATAAGACAGACATTTTTGCAGTGTTCACAATGCTGGGACTGATGTTAAAAACAAATGGTTTTGCCATTCTTTCTTTTTCCCATTTTTTTAATGGTCTTTCTCTTTTTATTTTTTTTTAGAGTTTTAAAAAAAAAAATAAAAAAAAAAAAACATATTGAATTGAATTTTATGGGAATTGGGGGGGGGGGCTAGATTTAGCTGTACATTATGCTGGAGTAGTATGGAATACATGGTTGGTAAAATGGGCTGTAAGTCAATCTGGGGTCTGAAAAATGAAAATGAGCACAATCACTCAACTCTGCTGAGCATATGCAGTAGATGTGGATGGATCCCTTTAAGGGATTTGTTTTTTTTTTTTTTTTCCTTTCTTCTATATCCGGAGAAATAACCCTTGAAGTTGTCATCCATATCTACTGTATTTCTGGCAGCAGAGTGATGGTTTAAGGCTTGTTTGATATGTCAGACCCTTGATGATTTAAAGCCATTTAGCCAACCATGTGTTCCATACTGTTCCAGCATATTTTACAGCTAAATCTAGTCCCACCCCCCAATTCCCATAGAGATCCATTCAAAGGCAGAGACGTTGTAGTATCGCTTGTAACAGTACCAAAAAATAAGATATCAAGAGTCTTTTGATGTTGTTGGGTCACAGACATCAGGAAGTCATGGCATGCAAAGGATATGCGATCAAATATAAAAAATTATTACTTTATTCTATATATAAATGCAGGGGCAATAATAGTGGCACACATGGTTTTGTTAAAAATAATTATTTCTTGATGAGGGATTTATTTTTCTCATAATACATTTACTTCAATTAAAGGTTGGATTTTCTCATTTTTTCAGTGTGAGATTAAGCTAATTCACCAAACTGAATTGTTTATAACCCTTTTTATTCATCTTTACCAGGAGTGCCAATAAAAGTGGTGGGCACTGTATGTAGCCAGCAAACCAACCGCATATTACAAGCAGTCTTACATGTCGAGGAGGAAAAAACTCCCATCAAGTTACGCAAGTTGCGTGTGAAGTACTTGCGTTATAAAGGGCCGAGTATTTCTCGAACGGATTGTCCAAGACAATAAATGACCACTGAAAGGGACATCTCTATGTGTAAAACCAATGGTAGGATTGTATATTTATTAAATTTTAGTCACAGATATTGATAACAGAATGCCATAATTGGTATAATTACACACAATTTTTACTTGTTTATTTTACAATTGAGTGAGCAGGGTTTTTCATGGCTGTTTCGGTGTACACGCGGGCTATTGTCAGGTTTATCTTGTTGCTACGACGGAATACAAATTTTTGGTGGTGAAAAAATATTTTTATGAACTGCCAGATAGACGCTATTGTCCACTGTGTAACGCATGTGTAGGTACAGTTGCAGGTGAGACTGGGTGGGGGGTTACATAGGGTTAGGGTTAACACTAGCTACGCGACAACAATGCAATTTAGAAACTCAGTATTTTCTATTGTTGTCACAAATCGCATATTAACAAAGCTTGAACATGGACTTTATTGTTTTCGGTTTGCTTGCCGGAGAAATAAATGTCTCAGTTGAGCAATGTCACGACGCCGGCGTCTTGGCCACAAGGTGTCTGTGTGAAGGGGTTAAATAAGGCTAATTTCATTTTCAGTCTTAGATAGAAGGAAATTACTGAATATATATACTCGTCAAAAAAAGTTTGGAAACGTTATTTCGGTCGATTATTCCTCCCCTTTAATAATACCAATTGGTATTGTATTTTATATCGTTGGAAAGCCTGATTAGTCACCTTTACAACGAGGTACAACTTGTAAGGATCATGCATTCGTGGAATGAGCAACACAGCTAACCGTGTGGTATTCACTCTCGTTTTGAGCTTCAAGTGCTGGCAGGTGTATGCCAGTCACAGGTGTGTGACTGGCACCTGATTGGCACCGAGGAATGGGATGCCATCCCACAGCAGTGTGTGACCAGGCTGGTGACCAGCATGAGGAGGAGGTGCCAAGCTGTTGTGGCTGCGTATGGATCTTCCACACGCTACTGAGGTCCCTGACAGTGTAAAATGAATAAAGTGTAAAAATGGCCAATATGTGTTGTTTTTTCCTTATTACTGTGGGAGAGTGCAATCATCCAGTCCACCAAGCAACTCAAAACGAGAGTGAATACCAACAGAAGAATATTGCAGGGGATTTTGGCACATTTTTTTGGGCCGCTACCCACACGGTTAGCTGTGTTGCTCATTCCACGAATGCACGATCCTTACAAGTTGTACCTCGTTGTAAAGGTGACTAATCAGGCTTTCCAACGATATAAAATACTATACCAATTGGTATTATTAAAGGGGAGGAATAATCGACCGAAATAACGTTTCCGAACTTTTTTTGAGGAGTGTATATTTTAGAATTTATGTCTCCTTATTTAATACCCTTTTTGTTAAACAAACTGCACTAAAAAAACATACAAATATATGTGTACACATTGTGGTAAACCAACATCATATTTGTTTGACATTTCTTAAAACCCATGATTTTCTCTCTAACAATTTGTGCAAAGTATTTGTAGTGACCCCTTATCAATGAAAAAATATAATTCAGTAATTTCCTTCTATCTAAGACAGAAAATTAGATTAGCCTTATTTAACCTCTTCACGCAGACGCCTCGTGGCCAAGACACCGGCGTCATGACATTGCTCAACTGAGACATTCATTGCTCCTGTAACCAAACTATGAGTAAAAACAAACTCCGTGTTCTAGCTTTGTTAATATCTCAAAGAATTTTAAGTTTGACCAAATAGCCACCAGTTTCTTAACTATTTTGTTTGTCAGCCTGTTGCACACTCTGCTGTGTGTTCCACCAAACAGGGACCAGTTCTGCTCTGATGCAGCTGATGTTGGGGGTCTGGAATGATGAATAATTTAAGCAACAGGGGACATGGCGTCATACTTACACATACTTGCAAATTTAGCCAAACATAGAAGAATTTTCCTCTGATCTAGATTAAGGTTCTGTGCAATGGCAGTGATGATCCCATGTGCCTGCAGAAACCTACTCACCTAAGTTTTCTTCAACTTGTGTTTTATTAGTTTTGTTTAGCCTTCCTATTATGTTAGGGTCTATATAGCCCGCAATTACTTTGTTTTTGTATAATTTCAAATTGGCGATTTTCTTCAGCAAACACCTTATGACATCCTAGAAAATTAGGAAATAAGTTTAAAAAAAAACCTTTTATACATAGACCTGTGAAAAGAGAGGATAGTCACACACTCTATAACGCTTACAAATAATTTATTATAACCAACGTATATTGACCTGTAACATAATCTTAAAGGTCCCATGACATAGAAATTGGAGTTTATCTACTTTTGGCATTTATATGCAGTGTGGCATGATACTTATGTGCTGGTAAAATATTAACTCGGTACTACCTGCCATTTTTTTGTTGTTGCATAAGAAAAAAAAAACTTGGCTTAACGGTTTGTTCAGAATTGGCTCCAGTTGTGACATCATTACTGGGCTCCTGTGAAAACAGCTGGATGTCATTCGTCATTCATAAATCCGGAAGTGTAGGCAGGAGATGGGAGGGGTGCTCTTGTGATTCCGGGTCAGTTAGCCAATCAACGCAGAGCATGTGAAAAAAAACCTGAAGTGCCCACCCAAAATGAGATGTTCAGCTGGAAGGGTAAAAAACTCACTGGATTTATATATTTTTAAAATATATTGCAAAAGTGTTTCCCTTAAAAAACCTTATCAACATGTTTGGTAGACCTTGTAGAATAATAAAAAATTATATGACATGGGACCTTCAATACAAATGGCAGTACAATTCTGAATTCTAAGGTTCTGTTTAGCATCGGTTTGCCCAGTTCAAGGAGGCTGGGAACATACATTCTGTCTACATTAAAGGACTCTGCACCATAAATACAATTGCAGCTATCCCTAGAAATCTACTTAAAAAAACAACGTTTCAGTGGAAATCCATCATTCACTGGGCTGTTAATCAGTTGGTCCTCCATTACACTGCACCCACACTCCAGGTGGTGACCCCTGACTGACCCTTGACCCCATCCCCCAAACTCAGCAGTTGAATATACTTTGATAGCCTCTGAAATAGTCATCACCCCGCAGTCCCGCTCAGTTCACTCTGGTGACAAAGCAAACCTTGTGCACTCTCACTGTCTACTGCTGCCACCAACAACACAGCAACGAGAGAGAGAGTGATTTTGTCAAGTGTCAAGTGTCAGTAATTATGTATTGAGGTTGGGTTATTCAATATGGTCTCTTCTAAAACAAGACAAACAAAAGCACACAGGTATAAAGGAGTACAGACATAGTTCCGAAAGTAGAACATATTTACCAGAAAGTAGAACATCTTTACACACAGATATATAGACATGAAGACAATGCAGACGGCAGACAGACATACAGATCTACGGGATTAAACAGTTAGACACGTTGTCTCTTGTTCTGTAATGGAAACAATACTTAGGACTATATCACCAGAGATGTTTCTTCAAGATACTTTATTTTTTTAAATAGGTGTGTTTCCAGTGCAGGTCGATACGATTCATGTTCTCCACGTAACCTGCAAATTCTACACATAATACACAAAATTCTGCGTATTTTCACGGGTCTTGCCAATAGATGGAGTGTGTGCTTAAATTCCCCCTTTGCGTAATTTTAAAGCCGGGTTTACCGTTATGTGGCTAGGGAAATTAAATCCGGGACCGGCTGTATTATTATTGTAGAATTAATTTAATTTAATAATTCATACCATTACAGGTTATTATCTTTAATATTACATCACAGCCATAAAATAAATTACATATATTAATAACAAATTATGCTATTTATTCACTACAAACACATTTATTCGGCTAAAGTGATATCTCGCAATAATTCAGCATAGTTTTTCTAATGCATCTTGATAAGCTTTATGAAGAAGGCCAAGTAATACCCTCTACGTATCAAAACACTCCAGTAATTCATAATTGTGTATTTTGTATATGGGATGTAGCTGGAAAAAAACAGCGAAAGGCTACGTGTTTTGTATAACTCATTTTGAAGATGACAGACATATCCAGAGCGAAATCGTATGATATGTTTCCTAATTGGGTTTATAACCGCCGTTGTAGACTAGAGAAAGGTTACTTAACCTGATTTGCTTAAGTAGACTACAATATCCAGTTGTAACCTATACATGGACTGCATGCAAAAATCTAGTCTGAGTCAATCACTCTGTATAATCAGCGTAATTTTTTTTTAACAAACAAAATGTTCAGGGTTATGTGCATCATTCATTCATTATTCAAATGCATTTGGAAAGGCACATTTTTTAAATAAAAAATTGCTATGAAAAACGATGGGCGAAAATACTTTTTAAAAATAAAAATGATCACAAGAAAGACTTGAATTGAACTAAACCTTATCTCTTCTATTTCCTGATCGACACATAATAGTCAGTCAGTCATGGCACTGTTCACACAAATGGTTTGCATGCACAGTCTAATACATACATTCAAATTAGCTGTACGAAATAAATCATACCTTTTAGCATTCGAAAAGATGATATGACAAATCCAATTTTAATTTGGATTCCTCTTCTGGGTCATTCACGTTTTTTGTTGTTTGTTTTTTTTATCCCAGAGTTTTCCTATTAGCCTACTTCATGCAAGTCCGCATCCCGTCATAGCCATACGCCAAATAAGCAAAAGGGAGCCACATGGATTACATTTGATGCTCGTTGGAAAGAAAAAGTATGAGAGAAAAAAACCATTCTTCACTTGTGACAAAGAGGTTTGCGTGGGGGTGGGACCAACAACCGGCGAAGGAACCGGAAAGTTTAAAAATGCACTGACCGAGATTTTCTCAACTAAGGCGTAACGCAAAAGTAAAATAAATAAATACAAAAGTAAGTATAATATTAAAATGTGGGTTCATTGCGGTCGTTTTCCACGTTATGTTAACCAATACTATTGGAAAGAACCACGCCTTTTCGCAGCTGGCGGCACACACGATACAAGGGAGAGTGCGTTACCTGACCGAAGTAGACACATTCTCACAAACAAATATTACGACGAAATATAAAAAAGATACCAAAACTTGAATAAAGTAATGTCGCTCTGCATTAAAGAAATGTCATCGTACATCCAGAATAGGCTGACAGGTGCACATAGGCTAGATATAGGCCTACAGAAAAAAAGATGGAAGAATGTTATTCCTTTAGCCAACTGGAACTGCAAAAGTATTTGTTTGTTTGTATTTGTTTAACTATGTATTGTTGCTATAATTAATTATCATTATTATTATTATGTTCCGTTATACTATATTCCGCCTATACTTCATTGTGTTTATTTTCATCGCATTGCATTCTTCATAATCTAAATAACGCTTTGTGTAACTACAAATAATAGCCACTATGTCGGATGGACGGATCGATATCAACGGATAATGCATACATATATTTTAATCTATAAAGTTTGTAAGTCTACTTATCAAATAGTGCAGAAGGATCTAATCAAATTAGCTAAGTAAACAGTCCTAGTAATTTGGTGAGGTAATACCCAGATAAAAAGAACACTGCCGTCAAATGAATGTTATACATAATATAGCCTATAGGCTATAAAACAATCTCCAATGTTTAGACGGGCTGCATGATTCCAGTGCGGGAGTAAGCATCGCCTGCTTCCTACTTTTTCTCTATGCACCTAAGGGCAGGAGTCGCTCTCCCTGACCCACACCACATGCCTCCATAGGCTTCATCCTCATTCACTTCAATTATGATAAGCTTACCCGGCCCTGCTGCTGAGAGGTATCCCATAATATGATACTATCACTTCCATGCTTTGCAGTAGGGACTATGTTGACTGCACTGTGTTATCGTGCCAGATTTAACACTTTGCAGGTTAAAACAAAAAGTTCACTTACATGCCTTATTTTAAACATTATATGGGATTTGATGTGTTTTTTTTCAGAAGTATAATAATACACTTTATTTGTACAGTACGTCTCATACAGATGTTCAAAGCGCTTTCCACAGATGGAAATAGAGCCAGTAAACTTCGTATTTTCTTTCAATGCCTCATGGTGGTTTCTCAAAGGAACTTTGTCCTTGCTTGGGCGCTCAGTTTACAGTAGCAGCTTGGATCAGGTGATCACCCCCCTGGATTTTGGTGGATCTGGAATGGTCTGGGGTGCATTGGGGTACCATTATCTAATGGTACTGAGCAATCACCTTCATCTCATATAAAAGCATTTCCCTCCTAAAGAGACGGATGTCTTTCAAGATGACATTGCCGCCATCCACAGAACATGAGTATTCACCATCATATGAAGAGCCGGACTGTTATTATCTGTTTTTATCTTTTTTTTTTTCTTGCATTATTCCAGTTTTAGTGAAGGTTTTTCATTGGTCCGGACACTTTGTGTATGTGTGATGAAGGATATTTTTGATGTTTAAAGTTCCAGATGACCTGCCAGCTTTACAATGGCTCGGATAGGGGAAGTAATTGGTTTGTGGCTAAAAGCAAAATTTAAACTTACACTTCAGGGAGCTCCAAATCTGCTAATGTAATAAGATGCAAGACCCTCTTTTTATCCAAGAACTTTTAATCTCCCCACACACACACACACACACACAGATAGAGAGAGAAAAGAGAGAGAGAGAGAGTGAGAGAGAGGTGGTACCTGTGTCCAGCCTTCAGAGGGGAAGAGCAACCATAGACAGCCAGAACATTTCAATTCTTGGCCCAAAGACGAGTTTCATAAACCACATAAAAATAACTGTTTATTGGGAACGCCTGTCCAAAATAGCCACCTATTTTTTTCTCTGAGCATATGCATCCTAGCCAGAGGATAGGACACCAGTGAATAGCCATTTATGCAGCCAGGTTTGCAGCTGTGTGATTGATGGAAAAAAAAACTGTCTGCAGTTTATGGCCTGAGCAACATAGAGCAATTACTGTTTGAAGTCTGCTAAAAATGGTTAGATTGGCCAGTCAAAATGCTAACTTCGGTCAAAATGCTAAATTCTGAAACATTGAATATCACACAGTTACCCCTTTCAGTAAAACAAACATACAGATTTGTCTCTGTGAAAGCACTGAACAATGTATTCTGAATGAAAGTCAGACTGTGGCTAGCCTTTTGCAATGGGTAAGAATATATTTATTTTTTGTTGCAAAGGAATCCAGGAATGGAATATAATAGTTTCATAATAGTTCAATAGTAATGACATTTTTCAGATCCCCAATTCATTCACAGACTGAGGCAAACTCCCATTTCCCACTTCCTTTGGAATCCTCACTAACTTATACCTCTATAATATAATATGACTACCCCATTGTAAAGCAAGCCCAAATTATATCAAAGAACACACACAATCATGAACATGGCACATAGTGCATGTAATAAATGTATGAAAATAGTATTATATGTACACATATGACATATTTGTTATGTATGGACTAATTCCCAAATGTTAGTAGGCTTAAATGTTGGCGTTTTGAAAAAACGCTCTAATCAAACACTTGGCTTACTCATGGCCTCATATCGAATCCGGACCGTCACAGCAAGAAGGTACCGAGTTTGAATCCTGGCAGAGGCGGCTTCTGTGTGGAGTTTGCATGTTCTTCCCGTGTCCGAATGGGTTTCCTCTGTGTACTCCGGTTTTCTCCCACAGCCAAGACATGCAGGGTAGGTTAATTGGAGACTGTATTTGACTGTAGGTATGAGTGTGTGAGTGAATGGTGTGTATGCCCTACGATGGATTGGCGACCTTTCAGGGGAGATTCTTGCTTCTCGCCTAATGCACGCTGGGATAGGCTCCAGCCATTCGTGACCCTGACCAGAAATGAGCGGGTTAGATAATGGTTGGGATGGATGGATACATAAAATTATTATTATTATGAAGATGAGGCCCTATATAAGCCCTTCTGGCTTCCTAGCCCCCCATCCTGCATTGTTTATTTTCATATATATTTTTAATGTCCTCTGTTTTATATCAATGTGCAAATAAAAGAAAACTAAAAACAAAATAAAACCAACATAATACGAATACATTCAGATTCTGCCAGTCATTCCACCTTTCTAAGAACAGTAAGAGCTTACCCTATTTTCAGTGGTTTTTAAAGGGCCCAAGTTTCGAATGGAATAGCATGATGACACATTAATGGGTGTGTTTATTCCTTCAAAGTGCAGTTTAAGTTGACCTTCATAGTCAGAAGCCACCTACTTAACAGGTGATTGGTGTCTGACATGCCAAAAACTGTCCTGACTGGCTCTAAACTAACAGTTTAGCTTGTGTATCCTTCTACCTAGGGCTTTTCTCGAGCCATTTTCCAAATGGACAAACATAGCTTACTTTCTTCCTTTTTGACATTTTGTCTTATAATTTGCAATGTTCTCGTTTTCCGGAAATGGCGAGACAGACGGTATTTTCCCCAACAGTTGTAAACTACAGTACTTCTTACTGTACAAATACCTCTTACAGTGCATGTTTATGCTACCTGACTTAAAGTCCATTCATCAGTGTAGGAACATTACAGTAAACTGAAAGCCAGCTCATGAAAGCATTGAGATGTCAGAATCAGTGAGTTATGAGAGGCGAGGCTGTTGGGAAGTAAGAGGTTTGGCTCAGCTGGTGGGAGGTCTGGCTCAGAATTATACCTCTGATAGTGTGTGCGTGTGTGTCTGTCATTAGCAGATAGTCATTATCATACTATAGCAACATTAGTAATGGAAACTAAAGACCCAAATATTGTATCAGTGCCTCGAGAATGTTATCTGCCAAATGATGCTAATTTAATGTAAATGAATCAGTGCCGCTGGATCTGAATAGTGTGCAATTGCTTTTCTTAATGGTTTCTGGAGGCTGCAGAATAACCTTTGTTTTTTTTGGCCACAATTATCTGACTGAGAATTATCTGAATGTCACACATAGCTTAGATGAGAAACACATGTAAAGTTCTTTTGGTTTCTTCCTGTCATGCGCACTGGAATGGTAATCACATTTCTAAACCTTTAACGGATAACTACACTCTAGATCACTTTTTTTCACTGTAAACATTTTTGTATGCCTATTTCATAATGAAACTTATTCATGCATTCCGTTATTTCAACAATTCTGAAATAATATTGTATATCATAAGAAACTGGTAGAAAAGCGTCTTTGTGCTGCCCCTAACGGTTGAAATTTCCTTTCTGCTCCGCACACTGCCCCCGCCCCTATCGTGATGTCAAAGTACCTTTTTGGAGGTATCTCTACGTCATAGTGATAATTGTTGTCGCCCACAACGGAAACAGCCGGCACCTGATTGGTTGGACCCGCTACATTACTTTCGTTTCGCCTCCACGTTTTTAACGAACGGAAAAATGTGGCGTCCTGTTCAATTCTGTTATTCCACCTAAATAGTTCACTAAAATATGTTTCTGAAAATATTTGAGGTGAGAAATAGGCCATGCAGTTGCTGAATCTTGATTCATATTTGATGTGCAATGTCTAGTTTGACCCGAGTTATACAAAATAATTTGTACAATGTATGTTAATTTATGCAAATGACGATAGCAGCTCCTCCGCCCACACTCCTCTCCCTCACTCACCCCACAAAGTATTTTTCTAAATTGTGTAGTAGGCAGAGACAGGCTGAGACAGTGGGTGTAGTTACTCTTTACAAAGATAAGGCTAATGAAGGACAAGCAGAGAACTGCAAGAAGCAGTCTGACCACTGTGCACATATATACTGTATACACTCTGTGCTAATAACTGCTCTTTCCCTAAATTAACTTCTCACTTATTCCTTTGGAAGGTCCCCTTGGGATAGAGCAACCACACACCATATAACTTCTTCTAACACACCCAAAGTTCACCTCTCTCCAAAGCACACATCCTAAAGTCTCAGCAACTACATCCCCTACTCTTCACACATTCACCCAATCTATGCTGAATGCTGCATTCAGCCAAACTATCACACTCACTCAAACCCCCCTCTCACTTCTACTCTCACCAAATCCACCCCACCACACTCACTCAAACCCCCCTCTCACTTCCACACACAGCAAATCATACCACCATACTCATTTAAAGCCTTCACTCTCACTTCCACACAGACTCTACCACACACTCACCACCCCCCCCCCCCATTACCACATTCACCAAACTCATCCAAACCACTCCCAGTACCACACTCATCCAACCATTAGTGTATCCACACATTCTTTTGGAGGGGTCCCCCCCCCCCCCCCCCCCCCCCCCCCTGATTTTTTTGAATTTTAAAAGGTGAACTCCAGTTACTTCTATGGGCTCTCGCCCACAGCCAAATGTGAACATGCAGTGGCGTAATTTCAGCAAACAGTACGGTATGGCAAGTAAGTTTGGGGTGGGGGGTGAAATGCTCGAGCGATTTATAAAAAACGCCTTTTAAATCATGTATTTTGGTGACTTCTAAAGAAAGATTATTCTAAAAATTATCTATCATTAGTTGAAAACTAATCGCGATTAGTATTTAGCTATCTAATGTGGTAAAACATACTAAACCATGTATGATTAGCTAGGTTGACAAACATTCTTGAAATGAGCAAAAAACAGGAGTTCATTTCAGAGACATTAGTCTCTGCTCTATGCACTTGCTAGCTGGATAGCATATGTAGTCATAGCTCATTTTCCTATTACCGTCTTGCAGAAATAAAAAACAATTCCCACATTAGACTAATGTTAATTAATAATACACTTAAGTTTTTTTAAGCAAGATTTTCAGAACTCACCTGTAAAGTTTTGCTCTCTGCTAGCTAGCTAGCTGCTGGTCAACGAAAGTTAGCTAGCGTTAGCAGGATAGGTTAACATGCTGGCGAAAGTGATTCGCAAGAACCAAATGCCAATTCTGAGCGAATTAACAAAATATTTCAACAGTAGTAGCATAATGGGTAAGCCTTAAGCTATTGCTAGTGTTTTGCCTGACTTTTACTGGGACGGGGGATCGCGAAGGTGCACTCTCCCTCTCCAGGCGGAGTAACAGGACAGCAGAGAAGCGGCACCCGAATCGCCTTTCAAACCGGAGGCTAGGGTATGGTATTTTATTTTTTATATGTTTCTACATACCCGGAGTGCTATCTATCCATCCAGGGGTGCATTTCCCAAAAGCATCATAAGGTTAAGACGTCGTAAAACCCTTCGTACGAAGCTTCTTGAACTTTGGGTGCGTTTCCCAAAAGCATCTTAATTTAAGACGCTCTTAGAAACGCTCGTAGATTAACGATTACTCCAGACCAGTCAGTCGTAGATGGTTAAGTGCGTTTTAGAAGCCAATAAATCACATACTTTATTTTATTTTTCGTGTTGGTGTTCATTTCATTTTACAGTTACCATAACCACTGATTGTTTTTTTTATAGTGATGTTAGATGCAACAATATTTATGTTTATTTATTTATTTTTAATTAACTTATTTTTATATATTTGGAAATTACCCATAAAAGTAATTCCTTAAGTAGCCCTATAAATAAATAAGTTTGAGACAAGTAAAATCAGAGGGAAAAATATTGTATTTCCAAAGAAACTTTGACGTGCCTAACCGGCCATGTATTGGGCATGGGCATCTATCGCCCCTCCTCCCCCCGTATCAGCAGCACCACAGATAGAAGTACAGAGATGTAAAATCCAGGGATCAGGAAGGAAAAGTTCTGCTATGTGTTTCTTCCACCCATGAACTCAGCCAGCTGATTTCACTAATTAGTTCTACCTCCTGCCTGAAGAATTGTGCAAATGAGCAAATCCAGGTGATTGGAACTAAATACTGGGGAGGATTTTTAACTTTCTGAACCCGGATTTTACACCTCTGGTGAAGTAGCACTTAAGAGGTGACTGCGCGTTCACGCTTTAAGAACGGTTTTGGGAAACACGTGTTACAAATTAAAGAGCCATCGTAGAATCGCTCGTTGAAATCGCACTTAACCCTAAGATTGATCGTTATCGGGAATTGCAACCCAGGTAGTTTCGCTGAGAACTCATTTGTTTTGTACATATCCACTGCAAATTACCTTGACATCACCCCGATATAATGGACCTTAACAGGTCCAATGTTTGTGGCGGTCAAAAATTTACATTCGAAAATATACATTCACCTTGACATCGCCCCGATAAAATGAACCTCAGTGGGTCCAAAGTTTGTGGAATTTACATTTGAAAAAATCAACAGCAACAAGTACATAACATCTTTACAAATATAATGACATGGTTACTCATGAACATCCACAGACCCTGTTGTGCAGTTTTTTTGAAAACTACTTTCTACCGAAGTACTCTAACTGTGTATATATGCGCAAAGTCTTAACCAAAGCACCCCCCACTCAATGTCTAAAACAAGGATACACCCTTCATCCAACCCCCTTAAAATCCCCTCTTCCCCCACATGAATTACAAAATACTACCTCAATACTACCAAACCCCTAGCCCATCCACATCTCCCCCTGATGCTATCCAAAGCCCTCCTCTATGAGGGATCTCTGTCCGAAAACAGAGACGGGAATATTGGAGATCCAAATGCACGTAGTTGACCAGTCTTAAAGTGTTCGTAAGAACACCACTAATACGGGCAATAATCCGTAGTGGAGAAACAACTAGAAATGAAAGACTAAACCTCGCAATGTAACCGAGGAGCTCGCTAAACGAGCAAAACAAAGGAATAAGCACTAACGCTTATCTAACTCCGTTTGTTGGAGCGAACAAAGAAAACCAAAACTATAAGACCCCTATAACTGGAGTCAGCGCAGTTAGAGCGCTCGTCGGTAGAAACGGTAACTAAAAGAAAATAAGCAGACACGCTTATCTTACTCCCGTTATTGGAGTGAAAACTAAAAGGAAAACCGAGAACTCAACAACCCAAACCTTTCCTGGGGAAGAGCACTCGTAAGTAGAGTAAATAACGAAAGAAACAAAAGAACCTTCCTTTCTTTCTAACACCCTATTTTCTAAACCCTTTTCGTTTTTTAAACTATCTTACTTTCTATTTCTCTATACCTTGTTACCGGCTCGAATGTTAAGTGGAAACAACATGGAAGCAATGAGAGCATCCAGAAGCGGGGTATAAATAGTGAGCAGAATTACCTGCCAGGTGAACTCACTAATGGCCAGGTGAACTCACTAATGACAAGGTGAAAACAAAACCTGTGACGGAACACAGGGAAATCCGATAGATTACCGGTAAACGATAACGACGAATAAAACGACGTAGAGATAAGGGAAGAAAAGTCAGATCCATGACAGGACCCCCCCTCTAAGGAACGGCACCGGACGTTTCCACAACCTTATCTCTGCGGAAGTCGGTGATTAACTGCGGGTCCAGGATGTGTCTCGATGGAACCCAGCAACGTTCCTCCGGACCATAACCTTCCCAGTCCACAAGAAACTGCCACCCTCTACCTACACGTCTCTCGGCCACAATGCGGCGAACGGTATAAGCCGGACCCCCTTCTATGAGTCGGGGAGGCGGAGGTGGTCTCTCAACTGGGGCGAGGGGGCTTACGAGTACCGGTTTCAGACGGGAGACGTGAAAAGTGGGGTGGATGCGCATTGAGCGCGGCAGTTGCAATCGAAATGTGACTGGGTTGATTCTTTTAATAATCTTGAAAGGGCCCACAAAACGAGGAGCGAGTTTGCGGGACTCGACCCGCAACGGAAGGTCCCGCGTAGTAAGCCAAACCCGTTGTCCCACTCTATAGGATGGTGCAGCTCGACGATGCCTATCAGCCGCAACTTTTTGTTTAGCCGAAGCCCGTATAAGAGATGACCGCACTTGTCTCCAAACCGACCGACACCGCCGAACGAAAGATCCTACGGAGGGTACCTCCACCTCCTTCTCGAGCTCAGGAAAAAGAGGTGGTTGGTAACCCAACTGAGCCTCGAAGGGGGAGAGGCCGGTGGAGGCGTTACGCAGCGTGTTATGAGCGTACTCAGCCCAGGCGAGATGACGGCTCCAGGAGGTAGGCTTGGATGCGGCAAGGCAGCGAAGAGTATTCTCTAGAGTCTGATTAGTACGCTCTGTCTGGCCGTTAGTCTCCGGGTGGAACCCGGAAGATAAACTAACCGAAGCCCCCAGCAGAGAGCAAAACGCCCGCCAAAACTTGGCGGCGAACTGAGGGCCGCGATCGGACACCACATCCGACGGAAGGCCATGCGGACGAAACACATGGTCAATCATAAGTTGCGCTGTCTCAGGTGCCGAGGGCAGCTTGGACAGCGCAATAAAATGGGCCGCTTTGGAAAAACGGTCGACCACCACTAAAATGGTAGTATTGCCTGAAGATAACGGCAACCCCGTGATGAAGTCCAGGGAAATATGACTCCAGGGACGGGTGGGAATGGGTAGGGGGCGAAGAAAACCCGAGGGGGGAAGGTGAGAGGCCTTGCTGCGAGCGCAAACCGGACAAGCCGCGACAAATGAGCGTACGTCTCTATCCAGACTAGGCCACCAGAAACGCCGGGATAAAAAGTCCCTAGTTCGATGAACCCCTGGGTGCCCGGTGAGTTGGGAGGCGTGGCCCCATTGGAGGACCCGCGACCTAAGACGAGGAGGCACGAAAAGACAGTTTGCCGGTGCCCCACCTGGACCTGGGTCTGAGCGCAAGGCTCTCTGCACCGCTGCCTCAACCTCCCAAATAACCGGGGCAACAATGAGGTCAGTGGCGATAATAGGCTCAGGAACTGAGTCTGTCTCAGAACGGTCGTAAATCCGCGAGAGAGCGTCAGGTTTGACGTTTTTAGACCCGGGGCGATACGTGATAATAAAATTAAATCTTAGAAAGAATAGCGCCCACCTAGCTTGCCGTGAATTACGCCTTTTAGCCAGCTGAACGTATTCAAGATTCTTATGATCCGTCCAGACAGTGAATGGATGTTCCGCTCCTTCAAGCCAATGGCGCCATTCTTCCAAAGCCAACTTGACCGCAAGCAATTCTCGATCCCCTACGTCATAATTCCTCTCTGCCGATGTTAGGGCGCGAGAGAAATAAGCGCAGGGGTGCATCTTGTGGTCAAGTGGCGAACATTGGGAAAGAATGGCTCCGGCGCCTAGCTCGGAGGCGTCTACCTCTACCACAAAGGGCAGGGAGGGGTTGGGAGTAACCAAGATGGGTTCGGAAGTGAACCTTCTCTTTAATTCGGCAAATGCTGAAGCTGCCTTCGAATTCCATTGGAACTGGCTGCCAAGGTTCTTCTTAGTGAGCGCAGTAATGGGCGCTGCTACCGCACTAAAATTTCGAATAAATCGCCGATAAAAATTCGCAAAACCTAAAAAACGTTGTATCTGTTTTACGGAAGATGGCGTGGGCCAGTTCTTTACAGCGGAAACCTTCTCTGGATCCATCTGTACCTTACCCTCCTTAATAATGAAACCCAAAAATGAAACAGAGCCTGTGTGAAAGACACACTTCTCTGCCTTTACAAATAATTGGGCTTTAAGAAGTGCAGCAAGAACCTGATGAACGTGACCGACATGTGTGGTAAAATCGGGCGAAAATATTAAAATATCGTCAAGATACACGAAGACGAATTTTTCCAGCATTTCCCTCAGCACATCGTTAATCAACGCCTGAAACACAGAGGGGGCGCTAGTGAGCCCGAACGGCATGACGCGATATTCGTAGTGACCGCTGTGCGTGTTAAAAGCGGTCTTCCACTCGTCGCCCTCGCGAATACGAATGAGGTTATAGGCGTTTCGTAAGTCCAGTTTCGTAAAAATAGACGCCCCCTGAAGGCGCTCGAAAGCGGAGTTCATAAGAGGAAGGGGGTATCTGTTCTTGACTGTTATATCGTTTAAGGGCCTGTAATCAATACAGGGTCTGAGGCCTCCGTCTTTTTTTTTAACAAAAAAAAAAACCCGCCCCTGCAGGCGAGGTAGAAGGTCTAATAAAACCATTAACCAGAGCCTCCTCAATATATTTGTGCATGGCTGCGCTCTCAGGGATGGACAACGAATAAAGAGACCCTCTAGAGGGGGTAGTGCCTGGGTATAGCTCAATAGCACAGTCATAAGGTCTGTGAGGTGGTAATGAAGTGGAACGTTGTTTGCTAAATGTCTCCGCCAGATCGGCGTACTGTTTGGGAACATTAGCGGGCAACTGGAATTCGAGTGTTCCTCCCACTTCAACATCCTCAGTGTCCGAGACAGAATGAATCTCCCAATCAATCTCTGACTCGGACATCATCTCCTGCCACGCAGGAGGTAGTTCCGCAGAATAATCCCAGTCTAAACTCTCTTCTCCCTTCTCGGAGGGAACATGAGAGGACTGCTGGTTACTACCGTAATTATCCTCACTATCTGAGTCAGACTGAGCATAATCCTCACCCCCTTTTCTCAACAAAAACTGACTGGTGACATCACAGTGGCGTTTGCATCTGGGACTCCATTTTTGAATAACGGGTCCCGCCCGCCCCCAATTAATGTGTGGGTTATGGCGAGTGAGCCAGGAATGACCCAAAACCAGTGGATAAACTGGGGATTCCACTAAAAAAAACTGAATCTCCTCCGTATGTTTGCAAAACGGAACGCGCATGCGTATAGCGGCGGTAACCCGGGAGATGGTGCCAGTACCTAGGGGGCGGCCATCTAGAGCCGTGACTAGGCGAGGTAGAGATAACGGGTGGGTGGGAATTTTATGGGCTTTAACCCAGTTGGCATCGACGAGGCATTCAACTGCCCCTGAGTCAATGAACGCTTTGCAGGGAATCTGGCGGTCGTTCCAGCGCAAATAAACCGACAGGAAGGTCCGAGGGTAATTTAATTCTTGTCCCGCTACGCGACTCGGTTCCACTAGCGGGACTAATCTTTTCCCACAAGTTTGGGACAGTGGTCCCTTAAATGGCCCTTCCTCTTACAATAATTACACCGCCATTCACGGGACTTAGCATCCCCTCTTTCGCGCATGGAAGAGCTATCGACCTGCATGGACTCCTCCTGTTCAATGGGAGCAACAAAGGGACTGTGAACCGGTGCTGGCGTGTGAGAGGAAGAGTAACGAGGTGGGTGCTGTTTAAAACCCTTATGAGTCCTCTCCTTCTCTCTCTCTCTAAACCGGTTGTCCAACCGAATGGCCGTAGATACAAGAGCCCCGAATGTAGCGGGTGGCTCGATCCCCGCAATAGCGTCCTTTATGTTCTCTGATAAGGCATTAAGGAACAGAGCACATAGAGGCTCATCGGACCACCCTGTCACTCCCCCAAGGGCACGAAAAGTAATAGAAAATGCGGCTACGGTGTCAGTGCCCTGACGAAGACGGGTTAGACGCATGGCAGCTTCTTTGCCAGCAACGTCCTGATCGAACACTGACACCATCTCCGCCATAAGCCGCTCCGTATTACTAACAATGGTAGAATTCGCTCTAATAAGTGGGTCGGCCCATGCGAGAGCATTACCGGTCAAGAGAGAGAGAATAAAGGCTACTCTGGACTCTTGTGCCTGAAACCGCGAGGGTTGTATTTTTAAAAAAATTAGGCATTGTGTCAAAAACCCCTGACATCTGCCGGATTCTCCATTATACCGTAAGGGGAGTTGGAGTCTTGGCTCCCTTACGTCAGATGTAAATGTAGGAGGAATAACCTGTATAGGTGCTTCTGCAACTGGGGGAGAATCGGACCTGAGGGAGAGAGTACGGATCATTTCTGCCAGATCTTGTAGCGCTACAGCTTGTAACTGCATCTGCTCGTGTAAAGCTTGCTGTGAGTTTTGCAAGGCACGAATACTCTCTCTCTGGTCCGTCAGGGCTACCTCCTGATCGGAAATGATCACTCTGAGATTGGCAACTACTGCTGGAAACTCCCCTGTGGCTTCCATGTTCTATGAGGGATCTCTGTCCGAAAACAGAGACGGGAATATTGGAGATCCAAATGCACGTAGTTGACCAGTCTTAAAGTGTTCGTAAGAACACCACTAATACGGGCAATAATCCGTAGTGGAGAAACAACTAGAAATGAAAGACTAAACCTCGCAATGTAACCGAGGAGCTCGCTAAATGAGCAAAACAAAGGAATAAGCACTAACGCTTATCTAACTCCGTTTGTTGGAGCGAACAAAGAAAACCAAAACTATAAGACCCCTATAACTGGAGTCAGCGCAGTTAGAGCGCTCGTCGGTAGAAACGGTAACTAAAAGAAAATAAGCAGACACGCTTATCTTACTCCCGTTATTGGAGTGAAAACTAAAAGGAAAACCGAGAACTCAACAACCCAAACCTTTCCTGGGGAAGAGCACTCGTAAGTAGAGTAAATAACGAAAGAAACAAAAGAACCTTCCTTTCTTTCTAACACCCTATTTTCTAAACCCTTTTCGTTTTTTAAACTATCTTACTTTCTATTTCTCTATACCTTGTTACCGGCTCGAATGTTAAGTGGAAACAACATGGAAGCAATGAGAGCATCCAGAAGCGGGGTATAAATAGTGAGCAGAATTACCTGCCAGGTGAACTCACTAATGGCCAGGTGAACTCACTAATGACAAGGTGAAAACAAAACCTGTGACGGAACACAGGGAAATCCGATAGATTACCGGTAAACGATAACGACGAATAAAACGACGTAGAGATAAGGGAAGAAAAGTCAGATCCATGACATCCTCTTGCCAGTCCTTCTCTGCACATAGACAATGTACATGTGCCCTGTTCCAGTTCTCTGTGACACTTTGCTCCCTCTGTATGGCATAGGTGCAGCAACATTGCTTTAGGAACAAATACATGTTCAGATTACGTTCTTGGCACCGCAGTAATGGATACAACAAGGGTGTTATAGCCTGTGGTCTAAATAGAAGCAACTCGATGCCTTGTGGTGTTTATACCAAAATCATCCTGGCCCTAGAGATCTGACTAATGTGAATCTGATGATTACTGTTCAAAACATTATCATGAAAACACAACTTTTCGGTTTTTCAAGCAGAAACCAGAAAGTGGCAGCATGTTGCTGAAATGTTTTGTTTACCATTTACATATAAACACTCCATTTGTTCAGAATGATAACTGTGTTTGATCTCATTACCAAATGCTATTTTTATGTTGAACTACAGTTAGACAAAATACAAATACTTCAAAAACAAAACTATAACCCAAAATCATACAAATTGAAGACACGGGCAACTGAAAAAATAATTTATAAGTAGTCAAAACTGCAACCAGTGTACTGTACTTTACTGTACAGTCCTGTACTTTCTTTAAAACCACATAAATACATACCTTAAAGTTTATTCATGGAGGTTTTGGGGAATACCACACCAAAAAAAAAAACTTTTCAAAAAAGCACATTGACCTCCTTTTTCATTGAACTTTGAACTCTTCCAGGCAAGGTGCACAGGGCTATCTATTGACAACAACATCAAAGATGACTATGTTACACGCATTCCAGTCACCAAACTGATTTCACCATAGCACAAGCTAGCAATTCTAGTTGCCAAATTTGGTAAGCCAGTTGCCAATAGTTTTAGCTTACTTGGTAGCCTACATAATGTCAGTAAGAAAATATTATAGTGCAATATTGCATCAATAGCAACATAACTTGAAAAATTGGCATACCATGCACGACACCATGCACACTGCCTGTCTGATGTATTTGATTTGCCTTTTCTTTACATCATACATTAGAACTGAAGATTTCTTATGAGCCCTGAAGCCATAAACTGTAAAGAAGTATGGACAAAGTGACTGTGACGTCACCCATCCATGGGCTTGCGGTTTGAAAACGCGGAAGTTAAGTTTTTCTTGAACAAATTGGAGCCAGAGACTGCACAGTAGGGAAAAGGGTGGGCTCTTATATGGTCATGAAGCCCGTCCAGGTCGAGGTCATCCACTAAGCTTGTGAGAGTACGGTTGGAAAATAGTATTGAGGATATTTTTTTGCCTACTGCACGTCGTGGCTAAACAGTGCACCTTAAACAGCACACATCTGCCAGTACACTGTACACCGGAGAACATAGTAGATAGGGCTCTGATTCGGACACAGCCCCAATCTTGGGCAGTTGAGTATACTTTTTCAAAAAGCTGTTAAGTACACAACAATTTTGACAATTGAGTGTTCTTAATATCCCCAGATGATATACTTATTTCTGTATTTTCAGTGATAATAGTATGAAGGATATTTTTCTCATACTGCATGTCACTAAACAGTATGCAGTAAGCAGTATACAGCATGCTAGTACACAGTACACAAGACACAGTAGATTGAGGTCTGATTCAGACACAGCCCCAGTCCCTTGTCTGAACCGGACTTAAACATTTGAATTCATTTTAAGTGGTAGACCCACGTCCAAAGGCACACAGCGAGTTTTTGGATACATTGTTTAACCCCCTTCTTTAAATAACGCTTAATTGTGAGAAGCCGCTCATTTATAAAGAGCATTAGTAGAGTGGCTAGATTCGAGGGGAGGGCTAGTCTGGAACTTCTTGTGGTCCATGGACACTGTTTGAAAATGGAAAAAGCACAGGATGGAAGGAACAAAGAGACATCACAGCTGAACCATGGCATATGTCAGTGTTGAACAGGAGTGGGAGAGTTTGGAAAGCATCATGACCCCTTTATTTTTAGTTTTAGTGAAGTGTTCCTTGGCATTCTAATGCCTGTGTGAAAACAGTTAAAGTGACGGGAAAAATAAAAGCCTCTTAATTCAATGAGAACTGCCATAAACGTCAGACTCTTTAATCCTAAAGCAAGAATGCGGTGCCCTGTGGAGCCCTTTTAAGTGTAAAACATCCTGAGGGCGTCATATTTCTTCAGAATGGCACCAGGGCCATCACGGTTCTTTGCATACATCACGGGTCTTTGTTCCATGAACAACATCAAAACAAACAGTGGAAAAGTATTAACTGCAATTATGAATCACAGAGAGAACAACAAAAACCAAACTATATTTTAAATCTTGTTATGACTACATTTGTTTGGTTGCTAGAGTTTAGGGGTAGAATAATTCTGGATTCAATAATTCTCTGAATGCCAGCCCTGGCTATGGTTTGAGTAAAAGAGAAAACAGTGACTCCATACCCAGCCAGATTACAAGTGTGATCTCTTTCTATTCCATCTGATATCTAAAATAGTGAGTGAGGTATTTTGTCCGGTCTGTTTAATGTAGTGTGTTGATTATTTAATCTCATCAACCCAATATAGCATGAAGCAGATAAGCACTTATTTTCCAGTGGAGGTGCTGGGGCATGGGGGCAATAATGTGAGAATGGAATTATCAGCCGGGTTGGGGTATTGGGGGGTGCTTCTTCTATGGACATTGAAGGCTATGCAATTTCTAATTAGATACATACAGAATCAGCATACATTACTGTATATACATTTTAGTATTGTATCTGATTTCTAGTGTGAGGTATTTTATCTGGTAACTGTAAGTTCTAATCTGATCTGTCTAATATACTTTTTTGCTTGCACGATTTACTGTGTAAAATTGTCATCTTGCTCAGTTAAATTGAAAAAAAAAAACGTGGCACCAAGTTTTTCCAAATGCATCATCTTTACTGTATGATGTGTGAAGTATGCAGAAGTTTGGCCAAGGCCTTGTTACTACAAGAAGGACTCTGCTGCTATACTGAAAGCAAACCTTACTGATGGCTATAGTAAAGAAAACGGTCAGTTTATGCTAACAGTTAGTGAAGTATATAAAAGTCACTAAAAGCTAAATTAACCAAGTTCAAAAAGACATCAGTTTAATGTAATTGTTAATTAGTGATGGGCAGTTCGGCAGTGCATTGGGGCACCATATTTAAATGTTTATTTGAACCATTCTTTATTCTAGCCTATTATACAAAATTGTATTTCCTCTGTTCACTGTTGTTGTTTGTCAAGAGTTCTAAAATAAAATGCCTACTCAGCATGGATCAACCTGAAACCCTAGTAACAAAAGAATTATGTTATATCTAATGATATACACTTTAAAACTCGGAAGGACAGTGTCATGGCTCTGGAGCCGTGGGATATTCCCACAGCTCACGGCTCCAATGGAGTCGAGTTGATTTTGTGCTGATCAGAGTTGGGTAGTAGCCTACTGTAGCTATGTATCTAATAACTGTTAGTAGTAGTCATAATGACTTTGGAATGAGCCCACGTCTTTCCCTGTCTCTCAGTTAATTATCTGAAAGAATGTGTTATTTGTGAAGCGGTGCAATGAAATGGAGTGAAATTTGAAAGGCATTGGAAATACTGGATTTGAGCAAGCCACAAGTGCAGATGATTCTGGAAAGACAAAAGCATAGGGGATAGTCATGATGTATAAGCTCAAGCGCAGAGCCGTAAATGCTGCTTCAGGCAGTTTGTGATGTTAAAGATAAGTGCAGGAAAGGCAAGGGATGAAATATTATACCTCTAGCAGGGAGTCAGGTCTCTGAGTGTTTACAGCCATAAGCCTTTTTTTCCACCAGAATAACCCAGGCCAATTTTGGTTTGATTTTGGGGCATGGTTTCTATGCAATATTCGTGAGAGACCAAGCACCATTTTTAAATACCGGTGTCAGGTAAAAAATGTTCCGGCTGTCAAAAATGGTGGTGCCTTCGAGATCTCACTTCTAGCACACAACTCGCATCATTTTGTATTACTTTGTGTCATTTTAGGTAGCTCAAACATGAGCTCATAACGCTCAATAATATATTTTTAGGTGAAATGCGATAATTTAATTAGTTGCAAGGTCACATTGTGCACCAGAAGTGTGATCCTGAAGGAACCCCGGGCCCAATTTTGACAGCTGACACGGGCAACAGAAAAATATTTAGCATCAAACAAAGTAAAAATGAAAATATAAAAACAAAACGGATCAGTGATGAGGTGCAAGGTTTAAACAGTATCTGGTCGGAGGACGACCATTTCATTCAGAGGGAGTTTGAGTCAGCGACTCGCAATGAAAATAGGGTTCTTCCATCAGAAAAACAAAAAGGTCTACCAAAAAGGTTTTTGTTAATTTAGCCGAACTGAGCATAAACCACTCAGTTAAACAGTGTCAGGAAAAAAAAAAACTGAAGGTGGATTACAATAAGAAATAAAGATTACAATACGTCTTAAATGTAAGCGTTGTTTTTTTCCTGTCACTTCCTCCTGCTTTGCCTATCTTCACGGTTCTGTAGGTGAGAAAGCAAACGTGAACGCACTCCAAGGGGTTAGTTCCTACCCTCTTTTTAGTTCGTTCAGTGGAGTAGATGAAGACTAAGGGCTCTATTTTCCAGTGAATGGAGAATAGCCGTAGTCAATGGTGCAGCGCATTTGGCACTGGGCGTGGTTACTCAATTTCATTATTTCGTGACCAGAGGCGAGGAGCGCATGGCTCACAGTGCGCTGCAAAGGTGGAAGATGGGCTGGATTAGCCTTAATATTTATCAGTGGGTGTGTTGCAGCTGGATTCAACTATAGCCAATCAAATGATCTCTTTTCAGTCCTTTTAAGAGCCGTGCACATTGCGACCCGGCGTACTGCCAATTTCCGACTACCACTGCATTGGAAGAGGATATATCTATTTTGCATTGATATTGTAATAATGCATTTGTTTCACAATGGAATGTCTAAAATCACTATACTTAATAATTTGTGTTTTAGTCCAATTGTTTTTTTATAGGATATTTAAGTGCAGTTGTGGCCATCAGATTGTGTAAATCAATAAATTCGACAAATTGTCACTAAAATGTCAGGCTATATAAAAAAATATGTGCCTTTGTCTGGTAGCCTGCAATATTATAATAAAACAAATTCCACCATAAACTGAAATAGCCCATGCAGGAACATTAAACTAACTAAACAATCGTTAACAAATTATTTCACCTTGCGACATTATGCATTATAATTATACTCAAACATTTTCACTAATCAAGCATTCAATCGTGCATTTTGATAATTTCATGTGTGAAAAATCCATTCACCAAATGTGTCTTTATTCATAAACACCATCGAACGATACAACACATCCAACTGAACTGCAGAATATTGATATTCATAATTAGGACTGAGCTTAGCCTACAGTGAGTAGTTTACATCTTTTCATGTGATGAAATGAGCTTCACTTTCCGTTCATAATAAGTTAAAAATACTTCAAACAATGAAATGATTCTCATTTTAACATTTATTTGCAGTTTGCAGCTAGATTTGAGAGTAAATATTTTTAAATAACCCTCCGATATAATTAGAGTTTAGTATTTTACTCCCAAAAAGGTGATGCATTTCATAATCTTTGATGACAAGTAGGCTAGATTCCAATGCCATACTTTGCCCACTGGCACTGAAACTTTGATGTGAGAAGTGAGACATGGTACAATGAAAAGCCAATTAAAACTAAATATTACAGATTGTCCACATTAGCGTCACTTTTGATGTGTTAGTCAACACACCTCCTTCATTTGCCATATAGGAACTAGCTTGCTAGTGCAGGCTTCAATTTAATTGAGTTAGAGATATGTTCTTACCGCTATACGTGCAACAAGAGTGAATTTATGACCCAAGATTATGCCTATCTTGCACAAGTGCTGTACATATGCCCGTAGTTGACACTGCAGGCATAACAGGGACAGGATCCAACTGTCTCGAATACTTTACTCCTGTGTCACCAGCCAATCTTTTAATGCTCCTTTCGATTCACAAAGGTGAGTGGTTTGGTAGAAGCAGCACGCAACTGCACAACTGCGTTTATTGTCATTCTTCGCATTACATACGGATGTAAGAAAAAGAACGGAATACAGTACCCCCGGGACCACAGTGCAGTTTAAGAACAGCCATAAACAATTAAAAAACAAATAAATGCAGGAATTAGCCTAACATAAAAAAGAACAATAAATACAAAGTATGCATTTTTACTGCTTGGGGGATTTAAATTAAAGTCAAATTGGGCAGAATATGATCCGGAGAACAGTTGATTGGTTTTTGAATACGTTATGATTATGCATGCATTTCCTTGGCCAACTCACCATACACTAGGCTGCGACTTGCGCCATAAACCTGATCTGAGCAGGTGGGTGGCGCAGGTGCGAATTGCAGTCTAATCTGATGCCAAAATTCCAATCAGATTCACCAAAATTGTAATGTGCTGCTCGATCTGGACTGACACATCCTCAACAGCGACTCTTCTCCCACTGTGATGGACGATGACAAATTTTCCACTTCGCCAGAGCGCCGGCGCACCACCAGCTGGAAAATAGAGCCCCAAGTCATGAACATGAATATGAACAGTGTATGCTTTTTAAAATTTGGTTTAGTAAAGACTTTCAGGACATGGCACACCCTAATGTAACATCAAGAATGAGTTCTTTATCTTTTCAATGCTTTTAAGGGGAATGTCTATAACCAATGAAAGAAAACTGGAATATGAGCCATGTTTGAGGTTGGGTGAGGAAGGGCGTCTTTAGCCCTCTCAGCCTTGACCCAACACAAACAAGACTGGGTTTCTTCTCCGAGGGGCAGAACATTGTGGTATTGTTTCAGAGACCAGCTAAGCTCATAGTTGGGAAAGACACAGCTGCCTGTTCACAAAGCAAGGTGCTTTGATGTTGGTTTGGTGTTGATATTAGTTTTGGTCATTGTTTGCTCGTCCTTTTCATTGGTATCGTTCATAGTGGCTGTGGTGAGCAGGAAACCGTTGTTAGATTTGTTAATTATCTTGGACAACAGAGTGGAATGAAATATAGGATGGAATGAAGCAGCAAATACAAATAAGTCTGTCTTCCCCACAGTGTTTCCAATTGGCTCACATTTATGTGGCAGCTTTGTCATACCAACATGGCAGTCCATCAAGAGGTGTGCGTGTGTGCGTGCGTGCATGTGTGTTCGTACGAACAGCTTTGTGTTCAGCCAAAAAAAAACGAAAAGCTGTGCTGATATGTTGATGAATGTCACAATCCATACACATAGTCATCAAGCTCTTTGTGGAAATGCTATTATAATAAAGGCCATTTATGCTAATTTCAAATATTGTCAAGCCAAATATTGTCACAAGTGCCTGGATTCATATTGTCATTGAAGCAAAGTTCAAAGTTCCAACTGACGTTTTTCACAAGCTGAAAGCAGTTCAAGTATGGTCTGGCTGGCCTGAGAGTGGTTGTGTTTTTGATTATAACGGTATGTGGCAGCAAGGGAGATGCATGTTTGTAAACTCTTGTTCTAGGTGTGATGTGAGTTTAATCTCATAAAAAGTGACCATCATGATGTTGAATGTCTTAATTGTTTCAGCATTTACCCAGAGGGCACCTCTGTGTTCTACAGTCAGGGTCCAAGGTTAGTTAAAGCATTGTTCTGCCAGTGACAAGCCCTGCTGGCTCTAAAACAAAATGCATTTGGTCCAAAACTAAGTTCCTGTCTTTGTCATCTCCCGCCCCCACCCTTATTTATCTTATTATATAAAAAAAACATATTTAGCATATTTTGATAGGGTGCAAGAGCACTGGTGGTTTAGGGTAATACCTCACAAAGCCCTTCACTGGAAAGCGCTTTTAAATCACAAAAAGCACTATATAAATACAATCTGTTATCATAATTTATTCACTAGTAATACTATTAGTAGTATTATTATTAGTGGGTAATAGCGATAGATCATATTTCAGATTGTTGATGGGATGCAGGGCAGTGGTTTGTGGGGCTGCACAGTAGCATAGCTGTAGCATATCAATAATCCGTATTTTAAAGGCTTGCCAGATGAAACCCTAGACGTGTCACTGCTGAAAAAAACTCTGAGAGCATTATAAACCCTGCTTGCATTTCCAGCTTTGAAAAAGGACAATGTGTAAAAATAGGGCTTATTTAAAGAGTGATTATTTTAAAGTGAAAACACATTTAAAGTAGCATGTGGAAATCACAAGGAGGTCAACAGTAAAAATATGAAGCAAAAGATTTGTCTGAAATCCAGGTAGGGAGCGGATCCACCCAAACTCTAATCCACTCTGAGTTTCCAGTTTGTGGTGTCGCTACTGGTTGCCTGCTGGCCCACGTAGCCATACTGGTGCAGTGAGGTCATAAATGTGCTTAGCTGCAAGTCTGTTTCCCAGCATTTGAACCGCTGTGAGTCAAAGGAATAATGGTGTTTTCTTAATGGCAGGAGCTGCAGGGATCTTAGACTGAGGGTTCACACTCCTCTCCATAAGTCAATGAAGAGAGAATATAACGCATTTCATTTAAAGCTGAACACTGGGGTATTACTACAATTGTGACACTCGCCATTTAATGTGATACACAGTTTTCCATTACGTCTTTAAAATGACCGCTCATGGAGAGCTAAAAATCAAGCCCTTTCATTTACTTGAGGCAAATTTTTACTCTTCAAACCACATGTACATTTGCGTCCATAACATGTGATCAGTTTAAGCGAGAGACAATATTGTGATTTTATCTTTTACTGACTGTTACTGACTAAACACAGTACAATGATTCCTGCAGCTGAGCCATGCACTCCTCAGATGTGCACACTCACGCAGTCAGACTGTACTCTGCATGATTTCATGTATCTAATCATAATGCCAAATATGTAAATATTTAGCTGCTAGCTTTTGTTTCAGATTTGTTGAGAGTCCTAGACCCTCTCCCGACTGTAGACACGTGTCTTCCTGAGGGGGTTTCCATACACAGTGCAAGATTCCCTGCAGCTGAAGAATGTTCACTATTTGACGCACACACCCACAGTACTGCTAGAGTGCAAGTGCTGATTGGAGGAGGCATCTCTCACGATAACTAATAGTCCATAGAAACCCAGAGATCTTTATGATCCTCCAGAGGAATCCATCCCAAATAGTTGTGTGAGGTTTATGTCTGAGAACATCCATTCTGTTGGTGAATCAAAATGAGAAGAATAATCTCTTTACTGATGAAGAGATGGATTCACTGCTTTTAACAGGCCCCTACCTGTTTGGTTCTAGACACTATAGATAGATTCATAGTCGCCAAAAATAGTATGCGTACGGATGTCCGCAGGGTCTGTGCGGACCTAAATTGAGCTGACGTCCGCCTAGGCAGTCCGGACAGGAGTTATTTTTTATGTCCACGCGGACCTTTATTTTCTCCTACAAGCATACCTACTGCATACCATAATCTTCTTCCATGAGGGACGCTATTGTTGTTTGGAATTTGCGTGCAAAAATGATGGGAAATGTAGTCTACAAAGGGGGGTTGGTATGCTCAACTATGAATGGAAAAAGTCAGATGACAGTCCGGTGCACGTCTGCACCATACACATCTACTCCATACTGGCCGCAGAGTGATGGTTTGGGGCTCGTTTGATACCTTAGACCCTTGATGACATACAGCCATTTCGCAAGTCATGTGTTCCATACTGTACCAGCATAATGTACAGCTGAATCTAGTCTCACCCCCCCATTTCTCAGAGATCAGAGAGGTTATAGTATCGCTTGTAACAGTACCTGAAAATAAGATATCGAGAGTCTTTTGATGTTGATGGGTCACAGACTTCAGGAAGTAACAGCATGCAAAGGATATGCGACCAAATATTAAATATGATACTTTAAAAATATGTTAAAGCAAAGGGTATGAATACTTATGTAAATGAGATATTTCAGTTTTCGATTTTTAATACATTTGCAAAAATTTCTAAAAACATGTTTTCACTTTGTCATTATGGGCTATTTTGTGTAGAATTTTGAGACAAAAAATGAACTCAATCTATTGTAGAATATGTCTGTAATTTAATAAAACGTGGAGAAGGTGAAAGGGGTGGGCAGACTTTCTGGCTTGACTGTATACTAAAAATTACATAACCACATGCAATAGACTTCCTTGCAGTGGTTGCAGGGTTGAGAGATGGTGAGCTCTAGAAATAATGTTCACAGGAAGCAGCTTGTAGAGGTGATGCTGACACTGCACATGAAAGCAGAGGCAATGGGTCACCACCGTCTCCACTGACATCTAAACAGAGACAGTGGTATGGCCAGGGATGAAAGCACTAGATCCTATTGAGGGGTGCGTAGTGAAAGACCAGCAGGGCTTCGGCTCCCTATATTCCTGTGCAGGACTTGAGTTAAGCTCTCCAAATGATGATGGATGGGGTTGTTTTTAATGGTAGTGAAAGTGTTTAAGTAAACCATGGTATAGAATGAGTGTCCCTGCAGAGCCTTACGATGAATGTCATATATCTGCAGTGGTTGAAAAGTGGTCTGGTTTGTCTTAGTGGTGTACTGGAATGTAGCTTAGTTTGGGGGCAGTCCTAAGACAGATGGGAGTCCATGTGCCAGGTCATTTATGAAGGAAGTAATGCATTTAAAGGGTTTTGTTTCCAAGATGATTGTGATGAACAGAAGCAGATGGAGGGTGGCTACTTAGTTCTCCGTCGATAGTTCTCACTCTGTAATACCTCCTCTGTAATATCATTATAACAGCACACCTACATAAACAGACACGCATTAAGTAGTGAGTTAGAACACATATATAAACATACAAACATGCATATACATACAAACCGCACAAACATACATAAACACAAACACACCAAACCACACAAACATGGATACACATTAAATTACAACAAATGCTTGCATACACACACGCGCACACAGTTTTCTAAATTAAATGTTGATGTGTCGATCACAGCCGGCAGACAGGGTGACGTCACTAGTAAAAGAATTGTGGCAGGAGATTTCGTCCCACCTAGCGGCCTGGCTTTTTTGGAGTGAGAGACTTGGGGAGCTTTCCGGATAAAAATGCTTTGTTACGTTTCCACCTTGGATGCTTACTCTCAACGGTTTGCCAATGTTAATGTAAAGGGGGTGCTGATTTGTATTCTTAATTGGGCTGACTCTGCGCAAGAGATTCTACAACTGCTTGCCAATGCCACATATTATTACAAACTTAGCAATGACCCAACCTCTGCTTACAAAAAAGCGATTGATGAAAAATAAGGCTGAAATGACCAAAAATCTGTATGAGCTTATGCAAGGTCTTTCCCTTTTCACTCCAACTATATATACTTTACCAAAAGTACAGAAGAGCATGTTTACGCCCATGGGAGGCCTATTGTATCAGCCATGGGCTCATTGACTGAGAACATTTCCAGCTATGTTGACTTTTTACTACCTCTCTCTCCCATCATATGTATGGAATTCTATGGACATGATTAAATATTATCAGAACAGTTATTGAGAGATGATGTCCACTTAGTCACAATGGACATGCAAAACTTATTATTTTGACCACCAGGGCGGCCTGTATCTACTGGAGAGACGCTTTATCTACAGCGGATAAGTCAAATGTCTGAATCACAAATAATTTAAGCTACGTGGAATTTTGGAAGTAAGTCCCATTTGTGCGTGCGTATCTCAACTCTGAATCTGGCCCTTTGAGTGTCCAAAAAATTACTAAAATATTTTTCAGACCAAGTCTAATTAGATATGTGAATTCAATACACTTGAGCCTCATAAAAATAATCACAAATAATCCAGTTGTGATCATGTCCCAAACAAGTAATCAGACAAAGTCTGGTAGTTTTTTCAACAAGGATTCCCCTTAATTCTTTCCAAATCTGCCTGTTTTCCATGTAAAAGAGCGTCCTACCGGTCTGGAAACTTTGGACTGTCTCTTTTTATTTCTTTCTTCTATTTACCCTCCCTCCTTTTTTCCATTCTCCCTGTTCACAAATGCTTCCCTCATCCCATCCCTCCCTCTCCCACTATAGGCTTTTGAGAACTGTGCTCTGTCCTGTCCTATCTCTGAATCTCCCTTATCCATAATAATAATAATAACAACTAAAAATAATAATAATAAATGAATAGAAAATGAATAGAAAATGAATAGAAAATGAATAGAAAATGAATAGAAAATGAATAATACATGAATAATAAATAAAATAATAAAAATAAATAAAAACTATCCATGTACTGTACATACATACACATAATATAGCCTATATCCATGTTTATATACAAAAAATACATGTAAATATATACATACATACATATACATAATTTACATGCACATACATACTCCTATACATACACATATCTAGTTCATACATTCTAGTTCTAGTTCATATTTCCTACATAATCATTGTGTAATATGTATCACTGACATCTTGTTACCTATCACATTTAATCCAGTTAGAAGATTGATATATCTAGTTTTTGTTAAGGTTCCTGTTCAGAACTGGACCCAAATGCATGACTCAGAGACATAACTCACAATACACTCCCAAAGAACGTTTATTAGCTACAGCATACTCTTGTGTCAAGAGAGTGGGAGGGACTGAATTCTGGGTTGGGCAGAACCGGAGGGCACAGCAGGAGAGGGAAGCAGGCAAGGAGCTGGATGGTGACTGAATCCTGGGTAGGGCGTAGCAGGGGCAGAGCGGGATGCGAGAAGCTGGGAAGCATGGCTTGGAACAGGCAGGAAGCTGCAGGCTGGCGGGTACAAATAGAAGGGCAAGATTAATTGTTCATTCAGCAAGATAAGACTTAGACCGAGTTCCAAACTTGACATGACTAAGGTAACAATGAACAAGACTTAACGAACTGGCAGCGAGACAAAGAACAACAGGAGAATATATAGTGTGGTAAATTAGATAATGAGTGATTGCAGCTTGAGAATGTATGCGAGAGTGATTGAGCGGTAATGAGAGTGTGAAGAATGCAAACGGGAAAGGAATTTAATTGTCTGGGGAATTAATGAGGGCGAAATGGGCAAACAAGAAGGAAAACCACGCCAAACCTGCACAACACGGAAGACAGACAGGGGAACGTAAAACATGACAAGAGACGTGAGAAAAAAGAGAAAACACGGAGCACAAACAGGGATGAGGACTGAGAGGGAACAGAGATCTTAACAGTTTTATTGTTTCTATTGTTTTCCTCCAGGTCTCAGCAATATCCTGTGCTGCATTATTTCGTTTGCTAATTACCAATTTATTATAAGTATATTATTAAATATTTGTTGCAATTCATTGACATATGAGGAGGTTTCCACCTTATTGCTATAATCTTTTTTGCTGCTATACAACCCGCCAACCACACTATTTTTTTATTACTAGATAATGAGAAAGTGGAATCATTTAAAAGTGTTATATGTGGTAAACATGTCATTTTAGAATTGGTTTGCTTAGAAGTATATTCTATTATCTATTCCCAAAATGTATGGACTGTAGGACAGTCGCACATCATGTGTAGATACAGTCAAGCCGGAAAGTCTGCACACCCCTTTCACCTTCTCCACGTTTTATTACGTTATTGACTTATACTACAATAGATTGAGTTCATTTTTGTCTCAAAATTCTACACAAAATAACCCATAATGAAAACATGAAAACATTGTTTTAGAAATTTTTGCAAACATCTACACACGATAGCCAAGAATGACGAAGTGAAAACAGAAAATATGCAATTTAATTTTACTGACAAAAATAGGTTATTTAGGGGTTACATATCTGTACACACCCTTAGCCTAATACTTGGTTGCTGCACCTTTGGCAGCGATTACAGCTTCAAGGCGTCTTGGGAAAGAAGCTACGAGCTTGGCACACTTGTTTCTGGACATTTTTGCCCATTCCTCTTGGCATATCCTTGCAAGCTCCATCATGTTGGATGGGGAGCGTCGGTACACAGTCATTTTCAACACTTTCCACAGATGTTCAATTGGATTCAGGTCTGGGCTCTGGCTGGGCCACTCAAGGACATGCACAGACTTTCTCCGAAGCCACTCCTTTGTTCTCTTAGCTGTGTGCTTCGGGTCGTGGTCATGTTGGAATGCCCTAGTCTGAGGTCCAGAGTGCTCTTCAAGGATCTCGGTGTACTTAGCTTCATTCATCTTTCCCTGTATCTAGTCGCCACGTTCCCGCTGCTGAAAAACATCCACACATCATGATGCTGCCACCGCCATACTTCACTGTAGGGATGGTATTAGCCAGGTGATGAGCGGTGCCTGGTTTCTTCCAGATGTGACGCTTGGTATTCAGGCCAAAAAGTAAAATTTTGGTTTCATCAGACCAGAGAATCTTGATTCTCATGGTTTGAGAGTCCTCTAGGTGCCTTTTGGCAAACTCCAAGCGGGCTGTGATGTGCCTTTTACTAAGGAGGGGCTTCCGTCTGGCCACTCTACCATAAAGGTCTGATTAGTGGAGTGCTGCCTGGATGGTTGATCTTCTGAAAGGTTCTCCCATCTCCACAAGGATACGCTGGAGCTCTGTCAGAGTGACCCTCGTGTTCCTGCTCACCTCCCTGGCTAAGGTCCGTCTTCCCCGATTGCTCAGTTTGGTCGGGCGGGCAGGTCTAGGAAGATTCTTGGTGGTTCCAAACTTCTTTCATTTATGAATGATGGTGGCCACTGTGCTCTTTGGGACCTGAAAAGCTGCAGAGATTTTTCCGTACCCTTCTCCAGATCTATGCCTTGACACAATCCTGTTTCTGAGGTCTGCAGATAATTCCTTTGACCCCATGGCTTGGAGTTTGCTCTGACAACTGTGGGACCTTATATAGGCAAGTGTTAGCAATCCCCAATCATGTCCAATCAATTGAATTTATCACAGGTGGACTCCAATTAAGTTGTAGAAACATCTCAAGCAGTATCAGTGGAAACAAAATGCACCTCAGCTCACTTTTGGGTGTCATATCAAAAGGTGTGCACACTTGTGTACATATGATATTTTACATTTAGATTTTTAATAAATTAGCACAAATGTCTAAAAACCTGTTTTCACTTTGTCATTGTGTAGAATTTTGAGACAAAAAATGAACTCAATCTATTGTAGAATATGTCTGTAACGTAATAAAACGTGGAGAAGGTGAAAGGAGTGTGCAGACTTTCCGGCTTGACTGTAAGTACCTATTCTATTTGTGGACATAACATACAATTTGGGCTGTTACCCAGTTTCATAGAATATCTCTTCTTGGCAGCTTAACTTCTTTCAGGTCCTGGTTCCATACCATAACTAAACTCAAAGAGTCTGTCTCCACTTGCAAGATTATAAAGGGCTGATATTTGACTGTGTTGTGATTTTTTACTTTACTCAACATCTTTTTGATACTTTTTCGCTCTTGCAAAAGTATATTCAACTGGTTGCATTTACCTGTAATTGCTGATCTTATTTGAAAATATAAGAAAAAAGAGTTCTTTGGAATACTAAATTCTTCCATCAAATTTGGAAATGTTTTAAAACCATGATGATCTATAACATCACCTATGTGTATACCTGCTCTGGCCCAACTTATGGATGAGAGTTGTTGTTTCCCTGCATTAAAGACAAAGAAAAATAGCCCGTATGGAACTTATCTCTCCACTTACAGAATTTCAATCTGATGCCAGCATTGAATCATAGAAATTATAGGTCCATATCATTGGTTGGTTTTTTAAATCGATAATGGAGTAAATACTAATTCTTTCAGAAGGATGGGTGCTACGGTATTTGTTTCAATTATCAACCAAGGGGAGTTAGACTCAGGATTAAACCAGTTCAGCATGGAGCAAAAGAATAATTGCTAAAAAGCGGCACTGAAAGGCCTCCTACTTACATCCCTCTAACCTGAGTCAAATGTTGGTTGAAGCTCACTTACTGCCTGTGAAGAAAAACAATTTTCTGGATAATATGCCTCCTGGCAATTATTGTTGTGGGTTGTGTGCACATGTATGTGCATGTAATTTCACAACTGGATGTACCAACTACACCCACCCAATAACAGGCAAGACAGTATAAATAAAGGGAACCATCTCATGTACAACCAAAAATGTTATTTATCTGTTAAAATGTCCTTGTGGCTTTGCTTATGTTTGTAAAACACAGAGACCACTAAAAACCAGGATTGCTGAACATAAAAGTTCCATCCGTACACAAGACCAACATAGCCCAGTGGCAGTGCATTGTAACAAGGTGCAGTATTCAGTGTCTTCTTTGAGATACTGCATTGACCATGTTAGGGTCCCAAGAAGAGGGGGTGACATAAATAATATTTTACATCAAAAGGAAAGCTTCTACATTTACAGTGGGGCAAAAAAGTATTTAGTCAGCCACCAATTGTGCAAGTTCTCCCACTTAAAAAGATGAGAGAGGCCTGTAATTTTCATCATAGGTATACCTCAACTATGAGAGACAAAATGAGAAAAAAAAAATCCAGAAAATCACATTGTCTGATTTTTAAAGAATTTATTTGCAAATTATGGTGGAAAATAAGTATTTGGTCAATAACAAAAGTTCATCTCAATACTTTGTTATATACCCTTTGTTGGCAATGACAGAGGTCAAACGTTTTCTGTAAGTCTTCACAAGGTTTCCACACACTGTTGCTGGTATGTTGGCCCATTCCTCCATGCAGATCTCCTCTAGAGCAGTGATGTTTTGGGGCTGTCGCTGGGCAACACGGACTTTCAACTCCCTCCAAAGATTTTCTATGGGGTTGAGATCTGGAGACTGGCTAGGCCACTCCAGGACCTTGAAATGCTTCTTACGAAGCCACTCCTTCGTTGCCCGGGCGGTGTGTTTGGGATCATTGTCATGCTGAAAGACCCAGCCACGTTTCATCTTCAATGCCCTTGCTGATGGAAGAAGGTTTTCACTCAAAATCTCACGATACATGGCCCCATTCATTATTTCCTTTACACGGATCAGTCGTCCTGGTCCCTTTGCAGTAAAACAGCCCCAAAGCATGTTTCCACCCCCATGCTTCACAGTAGGTATGGTGTTCTTTGAATGCAACTCAGCATTCTTTCTCCTCCAAACACGAGAAGTTGAGTTTCTACCAAAAAGTTCTATTTTGGTTTCATCTGACCATATGACATTCTCCCAATCCTCTTCTGGATCATCCAAATGCTCTCTAGCAAACCTCAGACGGGCCTGGACATGTACTGGCTTAAGCAGGGGGACACGTCTGGCACTGCAGGATTTGAGTCCCTGGCGGCGTAGTGTGTTACTGATGGTAGCCTTTGTTACTTTGGTCCCAGCTCTCTGCAGGTCATTCACTAGGTCCCCCCGTGTGGTTCTGGGATTTTTGCTCACCGTTCTTGTGATCATTTTGACCCCACGGGGTGAGATCTTGCGTGGAGCCCCAGATCGAGGGAGATTACCAGTGGTCTTGTATGTCTTCCATTTTCTAATAATTGCTCCCACAGTTGATTTCTTCACACCAAGCTGCTTACCTATTGCAAATTCAGTCTTCCCAGCCTGGTGCAGGTCTACAATTTTGTTTCTGGTGTCCTTTGACAGCTCTTTGGTCTTGGCCATAGTGGAGTTTGGAGTGTGACTGTTTGAGGTTGTGGACAGGTGTCTTTTATACTGATAACGAGTTCAAACAGGTGCCATTAATACAGGTAACGAGTGGAGGACAGAGGAGCCTCTTAAAGAAGAAGTTACAGGTCTGTGAGAGCCAGAAATCTTGCTTGTTTGTAGGTGACCAAATACTTATTTTCCACCATAATTTGCAAATAAATTCTTTAAAAATCAGACAATGTGATTTTCTGGATTTTTTTTTCTCATTTTGTCTCTCATAGTTGAGGTATACCTATGATGAAAATTACAGGCCTCTCTCATCTTTTTAAGTGGGAGAACTTGCACAATTGGTGGCTGACTAAATACTTTTTTGCCCCACTGTATACCCTTCACACTCTTTCCCCAAAATACCTTAAAGGGTAACAAAGCAATAAAACCACTTATTTTAGATGATACATTTGTTTTTTTCTAAGTGTTACTGATTGATCCTGGTCCAAATCTTGACATTTTACTGCACTCAGCGCAAAACAGCATAAAACCAAAGGATCTGGCTCAAAAGTGTCTCTAGTGGTAAAACGTTAGAAACTGCATGTTCTTTCTGTCATTGGCCAGAAACTTCATCCAGCTGACGTATTCCTCCCGGTGACGAAACCTGTACAGCTACGCCCTGAAGTTTTGGAGCGAGGGCGGGCTACGCCCCAGCTATAAAAGCGAATCTCAGCGGTTGATCTCACCGTTTTCTATATAGTTCGGTGGTTGTTCTGTGGGGACGGAGAGGAGATAGAAGAGCAAGCGATATATATAGCTAGCTTACGGTTTAGCTTTTTTGAATATTCTAGTAAGTTATAGAAACCTATTTTTGGTATTTTTTTATAGTTAGCTTGATAGTCCCTTGTTTTTGGATCATTTGTTTTTCAGTCTACCTTAGCAAGTAGCTAGCTAGATTATTTTAAAAATTTAATATATATATATATATATATATAAACTTTATTAAAAATAAATATATAAAGCATAGTTGAGCCAGGAGTTGTACGATATGCATGCTTCGCATTTACCTTTGCAACATCCCTACAACAGACATTCTTTCTTGGAGAGAGTTCAGCGCAGTGACCACATGTGCACCCATTGAAATTGAAACCAATATTGTTGATATATTGCAGGTAACGTTAGTGATTGCCTACAGCCTGTGTAAAATCAGTAGCCTGCATGGGTAAATATTTGTACAGCGTGTGATTTGTTGTTTGCTGGCCGCATCATTACAAGCCCAAACGAGGCTATGCGTGCCGCCACGCCTACCACTCCAAAACATTGCCCATCCTCTCATTCTCCACTATTGCTTCTGCCTCGGCTACTTGGGGCTCGACAGCAGCTGGAGCTAGCGTGTTTGTGTGTGTATGAGTGAGAGAGGTAGTGAGAGAGAGAGAGTGGAACAAAGCAGCCGCTGCAAGTGCTGACCAGAGTACAAATTAGCTTTTGGCTACTAGTGAAAAAAATTGCTAGGGCATGTTGATACCTGGAGCTCAGCCCCTATATTATCATCTTATCATGCCCAGATTTTGGCATTTTTATCATTTCAAAAGGGGGTGGGGTCTAGCAAAACCAGCGTGCTTTTACATTACATTACATTATAGGCATTTAGCAGACGCTCTTATCCAGAGCGACTTACACATTTTTTTTTGCATTTGATAGTAGTATCCCATTACAGCTGGATATATATGAAGCAATTTCAGGTGAAAGTACCTTGCTCAGGTACACAAAGGCAGTCCTACGTGGGGGACGGACTCGAACCCTTTCAGTTACAAACCCAGTTCCCCTTAACTTTTGTACACTGCTGCCCCCCCGCGCTTTGTTACCCTTTAATCAAGACTTAACATTAGACATTTCCTATAGAATTTCCAATTATTGATCCAATATGGTTTGAAGTCTCCTTATAGATGAAATATTTAAATATGTTTTTCAAGATTTACACATAATTCTGGATCAACATTATTTGTATACTCTGTGATATGTGTTTGTTTATTATGTGCTTTTATCCTGTTGTTGAAAAATAGTATATTAAAAAATATATTATATGTATAAAGAATGGGCTCTACGATTGATTATATGTCTATTAATAACAAATTTCACTAAGCACACTCTCACTTATGTTTTAAGTGAGAGTATGAATTAGGCTCTTTGAGAGAATGTTTGAACCAATCTGCCAAGTGATGAGTACATACAGTATACAGTAGGTCAACATAGCTATATAACTGTGTACCAGTCAGATATCAAAAGTATAAAGTAAATAGAGTACTGGAAATCCCTGATAGTGTAGAGAACTGAAGTTTGGTAGTGCTCATTTGAATTTCCTGTCGTTTGCAGCTTTTGAACAAAGCCAAACTTCTCACTTAAAACAAGTTTTTCGTTATTCATTTCTAGAGTTTTTTCTCCAGTAGGTGTCCATTTCTTTAAAAAATATCATCATGGTAACAATTACTATACACATCCACTTGAACGTTGAAGAACCATAACTGAGGATTACTGTCAATAAACACATCAACTAGAAAATGTATACACACCACTAGAAAGTTCCATCAATGTGCCGCGAGACCACCCTAATAGACCAGAATAAGACCAAATTACACTGCCTGACCAAAAAAAAAGTCGCACACTCTAATATTTTCTAATATCCGACAACCTTATGCAATGTCACAACATTTATTTCCGTCCAGAGTTGCATTCATTTTTGGCTGAGATCTTGTATTGACGACGGGAGAGTCGAATCACTCTGTAAAGTCTTCTCCAGCACATCCCAAAGACTTTTAATGGGGTTAAGGTCAGGACTCTGGTGGCCAATTTATGTGTGAAAATGATTCCTCATGCTCCCTGAACCATGACGGGTGCATGACGGGTGCAACGGCGACTTTTTTTTTTGGCCAGGCAGTGTATTACAAATATCATACGATTTATAACATAATCATAACATAACATGCTAAGTCAATGGCCAATTAATTTCTGGTATCATAGAATTTAAAAAGTTTATTTAAAAACTGTACAGAAATGTGATTCATCAAAATAATTAGTCCATGTCATGCCCAACATATTGATGTCTACTTTCCTGATTAGAATTTTAAAATTTGAGCTAGGTTGTTGGAAAAAGTCTTAATCTTGAATGTACTTCACTATATGAAAACGGCTGAACATACAGTCAAGCCGTAAAGTCTGAAGACCCCTTTCACCGTCTCCTTGACTGTATCTTCCCCCTATTTGTTTTATGGCGAGATATTTCTGAGATCAGTTCTACCAAGTGGCTTGGTAATAGGTGCTAAAATCTAATACAGATTTTAACATGTAAAGTTAAATGCAGTATCGCGCATTATCCGCTTTATTATTCTATTATGTTTTGGGCAAATTTGGGTAAATTTTGGGTAAACCCCATTCAGTGTTTTAAATCTCTTAAAAACCAGTTAACATTATTGTTTTCATCTTTTAGTAAAACACTAAATTTTTCTAATTTAGTAAGATTAACTAGCAAACATTCAGTAAACATAATGCTGTTTTTATACAAAGGTGTTGTGTGGGGTCATTTTGAACCCAGGCTCTATAGCTGTATAAAACATAAAAATATACACATCCTTTTTATTTTTTGACCTATGATTTTTTTGTGGATGATTTTGGGTACTACAAAAAATTTCACTTAACTCTAGCTCAAATTTAAAAAAAAATATTTAGGGATAAAGGGCTAGTCAATTGGGACACATTAAGAAAGTGAGTCATAAAGTGTCAGAAGTTTGCTAATACAATAATTTTAGACCATCTGTTGGGGTGAATTTGAAGGCGTCATAAAATTTCAACATAATACGGGCTTGTTTAAAAAATGCAGTTAATTTAGGATTATACACTTTTTCCAGTGGAATATTGGCACTTAAGAACGCATCTGTTAAATCTTGAATGATATCCAGTTGGTTTTTCTCCTACTGGCAGATCAATTTATTTCTTTATATCTTTTACTTGTAAACTCAGCACACTTGAAAAAGAGGGCTTGTGTCTTAATGTGTCTTCTCCAGAGTTTGAATAAAGGTTGAATGAATGAATTATACAGCTCAGCTGGATATTTATTTAAATTCAGGTTAAGTACCTTCAGTAGTGCCCCACCTACAGGCCAAATTCCCTAACCAGTACGTTACACTGCAGGCCTTTGAACTCTAAAGCATTTGGAGTTGTGAAAGCCATTCCAAATCTAAAAAATGTATATCTAGGATAAAAATAGCTTTTTTCTTTTCAGGAGAGTTTGGATAACATTGTCACATCACTTGATTTTTGTATGAGAAGATAATTGTATGTGTACTGGCCAGTACATAAGAGGCTACAGGTGTCAGCTTTACATTAAACTGGACCTCAAATGCACCTGCCAACCGAAACTATCAACTCATATTTACTACTCAACACAATGAAATTGCTCAAACTTTCCATTGCCTCGGTTTAGACCTGATGGCTAGTCTATCAGAAGTCCCTAGTGTCTAGAAATTGAAAAATTTGAAAATGGAAGAATTAACAAGGCAGTGCTGTTTTTGTTCAAGCTTTAAAAAGGCCCTGAGGGGGTAAACTCAGAAAGTAACAAGGCGGTGCTGTTTTATTTAGGTTTTTAAATGACCCAGGGGAAGATGGGAACCCACCGCCATGTGGAGTTTACTCCATGTTTTCCTTCAGTTGGATTAAAGGTCAGGGTGATGAATACACATAAATTGTGGTTGCATGTCTGTGTGTATGTGTGCATTAATGGGGCTGACTGTAGCTAGGAGCTACAGGGCTGCTGTTTCGACTATACATTTTTTTAGACCAGGTTTGTGGGGGTTTTAGCGCAAGCGTTTTCTGCTGGCTCAAGATAGCAATACGCCAAAAATTATCCTGGCCACACCTCATCTTAAGACCAACACGCCCAGTTCACTTGCAATGGGTTCAAGAATACTTAGTATTTAAATGATGTGAGCGCTAGGCACTATTATGAATGCTGCGCCGGGTGTAAGATAGCAAAGACACTTGCATTTGGGTTAGCGCCGCTTAGCGCCGGGTGTAAGATAGGGCACCTTGTCTTTAAATGCAGAATATAAATTTACATAAATTTCTATATTTGAAAAGTTTGAAACGAACAATTTACATATTTTGTCTCAATATATAATACTGGACATTTTACAAAGGCATGTCACACCTATGGCGTAGTTTGGTGATACAAATGTGTAAACATTTGAACAGTATATCAGCAAGGTTACATTTACAACATGTTAGCTATTCCATATCCTGACATACTGTAGACTTCCCATTTCATATTTGAAAATATTTTTCCCAATGTCTTGAAATTATGGGTAATGGAAGTCTATTATTTATACTGTTTTTAGAAAAACAAGACACAAAAAACACTTACTGGTTACAGTATTATTCAAAGGGCTATTTTTTTATTAAAAAGGCATAAAAGACACTCATGGATCATAGTGTGACTTCTCCCATCTCCCAAATGCAAGTAAAGTCTTGCATCAATCTTTTCATCAGGTTTCCCATAATATCCACAATTAATAGGATCTTCAGGCGCCTCATATAAACATGTATATTTTCATGGCAGAGTGAAGCATATACCTACAGCAGAGTAAATTAAACACAGCTGAAAAACCACAGGTATTTCTCTTCCCCATGATATTTTCTTGATTAATAGGTGTCATGTCTGATGAATGAAAGAAGAGAACAACTCTACTGTCTACGTAGGACTAATGGTAGGCACTCAGTTTTGAACATTTTCACTTGTAAAACAGTGAATTAGATAATGCTTACGACTCAAAGTATCCGTTAGTGGACAACAATAATCTAGAAGTTGCTTTTAATCATATATATTTACTGTAGAAATTGGGTCTTCACACACAGAAACCTAACCCATAAGTAACAACTGCCATTTATTATTCTAAGAGTATATGGCAGAAAATGCACATTGGAATACTAGGGGAATTAACACTGGCATCTATGGATGGAGGGAGAGTGGTAGTCACTTTAAATCCTGCCTCATGGCAGAAATGACCCGATTGGTTTAAAATGTGTTTTCCTTACTGCTGACAGATCTGGTTCTAGCCAACCAGCATGTAGACATATGGTGATACTGATTAGTTTTATTCAGTAGAAAGTTCTGATCACTTTTAAATAAGATGCACTTTTAAAAATATACACCAGCTTCAGTCGGTTTGATGTGCTCACACTTCTTGCAAATCCCAAAAAATGTCAATGCATACAATAAAACGTGCTACGGTAAATTAAGACTGGAAGTCTATGAGACCGATTTGAATTTGGTGAGATAAATTTCATGTGGGGTTTTCCCCTTCCCTACTAATTGTATGGCAGGCATCTGGTTGTGGTAGTGCAATGGCTGATGGGAAAACAACCACGTGTATCGAGTACAGGCTGTAAATCTGCAATATCAGACCACCTAAAATCACCCAGGTGGCCCTGGACTCGAGAGGGGGAAGAGAACAGACCATCAGGACAGGTTTACCCACTCCCCTTGTGGAGAGCAACGGGTTTCAAACCCGTCTAATGTCATAAACTGTGGCTGTAGTGGGAAATACATCACCTAAGACCTACAGTATTAAATGGGACAAGGTTTGTATTATCTACCATGCAAGCAGGTCCAGAAGGTGTCATTGAATTCTGCGTTGTTTACTTTGATGGGATTCAATTTCTACTATAATTGTTGAATGAAACAGAAACAAGCATGCATCCCCCTCACAAACAGTGCTCTCACTGTGTGCCTTTAGGAGCCCCAAACCGAAATGTTACCTGATAGCGCTGCTATTTTGACCTAAAAGGACTGAGTATTTGATGTTTATCAAAAAAGTGATTCCTGCCATTCAGTGTTGTACAGTTTGCTCTACTGTAAGGCATGGTCTTCTCATATTAACCCAAAGATACTTGAATAGAACTTCTATTGCTGTGCACACAGTCTGTATTCAGGTTTCATTAATAAACTTGGGGAGGGGGATAGCATGCAAAGTGTTTGCCTCAGGAATTCCTCTTTCATTACATTCTAAATTACTCCACTGAGAACACAGCAGCCTCCAAGCCAAACAACCTGTCACAGTGCTTCAGAGACCAGACCAAAGTCAACTTTGCTTCCTGCATGGAAACTAAAATAACACATATAGGCCCAAACTGGTGATGATGTTGGTTCAGATCCAAAGCGTTGATAGCAGGGCTCTGGCTTGGTGACTTCACAGAGTAAAAAAATTATATTTATTCAGTGAGGTATATGAAACATAAAATCTTAATCAACTGTAGGTCATGTGAAAGAACAGCCACAGATATCAGAGTTAATTAAGTGGCTCTGAACTTTATTTCAGTTAAGGGATTGCATGATTACCTCTGCTGTGAGAGAGATCAGAAACTGGTCACTCTTCTGTGTGACAACTGACACGTTTCTCAGACAGAGATCAGACATGATTCTCTTAACTGTATGAGAGGGACCAGACAAGATTCCTTTATTCGTGTGAGGACACACAATTATCTCCACTGTCTGAGAGAGCTCAGGAATGATTCTCTTTTATATGTGAGATCAGACATGCTTCTCTTCACTGTCTGAGAGAGATCAGACAGGATTATTGAATCTGTGTTGAGAGGAGATACAACTATCTCCACTGTCTGAAAGAGATCAGGCAAGATTCCTTTATTTGTGCGAGGACACACTATTATCTCCACTGTCTGAAAGAGATCTGACATGATTCTCTTTTATGTGTGACGTCAGACATGCTTCTCTTCACTGTCTGAGAGGGATCAGACAAAGATGACTTAATATGTGTGAGAGGAGACACAATTCTCTCCACTGTCTTAGAGAGATCACACACAATTTTATTATATGTGTAAGAGCAGGCATACGTAATTTGCTCCACAATTTTTTTTTAACATAAATCTTTTTTTTTCTTTCTTGTCTATGATGAAAAACTACACTTCTTAACCAGCGAAGAAGATAATTCGCTATTTATGTTTTGCTTATTTTACTCAGTGTTTTCTACTCATTTATGAACTGAATTGAGATAGACAATGTTTGTCTACTGGAAACTGAGCTTACCCTGTTGGAGACACAAGGCCTTCTAAACAACCCAAAAAGCCTGCATGCCTGTACAGTTTTTTCTGATATTTTGCTTCAGGAGAGTATATCAGAGTGTATATTATGTAAATAGTTCAATATATAGCCATAGATGCTTTTGAGTAACAAGCAACTTTGGCGTATGGCAGAAATTTCAGATGCTTGTTTGAAAGTTTTTTAACCTTTATTTAACTAGGAAGTCACATTGAGATTAAAACTTCTTTTACAAGTGAGAACTAGCCAAGAGAGGGCCAGAGCAGTATAAAATAGCACACAAAAACAACAGCAACAATAGTACTCAACAATAAAACAACCAACCTAATAATAAAATACATAAACTAAGGCAGTGTTAAATAATTTAGGGTTTTACAGCAAGAACAGGTAACAGAAAGCGTATCCATTATCTGTCTTTTAAAATCTGGTAAGAAGATGAGATACTCGAGTTTGAGTTTAGCCTGCAACTCATTCCAGGACCATGGGATAGAACAGGCTAGTCTTCCCTGCCTCAGTTCGGCCAGCAGGTACCATGCAGTGCAACCACTTGTGAGATCTTAGGTTGTGACTACCTTGCAGGAATAACAATTTATAATTTATATACATGGGCAGTTTGCCAAGGATAGCTTTATAGATAAAACTCTAGCAGTGTTGCATCCTACGCATTGCAAGGGAGGTCCAGCCAACTAGATTATACAAGATACAGTGATGGGTCCTATATTTGTACAAGGAGCTGAGTGTGAGTTTCTTAGCAAGACATTTAACGTGGTGTTTAAAATTTACTAAAATAAAAGTTTTGTCCAACCAGATTCCTAAATATTTGTAACTGTTGAGAAATGATATAGAAATGCCGTTCAGTGTGCTAATGAGGAGGGATTGGGCCTTTGTGCATCCTGAGGAGAATAACATGGCCTTTGTTTTGTTAGTTCAGCAGTAGTTTGAGGTTTGATAGGGCATGTTGTTGAGTTAAAATCTGACTGCAGGTTAGTGAAAGCCATCTCAACAGAAAGAGTTCACGAGTACAGGACTGTATCATCGGTATACGAATGGTAATTATAATGTTTAATCTGATCACAAATCTTATTTATGTAATTAAGAAAAAGCAAGGGACCAATTCATCCTTGTGGAACTGAATCTGACATGATATTGCCGTGTTTTACAGTTTGCGATCGTTCAGAAAGATAGCTCTGGAACCACTCACTGCTCCACCACCAACGCCAGCCTTAAGTAATGTGCCAATGAGTAAGGAGTGATCCACAGTATCAAAAGCCTTACTGAGATCAATAAACAGAGCTACACAGGTGGATTTACAATCAGTGGCTGCCTTTATATCATCAAAAACCTTGAGAGTTGTAGTTACTGTACTGTGCTTAGCTCTGAAACCAGATTGCATATCAGATAGTATGTTGTGTGAGGTCAAGTGGTGTTTCAATTGAGATGCCACCAATGACTCCATGATTTTAGCTAAGACTGCAAGATTTGAAATTGGTCTGTAGTTAGTCATGCCAGATGGGTCACCAGCTTTTAGCAGCGGAGTGACATAAGCTTTCTTCCATGCAGCTGGTACCACATTTAGTGCAGTTGACTAATTAAAATGTAAGTGATAGGCTCAGCTATAACCAAAGATGCAGTTTTTAATAAAAATGGATCTAGTTCATCAGGACCGGCAGGCTTTTTGGAGTTTGTTTGTAAAGCATGCAACACTTCTGGGACGTTAAAATATTCAAATTCAAAACTGGGAAATGGAGAGAAGGGCCTATGTGGCACATCACTGTTCCCCCCTGAGTCATTAAGCAGAGGGTTTGTGCATTTCTCCTCAAAAATATTTCCTGCCCTCTGAAAGTGATGGTTAAAAGCATTAATCATGTCAGTTTTATCAGGAATGGAGATATTAACAGTGTAAAATTGTTGAGGGAGCCCAGAAACCTTCTTGTATTGATTGATTGTATTAATGATTTAATAGTCTTCCAAAATTCTGTGTGATTGTTCAGATTGTCAGATGTTTATGTTAGGTAGTAACTGGATTAATGCTTCATTTTCAGGTAGTAACTGGATTATTGCTTAATTTTCATCCAGATTGTAAATTAAATTAATTGGTTATCTCTGTGTTATGAGTTATCCATTTGTGACAGATTCAAATGCAAGCTCCTTCTTCATGTGCCTTAACTCACAGTAATTACAGCAGTTTCTGTCATGACCTAGAACGTGAACTGAACCCAAACGCACGACCAGGAGACAGAGGTACAATATTACGTGGTTCTTTATTAGCTTGGGGCAGTCCCAAGCTGTACACAAACGAACACACAATATTTACAGGAGGTCACAGGAGCTCTGTCCACACCTCGACTTGCTCCAAACCGGAGCCGGACTTGACTGGACTTGGCAGGGCGGACGGGAAATGTTCCAAGCCGGAACTGGATTGGATGGATCGGACTGAGTGTTTCCACCCCGGAACTGGAATGGAGGGAACGGACTGCCTGACGATGAGCAGGAGCAGGAGTGGTAGAGCACGACCGAGTAGCTGCAGGGTAGCCTCACGGGGACCCAGCTGGGGTACTCGTCAGGAGGAGAGCGGGGGAGACCGCAACACAGGCAGGGGTACGAACACTGCAGGTGGACAGACTTGAAAACAGGGGAGAGGTTAACTGGACACAAAATGGGCTAGGATCAAACAAACACTGAGCGAATACAAACTGGATATAAAGATAGCGCAGACCAGAGTGACTGACAAACTATGTTAACAAACAACGTTAACGAACTGGCAACGAACAAGAGACAGGGAGCGGTTTAAATACAGGGAGTGATTGGTAACAATGGGAAAAGTGTGCGAATGTTTAAGTGAGTGATTGGTAACAATTAGAAAAGCGTGTGAATGTCTAAGTGGGTGATTGACCAGAGTGAAGTGTGAGGAATGTGAGTAGAGGGGAGAGAAGAGGATAGGTCGAGACAGGAGTGGTGAAACGAGTGGAACAAACGGACAGGACACGCCCAACCTGCAGCATGGGGAAAGACACGGATAAGGGAGTCAAACATGACACGGAGGGAGAGGGAAAAACACGGAGAAGGAACAGGATGGGAACGGAACGTTACAGTACCCCCCCTCAACGGACGCCTCCTGGCGTTCCCGGAGGCTTGATCTTAAGGGGATGCATTTTGTGAAAATCGGTTATGACGGAGTGGTCCAAAATGAGGCTCTTGTGAAGCCATGACCGCTCTTCGGGACCGTACCCCTCCCAGTCGACCAGGTATTGAAAACCCCGACCCCTACGGCGTATGTCCAGAATGTGACTCACCGTATAGGCCGGGGCATTGTCGATAATCCGGGGCGGAGGTGGAACACCTGCGGGGGCACTGAGAGGGCTGGAGGTGACAGGCTTGACCTGACTGACATGAAACACAGGGTGAATCTTGAGGGAGAGGGGAAGGGAGAGCTTAATGCTTACAGGATTGATGATAGTGAGGATGGTAAAGGGGCCAATGAAACGGGGCTGTAATTTCTTGGAGGTGGATTGTAAGGGGATGGTGGAGGTGGAGAGCCAGACCTGCTGACCGGGCTTGTACTGCGGGGCTGCGGTCCTATGAAGGTCCGCCAGGCGCTGGGTACGGGAATTAGTGCGAAGGAGTGCGGTGCGTGTCAGCTTCCAGATGCGTCTGCATCTGAGAAAGTGGGACCTAACGGTGGGAACCGCCACTTGCTCCTCCTGGACGGATAACAGGGGGGGTTGGTACCCTAACGAACACTCAAAGGGGGACATCCCTGTAGCAGTGCTCTTAAGGGAGTTGTGGGCGTACTCCACCCACGGGAGGAATCGGCTCCAGGATGAGGGATTGCGTGCGGACACGCACCGCAGGGCGGACCCCAGGTCCTGGTTAGCCCTCTCCGTCTGACCGTTAGATTGGGGATGGAACCCAGAGGATAGGCTAGCGGAGGCGCCCAGGGCCGTACAGAACGCCTTCCACACCTGGGAGGAGAATTGGGGCCCACGGTCAGAAACAATATCAGAAGGGATCCCGTGCAGCCTGACCACATGCAACACCAGGAGTTCCGCCGTTTCAGAGGCGGAAGGAAGTTTGGGGAGAGGGATAAAGTGGACCGCCTTGGAGAACCGGTCCACAATTGTCAGAATAGTGGTGTTGCCCTCTGACAAAGGTAGACCGGTAACGAAGTCTACACCGATGTGACTCCAAGGTCGGCCCGGGACAGGGAGGGGGTGGAGGAGGCCGGAGGGTGGCTGGTGGGAAGCCTTGCTCCTGGCGCATACAGAGCAGGCCAGGACAAAGGCACGGGTATCCCCCCTGAGGGTGGGCCACCAAAAACTCCTCCCAACCAGGGCGGTAGTTCTGGCGACCCCTGGGTGACAGGCCAGGCGGGAGGCATGGACCCATTCCAGGACCTGGGAACGGACGGAGTCGGGGACAAACAGGGTAGAGTTAGGGTTATTGCGGGGGTCCGGTTGGGAAACCTGAGCGGACTTCACGGTCTCCTCGATGTCCCAAGAGACCGCAGCCACGACGCAGGAAGCCGGTAAGATGGGTTCAGGGTCAGCAGAACTGGCTAGGGGGGAGAACACACGGGATAAGGCATCGGCTTTTATGTTGCGGGAACCGGGACGGAAAGTAACAGTAAAATTAAACCTGGTGAAAAACAGTGACCATCGGGCTTGACGGGCGTTGAGCCTTTTAGCAGACTTAATATAAAGCAAATTATGATGGTCAGTCAGGACAATAAACGGGTTACCTGCCCCCTCCAGCCAGTGACGCCATTCCTCCAGAGCGAGTTTGATGGCCAGTAGCTCCCTATCCCCGACGTCGTAGTTTCGCTCTGCGGGCGTTAGCCTCCGGGAAAAAAATGCACAGGGGTGGAGCTTACTGTCCTGCACGGATCGCTGCGACAGAATGGCCCCTACGCCGGTATCGGAGGCATCCACCTCCACGATAAACTGGCGGGCTGGATCGGGATGACACAGGATGGGGGCTGTAGAGAACCGGGTCTTGAGTTGCTCGAAGGCGTGTTGAGCCGCGGCATTCCAGAGATAAGGGATGGAGGTAGAGGTTAGTTTGGTAAGCGGAGCAGCGGCAGAACTGAAATTGCGAATGAATCGGCGGTAGAAATTAGCGAAACCAAGGAATTGCTGGAGGTGCTTACGTGTAGTGGGCTGGGGCCACTCTGTCACAGCCTTGATTTTGGTAGGGTCCGCCCGGATTCTGCCCTCCTCTATAATAAAGCCGAGAAATGGTACAGAGGATGTATGGAAGGCACATTTCTCGGCCTTTACGTAGAGTTGGTTCTCCATGAGTCTCTGGAGAACTTCGCGGACATGGTGAACGTGTTCCTGTGGGCTTTTAGAAAAAATTAAAATGTCATCAATATAAACAAACACAGATTTGCCCAAAAAGTCGCGTAACACATCGTTCACCATGCCCTGGAACACTGCTGGAGCGTTAGTTAGCCCGAAAGGGACCACTAAATATTCGTAGTGGCCAAGGGGGGTATTAAAGGCGGTTTTCCACTCGTCCCCCTCACGAATCCGGACCAGATGGTATGCGTTACGGAGGTCGAGTTTGGAGAAGATGACAGCCTGGTTAAGGGGTTCAAAAGCAGAGTTGATCAGAGGAAGTGGGTACTTGTTACGGATGGTGATTTCGTTGAGGCCCCGGAAATCGATGCAGGGTCGCAATGTCCCGTCTTTCTTCTTAACAAAGAAGAACCCTGCACCGACCGGGGATGAAGAGGGTCGGATGATCCCTGATGACAGTGACTCGTGGATGTAGGTCTCCATGGTGATCTTCTCCGGGCCCGACAAACTGTAGAGGCGGCCAGATGGTAATTTAGCTCCCGCCAGTAGATTGATGCAGCAGTCATAGGGTCTGTGGGGAGGCAAAGAAACAGCACGTGATTTGCAAAACACTTGGGACAGGTCGTGATACTGATGGGGAACACCGGTTAGATCAGGTACAGGTTGAGGGTGAGATATTTGTTTAACCCCCGAGGGGGGTAGGGCTGACCGGAGGCAGTTGGCTAGACAATGGCTGCTCCAGTCCTGAATCTGACCGGAGCGCCAATTAATATGCGGGTTGTGGAGGTGTAACCAGGTCTGTCCTAGGACTAACGGGTACTGTTGGGAGTAAATGAGAAACAACTGGATGGTTTCATGATGGTTGCCGGATAATATAAGTTGGAGGGGAACGGTGGAATGCGTGATTGACCCCAGGCTCCTGCCGTCCAGGGCGAAGGCCGAGATGGGCTTGGATAGGGTCTCGGTAGGAATCCCGAATCTTTCCGCGAATGCAGCGTCGATAAAGTTGGCATCAGCTCCGGAATCGATAAGGGCGGATGTAGAGGCGGAAAGGTTCCTCCACCGGAGAGTGGCTTTTAAAGTGAAACGGTTCTGGGCTGAATGGTTGGTGGTAATAGGGCTCGTCAGTAAGCCCAGTTTCACGGGCGAGCCAGCCCCTTTTGGGCGAATAGCACAAGTGGCAATGTGGTGGTCTGACTTTCCACAGTACAAACAGGAATTTGTGCGAATCCTCCGTCGGCGCTCCTCGGCATCTACAGAGATTTTCCCCAACTGCATGGGTTCTTCGTCTGCGGGAGTAGGTGAATCTTTATTCCTCTTCCTGGGAGGAAAGGGGCGACTGTCGTGCGAGGAAGAGAACGGGCCGTTAGACGACCCTCTCCTTCTCTCCTGGGCCCGGGCTCTGAGACGATTGTCGATGGAGATGGCGAGGTGTATGAGGGCGTTTAGCGAGTTCGCTTCCTCACGGGTGGCTAGCTGGTCCTTCCTCGCTCAGGGCCTGAAGAAAGGCCCCCTGAAGAGCAGAATCATTCCATCCTGCCTCGGCCGCAAGGGTGCGGAATTGGACCGCCATCTCCGCCACACTGCGACTGCCCTGCCGAATTTGAAGGAGGCGTTGTGTAGCGTTGCGTCCACAGACTGGGTGGTCAAAAACACGCCGCATTTCGGCGGTGAAGGTGGGGAAGTGAAGACAGGCTGGTGTCTGGCTATCCCACAGAGTCAGGGCCCACTCCTGGGCACTGCCAGCCAAGCAACTCATGATCAATGCGATCTTGCTGGCGTCGGAGGCATAAGAGGTGGGCTGGATGCGGAAGACGATGTCGCACTGCATCAGGAATTCGCGACATCTTCCCAGACTTCCCCGGTAATGCTCAGGGAGTTGGACACGGGGTTCTCGAACAGAAGTGGGGACGGGAACCTCAGGCAGAGGTTCAAGTGCGGGTGCGACGGGAGCCTCCTGGATCCGAGGAAGGGGCTGGTGGAGTAACATTTGAGTTACCTGCTCTCCTAGACCCCTCAGGGCTTCCAGAACATCATCCAGGCGGCGGCTCTGTTGGGCGTTGACCGTGGCTTGGTATGAGAGGGCGTGACGGATCTGCTCCAGGTCGGCTGAGTCCATACTTTGGCCAGTTCGTTCTGTCATGACCTAGAACGTGAACTGAACCCAAACGCACGACCAGGAGACAGAGGTACAATATTACGTGGTTCTTTATTAGCTTGGGGCAGTCCCAAGCTGTACACAAACGAACACACAATATTTACAGGAGGTCACAGGAGCTCTGTCCACACCTCGACTTGCTCCAAACCGGAGCCGGACTTGACTGGACTTGGCAGGGCGGACGGGAAATGTTCCAAGCCGGAACTGGATTGGATGGATCGGACTGAGTGTTTCCACCCCGGAACTGGAATGGAGGGAACGGACTGCCTGACGATGAGCAGGAGCAGGAGTGGTAGAGCACGACCGAGTAGCTGCAGGGTAGCCTCACGGGGACCCAGCTGGGGTACTCGTCAGGAGGAGAGCGGGGGAGACCGCAACACAGGCAGGGGTACGAACACTGCAGGTGGACAGACTTGAAAACAGGGGAGAGGTTAACTGGACACAAAATGGGCTAGGATCAAACAAACACTGAGCGAATACAAACTGGATATAAAGATAGCGCAGACCAGAGTGACTGACAAACTATGTTAACAAACAACGTTAACGAACTGGCAACGAACAAGAGACAGGGAGCGGTTTAAATACAGGGAGTGATTGGTAACAATGGGAAAAGTGTGCGAATGTTTAAGTGAGTGATTGGTAACAATTAGAAAAGCGTGTGAATGTCTAAGTGGGTGATTGACCAGAGTGAAGTGTGAGGAATGTGAGTAGAGGGGAGAGAAGAGGATAGGTCGAGACAGGAGTGGTGAAACGAGTGGAACAAACGGACAGGACACGCCCAACCTGCAGCATGGGGAAAGACACGGATAAGGGAGTCAAACATGACACGGAGGGAGAGGGAAAAACACGGAGAAGGAACAGGATGGGAACGGAACGTTACAGTTTCTACACTACAGAAAACCCAGAGTCTCCTTTTCAGTGACAGTGAAATTATCTATGTTTGAATAGCTACTTACCCTGAAAAGAAAATCACATGAATGAACTCTATGAGTATTCTGACGCATAATGAGGATGGCAAGGCAGAGAAAGATACAAGGACGAGTGGGGAAAATAGTGGACCTTACTGGGGAAGAGGAGACAGTATTGAAGGACAGGGGTCAGAGATGAGGATGAGGGTAGTAGTTGAGAAGCAAGGTGCAGAGGGGAGGAAATGGGGGCAATAATAAGAAAGAGCGGGCAGAGCAGAATCATGATGAGGAAGAAAGCATGGAGAATGATGTGGAAGAGGGAGCATTTATGAAGTACATGGGGCAGAGAGTGCAAGAATCAAAACCTACTGGCCAGAATAGGCACCGTCTCCCTACTGCCCAGTACAGCATGCCCGTGACGCGTGGCAGCACCAAGGTAAGATCTGCGAAGTCTGCCTGCTGTCAATCAGATCTGTGCACTCTTTTCTTCAAGCACTCTGCCCTGGTGGCCAATAAGATCTGTGCACTCTACCTTCTTAGCCAAAACTGTGCCCTGCCCTCAGCAGCTGGTATAATGTCCTCTTTTAGAGCTAGAGTGCAGTGCCAGTTCCTTTTTCTGGAAAATAATAACAGCACTCATTTCGGGACTCGTCTCCTCTAATCTGGGCTATGATAACTCTATACTCCACTGTTCCTCTGTAGAACTGCCATTCTGCTTAACTCACTCATGTCATTTCTTTTCTTGTGTCTAGACAAAGATGCCACAATTGATCAAACAAATTCTGGCTGAGCAGCTGGACTGTATGGTATTAATAGAAAAAAATGGGAAGACTGTGCATTTTCCCCACTCCACATGGAAACAATGACATGTCTACAATGCTTCTGATTAGCAGAGTGTGATGTGCGTGTGTGTGAGCGTGCGTGTGCGAGCGTGCGTGTGTGCGTTCGCATGCAGAGGTACATAATGTGAGTGAGGTTCTGTGAGTCACTCTATCCTACAGCTGCTCATGTGGTAAATCCAGGGTCTTTGCTGGCCAAATAATAATAAATAAAAGTATAATCACAAAGAGGTTCCTTCCCTTCACCTCAATTTCTGAGTTTTAATTCAGTCATTTTGTCTCTCTGGTTTAGGACTTTTGTATGTTTACTTTTTCTCTGGAAAGACATTTTTACAGTTCCATAAGCCTTGCCTGTGATAAAGTGTACTAAACCGTCTGTAGAGCTGTTTAACTTTCATCCCGGAGGCAATAATCTAGCAAGTATTAAACAGTCTGTCAAACACATTGCTTTTAGATAACATGAGTTTATTCCCTATGAAGCTCCCCTTTTAAATCAATGATCAAGGAGCAGGCAGTATTCTTATTAAAGAGATAAAATGTCCCAAACAGCATATGTTTTCATTCCAAAGTGAATTTCCAACACTTTATTAGATGAATATTTGAATTAAAGCAAGATGCTATTGTTTAAAGTAACTATTTAATATTTTATAGCATCTATTGCATCAAGATTAAAATTGTATTTGGAATATAATCTTTCTAGCAACTACCCTGGTGAGTGTTGACCAGTGAATGTAGTGAGAGCCTGCAGGTATAGATTAAAAAATATTTCAACAGTGGATTGGGTCATAGCCAGTATCTGAACAAATAAAACATAATGCTATGGGGGTAAGAAAAATGTCATTTTTTGACAGGTTACCCACGGCAAGACCTCCAATTGAAACCCTGGGACTGAAATTCAAAACTTTGTGACTGTACACATACTTTTACCATTTTAAATTAGGCATTGCAGTAGTCATGTTACTTTAAGGCTGTGCAATTTACAGCACTCAGGATTAATTTATTAGCAGGCAACACAATTTAGGAGACAATGCAATAAAGCAAAACCAAAGCCATTGCTACACCAGACCACACTACACGACTCCTGGAAACTTGCCTTCCTCCCAGCGGCCTTTCAGCACAAAACCCAGTGGACCGATCGAATGATTATGGGAATGAAACATAAAATGCAATGTCAACATAACCCTGTCAATCCCGCCAGTGTACCAGTCACAGTCTGGGTTAAATGACCGATGTTGGAGCATGACCAGCTGTTAATTTAAACTTGTTCAAGTTGAGCTGAGAAAAATACTCACATAAATCAGTGGGAATGAGTAGAAGACAGTAAATGTTGCGTAACATATAGAAAGTGAGCAGGTGTGAGGTGCAGTCAAAGAGAGAGGGGGGTGGGGGGGGGGTGAGAGAGAAAGAGAGAGGATTTTTTTGTCAAAAAAACATCAGCCATTTTTTATTGCTTGCAAGAACAGGCCACTAATTCCCAAGGTCCTCTGTGTTCTTTGATTTGTGTCCATACAGTGGTCTCTGGACAGGGAAGTAGCACCGCCCAGAAACCAAAATTACTGGTTGGAGCAGTCCCTTGGAGCACCGCTGTGGATGCTGCACTCGTGAGCATCAAAAATAAATGTCTGTAGATGTGGTCAGGGCCACGTGGAATAGCTTTCTCAGCCCCTCTTTCCGTGCTTGTGCATGCATCCACGTGTGTGTTCTGCTTGCGTGTTTATGAAAGCAGTGCTGAGTGTATGTACATTCACCCTTTTATTTAAATACTACCAAATTACAAAGACTGACCCAAAGCAACAATTGTTCAGTTGAAATACTAGGACAGGTGTTTTTCTGAATATCCGACAGAGTCCAGTCTGCACATCTGCATACAATTTAACCACAAGTGCCCTTAGAAACCCTAAAAAAAAAACACTCCCATTATTCCACACCCCTGCAGATTCAGGCCCTCACTAGCATAGTCTCAGTTCTGCTTCGGAGGGCAATAGTATTGTGTGGCAGAGAGATACTCTCTTGTTCCTTCTGGCCCTCCCTCCATACACTATAGTGAGTTTCATTTATTGGGTTGGATGAGCTATTAATTCAATTGTTATATTTTTGTAATTTCTTGACTTTTCTGGTTTGTTCTTTTGGGAATGTTTTTGTGTGTTCAAATTATCTAATGTTTTGACTGGATTTAATAAATTATTAATTCAGTTCAGTAATATCCAAGTAAACAACTTTTAAACTTTTAGCAGGAATATTCTTCTGTCCTGTATCTAAGCGTGTCACTCAGTAGCACTGAACTGATGCAAAGAGTGAAAGGGTAAATTCATGTTTATATCATAATAAAAACTTAAATAGCCTTTTTTATTCAGAAAATCTCACAGAAATAACCATGATAAACAGAAAGCAGGAAGTATAGGTTGTGTATCTCTTTTTAGAGTGATACTGTAATTGTAATCCATTCTAATCCATTGTAATCCATTGTAATCCATCCATATCTAATATTCTATATATAATGGGCGGCAGTGTAGTACAGTGGTTAAGGAACTGGGTTTGTAATCGAAAGGTCGCAGGTTCGAGTCCCACGTAGGACACTGCCGTTGTACCCCTGAGCAAGGTACTTCACCTGAATTGCTTCAGTATATATCCAGCTGTAAAATGGATACTATGTATAAAAATAAAAAAAATGCAAAAAATGCTGTGTAAGTCGCTCTGGATAAGAGCGTCTGCTAAATGCCTATAATGTAATGTAATGTAATAGCACGGTCTAAAAGAGAAGTTGAATTAAATGCCCGTAAATTACTTGTATGTGATGTGAAATTATGAATAAAAATGATGTAACCATTGGTTTGCATGAAAAATAGCACACCCTTTTCAGTCATAGGCAGACTTATAATCAGAGTTGGCCATACTTCTCTCTAAGCCTTGTGCCAAACTTTAAGAATCTTAAATTTCAGTCTGTCTGAGGGAGACAAAACATCAGGGGGGAATGCCCTGCCCCCTAAAACTTTGATACATATTAACTCATGTCTCTACACAAACCGCAATGTGGGGTACATTGTATACTGTACTTGCAAATTCGTTCAGGCAGTTTTGCATACTTCCGGGTAGGAGAGGAGTGGTAGTGGAGGAAAGGAGGTGGGGAGTGAAGACTATTGGGACGCACCAAGAGAGAGAGTTGCGTCAATGGAGGGTCAAAACGCTAGATGGTCACGTAGTTCATGCAGAATTCAGATAGCTCCAAACAGCAGGCGATTTGAACGCATGTTTTCTATTAGGGACATAAAAACCAAACAGCAATTTATGGTAACCAGTAAACAATATATGTATTGATTTATTATATGATTCCACTCCGACATTGGGATGTGTAGTTACATGAATATGGTAAAAAAGAAATTACGCAAATTAGAGCCTCAAACCATCACTCTGCTGCCAAATATGCAGTAGATATGGATGGATCACTTCAATGGTTGTTTCTTTTGACTTGGTGCATGAAGACAGATTTATTACGGACTGGTTGTAACTCGCATAGAATACGTTACCGACATACTGTAAAAGTTAACATATGTGTGCTGATAAAACGGTCTGTAAGTCGCACTTCTGCAATTCTCAGGTTAATGTAATATACAACGTATTTATGATCTCTAAATACCTGTAATAAGTGACACAAATATGCTTGTTAAACCATGTTTGCCAGGGGCCAGCTTCAATTTGAGGGACAGACTATAATAAACTGTCCATTAACACCTTCCTAGTTTGGCTCAGAGGTTCGACATGCCTCACCCATAAAGAGCCTACTTCTTGGAATAATGTAGCTGCCGGTAGAAGCATAAAAAATGGAGAATTCCAAGTCGAGAATGTACACATTTCACAGTAGCTACTTGCTCCATCTGGACCTCTGGCTTTTGATATGAATATCTTCAGACAAAACTCCATATTACTCCATAGAAGTAATTAAGTAACTCCATCTCTTAAGAGCTGTTTTGCAGCCGAAAGGAATCGAGTTCAGTAATTCTGTAGTTCTTACCTATTCTGGTGTAAATCCCGCACAGCTAGACCAATGAGGGAATAGCTCGGTGCGAAGGTTTAAGCGTGATGTATTCCCCCATTGCTGTAGGAAAAGGTAAGAGTTATTGTGAAATATCACTGTTCTTGCAACCGGGTGAGACTGCTCTTTAGATTCACGGGATCAGCTAATAAGTGACCACGTATCAAAGGTACTCGTACCACATTACCTTCCGCTTTAAGTCTGGTCTAGGCTGACCCCAGTTTATCCAAAAGACAGCCTGTGTGCATTACATTGACTATCAGCCACCAACGCTGATTCTGTATTTTTGAGACGGTTCTCTGAACTGGATACGCCGGTTCCACCACAAATTACATTTGACCGTTATGTACACGTCTCACAGCAGGCTATATATCTGCGTTTATCTCAGAGGCCACTTCGTGAGGTTAGCCTATGATTAAGGCTCAGGGACCCAAGAAGGGAATATTGGCAACCACCGTTCTCAACATGTATAAACGCCATGCGGAGATTATCTAATTTAAGACTAGGCTCTACGGGTGCAATACTCCGTGATAAATTAAGCTTAACCTCTTGGCGCAAATGGCATATTTGGTCAATCTTGGGGGTACTCTGTTTAAGGCTTTATAACTCCAGGTGTGAGCATCACATAAACTTGGTAAATGGCTTAAATGAAACAAAACCGGTGTACCATTTTTTGTACAAACTTAGATTTGTTTATTTTCATAATTTAAGTCAAAATAAAGTGCCGGAAATGCAAGCAAAACTTTGCTAAAAATGCAACAAATTCTATATTTCTTCAAAATACTGAGAGCTACATAAGTGAAACAGGTAAAACTACACATTTCCTGGATCATAAACTCCTTGTCCACAAGCATTCAATAATCGCAGGGTGATATACAGAACTACTAAAGATCTATGACACAAAATGTAAGCAGTGTAGCCTGATGTACCCAGGGTCTCCAAACCTATCCAAATTGGCTAAAATGTGAATAGCTGTAAATCTTAAACTAATCATACATTTCAGTGCAAATCAACCGTTTTGACTCATTTAACTCACCTTTTTATCATTTTCATGTGGAAATTATTTTGGATCAGTACAGGGGGGTGGATATCTAGGTGTCCAATAACCTACCCAAAACCTCTCCGAGAAATTATTAAAAAGCCTTTTGTCCTTTATAAAGCATATACATTTTCCCTTACGATCACTTAATGGATGAAAACATTGATATTGCACAGTTTCAGTTCAGTGTTTTATGCCTAGTGTGCCATTTTTTCACCATTATCCTTCATATACTGCTTCATCCTGTGCGTTGCCTTGGCAATGCTGTAAGGATCTGGTCCTGCAGTGGCTTCACTCTGAACAGTAGAGGGCACTGCTGGAGTGGCAGAGGTGGAGGGTCAAGCATGTTATAGGAACAAATTACATAATGCAGAAGCATTATAACACTGTGGTACACACAGCTAAATATGAAATCATTCACTCTTGTACTTCAGTAAACACTTTCTTCTGTATGCTTCATTATGTTATCTTTTGTTGCGTGCTCTAGGATGGCATTACTCTGTAGTGTGTTTCACAACTGTTGCTTTTTTATTTTTTTTATTTTACATTCATCTTGCACACATCTGGACACAGTAAATTTGAATACATATTTTCCATTCCCTAAGTGAAAAGCATACCCCATAGAGTACATTATGCACAAAAAAATTACAATACAATAAAATAATATCGGGAACACTGGCAATGTTCTAGCTTCACGGCAAATCGAGCCATCAAATATAACGCACGACCGAGCAACCAAACAGAACAGCGCTAAAATACTCAATTTCATTGTGAGTGGTATGAATTCAAACAAAGTAGGCCACCACGAGCCACTACGCTAACAGATATTATCAATACAAATATGTTCAGCATTATTAGCAGGCTAACAGTGCTCTATTACGACCGATGCAAATAAAAAAATAACGATTATATATCTAGGTAATGACGCAGTGGAAAAACGAATGTATATAATCACAATCTTACAAGCTGTAATACTTACATGTCGAGGAGGATATCTTCCCCATATCGATAGGCATCCTCTTCTACAGTCTACGCTACAGGGATTAGATGAATCTCCGTCGCTTTCCTCTTCTGACCCACTTCCAAAAGCGATTTGGTCAAATGCGTGAAGTTTATCTTCAGCCATACTGTTAAACCCGTACAAAAGCGCAGGCAAACAATGATTACGCATGCAACCAATGTTTACGCGCACTTATATCGCGTAGTGCGTCATGCGTCACGACATGCGTAAAATTGTAGTGATTGAACAAGATTGCAGTTACGCTCGCCCTTAAAATAGTTAACCCAAGCTTTCAATTACACATGTAAATAACTTTTGGGAAGCTTGTCGTGCCTTCTATTGGATAAAACCATTGTCGATCAAACCAGAATAAAATTGAACGAGTCACAGCACTGCAATCAGAAAGAGAGGGTTACGCAGTTTGTATAATAGTATTACAATGCGCTGTGTATTTTTCAAACGGATTGTCCAAGACAATAAATGACCACGGAATCTTGAAAGGGACATATCTACGCTTAAATCCACGGTAGTATTGCACATGAATTCCATATTTAATAGCAGATATTGATAGTAGAATGGCATTGTATGATTTCACTTGTTTATGTCGGTATTGATAGCAGCGATTTGCACCGCTGTATTTGCATACGCTCGTGCTATTGGTGGGTTTATCTGGTTGCTGGACGGAATTCTGATATTATATGATGAATACATATATTTATGAACTCCCAACATAGACGCTATTGCCCACTATGTCACGCATGGGTAGGTATAGGCTGGTGGGGAGTGCTTGTTAAATGGACTTGCTACGGAAAGATAGTGACACTTAGAAACTACGCATTGGCCAGAAATCGTCGCGAATCGTCTACCAATAAAGTTAAAATACCGCGTTTGGGTTTTCCACTAATAGTTTGGCTGCAGGAGCAACACGTGTCTCAGTTGCGTAAAACGGTCTCGCATGCGCGACTATCTGAACTAAGGGGTTAAATAGACAACCTCCCTAGACCAGCTGAGGGGGTAACCAAGACTGAGGAAATGAATCCTTAACTCATTACCGGTGAACAGAGATACGTCAGCTTTCAGAGAAACCACACAAATCAAGTTTAACTAGTTTACTTACCAGGTAGGTTATTTACTTAAAATAATCAATTTACAGTTACAGATTAAAACATCACATATTCAAATATAGTACAGAGTAAAATACTTTGTCATACCTGGCAATCGCTACACATAAAGACATGAAGGTGAGATGTGCGGGAGAGTCTGACTACAGCTTCCCCATACTGGAATGACTGTGGTACCTGTGGTACCACCAGGAGACCCGTTAAGCAGATTCTCCCATACTGGGAACTTGCACTCAGCCCTGAGCGAGACGCAGGGGTTCTGACATCGAGACTCAAGCATACATACCACAGTGCCCGGAACACTGCAGCTCAGATCATATAAGCAATTGGAGCTGGAAAAGGGTTGAAAAGAAAGATGATGTGAAACATGGTAATTTATTAATGAAATCACTGGTTAAGACTGTGAGAGCAAATATGAACACACTCACTACCTATGTATAAACACAGGATAGCATGCTGCTAAGGCAAAGGAACATGAAAAGGTTCACCAACAAAGTATATAACCAAATGATTCTGTACAGTGTGACTTTGGTATCAGGAGAACTGTTAAGCAGATTCTCCTGGAATGTCCCTTTGGACTTCCCTTAAGAGCAGGCCTTCTACATTCCACAATTCTCTTTGTTTGTCCAAATAAGGTCCGGCCAGGAAGAGGGCTGTAAAATCTCACCACCCCTCTCCTCCAGGAAGATAAACTGCATAGTCTCTCTAAAAGTAAAAATTACAGCTGAGATTCGTGAAGAAGACAGAATATGTAAGAACTTTCCAGAATTACGGAACTCAATTCCGTTCTGTTTTACAGCGTTCACTTTTTTATATGGAGCTCTGTTTGAAGATATTCATATCGAAAGAGGTCCAGATGGAGCAAAGTAGCTACTATCATTTGCCGTGATACCTGTCTGGTTTGTAACGTTACTTCAGTAAATTTAAGTTTTTGATATCAATCTGTCTGTTAGTCAAGAGGTGTCCAAATCATAGACCGTATAAAAATGATCCGAATCTACTGCGTCCTCCTGTGTAGCTGATAAGGTAGGCTAACGTTACTGCTTACAGTGTAGCCTACTGTTTAGTGACATACAGTAGCCTATGCAAAAAATATCTTTAATACTATTATCAGCGAAAACCAAAGCATAATAAGTAGGCCTATATCATTTGTGGATTTAAAGTACAGTACAGTTAGATAACATTTCGCCTACTTAACAACTTTCTCACAGCTAGCACAGGCTCAATAGTAGCCTATAGAAGGGTGTTGATTCAGACGGATTGGGACACACCTTTGTTTAGCAGAAACCAAGTTAGCTAACAGTTAGCTAACTAGCTAGCCGCACGTCCAAACAATGTATCATTTGCAAGCATTTTTGTTGTGACATTCTTATGTCTGTCTTTGTTTAACACAAACCAAGCCCTTGCTGACTAAGCTAACAGTTAGCCTTCTAGCTCGTCGCATGTCCAACCAAACAATGTATCTGCAAGCATGTTCATCGTGATTTTCGTATTTCTACCAGTCTTTCTTTAGTAACACAAGCCTCTGAAATCCAGAGTCTGATACTCTAGTGGGGGAGTGGTTGGGGGTGGGATTAGCCAGATACTTTTCACGCCCATTAAGTTCGCAACCCAGGTGTTAATCTTTGCAATTCTTTGAGAGCTGTTTTCTCATGAAAGTGTTTTAAGGTGTACCAACAACAAGTATATCTTCTTCAAATATGCACGTAATGCAGTGTATGAGACGTCATTTGAAAACTTAGGATCTGTACTTTCATAAACTATAAAAAACAGAAAAATGACCCCGTACGACTTGTGGACCGTTTTACCAGCACCAATCAATGTTCAATCTAAAATCGAGACCTCAAATGTAAAATACACCAATCTGTCTTACTAATGCATGGTAGCAATGTTGATATTCACTCTACATAAAATGCACTTAGCCAGTGGAGAGCATAGGACGAAGTACAATTTAAATTTCCATGTCGAGACTATTAAATTACAAAGCGATAAATTCAATAATGTGGTATTATTAATAATAGTAATAATAATTAATAATTAATAATAGTATTATGGCATGAAAGTTCAAAAACATGTCAGCTGGCTCATCAGGTAGAGGTTTTACTGAATGTAAGTTACACAACCAAAATTATTTTTACAGGTTTTACATTGGCCAGTTAACGTTAGCTAGCCAAACGGTTTGGGATCTAAAGTTGCATACCTGTCTAGTTAATAGGCTTATGGAAGATAAGTGTTAGCTTGTGATGCTAGGTCTTGGTAGGTATGCTATATTTGCAGGCTGTTAACTAATTAGTTGGTTAAACAGTAAAGAAAATAGTAAGGTACTAAAAATATAAGTATAATGAATTCAGCATGGGTGACAATATGAAATGCGATGCGTGCATTCTCACATTAAAAGGAGGAGGATTGTGGCACTGGGTCAATCCTAATTATGTGAAGTATCGCCCATGTTCCACCCCCCAAGTGATGCGCAGTGACCCCAGTGACGCAAACTGTCCCCGATTGGTCCTGAAAAAATGTTAATACACCGTCCAAACACAATAATTAAAAAATCGGCACACGGAGAGGCATTAGACGAAGGAAAAGCACCTATTGCGACTACATTTTCTTGTGGAAAAAAAATATTGACTTAGTATTTTGACCGCATTACTTCCATTGACTTACATGGTAAAGACTTCTACTGGAGCCAATCCAGTGGCGCTAGTGAGCACCGGCACTATTACTTTTTCAAAACGAAAGCCCGGTTTTCGCCCCTTGGTTGAGAATCTCACCCAGATACACTGTAAGCTTACATGCAAGGGAAATTTGGCTTTACAAGCAGGGTAGTAGCGGTACTTGATTTCAGAAATCAAATCCGTTCGTACACAATAAACGTTAGCCTATAAGCTTTGGTGTGATGGCAGCTCAAGCAAGCAAACAAAATGTTCGTAGCCTACATTGCCTACAATAAATGCTGTTCTATTTGGTGTGATGGCTGCTTAAGCAAGCAAACAAAATCTCTCTGGCTAGGTAGCCAACACACAGTTTTAGGGAGAGGCAGTTTTCGGGAGTGACTACCGTATTAACTGATGAGAGTGACTACGGTATGCTGGAACTGTATGGAATACATGGTTGGTAAAATGGCTGTAAGTCATCAAGGGTCTGAGGTATCAAATGAGCCTCAAACCAGCACTATGCTGCCAGATATGCAGTAGATATGGATAGATCACTTTAAGGGTTGTTTCCCCTGACTAATTTTCCTATTGAACTCTATGGAAAAATAAGTCAGGAGAAGAAACCAGAGTTTCAGAGTACCAGAAAATAAGATATCAAGAGTCTTTTGATGTTGTTGGGTCACAGACATCAGGAAGTCATGGCATGCAAAGGATATGTGACCAAATATTTAAAATTATTACTTTATTCTATTTATAAATGCAGGGGTGCCAATAATTGTGGCACACATGGTTTTGTTAAAAATAATAATTTCTTGATGAGGGATTTTTTTTTTCTCATAATAAATTTCCTTTAAAGGTTGGATTTTTCTAATTTTTTCAGTGTGACATTACGCTAATTCACCAAACCTTTTTTACTCATCGTTACCAGGGGTACCAATAATAGTGGAGGGCACTGTAAATGCAGATTAAAAAATAGCCTACTTATAGCATTTTTACAAACTTATCCAGACATCTTCACCCTGTCAATGTAGCCTACTGTATATTTGTGGGTCAGATGATGCCAAATAAGTAATAGTACTAATTTGTTCACAAAATATTACGTATCTTATTTGCAAACATAATTTTGTGAATACAAAATTTGTAAAACCCATTGAAAACATCTAATTTTGATTGGCATAATTGCTAATTGATTTGTCAGACCCACATTTCTGTCTTTATTCCACTAAATGACAAGTCAAGCAGGTCGTTTGCATTTAGCTGTTGTGTGCTTTAAAAAAAGCAATGAAAAACGGTAATGAATGAACCACAGATAAACGTGATTTTTTGACAGATATTTTATTGAAATGTATTCAAGTAACTTGAGCTTACGTGGCGAACATGTAGGCTATAGTTAGGATTGAGATAACTAACTAGCAGCAATATCCACGTCTTCATTGGATGAAGCAAATGTTTTTATGGAAACTTGTAATAATACACCCGGCTCTAAACGGTGCTAACCCAAATGCAAGTGTCTTTGGTATCTTACACCCGGCACAGGGGTCATTATAGCGCCCAGCGCTCATGTTGAGTAACTACCAAGGGAACTCGCGCACATAGCAAGTGAACTGGGCAAATTGGTTTTAAGATGAGATGTGGCCAGGATAATTTTTGGCGTATTGCTATCTTGAGCCAGCAGGAAGCACTTGCGCTAAAACCACCACAAACTTAGTCTAAAGTCATGTTGCAGTTATTTCTATGTTATTTTAACAGCGAAATATAAGTCCATCTACATTGGCATGTGCACAATGTGCATACACCCTTCTGTCTGTTACACACAGGGGCTCAAACAAGCATGCATACAAGATATTGAGATTACATTGTGAAATAGGGATTAATATTTTCCCAAAAATACAAATTTCCTCTCTTGCAATAGATGCATGTTGTCCCTGTAATCCCTGGGAAATGGGCTTGTTTTAAAGCATTAGGCTACCAGTAAAAACAAGTTGGTAATATTTCCATAAGCAGGACATTATAAAACAAGGTATCTATGCGTGAACCTATGGGTTCCCAACTTCCCAACCTGACACCTTTCGTGTTTTTAGTGTCACCATTAAGCCAAAATAAGCTATTTATGTTATTATGAGAATATGAATTTCGGATGAAGTTCAGCCCATTTGCACCTTGCACCGTACTTAGCGCTCAAATAATTCACCGTCTAACTAGCAAATGTGGAATTGGACACGCCCTAAATGCACTATTGTCATAGTGTATCCGTTAGTATCTTGAAACTCACCATTCTGTCACCACCTGTGAAACCAGAGAATGCGGGTTATCTGTTTGTGGAATTTCTTCACTATCAAGATCAGCGTCGGTAGGTTCGTACATATGGTTGTACAACCCCGATTCTCCCCACTTGCGCCATTTAATATTTTTGTTGTGTGCGACGCCGAGTGTCTTCTTGGACAAAGGAACGTCAATCAAGTGTGTTAACATGTATTTTGTCTATGCACTTATACATTGTCATTTACGGTATTTGGGTTGCCTGCTCCCCACCTGTGAAACGCATGCGTGGGGGTTGGAGGGTAGAACATTTATTGTAAATCAGCAAGTGGCTGTCGGGTTGTGTTATGGAGACATAGCATTCAATAAAAACGGATAAAAGATAAACGTTGTGTTTATTCGAGTAACATTGGTAGCAGAGGATGGTTAGCAGAAGATGGCTACTGCTAACTATAAAGTTCCGCCGAAGTTTGATGAGGCCCGGCCATACGAGGGTTGGAAAAATGAAGTCGACATGTGGACGCGGGTTACTGAACTCGACAAGAAGAAACAAGCTCTCGCTGTCGTCCTGGGACTTGAGGGAAGGGCGAGGGACATCGCTATGGAGATATCCGCAGAGGATTTGAACAAAGATGACGGTATGGCGACACTGTTAGTCAGATTGGACGGTGTGTTTCTCAAGGAGGAAAAAGACCGCGTATACGAAGCATATTCCTATTTTGATGGTATCACGAAAGACAGCTCAGTGTCGATGACGGACTACATTATTGACTTTGAACAGCGATACAACCGGATGAAAAAGTACAACATGACGCTTCCAGATGCTGTATTGGCTTTTAAACTGTTGGATACGGCTTGCCTAGACGATAAAAATAGGCAAATGGCGCTAACAGCGTGTGCGGATTTAACGTTTGCTTCAATGAAATCTGCACTGAAGAGGATTTTCGGAGGGAAAACACCAGGCTTGTCAAATGGAATACAAGTGAACCAGGACGTCGCGTTCTTCACAGAGCAAAGACCGCAATGGAGAAACAGACGGCAACCAACGCCACAGATTGGACAACAGAAGCAACCATTACCGGGTACCAATCCACTGGATAAGTTTGGTAAGAGATCGAAATGTGTTATCTGCCAGAGTACATTTCATTGGGCTAAAGACTGTCCACACAGGAAGAATGAACAAGTAAAGCTAACTGAAAATGTAAAAGTAGAAGAATGTGACATTACATTGTTTACAAAGGCATCCATGTCTGAATCAGAGATCTTCCTGGCTGAGTCAATAGGGACAGCCATAATTGACACCGCTTGTACCCGTACAGTATGTGGAGAGAAATGGCTGGAGAGCTTTGTTAGTGATCTCAGTCAAAGTCAAGTGAGCCACATAGTGCAAACAGAAACTCCAAGTTGCAGACCATTTCGTTTTGGAGATGGGAATGTAGTACATTCCACCAGAAAAGTGAAACTACCTGCCAACATAGGGCAAACAAAATGTCAAGTGGAAACTGAAGTAGTCAAAGCTGATATCCCACTGCTGCTGAGTAAAGCATCATTGAAAAGGGCAGGAACTATCTTGGACATGGAGAATGATAGAGCAGTGATGTTTAAGCAAAATATCCCTCTTGAATTCACCAGCTCAGGGCATTACTGTATAGATATCAGAGACACAGGAAAGAGACAAGCTGAAGATGAAACCCTGACAGCTCCAGAGAACAGTCCAAATGAAGATGAGGTCCTTAAAATCACAGAAAACATGTCCTCAAATGAGAAACGAAAGATTCTTGTGAAATTGCATAAACAGTTTGGTCATGCATCTGCAGAGAGACTACAACGACTCATTCACAGCTCAGGAAATAAAGACAAAGAATGTGACACTATTTTGCAACAAATAGTGCAGGACTGTGACATATGCCGGAGATACAACAAGACAAAGCCGAAGCCTGCTGTGGGTTTGCCTCTTGCTTCGGAGTACAATGAAACGGTGGCAGTGGACCTGCACGAGTTGGAACCAGGCATATGGTATCTCCATATCATCGACCAGTTCACACGTTTCAGCGCTGGAAACATTGTGAAAACCAAGAAGTCCTCTGAGATAGCAAACTCCTTTCTTCACACATGGATCAGTGTCCACGGCCCCCCACGGAGATTGTACAGTGATAATGGAGGAGAATTCAATAATGCAGAGTTCCGTGACATGGCAGAGAACTTTAATATTGAGACGAAAACAACAGCGGGATACAGTCCCTGGTCTAACGGACTTCTGGAGAGACACAATCAGACACTCACCGAGATTATCCAGAAGGTGAAGCGGGAAAATGGATGTGACTGGCAAACTGCCTTGAACTGGGCCCTCATGGCTAAGAACAGTATGCACAGCGTGCACGGCTACAGTTCACATCAACTGGTATTTGGTCAGAACCCTAACCTTCCCTCTGTACTAGTTGATAAACTACCTGCTCTAGAGGGTACCACTATAAGTGCTAGGGTAGGAGAACACATCTCAGCCTTACATGCTGCTAGAAAAGCATTCACTGAGGCAGAATGCTCAGAAAGGATAAGAAGAGCACTACGTAAACAGCTCAGATCCACAGATGAAAAATATGAGACAGGTGACAAGGTATACTACAAACGAGCTGACTGTACAGAGTGGAAGGGACCAGGGTTAGTTATTGGTCAGGATGGAGCCGTTGTATTTGTGAGACATGGTGGAATTCTTGTGAGAGTGCATCACTCTAGGCTGTCTAAGGTGAACACACAGGTTCAGAATGAGGAAAACACACAAAATGATACTGACAAAGAAACAGAAAATGAGAAGTACATAAACAATGCAACAGATAACTCAGACAGTGAAGAAAGTACAGATGGTGAACAGCACATCAGTGACAGGGAGGATAGTACAGGTGAGGTAGTGCATCCACCAGTGGTGTCAGGTAATGTCTCGCAGGCAGAGATGGAGCATAGACCTAATGCTCGGGATTGCCCTGCCTCTTTCACAGATGTAAAGTTAAAAACAGGACAAACTGTGACATTTAGGAACAAAGGTGACAATGTTATACATAGAGCCAAAGTCTTGGGCAGAGCAGGCAAAGCTACAGGGAAGAATAAAACCTGGTATAACCTGCAACATATAGAGCCTGATTGTAGTGATGGGCTAAAACAGTCACTTGATATGTCAGAGGTTGATAGTCTCAACATTGAAACAGAAGACAGGGAAGCTGATGTACTCTTTACCAAAGACATTTCTTTCGATTCAGCTAAACAGGAAGAAATAAAGAATTGGCACAACAATAATGTTTTTGAGGTAGTTGAAGATGCTGGTCAAAAATGTGTTTCCACCAGATGGGTCTGTAGTCTCAAAGAAACTCCCAAGGGGATTGTGCCTAAAGCACGGCTTGTTGCCAGGGGTTTTGAAGAGCTGAATATTCAAGAATTACAGAAAGATTCTCCCACCTGTGCCTCAGATTCCCTCAGGCTTATGCTAACAGTAATATGTCAAAATCAGTGGGAAGTCCATTCCATGGACATCAAATCTGCATTCTTGCAAGGTATGGAGCTATCCAGGGATATTTACATCCGCCCCCCTCCAGAGGCAGGCTGTCAGAATGTTCTATGGAAACTAAAGAAATGTGTATATGGTCTTGCAGATGCATCACTGTATTGGTATAAAAAGGTGAAGGAAATCATGCTGAGCACTGGTGGTAAAGTGTCACAGGTGGACCCAGCAGTCTTTTACTGGTTAGATGACCAATGCAAGGTCACTGGTATACTTGCATGTCATGTAGATGACTTTCTATGGGCAGGTTCACCAAGTTTTTCAACTAATGTGCTTCCTCAACTCAAGTCAGCGTTCCATGTCGGGCGTGAGGAACATGAAAGGTTCTGCTATGTAGGAATGGATTTTGTAACTGTTAATGGTGAGGTTTTGGTACATCAACAAAGTTACATTGAAAACCTACAGCATATCCCTATGCAAGCAGCACGTGCTACACAGAGAAATGACCCCCTCAATGAAACTGAAAGAGAGCAGTTAAGGTCAAAAATAGGACAGATCCTTTGGGTTGCTAAACAGACGAGACCTGATGTTATGTTTGATGCATGTTGTCTAGCTTCTAATGTAAAGAATGCAACAGTACAGTCTATTCATGAAGCTAATAAGGTTGTCCGTAAGCTACAATCTGAAAAGGTCACACTCAGGTTTCAACATTTGGGAAACAATAATGCTCTGAACTTGGTTGTTTTCAGTGATGCTTCGTTTGGAAACCTTCCGGACGGAGGTACTTTGATAACTCTGATGGGAGAAAGAGGAAAGTTTTCCCCCCTCTGTTGGCAGTCCAAGAAAATCAGACGTGTGGTCCGGAGCACCCTTGCTGGGGAGACTCTTGCTATGTCGGACGGCATAGACAATGCCATTTTTCTGGCCACTCTCTTTTCTGAGCTCACTACTGGAAATGCTGGACTGAATGCTCTCCCTGTGGTCTGTGTGACTGATAACCACTCCCTCTACGATGCTCTTAAATCCACAAAACAGGTCACAGAGAAGAGACTCAGGTTGGAGATAAGCAGCATTAAGGAGCTCATACAAAACAAGAGAATCAAGGAGGTGATTTGGTCCAACACAAAAACTCAACTCGCTGACTGTCTAACTAAAAAGGGAGCATCAGCTCTTGTGCTTCTCAAAGCACTCAGTGAAGGACTTTGGGATCTTGGGTAAAGTGTTTGTTGGTGTAGAAGTTTGAGAGAAGTACTTGGTGAGATTTCTTTTTGTGAAACATTTAAAGCACTTTGTTGTTGAGTGTTCTTTTGAGGTTCCCTAACTCATTCTAAATACTAGGAAATGTAAACATCTAATCATTTTGTTTACGGGCACATGCCTACGTTTTGTACCTCTATGTTAAAGGGTATTTTTATTTATTTTTTATTTAAAAAAGAAAAAAGATAGCGAGATTGTTAACATGTATTTTGTCTATGCACTTATACATTGTCATTTACGGTATTTGGGTTGCCTGCTCCCCACCTGTGAAACGCATGCGTGGGGGTTGGAGGGTAGAACATTTATTGTAAATCAGCAAGTGGCTGTCGGGTTGTGTTATGGAGACATAGCATTCAATAAAAACGGATAAAAGATAAACGTTGTGTTTATTCGAGTAACAAAGTGTGCTCATTAGAATATTCGGACCACACGCCGATCATCCTAATACAGGTCTGACCAGCTAATTCAGCTGTTTTTGAGCAGTGTTTTATCATGTATATATATAATTTTTTTTCTTTCAAACTTTGGGGGATGCTTAATAACACACTCAGGTTTGATATCATACATACATTTTTACGATTTCAGGCTTTGTTCCCTGGGGCTTTAAATGAAGGGTGACAAATGAAAGGAAAAACCAACATAATGTAAGGGATCTCTGTCAGAGACAGAGATGGGAATGTTGGAGATCCAAATGCAATAGCTGGGCAATCTTAAAGTGTTCCTAAGAACACCACTAGAAACGGACAATGATCCGTAGTGGAGAAACAAAAATAAAAGAACACAAACCTCGCAATGAAAACGAGGAGCTCGATAATCGAGCAAAACAACGAAATAAGCAATAACGCTTATCTAACTCCCGTTTGTGGAGTGAAACAACAAAAACAGAGAACTGAAAAGACCCCAAAAACTTTGGGTAAGACACTCGTAGGTTAGAGTAGAGAAACAAAAGAAAACGAAAACCTCTGCTCTGAAATAAGAGCGTATAAACAAGAACTGCTTTCTTTCTAATGTTGTACTGCTAACAAGTCCCGCGTTGCTAATCAAAGCGGTCGATAGCAATACAACTACCTATACCCTTTTTTACCGGCTCGAATGTCATGCGAAATAACATGGAAGCAACGAGAGAGGCCGGAAGCGGGGTATAAATAGTGAGCGGAAATAATTGCCAGGTGAACTCACTAATGACGAGGCGAAAGCAAAACCCGTGGCAGAACACAGGAAAATCCGATAGATTACCGGTAAACGAAAAAAACGAATAAAGCGACGCGGAGATAAGGGAGAAAAGGTGAGATCCATGACAGGACCCCCCCTCTAAGGAACGGCACCGGACGCTTCCACAACCTTATCTCTGCGGAAGTCGGTGATTAACTGAGGGTCCAGGATGTTTCTCGATGGAACCCAGCAACGTTCCTCCGGACCATAACCCTCCCAGTCAACAAGGAACTGCCACCCTCTGCCCACACGCCTCTCGGCCACAATGCGGCGAACGGTATAAGCCGGACCCCCTTCTATGAGTCGGGGAGGCGGAGGTGGTCTCTCAACCGGGGCGAGGGGGCTGACGAGTACCGGTTTCAGATGGGAGACGTGAAACGTGGGGTGCATGCGCATCGAGCGCGGCAGTTGCAGTCGAAATGTGACTGGGTTGATTTTTAAAATAATTTTGAAGGGACCCACAAAACGAGGAGCGAGTTTGCGGGACTCGACCCGCAGCGGAAGGTCCCGAGTAGTAAGCCAAACCCGCTGTCCAACTCTATAGGACGGTGCAGCTCGACGATGCCTATCAGCCGCGGCTTTTTGTTTAGCTGAAGCCCGTATAAGAGACGACCGCACTTGTCTCCAAACCGACCGACACCGCCGAACGAAAGATCCTGCGGAGGGTACCTCCACCTCCCTCTCAAGCTGAGGAAAAAGAGGTGGTTGGTAACCCAGCTGAGCTTCGAAGGGGGAGAGACCGGTGGAGGCGTTGCGCAGCGTGTTATGAGCGTACTCCGCCCAGGCGAGGTGACGGCTCCAGGAGGTAGGCTTGGACGCGGCAAGGCAGCGAAGAGTATTCTCTAGAGTCTGATTAGTACGCTCTGTCTGGCCGTTAGTCTCCGGATGAAACCCGGAAGATAAACTAACCGAAGCCCCCAGCAGCGAGCAAAACGCCCGCCAGAACTTGGCGGCGAACTGAGGACCGCGATCGGACACCACATCCGACGGAAGGCCATGTGGGCGAAACACATGGTCAATCATAAGTTGCGCTGTCTCAGGTGCCGAGGGCAGCTTGGACAGCGCAATAAAATGGGCCGCTTTGGAAAAACGGTCGACCACCACTAAAATGGTAGTATTGCCTGAAGATAACGGCAACCCTGTGATGAAGTCCAGGGAAATATGACTCCAGGGACGGGTGGGAATAGGTAGGGGGCGAAGAAAACCCGAGGGAGGAAGGTGAGAGGCCTTGCTGCGAGCGCAAACCGGACAAGCTGCGACAAATGAGCGTACGTCTCTCTCCAGACTAGGCCACCAGAAACGCCGGGATAAAAAGTCCCTAGTTCGATGAACCCCGGGGTGACCGGTGAGTTGGGAGGCGTGGCCCCATTGGAGGACCCGCGACCTAAGACGAGGAGGCACGAAAAGACAGTTAGCCGGTGCCCCACCTGGACCTGGGTCCGCGCGCAAGGCTCTCTGCACCGCTGCCTCAACCTCCCATATAACCGGGGCAACAATGAGGTCAGTGGCGATAATAGGCTCGGGAACCGAGTCTGTCTCAGAACGGTCGTAAATCCGCGAGAGAGAGTCAGGTTTGACGTTTTTAGACCCGGGGCGATACGTGATAATAAAATTTAATCTTAAAAAGAACAGCGCCCACCTAGCTTGCCGTGAGTTACGCCTCTTAGCCAGCTGAACATATTCCAGATTCTTATGGTCTGTCCAGACCGTAAATGGATGTTCCGCTCCTTCGAGCCAATGGCGCCATTCCTCCAAAGCCAACTTGACCGCAAGCAATTCTCGATCCCCTACGTCATAATTCCTCTCTGCCGATGTTAGGGCGCGAGAGAAATAAGCGCAGGGGTGCATCTTGTGGTCAAGTGGCGAACATTGGGAAAGAATGGCTCCGGCGCCTAGCTCGGAGGCGTCCACCTCTACCCCAAAGGGAAGGGAGGGGTTGGGTGTAACCAGGATGGGTTCGGAAGTGAACCTTCTCTTTAATTCTGAGAATGCTGCCCCTGCCTTAGAATTCCATTGGAACTGGCTGCCGAGGTTTTTCTTAGTGAGAGCAGTAATGGGCGCTGCTACCGCACTAAAATTCAGAATAAACCGCCGATAAAAATTTGCAAAACCTAAAAAACGTTGTACCTGTTTTACGGAAGACGGCGTGGACCAGTTCTTTACAGCGGAAACCTTTTCCGGATCCATCTGTACCTTACCCTCTTTAATAATGAAACCCAAAAATGAAACAGAGCCAGTGTGAAACACGCACTTCTCTGCCTTTACAAATAATTGGGCTTTGAGAAGTGCAGCAAGAACCTGACGAACGTGACCGACATGTGTGGTAAAATCGGGCGAAAATATTAAAATATCATCAAGATACACGAAGACGAAACTCTCCAGCATCTCCCTCAGCACATCGTTAATCAACGCCTGAAACACAGAGGGGGCGCTAGTGAGCCCGAATGGCATGACGCGATATTCGTAGTGGCCGCTGTGCGTGTTAAAAGCGGTCTTCCATTCGTCGCCTTCGCGAATGCGAACGAGGTTATAGGCGTTACGTAGGTCCAGTTTAGTGAAAACAGACGCCCCCTGAAGGCGCTCGAAAGCGGAGTTCATAAGAGGAAGGGGGTACCTGTTCTTCACCGTTATGTCATTTAAGGACCTGTAATCAATACAGGGTCTGAGACCTCCGTCTTTCTTTTTAACAAAAAAAAAAAAAAAGGCTAGGTGGAAGGTCTAATAAACCCATTAACCAAAGCCTCCTCAATATATTTACGCATGGCTGCGCTCTCAGGGATGGATAACGAATAAAGAGACCCTCTAGAGGGGGTAGTGCCTGGGTATAGCTCTATAGCGCAGTCATAAGGTCTGTGAGGTGGTAGTGAAGTGGAACGTTGTTTGCTAAATGTCTCCGCCAGATCGGCGTACTGTTTAGGGACATTAGCGGGCAGCTGGAATTCGAGTGCCCCTCCCACTTCAACACCCTCAGTGTCCGAGACAGAGTGAATATCCCAATCAATATCTGACTCGGACGTCAACTCCTGCCACGCAGTAGGTCGTTCAGCCGAGTAATCCCAGTCTAAACTTTCTTCTCCATTCTCGGAGGGAACATGAGAGGACTGCTGGTTAATAGCGTAATTCTCCTCACTCTCTGAGTCAGACTGTGTATAATCCTCACCCCCTTCTCTCAACAAAAAATGGTGTTTGCATTTGGGACCCCATTTCTGAATAACGGAACCCGCCCCCCCCCAATTAATGTGTGGGTTATGGCGAGTAAGCCAGGAATGACCCAAAACCAGCGGATAAGCTGGGGAATCCACCAAAAAAAATTGAATCTCCTCCATATGCTTACGAAACGGAACGCGCATGCGTATAGCGGCGGTAACCCGGGAGATAGTGCCAGTGCCTAAGGGCCGGCCATCTAAAGCCGTAACCAGGCGAGGTAGAGACAGAGGGTGGGTGGGGATCTTGTGGGATTTAACCCAGTTGGAATCGACGAGGCACTCAACTGCCCCGGAATCAATAAACGCATTGCAGGAAATCTGGCGGTCGTTCCAGCGCAAATACACCGACAGGCAGGTCCGAGGGTAATTTAAATCTAGTCCCGCTAGGTGACTCGGTTCCACTAGCGGGACTAATCTTTTCCCAGAAGTTTGGGACAGTGGTCCCTTAAATGGCCCCTCCTTTTACAATACCTACACCGCCATTCACGGGACTTAGCATCCCCTGTTTCGCGCATGGAGGAACTATCGACCTGCATGGACTCCTCCTGTTTAATGGGAGCTACAAAAGGACTGTGAGCCGGTGCTGGCGTATGAGGGGAAGAGTAACGAGGTGGGTGCTGTTTAAAACCCTTATAAGCCCTCTCCTTCTCTCTCTCTCTAAACCGGTTATCCAACCGAATGGCCGTAGATACCAGAGCCCCGAATGTAGCGGGTGGTTCGATACCCGCAATGGCGTCCTTTATGGTTTCCGATAAGGCGTTTAGGAATAGAGCACATAGAGGCTCATCGGACCACCGTGTCACTCCCGCTAGAGCACGGAAAGTAATGGCGAATGCAGCCACGGTGTCAGTGCCCTGACGAAGACGGGTTAATCGCATGGCAGCCTCCTTGCCAGAAACGTCTTGATCGAACACTGACACGATCTCCGCCATAAGCCGCTCTGTATTGCTAACAATGGGTGAATTAGCCCTGATAAGTGGGTCGGCCCATGCGAGAGCATTACCGGTTAAGAGAGAGAGAATGAAGGCTACTCTGGACTCTTGTGCATGAAACCGCGAGGGCTGTACTTTAAAAAAAATTAAACATTGTGTTAAAAACCCCTGACACTCCCCAGAAACTCCATTATACCGCAAGGGGAGTTGGAGTTTCGGCTCCCTAGCGTCAGGTGTAAATGTTGGGGGGGTGGACTGTGTAAGTGTTTGTGCAACTGGAGGAAGATCGGACCTGAGAGAGAGAGTACGGATATTTTCAACCAGATCTCGTAGCGCTACAGCTTGTAGCTGCATCTGCTCATGTAAGGCTTGCTGTGAGTGTTGCAAGGCACGAATACTCTCTCTCTGGTCCGCCAGGGCTGCCTCCTGAGTGGCAATGACCACTTTAAGATGGGCAACTATCGCTGGAAACTCCCCTGTGGCTTCCATGTTCTGTAAGGGATCTCTGTCAGAGACAGAGATGGGAATGTTGGAGATCCAAATGCAATAGCTGGGCAATCTTAAAGTGTTCCTAAGAACACCACTAGAAACGGACAATGATCCGTAGTGGAGAAACAAAAATAAAAGAACACAAACCTCGCAATGAAAACGAGGAGCTCGATAATCGAGCAAAACAACGAAATAAGCAATAACGCTTATCTAACTCCCGTTTGTGGAGTGAAACAACAAAAACAGAGAACTGAAAAGACCCCAAAAACTTTGGGTAAGACACTCGTAGGTTAGAGTAGAGAAACAAAAGAAAACGAAAACCTCTGCTCTGAAATAAGAGCGTATAAACAAGAACTGCTTTCTTTCTAATGTTGTACTGCTAACAAGTCCCGCGTTGCTAATCAAAGCGGTCGATAGCAATACAACTACCTATACCCTTTTTTACCGGCTCGAATGTCATGCGAAATAACATGGAAGCAACGAGAGAGGCCGGAAGCGGGGTATAAATAGTGAGCGGAAATAATTGCCAGGTGAACTCACTAATGACGAGGCGAAAGCAAAACCCGTGGCGGAACACAGGAAAATCCGATAGATTACCGGTAAACGAAAAAAACGAATAAAGCGACGCGGAGATAAGGGAGAAAAGGTGAGATCCATGACACATAAAGTGTCTTAGTAATGTGTTGTGCCACCACAAGCCACCAGAACAGCTTCATTGCCCAATGACATAGATTCTAGCAAAGATTCTAGTCTCTGGAAGTCTACTAGAGTTCTATTCCCTCATTTGGTGTTTTGATGATGGTGGTGGAGCTGTCTTAACACATCAGTCCAAAATCTCCCATAGGCGTTCAATTGGGTTGAGATCTGGTGACTGCGAAGGGCATAGCATATGATTCACATCATTTTCATACTCTTCAAACCATTTAATGACTCATTGTGCCCTGTGGATGGGGGCATTGTCATACTGGAAGAGACCACTCCTATCAGGATAGAAATGTTTCATCATAGGATAAAGGTGATCACTCAGAATAACTTTTTATTTATTTAAAATGACCCTTCCCTCTAAAGGGACAAGTGGACCCAAACCATGCCAGAAAAATGCCCCCCACAGCATAACAAAGCCACTGGACCCCCTTGCTGTAGGGGACACACACCATGCACTCACACACTCATATCTATGGGCAATTTAGAGTATCCAATTAGCCTAACCTGCAAGTCTTTGGACTGTGGGAGGAAACCGGAGTACCCGGAGGACACCCACGCGGACAGGGGGAGAATATGCAAACTCCACACAGAAAGGCCCTGGGCCAGGATTCAAGCTCGGTACCTTCTAGCTGTGAGACGACAATGCTAATCACTGCACCAACGTGCCTATACTATGTAGAAAACTAAAACTCCTACAAAAATTGATGATTGATTGAATAAAATTGTGATTCCCATTTTCGTGCAAAATTATTGTGCCTTGGATTACAGTAAAGGATGATTGCTGTAATATTTCATCAGCCATAAAGAATTCACACAAAACCTATTGGAAATGTGCAGCAACACACTGTATACAGTACCAACAGCAAAGTACTGTTTGATACAGTATCCAGAGAAAGAAAATTGCTTTTTTCAAGAAAATATTTCTCAAAAGGCTTAGCCAATCATAAAATTGTTCTGTTCAAAATAAATGAAATAATTTGACTAGGTGACCTAATATGTGACAGACTATGATCTGCTCACTCTATATTTGTCACAGACTGTCACTTGGGAGAGACTATCACAAGCTCACAGAAGAAAAAATCTATAAAACAAAAAAATATTTTATATTATTTGGTTTAAAAGTTTATTAATAAGTCTCGTGATCAAGGCTGGACTATTTCACAAAACTACATGCATTCTACTGCTTCCCCTGTTTGCAAGCACTAACAATAGAGGTGTAGTTTTTTACCAAGACCAGGGTTTACTAACTGGAAAACAGCATTAGAAAAGGACTGGGGATTCTACAGGCATGCATCTAGCCATAGCCACTTGAATGCTTTGTGATCATGAACAGAAATGAATCAGAGAGTGGAAACTGGTGACACTATATCTTGTATCTTAGGACAAACACAGGTTGAGAAAAACCGCTGCGAATGAACTTGGTTTTCATGGAAACATTGAAAGCACTCATTCACAAATGAATGATTAAAATGATGTCTCTGCTGGGTTTTTACCTTTTTTGTGTTTATTTTTTCCCCTACAGCTTCAAGCTATATACAGTCAAGCCGGAAAGTCTGCACACCCCTTTCACCTTCTCCACGTTTTATCTTACAGACTTATACTACAATAGATTGAGTTAATTTTTTGCCTCAAACATCTACACACAATAGCCAATAATGACAAAGTGAAAACAGGTTTTTAGAAAATATGCAATTTTATTTTACTGACAAAAATAGGTTATTTAGGGGTTACATATCTGTACACACCCTTAGCCTAATACTTAGTTGCTGCACCTTTGGCAGCGATTACAGCTTCAAGGCGTCTTGGGAAAGAAGCTACGAGCTTGGCACACTCGTTTCTGGACATTTTTGCCCATTCCAATTGGCATATCCTTGCCATTTTCAGCTCTTTACACAGATGTTCAATTGGATTCAGGTCTGGGCTCTGGCTGGGCCACTCAAGGACATGCACAGACTTTCTCCGAAGCAACTCCTTTGTTCTCTTGGCTGTGTGCTTCGGGTCGTTGTCATGTTGGAAGGTAAACCTTTGCCCCAGTCTGAGGTCCAGAGCGCTCTGGAGCAGGTTTTCTTCAAGGATCTCGGTGTACTTAGCTGCATTCATCTTTCCCTCTATCAGGACTAGTCGCCCCGTTCTCGCTGCTGAAAAACATCCCCACATCATGATGCTGCCACCGCCATGCTTCACTGTAGGGATGGTATTAGCCAGGTGATGAGCGGTGCCTGGTTTCCTCCAGACGTGACGCTTGGTATTCAGGCCAAAAAGTTCAATTTTGGTTTCATCAGACCAGAGAATCTTGATTCTCATGGTTTGAGAGTCCTCTAGGTGCCTTTTGGCAAACTCCAAGCGGGCTGTGATGTGCCTTTTACTAAGGAGGAGCTTCCGTCTGGCCACTCTACCATAAAGGCCTGATTGGTAGAGTGCTGCCTGGATGGTTGATCTTCTGAAAGGTTCTCCCATCTCCACAAGGATACGCTGGAGCTCTGTCAGAGTGACCCTCGGGTTCCTGCTCACCTCCCTGGCTAAGGCCCGTCTTCCCGATTGCTCAGTTTGGCCGGGCGGCCAGGTCTAGGAAGATTCTTAGTGGTTCCAAACTTCTTCCATTTACGAATGATGGTGGCCACTGTGCTCTTTGGGACCTGTAAAGCTGCAGAGATTTTTCCGTACCCTTCTCCAGATCTATGCCTTGACACAATCCTGTTTCTGAGGTCTGCAGATAATTCCTTTGACCCCATGGCTTGGAGTTTGCTCTGACATGCACTGTCAACTGTGGGACCTTATATAGGCAGGTGTTGGCAATCCCCAATCATGTCCAATCAATTGAATTTATCACAGGTGGACTCCAATTAAGTTGTAGAAACATCTCAAGCAGTATCAGTGGAAACAAAATGCACCTCAGCTCACTTTTGGGTGTCATATCAAAGGGTGTGCACACTTGTGTACATATGATATTTTACATTTAGATTTTTAATAAATTAGCACAAATGTCTAAAAACCTGTTTTCACTTTGTCATTATGGGCTATTTTGTGGAGAATTTTGAGACAAAAACTGAACTCAATCTATTTTGGAATATATCTGTAACGTAATAAAATGTGGAGAAGGTGAAAGGGGTGTGCAGACTTTCCGGCTTGACTGTATATTGTCATGTATTTTCATAGATTTTGTTTAAGATCTTAGTATCTTTACTTTACAAAGTCTTCTGAAAAATGCACACCTATTAAAACTTTGCTTTTCTTGAATCTAACATGACAGAGTTTAATTCATTATTCACACAGTCATTTTTTCTCACACCCCCCCTCCCACAACCCGAGGTACTTCCTTCACAAATATACTTCTGTCCTCCTCTATTTCCAAACCCACCAGCCGTCACTGGTGTCAACTTATACAGGGCTATAAGGAAACCTTTCCTGAGCTTCATGCACTGCATGTAACGGCATTAATGATATCCTCAGCATCATGTGAGAGTTCTTTCCCCACTCTGACATGTGTCCTAACCCCCTTCTGTGACACAATGCTGCATGAGAGAAAAAGTCTTCTCCTTTGCCTCCCTCACCAACTTCCTCACTGTGTGTGGGGTTAATATGCACATGCATGTTCTTCCTGGCAAATTTCAAAATGTTCAAGACTGAAACTTTTAAATTATTGCCTGACTGCTTAGTGGTATTTTCAACAGTTTATGTATTTTTAAATATCCATTAACTGATTTGTTTTATGTGTGTAACGTCATATTCACACCCCAGTGAAACAGGAAATTGTGAAAGCAGCAATACAATTTATGGAGACTGAGATCAATTAAAAATATATATAATTTCATCACAGGCGCCACTTTGTTTGTGTCATGGTTTCAGTCCTTTCCTATTCCTGTGGTCATTCCTCCTCAGAGTGGCATGAGGCCACTTGTTGTTTTGTTTCTTCTTCCATTCCGGGTCTTCATTTTTTCTTTCCCTAATTTCACACACCTGTCCCCTATTACCTGCCGGCTTTTATCAGTTCGTGTTTCCTGTCTCCGGTGCTCAGTTGTTGTCTTGTGACTCTACTTAGCCAGTAAGGTATACGACTTGGGACACTGCTGTCCTTATTGTTTCAAATGAGCAAAGCAGGAAATCCCGTATAGCGTATTAGTTAGGTTTAGATCTTAGGATCTCCTCTCCTTTCTTTTGCTTTTCACTAGTTCTGCCTTTTTGTTTCCCTTCTTTGGAGGTGTACCTCAGTTACCTCTCTTATTACTGCTTTCTCTATTGAAAGCGAGAGGTCTTTTTGTTTTTCTCTATTTTTCACTTTTCTTGTCTCCAGATAGAGAGAGAGAGAGGCGTTATATCCTTTTCACTCAAGCCTCAGTTTATTTCGCCCTATTATATTGGGTCGTTATTCTTTAGCCTTTTCTGTCAGATGTTATGCTCAATGTCTCATTAACATCTTTTATAAATATACATGCAGTTTATACATAGAGAGTCACAATATAGTACTACTGTACTATGCACACAGAAATACCTCAATGAGTGCAAAGGGTTTACATTCTGTCTGCTGGAGAGATAGGTGTACGGGGCGGCAGACAAACCAGCAAAGAGAGAGACTATGAATTCAGCCAAGCCTCAGAGCTCAGACCATGAGTTTCTAGAATGGTCAAGACAGGCAAATCTGTAGGCAAGGGAAAGGAAAGCGTTGTGTTGTCAGTGGGTTGCTGTGCTGATCCTGAGTGTGCAAACTGTTAGCTGAGAGCTGACAGAGGCAATAGTGAAGTGATTCAGGCCTGGTGCAGCAGTTAGGCCTGAGCAGACAGCTTTTGTAGTTCTCAAACTCCACTGATCTAGGAACAGAACCTTGTCAAAGCCACAGAACTCGACCATCTATATTCACTCACAATGTACAGTTCTTTATATAACACACATTATGGGACATTTTTTACATTCTTTCTCCGTTCAAAGTTCAGAAAGTCTGTAGATAAGCAAACACATTAGCACACAGAGACAAGCGAACAGCTTTAGTATGTACATCCATACACATAGGCATTTAAACAAATGCACAGACGCACTGCTCAAATAACACCATACACAGGCATGTGTGCATACGCAGACAAAATCCGCATGGGCTGCCTCATAAGAAGCACAAAATAAAAGTTTTTGCATGGTTTCTTGATTAATTACGCAAAGTCTGTTTTTTTATGTGTATGCTTGTGTTTTTCCACTTAAATTATATGGGCTTCACACGTAAATGCTAATTTATATATGTAATTACTTACTGTATATATTAAATCATTAAAATATAAATTTCTTCATTAAATATTTATTGTTGAAGTCCTGTTATGTGATTTGTAATATATGATACATTTTGAAAATACTTTCTGATCTTTTCAGGTCTATGAATTAAATATGATCTGTGAATTGTTTTGAAAACTACAATAAAACCAAGTTGAATACTTGTTTATTGACAAAAAAGCCTCTGAATCTGATTGGCTTGTTATTAAATCTTTCCTACCTCTGATTCTTCCTCTTCGTCTTCTCTCTGTCTTTTCGTAGTAAAGTAATTTTTACAAAGTAGATCCTGTTGTATGATGTAGAAGCCATGGGTTGTAAGAAAACCATGGGTTGTAAGAAATGTCAAACAAACATGATGTTGGTTTACCACAATGTGAACACATTTATTCACTTTTTTTTTTTCAAATGCAGTTTGCTTAACAAAAAGCATATGAAATAATGAGACATAAATGGAAAAATATATTTTAGTCATTTCCTTCCATCTAAGACAAATTAGATAAGCCCTATTTAAGGCCTATCAGATAGGCCTAATACATATTAGGAATAACTTCATCCTTTGACAACATTTTTTAACTTGACTAGTTTGGCCTAGGCTAATTATTTACAGGTGCAGCTCAAGAAATTAGAATATTGTGAAAAAGTTCAATATTTTTTGTCACTCATTTCAGAAAGTGAAACTCATATTATATAGATTCATTACACATAGAGTGAAATATTTCGAGCCTTTATTTCTTGTAATTCTGATTATTATGGCTTACAGCTAATGAAAACCCAAATTCAGTGTCTCAGAAAATTAGAATATTGTGAAAAAGTTAAATATTGGAAACTCATGGTGTCACACTCTAATCAGCTAATTAACTCAAAACACCTGTAAAGGTTTCATGAGCCTTTAAATTGTCTCACAGTCTGGTTCAGTAGGCTACACAATCATGGGGAAGACTGCTGACTTGACAGATGTCCAGAAGACAGTCATTGACACCCTCCACAAGGAGGGTAAGCCACAAAAGGTCATTGCTAAAGAAGCTGGTTGTTCAGAGTGCTGTATCCAAGCATATTCATAGAAAGTTAGTAAAAAGTGTGGTAGGAAAAGGTGCACAAACAACAGGGATTCTGAGACACTGAATTTGGGTTTTCATTAGCTGTAAGCCATAATCATCAAAATTACAAGAAATAAAGGCTTGAAATATTTCACTCTATGTGTAATTAATCTATATAATATATGAGTTTCACTTTCTGACATGAGTGACAAAAAATATTGAACTTTTTCACGATATTCAAATTTTTTGAGCTGCATGTCAACCAGCTTCATCTTCAGAAAGACTCTGGACAACCCTCCTCAGATTCAATTTGTGTGGTGCCATCTTTGATGGGCTCAAAGAGTTTCAAGATTGACTGAATAGCTACCAGCTTCTCAACTCTTTCGTTTGTCAGCCCGTCGCACACTCTGCTGTACGTTCCACCAAACAGGCACCAGTTCCGCTCTGATGCAGCTGATATTGGAGGGATCTGGAGAATAATTGAAGCAACAGGGGACATGGCTTCACACTTAGAGTCCCTTCCACCAGGTTGATGCCTTGATGTGTTTGGCTGCCTCCCAGATGGAATCAGCACTCCACAGCCCTTCCTCACTGAAAAGTTTAGCCACACTTATAAGAACTTTCTCCTGATCTAGACTAAGGTGCTGTGCAATGCCAGTGATGGTACCGCAGAAACCTGCTCTCCACTAAAGACCTAGGCCATATTATGTTTGTTCATTGATTGCTTTAAACTTTTGTCTTTTATTAGCTTTGTTTAAACATGAGATTGTTATAGTGAGTGGTGCTTTTCCCTGGAAAATTACCTGGAAAATTGAAAGTTAACTGGAAAATTCCCTCTTTTTGCACACATTGTTTTGAGGGAAGAAACTCCCCTTGGACCTGTAGTAGCCCTATAAACTTTGCCCCTAGTGGTTGAGACGTATGTGTCTCAATTACAGTATTCATGTTTGTCTGAAGTTATAAACTGCAGCTTTAAGAAAATCCTGTAAATTTTGACACAATATTTTTGAAAAGGGTAGCCGATTGCGAAAACCTCAGTTTCTCCAGTTACACTGCAGTGCCATAAAATAGGAGGGTGTTATCAATAGCCCAAAGCACTTACGACCCTCCTCTCGCCACAGCCACAGAACTGTAAAATGAACCGTTTATACACGCTAAGAAAACCATGTTCACGTATAGAAACAATATTCTTTTTAAACGTTGTACAAATGATTATTTGCTGTTTTCCCTTGCTTACTGTACTATATACAGTACCTGATGCACTTTATGTTTAGAAGACACCAAATTTTTTTCTCCAAAATCTCTCGTATAAATATGTTTAGGAAACCAAGTACTTACCAGTATATTCAGCTACAGCTGTTTTCTGATTAACCCTAAAGAGTTTATCTTGTTACATTTCACCAAAGTCCTGTACAGTAAACATTTCCACAGCGACCACCCATCAAACTTAGGGCTGAAATATGTTGCTGTGTAAATACACACGCGCTTTAGTACGTTTTAAAAAAAACTTATTTAAATACATTCAGTGGCGTATGTTGTGGTTATTATATATATTCTGTATGTGACTAGAATAAATGTATTCTGTTGCAAATTTCTGAATGATACAGCTTCTTCAATTCGAACTTTAAACCACGGATGTGCAAGAAATATTTTTGAGATATTGACATTTAAATAAAACTAGTAGAAACCAGGTGGAAATTGCCTCTGGAGGGCCAAAGTAAATCGGGTTAACTTTGTGGTTGTGCTGTAATATAGTTTTAACCTGCTGCAGCGTTGTTCATGCATATGTCGACTGATGCAGTGCTATTACAGAGTTTAAGCCAGTGTTGACTGTGCTGCCGTGCTGTTAAAAGTTTAAGCCGGTGTTGACAAGTTTATGCCTGTAAACAACTGCTTTCACTGCAGGGTGGAGGCAGGGGCAGACATCTGAAAGCATTTACAGAAGGGGAGGATTTTTAATTCACACCCTGATGTCTATACGACCTCCGCAGTCATGAGCTCAACTGCACCTCTACTGTGACCTCGGCCTCTGGACCTATAATCTAAAAGTTATTTTGTTTGGAAACAAGTCAGGCTTTTAACTCCTTTCACAACACTGCTTGCAGTCAGTCTCTGTCAGATGTGGTGGCAGTTTCAGAGCAAGGGCTAGCCCCCTTTTACAAAATGACAGGAGTCTCATGGGCACAGCGCTACTAAATTATAGGCTTAAGGAGGAGCCAGGATTCTATGACAACTAAGATAAATTAAAAAGTTGAATTCCCAAGGCACCTGTTTTCAATCACAGTTACGTTCCAAGATGACTGGTAACTGCACAGCAATCCGGACCCTGTTTGAAAAGCATGTTTTGCAATCTGAAAACACTCTAAGAGAAAGGAGACTTTGCTATTAGAAAGCCTGTTTTGGGAATCTGCTATATGCACTTGTGTGCCCCAGTGAGGTACAATAGATAAGTGCCATCTTTTCTGTGAAATGGCTTAGCCTTTCATTGGACACATGTACATCAATTAGCCTTTTATTGGACACATGTACGCACATGTGTGAGCTATGGAAGAGCTTAGTGCAAGTGTGGAAGGTCCAACTGTCGATTTATCAGGACAAATTTCAGATATGTAAGGTGTAAATATTACAGTAGTAAGTCTAACTGTGGATTTGCAAGATATAAGTGGATGTGAAAGGTAACAAGGATGTGGAAGATCTCAGTGTGAATGTGAAAGGTCTAAGTATATGACAGGTCTAAGTATGAATATGGAAGATATAAGTGTTGCTGTGACAGTTATAACTGTATCAGTGTGTGCATCTCTCCTCTGCTGTACGTAATGAATTAAGACCTATGTATGCAGTATCACAAGCAGGTGCACTATCAGCACTTTCGTTACCCAGGTAATAGAGTGGCCAACAAGTGCACTGCAGAAATAAAAATACTGATACCCATATTAATCAAAATATATTTCAATCATTCAAGCTTTGTCAGATAAAAGCTGTCACTACTGACAGGTAAAAGTAAATAAATCACTTGACAGCATAATAACAGTGTGCTGGTATTCTAGTTTGATTTTGAGAGGGATGATTGCTATGGTGTTTCCCAGCCCCTGGTATCATGGTGCCAGGATGATACAGCTTGTTCCAGTCAGACAGAATGTAGGACATGAGGGTTTGCCAATAGCCTTTCACATCTGGGTGAGGAACAATTAACTTCTGTGAAGGTTTTACCGCATTCATTTCCTGTGCCCCTGCACATGCCAAGGACAGCCCCTCAGAAGAAATCCTCATGCTACCCTGCTTCTATAGCCCTCAGATTTCCACAGATGTCTTTTATACAGCTCACTCATAGTTTATTTTTTAGCATTTTACCTCTTAGCTTTCAGTCACATTTTTCAAGAAAAAATTTATTTGAAATGTGCAATGGTAATACAATCACCCAGAGCACAATAGGCCTCATTCATGAAGCGTTCCTAAATATACGCGTACATTTATGTCCGAAAGTTGGTACACCGGATTCATCAAACCGTGTGGAAAAGGTAGATTTTTTCGTATTCACATACAAAGCACGTCCATGTTATTTTGTGATTAGCATAAATCCATGATGTCACTTCCATTTAAAGGTCGATACCTAGTCAAAATGGCCCAGAAAAAGCAAAGGAAATAATTATTCTGACACTGAAATCTAAGTTTTATTAGCAGATGTTCAATCAAGGATTTTTTTAAAAAATATTGTCAGTACCGGTGTCATGAACTGGTAAAGTAAAGGCCTAGCAGGAGATAACATGCACCATCAATGCAGGATCACCCCTCACACGAATTGTTAAAGTAGTAAAATAAAATAAATAAATTGATTGACATTAAAAGAGCTATATGTAACAAATTTACTGTACTAAATCATAAAATGACCATGATATGTCATCAGAGATTAAGGAAACATGCTACATGCTAATACTGGCTTCTACGAAAACAATGCTACAGCCATTATGTTCTCCTTTGATATTTCCATTCCGGGTTGGAACGTCTGTTTTTATTTTGGCCTGTGTGATTCACTAGTCTCAGATTTGACTCCGCCCACTGCCCATTACGAACAACCAGATGTACTCCGGCCAGTGTTGCCAACTCGGCGACTTTGTCACTATATCTGGCGACTTTCCAGACCCCCTTGGCGACTTAATTAGTCAAAAGCGACCAGCGACAAATCTAGCGAGTTTTTCTTGTCATTTGGGGAATATTTGGGGAATAATTGTGTTGACAAAGTACTGCAAAAGCATCTAACATATCCCGTTCCGCGGTTCACGTTACGACCGAGTTCACGAGAGCCGAGTACAGCGAGGGCTGCCGTCCCTTCCTCCTCACCACTCACACAGCAGTCCCAGCCTGCTGTAGCAGCCAGCGGAGCGGACACCGTGACCGCTCTGAGCAAGCGCTGCCTGCAAATGAATCGCGCGTATGTATGTATGCAAATGTATTATTATTATTATTATCTGTAACAAAGAAAAGAAAAAAAGCTAACGTTGTAGTTATATGGCAACAAAAAAAAAAGTTTGTAAATACGTAAATAGTTAGTTTGTAAACTACCTGGTCAAGCCTTTTCTATTCATTTTGCCTCTTTCAGAATTGCATATTATGCAAATTAGTTGATTACGTCATCTAGCTACTTCTAGCTACTTTTGGGAGAGCCAACAGCTACTTTCCTTACAGAGGAGTTGGCAACACTGACTCCGGCACTCCGACAGCCGATTTACGAATGCCTAAGCTAAGTTCAACATCGCTTTCATTTAGCTAGCTAGCTAAATATTTAAATATATGTATATAGTTACTAGCTAAACATACCACTAACGTTAGCTTATATCTTATATTACTTTTTCTAAGTAGCTTTAGTAAACCAAACTAGATTTCTCCCTAGGGTAGCTTTGCTGTAGTTCAACTTCTTCCAGTGTGAAGTAATTGGTAGCTTGCAAAGCTATGCTTTCAAAGTACCTTCCCCAACACTGCCAAAATAACAAAAAATGTGTCACAGTCCAATGAATTATGGTGCTCACTGTACATGTATATACAAGCTAGTTATTCGCTGCCTACTGACAGAGTTGAATGAAGGATTAACCACGTTGGTGGTTCTAATTTATGTATAGGTGGCTGTTATACAACGAACAGAACTCATTAAAATGATCAGTAAACAGACAAGTATAACCACACAGATTTACGTTAATCTCAATTAAAGGGGAATTCTACCCAAAAAATATGTTTGGTTTGTAGAAAGGTAGCTCTCCTCCTGATTAAAATCAGCTCTAAGCCAACTTTCTACCTGTAGTGAGAGCAGAGATATAGCCCCAAACTACTGTGCATGTACCAGGTACCTGCTTTACTGTGGCCACAATGGCCGAGAGCAACTACAATGGCTTAGTGCGCTTACAGTTTATGGGCGGAGTCAGACAACGCCAGTCACACTAAATAACGTTACAGGTGCAGAGGCCAAGGGGCTGGGCATTTTACTGCTTGTGTAGTGCCTGTCTGCACTGTAGCGTTTCTAAGTTAGAGATGAGAGAGCCAGCCAGCCAGCCAGAAGTCTGTAACACTTATGAAATGCTTTTGTATCAACCAACATGCCGATACAGAATATTACATTTATATTAAATAAAATAAAGTCCAATTAAAAGTTACAACATCATTGCTGTAGGCTACTTCTTAGCCGCTTTAGCTATGTTTGCTAGCAAAGCCCAAACTTTTCCAGTGCAACTCGAACACATTGATGTTGGTAAAAACATGGAAACAATGCATTTATCACCTCCTTATATCTGACCTCCTTACATTAACAAATGCAAGGTTAGCTACTATCGCCTCCATGGCAAACACCAATTTGTTTTAATGCCAAGAAACCCGTTGCTAACAACAGCTAACGCACTAGCCCAGAAAAGATACATTGCTTCTGTAATCGAATGCTCAAAGCGAAACTATGGTCAGCTAGCTAATGTTTGTCTACTTAATGGTCATGGATCATAATGTAACATTAGTTGACATGGTTCCTTACCGGATGATTCAATAAGGCAGAGGAAGATGTAGGGAATCAGGGAATACCGGAGGAGCTCCACTCTGTAATTGACAGCACTCAAGTCCTGTTTGGTTTAGTTTGCCAAAACATCTTTAGGAAATAACGTAGCCTATCAATGTAATTTTCTGATATTATAATAAAATAGCAATGATCGCTAGCTTGATCTACGATGTGTCCCTACCACAGAACCATCCCTATTCAGAACAGTGAGATTCTTCCCTCGCTGGCTCCGCCTACTTGCTATTTAATTTACACGCCCACTTGAAAATAAAAAGAGCAAGTGGTAGAGGTATATGCCATTTTGACATATACCTCTACCGAATTTTCAACTTTATATTCAAATAACTCAATACAATTTTTTTTGTTTGGCCAGCCACAAAGAAAGGCTTAATTAGTTCTGCCTTGATCTGTTCAATAAGGTTAATGTTGTTTTTTGGTGGAATTCCCCTTTAAGACTAAGCTAAACTGTAGCTACTACCTAAGTTGTTTAGTCAGTCTTACTGAGATCCTTCCCCACACGTTGGTGTCTCCAATGGTCTCTGTTGTGCTCTTGGGATCACACAGTCATGCTGTGAACAACACACAGTTGTGAATCCGGAGTCCTTTTTACCTGTATGTGCACTCCATTACATAAGGAAAATCTAATGGAGTAGCTTCAACATTGTTCAAATATTAGCTCAACTACTTAATTTTGGCAGAAGTTAAGTTAGGCTTAGAGGATATGTTTCCACAGGGCTCAGACACTATGAAGTTTATAATTGATGCTGACATGGTTCAGACCTGTGGATCCCTTGGTTTGAAAAAAGTAGGCTTGCACACCGGGCATATGCCTTTCTGTTGAAAGCTGATGAGTTTACAGCAATGAACTCCCCACATATATTTTTTATGTAGTTCATGTATAATGTATAATATACTCAGTAAAGGCAGAAATTCTAAATGGAAAGTCAAGAAGGTGTATACAGGGTTATGCATATTGTAGTTGAAAACCTCTGAAAGAACAGATAAATATTTGGCAAATTCAAATCTCACACAATCCTGCAGCCATGCTTGCTTGCCAGGGAATAATGTTGCTTGGGTAACAATCTGTGAGATGAAGGAAAATGACTGAACTTCTGCAAACCACCAGTCTAAAAATCGGATACATTTCTAACCTGGCATGTCATTAGCCTTGAGTCATTAGCCTATTTCTTTTGCTGAGCTGTTCTCAGCTCAGCTAATCCCCTTGAGATGTAACTGTCTGAGTTCTGATACTAAGGCCAGTGAGACCAAGGGTAAATAGTTTTTCCCAGGGAAAGGCTTCACATCATTGCATCATTTAAGGAAAACATGGATTTTCCTCTAGCATTAGAATCTGAAAAACCAATCCTAATGAGGGATATGCAGAAGAAAATTCATGAAAAGTTATCAGTGTTTCTATACAACTGAAATGAAAAAATGCTGATGACATTTCTTGTGAGAGAAACTAATCAGTGTAATGGTATTTTTAAGTGGATGGATGGGAGCTGTCTCCAGCAAGCTTTGAAGAATGTGTTCCACAAGCCTTGGGCTGTGGTAACTCAGTGTACCCTCCTTTTTCCTCCTTTTGAAACATGTATGATTAACATCTCCTTTTCTCTGTATCCTCCCCTCTCTGCACTCTATCTCAGATGTGATAAAAACTCATACTTCACATACATGTGTTCTAGGCTGGTGTGTAGGAGTGCAGTGTGCTATAGGATGCAACAAACGGAGACACTGTAATCATTATTTTCAGAACTTGCTGTAAACGATGATATATTTTGGCAGCAGAGGTGGGACAATTACTCAAAAATTTGCACTCAAGTGTAAGCATTTATTTGGAACTTTTTAACCCAAGTAAGGCTGCCAACTCTCCATGATTAGCTGGGAGTTTCCTAGAATTTCCCTTAAACTCTTGGAATTCCAGGAGATTTTTAATTATTTATTTTTTCGCATTGTAACAAACTTTTCTAAGTAAAATAATAATGATGAGAGAGACTCTTGTTTTGTGCTCATCGCATGTGTTATGTTGGTAAGTTGGCGCAATCCCCTTCCTTATTGCCAGCATGACTGACAAGAGCCCCCCACTACACAGGTCCGTCTGTCCCCCAGCCTTCTCCACCCACCACCACCAACCAAAAAAAGTAAATAAAAATTTAAATAAACAAAATATACCATCATAAATCTCATGTATGTTCTCCAGTGGGAGTTGAAATAATTTACGGCGTATATTTACTTCACTTACTGCAGATGTTTTCCAGGCTCTTGCTAGTTGCATTTTTGTCACACGCTGACCACAATGAATCAAGCTATGAAGAAAGTAAACATTCGTTTTTCCTCTTTGTTAGCTTGCTATTGGGATGGCAGGTATCAGTAGTGTAGTCTACGTCATAAGTAGGCATACACTGTATACTGTAAGGCTGAAAAATGTATTATCAGTCATAAACCCTTGGAGCTGGTGGCGGCTTCCTTGAGGGTGCAATAAAACAATTCACCAGCTGGCCTGAGAACTTTTTTCCTCTGACCTCTCATGGCCTTGTAAACGACCACTGGAATTGACCCTCCAACTGGACATAAGAAGGCATTCTGCAGGCAGTTTCGTGATGTTTGTTCCTCCTAATGAGGAACCCAGGTTTGTTCACAGGCTGTAAAAGGCTCTTGGAACATATTATGGACTGAAACAAAGCTGTATATGTATCTTGTATCATACAGTCAAGCCGGAAAGTCTGAATACCCCTTTCACCTTCTCCACTTTTTATTACATTAGACATATTCTGCAATAGATTGAGTTCATTTTTTGTCTCAAAATTCTACACAAAATAGCCCATAATGACAAAGTAATAACGTGCTTTTAGAAAGTTTTGCAAATGTATTAAAAATCGAAAACTGAAATCTTTCATTTACATAAGTATTCATACCCTTTGCTTTAACATATTTTTAAAGTATCATATTTAATATTTGCTCGCATATCCTTTGCATGCTGTTACTTCCTGAAGTCTGTGACCCATCCACATCAAAAGACTCTCGATATTTTACTTCCAGGTACTGTTACAAGCGATACTATAAGTTCTCTGCATTTGTATGGATCTCTATGGGAATTGGGGGGTGAGACTAGATTCAGCTGTAAATTACACTGGTACAGTATGGAACACATGGCTGGCTAAATGGCTGTAAGTCATCAAGGGTCTGAGCTATCGAACAAGCCCCAAACCATCACTCTGTTGCCAGACATGGAGTAGATGTGGATGGATCACTGCAAGGGTTATTTCTCCTGACTCATTTTCCTATAGAACTCTATGGGGAAAAATGTCAGGAGAAACAACCCTTAAAGGGATCCGTCCACATCTACTCCATATCTGGCCGCAGAGTGATGGTTTGGGGCTCATTTGATATCTTAGACCCTTGATGACGTACAGCCATTTCGCCAGTCATGTGTTCCATACTGTACCAGTGTAATTTACAGCTGAATCTAGTCTCACCCCCCAATTCTCATAGAAATCAGTTCAAATGCAGAGAGGTTATAGAATCAGCTGGAACGTTACCATAGACTGTAGAAAAAATTGCCGTACACAGAACTGCTGTATCAGTAAAGACGACTTTTTTGCTTTGTATTTCTGGCGCACTGTCACCCCATAAGTTAGCCTATAACTTCCACAGACCCATGACAGCTATAATGGACTTACCATCAAGGCATCCTGGGCTCGCCCCTCTACCCCAGGGGTCCCCCTTTCCAGACCTCCGACTATGTTCCATACTGAGTGTTCAAAGTTTCAGGTTTACGCAAATATTTCTGACACCCAATTACCTGTTTATTTTTTTAAACTGCTAGTTGCAGATGTCAAAATAAGCTACAATTTGCCGCAGTGGTACAATGGTAAAAGTGCCGACTTTCAGACGGGGGAGTTGTACTCCAAGGATCGGGGGTTCACGCCTCTGTCCTGCTAGATCCGAGCATAGCTGGTGCCCTGTGGGAGCAGCAATTGATGGCTGCTTCCGGGTGGGAGGAGGGGCTCAGAGAGAATCGTTGCGCGCAAAAAGGCCCTGGGCGAGTAATCACGGTCAGGAGCTCGAGGAGTCGTGCCCTGTAGAGGACGTGGCGCCCTCCTTCCTACTACCGGCTAACAGGGTTGTATAGTGGTGGTTCTCGAGCGGTTGCTACACGGGGGGAATTTAATTAGAATAGGGGTTCAATTGGCTACTAAATTTTGAAAAAAAATTGGAAAAAATCTGAAACCAGTAAAAAAAAAAAACCTACAATTTAATTTTACTGTTTCATGGGTTTACTGGGTGGAATTTATTGCTAGATCACTAGATCCAACCATTGAAGTCTTCATGTGCCTCACCATGGACTGAGCTGACCACCATGGAAGGAAGTTTTGACTGATGATTTGACTGAGGGATAGCCAGTCAAAACCCAGGAGGTAAGAGGTGTAGAACCCACGCAGCTAGACCAATGAGGGAATAGCTCGGAGTGAAGGTTTAAGCGTGATGTATTCTGCTATTGCTGTGGGAAAAGGTAAAAGTTATTGTATGAAATATCTCTAATTAATTTACTCGTGTATCTGACTCCATTAAAAATAATAATTTAGAATTTGGTTTTAATCATGCGTGGAGCTCGGAGTGGTTACACTCGACTCGTCCTTAGGTACCACCATTACTCAATATATGCTTGCCGGAATCAGCATTATTGCTGAAGCTCATTTCGTTGGAGAACGCAGAGGTTGGGGGTCTAGCCAACACAATACATGCTTTATATTAGTTATAGATAGTTGCAAGCCCAGGTCAGAGTGCATTTAAAGGGCTCCTTAAGGCGAATTTGACAATAACCGGCATAGAACGCCCATGTGTTCTCTTCACATCAAATCACCAGAACCATGCACTACCAACCCTGTTTTGCGGGCAGAGCTTGGCTGCCTTTCTGCCTTGGCTGCCTTGGCTGCCTTTCCCAACTTGTGAACGTCAACTGTACCAGGCCACTGATCAGTTGATCCTTGGTCAGAATTGTCCCCCTGAGTCTTCAGTCGTAATTTAGGCTGAAAAGGGTATAAGATGGATGAGAGTCATGGAGACCACGCAAGTTAAATATAAAAAGAATTGAATATCAGGCAGGGAGGTCATTAGCTTAGAATTAGCAGTCAATTACAGACTTGAGTCTCAGAGTCAATTTCTGACTCTGAGACTCAAGCATACATACCACAGTGCTCAGAACACTGCAGCTCAGATCATACATGTAATTGAAGCTGGAAAAAGGGTTGAAAAGAAAGGTGCAGATTATGTGAAACCTTACACATTCTACAATTCTCTTTGTTTGTCCAAATAAGGTCTGGCAGGAAGAGCTCACCACCAGGGACCCCCCTGCATAGTCTACTCCCCGCAATCTAGTGATAGTAATAAGATTCTTTGAACGACGGCGCGTGATCTTATGATCTTCCCTATCATTTATCTAGATATCAGGTGAGGTCCCAGTGATGGCCACTCTAGGTTCCAGATACTTATATGAACAAGCGCATCCCTGATAACCTACAAAATCCAGCTTTCTTTCACATTCTTTATTCCTCCCCCTCCTATACTTTCACATACCCCACACCTCATTTCCCAATTCATCACATTTATCATATTATCCACAATTACTTTATATTAATTTACATGCACATACATATGATGCAAGATACATATACAGCTTTGTTTCAGTCAATAGTCCAAAAAGCCATTCAGTTCAAGTGAAAAAACCTGGGTTACTCATTATGAGGTCTAAAGTCCAGTTGTATGGTCAATTCCAGCTGTAAATTGTTTTATTGCACCCTCAAAGAAGTCGCCACCAGCTCCAAGGGTTTATGACTGATAATCCCTTTTTCAGTCTTACAGAGGGATTTGTGATAATATTTAATATATTAAAAGTGGGTCAGCTTCCTGATGCAGAAAACCCAGGGTTGAAGCTTAATTTTACCTCCCTATCCCCTAAATCTCACTTCGTAGTACACCCTTCGGGTATGTTACCTTGAAAACGCTAAGTTTTTAAAAATGAGTCTAATGTTAGCTAGTTCTATAGATCATCTACTGACATTTGAGCTAGAATGTGTGTGTGCATATGTGTATGCATCTCTAGCTCTAGATTTAATTATGCTTTATGAATGTATATATGTCATCATCAGTTACTCATAACAAACACAGTACAAAATTAAATAATATCTCAACAAAAAAACGTTTTCAACGTACAAAAATACCAAGTTACTCACGCATACAAAGCACTGTCTATAATAAAACTAACAAAGTCTAGGCCTGCCATTAAAAGTATTGATATCAAAATGAGGACAAGTTACATTACATTACATTATAGGCATTTAGCAGACGCTCTTATCCAGAGCGACTTACACAACTTCTTATTACATTTATCCATTCATACAGCTGGATATATGCTGAAGCAAGTCAGGTTAAGTACCTTGCTCAAGGGTACAACGGCAGTTCCTACCTGGGACTCGAACCTGCAACCTTTCGGTTACAAGTCCAGCTCCTTAACCATTATGCTACACTGCCGCCCGTTACAACAAACAATACTGGCTATCTTAGCCCACACAAATGAAACAAGGTCTATTCCAAGGCAATGCACCCAATGTTTCCTAAATTATTTAATGTAACTTGGCCCTGTGTTTTTTTTATCTCACCATCTGAAGAGAATGTGGTCAGAAATATAAATAAGCTTCCCACAAAGATTATACAGCTGTAAAAGCCACTGTTTAACTTTTTCGGAAATTATGAGGTAGAAAGCAAGCTAGCTTCCTCACAAAACACAGTTACATTCACAGTTAATGCTTTTATGGGTTGAGAGTCAGTGGTCATTGTGGTTATTTCTGTAGAAAACCCTGAAAAGTAGCAAACTGTATATGTATGGGGCATGCCCCACCCTACTTGTCGGATGGCATTCCTGCCATCCAAATTAATAAAACCTTTGAGTTTTGGAATCTTTCCAGTTCTTTTCTCAGGCTTCACCATGTGCCTGCTACAGCACGTCTTGGTTTGTTTTTGTTGTGTAAAAAAAGAAAACACTCACATTACCAAACATACTTTACTTGTCCTTTCTGCCAGGCTCGAGCTCAAGTCACTGACTCTGTACTTGTTGCAGGATGTAGGTGCCCAAGACAATTTATTGAAGCAATTGAGTCCATGAGAAAGAGCAGGCTGATTCCATTTTTTAAAATTATGCTGGAACCCTTGAAGTGAACCAACCACAGTGAGGAGTTATGGTTTGAGGCTTGTTTGATACCTCTGACCCTTGAAAACTTACAGCCATTTAGCCAGAGGTTATATCGCTTGAAAGAGTACCTCAAAATAAGAAGTCTGTTGATGGTGTTGAATCACAGATATCAGAAAGTCATGGCAAGCAAAGGATATGCAACCAAATATAAAAAATTGTTACTTTATTTAAGTATATGTTAAATTCTCCAAGAACTTTCCGTTCATCAAAATGGGGGAATATGTATTAAAAGGGCTACAAATGCTATATGGTTCACCCGGTATGGATGTAAAAACCCTCAAATTAAAGCTGAAAGTCTGCACTTTAACCTCATAGTCACTGTTCCATTTCAAAACCAATGTGCTGGAGTACAGAGCCAAAACAACAAAAAATGTGTCACTATCCAAATGGACTGCACTGTACATGCCATAGATCCACTCTGCTTTACTGCTTTGACCTGATTTATTTGTTGTGTATAATATCATGCTGTTAATAAAGCTGAATTCTTTAGGGACTTTCTTCTCTTCAGAATTTTAAGATAAACATATTTAGATTTATTTATGTGCTAGTGACAGACAGACTTTGGAGAACATTTAACCCCTTCGCGCAGATGGCAAATTTGGTCAATTCTCACCTATTTAAGGGGTGTTCTATTTACGGCTTTATAACTCCGGGTGTGAGCATCACAGTTGGAAAATGGCTTAAATGAAACAAGACAGTTGTACCATTTACAATACTAACTTAGATTAGTTTATTTTCATAATTTAGGTCAAAATAAAGTGCCACAAATGCAAAGAAACTTTGCAAAAATGCACAAAAAAAGTTTTCTTTAGTTTGCAATAAAATACTTAGAGGTGCATATGTGAAACAGGGAAAACTATACATTTCCTGGATCATAGACTCCGTGTCCACAAGTGTGCAAAATCTGAGGGTGATATGCAGAACTACTGCAAGATATACATATGTACATATGTAGCTATTGAGATCAACCACATATTACAAGCAGTACTACTTGAATATCTGGAAGGGAAAACTCCCATCAGGGAATGCGTTTTCTGTAGAGCTTGCGTTATACTAGACTGGTAAAACTAAGAATGTTGTTACGCTGGGCTGTAATTTATTGTTCAAAGCATCAATAAGACATTGCAAACATCGTTGCTAAGGTTATAATGTCTGATATTGGATAAAAGAATCGTCAATGAAACCAGAATGAACTGGAATGCATTAGACAGGTTTGTAGAGTGTGGGGGGGTTTTACGCGTTTACATTCTAGATAGTGTAATAGCTTTATAAAGTGCTGTGTATTTTCAAACGGATTGTCCCAGACAATACATGATCGCTGAATTTTGAAAGGGTAAAATCAATGGTAGGATTGGATATTTATTTAATATTTAGTAGCAGATATTGTTAGTAGAATGAAGTGGTATAATTACACAAGCATTTCACATGTTTATTTTGCATTTGAGTGAGCAGGGCACGTTTTTTTGGCATACAATCGGGCTATTGTTGGGTTTATCTTTGCTATGATGGAATATTAATTTTTGGTGACAAAAAATATATATTTATGTTCTCGCACATAGATGCTATTGTCCATTGTGTCACGCATGGGTAGGTATAGTTGCAGGTGAGACTGAGTGGGGGTTGCTTGTTGAATGGACTTGCTACAGGACAGTAGTGACACTTAGAAACTCTGTATTCGGCAGAATTGTCACGAACCATGTACTAATAAAGCTAAAACATGGAGTTTGTTGTTTCCACTCATAGTTTGGTTGCAGGAAAAATTTATATCTGAGTTGAGCAAAATCTTGGCACCCGCGCCATGGCCACTAGGCCACTTATTAATTAATGTGTCTGTCAGAGGGGATAGTATTATATGTGGTGTCTCTCACACAAACTGCTCCACTGTCCCCAAACCAGGAAATATATGGAAAATATGCTCCAAGTAAGCTCCTTACCTCTGACATCCTGCTAATTATCATTTTTCATTACTCCCAGAAGGCACTGGGTTGGGAGCTACTGGTACAGCTCTTGGATCCCATTGATAGGTTGCAGCAGCTCAAGTCCTCTCATTGCAAACAGACCTGATCTAGGCCAAACACATAAGGTTAAAGGAGCCCAAGGGAAAGAAAACAGAAGTCAACTAACTAACTCGAAGGAAAAGTTTTTGCCTAAAGCTGAGATGGAACAGAAGACAGAAATAATGCCTTGTAAATATTTAGGAATAACTTTGAAAACTCATATTGACCAAATTCCCCACTACAATATGTCTAAGACGATTACAGAAATAACAGAAGACTTGGAAAAATGGAAATGTCTCCCTTTCTCTCTCTGGGGCAAGATAGACACAATAAAAATGAATATTCTCCCACGTATTACCTACCTCTTTAGTGCTATTCCCCTTTCCTTCAACAAAGACGGGTTCAAGAAGCTTAACACTGTTTAATAAAGGAATTATAAATAATTATCCCTTCCAGTGGTGGCTGATGAGCTGAAAATGTTTATTTTCATATTTTCAGCTCACCAGCTTCCACGGAACCCTTCTTTAGTAGATTTGTGGACACCAGTCACATGACTTGAACACATCAGGAACTAATGAAGTGAGCAACCACCCAAGCCATATATCATTAAAAACATATTAATTCCCTGTTAACATTATGGTGTTAATTACTACTATTAATTAATGTTTAATGTTTAATTGTGTTTTAATGTCTTAATAAGTAAATACAATGTATTAATTAATGTTGTTTCTCCTGACAAATTTTCTTATTGAACTCTATGAAAAAATAAGTCAGGAGAAGAAACCCTTCAAGTTATCCATCCATATCTACTGTATTTCTGGCAGCAGAGTGATGGTTAAAGGCTTGTTTGATACGTCAGACCCTTGATGACTTAAAGCCATTTAGCCAACCATGTGTTCCATACTGTTCCAGTGTAATTTACAGCTAAATCTAGTCCCACCCCCCAATTCCCATAGAGATCCATTAAAAAAAAGAGTCTTTTGATGTTGTTGGATCACAGACATCAGGAAGTCATGGCATGCAAAGGATATGTGACCAAATATAAAAAATTATTACTTTATTCTATATATACACCCCGGCCGTCCGAAAACAGGTTTTTGAGCAGTGTTTTATCATATTTATATATTTTTTTCATTCAACCTTTTGTGGATGCTTAATAACACACTCAAGTTTGATATCATACATACATTTTAATGATTTGCGGCTTTAAATATTTCTGGTGCTGATTCAGCACCGGCAAAACGGAACTAGACAAAGTTGAACGCGTTTAACTATTTCTCATTAATTCGCTTTAAATATTTCCACAACCATAGGCAAGCATTCATTTCATTAAGACATTAAGAAAGAGTTAAATTGTTCTCATCAATTTTTCTCCACTCTTAAAAGATTATCTAATTTTATCCACACAGTAAAAACCAAAAAATCAGATTCACTTGAAGAGCTCAGAAAAAAAGATTGACCAGCACTTTTTTGCATTTCTTGCAAAAAAAAAGAGCACTTCAGATTTCCCAGTACATTATGAGCAAGAAACATGACTAAACCATTCTTTAAAGTCAGATAGAATCCAGTCTTTTATTCTTTTAGAACCCCCCTCTTTATTCATACAGCGGGAAAGCAGAGAGGAGCACAGACACAGAAGGGCTCACAGTACAGAAAGTGACATGGCAGGGAATCAAACCCCTGGCCGCACAAGGTCATGTGTATATGGGTTGAGAGTTGGCTGCCCTGCAGACTGCGCCGCAGTCTCTCAATTATCTTGGTAACTAATGATGTAATCTGAATTTGGTAATCCAGCTTGAGAGTTACATAACATCATAAACTAACCTATATGTGTCGCTGCCAAACTAAATCAGTAGCAAATATACTTTATTCATGCAAGTCTACATTGGTTGGTTGGTTTATATAGCAGATGGCCATGGCATCGGAAAAGCCAAACATTTGCAAAGTTTTTAGATGGAGTCATAGTGTAGCTAACTTCTTATTAGCCATTTCCCTAAATGGCTAAAGATAGCTAAAATGTTGGTCTCCCCGCAAAGGGGTGGCCAGGGGGGCCACGGCCACCCTGATACAATCACTGCCTCCCCCACTGACCCCCCCCTCGCGAGTCACATATGTATAATATGCTGCTATCTGATATTTTACATTAGGTACTATTAATTTAAATCAATAATTTTGACCGTCCGCCACTGCGCTGCTGCTGCACAGTGCACTGCCAGGAAACAGAGCGCAAATAGGCCCCGCCCATCCCGGGGGAAAAAACAGATCCCACTCTCGCCCTCCATTGACTTGACGTGCTGGTGCCTTCTTGTCATTTCGATCCATTAGCTAGCAGCATAAAAATGCCTAAAAGTTGTTGTTTGGTGGGATGCACTACAAACAAGGAAAAAAAACCAGAATTGCGGTTTGATAAGATTCCAAACTGCAAAACGGAGCCCATAAGATGAGAAAAGTGGATCCGAGCATCGGCGGGAAGAAAGGGTAAAATGTGGGACTTTGAAACTCCACATGCTTATGTGTGCACAGGTAGCCTAAGTCAAATAAGTTATCCAATTGTCAATTTATCGCTAACTAATATTGCTGTAAGAAACGCTAAAACATTTTGACCATATGCAAATGGTTTGTAGTGGAATGTGGATAAATCGGAGTGCTATAGCGTTACAGTATTATATTTGCAAGTGCAAAATATTATCATCCACTAAAAAGAAAGTTGTCGTCATCCAAAGAATGATCATTTTTCATCGTTGTATGCGTGTAGATTCCAAACGGTGAGACAAAGAAAAAGCAATTAGCTTTCAATGGGTAGACTGCTCTTCCACAAGTCAGCAATTATATCGGGAAATGCCCTCTTTGGAAAAAAAATTATAAATAAAAGAAAAAGGCTATGCTGTTACTGCATACCAGTTTTTGCCAAAGCTGCATCATAGCCATCATAGCACGGAGCTTTCAAACCCATAACAACAGGGAAACCCTTTAAAAAAAACTAAATAAAAACCGTAGGCTACACATAGCCTAGCCTATGATAACTGTGGACGAAACGGGCTGAGAAGAATGTAGCCTAATAAAGCAGGGATATGAATAGGTTTTGAGTAGGCTATAATAAAATGTATATTGTTGTCCATGATTATGCTTTTTTGCTTTGTTTTTCATTTTTGGACATATATAATATTTTTGTTTACAAAAAGACACAGCAACAGCCAAATACAGTTGTATTGAAAATAATTTGAGGCCTCTGTGTGGTGTTTTTAAACTCTAGTAGGCTTGTTCTCAGTAAATGTTTTGTTCCTTCAATCAATGTAGCTACTCCTTCAAATGAAAGCTGTATATTTGCCTTTTTAAGGAAAAGGACAACTACTAGCCTATTTGAAGAACAATGAATCGCCTATGTATATACAGATACATAACACGTTAAAACAGGATTGTTGTGGAACTCAAAATGTTAACTGTACCAGTATTAGTCTGTGCACATCAGATAATTAGTAACATTAACTGTAAAATACGAAACCAAAGTATATCATTATGCGATTTCTTAACTCTCATATTGACATAGTTTTCAACTAGCCTATATACTACACCAACATAATAGAATTCCTGAAATTCAGTTATGGCTTTTGGTTTTGGTGTGCCACCACAAGATTTTTAGTGGCCCCATCTGGCCACCCCGATGAATATTTTCTGGGGGTGCCACTGTTCCCCACACTCATTTTACTGATTAGTATGTATAATATTAGTACACTGTAAAAAAATTCAAGCTAGCTCAATTTAAAAACATAAGTTTCCCTGCTGCCTTATATTCAGGAGTAAACTCCACTTGACAATAACCTTTGTTTCCACTTTTAAAAGTTGAAAAAGTTGTGATCAAAAAGTTTTCATTGTTTCAATGTTGTGCTTTGAGTTGTTAATCTAACTAATGATCATTTGTTGTTTCAACTTGATTTTCTGATATAAAACAATTTTTTTTTTACAGATTTGCATCTTTCATATAAAATGACTGTTGATGCGTAATTATTTTCATATGGCTGTCTTCAAAAAATTCTTATACAGAGGCTATTTCCTGGTTGAATAATTTTAACAGGTGTAACTGCACGGGCAGTCATATCTAAAATCTTTGGCTGCATTCACTGCACGGACGGCATCCCCCTGTTTCTGGTTCTGGGGGCATGTGATGTATCGACCCCTTATTGTATACAACGCTACCACATGATTGTGCACTTTGAGACCATTTTGCGCTTCCGTACGTGTACTTACTGTTTACATTATTTAACTTAGTAGCCTGGTAGATCTAAAGGCTACCTACCTAGATTACTACCTAGCTATTACACTAGATAGCTATTGGATAAATGCATCATGGGCTGACTCTTACTTCCGGTGTTGATAGGAACAAATATTTTGTTCATACCAGTCTATTGTAGCTATTCACACTTAGCTGTAACTCATTTTCATTGCTAAAAGTTTGATTGCTGAGTGAGTAGCTGCACAGCTATTGAATGTTATACATTAACAAATTATAGGTAAACTTCCCAGTCTTTTTTTTCTCTTCCAAAACATTTTTGGAACATGTTGCAGGCATCAGATTTGGAATCAGCATATATTTACAAAAATCTATAAAGTTGATAAGGTAAAACATGAAATATATATTTTATGTACTGTTTTCAATTAAATATATGTAAAAGAGAATTTACAAATCACTGCTTTCTGCTTTAATGTGCATTTTACATACTGTCCCAACTTTTTTGGAGTTGGGGTTTGTATATTTTGTATATCTTTGCAAAGATTAATAGCTTTGCAAGTGAAATAAAAGAACCAGAAACACTAGTGCTGCAGTCCCATCCGTTAAATGTTCTGCCCTCGTAAACTTTACTTGCAAACTTTCCTCATAAACTTTCCTCGTGAGGATGTGACGCAGCACATCCCTGCTTTGCAGGTAGCACAGAAATTTAAAACATAAAAGAGGTGAGCAACCTGTAGCCAATTGAATATTAAATCCAAGCAAAATGTATTTTTAATATTGCCCATGCTGATAAGCTTGCACTGGCTCATTTGCTGGAACTGCAATGAGCTGATTATGTAGCTAGTTATCATTAACTGACCTGAAATAATCATTCTAATACTGCATCCTGCTATAACATGAAACAATTCGCTGACGATACATTTTAAAGCGATTTTATCAAACCACTAAATCAATTTTATTTCCTAATTTATTCAACATTTCAGTCATCCAGTGAAAAACAAAAAAATCTCTTGGGTGCTGCTTTCTCTATTTTTAGAATTTTTCCCGGTAGATAGCCTACGTAAATGCATTCAATTTAAACTTCCGAAACAAGAAGCTTGGGGTTACAGTAAAACATTATCACCAATTTCACTGCCCGAAGTCTGCAGTCTTGGAGACTCGTTCCCTCGAGCCAAATTGAGGGTCGAGGGATTAATTTCACATACTTCACATGCATTTCGGATTGGACTGTGCTCGCCCTTGGCAACGCACAACTTCCGGTTTCTATAGGGATTCCCCCAAGTGGAAGTGCAGAAGGGCAGAAAATTTTACGGAAAAGACCGTAGTCCAAGTCCACTCCCTCCCTTGCTCCTCCCCATCTTCTCGTGTTCTTTTGGTGCTGCATCACATCCATAGTTGCCAACTTTTTCCCAGGGAAAGTAGCTAGAGCATGCTCTAGAAGTCGTGAGAAGTTCTTAGATGACTTCATACATAAATGTACGTGTTTATGACATCATCGCGTACTCATTTGCATACGAAAACATATGCAAAGAGTGAGGGATCCATCCATCACCCAGAGTGAGGGATCCATCCACATCTACTCCATATCTGGCCGCAGAGTGATGGTTTGGGGCTCGTTTCATACCTTAGACCCTTGATGACGTACAGCCATTTCGCCAGTCATGTGTTCCATACTGTACCAGTGTAATTTACAGCTGAATCTAGTCTCACCCCCCAATTCCCATAGAGATCCATTCAAATGCAGAGAGCTTATAGTATTGCTTGTAACAGTACCTGGAAATAAGATATTGAGAGTTTTTTTATGTTGATGGGTCACAGACTTCAGGAAGCAACAGCATGCAAAGGATATACGACCAAATATTAAATATGATACTTTAAAAATATGTTAAAGCAAAGGGTGAAAGGGGTATTCAGACTTTCCGGCTTGACTGTAGATTACTGTAGCATGTGTAATGTGATTTACTAAGCCCGAAAGCAATTTTGGGAAATGTAATTGCATGTGCATTTTAGTAGCCTACAAATGGAAAGCAGGTACTAAAAGACATTCAATCAATAAGATGACGGCTGCCATTGTAGCAAGAAGGATTTTTCGTAACAACGTAAGCCCACAATATAGAGAGAAAGTATTTAATTAACAGTAAGATATAAATACACTTTTAATCATGGAGCAAATTGTGTGATCGAATACAAGAGTAACTAGTATTAGAATCAAACAAGCAATACGATACGTATATTATAACAAACAGTGAATAACAAAGCAAATAAAAACTTTATCAAAATAAAGCCAGTTATCAGATGGAAATGTGATTTTATGTGACACTCATGGCACGAGTAATGCTAGTAAGCATAGATACTATCAGTTCAGTCCTGACAAACATTCGTAACTCATCAGTGAAACAGTTCGTATTAAACCACCCAGCGTGTTCAGTTTAACAGTGGCCCATACCTACACTGTAAAAAGAATCGCCTACCATAAAAAAACAGCAGCAATGTTGCTAATGACAAACCATAAAACGAAGGGCGAAAACTGTATGAATGCTGTTACTTCAGTGAAATCTTGTAACAGTTTTTTTACAGGCTACTGTATTTTTTAAGTAAAATGTTTGCAGATTTTTTCAAAGCACTGTCAACATCATGTAGAATAATAGCAATAACTAATGGTCATCCCCTAAAATAACAGGAATTATACATTTTCTTCTATTCATTAAATGGTTTTTCACTGGCAACATTGCTGCCAGTCTTTTCACCGTTTTCTTTTCCAGTGTAACCATTCCATTTATGCAAAATTTCTCATTTAAATATGGATATTTGTGGCTGGAGTAATTTACTTATCGGCTCACCCACAAAGTGTGAAATGATGACACATTCAAATACTTTGGCTGTGCACGCAAAATAACACCCCTTATTTGGGATCTTAGTATATCGACCTCTTAGTATGTTAAATTGTTGATGATCAAGTCTGATTGTGATAGTTTGCCAAGGTGAAGAAATGGGTCTATACACTTCTGTGGTGTTTCCCCACCTTTTTTTGGATTTACCAGATAACTTACAAAATTGAGTTGAATGGACATTGACTCAACCCTCACAATTCTGAATTAGAAAAAAGTCAATGAGTGATTTTGAATTCAAATTTTTTAAACTTAAAAAGTTGAGTTTGATATCCAAAAATTATCATGATACATTACGATGAAGAGAATAAACAAGTGGACTAAAAGGGTTGTTTATTTGTACAGTGCTCACACTGCTTTCTTGTATTGTTAATGTATGCAGGTCACAGAGTTCACAGAACTGGAATGATTTTTTTACTGAATGCATCTCTGTATCAGTTACTTGAGAGATCACAGAAAATTGAAAGTGTGGGTGTTCACTGAGATTTTATTCCTTCAGGTAACATGTAATAGTGTAGGACTCCTTGCTGTATTGCTGTATTATACAAGTCCCCATGCAGTAGTTTTTTAAATAGGATTTTAGAGCCTGCCAGTATTGTTGGACACAGGCTGGAAATTTCAACTCATTCCAACATTCTATTGAAAACATATATTCCTTGATCTACCAGCAAAGCAACCTGTGCCTCTACCATTTTATTGGCATTTATAAATGTATTTATTTGTGCGGTATTTCATATTTTGTAACAAGATAGATGATAGTGTACTTTTGGCCATGCCTGACCATGGGCTGAATCTCCCCCAACACAAATGGGCATGTTTGATTTTCAAAGATCTGATGTTGCTGTATGATGTAAGAGTAGCTATAGTGGGGTAACAGTTTTCTTTCCAGTGTTCAAACCTTTGCACTAGAACCCAACATTTATGTAACCTCCTTTGCATGCTATATTTACATTCTTGCTAGCCTATCCACTCAAGTATCTGCACACACATCATGTAGTGCCAGTATGTATATCAATCTTAGGTGTGTGGCAAATACTGGGCTCGAAGGTAAAACCTGACTTTTTAGTTTGAGTGGCCATGAAGTCACAAAAAATAAATCTTAATCTTAGAGCAGTTTTGTACATTATATTGGAAACTAATAAATAACACATTTGTTAAAGTGCTATGCTGTGTAATGCAGACATTCAGTAAGTATGTAATCCTCATGCTCTTGCAGGTAAAAAGAAAGGCTTGCTAGCTTGCCATTTGGCACAGGGAGCATAAGATGTGCCCTTGCACTACAAACAAAAAAATTCTTAAAGCTTTCGGTCAACCTGGCCCTAATAAAACACCACATTTATTGTACCGATTCCTCATATAAAAGTAAATAAAGGAGAGGAAGTGTTCAAAGGGAGAATAACTCTTAAGAACAAGCACAAATCTGGGGCTGTGTGGTATGAGAGCTGTGAGCCGGTGCACATTTAGAGAAAGTCAAAAATGGCCTTTCAGTAATAGCACCCTGATTGCACATAGTGTTAGGACAGTGACACATTTTTTGTTGTTGTACTCCAGCACATTGGATTTGAAAAGTAACAGTGACTATGAGGTGAAAGTGCAGACTTTCAGCTTTAATTTGAGGATTTTTACATTCATATCGGGTGAACCGTGTAGCAATTGCATCTTTACATATAGTCCCCCCATTTTATGGCACCATAAGTAATTGGACAAATCAACATAAACTTAAATAAAGTTATCGTATTTAATATTTGGTTGCATATCCTTTGCATGCCAGGATTTCCTAATGTCTGTGACCAAACAACATCAAAAGTGTCATGGTTTCTCTGCCTGCTCTTCTCTCATTGTCCACTTACATTATAGGCATTTAGCAGACGCTCTTATCCAGAGCGACTTTACATACTTCTTATTACATTTATCCATTCATACAGCTGGATATATACTGAAGCAATGCAGGTTAAGTACCTTGCTCAAGGGTACAACGGCAGTGTCCTACCTGGGAATCAAACCTGCAACCTTTCAGTTACAAGTCCAGTTCCTTAACCATTATACTACACTTCCCTGGGGAGCGCTCATGTTGCGTCTCTTCTCTTTGTTTTCCTTGTCTGTTTCGTGTATTTGGGTTTTCAGCTCAGTGTGTTCACCTGTTCCGTGTTTCCTGTCATTATTTAAACCTTGCGTCACCGTTGTTAGACGCTTCCATATTGCCAATCTTTTGATAAGGAAAGCCGGTAATTTACGGACATTAAGCGTCGACCGTATCACCTCAACTTGTTGTGGCTCCACGGGACAAGGGTGCATGTGTTCAAGAGTTTGCTAGAAACTTAGTTTAGGCTAGTCGTTTCTATCCTGTCTCTTTTTTTCACCTGTCTTCTGTCTTTGACAGATTGTCTTCGCCGTCTCTATTACCTCTTGTTTATGTGTTTCGGCTCCCTCGTTGTGAGCTATAGGGTTTTTCATTGTTGTTTGCTTTAATATCTAGTTAAGAGTTTTTCGCCCTCTTCGGGTCGCTTTGAGTTGTAGCGGTATCTCTCCTGGTGTGGAGAGTTATTATTTATTTGTATTATCGTTATTCCCTGTTTGCGGGGTTTCCCTCCCGCTCTGTGGTGTTCAGTCGAGCACTTTTTGAACCCCTACTGTCGCGTCTGGTCCTTCGTTCCCAACGCTACCCCTGACAAAAAGACTTGATATCTCATTATCAAACAAGCCTGAAACCATCACTCTGCTGCCAGATGTAGATATGGATGGATCACTTTTGGGTTGTTTCTCCTGACTAATTTTCCTGTTGAAAAATAAGAACTGGCAATAGCATTCTCAGATGTTGGAAAATACCAAATTTTAAAGAGTGTAATTCGATTTGACAAAAAGAGCATGTTGATAAAATGGATGGATTGTTGGGGAATGTTTAATGTCAAATGAAACTGCTTAAGTATATGTGCAACTTTTAGTGGCTTTTGTGGTCTGTGATGTCAACACTACCTACAATAACATAAGGGCCAAAAAGAGTCCATAAATAGGATGTTCTGTGTACTACAGTATACTTGACGATTGTCACGTTGTAATTTTGTCTTTTAGTTGTCTGTTAAGTTGTTCAGTTCTCTTCTCCAAGATCACATATTAAACATGAATCATAGAAAATAAATTATCACATGTGCTCAGTTGACCAGTGTTGAAAGGATCTATTTTTATGTTAAGCCTGTCACGGTTTGCAAAATGTGGCTATTTGAGTTTGAGATTTGTATTTTGACACATATCCTTCATTTTTGACTGGCTCAGATTTCAGACAGGAGCTGCATACACAAGTTCTGTGTAAACACCAATCAAACATGCTCACACACACTCTCATACACACATATGTATGTTCATCTAAACTTACAGTAGTCATACTTACACACATACAGTGAGCACCATAATTCATTGGACAGTGACACATTTTTTGTTATTTTGGTTCTGTACTCTGCACTTTGAGATTGAAAGGATACAATGACGATGAGGTTGAAGTGTAAACCGACAGCTTTAATTTGAGGGTATTTTCATCAGCATAATTTACTCTTTATCTTTCACCAGCTTTTAAAATAAAAGCCTGAATGGCTCAATCTGAGTGTGAAATGAAATGGAAGAACTTAATGGAATACCAATTATGTGGGGCTCTATACCTTTTAGAGTACCAGTATATATATTTATGATATTATTTTAACAGAAATATTTTTTTGGTTTTATGGAAGAGTATGAGGTAATTTATTTTAAAACAATAAATATGTTTTACTTTACTTTACATTCATTCCTAGAGTCTGTTCATAAACACAGCTGTTCATACAATCTGTTTCTCAGCACACCCATTCCGACAGTCTGTTCTTCAGCACAGTCGTTCATACAGTCTGTTTCTCAGCACATCCGTTGCTATAGTCTGTTCGTCAGCACAGCCATTCCACCAGACCGTTCTTCAGCACAGCCATTCCTGCAGTGTGTAGTTCTGGGCTTGTTGAATACAGTAACCCATTAAAGTGCTGCTCTGTAGTTGAACATTTTACAGCAAAACAGCATGTGTTTTATATCTAATATTGGATTCAGATGAATAAATCTGAGTATCTACGCAATGCCAAAACATTTTCGGAAACAATGATGCAAGACAATAAACAACTCCTGCATCAAAGTCACTTTTTATGTTGCTATTTTTATGTGCCCTTTGTAAATGGACTAGACATCCGTTAGACTAGACTTACATAAGGTCAATGGATGCCTCTTATGCCGTAAGAGAAAATCATCTGGTGCAGGCAAATTTACGAAAAGGTTAACCTTACGTTTCACAAGCACAAAAAAAGAAATACAGTGAAAATCCACTGTGCTGGAAACTGTATTTTTGTTTTTTGGAAGTCTTTGTTTGGGGCTCTCTTAGCTACTACCCTATGGCCATGGCCAAAATAATATTAATGAGTGTGTGATGATACCCTTTCAAGAGAAAGCGGTGATGTAAAAATGTCTCTTGAGTACACTGAATGTAACAATAAATAATATCAACCAAATGTTGATTTTGATTTTGATTTTGAGTGTAATAGCATAATACAACAACTGGTCAACTTCTACTTTTCACAATGGATGTAGGCCCAAGGATATCTTTGAAAGGGTTCCACCTTATTTGACAAATGGGGTAATAAAGCTGATCAGCAAATACCTATATACAAAACTAAATGAGAAAAAAGTAACCTGATGGCTACTTACAGTCACAAAACATTCAGTAACTACATTCACATTCATGTTAATATCTACATGGCAATGGTAAATCCAGGAAAAGACACAAAAAAAGTGAATAATATTGAAGTTGGAAAGTGCTGTTACAGTTCTTCAGTTACAAGCATTCCAACAGACATCAGTTTTTTATGATATCTGTGCCATCCCCCCCCCCCCCAAACCATATAATGTTGTTTCTCAAGGAGCCAATATAGCCTTTATATACAAATGAGCAGCACAAATAGACTTAGAGTCTGGTTTCCTGGTATGGAAGCAATACGCATGGAGATGTGCACAAGCCCTGATCAAATGAGGCAAGTTCTTAACTGGAGAGATGTATAGACTCAGTTTTTTTTATATGAGGATTCATTTAGAAAAAGCACGTTGCTGTGACTGTAATTTTTTTTGTAATTACAGGGTGACTTCATAGTATCCCATAAGCTAGGCTGCCGTGCTGTCCTGCCACAGTCATGCACTGGTGACAGATGTTTCAGGAGAAACTATCGAGATGTGATTGTTTTTGGGGGGTTCCTCACCTTGGGTCCTTTGTTTGGGAAGCCCTTTACCTGATGACAGCATCATATCTAGGGATCTACTACAGATAAATGTTCTCTGCTGCTATTAGTCCTTTTATCAAATTAAAGTATACTGTTTAGAATGAGAAGTGTGTTAATCCCTTCGCGCAAATGCCTAGTGACCGTGCCGCCGGCAGAAAGATTTTGCTCAACTGAGACATTCGTTGCTCCTGCAGCCAAACTAATAGTGGAAATCACAAACTCTGTGTTTTAACTTTATTGGTAGATGATTCGTGACAACTCTGCCGAATAAAAAAGCAACGTAGGATATTTTATGTGCCACAAAAACGAGCGTTTTACTAACAATCAAATGAGCTCCGCCAGTTGTTTTTCATAGCAAGGTTGCAATTGCTTGACCCAATCAATGATGATCAAGGTCAGACCAGAAGTCAGTGAAACTGGTTAATAGGGGTCGGACGTATCAAACGAGGCTCAAACCATCACTCTGCCAGATATGCAGTAGATATAGATGGATCACTTTAAGGGTTGTTTCTCCTGACAAATTTTCCTATTGAACTCTATGGAAAAATAAGTCAGGAGAAGAAACCTTTCAAGTTGTCCATCCATATCTACTGTAAGCAGGTTTCCACACAGAAATTCAGATGTATGATATAACATGTGCTGTGAGAATCTGCATACCTCTGCACACGATGGACACAATACCTTCGCAATGTTTGGAGTCCGTGTGATATGGCGACACCGTGACAGAAAGGCAGAAGAAAATGCAAAACTTTTTTTAAGCAGATTTCCAACTTTCACCCTTGGCCCTGGAGTTATACAAACTTTATTTAAAGGAACCAGTAGAAGAAATGAAAAAAAAAAAGATGATCTCAAAATGCTGGGGATGCTATATTAAGCATATTGCTTGTTTGATTCCTGGTTCAGAATTGCTTTTTTATTTAGTTATTTATATTTAAAACTAAACAAAGCCTGAGGTCTACATCATGAGGCAATCCACTATGGGATTGCAGGCAACTCTGGAAAAGTTATTTTGAAGGGATGTTGACTGTTCTCCATAACCACAAGGTGTGATTTTAACAGTTGTGGATTTTAATCAATGCTGTAATGTATTTGCACAATCCTTGCCATGCAAGGAGACAAAGTGGTAAAACACTTGTTTGGACAGACATGTCTGAAGTTAACCCCTTCTCTAGCACCAACTCTTTTGAACACAAGCCCGAAAATAAAATGGTTACTGTTCTTGGAACCCCTTTGAATATAGGCATACTTCTGGTCTGTTCTGTAAGGAACCCCTGGGAGTTTGTTATGCAAGAGTCAGAATTACTCTAAGTAACAGAACCTCAAACACAGTGGAAGTGCATCCTGCTGTAGCCTACTTTCATTTTATTAACTCAAACTATTATTTTCTATATATCTTCTAATTTATTATTCCCACTTGTTTACCATGAAACATACTGTACACGTTACCATGAAAGTATTCCGGAAATATTAACTTAAAGTACTCCTGGCTGCATTGGGTAGAGTAACAGTGAGTGAACATCATATTAAAAGAAGACTAGTCCAGTGTTTATATATCCACTGCTTGCTTATAGTATGTAAGCAGAAGTGTGTGCCAACAGTACCTACAAGGCCTATGTGACGAGAAAGGCAAAAAAGGCTCACAGCGCAAGGCCTCTGAATAAACGAAGACAAGATGAAATGAGACACGTGAGCATACTGTGTTTCCAGTTTTCAAAAAGGAGATTTATCATGGCTAAACTACAAACCTCAATTCCAAAAAAGTTGGGACAGTGGATAAAATATAAATAAAAACTGAAAACAATGATTTGCTAATCTTTTTTGACCTGTATTCAATTGAGAACAGTACAAAGACAAGATATTCAATGTTTTAACTAATCAACTGTATTATTTTTTGTAAATATACACTCATTCTAAATTTGATGCCTGCAACATGTCCCAAAAAATACCACTGTGTCACATCACCTTTTCTTTTAACAACACTCGTTTGGGAACTGAAGACACTAATTGTTGTAGCTTTGAAAGCGGAATTTTTTCTCATGCTTGCTTGATATAAGACTTCAGCTGCTCAACAGTCCAGGACTACATTATATTTTGCACTTCATAATGCGCCACACATTTTCAATGGGAGACAGATCTGGACTGCAGACAGGCCAGTCTAGCACCCGCACTATCTGACTACGATGCCATGCGCCATGCTGTTGTAACATGTGCAGAATGTGGCTTGGCATTGTCTTGCGGAAATAAGCAGGAACGTCCCTGAAAAAGACGTTGTCTAGATGGCAGCCTATGTTGCTGCTTTGTTGCAGGCTTTGCGTTAGCCATCTGTTGTTGATATATGGCTTATGCTTTGCGCAATAGAGTCTTAACTTGCATTTGTAGATGCAGTGACGATACATGTTTACTGACAACGGTTCGCCGACATATTCCCGAGCCCATGTGATTATTTTCATTACAGAAGCGTGTTGGCTTTTAATGCAGTGCCGTTTGAAGGATCGAAGGTCACGGGCATTTAATATTGGTTTTCGACCTTGTCCTTTATGCAAATATTCCTTAAATTTCGTAGGCTAGGAGATTTCTCCAGATTTTCTGAATCTTTTAATAATATTATGGCCTGTCGATGGTGAAATCCCTAAATATCTTGCAATCGTGCATTGAGAAACATTGTTCTTAAACTGTTGGACTATTCGCTCACACAGTTTTCCGCAAAGTGGCGAACCTTGACCCATCCTTGCTCGTAAACACCCGAGCCTTTGTGGAGGCTTTTTTAATACCCAGTCATGATATCATCACCTGTTACTCAACTGTTTATCTGTGGAATGTTCCAAACAGGTGTTTTTTGACCATTCCACAACCTTCCCAGTCTTATGTTCCCCCAACATTTCTGGAACGTGTTGCAAGCATCAAATTCGGAATTAGCGTATATTGACAAAAACAATGAGGTTGATAAGGTAAAACATTAAATATATTTTCTTTGTTCTGTTTTCAATAAAATATATGTAAAAAAGAATTTACAAATCACTGCTTTCTGATTTTATTTTTATTTTACATACTGTCCCAACTTTTTTGGAATTGGGGTTTGTACTTGCCCCGATGGAACGCGTTAAACCCACTGAGAAGCTGTGGTTAATAGGTTAATTTCTCGATAATAAAACTATAAGTGAGGTTGTGCTATGCATGACTATAAATGATGAGAAACAATATTTCAGTAGGGCCTGGGTTAAACAAAGTGAACCTATCATTAAAGGAATACTTGGAAGAAAAGCTGGGCGATAAAACATATTGAAGATTGTTTTTTTTTTTTAAACGTAATAAAGATCATCTTTCTTTTCTGTGATCATGTCATTTGTTTTGTCAATAACAGGAAGCATTTCCTGTGGCCTCTGAAGTTTTACTAGTACTACCGCATCAGGTATGATTAAAGAAAAAAAGCCGATATGCTGTATGGCGGCAATAATTGTTATTAGATCTGCATTTAAAAATACATTTGATAATCGTCAATATGGTTTATCATCAAGCCCTACCAGAAAGTAATTTTTTTCATTTAATGCCATACCTAGAAGCTATGCTTGTTTTTTTTTTTTTTTGCTTGAATATCTTGTATAGTAGTCTAACATTTCCAATTTTCACATTAGGGTTTTTTATGTTTAATAGGCTATCCTATTTTTTTATGTTATTCAATATTTCACACCATGGAAGGGTTGGAAGGGTTAGCAGGGAACCCTGCAATGTCACAGCTAGAAACTGATGCACCTCGATAGTTGGAATGAAAGTGATTTCAGACTGATGATGGAATGATCCAAACACTGGTTCATTTTATGAATGAATTGAAAACGGGCTCAGGTTTAGGAACCAGTCCTTCTATATTTGAGTTTTTTGTTAACCTTCAGTAAAGAGCGGGATAGTTGTTTTACTGTCCTGTGTAAAACCATGGGGGGGTATGGACCACCCTTTTTAGCAGAGTAAACAGGTTTTCTGTCATCTTGCCCATGTGCTTACACTGATCCAGTGCTTCCTGTCATCATGCCCATGAGCTTACAGTAATCCCCGGTGTCTGGACTGATCCCAGTCTTCCTGTCTGCAGATGTGGCCTGCTGTCTGCTCATGCTGTGGTGCCAGAAATGTTTGTGAGACTAAGCATATCATTTCAAACTTCATCATGGAATTTCATCAAGCAGTCTTACTTGTGCGCAACGAGACATAACAGCGTATTCAATTTCCAAGTTTCTACTCTACATACAGTCAAGCCGGAAAGTCTGAACACACTAGATTCAGCTGTAAATTACGCTGGTACAGTATGGAACACATGACTGGCGAAATGGCTGTACGTCATCAAGGGTCTAAGGTACCAAACGAGCCCCAAACCATCACTCTGTGGCCAGTTATGGAGTAGATGTGGATGGATCACTGCAAGGGTTGTTTCTCCTGACATTTTCCCCCATAGAGTTATATAGGAAAATGAGTCAGGAGAAATAACCCTTGCAGTGATCCATCCACATCTACTCCATATCTGGCAACAGAGTGATGGTTTGGGGCTCGTTCGATAGCTCAGACTCTTGATGACTTAAAACCATTTAGCCAGCCATGTATTCTATACTGTATCAGTGTAATTTACAGCTGAATCTAGTCTCACCCCCCAATTCCCATAGAGATCCATTCAAATGCAGAGAGCTTATAGTATCGCTTGTAACAGTACCTGGAAATAAGATATCGAGAGTCTTTTGATGTTGATGGGTCACAGACTTCAGGAAGTAACAGCATGCAAAGGATATGCGACCAAATATTAAATATGATACTTTAAAAATATGTTAAAGCAAAGGGTATGAATACTTATGTAAATTAAAGATTTCAGTTTTCGATTTTTAATACATTTGCAAAACTTTCTATAAACATGTTTTCACTTTGTCATTATGGGCTATTTTGTGTAGAATTTTGAGACAAAAAATGAACTCAATCTATTGTAGAATATGTCTGTAATGTAATAAAACGTGGAGAAGGTGAAAGGTGTTCAGACTTTCCGGCTTGACTGTAGCTACACTACAACTCACATGAGGGAGAAAATGGATCCTGTATTTTGTCGTCCGAAATGCAAATTGTCCGGTTATCTTTTTCTATTTAAAAAACATTTTTGCTTCAACATATTGGCTTTCATCGATGATAAGGCCATATGACAAAAACAAAATCTGTCATGAAGATGTTAATTTAATGAAATGTAATTGGACGGCATTTCTGTTTCCAGAAATAGTTCTCCAGGGAATGTCAGAAATGTGTATAACTCAGAGAGATGCTTTTTATAAACACCACAGAAGGCAATTTGATATCTGAAATGGAATATGTGACCCGATGCGAGATTGAGATACATGTCGCGCACACAACCATTTCACAGGAGAGGCGAAAAATGTTACAAAAATTACTATCCGGTCAAAATTGAGTTAATACCGGATTTGCATTCCTGAAGATCAAATCTAACGTTCATCTAAATTTCTAAATTCTAATTGTGTTAATATAATACATTTTGTTAAATATTGGGACTAGTTAGTCCGCCACACATAAGAAATAACTTTGACTCGCCATAAATGTAAACAAGTCTCAAAGAAAACTTTTGCATGTTCAGACATGTCCGTCATTTATATGGTTTTAAAGATGGAGATCATACTGTACTTTATCTGTCTTTGTGATGACATGTTGCAATATAATGTAATACTGGTGCTCTAGTGTTATAAAGTCTTCTTGTTTAATGACAGAAACGGGTGTTATTTTCTTCTTCTATTGTCCGAAATTAGTTTTTTTTCTTTTCTTCTATGGAATGGAAACGTGTAACAGGCACTGAGGGTCATGGATACTGTAGTATTTGAAATACTGAACTAACAATAAAGATGACTTCTCCTAAACAAAGTTGAAACATTGTAACTGAGGGTGATTAAATCAATCTATCGTTTCACTATACAGGAGACTCCTGAGATTCTGTGTTGCGTACTATTGTGGCCATTGCTTAGATTTAAATCTTGGAATGGAAGAATCCGTAGATATAAAAACCTAGATACCTAATTCGCCCTGTTCAGATACGTCTGCACGGCTGCCATATTAGGGCGCTCAAGATCTGCATATTATAATGGTAGCTGGTGTATCGACAGATGCAGACTTCCCCTGATAAAATCTACTGTAACTCGCTTAATTCTCAAGTAATTTTCATGAACGAGAGAAATTTCTGCATAATACTGTTTACTTGATGTCCAATTTTCTCAGAACAGCTAATTGTAAACCACCCTTTGTACCTGAAGCATGGATCCAGTCACATATGAGAAAAGTATCTCTCAGGTCAGGCTTAATGAGAAGTGATAACTATGTTATGTAGCTCAGTAACAATGCCCCCTGTATTCAGTAACAAGAACTAAAATGACACTTGTACACTCCGTGAGCTTGAGATGAGATCATCTTTGAGCTGCATTTTACTGTATGAAAGGTGCCATATAAATAAATCTATTATTACTATTATGATTATGTTGAGGCTTTTGCTGAGCTGCCCTAAATAAACGTTTCTGTTGAAAGTCCATTTATTTGCACAGTCCAGATAAGAGACACGCTAATGAGAGGTACAGTCTTTGCAGTTAAGGGATATGATATGTAGAACGTGAATGATTGCAGTTTTGCCTCAATTATTTACACTGTTGGCTCAATGTCAAAAACAATAGCTTAGTTAGTGTAAAATATGTAATGGTTCTATTTTAGTTTATTGGTAATTAATGTGCGATAGACAGATGGTGACCAGCCCAGCTTCATCCATTTCTCCAGGTTCAAGTCAAGTCTGAAATGCTGACATAGGGGAGTTGAAGGAACACCCACCTCTGTAGTATAGACAGCCAGAATCACAGCCATCAGCAGTAAACTGTGGAGACTGGCCGATGTAGTGGATCTGCTTTCAAACCCTGCAATGCTTCATCAGACCACTGCCTCCACCTCACTTTATACAGCCAATTTCCAACTGGGACCCTCCCTCTCCAACCTGCCTGCTCATTGGGGAACAACAGTCAACTCCAAGTACAGGTCCCAAGGGGGGGGGGGGGGGTATTAATTTGTTTTTATTCAGTTTAAATAATTACCATTCCCCATGAATTTTGGTCCCAACTAAATAAACATAAACTGTCTGTATAGCTGGGTCTTCAGCCAAGGGCGCGTGCAGCTCTGCATGATGCTGCCTCATGTCCTGCAATATGTTCTCGGTCACTGAGATCAAAGTCAAATCCATCAACAAGGACATTACTGTGCAAAACACAACATGTAGCAAAGAATGCACTTACTCCCTGAAGGCTGCATTGCAATTTACTGCCCGAACTGCCTTAGCATTTGAAACACATGTTGCAAAACATATGCAAAGCATGTTTCAGAGAGCCGCTGATTGAAAGCACGCTGTTTGCAAGATGTGGGTACAATGTAGGGGTCATCAGCCATGTATCTGATGGGTAGCCATTGTCACCCCCCAGCCACCAATCCCCCAAAGATATTGGAGTCGTCCAGATTGCAGGCATAAAGGACAGACTCAGGATAGTTTGTGTACATGTTTTGTGTGGTTGTTCATCGTACAAACCACTTAGAACAGGGGTGGGCAATCTTATCCGAAAAGGGCCGGTGTGGGTGCAGGTTTTTGTTTTAGCCCAACACTAAGACACCTGATTGATATTGTATTGATTGAAGACCATTAGTTAATTAGTTGAATCAGGTGCCTTAGTGCTGAGCTAAAAATAATCTGCACCCACACTGGTCCTTTTTGGATAAGATTGCCCACCCCTGACCTAGAATGTAAATGGCACTATTGCTGAACTGTGCAAGCAGTTGCATATGAGTGCAGGTAATAGAACTGAAAAAAAGGCAATTCTATCTTAAGTTCTAAATCCTGCTTGGGTTGCTCATACCCAGATGGTGTTATTGGGACTTTAATGTATTCTGGGCCTTTCCTGACTAATGGTGATATCATTGTTGCCTTTGGCTTGCTCTTGTGGGGGTTTAGGCTGGGTTGAAATGCGCTATATAAATAAATATTGATTTGATTTGATTTGATTGCTTGTACAAATGGCTGCTTGGAACATACCTGTAAGCAACCCCAATGTATCCTAGAATCTGCTGGATGTGCAGAATGAAACAACAGCAGTCACCTTCAAAAGTCAATTAAAACAGAGATCTTGGTTTTTGAGATCTGCAGAGATTGTGTATGTCTATCTTGTGTGCTAGATTCAATGGCCCAAAATATCAACCCTATAACTTTTAAACCTTCAGTCCTGGCCTACGCCCCTCAGCCACCAGTGGGAGAGTCTGGCCCCTCGTCAGTGGTAATGTTCAATTACAAACAATAAAATGTGGCACAAGCATATAAACCCACTTCAAACTGAACACAGACAATACTGTCAGCAGCTGTCACTGTCACACCCACCAGTGTTTGTTAAGAAATGGTAGCAGATGAGAGGGCTTTTTCTTGGCTTTTTTTTCTCTTGTTCTGACTCAGTATCCTATTGCTAAAGCACTGTTCTCTTGTTCTCAGTGTGCCATAGCTAAAGCGCTGTTCTCCTGTTCTGACTGAGTATCCCATTCCTAAAGCACTATTATCCTGTTCTGCTGGGATATTCCCTTCCAAAGCTCTGTTCTTCTGTTCTGGTGGGGCATTCCCTTTGTAAGTACTGTTCTGCTTGAGTATTCCCTTCTTAAAGGGGTGCCGAGAGGAGGGATAGATCTCTGCAAGAAACTAAGTGGCCAACTCGTGTGGCTGGGTCTGTAGTTGTGTTTGTCCAGCTGATACTAAATTCCTCTGCTCATTGAAACATCCTCCAGTTCTGTTCAAGCCCAGAACCTTTTCAACAGCACACATGTTGAATGGAAGTGTTTTAATGGTTCAGAGGTTAAATGATTTTTTGCTATAATGTGTTATTTTAACAGGACAGACAATGCCAAAAGGATTTATGATACTGAAGGTGTTGGTTATAAACAGAAAGGCCATCTTACTCTCAAAACTGCTCATCAAAATGTACAAATCAGAGATCTGTTCCTGGACTGGATTATACAGAATATTCTGTACATCTGGCACATACTTAGCAGTACTGCTGGTGTATTTGAATCAGGGCTCAGGCTCTTAACCGCCCCCGACACCAAATTTTTATGGGCTCGGTCTAATCTTGGATTTGCAGTAAAAGGTTTACTCAATTTTGGAATTGGTCTTAGATGCTGAGCATTCAAGACTCATTCTGTCAAGAGTCCTAGTCCAGTTTAAAATGATTATCAATTTTGTCTATCAGCAATTTCAAATGGTGTGTGGAGACACCTGGCAGCAGATCAGGGTGACATCAGATAAGGGTGTGCTCATTAATACTGTATATGGATCCAGTGATGTAATCACAACCTGCGTTCAGTGTTTGGCAATCCAGGGGATGATAATTTGATTATTTTAGCACTACTGGTATCTGTCTTAAGTGGTATTTCATGTGAAACACTGGTACAGATGCTCTAACTTTAATGTATCAATTGTGGTAACATTAAAGAATGTAATCTTTATTTACTTAGGTGGTGTTGTAAAATAGATCTGTTTGCATTGATCATATGGTTTTGTAGGCCTAATGGTTATGTACAGGTGGAGTTATGGTTGTGTGGTGTGATGACCGTTTACAGTAGTACTTTATAAGTGTTTAACTGAGGTGTATATTGTCTGCTAGTTAAGTATAATGGGTACATTTAGGTTGTGTAATGTTTGTGCATATACAGTGAGTAACTGTGCATGCCATGACTTCCTGATGTCTGTGAACCAACAATATCAAAAGATTCTTGATATCTTATTTTCTGATACTCTTACAAGCGATACTATAACTTCTCTGCATTTGAATGGATCTCTATGGGAATTGTCGGGTGGGACTAGATTTAGCTGTAAATTATGATGGAACAGTATGGAATACATGGTTGGCTAAATGGCTGTCAGTCATCAATGGTCTGCGGTTTCAAATAAGCCTCAAACCATCACTCTGCTGCCAGAAATACAGTAGATATGGATGGATAACTTCAAGGGTTTCTTCTCCTGACTTATTTTTCCATAGAGTTCAATAAAAAAAATTGTCAGGGGAAACAACCCTTAAAGTGATCTATCCATATCTACTGCATATCTGGCAGCAGAGTGATGGTTTAAGGCTTGTTTGATACGTCAGACCCTTGATGACTTAGAGCCATTTAGCCAACCATGTGTTCCATACTGTTCCAGTGTAATTTACATCTAAATCTAGAATTCTATCCTTTCAAACTCAAAAAGTGCTAGAGTTTAGAACCAAAATAACAAAACATGTGTCACTGTCCAATGAAGTATGGTGCTCACTGTATAAATAAAGTTAATTTCAATACGTTTCCTGCCCAGCAGTATGTTCTACTAAATAACCCACAGGAATTAATAGGCATATACTAGAACTTAAGTCAATTCTTAAAAGATTTCCAAAACAATAGTTAATGGAACTTTACAAATATTTCCAGCTGTACCTCAAAGTACAGATTTTCTCTTAAATATGTTCATGTAACAAGGCAGTAATGCTTTGAGTGTAAGAGCCGTTATGTCATGCATGCTGTTATTTTGAGTTCAAATAGTGTTAAAAAGTAGCTGGTTTGCCAGACAGAGTTCATCCTTTTGTCTCAGTTCTCTCTTAATGTCTGTGGATTTGGGTTGCCTCAGTTTCTATTGTCTCATTGGTTCGTCGATACCACAAAGCAGTAGAAGTCCGAATCCTGCAATACCATGTCTGAGACTGTTCCCATGTAGAAGTTCATTTTGTGAAGGTGCTAAATGGTTACCATAATTGATGGTGATATCAGTGTTCTTCAGGTTGGTTAGGAGATGAGGGAACATAGTACATCATTGAATCAGTCCCCCCAGAAGTCCACGGTAAAAAACTTTAATTCCGCGGTGAATCTTTTAAATTCTGCAATATTCTGCAACCATTAAACAAATCATGTTAAAGATGATTTACGTTGTCTTTTTTAATTAAATAATATCCTCAGGAAACAACATGTATTTATACAGCTGATTTTATAAACAAATGGACAAAATTAAGTGCTTTTAAAAATAAAACTTAAATGCTGGTGTGCATTTAACATCCTAGGGTGTTAAATGTACACAACCATTTTTGCTGAGTTTGTTGGCAGACTAATAAAATGTAGTGTTTTAAAAAAAACATAAACTAAAAAATACATTCAGATCATTCGTGCATTAGTCTTCCTTTGCAGGCCATTAAGATAAAATATAATGAGTGCAAAGATTTGTAACATTCAACTTCTTTGTAAATAGTGTTTCTCATTTATCATTTGATCTGAACAGCAGGAAGAACAGCTGCACAGTACCAGCTATCCAGTCCAGTTTACTCCCTATCTCCAATGTCATCAGTGGAGGGCCTGATGCACTGCATATACAAATTGTAATACAGGAAGAGGAAGGCTTTAATTTTGGCCTCAGAGAGTGACCGCCCTTGGGCTGACAAGATGATCTTGTAAATACTGTTTGATCTTTCCACATCAGCAGTGTATTTCAGTCTTGTCTGTACATATTGGTCAGCTTAGAGAGATGAGGCAGTCTATCCTGCATGCTGTTCAAGAACAGGTCTGTGTCCACAAATCCAGATGCTGAAGCTGAGACTGTAGCAGGGCCACAGTTGGTTTTTTCAGCATGTATGCAGCATTGTCTGTTGCAAAAGATATGCACATTTTCAGGTTTCCACAGAAACCCACAGACAACAACAAATAACAGTAAAGTTGGTATCCTTATCTTGGCAAAAATAAACACTACTGTGTTTCAGCTTCTGTTACTTTGTTTCAGTAATACTTAGAGTAATTGTGACCCTTGGAAAACAAACTCCCAAGGGTTACCTTACAGAAGAGCCTAGGAATATGCCTGTAGTCAAAAGGGGAAGAAGAACAGCAACCATTTTCTTTTTGGGCTTGTGGTAAAAAAAAAAGTGGTGCTAGAGAAAGGGTTAAAATGATTCTGTTCAGTTTCGAGCATAGGTGTCAATGAACTTAATAATCTGACGCGGAATCCGGCCCGCCACGTCATTTTATGCGGCCCGCGAGAACTTAAGTATCTGACACGTGGTTAACGGGGACGGACTTTTACTTTTATATATATACAGACTAACGCGCGACGCGGACGCACCGCGGTACAACATATAAAAAAATTAAATGTTAAATTTAAAATATTTTTTTAAATTTTTTAAAATTGCACCCCCCCCCCCAAAAAAAAATTATTGCCCCCACCCCCCCCCCCCCCCCCCCCCCCACACCCCCGCGAAAATCATACAATCGAAAAGATGGGTATATTATAGTTATATATGGTTAGTCTTACAGTTTTTGCCGGCCCTTAATGCTGATGTGGGTGCGATGTGGAATGAGCCCGGTTGATGTTTAGAGCCACCATGCCTGTGGTCAGTTCTCTGCCATATTTGGCATTGGGAACACATCTATCTCCATGATTAAAACTCTATATACAAACCCATCTGCAATGGTGTTAACTGGAACAATAGTTAAACTATTCCCAATCACCAGGTGGTCACATCAAGGCTGCCCACTCTCCTCTGTTATTTGTTCTATCTCAGGAGCCGGTTGCTCATGCAGTGCATGAGTCTGTTCAACAAGACCCCATAGTCATCATTACTCCGCCCACTCATTATATGCTGATGATATTTTCTGTCATAATACATATAGAATGATTTTCTACACATTTTATACATTTATACATACACACCTACATTAAATTATTCAATTTTGAATCTTTTATTTTTCTCTCTACTGAGATCATTCTTAATAGGATAGAATATGTAAAAAGCATATGACTAGGAATTAGGAATCATAAAAATTTCACTAGATGATACAAAATCCTTTAAAAAATTTGTTGGAAAACTTCATGTTTTGAAGGGCATTTGTATCATCATCAGTAAGAATTATTCACAACTGTTCTGACCTAAATGGAAACTATGTGGAAAGCCAGAAGATTCTTAAATTTGATATGGCTACTGTTAATTCCTTGTTTTTGGAATTTAAAATTGAGCACATATCTCATTTCTCAGTCTCAGCAGGGTTTGACCTATAATCCTTTTTATGGGTGTTAGCATTCTACTGTTGCACTGTTCTCATGCTAAATTGTGTGTGGGCTCCACAGGACTTTAGGGAAGCAGGTGACTCAGAACCAATGTGGCAGCCAAAAGAGTTTAACTGTGGAAAAAGCTGTTTGTATTCAAAATCTGATGTGTTTTTATAGACAGGAAACCAAGCGTTAGTTCCTCAGTCTAAGACTAATGGGAAGCAACACAGAGTGTTTTTCTTCCAGATGGCACCGTGTAATTGTGTTACTTAGGAGTGAATCACAGCAGAAGGGCAGCATCCTGGGTTGTATGAATCTCTGTCAATATTAGATGGCACTCATCAGGTTTGTATTCTCAGTTAGTGAACAAAAAATTGAAACACCATTGTAAAGCCACTTAATAGGGTGTCGGGACTGTGTGCATAGTCAGTACGGCCTGCATGCACCATAGCACCTCAGACGTCATTCTTTTGTTTAAAAATTTATTTCAGATTTTTTCCTATTTTCTCCCAATTTGGTAGCCAATTGAATCCCTTTTCAGCCGCCAATTGTCGCTCTGGCACAGGGCACTGGTCATGCTCGGTTCTGGCAGGACCGGGGCACGAACCCCGATCCTCGGAGTACAACTGCACCGACTGAAAGTCAGTGCTCTTACCGCTGTACCACCGCGAGACGTCATTCTTGAATGTCCCATCAATGCTCTTTTGGTTTCAGACATGGTGCCTGAGAAGGCTATGCTAAGTGTACTAAGTATGCTAAGTGCTATGCTTGGTCACCATCTGACTTCTTATCCTTCACGTTAATAATTAAGTAATCTTGCATCCCCAACTCAATAGTATCCCTCAACAACTCACCCATACTCACTCCTCTACACCCACACACTTAGTTCTCCATGTATCATTCAGGTCAGACTAAGGAGGAAGTGAGTGAAGGTACCACAATGGAGACCGGTATGGAGACTGTCTGTAACATCCGCCGTTTCCCTCCAGTCCACCTCCCTTTCGTTACCTTCATTTTCCCATTCCTTACGTTTCATGTTGTGTTTTTCTGTTTACCTTGTTCGTCTTGTACCTGTGTTTGTTGCAGGCTGGGCGAGGTCCTCGTTTAGTTCCTTGATTTCTCCCCTTATTAGTTAGCCTATCATTCTCCCTCTCGCACGCATTCCTCACTCCTTTTCATTATTCAATTAGCCCTCTCACCTGTTGCCCTCTCTATTTAAGTTCCCCTGTTTAAAGTCTCATCGGCAGTTCGTTTTCTCTGCTCCGTTTGAGATCACTTCCGGCCTATTTGTTTGCTACTCTGTTTGCCTTAACCTGTTTGTTCTGTTCCTCATTCCAGCCTGCCTCCTGTTCTGCCCTGTCCAGCCCCGTTCCCTTCACCTGCCCAGCCTTAGTTCGCCAACCCGTATCCTGCCTGTCACCTTTAGTTTCCCTGCTTGCTTGCTTGCCTACAACTTTGTCTTGCATAAATAAATATACTCCCAGGTAGAGTTTTCATCGAGTCTGTCTCAGAGTCTTGCATTTGGGTCCAGTCCAGTACTCAGTCGTAACAGAACGAACTGGCCAGCAATGGACCCAGCAGACTCTGAGCAGCTCCACCACGCCATCACCTGCCAGGGAGCTGTAATCGGTCAGCTCCTCCATGACGTCATGGAGACCCTGAAGTCTATCTCGGACCAAGTGGGTCAGATGGGGTCCCAGATATCGCAGCTTTCCACCAACCTGCCAGTTCCAGCTCCAGTGGTGCCGCCCGGTCCTTCCGCCCGTGCAACCTGTTACTCCTTCGCTCCTTCCTACCAGAGAGCCCCGCATTCCCCATCCAGAATGCTACCTCAGCGATTTGGGGGAAGTGCTGGGGCTTCTTGATGCAATGCGATCTCGTATTCAAGATGCAACCTGGCTCCTACCACTCTGACCAGAGCAAGATCGTATTCGTCATGGCCTGCCTTGGGGAAAATGTGCGAGACTGGGCCACCGCCATTTGGGACAGCCAGCTACCTGCCAGCATCCATTTCCCAACCTTCACGTCCGAGATGAGGAGGGTCTTCGATCACCCAGTCTGCGGTAGAGACTCCGCCCAGCAGGAGTATCGGGAGAACCGGGAATTTTTCCGGTGGACTGGCATGCCGATTGGCCCGCAGAGTCAGGCCAGTGTTCAAAGCAAAAGCAACATGGGCCAGCCTGGATGCCACATTCAGTCAGATCTGGCTACAGTCCCCCCTCCCCCACCTACCTTTCACCTAATTGTCATGGATCTGACCTTTCTTCCCTTATCTCTACGTCGCCTTATTCGTTTTTATCGTTTACCGGTAGTCTATCGGATTTTCCTGTGTTCCGTCACGGGTTTTGCTTTCACCTTGTCATTAGTGAGTTCACCTGGTAGGTATTTCCGCTCACTATTTATACCCCGCTTCCGGCCTCTCTCGTCGCTTCTATGTTATTCCACTTAGCATTCGAGCCGGTAAAGAGGTATAGGAAATTGGTTAGAAAGCTAGTATAAAAAGAAAGGGTTTAGAAAGTAGGGTTTTTAGAAAGTAAGAAAGTTTCGTTTGGCTCTCATTTCAGAGCAGAGGCTTTCTCGTTTCTTTCGTTTTGTACTCTGACTTACGAGTGCTCTTACCCAAGATAAGTTTGGGTCTTTTGAGTTCTGTTTCCTTTCGTTACACTCCAATAACGGGAGTAAGATAAGCGTGTCTGCTTATTTCCTTTGTTTCACCGTTTCTTGCATTGCATGATTTTATCTCACATTGAATACTGTTTCACAAACTGGTCATTTGCAGGTATCACAATACTCAAACCTATAGAACAGCTCTTTAAGAGAGCTATTAAGGTACTTGACAGAAAGCCACATTCACATCATCACTGCAACATCTTGGCAAAATATAGTTTTTTAAGTTTTGACAATTTCAAGATTTTTAAACATGTGTGTTTTATTTATAAGTCCTTACATGGATTATGCCCGCCTCCCCTAGGGGAATTCATTAAAAAAAGGACTGACAATAAAACAGGTACTCGATCGGCCTCCAGAGGGGACTGTGAGGTACAATATAGACGCACGACTTTTGGTCAAAATGTGCTGTCAATTAAAGGAAGTATGAGTTGGAACAACCTTCCAACCTCAATAAGGGAATGTCCTACCTTTGCAACGTTTAAAAATAGTCTCAAACAATGGCTTAAGGACAATCAAATATGTGATCATTTTTAACCAGACTTATGTTTAGGCATATTTTATTATTTCTTAATTTATTTTAACTTTTTAATGTTTTAGCTTAATTTGTAATTTGTATTTTTGTTTTGTTACTGTATTACATTGTTTTATGTTAAGGGACTACGGATGGAAATTAGCATCCCTGCTATAATCCGGCATGTTTACATACTGTATGTATGTTCATTAATGTGCATTGTCCCTTCCAAATAAACAAATCAATCAATCAATCAACCTACGAGCGCTCTAACTGCGCTGACTCCAGTTAAAGGGGTCTTATAGTTTTTGTTTTCTTTGTTCGTTCGCTCCACAAACGGAGTTAGATAAGCGTTATTGCTTATTCCTTTGTTTTGCTCGTTTAGCGAGCTCCTCATTTATATTGCGAGGTTTATTGTTCTTTCATTTTTAGTTGTTTCTCCACTACGGATTATTGTCCGTTACTAGTGGTGTTCTTACGAACACTTTAAGACTGCCCAACTACTTGCACTTGGATCTCTAATATTCCCATCTCTGTTTCTGACAGAGATCCCTCATACTAATGGTATGAACTCTGCCTATCATAACATGTGATTGGTTCCACACATGTGCCGATAGCCAATCCGAAACTGCCATCACAAGATGTGACCAAAGCGAACGCAGCAACATTTAGTCCATCATTCAGTCATGTTTCTCGTGGCGCTTGTTCGATAGTAGCAGAAGATGGACAGTGGCAATCCAAAAAAGAGAAAGGGTGGAGCAGAAAGGGAGAGGATGAAGAAAAAATACATGTTATTGATGTAATTAAAGTAATTGGTAAGCGTGGTCTTAGCTACAGGGGATACATACATGAAGCTGCATATAGCCTTGATGACGCAACCTTAGACCATGGCAATTTCCTGAAACTTATATTGTTGCTTAGCTGCAGGGTGCGATTTGCCGGTGGGGATGGTGGGGATTTCCCCCCCCTCTGGTTTACACGTCCTACCCTCTGCTGAATTATTTTTATCCTCGGTGGGGACGAAATTTATCCCCCCCACCCAAAGTATTTTCACCATTACATCGTAATTATTAACAGCCAAAATACAAAGGGTCCGTGTGCATTCTGGTTGTGCTGTGATTTTGATCAGGGGCGCCCCTCCCTAAACGCAGAACACGCGCTGCACGTAGGGGCACCGCACCAAGTCAGCTCGAGGAGAGAGAAGGAAACATAATAATGAAATGCGCATTTAACTCAATATTTTCTCAAAAATAATAAAAGTAAAACATAAGGTGCCCCCCTACTCCCATTCTCCAATTGTATTTTCATATGCTGTAACAACTGTCAAATGAAGAGCGAATGTACGCATCTCCCCTTTAAACCGCAAACAAAGTTTAAACGAAGTTACTCTTTTTATCACCCAGCACTAACAGGAACGCTAATACGGACTTATTTAATTAAATTCACCAAAGCGCGAACAGACGCAAACCGAAGTCATTACCTTACCATCCCCAGCGAACACAAACGCCAGCATGAATATGACCTAGATATATTGTTGTGACTTTGTGACTATTACTAATAAAGGTTGTTAAGTTAAATGGCATTTTGTTATGTTGTTATGCACAAAATTCCGCTTAGGGCACCAATTTGGCAACAAAAAACAACTTTTCATATAGCCTACTGTTGTTGTTGTTCCCGCCGTTGTGTGGTATTTTTGTTGTTGAATAAAAGCGTTCCTCAAATTATCCCCCCCTCTGGTTTTTTCACAAATCGCACCCTGCTTAGCTGATATGCAGAGGTGTAAAGTAACGAATTACAACTACTCTCATTACAGTACTTGAGTATTGTCCTCTCTGTAACAGTACTTTGTTGAGTATAATTCAATTATAGTACTTTGTACTTTTACTTGAGTTTATTTTTCATAATGTATTGTACTTCGTTATTTTTTATTTTGATAATCGTTACAGAGTAAATTTAATTTGATGACTTAAGTGAGTCCCTGAAACTCTAAACCAATTAGAACAAATCGCAGGCACAATTTTAAAAGATTCAGACAATTCAACATGATTTGAATTTTGAGAGCCAATCAAATCAGGCCTCCCCAAGTCAGTCGCTGCAACCGCGGCGCGAAGCTGTTCAAAAGAAAAGATTGAGTGTGTCTGTGTGTGTGTGAGTGCCACCAAAGGCAATAGCATTATAATGAAATGCAAAATGTGCATGCCAAAACCGGTGGAGATCTCTGCTTTTATGAATGAATCTTCTAACCTGAGGAAGCATGTGGAGGTAAGCTGACTAGCTACAACTCTGTATTAACTATTAACTTTAAACTTAATGCTGTCGCTTCCAGGTGTTTTTGGGGTGCCTGTGTTAGAGTGCAAAAGTAATATTCAGTAATATTGGCATCTGACATTAGGCTACGCCAAAAACTGAATCGTGGAGTGAAACATAGGCTAATGGGCTTTCGACATCAGGCTGGTTTACCAGTATGATCAGCGTCTCGTCCGTTCACTTCAATGTAACATTAGTGTACACATTTTTTACCCGTTTTCAAATGCCATTATTTTGATAAAAATTGACTAAAATTGGGAGTGTTGCGTGTCCTACTCAGATTGTAAATTGAAGAAGCATACATACTTTTGAGCCATTCATACTGAGAAGCGTCGCTAGGGAGAGACGCTTTGAGCGACGCTTCTCACTATGAATGGCCACTTAACCATCTGCCACTCTGTTAGCAATTTTGGAACCCATCGGCTAAATCAGATTTAAAGTTATGATTTAACCTCTGGGATCGAACCGCAAGGTCCAGGTATCGGAAGTACCATTCCAGATATTGCATTTTTCAGATCTAGCTAGCTAACTTATACAACCAAGCACACACAATTAGCACAATTTTATCCTAACTTAAATTTTTACTTTTGACGGATGGTTAAAAAAAAAATCCCGTTTCCTATATGATTTTAGCAGTAGGCTACACATCACAACAGTTACTCTTCCAATTAAATTATTTAAATTATTAAAATGAATTATTTAAATTATTATTCAAATAATACTATTTCAAAAACGGGCCAAAATACAAACATTTACAGTGAACAGAATGCTGCTAGCAGAGGTACCGGCTGCTATGGAGTTGCTAGGAATGCATGTGAAATCTATGAATACAATGTTGAATTGCTGCTCAGAATAAAATAAAAATGACAAATCAGGAGTCATGTCTTTTTAATCACCAGAGATGTGTAAAACATGTAGCCTCTTTCAGACAAAGGCCCCTAGTGGTCATGGTGTCGGCGGGATGAGTATGTATAATTCTATTAGGCTGGCACCGATGCCCCTAGTGGGCGTTGGAGGTTCGAACCTACAACCCTTGGCTTCAATGACCACCACACTACCCATTCACTTTATCGCCTATCTTTCGCACTTGGGATTTAATACCAATTAGATTTTGAGAGATAAAAGGTTGTCTTGATTGTAGATATACAAAAGTAACGCTAAAAGTAATTACTTGAGTACTTTTTTTTCAACTTATTTACTCTTACTTGAGCAATTTTCTTTACCAATACTTCTACTTTTACTCAAGTGAATTATCTCTGAAGTAGCAGTACTCTTACTTAAGTAGGAATTTTCAGTACCCTTTCCACCTCTGCTGATATGATGTCTGCCTCCAAGAGCATGTAAGCGACTGCATCAAGAAGAGCAAGAGGCAACATGAGAGGAAAGTTACAGGAAGAGGGTCCCTCGTAACTCTGTTGTCCAAAACAACTGTCAACAAAGTAATTGAGGTCATGAGTTAAACGTAACTACATAGTATAGGAGTATATAATGGTACGAAGGATTACACTAAATTTAAGGATAAATGGGAAAACTTTCATGCAAAATTGCTTGTGCTCTGTCTTGGAGTGAATTCATCATATGATATTGTTTATGTCTGATGTTTTGTTGATGTTGTGTTGAATGTTGGGTAAAGGCTGGGTGGGATAGTCGAAGGAGGGCTGAAATAGTAGGAACTAGGCCACTTTACCGGCATCCATCTTATTTTTCCCCTTTCGTTTGTTATTTTCCTTTTCTTAACTTATTTATTTTATCTCTCCTTTACTTACAAGATTAATCTAGTAATGTATTTAATTAACTATATTAAGGTTTAAGTTGTTATTATTACTGGTAGTATCATATTTTCATTTAAGTAAAACAGATGAAGGAAGATTACATAATCGTAGTATTATAATAATGATAACAGACAACTAGAAATGAAAATTATACAAATTATATTCATAGTTATGATGATGGTAATGGTAAGATGATAATAATACCTATGATAATAAAGCCTATAAGAAAGTGGTCCTCCAAAGAGGGTGGGTTAAAAAATAATAATAATTGAGGTCATCAGGGACTTAATTCAAGAGCTGATTGCTGTGGGCAACCGGGAACTGCTGGCGATCAAGCACGCCCTGGAGAAGTGGAGGCATTGGCTGGAGGAGGCGGAGCTTCCGTTTAGTGTCTGGACCGACCACAAAAACCTCTCATACATCCAATCCGCTAAACGTCTCACCTCCTGCCAGGCCTGTTGGGCACTTTATTTTGTCCATTTCAATTTTTCGATCACTTTCAGACCCGGTTCCCGTAACACCAAGCCCGATGCCCTGTCACACCTGTATTCCCCTGAGACCAGTCCTGCCTGTCTCCATCATCCCTCCATCCTGTGTGGTGGCTGCAGTCACCTGGAAAATTGAGGGGGTCATCAAGTCCGCCCAGGTAACGCAACCAGACCCCAGAACTAACCCTGACTCATGTCTGTTTGTTCCAGACTCTGTTCGCTCCCAGGTCCTGCAGTGGGCGCACTCCTCTCACCTGTCCTGCCATCCGGGGCTTAGCCGCATCCTATCCCTTCTGAGGAGGAGCTTCTGGTGGCCTACTATGGAGGTGGATGCCCGTGCCTTCATGCTCGCATGTTCCATCTGCGCCAGGAGTAAGGCTTCCCATCAGCCCTCCACCGGTCTTCTCCGTCCTCTTCCTGTCCCGGGCCGTCCTTGGAGTCACATTGGGGTCGACTTCGTTACTGGCCTACCACTTGCAGACGGTAACACTGTCATATTACACTTACATTATAACACTTTATCCCTTTCCTCAAGCTTCCCTCAGCTTCCGTGACGGCGGAGCTCCTGGTACTCCATGTGGTGCGGCTGCACGGAATCCTCTTCAACATCGTGTCCGACCGTGGCTCCCAGTTGTGGAGGGCATTCTGCCAGTCCCCAGGGGCCTCCGCCAGCCTATCCTCGAGTTACCACCCCCAAACTAACGGACAGATGGAGAGGGCTAACCGGGACTTGGGAGCGGCTTTACGGTGCATGATGTCCCGGAACCCCTCCTCCTGGAGCAAGCTTTTCCCTTGGGTGGAATACGCCCACAACTCGCTAACCAGCTCTGCCACCAGGTTGTCCCCGTTCGAGTGTTCCCTGGGTTACCAGCCACCCCTGTTCCCTGTCCAGGAGAAGGAGGTCTTTGTCTCAGGCCCACCTCTTTCGCTGCAAAAAGGTATGCAACGACACTCGCACTGCACACAGTGGTCTGTGGACCTCCACTGCACCGCAGCCCCCCAGTACACTCCAGGACAGCAGGTCTGGCTCTCCACCTCTACAATTGATAAACATGTTTAATCAACCAAATATGATACCTGGTTATGCAGTTATAACTGTTTTCTGAAGAATCCTGAACGTTTTTTAGTTTTTTAGAAATCTCCATTTCCACAGTGTGTACCCATCACATTTGCGTTTGGACTACGTTACTAGACTGCTTCAGGAATTATCTAACATAAAATACGTACAATATTTTCCACGGAGTTTCCTGTCCTATAAAACAAAGTCAAATATGTCATATTCGAGCGACTGGGAACGACGCTGTATCCACGAGTAACGACAGCGCATAGGGCAATAGTGGTATGCGCATTCGGCCCCATGACAGTGTGCAGTCAGCATCATATTGCATCTGTGCGCATTTTTACTGAGCTTATTCTGGAAGTGATGGACCGGATTGCTGTACAAGTATGTTTTTAGCCTATTCAGATGATATTTAGCCATGTGTAGCGCATCTGTTAGCTGTATGTACGTCATAGGCTAGCTTTTCTCTTTACGCATACGTGGTTTGCTGTATGGTGTAATTGCCTGGTCATTTATGTTTTGCTTCAACGATTACGATTATTTTATACATTTATACGTGAACGTGGCAAGCAACGGTGGAAAGAAGAGCGTTTATTTCACGCTTGTTCAGGGCTTGGAGGAGCTGAACCGCCGTGATTCTGGCGTGAGTCCTCAGGCAGAGCAATGACTGGCATGGACCCATGTTTGGACATGTAAGTGTTTTAAAAATACAAATACAAATTATTATTATTATTGTTATTATCATCATCATCATCATCATCGTCAACAATATGGAGCATTATTATCTAGAGTATTTTTAGTTTTGTGATAAATGGATTCACGCAGAAGTTTGCTGGTTAACTTCTATGTTGTCACAGGCTGGAGAGGAGTGCATGGCCTGCTGAGGGGGTTAGATTTTCATATGTCCAGTTTTTTTGTGTAACAACCAACACAAGGGTCGTTGAATTCACACATGAAACTACATCCATTCTCAGTGCTTTATTTCATGGTCCAGTCAAGACATTACAGTATTATAATAATGTAATTTAGTGAGTGCAAGCTGACAATCTAAAACTAATTAATAAATCCTAGTTAGCTACGATTGCTAATTATGTTGAAGCTATACTGAGACGTACTGTGGATGTAAGACTTTTTAATGTATATACTGTATATATGTGTGTGTATATATATATATATATATATATATATATATATATATATTATGTGTGTGTGTGTGTATACATATTTATATACAGGTGCAGCTCAAAAAATTTGAATATCGTGAAAAAATTCAATATTTTTTGTCACTCATTTCAGAAAGTGAAACTCATATATTATATAAATTCATTACACATAGAGTGAAATATTTCAAGCCTTTATTTCTTGTAATTTTGATGATTATGGCTTACAGCTAATTCAGTGTCTCAGAAAATTTGAATATTGTGAAAAAGTTAAATATTGGAAACTCATGGTGTCACACTCTAATCAGCTAATTAACTCAAAACACCTGCAAAGGTTTCCTGAGCCTTTAAATGGTCTCTCAGTCTGGTTCAGTCGGCTACATAATCATGGGGAAGACTCATCATCAATCATGCTGACTTGACAGATGTCCAGAAGACAGTCATTGAAGTCGCATTCCTCGTGTCAAGCCACTCCTGAACCAGAGACAACGTCAGAAGCGTCTTACCTGGGCTAAGGAGAAAAAGAACTGGACTGTTGCTCAGTGGTCCAAAGTCCTCTTTTCAGATGAAAGTAAATTTTGCATTTCATTTGGAAATCAAGGTCCCAGAGTCTGGAGGAAGAGTGGAGAGGCACAGAATCCACATTGCTTGAAGTCCAGTGTGAAGTTTCCACAGTCAGTGATGATTTGGAGTGCCATGTCATCTGCTGGTGTTGGTCCACTGTGTTTTCTGAAGTCCACAGTCAACGCAGCCATCTACCAGGAAAGTTTAGAACACTTCATGCTTCCTTCTGCTGACAAGCTTTATGGAGATGCTGATTTCATTTTCCAGCAGGACTTGGCACCTGCCCACACTGCCAAAAGTACCAAAAGCTGGTTCAATGACCATGGTATTACTGTGCTTAATTGGCTAGCAAACTCGCCTGACCTGAACCCCATAGAGAATCTATGGGGTATTGTCAAGAGGAAGATGAGAGACACCAGACCCAACAAAGTAGACGACCTGAAGGCCGCTATCAAAGCAACCTGGGCTTCCATTACACCTCAGCAGTGCCACAGGCTGATCAACTCCATGCCACGCCGCATTGATGCAGTAATTCATGCAAAAGGAGCCCCAACCAAGTATTGAGTGCATAGAAATGAACATACTTTTCAGAAGGCTGACATTTCTGTTTAAAATAGACTTTTTTATTGATCTTATGTAATATTCTAATTTTCTGAGACACTGAATTTGGCTTTTCATTAGCTGTAAGCCATAATCATCAAAATTACAAGAAATAAAGGCTTGAAATATTTCACTCTATGTGTAATGAATCTATATAATATACGAGTTTCACTTTCTGACATGAGTGACAAAATTGATTATTAATTGTTTATGGCTTACAGCTAATGAAACCCAAAATTCTGTGTCTCAGAAAATTAGAATATTTTGCTTTAACATATTTTTAAAGTATCATATTTAATATTTGGTCGCATATCCTTTGCATGCTGTTACTTCCTGAAGTCTGTGACCAATCAACATCAAAAGACTCTCGATATCTTATTTTCAGGTACTGTTACAAGCGATACTATAACCTCTCTGCATTTGAACTGATCTCTATGGGAATTTGGGGGTGAGATTAGATTCAGCTGTAAATTACACTGGTACAGTATGGAACACATGGCTGGCTAAATGGTTTTAAGTCATCGAGGGTCTGAGCTATCGAACGAGCCCCAAGCCATCACTCTGTTGCCAGATATGGAGTAGATGTGGATGGATCACTGCAAGGGTTATTTCTCCTGACTCATTTTCCTATAGAACTCTATAGGGAAAAAAGTCAGGAGAAACAACCCTTAAAGGGATCCATCCACATCTACTCCATATCTGGCAGCAGAGTGATGGTTTGGGGCTCGTTTGATACCTTAGACCCTTGATGACGTACAGCCATTTCGCCAGTCATGTGTTCCATACTGTACCAGCGTAATTTACAGCTGAATCGAGTCTTACCCCCCAATTCTCATAGAGATCAGTACTTGTAACAGTACCTGAAAATAAGATATCGAGAGTCTTTTGATGTTGATTGGTCTCAGACTTCAGGAAGTAACAGCATGCAAAGGATATGCGACCAAATATTAAATATGATACTTTAAAAATATGTTAAAGCAAAATATTCTAATTTTCTGAGACACTGAATTTGGGTTTTCATTAGCTATAAACCATAATCATCAAAATTACAAGAAATAAAGGCTTGAAATATTTCACTCTATGTGTAATGAATCTATATAATATATGAGTTTCACTTTCTGAAATGAGTGACAAAAAATATTGAACTTTTTCACGATATTCTAATTTTTTGAGCTGCACCTGTATATATATTATATATATTTATTTATTATGGACAGTGAAGGGTGGACAGTGAAGACACCCCTCCCCCACCTGACACCTCTGTCGTAGGAGATGGTAACAGACATGTTTCCTAAATAATGTTATGTATAATTCATTACTTTTGTTGTAAAAAGTCATATTGAAGGTTTTTTATAGATAAACCTGTTATTCTGCTGGCTTATGGGGCTCTAGTAAATCAAATTTTGAAGTAGAGTACCATTTTAAATGTAAAGCAGATTGGTTGGATAACATTAGGGTAAGTAATCCTTTTCAGCGCCACTAGAATGGAGAAACACTGTGATAGAGAAGACAAAAACCAAAAAGAAAAACAGAATTTCTTTCTCTCTCACATAGAGAGGATATTTAGGAGGAGACTGGAAAACCCAAGGAGAACGAAAAACAACTTGCAGTAAGGCGAGCGAACTTGTAAGCACGAGAGATAAGCAAATCCTCACTAAGTGAGAGGAAATGCGAAAACTAATAGCAACCCGGTGCGGGGGAAGAAGGCTCCGAGATTGGGAGTGCGTTGAAAAGGAAACACAAAGAAAAAACCTCTCACTCTCAATAATAGAAAGCAATATAACCGAGAGGTAAAAACAGAAAAGTCGAAGAGAACTGTCTCGGACTAGGGAGACAGGTAATAGAAAAGGCAGAGGATGGAAAAGAGTAGAAGACTTCCTAAATAACTCTAAGACATCCGAGTCAAGTCCCCCGTTATGTCAACAACTTTGTGTTGAAGACAATGAGGTCCAACTCGAGCTGACTGTCCTGTACCGTACCGGCGTTCTGTGCCAAAGAATAGACAATATGGAAGCGTCGAATAAGAAAGACGCAATAAGCGTCGAATAAGAAAGACGTTTAAATAAGGAGCAGAAATGCAGCACAGGTGAACATACTGAGTAGCAAAGCAAAAAACACGAAAACCAAAGAAAGAGGACGCTACACGAGCGCTCCACGGAGTGGCCACCGAACGAAAAGCAGGCTGAGAACCCATGACATATTTAAACACTTTTGGGCACGCTTTGTAAGAGAATACCCTCATACACATAAGCAATAGATCTGATTGGTGTGCACTGTGACTGATTCATAGGTGTCAACCTCTGGAGAGAGCTGCCCTCATTTTCACGCCTGCAAAACTGTATAAATTCACCAAAAACCATATAGAACATTATCTATTAAAATCACTAGCCACCACAGTTATTTGTCTGATTCAAGTTTATTTAATATATTTCTTTGTTAAGGAATACAGGTCACTTTTAGCAAAAGGGTCACTTTTCACATAATAATGACTGTGTAGCCTACATACAAATTCAGCAAGGTGCTCATTTTAAAATGGTTAAACAGTCACAGAGACACCCCACATGACTGACCCCATACACTTACAACCCAGTGCAGGAGTGATACATAGATACCACAATTTCCTAAATTACACATGAGTCATGTTGCATAAGCTTGTGGCACTTTTAATGCAGTTTTGCTATCTTACTAGCTTAAATAACAGCTTTGATAGCCTAATTAGGCTACGTTAACATTAATGTACGTATGGTTATAAACTTAGCTCTCATCTTAATTTGGATAATGTTCTAGTAACAGTTAAAGTTGTTAAAAACTGATATATCAGCCATGAATTAATTTACAATGAAACTTAGTAACTTCGCTAAATTGAGTCACCCCATTAAAACGTCATGGAACATTTTGGTCAAAATTGCATAAACATAAACATTGTCCAGTCATAACTATTTAACTGTTCGCTAGGTTAACTAATGTTAGTTAGTTGTTAGGTAGGCTATCTTGTGTGCTACTGCGTCTTCGTGGTTCGCTGTCATAAAGTGCATTTTTAGATAATACAGTCCTGATGCCGCTACTTGCTTTTCCCACGGCCTCAGACATCGAGAGAATAACAGAGAGAGGGAGAAAGAAAATTACATTGCTGCGATTTAATTAATTATGTTGGAAAACGTTAGAAAAAAACGTATTAGACTAGATTTCCTGTATCATAACCTTATACGCCCGTATACCTTCGAAAAAGGTGGACAAAACCGTATTTTATAAGGGCAAACCGCAAGGGCTGTCACCTGATTCATCTGGTCCTCTGGCCACATGGTACCTGTACGATATGAACTGAAGTAGAATTATATGTATAATAATGTAAAATTATATGAACATTGCAATTCAATTCAAAGCACCACAAAATAAAATCTGTGCTTCTAGTTCATTGACTTAAGGCTTCTCAGCGTTATTCTATGACACGCTCACATCTATCCCCTGACATAATTATGACTTCCTCAGCTGTTCACAGAACTGCCTTCATCTTCCCACAATGCAATATGTTGTTTCTATGTTAACAATCTGCTGTCAGTGGACCTGACCTGGTCTGAGATTTTTACAAGTGCATCGTAAAAGGACAGCCTGCAGCTTCCCATATGGGAGTAATATTTCTCCCATATTTCGTCCAGATGATCATGCTTGGTGGTCACCCAAACAGACTGCCCATGATGAGCCATTTCTGTTTTCTTGCTCAAATCAGCCAGGACTAATGTGGAGCAGTCCTGCAAATGATTGGCAGGTCACTCATGGTTTCCATGAAATCTACCATAGATACAGCATTTAACCAAACACAGGATATCCAAAAGATATGGATTCTATATTACTGTTATACTATTGGGATTACAGATATATTACTAACCAATTTGAGGTTTCTCATTCCAATACAGCAGTGAGAACATTATTCAAAGGTTCCTATATAAATAACCACAGCCTCTCATCCACAATGTTTATATCTGTATTGCTCAGTAGGATGTGATGCATCACCAAAAGAAGAGAAGCTGACACTCATTAGGCACAAATGAGTCCAGAGAACAAGGGATGTGGAGATATTTGCATGGTGATGTATGAGGGGCCATTTAGGTTATAATTAATACTCTACCTCTCAAATACATTCATCTCCAAAATTGTTGACAACCTTAATAAAGATGAGGAAAAAAGGCTCTATAAAATAAACAACATGGGTTATGAGTTGTATTTCTGCTCAAAAATATAGGAAAACTATATTCTTTAATTGTAATAAAATTGCTCAGATATTTATTTTAACAAGCAATCATTTTACTTCCCAAAGATATAGGTGTCAAAATTATTGGAACACCTGACTTCACTATTTATCCTTCACTATTGTACCCTCCATTAACAAGGATAATACTACTGAGTCTTCTTCAGGATTTTATTAGATTTATTAGACTGGGGATGGGGGGAGGCTTTGACTATTCATCCATACATAATCTTTCAAGTTCTTTCAGATTCCTTAGTCTGCATTTATGGACTATCCTCTTCAGTTAAGACCATACATTCTTAATCAAGTAAAAGTTTGGAGACTGAGATGGCCATTGCAAACCAATAATTGTGTGGTCATTAATCATTTCTTGCTTTATTTTGAGGTATGCTTGAGATAATGGTCTTGATGAAGAAAAGCTTGAGCTTCCTTCCGAGGGGATACCAGGATTTGGTTATAATGGTTTGGTACTTGCTTGGAGTTCATGTTTCTTTTGACTTAACAAATGCACCAACACCAGCAGATGCAACAATCCCCGAAAATCAAAGATCCATTCCCATATTTTACCATAGTTATGAAATCCTTATCAACATGTAAATTATTCCACTGCCAAACTCACTGTTGGTGTGTGTGGCCAAAAAGCTCAATTTAGCTCTCATCTGACTAAGGAACTCAGTTCCAATCAAAGTTCAGTATTGGGAGTCAGTGAAGGCGATGTACTATACAATAATTTGTGAAATATCAGTCCTCCAGTCACATAATTTTCCTCTCCCTGTGCTGTGACCTTGTCGTGGTGGAGAGGCTTCCGTGCTTCTAAGACCCTGAGAGCTATGCTGGGGGGAGCCTCTGGCTCCTGGTAGGTTTAACCTTACCAGATTGGTCTTGGGCGAGGAGTCAGACGAAAGCCAGCACACTGGCCCTCCAGGTTGGGGGTTGGGCGTGGCGCCAACAACGCCACCCTGTGAAAAAAACTACCGTTACAGAAACTAAAATGAGCAAAACTATTGACATCAGGCCCATAGTAGACCCCAGCCACCCAAACTACTTGAGTGGCAGCATGACCACTCCCGATGAAAGCCGAAAGGAAGTCAGGAGTGCGAAAGAAGGTCTACTAGGGCCAAAAAACAAGATCTGCATTGGAGCATGGAATGTTCGAACCATGTATGAGACTTCCAAGACGGCACAAGTCCTCAGTGAAATGAAGAGGTACCATCTGGACATCCTGGGGATAAGTGAAAGTCACTGGACTGGCTCCGGACGTCAAGTGCTGCATGATGGATCTGTCATCCTGCATTCAGGTCACGAGAACAACCATACACACGGAGTAGCCATCATAATTTCAAAGGAGAAAGCCAAAACTTTGCTGGAATGGGAACCAGTAAGTGAGAGGCTGATCAGAGTGCGCCTCAACTCAAAGTTCTGCAAACTCACCATCTTGCAGTGCTATGCACCAACAAATGAGGCTGAAGAGGAGGATAAAGAGGATTGGTACGAACAACTACAAATGGTGGTTTCTAAGGTACCCCAACACGACATGCTTCTGATAACTGGCGACATGAATGCCAAAGTGGGTACCGACAATTCCAACATTGAGAGGGCAATGGGCACCCACGGATGTGGTGAAAGAAACAACAATGGTGAACACCTTGTTGGTTTCTGCATGAACAACAACCTGGTCATTGGCGGAACCATCTTTCCACACAAGAACATCCACAAGCTCACATGGAAGTCACCTGATGGTAGGACTATCAACCAAATAGACCACATTATCATTAATGGTAAGTGGCGCAGGTCACTACAAGATGTTAGAGCATACCGGGGTGCAGATGCCTATAGCGACCACTACCTAATCGCTGCCACCATCAAGCTCAAGTTGAAAAAGTCTGTCCCACAAGGCCAGCGACAGAAGAAACTGGACATTGCAAAACTCCAGTATCCTAAGAAAAACAAGGAGTTTGTGTTGGAGCTCAGAAACCGCTTCAGCACACTAGATGCTGCCTCTGAAATGGAAAAAGAACCCACTATAAACCGCAAATGGGATGCTATCAAGACCATATACTCCGAAACAGCACAAAAAGTCCTGGGCTTCAAACAGAAAAGGGCTAAAGAATGGATATCAGCTAACACTTGGCAGAAAATTGAAGAGAGGAAACAGCTGAAGGCAAAGACACTGAACACCAAGTCCCAACGACTCCTTGAGAAAGCCAAGACGTCCTACAAAAACAAGGACAGAGAGGTGAAGAGGAGTGCCAGGAGAGACAAGCGGGTTTTTGTTGAAAACCTGGCAAGTGAAGCCGAGAAGGCTGCAGCCTATGGAAATCTGGGCACGGTGTATAAGATCACCAAGCGACTCTGCGGCAAATATACAAGCCAAACTACCCATGTTAGGGACAAAAATGGCAACATCTGTACATTAGAGCGCGAGCAAACAGCCAGATGGGTTCAACACTTCCAGGAAGTGCTCAACCTCCCTGAGCCAGAACAACCAGCCAACATCACAACAACAGACGATATCCTGGAAATCAACATCAACCCCCCTGACCCTGCTGAGGTTAGAACCGCCATCCTAACCCTAAGGGGTGACAAGGCATGTGGTATAGACGCTATTCATGCTGAGATGCTGAAGGCCGATATTCCCACATCAACACAAGTTCTGACGGACCTCTTCCAAAACATCTGGAACAGCGACACCATCCCTGAAGACTGGTCCAAAGGTCTCATTGTCAAAATCCCTAAGAAAGGCGACACCAAGAACTGCGACAACTGGCGAGGAATCACCCTTCTATCTATTCCAAGCAAGGTGTTCTGCAGAGTCCTTCTCAACAGGATGGAGACAGCCATTGACACCAGGCTTAGACAGGAGCAAGCAGGCTTCAGGAAGGGAAGAGGTTGTATGGACCAGATCTTCGCTCTGCGTAATATCATAGAGCAGTGCTTAGAATGGAACACACCCCTCTACATCAACTTCGTAGACTTCAGGAAGGCCTTTGACAGTGTTCATCGAAACACTCTCTGGAAGATACTACACTCCTATGGAATTCCACCAAAGATCATTACAATCATAAAAACATTCTATGAACATTTTGAGTGCAGTGTCATCATGGGCAATACCCTCTCAGCGTGGTTTTCCGTGCAGTCCGGAGTGAGACAGGGGTGCATCATCTCTCCTATCCTCTTCCTCGTTACCATAGACTGGATCACAACCAACACCACAGCCGACAGACCTAGAGGCATCCAGTGGACCCTGTTCTCCCAGCTGGAAGATCTTGACTTCGCTGATGATCTCGCTCTCCTTTCAACCAACCACTCCAACATGCAGGCTAAAACTGACAGGCTCAACAACTTTGCCAGACAGGCTGGACTCAGCATAAACACCTCCAAAACGCAAGTGATGTATGTAAACTCCACCCATACAGTACCCATCCTTGTGAATGGGGAACCACTTGAGTTTGTGGAAGACTTCATCTACCTGGGCAGCCTCATCAGCAAGGACAGTGGGGCCCAAAAAGACATCAAAGCAAGGCTGGGAAAGGCCCAGGGTGCCTTCTCCCAACTCCGTTCCATCTGGAGGTCCAAGCAATACAGCCTTAAAACAAAGATGCTCTTGTATAACAGCAATGTCAAGTCTGTCCTGCTGTATGGTTCAGAGAGCTGGCGAGTGGTCAAAACAGACATGAGGAGAGTGGAAGCTTTTCACAACGGATGCCTCAGACGAATATGCCAGATATTTTGGCCAAATAAAATCTCCAACCATCAACTGTACAAGAAAACAGGTAGCCGGAGCATCACCAAGGACATTACACACAGACGTTTGAGATGGCTAGGACATGTGTTGAGAATGGAGCAGGACCGGATCACAAAAGTTGCCTTAAGATGGACACCACCAGGCAGAAGAAATCCTGGGAGGCCCAAAACCACCTGGCGCAGAACTGTGACACAGGAACTGGAAAAGATGAACCTGTCATGGGGAGAGGCGCAACATGCTGCCAAGGACCGAACGAAATGGAGAAAGCTCATTGAAGCCTTATGTCCCATAGGGGATGAAGAGGAGTAAGTAAGTAAGTCACATAATTTATGTTAATATCCATGTGTCAGATATTAAAATGTATTTTATGAAGTGCATACAATGAGGTTGTTTTTAAGGGAATCTGATGGTAAGGTACGTTTTCTAAAGGGTCCGTTCCAAAGAGAAAAATGGCATTATGTGGAGTAAATTTACATTTTAGGCATTTAGCTGAAGCTCTTATTCAGAGGGACTTACAATTAGCGCACAAAAAAAGGTCTAGATTCGTAAATCACCAACATTCCAAGTAGCAATTAATGAGAGTGTAATGGTCGGGCCATAACACACCTGCGATAGGTAATCCTTTGTTATAAGAATTAACATCTGGAAGGGAAGGTAGAGTTTTTTAATAGGACAGATAGAGGATGTGGAAGAGGGCAATGAGAATCAGGGTGGAGAAGGGGAGGGGAGGTATTTCCTGAATATATGCGTCTTCAGGTTATGCCGGGAAAGATAGGGAGCGACTCTACTGTCCTGACTGAGATGGGTAGGTCGTTCCACCATTGGGGGGCCTGTTGGGATAGCCAGTTGAGACCAGGAAGAGTGATGACCAGGTCATTGCAGGAATGCAGCAGAGCATAGAGCAGGGTTGGTGTGTAGGACTGGACCAACTGAAGGTAAAGAAGTGCATCTCCTTTAGTAGTCTTGCATGCTAACACCACAGGTTTGAATTTGATATGGACAGCCACCGAGAGCTAGTGGAGGTAACGCAGGATGGGTGTAACATGGGAAAATTTGGGGACATTGAAAACCAGGCGGGCTGCGGTGGGGCTGGAGAGAGTGCTGCGGAAACCCGGCCAGGAGGGAGCTGCAGTAGTCCAGTTGGATCGCATTATGGCTGCAATGTGGGCTGTGTAAGACAGTTGGCTGCCGAGAGTTACACCAAGAGTCCTGGCGGTCTGGGCAGGAGTCACTGTGGTATTGTCAATGGAGATTGAGAGGTCCTGCAGAGGGTAGGATTTGCCAGGGAGAAAGTCATGTCAAGGTTAAGCTTGAGCTGGTGGGCAGACATTATACTGGAAATGTGAGCTAGGCAAGCAGAGATGTGTGCCTCAACCTGAATGTCTGACATAAATGGGCAAGGCATATGATGATTTTTTCACGTAAAAAAAATATATGAGAACTATTAGCTACATTGCCAGTCTTAGCAGCTAGCTAGATAAATAACTACCGTAAATTCCGGACTATTGAGCGCACCTGAATAAAAGCCGCACCAACGAAATTTAGAAGAAAAAAAAAATTTGTACATATATAGGCCGCACTTGTCTATAAGCCGCAGGTGTCCACGTTGTAACATGAGATATTTACGTACACAGAAAGATGATACACAGTAGGGATGTGCGCGTTTAGTCGACTAGACGATTAAATGTTGCTACCCTCGCTAGTCGGCACCAGAAATACTAGTCGGTTAAACTTATTATTTTATTAATGTACACATTTAAATGACATATTGACATAATTTGCACTGAAATGTCATGTTTTCCTGGATAAATGTTGCTTTATAAAAAAACGAGCATCCGTTACTATGTTAACAACGCAGGATTTAAAAAAATAATAACTTTTAAACGAAGAAAAAAAACAAAACGGATTAGCCTGTTCGCCCTGCAAGTTAAACCAGCGAGGTGGAAAAAGTAAGTAGCCCTATCGCGTTGTTGAATAGCCCAATAAAGCGAATCTAATGTCGATCAGTAGGCCTACGTAATTGTTATTTTTTTGTGGGCCTATTATTGGTAGTTTTTCTGATGACCGATTATTATTTTTTACTGTATTTGCTATGCGATCGCGATCGCGTTCACCCAATGCAAATACCGTTGTAATAATCAGGCACGTTTCCTAAAAATGTTTTGCAGCAGCTCTATTTCCTTCTTCGACAGCCAGATCGATTGCCTTTAACTTAAAAGCTGCATCATATGCATTTCTTCGTGTGTTTTCCATGATGAGGGTGTGTGCATGATGCGCAAAACGGCTGTTCAAAACACAATCAAACTAGCGTCTTCCTCGGCGCATTATCTCGAGCATCCGTTACTATGTTAACAACGCAGGATTTAAAAAAATAATAACTTTTAAACGAAGAAAAAAAACAAAACGGATTAGCCTGTTCGCCCTGCAAGTTAAACCAGCGAGGTGGAAAAAGTAAGTAGCCCTATCGCGTTGTTGAATAGCCCAATAAAGCGAATCTAATGTCGATCAGTAGGCCTACGTAATTGTTATTTTTTTGTGGGCCTATTATTGGTAGTTTTTCTGATGACCGATTATTATTTTTTACTGTATTTGCTATGCGATCGCGATCGCGTTCACCCAATGCAAATACCGTTGTAATAATCAGGCACGTTTCCTAAAAATGTTTTGCAGCAGCTCTATTTCCTTCTTCGACAGCCAGATCGATTGCCTTTAACTTAAAAGCTGCATCATATGCATTTCTTCGTGTGTTTTCCATGATGAGGGTGTGTGCATGATGCGCAAAACGGCTGTTCAAAACACAATCAAACTAGCGTCTTCCTCGGCGCATTATCTCTGTCTGTCTCGCTCTTGCGCTTCCTGCTAGAGCGCCCCCCTGGAGGCCGTTAGCTCGTAAAAATCTATAGATTAGCCGCACCGTTGTATTGGCCGCAGGGTTCAAAGTGTGTGAAAAAAGTAGCGGCTTATAGTCCGGAATTTACGGTATTTATCATAAATTCATTCATAACCTTTATTTAAAACTCGGAAACACATTGAGAGCAGGTGGCTTCTTTTACAAGTGTGCCGAATGTACGCATAAAATACAACAACAAATTAAAAAGAACATAAGTAGTACAAAAGTAATTAGATAAATAGCAGCAGGTGCCCTCTTTTACATGTAAATAAAAATATACATATAAAATACAAAAACCAATAAAATAATTAAAAAAGAAAAAAGAAAATAATAAGGTTACCAACATTATTTAGCTATTATGATCAGCTAACAGTTAAACTGCTATTATGGTCAGTTAAATTGCTAGTTATATAGCCTGGTCAGCTTGAAATATTTCAGAGTGCCTCATGTGTTTCCCATAAAGCTATCAGTCTAGGGTCTTGTTAATATTTTCTCTGCTTATAAATGCAATTACAATTACAATATTTTGGGACATGAACCTCCGACTAGAGGTGAGTTACTTGACTTTCTTTCTACGGTAAAGGGTACAGATAAGTTCCCAGTTCCTTGCCAGGTTTACTCAATTTGTTTCGCACACAGTTTTGACCAACAAGGAGGAGGCTTTAAGCTAGTCGGGATTCCAGAATTGAACTGCCTTCCATTTACAATGAAATCCTTTCTGTGTAGAATAAAAATGGTCCTGTTTAATACAGAAAATTGCATCTTTATCTTTCAATAGAGAAATATGGCATATCAATAAGATTTTTCTTAGATTGTATCTTGAAAGACAGTGTACAGCTATTCTGTTTCAGTCTTTTCAAATTATATCTATGAGATTCTGGCAAAATGTGTGATGGGAATTTTTCAATGACAATAGCAAACCGGAAGACTAAATGACAGAATTTTTATCACATACATTTTGAACCTTATGAAAATTAATTGTGCAGTATTTTATTAGGTTATTATCACAAACTACCTTCATCCCTCATTTTTAAACTAAGTTCTACTTAGGCCTGTACATCACTGAAACTTGGTTGAACTAGGCCCTTTAGAACTTTACTTACTCATGTGCTCATCTCACAGTTCAATGTCTTACAAAAATCCATATGTCAAAGACAAAACTTGGTAAATTTCATCCTGAACAAGTAATAAACTATTCCCTGCAGATCATACCCACATGTTCTGGATTTGTCCAAAGCATAGAATTTTTTTGTTCTAACGTAATACAGATTTACAGCCTTGTCCAATGAGTATCCCCAGATACAAGATTCATCCAGATAAAAAGACATAATGGTTTGCATTAAATTGAAAATAAGCGGATTAACTAAAAAATCTATGTGACATGTCAACCTTTGATTTCTTTATTCATTGAACAACTATTGCTGCAGACAAGAGTAATTAATGCGTTCCACATATCCTACCTACAGCATATATTGTATAAACGGCTAGGTTGGGATGAAAAACGAACAGCATGTACAGTGCAGTCCGTAAGTATTTGGACAGTGACACAATTTTTGTTGTTTCGTACTCCAGCACATTGGATTTGAAATGGAAAAGTGACTATGATGTTAAAGTGTATACTTTCAGATTTTTTCTGAGGGTTTTTACATTCATATGGGGTGAACCCTGTAGCAATGGTTTTATTTAGTTTCTTAGACCATTAGGGTCGTCAATATGGATGGCCTTCTGGGGCCAGATGCATCGAGACTCTTATACCAGAATTTGTCATGGTACATGATCCCCGCGTAGTGACGTAATTCCTCCCACTGCGGAAGTCCTCTTCAATTTTCTCGCCAATCCATATTGAAATGTGAGACTGTATCCTGTATGAATCCAACAGCGGTCTGGGCTACAATTCTTATAGTTCAGCACAATTCTTATTGTGCTCCAAAGGCGGTGATAAGCACTTACGAGCGACGTCCACAGATAGCCTTGCTATCTTTCACGAATATCGGCTCTTGTACCTGTTGCCCTCGGCTACAATACAGAGCAACAGAGCGGCTGCCACATTTTGGTGTGCGCTGGTCCCAACCAATGGTTAGTAGGGATGCACAACCTGCGTATGGCAGGGGAGCTTTTCGTTGTCCGCCCGTACACCGGGATCGGACTCACGACATAACCCTGTAGGTCCATCTGGTGGTCAGACCAGGGGGCGGCAGACTAGAGAGCTGCACGGGGACAAAATTCTGTCCCGGTCCCGACCTTCCCCGTCATCCCAAACCCCATTCCCACCCCATCCCCGGCATCTGCAACCCCATTCCCACCCCGTCCCCGGCATCCCAAACTCCATTCCCACCCCGTCCCCGACATCCCTAACCCCATTCCCACCCGTCCCCGGCATCCCAAACTCCATTCCCACCCTGTCTCCGACATCCCAAACCCCATTCCCACCCTGTCCCCGGCATCCCAAACTCCATTCCCACCCCGTCCCGGCATCCCAAACTCCATTCTGAGTTTGTCAATACCTGAAAACGTATCTATGGAAACAGTACAGTAAAATGTAACAAGATTTCCAAACACTATAGAATGTAATGTCATGCTGAAATGTTTATATCTTTTCTTTACAATTATTAAAATCTTTCCAATGAACCTTTTTGTATGACCCCCTGTTTATGTAGGTCATTGTGCATGCAAAATATGCTCAGCACTTTGTTGCTCACATTGCAGACAATAAGAAAATGTGCAATCTGTTCAAATTAACCAAAAGCATAGATTTTCTCAAAATTCTCTGTGATTTAGAAGAAAAGGGATGTTCTAAATCATAGCTGACACTTCAGAGACATTTATTATAATAATAACTTGCACATAACTCATGAAATAACATATTACCTTATTTGTAGCACACATGTGAACGATTGCATTTGTCATTTCGCTCTTGGCATTAGCGGGCAGCTCTAGCTTCCTAAAAATGAAACCCGGGACATTGGTGATGCGCGTAATGTTAGGCTACTGGATGTGTTTAATCCGAGCACCGAGCATGCATTAATGTGAGCCCATAGACTACTGGTTCCATCACGAGAGCTCTCTGCTATTTTTCTGCGTGGCATTTCTTGCATTTGACTAACAATAGTCCCGTCAACTTTAATCAAAGCAAACTTTTTCCATACACGCTTTTTTTGTGTGTTGTTTCACACAAACTATACGGTCACTGGTAAGGTAAATGAGTACTTGTGTGTCAGACTTTTGCATCTCCATGATTATTGGCAGACGATTTTGTCACTGTTACCAGTGAAACTCAATAATGACCGTAATATCTCATGATCGTTACCGCGGTGCTAACATATATGTCATTATCGTATTATCTCTTTATTCTCGGAAAAAGAAGCCGGGCTATCCTGATCAGGAGTGAATTCTGCCTCCTCCAGATCACTGTCAGAGCAGAGATCGGAATGATCACTAGTACCCCCTGAGGAGACCTTAAAAGGAGAACTACAGTTCACACTGGGAGCCCCACTGGTTGATCACCCCCCCTTCACCGCCCCAAATTAATATGAGGGCCATGTCTAACCAGCCACGAATGTCCCAGAACAAGCGGGTAGGCCGGAGAATCAACAAAAAAAAAAAGGATCCTCTCTAAGTGGCCCTGGTAGAAGGTACACATAAGTAGGGAACCCATGATTTATTTAATGGTCCCAGAACCCAATGGATGACTATCGAGGGCTGTGACTAAGCAAGGACGCATGAGGGAGTGTGATGGGGATTTTAAAATCCCTGGCCCATCTCGCGTCGCACCGGACTGCTCCGGAATCAATAAAGGCGTCAATGTTGACAGAATGCCTATTCCAGAGCAGCCGTACCTGCAAAAGGGTGCGAGGAAGAGTACCACGTTGTTTGACTGGAAGCCCTGGTTTCCCCAGCGAGACCCCTCGTTTTCCTAAAATTTTAGAGCATTGAGCTTTAACGTGACCCCTAGGCCTGCAGTAGTGGCACCAGCTCCTCCGCAGTTTAGGACCTCTAGGCTCGCGGAGGGAAGACCCGCCCACCTGCATGATTAAAGGAGGTGTAGGTGGAAAAGCGCGCTGAAGTCTCTACCAACGGCGAATAGGAGTGACGAAAAGGGTGGTCTCGGTGCTCTCACTCACGCTCCCTGATACGGTTGTTGACTCGAATAGCTGTGGTGACCAGGGCACCAAATGTGGCAGGCAGCTCGAGCATGGCCAGGGCGTCCTTGACAGGGTCGGATAACGCATTAAGGAATAATGACTTAAGCAGTCCGTCGGACCACCCTGTCTTCCCTGCCAGTGCTCGAAATGTGATGGAGAATGCATCGGTGCCCTGGCGGAGACAGGTTAGTTTCAAGGCGGCCTCCTGAAAACTAACACCATCTCCTCCATCAGTTTATTCGAGTCACTCAAAACAAGGGCATTAGCCCGAATTAGGGGATCCGCCCAAGAAAGGGCATTGTCCACTAACAACGATAAAATAAAGGCCACCCGGATCTCCTGGGTAGTAAACCGAGAAGGCTGTGCTTTAAGAAAATATCATGCAATGTGTCAGGAAGCCCCGACACTTCCCTGGGTACCCGTTATAGCGGGATGGTAGCTGAAATTTAGGCTCCCTAGGGGAGAATGCCAAGGGAACAGGGCCTACTGGTGCTTGTGCTACAGAAGGTTGGGAGGCTACGACGGTCAAAACGCGGAGACTCTCCGCAAAATCGTAGAGACAATCTCCCTGGTAGTGCAGCTGCTTCATGAGCTGACCCTGCTGTACCTGCATGGCTTGCTGCCTGGCCTGGAGGGACAGAATGCCCTCCTCATGGGAGGACCAGGCAGAGCTCTGTGCGGCCAGTGCCTGCTTAACTCCCTGCTGTGTCGCTGGACCTTCCATACAGGCTTCAGTATTCTGTGAGGGGGAGTTCGGTTCGGAGGACCAGACGCGACAGAGAGGAACCGAAAAAGCAAACCAGCCAAAAAAGAGTGGAACACCACCAAAGCGGAAAAAAGTCTGCGACAGAAAATGAAAAAACAAAGAACTGGGACAAAACTCCCAGCTTAGAGCCAAAAAAAACAACCCCCAAACAAGGGCGACGCTCGTAGAACTGAGCAGAGAAACAAATAAACAGGCAGCTTGCCTGAAGCTCTTAACTGTCAGAGAGCTAGTACAAAACAAAGAAAATCCTCCACGAGGAATAACGAGATAAGGACGAACAAGAAACAGAGTAAACGAAAAGGAAAGAAAAGAATCTCAACTCTAAATCTAAATGAAGCTTGCTGCATTTCTTAATTTGTAACAACAAGAAATGCAGTCTCCGGGTCCTATACCAATACCGGCTTAGTAGGTGATGAAATAATACTGAAGCACAGGAAAACGGAAACTATGTGCTTATATAGCCGACAGGTAACCCAAAACAGGTGCGAGAGGTCATCGATGAGCGAGATCAAAATCCCGGAACGGAAGACGGAAAATCAGATAGAGTACCCTGACGTCGCTAAAAGAAAGAACAACCACTGAAATAAGAGGAGGCTACCAAAAACCATGACAGAGGCAGCAAGGTGAAGACGCTCATTATGAACCATGCAGTAAGGTTGAATGTTTTCGGAATGCAAAATCAATGTTAGAGGTTGTCAATCAAATTACGATATCATTCTGATGTTTGATTTCGTATGGTGCCACACCATTGTCATTGTAACATTAAACAACTTAAATTTTCAACCATCCTGGAACATAAACCCAATGTTAGAGAGTGACTAACAAGCTCTCTCCACTGTTTGGCTATGCAGCCACAAAATTGTAATCTTACATTTTCAACTATCATGGGACATTATTCCAAAATTGCAGGATGCTTGTAAAATTACAACATTTAATAAACTTTCATTTTCATTTTCAACCTTCACAATGCAACGTCACAAACTGACCATAAAATTGCAACGTCATTACAACAAACTATTTTTAATGTTGTCAATTTAATATTTTTAAAAATTCTAATTTCAACCACCTGTGGCACCCGGCGGGGACAGAACCACGGAGAGGTGATAGAGGGAAGGTATGTACGGCTGATGTGGAAAGACGGCATGCCCATATTAGGAGTTCCGGGGAAATCAGCGCCGCAACCAGGAAATACACGCCACCTGGAAAAGACGCCGGGCCAGTCAGCTGTGGCGAATCACCGGGCTAATCGTTGCCCTAGAAAAGGGAATGACAAACAACAGGAAAACGGAGTAGTATATGCGAAACCAAGGTGGAAGAGAGAGAGAGGAGTGTATTGTTGGAGAGAGAAAGTAAAGTGCCGTGTTTGATTTGTATTTGTCAGGAGAAGTCTGCTGTGTGCCCGATCCCTGGACCGAATGAGAACCCGCCCCGTTACCGACCACCGCCTGTCTGACAACCCTGCTCCTGCATTAGCCCTGGACCGTAAGAGAACCCGTCTATGTGGACCGACCCCTGCAAACGTACACCGACTATTCTCCCGGATTACGGACTGGCTGACGTTTCCCTGCACTTCAACTTCTCGTTTCCCAAAAACAGCAATAAAGCGTGAAGTTAAATTGAATTGTCGCGGTGTGGACATTGAAGTTATTGTTTTCAGTTGCGTGACAACTCCAACCACCTCGGAGTTTGTCACATATGGTGGAGAATGCGGGCATAGCATTCTGACTGAAAACAATAATATTCAATCCGCAGAGATAATGACGACTCCCACGATGTTCTCCGAGCTCCTCGCTAGACTCGTTGCAAGCAACCAAGAACAACAGCAGCGACATGACCAAAGCATGCAGCTCCAACAGCAGCAAATGCAACAACAGCAACTGAATATGGATTATTTCATGGCTAAACAGATCGAACAGACGAACTATCTACAAACAGAGATTACCGGATTATACAAAGCGCAGACCGAGCATAAAGAAGCGGCTCGGATAGAACGCGCAAACCCCGCCCGCTTTTTGGTAAAACAAACCGACGCGGACGATGTTGAAACTTTCCTCCGCACTTTTGAAATTACCGCGAAGCGGGAGAAATGGTCAGAAGACCAATGGGTGGATTTGCTGGCTCCGTTTTTGACGGGCGTTGCTCAGACAACGTATCAGGATCTAACAGAGGGCAGAACAGTGACGTTTGAGGAACTAAAAGAGGAAATTCTACAGCGACATGGATACACGCTGCTGACTAGGGCGCAGCGATATCATGATTGGACATTTGACCCATCCATCTCCCCCCGAGCGCAAATGCACCAGCTCACCCGGATCACCAATGCATGGCTGATATCCGAGCCCAAAACCCTGGGAGCCATCGAAAGGGTGATTATGGACAAGTTTTTACGTGCCCTCCCCTTCGAAGCAAAGAAACTGGCAGGTCAGAGCAACCCAAATAAGCACGAGGCCCAAGGAACGTCCACGGACGGACAACTACACTCGGGGCCTCGCAGTAGAGAACCCGACCGAACCACCCAGGCACCGGCCACTCGTGACAGCCGACAGTAGGAGGTGCTATGAGTGTGGGGAACAGGGCCACATCGCCTGGAGCTGCCCTCACCGGGGGGATGTCCCCATGCCCACGGCCTCAACCAGCGAAACAAGCCGACCTGCTGGGCCCAGGAGAGCGACGGATCTCCTTTTACACCTGTGAAAGCCAACGGAAAAGACGCAAAGGCACTATTGGACTCCGGAAGTGCGGTGACCCTAGTCTGGCTAGAATTCGCCAGACGTCCCCATTGGTCAGAGAAAATTGCAGTGACGTGCATACACGGGGAGACGCGGGAATATCCCACCACGGTGTTAGACCTACAAACCACCAGAGGGCGGTATAGCGGGCCCGCTGGGATTGTCACCGACCTCCCCGTTCAAGTACTCATCGGCAGGGACGCCGACGTCTTCCCCGGGCTATGGCACGTTATAGCGGGGAGTGGAAGGGCTAAGAAGCACAAAAAGCCCCATCAAAAGCCAGAACAGATGTGTTGGTTACAGGAGGTGGATCCAGAGGCCTCCACAGAGCCGCTCTCAGAGGGTGTGGCCAGCGAGACGGCCAGAGCAGCGGAAGAGACCGCTTGGGAGAAGGCTAGGGAGGAAGAGGAAAGCCCTCCCGGAGAGGGGGACGATGACATTGCCTATCTGTTCCCCCAAAACCCAGACGACCAACCACTACCAACCCCTCTCACCGGGAGATTCGGGACCGCCCAGCTGGAGGACGCCAACCTCACCAGCTCACTCCAGCAGTTGTCAGTCGTGGACGGCAAACTATTAGACGGGGTAAGACAAATTACCTTTCCTCACTTTGCCATAAAAAATTAACTATTGTATCAAGTAATAATGAAGGCGGGAGTACAGCAGGAACTGTTGTTAGTGCCCCGTCCCTTTATACCCTCGGTCTTACAGCTCGCCCACACACACCTGCTGGGGGCCCACCTAGGGGTGGAGAAAACCCTGGAGAGGATTAAGGCACGGTTCTACTGGCCAGGGGTCAAAAAGGCCGTAGAGGACTACTGCCGCAGCTGCCCTGACTGCCAGCAGGTGGCGCCTCGCCCTCACCTGAGGAGCCCTTTAATACCTCTGCCGATAATTTCTGTACCCTTCAGTAGGATCGGCATGGACCTGGTGGGACCCCTACCTCGGAGCAGCCGAGGACACCAGTACATCCTGGTTGTGGTAGACTACGCCACCAGGTACCCGGAGGCTATCCCACTGAGAACCATGGCCACCAAGGGAATTGCAAGGGAACTGATGTTACTATTCTCCCGGGTCGGGCTGCCGGAAGAGATACTAACCGACCAGGGCACCCCATTCATGTCACGGATCATGAGGGATCTCTGCAAATTAATGAAGGTAACCCAGTTACGCACTTCTGTTTATCACCCTCAGATGGATGGGCTGGTCGAGAGGTTTAACCAAACCCTCAAAAAGATGCTCAAAAAGACGATGGAGGCAGATGGGAAAAACTGGGACCAGCTGCTGCCATTCGTACTCTTTGCAATTCGAGAGGTACCCCAGGCATCCACCGGGTTTTCCCCGTTTGAGCTACTATACGGGAGAAGACCCCGAGGACTATTGGACCTGGCTAAAGAGGCCTGGGAACAGCAGCCGTCTCCCCATCGAACCATGGTGGAACACGTGGAGGAGGTAAAAGAACGGATGGCAACGATCTGGCCAATGGTAAGAGAACATATGGCGGAGGCCCAAGCGGCACAGACAAGGGTCTACAACCGCAGGGTCCAACCCAGGGAGTTCGCCCCAGGAGATAAAGTGCTGGTCTTAGTTCCTACCTCAGAGTGTAAATTCTTAGCTAAATGGAACGGGCCCTACGAGGTCATAGAGAAGGTGGGTCCAGTCAACTACCGAGTACGACAGCCTGGAAGACGACCCCCCACTAAGGTGTATCATATCAACCTGTTAAAAAAATGGGTGGCTCGTGAGGTGTTGTTTTCTATCAACTCCCCTAAGGTTGCGGTGAAAACTGAGACTGTCGAAGTACAGATGGGAGAACAACTAACCCCGACCCAGCGACAGGACCTCCAAGACCTTGTCAACCGGAACAGAGACGTATTTTCAACGGAAGCAGGACACACCGACCTGATCCACCACCAGATCATCACAGAGCCAGGTAAACGAGTAAAACTGAGACCCTACAGGATCCCAGTGGCCAGAAGAGAAGCCATCGCGGCCGAGGTAAAAGCCATGTTAAGTGCTGGAATCATTGAAGAGTCCAATAGTGAATGGTGTAGTCCAATTGTGTTGGTACCGAAACCAGATGGGTCGATTCGGTTCTGTAACGATTTCAGACAACTAAATGCTATTTCCAAATTCGATGCATATCCAATGCCTAGAATAGACGAGCTCATAGAAAGCCTGGGAAGAGCCCGTTTTATCACCACGTTGGACCTGACAAAGGGTTACTGGCAGGTACCTCTGGCACCCGAGGCCAGGGAGAAGACGGCCTTCGTTACGCCAGATGGGCTGTTCCAATACAAGATGCTACCATTCGGGCTACACGGGGCCCTGCCCACATTCCAGAGACTAATGGACCGGGTCCTACGACCCCACCGGACCTACCTGGACGACATCGTAATCCACGGGGAAGAATGGGGGACCCACCTACGACAGCTCGACGCTGTGCTTAATGCCCTACGGGGGGCGGGACTAACAGCCAATCCCAAGAAGTGTCACCTCGGCCTCCGAGATGCAGATTACCTGGGGTATACGATCGGGCGCGGCTGTGTCAAACCCCAGGTAGGAAAGGTCGAGGCAATCAGGGAATGGCCCCGCCCCCGTACCAAGAAGCAGGTACGAGTGTTCATTGGGCTCGCCAGCTATTACAGACGTTGGATGGGTGTAACATGGGAAAATTTGGGGACATTGAAAACCAGGCGGGCTGCGGTGGGGCTGGAGAGAGTGCTGCGGAAACCTGGCCAGGAGGGAGCTGCAGTAGTCCAGTTGGATGGCATTATGGCTGCAATGTGGGCTGTGTAAGACAGTTGGCTGCCGAGAGTTACACCAAGAGTCCTGGCAGTCTGGGCAGGAGTCACTGTGGTATTGTCAATGGAGATTGAGAGGTTTTGCAGAGGGTTGTCAATCAAATTACGATATTATTCTGATGTTTGATTTCGTATGGTGCCACACAATTGTTATTGTAACATTAAAAAACTCGTTAGAGAGTGACTAACAAGCTCTCTCCACTGTTTGATTTCCTATTGTAACCTGAATGTCTGACATAAATGGGCAAGGCATATGGTAATTTTTTCACGTAAAAAAAAAAAAAGAGAACTATTAGCTACATTGCCAGTCTTAGCAGCTAGCTAGATAAATAGCTATTTATCATTAATTCAGTCATAACCTTTATTTAAAACTCGGAAACACATTGAGAGCAGGTGGCTTCTTTTACAAGTGTGCCGAATGTACGCATAAAATACAACAACAAATTAAAAAGAACATAAGTAGTACAAAAGTAATTAGATAAATAGCAGCAGGTGCCCTCTTTTACATGAGTGCATGTAAATAAAAATATACATATAAAATACAAAAACCAATAAAATAAGTAAAAAACAAAAAAGAAAATAATAAGGTTACCAACATTATTTAGCTATTATGATCAGCTAACAGTTAAACTTCTATTATGGTCAGTTAAATTGTTAGTTATATAGCCTGGTCAGCTTGAAATATTTATGCATATGCCCAAACAAGTTGGCATGCTTTCAGAGTGCCTCATGTGTTTCCCATAAAGCTATCAGTCTAGGGTCTTGTTAATATTTTCTCTGCTTATAAATCCAATTACAATTACAATATTTTGGGACATGAACCTCCGACTAGAGGTGAGTTACTTTCTTTCTACTCTGGTAACGGGTACAAATAAGTTCCCAGTTTCTTGCCAGGTTTACTCAATTTTTTTAGCACACAGTGCTACAAGGAGGAGGCTTTAAGCTAGTCGGGATTCCAGAATTGAACTGCCTTCCATTTACAATGAAATCCTTTCTGTGTAGAATAAAAATGGTCCTGTTTAATACAGAAAATTGCATCTTTATCTTTCAATAGAGAAATATGGCATATCAATAAGATTTTTCTTAGATTGTATCTTGAAAGACAGTGTACAGATATTCTGTTTCAGTCTTTTCAAATTATATCTATGAGATTCTGGCAAAATGTGTGATGGGAATTTTTCAATGACAATAGCAAACCGTAAGACCAAATGACAGAATTTTAATCACATACATTTTGAACCTTATGAAAATTAATTGTGCAGTATTTTATTAGGTTATTATCACAAACTACCTTCATCCCTCATTTTTAAACTAAGTTCTACTTAGGCCTGTACATCACTGAAACTTGGTTGAACTAGGTCCTTTAGAACTTTACTTACTCATGTGCTCATCTCACAGTTCAATGTCTTACAAAAATCCATATGTCAAAGACAAAACTTGGTAAATTTCATCCTGAACAAGTAATAAACTATTCCCTGCAGATCATACCCACATGTTCTGGATTTGTCCAAAGCATAATTTTTTTGTTCTAACGTAATACAGATTTACAGCCTTGTCCAATGAGTATCCCCAGATACAAGATTCATCCAGATAAAAAGACATAATGGTTTGCATTCAATTGAAAATAAGCGGATTAACTAAAAAATCTATGTGACATGTCAACCTTTGATTTCTTTATTCATTGAACAACTATTGCTGCAGACAAGAGTAATTCATGCGTTCCACATATCCTACCTACAGCATATATTGTATAAACGGCTAGGTTGGGGTGAATAACGAACAGCATGTACAGTGCAGTCCGTAAGTATTTGGACAGTGACACAATTTTTGTTGTTTTATACTCCAGCACATTGGATTTGAAATGGAAAAGTGACTATGATGTTAAAGTGTATACTTTCAGATTTTTTCTGAGGGTTTTTACATTCATATGGGGTGAACCCTGTAGCAATTGTTTTATTTTGTTTCTTAGACCATTAGGGTCGTCAATATGGATGGCCTTCTGGAGCCAGATGCATCGAGACTCTTATACCAGAATTTGTCATGGTACATGATTCCCGCATAGTGACGTAATTCCTCCCACTGCGGAAGTCCTCTTCAATTGTGACAATGTGAGACTGTTTGTATCCTGTGTGAATCCAACAGCGGTCGGGGCTACGATTCTTATAGTTCAGCACAATTCTTATTGTGCTCCAAAGACGGTGATAAGCACTTACGAGCGACATCCACAGATAGCCTTGCTATCTTTCACGAATATCGGCTCTTGTACCCGTTGCCCTAGGCTACAATACAGAGCAACAGACGATTTGCTTTGTACGGCTTATAAAGCGGCTGCCACATTTTGGTGTGCGCTGGTCCCAACCAATGGTTAGTAGGGACGCACAACCTGCGTATGGCAGGGGAGCTTTTCGTTGTCCGTCCGCCCGTACACCGGGATCGGACTCATGACATAACCCTGTAGGTCCATCTGGTGGTCAGACCAGGGGGTGGCAGACTAGAGAGCTGCACGGGGACAAAATTCTGTCCCCGTCCCGACCGTCCCCGTCATCCCAAACCCCATTCCCACCTCGTCCCCGGCATCCCTAACCCCATTCCCACCCCGTCCCCGGCATTCCAAACCCCATTCCCACCCCGTCCCTGGCATCCGCAACCCCATTCCCACCCCGTCCCCGGCATCCCAAACCCCATTCCCACCCCGTCCCCGGCATCCCAAACTCCATTCCCACCCCGTCCCCGACATACCAAACCCCATTCCCACCTGTCCCCGGCATCCCAAACTCCATTCCCACCCCTTCCCTGACATCCCAAACCCCGTTCCCACCCTGTCCCCGGCATCCCAAACTCCATTCCCACCACGTCCCCGGCATCCCAAACTCCATTCACACCACGTCCCAGACATCCCAAACTCCATTCCCACCCCGTCCCCGGCATCCCAAACTCTATTCTGAGTTTGTCAATACCTGAAAACGTATCTATGGAAACAGTACAGTAAAATGTAACAAGATTTCCAAACCCTATAGAATGTAATGTCATGCTGAAATGTTTATATCTTTTCTTTACAATTATTAAAATCTTTCCAATTAACCTTTTTGTATGACCCCCTGTTTATGTAAGTCATTGTGCATGCAAAATATGCTTAGGACTTTGTTGCTCACATTGCAGACAATAAGAAAATGTGCAATCTGTTCAAATTAACCAAAAGCATAGATTTTCTCAAAATTCTCTGTGATTTAGAAGAAAAGGGATGTTCTAAATCATAGCTGACACTTCAGAGACATTTATTATAATAATAACCTGCACATAACTCATTAAATAACATATTACCTTATTTGTAGCACACATGTGAACGATTGCATTTGTCATTTCACTCTTGGCATTCAGCTCTAGCTTCCTAAAAATGAAACCCGGGACATCGGTGATGCGTGTAATGTTAGGCTACTGCAGTGGTTCTCAAACTTTTTCTGTCACGCCCCACTTTGGAGGAAGAAAAGTGTTCATGCCCCCCCCGCCCTTTTTATACTCGATTATAATTGTTGACGGGGGGGGGGGGGGGTTTAATCGTCGTATAATTTTAATTTTTACTACAAACTTTTTTTCTCGGTTAATTTAACGTATGTACCGCGGGTGTGCGTCCGCGTCTGCGCTTGTCTGTTATATCGTAAAAGTAATTCCCCGTTAAATATCCACGTAAATACACGCGTCAGGTATGAAAAACAATTCTGAATTTCCCCCTGCGCCCCCCCTGTAATACCACTGCGCCCCCCTAGGGGGGCGCGCCCCACAGTTTGAGAAACGCTGGGCTACTGGATGTGTTTAATCTGAGCACCGAGCATGCATTAATGTGAGCCCATAGACTACTGGTTCCATCACGAGAGCTCTCTGCTATTTTTCTGCATGGCATTTCTTGCATTTGACTAACAATAGTCCCGTCAACTTTAATCAAAGCAAACTTTTTCCATACACGCTTTTTTTGTGTGTTGTTTCACACAAACTATACGGTCACTGTTAAGGTAAATGAGTACTTGTGTGTCAGACTTTTGCATCTCCATGATTATTGGCAGACGATTTTGTCACTGTTACCAGTGAAACTCAATAATGACCGTAATATCTCATGATCGTTACCGCGGTGCTAACATATATGTCATTATCGTATTATCTCTTTTTTCTCGGAAAAAGAAGCCGGGCTATCCTGATCAGGAGTGAATTCTGCCTCCTCCAGATCACTGTCAGAGCAGAGATCGGAATGATCACTAGTACCCCCTGAGGAGACCTTAAAAGGAGAACTACAGTTCACACTGGGAGCCCCACTGGTTGATCACCCCCCCTTCACCGCCCCAAATTAATATGAGGGCCATGTCTAACCAGCCACGAATGTCCCAGAACAAGCGGGTAGGCCGGAGAATCAACCAAAAAAAAATGGATCCTCTCTAAGTGGCCCTGGTAGAAGGTACACATAAGTAGGGAACCCATGATTTATTTAATGGTCCCAGAACCCAATGGATGACTATCGAGGGCTGTGACTAAGCAAGGACGCATGAGGGAGTGTGATGGGGATTTTTAAATCCCTGGCCCATCTCGCGTCGATGAAGCACCCGACTGCTCCGGAATCAATAAAGGCGTCAATGTTGACAGAATGCCTATTCCAGAGCAGCCGTACCTGCAAAAGGGTGCGAGGAAGAGTACCACGTTGTTTGACTGGAAGCCCTGGTTTCCCCAGCGAGACCCCTCGTTTTCCTAAAATTTTAGAGCATTGAGCTTTAACGTGACCCCTACGCCTGCAGTAGTGGCACCAGCTCCTCCGCAGTTTAGGACCTCTAGGCTTGTGGAGGGAAGACCCGCCCACCTGCATGATTAAAGGAGGCGTAGGTGGAAAAGCGGGCTGAAGTCTCTACCAACGGCGAATAGGAGTGACGAACAGGGCGGTCTCGGTGCTCTCACTCACGCTCCCTGATACGGTTGTCGACTCGAATAGCTGTGGTGACCAGGGCACCGAATGTGGCAGGCAGCTCAAGCATGGCCAGGGCGTCCTTGACAGGGTAGGACCACCCTGTCTTCCCTGCCAGTGCTCGAAATGTGATGGAGAATGCCGCCACAGCAATTGTGCCCTGGCGGAGACAGGTTAGTTTCAAGGCAGCCTCCTGAAAACTAACACCATCTCCTCCATCAGTTTATTCGAGTCACTCATAACAAGGGCATTAACCCGAATTAGGGGATCCGCCCAAGCGAGGGCATTGTCCACTAACAACGATAAAATAAAGGCCACCCGGATCTCCTGGGTAGTAAACCGAGAAGGCTGTGCTTTAAGAAAATATTATGCAATGTGTCAGGAAGCCCCGACACTTCCCTGGGTACCCGTTATAGCGGGATGGTAGCTGAAGTTTAGGCTCCCTAGGGGAGAATGCCAAGGGAACAGGGCCTACTGGTGCTTGTGCTACAGAAGGTTGGGAGGCTACGACGGTCAAAACGCGGAGACTCTCCGCAAAATCGTAGAGACAATCTCCCTGGTAGCGCAGCTGCTTCATGAGCTGACCCTGCTATACCTGCATGGCTTGCTGCCTGGCCTGGAGAGACAGAATGCCCTCCTCATGGGAGGACCAGGCAGAGCTCTGTGCGGCCAGCGCCTGCTTAACTCCCTGCTGTGTCGCTGGACCTTCCATACAGGCTTCAGTATTCTGTGAGGGGGAGTCGGGTTCGGAGGACCAGACGCGACAGAGAGGAACCGAAAAAGCAAACCCGCCAAAAAAGAGTGGAACACCACCAAAGTGGGAAAAAGTCTGCGACAGAAAATGAAAAAACAAAGAACTGGGACAAAACTCCCAGCTTAGAGCCAAAAAAAACAAACAAAAAAACAAGGGCGACGCTCGTAGATCTGAGCAGAGAAACAAATAAACAGGCAGCTTGCCTGAAGCTCTTAACTGTCAGAGAGCTAGTACAAAACAAAGAAAATCCTCCACGAGGAATAATGAGATAAGGACGAACAAGAAACAGAGTAAACGAAAAGGAAAGAAAATAATCTTAACTCTAAATCTAAATGAAGCTTGCTGCGTTTCTTAATTTGTAACAACAAGAAATGCAGTCTCCGGGTCCTATACCAATACCGGCTTAGTAGGTGATGAAATAATACTGAAGCACAGGAAAACAGAAACTATGTGCTTATATAGCCGACAGGTAACCCAAAACAGGTGCGAGAGGTCATCGCTGAGCGAGATCAAAATCCCGGAACGGAAGACGGAAAATCAGATAGAGTACCCTGACGTCGCTAAAAGAAAGAACAACCACTGAAATAAGAGGAGGCTACCAAAAACCATGACAGAGGCAGCGTGGTGAAGATGCTCATTATGAACCATGCAGTAAGGTTGAGTGTTTTCGGAATGCAAAATCAATGTTAGAGGTTGTCAATCAAATTACGATATCATTCTGATGTTTGATTTCGTATGGTGCCACACCATTGTCATTGTAACATTAAACAACTTAAATTTTAATGTTAGAGAGTGACTAACAAGCTCTCTCCACTGTTTGATTTCCTATGCAGCCACAAAATTGTAATCTTAAATTTTCAACTATCATGGGACATTATTCCAAAATTGCAGGATGCTTGTAAAATTACAACATTTAATAAACTTTCATTTTAATTTTAAAAAATGTTGTCAATTTAATATTTAAAAAAATTCTAATTTCAACCACCTTACAACATAAAGTTAACATTATGTACTGGCCATCAATGTGTGACTTCATTACAATGTTTCCTGTCTAAATGAGCTGCAACATTGCCATTCTAACATTGAAAAACATTTCACTTTCAACCGTCATATACCCTCAAACTAACGTCAGGTTAGTAAGGTTTTTAACATTGTTTCAACGTTGTATTTAAAATGCTTGTCCTTTCCCTAAAATGCTAGTCCATTGCTATTGGACTGAAAACATATTAGGCAGCAGACACTAGAGAGACAAGAGTGTGCGCCAACATTACACTTCAATTTAAAAAATTGAAAGGGACATTAAGGTGAGGCTGTGAGGGACAGGTAATTGGGTGTTTTATTGTTTCCCCGAGTGGAAAATTAATTGAATGTCATTACGTGCCCCTGGAAACAATTAGGCCGTCATCTGTGGATGCACTTCTACTGGCACAGAGGAGGTGGCCAGTCCACCTCAGAATTATACATTTTTCTAGCACAAAGGAGGATTTCATTAGGCCAGATCTGGACCAAAGGCTGACAGTATGGTGGCAACCACCACATCTGAGCAGGAGAGCTTCAACTATGCTACAGTGCCCTCCACTATTATTAGCACCCCTGGTAAAGAAGTAAAAAGGGTTATAAAAAAATTCACCATTTGGTGAATTAGCTTAATCTCACACTGAAAAAATGAGAAAAGTCCAACCTTTAATTGAAGTGAATTCATTATGAGAAAATAAATCCATCATCAAGAAATAATTATTTTTAACAAAACCATGTCTGCCACAATTATTGGTACCCCTGCATTTTTATATAGAATAAAGTCATAATTTTTTATATTTGGTTGCATATGCTTTGCATGCCATGACTTCCTGATGTCTGTGACGCAACAACATCAAAAGACTCTTGATATCTTATTTGCTGGTACTCTTACAAGCGATACTATAACGTCTCTGCATTTGAATTGATCTCTATGGGAATTTGGGTGGGACTAGATTTAGCTGTAAATTACACTGGAACAATATGGAACATATGGTTGGCTAAATCAAGTCATCAAGGGTCTGACGTATCAAACAAGCCTTAAAGCATCACTCTGCTGCCAGAAATACAGTAGATATGGATGGATAACTTGAAGGGTTTCTTTTCCTGACTTATGTTTCCATAGAGTTCTATAGAAAAATTTGTCATGTGCATTTGTGTAAGTGTATTTGTGTGTGTGTGTGCGTATGTACGTTTGTGTGAGTGTGTGTAAATTTATGTATATGTGTGTATGTGCATTTTATGTGAGTATGTTTACATGTATGTACATGTTTGACTGTCCGTGAATGGCATTATGGATTAAGGGATGTAAAATGAGCTTTCCCCTGTTCACCAACACATTGGAGGCCTTATGTTGGCTGCATGTCCCGTTGCTCTTCTGACCTAACATCTGTAAACTGTTAATATGTTTCTTGTGTTCAGGAAACTGTCAGCAGCAGGAGAGGAATAATCGCTTCACTTTCCTCCTACTCTTTAGTCTTGGCACTGCACACACAGCATTGAGCATCAGATAAGAGATGTTACGGCTGCTCGTAAAATGCCAAATGTATGTTATAATGCCCTTAACAGTTTTAAAACTGCTCACACACTGAGAGCAACAGGTTTCTGCCCCCAAAATCCACCCTCTCCAAAACAATACATTCCACAGACTTCAGAAACAATAAAACAACCAAGAACACACTGCAGGAGTGTCCCGTCAAAAAAACATCAGGAGAGACTTCTCTGAGATTTTTGTCACAAACTAGTGTTCGCTGTCCTTAGTGACTTGCACACCCCAGCTCCGGTGTCTTACAGCAATGCGATAACTCTGTTTGGGGAAGTCTTATTTTCTGAGATACCTGTTGATTTGTGAGTCTGAACCACTGACAGAGGGAGACACAGCTGGCCTCACCATCCCTGACTCAGAGAGCAGAACGGTCCGCATTGTTGACTTTCTCCCATTCCCAGGCAGCCCCAGAAGCACGTAGGAATGAAGTCTCGGAGCGGGGCTGCTCTACTGTGCACTGCTTTGTATGACCGTAGTGGAGAATGTGCAGCATACAGTGCCCTCCACTATTATTGGCACCCCTGGTAAAGATGAGTAAAACTAGTTATAAAAAATTCACCGTTTGGTGAATTAGCTTAATCTCACACTGAAAAAATGAGAAAAATCCAACCTTTAATTGAAGTGAATTCATTATGAGAAAAAGAAATCTTTCATCAAAAAATAATTATTTTTAACAAAACCATGTGTGCCACAATTATTGGCACCCCTGCATTTATATATAGAATAAAGTAATCATTTTTTATATTTGGTCGCATATCCTTTGCATGCCATGACTTCCTGATGTCTGTGACCCAAAAACATCAAAAGACTCTTGATATCTTATTTTCTGGTACTCTTACAAATTATGCTGGAACAGTATGGAATACATGGTTGCTAAAATGGCTGTAAGTCATCAAGGGTCTGAGGTATCAAACAAGCCTCAAACCATCACTCTGCTGCCAGATATGCAGTAGATATGGATGGATCACTTTAAGGGTTGTTTGTCCTGACTCATTTTCCTATTGAACTCTGTGGAAAAATAAGACAGGAGAAACAACCAGATGTGTCAAAAAAACTGACTACCGTTTGAGGGTGTACTTACTTTTTCTAGGGCTGCCCCCAAATAGTCGACGAAACCATTAGTTGATCAAAAGAACTTAGTCGACCAAAATTTTAATTGGTCGAATCGTTGCAGTGTGAAAAAACGCTGCAACGATAGGAACTATTCATTCCGGACGTGCACCTTGTAACGAACAATTGGTGTCTATTAATTAAGGAATAGATAAATTGTATAGAATTTCTGAGAGAAAATCAAAAATAGCGTCTAAACGATGACCCCAAAAAAGTTAAATGTTGTGTTTTTCCAAAAACACAATATCCCCTTTCACTGTTTTGCTGACGACATACAAATCTATTAAAGTCCGTTTGTAAGGAGTCTGCGTTGCCCCTATTAATCTGCCTTTACGATATTAAAACCTGGATGGAGCTAAACTTCCTGAATCTGAATGAGAACAAGACAGAGGTAATAATGTTCGGACGCCCCAACACCCTGGTTGATTGTGCCGGTGCTCTTTGCACCCCCCTTTGCGGTGGCCGCCGCGCGTCTCTGGAACAGTCTACCAGTTCACATTAGGTCTGCCCAGACACTTGTTATTTTGAAGTCTCTACTAAAGACTCATCTGTTTAGTCTGGCTTTCGAAATTTGTTGAGCACAGCATCCTATTAGTATTATTTAAATGTTTATTGCTGCTGTATGTATATTGCTTGTTTGTAGTGCTTTTAAATTGTGCAAATTGTACAGCACTTTGTCAACTGTCATTGTTTAAAATGTGCTTTATAAATAAATCTGACTTGACTTGACTAAACTCTGCAAGCAACAATTCGCCTATCATTTAGCGCATCTTCTCAAAGGTCAGCTTTAATGTGGAGCTCATTTCTCCCGAGCAACGTCAACAAACTTGTGTTCCTCACGCATAATATGAGAAGACTGCGATCGGAGGAAAAACAGCAGTGAATAGGCCTAATGTGACGGGGTTCGCTAGTCACAAGTAGGCTAAAACACACTTTTACGTTGCTAATATAAATTATAATTAATCTTTTGTTTGGCCTGTTGTTGATATTTCTCTTTTAAGTGTTTCAGTTGGTTGTGATTTTTATTTATTCGTTTGTTTATATAATTTAGCCTATTTATTTGCATTTTCAAAAGAAAATAAAAGATCTTTTTTTTCCATCTAGTTTTGATAACCGTGAAGTTGTTAAATTAGCTACATTGTTTTTGCTCTTTCGTATCACCGAACAGAAGGCTGCTTTTTTATTTAGTTATTCACTATTTTGAAGTTGTGTGTTATAGTAAATGTCGCATTGCTTGTTGTTCCGACACATTAATTTACCACTTTTTCTATGCCATTACTAGCCTATAGAGCAGGCCATAAGCAAACCGATGCCGTTAATAGGCAGCGCAGGCCAGCAAGGCTTTGTGCTTGTAGCTATAATTGATATTTTAAATAATGACGGTTTTGTATTTCTCTGTAATATAGTAAACTTACTATAGATCAGATGGAAGTCAAACCATCTGATGTTCAAAAATACATGTTAAATAATTAAATTAATACAACTACAGGTCGACTAAGCAAATCTTTGGTCGGCTGCAGCCCTAACTTTTTCCTATCGTTCACATTCTCTCCAGCACTCAGCATCCTGATACCACATACATCCTCTCCCCAGTACTATGGAAGTCTCTGAAACACTGAGACGACTACATATTCTTGGTCTAGATGAGAGGATATTCCAGTTTAGATCCTCTGATTATCCAGTTGGTCATCTGTGTCAATATTTTAATTGACATAAACACTTCTAGGTTAACAAACGAAAGCAAACTGGCTTGAAGAGCGTGACTAAAAGAAGTGAGCGTAGCTGATAAGCTTCTGCTGAATGGGTGCATCTGTGGATTAATCTGTTGACTATTATGTACCCTCTCCTGGGCCTTTACATTAGCAATACTTATATAAACAGCTCAAAGGCGCTCCGACAGATGTACACCCTGCGCGTGTGTGTGTGTGTGTGTGTGTGTGTGTGTGTGTGGAGGGAGGGGGGGAATCAGTAGTAGTATGGCTTCCATCACAAAGGTCTCCCAGACTCCCAGGCTGCACGGTAAGCCAGGCGCAGCCCCATCACTCTGATACTAACATACACTAACACAGCACAGTCAAGTAAACACAGCCTCACATGTTTTTACTTCTTTTTCCTCTCGGTAAACATTTTTGCAGAGTACACACTGCCGTTCCTTAAAGACATGCTGAACGGTTGTCGATAGGGAGGGAAATCTGCAGGCCGCCGCTTTGCTGGGAGTGAAACATGTGGGATGTTTCTTTGCTTGGAGAGAACCCCGCCAGGTGCTCCGAGTTGCTCTGCAGCATAACTCCCCAGTATCGGAGGGGCTCTGCGGGTTACTGCTCACAGAGGTGTAATGAGGTGTGACACCACTCTAATCTATTCCCTGTGGGGCTGTGTTCAGTCGTGATGACAGTGTGGGACTGTGGCCTTTCCCAGGCCTGGCTGCACAGACGTGCATTTAGAGACAGAAAAACAACATTCAGTGAGGAGGATGTCGCTCCCCTGCCAGGCTTTCTGCTTTGTTCCAAGTCAGAGATACACACCTCCATTTTGGCTGGTATGCAGTCTGGTTTCGTTCAAATCAATTCTGACTTTTACTTTTTTTTTTATTAAAACAGCTGTGTACACCAGTGCCTATTCAGTGCTGACATTTTAGACCACAGTACATTTGCAGCCTGGAACTGTAGCTTATGTATGTATGAAAAAAGTCCAATGAATAAATTATGATGAGTGCGGAGGTTAGCAGATCACCCACACTCACACTAGTGAGTAGTGGGCAAACATTGCAGCAAGTTAAGGCAGCATACAAGGCGAATAACAACATAATATTTCAATCTATATGGAATTATTAATGTAATCATAATGTGTATTCACTGTGCAAGGATAAAGATCATGTGTTATGTGCTTCCGACCTGAAATTACTATGGGTTAAGTCATACATTGGCCCAGATCTTTATTTAGAGGTTGCAGCTGTTGATTCTGTTCACCTTACCACATTTGTGTATTTTTATTCTGTGTAATGGCAGTTGAAATAAGCACACAACATTGAATTTAACTGTTTTGTTTAACAGGAAGCCATCATTCCTCGTCTAAAGTCACATGTAGCTTACAATGCACGTGGCTACTTAACCTCCGTGGGTAGTTCAGACGACATCATTCATTCAGTAACTGAGGTTTTGCTTACTTTCACTTTGAAATTATGGTAAATTCCGAACCTGAGCTCAGTGCCAAACCAGGCCTTGTTTGTGGCCGTAAAGAGATAATTCAGCCATTTTGAAGAATTTGTTATTGTTTTACTTACCCCCAAAATGGTATGTAAGGCTGTAGTGACGCTGTACAGGTCTCACCATTGTAGCTATCCTGAATTGGAGCAATGCTAACAATTAGCATCTTGCCATTGGATATAATTCCCCCCCTGGCTAACTTGCATTAAAAATAACCACCTAAATCCACTCAAATAAGGTTTAACAACAGCTTTACAAGTGTCTGTGTTGGAAACCAAAATGCACATATGATTACTGAGTGTACAAGGACGATATTTTCACTCAAATGACTATATGATTATGACGTTTCAGCCTCTCTTTAGATTTATGAACATCCGGTAAGAGAGCCGTTAACTTTTAGAATCACTCCATGCAAGAACAGGGGCCAGCGTCACATAGCGAAACAGAATTAGACTGGAAGATAGCTTGCTAGCATTTAGTCTGCCTGTAAACAAAGGAGAAGCAGCTAGTGTTTGTTTTCTTAGCGAAATGTCTGATTATGAAGAAGATAACAGGGTGGAATTTGCAGTGTTGCAGTCGAGTCCACAACTTGCGAGTCCAAGTCCTCCCATCCAAGTCCGGGTCCGAGTCCACCCATCCGTGTATTTAATGTTTTTTTTAAAAGTCCTAGATACATGTATGTATGTAAGTTCCAGACAGGGAAAATTTGTATTTGTGCCAAAATAATGTAAGCTGAGTTGAGTGCAATTTATACACACATACACGCTCGCGATCTGTTCCTGCTAGGGATGGGAATCGTTAGATTTTATTGATACCGATTTTATTGATATCGATTATGCTTATCGATCCGATTTTTTATCGATTCCTTAAATATAATTTGCTCCCAGGCTATTAAAAGATCAACTATTAGGCTACTATTAATATCGGGTGGTCATCTAAGATGACATAATATTTATAATGTGTAAAGCATTAGTTTTTCATTCATATTTCTTAGTCATATCATGGAAAATATTTATCTGCTATATTTATGCCTGCACACATGGCAGAGCATTCAATAAAACAGTCAGAATTGTATAATTCTGTAAATTGAGACAGCATTGTAAATGTAATTTGGCTTGATCAATACGAGTGCTTAAAAATATCAGACCATCAGACAAAAAATAATGAAAAGGCCAGGACGTGAGAAGAGGATAAATTATCAGTTTAACGTTATGTCAAAACAGATGGCTAAAATATTGTTGTTTAACCGCTGCTCTGTGATTGGGATCTTTAGTAGTTTCATTCTCTAATGAAGATCGCAAACTTTACTTATGAGTTAGTTACATGTGTTTCATAAAGCTGCACCGTAACATTTGCGTTGGTTTCTATTATCAGAACAGTTTCAACTGTCACCATTCTCCCCTATCTCATTTAGCCTATACATTTACATGGAAGAAAGATGACGCACGTCATTCCCCCCAAAGGATAAAACTACGGGACCATCCCGAGTTCGGTCTCTCTAGCCAGGGGCGTAGCATGACATTCTGGGCCCCGTGTAAATGCAGTCTCTCTGGGCCGCCTTCCCATTGCAAACTCTTTAGTACGGGCCTTCTGGGGGCCCCTCCCCACCTTGGGGCCCTGGGTGATCAGGTCCACTTGTCCTCCCACTACGACGCCCCTGTCTCTAGCGTATGGTAATTTACTGTATGCATCAAAACAGAACGTTCTACTTTGTGAACTAAGTCTTTTATGTTTTAACCCTTGATCACGGTTATAGTTTTAGATCTTAGAATCCAAAGTGAATCAACCTATAGGCCCGAAAATTCTGTTGGAAACTGCTATTATACGGGCAGTTCGGGAATTCTAGCGCAAAGACGACCGGTTCACTTTGTGACTATTTAGTCTACGTGAATTCCCCCCACGAAGAATCTAAAATGACCACACCTCACTTGGACTTTCGCTGGACCTGCTTTTCCAAGTAGTCCAACCCGGGACTCCTCTTCTTTTCCCCCTACGACGGTCGGACGAACTTGTGCATAAACTGCGGTGTCTGATCTCTCATGAGATCCGACCTCAAGTAAGGCTGTATTATCTGGGCACAGATTAGCTGAGACTTGTGAAATACTTATGTAATACGTGTGAATTCAATTAAGATTGTACCATAATAGAATTGTGTTGTGCAAAGTAATTAAGTGATTGTGTGGTTTGACTAGCTTTGTCTGTGATATGATGTGTCAATATTTTCGGTAAAACATAACACTCTATATATATAATATATAATCAATGAAGTGTTGCTATATAGCTACATCTTAAGTGTGATTTCCACTTTTTGATCTGGGTACGGTAATATCTTTTAATTCGAGACTAACCGTTAACTTGATAATTGCATATTTATAACACACTTCCCCGAGTGCTGATAGAAATAAATATTCTATAATCAATCACGGCTCGATTAACGATAGAGGCATAAATCCGCCTATTGAGAAAGTGCCAGATCTTCCCTCCATGGCTTGAGTTGGCTCGGCCTGAGCGTGCTGAAGCCGTCTTCATATTTCCCTCCTTCATCCGCCACGTGTACCCGCGTGTCCGTGCTCTCCAACTCCATATTTTTTTTCTCTCTGCCACATGCACGCGCACCCTCCCCTCCTGTGCCTCCCCACCGATGTTCCCCTAAAATTGAAAAATGTTCTGATTTTCAATAATTCATTGTGTTCTTTAAAATAAAATTGCTTCACAAAACACCAGACATGTGCACAAGAAGAACATCTTGCTTGCCAGCTAGCTATTGGGGCTAATGACGCTAGCCTGCTCGCAGTTCCTAGTCTTCATTGCTGTTTGAGTCTGGAGCTAGAAAGCTAACGCTAGTTTTATCATTGACTGTAGAAAAAACAAACTAGCGTCTAGCAATTTAAAGTGCGTTTGCTTAACTTTTTATTAACATTTTCTTGTTGTTTTTGCCCGCATGTAATAGGCTAGTCTACAAAACCGAACATTTCACTGGCTAAAAAAAACCCCTGAAAATAGTTTTTTATATGTACAGAAAACGCCTGCATCATACAAATCAATTGCATCGTATCACCTCTCCTGATCTGAATATTAATAGCACTGATAGGAGTTCTGTGGAGCTAGCCTATAGCTTGCTTTAACTAGCAGAGTTGGCTGGCATCAGTTGGTCAATAGGTGACTGTACACAAAGCAGTATTATGGAGAGGAGTTAGCTGGATAACTGCCCTGAGTAAAACCCGGAACCCTCCAAAATCTGGAAAATGGACTGAAGTAAAACGAGCTGTTCCAGGTTTTACTCACAGCAGTTATCCAGCTAATTTAGTATTCCTGCTTGGTGATACAAGCCCCAGTTCTGTGGCCATGCTGTTCCTGTTCACTTGTTGGTAACTGAAACCGGAAGTAACCTCTCTGTGCTTTCACCAGCTGAACAGAGTGCAGGCATCGGTACGTCGGGAATTCTATTTTTTTATTCAGATTTTTCCCCTCGGATGTCGGAGGCATCTGACAGCTTGGCCCCCGACACATAAGCATTAATATGGGGCAGACGCCCCCAATAATGGCTCCAATGCCCCCTCTCATCCATCGTGTTTCCAGCACCCCCTTGCAATTTCAGTTTCCCTGTTGAGAAACCCTATTTTAAAGAAAGTTAGCCAGGTGTAGATGACTGTATATCCAATGGCAAGATGCTCATTGTTAGCATTGCTCCAATTCAGGATAGCTACAATGGTGAGACCAGGACAGCATCACTACTGCCTTACACACCATTTTGGGGGTAAGTAAAACAATATCAAATTCTTCAAAATGGGTGAACTATCCCTTTAAGAGGCCGATCTGTCATTTAAATTGGCAAATAAATACATTGCTTAAAAAAATCTTATCATATATTCACTCTTTATTATACCAAATTCCCAAATTCTCTTTTTCACTATGATGCTTACTGATTTTGCCAGTAACAAACTCATCCACAGAGCAGCTTCGGCAGGGGACACATCCAAAAAGTAACAAAAATTGTAGATTAAATGGGCATGTTCAATCAGTGAAATAGCAATAATTTATTGGTCTATGGTGTGTCATTTACAATTGCTCTCCCACCTCTGTTCAGTTCAGTTTTTCCCAGTAACATTGCAGCATCCAGCTTCTCAGAGTGAGTAGTTTACAGCAGTTACAGAGTTGAGTTAAAACACCTATCCATACTTTATTTATTAGCTTAAAAATTTTAACAAATACATTTGTTAAATGTGTACCTTCATACCATAGTCTGTTCATGAAAAGGCGATCAACTGAAAATTCTGAGTGCAGAATTTTGCAACAGCAAATCAACAACTAGTCTCTTATGAATGATGTATATTAGCCTCAGTCGCAAATCTTACTGTGATGCTATGTGTATTTCATTCAATTTATCAGAAAGCAGTTATGTTGTTATCTTACATTGATCGTAATCTTGTGGTTCTTCTTCAGTTACTAGCGCTTTAGAGCCTACAAAGGTCATCCCAGCTAACAAGGGATGCCCTGGCGACATTAGGCACTATTTTGTCTCCTTTAGGTTATGGCATGATGTTATTCTTCAGATGTCCTTGAAATGGTCTTAGAACTATTAAGTTTTAGCTAGATCACGCTTGGGTTCTGTTGGAATGTCACGGTCAGCACTTTTAAGAGATATTTGATGATGTTCCAGCCAGCCCTATTTGGTTATGATTTTTATTTAAGTTTGAAGGTTATGTAACATTTTTCCACATTCCTTGAAAATACTGAAAAGCTCATTGTGAAAATCCTCTTTTTAAATTCTGCTCTGGATTTGAGAAGGCAAAAAAGTTTTTTTCTGAATCACAATAGCTGGGGGGTACAAGGAGTCTAGAGTTTTAACTGTATGAGGAGAAATTTCATCAAAATATTTAGATTTATGAGTTTATCAGAATAACCCCAATGAATAACCCCAGCCATCTGTCAGGAGTAAGTACATTGCACTCATTAAACCAATCAGTTGGATCTTTTCTGCTATAAGACAGGTTTTACAGTGACTACCCCCTGCCCTCCATAGGCACCAGTGTTAAATTTCCTTATATTTCAGTGTTCATTCACTGTCACTGTTGCCCATCAAACGTTACCGTAATAATCGTCAATGTGAAGCATTTTTGCACATGAAGACATAATAGAAACAGACATCAGAGCTAGGGAGTTCTTGAGTAGTTCCCTTACTTTTAAATGATCCTAAATCTGAATATGTTGACATAGATTTTGGAGTTTCTCAGGGCTGCATCCTGGGCCCCATTCTCTTCTCCTTGTACTTGTTACCTTTAGGCAATTTGTCAACATGGAGTACATTTTCATTTCTACGCTGGTGACACACAGCTATACATGTCAGTGAATCTAAATGACCCCAATGCCCTTTCTACTGTAACTAACTGCCTTCCAACCATAAATGAATTGATGAATAGAAATGTCCTTAAACTTAACGACGATAAAACAGAAATATTAATTCTTGGTCCTAAACCAAAAAGAGACCTTAGCAAAGATTAGCAAAGCAAAAACAGAAGTTAAACATCTGGGTGTCATTTTAGATTCAGATCTCAGTTTTAAAACTCACATTAATAAGGCCACAAAGTCTGCTTTCTTCAACCTTAGAAATATAGCCACGGTTAGACCATTTTTAACTCAGCAGGACGCAGAGAAGCTGGTGCATGCTTTTATCTCAAGTCAGCTTGATTATTTTAATACACTTTTAACTGGCCTTCCCAAGAAATCAGTCGACAGATTACAATTTATACAAAACACTGCTGCCAGAATTTTAATGAAAACTAAAGAGAGAGAACATATAACTCCAGTCCTGTGGGCATTGCACTGGCTCCCTGTGTCTTTTAGAATCGATTTTAAGGTCTTATTAATGGTTTTTAAAGCTATTAATGGTATAGCACCATTGTATATATACAGGTGCAGCTAAAAAAATTTGAATATCGTGAAAAAGTTAAATATTTTTTGTCACTCATTTCAGAAAGTGAAACTCATATATTATATAGATTCATTACACATAGAGTGAAATATTTCTAGCCTTTATTTCTTGTAATTTTGATGATTATGGCTTACAGCTAATGAAAACCCAAATTAGAAAATTACTAACTCAGAAAATTAGAATATTGTGAAAAAGTTTGATATTGGAAACTCATGGCGTCACACTCTAATCAGCTAATTAACTCAAAACGCCTGCAAAGGTTTCCTGAGCCTTTAAATGGTCTCTCCGTCTGGTTCAGTAGGCTACACAATCATGGGGAAGACTGCTGACTTGACAGATGTCCAGAAGACAGTCATTGACACCCTCCACAAGGAGGGTAAGCCACAAAAGGTCATTGCTAAAGACGCTGGTTGTTCACAGAGTGCTGTATCCAAGCATATTCATAGAAAGTTGAGTGGAAGGAAAAATTGTGGTAGGAAAAGGTGCACAAGCAACAGGGATAACCGCAGCCTTGAGAGGATTGTCAAGCAAAATCCATTCAAGAATTTGGGGGAGCTTCACAAGGAGTGGACTGAGGCTGGAGTCAGTGCATCAAGGACATGGACAGACGAATCCAGGACATGGGCTACAAATGTCGCATTCCTCGTGTCAAGCCACTCCTGAACCAGAGACAACGTCAGAAGCGTCTTACCTGGGCTAAGGAGAAAAATAACTGGACTGTTGCTCAGTGGTCCAAAGTCCTCTTTTCAGATGAAAGTAAATTTAGCATTTCATTTGGAAATCAAGGTCCCAGAGTCTGGAGGAAGAGTGGAGAGGCACAGAATCCACGTTGCTTGAAGTCCAGTGTGAAGATTCCACAGTCAGTGATGATTTAGGGTGCTATGTCATCTGCTGGTGTTGGTCCACTGTGTTTTCTGAAGTCCACAGTCAATGCAGCCATCTACCAGAAAATTTTAGAGCACTTCATGCTTCCTTCTGCTGACAAGTTTTATGGAGATGCTGATTTCATTTTCCAGCAGGACTTGGCACCTGCCCACACTGCCAAAAGTACCAAAAGCTGGTTCAATGACCATGGTATTACTGTGCTTGATTGGCCAGCAAACTCGCCTGACCAGAACCCCATAGAGAATCTATGGGGTATTGTCAAGAGGAAGATGAGAGACAACAGACCCAACAATGCAGACGACCTGAAGGCCGCTATCAAAGCATGATCGCCACCATGCCACGCCGCATTGATGCAGTAATTCATGCAAAAGGAGCCCCAACCAAGTATTGAGTGCATAGAAATGAACATACTTTTCAGAAGGCTGACATTTCTGTTTAAAATATCCTTTTTTATTGATATTATGTAATATTCAAATTTTCTGAGACACTGAATTTGGGTTTTCATTAGCTGTAAGCCATAATCATCAAAATTACAAGAAATAAAGGCTTGAAATATTTCACTCTATGTGTAATGAATCTATATAATATATGAGTTTCACTTTCTGACATGAGTGACAAAAAATATTGAACTTTTTCACGATATTCTAATTTTTGGAGCTGCACCTGTATATGAATGCCTGTCCTTTTATGTCCCACGGCGTGTCCTCAATTCCTCCACTGCAGGCCTCATTTTCCATGAACTCTATGGAACAATAAGTCAGGAGAAACAACCCTTGAAGTGATCCATCCATATCTACTGCATATCTGAGGCTCGTTTGATACTGCAGACCCTTGATGACTTATAGCCATTTAGCCAACCATGGGTTCCATACTATTCATGTGTAATTTACAGCTGAATCTAGCCCCACCCCCCAATTCCCATAGAGATCCATTCAAATGCTGAGAGGTTATAGTATCGCTTGTAAGAGTACCAGAAAATAAGATATCAAGAGTCTTTTGATATCCTTTTATACCCAGTCATGATAGCATCACCTGTTTACCTGTGGAATGTTCCAAACAGGTGTTTTTTTAACTTCCCAGTCTTTTTTTTTTTACCCCTGTCCCAACTTTTTTGGAATGTGTTGCAGGCATCAAATTCGGAATTAGCGTATATTTACAAAAGTTGATAAGGTAAAACATTAAATATCCGAGCATGACCGGTGCCCTGTGGTCGCGGTAATTGGCGGCTGCTTCTGGGTGTGGGGGAGGCGCTCGGAGAAAAATTGTTGCATATAAGACATCCCTGGGAGAGCTGGACTCATGGTTAGAAGCTTGAGGAGTCGCGCCCTGAAGAGGTTGTGGCACCCTCTATGCTGCTACCGGACGAAGGGGTTGTAGCGGCGGTTCTCTAGTGGTTGCTACACGGGGGGAATTGAGTTACACAGGGTCAATTGAATACCAAATTGGGAGAAAAATTAAATATATGTAAAAAAGAATTAACAAATCACTGCGTTCTGCTTTTATGTGCATTTTACATACTGTCCCAACTTTTTCTGGAATTTGGGTTTGTAAATACTTCAATATACTTTGAGTTAGAAGCTCATGACAGGGTTTGGATGAAGGTGAGTGGTATCTGTTCCCAAACCAGCTGTATCAACAGTGGAGGCAGCCTAATGCAGGACTCACATACTTACGGTTGGTTCAGATCCAAAAGCTAACAAGTCTGTTTCTAGGATACATTTTATTCAGTAAGAACTACCTAGTTTTAGGAAATCCGTTTCTGCTGATGGCTGCTGTTGTCTCCTAGGTCAAACATGTTCAAATCTCAAAAGTCCAAATCTTGTCCAAAGACAAGACAGATTCGCTCAACCAACTAAGAACTCACTAATAAAAAAGTAGTTTTATTTTGTAACCATCATTTTAATGTTGGATGTGCAGGTTTTTTCATTAACGTTCAACAGTTTATCACAATTCATCATTCTCCGCTCATCTGTTAATGGGTTTTACTTAAACGTAACATGATCTCAAGCTGCATCAGGTATATTTAAGTGTAATGTGATGTCATCCTGCCTCAAGTATATTTAAAGGTGCATTATGCTGGATTTTTACCTTGAGAATATTATAAAATAACCATGCTCAGTAATATCTATGATGCACTGGCAATCTCTGTCAAAAAAGAATAGCTGAAACCAGTGGCGGCCGGCCTATAGAGGGCGCTGGGGCGCCGCCCCCCCCCTCCCCCACATACAAATAAAATAAAAAGTTTTTAAAAAATTATTATTTTTTATTATTATTTTTTATTATTATTTAATTTTTTAGTAGCTTAAACATGTTATATGTTGGCCTTGCGTTGTCTAAAGTTTAATACATTACATATGCATGTTCAGGGGACTGCAGGGCGCCGGTAATGTTATGGTGACTCAGAGCACTCATTCATTTTCAGGCGAGCCCCCTCATTCTGCTGCCTGATTCGCGGCCAAAAAAGTAGTCCCCCGGGCGCAGCCCTGTGCGCCCCGGACTATCCTACCCTTTTCTGATTAGTCCTCATGGTTTATGATATTATTGGATTGGATTTAAGGCATGTTTATCACGCCCAGCCGGCATCTAGCAGGATATCACTGCGAGTGCGCAAGTAGTACTACGGCTAGGTTCAGTCGGCTGCTACGCATTCATTCAAGTAGACCTAGACCAAGCGAGAGAGATAATTTGAAATGGCTTCTTCAAGTGGAACAGAAAGCAAAGAAAATTCGGTTATTTCTTTGCAAATGTATGAAGCTAAACTTTTTTGGCAGGCTTAGCATTGCTGAACAACTCGATGAAGGCTACAGAATTGGCATTAGGCAAACTCTACAGAAAGTGGGCACATAATGTATGCTACAAACAAATCAAAGGTTTTTTTTTAAATCCTGGCATTTTCTAAAAAAATATTGTTCTGTTTGATAGAAATTATAATAAAGTAACTGCATAAGCAATCACATTGTTGTCAGATTTTTTCTTTTTAAGTTAGAAGGATTTTATTTCAGAAAATACATCGGAAGTGGACAGAAAAATATCCCACACATTCAAAACAATGCTTAATTCCAGTTGCAAACGTTACTGTTCATTCTGTCCATCACAGTAACGTTAGCTATACCCCTCTCTGTACATGATTCGGTGGATTTAGTAACTATTAAAATGCACAGGAAGTAACTCAATTAAACCCTTTGTTGTTATGATCGGGAAGAATTTAGCTAATCCAATTGTATAGGTTTATAGAAACCCGATTGTAAGGCTAACGTTATTTCTGTCCGTGACCAATCAGTAACGTTCGCGAGTATTACATTGCGAGATCCACTTTTATTTAACGCGGAAGTGATTCCCATCGTATTTGTGTGCCTGCGCTAAGATCGTAGATTCACGAATTTTGGAGCGGCGGGTGAGAGAAATTTCATTTTATTTCTCGAAATTAATGAATAAATATTCTGTCCACTAAAGTAACGATAGCGTCATGTAACGCACACCTCATTCAAGAAACGAAATTATGAAAACTACACATTATTTGAGGTGAAATGTGTGTTGAAATGACGAAAAGTTGGGATGCCCGTTGAATGCGTGTGTAAATGCATGTAAACATTGTGTACATTCGGCGAACCCGGAGATTCCCTGTGCTAACGTTAGACACTGTCCATGTAACATTAGCAAAAGCCCGTGTTTTCTGTGAAACCCAATCCATATGTTGATGAAGCACAAAAAAACTCATAAATATGTTGAAATGGTCATGTAATCATTTGCTGTATGTCTGTACATTCCATTATTTTAACATACAGTCAAGGATTTTTAACTGTTTTGTTAAGTTTAGTAAATTCTGTCCACGTAACATTAGCAACATATCCGAAAATTTAAACCCCTTTATTAATCAAAATATGAGTGGGCCAGGTCTAAAAGTTGGTGGGAATCCTTTTTATAATAAAGCAAGACCAAATAAAACAGAAATGTTAGATTGCCTGATGTCTTACTTGAAAAACTGTCCTCCACTGTTGCCAATTAAACTGTCTTATGCAACTGAGACACAAGGTGGCTTGTTTTTTCTGTTTAAAGTCAAAGTCAGATGTATTTGTTTTTTTTTTAGAAATGCTAGCGCCCCAACCTATATTTAGATCACCAGCCGCCACTGGCTGAAACCTTGCTCATCTTTCTGTATTTATTATTCTAAGATGTGTTTGGGATGTTTCTGGGCGTGGTGCTCTTTTCTGTGGAGGAGGGGTGGGTGTGGCTACAGAGCCTATGGGGTGGAATCAGGTTACTTTCAGCAGTTTTTGTTGCCAGCTAGCTACTGCAATGGCAGAGATGAAGAAGCGCAGGTACGGCGAAGCTACACAACAAGCCAACAAGGTGCATTCAAGAAGCAGAATCAACCTAGGATTTGCTTTTCCTCGATGGCGACAGCCGAAGTTTAGCAATGGTATGAAAAGAGATGTGGAGTTGGTGCATTTTTGTTTGGACCTGTAAGTAACCTCTAACTATCCAGCTAGCTATTTTAAGTAGCTAGATGGCCAAAGTCGGGTACCCTTTATGTCAAATGAATATAGCAATGTAATATTACCTTGTATTTGAGAAAATAAATAATATTTGTATACAAGTAACTTCATGAAAAAGTAATTTACTTCAGAAGGGTATTAACCTGATATGATAGAGCCAAGATGGCCTGCTAATGTTACTTTTTCCACACACCAGAATTAAGAATAGCTAAATACTGAACAAGAAAAAACACAACACAATAGCTGCAACTGCACTTGGGAGTTTCTACAATTACACAAAAATGTTCCTATGAGGTGCACTTATAGTGTAAAGATCATTATAACACGGCCTAACTACAGTTAGCATCCATATAGAACAGTACATGTTGCTAAAAATGTTATTTTCAATATATGTTTGATCACCTCACCTCTTCGCTTGACATTTTGCTTGCTGCGCTCAAGGGTATTTCTTGCCCTCAACGGAGGTGAGTGGGCAGGGTTGAGGACAGAGGAGGAGACTTCTTTGATTATATGTATTTTTTGCCTCTGATCACCTCACTACTGATCCCTGCAGTTGCAGCCGTACTCTCTTGCTGTTGGGACAAACCGCATATTTCTGCTCTTGCATAGCAGGGTGATAGGAACTTCACTTTGTGGGATGCTGCATTGGCAAGTGTTAGCGTCCACGGTTACTCCACAGCAGATCTGTTACCACGGGGCTCAGTTCCTGCAGTTAATCTCCAGCCAGACCATGAGCTAGTGCTGCATGTGTCAGCCCCGTTTGTGCCTCCATGGCTGTGGCTAGGGGGGGGGGGGGGGTAATTATCAGGAGTCCTTTATGTCATTATTGGAATGATGATTACTTATTTGTGTGAGTTCCCCAAGAGTTCACTGTTGAGGAATGCAGGGGTCAGATTTCAGCAGAGGGACCCAGTTTCTCTGAAGTCTCTCCCTAGAATACTGTACAGCTGTACATCATGTCATCATCACATACAGTAGCTAAAGCCTTTGTCCCATGTGACTTATAAAGCTTTCAGTAGAAGCTAGAACTAAATAAGGAATACAATTAGATAATAAGACTTGGTTTATAGAGACACGAAAATCAATAACACTTGGTTTATAGAGACGAGCAGTAGAAATAACACTGCTAATGTTGTCCCATCAGCAGCCATGTACTTGGGCCTGAAAAGTAGCTTAGCTGGTAGCACATGTGGACATATTTAAAAGCACAAAAGCAGCGTTAAGAATCCAAGTGTGTTATTTTCCCCGAGTTGGCAGAATCCAGTCCTGACTTCATAATAACGGGGTTGTTTCTAAACTATGGAGACTGTCAGCATTTTTTTCCTGAAAGACCATGATTGGTGGAGAATATGAGGTTATGGGGTTGTAGAATGAATGCATTAAGGCACTGGGGTTTTAGATAAAAATGACTCTGTTTTTGAGTCATTCATATGTGCACACAACCTTGCACAGATAATTAATCTTAATGGATGTCACATAATATCAGGCCTGATGATAAGTGTTTGACTGTTTTTAATGAGGAACTATATCTGAGATGCAAGGGCAGGATTGTGAGCTTAGAATCTTTCATCCTCTGTATAATAATTTTCAGGGGAGAACTTGAGAAATGTTGATTTAAAGCTGAAGCTAAAAAGTTTCCATGCCTAAGTCCTTGAAGGAGTTCAGTTCCAGGTTCCGACCTTGACTGAACCATTTCTTATTTAATGCTTGTGTGATCCAATGTTTTTCCATCTGGAATCAGAAAGGAGAAATTTACATTTTACAGGTTGTCTTCGTTAAATGTTTTAACAGTGAGAAAATACTTGCAGAGGCTGGTTAAAGCAGACTTTCAGTCTCTGAATAAAGAGGTTTCAGTGGATGGGATGCAGTGGTAGTGTTAGGGGACATGTGTGCGGGGACATTTATGACCCAATTAGCCTGCATAAATGGAGAGGTGGGGCTTTTGTTTTCAAATAATATAGAACAGTAAAATGGCAGGGTGAAAGTCTGCCCATTGTCATGGATATTCTGGGAGACTGACCGGGTCGAAAGCATGGATTGAAATATGCATAGAACCATTTCCCAGTTTTCTGATAGAAAAGTTTGTGATCAAGTTTGCTGAAAGAATTTCCCTCAGAGGACAAAAATAAAAAAGCTCTTGAGAGAAACTATAGCCAAAGCTGAAGCGCTCTCCTACCTCTTAATAATAATAATAATACTAATAATAATAATAATAAATATAGCTGCAAACAGCGATTCCCAGGGAGCGAGCAGCATAAGCAGCATTTGTCAAACACAGAGACTCCAAAATGGTGGACAATTCAAGACAGGGTTGACCCAAAAAGCAAATATCTATGTTTCTAAACAGGGCTTTTGTCATTGTTACAAGTTTGAAATCTCTGCAAGGGAACGGTGAATATATCTCTGTAGTGCCACCATGAGGTTTGATTGGGCTACTGGAGTCTTGATCGAACTCTCAATGGCCCCACCAAGTTTCAGAACATTATATCAAATGGTTTTAAAATTATTTGCATTTATGTGATATAAATGCCCACTGAAAATGTATTGGCTCTTCATTCAGCCATCTTTTGACATATCAAAATTCAGTGTATATCTTTAATGAAGCATGGTCTATGGAGTGTGTATACCAGGTTTTGTGCAAATGGGCCAAATTTTGTAGAAGGAATAGTATTTTGAAGTGTTTTACAAAAAATGCTCATTAGCGGAAAATCCAATATGGCGGACTTTTTTGGCATGAGTAGAGGGACCTGTACACCAAACTTTGTGACTCTAGGTCAAACAGGGTGTCGGCAGTGGGTGTTTCAATGTCAAAATTTTGACATGTGCACTACAGCACTCCAGGTGTTCAATCTGCATCATAATATTAAAGGATCCAAGAGTTTAGCCATCCTAACAAGCCTGCCAAGTTTGGTGATTCTAGGCCAAACCAGCTGATGGGAATTTTAGGTGAAAGGGGAGAAAGAAAAAAAAAGAATCCGAACAAAACCAATAGGGTATCAGAAGCTTCGCTGCTCAGTCCCCTAAAAATAAATAAAAGAAGTAGAATATGAAAATTGTACCACAATTGGCCAATTGACTTCTCAAGAAAAAATAAAGAAAAAAGAAAACTGACTACTCATAAGCCTTCCACCCACCTTTTCTGCAAGCCTAATCAAAGTTAAGATGAGTTGCCATATATAAACTATTAAACAAAAGCTTGTCTCTCAACATTCCCCACAAAAATTGCCATTGTACACCCTTTTGTGTTTTTTTTAAATTAGATATAGAAAAAACCTACTTTAGGGAATAGTGTGCCTGAAGACTACTGAATATTATGGTGGGAGAGTAGACCATTTCAAAAAAGGCAGGGGCTGGAGTGCGCATCTCTCACTGCCTGGCGATGAGACTGTTGGGAAAGACGGATATATTGAGAACCAGTAACTAACTATTTGTAATTAAATAAAGTTTGTTGAGCTTTTTATAGATTACCTGTCACCTACAGTACCAGTCAAAAGTATGGACACACCTACTCATAGACTACTCTTTTTTTGTTATTTTTACTGTTTTCCACATTTTAGAATAGTAAAGACATCAAAACTATGAGATAACACAAATTAAATTATGCAAAGTGTTAAACAAATATTTTAGATTCTCCTTTGCCTTGATAACAGCTTTGCACATTCTTGCCATCTCTCAACCAACTTCTGTGGTAAACGGGTATTCCACAGGTAAAAAGGTGATGCTATCATGACTCTGTATGAAAAGATATCAAAATATCTTGATGTCTTATTTCAAGGTACTCTTAGAAGCGATATAACCTCTCTGCATTTGAATGGATCTCTATGGGAATTGGGGGGTGGGACTAGATTAAGATGTAAATTACATGGGAATAGTATGGAACCCATGCTTGGCTAAATGGCTGTAAGTCATCAAGGGTTTAAGGGTTGTTTCTCCTGACTTATTTTTCCATAGAGTTCAATGAAAACATTAGTCAAAAGAGTTTAACTGGAGTCTTGGTCTAACTCTCAATGGCCCCACCAAGTTTCAGAGCTTTCTCAAACGGTTTTATAATTATTAGTATTTATGTGATTACGCTCACTGAAAAGAGAACATTTTTGATTATCTCCTGAATTACTGTGATGCACAATTATCCATTTTGGATAGATTTTTGGACACCAAGGTACACCATTTCAAATTGCCTCATAGGAGCATTGAGCAGTAATACATATCACTTTCATATTTTGTACACATGCAGACTGGAGGTTTGCAAACCAGAAAATGTAAAGTTTAACCTTATTCACATATTTGGCTCTCAGGTGTTCACTGTAAACTCGAGTGGGGGAACTTTGTTTTTCACTGGGGGCTGTGTGTTCACTGCCCAAAATTTACATATGAGTTATGAATATAATGTAATTTAAGACATGATAATAATTGGTACAAGGGATTTCTTTAATTTAAGCCATTATTGGTGTTTGTGTATCATTGACATCTGGAGTTATAAAGCTTTAAATAGAATGGTGCTAAACAGACAAAAATGGGTAAAATTAAGCCTCTGCACCAAGGGGTTAACTTTGGCCCTCCAGAGGCAATTTCCACCTAGTTTCTACTAGTCTTATTTAACGTGATGGACAAGGGATTCAAAAAACTTCAAATAACCACAACATATCACAGAGCTATGTATCCACTACACACACACACCTACCAAATATGTTTTCAAGAAAATGTCAATAGATATATAAATATAAGTTTCAAAGTCAGCTAATAAACTCAGTCTTGAAAGGACTCAGGATTGTAGGGGTGTGGTCTGAATGAGTGCCATCGACGTCATCCAGCCCTACATTTATTTTACAGTCTATGGTTTGATCCCGGCAAGGAATTAATGCAATCAATTCAAAGTAAAATACAGTGTGGCTGCTATCAGGAGATAAATATCACATGCAAGCTCTTAATCAAAGTAAGTTAACTTAAATGCAAAGCAGAGTATTGCAACTGTTCTAACGTTAGTCTATTTAAAGCAAGCTAAATTGCAAGGCTAAAGTTCCACACAAATCATTACACAATGGTAAGTTTTATTGAGTTCATTTCTTTTACTTAAAGACCCACATAATACCCACATAAAAAACATATGGAACTGAACTGCATAGATGACCTCAAGCCTGGACACTCTTCCCCATAAAACAAATTTCTGTTTTCTATGAATCTACTGCACAGATGGGAAATTCACTCTTGAGACTCCTCCTCCGCCTGTGTGATTGACAGAACTGTGATTTGTGCTCTGTTTATAAAGCTTTTTCTCAGTTTCCTCCTTCTCATTATTGCTTGGGCAGTAGATCGTTTCTTATTACTGCCAGCACTGTAAGTTGGTGTAGTGCTTCAGAAGCTGGAACTGCTAGCAGAAGGTCGCTGGCTTGATTCCCAGGTGGGCTGTTTTTTTTTGTTGCCATGAATGAGATGACTTGGATGGCTACAGGAAAGATCCAGCTGTATAAAGTTATTTGTTAAAATGTGTAATAAGAGCACCTCAGGCTAGCCATTGAAGATGAACACAGTAATGCACTGAACTGCTAGAGTTGGGTGGACAGTTCTGCAGAAGTCTGGAGAGTTCTTTGGTGTTTATAGGCTGTGGGAGTGGGCGTTTACATTATTTTAGATCCTATGGGACTTCCTGTGCATTAAGAGCTTCCTGCCAGGGGAGTGTTGAAATGTATTGGCTGTTGTGAGAAGATCATTGTGCCAACAGACCCCACACTGTTGGAAGAAAGAGCACAAGGGAGAATGGGGAGGGGCAGAAGGAGGGGTGGGGATTGTACAGTTAAATTAATTCTCCTTTGTTCTTGTTGCTTGGCTCTCCTCAAAAATACCCATCATCTTAGCCGAACCGGAGCCAGACCTCGCCTTGAGTCAGCTAAGGTGAGAGACTCCACCCTGCTCTGATCTCCTGGCCAGAGAGGTGGACTGGGAGGGAGAGAGGGGAGCAGACATACTGATCGGAGGAGCAGGCCTTGGCCCGTGGCCTTCAACACTGACAGGCAGCAACGTCAGTGCACTGTCACAAGCTATGCAGGAGGAAACCCATGCCCAGTAAAACCAAACTCATCCAGCAGTGGCTGATGGGAAAACCATACTCTGATAGCCAGGGGGCCGAACAAGACCAAAAGCTTCAGACACATTATGCAATCTTTCCCGATGTTCACAGAAAATCCAGGTTTCATGTACTATCCAAAACAGTAAAATAACATAAAATTTCTGATTCTGCCATTTATTTTTAGCAAACTAAATATGTTAACCAGCATTATCCCTGAAATTTTATTGTTTACCATCTAATCCAAGGATTTCAAACCTCAGTCCTGCCTCAGTGTCTGATGTGTTTCAACCCTCCAGTGCTTTATTTAATTTTAGCTCAATGAAGTCCACAAACACTGTTTCCAAGGCCTAACTTAGCTACTGATTGAAATGAAACCCACAAATTCAGTGGGCACTGTGGCCATCCAAGGCTGGAGTTTCAGATCCCTGTTCTAACCATTGCATTGTCCTCCATCAATTTGAAAGAGGGCAGGCAAATGTGCACTTTCCTCAAAAGTGTACACACTGCCTGCAACTGCTTCTATTCATCCCACGGTCCACCAGCTGAGCTTTGGAGTCTCAGCATGAGAGAAGTTCCTATCGTTCAGAGGAGTCACTCTTGCATGATGAGATAACGGCAATCCTTGAGACTGGAACCCTCCCTCTCTGGGCAACACTTATCATGCAACACCTTATGGGAATGCCTGCCAGCCTGGTTGTGAGCGTCATATGTTACACATATCATCTAGAACACTGGGCTTGATTTACTAAAACCTTTAGTGTGTGCAAAACCTTTTAGCACATGCAAAACCAGTAACATGACCAAAGATCATGACCATGGTATTTATTTTGAACCAATCATTGGTTGTGTTATTAGTTTTGCATGTGCTAAAAGGTTTTTCACAGGCTAAAGGTCCTATGTGCAATGTGATCCTATTTTTGTCATTAGCCATTGAGACAACATTGTAAGAGCATGACACCCCCATGATGCATCAGTACACGATGCAGCTGAGCTTTGTCTTTACCTCTTATTCTTACCTCTCTGGGTGTGGGAGTGCCATAGTTATTCATATAACTGGAGGTTATGTTGGACTTTGACCAGAATTGCCGCATTTCCAAATTCAGGCTATCAGGTCAAACCAATAGCTTGAGTGCATTCCTGCCAAATCTCTCATGCCAAAGACTGACGGTTTTTCTACCCAAAAAACAGCAATTGGGCCTTGGAGGTGCCAGCTTCAGTGCAAATCACACCCATACCATGCACTCTTGGTGTTAGCATTGTTCTTCCATTAAAAGATGGGCACTAACTTCTGAATTTTGACAAGCTATTTATGATAATCTCACTCTCGCCAGTTAACGTGCCCCTTTACCCTGACTGGGCCAATGAGTAAAGGGAAGTTGCTGTGGGAAAGCACATTCATTCGCTAGCCAACCCGACATTTGCACGTCTGTGGAAATGGACAAGTATGTCTTTAATCAAATTTCAGTTCTGTACTTCTCTCCTGACCACTCTTTGAGACCTTAGAATCAGATGTATCAATTGTAGGAGATTTGGGGCAAACTTTTCTAAAGAATTGTGTGACAAGGTGGCAATATCTACATCGGATTTACTAAAGGGCAGCAAAGGGTCGAAATCGGTATTGCGGTGTGATTTGCAAGGATGATGTCACTCTGCAACTTTCCTTTTGATAGATCTGTAAATGCATATGTATATCTGGGGTGAACGTGTTGAAACAGGATGGGAATTTGATAAATTGTGTATTCAATCTAATTTATGCCGCTAAAGCTTTTAACTGAAAACAGGCGCGATGTAGTGAATGTTTTTTTTGCGCTACAAATATTTACAGTGGGGCTCGAAAGTATTCATACCCCTTCACTTTTTGCACACTTTATTGTGTTGTAGATTTACTTTTAAATGGATAAAATTGCTATTTTTGCCCATCAATCTACACTGAATAACCCATAATGACAAAGTGAAAACATGTCTTTAGACATTTTTGCAAATGTATTAAAAATTAAAAAAACTGAAATCTCTCATGTACATAAGTATTCATACTCTTTGTTTGAATTTATTTTTAAAGTATCATATTTCATATTTGGTCACATATCCTTTGCATGCTGTTACTGTTACCTGAAGTCTGTGACCCATCAAAATACTCTCGATATTATATTTTTAGGTACTGTTACAAGTGATACTATAACCTCTCTGCATTTGAATTGATCTCTATGGGAATTGTGGTGTGAGACTAGATTCAGCTGTAAATTACACTGGTACAGTATGGAACACATGACTGGCGAAAGTCATCAAGGGTCTAAGGTATCAAACGAGCCCCAATTAGTTAATTTCAAATTAAATTTACAACACAATAAAGTGTGCAAAAAGTGAAGGGTTATTAATACTATGGCTGTCATATTTTGTTAAAAATCTATTTGCAAATGTCACACACAGTGACACACCCCTAGGAGGGAGATGCGGCAGTTCCGATAAATATCACATGGGCTGTGTCCGAATACGACCCCTACACCCTTTTGAGGGGGCATATTTGAGTCCACTTCGTCAAAAATCTTTTGAGTGGGTGACTTTTTCTCACAAATGGGGGCACTTAAAATACCAGGATTAACCCCTTATTTCCGGGGTTTTGTTGAGGGAATTCAGGACCACACTCATCTGCAGAACGGTGTACTCATCCGACAATTTCAGTAAGTAACCCAGAAGTAAAAACATAAAAGACATAGATCGTATATGCATATCTCTGCTACAAGATTTCACAAGGTTCATATTACAAACTACTTTTTTTTTATTTTTGTTAATTCTATCTTCATTCATAATCTACACTTTGTAACAATTGTCATATGTTAACTGATTGATATTCTCAATAAAATTTTTAAATAAATATTACAAACTACTTCCTCACTAGTTTGGAAAGAGTTTTGCTGGATTTATTTCGTACACAGCTTGCAAAGTGAGGGGACAGGGCACATAGTAGACAGGGGTCTGAGTGGACAGGGGTCCTATTTGGACACAGCCCCGGTCTCGGCCCAGCACTGTGGAGACTTCTTCTTCTTCTTCTTAATTGTTTTATGGCGGTTTGCATCCAACTTTAGGAGCTTTACCGCCACCTACCGAACTGGAGTATGGACCAGGGACCCAACCCATTAAACCCAACCAACCAAAATAAACATCCTACAAAACAAATTAAACCACCCAACTACCACCAAGAATACAAACAAATGGAAAATAAACTCTTATAGTACATTAATTAAAACACAAACAAAATCCTCTAAACCCTTTTATATAAACCCGTTTCCCTCAAAAATCTAAATATGTGCCTATATCCCCCATCCCCAGAGTGTCTATCTAAAAACCCCATCTCAAACTCCACCCCACTCTCCCTCATTCGTGCTACCATCCTCTCCCTCTCCCTCCCATACCTCCCGCACTTCATTAGCACATGCTCCACCGTCTCCTCCTCCTTACAATACCCGCACCGCCCATCTGGATGTTTTTTTATTACCCTTAGACCCCCATTCAGACCCGCATGCCCCACCCTAAGCCTTGTTATTATTATTTCCTCCCTTCTACACCTCCCCCCATGTCTGATCCTTCCCACTGTCTTCTGAACCCTATACAAATGCCTCCCTCTGCCCTCCCGGTCCCATCCCTCCTGCCACATTCGTTTAACCCTCTCCTTAATTATTGTATTTGCCTCCGCCCTACCCATCTTCACACCCACCTCAACTTCGGCCTTCCCAACCGCCCTCCTAGCCAAAACATCAGCCATCTCGTTGCCCTCTACCCCCACGTGCGCCGGCACCCACACAAACCTAATCTCCAACCCCATCCTTCTCAACCTATACAACGCCTGTAACACCTCCCAAATCAGATCCGGCCTACTTATAGACCTGACTCCCTTCAGACTTTCCAGCACAGCACTGGAGTCTGAACACACCACCACCCTATCTGGTCTCACCTCCTCCACCCACTGCAGTGCTAACACAATTGCCACCATTTCTCCCGTGTATACTGACAGCTGATCCTCCACTCTCCTCCCCACCGCCACCCCAAACTCCGGTACCGCAAATGCACACCCTACCCTCTCCGTCACCGGATCCTTCGACCCATCAGTATATATTTCTAAGTGCCCATTAAATTTCTTCTTTATATAATCACCTACCTGTTCCTGTCTAGACACCCCCTCCCCTCCGCCCACCCCCTTCAACAGCTCCAAATCCACTTCCGGCTGCGGCAACAACCACGGCGGTACCGCCGGAAATACCACCGTTTTACTATACTCCCGTCCCCATAAGCCCATCTCCCTAGCCTTTGACTATCCCCCACCCAAGCGAAACTATTGATCCTCCTCCTCCCCTGCTCCCAGCATTCCCCCATAATACCCTTCGTCGGGTGATTCTCCCCATGCCCCCTCAAAGCCACCCAATAGCTCATCGCCAGCTGATCCCTCCTCAACCGCAAAGGCATTTCACCCACCTCTACCTGTAAAGCCGGCACTGGAGTGGTTCTAAACGCCCAACAGCAAATCCTCAATGCCCTTGCCTGCACCACATCCAGCCTCCCCAACACCGTGACAGACGCAGATCTATATGCTGTGCTCCCATAATCTATCACCCATCTTATTAACCCTACATATACCGCCCTTAACGCTGACCTATCTGCTCCCCACTCCATCCCCGCTAAACACCTCATTACATTTATTACTTTTTTACATTTATTAACTACTGCTTCCACATGCACCGCCCAAGTGAGTCTAGTATCAAACCACACCCCCAGGAACCTAAAGGACCCCACTCTTCCCAATTCACTCCCATACATTTTTAACTCGTGCCCCCGACCCACCTTCCTCCTCGTAAAAAAAAGTGACTGAGTCTTCTCCACCGAAAACCTGAATCCCCATTTTAGTGACCATTCCTCTACCCCGTCTATTGCTTCCTGAACCCTCTTCACCATATGTCCCATATTTCTCCCCCTCTTCCACAGAGCCCCGTCATCCACAAATAGTGACCTCCCAATATCCGGTCGGATTCCAGAGAACACGTCATCAATCATGACCGAAAACAGTAGAGGACTAATCACACTTCCCTGAGGTGTTCCATTTTCTACTGTATACCACCCAGAATACCCCCTACCCACCCGCACTTGAATGGAACGACATGAGAGAAAATCCTTCACCCAATTAAACACCCTGCCACCCACTCCCATCCCATCCAGTTTGATTAAAAGACCCTACCTCCACATCATATCATACGCCTTCTCCACATCAAAAAACACCGCCACCACCACCTCCTTATTTACCTGTGCCTTCCTCACCTCCGACTCCAGGCACAACACCGGGTCCATTGTACCCCTACCCTTCCTAAAACCACTCTGACTTATATATACCATATACCCCCCCGTCTCAAGGTAAAATGACATCCTCTCCGCTACCATACGCTCCATAGTTTTACATATGTGTGAAGTTAATGCTATTGGCCTATAGCTTCCCGGCTTCGTTGGGTCCTTCCCCGGTTTTCTCACCGGCACCACCACCGCTTGCTTCCAACTGCCCGGCAACCTCCCTTTTGTCCACACTTCATTAAATAACCTCACCACCACCCCCAGTGCCACATCACTAAGTTGAGCCAACATCGCATAACACACCTCATCCCTCCCCGGTGACGTCAACCCAGCCCTACTAACTGCCCTCCTGACCTCCGCCAATGTAAACGGAGCATCCATCGCATCTTCCCTCCCTTCCCTCACCCCCAACACCCCTATATTCGCCACCCTAGTTCCCTCCCTCCCACTCCTCCCCTCCTCTGTCATGTTACTAGAGCTATGTACCTTCACAAAGGCCTTTGCTAACATCTCAGCCTTTTCCCCATCACTCACAGCCGTCCCCACTCCATTATCCAACACTGGATAGTTCCACTCCCTCCTCACCCCTCATCCGCTTAATCATACCCCAGACCTCCCCGACCGGCGTGCTCCTCCCTATTGTCCCACAATACCCCCTCCAATACGACCTCTTAGCCTCCTTGACCACCCTCCTGACCAGTGCCTGCGACCTCTTATACACCATTAAGTGCTGAAAATTGTGCGTCCTCTTTAATATCCTGAATGCCTTATTCCTATCTGCCACAGCTTCCTTACATCCCTCTGTCCACCACGGCACCGCCTTCCTATTTCCCCTCCCTGACCTCTTAGGTATAGACCGCTCCGCAGCCCCTATTATTGCCGCTCTAACCTCCTCATTAAGTTCATCGACACCCTGTCCCACCCCCACCAGTGCCAAACCCTCTTCACTCATTATCCGGAACCTACCCCAGTCCGCCTTTCCAATTACCCACCTGGCTAAACCAGTCCCGTTCACCCCGGCTGACACCAAACCCACTTCACACTTTACCGGATAGTGATCACTCCCCACCGTAGACTCCTCCCACACCTTCCATGAGCAAATTCCAGCCATCTCCTCCGACACCAAAGTAAGGTCCAAAACTGATGCTGTCCCTGTTCTAAAATCTATCCTAGTTCCCCTACCGTCATTAAGGCACACTAACCCCCTCGCATCCATCAATTCCTCTACCACCAGCCCATTCCCATCAGTCCTATTACCCCCCCACAACGTACTATGTGCATTGAAATCCCCACACCACACCACCCTCCGACCATCACGCCCTACTACACCCTCCAACAAAGACAACTCCAATTTGAGACACGGATTATAAAAGTTCACCACCACCAGACTCACCTCCTTCAACCACACCTCCACCACCACATATTCCATATCTCCCCCTAATGAAAGTAACCTACTCTGTACATCCCGTTTCACAAACGTAGCACACCCTCCCCCACCTATCCCTCCTATAACACTCATATCCCTGCAACACAAATTCCAAACAAGGCTTAAGCCACGTCTCCTGAATACATATTATTTCAGGCTTGCACAACATGTCCTCAATAAAACCCTTAAATTCCTGCCCATTCACTATCAAACTCCTAGCATTCCACTGAAGAATGAAAAACATTATTATTAACCTTCCTGACATACTGCTTCCTGACTTAGCTGTTCCCTGTTCAAATCCTCCCTGACCTTTTCCCACGACAGCTCCTTGACTCCCAAATACCTCGCCGCACTCTTCACAATAATTTTTATTCTCTCAGTTCTAGTTTTTGACTGTGCAGAACAGTATCAGCCATGAACATCACAAAACTTATTTTTTCAACCAGTAAAGTATCTCCATCCACCCCCTTTCCCCGCACCAGTCCCTCCACCTGACCCCGTCCTGTACCCTGCCTCTCCACTCCACCCCCATCTCCTGACCCCCCTCCTGCTCCTTCCACCCTCCCCACCTCTCTCACCTTCCTCACTGCCTCAGCATATGTTCCACCATCCCTCATCTTAACCTTTTGTACTTCTTCCGCCCGCTTCCTCACCTCACACCCCCCATAATTCACCCTATGCGCACCACCACAATTAGCACATTTAACCGGTTGTCCTCCAACACATTTTTCAAACTCATCCTCACCCCCACACCGCCCACATCTCACCTTCCCGTTACACACTGCAGCTATATGTCCGTATCTCTGACATTTAAAGCACCGCAGCGGCGGCGGCACGAACGCCCTTACAGGAAACCTCACATACCCTACAGTCACTCTCTCAGGCAATACATCCCCCTCAAACCTCAGCAATACCGACAAACTATCAACCTTCTCCCCGCCCCGCACCGCCTTCAACCTCACCGCGTCCTTAACACACCCTCCCCGAACGTTTTCGACCAACTCTTCCATGCCTTGCGACACCGGCACCCCCGTTATCACTCCCCGTAACAGCGGCTTAACCCCTCTCACGCTACATTCGCTCACCTCCTTTCCACATATACGTTTCACTTTCATCGCTTTCGCCCTTTGTTCCGTATCTGCACATACAACTAACAATTTCCCATCTCGCAAGACTGTAGCCGTTACTATTTCCCCAATCGCCACTTTCAACCCATTCGTCAACTTCATCGGGCTCACATCCACCACACCACTCTCCCCCTTAAATCCAAATACAATTTTAAATTCCTCACTCACCTTTTTCCTTATCGGCGGCATTTCCCTTTCCTCCCCCGCTGAACTGTAATCACCCCCAGCCCCTCCACCACCTCTAATACGCTTCACACCGCTACCAGGTTTCACCCCCTCCACCCTCACTCCCCGTCCTCTACCCCTCCCAACCCCACTCACCTCCCATCCCTCCAGAACCTCCATCCCACCTTCCACCCCTCTCCCTCCCCCGCTACTACCCACCATCCCTGGTCCACTCACAGCCCGGCCGTGCCAAACCGCCAAACTCCAGACACTCGAGAAACCACTGTACTCCTTTCAACTTCCGGGTTCCAACAGTATTTTTTCTGACCACTTTCAAATTTCGTGCTCTTCGAAGAACCATCCAACCAGGAAATCAAAATGGCGTCACTTCCGTCTCCCCAGAGATCCTCAAGTTTGTCTATCATTCCCAGCCACTGTGGAGACAAGCACACTTTAAGCACTTGGGCTGATTAGCAAACACAACCCAGGTGCATGTGCTCTCTCCACTAGTGGGCGTGGCCAAGACACATCCAAGTCATCCTTGGACCGAATGCCACACCAAATATTCAATATTAGCCACTTATCTGCTTGGCACCACAGGACCAGCAGTTAAGTCAGGAGCAAACAGTGAGTGTGAATTTGGCAAACCCTGGTGTTTTTCCATTGTCTTTCTGAAATGAAAGCTCTGGCGCCTTGCTTTGTCCTAAACTAGGGATACTCAAATCCGGCCCTCGAGTCCAGCAGTACTCCTGGTTTTCATTCTTCCACTATAATCACAACTGATTTGAACATGGGACACCAAGTGAGTTAAATATCTGGCCAATCAGTGGGATTAATCAGTCATTTAACTATCAGGTAGAAAAGAAAGCCAGCAGTACTACTGGCCTCGATGGCCACTATGGCCACTGAGCTTCTGTTACTTTGGTAATACTTACAGTAATTATGACAATTGTAAAACAAACTCCTAAGGGTTACCTTACAGAAGAGACCAGGATTATGCCTGTAGTCAATGCAGGATTGTTAGAATGGGGCGGCCAAGGGGTGTCCAACAGCTGGAGCTTATACCAGCATGCATTGGGCGAGAGGCAGGAACAAACAGCCTAGACAGGTCGCCAATCCATCACAGGGCACACACACCATTAACACACACTCATTTCTATTGGCAAGTCACCTAACTTGCATGTCTTTGGACTGTGGGAGGAAACCGGAGTACCCGGAGGGAACCCACACGGACACAGGGAGAACATGTAAACTCCACACAGAAAGGCCCTCGGCTGGGATTCGAACTCGGTATCTTCTTGCTGTGAGGCGATAGTGCTAACAGGAGGAATGACCACAGTGCCGACCTATTATGCAGTCATCTAATAACAATAGTTTTGCCATTTGTGGCGATAGAGACGTAACAAAATAAATCAGGATATTCTAGGGAATTGCATTTATGTAATGTTATGTAGCATTGGCTCAACTGTATGCATGAAATAGAAAGCCTACATTAAAACTATAAAAAGTAGGCTACATTGTGAAGGGAAACCTTGACTTTTGTGCATGCATCTGTGCTTTGGTTCGGGTAGACAGTCAAATCAATGGGCAGTAATAATCCAAGCAAGTTTGGAAGTGATAACCAGCCAGGTGGTAGGTGGTATATTTTAAGTTTAACTTATTTCGGTTTCATAAAAAACTTTCACACTCGCTTTCACTTCCAAATAAGAGGTTTATATAAACGGGAATATGATGTAACCGTTAATATGTAAATAATATGTAATCAGCAACATTAGATTAGGGCACAAAGATCGGTTTCTAGGGCACGGAGGAGAAGAGATGGTAGTGGAGGAATGGAGGATGCATTTGTGGAGTAATGGGACCCATTATGTTATCTCATCGACGCAACGGAAGAAATGCATCAGAAAACACAGTCGATAACTCCCGAGAGGCAAGCAAATCATCATTCATAGCTGGCCATCACGTCGCATCAACAAACAATCTGCCTATGTTACGTCCGTCGCCTCCCTTCCAGTCCACCTCCCTATTCTTCGTGTTTTCCCCATTCCTCTCGTTTCATGTCATGTTTTTCTGTTCACCCTGTCTGCTTGTTCTGTGTTGTGCAGGCTGGGTGCGGTTTCCCCACTTAAGTGCCTTGTTTTCTCCCCATTACAATCCAGCTAATCACTTGCCTTCCCCCGCTTGCATTCCGCACTCCCTCATTAACTCTCTTACACATTCCTCATGCCTTTTGAATTAACCCCAGCTCATTCTCACCTGTTTTCCCTCTATTTAATTTTCCCTCTTTGTTAGCTTCCTTGCCAGTTTGTACGCTTAGTCACGTTATTGTTTGTCTTGGAACTTGGCCTGTGGTTTTCCCATATTTTCTAAGTCTTGTTAACTTGTTTCCAGTCCTCGCCAGCCTGCATTTTTTGCCCTGCCATTGCCTGCTTCAGTCCCGCTCCCAGTTGTCACCGGTCTGTCTGCCCCTGCTCAACTCTCGCTCCCGCTTCCGCTCATCTGCTCTGCCCCCTCTTGTATCGCCAACCTTGTTTCCAGACCTTGACCTAGCGCCCCCTCTCCCTTTCGTTGTGTGCTCAATAAAGTGCTCCCCCGGAGCTTATTTTCTGAGTCTTGCGTTTGGGTCCATACCAATTGAGAAAACCTAACTGTGAACTGCCTCATTCATCCTGCCTTCTGAAGGCTAACTCTTGCTGGCCAAGTAATGTCATTGTATCAATGAAGTTTAAGCATAGCCCTATTTCGTCTTACGGTTTCATTGTGTTTTTCCACCTGTAGCCTTGACCCCTCATCAATAACATAGTCCATACGAATTTGTCCCCAAAGATGAAGCTTTACCAGTGCACATGTTCATTGGATTCTGCATGCTGTGTGGCAGTACAATCCAGGTTTTTTATGTTAAAGGCATACTGTACTTTGTTAGAACATAATATTGTATAGCTACCTGGCCCCGATATGATTCGTAATATTCACGCTCATCTTCATGATTTGCACCAGTGGTGGTGCAACTGGCCAACGGAGAATGGCATTTTTGAGGAGGCAGTGTCTCCCTGGAGGAGCCTCCTCTGGCCTATACAATATGCACATGTCATTAATGTAGAGTTCCTGACTCGATAGCTCGATATTGCTACAGCCGAAAACTACACAAAGTTTAACCATACTAACTTGAGCTATTAACGATCTTACTAGAAATATGTTACCTGACACTTTCACTGTCCTAAAACACTCAGAAGCTACAGGGGGCAATATGGGGCCAATATCCCCTAATATCTAATTAACGTACAACACCAAAACTTAATCCCCAAGATTGTTATAATGTGGGCATCATAAAAATGTGACGTAGCCTAGCCTACAACCCATGTCTCTGTAGTAAGCAGTTTTCAAAATAACAAAGATTATTTACTAAAAACACACTCACCCACCCTACTGGGGCGAGTGGGATAAGATGAGTCACTTTTTACTGAAGGCATTTTTATAGTGAAGGGATGACAGTAATTTCTCCATATGTACATATGTCTCTTGGGTCAACTTCCCCCGGATGAGGGGTAAGTTGAGCATGTGCAGAGGATAAGTTGATTTATTTTTTTTTATTTTTTTTTTGGGGGAGGGTAAATTGATTATGTTGAAACTACATTTTTTTATAGCTTTTATTTAAAAATGACAACCTCAAAACATTTGTTGTATTCAAATCAAGGACTACTTTGGAAACAAACTGACCTTTGTCATTTAAAGTGTATGCCAGCTCTCTTCAATATGTAGGCCTATTATAATAATTACGAACAAAATCAAGTGCATTTGAAATGAGAGACACTACATTTGGGACATTAAGTTTAAAACAACTTTGCATATAAAGGTGTTGTGTGGGGTCATTTGTAGGGTAACGATATAAAATTTCTGAAAATATCCAATATCCAGGGTTATTACAGGTTTTAAACTTCCCAAAGCTTCACTTCCATCGGGCAAAAAAAAAGTATGTTTCATCACAGATTTGTAATATTTAGGGATAAAAGGCTAGTAAAAGATGACACAAAATGTTTCTTTTAATAATTGTATTTATTTATTTTTCATACAATATTGACAATTGCAAATGCACTGTTCGATGTACTGTGCACATGTTTGTAGATATTTCCAACACCAGTCCCTTGGTGGGCAAAGATGGTCCGTACATTCAATACAATTAAAACATTATTACATAAAGACAATACAAACTATGGAAAATTTATTGTAATAATGTATGTACAAAAACAACGGTTACAATGTTGACCCATTTTCAGCAAAGCCTTTATTGTTTTAGAGAAATAGTGGTAATCCTGAATTTGTTTAAAATGACCATGCAGAGAGTTCCAAAGCTTTGTGCCTTTAAATGAAAAGGCAAAAGAAGTCCTGCAGTGTCTAATTTGGCAATTTCGACACTACGTGTGTTAATGCCAGTATACTGAAGCCTAGCTATAAATGTATCAAACATGGGTGAGACTAAGTTGTTTAAACTTTTAAAAATAAGTCTAACAGTAGAATAATTTATAAAATTGTCATAACTGAGAAGATTATGTTGCTTTAAAATATAGCATTTTCATTTGCTTTGTTGTAGCTCGGACTTCTCTTTGCTATATCATTCTGCATCATGACATGGTAAAAAATAGACACATAACTGAGACGTAGTGCGTGGAGGGTTGGACCCGAGAAGCACAACTCAGAACAACAGATGTAATAAATACCCGCAAGGGTTTTATTAAGGAAAGTCCAGTAATCGTTGTCTTAGCACAAGCAAAGGTCATACACAAAAAGATCCAGCCAATAAACAAAAGTACCGAGGGAGAAGGCAGTCTCGTCGTCGGTAAGCCAGGCAGTAGTTCGGAACCAGGAAGGCAATCAGCGTGGCAGAGGTACAAAAGGGAGAAGGCAAAAGAATAGTCGAAAAAACAAGCAGGGTCAGACCGGAGTCCTCGCCGCGTGGCAAAAGTACAAAATCAGCAAGCAGGAATCGTGGTCAGGACAGGCAGTGAAAACAAAAGGCTGGCAGTAAACAGTGGTCAAAAAACAGGCTTGGATCAAAACAGGAAATCAGAAAACGTAAACTTGACAAATGCTTAAGAGTGCTAGTGAGGCAACAATTTCGCAAGGACATGACATGAACACTGATCTTATATGCAGGTGTAGACAGGTGCAGACACTTAGCTTGAGAGCAGCAGGAAATTCACAACAGCTTGAGAAAATGACACGTAACGAGGCAATTAGTAAATCGTTAGTAGTTAACCTATCCTGACCTAGCGTTAGTAAATTAGTAATTAACATGTACGAGAAACATAAGGTAAACATGAACACATGGTTAGATAGTTAGTATTACCCAATCCTGATCTAATGTTAGTATTGTGGCGAGCCATGGAGTCGGAGTCAGGTTCTCTTGATGGAAATAGTTTATTGAGTAAGAGTACAATCTCTTGTTGCTTCTTCTTCAGTTAACAGTTGGAATAGACCTCGCTTGCTGGATCGTAGCCAGCTTTATAGCCCCTCTATGCAAATAAACATGCTTAACAAAGGCGGCCCTTGATAGGTGCCCTGCAGCTCACCCCAACCAATCACACGTAATTCACTCTGTCATACGTCAATCAACAAACGGTCTCTAACGCGGACCTGGTTGAACTCCTGCTGGTCATTCGAAGGTCAACTGCCAATTGCTACTGCACACGTCATTACATTTGAACACAACAGCTGACATGCACAACGATCCCCGCTACTCGCAATCGCCCCGGATCGCCACACTGCCCCCACCTAAGGGGTCAGCAGTCCCTTGCGACCCCTTTAACTGTCCGCACTCACGTACAAAGTCCCGGAAACGGGCAGGAGTCCTCCGTTGGCGAAAAGGGCGATTCGGGCCCTCAGCTGCCGCTGGGTTTTCCGGTGGAGGAGGGGTGGGCGCACGTAAAGCGGGCTGATCCTCGCCGACGCCCATCCCCTCCTCAACACCGTCCCGGAAACGGGCAGGAGTTCTCCGTGGGCGAGAAGGGCCCTCAGCTGGCACTGGGTTTTCTGGTGGAGGAGGGGTGGGCGCACGTAAAGCGGGCTGATCCTCGCCGACGCCCATCCCCTCCTCAACACCATCCAACAGCGGCCGGTAAGGAGCTAGACGGTCCCGGTGAAGCACCACCAGTTTCCTTCGGCCGGGCATGCGCACTCGATAGACCACCTCGCTCAGCCGGCCCACCACTTCACCAGGGCCCCGCCAATGCGACTGCAATTTCGGGGACAGACCCTTCTTACGGATCGGACAATAGATCCATACCTTGTCTCCGTGGGTGAAAGGCTGTCCCCGACAGCGCACATCATACGCTCGCTTTTGCTTGAAGCTCGCGGTGGATTGGGCCTGGCGGGTAAAGCTGTGGGCGGTCTCCAGGCGCTCGATCAAAGCCCGTGCGTACCCGGCCTCTGACTGGTGGTGCTCCGTGGATCCGGGCGGGGCTCCGAACACCAAATCAACGGGCGTCCTTAGCTCTCGCCCGAACATGAGTGCAGCGGGGGAGCACTGGCTGCTCTCCTGCACGGCGGAGCGGTAGGCCCACAGGACCAAGGGCAAATGGCAGTCCCAGTCTCGCTGGTGCTGGCTAGCTAGAATGGCTAACTGGGTGGCCAGGGTTTTATTAAAGCGTTCAACCAGTCCATCGCTCTGGGGATGCAACGCCGTAGTGCGGGTCTTGGCCACTCCCAGCCGCGTACACACAGCTGCCAGCACCCGCGACTCGAAATTTCGCCCCTGGTCGCTGTGCAGCTCCTCGGGGGCCCCGAACCGGGCGAACATCTCTGTCACGAGCCTTTCCGCCGTCGTGTCCGCTGATTGGTCCGGCACCGCGTACGCCTCGGGCCACTTGGTAAAGTAGTCCATGGCCACAAGCACATAGCGGTTGCCGGACTCAGTGACGGGGAAAGGCCCTAAGATGTCTACCCCGACCCGTTCCATAGGAGCCCCCACTACGTACCGCTGAAGGGGGGCCTGCGACCGCTGCGTCGGCCCCTTCTTGGCCGTGCAGGCGTCGCAGCAGTGGACGTGCAGCTCCACGTCCCGGCGGCAGGCAGGCCAGTAGAACCTCCTCCGCAGTCGGTGCAAAGTCTTGCTGATGCCAAAGTGCCCCGCCCCCACAGAGCCATGCATCAGTCCAAGTACCTGGGGGCGGAGCGCACGGGGCACCAGCAGCTGGAGGAGATCCTGGTCGGAACCGGGGGCCTGCCACCGCCGATAGAGTAGCCCACCCTGCGACGTCAGGCTCCCCCACTGACTCACATAAGCCTTAACCGCTGGGCTACTAGCCGACACTTCCCCCCATGCAGGCCGTGTACCTGCCGCGATCCAGCGCTGCACTTGCTGCAGCTCGCCGTCGCCCTCCTGCGCTAGGCGCAGGTCCTGCTGGCTAAAAGGCAACCATCCAACCTCACCTTCTATAGCCCGAACTGGGCATGCTATCTCCGTCACCTGCTCTCGCTGCTCGGCTTTAGTGCAAGGCCTACAGTCCAGCTCTGCACAGGGCCTCCGGGAAAGCGCATCTGCATTACCATGCAGCTTTCCGGGCCTGTGCTGAATCTGGAAATCGTACTCCTGCAACAGCTCGAGCCAGCGGGCTACCTGGCCCTCCGGATCTTTAAAATTTAAAAGCCAGGTTAGTGACGCGTGATCTGTCCTAATAAGGAAATGGCAGCCTTGCAGGTACGGGCGAAAATGGCGAACCGCTTTGACCACCGCTAACAGCTCGCGCCGAGTCACGCAGTAGTTTCGCTCTGCCTTGCTCAGCGCGCTACTGTAGTAGGCTACCGCTCGTTCCCCGTCTGGTCCCACCTGGGAGAGCACGGCCCCGACTCCGACATTGCTAGCGTCCGTGTCGACGATGAATGGTCGCGCGACATCCGGATATGCTAGAATGGGAGCCGCCGTTAGGGCGTCTCTCAACTGGTCAAAAGCATTCTGGCAGTCCCCTGTCCACTCGAACTGTTGACCTTTATTCGTCAAGCGATGAAGCGGACTAGCCAGGGTGGCGAAGCTCAAGACAAAGCGTCTGTAGTACGACACTAGTCCCAAGAAGCTCCGCAGCTCACCCACATTGCTAGGCGTCGGCCATTCCCGCACAGAAGCCACCTTAGCTGGGTCAGTGGCTACACCCTGCTCGCTAACGACGTGCCCCAGGAAAGCTGTCTCCCTCCGGAGCAGCTGACACTTTTTAGGATTGAGCCGTAGCCCAGCCCGGCCAATCTCCGTAAGCACGTCAGTTAGGTGAGCGAGGGCTTGCTCGAAGTCGCTGGCGTGTACTAGGAGGTCGTCCAGGTACACGACACAGGAACTCCGCGGGACGGACGACAGCACCCGCTCCATCAGTCGCTCAAAAGTGGCAGGGGCGTTACAGAGCCCGAACGGCATGACCCGGAACTGCCACAACCCTTGCCCTATCGTGAAAGCTGATTTTGCCCTCGCTTCCGGGGACAGCCTCACCTGCCAATAGCCACTGCGGAGGTCCAGCGAGCTAAACCAACTGGACCCCGCGATATGGTCTAAGGCCTCGTCAATACGGGGAAGTGGATAGGCGTCTTTCTTGGTGATCTGATTAAGACGCCTATAATCTACACAAAAACGCCACTCCCCGTCCTTCTTTTTTACCAGGACAGCAGGGGCCGCCCATGGGCTTTCAGAGGGCTCGATAATGCCCGCAGCTGCCATCTCCCTTATCTTGTCCTCCGCCACCTGTCGCTTGGCTAGAGACAGCCGGTGCGGACGTAGCCGAATGGGCACAGCCGAGCCAGTATCAATCTGGTGTTGAACCAGCTCGGTCTGTGTGCATTCTTCGTCCCGCACAGCGAATAGGTGAGTGTAACGGACAAGCAGGGCTTTAAGCTGCTGGCTCTGCTGCGGTGTGAGCCCTTTGCTGCTGCGCGTCCATAATGCTAGGACGGCTTGCAGCACCCCCGCAGAGGGCTGGGTAGCTGAGGCTAGCCCGCCCGTCTGCGGTGGCACTGTAACCTGAGGTGGTACCACGGTAACGAGCGGCGAATCAGCGGTGGCCATTGCAAGCACAGAACTGGGGCGACAGTGTTTGGGGGGCACCCCAGGGCATTCAGTTCGGCGGGCTGCTTGTAATTCACATTTTGATCGGAGGCCCAGCGTTTCAGTACCAATAGTTATCGTCTCGGCTATCACATTTATGCTAGTTCCCCACAACGCTAACAAGTCTAAACCGATAATGCATGCATCTTTTATATCTGCTAACCAAAACTCGTGTTTCACTCGCTGGGCTCCTGCACACACTTGTAATTGTTTACTACCACGCATGCCCATCTTCTGCCCAGTGACGGAGGTTAGCTGGGTAGAGGTAGGGGTCCATGCACCTGAAAGCAGCCCGCTGGTACCCCGAAGTACCCCCGGCCTTACCAGGGAAATAGTGGCTCCGGTGTCGACCAGCGCCCAGCAGGCTTGTCCGTCCAAACTGCAAGGCAAGTACAGCCCGGTCTTCGTCCCCAGTCTGCCAATACGGGGCTCGGCCTCGTGGGCCTGTTCCTCTGCTCTTAAAAGAACATCAAACGGAACTTTTGCTCTTGGAATTTTTGCTTTCGCTAGGATGGGCAGCCTGGACGCGTGAGTGCTGGTCTGGGCCCGGGTCTGGTCGAGGAGGAGTGTAGCATGGGGCGGCGGTCTCCTCATTGGGCCGTCCCGTCGTCGTTTCCCGTCGGCTGTGGAGCTCTCGCTTTTGGCGCAGGGGCAGTACAATCGCGGGCGAAATGCCCCGGTTCGTTGCACCGGAAGCAGCGTCGCTCCCGTTCCGGTCGCTGCCGCGGTCGGTTTTGGTTCCGTTGAACCCATCTCACCTCCTCGCCGTCCTCGCAGTCGGCAGCTCGGACCCGGGGCTTGTTAGCCGGGGTCCCGTTTGGCGTGGTGCCCAAGATGAGCTCCAGTCGCTCGGCCTCGCGAAGCGCTGCGTCCAGGGACTCCGGTTTGGCAATGCGGACCTGTTGTTGTAGGCGCTCCGGAGTGAGGGCCTGTGTGAAGGTCTGGCAGGCTAGCTCCTGCTGGCCTGCGTTATCGAGTTGAGGGTAGCCGCGGCGGGCTAACAGCCTGATGTCGGCGGCGAGGACGCTGAGGCTCTCTGCTCCGGTCCGCCGTCGCTTGGCGAGCTTCTCCCGGCTCACCTCTAGGAATTGCCGCTGTCCGAACCGACGTTCCAGCGCTGTCATCAGTGCCGGTAGCGTCAGTGGTTCGGCGCTGTCCAGGTCTAGCAGCACCTGGCAGGCCTCGCCCTCCAGGGCTAACGCTAAGTGGGTGGCCGTCTGGCTCTCGTCCCAGCCATTGTAGCTAGCCGCGAATCGTACCTGGCTTTGGTACGACTCTAGCTCACCCTTTCCCGTGTAACGGGGTAGCTTGATCACCGCCTTTATCGGTGTAGTCGGTCGCCGCGCCGGCGCCGCTGTCTGGCTCGGCCTGGAAGCAGGGGCGACCTCGTTGGCTTCCGGCCGACCTACTTGCGCTTCATTTCCGGCCGCGGGGTCAGCCACCAGCGCGGGCACCTCCGCCTGGTCTGTAATCGGCCTCTCTCGCTCCGGTCTTGTTGCGCTGGCTCCTTCGGGTTTTCCTCCGGGTCTATTCGTGGGCCGCTTCGCAGACGCTCCTGCGATAACGTCCATCTGCTTGGTCACCTGACGCTCTAGGTCGCGGATCTGTTCCCAGATCGTCCCGCTTCTGACATCATTGTGGCGAGCCATGGAGTCGGAGTCAGGTTCTCTTGATGGAAATAGTTTATTGAGTAAGAGTACAATCTCTTGTTGCTTCTTCTTCAGTTAACAGTTGGAATAGACCTCGCTTGCTGGATCGTAGCCAGCTTTATAGCCCCTCTATGCAAATAAACATGCTTAACAAAGGCGGCCCTTGATAGGTGCCCTGCAGCTCACCCCAACCAATCACACGTAATTCACTCTGTCATACGTCAATCAACAAACGGTCTCTAACGCGGACCTGGTTGAACTCCTGCTGGTCATTCGAAGGTCAACTGCCAATTGCTACTGCACACGTCATTACATTTGAACACAACAGCTGACATGCACAACGATCCCCGCTACTCGCAATCGCCCCGGATCGCCACAGTATATTAGTAATTAGACAAGGGAGAATGAAACAATTAGGGAAGCGTGAGTGACAGCAAGAGAAGAAACAGCATGAACGCAAGGCTGCGGAAAAACATGGAAATATGTATGCAAACTAATAAACTATGACAGAACGTGAATACAAATAAGGGCGTGACATAACAATAAACATAAAACATGGCGTGGAACGGTTAGAACCGTAACAATAACATTGGCCACACTGGCATATTTCCCAGCAATCTTTGCCTATCATAAAAGAAGACAATACTACTGCCAAAGAAAGTAGCCTACAACAGATAAGTTAATTGATAGTGTTTGCAATTGGGTCTCATTCATGAAACGTAAGCAGAATTAATTTGTACGTAAATCTGTTACCTCCGCATCCTCCCAGTTCCCTTCCCTGCTGTTCTCTGTGTTTTTCCCCATTCCTCTCATTTCATGTCATGGTTTTACGTGTCCCCGTCTGTCTTCCATGTTGTGCAGGCTAGGCGTGGTTTTTCTCCTTGTTTACCTATTTCCCCTCTCATTATCCCTCAGCCAATCACCCTCATCTCCTGTTTGCATTCTACACGCCTCTATCCCGCCTAATCACTCTCGCATTAATTTTCATGCTGCAGCGACTCATTCAATCGGTTAATTATGCCCCAGTTAATCGCCCTCATGCCTCGTTTGCATTCCACACGCATCAGTCCCCGGTTAATTACTTTTCTCATGCATTATCATGCTGCATTCATTCATTCACTATATAATTCCCTTGTGTTCGTTACCTTGTCGCCAGTTCGTTAGCCTTGTCGCCGCATTTGCTCAGTTTATCTCTTGTCTGGTTTGTTTATCTTGTCTTGCGCCAATAACCCTGTCTTCTGCCTCCTCAGTTTGCCCACCAGCCTGCGGTTCTTGCCTGCTCACTCTTCGCCCCGCTTCCTCTCCTGCTCTGCCCACCGTTCTCCCCTTCCCTGGACTCAGTCACCATCCTGCATTCCCTTGCTCCCCGCTCCCACTCTGCCCATCTGCTCAGGCCAACCCAGGATTTGGTCCCCATCTCCTTAGTAGTTTGCTTGCCTAAATAAACGCTCCTACGGAGCTTTTTGTGAAATCTGTTCCGGAGTCGTGCATTTGGGTCCACTCTCGTGTCTGTAACCGTAACAAAATCATTCGTAATAGCAATTTTGCCCGTATTTTGGCATTCATCAACGTTTTCGTATCTGAGATTTGTTCATATATACGAACAAACTTTACACCTGCTCAGGACCACACGTACGTCATACGTAAATTCAAAATGCCACTAAATGTAGCTTCTTTATAACAATTCGAACATGAATTTATTTTTATGTACACATGACAAAATGTAGCCTCTGAAATACACAATGCAAACGTACCTAATAAATTATGATTGCAAAAAGCAAACACATTAGATGATGCCTATTAATAAATTGTAGGCTATGAACTTAACGTAATGAATGCTATTTAAAACACACATTTGACCAATGAACTAAATTTGCTATAAAATGACTTATAGGTCTGTATAGCCATCGTTGGAGAGTATGGCTGGTTAGTCATTTTCAGGTTTTTATGAAATTGCCAACCGGTAAGGGATCTCTGTCAGAGACACGGAGGGAATATTGGAGGTCCAGATGCGATAGCTGGGAAATCTTAAAGTGTTCCTAAGAACACCACTGGAACGGACAATGATCCGTAGTGCAGAAAGAAATAAAATAAAAGAACACAAACCTCGCAATAAAAACGAGGAGCTCGATAACCGAGCAAAACAAAGAAATAAGCAATAACGCTTATCTAACTCCCATTTGTGGAGTGAAACAAAAGAAACAGAGAACTGAAAAGACCCCAAAAACTTTGGGTGAGACACTCGTAGGTTAGAGTAGAAAACAAAAGAAAACGAAAACCTCTGCTCTGAAATAAGAGCGTTTTAAAGAGAACTGCTTTCTTTCTAAGGTTGTTCTGCTAACAAGTCCCGCGTTGATAATCAAAGCGGTCGATAGCAATACAACTTCCTATACCCTTTTTACCGGCTCGAATGTTATGTGAAATAACATGGAAGCAACAAGAGAGGCAGGAAGCGGGGTATAAATAGTGAGCGGAAATAAATGACAGGTGAACTCACGAATGACGAGGCGAAAGCAAAACCCGTAGCGGAACACAAGAAAATCTGATAGATTACCGGTAAACGATAAAAACGAATAAAGCGACACGGAGATAAGGGAAGAAAGGCAAGATCCATGACACAACCTGCCAAATGTTATTGGTGCCGTAACTGTACTGCAGAAATGTAGCCTCAAGGCTCCATCCGAAGATACGTTTGCAAAATACGTTTGTCACATCTGTGCAGCTCATAGGCGAAGTGTATTGCTGAACATCCTGGCCCGGTTGCCTGGTGGGACCGACAACAGCTTCAGTTGGCACTCATTTGCAGAATGCTGCGGTGAAAGACGGCTAGCTTATTGGTGTAACTACGTCAAATTTACTGTGTCAGACTAACTACCACCAACAAACCACCTCTCATGCACAGAACACCAACAAAAGGATAAAATTAATAAATAAATAATTGTATTTATTTCCAGGCTGCGAGAAAGACCGCAGCCTAGTGCTTGGCAATGCGCTCGTCCGATGCAGATAGGCTTGCACTTTAACAGCTCGTGTAACCGGAGATTTTGCAGTTCCTGCATGTTATATCCTCTATCCTGCCATGTCTTATTACGTTACCATGTAGGCTACTTTACCAATTACTTTATGACACCAAATGGACAATACTAAACTATTTGTTTTCCTTGATTGAACATCTGCTAATAAAACTTAGATTTAAGTGTTGGAATAATTCTTTCTTTTGCTTTTTCTGGGCCATTGTGACCATAGAGTACGTCACATTGGTTTCAGTAGTAAATTTCCCATTCATTTAGAGCGTAGACATTAACTAAAACTTACTTTTAAGCCATTTCTAGTGATGATGTCTTACCGTCAATTTCCTGGATTGTTCAATATAACGCCCGTTCGCAAATTATGTCGTTTTTCTGGACCAGCTTCAAGTATATTTTACGTTTTTGGATTTTTTTGTGAATATACCAGTGCTGGCACTGTTTAAAAACTCGATATCCCATAATTCCCTCCGGACGAGCATCATTATTTTCAAACGTTGTCATAAACTCCTCAAAAAAAGTTTGGAAACGTTATTTCGGTCGATTATTCCTCCCCTTTAATAATACCAATTGGTATTGTATTTTATATTGTTGGAAAGCCTGATTAGTCACCTTTACAACGAGGTACAACTTGTAAGGATCATGCATTCGTGGAATGAGCAACACAGCTAACCGTGTGGGTAGCGGCCCAATAAAATGTGCCAAAATCCCCTGCAATATTCTTCTGTTGGTATTCACTCTCGTTTTGAGCTTCAAGTGCTGGCAGGTGTATGCCAGTGGGATGGAATGGGATGCCATCCCACAGCAGTGTGTGACCAGGCTGGTGACCAGCATGAGGAGGAGGTGCCAAGCTGTTGTGGCTGCGTATGGATCTTCCACACGCTACTGAGGTCCCTGACAGTGTAAAATGAATAAAGTGTAAAAATGGCCAATATGTGTTGTTTTTTCCTTATTACTGTGGGAGAGTGCAATCATCCAGTCCACCAAGCAACTCAAAACGAGAGTGAATACCAACAGAAGAATATTGCAGGGGATTTTGGCACATTTTTTTGGGCCGCTACCCACACGGTTAGCTGTGTTGCTCATTCCACGAATGCACGATCCTTACAAGTTGTACCTCGTTGTAAAGGTGACTAATCAGGCTTTCCAACGATATAAAATACAATACCAATTGGTATTATTAAAGGGGAGGAATAATCGACCGAAATAACGTTTCCGAACTTTTTTTGAGGAGTTTATAAGATTAGCCAGCAGTAGCACACAGCTCCATTGTTAAACACTTTTTTCTAACGTTAGATAGCTAGCTTGAAGGACTAAAAGCTAGAATTACTTTATGTGGTTAACCGAATTAAGCGTAGTTTCTGACCTGGTCGGGTGGGCTTCTCAACTTAGCAAGATAACGTTAGCTCATCTTCAGCGCCAGTACTCCCATCTGCCAAAAATGCCAGACAGACACACACACACACACAAGCTAGCTAGCAAGCAACAAGCTTAGACTAGTTTAGCTATATATGCTACTGTGTTGAGCCTAGCATTCAAGCTAGCTAGCTAAACATATATGGGCTAAGCTAAAGCTAAAAGTAAACAAGAAGGCTAGCTAATAATCTATTAATGTATGCCCTGTCTGAAAATTATTGTTTTACCATGGAATCACAATCTCTTCCTGACTCATTTTCCTATTGAACTCTATGGATGGAAAAATAAGTCAGGAGAACCACCCTTGAAGTGATCCATCCATATCTACTGCATATCTGGCAGCAAAATGACGGTTTCAGGCTCGTTTGATACCTCAGACCCTTGATGACTTACAGCCATTGAGCCAACCATGTGTTCCATAACATTCCCGTGTAATTTACAGCTTAATCTAGTCCCACCCCCCAATTCCCATAGAGATCCATTCAAATGCAAAGAGGTTATAGTATCGCACCTAAAGATAAGATATCAAGAGTCTTTCTGTGTCACAGACATCACAAAGTCATGGCATGCAAAGGATATACAACCAAATATTAAATATGATGACTTTATTTAAGTTTATGTTAATTTGTCCAATTAGTTTTGGGGGACTAAAATGGGGGGACTATGTGTAAAAATGGCTACAATTGCTACACGGTTCACCCGATATGGATGTTTAAACCCTCAAATTAAAGCTGAAAGTGCATTTTAACCTCATAGTCTAAGTCCATTTCAAATCCAATGTGTTGGAGTACAGAGCCAAAACAACAACAAAATATGTGTTGCTGTCCTAACACTTTTGGAGTGCACTGTATTTATTTTGCTATCTATCTATCACTATTAACTCTTCCCTGTAACCTGCACTAAAAACCTAATAATATTTTAATTGTTTATAAAATAAACAACATTTAATTTGTTGCCGGTCAGTTTGACAGGTGTTCACCATGCTTGATTGATGAATGTGAATAAATCTCCAGATTGGAGGATTGCAGAGATACTAATCCCTGTTTATGGTATAAGTATGATGTCTCATTCTAAAAGCAGCATCTCTAGGGAGCATACCCACACAAGGTCTGTACAGTTGAGCTCTCTGGAGAAACACACAAGACACACTGTGGATGCGAGCATAAAGTACATCCACTTTATTTCTCTTATACACTCACACACACACATGCAGAAACATATTAATGTTTCCCTTTCTCCCTCTCACTCATATACATATAAAAGCACATTCACACACACACACACACACACACACACACACAGTTCCCTCCCATGAGAGAACATTGTTTAAATTTTCTGTGAGACAGCTGCCTCAGAAAGACGACACAGAATATACGTTCCAGAGGCCTTACCACACAGAACCATGCCAGGCCCTTTGGTCCCAAACCCATCTTAGTAAATCAGGCCCTAAGTGTGGAATAAAACCATTAATTTTTATCAAATCAATCTTTTTTGTACCTTACAATAGAGATATAGCTGGCCATAGGGTAACACAGAGTGAACACATGCGCACACATGAATTGGGATGTACAACTGCTAACCCCCTGTGCAAAGTCAGCATACATCAGTGATACAGTATGTCAAATATGGGAGTAGTTTGTAAACCTTAGCAGTGAAAGAATGCCCCCTTCAGGAAGAGAGCTGAAGGTCCAACTAGTAAATGGAGAGCCTTATACTGTAACTGCCATACAGCCTGAAAATACATGTCTCAGAGTTTCCCTCTGATCACTTATTTAGCTTAATATAAAAACATATTTGAAGTACTGAAAAGGTTTTTACTTTAGTAAATGTTTCATATATTTATCATACAGTTCTGCTGGTTCAGTAAATATGAGGATCTGGCTTAGTGTGCCCTCAGTTCCTTGGTTCTATGGAAGCGGACAGCTTAAGATGATTTATTGCAGCCAGATATCAATGATTTATTGCAGCCAGAGTCCTGTCAAAAGGATAGCGTCCCTCTGAGGAGAGCTGCTAAGCTTTGAAGTCCAGATAAACGTTCATTTACTTATATCCCAGCCACCATTAAACTACATTTCTTGGGAATGTACATTTCACATCTCTCTCTATTCCCTGTCCAAACCAGTCTTATTGTATTGTCTTATCTACAGTATTGAAGTCCAGACCAATAGAGCAGTTGTTTCCCATGATGCTCTTACTGAGGGGGAGGAGCCATGGTCTCCCATCATCCTCTGATGAGAGAGGAGGGCTGTGTCCGAATCAGAGTCCTATGTGCTGCGCTCTGTCTCCTGCGTACAGTGCACTGGCAGAAGTGTGCTGTTTAATGTGCACTGTTTAGCATGCGACGTGCAGTATGCAAAAAATATCCGCCATACTATTTTCCAACCGTACTGTGGAAGTGTTGTAAGACATGCGGCCATGTCACGTGATGTTTTTGTTGTATTTGAAGGAAAATGTTAGCGAAGCTGCCCCTCATTTTTAAAAACAAAGCCTACATAATAGTTATGTGACCAAAATGTCCGTGTACTTCTTGAAAAGTGTGCTCTCAAATATACTCAGTGAAACCCCAGTTTATCATACGGGGTTTAAAGTATACTATATTTAGGGAAAATTTTGTCTACTAAACAACTTTTTCATCCTGTCTACTCAACAAGCCTACCTAATAGTATGGAAGGGTGCTGATTTGGCCATGAAGATTTTTCACATAATGCTCTGGGGCAAGGGGGAAGGTCATGTCATAATCAGGCTTTATCAATCTCTCACATACAGGGCACTGTCATTTTTTCTAGGGAGTTCCTTCATCAACTGATCCAGTTCAGAGCTCATAAAAGATAATATTTGTGCATATGCATATGTATGTACACATGCATAATATGCCTGTGTAGATGTGTGTGCAGTATGTCTATATATGATACTGCTTTTGGTACATATTTGTATACATCATTTGCTATTGATAGTTTTAGTCATGCAGGTAATGGTTATTGCATAGCTGTGTGAATGGGGGTAATAAACAGGAGAGCCATGTCCAACATCAGTAGTGGAGGTCAGTGACAATGAGAGGTGCTGAATGACACATTAAGCCCGGGAAGTTATGTTATTGTACTAGGTTGCCATCTCACCAGAACTGGAGACATAACATGTGCACTGTGTGGCCAAAGTAAAGGATCCCGGTAAATGCTGAGTGAATACGGTTAGTGCACTGTGGAGGTGCAGATCATGAGTTGGCCAATGTGGAACATAATATTCTCTTATCAGCTCTATGAACCCACAGCCAGGCACATTCATTCAAGTAAATCAAAAGTAAGCAAGGAATTCTGTTTTTACAAGAGGGCTCCTTTACATAATCGCAGAATATAAATGTAATTTTCGAAAGAGATAAATAAATTTTCCTTTGACACTTGGCTTTATACAACTAAATTTTTTTTTCTTTCGAAACATGCTTCAAATTCAGTGCTACCAAATGGTGGTCTAGCACAGTTTATCTCATTCAATAGCCTAGTTTTATCTGTACAGGCTTCCAATACAGTGTGTTTTGTAACCAATGTCTTGAAAGTTCAGAGGGTGCGTGAAAGAAAATAGAATGTCAACTTTTGTTTTACTTTTTTAAAACTGTATTTTTGTTTATTCTGCAAACACAACAATATATTATGTACAACAATATAATACCAGAACAGCACAAGTCTACTTTACAGTACCAAAACAAGATTCAACTCTAAATTATGATAATACTAGAACCAAAACACAATCTTCCACATACTCCGGGACGGGGGAGTCTGTTTCAATGAAACCCTCACAGCCACATCATCAGTATCACAAGGAATTTCATGTTAAAATTAAAAGCAAAACGAATAAATGGAAATATCTTAATAGCGTGATCAAAATAATGATGATATTGGAGGAGGAAACATGCAATCTTCTTGCTTCACAATGAAATCTACTGATCTGCCTATATTATACCTCTATACGTTGAGCTTTGGAAAAAAAAGGCCCCTGGAAAAAGACTTGGGGCCTGATTTACTAAGACCTATAGAAAAACTTTTTAGCACACGCAAAACTAAAAAGGTTTTGCGTGTGCTAAAAGATTTTTCACACGCTAAAGGTCTTAGTAAATCAAGCCATTGGTGTTGCAGAAAGAAATTTAAGAGCAAAAGTCTGTTGGTGTAATGTTATACTTTATTATGGATTACAATGGAGATTTTGCTTTTTGCCATTTTTATTAGATTTAGTACCTCTGGTGAGCTTAAAACTCCCGATCAACCCCTTGACCCCTTCCTGGGCATCATTTACTTCTGGGGTCAGCACAGTCGTATCTTAATCACTGCCAGTTTCTGTCATTAGATGGCAGTGTTGTACTCTTGCCATAAGAAAAACTGCTCTGCTCCAGCTTGCTGTTCATTGTGAGGCATATAACACAAATTAATTAAGACGTCATCAGTTTTGCCTCGGGTCAAAGATATCATGCCGTTTAGTAACTTTTAAATAGTTAAACAATTACCAGTGAGAAATAAACATGAAACATGTGTAGATGAAGATTTAATTAAAAAATTGGGGGGAAAACACTGCTGAACAACCTACTTCCTGTCTCCCCCCAAACCAACGAGTATGCATTTGACAGACATTAATTTTTTTTGTAAAGTGACTTCAACGGTTATTATGAAAAACAGAAACAAGTGCAAGGTAATAGCGAGCACCAGAACAGGGTATAAAATAATGGTGTACATATTTAGTACAAAGCTGATCAGATTCAGCCACTCCCTCTTTTCATTCAGCTGGTGAATGAATGTAGTCATCTATGAAGTGTTATTATACTGCAAAGTGTTGATATTGTTATTATTACAATACATACAGAATGAAAAAGAATGCAAGTGCTGTTGCTGAAATTGCAAACTTGCGCTCAGAGGCTGTTTATTGGTGTGGTCTGTATTATAGATGCCTGGTATCCTTTGCATGCTGTTACTGTTACCTGAAGTCTGTGACCCATCAAAATACTCTCGATATTATATTTTTAGGTACTGTTACAAGTGATACTATAACCTCTCTGCATTTGAATGGATCTCTATGGGAATTGGGGGGTAAGACTAGATTCAGCTGTAAATTACACTGGTACAGTATGGAAAACATGGCTGGCTAAATGGCTGTAAGTTATCAAGGGTCTGAGCTATCGAACGAGCCCCAAACAATCACTTTGTTGCCAGATATGGAGTAGATGTGGATGGATCACTGCAAGGGTTATTTCTCCTGACTCATTTTCCTATAGAACTCCATGGGGGAAAAAGTCAGGAGAAGAAACCCTTAAAGTGATCCATCCACATCTACTCCATATCTGGCCGTAGAGTGATGGTTTGGGGCTCGTTTCATACCTACAGCCATTTCGCCAGTCATGTGTTCCATACTGTACCAGTGTAATTTACAGCTGAATCTAGTCTCACCCCCCAATTCCCATAGAGATCAGTTCAAATGCAGAGAGGTTATAGTATCGCTTGTAACAGTACCTGAAAATAAGATATTGAGAGTCTTTTGATGTTGATGGGTCACAGACTTCAGAAAGTAACAGCATGCAAAGGATATGTGACCAAATATGAAATATGATACTTTAAAAATAAATTAAAGCAAAGGTTATGAATACTTATGCACATTAGTTTTTGATTTTTAATACATTTGCAAAAATTTCTAAAAACATGTTTTCACTTTGTCATTATGGGTGATTGATGGGCAAAAATGAAATCTACAACACAATAAAGTGTGCAAAAAGTGAAGGGGTAGAAATACTTTCTAGCACCATTGTATATTTTTGCTTTGCTTTTAGAGGATCAAATTCACACCTCTTTGAAACATGACTAATCAGACACTAATTTTTGTTTCAGGTCCTAACCACATAATCTTGCTCGTCTTTCCCCACATGTAGTCACAGTCAATTCACATGCACCAAAAAAAGTCATGCTTTTTATTGCAATGCATGTATTTGTTTGGACATACAATACAATCGCTGTCTGCCCAAGCTCATTGGAGTCTTCACCTCTTATTCTCAAAGTATCAAGCATTTGTTTTTTTTGGTTTTTTTAAATACTGTACATATTCCTCTACAATGTTGCAATTTTATGGGTATATTTCTGTAATAAAATAACCAAGCATGACAATGCAATTTGTGAAAGCATTTATTATGGTTGGCTGTTAACACTGTGCAGCCAACCATAATAAATGCTTTCACAAATTGCATTGTCATGCTTGGTTCTTGGTCACCCTGTTCCTGGCTTAATAATAGAAAAGAGTATGAGGGTTACTTAGCTGATTACCTATTACTGATGTCAGAGTCACACATGTTAACATTAGTATCATCTGCTTGAAGTAATCCCACAGCCTTAACGGCATTCACTCTGTGCTTTGGTAGAACAAGCCCCTCTAGGAAATCATTAAAATCCTGAATATGGACGATAGAATACTGAGGCCACAGCTGAATCGGTTTTCTCCATCTCTGACCTACACGACCATGACATCTGTCACTTTCACTTTAACAGTACCTCTAAAACCGCTCCAAGCCTCACTAGCAGCTTACGCCGCTCGTCAGCAAATCCAATCCGGCCAACGCGGAGATGTTTCTCATGTCCCCCGCTCACTGTCAGCTGGGAGAATAATTAAGCTCAAAAGCAAAGCTGCTGGAAGGGGTGGAGCTTGGCACAGGGCTTCCGCCCTGCTGTGTTCCCATGATGCACTGGGTTCACTGCCTGGAAACAGAGGAGGGGACTCAGGTTCATGATAATCCGGCGGCATGGTCACAGAAGCTCTGGGTGCTTCAGTCTCTCCGGGGACCTTTCACCTAGTTATTTTCTGCCAAGAAACATCCACCTGAGTGTGGCCTTCATGTCCAAATCTCCAGTAAGTTGTCTTTACACAATTTACATAATAACAGAATTATAAACTATGAAGAACAATATACTGAGGACAGTATCCAGTTAAGACATATTTCAACAATTTAGATACGCTATGCTCAAATTTCACCAACAAAAAATAAAGACTGTTAAGATGGGGGTACATTATTGAGGTAAAGTGAGTATATGAATCATCTTGATATTATACCCAACTACACAGCATAAACATTTATATATTATCTATATCACAGCTTATTAAAACCACCCCAGCCTACACTCATCTGCTCTTACCCATGCCTCTCCTACGTAGCCACCTGTTTTCGCTAATACACTAGGCTTATATAGACAATCAATTATTAAATCATTAAATTATCCCATGAGTCATTCAATTCCATGAATGGATAATTACTTCACTAAAAGCATTGCCAGGAACACGGTAACATAGCTGGAGGAACACAATCTGTGACACTCCTGTACGAGAGTCTCTATGAACTCACAGTTATATTGGCTCAAAGATACTGTGGTATTGACAGAAATCAGCAGAAATTGTTGCGCATGCCAATATTATTAACAGGTGATCTCTCAAAAAACAGGATTAATCTTATGGTGCTCTTGGGCAGATGTACTGCCAGTGATTTTGGGCCCCATGAAAAGACCTCATATTGGGCCCCACCACCATTTAAGTTATACAGTACTATTGTATTTTCTCCTCACTTACGATGGCACTGCCTTTGAATGGCCAAAGGTGGAGAGTCCAGGGGACAGAAAGTCCTGCCATGTGTTTCTTCCACCCATGAACTCAGCCAGCTGATTTCACTCATTAGTTCTACCTTTTTACTGAAGAATTGTGCTAATTAAAAAAATACAGGTGATTTGAACAAAATACTGGGGAGGAATTTTACTTTCTGACCCTGGACTTTCCACCTCTGGGTATGATCATGGCCGCTCAAGGCAGGAGAAAGAGATGCATGAGAAGATGAGAAAAAGAGAGAGAAAACAGTAAGCATGGCGATATAGAAAGAAATGGCTGGAAAAAGCTACAGGAAATTGAGCAGGAAAAGAGAGACAGCATAAAAGGAAATGAGAAACAGGGATGAAGGAAGAGAAGAGAATATGTGAGATGAGTGGCTGAGCTACAGACTGAATTTGGCATACCCTCAATGAACGTTTCCTCAACTGTGATGTTTTTTACTCATTGAACCTCCAAACTACACTTTCCACTAATACATACAATGTAATCCTTACTATATAAGCATATGAGATATAGGAATAACCTTGTATGTAGTGTAGGATGAAGTTACCTTTTCAAATATTGTTTAAAATATCTTTTATGTAACAATAATTATTTTCAGCTCAGTCAAATCATGAAACAGTCAGTCACAGAATGCACATTATATTGGTTGTTATTGATATCTCATTTGCTGCCTCGTGTATAATGTTTAGGACTTTAGGTGCACAAAACTGAAAGACATTAGTGTCTGTTCTTCAACATGGCAGCTAAAAGAACATTTTTCTGCCAATAACAAATGTTGCCTGTTTGGATTGTAGGACAGTCTTATAATGAACCAAAGTACAGCTGCTGAATCTATGAACATCCTCCAGTCTACACTCTCAAATATGTGAACAACATCATGTGAAATGAGCGAGACAAAAAACGAATGTGAACTGGTTTGAACATAAAAAAATATGAACGGACCATCTTTAACACATTTACCAAAGGCTAACGCTGTCCTGCAAAATCACAAAATTACATGGGTGAAATTGTTCAGTGGCTCCTCTGCCCCTTTTGCCTTTTTTTTTTTACTTCTGAAACTGTGCCAATTTCTAAGTGGTTGCACCTTGAGAAGCGTTGCTCAGGACGTGCCTCAGAATGGACTCCACTGACAAAAATGTTGCATCTCAGCACACCTCGTCTCCAAGGCCAACTAACCTACATGCGCAGGCGTGGGAAAAAATGCTTGGTTTTGGCCTTGTCTTTCCTGACCAGCAGAGAAAGAGTTATGCATGATGAAATCCCTAGTAAAAGCAATATACTCAATATTATTTCAGCTAAACTAATGCATTGGCAGCTATAATTTGCTTATCTAAGTTAGCAGCAGCAGCAGCAGTTTTTTTAACATACACTGGCAGTACGTCAACATAACTTTCGTTTTTTAAATTTGTGAAAAATGTGTCAAATGTGTTAGTTTGCCGTTGAGTTGACTGCTTTGCCATGTGGTTGACAACATTAGCCTAAGATCAGGTCACATGTGAAAATGAATACATTTTTCAGCACAAATTTGCTAATTTAATTGATTTGAATGCACTTTGACTCAGTATACCACTTGTAAGAACAAAAATCTTCCATGACAGATGCTATTTTTACAAGTGGGCTGTGCTTATCACTGATGCTGATGATCATTACAGATAATTACCTTATTTTGTATAACTGAAATTTAACTTTGAGTCAAAGAGGATGATAGATGCCATTGTAACACGTGTAATCCCTAAATGCACTAAAATGCCCAGAAATAATCTACAGAGCTCTTTTCTTAGGTCCAACATACTAAAGGCTCCACCTCCATGACCTTTCCCCTAACCATCCTCCCTGTCCCTGACCTCTTCTTTGACCCGCCTCCCTGACATTGTGTGAGACTAATGGCCGGCGAGACAGTTTTAGATACTGGGTTTTCAAACATCTGCGGCCAAGCTGTACTTTATGAGATCAATGAGGTAAAGACAAGACGCATCCACTCAAGCAAATCATAATCCTGTGTTCTGGAAAAAGCCTTCGATTTATCCACAAAAAAACTATTATTACTCCTCTCAGGCTCAGTTATCACAGCACCTGCTCTGCCTGAAGCTACTGATGTCTTGCTGCTCCATCTGTTTGGCATGCTTGCACAAGATAAAAGTTGACAACTATTTTTGTTCCTTGCATTTTCTGTTGATACGTTCTCAAACCATCACTCTGCTCCCAGATATGCAGTAGATATGGATGGATCACTTGAAGGGTTGTTTCTACTGATTTATTTTTGCATAAAGTTCAATAGGAACAACCCTTAAAGTGATCCATCCATATCTACTGCATATCTGGCAGCAGAGTGATGGTTTGAGGTTTGTTTGATACCTCAGACCCTTGATGACTTAGAGCCATTTAGCCAACCATGGGTTCAATACTATTCCAGTGTAATTTACAGCTTAATCTAGTCCCACCCCCCAATTCCCATATAGATCGATTCAAATGCAGAGAGGTTATAGTATCACTTGTAAGAGTACCTAAAAATAAAATATCAAGAGTCTTTTGATATCCTTTTATACCCAGTCATGATAGCCTCACCTGTTTACCTGTGGAATGTTCCAAATAGGTGTTTTTTTAACTTCCCAGTTTTGTTTGCCCCTGTCCCAACTTTTTGGGAACGTGTTGCAGGCATAAAATTTGGAATTAGCGTATATGTACAAAAACATTAAATATATTTTCTTTGTCCTGTTTTCAATTAAATACATGTCAAATATAATTTACAAAACATTGCTTTCTGCTGTTATGTGCATTTTACATACTGTCCCAACATTTTTGGAATTGGGGTTTGTACAATGTAGAGAGCTAGTGAGTAGAGATATTGTAGATACGATGGTGAGGAGAGTGTGCAGTGCTGAGCAGCTGAATTGGAGAGATAAAACAGTGTGCTTGCTGTTTGTGAGTGACTATGCACTGCAGTGTAAAGTGGTTGGTGGATTGAGATTGTAGAGTGTGGAATAACTGTGTGTTTAGGACTCACTGTGAAGTACAATGTGTGTGATGAACACAGGTTGCATTGTGTCAAGTAGCTGGTGAGAGTTGAGGAACGTGTGGATCACTCCTGTGGGATTAGGCAGACTCAGGGCAAAGTGGGTAATCTAGAGTAATCTGGGTTTATGGGTTAGCAGCTGCAGTGACGCAGGGCTTTGTGTGTGGTGCTCAGTGATGGATTCTTGGTGACATCTACCCTGCTTTGACACTACGGCCCAGCCACTTCCAGAAAATACTCAGAAAGAGGGGCATCATCAACCTCATTTTATCCAAAAACCCATAATGCATCTAGTTCTCACTTCTCCAACTCATAATGCAGCTCCGCTAACCCCACCTTGCCCACTCCAGATTGCATCCAGTTTTATTAATCTCTCCAATTAACTTTATTTATTTGCTTTTTGACCAGTGGCTAATTCCTGTGAAAATCACTACTAACCTTATGAGACTATAGAATCACTCCAAGCCTACTTTTAAATTGTACGACATCAGTTAATCTTGTTTTTATTAAATGTATCCTATAGTACTAGGTAGTCCCAATCAGATATAACATCTTGTCAGTCATTAAAAACACTTAATTTTCAAAAAATGTAAACCACTGAATTACACACATATGCGTGTGCCCAAAAACATGCACACTCATTCACTTTTTTCCTCCAGATGGCAGTATCAAAGCATGGAGAAATCTCCTTAATCTCTTCATGCCATGATGAACACAGATGGGAGTTCTTCTCTCACATGATAATGTCATAACACACACTCAAGACACACACTTAAACATAAATATGAAACGTGTTTTCAAAATATATTACATTAAATATATATCCAAATAAATAAATAAAATCATGAAACCATGCCTTGCTGCATGTGCTCTTAAGTGGAACAACCTTCCCCTATTTTGCCAATTTGGTATTTGCCTACGCAATCTCATAGGTTTATCTGATTGCGACTGGCGAGGACAGCTGTCAATCAAAGCTACCCTCCCAGGCGTCTTGAGGACTGAAGCCAAGTTTGTCAGAATTCCTCTGGCAACCTGCAGGTCAGACCTTCCTGAAGTAACGTGCTACTAATCCGCACTCGGGCAAGACAGGAGCTAACTATGCTGGGCAATTTGAGTGGTTAATTCGATTAAATTTAAAATTCCGTAAATCTCTAGGGTTAATGTCTTAGTTATTGTTGATAAATGTCAAGAAGTAAAAAATATGTAATAATAAAAATAATGCATGGGATTATTGAAAGAATTTGGTAAAGAGCTTATAGGTACGCTACGTGATTCGAACTTTTATTGAAATGAATGCAATAGGCAGACTATAATTTTCTTAAATATTGGAAAATGTAAGTATTGAGCGCATAAGCTTTATAAAATTAATGCACAATGAAATTAACATAAAATCCTATAATGACGTTTCAGTTGTTATTCTGCATTGATGTAAATTTCTAGGCGTGCCCTCGAGCCGGAACTTCAGAAAAACCAGGGTATAAGGAGCCAGACACAGCGCTCCGCAGATGTGGGAAAGAAATTGAGTCCTGCAGACCACAGAGGGAGAATCAGGGGGTTAGCGAGTGAAATAATTGTGAGCGTAGAGTAGGCTATAGCTACTGACGCACTACTCGTTCTGTCCCTGCTCGTAGGCTACACGGGGCAGCTAGGTGAAGAGAAAGCTATAGTCTTATAGTTGCAACTTGCTCTTAGCCTGCTTTTAAATTATACGGCAACTAATTTTGTTTTAAAGAAACAGACGGACACATGCATAACTTTGCAACTTGAACGTACAGAATTAACGAATGTGTAATTACTTTTTGGAATTGCCCTGCTTTCGTTTAAGCAAAACGGAACATTGAAATTCGAGCAGTTTTCAAATTTGCTTTTTTATCATCACAATGGCCGAACAAGATAATGTCAGCTTTAATGCTGATGACGAGAACAGAAACTTGAGCGTGCTCAGCTGGGAGCAAGTGCAGCGTCTGGACAACATCCTCACCGAGACAATCCCCATCCACGGTCGCTGGAGCTTCCCCACACTGGAGATGGAGCCGCGGCATATAGTTAAAATTGTGAGGAGACGGATGGAAGCGAAACAAATAAACGTGCGTGAGGTCAGACTGAACGGATCTGCTGCAAGTCACGTCCTGCACGAAGACAGTGGCTTGGGGTACAAGGACCTTGATCTGATCTTCTGCGCAGAGCTGAAAGGCGAAGCAGAATTTCAGACTGTCAAAGATATTGTTTTAGACTGTCTCCTGGATTTTTTACCAGAGGGGGTGAACAAGGAGAAGATAACGCCGTTAACCTTAAAGGTAAACTACTTATATTAGCACCCTTGATCTTGATGTTTTTTAAAATAAATTATGATATCTCATTAATAGTAATTAATGGTAATACATGTAATAGTAATAAAGTTTAAATCATGAAGGTATAGCAATACTAGGGTGGCAGTGTGGTATAATGGTTAAGGAACTGGGTTTGTAACCGAAAGGTTGCAGGTTCGATTCCCAGGTCGGACACTGCCGTTGTACCCTTGAGCAAGGTACTTCACCTGCATTGCTTCAGTATGTATCCAGCTGTATCAATGGATACTATGTATAAATGCAAAAGAAATGATGTGTAAGTCGCTCTGGATAAGAGCGTCTGCTAAATGCCTATAATGTAATGTAATGTACTTACTTACAATACAATGAGCAATACGTATCACTATTTTGACATTGCAATTGACCATTGTGGATATAAGTTTAAACCACAGTAATATATCTGTGCTGATTGTAATAATATTGGTTTCTGCTACAAAGAGGATTACAATAATCCAATTTAAAGCAGATCCACATTAATCAGTGAACTCTGTTACCTTGATCACATATGTAGGCAGGACAAGGCATTAGCCTCTCATTTTAGCAATGATCTGGAAATAGGCTATTGAGTTTTGGATGAAACCATTATGTAACTGCTTCAACAATAGATGTGCTCTTTTGAATAAGTTAGTTATAGATTTTGTTTTCCCTTCTCATTTGAATCGGAATGACATTAATCAGTTTCATGTTCCTCTTTCTTCAAAATGGTAGCTGTGAATTTATCAGTGTTCAATAAACATTGAGTGCATGGTTGTGGAGTTGTTGATTTTCCCTTAACTGTCATGTCAGATTTATGTGTGAGGAATTTGTAACTGAGCTGTTTTTTCCTGTGGTCCTGCTGTTCAGGAGGCCTACGTCCAGAAGATGGTGAAGGTCTGTAACGACTCGGACCGCTGGAGCCTCATCTCCCTGTCCAACAACAGTGGCAAGAATGTGGAGCTTAAGTTTGTCAACTCATTGCGGCGACAGTTTGAGTTCAGTGTGGACTCTTTCCAGATAAAGCTAGACTCCCTGCTGCTCTTCCACGAGTGCTCAGAGAACCCCATGTCGGCCACCTTCCACCCTACCATTGTCGGTGAGAGCGTCTACGGGGACTTCAACACCGCCCTGGCCCACCTTCGGCACAAGGTCATCTGCACACGCAACCCGGAGGAGATCCGGGGCGGTGGGCTACTGAAATACTGCCACCTGCTGGTGCGGGATTTCCGTGCGGCCTCAGAAAGTGAGATGAAGATGCTGCAGCGTTACATGTGCTCACGCTTCTTCATCGACTTCACCGACGTGGGCGAGCAGCAGCGCAAGCTGGAGTCATACCTGCAGAACCACTTTGTGGGGCTGGAGGAGCGAAAGTACGACTACCTGATGACACTGCATAGGGTGGTAAATGAGAGCACGGTGTGCCTGATGGGGCACGAGCGGCAGCAGACCCTGGACCTGATCACCGCGCTGGCCATGCGCGTCCTAGCTGAGCAGAATGTCATTCCCAGCACTGCTAATGTCACCTGTTTCTACCAGCCTGCCCCATATGTGACGGACTGCAACTTCAGCAACTACTACGTCGCTCAGGTGCAGCCTGTATTCGCCTGTACGCAGCACGCGTATGCTGCCTGGCTGCCCTGCAATTGAAATTGAGAGCCACGGCAAGGGGATTAGCACACGGCAGGGGCTGAATCTAGCCGGTGGTTGGAAACAATGGTCACGCCACCATTTTGGTTCAAATAGAACCAAGGAGATGTTATTTTTCTGTCAAGGCCTCAATTGGAAGGTTAAAGCACCTGGTTCGTGGCTCCACCAATCGGGCCGGAGTTGAGCTTTTCCCCAGGTGGAATGGGACAAGCAGAGAGCCTGGTCCCAACCACTTTTTGTCCTGTCAGGGGAACAAAGGTGTCTCCCTCTCCACTCCACCTCAAATCCACAGTGGTCTGGACTGAGAGGAGGTAAAAGGCTGCATGGTTTCCATCACAGAGATTGATTTTGACTTTGGGCTTCTAAACATAAGCAGAAATGTTAATGCTGTCAATGTAATGGGACAGTATCAGTGACTGTGCTTTCAGAACAGGACATGTTATGAGGCAGGACAGTGGGAGGAGGGAGGAATGAGAGAGGAGAGCAGCAGGAGGAGGGCGGGAGCAATGGGGGTGGAAGGAGCAGAGGAGTGGGGAGAATGAGGATGGAAAAGAGCAAGGGCTCTCATATTGTCAGGATTCTCCCCTCCAGGGATATACATGCCATGACTCACATTCTACTTGTGACATGTGGATGACAAGACATTGGCTAGTGTCTAGAAACCCAATTGTTTTGTATTAAAAATGTCCAAATATGGAAAAACATAAATAACACTATTTGTATCCATAAATAAATCACATGCATTAAGTGCCTAATGCCTACTTTTATAATTTTCCTAATTAAAGACAACGGGACCATAAAGCTTGTTTATGTATGAGTAAAGAGTTGTTCAGTTCATGTTGATTAACTCATAAAGTTAAGATGTTGGTTTTTGAGATAGAATGAGCTTTCTGTTTAATGGAGGATGTGTGAAAATGTAGTGGATATTTACAAATCTTCCCAAAAAAACATGGGTTACAGTGTTAGACTCATTTAACACATTGTAAGTAGCTTGTTATTGTTCATTTCTCCTTTCAAGCCACCCTGCAGCTAAGAAATCTCCTTTTACATCTATCTCAAAGACCTCAGAGTAAAATGACAGGAGAAACAGGGGATGGTTGATCTGTTTCCACAAGCCTGTCCTCTGGCTCAGCAGTGTCCACACCTTGCCTGTTGGGAAGAGAGGGAACAGAGTGTTTGGTAGGGTATGACAGCAGTGCTGAAAACAAGCAGCTGGATGTAGTGGGCCTCTTGGGCAGATGTCTTACAGTTGCTGAAGTTAACTGGATGGGTGCAGCCAATAATGGTTCTGAGCTCCTCTCACAGCAAATATCAGCCCTGAATCACTTCTTTCTCAGTCTCGCTCTCTCCCACACTCAGTCTTCCCTGAGAGTAAAGGGTTTTCATACAATGCCAGCACAGTATATAGCACAGAGACGTCCATATACCAGCACAGCCATAGCACTGAGTTTACTGCATGTCAGGACAGTGAAAGCATAGAGGATACTACACATCAGCTCAGCCAAACAAAAATGAACAGCACAGAAAACAGGAAGTTACATAGATATTTTTTGGAGAAACCAGATTATCATTGTAATTCAGAGTCTGTCCATCATTCCCAAGGAAATTATATATATGTAAGGATCTGGTGTGTGTAAGGATCAGAGCCATGCAGTATGGGAACCTGAGTATTAGGGGGTGGCCTGAAGCCATGGCTCCATGCAGAACAGAAGAACGTCAACCGGTTGTTAGGAGAACAGACGGTAGAATGTAAGAGGGGTTTTTTTTGTCAGGGTCCAGTGCTTAGTCTGAGGAACACACTCTGCCTCTCAGTTTTCTGCACTCACTCTTCTATCACCTGTTTATCCTGTCTTTCACTCTGACCCTCATTTCATATGATATTTCTATACATTCATATACATTTGACCATCTTTATTGAACATGCGGTGGTCATAATCCCACAGCACAAGGCTGTGAAAGTGAAATCATCATTTGGGTAGTCCTACACATGGCAAGGGCAGAGTTGCAATGTTCGCCATGTTTTTTTGTATGTATGTATTTTCCAGTTTGTACTAAACAAAATGTGTGTGTGTGTGGTTGGGGGTGGGTCGGTCAGCCAGGGGCAAATTATTATTTTTGTAGATGTATATTCCTGATGTAACAAAGCTCTGTTGTCTGATGAGATCACACATTGTATATTTTGATGTGTTTTTTTGAAGGGGTTCGGGGGGGGTGACCTGTGGATCAAGGAACATTTTCATTAAAAAATTTGAGGACCAGTTGATCTCAGAGTGCAGTTTGTATTATACTTTTAGTAGAAAGAACATATTTGACTTGTTCACATCCAGTCCCTGCATCCCTCACTACCCTCCACCCCTCTCCTAGCCTCCCTACCCATCTTCTAGCAACCCCGCACACTTTCCTTTGCCTTTCCACTCATTTATGCAACAACTTTGTCTTTATTAATAATAAAAGCTAGATTTTTATTCAGCAAATAAGTTGAATCATTTTGTAATTTAGAATGCACTATAAAACCGCACTATAAAAAAATACTAAAAATAGTGCATGGTGGATGTATCTGTTTACATAAAACAGCTAATTGATGACAACACAAGGCATTATTTAAAGTGTGCTAAAAGTGGAGATGAGTCATGGTCAAGTGTTATTTAGAGTTGCAATTACCATTTTGATCCTACAGTGTCTAAACAGTGTGTTGCATATGCCATTGAAAACCCAGTCAAGCTGGTGACTTTCCTGGTACACTAAAATGTTATTGTTAAACTGCCATAAACCACCCTAAAATGTTTTGTGTTACGCTGCATTAATTACTCTAAACTACTGTATGGTTTTGTGCAGCATACAAACCCAACCTAAATTTTTATGTAGCATAGAGGGTCCCACAAACATTCACACCACACAGAGAGCCACTGGCAGGTAGGGCACCACACAGAGAGCCCATTTCAGGAAATGTATACATTTTAATCCAAAAGGTTTTCTAAATCCAGTAGATTTCATCATCACATAAACAGGTGTTTATCCCCAGACAAACCAACTTCACATAAAGCAATAAATGGCAGTCTACTCAATTAATAAATAAATAATTGGACTTATACCGAATTGTCTGTTACATTGCGATATTTTATATATCGATTCCACGATTGCATGGGAGAGATTTTTTCTCATCTTTAAATGTAAGCATATGAGCACACTTGGGCATTAAACAATGTCTAAAGAGGACAAGGGCAATGTGATCCTTAATATAGAGAGAGCACTCTATATTTAGTTATTATGATAAGGATGTTAACTGCCTCTCTAAAGCATATTAAAGGCTTAATCACTGTGTGCTCAATAGTCTGGTTTGGTTAGGGCATTGGACTTCTGAAGTGTACCTCACACATGACAGATAAGGAGCGTTTAAGATAAGAGTGCCCTCAATTCTGTCTAATTTAGGTCACTTCCTTATCAGTTTCTGCATATGCGATGGCAAGAAAAACCAACCATTTAATACAATAGCAAGAAGAAGCTGGTATGCCACGAAATAAAATATTTCAACCTTTTAACTTGTTTAAAAGCGTGTGTGTACAGTGCCCTCCACTATTATTGGCACCCCTGGTAAAGATGAGTAAAATGGTTATAGAAAATTTACCGTTTGGTGAATTAGCTTAATGCCACACTGAAAAAATAAGAAAAATCCAACCTTTAATTGAAGTACATTTAATATGAAAAAAATCTTCCCTCATCAAGAAAAAATTATTTTTCACAAAACCACGTGTGCCACAATTATTGGCACCCCTGCATTTATATATAGAATAAAGTAATAATGTTTAATATTTGGTCGCATATTCTTTGCATGTCATGACCTTCTGATGTCTGTGACCCAACAACATTAAAAGACTCTTGATATCTTATTTTCTGGTACTCTTACAAACGATACTATAACATCTCTGCATTTGAATGGATCTCTATGGGAATTGGGGGGTGGGACAAGATTTAGCTGTAGATTACACTGGAACAGTATGGAACACATGGTTGGCTAAATGGCTCTAAGACATCAAGGGTCTGGTGTATCAAACAAGCCTTAAACTATCACTCTGCTGCCAGAAATACAGTAGATATGGATGGATAACTTGAAGGGTTTCTTCTCCTGACTTCATAGAGTTCAATAGGAAAATTTGTCACAAGAAACAACCCTTAAAGTGATCCATCCATATCTACAGCATATCTAGCAGCAGAATGATGGTTTGAGGCTCATTTGATACCTCAGATCCTTGTTGATACAGCCATTTTACCAACCATGTATTCCATACTGTTCCAGCATAATTTACAGCAAAATCTAATCCCACCTCCCAATTCCCATAGAGATCCATTCAAATGCAGAGACGTTATAGTATCGCTTGTAAGAGTACCAGAAAATAAGATATCAAAAGTCTTTTGATGCTGTTGGTTCACAGACATCAGGAAGTCATGGCATGCAAAGGATATGCAATCAAACATTAAAAATTATTACATTATTCTATATATAAATGCAGGGGTGCCAATAATTGTGGCACACGTGGTTTTGTTAAGAATAATTATTTCTTGATGAGGGATTTATTTTTCTCATAATAAATTTACTTCAATTAAAGGTTGGATTTTTCCAATTTTTTCAGTGTGAGATTAAGCTAATTCACCAAACGGTGAATTCTTTATAACCCTTTTAACTCATCTTTACCAGGGGTGCCAATAATAGTGGAGGGCACTGTATGTATAAAGCTGCATCTGTGTGTGCGCGTGTGTGTGTGCAGCTCAGTCTCAGTGTATATTCTCTCTAAATAGGGCAATAGATAGGTGAACACGTTCACCCTTTATTAGAACCATGGTATATACAGACAAAATTCACTTATCGCTCTGCATTTACACACATATGTAAGTGCAAACTATATGAATCCTGAAAACTTCGAAGCAGATTTGCTTATGGAACTAATTATTACAGCATCTATTACCAACTATTACAGCATCATCATGCTGCTGAGACTCTCTCTCTAAGGTACTTTAGGCACAATGAAAAGTACAGTACAAATGTCACATATTGGTATTATTGTCATTACAAAGGGGGTGTTTGAGTGTCCGGGGGTGGGGTGTCATTACAGGGTGTAGGAGAGGATATACGTGAGGAAGGATGTGCGAGATGGTGTGTGTATGTTTATGTGGGGGAGGGTTGAGGGGGATCATTACAGGGTGTGGGAGAGGGTGTGTTCTGTCTTGCTGGCTCTGAAATGACCAGCCTCTGGACTAAGAGCTGGGTTGAGTATATGGTGAGGAAATTGCGGATTCTCCGGATTTTGTAAAGGAAGAATCTGTGCGTCTGATATACCTTCGTGGTGTTCACAGGTAAGAATTGTTTGTTGTCAAGCACCATTCAGAGGCTGTGTTCGAATCACAGCCCTATCTACTGCATCCTGTGCACTAGCATAATGTGTACTGTTTGTTGCATAATGTTTAGTATGCGAGATGCAGTATGCAAAACATGTTACTATTTTCCAATTGTACTGTGGTGTCATAAGACGTCCCGCCCTTGCTCATGTGTTGTTGTTGTTGAAGGAAAAAGTCAGCGAAGCTGCGCCTAATTTTTAAAGCGAAGCTGAACATCATATTTATGGGACCAAAATGTTTGTTTTCTTCCTGAAAAATATGCTCACGAACATACTCCCCAAACCCCAGAATTAAGTGTATTATCTGGGGATTTTAAGTGTACACTACATTTAGAAAAAATTTTGCCTACTGAACTTTCTCATCCAGTGTACTCAACAAGCATTCTCAATAGTATGGACGAGCGCAGATTTTTAGCCAGATTCCTAGCAGATGAAGACGTTGACACTGTGATGCTGTGCAGATGGAATGAAAGGTCAATTAAAGGAAAAATAACATCTCAGTTTTAGTCAAGTTGAGTTTCAAGTGATGGTTTGTCATCCAGTTTGAGATATCTGGTATGCAACCCAAGATCCGTGCTGAGGCTCGTGTAAAGGAGGGAAGGCAGGAGAGAAATAGTGTGTCAACAGCATAGCAGCGATAAGACATCACAAGACAGTGGCAAGGTATTCCCATGCATTTCACTCTTCTTCCTCATCATCCTCCTCTTCATTGTGCTGTGCCACAGCAGCCCCTGGTGGAGGTATACTTCACTACCTTTATTAAATAGGTGTGGGTCTGCGTAACAGCAGTGGTATTCCACACACTTTTTATTTTTATAGTATGCTGTTTTCCCAGAGCAGGAAACAGTTAATTGGGTGAAGTGTGTGAGTGTGGCCAATTACTTGATAAGACTTTGGATGTTGGAAATTAACATGCACAAATAATTTAAACCTAAATTGTTTCATTCACACAGGTTTTAGATGAAGAAGGCTTTCTGGATGAACAAGGCTTTTTTTTTGGATAAACAAGGTTTTTTTTCTTTGTAGAGTTGCTCATATTGCCATCTACACCCATACAGGGAGCTCTGCAGTTGAAGCAAATGCAGTCCCCCGATGCAGTCATCCACAAGCCCTGGCTGTTCACAACCTGTCCCCACATTACTTCAATTAGAGGGGAGTCACATTTTTCACTGACCACAACCTATGGGCACATACTGTATACGTTGAGAGAGAATTAACATTTATATGCATGCCAAACAATACTTTAAAACCACAAAACCAATGTTTTAAATGAGGGATAATAGCAGACAAAAGCCAAAAAATATATACATTTTTACCAAAAGCCAACATTTTTAGTGAGAGATAATGGTGGGCAAAAAGGAAATTCACATGAGCACCTGTATTATTATCCATTATCTTGACCGCTGCCATGACTCAGCTTCACAGCTCTTTGATACTCACATGACTGGGCAGGCTTTTGAGGACTCAATCCATTATTCTTTCAATCAGCAACCAACTTATTATTTTTTTCACTTGAGACTTGATTCCTTTCTAGAAAACAATCCAGAAAACAACTTAATAAATACCAATTATGTGTGTGTAATACAAGCTAGGTATGGCTACTGAATTATACTAGATAGTGTGACTGCTGCCAGTATGGCTACTGAATTATACTAGATAGTGTGACTGCTGCCAGTATGGCTACTGAATTATACTAGATAGTGTGACTGCTGCCAGTATGGCTACTGAATTATACTAGATAGTGTGACTGCTGCCAGTATGGCTACTGAATTAAACTAGGTAGTTTGACTGCTGCCAGTATGGCTACTGAATTATACTAGATAGCATGACTGCTGCCAGTATGGCTACTGAATTATACTAGATAGTGTGACTGCTGCCAGTATGGCTACTGAATTATACTAGATAGTGTGACTGCTGCCAGTATGGCTACTGAATTATACTAGATAGCATGACTGCTGCCAGTATGGCTACTGAATTATACTAGATAGTGTGACTGCTGCCAGTATGGCTACTGAATTATACTAGATAGCATGACTGCTGCCAGTATGGCTACTGAATTATACTAGATAGCGTGACTGCTGCCAGTATGGCTACTGAATTATACTAGATAGTGTGACTGCTGCCAGTATGGCTACTGAATTATACTAGATAGCGTGACTGCTGCCAGTATGGCTACTGAATTATACTAGATAGTGTGACTGCTGCCAGTATGGCTACTGAATTATACTAGATAGTGTGACTGCTGCCAGTATGGCTACTGAATTATACTAGATAGCGTGACTGCTGCCAGTATGGCTACTGAATTATACTAGATAGCGTGACTGCTGCCAGTATGGCTACTGAATTATACTAGATAGTGTGACTGCTGCCAGTATGGCTACTGAATTATACTAGATAGTGTGACTGCTGCCAGTATGGCTACTGAATTATACTAGATAGTGTGACTGCTGCCAGTATGGCTACTGAATTAAACTAGATAGTTTGACTGCTGCCAGGATGGTCTGGCAAAATGTAAGGATCATAAGACTGGGTGGTATGGATTCATTTACATGTATGCAATTACATGTTATTTCCAAAGCCATCAGACGGAGAAGGCTGTATGTGATGCGGCGATATTATGACCTGTTGCATACAGTCTGACAAATTAATCCACAAAAAATGTCTATGTAGGTAGTGCTATACACTATTTCTTACAGATTAATTAATAACATAATTTATCTAGTAGACTACTCAGACTACACAAATGAAAACGGGCTAATTATACATATATAAATACATCGCTCTTGTATGAAAAAAGGACTGTTGCGTGAACAGACCTACTACTACTAATACTACTACAGACTACTATCAGAGGCTAGCTCTGATGCGTAGCCTAATAATAATAATATTAACAATAATAATAATTAAATAAAAATGCAGAGCATGTTAGGATCACTTCCCGCAATTGGGTCGAATTGTGTTCTCGCTTCAATCGAACCGCTCCGCAGGTGATCCGAGATCGGTTGTTTGGTGAGCACCCGATTTCTATTGCACGCGTTCTCACCTGCCCAAATGTACCAAACTAAAGGGGTAAACGGTCCAGGGTATGATTAAACCGTACCAAACACGACAGGTGTGTTACATCCGCCACCTTCTTTCCAATCCAACTCTATTTTGTTCTCCTTATTTTCCCCATTCCTCTCGTTCAATGTCATGTCTTTCCTTTTACCTTGTTTGCCTTTTCGTGTTGTGCAGGCTGGACGTGAATTCCCTGCTCGTTTCCTCATTGTCTCCCTCATTATCTCACAGCCAATCACCTGCATTCCCCGCTCGCATTCCACACTCACACTCATTATCCAATTTACTTTTGCATACATTCCACACGCCTTATGTCATTACTGATCTCGCATTCACCTGCTCCTCACCCTATTTATATCGTCTTCTCTGTTTGTCGCGTCGCCAGTTTGTTCTGTCAGTTTGTCATGTTACTCGGCCATTGTTTAATTGTTGCTAACCTGTCTCGTCTGATTCCAGTTTGTCCGTCCAGTCTGCTTCCTTGTTCCGGTTCCCCTGCATTTACCCACTACTTCAGTCCTGCCCAGCTTAGCTCGCCAACCCCGTATCCTGACCGTCACCAGCTCCCTACTTGTTTGTCTGTCTGTTCTTCTCTCGCTTAATAAATTATACTTCCCCCGGAGTTTTTGTCTGAGTCTGTGTCCGAGTCCTGCATTTGGGTCTATTCCAGTTTTGGGTATCATCAGAAGGTGTGAAAGAACCCATATATTGTCATATTAGTCCCGTGAAACATTTTGTTTTGATGTAAATATAGCTTGTGCAATTTTTTCTATTACACTTCAAATGTGATGATCTCGACCAAAATTATCTTGGGCTTGTTTGGGCAGAATTCTGCTGTGGGTGATTGAATGTTTCACCAGCCAATTGCACTATTCATTTGTTGTCGCAGAGGGCTCTGTGGGGCTATCTGTTGTTTTAGCTGAGCAGAAAAGAGAGAAATATGCAATGAATAATAAAATAATAATAAAATGAGTGTGGGACTTCAGTACTGAATGATCTGCCCACTCGTCAAATGGAATGTTAGATGATTAGTTAGTAACTTATCTGTATAAAGGAAGTCAGGATTTTAGCACGAGTTGATACATGTATACTGTAACAGAGCTGTTTAAAAAAAAAAAAAGCTAGCTTTTTTTCTAGCTTTTGAGGATGTCTTCATGTCTTCCTTCCCAGCAAACCACAGCACAAGCTGCCCCAAAATACAAATAAACTAAACGAAAGAGAAAAAATAACAGCCATGCTATACACAGTAAATTATAGCCACTGAGCAGAAAAGGAGCAGCAGTGAATGTGAATAATATTTACATTGTGCTGGTTGGAAAAATTTCACTCCCACAGAATAAAATAATCCCTGCATCCCTCCCAGCCCTAGGCATGTAGTTTCACCCACATTTCCAACACCCTATTTTTATTGGGTGACAACATTCATATTTGAATTTATTTTTAGAGTAAACATACGTGTGTGTGGTTCAAAAAGCCATTTAATTGTAGGCTAAACAGCAGAGGTAATGTATGTGTAGAGGAGAGAAAATTAAACACGACTATATAAGAGGTGGCAATAAGACTTGCTGCGAATTACTTGACTTGGCCAGTAAAGAATGTCTTATTGGTTTTAATGGTTTATTGGCATAAAGTCACAATTTTCAACATGCCTCTCTTCCCGTTCATTTAAATATAAATAGTCTGCTGCAATCATTACAAGTGCACTCTCTCACAGTGGCAAAATCATCTGTTTTCAACAATAGAGCTCCAACTTTTCAACTATACTTTCATTTTGTGTAATAACAGTCATTATCACATTCTAATCATCTTACACCTGCCAGTGGAATCATATCTGTACTACACACCTGTGAATAGGTAAGTATAACCATGAATATGATGGATGCCTTCATAAAAATTCAATCACCATTCAAAATTTAAAGGAGAATTTTAAAGTAAATTTGTCCTTATTGTAATACAACTCTGACCGTACATGTTTGCAGATATAATAATGTTTCAAGCTAAAATATGTTTTCAGTGTAAAAAAAGACACATTCATTATCATACATAACTTTTGTTACATGCCATTACATGACACTTATAATTAAAATAAATTTACAGAGATAATGAAACAGAATCAATAAAGGTTGTCAAAATGGTAAAAGGCAAACAAGACACACAAAAAGGAGTATAACAAAATGTTTTTTAGAAACATTAAAAAAGACAACTAAAAATTCAAAGGTAAAAGGGCCAAATACAAACTGATTTTGTCTGGAGTTCCAGAGCCTTGGAGCTTTCACACCAAGATTTCCTTCAGTTTTGAGTCTACTGACTAGAATAGAATTAGAAACAATGGCTTTATTTGCTGAGCATTACGGTGTGGTTTTGTAGGTAGGGGCTTTGAAGAATGGAGTAAAAGTAATTAATGATATCTTAAAGTATATCCTAAAAGCAACTGGAAGCCAGTGTACAGCGGCCTCAGTGGTAATATGAACAAGTATGTTTTGCCTTAATTAAGAGCTAGCAGCTAAATTTCACCATCTGGAGATAAGGAAGGGCATGATGACTTAGACAACTATACAAATAATAGCAGTTCAACTGAGAAGACATAAAAGCATCAATGACAAGGATGACTTTCTCAGTATCATTTATGGGCAAAATTTACCTAATCCTAAATAGGCTTCTCAGGTAAAAACTTTCTGCATGCGCATGAGTTTACATTGAATGGACACAATGGGTTAAAATATTGGTTAAATTGCTGATGTACGATCGGTTTTCCACTCCAGCACACCCACCCGCTCTCTCTCTCTCACTCACTCACACACACACACACACACCCCCTGAAGGGCCTTTGCCCAGCTGTCTCTCACATTACAGAAATGTTGGCCTTTTTTTCCATGGTCTGTAAATGAACCGAACTATGTGACATGTATGAACAAGGAGGCAGTGATGCAGCTGAAGAAAGCTGAAAGCATTAGTAATTCAGTGGGGGGATGGTGGTAACATTGCTTTATGAATGAAACAAATTATTTGCCTCTAATCTAATCAAAGCATGTGCAACTAAACACTCGCTGATCCCTAACCCCCAGGCCCCTGCTTTAGGAACACTCATAGGTTCCTTTCTGCTTCTTTATGTCAGTGTGAAACTGTGAGCTGATCTGCAGAACAACTCATCCGAATGGGTTTCACCTTGAATACACGGGAATTACTTACTCTGTGGATTATGTCGAAGAATGTATAATGTGCAGTCTCTGCAGAAAGTAATGGGTGTTTAAAATCATGATGGACGATAGGTTCATGTTTTCATAAATTGATTTTGATCACAAATATGTTCGTTTGACTGGCGCATATCTGAATTCACCGCACACTTCAAAGTTGTCTAGAGCTGCTGGTATTTTTACTTGGCAGTTGACTAGGATATGATATACTGAAAAAGTCATGTATTTAATAAGAAATTGGCTTATTTTTGTCATGTGGCCATCACACTGTTAAGGTCAATTTACGGTCCATGAATAACACCAGCCAAAGGATATTATTAATTCCTCAGTAAATATAAAATTGAGATTTGCTCTTTTTTTTATTTTAAGGAGGTTTATTATCTCTGCGTGGCTGCACAAACCATTCACAGAGCGGAATTATTGGGTGAGAGGCTAATATTTGCCATAGAGTGTAGCCATAGATGACATGATCTTGGCAAATTTTCAATACAAATACTAAATGAACAGGGACAGAGTTTCCCTCTGTGTGAACTCCCCATTCTCTACCTCTGTAAGGTCTACTTCTCACACACTTTTTTTTCTGTATTGACTTAACTGTCCACTGGGGACCTGAGAGACACATTAGCTTTAACCTACCGTTTCCCTGCCTACTGACCTGAGATCAGTGTGTTTGTGTTTTTTCAGCTTGCTCACCTGGGATAAGTGTGCAGTGCCCCCATACCACTGTTGATACAAAACCAATAAAAAACTGCATGGCTTCTGCAGGGCTTTGCTTTTGTGCTCACGGTCACACTGCCACACTCACTCCACACACAGGACACGTGTGTATTATACTTTACTCAAAAACATATTTTACAGAATTTAACGTATGTTATGGAAAAATCCAACATATTTCAAAAGATTTTGAAAAGGTTTTTGAATTATTATTTTTTTATAAATAAAGTTCGGTCTTAAAGAGATATTGGAAAGTATATAAATCAATTTTTGAATATTTCTGATAAAAATATTGGTGCATTGGAAAATAGTACAACAACTATTTTACTTTCAAATACAAATCTTTGAATGCTCATTTATTTCAATGTGTGTGCGTTTGCGTCAGAGGTCGCGCTAGGATTTTAAACTGCTGGTTTAAAACTGGCGGCAGAATGTCCGGAATGATTACAGTTTGTCGGACATATGAAAGAAAAAAAATCTATTTTCAATGCATGAACGACAGGCAGTTGCATTTAATGATGTAGCCTAAGTCGGAAGTTTACATACACTTAGGTTGAAGTCATTAAAACTCTTTTTTTAAAAAAACTCATTTTTAACCACTCCACAGATTTCATGTAGCAAACTATAGTCTTGGCAAGTCAGTTAGGACCAGGGGCATTTCTAGACTGCTTTGATTGGGGGGGCATGAAGAGAAATTGGTGGGGCAGAAGGGGGGGACGAAGTAGTGGGGGTTCTCCCCCAGAAAAATTTGAGCCTTTTAAAACTCATTTCCTGCATTTCTACACAACCTCACACAGGGCATTTTCTAAAATAAAACGTTTAATTTATTAACATTTTGAAAAAAAAAAAAAATTCAAAGCCCTAGATGAGATTTTAGACGCTTTCATAATATAAAGCTAAAGCATAGGCTAATCAGTATATTAGCGGACACAATAATTTTATTACATTTTACAATACAATAATACCAAATCATTATCTCATCTTGGAAACAAGTATATTAAAGATGAGCTATATTCCTTGATCATTTCAGTCTCTTTGTGCTATTTTCTATTTACATGTGAAACTACGTTACTGTAACTGGCTCATCATTTAAATTTATATTTTATCCACCCCACTGACTAGCCAACACGCAGCAGTAGGCTAGCTAACACAACACACACATGGGCGCCGCACACACAAGTGCAGCCAGCTAGTGCAATGCTGCAGATGTTTCGCAGAATCGCAGCTATAACAACTAGGCTAGATACAACATGTAATCAATCTATTTAAAATCTAATCTCCTAGACGGAGATTCTCGCCACTCTCCTCAACTCACTGAGTAAGCTAGGCTAGTGAATATTATATAAGCAATGCGTAACAGTTACAGTTATCAAGAAGAGACAGCATAGATTGATCAAAGAAACTGACCTCTTTCTCTCTTGTTGCATCTCCATGTTTTATATGGCCAAACCAACCAATCAGATATTAGAGAAATATATTATTTTGATGTGGCATTTTTATGATTGGCCGAATCGTCTGTGGCTCTAATGGCCTACTGATGGCGCTACCGGCGCCGACTTCATATTGTCGGATTTTATTTTTTCTGGATTTGGCTTCAAAGTGGCCAATAGGAAAGCAGTGCATTTTTTGATGACCACTGACAAAATTACAGAAAACTATAAATGCTCAAAACAATAGCTATAACAGTGATTCATTGGATGGGCAGACGATTCCTCTGGGTGGGCAAGGCTTATCTCTGGGTAGGCAATGCCCACTCCAGCCCACCCGTAGACACGCCCCTGGTTAGGACATCTACTTTGTGCATGACACAAGTAATTTTTCCAACAATTGTTTACAGACAGATTCTTTCACTTTAAATTCACTATATCACAATTTCAGTGGGTCACAAGTTTACATACACTAAGTTGACTGTGCCTTTTATTTTTTACATTTTTAATATTTGGTCGCATATCCTTTGCATGCCATGACTTCCTGATGTCTGTGACCCAACAACATCAAAAACTCTTGATATCTTATTTTATGGTACTCTTACAAGCGATACTATAACGTCTCTGCATTTGAATGGATCTTTATGGGAATTGGGGGGTGGGACTTAATGTAATGTGCTACCTAATGTTTTTTATTTTATTTTATTCACTTCGCATGTAGCTTGAAAGGCCGTAATATGGAAAGATCAAATATCAAAACTTTTACAAATCTCATGAAACAATGCTAATCAATGACTTAAATGATTTGTGAATGTTTTCGTGTCATGAGTTGGATGTAGTGCTTTTATCTCATTACCAAGTAGTTTAATGCTGAGATGTTGGCTAACGTTATATTTTGTTTATACTAGCCTACTATACTAAGGTGAATTAATGATCAACATCTATTCTCCCACATATTTATGCATTAGCTAATGATTTGTAAATATATAATCATGTCATGAATTTACTTGGTGGGGCCATTAACTCATTATTAAGCTGATGTATAGTTGTAATTTTAGTTCACGTAATTAAGCATTAGTTAATGATTTGTAAATGTATAATCATGTCATGACTTTACTTGGTGGGGCACATGACTATTAACTCATTATTAAGCTGATGTATAGTTGTAATGTTAGTTCACATAATTACGCATTAGTTAATGATTTGTAAATGTATAATCATGTCATCGCTTTACTTGGTGGAGCACATGACTATGAATTAACAAAGTAGATGTGTAGTAATTGTAATGTTAGCTCACATAATTACACATTAGCCAGTTATTTGTAAATATATAGGTGAATCATGCCATGGTTTTGGGCACAAGACTATTAACTCACTATAAGTAGATATATAGCCTACTAATTCTGATGTAGTGGTAGCTTCAGTATTCTGTCCAGATGTAGCCTACAGGGCCACACACCCACAGTAGGCTATGCATCATTCACCCAGCAAGAGCACGGAACGGTACGGTAGGTATGTTGGAGGAGGAATGGATCTTCGCTTTATTGACGACAAGGCTCACGTGTGCAGCATGGTATCCAACACCAACCGACAACTCCAAAATACAGTAGCCTAAGCTAGGAGCTAGGCCTACATACATGACCACAGATCCTGTATACTTTTTTCCCTGTAGGCTATTGGTTTAAATAAAGAGTTTGGAGTGGGATTATTTCAAGACGGTGCAGTAATATGTCATCCAAATAATTTCAGATGCAGCCTACATCAGTGCCTGTTCTCTCATATAGCCTAGCCTACAATTGGCAGAATATTGGACAATTAGATTTTGGGGAGAAGAAAATTTGCGTGTGACGCTTAGTCTATATCTGATCTTTCCATATTACAGCCTTTCAAATAGGCTACATGCGAAGTGAACGTAGCCTAAATTTAAAAAAAATAATAATTCCATAGTTGTAGGGGATCTCTATGCCAGAGACACGGATGAAATATTGGAGGTCCAGGTGCGACAGACCACTAAAACGGACAATAATCGTAGTGGATGGGGAAAATAAGGAGAACACAAATAACCTCGCGATAAAAAGGTTATTACAGCAAACGAACAAAAAAAAGCAGTCACGCTTATCTAACTCCTGTTGTGGAGTGAACAAAAAGAAAGGAAGGAGAAAAATAAAAGAACCCTAAACCTTAGGGCGAGAACACTAGGTTTGAGTGGAAAAACAAAGAAACCAAAACCTCTGCTCTGAAATAAAAGAGCGAAAGAGCACACTTTACTTTTTCTAAATTGTACTGCCAACAAGTCCCGCATTGAGAAGCAAAGCACAACTTCCTATACCTTTACCGGCTAGAATTAAATAACATGGAAGCGACGAGAAAAGGAAGAAGCGGGGTATAAATAGTGAGCGGAAATGCAGGACAGCTGAACTCACTAATCACCGTGGCGAAAGCAAAACCCGTAGCAGAATACTTAAAAATATGATAGATTACAGGTAAAAAGAAACAGGGAATACAAAACGCAGAGATAAGGAAAGAAGGCGCGATCCATGAAAATAGAAGCCTAAATAGACCATTAGTCATATTCCCCCATTGTTTAATTTCTCCTTTGAGCCGTAGCTCACATTTTGAAGCACATCAGAGCACAAGGAAGGCCGTGAAAGCAATCGCATAACGTAACCAATTTAAGGTGGACTGGCAATCCTGAAACCAAAATGGTAGTTAATACATGAACTCACAGTATCAATTAACACCATGAGTTAATACATTAATTTGGACATTATTCATATTTATTCATATATGATTCACTTAGTTGTTAAGGTAGGCACTTCATTCATTCTTGATATGTTAATGCTTTAATTCATTATTATTCATGCATTAGTTAAAGTATTAGTAAATTCTATTTATGCACCAGTATTGTAAAGTGTTACCATTATATCAAGCTTATAGCCTATTATGTAGCGCTTCCTATTATGTAGTATTTGTTTTCTTTTCTTTTGCGGCTCTCGTCCTGCCTTCACGATTGGGAATCAATCAGATTTTTTCCACGTTCCGTTTCGTAGTTTGCAATTCTCATTATTGTTTTCACCTGCGCTTCTGCCTGCGGGGTACGTGACCCCTTTCTGCAGATGGTCTCGCCGGCTTGGCAAAGGAGGATGGCTGACGGCTACAAGGCATTTCAAAGTTGAGGACTCTGTTGTCCTGCCCAGAATATGCTTGTCTTGTCAGTGAAAGGTGGATCCACTGGGAATTCTGCTTCACAAGGAAGGGAGTAAGTCTTATCCAAGTGTGGGAAATGCAATAAACCTTTTTACTGCAATATGGGACTGCTAAAAAGGAGACTGGTCTATGCATAAACTTGAGTGCTCAGACATGTTTGCCTATAGGGACTTTTCTGATCATGCAGCCCTCGCAGTGCCTAGACCAGAGGCTGATGCGGTGTTCTTTAGTTGTTCCATTTACCTCATTAAAAGTGATGCAATTGCTGTTGCGTTGAGCTCATTGCCCTGGATTGTTTGACTTGTTTTTTTTTCCTTTACCCCTGTCTTCTATTAAACTGTAATGATCTCTGTCCTCCTTTTAATTTGCTTTCAGTTACCAGTTAACAAGAACAACCTTTAATCAGCTAAGTTAAATTAAGTTGACTGTTCGGACTGATACCAGTAGGCTACTTGTTAGCTACTTGGCTCATATTAGTCAACTAACGTTAAGCTCTTAACCTCACCTTTAATACAGTTGTGACTGAGCTATAAAACACTTTACATAAGTTAAAATATCACAATACATGGAACCCATAGGAGCTGCACTTCCTGAAGGCTTTGAATACACTTACTTCTTTGAAGGATGCTTTTGATTGGATAATGTGTTTGATTAACATTATTATCGACCAATAGAAACATGCTTTTGGTACGCTCCCTTTGCTTTCCACACCCCCCTTTCTTTCGACATGCCCCGGCCTCCAGATACTCCCATCTCGGTGATGGGGCAAACGTTAAGGTTGTGAATTGTTAAACCGGTTATGTTTGTTTACTTTTGGTAATGACAATTTAAATCACATACTTTTGTACGTTTACTCAACTGCTGTTTGAATGAGGGACTTTCTACTTTTACTGGAGTCATTTTTAACTGTGACCAGCTGCTAGTAGAAGTCACTCCGTCAGTAATTAGGTTGGTCTGTCCGATATTTCTGCAATAAACTATACCCGCACATACAGATACTTTGGCATATGGTCGCAGCTTATCATGTGCTAACATGCTTGTTATTTTTAATGTCTAAGAGTAACATATCTGAATCACAGGTGTGGCACATACAGTCAAGCCGGAAAGTCTGAATACCCCTTTCACCTTCTCCACGTTGTATTACATTACATACATATTCTACAATAGATTGAGTTCATTTTTTGTCTCAAAATTCTACACAAAATAGCCCATAATGACAAAGTGAAAACATGTTTTTAGAAATTTTTGCAAATGTATTAAAAATCGAAAACTGAAATCTCTCATTTACATAAGTATTCATACCCTTTGCTTTAACATTTTTAAAGTATCATATTTAATATTTGGTCGCATATCCTTTGCATGCTGTTACTTCCTGAAGTCTTTTCAGGTACTGTTACAAGCAATACTATAACCTCTCTGCATTTGAACTGATCTCTATGAGAATTGGGGGGTAAGACTAGATTCAGCTGTAAATTATGCTGGTACAGTATGGAACACATGACTGGCGAAATGGCTGTACGTCATCAAGGGTCTAAGGTATCAAACGAGCCCCAAACCATCACTCTGCGGCCAGATATGGAGTAGATGTAGATGGATCCCTTTAAGGGTTGTTTGTCCTGACTTTTTCCCCCATAGAGTTCTATAGGAAAATTAGTCAGGAGAAATAACCCTTGCAGTGATCCATCCACATCTACTCCATATCTGGCAACAGAGTGCTGGTGATTGGCTGGGACTTTTTTTCTTAACCCTGAGTGTTTTCCTCTTAGTCTCTCCCTTGAATCTCTCTGTTCCAGGCAGTGTGACTTTATTCTTTGCAGCTTTATCACAATCTATATTCTCTTTGAAGCACTGATCCATACGTGGAATTGATTTGAGTGGGTTAATAAACACCATGCATGAGTGCAGAAAAATAATAATTTATATTAGAAACACTGACAAACGCGACAGGATATTACTCACAATCCAATCCCCCTGTGCAATACTGAGGCCCTTGCTTGGGGATATGGTTGATTATTCACTGCTTTAGTATAATTTTGTGCTCATTACACAGTGCATTGAGAGCTGCCAAACAATGTGATTTTCCCCCAAATGAGGTTAAGAGATTGATTCCTTGCTAAAGCATGAAAGGGAAGCCTAGAGTAATGGAATTTCATGGCCATTCTCTCCAAAACTTTACACAGATCACTCAAAATACAACATTACTTTACAGCAGTGGTTTTCAACCTTTTTGAGCCTAAGGCACGCCAACTATCAAACCAGAACCTCAAGGCACACCAACATAAACTCACGTTAATCTATTATGAAGAAATGTCAAACACATTATGATTGTTTTATTAGCGACATTTGCCCCATATTGCAGATAGGTTACAGCAGACTATCAAATGATTATCAGACAGATAAAGGCTCGTTTAAATCCATCGCGTCATTTATCAAAAAATATGTATTGAAATGGATTGGAGCAAGAACTGAACATGGAATCAGCATCACTGTTAAAATATCTGCAGTTAAACCTAGGCTTAGACAAAATATTACTCGATTAATAGCACAATAAAACAACAGTCTTTTCACAGGGAACAGATGTACACACACATCATTTATCAAAAAGATGTATTTAAATGGATTGTAACAAGAACTGCACAATATGGAACAGCATCAGTGTTACAATATGTGCAAATGAACATAACCTGGACCAGGTACTCACACATACAAAATAAAATATGTACAACTAAACCAAGTAAAAGTAAAATAAAGCCAAGTAAAGCCAAAGGCATGAGTTCTCATTATACTGTCTATTCACAGTTTTTGTTTTTGGTTGCTATGGGTCATTTGTCTGTTCTTTTGCCGGTTCCCTCTGTGTAAGAATTCTGTCCATTGAGTAAAACTGTAAAATGTAAACTAAGTTAAATGTTATGCTAGCAATACTGTTGTTAGGGATATTTCTGTGTTTGTTATCGCGTCGTTGATGTGCAGCTAAGTAATGAGTCCCCATCCCGCATAACTAAATTTGCCACACAGCACAGTAGTGTATCGCGGCACACCATTTGAAAACCACGGCTTTTTAGCGTGTGGGATTGCATAGTTCACTGGCCCTGGTGGTTAAAGGTGGTATTGCAGCTGTAATACATTATGCCAAAAAGAAAGATTACATTACAGGCATTTAGCAGACGCTCTTATCCAGAGCGACTTACACAACCTTTTAGCATTTTTTACATATTATCCATTTATACAGCTGGATATATACAGAAGCGATTCAGTTTAAGTACCTTGCTCAAGGGTACAGCGGCAGTGTCCTACCTGGGAATCAAACCTGCAACCTTTGGGTTACAAGGCCAGTTCCTTAACCATTATATTACACTACACTTCAATATTCCCCCCTTGAAGCCCATTTTACATAAATATGAAGTTATGACGTAGGGGACCGGGAGCTGTTGGCGGTTAAGTTGGCATTGGACCGACCATAAGAATATGTCCAACAGGCTAAGAGGCGCAACTCACGACAAGCCCGGTGAGCATTATTCTTCGCCCGGTTTAAGTTTTTAATTAATTACCACGCTGGGTCGAATAATGTGAAGCCGGATGCACTTTCGCGCATCTATGATCGCGCTGACAGTGATCCGCTTCCAGGGCCCATCGTACCCATGTTCCTCCCCGTATGTATTCGATCCCGGCTTCTGCAGTGGGGTCACTCTTCCCAGTTGGCGGCCCACCCTGGGGTTCACCGGACTAGAGATTTTCTGTCCCACCGGTTTTGGTGGCCGAATATGGAGAGCGATGTGCGGGAATTTGTCGCCGCCTGCTCGGTTTGCGCCCGGGGCAAGGGTTTCTGACTCCCACCCTCAGGTCTGCTACGCCCCCTACTCTTCCCAACCGTCCTTGGAGCCATGTCGCCCTCAACTTCGTCACTGGCTTGCCTATGTCCAAGGGCAATACGGTGATCCTGGTAGTTGTTGACAAGTTTTCCAAGGCGGCACACTTCATCGCTCTACAGAAACTGCCATCAGCACCTGAGACCGTGCGGCTGATGGTGAAGCATGTTTATAGGGTCCACGGTCTTCCCCTAGACGTGGTCTCAGATCACGGCCCCCAATTCACCGCTAGATTTTGGCGCTCTTTCTGTGCCCTTCTAGGCACGTCAGTTAGTTTGTCTTCCGGCTTTCATCCGGAGACAAATGGTCAGACGGAGCACACTAACCAGACGCTGGAGAACACCCTCCGGTGTCTGGTCGCCTCCAACCCCACATCCTGGAGTCGTCTTTTCACATGGGCTGAGTACACCCACAACACGCCATGCAACGCCTCCACCGGGGGGGGTGGGGTCCTGTCATGGTTTTGGCAGCCTCCTTTTATTTCTGCAGTCGTTCTTTCTCGGAGCGGCGCTAGGGCGCTCTAGCCTTGTTTGTCCGTCGTCCGTTCGGGGTTTTCGCTTTGTTTCAACACTCAGCACCCGCATCTGTTCTAGGTTTCCTGCCGGCTATTTAAGCTCTGTGCTTCTGTATTCCGGCGCTTCAGTATTGTTTTGCCACTTTACCTCGAAGCCAGAATGGTATAGGATCATATAAGCGACCACTTCACTTTTCAGCTCTGCTCAAAAGTAACGCGGGACTTGCTTTATTCTGCATTAGAGTTCCTTGTTGGATTTGCTTTCTCTTTTGCATATTCTGTTCCTCGTTTTGGTTTTTCTTTCTGTTCTGCCTCAGATCGATTTCCTTTCCTACCTCCTTTGCTCACCTCTCTATTTAGTGCTCCCTCTTATTGAGAGTGAGAGGCTTTTCTCTTTTCGCTTCTACTACTCGAGTCTTCAAATTTTTTCTACCTCTTATTTTTAGTCGCTATTATTTTTTCTCTTGTTTCATTATCTCTGTTTAGTGCACTCTCTTATGCGAGTGAGAGGTATTTCTCTCCGTCTTTGCTCTGCTCGATACTCAAGTTTTGCCCACCTTTTCTGGCTCATGCCGGGTGTTATTTCCAATTCTTCATTTTATCCCACTCCCTGTGGGGATTATTCAGCTTTTCTGGTGCTATCACTACGGTGATCACTTGTAGATTCCCTCTCTGTTGCGTCTGGTCCTCCGAACCCAACACTCCCCCTTACAAATTACTGTTATCATTATTAATGTTGGTATCAGCAGTGATGTTTCTATTTCTGGATGAGGATGATGATAAAAAAATAATAGATTTTTAATTAATGAGGATTGGAAAAGATAAATAGTCCTACCTTCACAGGATGACCTATGCAAACTGCACATGTACCCACAGGTTTTTTACATGGCTGTAAATTACAGTTAATCCCACCCATAATTCTGTTCTACTGTGCCACAAAACATTTTTTAAAACTGCCTGAAAATCTGTGAAAAGCTTAGTTTTCCTGTTAGATAAGTTTTAAAGTTATTCTTGAACCACATAATATTGCAGGCTTGCATTACAATGTTGCAGAGGACATCTAGCTAACATTAGCCACCTTACCACTTTCTTGCAAGATAATGTCAAGAGTAGTGTTGCACGATTATCAATTAAGACATATTATTGTCAATAACGTTTTCGACAATAATGACGAAAAAGTTTTTTTACAGTTTTGTTTTTATCGTTATTATCGTGTTCAACGTAATTTTGTTTTGCTCCGGGGGATGTTAATGCAGACTTACCACTCACGCTGCAGTGGAGTTACTGAGAGACGCGACCACAATAGTATTTGGCATCCTGGAGATGCAAAGACTGGGATGTTTCGGGCACAACCTAGATCTGTCGATCAACAAGGGTCTGAAAATCGACAGTGTAAACCGGGCCATCAGGCACTGCCGAACCGCAGTAGATGCCTTTAGCCAAAGTGGAAAAAGAAAGGCTGAGTTAACCCGAAGACAAGGCGACCTAGGCTTGCCTCAACACAAATTGATTCACGTAAGTCTAGCGTATTATTTGTAATTATTTTAACGTTACACGAGTGTGCGTCAGTGTAGCCGTAATGGAAGTGGAGACAGTTTAATATAGTCTTGGCCTAATATCGCCCTCATGGTGTAATGTCCACATGGATTTAATTATTGGTGGAATTGAAATACTTGTCGTATGCTACACCGATTTGAAATTTATTTATTTTATAAATAATTAAAATAATAATGCATACATTAATCATTTACTGTTTAATAAATGTATAGCTCATTGTGCATTTTCCTACGTTTTTTATAGGATGTGTGCACTTGCTGGGGATCCACAGCTAGATTTAGATTTACTGAGCAACAGGAAACTGTGTTCGCCAAAGACCGAAAGCTGTGGAATCTGATGCCAACTGAAAAATGCCTAACAACCCTTGAAGATCTTGACGCTGTCCTGATGCCCCTTGCAAAGTTCACAGATACCTTCAGTGATGAGAAGCCCATCACAGTTTCTTCCCTGAAACCTGTGCTAACCTACCTAGATGACCTCTCACTTCAAGACAATGAGCGTCCTATGGTTTAGGAACTTAAACACACTATCAAAACAGATCTGAAGAAGAGGTATAACCAGTGCCAACTGATTCTCAACAAAAGTACATTCCTCTACCCTCGATTTCGCACCCTGACTTTAAATGAGGAAGAAAAATATTTAGCAATTGAAGAAGTGAAGCTGGAAATTTTGGAAGCAAGTCGTGATCAGATGCCACAAAGCCCTGCTACCAGTTCCACCATGGCTGACCACACTGATGGCCCAACTGCCATGAAGCATCAGGGTCCTGCTACTCTGACTGACATACTTCGGGGAATCAGCCTGCTGAGTGCCACCCTTAATCTATCATTTTGACTGACCTAGTCAACCAAAAACAATTTTAATGTATTTTCAACCTTATGTCCATGGTATTTTAAAAACGTATTTTAAGTTTATTTTTGCTTAAAATGATTATCATCCAAAAACTATTATCGTGATAATTTTTCACACAATTATCGTGACACAAAATGTAATAATCGTTCCAACACTAGTCAAGAGTAGCCTAAATAAAAAAATAAAAAAACTGCAATTTAGCTTGCTAAAGTCCTGTGCTTACCTGTTTTGAAAACTAGACATCCAGACACAGAAAAGTGATTCTGGGCTCTTGTACACTACAGTTAAGGTGAACCTCTCCCAGAACTCAGAGCGCTGCTGTTTCAAGATACTAAGTTTCCATTTAATAATAAACCACACTTCTTAATTTTATCACATTTATTTATTCAAATAAAAATGTGGGTATTGCTACTAGTTAGCTAGCTCGTTGACGTTGGGTAGTGTGCATGTTGAATCCCATTGAATTGTTTGGTTGGTTACCATGGCAACTAAAGCTCTGCTTCAGTTCTGTGCATCAACTGCGCTGTACTCGGCACCGGCGAGTGCAGCGATGAGAAGGCATATGTCACATTATTAGCTAACGTTAGTGCTACACGCCCAACGTTAGCCAAGATACACGTAATGTTACTGAAAGTAGTAGCTAAATCCACAGTGCTAGCTAACACACTGGCCGTATAAGGCATTAATGCGGGAACGCATTCGTTTTGACAAATGCTGGTGGGAGGGACAAGCGACATCAGCCTTGTGATTGGTTTCGGATTAGTGACGTCACCATTCCCACTTATAGTACCGCCTAACTCCAATCCAAAAACGAAGGGTAAAAGTATCCAATATCTCTGGAAGGTGTGTCGAGCTATATGGGTTGCACTGAAAGATGAATTTGTGGCTTTCCCTGATGCAGCACAGTGGGAGAAGATCCAGGTGAATTTTTGGTACTTTTGGAATTATCCCAACTGTGTTGGGGCGGTAGATGGCAAACATGTTAGAGTGTGTGCACCAGTCAACAGTGGGAGTTATTTCCACAACTATAAGGGATTCTTCAGTTTCATCCTTATGGCTTATGGCTGCGTGTGATGCCAGGTACAAGTTCACATTTGTGGACATAGGAGCATATGGGAGAGACGGTGATGCTGGGGTCTTCTCAAGGAGCAGCTTTGGATTCCAGTTCATCCAGGGCAAGCTTCCCTTGCCTGGGAGTGAGGTCCTGACTCCCCATGTCTTTGTAGGCGATGATGCCTTTCCACAGAAGGTGAACCTGATGCAACCATATTCAGGTGAGTTTGCATCTTCACATACATCATTATAGATCTGTGTCTTGATTACTCTTATACTGTTATGTTGTCATCATTATATTATATATCACTACAGGTGTACTGCATTATATGAGTTTTTTATTAATAGAGTACTCAAGTGAGTACGTCAATCGTGGGCGGAGTCTGGTTTCGGAAGTAAATTCCCTTTGGCAGAATAGAATGAGCTTCAGAGACTATTTCTTGAAATATGATTTATAGAATGAGTCGAAACGTTCCTGGATCAGGCTGTGTGGTACAAGGATATAGACCATATATCACATGTTGTAATTTAAATTTTTTAAAGTAATGCATTAATCATTGTAGTTTGACTTGTAGTCCACTTTAACGGACTGCATATCCAGTACTGCAACGCACGGGTGGCTCTTGACCAATAAGATATAATAATCTCGTCTGTCTGGACATTCTTGGGCAGATGGGAGTACTGCAAAAGATGAGCTAATATTAGCTTGCTAAGTAGAGAAGCCCGCCCGACAAGGTCAGAAACTATGCAACGGTTAACCACATAAAGCAATTCTAGCTTTTAGTCCTTCAAGCTAGCTAGCTAATGTTAGAAAAAAGTGTTTAAAAACGGAGCTGTGTGCTGTGTGAGCTGGCTAACGTCATATGACAACGTCTGAAGACAAGGCTGCATGTTCGGAGGGAATTATGGGACATCGGGTTTTTAAACATTCTTGGGTTACATCATCTCGGCCGGGAGCCTCCCCTCAGCTAAAGAAATTGCCACCATCATTATTCAACACGTTTTCAGATTACACGGTATTCCCACTGACATAGTTTCCGACAGAGGTCCCCAGTTTGTAGCTAAATTCTGGAAAGCTTTTTGTACACTCATTGGTTCATCAGTTAGTTTGTCTTCAGGTTTTCACCCCCAATCTAATGGCCAGACTGAGTGGGCCAACCAACTCATCGTAACTGTCCTTTGCTGCCTATCATCCAAAAACCCTACATCATGGAGTCAACTGCCTTGGGCCGAATACGCCATCAATTCCCACACCACCTCATCCTTTGGATTATCGCCTTTCGAGTGCTGCATGGGGTACCAACCCCCTCTGTTCCCAAGTCAAGAGTAGTAGCCGTTGCCAGCGCACCTGGAAGCTGACCCGCATCAGCCTATTCCGGGCCAGTACTAGAATGAAGTGCCTGGCGGATAGAGGGCGCTCTCAAGCACCTCGCTACCACCTGGGACAGCGGGTATAGCTTTCCACACGTGACATTCCCCTCAGAGTAGACTCCCATAATGCTGCCAAATGTTCTACCTTCAACGAAAGTGAGTACATCAAACATAAAACATGACTGAGGAATGAATGCTTACACTACAGTGTATGAAATGCAGTCAAACTGCAAAAAATACCATATCTAACATAGCCTACCGGACAAAACGGTGATGGAGTGGAAAAACTAACATGCATATGTAGCCAGTGAGAAGAACCGTATATTACAAGCAGTACTTTTTTCATATCGAGGACGAAAAACTCCCGCCGACGAATGCATTTTCTGTCGCTAAACCGTTGTTTAAAAACGCTTTAACTGAGCAGTGTCCCGTAAGTCCCAAACCGTCTAGAGTTTTTTTTACGCAGTAAGTGAACAAGCCTACCAGACCCATCCCTGAAGGCCGGGGCAGTAGGAACATAAAGGCTATCCAACTACACCGGACAGGCGATCCGATCCCAAAAGTGCGAGGGCGGCGAACCCGGAGACCAGGAAGGACGCGGGCGGACCGGGCACAACCTAATGAACTGCAGGGATGATGGCTGGGCTCACGGGAACAACCTCAGGGGTAGCAGCGGTCTTGGAGCTGAGCAGAGCTTGCGTTTTCTGGACTATAGGCCTATTTGTTAATTTAAATAATTAATGAATAAATAAATAAAAACGCAATAAAAATGTAATAAAAACAGCGGGAGCAGAGCGGGATTCTCTGAGCGCAAAATTCGGATTCCGGAAACCGGCATGCTGCCTTAGTTACACCCACGTATGCATACTGCTGTGAGCGGGGGTATTGCAATCACTCAGTATTTTTTAATGAGTTGTACTTTATGCAAAAACATTATGTTATTTTATTCTGACATATTCATCAGAGAAAAGCATTTTTTGGTTTGAATAGAAGCACAGCCTGACGGATCTTGAACAATTCTATATGGAGGAATGATCAAAGATGTACTCAATTATCCAATTATTACCAATCACCAATCTCATAAAATACTATAGAAGACCACTCAGTAGTGTTATCCTTGTGAAGGGGTGCACAAGGTACTGAAAACAAGGATTTTGATCATTTTTAAATGTATCTTTTTTGGAATTAAAATTATGACTAGAATTATTATTAAAAGCTTGTTTTTTGTGCAATTGTGTCAGTATAAAATACTGATAATATATAATTTCTTATCTTATTTCCAATAGTTTATTTTATACAGCCTTTTTGCTCATCTTGAGTACACTGTATGAGTCTCTAGTGCAGTGCTTCTCAATGCAGAAGGCACATGTGATGACCCATATGGTTTCTCCCTCGGTCTCCTGTGCTGTGATGGAGAATAGGTCAATGCCCAGAGACGTTTCAGCCTTGTAGAGTATATGGTCGCACAGCTTGTTTGAATTAGACATTGAATGAACCACTAGCCAATAACACGCACATCTGTTTTGTGTTTGGGGAGAAGCGATTAATATGATCCAGTGTGCCTAAGCATCCAGCCATGGAAAGCATGATGACCCATACAGTCTATATGGGAGAAAGAGGTATGACAAACATAATATGTCATTGGAAACAGGTTATTTAGCATGCATTTAGCGTGTCAATGGAAACAGGCTATTTTGTATGGATTTAGAAGTCATAAGGTAAATACTAAGAATCCAATGCTCTAAAATATAAAATTTGTTTCCTTTTGTCCAGAGACTGTTGCTGAGCATAGAGAATAGATTTGAATGTCTGTTACATTATTTCTTTTCTCTCTGAGTGGTCCCTGCTTTTCATCAAGTCTGAGCTGCAGGGCTGGCGATCATTGAAATACCTCTGGAGATTAAATTTAAGGAAACAATATGTCATGTCTGTCAATAGTTGAACTTCAGAAGAGTTCTCTTTCAACAGTACAGACGCACATATGGAGTGTATTATCATTTATGAGTATCACACTGTTTATGATTCTTATGGAGATTCATATAAATAACAAAAATGATGTGTGGTCACTGTGGGTAACTACATGATCAAGCCTTTATTTCACACAAAAAAAACTGTTATATGACAGATATAATGTAAGATATAAGGACAAAGTTATCACGTATTATCAGTTTTATTCATTTTTAACCCATGGAAGAAGCACAAACGAAGCTTGTGTTGTTTAAGAATCCATTTTAATAACTGTTATAACACTATGAAAGTTCATGGGTGATGTGTGTCTCCTGTTAAAACATAGTAAAGCTAAACATTTTATTAACATGTTATTCACAGGTTTTTATTAGTCTTTTCAGAATTACATTTTCTTTTAATTAAAAATATAACGTCTCTGTGAATTTGCAAAGTGAATATGAATGTATGGTAAATGCATTACATTTTTATTGGTTGGTTGTTTTTATTTATTGATTCAAAAAAGAAAAACGTTCACCTCACCTCTTACAAAGTTTGTTTTGTTAAGGTATTACAGCATGAGCGCAATGTAGATATACAGTCAAGCCGGAAAGTCTGAACACCCCTTTCACCTTCTCCACGTTTTATTACATTACAGACAAATTCTACAATAGATTGAGTTCATGTTTTGTCTCAAAATTCTACACAAAATAGCCCATAATGAAGTGAAAACATGTTTTTAGAAATTTTTGCAAATGTATTAAAAATCGAAAACTGAAATCTCTCATTTACATAAGTACTCATATTAACATATTTTTTAAGTATCATATTTAATATTTGGTCGCATATTCTTTGCATGCTGTTACTTCCTGAAGTCTGTGACCAATCAACATCAAAAGACTCTCGATATCTTATTTTCAGGTACTGTTACAAGCTATACTATAACCTCTGCATTTGAACTGATCTCTATGAGACTTGGGGGGTGAGACTAGATTCAGCTGTAAATTACGCTGGTAATTACTGGCGAAATGGCTGTACGTCATCAAGGGTCTAAGGCAGGGGTAGGCAACCCTGGTCCTGGAGAGCCGCAGGGTCTGCTGGTTTTTATTTTCACCCTAAATACAGCAACTACTTAGACGAAAGAAACCAGGTGAGGTGAGTTAACTGTGTAATCAACTGCTTTAATTGATCAATTAAGTGGCGAGTAACAACAAAAACCAGCAGACCCTGCGGCTCTCCAGGACCAGGGTTGCCTACCCCTGGTCTAAGGTATCAAACGAGCCCCAAACCATCACTCTGCGGCCAGATATGGAGTAGATGTGGATGGATCCCTTTAAGGGTTGTTTCTCCTGACTTTTTTCCCCATAGAGTTCTATAGGAAAATGAGTCGGGAGAAATAACCCTTGCAGTGATCCATCCACATCTACTCCATATCTGGCAACAGAGTGATGGTTTGGGGCTCGTTTGATACCTTAGACCCTTTGAAAATTGAGTTTAATTTGATTGTCGTTATTTTACCATGGAACTGCTCATAAGTTACCAAGACGGTATTATGGGTTTCTTAAGGATGTGGAACTCTGATTGTTTTTTGTTTTAGTTAAATATTTTTTTGGTTTTTCTCTAGTGACTGAACCTATTTTATAGCCTAGATCTAAGGGTGCATGGAAAAATCACCAAAATGTCTATATGAAATTGTATTTTACAGTGTTCCTTCACTAGTCCAAAAAACCAAGGAATAATTTCATGTAGGCTATGAGTCACTTTGGATGATCAGATTTCTTTCAGCCTTTGATGCAAACCAGTTGTCTGGCTTTTGTCACAATAGGCAATACTGTACAACTGCTGGTGCCGATACAATGATTGGTGTGCTTCCAGCATTCACGGTAATAATAACATTTCATGTTCTGCTTGCCTTCAGGAAGTGGAATGAAATTAATCTCAGCATGGTAATTCAGTCACGCATCACCAGGGGGAATGGAAACTAGTGCCATGCAAGGGCAGACTGGCTCTATAGATACAGGTTATACGCAAGTGTAAATCTTTTGTTGCACCATGGGTCCTATTTTGGTGACAACGGTAGTGCGAACGCACATGGGAGTTCATAGATTTGCTAATTTTGTCTGCCGTTACTTGACACCCCTCCCGGCAGGAAATAAATACTGCAACATGTGGTGAAGTATGAGTTATGTTTGGGATTCATTTGACCCGATGCAATGGTTGACGTCTCTTAAAAACCTTATTTTTTCATGTTCACAATATGGGTTCAATTTGCTAAAGGTTTACGCATCCAAAATGAAATGTAAAACTGTTACCACCCGCAAAAAAAATCATCCGAGGTGATCAAGTAATGAGGTGCAAAGAGGACTGTGCGTTTTAGAATTGAATGATACATGGATTTTTTGTTTTGTGCGGTTTCGCAGTTAACACTTTGAAGACGGGACTTGCAAACTACCTTGAAAGATGGCTTGCTCTAATTTCAATGAGAAAATGGGAGTGAAATACATTATTTGGACCAGCTAAAAATAGGAATAGGTTATTATTCTTACCCATAACATTTTTGCGTGTATTTGAGTCAAATATAGAACTTCATTGTCAGACTCTGAAAAATAAACAATATTCAGTAGAGGAGGGCACCCCCATCCGAAAGCTGAAGCACTTAAACACCTAAAACAGCTATTTCCTGCAAGGAAGGCTTCAATGGCATGACATAGCCAAATAGAATTGACTGCTGATTATTCTTTTTTTTTGTGCAAGTTTTTTAATCAATCCAGTATTTTAAACCACTGTATTGACCCCACAAAATAGCTGTATTTTGCCAACATTCATAGTCTGATATCTGATATACATTTGTAATTTCAAATAAAAAAAATAATATTTACTACTACGTTCGAAGGCGAGTGGCACGGAAATCTCAGCTCTGGCTCTGCCACAGCTTGCCCCCTCCCAATAGCCCCTTTCACACATGCATCTTAACCCGTAAATGTTACGGAAATCTTCCGTGTCGGCCTCATGTGTAGGTATGGCTCAAGTAAAGCATGCAAAAGGCTACAACATTCTTACGTAAGACCTTTTGTTTCTGGCATAATTTCTTTAATAAATACTTTAATCAGCCCTCTAAACAATTCTTGCACACATATGACATGACTTTGCACATAGAATATATTGGAGCTGCATTGTATGATTTTATGAGGGAAATTTTAATGTTATTTTTTAAATGGAATGAGCAGTGTTGCTGTACTAGCTTGTAAGAACATTACAAAATTGTCATCATTGCCTCACAAATTGCTTGTATTCTATGCTATTTCTCCCTGGTAAACATCTTTGTCAGGCTCTTTCAGTTTTAAGTTTTGCACAATGTAGCCGACTAGCACCACATCAATGGCTGACAGCCAAGTTAAACAGCTAGCTATAGGCTAACAGAATTATTTTTGTTGCATTTTACCGAAAACAATTCTGCATAATATAGCTTTCAGTTTTCGTAGGAAATATTTTTTTCAGCGTAACCATTACAAACACGCTGTTTGCGGCTGGAATAATTTACATAATGACTCTTAGTTGGTCACCCGCAAATTGTAAAAATTATAACCTGTGTAAATACTTTGGCTGCACCCGCAAAATAACACCCCTTATTTAGGATTTTAGTAAATCGACCCCTCTATTTGTATTTCCTAATTTGTTGGGATTAAATGGGAAACATGCAATAAACATAATGCTATGTTTTCAAAAAGTCTTGTACCAACTGTATACAAAGGCATTGTGTAGATAGGTGTATAAAATGTGAGAAAATATACAACTTTTAAAATGTATTTATCTTTTTTATGGGTGATTCTGATTGTACTTTCCCATAAAGGTTTTAAACTTCACAAACCTTCACTTACCTCATGCTATAAATTGAGATGTTTCATCACTGATTTTTTATATTTAGGATCCCTAAATTAGCGATAAAATGGTAGTCAATTGGGAGACACACAAAAGGTGACACAGAAAGACCTTTCAATACTTTTGTGCCAGTTTCAATTTTACCCCAAACATAAAAGGTATCATAAAATGTCAACATAATATGAGGGTTAAACCATTCCAGGTAAGCTTCTTTAGGCATGCAATGCATGTGTACTCATCCATGTGAGTAATGTGCTGAGTAATGAGTGGTTTGCATGCAGCAACCCAACTATGGCATCTTGCTCTGTATAATCCTTGATGGCGCATTCTTGATTGAACTGTCTGCGCAAGCCCTAGATTTAAATTACAACTGGTTTAGAGTTGCTTGCCTGTTTATCCCTGACCTCATCCCTGATCTAAGGCACAGACAGGATCACAATCCAAAAGTTTGCACTTCTGACCACAGTTGCCCTTTTATGATGATGTCTTTCCCTTAGAGTTCTATCACCTCAGCCATTTCCTCAACATAAGCAAGTTGAACTGTCATCACTGAAGCTCCTGCAAAATGTGCCCCAACAACCAGGCCCCAGCCTATTTACCTGTACCTATATGAAACACAGGTAATGACCTATATTGTATGCTCAAAAATGGCTAAATAAATTTTGTTTAACTTAAGCTTTTTGTTTTCAAAAATATATTTATATTATATATATATATATATATATATATATATATATATATATATATATTATTCACAGTTCACACCCCTGTTTCTGTAGTGTCCTATAGTGGAGGCAGTCCGAGGATCTGCCCCTCCATACCTCCAAAAACTAATCAGACCCTACACACCTGCCAGATCCCTGCGTTCCGCCTCCTCAGGACGACTGGTACCGGTGGTGGAATGACCTCCCCGTGGAGGTCAGAACAGAAGAAAGTCTGACCGCCTTCAAGCGCAGATTGAAGACTCACCTCTTCAAGCTGCACCTCTCTCCACCCCTCCCTACCTCCCTGTGACTATTGTTATTAATGTTGTGTAATTACCCCCCCCCCCAAAAAAAAAACCCAATCATACTGACTGCGCCTAGTACTTCGATTCGTATTTGCCTTTTTAGGGTTGTTTTTAAATGTTCTTGTTCCTAGTTTGAAAATGCACTATGTACGTCGCTCTGGATAAGAGCGTCTGCTAAATGTCTATAATGTAATGTAATGTAATTTTATTTTTATTTTACATGATTTAGACATTTGGTTGGCATACATTCATAGACCCAATAATGCTCTCGCTGATGCTTTATGCATAATGTACGAGAGTGACAATACGAGATTGACAGAATTTATTTATTGTCTTAAGGGTGGGGGTGTTACATTCCTCTGTTTTATGTCTCCCCTGCTTTTTGTTTCATTTTGCTTTGGGCTGCTGTGTTTTTGTGTCTCCCTTACAGGTGGAGATGCTGACATCATGGTTCTATATGGATATCCTGGGAGCTGCACTGGAGGAAAGATGCACGCTGTTGCCTGGTAACCATTTTTGGGAGATGCGTGGAGACTGGGACACCTAGCCGCCGGATTGAAAAGATGACCGTAACTGGGGACGCCGAGGACTGTCGCGGAGCAGTGTGTCAGAATTCTGTATATTGTTTGTTTATCTGTGTATTTATATTCATGGTTTCACTGTTCTGTGTTTTCATTGCCGTCACTCCCCTGTCTTCGTCACACGTACGGGAGCCTTTTATGATTGCGGTTTTTCTCTGCATTTTCTCTGTCAAGCACTTCTTTCTTAACTAATTATCTCATTGTATATTATACTAATTAACTAACTACTACTAACAGCTTAGATTTAGGTTTTGTACTAATTAACTAATTCACTAACATAATCTTAGTTTCTATCTGCAGCTGTCTCTCTTTCTACCCGACTCCGTTTCGATTCTGTTTGCTTGCTTATGTTATTTTGTGGTTTTGACCTTTTTATTGTTTTGTGACTTTGCCTCTGCCTGCCATTGTTGTGCCTGTGATTTTCCAGTTTTAGATTTTTGGCCTGTCTGATTATTCTCCTGCCTTTCGATTTGGCACTTTCTCTGCATCTGATTACCTGGCTTTTGATCTGGACTGAAATAAATGTTCCTTATTGCTACAACCTGGTCTGCGCTTGGATCTCCGAGAATGATACCTCACAGTGGGGTTAAAGAATGCAGGAGCATAAAGCCTGTCCATCTGCAACAGGTAGTTCGACTAATGATGCTAGCAACCAGAACAACTTTCATGACGCTGCCTAGCTTCAGAGATTACCATTGAGTTAACCAACTAAGTTCGGTAGTGAGGCCAGGTTACAGCCGGTAGCCCGTGAAAGGACTAATTGCTGCTTAACACCGAAGCAGAATTTACTACACCAGGAGGAGAAGACCCCGTCATCTCGATGTGGGTCTGGACTTGAACACTTGCTGCCCGGTGAGAGCTGGCAGCCTGTGTTCCTGTAAATATTGTTAAACTGTCACATGTGTTTAGGGAATCAAAACTGCCATAAGTGTTTGTTATTAAACCTTTTACCTTTTATATCACTTCGTGCTTGACTGGGTTTTTTTTTTTTGAGGTTGTGGTTCCTGTTTATGTGACTTAGTGTTACCTCCACTACTCTGTTGAAAATCATACAGCATGTCAAGTATGTACAAACCCCAATTCAAAAAATTTTTTTTTATTATTTTTTATATATAACAGTACAAAAAAAAGATATGTAATATTTTACCTTATCAAAATAAAAAAATATACCCAAATTTGATGCCAGCAACATGTTCCAAAAAAGTTGGGACTGTGGCAAGCAAAAAAAAAAAAGGGTGATGCTATCATGAACCACGAAGGCTCTGGCGTTTACGAGCAAGGATGGGTTGAGGTTCGCCACTTTGCGAAAAACTGTGAGTAGTCCAACAGTTTAATGTTTCTCAATGCATGATTGCAAGGAATTTAGGGATTTCACCATCTACAGTCCATAATAAAAGATTCAGAGAATCTTGAGAAATCTCCATGTGTAAAGGGCAAGGCCAAAAAATCTATCTTGAATGCCGTGACCTTCAATCCCTCAGATGGCACTGCATTAAAAACCGACATGCTTCTGTAATGAATATAACCACATGGGCTCGGGAATACTTTGGAAAACCATTGTCAGTAAACAGAGTTTGTCGCTGCATCTACAAATGCAAGTTAAGACTCTCCTACACAAAGCTAAAGCCATATATCAACAACATCCAGAAATGCTGCCGAATTCTCAGGGCTCAAGCTCATCTGAGATGTACTGACGCAAAGTGGAAACGTGTGCTGGGGTCTGATGAGTCCACCTTTCAAATCGTTTTTGGAAATAATTGACTTTGTGTTCTCCGGGCCAAAGAGGAAAAAGACCATCCCGATTGTTACCAACGCAAGTTTAAAAAGCCAGAGTCTATCATGGTATGGGGGTGAGTTAGTGCCCATGGCATGAGTAACTTACACATGTGTGAAGGCACCATTAACGCTAAAGGGTACATATGCATTTTCGAGCAACATATGCTGCCATCTAGACAACGTCTTTTTCAGGGATGTCCCTGCTTAGAGAGACAATGCCAAGCCACATTATGCATGTTACAACAGCCTGGCTTTGTAGTCAGAGAGTGCAGGTGCTAGACTGGCCTGCCTACAGTCCTGACTTGTGTCCCATTGAAAATGTGATGAAGCACAAATTACGACAATGGAGAAAAGAAAATGGGAAAAGATTCCACCTTCAAAACCACCTCAGTGTCATGGTTTCGCAGTCGTATCTCGAGTCTGTGGTCGTCCTTGGAGCACCTTTATGTGGCATCCTTTCTTTTGTTTTCCGTGTCCATCCCGGGTTTTTGCTCCATTCCTACACTTAGTGATCGCACCTATTCTGGCCTTCCGCCGGTTATTTAAACTCTGCGTCTTCCTGTTTCGGTGCTTCCATGTTGTCTTGCCTTTTGACAATAAGCTGGTACGGAATAGTACTTAAAGTTGACCACTTTGCCCTATCGCTTTGCGTTGGAGTAACGCGGGACTTGACTTGAGTGCTTTAGAGTTTATTTAGAATTCATAAATTCTCTTTGTCCTTTGTTTTTGGCTGTCTCTTTTCTAGTCGTCCAAGACAGTTTTGTCTTTACCGTTTTTGTTCTACCTCTCTCTTTCCCTGCTTTCAGTTAATGAGAGTGAGAGGTCTTTTCCCTTCTCCGTTTTTCTACACTCAAGCGTTCGAGTTGTTTTGCCTGTCCCGAGTCGCTATCTTTTATCTTTATTTCTGGGTTTTCATCTCCTTAGGTCCCTCTCTTTTATTGAGAGCGTGGAGTGTACTTTCCTTCCTTATTTTTCTCGTGCCTACGAGTTCCTTCCCCGTTATTCTGCAGGTCGATTTATTTTCTCCTCATTTCCCAGTCTCCCCCTAAATTCTTTCTGTGAGAGTGGAAGCCTGTTTTTGTTTTCTCCTTTTTCATCCTCCTCTGCCTACGGAGTCCTCTCCGTTCTAGTGGTGCCCACTAGTGGACACTTTTAAGATTCCCTTCTGTTGCGTCTGGTCCTCTGAACCATCCCTTCCCATTTTACTCAGTTTACTTGGTGTTGTTAAAAGGAAAAGTTATATAACACGGTGGTAAACATGCTCCTGTCCCAACTGTTTTGGGACATGTTGCAGGCATCAAATTTAGAATGAGCGTATATTTACAAAAAACAATAAAGTTGATTAGTTAAAACATTACACATCTGTACACAGTACAGTTTTCAATTGAATACAGGTCCAAAACAATTTTCAAATCATTGCTTTCTGTTTTTATTCACATTTTATGCACTGTCCCAACTTTTTTTTTTCGAATTGAGGTTATCAAATAAAGCTGTACCATCAACCTGTGACTGTCTTTTCTCAGATTAAATGAGTACTTTTTTAGTTCTTTCAGGTAAAGCTAGCTTCTTTTTTTTCTTTTTTGTGTGTGTGTTTTGTACTTCAGAGCCACCATACCATCATTGCGCAGTTTGTTGAATAAGCCTCGTGACATGCAGCAATTCTTTCAGCTTTGCATTCTACCATCACCACTCTGGCAAAAATGGCAAATTCAGGCAGATATTAACTATAGCTCCATTTGCTATTTCTTTGCGTTCTCGTCTGCCATTGTTGAGGATGTGAATGAGAACGAGTGTTCTTGTTAACTTATGTTGTATAAGTGCTAAGAAGACAACAAGATATAACAGAAAAGCAAACATCTTCCAAACATTTTGCGGAAAAGACCATTATAGCAGGAAATGAACGTGCATGTCCTAGTTTATTCGGAATATGCAGATGACCATGTATACAGGAATATTCACAGAGCCCAATACTCTACAGAGCATGTAAACAGGAATTGCTGTATTCAGAATATTGCCCTAACCAGAATATGGACCTTCATTGGAATATAGTGTACATGTAAACATAGTCATTGTCTTGTGCAATGATCCATTTGCAGCCAGGTTTGAATTTCCTGGGGGTTGGCAAAAGTGGTCTTTAATACTAATAAGCTCATAACCATAACACCCGGTTCCAATCAAAGTCTCAATGCTGAATTTAAATTGAAAGCAGGTGCTATGGTCAGATGTGATTAAAATTGAGCTTGTTGGCCAGGCACATCAGAAGAAGGAGGCTTATGCTGAAAAGGACGTCATATCTATCATGGTGAAATAAGGATTTTTGATGTTATGGAGTTATATACTGGTCTTGTTAAAGTCAAGGAAATCATGAACTCCAGCAAGGACCAATGAATTTTGGCCGAAAACATTTTGGAAATAAAACGATTACTTCTTTAAAAATCTTTTTGAGCATTACCCATTGCCTGTTTTTTTGTTTTTTTTATACACTTCTTTTGGTCTTCTTTTTTAAGGGTGCCTATGTGTGTGTGTGTGTTTGCATATACCACTGGGCATTCCAAAATGGGGGGAATTACTTGCCTATTAAATCATTCAGGGCTACAACATCTATTTTACCATTTGGAATTTGCAATTATTTTTTTACTTTAAGGTAATATTAAAGCACAACTGAACTTTGGTAGAACTTGGGTTGTGTAGTTACCTAGCCATGATATGAGTCCAAATGGTGGTGAAATATGTTCGTTAGTTGCTCTGTGCTCCCCTGGGGTGATAATCCAGAATACGGTATTTGTCGCTCTCCATTCACTTCTATGGGGAAGCTAAAACGGTCTCAAAATGACACTTCTAGCACATATACGATCGTGAACTAAGAGGATTCTGTCAACACAAGCAATAAGCATTTCTGTTACGTATTTTTTTCTGTGTAGGCTAATTCAAATTATTTATACAGTACTATTTTATTCAACGTTGTTAGCAAGCTACCAGATGTCGGCAGGTCGGACCATTTAATAAATACGTGGAGAGCGACAAATCCGTGAATCCGGAAGACGTGGTTAACTACCAGCTGAGCGGTCTCCGGAGCAGACGGCAATTTTGCAGCAGCCGCCTTTGAAAATCGACTACGACAAGGATAGCCGCGTTGCCCTGAGATATGGGCAATCCGGAAATAAAATCCAAGGCTATGTGGCTTCAAGGTCAACTAGGTACAGGCAAGGGACGTAATAGTCCCGAGGATATATAGAATAGAATATTCCGTGCGCAAAACGAACAGGCGGCAACAAACTTGCGCACATATTTCTCCATCCCAGGCCACCAAAACCTTCTGGAAAAGAAATCCTTAGTGCGGTGGGCGCCAGGATGAGCCCACTGAAGTACTCTCAACCTCAACCCAGGAGGCACAAACAGGGAATTAGAAGGACCTCCCCCTGGACCCAGATCAAGACGCAATGCTCTCTGTACCACCACCTCAATATCCCATAAAACGGGCACCAATATCTGGGCCGCTGGAACAATGGGCTTGGAAGAACTGGGCCTGTCGAACTGGTCAAAAATGCGCGACAGAGCATCCGGTTTAACAATCTTGGACCTCAGGCGGTAGCTCAACAATAAGCTAAACCGAGTAAAAAATAACGCCCAGCGAGCCTGTCGGGAATTGCGTCTTTTAGCCTGCTGGACATACTCAAAATTTTTGTGGTCTGTCCACACTGTGAAGGGGTGTTCGGCTCCCTCCAGTCAATGGCGCCATTCCTCTAGGGCCAATTTCACAGCCAAAAATCCCCCACGTCATAATTCCTCTCGGCCGGAGTGAGGGCACAAGAGCAGTAAGCACAAGGGTGCATCTTGCGATTGATGGGAGAATGCTGTAACAAAATGGCACGAGCTCCCTATTCAGATACGTCCACCTCCACAACAAAAGGGAGAGAGGGATTGGGAGTTGTCAGGATAGGTTCCAAACTAAACCTCCTTTTCAGTTCAGTAAAAGCGGAATCTGCCTCAGGGTTCTACAAAAAATGCACATTCGCTGTTTTCTTGGTAAGAGCAGTAAGAGGGGCGCCAAGTGTGCTAGAATTCAGAATAAAACGCCTATATAAATTGGCGAAACCAAGAAAACATTAGACCTGCTTGACTGAACGAGGAGTGGGCCAGTACAATACCGCAAAAACCTTGCCAGGATCCATGCGGACCTTACCCTCTGAAACAATAAAACCGAAAAAAGACACAGTACTCGCGTGAAACAGCATTTCTCCGATTTGACGAATAGTTTGGCTTCAAGTTGGGCTTTTAAAATCTGCTTAACATGACTGACATGCGTTTGCAGGTCGGGAGAGAAAATTTTAATATGGTCTAAGTACACAAAGACTAATTTTTCCAGCATCTCCCGCATAACATCGTTCACCAATGCCTGAAACACCGAGGGGGCTCTAGTGAGCCTGAACGGCATGACCTGGTATTCGTAGTGGCCGCTATGCGTGTTGAAGGTGGTTTTCCATTCATCGCCCTCCCACATGCGCACCAAATTATATGCATTGCGGAGGTCAAGCTTGGAAAAAATAACCGCCCCCTCAGGGGCAACGAGTAACGGTTCTTAACCGTGATAGCATTGAGCGAACGATAGTCAATGCATGACCTTAAACCTCCATCTTTTTTCTTAACAAAGAAAAACCCTGCACCAGCAGGCGAGGTGGATGGCCTTATAAAGCCATTGGCAAGCGCCTCCTCAATATATTCCTTCATGGCCGTACTTTCAGGAGCAGACAAGAAATATAAACTCCCTCAAGTGGGTGTGTTGCCCGGATAGAGTTCTATGGCACAATCGTATGAATGGTGGGTAGGGAGGGTGGTTTCCCTCTGCTTGCTAAAACCTCTGCTAGTTCTGTATATTCAGTAGGAACGTTATGCGGTAAAGGAAATTCCAACGTTCCTGCCATCTCAGCCGCTCCCCTCTGAGCGGGCGAGTCAGGAGGAGTGGACCACTGAATCTCAGAATCTGAAAACTCCTCAGTAGAGAGCTCTCCCCAGTTGGAACATCCGTCAGCCAAGGAGTCCCAAGGGGTAAAGGGGTAGCCCAATCAATTGCGGGTCCGGTGATCAATGAAAGTATGAACGCCACCTCGGACGCTTGAGAAATAAACCGTGATTGTTGGGCTTGCACATTGGGCAAGAAACCCTCTGCACTTGCCAGAGCGCCCGTCATAACGGAGGGGAAGCTGCAATTTGGGCTCTCTGGATGGAATGGGTAACTGGGGAGGGTTAATATGTGCTTGAGGAACTGGAAGAACAGGAGGAGTGAGAGACAGGGCACGGAGACTTTGTGTGAGCTCTCTAATGAATTCACCCTGTCCATGCAGCTGTGCACACAGCAATTCCTGTTGAGTACTCTAGTCTGAAGGGCAACAATGCCCTCTTCATGAAAGGACCAGGCAGAGCACTCAGTGGTTAAAATCTGTTTAACTCCTTTTGCTGAAACATCCATTAGAGGGCTTCTTTGTACTGTGATGGATGTAGTAGCAGAGAATCAAATGCAGAGGTGAGGGAGATATAACACGAAAAGAAAAGGAAAAAAAACAGGAACTAATTCCTGATAGCTAAACAGCTAAATTAAATCTACCCAGGAAAATATGGCGAACTCGAATAGAACGAGTGAAACACAAATCTCCTGAACTCAATACTAGAGCCCAAAACAGGAGACTAGAAAAGCAAAGAAAACACATTCGGAACATAATACTACAACGTCCGATAGAAGGTGAAACAAAACAAAACCACCAAAAGAAAACACTGTCTCGTAGAGAACAGCATGGAAATAAATAGCGCAGAACGCTAACAGGAGGAAACACAATCATATACCTGAAGAAGTTAAAAGCAAGTCCCTCCTGAACATAAACAAGTTAATATCACAAGGTCGCTTAAACCTGGCTATACCTGGCTCAATGTACAAATGAATGACAACGAACCACCAAAGAAGCGGAAGTGAGGAAATTAAATTCCCCGCAGGTAGCAGCACAGGTGATCTGAATAATGAGCAAGGCGAAACAAAACCCTGGAAAAGGAACAGTGAAAAAATCTGATGGATTCTCAAAGGGAGATAAAAGACAAGAACCGCAGCAGAAACAAAAACAATAACCCACGAACCATGACAGAGCAGATTGTTAATGTATGCTTGTTGTACACAGTGTTCTAACCTTAGAAATGGCTTTATAATGTTTGTTGATCTTTTTGTTGATAAAGATTTTAAGTAATCACGTGTCCCTGCACAAAGTATAATTAATTCATGCAGCAGTAGTGGTTGTGATCGCGGACTGGGGGGGCAGGGACTAACATGGATACAATGCATGGATTTAAAAAATTATTTCCTCTTCATTTGCTACCTCACAGATGGATTGCGCCCTAGACAGTCACCCTTGTCACCTATGCCTAGAGCCATTACCCTGTACATCTCAGACCCAGCTGAGGGCAATGAAATAACATGCCTTCAAGCCACTGGCGTGACACATATTTTATGCAGACCCTCAGTAGTCTGTCATTGTTCTTTACTCCTGTTAAAACCCAGAGCATTACTCTCCTATAGCCACAGGGGAGCTGTAGATATGCATCCCTCACCCTAATTACAGCTTCTATACAAGCACAAGAGTCTGGCTGGAACAAATCATGTTCTTTAAAAAAAAGTATATATTTCTTAGACTTATTCATACCACTGTACATGCCTACATAAAGGACAAAAGCTCAAATATTTGGCTGTTATGGGGCAAAAGTGATTGAACTGTAAATTATGGTTATCACATTATACATAGGCAGTATTTTCATTCATATACTTTTAATGTACTGTTTTTGCTAGGTGTCAACAGAAATAGTGACAGTAATAGTGAAAGTAATCAGATTTCTGAAGAGAAAGAATACATGATTTAATGTATTTTTAATAACCATTAAGCAAAATATAATTGAATACATTTCCTACACTCTGGAATTTGACCTGTGAATGAAGGTGTTGCAAGATTGCAAGAAGCACACACACACATACCATGAGGTATGTAGAAAACAAGGTGCAATCATGCTTTATCAAAGATTAAAATGACAGAGAGAAAGGTATGACAAAGAGACAGTCATTGTAATTTAATACCACAATGTAGAGGGAATAAATACATGTATGTCTTACAACATGTGTCTACAATTAAAGCACAACCACTAGCTTTCCTTCAGACCCACACCACCTGCACCAATTTTGTGCGATGTTAGTTACACTGTAAACATTTATAATCAGCATTTTCAAAAGACTAAAAAAAGACTTCTGAGCCTACCATAACTTCGAACCTGATTTATAAGAGTGAGTAATACACTTTCAATTACATTATATTCCATTACATGACAGGCATCACTTATCCAGAGTGACTTACACAACTTCTTAGGATTCTTTTTACATTTATCAATTTATACAGCTGGATATACTGAAGCAATTCAGGGTAAGTACCTCGCTCAAGGGTACAATGGCAACATGCAACTTTTCGGTCACAAGTCCAGTTCCTTAACCATTATACTACACTGCTGCCCTATAATTGAAATAAGATGTACATGTTAGTTTTATACCAGATTATACTGGAATTAGCATTTTTTTCTCATGCCTTTGCATTCTTTTTTGCGCCTTGTATGTGGATGCTGCAGCCAATTATGCGATGGAAGCTGGAAATCTTGATTCCCTGTTCTCATATCTTGGGGATGTAAAGTAAAACAAAATAAATACAAATGGACAAACAATTAGCTACAATAATTAAAAATATGATTCTGCAATAAGAAAATTCACATCTGATAGTCATTTCTCCCTTTCAGCAAAAGGTATCTACAAACACATAAATATTTGCAAACAAATATTTTGTGTTGTCATTGTACCAATTAGCAGCCAAGCAGAACGACAAAGCCTTCTTCCTGAACCAAAGCATTACTGCTACTCAAGTCCAACCACTGCATTCAAACATGACTAAAACAGACAGAATGTGTTACAAAACAGTAAATTAGAAGAATATTATATCATACAAGTGTACATACCATTGCACGTTTCATAAAGCTGGCTAAGAAAATCCGGACTTACTAAAATGAGCCTGGTTTCAATTAGCCAGGTTTGATAGCATGGATAAATACCAGTTCACAAAGCTAGAGTTTTATGAAGATTACAAGTCTATAATTACAAAAAAGGCAACCCCACAGTAATTAATAAAGCGAGAGAGTTAGATAGCTGCCAAAACATAAATTGAGATTTGCAAATGTAACTCAAATTGCAAATGTAATAAAGCGATTGCCGAGCACATACGTTAGTTCTATTGCGCAATCAGTGCTACGTGCTTTGCATCTCCTCAATTAAAAAAAAAAGTATTTTAATAATCCTGCTGTGTTTTTTCCTCTTGCCGGCACTCATTCGTTCCACCTGCCCCGGCGTCAGCTGGTTATTTAAGGGCAGCGATTTCCGGGTTCGTTGCTTTTGTGTCAGTTTTGCCACTCTAAGCCATGTATCAAGTATAGGATCCAAGGCGACCACTTGTCAGTTCGGCTTATTTCTAATTCGACACGCGGGACTTGCCTTTTAGCGTGTTAGGTTCTCTTTATTACGAGTTTTATTTTCCTTTCACTTCTGGTCTCCCCTTGGTTCCGTTTTCCTAGCTCTGGGAGTACCTATTCACATTCTGTGAATAACTTATTGAACCCCTCTCGGCCACATCTGGTCCTCCGCTCCAACTCCCTGATACACTGCTCCTGATGTACCCTACTTCAGCAGTCTTCTTCTGAAATCTTCTTAGAAAGCTTGTCCCTGTCAACCTTGTTTTCTTGTTTTCATGATATATTGATTCGCGCTGATTAATTTTTTTATTTTCTTTAAATTATTACGTTTATTTGAATGTGAAAAAATTGTATTGGTTTCAAATGTGAAATAATTAATTAAAACCAATAAAATGTCTATTTCATGCTAACAATGTTAAGACTCTAGACTTCGATTAGATTAGTACTGCAGGAAGCGAGTCCACAGACCAGCAATTTTAGGACCTGAATATTCTAAGCACAAATGCTATTCTGGAGCCAACTGGAAATTCCATAATTAGGTTGACAAAAAAATAGCGCAGACTCTGACCCCAGATCTGCAGAGACTCATCTGACCATTTGGGACCAGCACTGCCTACTTACTGTACTAGCAATAGGCATACCAAAGATGTGACAGGGCAGACAGTGTACAACAGAAGTGAGTACACCCCTGTGCAATATCACTTAAATGTCAAATGACACAAAATTGTATCACCTCTCAATAATTGCATTATTTCTCATTTGACAAGTAGAGTGTTTCATCTTATGAACAATCAAAAACAAATACTTTAGAAAGACTATAGTGAAAATACAGGCCTCAAAGTAGAAACAAAAGTGAATACACCTGTGATCACTGACACACAACTTAGAAAACCTGTGATCATTGAAACAAAATTGAGTACACCTGTGATTAGCCTAATTGCATGAACATGGTTATAAAATTACCTGTGGACACCAGACCTTTCTCAAGCTCTTTGATAAACGGGTAACTTGCATGGCAGTTGTGTTGTTGAACGAGAGGAAATAGGAATTAGAGAAGCACTTGCGCATCCTGGCTTGGGTTTTCCGGCCGGGGTTAGCAGTGTAGAAATAAGAATTAGTGAAGAACTTGCGCATTCTGGCGAAAGTTGAATGATGGCGGCGAGTAGTAGTGGAGAGATTTCAGAGGACATTGAGGATGACATGGATGTTGAGGAACGGAGTAGAGTAGCTAGCAGGAGAGGACGGGGTAGAGGGAAAGTGAGGATAGAAGAGCAGGTGAGGAAACCAGGCGATAAAAGTAAAAAACGGAGTTTGGAGGAAAGTAGCTCTGATAGTGAAGGATCAAGATCAGTTTGTAAGAAATTGGTGGGAGAAGAATTTAAAATAATACTGAAATTTAGGCGGGAAGATGAAAATGAAAATACCAACTTAAGTCTGATGGCTTTGACCAGGGAGTTGAAAAAGAAAGTAGGAGAAATTGAAATGGCTAAAATACTTCGAGATGGAAGTTTGTTTTTAAAATGCAAAAATGAAGAACAGAAAAATAAGGCGTTGCAGATTGAAAATATCGGCAGGAAAACGGTGATTGAAAAAAAAGTATTGGGCGAGGATAGAGTTAAATGGGGAGTGATAACAGGCATACCGATAGAAGAAGATATGAATAAGATTGGAGAGGTTATCGAAGGAGGAGAAGTGAGTAGAATTAAAAGACTGTTTAGAACAGTGAATGGAAGGAAGGAAAAGAGCTTATCAGTCCTATTGGAGTTTCAGGGTTCAATTTTACCTGAAAGAGTAAAAATTGGATATATGAGCTTTAGGGTAAGGGCTTATGTACCACCACCGCTACGTTGCTACAAATGCCAGAGATACGGGCACATTGCCGCAGTTTGTAGGGGGAAACAACGATGTCCTAAATGTGGAGGAGATCATAAGTATGGAGAGTGTGGGGATAATGTGCAAGCTAAATGCTGCAACTGTGGAGGTGGTCATAGCGTGGCATATGGCGGATGTGAAGTTAAAAAAAGAGCAATAAAAATTCAGCAAATCAAAACACAAAATAACATAACATATGCAGAGGCAGTAAAGAAAGTGCAAGGAGAAAGCAGAGTAGAAAAATCGGAGAGAAATGACCAACCTTCTAGAGTTGAAGTGCACGGAGAAAGAAGAGTAGAGGATTCTGAGATAACAATTGTTAACCAAACTTCTAGAGTTGGGATCGAACAGTGTAGGCAAACTAAAGGGTTAAGTACTGAAAAATTGGTTTTATTCATTGCCTATGTCCTCAATTGTTCAGATCAAGCTAAAAGCAAAACCGAGAAAATAAGAATCATAGTTAAGGGAGCGGAAAAGTTCTTGGAGGTGAAAGGTCTTTGTTGGGAACAAATTCAAAAAGAATTGAGTCTGAATCAAAGTCAGGAAACAGGTTCTAAAGGACCTATGTAGGCATTCAAATCGAGATGAAGAGATTCAAATATGATTTAAGAGACGTATAATAGTTTGTTTGGTATAATTTTAGGTTTTATTTAGTATTTTTTTTATTTTTTATTTTATTATTTTTTATTTTATATAGATACAGACCTAAGATAAATTAAATTTAATGAATCCAGATCTACACTCCAATCCGGTTGGTGGCGGTAATGTACAATTTAATTGTCTACAAACCGCCATAAAACACCAAAGAAGAAGAAGAAGAAGAAGAAGACCTTTCTCAAGGAAAGACGGAAGTCGGCTGCGCGCGCGTCTCACACGAGAAGCGTTACCACAGGTTTTTTTTTCTTTCTGAGAGGTTCCCGGATTTTCGGCGGGAGTTCTGCACAAAAAGTTTGAAACAAAATAACAATTATAATAAGGAAAATAATAATAATTTGGCGGATTGTGCATAAACTGGTCTGTAACTGGACTGGGGATGGCAGGGGTTAGGGAGGGGAGGGAGGAGGGGGATTCAGAGGAGGGTATGGACATAAATAATTGGAATAAAGTGGAAAGGAAAAGAACTAGGAGTAATAATAGCAACAGTGATAGCTCTGGTGATAGAGGGGAATATTCCAGGGTAGTTAGGAGGAAGGTTGATGAGGATCAGGGATTCAAAATAATTATAAAATTCAAGGAAGGGCATGATATTAGGAAAGTAAGCCCATTTGCTTTGACCCGAGGTCTAAAAGAGAAGATAGGTGACATCGTGATGGCAAAGGTGATGGCTGATGGAGGATTATTAGTCAAGTGTAAAAATAAGGAGCAGAGAGGCAAAGCTTTTAAGTTAAAAGAAGTGTGCAATAAAATGGTGGAGAAAGTGAGAAATACAGGTGGAGGCCCACTTTTGAGGGGTGTGATATATGGCATTCCAATTGAAGAAAACTTGGAGGAGCTGAAGGTAAATCTAAAAGGAGGTAAGGTGACAAACATTAAGCGTTTACAAGCAAGAAGAGGAGGTGAAAAGATGGATAGTTTGTCAGTATTGCTGGAATTTCAAGATAAAGTTTTGCCAGAGAGAGTAACAGCAGGATACATGAGCTACTATGTCAGAGCATATGTACCACCTCCTCTTAGATGCTATAAATGTCAAAAGTATGGGCATATTGCAGCTGCATGTAGAGGAAGACAGAGGTTCGGTAGGTGTGGAGGAGAACATGATTATGGGACGTGTGAGGAAGGGGCAGAACAGAAATGTGCAAACTGTGACGGAGCACATAGTGTGGTATATGGAGGCTGTGTTGTTAGAAAGAAGGCAATGGAAGTGCAGAAAATGAGGGTACAAAAAGACATTTCATATGCAGAAGCAGTTAAGTTGGTTCAGAAAGATAAGATACTTGAGAGAAGGGAAGAAAGGGAAACCATACAGAAAGGTCCGACAGCCAAACAAAGTGTGTTGGAGAGTAGAAGGGGTGATGAAAATATATTTTTAGTAAAGAAGGAGAAATTTGTGTACTTTATGGCAGACGTGATTAACTGTACATTTCAAGCAAAAGGGAGATCGGAAATTTTTTTAATAATAGTGAAGAGCGCAGCAAGGTACCTGGATATTCAAGGGATATCTGGGAAAGCTGTTCAAGAAGATTTGAAAAGACAAGAGCAGTTGAATAAAGAAGTATGTTCACAGGAATTAGAGTAATTATTTTTATACTTCAGTGGAATGCAAGAAGTCTAATAGCAAATGGACAAGAATTTAAAGGATATGTTAATGAACTACAGAATAAGCCAGATGTATTATGCATTGACGAGACATGGCTTAGGCCTTCACTGGATTTTATTATACAAGGATATGTTTGTGTACGGAGGGATAGGGAAAGTGGTAGTGGGGGAGGGTGTGCTACATTTGTGAGAGAGGGAATTCCATATAGAGCGGTAGCAATAGGGAAGGATCTGGAATATGTGGTTGTTGAGGTTTGGCTAAAGAACAGCAGTTTAATTATTGTAAATTTTTTATAATCCTTGTCAAAAACTGGTACTAGACACTTTGGAGATAATTGAAGGACTTGACAAAAGAAGGGTTATTTGGTGTGGGGATTTTAATGCTCACAATACTGTGTGGGGAGGGGAAAAGACAGATCACAATGGGTTAATAGTTGAGGAATTAATGGAAGCTAAAGGCTTTGTGTGTTTAAATGATGGAAGCAGCACAAGAATAAATCATAGTACGGGGAAAGAATCTGTATTAGACCACCTAACTTTAGCATCACAGTCACTGGCAGGATTATGTGCATGGGAGGTGTGTAATCACTCAACAGTTGGAAGTGATCACTATCCAATTGTATGTCAAGTCGGTATAGAGAACAATGTGGTACCAGATGATAAGATGGAAAGGCTGAGTGGGGAAAATTTCAAGGAATATGTGAAGAAAGATTAGTGGTGATAGACAAAGAATTGAATGTAGACACTTTTAATGAAAAAATTACAGCAGCTATAATAGGAGCTGCGAATCAGGGCATTAAAAATAAGTCTGGTAAGGGAAGAAGAAAATTGGTGCCCTGGTGGACACAGGAGTGTTCTGTGGCTGTGAAAAATCAAAATACGGCTTTTAGGGAATTAAAAAGGACTCACAACTTCCAGAAACTAATCAATTATAAAAGGTGCCAAGCAATGGTCCGGAAAACCATTAAAGAAGAAAAAAGGAAATATTGGAGAAATTATTGCAATACACTTGGGAGAAGCACACCAATAGAAGAGGTGTGGGGAACAATAAAAAAAGATGAGTGGAGTGAGGAAAGAATGGAGGTATTCTGTGTCAGAAAGTAATGGAATATTAACAGTAGAAAATGAAGAAAAGGCAGACATGTTAGTGAAAGCTTCAGTCAAAGTACATAGTTCTGATAACATGTCAGAAGAGGCAAGGCAAAGAAGGGAAAAAACAAAGGAAGATAATTTAGAAATGTTGGATTGGAGAAATGGAAACAATGACACAAGCATAAATGTAATTTTCTCATTAGAAGAGATGAAAAGGGCAATTGGCAAATCTGGATTAACATCTCTCGGAAAAGATCAAGTGTGTTATATAATGTTAGAGCATCTAACAGATACAGTTTTGGAAGTTGTATTAGAACTTTTTAATAAAGTATGGCAGGAGGGTAGATTGCCGGGAAGTTGGAAACAGGCAGTGGTAGTCCCAATCAGGAAACCAGGAAAGGATCCCACAAAACCTACAAATTACAGACCAATAGCTCTTACATCTCATTTATGTAAAATAATGGAACGTATGATTACCGAGAGACTAACATATTATCTAGAAATAAGAAATCTCAGGTCAAATTGGGTTTAGGAAAGGGAGAGGTACCATGGATCCAGTTTTATGTCTAGAATCAGAAATTAGAAAAGCACAAATAAATAAGGAGGTGGTAGTAGCGGTGTTTTTCGACGTAGAAAAAGCTTATGATTTAATGTGGAAGGATGGGTTGCTAATTAAAATGAATAGATTAGGAATTGTAGGAAGGATGTTTAACTGGATTAAGGACTTTCTTGTAGGTCGGTCAATTCAAGTGAGAGTGGGAAGAAAGTATTCGTCTTGCTTTCTGGTGGATAATGGAACCCCACAGGGAAGTGTTATTAGTCCCCTTTTATTTTCAATAATGATTGATGATGTGTACTCGAAGGTGGAACAAGGGACAGGGAGATCATTATTTGCGGATGATGGGGCTTTATGGAAGAGAGGAAGGAATGTAAATCATATAGTGAAAAAACTACAAGAGGCTATTAAAATAGTGGAGCAATGGTCCTTGGAGTGGGGATTTAAGTTCTCTGTGGAAAAAACAAACATTGCCTTTTTCACACGCAAAAATATTCAGGAAGAAATTAAAGTGAAATTGTACGGAAGAGAATTGGAGAGGGTGAATGTGGTTTGATTTTTAGGTATGTGGTTCGATACGAGGCTCGAATGGAGTACTCGTATTGATAAGGTCATAACAAAGTGTAAAAAAGTAGTGAATGTAATGAGATGTTTGGTTGGTAAGGACTGGGGAGCAGATAGGACATCTTTGAAAACAATATATATGGGACTAATAAGATCAGTGCTCGATTATTATTAACAGCTAATGATGACATATTGGGCGAATCTGCAAGGTCACAAAAAAGATCACCCAACAAAAAATGTTATTGAACCATGTTGGGAGCACAAAAAAGGGAACACCAAAAGTTTTGGGTGGAATGCGAAGGAGAAGGCAAGCGAGATGGGGATTTTAAATAAGAAATACAGCCCAACAGTAGTTCTTCCAGTTATACCTCCTTGGTTATTGCCACAACCAATGGTAAATTTTGAGCTACATAACAAAAAAAGAGCGGAAGGAGAATAAGTATGAAGGAATAGTGAATGAACATATTAGCAATTGGTTTTATGGATTTTTAAGAATATATACAGATGGATCAAAAGAGTTCAGGAAGAGTTTCAGCTGCTTTTGTCATCCCATAATTAGGCATTAAGGAGGGAAAAAGATTACCTAATGACTTATCTGTATTTACAAGTGAAATGATGGCTATGGTAATAGCATTACAATGGGTAGAAGAAGCTCAACCAGAGAGGATGGTCATCTGCTCAGACTCGTATGCAGTTTTAATGAGTTTGGAGTCTTTTAATTCCAGTAGCAGACAGGACATTTTATTTGAAATTCTTCAGACACTATTCAGAATATAAAGATTAAGAATAAGTGTTAGATTTGTATGGGTACCTGCTCATGTGGGAGTTAAAGGGAATGAGGAAGCAGATATAATTGCAGAAAATGCATTAAAGGCAGACCATATACAGATAGATGTTAAAATCAGTAAAGCATAGGTAAAAGGGGTCATTAAAAATGAAATTAAAAAGATATGGCAAGAGGAATGGACCAGGGAAAGTAAAGGTCGGCATTTATTTAGAATAAAGCCATTGGTTGGCAATACACAATCTGAACGGGGAAATAGGAAGGAAGACAGGGTTATCACAAGGTTAAGGTTAGGACACACAGGTCTAAATGGTACACTTTTCCTGATAAACAAACATGGAGATGGCAGATGTGAATTTTGTGGGGAACAAGAAACAGTAAGTCATGTAGTATACAGCTGCATAAAATATGTCAGACAGAGAGAGAGACTAAAAACCAAGCTACATGAAGTGGGGACACAACTTAATATATACAGAATTTTGAAGCAATCAACAGGGGATATTGTATCACATTTCTGTTGGAGTATTTACATTCAACAGGCTTAATAAATAGAATATGAGTTTTAATTATTAATATGAACTTAAATTTTATTATTGGTATTTTAGAATTTTATTTTATTTATTAAGCAAGGGTATTACTGATTCCCAGTCCACACTCCAGACCAGTGGGTGGCGGTAAATGCACCAGTAAAGTTGTTTGCCAACCGCCATAAAAGAAGAAGAAGAAGACCTTTCTCAATTTTGGACCTATGGGCTGTGTCTATCTGCATGTCTGCATCATGGCTCCACATGAAAAAAACATTGCTAGAGGAATTGAAAAATCTGATTGTGAGACTTCACAATGATGGAAAGGGATACAGGAAGATCGGTGACCAACCAAAAATCAGTTGAAACACAGTTGCAGCAGTAATCAGGAGGTAGAGAACGAGCCATAGTACCACTAATCAGAGCCGCAGTGGCCGTCCTCCTAAAATGACGCCACGGACAGTGCACTACTTGCACAATCAGAGAGCAAGTGCTTCAGACTTGGCACAGGGTTATCAATGGAAATCTGAGTTTCTGTGGCAGCTCAGACAGTGCGAAGGACATTGCATAACGTAAGAAAAAAACCCTTGTTTGCTCTTCGGCACAAAACTGCAAGATTAAACTTTGCTAATGTAAGGGGTAGCGTGGGAACGAGGACCAGACGCGACAGTAGGTTCAAAAAGTGCTCGACTGAACACCACAGAGCGGGAGGGAAACCCCGCAAACAGGCAATAACGATAATACACCAAAATAATAACTCTCCACACCAGGAGGGATACCGCTACAACTCAAAGCGACCCGAAGAGGGCGAAAAACTCTTCACGAGATATTAAAGCAAACAACAAAGAAAAACCCTATAGCTCACAACGAGGGAGCCGAAACACATAAACAAGAGGTATAGCGACGGAGAAGACAATCTGTCAAAGACAGAAGACAGGGGTGAAAAAAAGAGACAGGATAGAAACGGCTAACCTAATCTAAGTTCAAACTCTAGAACACATGCACCCTTGTCCCGTGGAACCACAACACGTTGAGGATATACGGTCGATACTTAGTGTCCGGATTACACCGTAATTTACCGGCTTTCCTTGACCAAAAGAATGGCAATATGGAAGCGTCTAACACAGGTGACGCGAGGTTTAAATAATGACAGGAACTACAGAACAGGTGAATACACTTGAGTAGCAAACCCAAAAACATGAAACGGACAAAGAAACAAAGAGAAGAGACGCAACACCGTGAACGGATGCTCCGCCCCTTCCAGCCAGTGACGCCACTCCTCAAGTGCCATTTTGACCGCCAAAAGCTCCCGGTCCCCCACATCATAATTTCTCTCGGCAGGTGTTAATGCGCGAGAAAAGTAAGCACAGGGGTGCATTTTGTGGTCAATAGGGGATAGCTGGGAGAGAATGGCTCCTACTCCTAACTCAGACGCGTCTACCTCTATTACAAACGGAAGGGAAGGGTTAGGCGTGACAAGAATAGGTTCGGACGTGAAACGTTTTTTGAGGTCAGAAAATGCCACTTCGGCCCTCGAGTTCCATAGAATCCGAGAAGAGGTTATTTTTGTGAGCGCCGTAATAGGAGCAACTACCGCGCTGAAATTACGAATAAACCTTCGATAAAAATTAGCGAAGCCTAAAAAATGTTAAACCTGTTTGAAAGAGGATGGCGTGGGCCAATTCTTAACAGCCGAGACTTTCTCGGGGTCCATTTGAACCTTGCCATCAGCCACAATGAATCCCAGGAACGACACTGATTTTGTGTGAAAAACACACTTCTCTGCCTTTACAAAAAGCTGAGCCTTGAGCAGAGCATTAAGAACCTGCCTGACATGGCGAATGTGACTGGAAAGATCGGGAGAAAAAATTTAAATGTCATCAATATACACAAAAAACGATTTCTCAAGCATCTCTCTTAACCCTTTCGCGCGTACCATCACAAATATGTGATCATTCCAGACATGGCCCAAACGCGTACGATCACAAATATGTGATTAGAACGTAACAATGGAACGCTCCGTTGAGAATGAGGTCACAATGGTTTACTGCCGGCTAAACACGGTTTAGCCACGTCACAGAGGTGTGTATATTATGGAAAATAAACCATCAACTTGCGATTTCAGAAGCTGAAATGAACGATAAATGACACATTGCTGTGCATCGAATATCTTCGTTACATCAACACTGAGCTAGCTTAGCAGTTTGGTGGTTTTTAACCTCCTTAACACAAGCTAACAATTGCATCCCAATGTAAAAGTGCAAACATGATTCCAGTGCGGTACCTAGTCGTTTATTGTTGTACTGAAATGCAAATGTTACTATGTCAACGTTAGTTGTTATCCGAATAGTCATCTAGTTTAATTTGCAGTGTATGCATATGGGTTACTACGTAGCTAGCTGTATTATACCGACGATCTCACTTACATGCGCCATCACAAATCTTGATAGGCTACACATTTGCATCTTGTCCAGCATGGTCAAGTATCCGAGTACATATTTGCTAATGCAGCGCTACACATTTTCAGCCTATGGGTACGTTTATGAATCTGAGTAGGCTACGTGTTAGCATCTTGTCCTGCACGTTCAAATATCTACGTACATATTTGGAAAAGTTACACTACACATTTGCGATAATAAAGTCTTGGTTTTATTTCCATATTCGTGTACTCGTATATTGTAACATCATTTTATCCAAACATGTATTGAAACAAGTAACAAGAGTTTTACATTTTTTTACATCGGCTTGTCTGGGCTGCATTTAGTTATGACGTTGTTCCCATGGCCCTGCCTGATGACGACTGTAAACAAACGTGGCTGCATACATGACCGAAATTAATTTTTAGCATTAGCTTTTTTATCTTTTATACAAGATGTTGTATTAAAAAATTAGAAAACTACGACGTACTTAACAAACTGTTTGGAGTCGCCGTTCCGTCTGCATTACCTTCGAAGTTCCCGACTACCAGCTCGTAAGTAGAAATAGATTTTTAAATATATAGGTCTACGTATATATATATATATTTTGCATTTTATCTAAGACATTTAGCAGGCTATTGCAGTTGTAAAGAAGTATTAATGTCTAAGATTAGTATGAGCTATGTTATATTTTTGATTTTGTATTGACCAAATTATACTAAATGAGTAAAGTGTTACTTGGCATAATTTATGCTATGATAATACCATATTCTATCTATATATACAAATACAGAAACCATGTTGCTTGTTTATAGAAAATCTAATTTAATTATATCCAATGTAAATAACAACACAACAGTAACAGACAAAAGCAGAACAAGAATACCTGAACAATATTAACGACCCACCCACCCACACAATACCCACCCACACAATACCCACCCACCCCCCCCCACACAATACCCACCCACCCCCCCCCACACAATACCCACCCACCCCCCCCACACAATACCCACCCCCCCACACCAACCCACCCACCCCTAACCCCCCCCCAGCCTAGTAATTCTTTACAGTATGAAACTCTTCAAAGCAGGGAGCTGGACAGAGGGGAGTGTCACATGAGGAGCACATGTAGCGTGTCAGTTTCCTCTCTCTTTTGCGTCGGGTGGTGTAGAGACAGACCCTGCAGTGCCGCCTTGTGCTCGGTCCCTGGGCATTTGTAGGAGGCACAAAAGAAGGAAAGTGCCTCCCTGTGAGCCGCAGTGGGGTGGTGACACAAGGTCGCCCTCCAGTTGAGCGCCGGGGTAAGGGATGCTCCTCGATCAGCCCTTTCACCAGCCTCAGTCGAAAGTCCTTGTATGGCATGCGTTCGTCTATGGGTGAGTAAAAACAATGTATTATTATTATTATTATTATTATTGTTTAATTATTATTTTTATTATTTCTGTAGTTGGTTATTATTATTCTTGTTTTTATTCTTTTTGTTATTCTAAGTAGTAGAAATAAAAGTAGCAGTAGTAGTAGTATATAGTTGATGTGGGTCCTGACACTAAATGTTATTTTCTTACCAGACAGTTTTCGATGGACAGTGTAGGCGTTGAGGACTGCTGTGTCGAGCAGGTGAAAAAACAGCTTTTTGTACCACTTTGTACTTTTTCTGGCACTGTCCACAAAGCTGGTGATCATGTCCGCCCTGTCCACTGCTCCCATCTTTTTATTGTAATCAAGGACGCATGCAGGTTTCACCTTTGGCTCCCCGGTGAAGTGGTCCAGCCTTCCTGATTGAGCCATGGCAGAGGGGTGAACAGTCGTGAGAAAGTTCACATCCCTCTTGTCTTGCCACTTTACTGCCAGCTGAGTGCCATTCTCCCTGAAGGTGACCTCCCCTCTCTTCATTTTTTTGGGGAATGTTGGCATCCCCCTCCTATTCAGCCGGACTGTCCCACACGCCCCAGTCCCCTGGTGGAGTAAGTGCTGGAAGAGCATAGGACTGCTGTACCAGTTATCCACATACAGGATGTGCCCTTTCCCCAGATGTGGAGCCAGGAGAGTCATAACCACAGACCCAGAGACCCCCAGTCCTGCAATGGATTCAATGGATGTTGTGTCCCCAGTGTAAATGATCATATCTTGCACATACCCGGTCACCACGTCACACAGGACAAAAAACTTTATCCCAAACCTGTGGCGCTTGCTAGGGATGTATTGCCGAAATCCCAGTCGACCCTTCCACAACATCAGGGATTCGTCCACACACAGGTCCTTGTATGGGATGAAGGATCGCTTGAAGGCTGAGGTGAGGGCATTGAAGACATTTCGGATTTTATTGAGGGGGTCTCTGGTGTCTGCATGGGCAGGGTTGACGAAATGTAAACACCGCAGGAGATTTAGAAAGCGATCCTGGGAGAAAACAGAGGCAAAAAATGGAGTGAGGAGAACTGGGTCAGTACTCCAGTACTCCCTCAGGGTGGATTTCCTGACCAGTCCCATCAGAAGGGCAATGGCGAGGAATGCGTACACTTCATTTGAACTGGTAGGTACCCATTTGAAAAGCTTTCCAATTATTTCCCTGCTGCTCACTGGCGTATCGGTTGGTCTCCTCCACAATCTCTCCCACTGTCTCTACAGAGAGAAACATTTTGAAGCAGTTCACTGCTGTCGGAGTCTCCGGAGGATTTTGGACACCAGAAACTGAGTCGTCAAATTGAATTCCTGGCCCTGGGGGAGTGAATTCGACGGCATCCCTCCAGTCACTGGACCTCACCTCCTCAACTGGCACCGGACCTTCAGGGCGACTACAGGGGACTACAGATGGACCCTCCTCAGGATTTTCCTCCACATCGTAATCTCCCTCCCCGAGCTCAGGGTTCCTCTCAAGGGAAACTAAATTTGGGGGTAGTCTCTCCTCAGAATCACTGTCACTCCCACTTGATTCAGTAATGTAATCACCCTCCTCATCTGAATTGAAGAAAATTTCCCTAATTTCCTCATCAGTGAGTTCTCTTCGCCTGCTGTTTGTAAACATATTTATTCTTAGTCTGTACTCTAGCTTGCTGATACTGTTCTGTGATACTCTGATACTGGTGTTCAGACTGAGGTGATGGGTGCACGTGAGGGGTGCACGTAACGCCATATTCTCACAGCGGGAACACTTAGATAGAAATGAATGCAAGCAAAGAGCATCTCTGGTAAAAAATATTTTATTTGCTCATCTTATATCATGCTAGTACATTTGATGAAAAGGTCTGACATTCCGATTCTGATATTTGTAGATTTGTTTTGAGAATTATGTCTTAATACAACATCTTGTTATCGATAAAAAAGCTAATGCTAAAAATAAATTTCGGTCATGTATGCAGCCACGTTTGTTTACAGTCGTCATCAGGCAGGGCCATGGGAACAACGTCATAACTAAATGCAGCCCAGACAAGCCGATGTAAAAAAATGTAAAACTCTTGTTTCAATACATGTTTGGATAAAATGATGTTACAATATACGAGTACACGAATATGGAAATAAAACCAAGACTTTATTATCGCAAATGTGTAGCGTAACTTTTCCAAATATGTACGTAGATATTTGAACGTGCAGGACAAGATGCTAACGCGTAGCCTACTCAGATTCATAAACGTACCCATAGGCTGAAAATGTGTAGCGCTGCATTAGCAAATATGTACTCGGATACTTGACCATGCTGGACAAGATGCAAATGTGTAGCCTATCAAGATTTGTGATGGCGCATGTAAGTGAGATCGTCGGTATAATACAGCTAGCTACGTAGTAACCCATATGCATACACTGCAAATTAAACTAGATGACTATTCGGATAACAACTAACGTTGACATAGTAACATTTGCATTTCAGTACAACAATAAACGACTAGGTACCGCACTGGAATCATGTTTGCACTTTTACATTGGGATGCAATTGTTAGCTTGTGTTAAGGAGGTTAAATGGCGAATTGCTTCCGCACCGGCGCATTATCGCCATCGAGTTGACCGAGTAAAACTAAACTAGTTATGTGTATTAGCTTAGTTTGTTGTAAAATTGAAGATGATAGGCATATTGTAGATGTTATTTCCTGATTTATGAGAGAAAGCGGATTTGAACCCCACATTCTTAATTTAGTCTTTCTTGTGAGTATCGTGGTCATTTAAAAAGGATGCGTAGGCTACTATTATCTCCTTTTGATGACATTTGATTCTTTATTAGCTGTAGTGTATCATTCAGGTTTGTATGCCCAACTCTCAAAGATAATACAAACAAGAATCATTACATTTATATACAGTAAGTGCTTTACAAATACATATAGTTCATCATTAACTAGATGAGGAATAATAAGGAAATAAGCAGGGGATTTTAGAGGCAGATCTGTTTGTTGCGTCATAATGACCGTCACATATTCTGAGAACACACGCAAAAAATAACTCCCGCTGGAGGGCCAGTGTCTGGAATCTGGAACTTACGTCCGAAAAGGTTAACACATCGTTCACTAACACCTGGAAAACTGAGGGGGCGCTAGTGAGCCCGAACGGCATCACCTGGTACTCATAGTGTCCCGAGTGGGTGTTAAACGCAGTTTTCCATTGGTCTCCCTCCCGAATGCGAACGAGGTTGTAAGCGCTGCGTAAATCCAGTTTTGTGAAAATAGACGCCCCCTGGAGGCGTTCAAATGCCGAATTCATAAGAGGGAGAGGATAACAATTCTTGACAGTTATCGCATTAAGTCCCCTGTAGTCAATACATAGCCTAAGACTACCGTCTTTTTTCTTAACAAAGAAAAAACCGGACCCCGCCGGCGATGTGGAGGGTCTGATGAATCCGTTGGCTAGCGTTTCCTCTATGTAAGTTCTCATAGCGGCACTCTAGGAGCCGATAAAGAATACAGCGCTCCCCTGGGAGGAATCGAGCCAGGGTATAGGTCGATGTCGCAATCATACGGCCTATGAGGAGGAAGAGAAGTGGCGCGCTGCTTACTAAAAACCTCCGCCAGATCTGTGTACTGCTGGGGAACATTAGCTGGCAATGAAAACTGAATAGCTCTGCCCACCTGGGCACTCTCCAACTCTGACTCCGAATCGCCTGGACTGTCCCAATCGATCTCAGAAGGAGAGCCCTCCTCCTCCCAAACACTAAGACCGTCAGCGAACGAGTCCCAAGCAAGACTCCCCCTGGTATCGCAAGATGACGCTACTGCCTCGAGCACCACGGTGAACACTCTCCTCCTCCTGCTCGCTGTCAGAACTGTGATCGGAAAAAGAGCGGAATGATCCGCCAGATCTAAGTGTTTTATTTTTTGAACAGTGGTGTCTGCACTGGAATCCCCAGCAGAGAATAACCAAACCCTCTGCTCCCCAGTTAATATGGGGCTTGTGCTGAACCAACCATGAGTGTCCCAGAACCAGTGGATATGTGGGAGAATCCACAAAAAAAAAAATTATACGCTCCGTATGATCCTGTAACGAAACAGACAATGTTAAGGAGCTGGTAACCCGCCGGATAGAGCCCGTACCCAAAGGACGACCGTCAAGAGCAGTTACTAACCGAGGAACGGAAAGCGAAACTGAGGGAATCCCCTGCTCCCTAGCCCACTTAATGTCCATAAGGGACTCGACTGATCCGGAATCAATAAAAGCGATACAGCTGGTGGAATGCTTATTCCAACTCAGCTGTACAGATACTAAAGTTCGAGGAGAATTATGATTTTGTCTCACTAAGGACCTCGATTCCCTTAGCGAGACTCCTCTTTTCCCGCTAGCTTAGGACATTGATCTCTGTAATGCCCCGCACGTTTACAATAACGACACCACGCCTCTCTCGACTTAGTGAACCTGGAATCCCGTACTGTCGTCCCATCAACCTGCATGGGCTCCTCAGAAAATGAGGAAACCGGAACAACCACCGAACGGGGCACACAATTAGAGGACCGACCACTGCGTGACCCAGTGACTCTCTCTCTCTCTCTCTCTCTCTCTAATCCGATTATCAATCCTGATAGCCGTAGACACTAACGCACCGAACGGAGTGGGCGGTTCGAGCGCAGACAGGGCATCTCGAACGGGATCAGAAAGTGCTTTAAGGAAAACAGCGCTAAGCGGTCCGTCAGGCCACCCAGTCTCCCCTGCGAGTGCTCGAAAAGCAATGGAAAATGACGCCACCGTGTCGGAGCCCTGACGAAGATAGGTCAGTCGCATAGCCGCCTCCTGACCGGAAACGTCATGGTCGAACACCGACGCCATCTCTTCTACTAACCCCTCCATAGTGGACATCACGGGAGAAGATGCTCTGATTAAGGGATCCACCCAAGCGAGGGCCGTGTCTGTTAGAAGAGAGAGAATAAACGACACTCGAGACTCCTGGGTCGAAAACCGAGAGGGTTGTGATTTTTTTTAAATTGAACACTGCGTCAAAAAACCCCTACACTTCCCGGTCTCCCAATCCAATCCAATCCAATCCATTTTATTTATAAAGCACGTTTAAAACAACTGAGTTGACCAAAGTGCTGTACAGTAGTCAACAAAGCATAAAAACACAGCAGCAACATGCAGGACATAACAATAAGACAATAAAACAGTAAAAGAATAAAACAGAATAAAAACAGTAAAAGAATAAAAACAGAATAAAAACAGACAAACAAGAAACCATGCGACTCTCATGGACTAATCTTTAAAAGGCCAAAGAGAACAAGTGCGTCTTTAGGCGTGATTTAAAAATATGGAGCGTAGGGGCCAGCCTGACAGGGAGGGGTAACTCATTCCAGAGTTTGGGGGCAGCTACACTAAAAGCTCGGTCTCCCCTGCATTTTAGCCTGGCTTTAGGGACCACCAGGAGGGACTGGTCAGCCAACCTCAGGGTTCGAGAAGGGGTATAGGGGTGGAGGAGGTCGGTGATATATGATGGGGCCAGTCCATTCAGGGCTTTATATGCAAACAATACAATTTTAAAATGAATGCGAAAATGCACAGGAAGCCAGTGGAGAGAGGTCAACACAGGGGTGATGTGCTCATGTTTTCGAGTACCTGTTAAAAGCCGAGCCGCGGCGTTTTAGACCAGCTGCAGCCGTGACAGCGAGGCCTGGCTGATGCCAACATACAGGGCATTGCAGTAGTCAAGTCTGGTCGAAATAAAAGCGTGCATAACTTTTTCCAGGTCTTTAAAAGTTAAAAAAGGCTTGATTTTTGAGAGCTGTTTGAGCTGGAAGAAGCTGGACCTGACCACAGAGTTTACTTGTTTATCAAATTTTAACTCACTGTCAAATTTAACTCCCAGGTTAGTGACAGTGGTTTTGGTAGCTGATTCAAGGGGGCCCAGGTCTGGAAGTACAGTACCAGGACCACTAGGTCCAAAAACAATGACCTCTGTCTTTTTGTCATTACAATTTAAAAAGTTCAAGGCTAGCCAGGCTTTGATGTCCTTGAGGCATTCTAGCAGAGATTTCAGGGAGTTCGGGTCATTGTGTTTCAGAGGCAGGTATATCTGAGAATCATCTGCATAAAAATGGAAGGAGATGCCATGTTTTTTAATGATGGGCCCTAAAGGGAGGAGATACAGAGCAAAGAGGAGGGGGCCAAGGATGGAACCTTGGGGAACCCCACATGGGAGGGGCGCAGAGGAGGACAGGAACTTACCGAGACCTACAGAAAAACTTCTGTTTGCTAGGTAGGACCGAAACCACTCCAGGGCAATGCCTTTGATTCCCACATAATGCTCGAAGCGAGCTATAAGGATGGCATGGTCTACTGTGTCAAAGGCAGCAGTTAAATCTAAAAGCACAAGAATAATGGAGTCCCCAGAGTCGGAGGCTAATAAAATGTCATTAAAAACTTTTAACAGGGCAGATTCTGTGCTGTGAAGGGCTTTAAAACCAGACTGGAAAACCTCAAGTATGCCATGTGCATCTAGAAAAGCCTGCAGCTTTAAGGCTACCACTTTTTCCAGAATCTTTGATATAAAAGGGAGCTTGGAGATCGGTCTGAAATTAGAGAGGTGTCCAGACCAGGTTTTTTTAGCAGAGGCTGAACCACGGGCTGGTTATAGCTTGCTGGTACATTACCTGAAAACAGGCTGCTGTTTATCAAGATTTGGACAGAGGGTCCAATAGTGTCCCAAATTTCTTTAAAAAAGCGAGGGGGAATAGCATCAGTGGGGGAGCCAGAGGGTTTCATTTGAGCAACAATGTTTGTCAAACTTGAGAGAGAAACAGGCTCAAATTGATTAAAAACAGCAGAGCAAGAGACAGGAACAGACAAAGGAGGTAAAATGTTAGCTCTTATGATTGCTATTTTTTCAGCAAAGAAATGCAGAAACTCTTCACAGATTTCAGTGGAAGCTTCCAGGCAACTGGATTGGGGGGGGGTTAAGAACAGAGTTAATAGTACTAAATAAAACACGGGGCTTATCGCAGTTATTATTAATAATATCAGAAAAGTATTTAATTTTCTGGGCCTTCACAGTAGCCTGATATTTACATCAACTTTCCTTTAATATATCATAAGACACTTGCAGCTTGTCCTTCTTCCATTTACATTCAGCTCTCCGGCACTCCTGTCGAGCAGTTCGAGTGACGTCATTTATCCAAGGCTCAGAGTTTGATTTCAGGCGCTTGGGTTTAAAGGGAGCGACAGAATCGAGGATGTTTTGACAGGTGGAGAGAAATTTAGAGTTTAACTCCTCTGTATTTAAACGGAGTGAGGACTCAGATTCAGCCTCAATAGCACTATTAAAGGCAACAGAGAACTGGACGGCAGTGGAAGGTTTAAACATGCGACAGGAACGGACAGGTGCACCCTGAGACACGGTATGACAGGGAGGAGAAATCTCAAATATAATAGGCATATGATCAGAAAAGACGGCGTCACATATTTCAACATTAAGAACAGGCAGACCATATGACAAGATAAGATCAAGAGTGTGTCCGTGCACTTGTGTGGGACCAGTCACAGACTGCACAAGTTCAAACGCATCAATGAGATTTAAAAAGTCCCTCACCAACGGCTTACTAGGACAACAGACGTGGACGTTCATATCACCCAAAATGATGACATGATCATACTTAGGCATTATGCCAGGAACTCGGAGAAGTCATTGATGAAGTGTTTGTTGTATTTAGGTGGACGGTAGATGACTGCACACAGAATTGGGTGAGAGCGACCCAATTCAAACATGTTCAGTTCAAAGCTGGCGAAGGAGACAGCGGAGAGTTGCTTACAGTCAAAGCAGGTCCTAAACACGGTGGCGCACCCGCCTCCACGGCCAGTGGTTCTCGGCGAGTTCAAATATGAACAGTCAGGCGGTAAAAGTTCAGAAAAAGAGCTTAACTCACCAACACTGATCCAGGTCTCAGTCACACAAAGTAAGTCGGGCGGAGGCTTGGGGTATTCACCCCCCCCACTGCGGAGACGGGGTGAGCAGGGGCGGGAGAGCTGGGGCTGGTCATCCGGGCTGACAGCGGGTAGACCTCCCGGTAATGCTACCAGCCAGGAGCCAACAGGATCCAGGGAACAACGGGACACAAAGCGGCGATGCAGTAATCCGTGTTCAGCCAACAGGCCGCGGGGAAACTGGTTAGATGCTCCACGACGTGACAAAGCCAGGTATATCTTCAGTTTCACCTGCAGTCCGCTGCGTTTTCCGCGGCGTTTATAACGCTTCCTCCGATGAGGTGAGGCTTGGCGGTAGAGGTGCACAGGTATTTCTGACAGGAACGGGGGGGGAAAGGCATTCTGTCCACCCAGATCAAACTGGATATATTTTTCGGCAGAGAGTCGAATATTTAAAAGTGCTTGGCGATCATATAGCAGTAGAGAGTCGACATGGTTAATCACACGCAACAGAAACAGCACAAACACAAACACAACTGGCAGCGGCAGACGGCAGGCCACACACACTGGCGCCATCATAAACCATAGAAACTCCCCTCCATAGCGAAGTGGGAGCTGTAATTTGGGCTCCTTGAGCTCGCGTGGGACGGGAATCACTGCGGGATCAGGAGGAATCAATACCACCGAACTTGGTGCTTGTTCTACCGGGATTGAAGGTAAAGTAACCGGGGGGGACGTAATAGTCAGCGTTAACGTGCGAATGCTGTCCGCCAATTCACGCAGCCCGTCTCCCTGATAACGCAGCTGGCTGGCGAACTGCGCCTGCTGGGTGTGTAGGGCTTGGACGGAGGCTTGAAGAGCCCTAATGCCCTCCTCATGGCCGGAGATAACCGCCTCCTGTGCTGTGAGGATTTTCCCTAGATTAGCGACTGTCGCTGGTACCTCTATACTGGCTTCCATATTCTGTAAGGGGTAGCGTGGGAACGAGGACCAGACGCGACAGTAGGTTCAAAAAGTGCTCGACTGAACACCACAGAGCGGGAGGGAAACCCCGCAAACAGGCAATAACGATAATACACCAAAATAATAACTCTCCACACCAGGAGGGATACCGCTACAACTCAAAGCGACCCGAAGAGGGCGAAAAACTCTTCACGAGATATTAAAGCAAACAACAAAGAAAAACCCTATAGCTCACAACGAGGGAGCCGAAACACATAAACAAGAGGTATAGCGACGGAGAAGACAATCTGTCAAAGACAGAAGACAGGGGTGAAAAAAAGAGACAGGATAGAAACGGCTAACCTAATCTAAGTTTCTATCAAACTCTAGAACACATGCACCCTTGTCCCGTGGAACCACAACACGTTGAGGATACGGTCGATACTTAGTGTCCGGACTACACCGTAATTTACCGGCTTTCCTTGACCAAAAGAATGGCAATATGGAAGCGTCTAACACAGGTGACGCGAGGTTTAAATAATGACAGGAACTACAGAACAGGTGAATACACTTGATTAGCAAACCCAAAAACATGAAACGGACAAAGAAACAAAGAGAAGAGACGCAACACGAGCGCTCCCCAGGAAGTGGTCAAACAGAGAAAAGCAGGCTGAGAAACCATGACAGCTAAAGAACATGAAAAGAAGCCTGATAAATATTGGAAGCACATCTTTGGTCAGATGAGACCATGGTAAATTTGTTTGGCGTGAACCAGGCCAGGATTACCACAGTAAATGCATAGTCCCGACAGGACAGTGAAGCATGGAGTTGGGAGTGTGATGATATGGGGCTGCATGAGTGCAAAAGGTGTTGGGGGGATGACATTTATACGGCACCATGAATGCCTGTGGATATACCAAAATACTGGCTGACAAAATGACTCCCAGTCTCCAGAAGCTTGGCAGAAGAGGAATATTCCAGTATGATAACGATCCAAAGCACACTGCCAAAATCACGCAAGAATTTCTAAAGAAAAAAAAGTGAAAACTATGACCTGGCCAAGTATGTCACCTTACTTGAATCCAATAGAACACCTTTGGGGTATTTTAAAGAGAAAGGTAGAGCAACTCAACCCCTCCAGCAAAGAGCAGCTGAAAAAAATTGTTTCTGAAGAATGGCAGAACATCTCTCCAGAAATTTGTGCAACACTCATGCCAAGGAGGATTGAGTCTGTCATCAAAAATAAAGGTGTCCATACAAAGTATTGAAAAAATAAAAAATTTGAATCTCAGTAATGAAAGGTGTACTGACTTTTGTTACATTGAGTTCCTACTGTGGGAATATAGTAAATCTAAACTGTTAGTTTTTAATTTTACATAAGAGCACATACCCTTCTGTTCAACTTAGAAGTAATGCAATTATTGAAAGGTGATACAATTTTTTATCATTTGACATTTAAGTGATATTGCACAGGGGTGTACTCACTTCTGTTGTATACTGTATATACAGTCACATGAAAAAGTAAGTACACCCTCAAATGGTAGTCAGTTTTTTTGTCATATCTGGACACAAGTTTATTTTATTTTAATTTCAACCATATTGATTGATTAAGGCAAACTAATTCAACAAATGATAAATGAAGACAAAACAGAAAATGTAGACTTTGAAATCACATAAGCAATTGAAATGAATATAAATGCTAATTTCTGATGAGGAAAAAGTAAGTACACCCCTACCTTTACTATCAAATGTATTGATTAAAATTGGTGTCTGGTGCACAAAACAGGTGTTAATAATTGTCCATTAGGTAATAATTTGGAAGTAATATGCTTACATAAAAACAGACAATTGGTTTTGTTTGGACCTAACCTTTGAGGTGTGTGCTAACAAACCATGCCTTGGTCAAAAGAGCTATAGCCGGAGCCCTGAGAAAAAAAGATTATTGATTCTCATGAGACTGGGAGGGGTTGCAAAGTCATTTCAAAGCAGTTTGAAGTACATCATTCATCTGTTTGACGCATCATATCCAGATGGAGAAATCTATGCAGGACAGGCTGACCGAAAGATGCTTCTAAAAGTCTCCAAGACCCAAGACCTACATCTACGGACTTACAGACTTCACTTGCCACAGTTAACGTGAATGTGCATGAATCAATGAGTTAGATAGCTGCCAAAACATTACATAAAATCGTAAATTCAGATTTGCAAATGTAAGTCAAATTAAAATTTATTGAAGTGTAAATGTAAATCCTGATTCGTGTATTTAATTTTTTTATCTGTATGTGAGGAACTCATGCATATGAGGGGCCATTTAGGCCATAATTCATACTCACTCTCACATACATATATACTCTCTCACATACATATATACTCTCTCTCACATACACATATACTCTCTCTCACATACATATATACTCTCTCACATACATATATACTCTCTCACATACACATATACTCTCTCTCACATACATACTCTCTCTCACATACATATATACTCTCTCATATACATATATACTCTCTCTCACATACACATATACTCTCTCTCACATACATATATACTCTCTCTCACATACATATATACATACTCTCTCTCACATACATATATACTCTCTCTCACATACATATATACTCTCTCTCACATGCATACATGCTCTCTCACACATACATATATACTCTCTCTCACATACATATATACTCACTCTCACATACATACATACAGGTGCAGCTCAAAAAATTAGAATATTGTGAAAAAGTTCAATATTTTTTGTCACTCATTTCAGAAAGTTAAACTCATATATTATATAGATTCATTACACATAGAGTGAAATATTTCAAGCCTTTATTTCTTGTAATTTTGATGATTATGGCTTACAGCTAATGAAACCCAAAATTCAGTGTCTCAGAAAATTAGAATATTTTGCTTTTACATATTTTTAAAGTATCATATTTAATATTTGGTCGCATATCCTTTGCATGCTGTTACTTCCTGAAGTCTGTGACCAATCAACATCAAAAGACTCTCGATATCTTATTTTCAGGTACTGTTACAAGCGATACTATAACCTCTCTGCATTTGAACTGATCTCTATGGGAATTTGGGGGTGAGACTAGATTCAGCTGTAAATTACACTGGTACAGTATGGAACACATGGCTGGCTAAATGGCTGTAAGTCATCAAGGGTCTGAGCTATCGAACGAGCCCCAAACCATCACTCTGTTGCCAGATATGGAGTAGATGTGGATGGATCACTGCAAGGGTTATTTCTCCTGACTCATTTTCCTATAGAACTCTATGGGGAAAAAAGTCAGGAGAAACAACCCTTAAAGGGATCCATCCACATCTACTCCATATCTAGCCGCAGAGTGATGGTTTGGGGCTCGTTTGATACCTTTGACCCTTGATGACGTACAGCCATTTCGCCAGTCATGTCTTCCATACTGTACCAGCGTAATTTACAGCTGAATCTAGTCTTAATTCTCATAGAGATCAGTTCAAATGCAGAGAGGTTATAGTATCGCTTGTAACAGTACCTGAAAATAAGATATCGAGAGTCTTTTGATGTTGATTGGTCACAGACTTCAGGAAGTAACAGCATGCAAAGGATATGCGACCAAATATTAAATATGATACTTTAAAAATATGTTAAAGCAAAATATTCAAATTTTCTGAGACACTGAATTTGGGTTTTCATTAGCTGTAAGCCATAATCATCAAAATTACAAGAAATAAAGGCTTGAAATATTTCACTCTATGTGTAATGAATCTATATAATATGAGTTTCACTTTCTGAAATGGGTGACAAAAAATATTTAACTTTTTCACGATATTCAAATTTTTTGAGCTGCACCTGTACTCTCTCACACATACATATATACTCACTCTCATATACATATATACTCTCTCTCACATACATACATACTCTCGCACACATACATACATACTCTCTCACACATACATACATACTCTCTCACACATACATATATACTCTCTCTCACATACATATATACTCTCACACATACATGATGCACAGGTTCCCAGCGCCGGTTCACTCGTAGATTAGAATAAAATATTTTCTATGTAGCTCATGTAGGCTAGGCTTTCACGTCCTAAATTGTCATTCACGAGTTTCAATCAAGTTTATCAACAAATTTTGCTAAAATAAGATGGCATAAATGGCTGGGCTAATTAGAGCCGAGTAAAAAGTATGAAATCCAGATAGCCCAAAGACGTCCTTGTCCACCCCTGCCCAACCGTAGGCTATGCCATTCAGGCTAATCACTCTAGGGGGGTCTGGGGGCATGCTCCCCGGTGAGAGAATTTGTCCAAAAGCACTCTGAAATGGTTAATTCTGATGACTTCTGAGAGTAGAAAATTACTTTTTTCAACAATTAGCTACATGCCGTCATGAATGCATTTTGCCAGCCTTAAACTAAAATGTGTAAGCGATTGCTATACACTAGGCTACACATTTGCCACTGGCAGGCACACGTACCAATCCAATCATAGCTACCGTTCCTTTTCATTTATTATAAAGCGCTTTAATCCATAACAACACTCATTCTTTAGGACGAACAAAAGCCACATTTATTCATGAAAAAAGAGGCTAAAAAAACATTATAGTTACACGCGTAAGCATAATATTAGCCAACTGACATTTTTGTTTCCCATATCATTCAGTTTTTTTAGGAAACACAACCTTCATGCTTAACGTTAACCTATGTCCTTTCAAAAATATATATTAATTCCGTGTATGTCGCCTATACAATATGTCACGTTTAGCCCATCAGTTGAATGTATCCGACAAATTACTCCGGTTCATACAGTTGAATGCAACCTGAAAAAAGTATTGTTGGCTCAAGGTGGTACACCCCCACCCTCTAGGGGGGTCCGCAGGCATGCCCCCCGGGAGAAATATTTTGTAAATCTTAACAGTCAAATGCATCAATCAATCTGGCACTTTGAGAGGAAAATTAAGAGGCTAGATCCGTGAAGAATTGTACCGTGCTTTTGTAAACCCATGCAGTTGTAGGCTATCAACTTGTAAGATGCTTGATAACTACACTTGAGCCATCAAATAAATTAAATGAAAGCTGTCATGTTTGTTGTACTGGTTTATTTAAAGTATTTGGAATCACAGTCCAGTGTTGCAGTAAAAATAGATGGCACCGCATGTTACGTCAGCTTTAGAGATTACATTCAACTTCACAGTCAGGATACAGTTTTCTAACTTGATGCAGAAAATAATGTTTTAAACCATTGTAACCACATTCACATTGATGTTGCTATAGCAAATAGATAAATAGATAAAAGCAGTAGCAATCATTTATGTAAAAAAAAAAAAAGTTTGCCTTCATTCTGAAACTAATTTCAGTTTACAGGCCAGCAGTTTAGTTGCCTGTATGTAATTTATCACCCGCCAAACACAAAATCCATTTGTAACAATTATATATCAGCCATAATTTTTCCAAACAAATGATTTGTCCTGTGCTAATAGCAGAAGTTGGAACCACAAAATCAATATATTTTTTGAAAGGACATGGGTTAAGCGTTGAAGATTGTTCATTTTCAATGACAAACTGCAGACGTACAATCATTTAAAAAGGAAAACATAAAATAGCAGAAATATGGTGTGCAAAAGAGGTTGACAATTTGTACTAAGTACAGCTTAGAAAATAAAATAACAAATTAGAAATAGTAATAGACAGATATTAAAATAAGTTATACAATCCTAATAATAATAATATTGGCAAAAAAAAAAAAAATATATATAAAGAAGTAGTATAAAGATGTATGTGTAAATACATACATAAACTACATACACACATCCACACACACACACACACACACACACACACACACACACACACACACACACACACAACAAAGGAAAAAGCCCACCCAACCCAGGACCAAAAGGAAAAACTCCATTGCATTCAGTTCAGAAGTTTTTTTAAGATCGTGCATTGCTTGGGTCCAAAGCCTTATGGTTCCCTCCTTTGCCCCATGGATGCGCGCCGTGGACAGCTCGAGATAAACTACGTCTAGAAAGGTTAGCACCCACTGTCGCAGAGTCAGTGTGTGTGGCAGTTTCCATCTGGTAGCCACCATCTTCTTGGCGGCCGCAAGACCAGACAGAAACACACGCTCTTGAGATTTTTGTAAGTTAAGTTGAGAGAACTCATTTAAGATCATGAATCCAGGCTTCCTGGTCTAGGTTTGCATTGCTCTCTTTACGAATTCCAAATTACGGTTACAGTTCTATTTTGGTGCCAACCATACTGACAAAACACATGTATGTAGAGAATAGAGCGCACACTCCTATAATGAGTTCCTCACGTACAGATAAAAAAATTACGTACACGAATCAGGTTTTACATTTACACTTCAATAAATTTTAGTTACAAATTTATATTGGACATTTTCAATTTGACTTACATTTGCGAATCTCAATTCACGATTTTAAGTTTACATTTAATAATAATAATAATAATAATAATAATAATAATAATAATAATAATAAATCAAATTTATAGAGTGCATTTCTTGAACCCAATTCGCTGTACACAAAAAAAATAAAGAATTAAATTAAAATATATATAGGCTATATATTTTAGCATAAGTCCTTATATGCTAATTATATAAAAATTCGTTTTCAGGAGGGGTTTAAATGTCTTGAGAGACTGCGCTTCTCTGATAGGGGCTGGGAGTGTGTTCCATAATCATGGAGCAGCACAGCTAAATGCTCTGGCTCCCATCTTTTTAAGTCTGCAGCGGGGCTGCTGGAGAGAGATGGAGCTGGAGGAGCGAATAATGCGCATGGGACCGGACAATTTAATGAGGTCAGATAAATACGATGAGCCAGTGGAGTGAATGGCTTGATAGGTATGAACTAGAACTTTAAAATCAATACGTGAGTGGATGGGGAGCCAGTGTATGTTGAATAACACAGGGTATTCCTCTATCTCCCTATGAGTTGGTGATTCATTGCACGGACCGGGCGACTGTGACCAGAGCAGCGGAGAGTGGAAGAGGGACTGCAGGCCAGGGTCCGCTAGAGACGGGGAACCGCATGGCACCCTGTGGGCGACCACCTCGGAAGGCAGCGGAGCTTGGGTTGGGTTTAAAACATTTTTTATTTTAGTGGCAGTCCACTCTGGCAACGTGGCACAGTTGGAACTCCACCCCGTTATTTCTTTGTGTTTATTGTTGTTGTCTGTGGCGCTGTGTGCGTGGGGTCTGGTTTTGTGTGTCTGCCTGAAATGGCAATTTGCTGGACTGTGCCCCCTCGGAGTCGTAGTTGGGCTCGGCAGGCAGCTGCACCAGAGGCAATCTATTCTGTGGTGTGGGTGATCACGAGTGTGCAAATCTAGAACACCTTATTAATTCATACACCGAGTGAAGTGTGGCGCGATCTTTTGAGCATCTCATTCTGGATGGTGGACTGTCACCCGACAATGACAGTTGTTAACATAGTTAAGACTGAAATAGTTTACATTCCCTCCAAATCCTCCCCAATGCAAGACACCTCTCTCAGTCTGGACGCTACAGGAGAGCTCATTCAGAGCACTTCTACTGCAAGGGGTAAACATTGATTACCAGCTTGCCTTCTTCCATGTTGCAGTATGCATGAGGCATGCAGGCTATTTCTGTATAGCAAAAGATAAGCCCCTTTCTTACCACCTACTCTATGCAGCTTCTAGTCCAGGACCTTGCACTTTCAGGCCTGAACTATTACAATTCCCTTCTCACTGGACTCCCTGCATATGCCCTTAAACCCCTGCTCTTACAGCTTGCATCAAGTTTAAAACCTATAGGTACTAGCCTATAAAGCTGTTGTTAATAGAACAGTTTCACAATACCTCTAATCAGGCTTCAGACCATGCATGCCAGCCAAATCTTGGGGCAAATGGCTGTCCCCTCCCTGTGTGGTTGCTTCTCCAAGTCACGATGCCTGTCTGAACTGGTTCCCCATTGGTGGAAAGAAGTTCCCCTAATGGGCCCTCATTTATAAAAAAAAATGTTCTTGAATTTAAACTTAAATGTAATCTTAAGATAATTTCCCAAGTTCTGCTTACTCTTCATTTATTTAAAAAATCAGAAAAACATGGCTTACATTGGTTTAAAGTGGCATATCTACGTCACTTTTTACGCACCTGTGATATATAAATCTTACATGAGATAGAGCTCACGTCAACATGATTTACCATTACCCCTTGTGAAGGTGGCCAATAACAGTATTTTTTCTCTAAATAAGGTTGCATTTCAACATTTCTTGCACTATTCATGCCTAAAATTGATTATCAATTAAATGTTATTCTTTAAGCACAAACACAGCCGCGGACCCTCAAATGTGCAGCACCTCCATATAACCAGCAGGCAGTAACTTACCTAGTATATCTTATTATTTAGCATACACCTTAAATATGATACGATCATATCCACGTCAATGTGTGATTTTATAAATAACTACTTACTTTGTCATGGTTTTCTGTGTAAGCTACTATTTAAGATACAATTTGATTGCAAGACCATTTCATAAACGCGCACCCCAGGTCAGGAAAGCTGAATTATTGCCCATATTCTGAAGGCAATTCTCTTAAAACTGCATCATGGCTCCACACCAATCCCCATTACCTAGCACTCCTATCTATTATTGAATGCTGTTATGATATTGTTATGGTTTTTGTTTGCTTATTTTAGGGCTTATTATGGATGTAATCTGAATATATTGAGGATTTCCATGGTTAACCTGAATTCATGCTTTAGTGATGATGCATACACTACTTACACTGGTCTGGGAATGTTGTTTGCTAGATCTGACATTGTTTCTCATATAACTTAAGTGAATGTATTTCCATTCACTCTGGAAACTTCAAACAACATATAGGGTTTTGTCTTTATTTGCTTGTTAAGACACGGCCATCACAAGAACAAGAATGCCATTGGCCATTCCCATGGAAACCTAAATGAAAAATGGTAGGTAATATTTATGAAGTAAAACAATCTGCACTCTCATATACTCAGAACCGAATAACTGCAGAGTAGTTGCATATGCCTTTTCTAATGACAGGACAGCAAGATCTCTCACATACACACTCGCACACAAATACACGGACATACACACACATAAACATTCTAATGAAAAACAGACTTGATCAGATCCAAAAATAGTAATTTAGGTACAACAGAAGTAAAGTGTACGTATGACTACCTTTAAAGGGTGCAGTCCTGCGGGTAGTGACCTGAGATGAGGATGTTTTCAGAGCCACTTAAAAATATCATAATTTCTTGTTTGTTTTTGCATGCCAAAACATGGAATGATTCATTCTGGGTGATTCATTTACCATCTTCACTCAAAAGTGTACATTTTGGGTCTAACATCACGTCAGTTCTACCTTCTTTGATCATTTTGTAGAACGTATCATTATATCTCCAAGGGCTTAACAAAACACTTTAACAATTGATATTTACTGCAGTCCCTCATATGTTATTGTAACAACAAAACATCTGAGTTGAGAAGAACTGCTCAAGTCTTTTCAGTTAGATATTCTTCTGCCAAAACCAAGAAAAGGAAACAATTCATGTTTATTAAAACCCAATACATCTCATCATGGATGCAGTTTAGCACAAGAAGAGTGAATAGTGAACAGGGAGTAACTCCATGGGTATGTACAGGAATATGACCTATCATTAAGTGAATTATTTCAGCTTACTGAGCAGTGATTAATTAGAGAAATTATTACACTTATGATAATGAATTTGACAAAATGTGCCAGTCAGTCTGATCATAATATTACAAATGAATCTGAATTACCTCTATCACCTTATTAAAATGGTGCACTCTATGTGCTTCCCGTTGACTTCCCATGTGCCTGTTTTCATACTGCTGGATCTCACTTAGATATGGCCCTTTCCTATCTCAATGCAGAGCACTACCGAAAACAGTCATAATATGAAAGACTACATATTGTGACTTTATGAATTTTATTTTCAATTTCCTTAGTTTCTCTGGATAGTCCATGCAGGATTTAATAAGATCAACTCACAGAGCATCCACCCTCACAGGAAAACACATACACAGTGATACCTCTTTCACACTGAAGCAAGGACCTGGGTAAAACCTGTGTTTGCCATTGATGTGAATGGATCAACCCACAACCCTGCTCTCGACCCGGGATTTACACAGGTCGGACATGGCTCAGCTTCGTTGTAAAAGGGGTGACACAGGTTACTCTACGCAGCACAGTTATCTGACCGACCCTTGATCTTGTCATGTCTTTACCTGGTGCAGAAACGATGTTACGAAACCTTTATAGAAATGATGGACACCGCGGGCTATTCATGTGAATCTATAGTGAAAAATGAAGATAATTACAAAGTTGTTTGGTTCTAATATACAGTCAGGTCCATAAGTATTTGGACAGTGACACAATTTTTGTTGTTTTGGCTCTGTACTCCAGCACATTGGATTTTAAATGGAACAGTGACTACGAGGTTAAAGTGAAGACTTTTAGCTTTAATTTGAGGGTTTTTACGTCCATATCGGGTGAACTGTGTAGCAATTGTAGCTGTAAGTCATCAAGGGTCTGAGGTATCAAACGAGCCTCAAACCATCACTCTGCTGCCAGATATGCAGTAGATATGGATGGATCACTTTATGGGTGGTTTCTCTTTACTTATTTTCCTATTTAACTCTACAGGAAAATGAGTCAGGAGAAACAACATTTTGATGTTGTTGGGTCACAGACATCGAGAAGTCATAGCATGCAAAAGATATGCGACCAAAAAAAATAAAATAAATTTATTTAAAGGCACAGTCAATTTTGTGTATGTAAACTTCTGACCCACTAGAATTGTGATATAGTGAATTAAAAGTTAAATAATCTGTCTGTAAACAATTGTTGTAAAAATGACTTGTGTCATGCACAAAGGAGATGTCCTAACTAACTTGTCAACAGTATAGTTTGCTAACATAAAATCTGTGGAGTGGTTAAAAATAAGTTTTAATGACTTCAACCTAAGTGTATGCAAACTTCCGACTTCAACTGTACATGTATGTGCTTATCCTGTTATTTGGCAAAATATTTCTTGGTATGCTTTTTGAAAGTTATTTTGTTTTTGACAGTAGATATGATATCTTTGGGCAAATAATTCCAGAGTGCTATTGACCTGTATATGACGGTAAGTTTAAGAAAATCTGTTCTTGGAGCAGGGAGTATTATGTGACCAGAGGCTGCACCTCTTGTGCTGTAACCATGCTCAGAGGCCAAATGTAAGGGTGAGCCAAGCTGGATGGGTTATTGCTGCTAATGGCGTTCCGCAGTGGCATTAGGAAACACAAAGACATTTTCTGTTCAACCATCAGCCATACCAGGTGTTCATGCATATAGTCAGTGGCGTTTTTACATGAGGGGCAGGTGGGGCAGTGCCCCACCAGACGTGGTGCTGTTGTGCAAGATACTCGTAACATCTGAACATTGTGGCAAAATGTATTTTATATTTAATACAAAACTGTGATTCAATTGTGAAATTGGCATGTATAAATATAATAAACTTGACTCCTTATAGCGCTGTTTTTGAGTAGTTTCCTTAGTGTGTATGTGTGTGCTCACGCTGCGGACTGCGCTCCCTGTCCTACGTCTGTAGTCTCTGCTGTGTGGCAGCGGAGCACTCTGCCCCACCGTTGCTAGGGAAACAATGTGAGCGTGATCTGGATAAGCAGGGAAAACCTGCCTCAAATGACTAATTCTGCCTAGCAACATGTGGCGAAAAAATTATAAACGTTAAGTTAACGTCATTAACGTGGGCTGACGTGACCAGAAAATAAACATAAATAAAGCCAATTCAGTGTATGTGTATCGCTAATGCTAGCCAGCTAAAGTTTTCCATTAGTTTGATTTTATTTTGTCATAGGTGTCAAAGTTTGCCCATATAAAATATGACTTTTTCACCTTTTCGAAGGTATACAGGCGTTTAAGGTTATGATACGGGAAATCTAGTCTTAACACATTTTTTTTAAATGTTTTCCAATGAATTTAATCGCTGCAATCACTTTTTCTTTCTCCCTCTCTCTGATATTCTCTCGATTTCTGAGGCCGTGGGAAAAGCAAGTAGCGCATCAAGTTATGATCTAAAAATATGATTTATGACAACGAACCACAAATACATTGTAGCCAGTAGCCCACAAGATAAGCTACCTAACAAATAGCTATCTAACGTTAGTTAACCTAGCGAACAGTTAGCCGAAATGGTTATGACTGTAATGTTCATGTTTATGCAATTTTGACCGAAATTACATAATTTTTTGTGGCGTTTTAATGTGGTGGCCTCAATTTAGTGAGTTTACTACAAGTTTCATTGTAAATCAATTCATGGCTAACTAGTCTTTAACACCGTTAACTGTTACTAGAAAATTATAAACATATGTACATTAATGCTAAAATAGCCTAATTAGGCTATAGAAGTTATGTAGGCTAGTAAGATAGCAAAACTGCATTAAAAGTTCCACAAGCTAAACAGGACTCCTGCATAATTTAGGAAATTGTGGTATCCATGTATCTCTCCTGCACTGGGTTGTAAGTGTGTGGGGTCTAAGGTGGGGCGTCTCAGTGACTGTTTAACCGTTTTAAAATGAGCACCTTGCTGAATTTGTTACACACTCATTATTATGTGAAAAGCTAATAGATAATGTTCTATACGGTTTTTGGTGAATTTATACAGTTTTGCAGGCATGAAAATAAGGGCAGCTCTCTCCAGATGTTGACACCCATGTTTTACCTTTTTGAAGTTTCTTTAAATTCAACTTTGAACGATTTATTTATTTTTACGACGCATCATAGCCTACATAACGTCAGTAGGCTAAGCGGCATTTTTGAAAATCTTAGGCTAATTACTTGGTATCATTCACTTTAGCTATGTTAAGGCATGTCTTAACATAGCTAAAGTGATACCAAATGTTTGTATTAAATGTTTGTGTATTTATTTGAAATTTATCTGATAATTCTCGTTATTATAATATGCCGTTGGCATGCTTTGCATTTTTTGTATTTTAGCTAGGCTATAATTGCATTAGTTTTGGATAAACTTGATCAAACTTGTTTTCACTTTCCTACAAGTTAACGTGTCATGTGCTTGTATTTACGGTTTTGATAAAGCATGTGGTTTACGGTTTTGATAAAGCAGTTATTGAAGAAACGTGTCTGTCGCATCTTATTACTTTGTTGCAGTATAGGCAACCTCAATGTAGGGTTCTGTGTTGTGCTGAAGCAATACATTGTATTCAGTTTTGAAATCTTTCTGCTCCCTGGTGCTTAGGCCTACAGTACAGCCCATAGCATAGGCCTACCGTAGACTAAGTGGCTATCTTACCGTAGACTAAACTGCCCCTCCAGAAATGTCATGCTAAAATCGCTACTGCATATAGTTAATGCTTGTCCTGTATGAACAGCCTAGTGCTAGACGAGCCGCTTTATTTTGAGCAACCTGAAACTTTTTCAGATCAGATTTTGTTGCTGATGACCAGATTACAGGGCAGTATTCTTGGCAAGACAGAACCAAAGAATGAATAACTGATTTAATTATTGAGGAAGTGATTAAAGCAGAACACTTCTTAGTCATACTGATTCCTCTTCCCATTTTTATGACAATATTGGTTTTTTTTTTGTTTAGACCAAGATAGTGAGCTATCAATAGTTACGCCCAGAAGTTTTATTGTATTTACTTGTTCAATAATTGTGGTGCCAATTGACAATTTTAGTTGAGGGTTGTTGGCCAACATGTGTCTGGATCCAAACACAATGGACTTTGTCTTGGAAATATTTAAAACCAACTTGTTGCACTCAACCCACTTGTAAATGTCTGTTAGGGCCTAACTTAGAGTGTGAGTTACCGCTTGCTCGGATGCGGAGGCACTGTACAGCGTTGTGTCATCGGCATACATAACTGTGTTGACATTTTTTTACACTCAACGGCAGATCATTAGTGACGAAAGAGTATAACAAAGGCTCTAGACAGCTGGCTTGTGGAACCCCACAGTCAATGGCATTCCAGTTTGAATAGCTGCCATTAAAGCAGACTCTCTGTTTTCTCCCTGAGAGATAATGATTGAACCATGAGATTGCATTGGAAGTGAAACCATAACACTGTAACTATGCAAGAGGAAGTGGAGTCTGCTTGTGACATGAGTAATTTAATAACAGTTTTTAATAAAATTTTAGTCAGATCTAGTCCTTCATAATCCCTTTCCTTATCAATGTACGTGATAGTGTGCCATCACTAATTTGCTTGCAATCTTTTAATTTATATAAAAAGTCGTTAAAATAGTTTGCAATGTCATGTTTTGTTATGAATGTCCCTTCAGATTGTATAAATGAAATAGATAATTTGATTTCCTGCCCATTATTTCATTCAGTCAGTCATTCATTCATTCCATCATTTTTTATTTCACTAATCCTGTGTTTATAATACTCTTTCTTCTTATTTGTATTTAGCTTAGCCACTATATTCCTTAATTTGACAGTAGACTTAGTTTACTTAGTTTTGTAAAATACTTTGTGGGGTGAGTGAGGGAAAGGGGTAGGGGCGGAGGAGCTGTGTCCATCGTCATTTGCATAAATGAACGTACGTTGTAAAGATTATTTCGTATAACGCGGATCAAACTGTCAAACTAGTCGTTGCACATCAAATATAAATCAAGATTCAGCAACTGCATGGCCTATGTCTCACCTCAAATATTTTCAGAAACATATTTTAGTGGACTATTTATGTGGAATAAGAGTTTATGAACAGGACGCAACGTTGTTCCGGTTTAAAACAAAAAGTAACATAGAGGGTCTAACCAATAAGGTGCCGGCTGTTTGCGTTGACAACAATTATCCATATGATGTAGAGGTACCTCCAAAGTGGTACTCTGACATCATGATTGGGGCGCGGGCAGTGTGGGGAGCAGAAACGAAATTTCAACTGTTAGGGGCAGCACAAAGACACTTTTCTACCAGTTTCTCCTGATTTATGTTATTATTTCAGAATATTTGAAATAACGGAATGCATGAATAAGTTTAATTATAAGGTAGGCATACAAACACGTTTACAGCTAGGTGTTAGTTACCCTTTAAAGTCAAGGAGTTTTTTATCGAGCCATGGAGCACTTTTCAACATTATAGTAATTTTTTTAAATGGTGCATGCCTATTTGCTATTTCCTTGAAATTCATAAATACGGTGAGTGCTATTTCAGGGTTGTTCTCATTGCATACTACAGACCAGTCTACTTGTTCTTCCTCATTAACATTAACTTCCTTATTGAAGTGTTTGTAGGATCTCTTATGGATGACCTTGTTACCTCCTTTGGGGATTTTAGTTTTCCTTGACAGGGCAACCAAATTGTGATCACTGAATCCTACTGCTAGGGAAACTGCTTTAGAACAGTGTTCTGAAGAGTTGGTGAAGACAAGGTCTAAACATGTAGAAGAGGTTATGCCATGCTTGTTCGTAAAAATTTGTGTCGGATGGGATACCGTTTGTGTCAAGTTGCACGCTTGAGCCATAGACAGTAACTTGCATTCCATGTGACACTTAGTGGAAAGCCAATCAATGTTCATGTCTCCCAATAATTATTTTTTTCTGCTTCCATCAGAGGCCCTATCAACCATGCTACACATATTTAACAGATAGTTAACATTGGCATTAGGAGGCCTATAGCAGCATCCGATAAGAATAGGTTTAGTATGTGGTAAATGAACCAGAAGCCATACTATTTCTATGTCATAGATAGTTAGATCATCCCTAGGTTCAGCAGGAATATGACTTTGTATATACGTAGACCGCCACACCACCACCAAATCTATTTCTGACTTTTCTGAATATATTGTAACCTTGTATTGAGACCTCTGCATTAGCAAATGAGGGGTCAAGGTGGTTTTCAGATACTGTGAAAATGTGAATATTATGTTGATGACCCAGACGCTATACCTCATGAACTTTGTTTCTAAGACTACATACATTTAGATGAGCCATTGTCAGGCCTTTTGTTGGTAATTTAGACATAGCAGCCAGGTGGAATGATACTGCCTCCCTTAGTACCTTTTTTAGTATTTAGATCATGGCAGTACAGTAAGGAGTACCTGTAGATAATATGGCAACACTGAATACATTTGAAACACCCAAAATAAGAAATGTAATAGGAAATCATGCTCACGATCATCCTCGGTCATCTTATGTACCAGGATCCTTTTTTCCACCTATTCATCTTGCACCTGGGAAAGATAAGATGGAATCATACTCTGGACCTTTGACACAACTCTGTAAAAAAAGAGACACGCGCTTTTCTCCATGGCTCTGTGTTGTCTCAATACTGGCATAATAAACGTATTCCTAGAGGCCTTAGTGTTAGGTACCTCGAGGGGGAACAGGACCCAAATGCAAGACTCAGAGCCTGCTCAAGGGAAAACTCCACCAGGGAGCACATTTACTGATAAGACAGGCAAGACAAAGACAGGCGTGACAGGAACTGACGAGACAGGGTCAGGAACTTGAAGGGTCAGGAACCAGGCGGGACAGGAACTTGGGGGTGGGGTGGATGTGGATGGGGATGTGGAACACGTGAAATAGAATTTTGGCTGGTGGATCTCTTTTTTCACTAGACAGCTAGCTAGCATGCAGAGATGTGGTTTGATGAAAAATATTCATAAACTTTTCGTCAGTGGACAAGACTACTCAGAAACCATCACAATGGTTATTCTGTTTTGCCCCAAAGCTCAGCCCTGTCTTAAGTGGGATTGAACTTGAAAACAATAAATAATAAATACAATAAAGTTTATTTATTGACAATAAAGCCTCTGAATCTGATTGGCTTGCTATGAAATGTTTGCTACCTCTGTGCATTCTTCCTCTTCGTCTTCTCTCTGTTTTGTCTTTGTAAATTAGATTAAAAAGGTAGGCTATATCCTATTATAGCCTATGACGTAGAAGCCAATTGAGCGGGACGAGGCCAGAGAGAGATTGTTAAAAAACTGAGTCTGCACAGAACGGAAACGGTAACCCTGCCGTGAACACAGCAGGTTGCGTTTTGTGATAGATTTTATTGTGCGGTCTCCCTTGAATAATGTCTGTAGGCTATTATCTTCCACAAGATACTAATAGCCTATAACCTACATGTAGGCTACTGGGATATATTTTATTTAACTTTTCAGGTAGCGAGATAACATTTGTTGTAAAAAAAATATTATAGCCGCTATTGCTAGCAAAAGTGATAACCTTGTTACGTTAGCATATGAGAAATTAATATTGTAACACAGCAATCCATTCACTAGACTCTCGCTGTGAGAAGAAGCGCTCCAGTACAGTGCATTACCTCAGTAGCTAGTCACTATGGTAAAATTCATAGCTACGGAAGATTGCCACTCTCTGATAAAAATCACCCATAAGATTTACCCTTTCTGATCTATTCAGAAAAGTGTGATAAGGAGAATTTTTATGAACACAAACTGGCATATTCTAAACCACTGCCAATGACACATTTGACCTTCATTGTTTTGTTGTACAGCGCATATAATTATGTTTTGTAGCAAAAACTGACAATTTGTGAAATACAGGAGAAATAGGGGTGAAATCACAATAGGCGGGGAAATGGGTCTAAAATACGGGAGTGTTGGCAGGTATGATAGCAAGGGATCTGAGACCATTCCTCCATACATAATCTCTCCAGATTCTTGTTTTTCACTTGTGGAATCTCCTCTTCAGCTCACCCTACAGGTTTCTAATGGGGTTCAGGTCAGGGGACTGGGATGGCCATTGCAAAACCTTGATTTTATGATCAGTGAACCATTTTTGTGTAGATTTTGCGGTATGCTTTGGATCATTGTGCTACTGGAGGACCTACTTTTAGCCTTCAGGCAGAGGCAGCCAGATTTTGGTCTGAAATTCATGGAGTCCATGATGCCATGTATCCTAACAAGGCTCCCAGGGCCTTTGGAGGAAAAACAGCCCCACAACGTCTAGATCCACACAGTAGATTTCACAGTTGGGATAAGGTTTTTTTATGCATAACTATAGCTGTAATTACACTAAACCCTCCTTTGGTATTTATTGACAAAAAGCAAAATTTTTGTCTTGTCTGACCATCGCCCCCGGTATGAATAATTTTCCAAAAATTAAAGGTTAAATGTTTCTCATATTTTTAGAGTAAGGTCATGCTGATAAACAACAAAAACATTTTTAATAGCCTATACTTACCTGTGTCCTTAGTCCATCACCCCCATGGGATTTGGACTCAAGAATTGAAACCTAAATAATTGAAATAGTAACTAAAATAAATTAAAAACCTAAATAAATAAAACTGGCTATTTTGGTAATCAAATTTTTTAAAAAATTTCCATAGCTTCTCCTGGTTGCAGCTCGCTACTGTGTCTTCTATTTCAGCTCCTATTGTCTACTGCTAAAGTGAATAGCTATAATTAGCCACAGGTGTGCATGCTAAATCCCTACATGTATGACCCCTGATCACCCAGGCACTCCCTCAGCCTAGACCAAGCACTGCCAAGTTACTATGTAGATCATATGGAGCTTTAGAACAGTTAGTGCATTTAGTATAAAAATTTAGAAAAAAAGGAAAAGAAATGAGTCTAGATGTATGTCTGGCTTATGGCTTGTATTAGCTAAAGGAAATCAGCAACACAAAGGCTTCACTCCAGTGAAATAATATAAGGTATCCAGGTAGCAACGCAACCATTCAAAATGGAATAAAACTCTAAAAGCCAATGAAGGGAAAACCAGAAAGAAGCTGGAAAGTGGTGCAGACTAACTGCTGTTGGCTCAGAATCAATAGGAAAGGTGCATAAGCTGGCTGCCATTAGCTAAGAGCCAAGATGAAAGTGAATGCTGACGTCTGATTGGGCACTTTCCTGGGGATTTCGTGAGCCACCACAGACCCAGCAAATTAAACACACTTGTGTGTACATGTCACTTTTTGTAAGGGTGAAAATGTGTGACTTGAATTCAGAAATGCAGTGACTGTAGAAAAATGGGAATGTTTGGCTGAGGAATGTGAGGCCTATTTACAGCATACTCATTTCAGAGAGGGAAAAAAAACAACAGAACTGTCCTTTGTGGTTACATTGTTGTACCACGACTCATAATGCCCTGTCATCAGCTCGGCTTGATCCTTCTCACAACAACACAGTATCCTCTGTCTCAGATACACAGGAGCAGGGTTCAAGTCACCTGATCTCCCGGTTATATTAGGATGCAAACACACTCAGAAATAGAAAAAAAGGGCAGCGCTGATCATTCTGGAAAAAGACCTTAAGATAAGTTTCTGACAACCTGTTGGCTTTACAATGGCAGGTATAGAGCATTTGGGGTTGAATTTAAAAAATGCACATCAAAGTAAAAACAAAACAGGTTGTACAATAAGGTTGCGTTTCCACGAGCTGTAAATATCAACAAATTAATTTTATATCTTTTCGTTTTTTTTTTTTACAGTTTTTTACAATCACTTTGAAGCTCATCTCACAAGTTTTCAAAACCTTAGACACAACACTCAAAATGGTCAGCACTAACGCAGCCTGTCCTATGTTCAAAACCTTGCATTGTGCATTCATATCTTTGAAGTAATCTTGCACTTCAGAAACATTGGTTCAAATAACTCATGAAATACTATAGGAACATTAGTTTAGATCACCCACACACAATATACTGATAGCTTCACTGTTCAGTTGTTTTTACAATCCTTTAGTATTGTAGTAAAAAATACTTGATACACGTTTAAATATGGTTCTTATTGTGGTTCTTAATAAAGGGAATAGTAGAGACAGTAGAATAGAGTGGAATCATTGAACAAAATCAGAATTTTTTTATTTTAAATACAATTACAAAATAGGTTTGTTTGAATCATAGCAACAAATAATACAGTAATTATAGCTACAAAGTTAACAAAAGATTCCTCAACTGCAGTGAAAAACAAAAACATACAGTAATAACAGTTCCGACCAATGGTGAGATTGAAGCCTGCCTTGTCCACAAAGAGAAATTTGTGGTGGTTCTCTGCATCTCCATCTCTTTTAGAGACACCTGGGGCCACATGTATAAAACTCTGAGTAAAAGAATGCGTAAAAGAACGCTCAGGGTGAAAGTTGAAAATCTGCTTAAAAAAAGTTTAGCATTTTTTACCTCTGTCACGGTGTCGCCATATCACACGGACTCCAACCATTGTGTGTCATGGATCATGCCTCTCTTTTCTTATCTCCGCGTTTTTTATTCCTTTTTGCTTTTACCGGTAATCCATCGGATTTTTCTGAGTTCCGCTACGGGTTTTGCTTTCGTCTCGGTAATTAGTGAGTTCACCTGTCCTGCATATCCGTTCACTACTTATACCCCGCTTCCTCCTTTTCTCATTGCTTCCATGCTATTTCACGTAACATTCGAGCCGGTAAAAGGGTATAGGAAGTTGCTCTGCTATCAACCGCTTTGCTTATCAACGCGGGACTTGTTAGCAGTACAATGTAGAAAAAACAAAGTGATCTTTTTAGCTCTTAGCTCAGAGTTTAGGGTTTTCGTTTCTTTCTTTTATTCTCATACCTACGAGTGCTCTCACTCTAAGTCTTCAGGCTTTTGAGTTTTCTCTTTTCTTTCTGTTTGCTCACTCCACAAACGGGAGTTAGATAAGCGTTACAGCTTATTTATTTTGTTTTGCTCGGATATCGAGCTCCTCGCCTTTTATCGCGAGGTTATTTGTGTTAAGCGTGACTGCTTATTTATTTTGTTTTGCTCGGATATTGAGCGCCTCGCCTTTTATCGCGAGGTTATTTGTATTAAGCGTGACTGCTTATTTCTTTAGTTTTGCTCGGTTATCGAGCTCCTCGCAAAGTTATTTGTGTTAACGTTGTCTACCATCGGCTCGGAAGAGTTGGAACCACACTTGTCAGTTGGATGGAATATCTTGGCAAAGGAGAAGTGCTCACTAACATGGATTTTAAGAAATTTGTGCACAGAATTTGAGAGAAATAATCCTTTTGTGTGAAATAGTCTTAGATTTTTTATTTCAACTCGTGAAAAATGAGAGCGAAAACAATAGTGTTGCGTTTATATTTTTGTTCAGTGTATAATCTGTTTTCTGAGAATTTGTCATAGAAATCAAATTAAAGCTGACAGTCTGCACTTTATTGTCATTGTATCCTTTCAAACTCAAAGTGCTAGAGTACAGAACCAAAATAACAAAAAATGTGTCACTGTCAAATTAATTATGGCGCTCACTGTATACCACATACTTGTGAAAATAGTATCAAGTATTCTTGTATTCAACTGTATTTACGACATAAATATATAGAGGGCCGGTATTCTTTCCTTTAACACAGCAGTCTAAGGCTATGCGCACTAATGGAAATAATAAAAAATAATAAAAAAAGAAACATTTTAGAAAATGAATTAGGTGTACACACATAGCTACGTGGTTAGACTTATCAAAAGTACAAAATATAACTGTTTTAGTCAGTTTCAGTAGGGAAAAGCTGTCTTGCAGAAACCTATACTGTAGCAAGTTCACTTTATGAAAAGTGAGAATTTTTGGTTTCTTGGTTCAACAGCTGATTCTGATTAAAGTATCTGATTTTCAGCCAACACTGGATTGTATTTTTTAAAAAAACATGCGCATACATGTAGCATTTAAAAAGGCATCTTGATAAGACTGGATAGATCTTGTTAACTTGCTAATTAGACTTTTTGGAATTCCCTCCTTGATAATTGGGGACATTTTTAGCAATAAAAGGCATTATAACTCACTTTAGATACATTTAGTAACATTGCCTTGTTTGTGAATCAGAGTGTTCTATAGTATGTGCTTGTCAATCTCTAAAACATCAGATTTACTCAATAAACTATTTAATTGTAATGCCTAGTATGTAAATAAGGGTACAGCTGCAGCAGATAAATAAATATTTCTTAGGGCAAATACATGACTTAAATCTCTTCCCAGATAGCAAGGAAGTATTGAATCAACATTGATATTGTGTTATAAGCATCAGTATCGGTCATCAACCAATTTTCAATGGTGGAATCAACATTCACTTTCTGATGGTAATGGTCACCGATGTATTAGGTTGAAATGGAAACATTGTATCAATGTAACAATAACAACCAAAGTCATCATACTGATGAATAACATAGATTTTTGATCAGATTAATAAGATTCTGTCATGGATCGCGCCTTCCTTCCCTTATCTCTGCGCTTTGTATTCCGTTTTTCCATCTACCTGTAAATCTATCAGATTTTTCTGTGTTCCGCTACGGGTTTTGCTTTCGCCTCGGCGATTAGTGAGTTCACCTGTCCTGCATTTCCTCTCACTACTTATACTCCGCTTCCTCCTTTTCTAGTCACTTCCATGTTATTTCATGAAACATTCTAGCCGGTAAAGGTATAGGAAGTTGTGCTGCTATCGACCGCTTTGCTTCTCAACGCAGGACTTGTTAGCAGTACAATTTAGAAAAAGTAAAGTGCGCTCTTTCGCTCTTTTATTTCAGAGCAGAGGTTTTGATTTCTTTGTTTTCCTCTCAAACCTATGAGTGTTCTCACCCTAAGATTTAGGTTTCTTTTATTTTTCTCCTTCCTTTCTTTTGTTCACTCCAATACGGGAGTTGGATAAGTGTTACTTTCTAGTGGGTAAAGGTATAGGAGTTGTGCGTGCTATCGACCGCTTTGCTTCTCTATGCGGTTCTTGTTAGCAGTACAATTTAGAAAAAGTAAAGTGCGCTTTTTCGCTCTTATTTCAGAGCAGAGGTTTTGGTTTTCTTTGTTTTCCTCTGAAACCTACAAGTGTTCTCACCTTAAGGTTTAGGGTTCTTTTATCTTTTATTTGTTCACTCCACAACAGGAGTTAGATTAGCGTGACTGCTTTTTCTTTTGTTTTGCTCGGATATCGAGCTCCTCGCTTTTTATTGCGAGGTTTTGTGTTCTCCTTATTTTCCCCATCCACTACGGATTATTGTCCGTCTTAGTAGTGCTTGTTGAACACTTTAAGATTCCTTATCTGTCGCACCTGGACCTCCAATATTTCCTCCGTGTCTCTGGCATAGAGATCCCCTACAGATTCAGGTGCGCTTTCATTTTCAAATAAAAAACCGTTATAATTATTCGTTGCTTGTTTCTGCGGTCGCTGCTGTACATGCTAGCATGATATATGTGTTACGCGGTATGTGAATTTATTTTTTCTTGGTTAAATTGGTTAAGCTAAAAGTTAAAGTTGCTACGGGTGACGTAGGAAAATAAACAAAAGGAGACTTAACAGCAAAGCGTATTTGTGGTTGATGCTAATGCTGCATTCGTTTATTAATTTCCAACTATAGGAATCCCGATATCCGACGCGGGAAAATGTAATAAAACGCCCTTTCAACTAGGAGTTCCATGTCGGAAATCAGGGATCGGGAAATCAACCCCGACCCCCCGACTAGGAAGAACTTGACATCACATCATCATGGCAGCTCACGCCGCGACCCACATTGTGAACAGTTTGCTTCTAAATCACTTCAACCTTCGTTTTTCAGCATGAAACTATAACTATTGCATGTAGCTATTGTGTCCATTAACACTCCTTTCTGCAGATGGTCTCGCCGGAAAGACCTTTCGTTGCTCCTGCAGCCAAACTATTAGTGGAAAACACAAGCACTGTGTTTTAACTTTATTGGTAGACGATTTCTGGCCAATGCGTAGTTTCTAAGTGTCACTATTTTTCCGTAGCAAGTCCATTTAACAAGAACCCCCCCACCCAGTCTATACCTACCCATGCGTGACATAGTGGACAATAACGTTTATGTTTTAGTTCATAAATATATTTATTCATCGTTTAAAATTAGAATTCCATCATAGCAACAAGATAAACCAAACAATTGCCTGCTCGTATGCCTGAAAAGCCCTACTAACTCAAATGCAAAATAAACATGTCAAAGTATTCTCTCATTCTACCATGTATTGTACTACCAATATATGCTACTAAATATGAAATTAATATACAATCCTACCATTGGTTTTACACATCCAGACGTTCCTTTCAAAATTCAGTGGTCATTTATTGTCTGGTACAATCGGTTTGAGAAATGTACAGCACTTTAAACCGCGATTACACTATCTGAAACGTCGACTCGTAATAATACCCATGCTCTGCAAGCCTGTCTCGTTCATTACAGTTCGTTCTGGTTTAATTGTCGGCTCTTTTATCCAACAGAGTGCATTATAACGTTAGCGACGGTATGTCCCAAGTCTTCCGGGGTGCTTTATACAATTTACTACAGTCCTGTGTATCGGTAGATTTCGTTTTCAAGGTACGCAAGCTGTATATAATAACGCACTAGGAAGAGAAAATTCCCCAAGCCGACATTTAACAAATTTTGCGTCTGAAATGCAGTTGGTCTCGCTGGCTACAGATAATAAGTTAAGTAATTATTATTTTCGCATTTTGAGCACATTTCACATACTGTAGTGCAATCGTTAATTGTATTTGTGATGTAGCCTACCAATTTCCATTGAAAATAGAACATTTGGCAGCATTTTGCAGATGGTGGAATACTATTTTATTTTCATGTTATCGTACATTATATAGGCTATGGTGTATATAGGCTACTTCACTTGTCACTTGTAGAATAGCAACAGCTCATTCCAATTTTCTGTGCGGTAGATTAAGGTAAAGATTTCCCTTAATCAAAATGACTATAAATATTTTAAAAACTACAGAGAAATGCAATCCCGGGGCAAAAGTATACATACTGTAGAGCACAGGAAAAAGTGTTGTTTTATTGAGGTACAAGAGTGAATGATTAGGCTACATATTTAGGTGTATGTAACACTGTGATATCAATATTTTATTTTAATCCATCAGAAGAAGCAAATGTATATTCTTTATAATGGATAAAACAAATTTTATTAATTTTATGACATGTTTTGCATAGGGGTTTTGGACCCATAGATATCTACCCCCCTATACTTATGAAAATATAGTCATTCCCACTTGAAAATGATGCAAAAGTTAGTTTTATGAGCCAAAACTGTTGATTTGCAGTTAAATATATCTCTCTTTTTTATGTAGAGCAGTACACAATTTAGCCATTTGGATAGATTTGGAGACACTAATGGGAAACAGGGTACACTGCCTATATTTTGCATCATAGACCTTTAGTAGTTCAGATTTTGCACACTTATTGACATGGAGTTTATGATCCAGGAAATGTATATATTTACCTGTTTCACTTATGTAGCTCTCAGTATTTTGTTGCAAACTAAAGAAATTGTTTTTTTTTGCTTGCATTTGTGGCACTTTATTTTGACGTAAATTATGAAAATAAACAAATCTAAGTTCATACTATAAATGGTACAAATTGTTTAATTTAAGCCATTTACCAAGTTCATGTGATGCTCACACCTGGAGTTATAAAGCATTAAACAGAGCACCCCCTAAATAGATGAGAATTGACCAAATTTACCATATGCACTAAGGGGATAAGCAGAGGTTTAAAATCAATAAATAGGTTTGCATTTTTAAAATTGATGTCAATGTGTTATCTATTTTAGTAGCCTAACTCCAAAGTATTTTGATTTGTTTTTTTTTTTTAGGTTTTGACTTTGAGCAAGAATTGGTTACTTTGAGCAAGGTAAAATGTAGTTATAAAGTGATATTATCATTAGCTATGATAGATTACATTGATAATAAATTGATTTAACATCAGTTACGTTGGTTTCCATTGTTAACATCAACATTATTTCAATATTATTTCAATGCATTGAACTCGATGAGCACCTGGACGCAGAATCAACATCAGAGATCAACATTGAATCAATTCTTCATCTTATGTTAATTCAACATTGATTCAATGTTTCCTTGCTATCTGGGTTATGATTTAATGTTGACATATTTTGGGTGAAGGTTACATGTTGCGTGGTTAGAATTCTCAAAAGTACAAAATATAACTGTTTTAGTAGGTCTGATCATAATGTAACTCAGTTTCAATTGGGAAAAGCTGTCTTGCAGAATCATATACCACGTCGCATAAACTTTAAGTTCACTTTATGAGAAGTGAGAATTTTGGGTTTCTTCGTTCCACAACAGCTGATACTTCAATCTCATATGATCTAATGTTGACATATTTTGAGGTATCAATTTTAGTTTTTTTAGTCACTGCCAAAAATTGGACATTTTATTGTGGTTAGCTTCAGGGAGCTTCTAGCTCTAACCATGAATTAGTGCTGAAAGGTAAGCAAGTTCATCAAGTCAGTGACTCAGGGTCGAAATAGTATCACAGGTCTCCCATAGGTCATTATGACTCAGGCTCACTCAGTTGGCTTCAGAAATAGTGTCAAAAACACCTTATTTACATTAAATTTGAGAGCACATGAATAGAGAATTTGATCTTCAGAGGCACGTCAGAGCAGCCCAACTCCCAAACCATATCTTTTTCTTTCTCACTGTTCTTGTGAGTTCCAGGGTGTTAAGTTCTGTGGGCTATGATGAGATGCAGATGTAATTCTGAAATGTACGGTTCTATTGCCCAGAGGTCTTAACAATATTTTGTTAAATATTTTATTGGATTTTGGTTCAGATTCATGAAATGATCTGATAAATACCAAGGAGAATGTTGCTTCCCATTGCTACATTATTAGACTTCACATATACCTGATAAACATATTCCAGCTACTTTTCTGCCCTTTTATTTGACCAGAGTGAGAAAGAGCGAAATAAAGAGAGACCAGACTTTTGTGGCTGTACATTTGTGTGTGTGTGTGTGTGTGTGTGTGAGTGAGAAAAATAGAAAGTCAGAGAGAGAGATGGGGAGAGAGAGAGAGACCAAGTTCAAGACCTTGTAAAGTTTGTTACTGTATTTGAAGTTAGATTTCAAATGGAATACATTAATATTTGTAACGTAGGTATGTATAGGTTCTGGAATTCTGCGTCATAGTGATAATTAGTAATTAGTATGCAAGTTATGTGTTAATTATGTGCATATTTAATAACCTATTTACATACTGTACCTCAATAGACAATTTTAAGCATGAACAAAATCCCTATTCTAAGCATGTCCCCAAAATTTCATGATAATATGATCATTTTATGTTATTCCTGAACCGTGATTGAATTGATGAATATTTGTGCCCTTTAAAACAGTAATGTAGACACACGGTATTTGCACAGTCTCTGGAGCTTTCCAAGACCCTAGTGAATTGATCTTAATGCTGGAAGATAATTCAGCTGGCCTGTATGATGCTGAATTTAATACTCTACACAAAACAATTTAATTGGTTTAATTTAAATATGTGGTTATTGAGAAAATGTAAAAAAACGGCTCTTTTTAGAAGGTGAATACCGTGAGTTCCGACAGTATTCACACAACTGTAAACAATCCATGTCAGTATTCGCACAGTACCATTTAAACTCAGTTTCTTAAGAACATACAGCATCATTTTTACTTAAATACCACTCAGACAAAATTTGAGGTGGATTCGCTAACAGAAGTTCTCAAATAACGACTCCTGTAGTTTCTAATAACTTTCTAATAATGCTGGGTCAATTATATGATGAATATGATTTAGCTCGCTATCCCCTTAATCTCGCTTCATAGTATTCCCTTCTGGAGTTATAAAGCCTTAAACAGAGCACCCCCTAAAAATAGGTGAGAATTGACCAAAATTGCCATATGCGTGAACAGTTTAATTTATAATTAAACTGTGCCAATACAGTGAGTGGTCTTGGCACTGTGCAAATACCATGAGCCTATGTTTAATTTATCTGGAGTTATGTGTTTTTACACTCAGTAGACTGGTGATTCATAATGTCCAAAGCCCTGACACTGAAAAAGATTTTGCAGGCAAGATGTCATAACATCTCTAATGGCCCTGTCACACTATTCCGTATCGTATTAGCGTATGCCAGCGTATGAAAAATATCACTCATACGCTGATATACGCTGACATACGCTAGGGGTACGTTAGGCATAGGTTGTATACGTTTCAAGCACGGTCACATACGGTGGCATACGGCGAGGCACAAAAAGTTTTTTAAGCATCCTTTATACGCTAAGCATACGCTAGGCATACGCTGAATACGCTAGAATTATGCTAGATGTACGTTACTCATAGGTCGAGTACGCTGGTCATACGCTGACATGAAGGTGTACCGTACAGTTATTTTATGAATTTACATACGCAACTCATACGTTTCTCTCATACGCAATAGTGTGACAGGGCCATTAGTCACAGAAAGCTACTTGGACAGGTGAAGCGCATACTCAGTAGTAGGAAAGTGTTCAGTTGCAGAGGTCTCAGTAAAGTTTAACATAAGTAATGTTTTAAAGAGAGTGTACTTGCAAAGCAACACAATTTTGTTAAAATGGGGTTTTGTTTTGTTACTGGGATAAACTATCCTGTATGGATTACAAGCAAGCAAGCCTTGGAAGTAAAGCCTCAAAAGTTACCCTAAACACTTTTTTTTAGTCACACACTTAGTTGTTTAAGCATGCGTGCATTCATCCACCCGTCCATATTGGGGTGTGCGTTGGGTATTGTTTTTCATTCATGACCCTGCCCAGACTTTTATAAAATATTCATCAAACTCAGTAGTGCAGCCAGGAAGTCATTTCAGGGGATTTCCAGTTTTCCTTGAATGCTCTTTCAGGAGGTGGGGGCTATCTCATAGCAAGGTCATAATTTACACCGTTTATCTCTGCAGGTACAAAGATTCACACAGAGACAGGTTTTGTTATAAAAGCAGTTTCCCTTGGTACTGATCAAACAAACCTCAGCCTAGGTCAGGTCAGTATAATCAAGACCTGCCTGTTTTTTCCGAATACAGACCTCCCAAGTAGCAAATAGCATGTATCTCAAGGGAAATTAGTTTTGACGGCTTGGCACATCTGCATTCTATGTAGGTGACTATAGAAAATCCCATCCCCTTTGCAAACAGAACCATATTTTATACGTTTGCAGAAATTCTAAGAGAAATACATGAGGCTCTTCTTGTGCAGATTTTCAAACAAGACACCCAGTGACCCCATATTTTGACAATGAATTTCAAATAACTTAAAATATACTAAATATACAGTCCAGACATAGTGAGCTTCCATCTTGCTATTATAGTCTTATGATAGATGGGTAGTTAGCCAACTTAGTTATATTTTGCTTTCAAATTTTAATGTCGACAGCTAAAATGTTTCATAATGCCAGATTCAAGAACTTTGGAATTTAGACCGGAAGAAACCTGTGTGTTCAGCTCATAGTTCTTGCCTAGGGACCTTATCCTCAATTACCTGAAAACGTGTTGGTGCTTTCAAATGGGATAGGTTTTTCTACAACTATATGCCTGAAAGTTTGAAGCAAAAACTCCTCTGAACATGTATTAGAAGATGTGAAACATCAGAATATTTACAGCCCTTCCATACAACCAATTAAATACTTGGAGCCTGGAAAATATGGTGTTTTTGTAATATAGCGTCAATAAAATGAAGTGCATACATCACAGAGTAAAAAGCTTAGAATGGCCTCCAAGAAGTCTGAGTAAGAAGTATTTTATATATAGCACCTAATGACACAGAGACATGTACAGTCTTAAAGTAATTATTTCAGAGGTCATCTGGTCAGCCTCTCCCAGGGTGGAGACCTCATTGCCGTGGTCACAGCCCAGTTACTCTGCCCAAAATGACAGACAGGGATTTATTCTTTATATTCTGTGAGTGGCGTGAGGTTGGGGTTTAACTGCTGAGAGCCATTCAGAGGTTTGTGTGGTTTTAACAGAGATATTTGGTCACCAGCAGTGGTGTCTTTGTTTTTTTAAGCAGACTTCTATGCCATCGTCAGTAGACTGACAAGTGCGTTCAGGCCTCAGCCTTTTTTAAGAAAGAGTGAAATCCAGTGCTCATTCCCCTAAAGCAGTGGACCCCAACCCTGTTCCTGGAGATGTACTGTCTTGCTGGTTTTAATTTGAATTCTAATTTGGCACACCTGGTTCTAATTATCATTACTAGAATGGAGAATGACAGCAAACATAATGACAATGAGGTTATCACGTGTCATTACTACTTGGATGTTATTCGACTGACCACGATATTAGAGTAGTTTATGTCTGGACCCCCGGTGTATTAGAATTAGTTGCACTTTTGCAAGACTCTATCGACTAACATCAACAAGTAACTTATTAGTTAGCTATACTATGTACAACCGAACAAGTAAATGTGTAGAAATTAACAGAAAAACAAAATGTGCTGGTTTTTATTGAAAATGAAAAGAAAACAGAAAAGAACATGAATGTGTACATTAGCTGCCAACAAGCTGTAGCACCCAAAAACCACCCATAAATTGATTTGATAATTCAAAATTATTTTTTTTACTTATTTGTTAACCTACTTAAAGGGATAGTTCACTTTCTCAGTTTTTGATTAGCCCACACAATTGTGTGTGCAATTAAAGATATTTTAGATATTCAGTCGTTTATGACAACCTACTGACTACAATGGCAAGTATATAGGGAATTCAAAGGTTTGTGGTCTAAAGGAAGAAAATGCACAGGAAACCACAAAGCAGCTTGTACCAGTGTTAATTTCAGCAGTATTTTAAACTTGACCTTTTTTGTTTTAGTCATGTGACAAAAGTGCAAATGAGTTTTAATCACATTTAGTACATTTAATTTTTTATAGTTTTAGTTTATTTTAGTTGACAAAAAACTATCTGGACATTTGCATCTCCTTTTAGTCATCAATAGGTATGGACTTACTAACGTTAGCCCAGCAGCTGAGAGGAGGCTAACACCACCGGCAGTCCTCAGCGGGGCTGCGACGACGGCTAACGTTAGCCTAGCAGCTGAGGGGAGGCTATCACCACCGGCAGCCAGACCTCGCCCCTTTTGCAAGGCCAAGGACGAGCAAAAAAGTTTGGATTTGGACCTGGAAGACATACTATCCTCAAACGGACTGCATGTTATCCATTTAAACACCAGAAGCCTCCTTCCCAAGATCAGTGATCTGCAGCTTCTCTGTTTGAGTGGAAAGGTGGGAGTATTTTGTTGTACCGAGACGTGGCTTGACAGCTCGGTTAATGACTCTCAAATAGAAATAGAAAATTATATCGTAATTAGAAATGACAGAGACCGAAACGGGGGTGGGGTGTGTATTTATGTTAGGGCCGATATAGGTTTTAATCGCAGAACAGATTTAGATCATGATCAAATTGAAGCAGTGTTTATTGATATCCTTTTACCCAAAAGTAAACCAGTGATAGTTGGTGCATGCTACAGACCGCCAAACCAAAACAACTTCTATGAAATACTTGAAGAAGTGTGTTTTAAGTGTTCAGATTTGATCAACTCTGAAGTAATCATCACTGGGGATTTTAATTCAGACATACTTAAAAAGGACAGTCAGAACTTCAAGGCACTCGATAATTTTTGTCGCGCATTTGACTTTGTACAGTTAATAAAAGAGCCCACGAGGGTTTGTGAAACCTCTGAAACTGTCATAGATCTCATGTTAGTCTCAGACCAGATGAGGATTTCTAAAAGTGGAGTTGTTAGCTACCAAGTAAGTGACCATTGTCTCATTTTCTGCACAAGGAAGATCCCTAGAAACGTTTTTAATTGTCATAACTCCATCAAGATCAGATCCCTCAAGAGATACTCCAAGGAGATTTTTATAGATAACCTTAGTGAAGCAGACTGGACCACTGTTTTGCGTTGTGTAGAGGTAGACAAAGCCTGGGAGCTTTTTAAAACCATGTTTTTAGAGTCTGTGAACAAGCTGGCACCAGAAAAAATGGTCAGGATCAAACAAAGAACTGAACCATGGATTAATGACGACATTTTAAATTCCATCAAGGAGAGGGATGCTTGTTTTAGAAAATTTAGGAAGACCAAGGAAGAGCAGCATTGGACTGAATTTAAGAAACTGAGAAATAAAGCGAGGGAAACAATTGATGATGCTAAAAAGACATTTTTTAATGACAAGATTATGGAGAACAGAAACAACCCAAGCAAAATGTGGAAAACCCTGAAACTGTTAGGATACAGTAACAGATTAAACACCAAAACTAGTAACATAAGCCTGAAGATAGATGGGAAAACCACATCAGACAAAACAGAGGTAGCAAACAGCCTGAATGAGTTCTTTTCAACAGTGGCCAAAAACCTTGTCACAAAATTGCCCGTACAGACAGACAGATTTGGGGAAGCCCATATCCAGGATCACTACGCCAAAAAGGGGGTTCAGACAAATGCCTTCTCCTTTAAAAAAGTGACAGAGGAGACAGTGCTTAAAAAGCTTCTTGAGCTTAACCCTACTAAAGCTACAGGAGTAGATAAAGTGCCCGCTAGGTTCCTTAGGGATGCAGCTCATGTTATTTCCCCCAGTGTAACACATATTGTGAATCTTTCCATCGAATCTGGAAAGTTTCCAAGTGAGCTCAAGCTGGCAAGAGTAATACCATTATACAAAAAAGGCAGTAAACAAGACCATGGAAACTACCGTCCTGTCTCCATCTTGTGTGTTATGTCCAAGATAATTGAAAAGATTATATATGAACAAATTGATCAGTATATCACATCCCAAAACTTGCTGTATGAATTTCAATCAGGTTTTAGAAAATCCCACTCCACAGACACCTGTCTTCTGTTTCTAACAGATCACATCAAGAAAGAGATAGACAGAGGTAATCTCTGTGGCATGGTGATGCTAGACTTACAAAAGGCATTTGACACTGTGGACCACTCTATCCTCTTGAGGAAATTAACAGCGATGGGTTTCAATGATATGGCCACCAACTGGGCCAGCTCATACTTAAGGGGAAGGGAACAACGAGTGGAGGTAGGCGGGGTCCTTTCTGAACTGAGGACGATGGACTGTGGGGTCCCCCAGGGCAGTGTACTTGGGCCTCTGTTCTTCCTACTATATATCAATGACATGCAGTCAGCCTGTTCATGTGACCTCTTCCTCTACGCAGATGATTCGGCCCTCATGGTGTCTAACAAAAATAAATTAGTGATAGAAAGCAGACTGAGCATTGAGTTAGAAAATGTCAGCCAATGGCTTTCAGACAACCGACTGTCTCTCCATATAGGCAAAACAGAATCAATTTTATTTTCTACGTCAAGGAAACAGAAAAACCAGGAAGGGTTCAAGGTACAGCTGGGTAGCTCTGTTGTCACAGATAAAAAAATCAGTAACATATTTAGGGTGTACATTAGATAACACACTCTCCGGGGAGAGCATGTCTAAGAAGGTAGTAGCCAAAGTCAACCACAGAATAAAATTTCTAGCAAGAAATGCGAAATACCTGGACAGGAAGGCTCTTAGAGCACTAGCAGGGGCGTTAGTTCAGTGCCACTTTGACTATGCTTGCATGTCCTGGTATGATAGTGCTCCCAAAAATATGAAAAATAGACTTCAAACTGCTCAAAACAAGCTAGTTAGGATAGTTCTGCAGCTCCCCACTCGAACACATTTAGACCAGCCCCACTTTAACAGCGTAGGATGGCTCAGGGTAGACAAGAGAGTCTCAATGAAGAAACTATGTTTAGTTTATAAGATTTCTAAAGGGGAGGTGCCTAGTTACCTAAACAATTACTTTCATTATGTAAAAAACAATCATAGGTATGAAACCAGAGGAAGAGAGACAAACATGGTCCCCTTCAGATTCAAACTTATCTCGTACGGCCAGCAGACTTTCCTTTATTCAGCTGCAGTACTGTGGAACCGCCTGCCCAGCAGCATTAAACAGGCCCCTAGCTTAACTAGCTTTAAGAAGTCTGTACGAACATGGCTATCGGTGTAGGAAAGAGAGGGTAGGGGATTGTTATTTTTATTTTATTATCTATAGTTAGGATGTTTTATGGGGAGTAAATGAATTTTTAATGTTTTATGATGATATATGTTTTTATGTTGATGTCTGTCCTGTCTCCCAATATCAGGGACCATGATGGAAATAAGTGCTTGCACTTTATCATGTTTTTATCCCTTGGAAGATGTCTTGTTTATTCCACAATAAAATCAATCAATCAATCAATCAGACTTAGTGTCTAGTTTTAGTCCACAAAAATTCTGTGGACATTTTAGTCTAGTTTTAGTCAGTAACAAATATGGACATATTGTTCTATTTTTAGTCAACAAAAATTGGGCATTTTAGTCTAGTTTTGGACAACAATAAATCTGAAAATTTTAGTAAATTTTTTTTCAACATTTTTGTTGACAAAAACATGTCAAATTTTCGTCAGATGTAAAAGCAGGCTGTTCAAATTGAACACAAAATGGTAGAAGGTAGTAGGTAGGTTGTATGATCAGGTACACTATTTTTCAGTGAAGGGGGATACCACTCATTTTAATAATTCAAATGTGTTACTTATATCACCTCGGACAGTTAAAATAAGTATCTGAGTGTTTGTTACTTTCTCCATACAGCAAATAGTTAGACCTGCCCACCAAATGGTAAATATTATGTTACAAACTGGACATTATATAATATATATTGTTCACCTATAATATTTGTCCACACATTTAAACCCAAATTAACTGTATTTCTTACACTGTTAACACATTGAACTAGTAAATGAAGGAAATTTGGATGTAAATGTTCAAAAGTTTAGCACCTTTTGAGAAAGTTCACACCATTATAGACTAAGGGATAGGGCAAACTACACTGCTCAAATAAATGAAGGGAACACTTAATCAACACAGTATAACACCAAGTCAATTAAACTTCTGGGATATCGATCTGTCCAGTTAGGAAGCATAAACGACTGTGAATCAATTTCAGATGGACAGGAGGACAGGAGAGGCAACAGCAAGACAACCCCCAAAAAGTAAATGGTTTTGCATGTGGTGGCCACAGACCATTTCTCTCTCCTTATCCTTTCTGACTAATTTTTCTCTAGTTTTGCATTTTGCTAGTGCCCTTGTCACTACTGGTAGCATGAGGCGGTACCTGCAGCCCATTCAGGTTGCACAGGTAGTCCAGCTCCTCCAGGATGGCACATCCATACGTGCCATCGCAAGAAGGTTTGCTGTGTCTCCCAGCACAGTCTCAAGAGCGTGGAGGAGATACAGGGAGATGGGCCATTACACGAGGAGAGCTAGACAGGGCCGCAGAAGGGCAACAACCCAGCGGCACGACTGGTATCTGCTCCTTTCTGCGAGGAGGAACAGGAGGAGCACTGCCAGAGCCCTACAAAATGACCTCCAGCGGGCTACTCATGTGCATGTTTCTGACCAAACTGTCAGAAACAGACTCCATGAGGGTGGCATGAGGGCCCAACGTCCTGTAGTGGGACCTGTGCACACAGCCCAGCACCGTGCAGCTCGATTGGCATTTGCCAGAGAACACCAGAATTGGCAGGTTCGCCAATGGCACCCCGTTCTCTTCACAGATGAGAGCAGGTTCACATTGACCACATGTGACAGATGTGAAAGAGTCTGGAGACGCCGTGGCGAATGTTATGCTGCCTGCAACATCATCCAGCATGACTGGTTTGGTTTAATTGACTTGGTGTTTCACTGTGATGATTAAGTGTTCCCTTAAGTGTTTCTGGCTTGAGGGATAATGTAATGCATATGCAGAAATATTTCTTCAACTGTCCAACACTATATTTTGGATTTTATAAATTTAATGATAGCCCCCTTTAAGTTGTAATGCTGAGTGGCTGGTTGATGCAGCACCTGTTTAATAATTAATAAGTAATAAGTTGAGACATTAAACAATATTTTTTGGAATATTTGTATTGATTTATTGAATCCACCAAAAGTGCCATACATCAGAATAATAATAATAATAATAAAAAAACATAAAACATATATCAATTAATCAATGAACACCCAGTGCTCACACAAGTGAATTCCCCAATCACCAGTTCCATTCATGACCATTACTTGTGATTCATTTTATAGAAAGCACTTCTTTCCAGGAGAGAACTTGGGATATTTGGGACAGATGAAGCAGCTGAATCGTTGCTCCATATTTGCTGTCATCTTTTTTGCCAGCACAGCAAAGTCCTTATAGGTCCTGATCTGGGCCTAGGAGAATTGGCTGAGGTGTATCTTCAGGTCCAGGAGTGCAGGAACAACCAGGGTCAGGGAGTTGGTGTCAGACTGTAGCATGTTGGTATGTTCAGCTAATGGGAAGAGGTCTCTCAGCACAGCCATCTTCTGCCACTCTCTAGGTAAGAGACAGTCCCAGCCCATATTTTCTCCTACTTGAGTGAGTGCCTCCTGTAACTCCAGAAGGCGAGAGACCATTTGGAGGGTGCTCAACCATCTGGTAGGGCAGTTTTTAATAACAATCAGACCACACTGCTCAAGCATTTGCTGTGTGGTGACTGAGGACTTCCAAAAGAGCTGCACAACATTTCTGGCTTTGTGGGGGACCCTCTTGATTGTGGACTCCTTTCCCATCAAGTTCACAACCAGCTGCAGGGTGTGGACAACACAGGGCGTCCTCTCTACGGCTCCATACCTAGTGGATAGAAAGAACAGACAGAGAATGCAAACACTTAATTTTTCAAGAAATGAAATCTACTCAAGCACATAATGCATTATGTAATTTTATTGTATAATTTCTCGCACACACAAAGGTGTATGTGTTATCATAACCAAACCTGGTTAAATCAAAGACATATATCCTGCAAAAACAGTCAGTGACAAACAATTTATCTTCTTTCCTCTTCCCTCGTCACTCCCCTGAGCATCCTCTTCCTCAGAGCTGGAGTCATCTGCATCTTCGGGTTTAAAAGCTGCAACCATGTTGCTCCCATTGTCTGATATCACTGTTAAAATCTTGTCTTCAGTAATGCCCCATTTCTCTGTGCAATGGTCGACTAGTGCCTTGATGGAATATGCTGAGTGTGGGTGGCTTATTTGTTCGAGATTTAGTAATATGTGCTCTGATTTATCTTGCTTAGTGTAAAACTAGCATGCAGTAATGGCAAGAAATGAGACAGTAAGACCTTTTTTGTACAAATGTCCAAGCCAATGGTTACCCTCTGTGCTGTAGCCAGTCTATCCTTAAATGTAACTTAGTCATCAACAACTTGCTTTCGGTGCATTAGAGTTCCTTTTAGGATTTTGTTTTCTCTTTTGCTCTTTCTGTCTCTCGTTTTGGTTTTCCTTTTACTGTCGCTCTGAGACAGTTTGGTTTTTACTATTTATTTTCTACCTCTCTATTGACTGCTCTCTTGTGTTGAGAGCGAGAGGTTTTTTCTTTAGCCTACGAGTATAATTCGCCCAGATATCGAGTCGCTTTATTTTTCCTTTTTTTTACCTCTCTTATTTGTGCTCTCTCTTATTGAGAGCGAGAGGTACTTCCTTCGCTATTTTCTGCTCAGACTCGAGCCTTGCCCTATTTTCTGGGTTGATTTTTGTTGGCACTAGGCCCTTCCACTCTTGTGATTATTCTACACTAGATAACTTTTAGATTCCCTTTCTGTCGCGACCCGACTCCCCATTACAAAACACGGAAGCCTGAATGTAGGGACCAGCGACACCGCAGGGAGTCAAGCAAACGCTGGCCACCCAGAGCTCTGCCTGGGTCTCTCATGAAGAGGGCGTTCTCGCCCTCCAGGCAAGGCAGTGGGCCATGCAAGCTCAGCAGGATCTGCTTATGGATCAGCTGCGCTACCAGGGAGAATGCATGTGAGATTTATCGGACAGTCTCCACGCACTGACCCTCGCCACTGCCTTTCCCCCAATCGCACAAGCACCTGTGAACCCCATTCCCTTGCCCGCCCCACTCACTACCAGGGTGCCCAAGCTTCAATTACCACTCCGTTACAGTGGGGAGCCAGGAAAGTGTTGGGTTTCTTGACAAAGTGTCTTATTTTTTTTAAGGCCCAGCCATCCTGGTTTGCTACCCAGGAGTCCTGGGTAGCATTTATATTATCACTTTTGACCGGGACTGCTCTTGCATGGGCTGACCCCTTAATCCGAGCCAATGTCCTAATAATGAGCGATACGAATCGGCTGATGGAGGAGATGGTGTTGGCCTTTGATCATGACGTCTCCGGTCAGGAGGCCGCCATGAGACTAACCGGTCTCCGCTAAGGCACCGACACTGTGGCAGGCTTCTCCATTCTCTCTCCAGCATTGGCAGGGGAGACAGGTCCACTTGAGATGGTTTCTCAACTCCTTACTGGATCCCGTTAAGGACGCCCTGTCAGTGCTCGAGCCATCCGCCACGTTTGGGGCTCTGGTATCCGCAGCCATCTGTATTGACAACCGTATCAGGGAGCGAGATAGGGAACGTAGAGACTGTTTGGCTCGCTACCTCTTTCCTCTTGCGGTAGCGCCCCCTGTCCGCCCTTCCTCCCACTCCTCCTTAACTGGGAGGAGCAGCTTTGCGTGAGCTGCCCCATTTTTATTTGTTTTTTTTTACAACAAAAAAAAAGTCTGCCAGTCTGCAAATAACAGGATTCCTAAATGCTTACGAAGGTAATCCCATATGTAAAAGGTCTGTAAAAATCTTATAAAAGTATATGCCATATACAAAACGTATAAAATAAATATGTGGTAGAGAGCTAGCATATACATTTCGTGCTAAAATTAAATAGTTCCCTAATACATGGTAGTCCTTATAAAAAAAAACATTGAGAGATTGTATAAGAATTGTATAGAAATATATAATATAATAGGCTACTAATCAACATGCTTTTTATAAAACTTTGCAAGTATGATCATATATGATTTTTACAGGCCTTTTGCATATGGGAAACCTCGGTTTTATGAATGAAGTTCAACCATCGAGATCTATAAGAAGAACTGGAGACAACTTTCGCTTACCGGTTCCATGGATTCCTATTGGAACTGCTCATTGGCGCATGAAGCCAATTCAGAGTTCACCACATCACGTCTCTGACACAGACAGCGCACAGAATCATGGGAATCGCAGTTAATTACAGGAGTTTATATTACAGATCTGCTCGGTTTTCTCAGGTTATATGTCTCAAAATAATGCTTTTTTTGGGCTTTATTTCACAGTGAAATAAAAATTGTGAATCTCCGTTTTGTCTTGTAATTCATCGGAGAAAATCGTAATGTCACGTGGTGTGGAATCCCAAAATCCGAGCCTCGCCGAAGACGTTTATTTTTGTATGCGTGCAATAAACTGTTCTCCAACGGTGTCATATATAGGCATTTTGAAAGTGTAAATCATGTTATTTGTACCCCAGGGCATGAGACTGGGTTGTGTTTGTCTTTGAATTTACAACTGAATCACATTTGAAAATTATGAAATAAAATGTGTTATATGGCATGTCTATGCAGGGACGGACTGGGACTAAAAAATGGCTCTGGACTTTTTTACCCAGACCAGCGTGCGAATACTCCACCACCCCTGTCCCATCGACGCACATACAAACACACCAGCCCTTAATACCACCTCTTATAAGCATAATGGATGGATACTCTAGGCTACTGTAACACTAATAGCCTACAGAGCTATTTTAAGAGCAAGTGAAAGGTTTGTCGCCAGCAGCCAGGCCACCACTGTGAGGATACCATTATAGATTCAGGCTACTATATTGTGCAGTCAGCACTGACACACACACAACCTCTACAGTATACAGACTAGGCACCTCAATAAAACTAATTTCTGCCCTGCCTCTCTCCACTGCCTACAAGTGGCAGAGCATCCATACAACAGTCATAATTGTATAATTCTGTAAATTGAAATGGCATGACAAATGTAATTTGGCTTAATCAATACGAGTACTTAAAAATATCAGACGTCAGAAAATAAGACACCAGAAAATAATGAAAAGCGACGTGAGAGGATAAATTTAACGTTTAACGTTATGTAAAAAAAGATGGCTAAATATCGTTGTTTAACCACTGCTTAGTGATTGGGACATTTAGGCGTTTCATTATCTAACGAAGATCGCAAACTTGTTTTTAGTTACGCTCCTAGGCGTGTTTCATAAACTGCACCGAAAACATTTGTGTTGGTTTCTGTATTATCAGAACAGCTTCCTCTGTCACCATTCTCCCCCATCTCGTTTAGGCTTAGTTTATACATTTAGCTACATAGAATAAATATGAGATCTTTAACATTACCTGACCATTTTTTGGAGGCAAGCTCCTCTTATTAGCTGAAGTCGAGATGACGAAAATTTAAAATGATAATTTAGCTAATTTAGGTTAGTTATTCTGTTACGTTCGCGAGTAGGACCCAGACGCAGACCACAGGATGAGGCAAAAATCGTATTTTAATACTTGCAGGAGTCAAGCCAGGAGATCAGACATCAGGGAGGTACAGGAACGGCAGGCAAAGGGGCAATCAAGGGCAATCCAAAAGTCAGGCAGTACCAGGGGACAAGGCAGGAGAATCGTCAAAAAACAGGCGTGATAAAAACCAGAATACAAACAGAGCAGATAAGGGCTAAGCAAAAGAATAGTCGGGCAAAGGGTATCTTCCGAAGTATAAACAGATCTCAGGCTTTAGTAAATCGCAGGCACTGGAAAAGAAAATCAACGTTCTGACCCAGACTGGAGTTAACACAGGGTTTAAATACACACGGTACAAATGACACAAAGGGAAACAGGTGTGTGAAGAGGCGGGGATCAAAACGAGAGACAATTGAAAACCATTGGGAACAATGAAACAATCACGGAGACAACTAGGGAAAACGCGGACTGGATTCCATACAGATACACGATAACAGATTACCTGGAGTTTCAGGAAATCGTGCATAGATTAAGAGGACAGGGAGAGAAGATCAGATGCAGCTGAGAATGATTAACAAGGACAGAACAGCGTGAAAATGTGCACTCTAATATATTAATGAGATTAGTAACTATACACACCCCTGCCGTTAGTACAATTAGTAAGTATATACAAATTAGTTTGTTAGTGGAGTTAGTAGATCTAATCTATCGTTAGTATGTTAGTGGTAATTAGTAAATCTAAGTGCACAGAGATAGGTGCGAAGCAAGAGGGAACCCGAACACCAATGAGATCACCCGAATGGTACAGAGACGTAAACAGGGAGTGCCAGATCAGATGTAAACAAGCAGACACAGGACAACTAGGCAAAACCGGAAAATAAACAAGTCAGATAGAAACTAAGAATAAACAATACAGACTGGGAATGAATAACAATACAAAAATAAAATAAAAATACAAATAACACGCAAATGTCAGATCCTTACATATTCACTTTTCAAATCTACTCATCTGTGCATGGCCAAGCAACCAATGTTGTGAGATAATGAGATTAGTCTACCACCAATCAAAACACTGTAGTTTACACTTGGGAGTTGCTACCGAGGGAAGTCCACACACTCCACAAATCTGTTGAGTAGTTGATCATTTCCAAAGACGGATCATATGGAGAGCTTATGCGAACACATTTTCTATTGATTTTATAATGATAGTAAATTAGTTTTCAATTTTTTTTTTTTACGTGGTGGTGTATTGTAGGCTATGGGAAACACTGGTTTGCTAACGTTAGAAATCAGTTTACGTAATTTTGTCATTTGCGTGAACTACACGCACTCCCACACCCATACGTCGTAGCGTAGGCTACACACGCTGCGTAGCCAGAGTGAATATCAGATAGGGATTAAAATTGTTGATTTACCTTTATATATTTCTTTATTATAATTATACAAATTTTATTAAAATGCCTAAGGTGATCTAAACCGGGGCTAAGCAAATTTGTGACGGGGCTATAACCCACCCTTGCCCCGGTGTAGCGCCGTCCATGCATAGGCCTAACATTACTACAGAATTGGAATTTGTATTGTAGCTATGTGTTATCATGAGCTAGCCTACAGAGCTAGTAAACTGTCCCATTCTTACCACTGGCGTTGTGCTTGGAGCCTGGTCCTCCTGGCTAACTACTAGTACCGTCACCCTAACCCTGGGTCTCAGCAACGTCGTCGTTAGCGCTGGCAGTGCTGCTGCCGTTAGTGCTCTCAATATGAAACATATAATTTATCTTCATGCATGTTGTAGCATCACCTTGAAGTGACTTAATTTTTTTATCTCTAGCCTTTTCAGCGCTGCCTTTCCTCTTTCTGCTGAAATTTTTGTCCATTTCGGCGGACTTAGTCTGCTAGCTAACTATTTCTCGTAATGAATCTACCTGTTCACATGCTTCCGTTCTCTGACTGCTGGGATTGGGGGGGGGGGTGGGTGGGCTGGTGCATAATCAGAGTGGGTCGACGATTAATAATAATGGGCTTCTTAAGCGGCCCACAGAGCGACTGGCCCACCGGGTTAAAAAAATATCTTAGATGCTTAGATCAGATGTAGCAGCTCCATAGATGATCTAATAAACGTCTAGTGTGGGGATTATGATACACGCTATGGTTAAGGCATTACTTATTTGTGGAGTGGAGAGTTAATAATGCTAGAATGCATGTGTAGCAAGATCGAGTGCCACCGCTCGGGAAGAAGTGGAGACCACACCGTATTTAAACAAACCCGCTTGGGTATATTTAATTTTCGTTTAATTTTACTTTTCCGGCTCTGGCTTCTCGGAGCTTTTACTTCCTCCGTCTCCAGCCAGCCCCGTTTGTCCGCCCGTCTCTCCCTTTTCAACCCCGACTCACTGTCATAGCAATCAGAAACAATTAAACCATTATTCAATTACGTTTCTCCCTGATGCTGATTAACTTATGACAGCTGTGGCTCAGGGTCCGAGAGCCGCTTGGTTCACTCTCTCTCTGCACGCAGAGGCTAACCACGCCCACCCTGCCACATACCCCCACCGCCCGACTTAGGCCGGGGAGCTATCCGGCCGATAACCAACCCCCCCCCCCCCCCTCCTAGGCGAGAGAGGAAGTCCGCCACTGTGGGAATTTAACATTTAATTCTATAAAAAGTATGTTGTAAATAGAATGTATAAACTTGTCTGTGGTAGTTGAGTTTCGAATGGGTGACCTTGGGCCTGTGTTCTGAGAGTTCTGAGAGGGAGGGCCACAGCATTCTTCAGATAAAGGATTTGCCACAAAAGCAGAGCCAGTTTATGCAAAAACAGGAAACGCCAAAACTCATAAGTTTCTATCTTCATGGAAAAATACTAGACATGAACTGAACACGTGAAATTCTAAACGTTTGATTGGTTTTAATTATACGCCCAGTGATGTATGAAAATGGAAGGTAGAAGACATACCCCTTTTTAGCATACAGTATATAAGCACCACAGTAGCAGAGATGGGGGGGGTCCCACGAGCGAGAGCGTGCACGCGCGAGCGCGCTTCCAGCGCGCTTCCAGAGGACCACAGATGTATTAACCCATTGTATTCTTATGTAAAGACTTCGAGCTGACACAATAAAGACAAAGTGATTTAACCATTCGAATTGAATTGAAGAGTATCCTTGATCCACCTCCTTGACCACGAAAAGCAATATAATTTAATTGCTAACACCACCACCATCTGCGGCCCCGGCCTATGGATCACCTTAAAATTAAACGCCTGTAATGCCAGATACCAACGGGTGATCCGCGCGTTGGCATCTTTCATGCGGTGGAGCCACTGGAGGGGGGCGTGATCCGACCAGAGGGTGAATGAGCGGCCCAGCAGGTAATACCGGAGGGACCCGACCGCCCACCGGATGGCGAGGCATTCTTTTTCGATGGTGCTGTACTTCGCCTCCCGCTGTGACAGCTTGCGGCTTATGTACAGCACCGGGCGATCGACTCCCTCCACCTGCTGGGTCAACACGGCCCCCAGCCCTCTGTCCGACGCGTCTGTCTGCAGGGTGAACGGGAGAGAAAAGTTAGGTGTGAACAACAGCGGCTCCCCACAAAGTGCTTCTTTTACTTGCTCAAACGCCCTCCGGCACGGCTCCGTCCACTGGACCGGCTCTGAGGCACCTTTCCGAGTTAAATCAGTCAAGGGGCTGGTCAGCTCCGAAAACGCAGGAATAAACCTCCTATAGTAACCGGCCAACCCCAAGAACCTCCTCACCTCTTTTTTTGTCTTGGGCCGGGGACAGGTCGCAATCGCCGCGGTTTTGTCCACTAGAGGCCGCACCTGTCCACTTCCCAAGTGGTACCCCAAATACCGTACCTCCGCTCTGCCAATTGCACACTTCCTCGGGTTAGCCGTGAGCCCCGCCCGCCTCAGAGACTCGAGTACCGCCCCCACATGCCGCACATGCTGCGCCCAGTTCTCACTGTGGATGATAACATCATCAATATAGGCTGCAGCATATGCAACATGCGGACGCAGCACACGATCCATAAGGCACTGGAACGTGGCTGGAGCCCCAAATAGCCCGAACGGAAGTGTACGAAATTGGTACAAACCGTCCGGAGCGGAGAAAGCCGATTTTTCCTTAGACTCTGGCGACAAGGGAATCTGCCAGTAGCCCTTGGTCAAATCCAGTGTCGAGAAAAAACGAGCCGTGCCCAGCCGATCCAAGAGTTCATCGACCCTAGGCATAGGATAGGCATCAAACTGTGAAACCTCATTCACCTTTCTGTAATCCACACAGAACCGGATAGACCCATCTGGTTTCCCTACCAGGACAATGGAGCTACTCCAGGCACTGTGTGACTCCTCTATTACGCCCATCTCCAGCATGGCCTTTATTTCTGCCTGCACCAATTTTTTTTTGTGTTCTGGCAGCCGATAAGGACGGGAACGTACCGTCACTCCTGGGGGGGTTTCAATATGGTGGTGTATGAGATTCGTGCGTCCGGGTAGGGGAGAAAACACATCCGCAAACTGCTTTTGCAATAGAGCAAGGTCTGCCTGCTGGTTTGGCGAGAGATGGCTATCAGAAAGGGGCGGGGTCTGATTGGGTGAATTTGGTACCTCCGGCCCCAGCTCATCTTTCTCCTTATCTACCGTCACCAGCGAGACAGCCACCACCTCCTTCCAGGCTTTTAATAGATTTAGATGGTAGATTTGTTTAGCTCCTTCTCTATCCGACCGCACCACCTCGTAGTCTACCTCCCCTATTCGCCCTGTGACCACAAAGGGCCCTCGCCACTTGGCGAGTAATTTTGTGCTGGAGGTTGGAAGTAATACGAGTACTTTATCTCCCGGTGAGAATTGTCTGAGTTTTGTCCCTTTATTATAGTGCGCTTGCTGCCGTTCCTGGGCCTTGAGCAAATTCTCCCGTGATACCCTACCCAGTGTATGGAGTTTTGCTCACAGGTCCATGACGTACTGTATCTCATTTTTACTGGGGCTTGGACCTTCCTCCCAGTTTTCTTTAACTAGGTCCAAAACTCCCCTGGGTTTTCTACCGAATATTAATTCAAAGGGAGAAAATCCCGTGGAGGCCTGGGGAACCTCCCGCACTGCAAATAATAAAGGGACTAACCATTTATCCCAATTTCGACTATCATCGTGAACGAACTTCCGAATCATCGACTTCAAAGTCCTATTAAATCGCTCAACGAGCCCATCCGTTTGGGGGTGGTATACGCTGGTTTTAATAGACTGAATGCCCAATAACGCGTACAGTTCGTTTAATGTCCGTGACATGAATGATGTGCCCTGGTCCGTCAGAATCTCTTTCGGGATTCCGACGCGGGAGATTATTTGAAACAGTTCCTGCGCAACACTCTTAGCTGAGATATTGCGCAATGGAACTGCTTCGGGATACCGGGTCGCATAATCCACCAGAACTAGTACGAATCGGTATCCCTGAATGCTCCGTTCAAATGGCCCGATGAGGTCCATAGCCACTCTATCAAATGGGACCTCTATTAATGGAAGTGGCTGCAACGGCGCTTTTGGGGTGGCCGGGGAATTCACTAATTGACATTCCGGGCAGGCCGCACACCACCGACGTACGTCGGCCCAGATACCCGGCCAATAAAATCGGGCCATTATACGGTTGAGTGTTTTGTCATATCCCAAGTGCCCCGCCATGGGGTTATAATGAGCCGCCTGGAAAACCATTTCCCGGCGGCTTTTAGGTACCAACAACTGGGTATTTTCTTCTCCTGTTTGAGCGTCCCGACACACTCGATATATCTCTAATAACAGAGAAATACGGGTGAGAGAGAGCTGTCTCCGGACGCACTTGCTGACCATCAATACGCATTACTTGTTCGTAAGCAAAGCGTAAGGTGTCATCCCGAGACTGTTCGAGTGGGAAATCCTCCGTGGGGTGAAAAACCGGAACCAGGGGAGTCTCCCCTCGAGGCTCCCCCGGCTCCGCCCCCCCCTCGACCGTGTCGGTTGACCCTGCGTCATCGCCGTCAACAGCACACACCTCCCCGGGCCCTACCTGTCGGGATCGCACCTCCCACAGCTTCCCTGACACTTTACGAAACCCCGCCCAATCAATGCCCAAAATCAGGGGGTGCGACAGCCGGGAGCTAACCGCAGCTTTGACAATATAAATTCTCCGTTGAAAATAAATTTTTACAGGCACTATGCACGCACTTAATCGATACCCAGGGTGCCTTCACCAATGCCTCTGGCCGAACCAGGCTTTGCCGAATCATGGACTGCATCGCCCCTGAATCCAACAACGCCCGGTGTTCACTCCCTTGCACCCTTACCGGGATGCAGTACGCTCCCTCTGGATCGTGGGCAGGAGTGGGCGGACCGACAACCCGGACCACCTGCCCCACCTCCATAAGTGGACAGTCGCGGCACAGGTGGCCGAGCTGCCCGCATCGCCAACAACGTTCGTTTTAATGTGTGTTTCTATTGCATTATAACCTGCAATAGCCTAGCTATGTCATATGCACATCTAATTCTATACCGGTGGATCACACTACATTCTAAGTCAAGCTAATCTCCTGGTTAAGGAAGCAATTTTTCTGCAGGTACGAGTATGCTAACCCCAGTAAACTTTCAAACGTTGGCTACGAGAAAAGCGAAGGTAGGCCTCTATAAACGTGTAAAAAGCCACGTGGAATAGTTCCATTTCCTCTAAGTATTCCAGCTCATTTTTTAATTATAGCTGGGCTATATTTCTACAGAATGTCCTGAAAATGGAAAAAGAAAAACTATGGGTTTGCGTTCATTATTACTCCTTGTCAATTACGCTTACCCTATCCACGGTGGCCCCCTTAGTGGTTGTATTTGACGTCATTATAGTAGGCCCTATATTTCCCTGAAATTATAAATTAATTTATAACTTAAAAAAAAAAAAAACTCCTGTAGGCTATACTAGTTAGAAGGGCGTTTTACAAATAGTCTTGCTGTTATCAGGGCTGCAGAGCCAGCTACCTGCCTGTCCTGAGCTGCGGAGCCAGCTAACCGCCTGTCCTGAGCTGCGGAGCCAGCTACCCGCCTGTCCTGAGCTGCGGAGCCAGCTAACCTCCCCTCCAGAGCGATGCAGCCGTCACCGCCAGCCTCCAGAGCGATGCAGCCGTCACCGCCTGCCTCCTGGGCGATGCATCCGTCACCGCCTGCCTCCTGGGCGATGCATCCGTCACCGCCCGCCTCCTGGGCGTTGCTGCCGTCGCCGCTCGGGACAGGCGGGTAGCTGGCTCTGCAGCTTGACAGGAGGCCTGGAACGGGACGGGACAGGAGGCCTGGAATAGGACGAGACAGGAGGGCCGGGGCCGGACGGGACAGGAGGGCCGGGGCCGGACGGGACAGGAGGATCGGGGCTGGACGGGACAGGAGGGTAGGAACGGGACGGGACTGGAGAGCTGGAACGGGATCCATCAAATGGTGACTGTTGGGGTTGGGGACTAGGCTCAGAGCTGGCCGGCTGAAGGGTAATGACTTCAAACAGACTGGGGGCTGGGTTGAAAAGGGAAAAAAAACTCAGGATTCTGCCCCCAGATACCCATGAGGTATTCCTCATCGTAGTCAGGGTTGAAGTAGGGATCCTCGAAAAACTCCTGAGATGCCATGATGGAGGGATGCCTGCTGGGTCCCAACTGGCGAGTTCCTTCTGTAAGGGCGGGTGGAAAAGAGGGACCCAGTAGCAGGTAGGGAGTACCAAAAAAACTGAAGTTTAATAATGGGCAACGGTACAAAAAACAGAATCCAAAGAAAGGTAAAAAAAAACAGGCAGAGGTCGGAACTGGGAAGGGCAAATGACAGACAGGTGCACGTAATAAAAAAATGAGGAAAGGCGATAATAAAATAACAAGGGAACATGCGGACCAGATTCACACATAACACAGACTTGAACATGAACTGGGCAAGTGCATACAATTAGAGAATGGAAAGCGGAAACGAGAGTCAGCTGTAGTTAATAGAAAAATCAAAAAAAGATAATTAGTGATAGAACAGGCTGCAGTGAGGAAAGATGACGTTAGTAAATTTGTAGATTAGTAGAAACCCCTGATTCTATGGCGTTAGTAGATTAGTATTATGTACAAGTTATATATTATGTATTATGTATACCTTTCAGGGAATCTTTTTGTGCTCCCACCACCACACCGGCATCCACCTGTGGGCTCTGCTTCCCATATGTTCCTCTTGGGGGGGTTCAGTGGTTTACTCCCTATTATCTTGGCTGGCTTATACTCAAAAATCTTCCGCAAATAGGCAGTGATAAGAGGCAGAGCCTGACGCCAAAGATTGCTTTAAATCTCAATTAAATATTGCTTACTTCAATCATGAGTTGTCTGACTGAAATAGTTTAAAATATGTAAAAATGTAAATCTTTAATCTAAAAAGTTGTGCATCCCTGTTCTGATTCTACCCAGTGTGAATGTATGTGTGCATATATGGAGGTGCATATGTGAACGGATCCCTGCTTCAGATGCATCTTTTCATCTCATGTTAAAGTACAGAATCAGAGCTACAAAATAAGATATCACTTGATGAGATTGAGTAAATATTTATGGAGATATGACTGTTTGAATATTGTGATTTCGCAAAACTGGCTTTAAAGATTGTGTTGTGAATTCTGCCCTTTCTCAAATACACCCTCAAACCAGGAACTATTGTATGAAATTGTTATATTTGTGTAATCCGTAACCCAGTGCTTGCTATGATTTGGAATAAATTTGATTATAATAGTGTTTAAACCATAAATTCATAAAAATATGAAAAAATACATACATAAGGTGATGTATATCCCTGATCCTTTATAATTCTTCCATTTCCTTAATTATTTTTGCATGACTCCCATTGGGACTCATGTAACTTCAAAACATTCATAACTCCTCTCCCTATTGAAATATAGCAATAATATTTCAAGGAGTGCTCATACATTTTGATAGCCCTCATCAACAGGTAATTACCTCTAACCAGGTAGCTATCCCACAATACTTTGCATATGAATCTTATGTGTGGCAGGCTCTGGCAGTCTAGTCCCTATATTTAACAAGACTTCACATATTTACACAACAATTAGAAATGTATGTATCTCAATTTCATGACAGCTTTGTGTCTTACATTATTATTACATTTCAACTTGATATGGAAAAATGCACACACATACACAGCCCACCTCTAGGGGCCCCCCTGGACTCGCTAGTTCCTGGGAAAACTTTCCCTGTGATAACTCCTTAGCTCCACCCCTGCTTGCTGTAGTCGGTCCCTTATAGAAATCTAATATACTGGAGTATATTTTAAATATATTGTGACAATAATTGTGATATATTTACAATATACTGCAGTATATTACATTTCCATAAGGGGTAGCCCTGCAAGCCAATGCATAATTGGCGCTACCATCGGCCAGGTTCCGGTCAGCAGAGATCTGTGTCTCATCACTCTCTAGCAACCCCCCACTGGTCGATTGGGCACCTGCAAGTCAGGTGTTAAGCTACATGTAAATTGTCTTTCTCCAACTCATCTCTGTGCAAGCCGGACTTGTGAGCTGTGGTGTGATAAGAAGTGGTGATTCAGTGTGTTCAGTGGTCGTGGAAGCTTGTGCACCCATGTACACACATTTTAATACATCTTATGGTTCAAAAAAGTTGCACATATGTATATGTGGTGTCCTTAACTTTGATACTTACATATTTATTAATCTGTACACATGATTATGGGTTTGAGCAATTCAATATCTCAAACCAATCAACAGAGGTAGACAAGCTCCCTCTGACCAATAAGCAGAGCTTGACTGGAGGGAAACTCTCTCTGACCGCTCAGCAGAGGTGGATTACAGTAGAAGCCTCTATGAAACTCAACAGAGTAGGACTTCAAAACCTCTTTCTGATCAATAAGCAGAAACAGATTATAGCAGCAGCCTCCCTCTCTGACCAATCAGCAGAGATGGATGAGAGCTGAAGCCTTTCTCTCCACAGAACCCTGAAGCAGAGGAGACTTAATTCAGTTGGACCTAAAACAGAAAAAGAATGGTAAAAAGGGTGAGATAAACCACAAGGGTCAGGACCTAAAGGCATACTGTTGGCTGTAATAACACATAAAGTACCAGCATGCCAGAGCTCCCAGAAAATCTATGAAGTCCTAGTAGTTATTTATTATCAGGACCCACACTGCCAGCAGCTTTTTTTTTCACCAGTCACCAGGGGTTGTGTAAAATGGATGCTGCATGCCACTCCTAATGACAGTCAAACATTCTCTACATCTGAAGATCCCAGCGGTTTGACTGAGGGTGCTCCTTTTGGCTTTGTTCAGATTGGAGAGAACATCAGTACACACCCAACACTGAAACTATAAAAAATATTTACCATGTACAGGATTTATCCATCTGGGATTGAACTGCAACTCATATATAATTTTCCAATTAAATACAGTATGTCCTTATAATCCCTAAATTGGAGTATACAAATTTAATCTGTAAATAAAAATACGTACCCTAATGTTGTTATATACATAACCCTTTCCTGCCTGTGAGAATATTGGGTCCATATTCCATTCTATTGCATTTCTTGACATGCGTTGCAAAAATGTTGGTGGTGTGATCATATTGCATCACATACCTAAACTTTACATACCATTGTAAACAGTATAACTGGGGCTTTCAAGTGATATAAAAAACAATAGGTTTACTTGATAGCAATATCATCAATTATGAAAAGGCATTCACTTACTAAATTAAAAAAAACTGTGTAAATGGCCATTTTTAAAATGAGAAACGTACAATTTTACCAATTTTATGTTCAAGATAGAGGGAAACTTTTTTGTCCTGTTGGAGTGACGGACCCGAAAGAATCCTGGAAAAATTATACGCTGCCTATGCTACACCGGGCCAAAACAGTAGAAAATCAGATGGCCAGTCTTGGCCTGGGTGGAGCTAAGGACTAAGGAAAGGACATGATGAAAGGAGTGAAAAAAGTGATTGGACTGAACCAAATGCGTTTCATTAACCAGAATTGTATATCATAACAAGGGGGACGATTTTCCCAATTTCCTTTAACAAGATGATTCACTCTCCAAACACACCAACATGTGAGTAAAAAGAAAAATACTATATTTTTATTTCTCAATTCATAAAATAAAAATATAAATACACTGGGACAATTTACAGGGTCTGCTTCTTTTCCTCCCTCTTGCCAGGCAGCACAGGACCCCCACAGGGACGTGTGCCCGCACCCACACCCCACATTACACACCGTCACGGCCACACGCTACAAGAGACTCGTGTATACACACTCGAAGGAACTCTACACGCACACGTGACCTCCCACACCACAAATGGCTCCCCCCGGGATGGCCCACTGCCCGGTCCACCTTAAAGGGACTGTAAAGGTAAATCCGTACTTTGCTTCAACAGTTAATATTTAAATTTCATTGCAATATTGATCTATATCCATCTATCCATTTCCATCTATTCCGATTTGGAGATTAAATGGGTGGAGTTCAAATTGCTACTGGGCTCAGTCCTATTGGCTACAGACAGGTGGTTCATGACGTCATGAAACACCAGATATAATGGTGAATAAATGTTTTCATGTCATATCTCCTCCCATAGTTAGAGGCAAATAAAACAATTTTGTCCCGCTAAAACAGCCTCATTGAGTCTGAGTCTCTCCCAGTCTCTCCTTCTTCAACCCGCTATTTCATTTCTCCCACATTCTCTATCCTTTCATGGTGCTACCTAGCTGTCTAGCTAGCAAGGCTACTTTAGCCATAGAGCTAAGTTGAGAGTTATAACTTAGTGGTCATTATCGCCTCCGTTTGCATTGCAAGCACGCCGCATATAGCCGTGTATGTGCCCTCCCTGGATGCACAAACAGAGGATGATGCTACGTGTAATTTTTTCGGTTTCCTCAATATGCTGAAATTAGTAAGAAATACTGGGGTAGCGCAGTCATCAACACTGTAGTTTGCTAACGCTTGACAACAGGCTGATATTGAGTGTCATATGAAGCTGATTGAAGTGAAATTATGAGTTGGTTTCTGTAAATATATCGTTTTAATATGCACACCTCTGAACTGACACTGCATTCCTGTCACAGTGATTAATGCCACTCCTGAAAGAACATTTATTTTCTTTTTAAAGTTTCCGTTTCACAATTTGTGTTTTTTCTTCACTCTATCTACCATTGTTTCTGACATTCCCTCATGGATATGAATGGGGATATGTACCCTACGCTAAATGCCTATCTACACATAGGCATTTTCTGACAATTGCTGCGAATAGGCTATAGGAGTGGGGACTAAGCGCGTCCATGTGAAAAAATTTACGATTTCACCTGGACACTCTGATTTATCTTGGGAAACTGGTAGTAGCCTACATGGTGTTTGGTAAATAACAGAAAAAACGTAGATGTAGAAAAACAGTAACATATGTGAGGTGATCTATAGCACCAGACTTTTGAACGTTTGGAGGCTAACGTTATAGCCAGCTTGTAACCAGTCACACAATGCTGCTTTTGCGGCGACAAGCTAATGAAAGTTATTTGGTTTCATCTCATTTTTGTTATGTTCTGAGTTCTGTCTGTTTTGTATTTTTATTTTCATTCATGTATTTATGTTTCTGATTATTTGTGGTTTCACTGTTCTTTTCCCATTCCTTTCTTCATTACTAATTACATTTAATTGTAAATAATACTAATTAACTAACGACCACTAACATCTTAGAATTATGGTCTACTAATCTACTAATGACTAACTTGTATATAATACTAATCTACTAATGCCATAGAATCAGGGTTTTCTGCTAATCTACTAACTTACTAACTTCATCTTTCCTCACTGCAGCTGTCTCTCGTTCTGCCTGTTCTATCACTAATTATCTTTTTTTGGTTCCTCTATTTACTACAGCTGACTCTCGTTTCCGCTTTCCATTCTCTAATTGTATGCACTTGCCCAGTTCATGTTCAAGTCTGTGTTATGTTTGAATCCGGTCCGCGTATTACGTGTTCCCTTGTTACAATCCTATACCCGATTAAGTAGCTATAGCAAGTCCCCCCTGAACATAAATGGAGTTTAATTTCAGGAGGTCGCTAGTTCCTGACTATACCTGGCTCGAATGCAATGTTGTGAGACAAACAAGCACCGGAGAAGCGGAAGTGAGGAACTTAAGTACCCCGCAGGCAGAAGCACAGGTGAAAACAATAATGAAGGCTGCAAACCACGAAACGGAATGTGAAAAAAATCCGATAGATTCCCAAATCGTGACGGCAGGACGAGAGCCGCAAAAGAAAACAAACAGCCATGAACCACTACATATACAGTATAACAGCATGAGCTGAAGTGTGATATTGCTTTTATACAACAGTTCTACTAGCCTATAAATGATCAATCAAGTTACGACTGAGACAACAGATTATGACTTCCAAAAAACATAGTTCCTTCAGGATTTTCCAATAATGTATCAATTAGAATGTAAACAAAGCAGAGTGATGCGTCACAATAAAAAGTTCCAGTGCTGTTGTATTGTATATCCGCACTCATGGAATGCTTTTTGTTGTCCAATTACTTGACCAGAACTAGCTGTATAATGGATATGTGAAAATATATTAAGCGTGCTGCGTTCAATGATGATCTTTTGAATAAAAGATCACAAAGTAAGCCCTTATGTGCAGCTTGTTTTCCTGATCCGTATTGTTGGATTTCCTTTTCTCACACTTTTAACCAAGTAGTAATAACAGCAGCTGTTCAATGTTTTACTTCATAGGTGTCAAACTCCCGGCCCGCGGGCCGAATCCGGCCCGCCACGTCATTTTATGTGGCCCGCGAGAACTTAATTATCTGACGCGGAATCCGGCCCGCCACGTCATTTTATGTGGCCCGCGAGAACTTAATTATCTGACGCGTGTATCTACGTGGCTGGTTAACGGGGATTTACTTTTACGATATAACAGACAAACGCAGACGCGGACGCACACCCGCGGTACATACGTTAAATAAAACGTTATAATGAAGTTTGTATAAATTTTTTTTTAAAAAGGTGATTGCACCTTGGTGATTGGTTATATTTATAGTCTTACAGTTACAACCGGCCCTTTGAGGGCAACCATAATGCTGATGTGGCCCGGGGTGAAAATGAGTTTGACACCACTGTTTTACTTGTATTTCACTTGTACTACAGCAAAATGGTGAAAGTCAGACACCACTTCAAGTAACATTACGCAGTATGGAAACAAAATGTTCCATTTGCTGTGACAAATGGCCTATAGCCTATGTCACATGACTGTACCTCTTTGGTCTTTTGGTTAGCGTCAATCCTTTGTATACCGAGAGACCTGTGTTCGATCCCTGCCTGGTACTAAAGTGTAATTTCACTTTGGACTAAAACAGTGTGCACATGTTCCGGTTTTCTCATACAAGAATGTTATTTTATTGCAAAGGCAAAGACATGTTTACAATATTAACTGTTCACTGTAGCCTGTTACTTAAACAATTCAGTCCCTGGACACCACGGCAGTTAGCTAACGTTATGGGAACAGGTAACCCATGGCCATTTGTCAAGCAAAGAAAACAGTTTTACTGCAGAATATCATCTGGTTAAGATCGCGTTGTTGCATTAATGTAAAACAATCTATAAATAACTGTGACAGGCTACATGTTTTCACAAACGTTTGTTTTAAAGGGTAACTACACCCAGTTTCAGCCTGTCTCCGCCCACAAAATAATTTTAGTGAGCGAGGGAGAGGGGTGTGGGCGGAGGAGCTGCCATCGTCATTTGCATAAATTAACGTGGCTACGTTGTACAAATGATTACGTATAACTCGGATCAAACTGTCAAACTAGACGTTGCACATCAAATATGAATCAAGATTCAGCAACTGCATGGTCTATTTCTCACCTCAAATTCAGAAACATATTTTAGTGGACTATTTAGGTAGAATAAGAGAGTTTGTGAACAGGACGCAACGTTGTTCCAGTTTAAAAATGTAGAGCCAAAACTAAAGTAACAATGGGCGACAACAATTATCCATATGACGTAGAGCAGGGGTGGCCAATTCCAGGCCTCGCGGGCCGGTGTGTATGCAGGTTTTTACTGCCACCAGTTACCACGGTTCAATCAGCTAATTAGTCATACACACAATCACCGATTCACTTGTAAATTACAGAACGATAAAATGCTACAATACACGCATTGACGCATACCGGCACAAGAACATTCATCAGCTGCTTTTCATATCGCGGATATGTAGATTAAAATATCAGATCGTGTAAACGATTGGGTTAATTAAATAATTGTTAACTGGCGGCAGCAAAAACCTGCATACACACCGGCCCGCGAGGCCTGGAATTGGCCACCCCTGACGTAGAGGTACCTCCAAAGAGGTACTCTGACATCACGATTGGGGCGGGGTCAGTGTGTGGAGCAGAAAGGAATTTCACAAAGATGCAGCACAAAGATGCTTTTCTACCAGTTTCTCCCGATTTATGTTATTATTTCAAAATTGTTGAAATAATAGAATGGATGAATACGTTCCATTATATGGTCGGCATACAAACACGTTTACCGCAAAAAAAAAGTGATCTAGGGTGTAGTTACCCTTTAAAGACGGTCCTTACAGAAAAGCCAACCTAGTGAGGTAGGCGCCCGCTACCACTTCACATAGCCTACAGTTACAGTAGGCTACCGGGACAAACATGCATGCGTAGGCTATAGCGTACGCCTACCTATATTGTAATTTCTTTATTCATTTGTGACAAAAAAAAAAATGTGCACAAAAAAAATAAGATATCAAGTCTTTTTCAGCTCTGTTCACTTTATGCTTTTCACACATAACACAATGTGACCATAAAACTAACTACTACGAAAATTAAGAATTTACAATAATATACAGGTACGGGTTTATATACCATCAATAACACAAAGACCTATGTTTTATGGTTAGTCACTTAAAAAAATTACAATAGCCTCCGAACATGTCATAGTCTACTTTTCCAGACAATGTCTATTGCAAACATTAGGCCATATAATAATAATATAACAAAAAACATAATTATTACCTATGCTACCTTCTTTGACAGTAGTTCTTATTTTCTCATGCAAAGATCTCCAGAAAATAGCTTTGCCAGACAAATTTGAACGTCAGTCTGCTGGTCAGGAAAACTATCCTACTAAAGAGTGTAGCCTAAAGGAAACTACTATTACGAAGCGAGTCAAAAATATATAATATTCCATGCACATCCATGGTTTACAGTTTGAATTGAAGAAGAAGCTGTATTCAGAAATTTGCAGCCTAATGCATTTAAATAAGTTTTTTTTTTTTAAACGTTAATCTACACAATAACATCAACGTGTTTTAGCCTTAAGTGTGATAAGAGTCGCTGTAGAAATGTTGACTCTACAGGACTTTGCCGAAATGTAACAAGATAAACTCTTCAGGGTTAATCAGAAAACAGCTGTAGCTGAATATACTGGTAAGTACTTGGTTTCCTAAACATATTTATACGAGAGATTTTGGAGAACACAAATGAGGTGTCTTCTAAACCGAAAGTGCATCAGGTACTGTATATAGTACAGTCAGCAAGGGAAAACAGCGAATGCTTATTTGTACTACAATGTGCTTTACTAATATTATTTTTCCTATATGTGAACATGATTTTCTTAGCGTGTATAAACGGTGCATTTTACAGTCTGTGGCTGTGGCTAGAGGATCGGTCGTAAATCAAACGGGATTTTCTCAAAGCTGCAGTTCTTAATTTTAGACTAACATGAATACTGTAATTGAGACGGATACGTCTCAACCACTGGGGGCAAAGTTTATACAGTTAAAATAGGCTACATACCGTCATGCAGTTAATTTAGTTGTAGTTCATGGCAGGCTAAAGCACAAAACTCACGCCTATGTCTTTCTTTGCGCTACAATGCATGTGTGTGTATGCATGTCTCTCGATGTCATTATCTTCATGCATTATCATCAATAGTTAACTACCAAACACATTACATTAGTACACAAAAAGAAGTGATATTTCACCAAAAAACACGTTTTCAACGTTAAGAAAATGCCAAGTTACTCACGCATAGCCTACAAAGCACTGTCTGTTAGTCCTTAATTCCAACTTGCAAAAACTAGGCCTGCCTTTAAAAGTATTGATATCAAAATGTGGCCAAGTTACAACTAACAATATTGCCTATCGTAGCTCACACTAATTAAACTAGCTCTATTCCAAAGCAATGCTAGCCAAACTTTCCTAAATTCTTTAATGCTACTTCGCCCTGCGTTTTTTCCATCTTACCATCTCAAGAGAATGTGGTCAATTAAACTGTAGCCTATGTGCCACATCAATCTGAAAGGATTGGATCATTTATAGTGGAAATAATCATGAGATTCACATGTGTTGCAATTATTACACTACAGGGTATGTTTGAACAATTGTCTGCATCCAGTGCTTTGGGTCTATGAAAAGCACAGCATGAATAAAAGGTATTATTATTATTATGTATTAATTGATGTATTTATTTATTTTAAATATTTTGATTTCTATAGAAGCCTGTGTGGTCCTACAGAGCCTAGATATTTTTCTGTTCACAAAATTCTGTTAGCAAATAACATAACTATTATTATGTTAACAAATTTGTACTATTACTTATTTGGCATCATCTGACCGACAAACATACAGTTGGCTACATTGACCGGGCGAACATGTCTGGATAGGTTTGTAAAAATACTATATGTAGGCTATTTTCAACGTCATCATATTTATAATTTTTATCTGCATTTATTTATTCATCCCCCCTTTCTCTATTGTAAATGATCTTTCTTGGTGTAAATGTCTGTTTGTGAATTGTAGAGAAATCTGTAGCAGCAGTGAACATTTAAAAACATGTACATTTTATAAAGTAAACTTGACAACAAAGTATAAACATATGCTTTCTGGAGTGTACTTATTTGTCAACTGTTTAAACCATTAATTGAAATGATATGTTGTTACATGAGGCCATTTTTGTTATTTGTTAATTGACATTTAAAGTTTGAATGAACACAATCTCTTCACATGAAAAAACACAGGGCCAGGTTGCATTAAAGAATTTAGGAAAGTTTGGATAGCATTGCTTTGGAATAGAGCTAGTTTAATTAGTGTGAGCTACGATAGGCAATATTGTTAGTTGTAACTTCGCCACATTTTGATATCAATACTTTTAAAGGCAGGCCTAGTTTTTGCAAGATGGAATTAAATATATTAAATTAAATTGAATTATATATATATATATATATCTCACGCACACACTTTAATATTTGTTCTAAGCTATGGAAATGATTTGTTAAATCATGTGTAATTACCTTGCTATATTTGAAACTGTTTGATTTGCCAATGTCTGAAGTCACCAAGATTCACCATTTAGGGCTTAAATGAAAAAACTTCTGAAAAAATTTCCGTGGGGGACTCCATATCCCCCTCGCTGAGGTGAACCCCCTCCCATCCTCCCTCATTAAAACCTGGACATATTGCCATGGTTAAAAAAAGTCAATAATTCAGTAGGGGTCTTCTCTTTGTTATGGTACCATTAGCTAAACAGTTTCACTAAATCTTTGAGCTGAGAGAGATCCCAAGACCAGTGTTAATGAAAAAAGTTTAAACTGTTTTTAAACCTCTTTTGAGCACTGTTTCATGAACTTGTTTTCATTATAGATTTTCACATAAGTAACACACCCCATCCTAGCATTACAATTTTAAACCAGAATAAAGTGAGGGGAAACCAGTGCATAGACAACAATCAATCAATATGGTAATGTTTAGCAATCAATAATACAATTGATCATTTAAAAATGAAAACAAAAATCTTACTATTCCCTCACACTAGCCAATAATAGATGTTGCAATTACAATATGCCTTAAAGACATTTTCCAAAAATACCAGCTCTAAGAAATCCTGAACCACAGCAATAAAGTGAGGAATGAGTAACTCCAGCTGTTCCCACACGTCATCCTTTATCAGAGATCCTGGGCTGGAAGAGCTCTCCGCTCTGTTATTGCTCTGACATTATAGTCAGCTGTACAAGACTGTCAGCAGCCTAATGCAGAGGACACAGGCATTACAAACACTTACATACATTTACACATTGTCAATCACAGGCACAGTCTCCCCGCTCCCTTTAGAATTGTCGCTTACTCAGCGCAGAGCCGCATGCCAATCAATGGGTCTGTGCATCCTTGTGTTGTCTGGGTTACGCATGGCCAGAGGACTTGGATCAGTCTGATTACTGCCACTGTAATTTCCATCATCATGGTCAATCTGTTCCATTCATGATCAGCACTGTCGTCACTGTCAATTAGTTCCGGTATAATTTGATCCAATTTTTGTTCATTTATGCAGTGACTCATGTAAGCATATCCACATTCAGCTGCAACACTCGTCAATAGCAGTGGCTAAATCCATAACGACCAGTCCATGATGACAGTTAAGTCCGTTAAGGCCATTGTCCACAAATACAGCCCATGACGGCAGTAGTGTATGACTAGCATAAAGTGGTAATATATCATCTTGACCATATGGCAAAGATCCTAAAATCCACACACAAACAAACATGTACACAGACATGCAGGTACACACATGCATAATCAGTGCACCCACAGGACGTAAAATGTGACTCATTTGGTATAATTGTTCAGTCAAAACCACAGTAGGTAAGCCACACATTAAAATGCATTAAAGGATTATTCTATCCATGAGCTCAATTGACCTTAGACAACTTTTAATAAACAAAGATTGACATTTTTATACAGGGGTAGTCAAGCATGATCATTTTACTCAGTATCAGCTGACACAAGCTAAAAGCCAAACACCGCTCTTCAACCCAATATGGCCTTCCCAGTTGGCCTGGCAATGACATTTGAGTGTGGTTTAAATAGTGGTCTGAGCAGCAAAGCTGCTGGAACCCTATTGTTTTTGTTCAGATTTTCTCTCTCTCTACCCTTTCACCTCAAGTAACTGTGAGCTGGTCTGGCCCCAGAATCAACAAACTTGGTAGGCTTGTTTGGTTGTTTGAACTCTTGGATCATTTAAATTATAGCATAGATTGAACACCTTGTGGCGCTATAGTGCATTGACAAATATTTGACATTCACAAGCCCAGCCCCCATGTCCCGTTTGCCCTACAGTCACTATTAGGTGTACAGGTCCCTCTCCTCTTGAGGAACAAATTTGCCAATCTTGGGACCTGAGAAATAGGGACATTTTCCAAAGGAAAAGCAGCCCTCCCTTTTGTTTCCTGCTTTCTGGTGGATTTTTGGAGTATGAAAATAACAAAATAATATGCACACTACATCAAAAAACTTTAGGTTTATACTTTTAATTTAAAAAAGAAATGTTTTAACTCAGCACAGCAAGTCTTTTTGTGAACATGCAACCATGGAGACGACACATGTAGTGTAGCTGTATTGTCGTCCAGGTGGAAACAGTAGAATTCTTGAGTTGTAGGGCCTACATGCTGCTCAGACAGGTTGTTATAACTACAAAAATGTATGTGAAAATTTGTCCAGAAAACAGGAGAAATCCAGAGAATTGTGAAATCGGGAGGACACCGGGAGAGGGCAATGAATTTCGGGAGTCTCCCGCGGAAATCGGGAGGGTTGGCAAGTATGCCTCAAGGACCCATAAAGTCTGCCATATTGGATTTTCAGCCATTTTACATTTTTTGGAAAACACTTAAAGTGCTTGTCCGCCTACAAAAATGTACCAATTTGCATAAAATGTAGTACTTTGCCTCATCTCACATGCCGTTATTATTTACGTAATTCCTATCTCACGTAGGTATTATTTTCAAGCACCTATGTCAAAATATGACCAAAGGATGATCCACTGAATTTTCAGTAGGTGTGTATCACAAAAACCAACACACCAGCCCTGAGAGTTCAAAATTCACAAAAAATCACTGCTGCATCAGACAGGTCCCTAAGTTGATGGCATGGTCCATCATCTCAGTTGGAACATATATATTTAAAGTTGGGGCTCGCTATCTTAGTCTCTGTGTTTGCCAACTGTTGCTTAAGCAGCTTAAACTCCTGGAATTATTTTTCTTTACATGTGCAATTATGACAATGTAAATTTCCCTCGGAATGCAGGTCTCTGATTCAGACTGAGATTCTGTGAATCTTAAGAGAAGACAATGTCATATTTTTGGTGGGGTCACTGTCGGCGGCTGTGAAAAATGTATAATTCATTCACTAAAATATTTATACAAAGCTGGCAATTGTGTAATTGTAATTAACATTGTACATCATACAATTAGAAAACAAACACCCAGATGAAAACTGACATTTCAGACAAAACCTCAAACACAGTTCAGATAACCAGTAGAAAGATGGCAAATTCAAAATTCAGCCACAGTACATAGAGAGATAATTTGGAGTCAGTAGACTGTTATCATGTGTGTCTATATTATACACAGTTTGATTATGTGAAGATATAGGGGGAACTTTTGAGGGGTTTGGGATTGGTTTAAAGTTAGGGTGTGAGAAGTGGAAATCAGTGTTGGGTATATCCGCTTATATTAAGAGGGCTTATTATTTTTTAAATTAATTTATTTTTATTTTTGCTGTCTTTTTTTGAGTGATGGGTGGCTTTTATTAAATGGAAATGTTCAAATGACTTGTTGAAACCCACTCTTAAGTCAGCAATTTCATCATCAGCGATCCACGAATGTCCCCTAAGATTCAAGGGATTCAGTCAGATTCCCAAGTGTGAATTTTGAAAATTAAGCAGGACCATAACCAGTTTCTGGAAACATCAAAGAATAAGCTACCTGGCAGCGATATGATTTTGATCAAATGTAGGCCACCTAAGCAGGACTGGCAGCCAAGCACCATTGTTTGTGGGATGCATTTTATCACCAGTTAAGACATTGTTACTTGCTGTATCATAGTTAGCCATTGTTGATACATAGAGGCAGCTTTAACAATTTCTAGCTAACAATAAATAACAAGTTGCAAGCATAGACTGTATAAAAACATGGACAAAGTCACTGTGACGTCACCCATTACCTTTCCACGGCCTCGTAAAAACCTAATTGAGTCTCCGGAAGACTTTTTCACCGCTGGTTTGAACAAACTACGTCTGCTCCATGGAGCCGAAGTGACATTGTCGGGAGCAGGGTCGGATATGGTCCAGGCACAGTATGATTGACAGTTCGGAGTGGAGAAGCCACAATACTATAAAGCCCATGACCTGACCAAACCGGAACAAACCCACCATTTTGCAAAACAAACTCGCTGTAATCTTCCAGTTGCTAATGTTTTATAATATAATATTTGATTTTATTGGGTCATTTATTCGCATTGAATGTGTGGTATTCGTCACATAATTAATGTTCATTCAGTTATCTTCAATTTATATTCAGCTCACATCAGCTAATTTGATTAGCTAGATAGCATACCAGCTGAGCTTGGTAGCCAAGCTTGATGTACTGCATCACCTCATACGGACGAACATAGGGTAACGCTATTGCCATCAACTATATTGACGGTCAATCAATCACATATGTTATAAGACTTTTATTATAAATTTTCCTAGCGCCGCTAGAAAGGTAGTAAGCTATCCCCATAGTCTTAAATGAGTAAACCACCACCATATTTTTGGCTAACCACTAATTAACTCGACTGTGACAGAGCAGTCTGTCACAGTTTTCTGCAGCATGAAACCCAGTCTGAAAACTGTTCCAGATCAAGTGGGCATTGTAGGTTAGTGGGTTCATATGCTAGCGAAAGCATAGTAGCCTACATTACATCGTAGCTGGCATTAACTTTCATCTGCATCCTGTAACCTAATCACAAACATTGCAAACATTTACAAACGCAGGCTGTATTATTTTCCGATAAATGATTGGTTTTATTTTAAACATCCCTGTATTGAAGTACAAACATATCGCTAACACTTCGGCTTTATTCCCCGCACATTTTCTTAATTTATCAAGACGTAGTAATTTCCGGTTATGGTTCTAGTTGGAGCAGCTGAAGTAACTCTGTAAAACCTCCCGCAACTAGACCAATGAGGGAATAGCTCGGAGTGAATGTTTAAGCGTGATGTATTCCGCTATTGCTGTGGGAAAATGTAAAAGTTATTTTGTGAAATATCACTCATTTATTTACTCGTTTATCTGACTCCATTTAAAACTAGAATTTAGAATTTGGTTTTAATCATGCGTGGAGCTCGGAGTGGTTACACTCGACTCGTCCTTGGGTACCGCCATTACTCAATATATGCTTGCCGGAATCAGCATTATTGCTGAATCTCAGATCGTTGGAGAACGCAGAGGTTGGGGGTCTAGCCAACACAATACATGCATTATTTTTTACATAGATAGTTGCGAGCCCAGGTCAGAGTGCATTCAGAGGGTTCCTTAAGGCTAATTTGACAAGAACTGACGTAGAACGTCCAAGGGTTCTCTTCACATCAAATCACCAGAACCATGCACCACCAACCCCGTTTTGTGGGCAGAACTTGGCTTTTTTCCCAACTTGAGGACACCACTAGCTGTACCAGGCCACTTGGTCGGAATTGTTCCCCTGAGTATTCAGTCGTAATTTAGGCTGAAAAAGATATAAAATGGATTAGAGTCATGGAGACCACGCAAGTTAAAAATAAAAATAATTTAAATTAGCTTAAATTTAACAGTCAATTACACAATACATCGATTTAAGAAAAGAAACACAAAGTAAATATCTTAACCAGCCTGTTCAGCTACACACAGACACAGAAGAAAAGGGTTGAAAAGAAAAATACAGATGATGTGAAACATGGTAATTTATTAATGACAATAATCACTGGTTAAGACTGTCAGAGCAGACGAACACATTCAATACCTATAGCTAAACACAGGATAACATGCTGCTAAGACAAATGAACATGAACAAGTTCACCAACAAAGTATATCACCAAATGATTCCGTACGGTATGACTATGGTACCAGGAGAACTGTTAAGCAGTTTCTCCTTGAATATCCGTTTGGACTTCCCTTAAATGCAGTCCTGAGCAGGCCTTCCACATTCTACAATTCCCTTTGTCCAAATAAGGTCTGGCAGGAAGAGATGTCACTCCTCACCACCTGGAAAGTCCCCCCCCCCTCCAGGAAGATAAACTGCATAGTTTACTCCCCCCTGATCTAGTGATAGTAATAAGATTCTTTTAACGACGGCGCGTGATCTTATGATCTTTCCTATAATTTATCTAGATATCAGGTGAGGTCCCGGTGATGGCCACTCTATGTTCCAGATACGTATATGGACAAGCACATCCCTGATAACTTATACAATCCTCCTTTCTTTCACATTCTTTATTCCTCCCCCTCCTATACTTTCACATACCCCATACTTCAATTAGTATTAATCCCGGTTCACCACATTTATCATATTATCCACAATTATTTACATGCACATACATATGATGCAAGATACATATACAGCTTTGTTTAATATGTTCCAAGAGCCTTGGTGCTTATTCACATGTCTTTTATGGCCTGTGAACAAACATCGTGAAACTGCCTGCCTAATGTCCAGTTGTAAGGTCAATTCCAGCTGTCGTTTATGAGGCCATGAGAGGTCAGAGGAAAAAGTTCTCAGGCCACCTGGTGAATTGTTTTGTTGCACCCTCAAGGAAGTCGCCACCAGCTACAAGGGTTTATGACTGATAATCCATTTTTCAGTCTTACAACTCCATGCCTTCTAAAGTGTCAGACTGTGGTGGTTAACAACCATGGGTTCCTCTAAACAGTTATCCAAGGATGTCAGAATTAAGATAGTTCACTTCCACTAACAAGGATAACTTTTCCACTGTCAGAAACATTATCAGAAAATGGAAGATAAATGGAACAGTTGAAGTCAAGGCAAGATCTGGAAGACCAAGAACAATTTCAAATAGAATGGCCCGAGACCTGGTGAGAAATGCTCAGAAGAATCCACACATCACTGCAAAAGAGCGGCAGATCTAGTTTTTCATAGGACAACAATACAACATACTTTAAACAACATAAACCTACATGATAGTTGCCTAGAAAGAAGCCTTAAAGCATCTTGTTATATTCTGTATATCTGTCTGTTTGTATTATTGTTTATTATCATCATCGCATTCCCCTCTGTTCGTGGGTTGTCCGAGTCGCATTCGTGTGTTTACCCTGTCTCGTGTATGCACTGTTTAGGTGACTTCGGGATTTTCCGAGGGTTTCGTGTTATGCTACTTCCTGGTTTCCTTTACGTGTAATTGTATAGATTACTAACTCGTGCTAACAATCACTAACATTTAACCAGCTTCTCTGCTTTGTCTTTGTTACTCGCATTTCTAACTGCTTCTGAGCTATCTCTGTAATTCACTCCAGCTGTTTGTACGTAGACTTCACCTCTCGTGATTACTGAGCACACTCCGCTCCTATTCGAGCCCGTTGTTTGTTATGCATGTTTCCGAGTCCCTTACATGTTTTCGTTATGTTCTCATGATTGAATTATTGTTTACCTAATGTGTTAACCTCACGTCGTTTGTTATCCCTTCCTTTCCTATGTGTGTATAAGACCCACAATTCTGTTTCTTCCCTGTCAAAACGTTGATCACTTTTCCTGAGCCTGTTGTTGTAAAGCCAGAGATTTGTTGAGATTCCTGAGACGCCCCTTTGTTTTTTACTTCTAGTTAGCCTAGCCCTTCCATGTACCTTAGCCCTTTGATTTTCTGGTTTTGACCTTTGCTTGTTTTTCTGATTTTGTTTTTTGGATCTCGTTTTGGATTTCTTGATTACCTGGCTTTTTGACATTGGACTGGAAATAAACTACGTTTCTGCCTTATCCTGGTCTGCTATTGGGTCTCTGAGTCTGGGACATAACGGTAAAACTATACATTTCTTAGATCGAAACACCTTCTCCACAAGTGTGAAAAATCTAAGGGTGATATGCAGAACTACTAAAATCATAAAATAGTTTAACTACAAATCAACTGTTTTGGCTCATAAAACTCACCTTGACATAATTTTCAAGTGAGAATAGCTATATTTAATCAGTATAGGGCATGGATATTCAAATCCGGCCTTTGTTTTCATTCTTCGAGGTAATTAGCTGAACAATTAGTGCTACTGATTGGCCAAACTGTCTTCACACCTGATTCGCAGGTAAAGGGAGGGTAGAAAACCAGCTCGGAGGGTAAAAAACAAGTCTCGGACATCGAGGATTTGAATACCAGGGGTATAGGGAATAGATATCTATGGGTCCAAAAACCTATCCAAAACCTGTGATGAAATTAATAAAAGTTTTTTTTCCATTATAAAGCATATACATTTTCCCCTTATGATGGTTTAAGATGAAAACATTGATATCACACTGGTACACGCACCTAAATATGTAGCCGAATCATTCACACTTATACCTCAATAAAACATCACTTTATGCTGCATACCCTGGCCTGGGATGACATTTGTCTGTAGTTTTAAAAAAACGGATATTTTCCTACCCGAAGTTGCCAGTTCATATTCTGATACGTGAAATAATTAAATTGCAGCAGGGAAATCTTTGATTCAGTGCCCACCTGTCTGTATGTCTCTTCTGAACTGGAATTAAGCATTGGATCATTTATTTAGTTATTAAAAACATTAAAATATATAATTACGGATGGAGCCGTTTGGCTATCGACCATGTGATTCAATCGGCAGTCCCTGAAATTACGGATACTGAACCTATGTCTTTAACGTGCATGTTATCATCGAACAGTGTGCGTTGTTTATATAGGCCTATGTCAATCTTTGTGAGAAAAAAATAAAAAGAAACAAAACGTTAAATTAAAAACCTCAACAACTTGCAAGCAAACGTGATACTATCCCTTTAATGCTGCTCGCTTTAATTTAGCTGACTGCGCCTAATCTTGCCACTTTTTCAGAATGTAAAAAAACAAAAGAAAGCAAAGTAACAGCTAGAATCATTGTAGCCTATACCCTGTTTTGAAATGTCACGTACTGGCTATCAAAATCATGATTGTATTTATGCTAGTTGTATTGTTTGTATTTTTAAACTGTTGGCTTATAGACCGACCGTTTGTTATGCCTCCACATTGCTGCTTAATTAATTCCGTCAATCTCGCATTCCATGAGCCCAAACTTGCAACACAATTAATACAATGAAAATGCGACATTTTACACAGCAGAAAAAAATGTTTTTTACTAGTCGTGGTGATCGGTTTAACCAATGAAGCATATTTCAAACATCTTGTTGGACTGTTCATTTTACTTTTTTAATATAGAGTGGTTTTCTCAATAAATCATTGGGCTATAATCCTTAAGTCTTTTCCTTGTATTTTATAAAGCATAATAATAATAATAATAATAATAATAATAATAGTAGTAGCCTAATAATATATATAGTATCTTAATAATAATAATGATAAAATGTACTTCTATTAAAAAGACATTGGGATCGGTATCGGCCGATCTTTAAAAAGAAAATCCAAGTTCACATAGTAAAATAGAAAACTAACAAAAAAAAGTACAATATGAAATCACAACAGGCAGAAAGGGCTGTTATTGTGGAAACAGCTTCCATTCAAATGTATATTGAAATGGTTTGATGTTTTTATAAAATTATATTATATTATATATTGTACCTCAAATTTTTTCTAGTTCTTATCAAAAATAATTGTTCAGTGTCCCCTGGTTAGGAGGTGGTGGGTTCAAATAAGTTAACAAAAACAACCTTTAACAAAACAAAAGACAAGCAGGGGGGTGAATACTCATAAATTGCAATAACAATAAATTTTTGTCTAGAAAATGTCACATATCCTACATGTAACACAACTTCCGGTTGAAGCACCACCCACTTTCGGTTTCTAATCCGAATACATATACAGATACAGATAATGTTGATGGTCGAACAAATACAGATAGTGGCATCACTGCACACCCCTAGCACATATCATCACACAGTAAATTTGAATGAGTATTTTCCATGCCCTAAGTGACAAGGATACTTACTAATAAGCCACACTGTATATTATGTACGATAAGATTACAATAAAATAATATTCCACGATCAGGAAAATGCCGGCAAATATTCAAGTTCACGACAAATCAAACATAGAACATGACTGACCAACTTTAAAAGTTGGCTGCATGATACTAATTAGCTAGCTAATATCTTGTAAACAAGTAAACACAATCTAGGGAAGTTTCTAATGCTATCCTAAATCATTCTACTCTCCAGCCAACCACACAAGATTTGGTAAATAAAATCCATACATGTCTACATAGAGCATGTTTCTGATTGAATGTGGCCAGTGTTGGAGGATTGTGTGTCATGTCAGTGGGGCCAATGCATCAAAGTGCAGAACAGTATTCATTTCCAGTCTCTCTGGCCCACAATGAATTCTATCTTCCTGTAATATCATGTTCAGTGCAGTTCCATTTCAATAACTCAGTCAGTGGCATCATTTTCTGTGAAAGCTCTTTGAACTACAACCAGAATTGTGGGCCAAAAATGCACCCACAATAAAATATAAGACTCCCAGTGAACCCAGTATAGGAGGGTCAAGTTTCAGCACTGTTTTTATCCATCAGCAAAAGTTCAGGCGCCTGCAGGGACAGCAGAAGCTTAATTGTAGTACAGGATTCAGATGCTGGAATTTATGTTCAAGATTCAATCTTCTGCTTGTCTGTGACCAGCTGTCACATAAGATACGAGTCCAAATCAACTCAAATTGAGATTCATATCTTTTAAGGTACCTTTTACAATGATGGGTCATTTGTTGAAATCCTCACATTTTTCTGCTATGCATGAGATTAGAGAAAGCAACAAGTTCACACAGATTTTCACTATACCAAAACTCCGTAGCAACCATACACTCTCAGAAAAAAGGTTTATTTGGCTTGTCTCCATAGGGGAACCTTTTTTAGTTCTTTAATTCATTCAATGCCTGAGTGTTCTGAAACACTAAGCGTCAACAGTGCCTCGCCAATATGACTGCTGACATTCTACATTTTTTGTTTGATCCTGTCAATGTGCAAACTTTCAATACAACACATTATTTTACCTATTGAACAGAATTATTTGTTAATGAGGATAGATAGCACTAGATGGCAGACCTGCCGATTCAGTTCACTATTAGAGCAACATGAAACAATATTGATGGTAATATAAATAATTTATTTTCAGTGCTTTTTAGTTCGGTTAACCCCTTTGCGCAGATGCCAAATTTGGTCAATTTTCACCTATTTAGGGGGTGTTCTATTTCAGGCTTTATAACTCCAGGTGTGAGTATCACAGAGACTTGGAAAATGGCTTAAATGAAACAACACAGTTTTACCATTTACAATACTTAGATTAGTTTATTTTCATAATATAGGTGAAACACACAGTACATATGAACGAGTATTTTCCATTCCCTAAGTGACGAGTATTGCCCAGGGAGATACTAATATGTAACGGGTGCTGGTAAAACTGTCCACAAGTAGCACAGGGTAATTTTTCAGTTTTTTATAGTTTACGAAAGTACAAAATGATGTATCATACACTGCAATCTGCAAATATTTGAAGAAGATATGCTTCTTTGAATGTTGGTACACCTTAAAACTATAGAGAAGAGGTGGAGAGCCTAGTGAGGTGGTGCACTGAAAACAATCTGGTCCTCAACACAAAAAAGACCAAGGACCCCAGGAGGTCCAAAAACAATTACGGCTCGGTCTACATAAATGGGGACATAGTGGAGAGGGTCTTCAGCTTCAAGTTTTTGGGGGTTAACATCACAGAGGATCTCTCATAGTCAACAAACACATCCTCACTGTTTGGGAAAGCACAGCAGCACTTGTACTACCTGAGGAGGCTGAGAAGAGCTAATCTGCCCCAAAAGCTGCTGGTGAACTTCTTCCGAGGCACTGTGGAAAGCATACTCACATACTGCATGAGGCACTGTGGAAAGCACACTCACATACTGCATGAGGCACTGTGGAAAGCATACTCACATACTGCATGAGGCACTGTGGAAAGCACACTCACATACTGCATGAGGCACTGTGGAAAGCACACTCACATACTGCATTACTGCATGAGGCACTGTGGAAAGCATACTCACATACTGCATTACTGCATGGTATGACAGCTGCTCCAAGGCCGACCAGAAAGCTCTGCATCGGGTCATCAAAACTGCACAACATATAACTGGAGTAAGACTACCGGATACGGAAGACATCAATAACTCTCGCTCCCTCAAGAAGGCGATTTCCATCATCAATGATCCAACTGATCCCGGCAACCGCCTGTTCACCCTACTACCGTCGGGCAGGTGATACAGGAGCATCCGTGCCAGGACAGCCAGATTTGGGAACAGCTTCTTTCCTAATGCTGTTACACGGCTGAATTTGGCCATGCCAACACTAACATTCCCCTCCCCTCATGCCCTGTCCCATTTCCCTTCCCCTGCCCATGGCAGATGAACTGGACCGTAACCCTCTCCTAATGGCAAGTTAACTGGACAGTGCAGTCTCATCTGCCCCCCCCCCCCCCAGTGCGATACAACTGTGCAATATGTATGTACTATATAGAAAGGTTTATTTGTTTATTCATTTATTTATTTATATATTGATGTTATCACCATTGTTTTTAATTTTTTTTCATCACTCAGGGAGTTTGTGAACGTAATTTCATTGTACTTGTATAATGATAATAAAGGTAATCTAAATCTAAACACTTTCTTGGGAAAACAGCTCTCAAAGATTTGCAATGATTCACACCTTAGGCTGGCAAACTTAATGGGCGTGAACAGTAGCTGGCTAACCCCACCCCCAACCACTAGAGTATCTGTCACTGGCTGTCAGCTGTAGCTAAGGCAGATACAGCCCCTAACCAGAATTTTTTCTTAATTAGGTAGAGTATTCTGGGGGCAATTGCAACACCATAAAAGTGTACCAATCTGAAACAAGCTAGAGCTGTGATTCTCACTCTGCACATTGTTCCCTCTCTGTGTGCCAAAAGACCAACTGATGCCCCATTCACTGCTCTTTTTTTAACAAAGACTGGTTTTGGAGGTATGAAAAAAAAAATTATTGACCATTATTCTTCTTTTGCTGTCTTGACCTTTTAGTTATATGATTCAATAGTTGTCTAATCTTGATAAGAAAATGTCTAACCTTTTGTATCTTAGTCAAGTTTCAATGATGTTGTTCCTATCCAGCAAGCTAGCTAGTTTCATGTGTTCCAAGTTGGGGGCAATTGTAACAAAAAGTGGTGTACCCACTTCAGAAATAGCTATGCATGCCATGAGTATCACATTGTGCTATATATATTTTCTTTTAATTTCATCTCCCAATTTGGTAGCCAATTGAACCCCTATTCTAATTCAATTCCCCCCGTGTAGCAACCGCTAGAGAATCGCCACTACACAACCCCATCAGCTAGTAGTAGTAAGGAGGGCGCCACGCTCCTTGTGCTCCTGACCATGATTCCAACTCACCCAGGGCCGTTCTGTGCGCAGCTGCCAATTGCCGCTCCCACAGGGCACCGGCCATGCTCGGAGCTGGCAGGACCGGGGATCGAACCCCCGATCCTCGGGGCACAACCGCACAGACAAAGTCTGTGTCCGGGAACATTGTGCTATATTACAGACAATTACATAAAGAGGTAGCAAACATTCTTTTACTTATCAAAGTAAAGGCTGAGGTAAATCAATAGGCTCCTAATTGGTGAAAGTGTGGACACATGGCCACCAAAACTAACCATTTGGTAGATAATGAAGAATTCAAAGGTAATGCAAATTACAACATTAAAATAAAAACATTCAAATGAACTAAATGGTTTATTTAAAGTCCAAAGACAGGTGTGCAACAGTGCAATATTGTGCAATAGCAGGGTCTGCACTGATAGTCTGCACCCTCAAACTCGAAGCCCGCCCCGGCAAACATGTTTTTAACAAGCATATTTGTGTTACTTATTACAGGTATTTAGATATCTTAAATATGTTCGATATTATATTAAGTGACTTCTAAAATACTTGAACTTTCATTATATGGAAAAAAACAAAAAACTATTTTTTTTGTTTTCACCCATATTTTGCGCCGAACTGTCAATTGCAGAAGTGCGACGTGTGGACAGTTTTACCAGCTCACATTACATATGCCATACAGTGTATATTATGTACGATAAGATTACAATAAAATATTATTCCACCATCAAGAAAATGCAGGCAAATGTTCTAGGCAAATCAAACATAAATCATGACTGATCCACCTATCAATGCTTACACTACAGTATGTGAAATGCATTCAAAATATGACAATGAGCGTTGCGAACAAGTACGCAGAGAAAGTTCTGTCAAATAACGTATGTTCTCATACTCAACCAATCACTTGCACACATCACTAATGGAGCGCCCCTTTTCTCTCCCATACTGGTTTGGCTGCGCTGCTCTTGTTCTAAAAAATATTTTGCTGCTCACCCTCAACCACCCCAGCCTCCACCTGTTGTTTGGATCTGATTCTATGTACTTGGGTGTATATCTCCTGTTTAGTCGGGGAGATGTGTCGTGCTCCCTGTTTGATAGGTAGTGCACGCTGCTGCATGCACTAGAAGTACATAGAGCAGATTTTCTCTGGCCTGACAAGTTAGTAAATTAGTAAAACCTTGAAAATAACAGGAAACAACTATTACGCCTCGGCGAGCAAATGTACATTCTAAGTTGTTTGCATAAATCTAAACTAATAAAACTAGAAATGCTGTTACCCTTGGCTGTAATTTATTGTTCAAAGCATCCAATAAAACATTGCAAACATCGTTGCTAAGGTTATAATGTCCTATATCGCATAAAAGAGTCGTCAATGAAACCAGAATGAACTGGAATGAATTAGACAGGTTTGCAGGTCGTGAGGGGTATTATGCTTCAACGTTTAAGATAGTGTAATAGCATTAGCTACATAGTGTTCTGTATTTCGCACACGGATTGTCCCAGGCAATAAATGACCACTGACTCTATGCATAAAACCAATGGTAGGTTTGGATATTTCTTTCATATTTAGTAGCAGATATTGGTAGTGGTATAATTACACAAGAATTTCACATGTGTATTTTGCATTTGAGTGAGCAGGGCTTTTCACTGCTTTTTTGGCATATGATCAAGCTATTGTTGAATTTATCTTGTTGCTATGATGGAGTTATACGATGAAGAAATATTTTGGTTAAGTTGTCTGTTTATCAGTTTATTGGAGTTCAGCAAAATCTTGGCACCAGCGCCATGGCCACTAGGGGATCTGCATGAAGGACTGCATAACAGGACTCGTGATGTGTAATAGTGTAAATAGTTTTCTATAAAAATCAGCTCTTGCATATCTATAGATATGTAAAATTGAACAATAAACATAATCACTGGTAATTTGTATAGATATTTAAAAATGAGCTGTCCGCTTCAGTTACTTCGTATCAACAGTTTCAACAGAAACTGCTCAACAAAACAGATATCCTGAGGCCAAAAGTAACATGGCGCAGAAACGTGTTGGTAGCCTACAAACTGACTGAGACGTGTATTCCCTCGCCCACCCTTGGTTTAGGTAGTCTGTTATTCTAGTTGGATTTTAAAGCATAGGCTTAATATAACTAACTCTATAAACCTCACCCCTAGTGGTTGAGACGTATCCGTCTCAATTACAGTATTCATATTTGTCTGAAATTATAAACTACAGCTTTAAGAAAACCCTGTAAATTTTGATGCAGAATTGTTTAAAAGGGTAGCCTCTTGCGAAAACCTCAGCTTTTCCAGTTAAACTGCAGTGCAATAAAATAGGAGGGTGCTATTAATAGCCCAAAGCACTTATGACCCTCCTCTCACCACAGCCAGACTATAAAATGCATAAAATGCACCATTTATACACGCTAAGAAAATCATGTTCATGTATAGAACCAATATATTTTTTTAAATGTACATTCATCATTTTCCTTTGCTTACTGTACTATATACAGTACCTGATGCACTTTCGGTTTTGAAGACACCTAATTTTTTTCTCTAAAATCTCTCATATAAAGAAACCAAGTACTTACCAGTATATTCAGCTACAGCTGTTTTCTGATTAACCCTGAAGAGTTTATCTTGTTACATTTCGCCAAAGTCCCGTACAGTCAACATTTCCACAGCGATCACCTATCACACTTATGGCTGCTGTTGTGTAAAAACATGCGCGCTTTTGTATGTTTTTTTTATTTATTTAAATACATTAGGCTACTTATGTTATGGTTATTATGTATATACTGTATGTGACTATTCTGAAATAAATGTCATTTGTTGCAAATTTCTGATACAGCTTCTTCTTCCAATTCGAACTTTAAACCATGGATGCGCAGGGAATATCTTTTGAGATATTGACATTTAAATAAAACTAGTAGAAACTATGTGGGAATTGCCTCTGGAGGGCCAAAGTAAACAGTTAAATATTGCAATCTAGAACCATGAAAAAAAAAATAATAATAATCTGGGTAAAAGGCAATAAAAGAAGTTATCTGTTTATCAGACATTTATCAGATTGGACTGCAGTCTATGGTTTGCAAAGAGAAAAAAATAACTGGAACAAAACAACATTTTGTTTGTCTCTTGACAAATTTTCCTATTTACCTCTATGGAAAAATAAGTCAGGAGAAGAAACCCTTCAGGTTATCCATCCATATCTACTGTATATCTGGCCACAGAGTGATGGTTTAAGTGTTGTTTGATATGTCAGACCTTTGATGACTTAGAGCCATTTAGCCAACCATGTTTTCCATACTGTTCCAGTGTAATTTACAGCTAAATCTAGTCCCACCCCCAAATTCCCATAGAGATCCATTTAAATGCAGAGGTTATAGTATCGCTTGTAGGAGTACCAGAAAATAAGATATCAAGAGTCTTTTGATATTGTTGGGTCAGACATCAGGAAGTCATGGCATGCAAAGGATATGCGACCAAATATTAAAAATGATTTTTATTCTACATTATGTTAAACTGCCCAATATTTTTGATGCCCGAAAATGGGGAGGACTATGTACAAAAGTTTCTATCATTTCTAAATTGTTTATCCAATATGTATTCAGCCCCCTTACACTTTTTCTATTTTGTTGTGCATGAAGTTTTAATAAAAATAGATTTCATCAGGCTTTTTTGCTGGTATTCAACACAGACAGAAATTGTACAATGTTAGTGAAATGTACAATTTTTCCTAAATCTAACAAAAGCCTAACCCTAACCCATTCCTAATGTTTTCAGCCTCCTTGCTTCTTTGTAAATCAACAGCCATACAGGCAAAACTGTGTTCAAAATTGCACATCATACATTGCCCAGACCTCATGTTTATATTGTATGTAAGGACTTTAAACTATATTTATTTTAAAATGTGTGTTAATACTGTCTTTCTTGGTAACAAAGCCAAGACCAGGTCCCTTCAATGCATTTAAATTGCTCTTAATGAGATTTTACTATGTACAATGGAGGTTTACTCAAACACAATATATGTTATATTCCTTCACTCACGGATAGCATTTGAGGCCATTCCCTGGGGGTTCAAAAAATATATAAATCATCACCTCTCCATCACTATATGCAAAAATGTAGAAGGTGCAATTTCAGTTTCACTATGAAAGTCAATGCAGAAATCAGATGGTAAAAAAGTAGACCTGGTCTTGGCTTTGTTACCAAGAATTGATAGACAGTATTAACACACAATATTGTTCAAAGTCCTTAAGTACAATCTAAACATGACGTTTGGGTAACTTTTGGTTGTGCTATTCTGAACAGATTTGCCTGTATGGCTGTAAAAGTACAATGACACAAGGGGGCTGAATACTTAAGGAATTGGTTGTTTTCTCATTTATATGTATACAGAATGTGGAACAAATTGTACTAAATTTACTTTTCACATTGACATTGTAGTTTTTTTTATGTTTAACACCAACAAATTTTTGTACCAACATGTCTGCCCGTACTTTAAGAACATGCTCATTTGTTCGCAAGGTTTTCCAACAGTGCTAGCATGCCAAGTGCCACTTAAAAAGTCTTCAGTTTTAACTTGCTGAAACCTACATGAGCCCCATTTCATTACCATGCTATTGTAATTGTGGCTACCATGCCAAAGCAGCGATATAAGGCTTTCAACATGGGTTTCACACTGAAATACACTGATTAATGACCTGTCATTGCCTCACTCTGATATACAGGAGAAACTGGCAAAAAATACATTGATTTACATGATTTCTGCTTTGGTTGGCAGGAATAAAAGTTACATAATGTACAAAAAACTGAATAAAGGCTTTATAAGAATTAATTTCCTATGACCAGTTCCCTTTCCAATGTCCTACCCCTGAAAATGGAGATAAAAATATGATTTGTAAATGGCCAGCAGCCCTGCAGTGTTGTAAAATTGGCTGTGGTGTTGTCTACGGGGGGGAGATTTCAGTCAGTGGGACTGTCCATATCTCATCGTGTATCAGCGACATCCTTTGGATGGTCTGGGGCCTGCAGTCCACCTGCAGAAGATGAAATGAATGTGCGCTCTCTTCTGACTGTGCATCTCAGCTGGTGAACTGGCATGAAAAGAAGCAAGCCTTGCTTTGGGGCATAGCATGCGCTGGTCTGCGCTCTCTGGAATTGGAGAGACATTTTTAGCAATACGACGGTTATAAATACAGTTGGACATTGAAAACACAATTATCTATACTATTGAAGTAGCTTCCGGGAAGCGCAAATGAATACTACCACAATGTACAATATTTATAGAACATCAATGAATTCTTTAATTGGCAACTCTTCAGTTATTCACTGATTAAAGTGGTAGGCCAAATCGGAATGTAGGTGTTCTCAACAAAAAACATTTTCAATGTACTAAAATGCTGAGTTATTCACACAAAAAAGCCCTGTCTACAATAAAACTAGCAAAATCTTGGCCTGCCATTAAAAGTATTGATATCAAAATGACGGCAAGTTACAACAAACAATATTGGCTACCATCGGAAGAGAATGTGGTCATTAAAACTTTGTGTCACATCAAAGTGTGAAATGACAAAAATAGCCTCATGGAAGAAGACATCATTTAAATGAATGTTGTAAACAGCTGAGGAAATTATACTCCAGAAAGGATTTGTTTATGGTATTAATTTTACAAAATGTACAAGTTTTAAGGCCGTGACACACTGGCCGCGATTTACTCGCACGAATAAATCGCACATTGAAAAATAAAAACAAACTCCTGTATTGTTCATAAAATCTTGCACATCAAACGCGAAATGTCCTTTGCGAAAAAGCAGCATTTAATTTATTCGCAGCAAGTTCGTTTTTTGCGAGTTTTCGTTTGCGAAACTATTTATCTATCCAATCATAACAAGTTTCCATGACTGACGTCACCGCACTGCCACAACAAACTCCAACATCCAATATGGCGGATCAACTGATTTTATATGTGTCACAGCATAGCGTCCTCTTTGATAAGAGACATAATAGTTACAAAGACAACGATTTGAAGGACAATTTGTGGAAAACCATAGCCGAGCAAATAGGCTATGAAGAAGGTGGGTTTATAGCTAAATGGTTGCAATACGCACAACTTGCTATCTGATCAGCTCCCATAGGTTATTAGCATTGGCTTAAAAGTCGTCTCCAGCTATTTTAGCCAGCTAACGTTAGCTAACCTTTAGATCTAACGTTAACGTTGATAGCAGTTCATGTAAAGAAGATAACAAGCCAGTGGCGTTTACACACAAACATAGCTACACGATACGTAGGCCTATTTATTTATTTTTTTACTTTAGGCGAGTTCATGTAGGCTACGCTGTCACCGGCTGGGTTGTTTGCCTTGGTGAAAACAAAGGATGAAAGCTAGCGAACCGCTATATGTGATATTGTTTCGTGGATATTTGCCGTAGTAATTGTGGGCTATGGGCTAACAGATGGAGAAAGACGACACGTAGGCTAGCTACAGGGTCTGGCCAGGGGCAGCCACTGTGGTGGAGGGAGAGAAAGGGGGAGGAGGAGAAGGGCAGGGTAGAGTAGCCTATATGAAATGTTTTTGCTGTCACACTGTTGTCTGTGTGCGTGGCAAATAAAGTTCCCCAAAAATCTTATTCCGACTCCTATGTGGATTTCCTGATTACTGATAGCCAAGTTATATAAATAACGAGGAAAACAGACGAGGTCTGCTTGTAGCGATCGTTTTGGACTTCATGAGTTGCTACACTGTATATAGACTACGACACATTTATTTTAAAGATGTTTGCTGAAATGACGTAATGTATTGTTATGTTGTGGTTAACCCTTTATATTAGTGGAAGAGATCAAGAGGCAGTGGAACACGTATGTTCGTAAAAGGAGGGAAGAGAAGGAGAGCATGTTGTAGACAAAACAAACTTTACATAAGTAAAAACGGACACATAATAAGCCCGGTTCAATATTTTGCCAATGTAATTTAAGCATGCTCTGTTTTTAACGTTCTGGTAGAGGGAAAAAAAATACACTTTCGTTCCGTGATGGACCGAACGGATAACCATGTCGTCATCGCTCGACGAAGAGTAATCCATTTTTATGCGCACGGATTTTCAAACGCGAAAAAGAACGCAAGCTTTTAGTTTTTTCGCATCGTTGCAGGTGTGTCAGGTTTTTACGCGAAATATTCGCCGACGAATTTTTCGCATTTTCGCCTCGCATTTGTTACGTCCCCGATGTGTCACGGCCTTTAACGTGCAACTTTGTACTTTTGTTCTGAGAAAAAATCTGTTTTTTGTGAGTGTCCTGGGCTCTGTATTAAGGCCGTTACACATCGGGGACGTAACGAATAAGCGGGGCGAAAATACGTAAAATTCGTCAGCGAATATTTCACGTAAAAACCTGTCACACCTGCAACGATGCGAAAAAACGAAAAGCTTGCGTTCTTTTTCGCGGTTGAAAATCCCTGCGAATAAAAATGGATTACTCTTCGTCGAGCGATGATGACCTGGTTATCCGTTCTCGTTCGTGATGTCATTCATTAAACACAACAACGTTCAAGAAAATAAAAAATTCGGTCCATCACGGAAAGAAAGTGTATTTTGTTTTGCCTCTACCAGAACGTTAAAATCAGAGCATGCTTAAATTACATTGGCAAAATATTGAACCGGGCTTATTATGTGTCCGTTTTTACTTCTGTAAAGTTTGTTTTGTCTACAACATGCTCTCCTTCTCTTCCTCCTTTTACGGACATACATGTCCCTGAGATTTTTCCACTGCCTCTTGATCTCTTCCACCAATATAAAGGGTTAACCACAACAAAACAATACATTACGTCATTTCAGCAAACATCTTTAAAATAAATTTGTCGTAGTCTATGCAGTATAGCAACTCATGAAGTCTGAACTAAGAGGTCTCTCCAAAACGATCGCTACAGGCAGACCTAGTCTGTTTTCCTCGTTATTTATATAACTTGGCTATCAGTAATCAGGAAATCCAGTCGGAATAAGATTTTTGGGAACTTTATAGACTTTATTTGCCACGCGCAGACAACCGTGTGACAGCTAAAACATATAGGCTACTCTACCCTGCCCTTTCTGCACAACATAACATAAGTCCAACATAACGTGTGGGCTAACTGTTAATGCTGATATATGTCTGAGTTAATGTTCTGTAGCCTTTAATTAACTCGGCGGATCGCTACTTGAAATCAACAACATGGTTTGGTGACAGTCGACATTTAAATGACGTAATTTAGCTACCTAGATAATGACAAAGACACTTGAAAACAACAGAAAGCCATATGTTTACATTGAATAATATTGAGGTTAAGCTCGTCAAACAATACATGTATCTAGGTATTTGGTTGGATTGTGATCTTTCTTTCAGATAACTTATGACACCTTTGACAAAAAAACGTAAACCTAAACTTGGCATCCTTTTCAGGAATAAGTCTTGCCTGTCTATGGATAGTTGGGGAAAGGGTATGCAGGCTGCAATATTACCAGTGTTAGGTTATGGTGACATTATATATATGCAGGGTGGGAAAATAACTTTCTGACCCTACCAGCTAGTGGCTGGTAGATGCTAAATTTTACCAGACACCTTTAAAACATTTTTTTTTCTTCAAATTACACTAAAATAGAAAATTCATACTCCTGTTTATAGCTCTAATAAAATGGTATTCATTATATCATGTATTACAGGTAAAATAGTCAAACATTGTGTATAAATGTATTACATAGCCTACATTTCATATGTAGCCTACATAAGTACTGTCAGATCGGTTCTTGGGAAAAGAGTCAAAGTCCGGGGCTGGTGAATAATAGTTTTTTTTTATTGCAATAATATTCTGGTCCATTTCAAAAGTCAACATAGGAGGAGGCTGTTTTTTTACAAAAATCACAAGATGCTTTGTTCAATGTCATCAGCCCCCCCAACTCTCTCTGGGTTTTACTGGTTAACTACTCCGTATATGTCATGGTGTCTATTTTTCTATAAGCATTCACCAAGGGAGATTTTATGACCCAAAACCACTTATACCATTTATGGGAAACATGTCCCTTAACCACTTCTCATTCAGTCGGGCTAAATTCCTGAAGAATTATATATTGCCAAGAGAATAGCACTAAATATAGGATTAGTCATATATAATTAATACAAGCGTTTAGCTGTTATTGATTTTAACTTATACATATTATCATATATTAGTACAACAAATTTTATAGGTTCAATACTGTGGTATTAGTACATTCTTATTCTTTGATACATATTTTATTATGTTCCACCCTTGGCCTAAATCATAGGGCACAAGGTCAGATTGAAACCAGAGTTCTAGCGAGGGGCCCTGTCATGAGTCCCATCTACTTCCTTTTATTTCCGCCAACATCCACGACAACCCTCATAAATCGCCTAGCTCAGCTCGTCTTAAAAGGTTGCACAAAGGGCAAGATGTACTCTGTAAGTGGTATTGCATAAACATACAAATCTCAATACATGCACACTTCTGTGAAATACTTTATAGTATACTTTCACACTGTGAAATAAACATATATTGTAATGAATGAGAAATAAAGAAACACTTAAATCAAAGGGTTAAACATTTTCTTTAAGCACTTAAAAGATATATGGTAATGCACATAAAAGCAGAAAGCAGTGATTTGTAAATTCTCTTTCTCGTTTAATTGAAAACAGTACAAAGTTCCTATTGAACTCTTGTTATGTTCTGAGTTCTGTCTGTTCCGTATTTTTATTTTTTCATTAATGTATTTATTATTTTCCTTATTATCATTGCATCCCCCTCTGTTCGTGGGTTGTCCGAGTCTCATCTGTCTGTCTTTGTTTCGTGTTCCCTGAGATTCCACTCCCTGTCTTTGTCATTGCACTATTCGGGTGATTTTGGTACATTCGGGTTTCCTCTGTATTTCGTATCTCGTTTTCTTCCTTAATTAATATTTATATATTATACTAACATATTAATTGTACTGTTAGATTAGATTTAATACTAACCTACTAACAAACTAACATGTGCATAATACTAAACAACTAACTTACTAACATTAGGGATTTAGAATTCTCAACTAACAGTAGTAATTTATCTTGAGTTTCTACCTGCAGCTGTCATTCTCCCTCATTATCCTACCCCTGTATCTATCTGTGATTTCGCATTCTCTGCACGTGTCCACTTCCGTGTTCTTCCCCTTCGTGCTGTGCACGTGTTACCTGTTAATTCCGGGTCTATTGTTATCATTGTGTTTACATGTTTACGTTATTGTTTTATTGGTCCTTGTTACCCTCATTGTTCCCACCTGTGAGCTATCTTCCCTCCCTGCCTCTGCACACCTTATTCCCATTATGTCTGTCTCCCACTGTGTATTTAACCCAGTCTTCCCAGGCATTCTTTGCGAGTTCCTCACCATTGTTAGCAACATTTTTTTATTATTATTATTATTTTTTATTTTTTTGAGTATCTGTTTCCCCCCCGAGTCTTCTGTTTATGTATTTGTTTTCCTTGTCCGTTCTTTGTGGTTTCATTTTCTGTTTCTTTGATTTCCTGGTTTTGACTTCTGCCTGTGTTCTCGCGACCCTGTGTTTGGACTTTGTTTTTGTACCTCTGCTGTGCCTTCCCGGTTCCGACCTCTGCCTGTTTTTGTGACCACTCTTTGGACTGTTTTTTGTACCGTTGCCCTATTATTAAACTTTGGTTGTTTGTACTCCCTGCCTGCTACTGGGTCCCTTTTTCCACTGGTCCTTACAACTCTATGGAAAAATAAGTCAGTGAAAACATCTCTTAAAGTGATCCATCCATAGCTACTGCATATCATGACTCCTTTTATACCCAGTCATGATAGCGTCACCTGTTAACCTGTGGAATGTTCCAAACAGGACTTCCCAGTCTTTTTTTGCCCCTGTCCCAACTTTTTTGGAACGTGTTGCAGACATAAAATTCAGAATTAGCGTATATTTACAAAAATCAATAAAGTTGATAAGGTAAAACATTAAATATATTTTCTTTGTACTGTTTTCAATGAAATAGCCTATATGTAAAAGAAAATGTACAAATCACTGCTTTCTGCTTTTATGTGCATTTTACATACTGTCCCAACTTGGAATTGGGGTTTGTAAGTAGGCTAATAGTCAGAGAAGTATAACATTACATTACATTATAGACATTTAGCAGACGCTCGTATCCAGAGCGACGTACATAGTGCATTTTCAAACTAGGAACAAGAGCGTAACAAGAGTATAAGGATTACAGCTAGGTAAAGCTTGAGACAACATAAACAAAACACATTATTTACTTTAGGCGTTGTTGCTGCCAGTGGTGAGGGTCGTTTAACTCTACGTCTCCACATGCCAGATAAGTTATTCAAGTATCTATTATCTAACACTATATACGTTAGCTAATGTATGCTGTTTTTCTGAACGGACGAATGCCAGCAACATTACAGTGAGCTGTCTGGAGATATCATTTTTACCTCAGAGCGTAGGCTATTGGTCAGTTTGTTTTACTGTGCGATGGTTGTCTTGCTAGAATTGCTTTATGGTAAATCGAACGCAAATCAGTTCCACTGAGACGGGCTTGCCTCGGGATATTCTAACAGGCGCTTTTTCTGTCTCACATTTAGCCAATCAGAGAAAAACGTTTTTACCAAAGTTTTTTTTCTTCTTGTATCCACTTTGCTACATGCCACTGTGACGGGTAGGTTTGATGGATTTACCCGACAATTCTGAAATCTACCTAATTTCGCACCCTGTATATATGTATGCCCCCATGTATGTTTTTAAATCTCTGAATGCCATATATCATAGCGTCCTATGGTTTATCATGAGTGATGGGTTCAGAACTCATTGTGACCTGTACCTACCGCTCAGTGTGTTAGTTCCTGCAGAGAAAACAGCATGGTATTTTATTTGTTTATAAAACTTTACTTACAAAACTCCCTGTCTATTTAACCAATCTTCTTTAAATTAAAACCTCAAATGATCTTAGGGTTAGATCTCATTGAACATACCTCGTTTTAGGACTGAGTTGAGTAGAAATGCCTTTAGTGTTTCAGCACCTTATATGTGGAACGAAATGCAAGGTCATTGCGGGTCATCTGCTGATCGCAGGGTTGGGATCCCCGGCTCCTTCTGTCCACATGTCGAAGTGTCCTTGGGCAAGACACTGAACCCCAAAATGCTCCCAATGAGCAGGCTAGTGCCTTGCATGGTGGCTGCCGCCATTAGTGTGTGAATGTGTGTGTGAACGGGTGAGTGAGAGGCCATTGTAAAGCGCTTTGGATAAAGGCGCTATATAAGTGCAGTCCATTTATTAAAGCTGACCTCTTTGGTTTCTTTTCAATGATTAAATGTGTAAGTATTTGAGTCTGTCATGTGTTATGCTTCGGTCATGTTTGGTTTTGTTCATGTGTTTTTGTCTCCCATCAATGTGCTTGTGTTTCATTTGTGTCAGCCTTTCGTCTCAGTTCCTGATTACCAATGTGTTTCGCCTGCCCCGCTGTTCACCTGTTTCTCGTTTGCTTGTTAGTTCTGTGTGTTTAAGTTCCACTTGTCTTGTGTTCAGTGTGAGTTTGTCACAGTTGAATGTCTTCTCTGTTTCGCTACAAGCCTTTTCTGACCCCTGCTTTGCTCGTCTCTACGTGTGCCTGACTTTTGGATTGTGTTTTTGTACTTTTGCCGTGCCTGCCTGGTTTTGACCCTTGCCTGTTCCTGACTAGTCTGATGGAGTCTGCCTTTTCCTTGTGCTTTTGCCACTAATAAACTTATTTTTCAAGTACTGTGCGCTTGAATCCCTTCCGCACCCCTAACAGTTCGAACTTGCCAGGATGGATTCAGCGGACAGCAGCCAGCTCAGGACCGTCTTAGACCGGCAATAAGTGCTCTTAGGGCGTCCTAATCACAGCTGGAATCTGTAAGCAAGACCCTCGAAACATTCGCCACGAGTATAAATAACTTGTCAGCTCAGTTCCAACACATCCAGCTCGGGCACGAGACCACTCCACCCACCTCGACGAGGGCTCCCCAAGGCTCCGCATCAGCTCCGGGAAGGGAACCACACCTACCACCTCCTCAACCCTATGCTGGAAAGCCTGGTACCTGCCGCTCATTCCTGTCTCAGTGCTCCCTTGTATTCCAGCTCCAACCCTCCACCTTCCCCACAGACCGCGCCAGAATTGCCTACATCATCACCCTTCTCACGAGAGAGCCTGGGAGTGGGGAACTGCGGTGTGGGACGCCCGTTCTCCAGTCTGCTCCTCCCACGCCACCTTCGTGGAGGAGATGAAATGGGTGTTCGACCGAACCTGGCAGGGTCATGAAGCAGCACAGGAGATGCTCCTGATCCTGACTACGCTATCAACTTCCACACCCTGGCCACCACCACCGACTGGAACCATGAGGCCCATAGCCTCCATAGCATGGCAGATGATGTCAAGGATGAGCTCGTTACCCGGTCCGGCTTTGATGCACTGGTGGAGATGGCCATTTGTATTGACTGACATCTGGCCACACGCTGCAGAGGGAGGTCGATGAGGGGCCATTCCCTCTGAGGAGAAGCGGCGACCTCATCGGGGTTGTTCCTGGCACCCGTCCTGGAACCAGCGCATCCAAACCCATGCATCCCAATCAGATCCCGTGCCTGCCTCTACTGCAGGAACCCCGGTCGCTTCATCGCCAACTGCCCGCTAAAAGCTAACGCTCACCTGTAGCCAGGGGATTATAGGTGAGCGTTACAGGTGAGCAGAAATCCCCTAACACCCATTCTCTGCTGTCCGCCTCCCTCCTTTTTGACGGTCTGGTCCAGGTGGTCTCGGTGCTGGTGGACTCCGGCGCCGATGGGAACTTCATTGACGCGGTGTCTCCCAACACCTACCCAGCGTCTCTCTCCAGACTCCTGTAGTGTTGGGACACCCCAGGCTAACTAAGCACAACCCCTGGGTCGACTAACTGTATCTTGGATTGGAGTCCCTATTGCCTGTCACACTGTCTCCGAGGCGCTCCAATGCCTGCTGCTCCACCCGATACCCCTGAGAGGGAGGCTGTTGACCTTTTGTCCATGCCCCCCAAGTACCTGGATCTGTTCAGCAAGTCCCGCACCACCTCGCTGCTGCCCCACCGTCCGTATGCCTGCACCATTAACGTCGCCCCCCAGAGACCGCCTGTTCTCCCTCTCTCGCCCCGAGACTGAGGCCATGAGCAAGTACATCAGGGAGTAGCTAGCTGCAGGCATTATTCGCCCCTCTTTTTCTGCTGGGGCGAGGTTCTTCTTTGTGGGCATGAAGGACGGCGGGCTTCACCCTTGAATCGACTACCGAGGTCTCAACGCCATTATGATAAAGAACCACTACTCTCTTCCTCTCATGTCTTCTGCTTTTGAATCTCTTCAGGGGGCCACCATCTTCACAAAATTGGATCTCCGCAATGGCTACCTTCTGGTCCATATTCACGAGGGTGATGAGTGGAAGACCGCATTCAACACGCCCACAGACCACTATGAGTACCTGGAAATGCCGTTCGGGTTGAATAACTCCCCCGCTGTCTTCCAGGGTATGGTCAACGACGTACTCCGCGACATGCTCGGTCTGTTTGTATATGTGTACCTAGATGACATCCTGATCTTGGCCCAAGCCCGAGTGGCCCAAGCCCGAGTCCCGACGTGAGTTACAGCGTTTCCTGGGGTTTGTTAACTTTTACCGCCACTTAATTTGTAACTATGGCTCTGTGGCCACCCCCCCGGACCTCCCTGACATCCTCGGCCAAGAGATTCACTTGGACCCCTGAGGCCGACAACGCCTTTCAAGACCTGAAGGGACGTTTCACCTCCGCACCCATCCTGATCCAGCCTGATCCCGCTCAGCAGTTTGTGGTGGAGGTGGACGCTTCATATGTGGGGGTAGGGGCGATCCTTTCGCAAGTCTTTCCCGCTGGCGGCAAATGACACCCCTGCACATGACTCCCACCGAGCGCAGCTACGACATCGGGGACGGAGAACTGTTGGCGGTCAAGCGTGCTTTGGAAGAGTGGAGACACTGGCTGGAGGGCTCGAGCACCCTGTTCCTGGTCTGGACGGACCACAAGAACCTGGAGTATCTGCGTTCCGCCAAGCTCAGTCACTATTTTTCGCCAGGTTCAACTTCGTCCTCTCCTACCGACCCAGCTCCAAGAACAGGAAAACTGACGCTTTATCCATGCAGGAGGGGACCTCTGAAGAACCTGCGGAGAGAGACACCATCTTGTCGCCTCACTGCTGGGTGGCAGCGGGACTGTGGGACATCGAGGCGGTGGTCCGCACGGCGGGTGGGTCCCGCTTTCAGTAACTGCCCAGATAGGCTAGTCGGGAGGCCCCCACTGCAGGTTATCACCCGGGAGTCCAACGTACCAAGGCCCTCATCTACCAGCACTTTTTATGGCCCTCCATGGATGAGGACAGCCTGCTCTGTCTGTGCCCAGAACAAACTCTCCAATACTCCTCCTGCTGGTCTGCTACACCCACTACCAGTTCCCAGAAGACCCTGGTCACACATTGCCCTGGACTTCATCACTAGCTAACGTTACTTGCCAGCGGTTTGCTAACGTTACTTGCCAGCAGTTTGGTAACATTAGCCTACGGCAGCACTGCGGAGAAAATTTGAGGGAAGCCTGGGATCAGAGAAAGGAAAAGATTAAGTGAACAAATTAGGGGCGAAACTCACAGAATGAAAATCTAGACAGAGAAATATTTTCGCAGCTAACGTAACATAAGTTAATGTTTACGTCGTTAGCTAGGCTAACGTTATTTATTTTCAGACGAGAGGGTAACATTAACGTTATGCAATCACACTAGCTGTGGTGGGGGTTATCATTATCTCCCTAAGTGAACAGCACACTCCAGCTAAAAAGCCTTACAAATGAAGGCACAGCTATCTCAATTACAAGATTTAAAAAATATATGTAGTCATGTGGAAGCCAGTGTTAGTTAACATAATTGAACGCATAATTAATTTACCTAACCGAGTATGGCGCCGACAAATATGCTGCCATCCGGTAATGCCACGTGGGTTAATTCAAATTTCAGTTTGATTGATCCATTTTCTCACTAAAGGAAGGAATATAACTGTATTTCAGATTACAGTAAAGGATATTACAGGATGATTGCTGTAATATTTAATCAGCCATGAAGAATTCACACAAAACCTATTGTAAATCTACAGTAACATGCTGTATTCAGCATAAACGGCAATGTTCTGTTCATAATACAGTAAAATTGCTGTTAAAACAAATTATGTTTAAAAATGTCAAAATTTCTAACAGTGTTGCCTTCACACAGAATCTGACCTCCACATCCGACCTTCACAATATGCCCTCTAGCGGGAGTCGTATTTCATGAATCTATAGATTCCCAGGCAGTCGCTGTATCAAGTCATTGTCAAGCACCACAAGCTCATCTTGTCTGAGTACGTGGTCATGTAAGTATTAAAAGTTAAATATATATATTGCCTAACAAATGAGTTAGCTACAGGAAATAATAATTTAAAAAATCTGTAAAAACAAAATGATGGATCTTATAACATGATCATCATCATTATCTATCTGGTCCTGGAAAGCCGCAGGGTCTGCTGGTTTTTGTTGTTACTCGCCACTTATTTTATCAATTAAAGCAGTTGATGACACGGTTAGGTAACTCACCTCATCTGGTTTCTTTGGTCTAAATAGTCGCTGTATTTAAGGTGAGAACAAAAACCAGCAGACCCTGCAGCTCTCCAGGACCAGGGTTGCCTACCCCTGACACTAAATGAACACGAGCGCAAGACGAGCCGAGCGCAACATTATATTTTGAGACAAGCTTATTCTATTTTGACAATGACAAGCAACGACAAGTCCTACACTGTAAATTGATCAGCTAATGTATACGTTTGCCAGTTTGCATTTATTGTTTGCAAATTATTATCTAGCTAACACTCTGTCAATGTTAGCTAGATGCATGACTGGCTATGTTTACGGTCACACAGATATTAGTGGTATGTTTAGCTAGTAACTATATACATATAAATATATTTAAATCTTTAACGAGCTAAATGAAAACGATGTTGAACTTAGCTTAGGCATTCGTAAATCGGCTGTCGGAGTGCTGGAGTAGATCTGGTTGTTCATAAGTGTGAACTCGGAGAATAGTGAATCACACAGGCCAATACAAAAACAGACATTCCGATCCGGAAGAGTGTATTGCAAACACTATTAATTAAATTGTCAGTGGAAACGTTCTTTAGCAGCCCTAGGCTATTGTCTTCTTTTCTCATAGACAAAGATTGCTGGGAAATATTTCTGTGCATGTTGGTGCTAAGTGTCTATTTTTTATTTTGTGGTGATGCAGCATGATGTAACTATTAGCATTTGATGGTGAAATTTAACTAGTGTTAGATAGTTTTGGCAGTGCGTTAGTTAGCGAGGAAGATAGCAAAGAGTCCCTTATGAAGCTTTTTTAAAAGCAGTCGCCCACCTGCTACTCAACCATGGAAATCACGTCTGTCTGACCACTACAGTACTACTATCAATAGGGCTATATCAGTAACCTTCCCTGCTCAACTTCTGTCATTCAAGACCTGTTTTTGTGCTGAGAGCGCTCGACAGAACTCCTAACTTGTGAAAATGCCTAAGATAACAAATGGGTAGTACAGTAAAAAAAAATTATGATCCCCACATTATAGCAATCTTGGGAATTATGTTTTTTTGTCATCTTGGTGTCGTAGATTGGGGATTGACCATACATTGCCTGGCCCTGTACATTAGCTTTTGATTGTTTGAGGAGAGCTAATGTGTCAAGAACTTAATGTTCGTAAAGGGTAACTACACCCTAGATCACTTCTTTTTTTTTTTTTTAGCTGTAAACGTGTTTGTATGCCTACCTTATAATTAAACTTATTCATCCATTCCGTTATTTCAACAATTCTGAAATAATAACATAAATCAGGAAAAACTGGTAGAAAAGCGTCTTTGTGCTGCCCCTAACGGTTGAAATGTCCTTTCAACTCCCCACACTGCCCTCGCCCCAATCGTGACGTCAGAGTACCTTTTTGGAGGTACCACTACGTCATATGGACAATTGTTGTCGCCCACAACGGAAACAGCCGGCACCTGATTGGTTAGACCCGCTACGTTATTTTCATTTCGCCTCCACGTTTTTAACGAACGGAACAATGTGGCGTCCTGTTCAAGTCTGTTATTCCACCTAAATAGTCCACTAAAATATGTTTCTGAAGATATTTGAGGTGTGAAATAGGACATGCAGTTGCTGAATCTTGATTCATATTTGATGTGCAACGTCTAGTTTGACAGTTTGATCCGAGTTATACGTAATCATTTGTACAATGTAGCTACGTTAATTTATGAAAATGACGATGGCAGCTCTTCGCTCACCCCACAAAGTATTTTTCTAAATTGTTTCATGGGTGGAGACAGGCTGAAACAGAGGGTGTAGTTACCCTTTAAGGGCTAAGAGTCTGTGGTCATTGTGGTTATTTCTGTAGGAAACCCTGAAAAGTGGCAAGCTCTCGGTGCTGTATGGGGAGCATGCCCCACCAAGCCGTAACTTAGTGGATGGCATAGCATAGCTGCCATTTAAATTATTCATGCATGACAGCAGATGACTGCTTCCAAATGCTCTCAGAGTTTTATACATTGGGGGGCTACCAGTGTATCGTGTCAACTTGATATATTGCTTCCAGTCTAGAATGTTCTGCGTGTTTCGGGTGTAATCAGTGAACATATTAACTTGTGTTCCCTACAGTAAAACATATCAAAACTCCTTCCTACTGAAACATAAACAGCACGTGGGCAGGACGTTTAGTTTTTGGTGTTATCATCTGCTGTAATGAACAGGGTGATAGTGCCCCAACATGTCCTCATAATTCTGGCATCCTTAGTGCCATCTGCCAAAACCTCCATGAGCTGAACTATCCCTGTGTTCACAAAGAGCATTGGACAAGACACAACAGGAACTTTGTTTTTTCCAAAACGTTATGTTAATGACTGCCAATGTTTCGACTTTGAAGCTTTCCAGCAACAGGTATAAACCAGAGTGCTTCTAGCCTAACTTCCGCAATAATGTCAGATGTAAACATGCTACAACGCACAAGCTATCACTGGTCACAGTCAGCATCCCCTATATCAGGAGTAGACAGAGGGTTCAGGAGGTGGCTCAAGACTCATGGCATGGCAGAGGGAGACTGAAAGAAGAATAGGCAAAACATGTTAACATGTACACATATTAACCTCCAAGCAACATTTTTGAATCCCAAAATCTTCATCTAACAGATGAAAACACTCTTGCAGAGAATCTATGGGGTATTGTCAAGAGGAAGATGAGAGACACCAGACCCAACAATGCAGACGACCTGAAGGCCGCTATCAAAGCAACCTGGGCTTCCATTACACCTCAGCAGTGCCACAGGCTGTGAGCACAGGTAGCCTACTGTTGGCAAGCCAGCTAACGTTAAACTCTGTCGATTTTCTAAAAGCAAAACTGTCTATAGTGTGGCTGTATTTTACCCACAATTATTCAGACGAATGCTTAAAAACAATAGCTTGCAAAGGGGGGAACACGTCAATAATGTTGCATTTGTTGACCTATAGGATAAATTTGAAAGCATGCAGGGATGCATCTTCGACTGCTTGAAAAGTAACATTAGCCTACAGGCTAAGTATAATTTAAACAGTTAAGAGGTAATCGCTATATTGTATATATGTTACATGTATTTGCCTTTGTAAAAAATACGTTCTTTAATGTCTTCGTTTGCTCTTTTTGATTTGTTTCTTCGGTTTTTCAGAGCAAGAGTGTGATTGTGATTCTGGGTCAGTTAGCCCAGTGATTTTAAACCACTGTGCCGCGGCACACTAGTGTGCCGTGAGAGATCGTCAGGTGTGCCGTGGGAAATGATCCAACTTCACTTAATTAGTAACACTTTTGGTTGGTGGTGTGACTCAGGATTTTTTTAATGTAAAAAATGTGCCTTGGCTCAAAAAAGGTTGAAAAACACTGAGTTAGCCAATCAAAGCAGAGCATGTGAAAAAAACTTTGCTTGACAAATGACCTGTTCCCATAATGTGGCTAGCCTGCATTCTGCCGTGGTGTCCAGTGACTGAATTGTTTCACGTGATAGGCTATAGGCCATTTGTCAGTGTCCGTCTGATTTTCACCATTTCGCTGTAGTACAAGTGAAACATTGAACAGTTATTATTGTAAACATCATTTGCCTTTGCAATAAAAATATGTTTGTTAATGTGAAAATAATAACAGTGTAATAAATGAAAAGTATTTAACAGTTGCACATTGTTTTTGTCGAAAATAAACTTGTGCCCTGTTGGGCTCGAACCCCCAATCCTCTGTGTGAGAGGCAGCAACTGTAACCAGTAGGCCACAGTAGCTTCGGGACTATGCAAAGCCATATAGCGGTTTTGTCTGTGATTCTGTGATGTGTCGACATTAGTTTGAAGCGTTTTTATTGGCCTTATTAAGCTTGAGAGAGCAAGTATGCGATGTTGTTATCCAATGGGGAGAATTATTCTTTGAGGGTACGGAGGGGTAGGCTGGAAAAATGGGAAGAAGCAGAAGAGGAAGAAGAAAAACCACAAAATAACCATGTTTTGGGCTTCATTGTGTGGATGTGAAAGTAAGGGCTGAAAGTCAGTGGTCATTGTGGTTACTTCTGTCAAGTGTTTTCTAATAAATGAGTGTGTACATAACTACTTGTCATTGTATTCTATCTGGTGTAATTCATTTGAGAGAAGGCGGCTCAATTGAAATGGTACAGCCATAGTGGTGAGTTGTCACGCAATTTAAACCTGTTTTAAATTGGCCACCAGCTCTATTCTGCCTACAGCTGGTCATTTGACGTGGTCAGTGTTAAACAACTAAAAAATGGCCTAGCTTAACAGGTAAAGCGGGGGTTCAATTTTCACGGGGAAAAAAATTGTGGGTTTGCTTCACCATAAATTCAGGTCAGCAGCCGCCACTGTTGATATTTCAAATATGTATGTTAGTTTTTCCCCTCCGCCACAGTGTGCCATATGTTTGATATTGTTATTTTTACATTTTGAGGGCATTTCACATACTGTAGTGTAAGCATTCATTAGTGCCTCACCAGTCATGTTTTATGTTTGATTTGCACTGAAGCTAGAACATTTGCCACCATTTTCCTGATAGGAGTTTTGCATTAGTTGGCTTGACAAAACCTAACAACCACAATTGGGTTAAACTGGTATCACAAAGGTGGTTATCAACTTGTTAAGTGAACATGCATACATCCATTATCTAACCTGGTCATGGGGGAATTTGATGTCTGCAACATGTTCCAAAAAAGTTGGGACAGGGGCAAAAAAAAGACTGGGAAGTTCAAGTATTAAAGGATATCAAAAGACTCTTGATATATTATTTTCAGGTACTCTTACAAGCGATACTATAACCTCTGCATTTGAATGGATCTCTATGGGAATTGGGGGGTGGGACTAGATTAAACTGTAAATTACACAGGATAGTATGGAACCCATGGTTGGCTAAATGGCTGTAAGTCATCAAGGGTCTGAGGTATCAAACGAGCCTCAAACAATCACTCTGCTGCCAGATATGCAGTACATATGGAAGGATTGTTTCTACTGAATAATTTTCCTATTTAATTCTATGGAAAAATTAGTCAGGAGAAACAACCATAAAGTTGATGAGGTAAAACATTAAATATATTTTCTTTGTACTGTTTTCAATTAAATATATGTAAAAGAAAATGGACAAATCAGTGCTTTCTGCTTTTATGTGCAATTTACATACTGTCCCAACTTTTTTGGAATTTGGGTTTATAGATGTTGAAGTGCGTTGTTAATATACTGTGGTCGGCGTCATTTACAGACAATTCATATAAGAACTTAGGCTATATCACATTAGCTAACTTACAACCAAATTAGCCTATTTATGCCAAATATTTTTTGTTACACGCCCAATTTCATACGTTGCAAAACATTACAAGGGTAGACAATCGGATTTGACAATAAGATTGCATTTAGCTATGTCAGATGTATATTTAAAAAAAACAGTCAGTGCATTTCAAGGATAACAAAGTTAAACCCAATATGCCCATCAGACAGACACCTACCACAAATGGTTGGGAAAGTCATTGGTTTTGCTTCACACTTGCTGTATTGCACACCATTCAAAAAATAAATGAATAAAAAGGATGCTACTCAAAAATCTATTATTGTGCCAAAGAGCTCTCTTTCCTGCAGCAGTGTGGGGGATCCTGAAGATGGCTATATTACAATAGTTACCCGGATTAAAAGTGAGTCAGCTTTGTGATATGGAAAACTCAGGGTTAAAGCTTAACTTAGCTCGCTAAGCTTTGTTTTATACCCCCCAAGTGTTCTATTGTTATATGCACATACAGTCTGCAGGTTTCTGAGAATACAGAACACATCTAGTTTTGGAGAACTAATGGCAACAGGTTTATTCAGGCTATGTTGATGTTATTGGGAGATTACAAAGGATGAATCTTGATTCTGACTAACTCAAGACAACTATTTCCTCCTGTGTGTGTGTGTGTCTGTGTGTGGTTGTGTCACTGATGATACATTAACAGTACATTGGCTTATCAGGGATTAAAAACAATAAACTATAAACATCTGTCATGAGTCAGGATGGACAATTTCAAACTCAGTAGCTTTCTAAAAAGAGCTTAAGTACCTAGACATATATTTTTGGTACACACCCAGTAATACAGGCAGTGATTACTACTGATTGAAGCATCTGGAACTCCCCAGTGGCATTCTTGCATGATGTTTTTGGGTTCATTGCTCGGTGCATATCTATGCAATATAACCACATTAAACAGTATTTATTACCCTGGTGTACTATGCTTCTTCCCCTGCTCATTGTGTTTAAGCCCCAGGTGACCATGATGTGAAGTGGAAACTGACTGGACCTGGGTCTGTTATCAGTTTTCAGTATAAATCTTCTTAGGTGCACACATTAGTGCCACAGCGTAACAGAAGTAAGTGATAACCTCATCTGTGACTGTGGATTGGCCATTGGTTTATCTCTGAACTGAAGAAGCACAATCCTTATGCCAGTGGAGAGAGCGATCAGGAACAAGAAAAGATTCTTACAGAGTAATAATTTAATTTTTAGGCCGATTCCCAAAGCATCACATAGAATATTGAATCTCTGTGATGTTTAATTGTTGAATCTTTCTACACACTGAAACTAAAATGAATGGAAGTATATTGGGTAAAAATGTAAGGGTTATTTCAGCCTGTTTTGTAAACTCTAGGACAAATTGTAACAGTGGTGAGACTAAATGCCCATCTTGGATCCATGCAGCAGTACGTTTTGGTTTCAAACCCTACTGTGAGTGAACTCTGAGGAACACATTTATGTGCATATATTTGTATCCTGCAGGAGCACATCCAGAGATTCAGTCTATAAAGCACCCTGACAGCAATGTGAAGACAGAAACAAAAAAACTTGGATCGTTGAATATAATTGCTTCTTTCCTGTTGCAGAGGGAGAGAGGCAAGGGACCATTTTGACAATCATACTCAATCTCTTTCTCAGGCAGGTTTTTACATGTCACACATATACACACACACACACACATACAGTGAGCACCATCATTCATTGGACAGTGACACATGTTTTTACTGTTCCTGTGTAATTTACAGCTAAATCTAGGCCCACCCCCCAATTCCCATAGAGATCCATGCAAATGCAGAGAGGTTATAGTATTGCTTGTAGGAGTATCAGAAAATAAAGTATCAAGAGTCTTTTGATGTTGTTGGGTCATAGACATCAGGAAGTCATGGCATGCAAAGGATAAAGTGATTACATTATTCTACATTATGTTATACTGTCCAATATTTTTGATGCCCAAAAATGGGGGGGGGGGGGCTATGTACAAAATATAACCTTCCTGGCACTTATACCATTTTTCCAACTGGCATGCAAAACACTTCAACTGATTGAAATGTGTTGAAAGCTGTTTTTGGGGAAATAAATACTTATTTTTTTCACGTTCAGTCTCTTCAGAGTTTAATCAGTGTAATAACATTGTCAGTAAAAATCAGCAAATCAGTTCTTTCTCTGCCAGGTACAGGACTTTGTCTTGGATTCAATCAACATTAGTCCTTAACATCAGTGGCTCAAAATTAAATGCGAGTTGGGCGAGACGTGTGGCGCTGTCTGTAGGGTGGCAGACGTTCGAGCCATATACTCCACCACCATGGCAATTGCAAAAATTACCTCCTATTAATTGTCTTGCGTTAAAAAAAAGTTTCACTAGCATTTAATTGCGAGTGAAAGCCAATAACAAACATTGATTGAATCCATGCCATCGACACCAGACCAGATTACTCAAATATGAATGTTCATTGATATTATAAATCTCTACACATTTGTGATTCAATATTAGACAATGCAACTGATTCCGTTACCTACAGCCTGGTGTCAAAACTCCTCCATTTCTGAGAAAAATAGTTTAGGAAATTGTTACAAAAACACATTTCTTCATTTCTCGTCCTCTCGTTTTTTAGGAGCCAGTGAGCAAGCACAGTAAAATAATAGATATTTACATCTGTAAATGTATAAGGGGACCCGGTGGCCTAATAATAACAGGTTTTTAATTTCGGTTAGCTTTGGCAAACGTAATTTCACACTGCCAACACTTTCCACCAATGTATTTCTATGATTTTTCCCAGGTGTATTTATTTAAGTGGCCCATGTAATTATTTGTGGCATTTATTTTTTGCCAGTGAAAATTATGCTAATTATCGAACAATCATAATAGTTAGTGTTTTTCTTTTCCCAAAACTGAAGTGCACCTGGCTTGAAGTGTTGGGAAAACAATCCCTCATGAAGGGCTTAATTTTTTCTACATTTCGGAAATTAATGTCACTTGCTGATTTGGTGCTTCTGTAGTTTTTATTTATTTAATAGTATTCTTCTTTTTTTGGGGGGGGGGGGGGGGGGGGGTCGGGGGGTGCTGATTTTGGCCAAACATAGTAAACTTGGAGGACTAAACAGAGAGAAAAACAACCACAGTCTGTGTAGAATTAGCTCATGGCACATTTATGCAGTGCTCATACGACTTCTGACCACAGAATCAATAACAGCTGTCTGAATTCTGGCAGATTATGGCATTTAATATGCTATTGTGCCAATTCCTTAGCATAGGCTGCCTCTCTCCTTTTTCTTAGTTTATACTTGAACTTTAAACCCTGAGATAAAAAGTAGAATAGAATGCATTGACACACAAACAAACATCACACAGTACATATGACCCCGTATGCAGGGATGGGGGCAGCATTTCAAATACATGTCTTGTCAAATACATTTGTATGTACTGGATGTATTAAATATGTAATTCAGGTTACTTTTCTCTTGTTTTGTATGGTTTGTACCTCATTCCCACCTAAGCCTCCAACAATTTGACTGTAGTTTAGACATATTTTTCATTTTGTAACAATATCCATTTTCCCTCACGCAACCACCCACCCACAACCATATTTTCACATATTAGGACTTATATATCGCATTGTCTCCTAAACCAAAAACCTTTGTGAGCCTAATACAATTTCTCACTGCCAAAATCTTGATAAAATGCTAAATGCAGAAAAACATTGCAAACTGGGCGGTCCTTTTTGCCTGCCCCATTCTGCAGACAGGGCTCTCTCGGCTTTGCTCACCCCCTCCTTGCTGAGACAGAGCTTATTGTGCTGATCCCTCCTTACATTTTTAGCAAAGCTAACACAGCATCTACGGTTTTATTCACTATATTATTTATAATTACAGAAAAACCATAATATACTATATAACTTTCATATAAGCTGTGTAAGTCACTCTGGATAAGAGCATCTGCTACACAGCTAATTGTAAATACTGCATGTAATTGTATGGATCCCTCTGGTAGCATAATGCTGCGAAGGTGCTGGCTGTCAACAGCAGTCTGCCTCAAGGACTGAGTCAGTGCCAACAGGGGGGAGTCCCATGAGGCAAACTGAGGCATGCCCAGTTTCCCACCTAGTCTGCAGCGTTAGTCTTTCAGCAGTCCCTGCCCCATCCTGCAATAGCAATCGGTCTGTCCTAGCTGCACATAAAGCGCAGTCCTCCATTGCAGCAGCTGAGCAGCATGCATTTCCTGCAGTGTTCCCAGATGTACCATAATTACCGTACTTGTGTGATGATTTTCACATGCTTCTTCAGTGCAATTTACAATCAGTATTGCAAAAAAAGACTAATTATTGCTAATTATTTAATATCTTTATTTTATGTTCATACTCATCTATAAGTAGGATGTACCCAGTATAAGAAGGGAATTATTCTTTACTGTGTGTGTGTGTGTGTGTGTGTGTGAATCTTTAAAATAGCAAAATTGTCACCTAAACTCCTCATATCACTTTGGGAAAAGTTGCGTCTCATGACCTGATAGATAGTTTATCAATACACTGTGATGAATGAACGGATGCTTCTACACAGTCCTTCTTGTTTGTGCACTGGTATAAAGACTTCACTCACACTAAGAAATGTTAAGAACCTTCACTGGATGCTTATAGAGCTGACGTGTTGCTTCTCCCAGCGCTGTTATCTTTATTTTTTTCTTTATTTTCTTTATTTAATAAAACATGCCTTTTTCTCAGCTCGGTTTGGACTTCAATTTATTTAGAAAATTGCAAAGTTACATTTTTTTTCCTTCAGTGTCATGCACATTCACTTCTAAGCAACATATGCCTCCTCATTTTTGTGGCAAAAGTGCAAGTTGAAAATTTGTTAGACAATGGTAGTTAAAATCAGATGGAAAAACTAAAGAGAGAGACAGAGATGGGGATAGCAGTGTATCCTCAGTCCCCTAATAAAAATCAGAGACTGGCATCATTTCTAGTTGTCTATTTGCATATCTGATCATCTGTTTATATTTTTCTGCATCATTTTAGAACATCCTGTTGGTTAACAATAGATTAATGAAATCTGACAGACCCCAAAACACACTGGCTGATTCAACTCATTCAACTCATGGCTACAATAGATTTTATTGAATGGTCAAATTAAAGGATAGTTTAGGACATTTTACCTTATCTTATCGTATTAATGAGCTGGCTAGGCTCAGACATAAAACTCAATCATACTACGTGAGACTGAATCCGTGCTACACGTCCTGATGTCTGAAATCTGACATTTTCGACTGTTTCAGTGATCTGTTGCATATGAAAAATTATGATACCTAAGCCACCACCAAAATTTATACAAATCAGCTAATGCAAAAACATACAATTCATTCATGATTTAATTTCTTTTCACCATGTTTCTTTTTGCTCTTTTTTATATTATGTTTGTATCTCTGTAAAACACTTTGTGCTGTATATGCTCGAAAAGTGCTATACAAATAAAGATACTATTACTATTATTATATGGCTGTTCAGACAGCCACGGGCTATGTTTAGAAAAACTAGGGAAACTAAAAACGTAAGAAACACAAATAAACTAGAAATGCTAAATACTACGCTGAGACCCTATCTAAAAACATTGCATTCATCTGGGACATTTCAAAGACTGTACCATTGAAGAACGTTCACTTATTGCTGATGCCTTCAGCAGATGTCTGTTGGCTCAAAGCAGATCTCTGTCCAAAATGACTGTACCAAAAATAACTACAAACACCAGAACACCTTCAGTAAAATAAAACCAACTGAAGTTGTATCTGTCCTCTACAACCTAAAAAATAATAAGGAATCTGGCCTAGATAGTCTTGAGCCTAAATCAATCAAATATACTACCAATATACTGATATCTGCTTTATTGGATCTGTAAACTCTCTCTGACCAGAGGTGAGATAATAAAAATGTTTGAACTCAAGGACTATAGACCAATATCAGTTATCTGTACAAATACTCCCACTCCCACTATCTCACAGAACTTGAGTATCTCACATTCTTTAATCAGTCTTGAGACCAGGTTATTCCACTACTATAGCATTTTTATTGATCTGATATATTACTGTAAAAAAAATGGTTTAAAGAAAAAACATTGGCCTTGCCCAAAAAATGTTTTAATGTTTATGTCAGTGACAGGAAGCAGCATGTTTGTTTTCTGGGGGCATAGAGTTCAATAGGAAAATTAGTCAGGAGAAACAACCCTTAAAGTGATCCATCCATATCTACTGCACATCTGGCAGCAGAGTGATGGTTTCTGGCTCGTTTGATACCTCAGACCCTTGATACCTTATATCCATTTAGCCAACCATGTGTTCCATACTATTACCATGTAATTTACAGCTAAATCTAGTCCCACCCCACAATTCCCACAAAGATCCATCCAAATGCAGAGAGGTTATAGGTAATGCTACAGGTGATGCTATCATGACTGAGAGGAGCATTCACGAAGGCTCAGGCGTTTATGAGCAAGGATGGGTCAAGGTTCACCACTTTGTGTAAAACTGCATGAGCGAATAGTCCAACAGTTTAAGAACAACTTTTCTCAACGCACGATTGCAAGCAATTTATGGATTTCACTCTCTAAAGTCCATAATATTATTAAAAGATTCAGAGAATCTGGAGAAATCTCAATGCTTGAAGGGCAAAGCCGAGAACCAATATTGAATACCTGTTACCTTCGATCCCTCAGACGGCACTGCGTTAAAAACCAATATGCTTCTGTAATGAATATAACCATATGGGCTCGGGAATACTTAAGCCATATATCAACAACATCAAGAAACGCCGCCGACTTCTCTGGGCTCGAGCTCATCTGAGATGGACTGACGTTAAGTGGAAACATGTGCTGTGGTCTGACGAGTACCAACCCAAGGTTCAAAAGCTAGCGGCTGTCATGGTAAAGGGGTGTGTTAGTGCCCATGGCATGGGTAACTTGCACATCTGTGAAGGCATCATTAACACTGAAGGGTACATATACACATTTTGGAGCACCATATGCTGCCATCTAGACAACGTCTTGTTCAGGGGCGTCCCTGCTTATTTCAGCAAGTCAATGCCAAGCCACATTCTGCACGTGTCACAACAGTGTGGCTTCGTAGTCAGAGAGTGCGGGTGCTAGACTGGCCTGCCTGTAGTCCAGACCTGTCTCTCATTGAAAACATGTGGCGCACTATGAAGCGCAACATACGACAATGGAGACCCTGGACTGTTGAGCAGCTGAAGTCTTATATCAAGCAAGAATGGGAAAAAATTCAGCTTTCAAAACTACAACAAATTACTCAAATCAAATCAATATTTATTTATATTGCGCATTTCACAACAAGTTGTCACAATGCGCTTCACAGAAAAACCCAGACTGAACCCCCACAAGAGCAAGCCAAAGGCAACAGTAGCAAGGAAAATCTCTCTGGTGTAACTAGGAAGAAACTTTGGGAGGAACCAGACTCAAGGGGGGAACCCATCCTCCTCTGGTTGGCTGAGGGTCTAGGTCTTAATGACCAGCATGGTCAAAACAGCCAATGTCCATGATAATAGAAGCTGCAGCAGCTAGATGACAGTCCAGATGTGGCGGCAATGATGGTGGGGAACCGGCTGGTGATGGCGGCGGGAGCAGCTGGCAGCGGTGGTGAGGAGGGAGGGGCAAGCGGCGATGGACAGGAAGCCGGACAGAAACTCTCGAGATGCGGGGCATAAGCCCTGCCGGCAGAATGTAGAAAAAAAAGAGAGAAAACAGTTAGGGAAAGTGTAATAGAGCAGCAGGAGCCAAGTGCCCCCGCCACAGATACCAAAATTTTCTCTAGGGATAGGAAAAGGACATTTCAATTTAATGTTCCTGCAGACTGGAACAAATTACCTGAACCACTCTGTTACTCTGAAATCTATCATTAGGTGCAGTCCAAATGCTCTTATAATGTATCATACAACCGAATGGTCTTGCTGACACTAAGCTGAATATTGCATGTACGTTCTTCGGTCAGCGCTAAAGAACGGCGCAATAGTAGGCCCAATTCTTCCATGTGCATGAAATGTTTAAAATTAGCTGGGTGTGAATTACGGCTGTCAACGTTGTTAAATGCATTCAACTTCTAAAAGGCAATGAATCACTTTTTTTTGGTTTTTGCTGTTGCAGTCCCCATAACTGCAGATGAATGATCAGATTTCCCATCTACCATCCTATCTATGAACACATTTTTTATCTATCATCCTATGTTTAACAAATGTACTGTAATTAATATAACTGTATTTAAAGTTAATCGCATGAGTTAACACATTAACATTCAAAGCCCTACTTAATATACGTTGGTTTCAGGGTCTTCCACTTGTGTCGACTTTGTTCTGTAGTTTGACTGAATATTTTATTTTGTCTTCTGCAGCTTTAAACAAATCACCATTTAGATGTTTTCTGCCGTCCATGTATAGCACAACGTATAATTCTTAGAATACAGAAATTAAGAATTATCCTCGTCGGTCCAGAAGTGAGGGCTCCATGCTTGCCGCAACATTTTTGCAGCAAACAAGCTGGTTGACTGCAGCGATCATGGACCAGGGAGTTGAAACTTCGATTTCGGGGTGTACCCAGTATACAATATGTCACTGCCAGTGAGCTCCAAACCAGTTACCTTGGACAAAGCCCATTCCTGTTCTCTGTAAACTCTACAAATTAAGCACTACCAGGAATTCATATTTGTAATATCACATAATGCAATATGACTTAGTAAAACAAGTATTTAAAAAACAAGCATTACCTCACTACGCCCTGACATTCATCATGTATTTGCACCATTACTGTTTCAGGAGAGTTTCCACACTGTTTTTATTTTACTAGAGTGAAAGAGTATAATCCTACATAAATATAAATACTTCCATAATAACAGTATAGTACAGTACAGTATAGGGTTGTTTGAACTATGTTTGATGTATGCCACAAGTACAGTCATTCCAAAAGAGGAATCGTAGTATAGTAGTAATTAATGAAGCATGGTCAATGAAGACTGATCAGTGTGCAAATGGACATAATGGGAGAGATGCTGGTGGAATTCATCTGTTTTTGTACTTAATGTATTAATTTGGCACGCTTTAAGTTTTATTCTATAAATTCTATATATAAATTTATTCTTTATTCTATAAGTTTGACTTTGGTCACCTCACACCTGGACTACTGCAACTCCCTGCTCGCAAGCCTACCAGCCTGTGCCATCCTGCCTCTTCAACTGATCCAGAAGGCAGCTGCCTGGCTTGTGTTCAACCACCCAAAGTTTTCGCATGTCACCCCCCTGTTGAGGTCACTCCACTGGCTGCCAGTTGCAGCCAGGATCAGGTTCAAAGTTCTGACCCTGGCCTACACTGCAGCCAATAAGACAGGCCCCGCCTACCTGCAGGACTTGAGTGAAAAACCAAAACGAAAGTACAAAGAAAAACTGTCTCCGAGAAAACAGCAAAGTACAAAATAGATAGCACCAAACGCTACTAAGCGGACAACAATCCTATACCCGATTAAGTAGCTATAGCAAGTCCCCCCTGAACATAAACAGAGTTTAATATCAGGAGGTCGCTAGTTCCTGGCTATACCTGGCTCGAAAGCAATGTCGTGAGACAATCAAGCACCGGAGAAGCGGAAGTGAGAAACTTAAATAACCCGTACGTAGAAGTCCAGGTGAAACCAATAACGAGACTGGCAAACCACGAAACGGAACGTGGAAAAAATCTGATTGATTAACAATCGTGAAGGCAGGACGAGAGCCGCAAAAGAAAAGCAAACAAACAGCCACGAACCACTACAGATACACCTATCTAGGACCCCTCATGGTACTTGTTTCTTGTTTAACTGTGTGTTGAAGTTTATAATAGTATTTAGAATAGAATTGTAGTAGAGCTGATTTACACAGTTTACTGTGAACTGCATTCAATATCCATTACTAGGGATAGCTGCTACTTTATGGGAAGGATGTGTTTTGTCTTATCTGTTCTGTAGTTACTTCAATGACGTTTCTGTATGCACTTACTGTATGTCGCTTTGGATAAAAGCGTCTGCTAAATGACTGTAATGTAATGTATTCAGTTATGTTTAGTAAGAAGACTTATGGATGAAAGTGAGTGCCAACAGCCGTGGCTAATTTGATCACTATGTTTGAGACTGATTAATCTTGCAAATGTGACTGGATCATAGCCTGTAGCTGGAAAGCCATCTGTTTTCAATCCACTTAGAGCATCAGAGGTTTTTAAATATTGATAATATGTTTACTTAAATCAAATCACAGGTCCCAAAATCTAAATGAAAATAAAAAATTGACTGATTTAATATGCAAACAACATACAGTACATAATGAAATACATCAAGAAATACTGCCCACTTGCTTTAACATGTTCAACCCCAAAGTCTTACTCTAAAGGTATATGAACAGGACAGAAATTATGTTCCACAGTTCATTTAAAAGGGGGTTACATACAGAGGGGTGTCCAGGGTGGTACTGGCTACCCCTGAATTCTGATTGGCCACCCTAGGTGCCACCTCAAGATTTATGTCACGTAACTGGCTGATTAGAATGTTTTCTCCCGCCCATCCAGAACTAGTTCAGTGCACGTTTGACATTCGGGTTCGTCGGTCTGCACCACAGTTCTGAGGTCCGCACTCTGACTGCAGAGCAAGAAGACGTGACTGTCTGACTGATAAGCCACTAGCAACACATCCAGTCCAAGTAAAAAAACAATATGTGAACAGGTTTGAAAGTAAGTTTTGAAAAATGCAATTTAACTTGTGTTTGGAAGGTTTTCTCCACATCCCTCTTTTATCAGTGGGCAATAAGCTAACTTTATTGCTCTAGTTAGGTTGCTAGCACAATCTCATTCACTTGTATTCACGGAAATTAATTAAAGTGAATGACAGCGTGCTAGTTAGCTGGCGGTCTGACTCTGGAGAGACAATAACATTAGTAGGAAACCTTTTAGTAACGTTAATGTAAAAATTTCTCATGGTACGTATTATTGGCCACCGCTTCAAAGTACTGACCTCAGTCTGGGAACTTTCCAAAGTTCACCACAATAGCTTTTCAGCTAGCTAACATTAGCTATTACCATTACATTAAACCTAAAAAATCTACATACACTTGTAATGCTAATTACAAGTAATCACAAAAGCGAATACTTGTAATCACAAAATAATAATGTGCAGTTCCAGGGCTATCCACAAAGAATGTAACAGAGGCACTGCGCCACTTTTCCCTCACTTGTGCCACTGTGTCACCAAAATAGTAGCCCAGGCATCTAATCAGAAGAGAATCAGCGCCTATTTTGTCAAGGCTGGAAAAGATTTCCTCTTTTCTTCGGTATGGTACTTTTGGTTTGATACACGCTGTGAATCGAACAATTACAGTCGTGCCTTAATGCAGGTGTGGAACTTTTCTATGTGTGCAAAACTTCAATTCAAAACTCTGAGCTCTTACTCCCTGATGACCTTTTTGTAGTCCTTTTTTATCATCTGTCATATAGCAGCTGTGGTTATCACAGAGACCCAATATTCTCGCTGACCACTTATATTAATATTACGTATTATGAAATTTCCACTATATACAGTGAACACTATAATTCATTGGACAGTGACACATCTTTTATTATTTTGGTTTTGTACCCTTTGCACTTTGTGTTTGTCTCTATATGGAGTTTGATAGCTGCTAAAACATTTTGTAAACGTAAATTGAGATTAGCAAATGTAACTCAAATTGCAAATGTAAACTTAAAATCGTAAATTGATATTCGCAAATGTAAGTCAAAAATGTAAAATCTAAATTTGGAACAAAAATTTATTAAAGTGTAAAAATGTTCCAGGACATTACTGAAATATTCCAGGAAGGTACCAAAATGGCAGACTTTTTTAACATCAATTGCATTCCAGATGAAATGAACACATAAATCGTTTTAAACTTGAATAACAAGGTTTGCGTTGCTCTCTTTACAAATTCCAAATTACAGTTACGGTTCTATTTTGGTTCCAACCATACTGACAAAACGCATGTATGTAGAGAATAGAGCGCACACTCCTATAATGAATTCCGCACGTACAGATAAAAAACATTACATACACAAATCAGGTTTTACATTTACATTTCAATATATTTTAGTTACAAATTTAGATTTTACATTTTCAATTTGACTTACATTTATTTACTTACATCAATTTACATTTATGAAATGTTTTGGCAGCTATCTAACTCCATAGCTCCAGCCCCACCATTACCCTGACCATGAGTAAGCAGAAAATAGACGGAATGGATAATAATTTAGATAAAAACTACTCAAACTTTAATTTGAATTTGTTTGAATCAGTAGAGACCAACAGTAGAGACCAAATTATTAGAATACAGAGACAACACAATTTGTGCAATTTAACACAAAACATTTATTTACAACTAATTTACTAAAGACAAAGATAGAAGAGTTCTTGGAGAAAGTTAATGCTATGCTCTGACACAATGCTTCTTTTATACTCTCACGTCATAGATGATATGGGGTTGTTATCAGTGGCGGCCGGCCTATAGAGGGCGCTGGGGCGCCGCCCCCCCTCCCCCACATACAAATTTTAAAAAAAGTTTAAAAGAAATTATTATTTTTTATTATTATTTAATTTTTTTAGTAGCTTAAAATTATTCTTTTTTATTATTATTTAATTTTTTAGTAGCTTAAACATGTTATATGTTGGCCTTGCGTTGTCTAAAGTTTAATACATTACATATGCATGTTCTGGGGACTGCGGGGCGCCGGTAACGTTATGGTGAATCAGAGCACTCATTCATTTTCAGGCGAGCCCCCTCATTCTGCTGCCTGATTCGCGGCCAAAAAAGGAGGTCCCCGGACGCAGGCCTGTGCGCCCCGGACTATCCTACCCTTTTCTGATTAGTCCTCATGGTTTATGATATTATTTGATTGGATTTAAGGCATGTTTATCACGCCCAGCCGGCATCTAGCAGGATATCACTGCGAGTGCGCAAGTACGGCTCGGATGTGCTGTGAGTCATGCGTTCTATTGCTTTCCCTGGGGTACGAGACCTAAAACATCTTGCTGAAAAGTGCAAACGGCATGAAAGTGGTCTTTGGTGTTTTGAGCCCTCACCGTTGACTTCAAGGCAGCGACTTAGCAGTAAAGTAGCTTGGTTAAAATAACGTTAGCTAGTTATGTTATTCTATGTTCTCAGGTCCAATTAACGTTAGCTGACGTTAGCTAGCGTATGGGTAAGGCAGCTAGCTTAGTTGTCTGGTACGTTAAACTTCAAGGCAGCGACTTTGCAGTAAAGTAGCTTGGTTAAAATAACGTTAGCTAGTTATGTTATTCTATGTTCTCAGGTCCAATTAACGTTAGCTGACGTTAGCTAGCGTATGGGTAAGGCAGCTAGCTTAGTTGTCTGGTACGTTAATTGGACCTGAGAACATAGAATAACATAACTAGCTAACGTTATTTTAACCAAGCTACTTTACTGCTAAGTCGCTGCCTTGAAGTCAACGGTGAGGGCTCAAAACACCAGCGAGCCATGAAAGTAGCCGCAGCCATCTTGACAACAGTATTGTAGCGACCCGGAAGCTACAATGCGCCATGGGAAATCGCAGGTGCTAGCGATTTCATTTAATTGTTAACGTTTACATGTACAGTTTTTATCCAATGTTGTTATCAGTCGTTATAGTGGTTATCAGTTGTTATAGTTCCGTGTTAATTTACTGTTGTTTGTTGTTGTGAATGCGAACACCGTGAATGGAAGTGTGTGTGTTAAATGTTGACCCCCCCGCCATTAGCGGTTGTATGGCGAGTTCCTTCTCGCTTTGTTTACGTAATAAACAAGTAACCTGGAGTTGTGCGGTGTATGGGGCACAGGTTGCTAAGCAGCTGAGAACTTGTTGTGGACAATCCATTCTTACTTGCACGCTCGCCACAGTATGAAGCTAAACTTTTTTGGCAGGCTTAGCATTGCTGAACAACTCGATGAAGGCTACAGAATTGGCATTACAATCAGTGATGTCTTACTTGAAAAACTGTCCTCCACTGTTGCCAATTAAACTGTCTTATGCAACTGAGACACAAGGTGGCTTGTTTTTTCTGTTTAAAGTCAGATGTATTTGGTTTTTTTTAGAAATGCTAGCGCCCCAACCTATATTTAGATCACCAGCCGCCACTGGTTGTTATTCTCAGTCTGTCAGGATTGTGGCTGAAGACTGGGTTGAGGGTCCTGCTGGTCCACTGTGGGAGTGGCGTCTTTTGTCTGACGTGGAACAGCTGGCCACGTGGCTGGGTGATGTCTTTTGGCTATGCATTGATGCCGAGAAAACTCTAGTCCTTCTTTCCAGGAAAGACCTGCTGGTTTCAATTTTTCATTTAACCAAAATCTTGTCCTCAGATTTTCCATCGTAAGTGTTTTCATGAAGAGAGGCTTGCCTTGTTGCAAAGGCAAGTTCTACTGGACAAAGTCTTTTATGAGGTGAGGTTTATCATAAGAGTTAGGCCCGGCTTTTCCAAAACGTAGACTGTTGTTAGGAACAGAGGTTAAGTTGCACAGCTCAGAGCTCACACAACAATCACTAACAACAAAATCACCTGTGTGCCAGGTCCAATCAGTGCTGATTGGCTTTGAGTGAGTAAGACATCCCACCTCCAAAGTTGTTGCTCTGTCATCGGTCAGTTCTACGGTGTCTCGTGGTGACCAACGTTGATTGGTCATGCCAGTAATATGGGTGTGCTGGGGCTGATCATTCCTAGACATACTGATTTATGATACATACCTTTATATGAAATAATATTCAGTTTGTGTTTTTTTATTGATTACATACAAACCATGTTTTTTTCATTTTTATTATTGTCTTAAGTAGTTCTCTTCATGAATTAATTCATTCTCTATTTATTAATTCTTCATTAATTCTCCATTTTTTATTTTCTCTGAAATGATATCATGGGCCTAATATTGTGAACTATGGGCTTGATTTATTAAGACCTTCAGTGTGTGCAAAACCTTTTAGCACAAGCAAAATCAGTTACAGGATCAATGATTGGTCATGGTATTTGTTTTGCACCAATCATTGGTTGTGTTATTAGTTTTGCCCATGCTAAAGGTCTTAGTAAATTAGGCCCTATATGTATTAGACATCATATGTTGCATATTTATTTCTTTTTTTTAATTCAGGTGTAATTACATTATATAAAATATATATTACCAAGATAGATTTTAATTCTATGTGGAAAATATTGTCATTTAATAATGGTCAACCAAAGTACCAATTCTCAAATTATAAATTCATTAATTAATTTCCCAAACATAGTGGGGGGGCTTTGAACATTCCTCTTTCTCCATACAGAATCTCTCCTTCAGATCATTGAAAATTGCCCTCCTCAATAATCACACCACACATTTTTGAATGGGTTCAAGTTTGGAGACAGATGATCACTGGTAAACAGTCATTTTGTGGTCAGTTTACCATTTCTCGGTTTATCATGAGGTATGCTTTGGATCAGTGGCTTGCTGAAAGATCCGTTTGCAATTTGAGCTTACTGGCAGAATGAATCAGGTCTTAATACTTTCTGAGGTGCATTCCATTCACCCTAACAAGAGATGTTGTTGCAAAACAACATAACCTCAAAGATCCACCACCATATTTCATGGGTATGAAATTCTTTCCAACATAAGTGTCCTACTTCTGATGCCAAACCCACCAACCCCATGGTGTGCATCTCATCTGACCATAACACCCGGTTCCAATCGAAGTTCCTATAGGTTCCAGATGTTTATTTTTGTTAAACGGTTAGAGGCTTTGTCTGGCAACTATTCCAAAAAAGCCTATTGGCATGGTTGTATCTTATGGTAAATTTGGAGACCCCAAGATGCAACTCAATTTTGTAGATGTGCCACTGTGGCTCTTTAATTTTTTTTGAGTCCCAAACCAGCTGCCGCTCTGTGCGTGGGAGAAAGATCCATCTGTGTCCTTTACCAGGCTGGTTTTTTTTCTAATTTTATTTAATCACCTAATAGTGGAAAGACCTAACAGTGGTATCTTTAGTTTCTTTACTTGTCTGGAACTATTTCCTGGCTTGTGAAGGTGAGCAACTCTTTAACAATACAGTCTTTACTTAAACTTAAACTTAAAAATAGCATGCAAATACATTTTTGGTGGTTTTGATTTAAAATATTTATTCAGCTGTGAATAATTGTGATGCATATGTTTTTGGCTATTTTAATATAAAAAAACATTATATCGTTTTTTGAACATACAATGTAGCTCATTGCGTGTATTGTTTGTTTTTTACAGCCTTCTTTGTTAATATTTATCAAATAATTTTGGAGGGCACTGTACAGTATATTGTGAAATAAATTTTGCAGATCAAATAAAACAATTAACAAATCTTTCATATAAAATATTTCTGCAGTTATTCCATAATTTTTCAGACTTTTCAGATGCTAAGCTTTTCTTAATTATTATTCTCCTGTCATTTTATTGTTCTTAGTATTTGTTTTTATTAAATTAGTTTTATTCCCATTATGTGTGTGTGTTTAGGTGTGTATATGCATGCATATGTATATGTGTGTGTATATATTCTACTGCCTTTTTCTTCTTTATCTCACATGTCTTATCTCTGTGTAAAGCGCATTGAATGTCACGGTGTGTTCAAAATGTGCTATTATTATTATTATTATTATTTTCTGGTATTTGGGGTCACTTCTTTTGGGGTCAAATCTTTCAGTGTCACTGTGGCTATATCTTCAACACAAACATTTTCCACATTTTTCAGATCTGTAAATATATTGCTGTGGATAAAATATATATTGAGGAGCAACATCTCTGACAAACAGGACCAAATACTGAAATGTATATGCTATATCTCCAGGGGCCTATATCACAAAGCAGGATTAAGGAGTTGGATATCTGTACTGAGGAAAACGCGGTACCCTCTCAAATCTTTAACCTGCACTTAAGTAAAAAAGAGCTGTTCTAGGTTCACTGCTTTTTGATACAGGCCCCTATTGAGCAGCACAATAAATCCTAAATTGTGCCTTTAATTCAGTAAAATGCTGCCATCTAGTGACTATGCCTAACTGGCAGAGACTTGGTTCACTGATCTATAGACCTTTTGGTTCCACAATAAACTCTTAGAGGCACATGCTTTACTCTGATTTACAGCACCCTTAATATAAATTATCTTTAAGATAATATTTTGTCAACATGCATCGAAAGCCGGACTACTTAGGAAAACCATACTGTCTTCAGGAGTGGCTCATGAACTTGAAATATGGGGTCAAAAGTCTTACGTTTAAACTGATCATTGGCTTCGGTCTGGGGTTTCCACTGGTTTCCGTCAACGTTTGGCGTACTTTGCAAGCCTAAATCTGTGGAATTTTTTCTTTGGAGTGAACAGCCACTTTAACTTTAAAACACAAAATGGTACTGCTGACAGCAAAAAAAATATTATGTTCACTTTGAATGAATTGTGTGAAATTAATTTGTTCCTTTGAATTGCAGTAACAGTGACATTATGACATGCGTTACATTCTCTGGTATTCCCATGTGCTACATTTGGTTGTGTATAAAGCAGTAGGCATAGTTCTGGATGTTTGTGTTTTTGTTTCATGACAATTGCACCAATATGTTATATAGTCAGCTGAAATAACAACACTGATATATAAAAAAATAGGGAAAGATGTGGAAGCAACATCCCTGGTGAGGAAGGTTCTGATTCAGCAGATGTTGTACAGTATATACCAGTGGGATTGTGTTATGGAAGCAATGTGGGCTGTGTAAGACTGTTGACTGTCTAGAGTTACACCAAGCCTCCTGGCGGTCTGGGAAGGAGTCACTGGGGTGTTTTCGATGGAGATTGAGAGGTCCTGCAGAGGGCAGGATTTGCCAGAAGAAAGGAGCAGCTTGGTCTTGTCAAGGTTTACCTTGAGCTGGTCGGCAAACATCCAACGGCAGACGTCAGCTAGGCAAACAGAGATGTGCGCCTCAACCTGAGTGTCAGAGGATGTGAAAGATAGATAGAGTTGAGTGTCATCAGCATAGCAATGGTAGGAGACGTTGTGGGAAGTGATGACTGAGCAAACAGTATTCATATGTTTCCCATTAAGGGTGGTTGCACTATAACTATGTGTGCCACAGAGCATTTTTTGTTTCAACATTATGCACATAGAATTGCTGTGTTGCGACAAAATAAAAGCCGTAACTTAGATCTGAGCAACATTTATTAAATATGAAGGTTGGGAATTTGAAAATGTAAACTATGTTATAAATGTTGTTTGTTATTAATCTTAATATCACCCTTTAGGTGTAGATAGCTCTTAAAATGATAACTTACCATTAATGACTTGTTTTAAATTAATGCACAAACACACACAACATAGCAATACCTGCACATACAGTGAGCACCATAATTCATGGCATGCAAAGGATATGCGACCAAATATTAAACTTTATTCTGCATTATGTTAAACTGTCCAATATTTTTTGATGCCCGAAAATGGGGGGAACTATGTACAAAAGGTTCTATAATTTCTAAACAGTTCATCTGATATGGATGAAACTACCCTCAAATTAAAAACTTACAGTCTGCATTTCAACCTCATTGTCATTGTATCCTTTCAAACTCAGTACAGAAAAAATTCATGTCCAATTAATTATGGTGCTCACTGTATATGACTCCACAAATAAACAAAATAAAATAAAAATAGAGAAAACAAAAATGAGGAATAAAAAGAGTCAAAGACAGCATTGGCAAGAAAACACTTCCTGGATGGCATATTAGAAACAAATCTTTGGAGGAACCCCAGGTCAACAGTGGGAGCCTCCTCCTCTGGCCAGCTCAGGGTATGAGTTCATTGGGACAATCAGTCAAGTCCATTTGCAGTCCGTCTAATCAGTTCAGGACCAGTTCTATGCAAACATCTGGAGTTGGTGTTCCAGGGCTGGGGTGGTGCAAAGGATGGGGGACAAGGGAGGTGTGGGGAGGGTTTAGACAGCAGGTTCAGAACTGGCTAGTAATTTGGGGCAGGAATCCCACCACAATGGGAGCATGAGCAAGAAACAAAAACAAGCAGTTAGGAAAGTGCTATGGGCAGCAAACAAAGACTAAGTAGAGATGGCAAAATCCAACTTAACATTGCTGTTTGTTCTGTGTCGGGGAAAGGGGATAGACACAGTCTGGATATAAAGCAGACACAAAACAAACAAAGAAACAGGATACAACACAGTTATGTAAAAAGACTGGTTTACCTCCAATTCAAATGTCCAATCCAACGGTCTCAAAGTTGACTACAAAACACAGCCCATAGATCCCATCTGTCTGTTGCACTGGCATAGAAGGACCTACAAAATTTAAAGTAGAAGCAGCTTTATAGAACTGGCTGTAGCATTGACAGGGCGGGTATGTTTTAGATAGCAAGCATGTCACTGCTCTAGAAACCTCCTGTCGTCTGCCTGTCAGCTGATTGATATGATAGAATGGCTGAGGTGAAAAGAAGCAGCAGATGGGATCGCAGTGATGAAAAATACAGTGGGCATTCTAAACTGTGTGAAAAATATGAATATAGGGTTAAAACGAGTTTTTAAAAGTATACAAAAAATCTGTCAAAAGGTCTCCATAGTACAGGTGCAGCTCAAAAAATGTGAATATCGTGAAAAAGTTCAATATTTTTTGTCACTCATTTCAGAAAGTGAAACTCATATATTATATAGATTCATTACACATAGAGTGAAATATTTCAAGCCTTTATTTCTTGTAATTTTGATGATTATGGCTTACAGCTAATGAAAACCCAAATTCAGTGTCTCAGAAAATTAGAATATTTAGCTTTAACTTATTTTTAAAGTATCATATTTAATATTTGGTCGCATATCTTTTGCATGCTGTTACTTCCTGAAGTCTTTTTGTTTTGTTTGTTATGCCTACTACATAGTTGTTGCTTGCCATGTCCTAAGAATTTCATTGTTCAGAATGACCTTGTGTTATACTGTGCACTTGATAAATAAAAAACACTTTGACACTTACCATCAAAATACTCTCGATATCTTATTTTCAGGTACTGTTACAAGTGATACTATAACCTCTCTGCATTTGAATTGATCTTTATGGGAATTGGGGTGTGAGACTAGATTCAGCTGTAAATTACACTGGTACAGTATGGAACACATGGCTGGCTAAATGGCTGTAAGTCATCAAGGGTCTGAGCTATTGAATGAGCCCCAAACCATCACTCTGTTGCCAGATATGGAGTAGATGTGGATGGATCACTGCAAGGGTTATTTCTCCTGACTCATTTTCCTATAGAACTCTATGGGGAAAAAAGTCAGGAGAAACAACCCTTAAAGGGATCCATCCACATCTACTCCATATCTGGCCGCAGAGTGATGATTTGGGGCTCGTTTGATACCTTAGACCCTTGATGACGTACAGCCATTTCGCCAGTCATGTGTTCCATACTGTACCAGCGTAATTTACAGCTGAATCTAGTCTTACCCCCCAATTCTCATAGAGATCAGTTCAAATGCAGAGTGGTTATAGTATCGCTTGTAACAGTACCTGAAAATAAGATATCGAGAGTCTTTCGATGTTGATTGGTCACAGACTTCAGGAAGTAACAGCATGCAAAGGATATGCGACCAAATATTAAATATGATACTTTAAAAATATGTTAAAGCTAAATATTCTAATTTTCTGAGACACTGAATTTTGGGTTTCATTAGCTGTAAGCCATAATCATCAAAATTACAAGAAATAAAGGCTTGAAATATTTCACTCTATGTGTAATGAATCTATATATGAGTTTCGCTTTCTGAAATGAGTGACAAAAAATATAGAACTTTTTCACGATATTCTAATTTTTTGAGCTGCACCTGTATAGAGCAACAAGGTTTTTCGACACAGTGGCATGTTATGACTACATCATTGTGATGTGGATGAAGTCAGTGCCGGTTTTTGCGTGACTATATTTATACTTTATTTGATTTATTGGAAAATGGGATTTGGGTTCTAGGCGTCATTACATTTTGAACTGCACTTGAACGAGGGTCTGACCCCCCAAAACCGATCATGGAAATAAGCTGAGAGTTTGCCGTCTTGTCTGGCGGTCATCATTATTCGCATGCGCAGTGCACCCTCCCTGCTCCGCTATTCAGGGGATTGGAAAGGGCGCAGCAGCAGCACTGAGCACACAGGACAGCCCGCGTGCACTATGCTTTTTTAGATTTTGTTATTTTGCCTAAATCGTGGCTTATGTTCAACTAAATAAAAAGTATTCTGCAGCTGTATAGCAAGAGAGAGTAGCCGAAGTGAATTTTACATGACCTTGCACCGACTGTCACTAAGAAGATTTTAATCGCCATAAGGTATGAACAAACTTCTTTGTTACAGTATTTGCATTTATTGGCTATCCGTTTTATGTTAGTCACTCAGTGATATTGTTATCTAAATTAACACCACTTACTAGAAAGCGAAGATGCGTTCATTTAGCTATATTCAGAAGTTCGTTAGGATCATCGTTTTGAGTCACATCCGTTAATCTCTTGTACATGTGCAGCTCCCGGATATATTATTTGTCTTGCGTTTAATTTGCTTCACTTTACAGCGCTTACTCCTCCAGTGACGAAAGATCTGTTGGGGCTTATGATTTTGTGTCTCTCGCGCAACAAATTGTCTTGAAGAATCCCTATTGTGTGGCGATCGCCCGGTTAACTAGGCTATTCGTCTGGTAGCATTTTTTTCGGGTGGTAGGATGTCAATTTATTCAGTATCTGGCTGGTTGCCAAGACATATGCTCCAACTGTTGGTGACTATTGGGTTGGGGGTTCATTTTTACAGCGCTATTCTTTATAATTATCTGCAAATAATGAGCATTTATAGGTCGTTAAATATTTGTATTTAAGCTCGTAGATCTGCTGGAATTAAGCCTCTCGACAACTCCGCGAGAAACCTGCTGACACACGCGCCCTCAGCTTTTGTGTGCAGCGGAAACCCGTGCACAGCCGGTCTGGCTTTATGTTTTATGTGTTTTAAGACAGCCCACACTGTATTCTAAAAAATCGGACTGCCTGGCCTATGTTGCTGTCACGTATTAACGTAGCCTACTCGGTTATGTGAAGCATGTGAAGGTGACCAATCATCCTTATTTTGTGCTTAGTTCTATTCCACTAAACACTACAAATAAAATCAATTATTCATCTGTATAGAAAACTGAGACGGCATGATTAATTATACAGTAGCATGGTCTACATGGAGGGATGGTACAGAGTTAGTGAATGGTGCTATCTATAATGTAACGCCGGCCTACAAAACCTCTGTATTTAACTTTAAAGGTTTTAGAAGAATTGTTTGTTTACAATGTCATTTTCATCGCGGGCTGAAATAAAGAAAAGGTGTACGGGGGGCATGGTTGTTATGTGTTTGTGTCACTTGATTTATGTAATTAATCTTCATTCATCCAAATTTCAGAGAATATAATACTTCAGATTGTATAGTTGTATTTATGTAATTAAAAGAGAAAATATTTGTATTTAGTCTGTGTCTGTAAAATTAAATTGGTGGATTTGAGCAAATTGCATCCCAATTACAGATGATATTTGTGTTTCAGTCACCACATGGCCTTTACTGGAGAGCACACCATAGTTGTTATAACAAGATGCCAATATGTGTGTGTTTATATTATTTTAACTTGTTTCAAAAGCGGCATGGTTTATAATGGTTAAATACTTTTGTGCTCTCATGTCTATTCGCAGGAAAAGCAAGGCAAATCTGAAAATATGGAGATTGTAACCCATTTCGTAAATGACTCAATAGAGTTTTATAAATGGAGCCTTAGCATATCAGGTAAAATTATTTCTGTTTTCTTTATTAGGAAATGTATTTACAGCATGTAGGAAATGTGTCAATATGTTCACACATGGAATAATTCTCAGAGCTTTCAGAATAAAGACCAATGTATGTGGGGCTACCCAAGGACTCTAGATTAAAAAAACGAATTGCCTGGCCTTTGCTAATGCTGGACTGGAATCATATTTCTTATTGTTTAGTGGACCAGATAAGAATAAACTAAATCGATATCACATTACTCTTCACTTTCAGATTCCTAGACATAATGCAGTTGCATTCTGCACAATGTTTATCTCAGTGCTCTTTAGCATTACTGTGATACCGCTACCCACTGGGGTACTGCAGCCTTCCGCTATTAAAATCAGACCTGAAAGCATTTATTTTATTGGAAAACAGTTTTATAGCATAAATCACTTAAATTTGATGTCTTTTTTTTTGAGGGGGTCCATATATCACATGCAGTGCCTGTATGATTAGTGATATTTCACGCATGTCCCTGCATTGACTGTATCTCTGACAGTATTCCATGTTTGTGAGCATCTAATTTAGCATTGATATAGTCCCTTTTGTCTATGTGCATTATTTCACCTACAATGACAGGCTAGAAAAAGGGAGACTCAGTTTTGCACCAGCTTAATCTCTAGTCATAATGCATTCTAACCCTTGGGCATTCTAGGCCCAGAGTCCATGGCTGTTACATGTACTTAGATACTTAAACCCAATAGCATATGACTAACTAGGGTTACATGTTGAAGGTATGTTGTATCTCACACATGTTTACGTATAATAACCTTCTCAGGTAATGCCCAAAAGTGGACCTTATTAGTTTCTTGACAGCTGTTGTACAGCAGTGATGTATTGATCAGGTAGCTCTTGAATATTTCATTATCCTACTCGGCCAAAATGTCCACATTGCCATGCAGCCATATAGTTCTCTCAGGAGCATTAATCTCTGAACTGGATATTACTCCTTCTGTGGGTCATCTCAACACCAGTGTTGGATTTTAGATGTTCTTTTACATTCTGTATGTCTGTGCATGTTCATGCATATGCCTGTGTGTGTGTGTGCTTGTGTATATGTGTGCATGTGTGTGTCTGTGTGTGTGTGTATGTATGTGTGTTTGTGCGGGTATGTATGTATGTATATCTGTGTGTGTGTGTGTGTGTGCTTGTGTTTTTTTTGCCTCCACAGATAAGCGTGTAGAGAAATGGCCTCTGATGGAGTCCGCTTTCCCTACGGTGGCCATCAGCATCCTTTACCTGCTCTTCCTCTGGCTGGGGCCCAAGTATATGCAGCACAGGGAGCCTTTTCAACTGAGGAAGACTCTGATAGTCTACAACTTCAGCATGGTCATCCTCAACTTCTACATCTGTAAAGAGGTTGGTTTTACTCAAACCAAGGGAAGACTGTACGGCTGGGATGTCATGACGGCTAAAAGGGACAGACTAATTTACAACGGGTGGCCATTCACCTTTGACCTCATATTGTCATCATCTGTTTGCACAAAGATCTGTGTCAGAAAAAGTCATGGAAAGAGTGCAAAGAATGCACATGCATAATTTAGGTTTGAGATTATTAGTAAAGCAATTGTCTCTCTATCTCTTTCTCTCGTTCTCTCTCTCGCTCGCTCTCAGCTTTACCTTGGCTCTCGGGCAGCTGGCTACAGTTACCGTTGTCAACCTGTTAACTACTCCAATGATGTGAATGAAGTGCGGGTAAGTGTTTCCTCTAAATCCCATTTCAGATCAAAACTGCAACAGGAGAAAAGGCTACATAGTCCACAGTAGCCAAAAAGGTTTCATAGCCACCATTTCTCAGTTGCTTGACTGGATATATTTCAATTTCAGAGACTAAAGCAGACATTCCAAAACTTACTAGTGCACACTGAAAAATAATTTCTCCTGACAGATTAGACAATCTTGTAAGATGATGATTTTTTAAGGCATTTTGGAAAACTGCGGATGGCATGCAGGACAAAATCTTACTCAAGGGGATAGCACTTTGCCTCTGGGGTGCTTTTTGTTCCAGGGGTCAGGGGTCAAACTGAACAGCTCTGTGAGATTCAAGGAGGGGTGCTGTATTATTACAGCAGCTCCTTGTTCAAATGGGAAATGGAGGAAAGCAAAAGCTTCCTCAGAGTGATTTCATTTTGCATCACACAAACAGTAGGCAGGCATACTGCATAGTCTATCAAACTAAATGCTGTAAGAAATTTACACACTGTTAGTAAAATATATTACTGCTAGTAGATGGCACTTGGATGGGGGTACTGTTGCATGTTGAGTATTGTATAGCTATACTGTATATTTAAATAATTTCATTTAAAGTTGTATTTCAGCATAGATACACTTGACTGGGTGTGATTAGGTGAGGGTGGAGAGTGAGTCAATGATTAGGCTTTCTGATAAAAGCTGGCTTGGCAAGCGCAGATAGCAATGGAGGAGGAAGCTCAGGCGGTCTCATTGGAAAGAGTATAGGGAATGAGAGCAGGGTTATTGGAATGAATGGTGAATGCGAGAAGGGTGATTGAATGAATGGGAAGCACACGGTCCAGCTGCCATGAAAAGAGGGAATGGCGCAGAGGGCAGGAGGAGCGACTCTCTGGCCCTGCTGCAAGGAAGAGGCATCCCTGCTAATTAGCAGCTTTTCAGTAAGCGGCTTGAGTAAGCCCAGTTTGCGAGGGTTTATACGATCACTCCTGACCTCATTACACCCAAGACAGGGTGAGGTGGAACTGCCTTCCATCTGCTCCTGACCCAGGCACAGGCACAAGAGCATGCCAGGGTCAGAACGTGTCCTCCAAGAAACCCCCAGAGCAGACTGCGCCCAACCTGGCAGCCGAAGCCTGGGAGGCGGTTTTCTTTATGCGGCACATTCGTTATTAGCAATTTTATTTTAAGGACTGCAAATATATGAGCTACATCTATGTTTTATATTATTTTTATTCTGGGTTTACCCCAGTACACTGAGAAAGCATATGATTTAGGAAGGTATTTTCTGCTTTAACATTTAACCTCTGTCCCACGCTTTGAAATTCACCCCCATCCCCCCTGGCGTACCGTGGCTTGGGGTCCGTTTTTTCCAGAGAGCAGGTTTTGGGTTGTGATTTAGGGATGTGGGTTATCACGTCCAAGGGTACTGTGCATCAAAACTGCTGTTAGCACATGATTAACTCATGGGCAAAAGCTGATGATTTGATAATAATGCTGCATCACTGCAAACAGCTGAACACAACACCAATGTCCCAACATGCAAAACTTCCTTGAGCCTTCTTCAGTGGCCTTCTGAAAGCCTTACTTAGGGTAGATGAAATGTTGAACAGGGATTAATTGGGTTGAGTTGTTCTGTCTTTGACAGATAGCGGCAGCTCTGTGGTGGTACTACATCTCAAAAGGTGTGGAGTACTTGGACACAGTTTTCTTCATCCTGCGGAAGAAGTTCAACCAGGTCAGCTTCCTGCATGTGTACCACCACTGTACCATGTTCATCCTCTGGTGGATTGGGATCAAGTGGGTTGCAGGAGGACAGTGTAAGTACCACATCCACATGGTGAGGCAGGGTGAGGTAAGGGACAGGGCAGAGTGGGGTCAGCGTGAGTAACCTACCTATGTGGGCAGGGAGGGATCAATGTGACAACCATGCCCACAAGGGCAGAGCAAAGATGGATCAATGTGAGTATCAACCTTTATGGGTCGGTTCAATATGAGCTCCACGGCTAAAAATGAGAACCAAACGGATTATGCGCAAGGCAAGGGGTGGAGGTCAGACTGGCCAGGTTAAGAGACGGGAGGTTCGGCAGTGTTGGAAGTCAGAAGTGGGATTGGGTCAGGCGGGTGAACAGGTCTCCTGGAATGGGGCCAAGGCTAGTTCTTGGTAAGAGCGGATGCGAAGCAGTGCAAGTGGATTATTCCAGAAACAAACCTCTCAAAAGACCTAACTCAGAGGCATGAGCTCAGCTCTACCATGATACAATTACCTTGATGGAACTACAGTGTCTTGGCGTCAATGCAAAGTATTCTTGCTTTAGGATCAAAAATAATGGACAGAAATATGGTTTCATCATGCTGATCATTTCATAGTCATTGAATATTAAAGGTTTATTTCACTCTATGAAGGTTTTTCTGATATAATTTCAGTTGTAGCGTATGTTTTCGATTGGCACAGTTTTCTTTGTTGTGTGCAATGAAGGATATTTTAGATACTTAAGTTCCTGGTGGCCTGCTGGCTTTACAGTAGTGGTATAAGGGCATTCAGGGGTTTATGGGTTAAAGGGATATTTCACCTTCGTGTGACAGTCATTTTGTGGAGCCTACCCCATTCTATTTGCATAGCGTGAGTACTAGCAATGTCAGCTGTCCCTGCTGACCGTTAAGGGCATCCCCGGTAGTCCCGGTTTTCAGGCTCCCATTTATTTTTGGGACCTCACCAAAACTAATCGTTTTTAAAACACACACTACGGCAGATAATACATCGATAATAGAGAACACAAAGTTTAAAAGGTACGTGTTTGTTTTGAGCTTATAAGATGTTGTCACGTTTAAATTAGCTATAATAGTGGAACTATTTTCAGATATGCTACTGTGTAGAAACACAACAAGCCGTAGTTTGATTTTTAGTTTTATTATGATGTAAACCTACATCTAACGGTAGCCTACTACAGTTGGTGAATTTTTGCTGGATCTTTTTTTTATTTTAAAAGGTAATGAAAATACATTAAATATCAAAACAAACACGTACCTTTTCACCGTTGTGTTTTCTTTTATCAATGTATTATCTGCCGTAGTTAGTGCGTGCTTTAAAACTATTAATTTCTGGAGCTACCGACAATGAATGGGAGTGAATGGGGAGCCTGACAACTGGGACTACCGGGGATGCCGTTAACGGTCGGCAGCTGACGTTGCAAGCATTCACGCAATGCAAATATAATGGGGTAGGCTCCACAAAATTACTTATGTCACCCAAAGGTGAAATATCCCTTTAAAGCAGCAAACTCCAATCCTGGAGGGCAACAGTCTCTGTTGGTTTTTGTGATTTCCACCAGCAGCCAATGTAGGCCTTGGAAATAAGGTGTGCAGACTCTTTAGCCAATCAATGACTTAAATTAAGCACTTGAGTGCAAGAGCACATCAAAACCAATAGACATAGCGGCCCTCCAGGATTTGAGTTTGAGATCCCTGGGTTAAACCATGGAACTTCAAAACAGCTTGTACAGCAATGTTGTTTCTACTGGCCGTACATAGGTGCAGATTCATTTCATAGTATTTACTTTAGTAGAGAAATCTATTTTTATATTGCGTCAGTACTTATTTCCTTCTTTAGTTCTCAAGCAACACAAGCCCATTCACTCCCAACGATCTGTGTAGTAATATTGATATAGGAAGCTTCTCCAGTTTCCTTGATTATCGATTATATTAAATGGTTCCAAGAAAAAATAACCAAAGGTTTCACTCTTTTGAGTTTACAGGACACCCTGCAACCCACTACATGTAAAAACAACACTGACAACATGTTTGTTTTCTTTATTTCATTATCCTAAAGAAAACCTTATGTGCAAGGCTGAAATACTGCTGTAGGTTTGTGATTATTGAAATTGTGAACATGTCCTGCAATCAGGTGTGCTAAATGTGACCGTACGCTGTGGTCACGGTCATTATGACCGCGCCCTACAGTCAGTGTGAGTCACCCTGTTGTGCACTGTGGTCGGGCCTGCTCAGTGTGGACCCATCTCTCCCTGCAGCTTTCTTTGGCGCACACATCAATGCTGCCATCCATGTCATCATGTACCTGTACTATGCTCTGGCTGCCTTCGGACCCAAGATCCAGAAATACCTGTGGTGGAAGAAATACCTGACCATCATCCAAATGGTAAGAGAACCATTTTGCCATGTTGAATACAGTACAATAGTCATTTTCCCACAGAGCACTTACACACGGTCAAGTAGAATATGTTCAGATGGAGTCATTTTCCTTTAATAAATATATGCATGGTCATGGTCATCAATATAACCTGATAGACTAAATTCCCTTCTGGGCTGTTAGTTTCAGGAGATGTTAGGGAATGGCACTCATTTAAAGGTGCTGAAGCTGCATCTGACCTGTTTTCAGATCCAGTTCCATGTGACGATCGGACACGCCGGCCACTCCCTCTACATTGACTGTGACTTCCCCCAGTGGATGCACTGGGCTCTCATCGGCTACGCCGTCACGTTTATTATCCTCTTTGCCAACTTCTACTACCAGACCTACCGCCGCCACCCACGACGGGAGGCTGCCCCCAAGGGCGGCAAGGCCATCGCCAATGGCAACTCTGTGATAACCAACGGTGTCAGCAAGGTGGGAGAGAAGCAAGCAGCTGCAGAAAATGGGAAAACACAGAAGAAGGGGAGGGCAAAACGAGAGTAAGGGGGAGGAGTCGGCCAGCCTTGCTGTGGACACATGAATTGCAGATTTTCGAGTCGGAGGGAACGCAGACAAAGGGCGTGGTCAGATGCCAGGCTTCTGAAGGTTCTTTGTCAGTGTAATTGTGACCAACTTTTGTAGAGGAGAGGGTACAGTGGGGATTAGGGGTCACGTGTTCCCAACACAGGAATCCCACAGGACATTACACAAATTATTATGAGCAAACGGGTCTATTGAAGGGAAATTTGAGCTCCCTCTTCTTACAGTACTGAATTGGGAAAGCACTGTAAAGAGATGGGAGCCACAGCTCCCACAAACCTTCTCCTCCCAAAACCATGCAACAAGATATACCTTTAATCAAACTCCGTCATTTTACCCATTGGATTAAATTTTTGCAAATTTCCTCGTGTCGAACGTTTTTAAGCAGTTGAAAGGCGTTGGCTCACTGAAGCTCGCTAAAGAGAGGTGGGGGAGAGACGAGTCACGTGTTTACACACCCCGAAAGAGCATTCCATCAGGAGACAACTGCTGCTATTGGCCAACACTCAGCACCCAAGCTGTGATATCAGTAGGACTGATCAGATCCCTGCCTGGCAGATAGACAAGTATCTGATATCCCAACAAATAGGATGGGCCTGTAATGTATCCAGGTCAGATTGTCAATGGTGTTCTCTCTGAAATCACAGGCTACGGCAGTGTATGGGGACACTGTGTAAGACCAATTACGACTTCTCATCAGATGATGAACCTTGATATTTATTGAGATTTACTTGTGTGGCTGCTACCATGCCGACTAACTCATTAGCCTTCTCTGGTTAAGTTAGGTACCTCTTAAAACTGTATAAAGACAGGTAAAGAAGCATCACCTGGACTTTTTACAGTTTTCTTAGTGTTGACTTCTGTGTTCAGCACATAGAAATGTACCATAACCTCTCAGAATGTGCATATATTTCTTGCAATAAAAAAGCGATCCTATAACAAATAATAAGGAATAACATATGAAATACGATTTAATATTCCTAGGTCATTAATATTTATTTCATGCAAATTATGCTTTTTATGCCAATTTGTATGTATTTGTTGTTCTTCCAATTCTATGATGGAAGGGAGAGGAAATTGATAGAAATACTGTGCAAATTCTAGATGATTGTTCCTAACCATTGGAGGCATTGACTCGGCCAGTATTCAGTTCATGCTCATACAGTTTTATATTGTATTATAAAAATATTTTACAATAACATTTTATTTAATTTTATATGATCATATACATACGTTGGGCCAATGCTGTAATGGCCCAGCAAAAGGTCCCTTGAAGAAATTGGGGATTCTTCCATTTGAGCAGATCCAGGCTTTGTACTTTTAACTTCTAATAGCTTGTGTTGGAGATGGTCAGTCATTTTTGGAATCACAGTAATCAGGCCAGTGTCTGTGTGATGTTGAGTATTGAGGATGTTGGGAGGTTTTTGACCATGTCAAAGAGCGGGAGTGAGAGTGTCCAAAAATGTGAATAGAATTGTTTGGGAAATCCATTTAATCCTGGGGGTTTACCATGAGGCACAAGGAAAGCTTTGTATTGGAAATCATTAACGATGAGTGGGGGGGTCAAGTGAGTCTGCATCTTCTCTGGGAAGTGTAATGAATCTGACGTGAAATCGTGGAACTTTCACTCCCCTTTCGCCCATTTCACTCATGTAGAAATTTTGTTTGCATGTGAGGTTCAGCATGGTTGACGATGGTTCAACTCAGCTCGAATTCAGTGAAAGGAAATGCTATGCTACTGCCAGAAGCTAAATGAGCGCAACAGTTTGGAGAGCTTTAGTGTGGAGCAGGCGCTCCAAAATATCAGAGGTGAGTTATTTTTCATTTTGAATCCCGTTTCTGTCTAATAGGGGGACAGAGAAACCTGTCGCACTAGGAGACGGAATCTAGGATGTAGTTTTCCGGAAATGTCTGTGAGGTCTTGGAAAGGTACAAATGAATACAGTCCATACTGAACCCACCCGATGAAAGAGCTGAACAGGCACTGACCACAGCCTATAAGCAGGGCTCCCTTCCCATTCTGTGCAATGCTGTTATTTTATTTCTGTGTCATATTCATTAAGATTTGTTTTGTGCTGTTTAGACACAGAGAATTTTGTAAATGTGTATAATCAACCAATTTGAAACAGAAAATCACCCAAGGGAATTTCTCAGTGTAAATGGGTTGTTTTTTTATACTGTTCATGCTTTCACAAGGACAAACACAGCTGGATTAAATGTTATGGCTGTACTCCTGAGCTGGGTTCCTGTCATTTACCCCAGTGTATGTGTCTACAAATGAATGAGTGCTGAAATCATAATTGACATAATTGAGTATCCAATGGACAGAAATGGAACTTTCTAAACTAAAAGCAGTCTTGTGGCGGTCTCAAACCCGGAGCATTGTCTCATAAGAGTATCATTATTAAAGTATCATTATTATTATTGCAAGTTACCCATGTCGTAGGCACTAAATGATATCAGAATAATTTGTTCACTGCAAGTCATGGGGAGCTTTGCATGTCCATGGTGTCTGATTAGACCACGTACAGTTATGTGAACTCATTGCAGGGTGTGCAGTTAGATTGTGTGGTCACACTATTGCCTCTTCAGATTGTTGGACCATGTGGTCAATGTAAAGTGCATTGACAAATGGGGGCACTTAAAATCCCAGGATGAAACACTTATTTATTGGGGTTTTGTTGAGGGGATTCAGGAGCACACTCATCCACAGAACCGTACGCTCATCTGACAATTTCAGGAAGTAACCCGGAAATAAAAACTACAACTTACAAGACATAGAGCGTATACCCATGTCGATGGTACAAGAGCGGGAAATATTACAAACTCTCTTTTTATTTTTGTTAATTCTATCAAAATCTACACTTTGTAACCATCATCATATGTAAATTGATTGATATTCTCAATAAAAAAAATTCAATAAAAAATATATTACGAACTATTTCCTCACTAGTTTTGAAAGAGTTTTGCAGGAATTCTTTTTCACACTGCTAGCAAAGTGAGGGGACAGGGCACATAGTGGGCAGGGGGCAGGGAACGGGGATCGCATTCGGTCATTGCCATGGACTACCTTACCTACTCAACATCCCTTCATGCCCCCACCCCCACCCCCACCTTCCCGCCGCTTCAAGTATGGCCAGGGCCCCCCCCCCCCCCCCTTAACTGCGACCCACCCCTACTTAAACAAGTGCCGTACGGTTGTAAAGGTCAGAGCTTGCACTGCGGCTGTGGCAGACAGATTGCCCTGAGCTCAGGGCTAAATTGGCTTTCTTGTAAAAGAGCTTATGCCTGCATCAGGCCATTTACAGGAGAATTGAGGTCGCGGTCGACGAGAAGATGCTGCTGTAATCTTCCATCCTATTTCACACATGCCATAGACCTGCAGTCGACAGAAACAGACCGAGAGAGGACAGTTCACACATGCCATAGGCCTGCAGTCGACAGAAACGGACAGAGAGAGGACGGTTCCGAAGAACTGTCCCTGTCGGCCCCTCAATACCTCTTAACTTCCCTCACACTGTACTTCCCTCTCATGCTTTCCCTCCCTCCCTGTTTTGCACCATAATGAAATGTAAATGAAATATATTGTAACTTATAAACTTAGATACAAATATATAGAGAACTCATGTATTTGAATACATTAACCTTATACTAGTTAAATTCAGTGCATGATATATAGACAAGAATTTGTGCCTTTTCATGACACAGAAGGCTTTGTAAAATATATGCAAATGCATGCAAAATGTATGATAATTATATTGTAATATAAGTTCATTATATTATGTCTTTGTATATCACATATGTTTTATATATAATTCTAGATTATATATAATGCAATATATTTTCAGAAATTAAATATAATACAAATGCATTTATTTTCTTCAAGTTTGTATGTTGTAAATGTAATTCACTTCGGTATGAGTCTCCTCCACCCCCCTACCTCCCTTACACCCTCCTTCTCACTCCTCGCATACCCCTCTACCGTATTCTGTTATGCCCACACCCTCCTGACCTCCCTTTTCCACATGCTCTTTTCCTACTTTATACTATCCTAAACTCTGTCGCACCATCATTCATTCACCAATCTAACACACGCCCAGGAAGCCGTGTGAAATTCTCACAGCCACGTTTTTTTCAGTGGAGGAATCTAGCCACCACTGAGTGTTCTTCTGTACCCCTCAACTCCCCTCCGAGGCAACAGTGCAGACGGCGCGTACGTTTTCTGTGACCTGGGGGTTTTATATATCATATATAATTAGCCAACAGTATGTCTGCACGCAAGCAATGCACTTGGGACTCTACACACGCTACTATCAGTATTGACCTCATGAGTAAGGGTGGTGTAGAGGACATGCGGCCCGGTAACTTAAGGCCTGTACCCTTGGGACGGGCATGATTTCATCCTCTGAGACTGTAATAGGATTGCACTAGTCCAGGGTTTACCATCAGGCCAAATTAGTACAGCTCAGCACTACCAAGGCAGACGCACATAGTACTATACTGTACACATGCACACAAATATGTGCACTGTACTGCTCATACTATATGCTCGGCATGTTTAGTGATTGACACATAATACTGGTGTAAATCAATATAAGGTATACCAGACACATATAGTTCATATGCAATAACACATATACCACTGTGTATAGACTCTACATGCATTCACAAATACACGGCATTGTATTTACGTAGATATTGTACATGCATACACACAGCACTGTGCATACATATACAGTAAATACTGTGTACACACACATGGTGCTGCACATCTGTAGATACTCTACACACACCCACACCACAAAACCACACAGAGGGAGATAGTCCACCTCAATGTGTGTATTATACTGAAGGGTATGTAAGAAGTGGGTGGAACCTTTGAGAGCATCATAGTGACATCATAATAGGTTTGTTCCACAGGGAGGGTGGGACCGGAAACGGCATCACTCCTGAAGCCATTAGATACTCATTGATATACTTTAAGAAAGGCTGTGACTGAACAGGGAAAGATGGGTCCCCCTTGTGCCTGTCAGAAGAAGTTCTCAGACAATGATGAAAGCAAAGAAGTGCCAGAAGAAGTGTGGGCATGTGCCTATAGGATGGCCACTTTTAATGCATTTTTAATTCTTAAACCTCTTCCAACTCCATGTTGTCAAATCGACTTTCATATGATGCAAGAAAACAAGAAATAATATAGATGGAGTACAACAAAACAGCGTGCAAAGGTGCAGTGATGCAAATTCAAATAAAGTATTATTGATGTGCAGGGCAAATGCATTCCAAATTACAGGAATATAAAATGAAAATTAAAACTAATTTTATCCGTAGTAGAAAAATAAATCTTTCTGCTTAAGGTGGAAGAAGTGACTATAAATATAATATATACTGTATACACTATGTATATATATATAAATATATACGGTGCCCTACCTGAGTATTGGAACAAGGATGCATTTTCGCCATTTGGCTCTATACATACTCAGATTAGATACAATTCAGATTTGAAATCAAACCATTCATATGAGGTTAAAGTACAGATTTTCAGCTTTTATTAGAAGCCTTCATATAAATACTGGATTCACCATTTAGAAATTCTAATACTTTTTTACATAGTCCCCCTATTTCAAGCAAACTAAAGTATTGGGAGAAATGAACATAATTAAAATGAAGTAGCCATGTTTAGTATTTGGTATCATATAATTTGCATGCCCCACAACCCTGACCAGGAATAAGCAGGTTAGATCATGGATGGATGGACAAACCCCAATTCCAATGTGTATAAAATGTAAATAAAAACAGAAAGCAATGATTTGCAAATCCTTTTTGACCTGTATTCAAAGAAAAACAGTACAAAGACAAGATGTTTTAACGTTTTAATCAACTAATTGTTTTTTGTAAGTATACGCTCATTCTGAATTTGATGCCTGCAACATGTCCCAAAAAAGTTGGGACAGGGGCATGTTCAATTCAATTAAATTTTATATGTATAGCGCTTTTTACAGATAACTGTCACAAAGACGCTGTACAGAGAAACAGAAGGGAAAATTGGGCAAAAACCAGGCATGTACCCCCAACCAGCAAAACGAGGTAAAAATTCCCCGGTGGGAAGAAACACACTCAACAGTGGTAATAAAAAAACTCCCCAATGGAAGGAAATCTCTGAAAGAACCTGGCTAGAGGGGGGGGGGGGGGGCATCCCTTGCTGACCGGCCCGGTTTAAACTAAAGGTGGAATGGTTGGTAATAGAAATGTGGGATCTAACACAGCAAAATAATAAATAATAATAAATCAGGTGGGCTGAACATGTTACAGTCTGAGATATTAAACTAGCTGGTAAGTAAGAAGTAAAATGTTCAATTCAACTGAAAGAGGTGGGGTGGTGCATCTGGGACTCCGGTTGCGTCAAGGTGGGGGCATAAACCAGGGGAGGGACAAGACTGGAGCACTCTGCAAACTCAGGGCGAGGGGCAGGGCTGGGGCAGTCGACTAATCAGGACGAGGGGCTGGGCTGGAGAAATCTGCAGCTCAGGACGAGGGAGGAAAAGATAAGGTTCAGACATCCTGAACTATAGGATTAACTAAAGAGGTAAAAGCCTACACGTTTAAAGCCTACACTTAAAGACAGAAAGTGTGTCTGAAGCCCGAACATACATAGGGAGATTGTTCCACAAGACAGGAGCCCTGTAAGAGAAGGCTCTGCTACCCATTGGAATTTTAGATATAGTAGGAATTTTAAAATAGCCAACAGCTTGTGAATGAAGTAATCTAGGAGGATAGTAAGGAATGAGTAAGTCACGAAGATATTCTGGAGCCAAACCATTTAAAGCTTTAAATGCTAAAATGTAATGTAAAATCTTGTAGTCAATTCTGAATTTGTCAGGCAGCCAATGAAGAGTTTTGATCACCGGGCTCCCATTTCTTAGTTTTAGTAAGGACCCTAGCAGCTGCATTCTGCAGTTGGAGATGATTCAGGGCTGAGACCAGATAATAGTAGTTTTCCACTGTGTTACATCACCTTTCCTTTTAAAAACACTCAGTAATCTATCAGTGCTATAGATGGTAGCATATGTTGCTACAAAATGCATATGTACCCTTCAGCGTTAATGGTGCTGTCACAGATGTGCAAGTTACCCATGCCGTAGGCACTTACACACCTCCATACCATGACATACCATAGCTTTTGAACCTTGCGTTGGTAACAATCGGGATGATCCTTTTCCTCTTTGGCCCGGAGAACACAACGTCCATTATTTCCAAAAACAATTTGAAAGGTGGACTCGTCAGACCACAGCACACGTTTCCACTTTGAGTCAATCCATCTCAGAAGAGCTCGAGCGCATAGAAATCAGGGCTGGATGTTCTTGATATATGGCTTACACTTTGTGTACTCTTGCATTTGTAGATGCAGCGACTTTTTTGTTTACTGACAACGGTTTTCTGAAGTATTCCCGAGCCCATGTGGTTATATTCATCACAGAAGCATGCCGGTTTTTAATGCAGTGCCGTCTGAGGGATCGAAGGTCACAGGCATTCAATATTTGTTTTCGGCCTTGACCTTTATGCACAAAGAGTTCTCCAGATTCTCTGAATCTTTTAATAATATTATGGACTGTAGATGGTGAAATCCCTAAATTCCTTGCAATTGTGCATTGAGAAACATTGTTTCGACAACCTTATGCAACGTCACAACATTTATTTCCGTCCAGAGTTGCATTCATTTTTGGCCGAGATCTTGTATTGACGATGGGAGAGTCGAACCACTCCGTAAAGTCTTCTCAGCACATCCCAAAGACTTTCAATGGGGTTCAGGTCAGGACTCTGGTGGCCAATTCATGTGTGAAAATTATTCCTTATGCTCCCTGAACCACTCTTTCACAATTTGAGCCCGATGAATCTTGGCATTGTCGTCCTGGAATATGCCCATTGATGGGATAACCTGGTCATTCAGTACATTCAGGTACTCAGTTGACTTCATTTTGATGCTGCATAAAGTTTCTGAGCCTAGACCTGACCAATTGAAGCAACCCCAGATCATAACACTGCCTCCAGAGGCTTGTACAGTGGGCACTATGCATGACGGGTGCAACAGTGACTTTTTTTTTTTGGCTAGGCAGTGTATTCGCTCATGCAGTTTTTCAGAAAGTGGCGAACCTCAACCCATCCTCGCTCATAAACACAGAGCCTTCGTGGATGCTCCTTTTATACCCAGTCATGATCACATCATTTGTTGCCTATTCACCTGTTTACTCATGGAATGCTCCAAACATGTGTTTTTTTAACTTCCCAGTCTTTTTTTTGCCCCTGTCACAACTTTTTTGGAAGACGTTGCAGGCATAAAATTCGGAATTAGCCTATATTTAAAAATATCTATAAAGTTGATAAGGTAAAACATTAAATATCTTTTCTTTGTACTGTTTTCAATTAAATATATGTAAAAGAGAATTTACAAATCACTGCTTTCTGCTTTTATTTGCATTTTACATAATGTCCCTCTTACGACCTGAAACCAACTGTTGGGGACCACAAGCGGTTCCGAGACATCCAGTCAGTCCTTCTGGTTAACATATAACGAACGTAGCTACAATTTTAACTCGAAGTACCTTCATAATGACCTTAGCTAACCTACCGGAAGATGTAAATTAGTCGGTCAGTCATGGGAAAAAGTCGAGTCAGGGGAAGAAGAAAAGATGACAATATAAGAAAACCCAAAGGTGCCCCGAAACGTAAGAGAACGGCTGGTGGTCCTCAAAATAATAAATAGAAACACAAAAGTTCAGAGCCAGCCTGCAATAGGCTGTCGGACCCGCTTCTTCGTATAAAACACACTTCTCAAACAGAAAACCCGTAAACAAAAAAGGACCACCGCCTATGTTGGCTATTACTTTAGCCCTAAACTAACACTATACTTTAGGCTATATACAAAATATACAGGAACAGAGGACAATGTCTAAAGGCCAGTTTATAGTCCAGCGACCTAGGACGTGCCATGGATGTCGCTGGTCGCAGAGACATAAGGTTTATACTTCGAGCGACTGTCGTCCTATGGTCACTGCGACGATCGCTGAAGATGTCGCTTAGACGTAAAATAAATTCAACTTTGACCCTGTTGTTATGGTAACGTTTGTCTCGGACAGCGGAGGCTTCGCTCGAGCTGTCAACTTACTATCTAGCACAGAAACTAACTGTTAATGGACAGATTTATTTGTTGGAAAACTTTGCGTGCAGCTATAGGGTAGGCTTACCTACCCATAGCTTACCAACCTAGCAAACGCGGGAATAGCATTGTAAATGAGCACAATTTTATATTATTATTATTATTATTAATAGCTTAATAATAACAATGTAACTTCACTGAATGATGCTGAGCTAGACTGTGTTGAGAACGTTTACAATCCAAAACGAGAAGCAGCTCGTAGGTCTGTAGGTCTGTATTGTGAATGGTTACAAAGACACATTCGTAGCTTGACTACAAATTTGTGGCATTGTAGGTACCTGCGAATGCATTGAAGTTATTTGCTTTAACAGTAATTTAGATTTGCCAGATTAAACTTTGCGTAACGACTCGAGTGACAGCCTATCTGATCCGTGGCATTCTGATAGCGAGTGAAATGGGCTACTCCACATTCTTGAACCTCATTTCTCCAACTAGAGAATTGTAGGCTGAGTCCCATTTTGTAGCTATTTTGTTTTCCTACTAAATAATATTTAATGTGAAGAGTGCCATCAATGTTGAGGTTTAATTACAAAGGTTTTATTATTTGCTACCTCGTTCAAACCTCACATAGCCTACAAGTGTATGAAAGACACAGTGAATGATATTTCAAATAATATGGTGCCCTCGAAATTGACATTTATAAACTTTATTTCAGCGGCCTCCAACAAAAAAAAGGGGTAAAGCAGAAGACATAATGAGATGTAGGCTAGCCTATTGAAGCTGCTTCTTCCTCCATTGTATCCTGAGTGTAAACTGTCGCTGGAATGCGTTTATACTTTTTGTGAACAACAACGACCACAGTGTATGTAGCGTGACAATAGAATGTTCATGAAAGCTCTGCGATTTCAGTCGAGCGACACACTGTCGCTGGACTATAAACTGGACGTAAGGCATGAGTTAACACAAAGTAGACACAAATTCACCTACCCTTCTCCTCGCACGGCGAACTCGGCAAAACTAAAAGAAATTCAGGTAAGGCGCCAATTGCACACCTGATCACTCACCTGACCATTACGTCACTAATTTATTCCTTCACATGTTGGAAACCCATAACAGTCGCAATGTTATTGGAATTGAGGTTTGTAGTTTGTAAAATTATCAATGTCTGACTGTATTGTTTGATCAATTTAATGCTTCCTTGGTAAATAAAAGTATCAATTTCTTTCAAAAACATAAAAATACCTCAGTGATTCCAAATTTTTGAATGGTATGTATACTGTATATACAGTGAGCACCATAATTCATTGGACAGTGACACATTTTTTGTTATTTTGGTTCTGTACTCTAGCACTTTGAGATTGAAAGGATACAATAACAATGAGGTTGAAGTACAGACTGTCAGCTTTAATTTTAGTTAATATCGGATGAACCGTTTAGAGATTATTGAACCTTATGTACATAGTCCGCCCCCCCCCCCTCCAATATTCTTGCATAATTCTTTTTTTTTTTTCAAGTTTAACATAATGTAGAGTAAAGTAATCATTTTGCGTATTTGGTCACATATCCTTTGCATGCCATGACTTCCTGATGTCTGTGACCCAACAATATCAAAAGACTCTTGATATCTTATTTTCTGGTACTCCTCCAAGCGATACTATATGAAGAATGGATCTCTATGGGAATTGGGGGGTGGGACAAGATTTAGCTGTAAATTATGCTGGAACAGTATGGAATACATGGTTGGCGAAATGGCTGTAAGTCATCAAGGGTCTGAGGTATCAAACGAGCTTCAAACCATCACTCTGCTGTCATATGGATGGATCATTTTAAGGGTTGTACGGGTTAGGGTTCGGGTAACCCTAACCCTAACCCTAACCCTGATTTTTTTGTACATTAACTATAATCTATTTAATGAAGCAATGCTAAATTTAAACTTTATACTATGAATATCTAGCGAGTTATGGCCCCTTGGAGTACCTAGGGGTAGCTCAAATTCTGGCTCTTTTTATTTAACATTAAATTTTCTGTCATTTTTGAGCCCTCATATAGCTTCATAACTAAAAGTGCTAGCAACGTGAAATTTTCAGGGCTCAAAGAGACATTGGAGTTGTGTTAAAAACTGCATATTTATTCTTACATGCATAACACTTCTCACAATCTTAAGCCAAAATCTCAGTTTCGTTCAGCTCTGCAAAGTTTAATGTCTGTGGCCTAGACTAAAACAAACAGGCATTGGTAGCATGTACATATGTGACTTGTGCTGGTAAAATGGTCCACAAGTCGCACAGGGTAATTTTACTGTTTTTTATAGTTTATGAAAGTACAGATCCTGAGCTTTCAAATGATGTATCATACACTGCAAAATGTGCATATTTGAAGAATATATGCTTCTTTGAATGTTGGTACACCCTAAAACACTTTCCTGAGAAAACCACTGTGAAAGATTTGCAAAGATTCACACCTCAGCCTGGCAAACATAATGGGAGTGAAAAGTAGCTGGCTAATCCCACCCCCAACCACTCCCCCAGTCTATCAGGCTAGATTTCAGAGGCTTGTGTTACTAAACTAGACTGTTAGAGATACAAAAATCACGACGAACAGGCTTGCAGATACATTGTTTGGACACGCAGCTAACTAGAAAGCTAACTGTTAGCTTAGTCAGCAAGAGATTGGTTTGTGTTAAACAAAGACAGACAGATAAGAATATCACAACGAAAATGCTTGCAAATAATACATTGTTTGGACATAACTGTTAGCTAACTTGGTTTCTGCTAAACAAAGGATATGTCAGAATCTATAGGCTACTATTGAGTATGCTAGCTATGAGAAAGTTGTTAAGTTGGCAAAATGTTATCTAAATTTAGTGTACTTTAAATCGGCAAATGATACTATTACTACTTATTATGCTTAGGTTTTCGCTGATAATAGTATTGAGGATATTTTTTGCACAGGCTACTGTATGTCACTAAACAGTACGTTGTAAGCAGTAACACTGACACTTGTCCTCTCCACAAATCACAGCCGTAATCCATACTTTTAGCGAGCTATAGGCGATAATTTCTATACAAACTAGTGAAAAATGAACATGGACTACACATACTTCTTCGCTCTGACAATGAAACATGTGCGCTCAGCACTGACGCCGCTGGCCAGGGGTGTATTGAAGAAGTCACTAGTTTGTATTGAAATTGTCAGTTATAGCTTGCTTAAAGTATGATTACAGGCGAACCGTTCATAGCCTGCCTGAGCCGGCTGAGATTTGTGGAAAGGACAAGTGCCAAAATAGGTAAGAACTACTGAACTCGATTCCATTCAGCCGAAAAACGGCTCTTAAGTTACAGCGTTAGATTTTTTCTATGGAGTTCTATGGACCTCAGAGCCAATCAAAACTAGGAAGGTGTTAATGAACAGCTGATTATAGTCTGTCCCTCAAATTGAAGTCCGCCCCCGGCAAACATGGTTTAACAAGCATATTTGTGTTACTTATTACAAGTATTTAGACATCGTAAATATGCTGTATATTATATTAAGCGACTTCTAAAACACTTAAACTTTCATCATATGAAAAAATATATATATATTTTTTGTTTTTTTTCCATATTTTGCGCTCTACCAACTGTCAATTGCAGAAGTGCGACTTGGGGATCGTTTTACCAGCACGCATCACATATAATCTGTTTTTTGATAATTCATCATAGAAATCTTGAAAAATACATTTATGTATTTTCTTTGAAGGTTCATATCACCATGTGGGACAGGTGGTTGGTGAAAACAAATTGTGTCAAGTGAAAGGGCTCACGTTCCCCTATATTTTGATAGCAGGCTAAACCTCGAGCCAGGATTCCTTCTGTTTCAAAATAAATGTCAAACATAGGCATATTTTGACGCTTGCAAATATAATTTAGGGCAGTGAAATTGACAAACAACAGTGCAATACACATGTTTTATATACTAGAAGTACAACTGACAATGTTGGGAGCATTCAGCATCTCCAACTGTATGTACAACTGACAATGTATACTAATAACTATGATGAAGATATAACATTGGTAATTTGGGAGCATTCAGCGTCTCCAACTGTATGGGACCCTTACCCTGTTTCCGTTGTCAGATTGTGAACTTTGCTGATGATGTGGTGTCTGTACCCAACATTCTTCTTTTCTTCAAGGCCAGGAAAATTATATTGTTGGACCTTTCGACTCCATGATGTCCCCCCCCCCCCCCCCCCCCTCCAAAACCCCACCACAATCCCACCACAACACACAGGGGGGTATTTTACAACACAGGATTAAGGAGTTCACTGTCTAACTTTTGTAATTATTTTGAAGTAACCCAAGCTCTCATCCAATTGGATGTCATCAAATTCAAAATATTTATAAAAGTTCTCTGTGTTTGATCACTTGCATGGAGCTTTGGCTTGGAGGACAGTTTCTTTATACTATTTAATACTTTATACTTATTTGTGTTTTCTCCCATTATATAGTATAAGGTTGAACACCAGATGATTTTGTTTCTGTTATTAGATTAAAAAGGTGAAGAAGAATTCTTCAATATTAATTTAAAGCTGTACTTTCAATTGATACTGATTTAAACATCACCCTGAATCTGTAACATATTTTATTGCTATTGTCAACCTAAAGGATGGGCAAGTACAGCGGCATCTGGTCATCAGAAACAGGTACTATCACATTATATAATGGACCTGTCAGGACTGCGCCGTAGTGTCCCAAGATGTCCAGCAGATGGCGGCAGAGTGCACCTTAGTTGGATTTTTGTGGACTGTGATTTGGACTTGGCTCACCTTAAGTGGGTTCACCTGTTTGTCATTGCTGATTGCCTGCACCTGTATTTAAGGCGTGTTTGTGTTTTGCCCTGCATTCGAGCCTCATGTGTTCTCCCCAAGATATACCTGTACCTGCGATTGCCTTTGTGGAACCTTTCCTTATTAAATAGTTATTATTTTTGGCTCCTGAACTCAGCGTCCTGTATCTAAACTCAGTACCTTAAGTTTGCTCTGTGACAGCAGGCTCGAATCACCGCAACATGAGTTTAACAGGCGCCGAAGGAGGAGACATCAGCCTGGCCCAAGTGCTCAGGGCTTTGGAGACTCATGGATCCTCAATCCAGCAGATCCAGGCCTGGATATCTCAGCAAATGCAGCAGAACCCCCCGGCTGGCAAGACCCTCCTACAGAAACCCGAGCGGTATGATGGTACCCCAGAAACCTGCCAGGGATTTTTGATGCAGTGTGACCTGTTTTTTATTATGCAACCGGATCAGTTCCCCTCAGAGAAAGCTAAGGTCGCTTTTATGATTTCCCTACTATCTGGCAAAGCTCTAGCGTGGGCTACTGCCCTGTGGGAGGCTACTTCCCCACTTTGTGCTGATGCAGCAGAATTCTCCAAGGCACTACGCCAGGTTTTCAACCATCCTGTGAGTGGCAGAGAAGCAGCACGTCGCATCAGCACGCTCCGCCAAGAAGCCAGAGCCGTTTCTGAATACGCGATAGAATTCCGCACCTTAGCAGCTGAAAGTAAATGGAACAATGAAGCACTTATGACCACTTTTTACAACGGCCTGTCGGAGGCGGTCAAAGATGATTTGGCTAGTCGGGAGTGGGGTGCTACTTTAGATGAGCTCATTACCACCTCTATCTGCCTCGATCAGCGCATACGCGAAAGGAGGCGTGAGCGCAGTTTTCCCAATTCCACACAGCCCCAAGCGCGTTCATCACAGAGCGTGTTAGCACCCGCTGCTCAGCCCTCACAAGCAGAGGTTATGGAGATAGGCAGGAACCGCATTACACCTGCTGAAAGAGAGCGTCGCCGCAGAGAGAGATGCTGCCTTTACTGCGGAGAAGCTGGTCATTACCGGGACCGATGTCCCCAGCTGCCGGGAAACGAAAACGCTCATTAGGAGGAGGGGACAACTTAGTGAGCGGTTTGGTCCAATCTCAGTCCCCCAACCCGGCTAAGCGCCTAACCCTGAGTGCTCAACTCACCTGGACCCCAGAGAACCCTGAGAATGTCCCTATCACTGTGCTGATTGATTCCGGCTCGGAGGAGAATCTGATGGACTCTGCTCTGGCCACACGCCTCGGTCTACCGATTATGGCTCTTCCCAATCCTGTGAGAATCCAGGCGCTCGACGGACGACCCCTAGGCTCCGGTAGGATTGACTACGTGACACACCCCTTATTGCTACAGATTGGTTCACATAAGGAGACTATTTCTTTGGCGTTAGTCGAATCCCAACATGACAGGGTAGTGCTAGGGTTGCCCTGGCTTCAGAAGCACAACCCCCTGTTCAATTGGTCCACTGGGGAATTATTGTCATGGTGCCCAGAGTGCATTTCAGCCAAACATGTTACACCGGTGATAGTGTTCCGCTGCCTGTTCATCTCTTGAGCTCACTTCAGTCCCCGCCGAGTATCATGACTTAGCTGAAGTGTTTAGCAAGGCTAGAGCTACAGAACTGCCTCCTCACAGATCTTACGACTGTGCCATTGACCTGTTGCCTAACACTATTCCCCCCCGGGGACGACTGTACCCTCTCTCCATCCCAGAGACTCAGGCCATGGAGGACTACATTAGTGAGTCTCTTACTAATGGGCTCATTAGGCCTTCGACTTCCCCAGTGTCAGCAGGATTCTTTTTTGTACCCAAGAAAGATGGCGGTCTACGACCGTGCATAGACTACCGAACACTGAACAACATCACAGTGAAAAACAAATATCCGTTGCCACTCATGTCGTCTGCCTTTGATCTTCTTGGAGGGGCTACAGTATTCACTAAGCTAGACCTGCGGAATGCATACCATTTGGTTCGCATCAGAGAGAATGATGAGTGGAAGACTGCATTTAGCACCCCTAGTGGACATTATGAATACCTTGTGATGCCATTTGGTCTGCTAATGCTCCCGCTGTATTCCAGGCCTTTGTAAACGACGTGCTCAGAGACTTCCTCAATCGCAGTGTGTTTGTCTACCTTGATGATGTGCTCATTTTTTCCAAGTCCCTTACAGAACATCGTCAGCACATCCGGCAGGTTCTACAGCGGTTACTGGACAACCAGCTGTTCGTCAAACTGGAGAAGTGTGAGTTTCACGTTACGCGCACCTCCTTTTTGGGGTATGTCGTCTCCCCGGATGGTGTGATCATGGACAAGTCCAGGGTGCAGGCAGTACAGGACTGGCCGGTTCCAACCATTCTCAAACAGGTACAGCGTTTTGTGGGGTTTGCTAACTTTTATCGTCGCTTCATTCGTGGTTTCAGCTCCATTGTAGCACCCATCACAGCAGTGACCCGTGGAGCCCCGACCAAACTCAGATGGACCCCGGAGGCACAAGCGGCATTCGAGCACCTCAAGGCTCGGTTTACATCGGCTCCCCTGCTGAGGCATCCCGACCCTACCCTACCGTTTGTATTGGAGGTGGACGCGTCCCGTTCTGGAGTTGGAGCTGTGCTTTCCCAGAAAACAGGTATATAAGACTCACCCGTGTGCCTTTTTCTCCCGCAAGCTCAGTGACGCGGAGAGGAACTATGACGCCGGTGACAGGGAGCTATTGGCCATCCTACGGGGGCTTGAAGAATGGAGACACTGGTTGGAAGGAGCACGCCACCCATTCACGGTCATCACGAATCATAAAAACCTCCAGTACATCCGTGAAGCCAAACGCCTGAACCCCCGACAAGCCAGGTGGGCTCTGTTTTTCACCCGATTCAGGTTTGTCATCACGTTTCGCCCCGGAACCAAGAACGCCAAGGCTGATGCCTTATCGCGCCAGTATGACACTGATGTTACTGACCCAGTCCCGGAGCACATCATTCCCCCCAGCTGTGTGGTGGGACAGGTGACACTCGCCCTGGAGGACGCCGTCCTGCGTGCGCAAGAGGGGGACCCGGGTCCTGGTGGGGTACCCCAGGGCTGTCTGTATGTCCCACTCAACGCCCGCTCTGATGTTCTGCAATGGGGGCATGGCTCACCAGTGACGGGACATCCTGGGACTGCCCGCACGATGGAGCTCGTTAGCCGCCGCTTTTGGTGGCCGCGCATGAGAAGTGACATTGAGGAGTATGTCCACGCGTGTACTATCTGTGCTACACAGAAGTCGGGAAACCAAGCCCCGGCAGGCCTGCTTCACCCCCTGCCGGTTCCATATCGACCATGGTCCCATATCTCGATGGACTTCATCACGGGCCTGCCACCTTCTGACGGTAACACAGTGATTTTTGTAATCGTGGACCGATTTTCTAAAGCTGCCCACTTTGTCCCTTTACCTAAGCTGCCTTCTGCGAAGGAAACCGCCGATGTGGTGGTCCGGGAGGTGGTGCGTTACCATGGCATCCCAAGTGACATTGTCTCTGATAGAGGCCCCCAATTCATGTCCAAGTATTGGAGTGCATTTTGGTCCTTGTATGAAACTTCTGTCAGTCTTTCATCAGGCTATCATCCCGAGAGTAATGGACAGACGGAACGTGTGAACCAGGAGCTGGAGAAATACTTACGCTGCATGGTCTCATCCAATCCGGGTGCCTGGAGTCGTAAGCTGGTGTGGGCTGAGATCGCCCACAACCAACTGAGTGGGTCCTCCACCGGTATGTCCCCCTTTGAGGTTCAGTATGGATATGTTCCGCCATTTTTTCCCTCAACAATCCGAGTCAGCGGTCCCCTCTGCTGATGCTGCTGTGGCCAGGTGCCGCCAGGCCTGGAAGAAGGCCCGTGCAGCGCTTACACGCACCACCGAACGCCATCGGATCCAGGCCAATCGCAGGAGAAGGCGCACCCCGACGTTCCGCCCTGGACAGAAAGTGTGGCTCTCCACCAAGAACCTGCCTCTGCGCACAGACTCCAAATTCACTCCCCGGTTCATCGGTCCATTTCCTGTGGAGAGGAGGATTAACCCGGTGGCTTACAGACTCAGGCTTCCTAGGACTCTCCGGGTAAGACCGGTGTTTCATGTCTCTTTACTAAAACCTCTCTTCTCCTCGCCCTTGTCCAGGCCTGCCCCGCTGCCGCCCCCTCCACGGGTCGTCGCTGGTGGTCCGGTCTACACCGTCCGGAGGCTGCTGGATTCCCGGCGGAGGGGGCGGGGCCACCAGTACCTGGTAGACTGGGAGGGCTACGGCCCGGAGGAGCGCTCGTGGGTGCCCTCCCGGCACATCTTGGATCCTGACCTCATCCGCGCCTTCCACCACACCCACCCTCTCAAGCCTGGCCCACCTGGAGGTGGTCGTCGGGAGGGGGGCACTGTCAGGACTGCGCCGTAGTGTCCCAAGATGTCCAGCAGATGGCGGCAGAGTGCACCTTAGTTGGATTTTTGTGGACTGTGATTTGGACTTGGCTCACCTTAAGTGGGTTCACCTGTTTGTCGTTGCTGATTGCCTGCACCTGTATTTAAGGCGTGTTTGTGTTTTGCCCTGCATTCGAGCCTCATGTGTTCTCCCCAAGATATACCTGTACCTGCGTTTGCCTTTGTGGAACCTTTCCTTATTAAATAGTTATTATTTTTGGCTCCTGAACTCAGCGTCCTGTATCTAAACTCAGTACCTTAAGTTTGCTCTGTGACAGGACCATAAAATAAACAACTTCAATGACTGATTAATCTGTTCGGGGGAAGATAACCATCACAGTTTTCATTGAGAATACATTAGATAGTATGAAAAAACAGCACTCCAAGCTACTAATCAAACATAGAGAACTGTTGTTAAAATGGGATTAGGGTGGGGTTTGGGGGGGTCTGTGGATGGACAGATTTAGGGTACTATATTTAATTAATATTATGTGAACCATTGTGGGTTTCGATATACACTTTTTTGTGTGTAATGACATGGAATGACCCATGAGCTGCATCAACAAAGATGAAGGGATATGACATGTTACCAGACATAATGGAATGTGGAATGTTTTGTGATTGGCCAGTTTTTACAAGGATGCATTTGCATGGTCAATTAATTTCCGAAAAATGCCTCTGAACTGCATTCATTTGACTTGTTAAAAAAACAAACTAATCATGTTTTTTAGATGCTTATGTTTGGTAACTGTGCAAGTAATTGAAATGAGGCTTGCATCCAACAGTATGGTTTCAACTCATAATAACAGCACCCACTACTTTCCACCCACTTTGTGGAAATGATGATCTAGCTAGGTATCACAACTTTTAGCTAAAATTAATGGAATAACAGGATGTAAAAAAATGGCTTGCATGATTATGTTTTATAATAGTAATTAATTGCCATGCTATGTACAAAGGTCAAGTCATGTTCCCACATTCCTTTCACAAGAAAGCATAAGTGTTCACCGATTAGATTTCCTGAAATTCAATATTCCATGTTTTACACAAGGTGGCAGTATATGTATTTCTGAGAATGGCATATAGGCAGACTGGAAACATAGAGAAGAGATTTAAGCCTGCATGGGCTTAATGGTCTATTCTCATCATTAGACATGTTCTTATGTCAAATAAAGGCTTTTCAAAAAGATGCAGAGTAGAATTCACCTGTGAGAAAAGCTTTTGATAAAAATGAAAAACACTGTTCAACTGAAGATAGACTGACGGGGTGATTATTTGAACAGACCCATTAATAGGGTGTTAATATGAACAGACACACTGGTCGGGAGTTAAGATCAGTGGCGGACTTAGTCATTTTGGGGCCCAAGGCAAACACAGGCATGGGGCCCTCACACATCCCTTGCTCTTTCCCCCTTTTCAATCCTTATTTATCTAAGAAAGATCAGTTGTGATGCATGTATCATCATCATCATCATCATTGCTGCTGGAGCAATCTAGGTTGGCACTGCCAGCAGCAGCAATGGGTAACGTTTAGGGATGTTCCTAACGACTAATTTCCCTGAAATTTGAAACCGTTAATCACATTCTTCAATAACCAAATCGTATTTTAAATGCCGCTGAAATGTGTGGCACTTTGCGCCTTGCATTATGAACATTGCACATTATCCTACAAAACATGACAACAACTCACTAAATAAAAGTTAACAAATAACATTTATTGAAAACAATATTCAACGTAACAAAACATTTTTAGGAAACGTGCCTGATTATTACAACGGCATTTTCATTGGGTGAACGCGATCGCATAGCAAATACAGTAAAAAATAATAATCGGTCATCAGAAAAGCTACCAATAATAGGAACACAAAAAAATAACAATTAGGCCGACTGATCGACGTGACATTAGATTCGTTTTATTGGGCTATTCAACAACGCGATAGGCCTACTTACTCGTTCCACCTCGCTGGTTTAACTTGCAGGGCGAACAGGCTAATGAGTTTTGTTTTTTTCCTTCGTTTTTTAAAATTATTTTTTAAATCCGGCGTTGTTAACGTTAGTAACGGATTCTCGTTTTTTTATAAAGCAACATTTGACCAGGAAAACATTAAATTTCAATGCAAATTATGTCAATATGCAATTTAAATGTGTACATTAATAAAATAGTAAGTTAAACCGAATAGTATTTCTGGTGCCGACTAGCGAGGGTAGCAACGTTTAATCGGCTAGTCGACTAAACGCGCACATCCCTAGTAACGTTAGCTCCTCTTCGCTAGCATTAGCAATGCTAACAACATTAGTGCTAGTGCTAGCAGTCTCAGACTGACTCTGCTCTTCATTAGTGGCATCTGTACTACTACTAGCCGCCGTGAAAAATCTAGTTCGCTTTGGTAGTTTTGCCACAAACTTTTTACTTTCCTCCTGCTTCCTCCATTTCTCAGCACCGCTTGGGTAGCTTCGCTTCATTTTCACTTTTTAATAATCGCGCCGAGCTGAAACACGAATTGGCTACTGAATCATTTCCGCAGACGGCTCATCATGGAACATGTAGTTGGGACTGGGGGGGTGACTAAGACACTCATGAATTAGGCATTCTGATGCCATTTAGCGCTTGAATTTTTAGAAAGACATAATTAATTACTGGGGGGGAAACGTTTATGAGGCATTTAACGGGGCCCTTTGTAGTATGGGGTCAGCTTGGGGCCCCAGGCAATTGCCGACCTTTGCCTAATGGGTAAGACCGCCTCTGGTTAAGATTAACCACATTAGTAGGATGTATGTATGAAGGATCAATGGGATGTTTATGAAAAGGCACAATAACAGGGTGATTATATACAGTACGTGCATACTAGTACTCATAGGAATATGAAACAGAAATAGTATATCAGACAGTTTGTACATACAGGCAAATGTGGTCTTTGCTTATATTTTCACACTGACATCGTGTTCGTGTAAATAGATGTATGTGTTCACTGTTGGAACAAACACAATTGCATTAATATATTGTCTGAGGCCTAAATCCTCAGCAGTCAGTGATCACATAAAGAAAGTCAACATACAAGTGTCCCCAACAAGTATCTGTCCATAGCTGCCTCTGTTTCTGACTAATCTCATCCTGGTCCCTACCATCCATAGCACTGTTTTCACATAGAGAAAAATGTGTGGTTTGTGCACTTGCTACACTCAAAAGGTTGTGCAATATTTATGGAAGGGCAGTGGGAAGGGACCAAAAATACCAGCTCCCATGTTCCCTCACCTGAATGTTGCACACAGGATAATACAGCCAGTTCTTCTGATCATGTCACACCCATCCACTGGCTACCTGTTACAACTCACTTCACATTTATAATCCTGTTGCTAGCCTAAGAGGGCAGTTAATGGTACAGCTCCACCATACGCCAATCAATGTTCAAACCTTATGTGCATCCCCTCGGAGTTGGGCCCGAGCAAACCGCACTCCCCCACTGCCTCACAACCACCCACAGATTCTACAACGTCCACTCTCATCATCGGGAGCAGCATGGTGAGAGATCTGAAGCTGTTGGATGCTGTCGGACCTTCAAAGGTAATATGTATTCCGGGCACACAAATTCTGGACATTGAATCTCGTCTGCCCTCCATTTTGTCTGACTACGGTAACGTGAGTACAATCATTTCTCACGTTGGTATTAATTATATTACATCTAGACAATCGGTGCAGTTAGAGGAGTTCTACCAATCTCTTCTCACTAAGCTCCTGAACACTGGGAAGAAGGTTGTTGTGTCTGGGCCCCTGCCCGTTTACAGACGAGGCATTGAGCGTTTTAGTCGCCTTTACTCTGTGAATAACTTTTTGAAAAAGGAATGCAGAAACAGAGGCATAATTTTTGTAAAGAACTTTGATTTATTCTGAGAGCGTCCTGGCTTCCTAAAATGGGATGGGCTCTATCCTAACCGGCGAGGTGCCCAGATGCTCTCTAGCAACATAGAGGTGTACGTAAACTGACGGGCCGATACTGGGAATACTCCCGAGGTACCAGAATCAGTATTTCCCATTCTACCAATTGTCTCTTACAGCCATATTCCCAGTAAACGTAACAGAAAGTTACACACGGGACCGAATGTAGGTAATCCGATCAAAATCCCTCTCATAGACTCTATGCGTTTGCAGTCAAGCCCTCAAAAACTGAATATGGGGCTTCTAAATATTATATCTCTGACAAATAAATAATTTCTCATTAATGATCTAATCTGCGACCGCAAGCTAGACTGTATGTTTTTAACTGAAACCTGGTTAAGCAGTGATGGCCCTGCTGTTCTTATCAAAGCCTCACCTCCAAACTTTACCTTCTCACATGCCATTAGACACGGAAGACAGGTGTGGGAACCGCTAGTATCCTTTCATTCAGCCTGTGTCACATGGACATTTCGTTTGGTGATTTTATATCTTTTGAATACCATGCTGTAATAATGCAATGCCAACCTACTGTGCTAGCGGTTACACTGTATAGACCCCCAAAACACTCTCCCTTGTTTATGAATGATTTTTCTGAAATGCTGTCAATAATTCATTCTAACTATGATAGGATTATTATTATGGGAGATTTTAACATTCATGTAGACATTACTGCTGACTCTAAAGCTACTGAATTTATTACTGTTCTAAACTCCATAGATTTTGTGCAGCATGTTGAAGGACCCACCCACAAACATGGACATACTCGACCTTATAATTAGTCGGGGACTCACCATAGACATTACCTCTATTGCTGATATTGCTATCTCTGATCTTGACTGTGTTTCTTTCACTGTAACAGCATGCAATGCGCCAATAAATACTGAACGTACTGTGAAGAAACGTTATCTAAACTCAGAAGCAGCTGAAAATTTCATGTCACTTTTTAAAGATAGTCCAACAGCATATGTGCCCTCCTCCTGTGATGAACTTACTGATAGCTTATATATTAAGTTGAAGGCTACCATTGACTCTGTAGCCCCACTTAAACAAAAAAGGTCTCATCTAGACACAAAGCACCATTGAAAAATGAGGAGTTAACTCAACTAAAAAGAAATTGTCGCAATGCAGAACGCAAATGGAGGAAATCTTGCTTGCTACAACCAGGGTACCAGAACAGCCAGGCAGGCTTACTTTTCTACAATGATCTCTAATAACCAGAACAACCCTAGAGTATTATTTTCCACTATTGACCGCTGCCTCCATGGAAAATTTTGAATTTCTTTCAGGATCTAAACGTGACAAATTTGCCATCTTTTTCAAAGATAAGATAGCAAATGTAAGGATGGGCATATCTTCGACACAGAGTAGTGTTTGTATTTTAAATGACCATATGGCACAATGTGATGGTGCCCTAGATGTTTTTACCATGGTTAATGAGGACATGCTCAGTAAAGTGCCAACAACACTCAAATCCTCTACCAGTGCACTTGACCACATTCCCACTACCTTTTAAAAAAAGGTTTTTAGTTGTTTATCAAGGAAAACTTTTGATATTGTCATCCACTCATTTCAGGCTGGCTGTTTCCCCACCAAACATAAAACTGCTATTGTACGGCCTCTCTTGAAAAAGAGCCCACTTGATCACTCGACCCTAAGAATTAGAGACCAATATCTAACTTGTCTTTCCATAGCAAAATACTTGAGAAGCTGGTCTTTATGCAAATCAATGATTTTCTAAACAATAACAGTATTTTTGAGAAATTCCAGTCTGGTTTTCGTGCTAGACATAGTAGACACAGCCCTAGTCAAGGTTGTAAATGATATTAGAGTCAGTCTAGATGCCAAAAAACTTTCTATCCTTGTCCTTTTAGACCTCAGCGTGGCATTCGATACTGTTGACCATGAGATCTTACTTGACCATTTGCATAGTTGGGTTGGCTTCTCTGGTGCAGTTTTAAGTTGGTTTAGGACTGACCTAACAAATTGGGAGTTCTTAGTCTCTATTGGTGACTTCTCCTCAGACAAAGTACATATTACCTGTGGTGTGCCACAAGGCTCAATTTTAGGACCAATGCTGTTCAGTATCTATATGCTCCCATTAGGGGCTATTATCCGCGAACATGGCATAAATTTCCACAGCTATGCGGATGACACACAGCTGTACGTGTCAGTTACACCAGATGACCTTAGCCCCATTGATACCCTTATAAACTGGATGACATCAATGCATGGATGGCACAGAATTTCCTACAGCTTAACCAAGAAAAGACTTGTGATAGGGGCAAAGAGCCAAAAAAAGTGGTTGCGCAACTGAAATTTGTGTCACAAAATGTTAAATCTCAGACTAAAAATGTAGGTGTCATTTTTGACAGTGAGCTAAACTTCAACGCACATATTAGGAACATCACTAAGGCGGCCTTTTATCATCTCAGAAATATTGCCAAAGTGAGGCCGCACTCAAACTGTCACAAAACTCTCACAAACTGACACAGAGAGGCTCATTTATTTTTAGCAGACTGGACTACTGCAACTCACTCCTTTCTGGTCTACCCAAAAAGACAATAGGTCAGCTTCAACTTATACAGAATTATGCCGCTAGGGTTTTAACTAGGACCAAAAAAAGAGCATGTATAACACCTATTTTAAAGTCCCTGCACTGGCTCCCAGTCAGTTTTAGAATCGATTTTAAGGTGCTTTTACTGGTTTTTAAGTCCTTAAATGGTCTTGCGTCGCAATATATTTCGGACATGCTTTTAAGATACATTCCTGGCAGATGCCTCAGATCCTCTGGCACCGGTCTCTTAGTTGTGCCTAAAGCTAGTACAAAAAACATATGGTGAGGCAGCTTTCAGCACTTACGGCCCTAGACTTTGGAACAGCTTACCTGAGAATCTGAGAGCAGTACAGACAGCTGACATTTTTAAGCAAAGTTTAAAAACGTACCTTTTCAGCCTTGCTTTTATTTAAGAATGACTTCCCTGTTTTAATTCTATCTATTTTTATTTATTCTTTATTTTATTTTTTTATTATTATAAATTATTTTTTATTTTATTTTTTTTCCCCTCCTATTGCACTTTTATTGGTTATGGTATTTATATTTTAACTTTCCTTTCTTCCCATTGTTTCTTCTATAGCTTATGCCTTATTCTTATTTTAACTTTTATTGTGAAGCACATTGCATTGCAAATGTTGTACAAAATGTGCTATATAAATAAAGTTTGATTTGATTTGATTTACACCCCAACCAGATCTCTCTTCTACAACATTTAGGAAATGGCTGTCCCCTCCCTGCATGGCAATTTCTCCCAGTCACAATGTCTGGCCCGTTAGTTACTTCCCACAATGGCAAGGAGAGCAGAATATTTGCCCATCTGCAATTGGCTCCCCTTCCATTTCGACCCCTTTGCACTCATATATTTTTTGTTAATTCAGATTAATTCAGTGATATTTTTATGGATTGTGAGGACTTGTTATAAATGTAATCTGTATGAATTTGGGATTCATATTTTGATTAGGTAAGGATAGTAAGCCTTGCATGAGTGCAATGATAGTGTGTATAGGAATGTTGTGAATCAAATCTAACACTATTGATTGCTCATACGTATAATGTGCTCGTATGTATAACTCAGATGTTTGCATTTATGTTCTCTTACATTTTAAGTCAACATGTAAAATTGCTAAATTAATTTATTGTAATATCAATGTTACGATGACAGCAAGACAGCATAGCACCTACGCTTGGTGTGTTTTGGGGCCAAGGAGGAGGGAGACATGAACACTTACAGCATGAATTTGTTTCTAGAAAAAAAGTGAATTTCCTTTTTCTGTGCCAAATTTGCACGTACAATATTACTGTACAACTTAATTTGAGGCTAGACTAGACTTCAGCTGCATAACATGACCCAAATTAATAAACTGGTTATTTATTGGTTCTTTGTGAAACTCTTTTACCTTCCAACATGTTTTACAGAGTAATATTACCTTTTTTTGAGCATTTTATTTTTACATTTAGGACCAGTATGCTTATAAAGGAAAATCGAAAATTAAAACAATCAAAAAGCATTTAGTGAAATCATATTGTTTCTCTTCATTCCCCTTGAGACTATTTCAAATGTTTTATGGGTTAAACTAAGACTCATATCCCATCAATCATGCCAAATGGTTGTTCTGTCTATCGTTCATGTCATTATTTCATAAAGACGCTTAGTGATAACACTGAGTTCTCTTTAGTCAATCATTATCTGCATTTACTTAGGTGAAGGTCATCTTAATGTGGATAGGTGTAACTACAGCCTCCATGCCTACAGCAGCCTTTGTGTTCAAAGTTGGTTGGTTTGCAATGACGTGCATGCTAGTAATACTCACTCCAAATAATTCTGTTAGCTTTATTTGGAGTGAGTAGGGAACATTCATATAAGAATGAATGCATAGGCCTTGTGACAAAAGATACATGTAGGCTACGTTGTTGCAATCCCAGAACATATACGCCTGCGACATGTCGTTAACACACTGCTGTTATAGAATTTATGATCGATGGTCGGTCACAGAAAGCACTCACTAGTGGAGACAAGAAACGGAATCAGCTATTAACGCCATCCTCTGTTTGTGATTACGTCACGTCATGAATATTGGAACAATTTTGGTTGTGGTCAAGCAGAGCCTGGTACCCATTGTCAGCATCTCGTTAGCCTGATCCTGTATGGTGGGGCTTTTCTATAACGGTAAGAAACAGTTCATAACATACTTAGACAGAAATTGTTTTTTAAAAAACATTTCGTTATTTCATACGACATAATTCTGATTTATTTCGCAAGTGTGCAACAGGTTATCTACAATCGGAATATTTAAAATGTATTTGTTTAAAATAATAGTTTTTAACTTTTTTGAATGCAGAAACACAGTGAGGTTGGGGGAAATAAAATATGAACGGTGCGTAGTCTATAGCTGTTGTGTTTAGTAGCTAAAGAAGAGGAAGTAGGCTAGGTTAGGCCTATAGGCCTATAAGTAAAAACTGTAGCTGTATCGCTTGTAGCAAACGATAAGTAAACGGTGGAGTTTGTTTCATATGTTTGTGGGGATGTATCTCCTGAAAATTATTTCCCCTCTCGTTTAAGTGTTATTTATTTGTTTATTTATTCAGTCGGGTATTTATTTATTTCATCAGCTGGCACTGGGTATTTATCACCTTGTCAATCTTCAAAACAAAAATAAAATTCCAGAATATTTGAGAAGATTCGGACTCCTGTGATCTCCTGGTTCCTATACCCTTCATATTAGGTTAGCATATAGTGCCATTTGTGTTAAGATATTGTTACGGGTCAATATAAAACAAAACATATATAAAAGTTCCAAATATCTTTTTCCACATGTATTTTTTAATTCTGCATTAAAGGCGTTTGTTGAAGAAAAGTACCAATTTGAAGTTATACAAAAACAAAAAGTAATTTCGGGTCATAGCTATAGACCCTAACATAGCTAATAGGAAGGTTAACACCACGACTCCACACTACCTTGTGACATGATTGTTTTTGTTGTTGTGTTGTTACTGGCTGCTATTATTAGGCTATTATTTACGACCTGACTACTGAAACAGCCCATTAGTTGAATAATGAGGAATCTCGTATAGCCTAGTTCCCTGATTGTTACAGTTTGTCAATGCATTTATTCAGTTTAAAATGGAAACAGACTCTGACTCTGGAAGTAGAAATGGGACATCGAGGTAAGAGGATAGCTTATGCTTTAAGTAAAGCAATTCAGAGTAAAACGTCACACCACCAGTAATGAGAGTAATAATACATTAATTTATTAATTAGGCTATACACTAGATCGAAAAAAAATCTGGAACGAATGATGTGGCTATAAGTGAACGTTTGCTTATGACAACACGAATCCTGAGTGAGCGGTGCTACGGATTCGCCGTGGGCAGAGGCATAGAAAGCAATAGGCAACTGGGCTCAGACTCCAGCCAAAATTGGAGAAGGAATGTCTAATCCGCAGCAGAAAAGGTCTTAAAATAAAAATGAACACACCTGAACTATCAGAGCATATTGTCCCGGCGGATTTGAGGGTAAGTAAGGACACGATGGCAACAAAAGGTGCGGCAGCTGTCTATCCTTGTGGTTCTGAAATAAATGCCTCCACTGCGCAGGAGTAAACCAAAAAGAGAAACTATATTCTACTTACACAGGTGCGTGTAGGTTACGTATCGTGTCTTAATGATAACACAAGATTTTTTTCGTTTTTGACCAGCCAGCAGCTTTATATGCCATCTGAGCTAAAATAAATAGCCTATCGGCGAGGGGCGGAGGAATCGGCGCGCTGCAGCAAACAGGGCGATGAAAATCAGGTCGTCTATCGGTCTGTCTTTTGGAATGAAGCACGCTTACATTCGTTGGCTAATTAATTCAGTTTCATGTAAACAATATATATTTTTTAATTAGAACAAATGTCCACGAATCAAGTCACTGCATTTGCTCCGGAACCAGAACCGGACCGGGAGGGTACCGTCACGGAGACAGTGACAAATCATGACCAGAAACTACAGGACGAACTCGAGAGATTGGCCGAGGAAAATGAAAACCTCAAGGTGGGTTCTTGCGTCTCTTAATTGTTATGATTCTGATGCGCAGCAGGCATGCGAAACAGGAGAACACTGTACATTGACAAAATTACAGAATCACTTTTATGCAATGGGTTGTTTATGTTTTGTTTGGTCCTAAATCAAATTTTTAATTACATTTAGGCTGTTAGCTGACGTCCATTTATATAGGTTTACAAGATTGTGTGTTTGTTGGTAATTGTTGTTTGCATCAGATCGAAATTGAAGAGATGCGGTCAGAAATGGATGAGATGCGAGACACTTTTTACGAAGAAGATGCCTGCCAACTGCAGGGTATGCGTCGCGAATTTGAGCGAGCCAACAAGAACTGCCGGATCCTGCAGTATCGCTTGCGGAAAGCAGAGAGGAAGCGGCCGCCATACGCGCAGATCAGCGAGACAGACGAGGAGCTGCTGCGCAACCTGGAGCAAGACCTCAAGGTATAGTGGACTTCGTGGTGTAGCGGTAATGGCAACACAGATGAACGAGCAAGTACTGTATGACCAAGTAACACAGACTTTAGATTGAATCAGCTGCGAGTTCTGATGTGTATCATATGTGCATACAACTATGATGGTTATTTTAATTTGAGTGCATAGTGTTAACCAGTAAGGTCGTTTCAGTAAAAAATTCAGGCGGAGTGATGTACAGTGCCCTCCACTATTATTGGCACCCCTGGTAAAGATTAGTAAAAAGGATTATTAAAAATTCAACATTTGGTGAATTAGCTTAATCTCACACTGAAAAAAGGAGAAAAATCCAACCTTCAATTGAAGTAATTTTATTATGAGAAAAGAAAATCCCTAATCAAGAAAGAAGATTTTTAACAAAACTACTTGTGACACAATTATTGGCACCCCGGCATTTATATATAGAATAAGTAATCATTTTTAATATTTGGTCGCATATCCTTTAAGGGTTTCTTCTCCTGGCTTTTTCCCCCATAGAGTTCTATAGGAAAATGAGTCAGGAGAAATAACCCTTGCAGTGATCCATCCACATCTACTCCATATCTGGCAACAGAGTGATGGTTTGGGGTTCGTTCGATAGCACAGACCCTTGACGACTTACAGCCATTTAGCCAGCCATGTGTTCCATACTGTACCAGTGTAATTTACAGCTGAATCTAGTCCCATCCCCCAATTCCCATAAAGATCCATTAAAATGCAGAAACGTTATAGTATCGCTTGTAAAAGTACCAGCAAATAAGATATCAAGAGTCTTTTGATGTTGTTGGATCACAGACATCAGGAAGTTATGGCATGCAAAGAATATGCGGCCAAATATAAAAAAATATTACTTTATTCTATATATAAATGCAGGGGTGGCAATAATTGTGGCACGCATGGTTTCGTTAAAAATAATTATTTCTTGATGAGGATTTTTTTTTTTCTCATAATAAATTTACTTCAATTAAAGGTGGGCTTTTCCTCATTTTTTCACTGTGAGATTAAGCTAATTCACCAAACGGTGAATTTTTTATAACCTTTTTTACTCATCTTTACCAGGGGTGCCAATAATAGTGGAGGGCACTGTATATTAATGAAAAAAAATCTGCTTTCACAGAAAACATTACAGACAACCAACAACTATACCAAAAATATATATCAACAAGATGTACACTGCAACTGCCATATCCTGCCAAACCAAAACCAAACCAAACCCTGCTGTTTGAGTGACAGAAATTTTATATCTTAGTTTTTGCATGAATAATTTCCCAGAATTCAAAGGCAAACACATTGTCTATCAAGCCCACTCTGTGCTCTGGCATGCCACTCATCGAGTATCACACCCTGGAGAAATTTTGTCTCCTTCCACAGATACTGTCTGCAGTACCTCATCTGGACAGAAAATGTGTACACTTCCCTATTCTTTTATATTACCCACTTAACTGTGTGTATCCGCGTGCAGTCATGGATAAAAACATCTGCTGTCATGTTTTGTGGGTTCTTTTTTCCTTTTTCGCTGCGGTTCTCGTATTTTTTCTCCGATTGAGTATCTCTCATATTTTTTCCACGTTCCGTTGCTTTTAGCTTCTTCAGGTATAGGATTGTGTGTCCTCCTGTTAGCGTTCTGAGCTATTTATTCCTGTGCTGATCTCTACGAGACAGTGTGTTTTGTTGGTGGTTTTGTTTTGTTTCACCTTCTATCGGACGTTGTCGAGTTACATTCCGAAGGACTTTTTTTTGCTTTTCTAGTCTCCTGTTTGGGCTCTAGTATTGAGTTTGGGAGATTTAGATTTGTGTTTCACTCGTTCTATTCAAGTTCATTCTATTTTCCTGGGTAGATTTAATTTAGCTGTTAGCTGTCAGGAATTAGTTCCTGTTTTTCTTTTCTTCTTTTCATGTTATATCGCCCTTATTGGTCCTCACCTGTGTGGGTGACTTGTCTGATCTCCCTCACCTCTGTGTTTGATTCACCGCTACTGCTAAATGCATAAATGAGGGAAATTAGTTTGTTAGGAGCTCCTCCCAGTCTTAGCGCTCAGTGACACCCTCAGGTGGCGAAGGACGTGTCCATCAGGCTGCACCAAGAGCTAGAGAGGGTGGAAGAGAAACGCACAAAGACCGAGGAGGAGAACGATAATTTGAGACAGCAGCTGATCCAGGCAGAGGTGACCAAGCAGGCCTTGCTGAATGAGCCAGACAAGGCTAAGGAGGTGAGATCACACACATGCATACAAACACACACAAGCAACCACGAGAACACACACACACTTACCCACATGCACATACACACACTCATACTCGTATGGTTCACACTTGTACATACATACACATTCATACACACATTGCACACAAATACACATACACATATTAATATGCACAGTGTACACAATAAACCTATATACAGACTTACAATTTACACATACACATATTTACACTCACACATTCACATATCATTTACACTCGCACTCCAAAAAGAGTAGCAGCACTTTTAACCTGTCTGTGTAAATCCTGCTTTCTCAGAAAAGAAAGGGAAGCCGTGATGTACAGAAACCAGACAGGAAGACACCGCAGGCTTCACCAGAGGTTAGAACTTTAAACATGTCTGCTGTGAGATTTCACACAATGTGCCCCAAAAAGTAAATTAAATATTTTTTACCGGCATTTTCACTAAAATAAATTATAATAATTCAGTACCCCTTGTTTTTAAATCACACAATATACAGCACACAATGTGGTCAAAAAACGCAGGATAAACTGTCTGGTTCATATGTCTGATTGTCATACAAAATAAAGAAAATTTAAATGGTGTAATTTCAGGAGCAGAATGATGACCTGAAATGCCAGCTGGCCTTGATTAAGGAGGAGGCCAGCCTGATGAGGAAGAAGATAGCAAAGATCGACAAGGATAAGGACCGGCAGGAGCAGGAGCTACAGAAGTACCACTGTTTCTACGGAGAACTGGACAGCCCCCTGCCCAAGGGCGAGTTGGGCGGGCCCCCAAGTGCCCGTCAGGCGGAGCTCAGGCTGCGGCTGCGTCTGGCAGAGGAGGAAGCCAACGCACTGAGCCGCAAGATTGCGGTGCTGGAGGTGCAAAACCAGGGCCTGTGGAAGGAGCTGGGAGAGATGCGGGGGGTGGAGCCAGCAGGAGGGGGCGGGACTGACCTGCAGCAGCAACTGCAGCTGGCAGAGGAGGAGACGGAGCAGCTGCGGAGGAGCCTGGCTGACCTGGAGGACCAAAACCGGAGGGTGAGCGGCGAGCTCCGGAACCTGCGGCAGCATAGGGCCAAGCCGCATGAGGGCGGCAAGGCCGACACCCTGCAGGACGAGCTGAAGGCCACGCGGCTGCACGTCAACGAGTTGAGCGGCGCAGTGCTCCGGCTGCAGTATGAGAACGGCATGCTCCTGTCCAGCGCGCCGCAGCACTGTGACAGCGACGGAGAGCAAAATGAGAGCGACGAAAACTCATGCCCGCCGCCCCACAAGCGGGAGGGTCCTGTGGGAGGGGAGAGCGAGCCAGAGCAGGTGGCGAACGCCCACTGCATCAGCCCCGCCTGCTCCTTCCACTCACCGGAGGGCTGCTTCATATCCAGGGCCTTCCGGGACCGCCAGCAAATGGCTGGCATCCGCACAGAGGCAGAGCAGCTGAGCCGGACAGTCGACTGGCTCGTCTCCGACACCAGTGCGATCATCACAGAGGCCCGTGTCTACCTGGCCAACAGCGGCTCCTTCAGCGGGACGGACAAGGAAGACGAAGGCAGCCGCATACGAGAGCATGAGCTGCTGTACCATGTCAACACCCAGATGAAGGCCTTCCAGAAGGAGCTGCAGGGTTTCATCGACTGCCTGGAGGTTCCCAAGACCCCAAACCAAAATAAAGAGGAACCTCTGTCTGCAAGTCAGGTGCGTGAACCTGTGTGTATGTTAGTATCTGTTTGTGATTATTCAATATATAATTGAATAATATCTTCTTTTTTTTTAAAGTGTTGAAACATTCTATTGCGTGTATTTCATTCAAATTAGTTATTTCCCATCTAGTACACATCTAGTACACAGTCGATATTTCTGGTATTCTTAAATACAAATATAGATATACAGTGAGCACCATAATTAATTGGACAGTGACACATTTTTTTTGTTATTTTGGTTCTGTACTCTAGCACTTTGATTTTTAAAGGATACAATGACAATGTGGTTGAAGTGCAGACTGTCAGCTTTAATTTGAGGGTATTGTCATCCATATTTGATGAACCGTTTAGAAATTATAGAACCTTTTGTACATAGTCCCCCCATTTTCAGGAATCAAAAAATACATGGTTGGCTAAATGGCTCTAAGTCATCAAGGGTCTGATGAGCTTTAAACCATCACTGTGCTGCCAGATATGCAGTAGATATGAATTGTAAGAGTATCAGAAAAGAAAATATCAAGAGTTTTTTAAATATTGTTGGAAGTCACATCAGGAAGGATGCAAAGGATATGCGACCAAATATTTAAAATTATTATTTTATTCTACATTATGTTAAACTGTCCACTATTTTTTGATACCAGAAAATGAGGGGGACTATGTACGAAAGGCTCTATAATTTCTAAACAGTTCATGCAATATGAATTAAAATACCCTCAAATTAAAGCTGACAGTCTGCACGTGAACCTCATTGTCATTGTATCCTTTCAAACTCTTAAGTGTACAGAACCAAAATTACAAAAACTGTATCACTGTCCAATGAATTATGGTGCTCACTGTATATTAATTCCACATTTTTATCATATGGCCTGTAATTTTTTTGTGTGGGACAGTAGACAGCATACATCCTCTTGCAAATCTATGATTTATTTATGATTGTTTACTGTGATGTGTTTATGATAAACATCCACTCTGTCACACTGATGCTTTCTCTTTCTCTCCTCTCATTTAATGTTCCCTTTTGGTTTTTTGTCTCGACTCACCCAGATGTTTCAGCCCATCATTTTACTTATTCTCATGCTTGTGCTTTTTTCCTCACTCTCCTACGCCACCATCTTTAAATTGATCTTTCTTTTCACCCTTTTCTTTGTCCTGTAAACTCTCCGCTCCTTCAGTGACGTCCTTTTCTTTCTCTTGTTTTGTTGATTTAACATGCCATCCTGGGCATAGAAAATGCAAGAAATTCATTATTCATGCATGGCCACATTTATGCCACAGCTCCCCAATTAGGCCACACACTGGAGACCACACGCTTTTACACAATGGACTCATGCTACGTTAAAAGGTAAGCAAACAATATAAATGATATGTTCACCATTTATGGGTCAATTGCAGTATGGTTAGCTGGAGTGAAAACAGCATGTTTAAACCTGTAGATCCCAGAACTGCATTACAACAGCTAATCCTTATTTCACAGATTTGGATAGCTGTTCTAGTTGTAATGCATTTCTGTGGTCTAGAGGTTTAAACTACAGCTAGGCATGCTGTAATTGACCCTATGTGTTTGCCTCATTCCAGAACATAGATATTTTGAATAAATAATATACATTATTATAATCCAGTTGTATTTAGCAAGCAACAACACTACAGTATTTCCTAATATATTTTCCCAAAAATATCTAGATCTATTTGATAAATACAGTGGGGTGCAAACATTTGGGCACCCCTGGTCAAAATGCCTTTTACAATTAATATCTAAGTGAACAGAAGCTCACCTGACCTCTAAATGGTACAAAGTTATACATGACACATTTCATAAAATTTTAAAGCAAGATTACTTTTTATTTTTACATTTTCAAAATAATAAAAAAAGGAAAACGGCCCTGTGCAAAAGTTTGGGAACCCTGTAACTCCTCCTCGGCTTGCAAACACTTCCTGTAGCCAGCTAAGAGTCTTTCAATTCTTGCTTTTGGAATTTTTCACCATTCGTCCTGGCAGAACACCGCTAGCTCAGAAATGTTCTTCGACCTCCTTGCATGCACGGCATGTTTGAGATCTCTCCACAGATTTTCAATAATATTCAAGTCTGGGGAGTGTGGTGGCCATTCCAAAACCTTCATCCATCTTTCCTGGAGGTACTTCATGGTTGATTTTGAGGTATGCTTTGGATCATTGTCTTGCTGGAATACCCAACCTCTTTTCAACTTCAATTTCTTGACTGACCTTTGAACATTAACCTCTAGAATTTCTTGATATTTGGTGGAATCCATTTTTCCTTCCACCCGCACATTATTTCCTGTGCCCCCCGCTGCCACATCCACCTCCATGCTTAACAGTTGGCAAGGTGTTTTTCTATACAAATGCTTCACCCTTTTTTCTCCAAACATACCTTTAGTTGTGGTCAAAAAGTTCCATTTTGGCTTTGTCAGTCCAAAGCACATTGTTCTAAAGTGCTTCAGGCATCTCAAGGTTTTCTTTTGAATACTTCATACACTTTAAGGTTTCTTTCTGGCAACTCTGCCATGTAGGTCTTTGTTGTTTAAAGTATGTTGTATTGTTGTCCTGTAACAACTAGACCTGCATCTGCTACTCTTTTTTGCAGCTCTTTTGCAGTGATGTGTGCATTTCTCATCAGGTCTCGGCCATTCTATCTAAAATTGATCTTGCCTTGACTTCAACTGTTCCATTTATCTTCCATTTTTTGATAATGTTTCTGACAGTGGACATTGGTAGTTTGAAACATTGAGAGAGTTTTTTAGCCTTCTCCTTAGTGGAAGTGAACTATCTTGATTCTGACATCCCTCAGCAACTGTTTAGAGGAGCACATGGTTGTTAACACCAGACAGAACAGCCACTGCAGTCGGATGCTTTAGAAGGCATGGAGTTATTTCAGAATAAATAGTTCAGCCCTGGAATTATATTCATATGACCCGTTGAGTAAATCACCTGGGCCTGGGCCATCATCTTTTTAAAAAGATACAAACAATAATCCAAAAGGGTTCCCAAACTTTTGCACAGGGCCATTTTCTTTTTCTTTTTATTTTGAAACTGTAAAAAATTAAAGTAAATAAAAGTAATCATGCTTTAAAATGTGAAGAAATGTGTCATGTATAACTTTGTACCATTTAGAGGTCAGGTTAGCTTCTGTTCACTTAAGTGTAAAAGGAATTTTGACCAGGAGTGCCCAAATTTTTGCACCCCACTGTATACATGAGGAAGCACTGTAAACATAATGTTCACTAGTACCTAATGAAATGAAATGAAACATTTTGAATTGCATAATTTGAATCATAATGTTCTTGTCCACCTAAGTATTACTAAAATATATTATTTTATTAAACTACAGTGTATACTAATATTTGTGACATGGTTGGAAAAAATATCATTGATTCCTATTAAAAACAGAATAATGCTTCCTCTCCACAATTTTGTAGTTCTCATGTACAGAAAAGCCACTGAGTTGGCACTCTATAGCCCATAATGTGAAGGGTAAAGATTGGGTCTTGTATTCTTGCAGTATTCTTTTTTTCTTGAATGTGATCATTTGTATGCAGCACTTCACCAATGTGAACAGAACTGTCTGGGTTGGGCTACTATTATGCAACACAAACAAATGCTTTCAAGAAAGGAAGCACAGTATCCGTACAGAAACAGCAATTCAACTATTAAATGGACTGCTAAGTATTAACGTGTTCTGGCTAATGAAGATAAGCAAAAAAATAATAATACTTTTCCACCACTTTAGAGGTTTCAAAATGTTTTGTTTTTTTAACAGTGTATTATTATTATTTTTAAATAACTTTCAGATCTGTGCCTCAGCAGGCTAGTTGAACTCAGAAGCTACATGTTGAAAGGTAGGCCAAAAATCAACTGTAAGCTATAGTTTTGTGACAGTTCTTACAAATCATAAAATTCTTTAAAGTTAAACTGTTACTATGTTTTATATTATATATATATATATATATATATATATATATATATATACACACATACATATGTATAATCTATGTTGGTTTGTTTATTTTTATGGAAACATGCAGGGGAAAATGCAATATTTAAATAGGCTAGCTGTTGCATGGGCATTTTTACTCAAGGTGGACATTTTAGCTGTCTGACTGGTGCGTTTTGTAACAAGCCTGTTTTCCTCTGTGAAGGTCCCTCAAGTTATTTAGGTCATTTGCCGAGTGCGCGCTTAGTGCCACATGACTCTTGAGCAATCTTCACCAGAAATGACGTGTCAACATAAAAGCCAATATTATGAAGCGACTAACCACGTTTACCAGGGTGCCACTGACATGCTATCATTTCTGGAAATGTCAGTTTAAAACATGAGCTAGCTGAGCCAAGCCAAGCCAAGGTCATATTTAATTATATTGGCATCATCAGCGTCACAAATTATCATAGCATTGACGCCTTGAGAGCAGATCTGCCAAATCCTAATTCAGAGCAGCAACACAAGTTCCTATGCGCGCAGCGGCTGTGTGATTAAAATAGCAATGTAAACACTCCTTTCTGGCAAAATAAATATAACCAAGAATTCTGTGACAGCAGTCCCCAATCAGTACCGGAACGCATCTGACATAATGACACTTGATCTTGGCTCCTGCTAGGACGCCACCCTATGCCTCAATGTCTCACTATAAAGCCTGACTGTGCGCTGGAACTGCACTTGTTTACCCGAAAATACGTGCATGGTCAAGAGGGGGCGGGATTGCTGCTAAGAACTGACTCCTATAACTGTATGTCACGCTTAAACCCCTGTGGAGTCGTGCGAGCGAATGTTTCACAAGACGTTGTGTAGAAGCGGGTGAGAGCAGAACTATTGTATCTTGTCTCTTCTTTTCTGCATGGATGCATCCACGCAGTTACTGTAATCCGAATGGAATGACTTAAATCTACTGCAATTCATGAACCCTGCTCCAAAAATGCAATTTGTGTCACTGACCATAAAGAGAAAAGGTAAGACACTACTTTTATGAATAGATGTAATTATAGTAGATGTGAAATTTATATAACTTTTTCATGAAAAAAGTTGATGAAAATAAGCATTGATTAATGTTACATTTGTCACAAGTAATATGGTACTGTTTCAGTGCAGCTGATTTAAGCATGAACAGGCTATTGATCAGTAATAATAGGTAATTATTAGTTTGAAGCCTATAACATCTTATGAGTATGGAAACTTCCAATGTGTTTTGGCTGATAAAAGCCTACAACTGTGTTAAATTAATAATTTACATCAGTCCTCTTCGTTTATTTACTCTCTGTATCCTCTAGCGGTTGACGTACAGGAGAAAGGCACTATACGATGCATAGTTACAAGGGGTAAAAATAATACCTTACTCTTGCGTCACTCAGTGTATTTCTGGATACTTGTACTTTGGAAGGGGAGTAGTTACTGGGTGTCAGCTTCTGTTTAGGGCAGAAGAGCTACCCCCCTCCTGCAACACCCCACCCACCTGCTGGTAACCCTTCTGTGAGGTGTTGTATGCCTGAATGTAAATCATGTTATCAGTACCCAACACTAATGCTCTAGTAGACCTGCACACCTTTAATAGGGTGAGGGAAAACCTAAGAGCTTCTGCATGAGAAAGACGCACAATTCTGTTGTGACACCAGGTATGGAAGTGATGGAAGGATACATTTTCAGCAGTCATTGTACTAGGTCCAGTCAATATGGCGGCTAAGTGCTACACATTCAAAAATATTGGACTATAAATCCTGGGGTTTCTCACACCTTCTCCATTTGGGTGACAAATATTGAGTTGTTTTGGAAATGCTTCAGGAGTGTATGCTGGTGTCAGGCACAGGAGCACGTGGGCAGGAATGAATCTGCTCTTGAAGCTATTCATTTAACAAATGGGCAAGCTTGTATAAAGTCTAACTATAATAATAAACCTCTCATACATTAAGCATCAAAGCTAAAATGGGCAAGCTTGTATAAAGTCTAACTATAATAATAAACCTATCATACCTTAAGTCTCAAAGCTAAAATGGGCAAGCTTGTATAAAGTCTAACTATAATAATAAACCTCTCATACATTAAGTCTCAAAGCTAAAATGGGCAAGCTTGTATAAAGTCTAACTATAATAATAAACCTATCACACATTAAGTCTCTGTCTTCCTTAAATTAATTGAATGAATAAACTCAATGAAATATATTTCACACAGCTGCTAACCAGGAGTATTGACTGTCATTCTCAATGAAGAGTATGCCCTCTGGTTACCTTTGGCATCACACTTCCTGTGAGCATGTAGAGCTGGGCAGTATCTAACATGCCATGCATGTATTTCTCTGTGCCCACAGCTGGAAGACAGGAGCCAAGATGGTTGCAGAGAGACACTGATAACCAAAAGGACATTGATTCCTTCTGAACCAAGAGGACAGAGACATTGATTCCGTCTTAACCAAAAGGACAGACATTGGTACCATCTGAAGCAAAAGGACAGAGACATTGATTCGTTCTGAACCAAAAAGACAGAAACATTCTTACCATTTGAACCAAGAAGACAGACCTTGTTGCCATCTGAACCAAAATTAGACATTGGTGAAATCAGAATAGAGACACTGAATTGAGCTTCTCTTAGTTTTGGAGGAAAAGAACGGGCTCACCCATGGCTGCCATGGACCTGCAATGCCGGCTAGAGCATGGCGAGGGGAGGTGGGGTCAGGATGAAGCTATGCTGCTGGAGCGCTTTGATGCAGAGAGGAAAGAGTGGGAGAGCCAGCTTAGAGACATGCAGAAGAACATCGAGGAGGTGAGATCCATACTCAAACACATTCACTCCAATTAGAACTCCTGTCCTAAACTGAAATGAACCCAGTCAAACCGAAATTCAAGCACCCAATCCAACACAAATGCAAACCCATCCGCTCCTATTCAACCTCAAAAACATCCAATCCTTTCCAAACTATTATCCTTTCCACATTGAAACACACTCACTCCAACCCACACTCAAGGATACTCACCAAGCCTGGATTCAAGCCAATCCACTCACATTCACTAAAACACACCCACTCCAATCCAAACTAATTCAAAACATGCCTACTCCATCCCAAACTCAAACACCTAGTCCAATCCAGACTTAAATACACCCATTCTAACCAACACTGAGACATAGTTAGTTGGATTTGTGGTTGTGTGTGCATGCAGCTGTGTAGAGCATCCTTTTACAAAAGTGTGTTGCGTGCATGTGCGTGTTGTTATGTAGGGTGTTGTATGGTGTCATTTAAATTATATAATGATTGTGTTGTATGGTGTTGTTTCAGCTGTATAATGAGGTGAAGGCTCGTCGAGAAGGAAACACTACTGGGCTGGACAGCAGGACGCAGGACAGCTTTCCTCCTAACTCTGAAAAAAGTGCTCAATCTGCCCCTCCCAGACATCCTTGCAATGGATACTTTGACCCTACCAATCACCATAGCAATGGCATCAATAACCCTCTGAATCGCCATGCTAATGCAGGTTCCATTGCCCTGCAGGATCGCTTCAGCAACGATGGCTATGATCCTGTTGGTTGCCATAGTAACGGTTATAGCTATCCTAATCTCCATAGTAATGGCTGCAGTCACCCTGCAGACCACTGTAGCCATGGCAGGAGGGACTCGGTGGACGTGGAGCTGGAAGATATCTTACACAGCTGTTTGGGACAGGGGTTGAAGCATATCCCCTCCTCCTGTGGACAAAGCACTTCCATCAGAGCCACCAACGGATGCCAGAGCATGGAACACAGCCAGCCACGTCACGCCTGCAACAATGAAAAGAGGCAGAAGAACACTTGTGCAGTCAACTCTGTGAGCATCCTCATCAACTCAGAAACTCTTTCAGCTTTCAGACAAAAATTTGCTAAATTATAGACACAGTACAATTTTCTACTTGACTAATAAGGAATTGAGTGCCTCCTTAAATAGTTGTTTCATACATGCAGTACATATGTGTAAGTACATACAACATGAAAGCATATTGTTATATAACAGATAGGTTACTGTAACATTACCCCCATTGTTTCCATTTGGTTTCCAGCCTCTAACTGTGGCTCAGTAGACCATGGTAATGATTGAGATATGCTAGATATGAATCGAAAGTATTTTCCATTATGCAAGAGTTGTCAGACAGTGTGTGCAGCGGATACAATCAACAGGAGTAATCCAGATGTTAATATAAATTTACCTTTGCTGTTTGCAGCTGTAAAGGAGCCTGTTTTGTTCACAAGCTACAATTTTTGTATATATTGGCACCGCTTTATTTTGGGCACTCAATGAGCGTTTGCTGGAGACCAGCCGAATTAGCGTTTTTTTATTGAAGGGACCTTAAACTAATATCTTGGAGGGCCGCGCGTATACGCTTAATTTAAGCCAATGATTTGCAAGCACCTTGTTCCTAAAGCCTAAATTGACTGGTGATTGAAAGGGAACCAGAAAAACCTGCAGACACTGGGGCCTTCCATGACTGAAGTTTACAATCCCCCCTTTTTCATTTTATTTTATGATAGCATTTTGCACAGCCAGAAGAAATTCTGTGCTTTTTTTTTTGTTCACTCAATTTATAGCAACTGCTGCCAAAACATTTGTTAGCCAACGTGAATGTATCTGCTCATACCTCTTTGCCTGAAATGGAGAAATGGCATTCAGTTGCAGGCTCATAATCAGTTATTGTAAAAAAAAGAAATCAGTTTGATCCTTTGGTCAACCAGTTGGTCTTTTTGTGAATGCAGTTTGTGACTATTCATCACATATTGTGCTATTGTTGGGGAGGTCTTAGCCTAGAAACTAGCGGTTTCAAATTAATAATAGGTATGTTGGAGGACACTCCTTTACACACCAACACATATGAATCTTGATTAAAATGTCAGTAAATTCATATTTATATGTTTTTGGCCCAACTTCCAATTCCCTGCCATTCATTCAATTTAGTCTATCCCTTCCTCTCTCCACCTCAGGCTCTGAAAGATATCGCCAGAGTGAGCGAGGATCTTTGCAGCTATCAGGATGTGATCAGGAAAAAATCAAGTGATAAGAGGTAAAGGCATTGTGACAACTCCTGAACTCTGCAATGCGACTGCCCTCATTTAAGCATAGCTTAATTTAAATTGTTCACACTCGTGCAGGTTGGATTTGCAGCTGAGGCAGTTTCAGTGAAAATATTTAATCTGATTGAATTTTGTCTTTGTCTCAGGAGTGAAGCAGATTGGGACTGGGAGAACCAGTGGGGTGACAACTCCAGGGAAACGGCAAACAGGAGCTTGAATAAGGCAGACATGGGGGTCAAACCGTCCTCATGGAAGCCAGAGGCCCCTCCCATTCCTCCACGCAACACTGCATGGTGCCTGAACAGTTCAATTTCTCCAGAGCCACAAATTCCTGTTCAGGAATCCTTCACCAACAAGAAGTGTCATAGCCCCTGTGTCCTCACAGACAGGAAGTGCACCAGCCCCTCTGTGCTCAGAAAGTTTGAAGCCATGCTGCAGGAGAACGAGGGAAAGACTCTGACAGACTCTGGGGTCCTTGCCAATATAGTGCCTGCAGATTCTAAGTGCAATACTGGCTCCTTCCACTGCAGGGTTGGAAACATTAAGTCATCCACATTCGTGCCTGTCCAAAAATGGCCTCCTGAGGGCTGTACCTTGGCAACAGAGATAGACTGTAGACCACCAGACAACAAAAAGTTCCCCAGGGGCCAATTTCAGCCAGTGGACAGAGAGACTGTGGGGAAGAGTATGCCCATGGACTCCAGGGGCTCACCGAAAAGCTCATGGAGAAGCCCAACTGTGGCACGGAAAGGTGTGGGGCAAGGGTTTGAGGAGGAGAATGTGATAGTATCTGAGATGGGTGTCAGTAGCAGACCCAGGGGGTCATATCCTCCAGTTCAGTCTGTGGAGAATAGTGAGGGAAGGAAGCCCATGGGTTCAGCCTGGGAACCCAGGTTTCAGGCTGTGAATGAAAAACCTTTCAGGCCAACGGCTCCTGCTTCACATGCTCAGACCCAAGATTTCTGGTCCAGTTGCAGAGAGGAAGAACCCAACCTAAGGGGATATGAGTGTTCTGACAGGTTCCAGCAGGGTCAGAAATGGGGTCCGAATGACTCAGGACAGCATGATGACCTCATCGAGCTTCTGGGCATGCTGGGGATAGAGCACCAATCTGACACTCCCAAGACACACCCACAGTTACCCTGTCAGCAGGAAACACCACAGGTCAGTTGACACGCACACACACACACGCAAACACATACACATAGATACATGTACACACCCACAAACGCATCCCAAGTCCATTTATTCAGACATTCAAGACATTTAAAGGAAGCTGTAACAACACTAATATGTTAACAAAATTAATTATGTTGGCTGTCACTCTACCCTGTAAACCACTGTAGTTTTCAAAGAGTTTAATTCTACTATAATCCAAGCCACGTTGTCCTCTCATGTCTGATGTGTATATTTCTGGAGAAGGAATTGCCTTGTTTGGTAACTTCTTTACATTTTCATCTTTTCAGGAGAGCCAAAAGTCCTCCGTCTGTATGAAAAAGGGCTTTTCTCGCCCCGCCCGTCCTGCAAACCGACGCCCTCCGTCCCGGTGGGCCGGCCAAGTGCCCTCAGTCCCTGTCACTCATGTGACCCCATTTCCGGACTCAGCCCACAAACAAACTCTCAGCCCCCACTCATACCAAATTGAGACAGTTATCATGTGAGAGGGATTTTACTCTCCAAACTCTGATTTCCCCTGTGTACATGAGAAAGATTGTTCTTCATTTTGTATATTTCTTTCCTAGCTTTAACTGCAGAACATTGTCTGGACATAGCGTATTTCCAGAATGCATTACATTCAAGATTACACACCCCAACACTGAGTCTCCAGTGTTTCAGTGGCCTACTGATCTGATTTGCTGAACCCAGTCTTTACATTCTGCCAAGTTCGCCTTTTTATTTTTTCCAAGTTAGCCTTTTTCTTCCTGACTGCTGTGTACTACAAGTTTCATGGTTCTGAGCATGGCTCCAGAGTGGTGGGTGCATGTGTCTGTGATTGAGTATATCAGATGTATAGGTCATTGTTACTAACAAAGGGTTATTCAGTTATGATAAGCAGTATTATTAAATGTGGTAAATATCTGGTGTCTTAAACGTATTTCAAGTAAATAGTGATTTTAAACATTTCAATTATGTAAAGGAAATTGTGCTTTTTTTTTTTCTGATAATAAAGACAACAGTGCATTTACTTGATATTTGTTTTACTTTATATTACCAGACATTTATTTTTGGATTGTGGTTGAAAGAGCTGCTTCTGGGACACCATTCATTTTCAGGGATGCCAAGGCAATCTTATATGGACTTATTTTTGGTCTGCAGCACCCTTTGCGCAGCGTACTGAACTGCTTTTAGGGTTCAGATTTGAGGGAATTATTATAATCAGAATATGTATGTATTAAATTGAATCTACATAAAGAAAGTGTGTCTGAATGTTAATAAGTGAACAGCCACCATGGCATGCACTTATTCTATGTGAGAGGAAACACAATAAAATCCTGTCCAAGATAGGACAGAGAAACATTTGTAGCGTGTGCTCATTTACAACCCACCACTTTATTGTATTTATGGATGGGTCACTTTATTGTATTGCTGTGGTGCCGTGTAAGAAAGACTGTATATTGGTTTCAATAATCTAAATAGGTTATTTTGAATATGGTTGTGTTATTTTTTAAATAAAATGGTTTTTCAATCACCAACATTGTCCCCATATGATGTTTTTCAACAATAATTCAGACAGCTAATGATAAACCTGGTAAAGGAGTTACCGGGAGGTATGTTTAGACCCTTAGGCATAACCAGCAGGTAATGTGTGTATGTGAAGTGAAGACCTGACGTGGAACTATGACCGTTTCCACAGTCAAATGGAGTAACGTTGAAATTTTATAAATCACTAATTTGTTGTGATTTTCTATGTATGCCACACATAAGATAAAATTTGATCTAAAGTACTTTTTATAAATGAGGTCCCTGATATAAATTTTGTATCTGGAAGGCGAAGTATGGAGGTATTATTATATACAATAAATAAATAAACTGATTCACAATTTTTTTTTTCTCACAAACAAATGCCTCCTGAACTAATGACTGCATTTACGCAACGCATGGTGCATGTGGAATCACGTGTGGATGTTGTGGATTTTTTAGATAATCCTCACAGCAAGATGTGCAAAGAAATCTATTTTTCTATGGTCTATGAAAGAAAACCACAAATATACGTAGCCAATCCGATTTTAAAACTAACGCCCACAGTACTCCAACGAATCACAACAAGTTTCAGGCCATGGTTCTGTGAACTTCTGTAGCGAGTAGCAAGCTTAGGCTGTGTCCAAATCAGAGCCGTATTGACTACGTCCTGTGTACTGCTTACTGCATACCATTTATTGACATGCAGTATGCAAAACATCTCCCATACTATTACCAGCGAAAACCCAGAAATAAGTATCATTCTGGGATTTTTAGTACTCTTATTATATGACCACATCTGTATCTTTTGCTTACCTGAATGCCACTATTATGTCTACTCTAGACTACCGTGTCTCCCTCTGGACACTGACAACTAAAGATGCTGTTGAACAAATTGCCAGATTATACAACAGAGCATATAAAATACACTCACAACTCCCTCATTGGACCCACGACTGTACAGCCCTACAACTTGCAGCGGCCTCTATAAAATTTTACTACCAAATCATATGTAACCTCATATCCAAACACTTCTCACGTCAACACTACGGTGCCACACGTTCCACCACTGACCTCCAGAACCCTGTATCACACTTCAAAAATAACTAAGATCTTTTCACCATCACTACACCAAAATCTGGAATGCAATCCCTTTATCCATCAGAACTATCACATCACCTTCATCTTTCAAGCACACATACAAACAGCACCTGATTACAAACCAGTCATGTGCCCACTGACCCTGAACCATCTTATTCATCCTTTTCTGCTTTCATTAAATGTCTTCTTTCTGTAGATGGCGCACCCTAACATAGAGCCACCTACAGACCTCTCACTCATGCCTCCTTTTTCAATCTTTACTTTTTTGTATCTTTTGTTAAGCTGCAGGATTTAAGTACATTGTGTACTCTTGTAACATCTCTGCACATCCCTGTACAAATAAATGGTAACACTTTATTTGACAGTGGTCGTCATGACATGGAAATGACAGTGTCATTACCATGACATAACACCTGTCATGGTACCCTGTCAGGCTCACTATGACAGGGGTGTCATAACACTGATTCCCCATCAATGTCACTATGTGCCAGTTGCCAAATAGTGACACCTCATACTAAAACACATTGTCATGAGTTTATATTCTTTTGGATGAGTTCATCATCATAGATAGATACCAATGTTAATTTGCTGTGAAACCAACCTTAACCTTTGGGAGAACCACACCTTCTGAAATTCATCCCTGCAACAACTCTTTTAAAATACAGGTGGAAATGTTCCCATCCTGACAGTTTCATGTCACTGTGCTAATCTTGTTTTTTTAAATTTTATTTGCATTGTCCTTATACCCATTCTAGGAAATTAACAAATTTTATGTTGTGGTTGTGAGGTGCATGCCAGTGTCATGACATTATTTAGACCATGTCAAATAAAGTGATAGCATTTTAACTTGTCATTAGTATGTCATTAGGTGATATGATAGTGAATACCATGTCATTACATTATTTCTGAAACAAAGAAAATTTTCAATTGTTGTAGACAATATGCTTCCAGGACATTCAAGGCTATTCAATTTGAGGCGATATCTGTGATAAAAGACACAAACAAGTTTATATATGCAAATCAGACATTTTAACCCTGTGTGTGTGTGTGTGTGTGTGTGTGTGTGTGTGTGTGTGTGTGTGTGTGTGTGTGATCTAACAGGTCTCAGATGTTGAGACAACACTAAGATAATGATATGTGTATAGACAGATTAATAAATACAAGAGAGAGTTTGTTTGTTGTGAAGACGATGCCGTTCTTCCTCTTTATTTAAACAGCAGCAAATAAAATCATACATGTTCTTTTCTTCTCAAAATCATTGTCAGCAATGTCATAAAATACAGTCATAAAATCATACCATACAATATGACAACAATACAACTGCAGTAATAAATACTGGAAAATACTGATGTTTCTGAAAAACTGATAAAATAGAATTGTAAAACAGCTACTGTATTGCTTAACAGTTACTAACATCTGATAACAATGGATTAAAATCACATGGAATAATATAAGGAGGATGCCTTTTCATTATAAATAACAGTAACAAATGCTACAGGTGAATGCTAATTTACAGAGCCCTAGCCTTATGCCACCCTAAGGGCTAGTTTATACTGTGTAAAACACAGCTCATAGCTGTGTGTCTTACACAGTATAAACTAGGCCTAAGGCCTGGTCAGTAGGCTTCTGCTGTCAGATCGGTTAAGTATCTTTTTTACATTCGGTTTTAGCTGTGCATTAGATAATTGAACCGCTTTGTAGTCATTGTGTAGCTGAGGTAAATTGCAGTAGTTAGCGATCTGTTTAAGCTGATTTGTAGCTAGTATTAAGCCAACAACCGGCATTTTGTGTTGCTAATCTCAACTAGCTTCACCTGAGTACGGCAGCCTCGTCGCCAATTTGTATGACTTGTCTGTTTGTTCTTATCTTTTCACCACCTAATTTGGCTTATCGCCCCCTACCATGTGTATAACCCCCATTCCTCTGTGCTATATGCCTCGCGCCAGGAGGCCCAACCATCGCAGGCGCTGCCCGGCTAACCTGGTCTGCCCACCCGTCCTTTCATAAGGAACTCTCGGTGGTGGAAGGACTATGGAACTGCCTCTCAGCTGTCCAGAAAACTGACTTCATCACTGCCTACGCCAAGGTGAAGTCCCTCCTCACTGAGACCTGGATCACTCCAGATAACACAGCCACTCCCGCTGCTCTGTCTGCTGGCTATTCCTTCTCCCACACCCCCAGGGCCTTTGGCCGAGGCGGGGGTACTGGTCTGCTGATTTCCACATCCTGGAAATTCTCTATTCCCACTGCACACTGCCTGAATTTCTCCTCTTTTGAGTTTCATGCAGTCACTGTAACCCACCCATCTACACTTAACATTGTAGTTCTCTATCGCCTTCCAGGTCCGCTCGGCACTTTCCTGGATGAGAGAATATGGAGGAAATCCAGATCCCCAGATGACCTGGCCTCCTATCACACTCTGCTGGCAGCCTTCACAGCTGCAACTACATCGGCTAAGACTTAATTTTTTCAGACTAAAATTAATGCATGTGTGTCTAATCCACGGAAACTCTTTTCTCCCTTCTCCTCCCTGCTTATCCCCCCTCCACCCCCTCCCTCTCTGCAGATGACTTCCTGACCCACTTTGAGGGGAAGGTGGCCAAGATCCGCAACTGCTTCACACATCAGGTGACACCCCACATCCCCCATACCGAACCCATCGCCACGCTGTCGTCCTTCAAGACTCTGGAGGATGCAGATGTGCTGCAACTTGTGACGCACCATCGCGCAACCCCCTGTCCACTGGACCCCATCCCGTCAGCAGTCCTCCAGTCAATACTCGCTGAGCTCGTTCCATATCTGTCCTCTATTATCAGCACCTCCCTAACCTGTGGTGCTGTTTTTAAGACTGCCCGTGTAACCCCACTCCTTAAAAAACTTAGCTTGGACCCCTCTGATGTCAGGAACTACCGTCCTCTATCTCTTGCCCTTCCTGTCCAAAACTCTTGAACGAGCTGTCCGTAACCAACTGTCTGTTTTTCTCCACCAGAACAACCTGCTTGACCCCCATCAGTCCGGCTTCAGAACCGGACATTCCACGGAAACTGCTCTTCTGGCCGTGACTGAGACACTCTCCACTGCTAGAGCCTCATCCCTCTTCTCTGTCCTGATTCTACTTGACCTGTCTGCAGCGTTCGACACGGTCAACCACAAACTCCTGATCTCCACACTTTCTGAGATGGGCATTTCTGGGACTGCCCTCTCCTGGTTTGTATCGTACCTCACTGATAGATCCTACCAAGTCTCTTGGAAGGGTTCTGTCTCTGCACCCCATCCCCTGTCTACAGGAGTCCCGCAGGGATCTGTACTGGGTCCTCTGCTGTTCTCCATTTACACAAAGTCTCTTGCTTCAGTAATCAATTCACATGGCTTCTCATACCATAGTTATGCTGACGATACTCAACTCTTCCTCTCTTTCCCTCCCTCTACCCAACAGGTGAAGGAGAGGATATCTGCTTGTCTGGCCGACATCTCTGAGTGGATGACTACCCATCACCTGAAGCTCAACCTCGACAAGACAGAGCTCCTCTTCATGCCATACAAGACCTCCCCACTACTTGACCTCTCCATCACCGTCGACGGGACCATGGTGGCTGCCTCCCGCTCTGCAAAGAACCTGGGGGTGGTCCTAGACGACCAGCTGGACTTCAAAGACCACATCAGGGCGACGGTACGGTCCTGCAGGCTCCTCCTGTACAACATCAGGAGGATTCGACCACCTACTCCACCCAGATTTTTGGTCCAGATTATGGTCACCTCACGCCTGGACTACTGTAACTCCCTGCACGCAAGCTTACCAGCCTGTGCCATCCTGCCTCTTAAACTCATCCAGAACGCAGCTGCCCGGCTTGTGTTCAACCTCCCGAAATTTTCACATGTCACCCCCCTGTTCAGGTCAATCCACTGGCTGCCTGTTGCAGCCAGGATCAGGTTCAAAGTTCTGACCCTGGCCTACACTGCAGCCAATAGGACAGGCCCTGTCTACCTGCAGGACTTGATCCAGAACTATGTTCCTGCTCGGCCACTTCGCTCATCTACTGCAGGGCGACTTGCACTTCCCCCCCTCCGTGTTAATGGCACTCGCTCATCCCGACTGCGGAGCTTTTCCACCCTAGCTCCCCAGTGGTGGAACTAACTTCCCATTCCCCTACGTTCCATGCCAACCCTGCCTGCTTTCCGTCGTGGCCTGAAAACACACCTTTTCAGAGTACACCTGGACTAATACTTATCTAGGACCTCATGGTATGTGTTCTTGTTGAACTGTGTATCCAGGTTTATAATATTTATATCAGAATTGTAGTAGAGCTGATTTACCCAGTTCACTGTGAACTGCATTCAGTGTTCATTACTAGGGATAGCTGCTACTGTATGGGAAGAATGTGCTTTCCTATCTGTTCTGTAGTTACTTCGATGACCTTTCTGTATGCACTTACTGTATGTCGCTTTGGATAAAAGCGTCTGCTAAATGACTGTAATGTAATGTAGTTAGTTAGGTAGTTAACTAGCCTATCACAAGCCTACTGCATTCTTATGGTAATCGTTAGCTAATGTTAGCATATTAGCTAAATAAGCACAGCACAATCAAACGGTCAATATACTATAAAACATTACAAATGTCAGGGAGCCTTGAGAATGTTATATTAATACATTCTAGGGCAGGATAATTGTTCATCAAAATAATTTATATTTTTATCTCTGTGAAACTATGAAATTCTGCTGACATTGTAATGGGTTTATTGACGGTTCGGAGATTCAAACACAAGGGTGGGGAGATCAGAACAAGTCAGCTCACAACCGTGAGGACCACAAATTAGGGGAAGAAAAATAATAAAGGAAGAAAGAAAAGACAGAAAACTAATTCCTTAAGGCTAACAGCCAAAACGAAAAATAAACCCACTAAAACTAGTAGAATACCAACTTAATCTCCTGAGCTCACGTAATGAGCTAAAAACGGGAAACTTAGTAAAACAAAAGAACACTCTCGGCTGCCATAGCTCAAAGCCGGAAGAGTGAAAAAAAATTAAAATAATGAAAGAACAAAGAAAAACCGTCTCCGAGAGAACAGCAAAGTATAAAAGAGATAGCACCAAACGCTACCAGGCGGACAACAATCCTATACCTGATTAAGTAGCAATAACAAGTCCCCACTGAACATAAACTAATATCAGGAGGTCGCTAGTTCTTGGCTATACCTGGCTCGAAAGCAATGTCCTGAGACAATCAAGTACCAGAGAAGCGGAAGTGAGAAACTTAAATACCCTGCAGGTAGAAGCCCAGGTGAAACCAATAACGAGACTGGCAAACCACGAAACGGAACGTGGAAAAAATCAGATTGATACACAATCGTGAAAGCAGGACGAGAGCCGCAAAAGAAAAGCAAACAAACAGCCACGAACCACTACAGACATTAGCCTCAGACATTGAGAGTATAAGCTAGCTATAACAGAGAGAGGGAGAAATAACATGTGATTGCTGCGTTTGAATGAATTATGTTGGAAAACGTTTAAAAACAAAATATAGACTAGATTTCCCATATCGTAACCTTATACGCCTGCAAACCTTTGAAAAGGTAGAAACCCATGTTTTATACGGGCAAACCGTAGCTATGGGTTGACAGTGAGTAGTCTACCCATTTCAGGCTTGGACAACACAGGCTAGAGAAAACAAGAGCAACGTAGAAGCTAGCAAAATATATATGAAATAACAGGGATTATTCTATTAAATAAATTGCATACTTAGCCTGTTTAATTCTTGCTGTTGTATTTTGTTATGTTGTGAAATCAGGAGGCTTTAGAAGCAAACACGAAAGTATCCAGAAATAGTCTTTACTCAAGAGCAGGAACGTATTCATCTCTTAGTTTTACATCCCCTACCTAACATCCACATTCGGGTATCCTTCCAACTACTATCAGGAAAGTAACACAGTGATCGTAGTGGTAAGTATTTATACAGGTGCAGCTCAAAAAATTTGAATATCGTGAAAAAGTTCAATATTTTTTGTCACTCATTTCAGAAAGTGAAACTCATATATTATATAGATTCATTACACATAGAGTGAAATATTTCAAGCCTTTATTTCTTGTAATTTTGATGATTATGGCTTACAGCTAATGAAAACCCAAATTCAGTGTCTCAGAAAATTTTAATATTGTGAAAAAGTTAAATATTGGAAACTCATGGTGTCACACTCTAATCAACTAATTAACTCAAAACACCTGCAAAGGTTTCCTGAGCCTTTAAATGGTCTCTCAGTCTGGTTCAGTAGGCTACACAATCATGGGGAAGGCTGCTGACTTGACAGATGTCCAGAAGACAGTCATTGACACCCTCCACAAGGAGGGTAAGCCACAAAAGGTCATTGCTAAAGAAGCTGGTTGTTCACAGAGTGCTGTATCCAAGCATATTCATAGAAAGTTGAGTGGAAGGAAAAAGTGTGGTAGGAAAAGGTGCACAAGCAACTGGGATAACCGCAGCCTTGAGAGGATTGTCAAGCAAAATCCATTCAAGAATTTGGGGGAGCTTCACAAGAAGTGGACTGAGGCTGGATTCAGTGCATGAAGAGCCACCACGCACAGACGAATCCAGGACATGGGCTACAAATGTCGCATTCCTCGTGTCAAGCCACTCCTGAACCAGAGACAGCGTCAGAAGCGTCTTACCTGGGCTAAGGAGAAAAAGAACTGGACTGTTGCTGAGTGGTCTAAAGTCCTCTTTTCAGATGAAAGTAAATTTAGCATTTCATTTGGAAATCAAGGTCCCAGAGTCTGGAGGAAGAGTGGAGAGGCACAGAATCCACGTTGCTTGAAGTCCAGTGTGAAGTTTCACAGTCAGTGATGATTTGGGGTGCCATGTCATCTGCTGGTGTTGGTCCACTGTGTTTTCTGAAGTCCACAGTCAATGCAGCCATCTACCAGGAAATTTTAGAGCACTTCATGCTTCCTTCTGCTGACAAGCTTTATGGAGATGCTGATTTCATTTTCCAGCAGGACTTGGCACCTGCCCACACTGCCAAAAGTACCAAAAGCTGGTTCAATGACTCTGGTATTACTGTGCTTGATTGGCTAGCAAACTCGCCTGACCTGAACCCCATAGAGAATCTATGGGGTATTGTTAAGAGGAAGATGAGACACCAGACCCAACAATGCAGACGACCTGAAGGCCGCTATCAAAGCAACCTGGGCTTCCATTACACCTCAGCAGTGCCACAGGCTGATCGCCTCCATGCCACGCCGCATTGATGCAGTAATTCATGCAAAAGGAGCCCCAACCAAGTATTGAGTGCATAGAAATGAACATACTTTTCAGAAGGCTGACATTTCTGTTTAAAATATCCTTTTTTATTGATCTTATGTAATATTCTAATTTTCTGAGACACTGAATTTGGGTTTTCATTAGCTGTAAGCCATAACCATCAAAATTACAAGAAATAAAGGTTTGAAATCTTTCACTCTATGTGTAATGAATCTATATAATATATGAGTTTCACTTTCTGACATGAGTGACAAAAAATATTGAACTTTTTCACGATATTCAAATTTTTTGAGCTGCACCTGTACTGTAACATTTACAATAGTATAGTATTGAACACAACATATTCCAACTAAAATATATTCCAAATTTGTTTAAAAAATACCAGAAAACGGCGCTTTGAACTAACTAGGCCTATTTAATTTTATGAATGTGATACTTATTTTATTTAAAACAATAGTGTATGCTCCTTCGTGTCTGCATTCAGATCAGTCTGCTCATGTTCAATGACTGTTTCCCGTATTCCTAAACTAAACATCGGTTAAGTTCTACCAAATATCGTTCGGAATTACCTTTGGAATTACAGCGTGAAAATTAAGATGACAAACAACAAAAAACTTTGATTATCGTTATGATGACCCTACAAACTTCGGTTTTACGTAAATTACACGTAAAAGATTAGTGAATTCCTGTCCAATCAGCGACATCAAATTGGTTATCTTCGAGCTATCCAACCGAGTAGCGTGAGCTGCCCAACTGGGAGGCGCGCTCTCGCGCTGTCCAACTGGATATGTGGTGTCTTGTTTTCGTCGGCTTTTAAACTGTTCGGCCTACCATAGCTAACGTTACCCAAGCACGCCAGCCGTTGAGAGGAAGAACGCCATCATCTTCACGACAAACTAACTCTCTCTCTCTTGTATTTATTCATCTGTTTATACAGGTTGGTAACGTGAAAAGCATGTCATCTTTTCGTAAATCATCAGTGCATATTATTAAGTAAGTCCTGTGAAGTTGTGGGTGAAAAGTGAAACTTAGAAATAAGTTAATTTGGTTTGCCAATGAGTCAGCATTAATTTCACGGAGATAAAAAATATCTATTTTTAGTATTTATTTGAACGAACAATTATCCTCAACGAGAATGTAGACAAGGCTGCCTGATATTTGTGATGTTTTATTGTATATTGACTGTTTGATTGTGTTATGCTAATATTAGCTAACAGTTACCATAACAATGCAGTACTACTAGGCTTGGGATAGGCTAGCTAATTACATTTACAGCAGAAGCCTACTGACCAGGCTTTTAGGGTGGCATGTAAGGCTGGGGCTCTGCAACATTAACCTGTAGCATTTTAATTTGTTGTTGCTATTGTTATTTATGATGATAAGGCGTTCTCTTTATATTATTCCACATGATTTGAATCCATTGTTATCAGATGAAATGGTAACTAAGCTACAGTAGCTGTTTTACAATTCTTTGAAATAATCTATTTTATTAGTTTTATGGAAACATGATAATTTTCCAGTATTTATTGTTGTCATATCCCATGTGTTGCGTAAATGCAGTCATTAGTTCAGGAGGCATTTGTTTGTGAGAAAAAAAAAATTTGTGAATCAGTTTATTTATTTATTGTATATAATAATACCCCCATACTTCGCCTTCCAGATTAGGGATGCAAATTTTAAGGAATTTCCTTAATCGATAGTTGTTAACCTTACCAAACAATCGTCGATTAATTGATAACATAAAAGCTAAATATTGCTTATGATAGACAGAATACAAAATGCATGTTATATTCCAGAATCAAAGATTTATTAACATTTGAGAAACAGGCATTATTGTAGCATAACAAAAATAGAATATGAAGGCGTGTATAGGCTACTTTAACAGAAAATAAATTGCGCTCCGCTAGGAACTTGCAGCATTAACATAATCGCTCTTGAAATTGAAAGGTGACAGTTAAACTAGTAGACCTAGCCTAGAACAGTCAACTTAAAACATAGGCTATTATGTTTTGAATAGGCTCCTCATATGCATACTAGATAGACCTACGTATTTTTATTCAAGAACATTTAAGCATATCTACGTGGTCGGGAGTGAGTCGTGTGCGCAGCCTGTTTATTAGCTCTCGAAATCCCTCACCGTCAACGGTGCTTATTGCCATCATGTCATTTTCAACCATGTTGCATACCCTCTGAGTAATAGCCTACTCTCCGCTCGTCTATCGTCACACACCCTCTTTGGCAACACTGAGGTGATGGTAGGTCGCGATCCACTTTGCCCTGGCAGCACGGTTGGATGTACGCTTTTCAGGTGGTAGGCTACATTAACAAAGTAGTTATACTTCAAAACAGCACCACAGGTATTGCAAACCACAGGCGCTCTCGCGTGGAGACCTTAAATCACGATTACATTTCACACAAAAACTCCCGTTGAAACAAGACTGCAGATTGTTCAGTTAATCGTTTAATTTGAAATCTTATCGATTAAATTCTTATTAGCAATTAATTGTGAGACAGGTGTGTGCGGGTTGGACCCGTAATGCATGACTCAGAACACGGACGTTATAATAAATACCCGCAAGGGCTTTATTATGGGGAAATCCAAAAATCGTAGTCACACAAGCAGTCTAAAAACCAATAAATCCAGCCAATAATCAAAAATACAGTACCAGAGGAGAAGGCAGTCTCAAAATCAGTATCCATGCAAAAGTTTGGTAATCAGAGTAGCTGTCAGCGGAGCAGAAGTACAGTTCAGGGGTAAAGCAGAGTTCGTTGGTCGTGGGGCGTATGTGAACCCTTGGATCATACGTATTTTTTATCATATTTGGTTGCATATCTTTTGCATGCTGTTACATCCTAAAATCTGTCACCCATCAATATCAAAAGACTTATTTTCATAATATCAATATCTTATTTTCAGGTAATGCTACAAGCGATACTATAACCTCTCTGCATTTAATCAGAAATAACAAGGGCCCAAGGATTGAACCTTGTGGAACACCACAGGTAATTTTTGCTTTGCTGGAGTAACATCCATTAACGCATACAAATTGTTCTCTGTTGAGAATGTAATTTTGGAGCCACCTATGGGAAACAATATTTTGTGATTCACATTGTCAAATGCTTTGGATAGGTCTCGAAATATTCCAAGAGCATATTTATTTTTGTTTAATGCTGCATAAACTTGATCAATGAGATGTAATACATCCATGTGTTACGTTCCCTAGGAAGACCCAGACGCAGACCACAGAATAATTCCAAAGGGGTAGTTTATTGTCCGTTCCAAAAATCAAGCCAGGTAGTCAGAGATAACGAGGTACAAAAACGACAGGCAATAGAATAGTGAGACAATCCAAAAATCAGTAAACCAAAAAATCAAAAAGCTAAAGTACAAAAGGGCTAGGCAGGAGAATAGTCAAAAAACAAAAGCTAGGTCGTAAACGGTAATCAAAACAAGGCAGGCAAGGGCAAGGCAAAAGAATGGTCGGAATGCAAGGTTGTCTCAGGAAAAACTATCAAATCACTGGCTAGGAAAAAGGCGTAGACACAGGATGAGTAGATCAACGTTCTGACAAAGGACTGAAGAGAACACAGGGATTAAATACACAGGTAACTAATGACACAAGAGGAATCAGGTGTGTGAGAGGGAGGGACTCCAAACGAGAAACAATGAGGAATACATTGGGCGGATAATCAATCACGTAGACAACTAGGGAAAACGCGGACTGGATTGCAAACATATACACGATAACAGATGACCTGGAGTTTCAGGAAATCGTGCAAAGATTAAGAGAACAGGGATAGGAGATTAGGTGCAGCTGCGAATGATTAGCAGAGAAAGAACAGCGTGAAAAATGTGCGCTCTAATATGTTAGTGAGATTTAGTAACTATACACACACCCCTGCCGTTAGTATGATTAGTAAGAATATACAAATTAGTCTGTTAGTGGAGTTAGTAGATCTAATCTTATCGTTAGTCTGTTAGTGGTAATTAGTAAATCTAATTGCTCAGAGATAGGTAAGAAGCAAGAGGGAAACCGAACACCAATGAAAACACCGGAAAAGTACAGAGACGTAAACTGGGAGTGACAGATCGAATGTAAACAAGCAGACACAAGACAACTAAGAAAAAACCGGAAAGTAAACAAGATGCTGGAAAATAACAAATACATAACAGACAGATCACAGATCCTTACAGTACCCCCCCCCTAAGAAGCGCCTCTTGGCGTTTTAACAGGTGGTACAGGATGAGTCTTGTGAAAGTCCTTGAGTAAGTCCTTGTCCAAAACGAATCGTGAAGGAATCCATGATCTTTCCTCGGGACCGTAACCTTCCCAGTCGACCAGGTACTGAAGGCCACGGCCCCGACGACGAACGTCCAACACCTCAGCAACGGTGTAAGTCTCTCCGCCGTCGATGATTCGGGAGGGTGGCGGGGGATCAGGTTCGGGACAAAGGGGGTGGGTTACAACAGGTTTGATTCTTGATACATGGAACGTGGGGTGTATTCTCCGCATAGTAGCGGGGAGTTTGAGTCGAACTGCCGTGGGACTGATGACCCTTAGCACTGGGAAGGGACCCAAATACCGGGGGGCTAGCTTACGTGACGCAACTCTGAGGGGAATGTCCTTGGCAGAAAGCCACACCTTCTGACCCACCCGGTACTGGGGAGCCTTGGCTCGGTGGCGGTCCGCCGCCTCCTTCATCCGGGCACTGGCTCTGGTAAGGTTAATGCGAGTAGTTCTCCAGGTTCTGGCACAGCGCCGGATGAAGGCCTCGGCGGACGGAACCCCCACCTCCGCTTTCTGGCTGGGAAATAGAGGGGGTTGGTAACCTAGGGTACATTCAAATGGAGAAAGTTTGGTGGCAGATGAAGTGTGACAGTTAATAGCGTACTCGGCCCAGGGTAACTGCGAACTCCAGGTGGTGGGATTCCTAGAACACAGGCATCTAAGCACTGTCTCAAGACACTGATTAGCTCGCTCAGTCTGGCCGTTAGATTGAGGGTGGAAACCGGATGTGAGACTGGTGGTAGTGCCGAGTAACCTGCAGAAAGCTCTCCAAAACCGTGCTATAAACTGTGGCCCTCTATCGGAGACAATGTCGGTGGGAATCCCGTGCAATCTCACCATGTGTTGTATGAGAAGATTAGAGGTTTCCTTAGCGGAAGGGAGTTTGGTGAGGGGAACGAAGTGAACAGCCTTAGAAAATCGGTCTACAATGGTGAGGATAGTGGTGTAGTGATTGGAGGAAGGTAAACCTGTGACAAAATCGAGTGCAATATGAGACCAGGGACGGTGAGGAATGGGAAGTGGTTGAAGCTCACCGTGAGGAGGTTGGTGAGATGTCTTGTTCTGTGCACAGACTGAGCAGGCGGAGACAAATGAGGCGACGTCTTGTCGGACCTCCGGCCACCAAAACTTGCGTAAAACAAATGTGATTGTACGATTAATACCTGGGTGGCCGGAGAGTCGCGACGAATGTCCCCACTGGAGCACCTGGGACCGAGCCGCTTCTGGAACATACATGCAATGGTTAGGACAGCGACTGGGAGTGGCCTCCCCATTCTGAGCACTCCTAACAATACCTTCTATGGGGAGGCTGATAGCATTAATGAAAACACTCTGGGGCAGGATGGTGTCTGGACAGGGGTCCTTAGAAGAGGATTCAAAACGCCGGGAAAGGGCATCAGGCTTGGTATTCTTAGTCCCTGGCCGATAAGCCAGACAAAAGTCAAAGCGAGAGAAAAAGAGGGCCCATCTGGCCTGGCGGGAATTAAGTCTCTTGGCGGACTGTAAATATTCTAGATTCTTATGGTCCGTCCAGACCAAGAATGGTATCTGTGCTCCTTCCAGCCAGTGGCGCCACTCATCTAAGGCCATTTTAACGGCCAGCAACTCCCGATTTCCAACGTCGTAATTCTCCTCCGTTGGGGTGAGACGATGGGAGAAGAAGGCACAAGGGTGTACCTTCTGATCCTCCGAGGATCGTTGAGATAGGATGGCCCCTACCCCCACGTTGGAGGCATCCACCTCTACGATGAACTGTACGGCCGGATCGGGGTAGCGTAGAATGGGGGCTGTGGTAAACAGTTCTTTAAGGAGAGAGAAGGCCTCCTCAGCCTTGGGGTTCCAGGCAAACTTCAGTTTGACTGAGGTGAGTGCTGTGAGAGGAGCCGCTACCGAGCTGTAATTCCGAATGAATCGGCGGTAGAAATTGGCAAACCCTAGGAACCTTTGAAGTCCCTTCCGGTCTTCAGGGCGTGGCCACTCCAACACAGCCTTGGTCTTAGCTGGATCCATCCTGACTTGACCTTCCTCAATGATAAATCCCAGGAAAGTGGTAGATGACGTGGAGAACTCACATTTCTCCGCCTTGACAAAAAGACGATTCTCAAGGAGGCGACCCAGTACCTTGTGTACGTGTTTCTCATGCTCCTCCAGGCTCTGAGAGTAAATAAGAATATCGTCCAGGTAAACGTAAACATACAGGTTGATCATGTCACCAAGAATATCGTTGACCAGGTTCTGGAAGACCGCGGGGGCATTAGTGAGCCCGAACGGCATCACCAGGTACTCCCAGTGTCCAGTGGGTGTATTGAAGGCTGTCTTCCATTCGTCGCCCTCACGAATCCGGACCAGATGGTAGGCGTTTCTGAGGTCCAGCTTAGTGAAGACGACGGCCTTCTGGAGCTGCTCGAAAGCAGTGGACATGAGCGGGAGTGGGTAACGGTTCTTCTCGGTGATGTCGTTCAGGCCCCGGTAGTCGATGCAGGGACGGAGAGACCCGTCCTTCTTCCCCACAAAAAAGAATCCTGCTCCAGCCGGAGAGGAAGAAGGGCGGATGATGCCAGCTGCCAATGACTCTGACAGGTACTTCTCCATGGCCTCCGTCTCGGGTCGGGACAGGGAAAACAGACGGCCTCTAGGCGGGGAAGTGCCAGGCCTCAGGTTTATGGCGCAGTCATAAGGGCGATGAGGAGGCAATGACGAAGCACGCGCCTTACAGAATACCTCCTTGAGGTCATGATACTTGACTGGAACCCCCTTCAGATCCGGACTTTCTTCTGCAGGAGGCACAGGAACAGGTAAGTGGGCCTTCTGGAGACAGCTGACCGCACATGAGGGGCTCCAGCCCACAATCTCATGTTTCCGCCAATCGATCTCTGGACAGTGACGGTTTAGCCAGGGATGGCCAAGGATCACCGGTGAGTGTGGAGAATCGATGATGTGGAGCTGAAGCTCCTCCTGATGGTTTCCGGAGACAAGTAAGTTGACGGGTAGGCTCTGCTGGGTAATCTCCGCGATCTGACTCCCACTGAGGGTGTGAGCTACTACTGGGCGCTCCAGTGGTGTAACAGGAACCCCCCAACGGGTCGCGGCCCCAACGTCCAGAAAATTGGCCTCAGCTCCGGAGTCGATAAGGGCCAGGGTCTTCTTGGTACTGGTGTCCCACTGAAGAGTGATGGGAACGCACGTGCGATTTCGGTTGGAGGAGTCGACTGGAATGACGCCCACTAGTGCTCCTCCGGCCACTAGTGAGCGTGATCTTTTACTGGACATTTATCCACAAAATGCCCAGTTTTGCCACAGTAAAGGCAAGCCCGGTCCTTGATGCGACGGGCCCTCTCCGCCGCCGATAACCTGGAGCGGTTAATCTCCATGTTCTCCTGTTCAAGTGAGTGGTGGTTAGGAGGTTTACTGGAGAGGGATGTAGTTGAGTCGACCTTGCTGCCGTGCTGGCTGAACTGAGGAGTATGCCTCCTCTGGAATGGCCGTTGCCGGTCTCGAAGGCGCGTATCCACCCTGATGGCCAAAGCGATGAGTTCGTCCAGACTGGAAGGGAGTTCTCGGGTCACGATCTCATCCACCACTTCTTCATTAAGTCCGTTGAGGAAGACATCAAACATTGACTTCTTGTTCCAGCCGCTGGATGTGGCTAGCGTCTGGAACTCGATGGCATAGTCAGATGCTGAATTTCTCCCCTGGCGGAATCGAAGCATCTCTCGGGCTGCCTCATGACCGTACTTAGAACGGTCAAACACTCTCTTCATCTCCTCCATGAAGTCCTCTGCCCGACTGCAGCACGGTAGACCCGCTTCCCAGGTGGCTGTTCCCCACTTCTTGGCACGCCCGGTAAGCTGAGTGATGATGTACGCTACGCGGGCTTGCTCAGTGGGGAAGGTGTTAGGCTGTAGCTGAAACACCAACGTGCATTGTGTCAAGAATGGTCTGCACTCCCCTGGTTCCCCGTCGTACCGTTCCGGTGGAGGTAGGCGCGGCTCCCGGGTGAGAGGAGGTTGCACTGGTGGTGGTTGGGGTACGTTGGTGGGTGCAGAAGGGTGTCTGTTGGGCGCCATCTCCTTCATGTAGCTCATCAGGGACCGGAGATCTTGGGTCACGGACTCGAGGGCTGCCTGTTGCTGACCAATCATGACTCCTTGCCGCTGGAGAGCGGCATGCAGATAGGTTGGGTCCGCTGGGTCCATGTCTGGTCAGAACGTACTGTTACGTTCCCTAGGAAGACCCAGACGCAGACCACAGAATAATTCCAAAGGGGTAGTTTATTGTCCGTTCCAAAAATCAAGCCAGGTAGTCAGAGATAACGAGGTACAAAAACGACAGGCAATAGAATAGTGAGACAATCCAAAAATCAGTAAACCAAAAAATCAAAAAGCTAAAGTACAAAAGGGCTAGGCAGGAGAATAGTCAAAAAACAAAAGCTAGGTCGTAAACGGTAATCAAAACAAGGCAGGCAAGGGCAAGGCAAAAGAATGGTCGGAATGCAAGGTTGTCTCAGGAAAAACTATCAAATCACTGGCTAGGAAAAAGGCGTAGACACAGGATGAGTAGATCAACGTTCTGACAAAGGACTGAAGAGAACACAGGGATTAAATACACAGGTAACTAATGACACAAGAGGAATCAGGTGTGTGAGAGGGAGGGACTCCAAACGAGAAACAATGAGGAATACATTGGGCGGATAATCAATCACGTAGACAACTAGGGAAAACGCGGACTGGATTGCAAACATATACACGATAACAGATGACCTGGAGTTTCAGGAAATCGTGCAAAGATTAAGAGAACAGGGATAGGAGATTAGGTGCAGCTGCGAATGATTAGCAGAGAAAGAACAGCGTGAAAAATGTGCGCTCTAATATGTTAGTGAGATTTAGTAACTATACACACACCCCTGCCGTTAGTATGATTAGTAAGAATATACAAATTAGTCTGTTAGTGGAGTTAGTAGATCTAATCTTATCGTTAGTCTGTTAGTGGTAATTAGTAAATCTAATTGCTCAGAGATAGGTAAGAAGCAAGAGGGAAACCGAACACCAATGAAAACACCGGAAAAGTACAGAGACGTAAACTGGGAGTGACAGATCGAATGTAAACAAGCAGACACAAGACAACTAAGAAAAAACCGGAAAGTAAACAAGATGCTGGAAAATAACAAATACATAACAGACAGATCACAGATCCTTACACCATGTCTGTAGAGTTTTTCTTTAAACCATATTGATGTTCATAAAATATATTATGAGTATTTAGATGTTTGAGAATTCTATTGAAAATTAATCATTTGAGTATTTTTGAAAAGCATGGGAGAACAGAGATAAATATTAAAGGCTCCAGGGTCCCCGGTTTTAAAGAGGGGAATTACCTTAGCATTTTTTAATTTTTAACATTTGGAAAGGATAAGTTAATGGTGTAATAATTGAAATAGACACTTTTTAAACTAGTGTTGCAGTGACCTCATCATGACCTGCAGCTGAGTTCTTCAAACTACCAATAATATCCATAACCTGTTTTTCATTCGTGGGATCAAATCTCAGAAATGGAGAATAGTGATGCTTCAGATAGTCTAGCGGAGAGCCATCTATCTAATCTATCTTTTCTGAGAGAGATGTGCCAACATTTACAAAGAAGTCATTGAATTCACATGATATAGTATGAGGATCGTTTAAAGTGACGGTCAAGGAAAATCCGTAATATGCTTATAACCACGTTATTCATGGCTATTAAGGTATGTATTGATCACTAATAAAGTGCAAGGAATAAATTCCATGCAATCTCGTTAAATTTAATTCTATCCATATATTTTTATTCCTGCATGCTGAAAAAAAGGGTGGAGTCGAAATGAGTCCATGGTGACGTAGACGTCAAACCTCAACCAATACATACTTTGATCTCATTACATAATCCTCCCATAGTTTGAGGCGAATAAAACCATCCTGTCCCACCTATAAATCCTGTCTGAAGCCTGAACCAAACGCTCGTTTTGTTTGCACTTGAGAATAGTTGTCCGTGTTATCAGCATTTGGATTTGAAATAGTTAGTTAGCTAAAGTGTTTACTTTTCCCTGCTCTTCTTTCCCTTATACCAATTTTATCCATCCCTCTGTGGTGCTAGCGAGTAACAATAGCTTGCTCTTTGCGCAGCTCAGCATGGAAACAAACTAATCACTCACGCATCGTTTTTACTTGGTGCACTGCTCATTGATCAGATAATATAGGCTATCGAAAAGAATAGATAGTTAAGATTTTGCCAAATAAACCATGCCTTGGAAATGGTTTTGTCATATTGTTCATTGGCTGGTTACAGTAACAAAAATAAGACGAGAACCATTATCCACCAAAGTACTTAGTTGCCATGCTGGTCATTTTTGTTCGATTAGCAACCAAAATTATATCCATACAGGTTTCCAAACAATATGATGTCCATCGTTCTACAGTGAGAAATATCATTTACAAATGGAGATAGATGATACATTCATGATAGATGATAGTCTACCCAGGTGTGGGCGTTCCAGCAGATTCACCTCAAGATCAGACAAGATGCAATGCACCAGGTGAAGGAAAATTGTTTTTGCAGTTTCGAAGGGAGAAAAACACCAAGGGGCGTGTTTCCCCCTCAATGTTTTAGTATTAAAAATGTAACGTTAGCCTACTACTAATAAGTTCAGCTAGCTAGCCTACATAACGTTAGCTATGTCATTGTTATAGTATCATAATAGATAAAATTATGTATAGGCTATCTCCCTTTTTGGACGGGATTGGTTCAGATTCATTTAAGTATGTAATAAAACATTTGCACGGCTTCTCTGTAATTTCAGTGGTTGGAACCGTGGCTCAGAATGTAGGCTAAGCTAGCCTATGTAACGTTAGGCCTATTATATGTGTATGTTATTAGGCTAATGTAGGCTACAGATTTCCCGACTCAATCACTTATATTGCTACAGCCAAAAACTACACAGAGGTTAACCATACTAAATTTAGCTAATAATAATCTTATAAAAAATCCCAAGGTTAGCCTTGACACGTTCGCTCTAAACACTCAAAAGCAGGGGCAATGCAAGGTCAATATCCCCTAATATCTTATGACACCAAGAGGATACAAAACGCATTTACACAATATTTCTATAATGTGGGCATCATAACAATGTAACAAAGCTACAACCCATTACTAACCCATCCGTAATAAGCAGTTTTCAAAATCAAAAAGATGTTCTAAACACATGCTCACCCACCTGAGCCATGCGTTGTGCAAAACCACAATCTTCAAGTTCAGCTCCCGTGATAGCCTGTCCATTCAGTCTCTCCCGCCCAAGAGGCTACTGCTTTTTTAGCGACTGCCTTTAAAAAAAGCCATCCAAATTCGGAAACTTTTTCTACTGATCCATTTTATCAACTGAGATCCACTTCTGCGTTTATAAGGCATTTTCATTCGCTTCGTTGAGCTTGGACTTTTCTTTGCTAATCCTGATTATAGCTACTAGCTGACTGACGTTCAAATTTCACTGCCAAAACTAGCTAACATTAGTTCAATTTCACTGCCAAAACGAATAGGCATGGTTATATCATTCTGCATCATGACGTGATAAAAAATGCCATTGGACAACAACATTGGTACATTTCCCAGATATCTTGGCTTATTAGAAACGTAGACAATACTACTGCCAAAGAAAGTAGCCTACCTCAGATCATTATTAGTGTTTGCAATATATTGTCTGCACATGTATGACATGTTTAGAGGGAGGCTAATGTAAATTTCTTTGTTGTAAAATAAAGTGAGTAACCACGAAACAAATATGTTTGTTGAACTGAGGGTATATAATATACATTCAGTAATAGTTTGAACATTACTGTTAGTTCTTTATTTTATGTCCGTGTTTTGTCGTGAAAGTCGGGAAGTAAAAGTGACGAGCTACAGTTTGTCTTTAATATTTCTGTAGTTTGGGGGAGAAGGGCAGTCCCCAGTGTCCAGCCCAGTTTCAATGTAACATTGGAGTTCATGACTCCACCATTAGGAAAAGAGTGAACAAGTATGACTTTCATGAAAGGGTAGCCAGGAGAAAACCTCTTCTATCCAAAGTATGGCTTAGTTTTGCAAAATTGCACCTGAATGAACCAAAAAGTGTTCTGGAACATGAGACCAAAGTGGAAAATGTGATATATTGTCCCATGGCTAAAGCTTAGCCGAAAGTGCATCACGCAACAGGACAATGATCCAAAGCACACCAGTAAATCACGGACTGGATGGGTGAAAAAGAATCTTTCAAGTCAAAGTCCAGACCTCAGCCCCAATGAGATGTTGTGACGTGAACATAAGAGAGCTGTTTCGTAAGGTTATTGATGCTAAAAGTGGTTCTGTAAGCTACTGAACATTGGGGTGCACTGAATTTTTCATAGAAGGCTTCAGCATGTGGGCTACTCCTGATTGAATAAATAAAGTAGTAGATCTGATCAAAATGGTGGGTACAAAGGTTGCTTTGCAAAAATAAAAGAGGTATAAGTCATACAAAATAGGTGAGCAACCGGTGAAACAGTGTCCCGTCTGTTTATTGTGCAGAAGGTGCTAGCCTAGGCATTCACCTCCCGAAATTTTCACGTCACCCCCCTGTTGAGGTCACTCCACTGGCTGCCTGTTGCAGCCAGGATCAGGTTCAAAGTTCTGACCCTGGCCTACACTGCAGCCAATAGGACAGGCCCTGTCTACCTGCAGGACTTGATCCAGAACTATGTTCCTGCTTGACCACTTCGCTCATCTACTGCAGGGCGACTTGCACTTCCCCCCCCTCCATGTCAATGGCACCCGCTCGTCCCGACTGCGGAGCTTTTCCACCCTAGCTCCCCAGTGGTGGAACGAACTTCCCATTCCCCTACGTTCCATGCCAACCCTGCCTGCTTTCCGTCGTGGCCTGAAAACACACCTTTTCAGACTCCACCTGGACTAATACTTATTTAGGACCTCATGGTATGTGTTCTTGTTGAACTGTGTATCCAAGTTTTATAATATTTAGAATAGAATTGTAGTAGAGCTGATTTACCCAGTTCACTGTGAACTGCATTCAGTGTTCATTACTAGGGATAGCTGCTACTGTATGGGAAGAATGTGCTTTCCTATCTGTTCTGTAGTTACTTCGATTACCTTTCTGTATGCACTTACTGTATGTCGCTTTGGATAAAATGACTGTAATGTAATGTAATTCACAAAATAAACGAGTGAAAAACGCTCAGTGCAGACAGGCAAGACAAATATAGGGTGGCTTTGGCTAATTGCTCTCAGCAGCCTTATACACACAAAAACAAACTGAAAAAACAAGGGTGAAGATATAAGCAACAGTTACAAAAAGTACAGTATTTTTTTTGTATTATTATAGAATTCAAAATGACTGAAAATATTTTTGTGCAACACAGAACATTTTTTGCCAATTCCACAAGGTTTATGCACATGCACACATTTTTCCGACCTGTGTCAGGTGTCCCTGAGAAGTTGCTGAGGTGATGACGTTGACCAGAGACACAATCACTCACTAACATTCCCAAAGACGCTGCCACTTAGATCAGATTTCATGGCCAGAAGTTACCATTTCGCCTTGTTAACCAGATTCAATGCCCGTCTATCTTCTGCCAATCCACACAGAAATATCCGGCGGAAATGCTGTCAAAGGGTGAATCACTTATGGGCCGTTAATTCCCCCTTCGACGCCGTGAACAGTTACCCGACCCGGCTCGACATCTGGCGCTTCTGACTGAAATAGCGGATGAGGTGTTGTCGTGGAGCCAGAAATCTTATACTGGTGGTGATATAAATGAAGGGGGTCATTCCCGAACGGCAAGTGGTGCCCCTGTGCCCAGAGGGCAGGCGGCGTGCTGGCACTTCCCCAGGGCTGGCTTTCTCATATATGAATTAGCTGGCCATCACTGGAAAGCTGTCACACAGAGGGGTAGTGGAGCTCTGACTTGATGCCAGGGTTATATTAAAGTCAGTCGGGTGACTTGCGCTGCACGCCTACAGGAGTAGATGATCTCATCACAGTGGCTCTGCCCCAATAATCCAAAATGAAGCTGTGGCAAAGACAATGGCACTTATATCATTATACAGGACAGTTTTCATTTCCAGGTCACTACTTGACTGAACTGCACCTCTGCACAATCAGGTGCTTAATGTTTTGGGTCCAGTAGGTATAAAATAGAACTTACATTGTTAATTCACACAATAAAGTTGATTCAGCATATTGTGCAACCCTGAACATTGTGGCTATGTGACACTTGTGGACCCGCCTCTGAAGTCTGGATAGTAATGCCTTATTGGTCCACATTTCTGTTTCTCATTTTCTTATTGAACATTCAACATCATAATTCAACTTTATTATTAAATGTTTAAAACATTAGCAAGTACGTCACTTTTAAATGACAGGATGTGCAGGTGCAGGGATAAAATCAAGTGTGATACCGTGACACAAGTCTATTTGCTAACTTGATGGGTGCTGCACATTAGTGGCACATTAGTGGTGGTTGAGGCGAGTTTCCCCCTCATCATTGTAAGCGCTTTGAGTCACCAGTTGGTGAGAAAGGCGCTATATAAATGCAAGGCATTATTATTATTATAAAGGAAACCCTTTACTCTTAGGTCCCTGAGATTTGTACTGGCATTTGTGTACCTGTATGATTTTGGTTGATTCAGATAGCAGGTTTCAGTCTTAATAATCAGCTGTTTCAGTTGCAAGTTCATACTCTGTTTATTTATTTAAACACAAGGGTCCAATAAAATGTAACCATCTCTTCCCTGTGTCACTGTGCCATTTTGCCATCATATTAGTGTTAAACTTCCTTTATCAAAAGAGCTCATAACATTTTTTACATAAAACCCCTTTGTAATATTTTCATTTTCAGTGATATAATTTTAAGCTGTTCTTTACGATATGAGATAACTGTTCTGTTCTGAGCAAAAAGCAGGACCAATCAGCTCTCAACAGAATATAACATTGCAGCCAGATAGAAAATACTTAGTAATTTTTATCTTATCTGACTGAATACATTAATAAAATTACAGGAATGCAGGAAACCAAAAAATACATATATTTTTGAACAGCACATTGACATACACACTTCTGTTTTAATATTTCCATGCAGACAGCTGACCCTAGATCAATGCCTGGAACAAAAGCACATCTGTCATTCCTAGGTCTTTTCTTTCTCTGGCTGTCACTATTGGAGCCTTGCTGGCTGACTGCAGATCAGGGGCTGGGATATACGAGGTGGAACCCCAGACCATGTGTTTGGCATGCTGCCTAGACATCCACCACCCGATCACTAACTCCACCATGATAGAAATATTTAATCGCCGTTTAAAATATACACATGAGTGCAGCATGAGCTTCAAATAGAGTGGAAGCAAGTCTTACTAGAAGTCTTATTATTAAAGTGATCTCTGGCCTCAAATCTGTTTTCATTGATTTTGCTTTATGAACAAACATGTTAATTATGTGAATAATCCAATGGCAAGTAATCCTGCCACAATTCCTAGCCATCACTTAATTGTTTGTCATGCTGTAGCATCGTATTTCTTCTCCTCACCTGAGAGAATGTAAATTAGTTCAATTTAATCAAATCAATGTCGCCATTTCAATGGTGATCAGGCATAGATTTAGCTAAATTTGTTCTCAAATGTAATTACTTTAAGTGTTCGGAAGATTTCTAGTTACAAACAAAAGTACATGCAATGGGATCCCCATTTGCTTCTAATTACACAAATTTATATGTTGGACTGTTTGGACTTTGTTCTAAATCAAATTGAAATTGCGTTTTTCCCTCCATAAAATTTACAAGTGGTAGGCCTATCGATACATTGACAATGTCTTATGTATAATGGACAGTGTCAGAAAAGAAACTCCTTGAATTCGAAGTCGACCACAATCTTAAATTCACACAATTTTATCCTGATCGAGTCAATCAGAGAATACTCTAACTACGACCATATATCATGAAGAGATTGATGAAAACACAATGTTGTTGGCCGATAGTTTTCATTCTGAAAAACTTAAGTCTACTAAAAAGTAAATGCTTTAGATAATGACGACTGTGCCACTCTATAGAAGACATCAAGTACAAAGCAATTGACATGAAACAAACATTTTTATCGAGAGGGTACCCAGGTACGTGTGTTAATGATGTGTACACTGGTAAAAACTCACAATTAATTACTTCAGAAGACTCCAAAAAAGAAGATTTTTCAGTCTTAGAGGCGGCAACCTAGATAAAATGGTACAAAAAGAGGCATATTGGATATTCATACTACAGAGCCTGTCGCCAAGGAGTTTAAATAATGAACTACTCCTAAATATTATGCTTTAGAGCACCCCAACCCTGTTCCTGGAGATCTACCATCCTGTTGGTTTTCATTCCAACCTTAATAAAGCACACCACATTCAACAGCTAGATATCTCATTGAGTTGATAATTAGCAGAATCAGGTGTGCCAAATTAGGGTTGAAATAAAAACCTACAGGACGGTAGATCTCCAGGAAATTCCTAAGGAGTGCTGGGTCCAAGATGTTCTTGGAGGGGACCCAGCAGTGTTCCTCAGGGCCATAACCCTCCCAGTAAACTAAAAACTGGAAACCTCTGCCCACGCGTCTCTCGGCCAAAATGCGGGGAGGGGGGTGGCTTGTCTACCGGAGCGAGTGAACCAGCTTCAACCAAGAGATGTGGAAGGTGGGATGGATACGCAAGGTGCACAGTGACCTGGCTGATCCTCTGGATAATCTTAAAAGGGGCCCACGAACCATGGTGCGAGTTTCTGGGACTCCACTTGCAAGGGTAGGTCCCGTGTGAAAAGCCACACTCGTTGCCCCACTCAGTAAGGTGTCGGCCGAAACTTTTTGTTTGGCAGTAGCACACAGGAGAGATGCGCGCACACGCCTCCAGACGGAAAGGCATCTCCGCATGAAAGTCCCTGCAGATGCTACCTCCACCTCCTTTTCTAACTCAGGAAATAAAGGGGGTAAATACCCCAGCTGAGCCTCAAAAGGAGAGAGGCCTGTGGAGGCATTGCGTATGGTGTTATGGGCGTACTGTGCCCAGGTTAGATGGCGACTACAGGACGTAGGATTGGAGGCGGTCAAACACCGAAGGGTGCTCTCCAACGTCTGGTTGGTACGCTCCGTCTGTCCATTAGTCTCCGGGTGAAAACCCAAAGACAAACTGACAGATGCCCCTAGCAGGGTGCAAAAGGAGTGCCAGAACCTGGTCGCGAAATGAAGGTCGCGATCAGAAACCACATCTAGAGGATTGCCGCATATCCTAAAAACATAGTCCACCATCAGCTGAGCGGTCTCCGGTGCTGATCGTAGTTTTGATAGCGCAATAAAATGTGCCGCCTTCTAAAATCTATCCACGACCACCAGGATCATGTGTTGCCCTGGGAAGCCGGCAACCCGGTGACAAAGTCGAGGGCGATGTCACTCCAAGGGCGGCTGGGGGTGGGTAGGGGATGTAAAAACCCTGAGGGTGAGAGTTGTGATCCCTTGCTATGGGCGCAGACAGGACAGGCGGTGACAAAGTCCCGCACACCACTCTCCATTTTAGGCCACCAAAAGCGTCGGGACAAAAAGTCCCTCGTCCGGTGGTCGCCAGGGTGGGCCGCCAGCTGTGAAGAGTGGCCCCACTGGAGAACCCGAGATTTAATCCGGAGCTAAGCAAATAGACAGTGGGGCGGGCCCCCACCTGCACCAGGATTCAAACGCAAAGCCTTCTGTATGGCTGCTTCGATCTCCCACATCACCGAAGCTACGATCTGGGCGACCGGTACGATGGGCTCAGGATGTGGCTCCCTATCAGCATGATCGTAAATACACGCCCGAGAGTCCGGAGTATCCTGGTTAAATGAAAACCCCGCCTCCTCCAAATTGCTAACGAAGCTGAGTTTGCTCCATTCAGGAGCACCGCCCAAATAGAGGTTAATAAACGAACGGCAATGGGCATCGCACTGGGGGCCCAATGGCGAATAAGGTCCCTGTCACTAACCCAACTAACATGAGGGTTATGTAAAACCACCCAGGAATGTCCCAGAACGAGTGGGTAAGCCGGAGAATTAACTCAAAATAATTTGATCCTTTCTGTGTGAGCCTGGAAGTAAGTGCACATGAGTAAATAACCAGTGATTTCTTTAATGGTACCTGAAGGGTACCCAAAGGGTGACTATCGAGAGCAGTAACCTGGCGTGGAGATTTTTAATTCTCTAGCCCATTTAGCGTCTATAAAACATTTGACTGCTCCGGAATCAATAAAAGCATCGCTGTTGACCGAACGCTTATTCCAGAACAGTTGAACTGGTAAAAGGGTCTGAGAGAGAGTACCATTTTGTCTCTTTTGAAAACTAACGGCATCTCCTCCATTAATTTAATAGGTACACGCACCACAGGAGCATTGGCCCGAATTAAAGGGTCCGCCCCCGCGAGAGCACGGTCGTTCAATAGGGACAAAATAAAGGCTACCCGGGACTGTGTGAGGAATCCTTGACACTTCCCCGGTTCCCCACTATAAGGAGGCGGCAATTGGAGCTTAGGCTCCCTAGGTGTAAGTGGTAAAAGAATGGGATTAAGAGGTGCTTGTGCAACTGGGGGTGGATTAACTGCGATAGTTAATGCCTGCAGATTCTCCACCAGACTGCGGAGAAACTCTACCTGCTGCCGTATCTGCTCTTTGGGCTGACCTTGCTGCGTCCGGAGAGAAATAATGATCCCCTCAGTGGTGCTCCCTGTTGCGCCCTGACAGACTAGCACTTCACCGACTCCCTGCGATGTCACTGGTCCTTCCATACTGGTTTAGTTGTTCTGTAAGGGGAGTGGGTGGTTCGGTGGACCAGGCGTGACAGTTGGGAATCTAAAAGTTATTCCCGTAGAAGAAATAACCAAAAGAGCAGAAGTTATTTGCGAAAAGGACAGGGAGAGAATGCCTCCTGCTCTCAATAAGAGTGAGCACTAAATGGAGGAAAAACAAACAAAGAAATAATAACAACCCAGACAACATAGGCAAAAAACTTGTAGGCTCAAGTGGTTGTCAGGATTCTCTATTCTGTTTGTTTATCTGTGTATTGTTTCACTGTTCTGTGTTTTCATTGCTGTCACTCCCTTGTCTTCGTCACACTTTTCGGGAGCCTTTTGTGATTGCGGTTTTTCTCGGTTATGTGTGAATCCGGTCCGTGTATTACGTGTTACCTTGTTAATGAATTATCAGCTTCCCTCATTGTTTCATTACGCTCACCTGTTTGTCATTTCCCTTCCCCGTTTCCACACACCTGATCCCCATTGTATCTTGTCACTCCCTGTGTATTTAAACCCTGCGTTTCAGTCTGTTCCTTGTCAGAACATTGATTACTTTTCCTGAGCCTGTGTTTGTAAAGCCAGAGATTTGTTGAAATTCCTGAAACACCCTTTGTACGACTACCATTCCTGCCCGCCGATTGTTTTGTTTGCCTTTGTTATTTTGGTTTTTGATTCCTGCCTGTTTTTGTGACCTCAACTGTGCCTGCCGTCTTCTGTACCTTTACCTGTGATTTCTCGTTATTAATTTTGGACTGTCTCACTATTTTTTTGTCTGCCGATTTTATTCTCTCTACATCTGATTACCTGGCTTTTTGACATTGGACTGGAAATAAACGTTCTCTTTCACCTACATCCTGGTCTGTGTTTTGGTCTCTGAACGGTCCCTGTCAGAGGTAGAAAGAAAATAATTACTTCTCATTCTCAAGAGAACACTAAACGAGAAGTAAAGAAAAGAGGTAAATCAAGCAAGTGTCTCAGCGAGAACAGTAAGACCAAAACGAGGAACTAAAGGTGCAAACGAGAAAACAAATTCAAAATCCAAACAGGAACTCTAAAGCAAGTCCTTAAAAGCAAATAAGCAAAGCTTAAAAGTTAAGTGGTCGCTTAATCCTATACCTTACCGGCTCTGTTTATAAAACAATGCAACAACTAAGCACCTGAAAATGGAAACACAGAGCTTATATAACCGACAGGTGTGGGAAATTAGGAAAGAAAAAATTAAAAGATGGAAAAACAAGGCAAGAGCGCCCTCACGCCGCTCAGAATGACCGCAGAAATAAAAGGGAGCTGAAAACCCATGACACCGAGAGGGTGAGCTGCTCGGAGACTAAATAGCAAATTAACCACCACTACATGGCGGACACCAACTCACGCTATTAATATAATGCGCGTACACTGCCCGTCCTCTTTTTGCCTCGAGTTTGAGCGTGAGACTGTTGTATCTTTGCTTTCGCATACAGTGGCGTGCTCTGGATCCGCAAAATTGCAGCTTTTCTTGCCCTCTCCCACCTGCTAACTGGAGCCTCTTCTTCTTAAAAAGAAGTATGCTACCCGAGGCTCTTTCTCCACCAGCAAAGGGTTACGTTGCAGTTGTGATAATCTACCTACTGTTTGGTGCAGGCACACACATCAGGTAGGAGAAATCCGTAGTATTTTTCAGTGCGGTCGTTTAAGCGGCTCATTGCTGTCCTTGTTTCCGAACTATATCAGTTTTTCTACCGAGATATAGTTCCACTTCCAGAAACGTGTGGTGATGTATTTTGCGGTTATCTTATGGAGTGATGCGTGTGGCATTTCGAGTAAGGTTAATCAAGTTTGTTAAACAAAGAGTTTGTATACCAGGGTTAATGAGGCAGTCCACTGCCGTTTCCTTTTGAGGTTAGTCAGTGCTACAACTGATATCTTTCCGGTTATAATAACCTGTATTGAGTTTAATTGAATCACATGTTTGTTGTTTCAAACATTTAAAAATGAAAGCTGAAAGGAGTCTCTTTTCCTTAAAAAGGATTACGCTATCTGGCGCATTTTCACTACCAGCAAGGGGTTGCTTGCTATTTTGCAATTAATCTACCGAATGACGCATATGCACATTTCGAGTAAGGTTAATCGGTAGTTTTACTGATAATTCTCTGGCTAGAGTAGCCTATATAGAATTTTATCGGTTTCACATTTTTTGGTGCACAATTCAGCGACAGCCACTTAGGCCCCACGACTCATGGGAGCCTGTGGCTAGATGGCCCGACATCATCCTGATAGGCTGTCCACTGCAGAGTTGGACAGCCTGGGGTTTACGCCACCGGCAGATGCTGTGCTGGAGCAGTCTTGCAGGATGGTGGAGCTGACACACAGGCTGACACACAGGGTACAGGCTCCAGTTCAAACCAAGTCCCGCTATTTTCATGGGGTTATTCCAACTTGGGTGAGAGACAGGGCTGCTGTGCGGGCTCTTTACAATGAGATTCTGGTGTTGCTGGAAAAGGGAGCGATAATACCACTGCCCTAGGTGGCAGCAGGACGGGGGTTTTATTCGACATATTTTCTGGCACCAAAGAAGGATGGAGACTTCTGCCCCATTCTAGACCTGAGAGGGCACAACCGCTTCCTAAAGCACCTGCCTTTCCGCATGTTCCGCCTTTCCAGCCTTCTCCTACTGGTGAGAGATGGCAACCGGTTCACCTCGGTGGACCTGCGGGATGCGTACTTTCACATCTCCATACACCGGGATCACCGGAAGTACCTCCGATTTTCCTTCCAAGGCACAGGATACAAGTACTTTGTCCTTCCCTTTGGCCTAGCCCTGGCCCCACATACTTTTATGAAGTGCATGGAGACCGCACTGATTCCGATCCATCGCCAATGGATTTGCATTGCAAATTACCTGGATGACTGGCTGATCTGTGCTCCAATAGAGGAGCAAGCCAGAAGGGATACAAGGTCAGTGCTGGCCCATTTAGTCAGCTCACCCCCTCCATAGACAAGGTCTTTCTGGGCCTGGCTAGGGCCCGCTATGGCATCCAATCCTTTGGATTTACAGCCTGCACGATTAGCCCTTGGATGGAGGTGGCACCTAGAGACACTTCAGGCATTGAACACCCCTTCTACAAGGGTTTTGTATACTGGGAAGTGGAGCACGTTCAGCTACTGGTGCCACACTAAGGGGTCTGACCCGGTTTTGTGTGGCATTCCAGTCGTGTGACTGTTCCTTCAGTCCTTCTTGGAAGGTTTGGTGGAGTCTATGCTGAGAGGTTACTTGGCAGCCATCTCTGACCGCCATGGGCATATGAATGGCCTGAGGGTGGGATCACACCCTCACACTCGTCAGTTCCTCTGGGGAGGCAGTCGGCTTTGCCCGCCTTAGTCAAAGCTTTCACTGAGCTGGCCACGAGCCCCTAGCCAGTCTCATTCTGAAGCACTTCTCCCTGAAAACTGCTTTCCTTGTGTCGGCGAAGTCTGTAAAAAAGCTGCATGCACTGTCAGTACAGCCCTCTTGTATGCAGTTAGGCAGCAGTATTTGCGGCTTCTCTGCTCCCTAATCTCGCTTTTCGGCCTAAGATCCTCTCACAGTTTTCTGTCTTTATGTGGGAGGCTTTTCATCCTCCCCTCATGAATCACCTGAGGAAGCCAGACTTCACTCACTGTGTCCTGTCCAGGCCCTGCAGTCTTATGTTTCCCCACACAGGGGCTATTGGGGGAAACTAACAAATGTTTTTATTGGTTATGGAGCACCTATGCAGGGCCGGGCCTTATCTAACGTCATTTGGCTCTCTGGATCGTAGATGCAATTCCCATGGCCTACGGATATGTGTTTTCATGTGTTGAAAGTTGCCTTCTATGCTTTAATTGCCATCCTGATCTGTTATTCCCTGCTGGGATACCATCTGTGTCTACACAAGTCTGTGTGCGTGTTTTCTCTCTAGACTGCAAGAATCAATATGTACCTCTCAATCACAGAGAGCCATTTTCCCTTGTTTGCTTCCATAGCCAGTGCTTGTAAACGCACTGGCTATTTGCTTTCCTGGAATGTCAGACAGCCAATTATCAAACGGAAATTGGTGCCAAGGAATTATCTACAGATTAAACACACACGCACTCATGGGCTGCACTATGTATAGCACAGTGCTGCGAACCTGACCTTGCTCTGTCTAATATACAGCATGGTGCTAAATCCTCCCCTCGGCTCTAATCTGTAACTTATAGTTCCTTTATTATACATAGTCACTTTACCCAGAATGCTTAATGGAATATGCAATACACTGCTTGCATTTAATCAATGCTTTTCATATGTTATAATGTGTTAAAATTGTAGGCTATAAGTGCAAAAGTGAAAGATTCACTTTTTTCCTTAAAAATTGCAATGCAAAGGACCATATAACATACACACTATGCAGACACAGATGCAAAAGTAATCGCTAAACCACAAACTATTAACACAGTCCTATGCAGGGTCATTGTATGACTTCAATCTCACTTAAGGATTCCAGTGAAGTCTGTGAGTGCAGAACTATCTATCCCCAGTACGCCTGGGCCTATCTTGGTCAGAATTGAGAAAAATAACCAAAAACCAGTAATATCCAAAAATATTGGATGTTGGATATTGAGATATTCCCTCAGGCCTTTGCCCCTATAGCGATGGCTTTGTTAAAATTCTCATCATCAGTCTGCCCTCAGCGGCTACACAGCAACTTGTGATGAGAAGTATATCAAGGCCATCACTGTAGGAGCACAGGTCCAAATATCCAACATCTAATGTTTTTTTCTAATCTGAAAATTTATTCTTTCAGACAAAAGTCAAGAGTGGTCATTTGTGCTTGTAAACTCATAAGTGATTATTGCTCCTACTCTGTATTTGAAGTGCCAAAATATCTGAATAATCTGTTCCTATTGGCAGCTAAAAGCACCCCTCTCTTACTCCTGTATCATGTCATAGTTTTATTGTTCATGTCAGAATTAATTTGATTAAAAAAATATTTTGATTCAAAATCTATTTGCCATTGCAAGATGGCTTAAATTTAACATGGGAAATTATTTTAAAGGCCCTTGCTTAATTTTGTTTATGGTGCTGTGGCCACTAAAGGCTGTATATTCCAGCTGGGCTGTCTAGGCTAGTGCCGTGCTAGAGGTGGCCATGTCACAGTCCAGCTCAAGCAACAGAAAATGGTGGACTTCATTGGTTACAGTGAACTTACACTACAGGAAGAGTGAGGCAGATGGCCTGGAATTCCCAGGAAGTGTCCAATGACCAATTGGAATGTCTGCCTGTTCTAAACGGATACTGAAACAGCTTTGAAAGGGGACTCTCCCTCTGAAAGATCAATTTTCAAAACAACTGATGCCACCTTAGAAGATTAGTCATGACTAAATATATTGTTAATTTTTTAAATAAAAAAATCAGAGGGAGGGGGGGGGGGGGGAGAGGGGGAGAGGGAGAGAAAACACGCACACAGACTCGTGTAGACACAGACGGTATCCCAGCAGGGAATAACAGATCAGGATGGAAATGAAAGCACAGAAGGCAACTTTATTCAACCCATATTCCTGACAACAGGGCATTTTTAACTGCCAGCAGCTGCAGCACTCTACAGTCCAGTGATAGTACCCATGCTGTCTGAGGCAGTGTATGGTTCCTATTGGTGCCGAGTGTCTCCACATCGCCTACTACTTGGTGTCAGCTTTACACACGGGAAGTTAGGACAGTCTGAAATGTGCCAATAATAAAACACGGAATAGTTTATGGAGACAATTCTTAACTTCAAAAAATCATTCAAATGCACAATGTAACTGTGACTCCAGCAATAATAAAATATCTGAACCTGACTCTTGCAGTATGAGGCGCATCAGGCTGAGTGACTGACTTTGGCAGTGTTAGGCTCTATAGGGTGAGTGACTGTGATTGGCAGTACATGGGGACTGACTATGACTCTGGCAGCATGAGGCTCTGTCTGCTCAGTGACAGCGGCTCTGGGAGACACATTTACATGTGAGATTGTGATTGTGGCTGCCAATAGCAGGCTCTGTCCATAGAGTGGTGGTTAAACACATGATGAGTGAACTCAACAGCTGTTCTGGTGAGAAAAGAATTCAAGGCTTTGCACTGAGACAATTTGACTCCAGTGACCCACTCTTTCCTCTCTCCCTTTGATCTGTTTGTGTCACTCAAACTGAAGCCTGGAAAACCATACCTTTATTAATGTTTAGAGGGCAAGGTCATTACAGTATAATGAGTTCAGATGGACTCATGTTCAACACCGTTTGTATATATTCTGGAGAACACATGCTCCAACCGCTGCTGTGACCCACACCAAATTACGGTTATCTCTTCCAGAGAATTATGGAATTTCATTTCTGTACACTAAGACACTCGTTGATCATATCAGTCCGACAGGACTGTGTAAAAACCTCAGCAATTCACTTTTGTACCCTGTAGAGGATATAGATATCTGGTCTTAATATCAAGAACCATATTATACGATGCTGAAACCTACACTACAAGGACCATACATTAAAAATAAAATAATATTTTCTAAAATATTTCACTTGGATGTTTTTGTCATCCAAGACACTTATATCATGTCAAAAAATGAATACTTAAACTTTTTATGCCAGGTCTGAGGATGATAACAGGTATAAATCTGCATCAAGGTGGCAAGACCTGCTCCTTAAAACAAGGTATGTTACATTAACTGCTTAGCTGGTTCACATGGGTTATACAATTTTCAAAGGGGGCTAATTTACTTGACTGACAAGTGAATTACTGAATATATAGATTAATCTCTCTTTTACCAGACCCTGTACAGTGTGAGAGCATGATGTGATCTCTATTCCTGGACAGAGTGGCATGTATTTTTTTCCTAGCATGGAAAGAAGCAGATGTTGGTCTGTTTTTGGAGAATTATGCGCAGTCATATGCCTGGCATGCTATACATCACTGTTGTCTTTCCTTTCTGTCCAGAGAGCCGAGCAGACCGTCTGCACACCAATATTAAACCAAGACAGATATCACTCTTACACCCATACCACTGTAAGCATCCCATGAGCATCATTATCTGTGTGATTTTACTATCAAAGGCACTCTCTTCACACTCACTTTATCCCACACAGAACCAACCCACTGTGATCCCATCGCATATCTGGTCAATATCTCTGTCGGTACACAATCCAAAGATTCAACTTACCACTGGAGGTAAAGGCATGATGCACTATATCCTTATTACAAGAACACTTGCTGATTGATTAATTATTTGCCTTGAACAAGATTTATTTCTTCAGACTTTAAAAACATGGAATAAAAAACTTGAGTAACATAAATTAAAAAATATTTTATTGTATAATTTTAAAATGTTTAAGTGAAATGTAAAATTTGTAAATATACGCTAATCCCGAATTTGATGCCTGGAACACAATCCAAAAAAGATGGAACGGGCAAAAAAACACTGGGAAGTTCAAAAAACATCTGTTTGGAAGATTCCACAGGTAAACAGGTGATGCTGTCATGACTGGGTATAAAAATATATCAAAAGACTCTTTATATTTTATTTTCAGGTACTCTAACAAGCAATATTATAACCTCGCTGCATTTGAATGAATCTCTGGGAATTGGGGGGTAGGACTATATTAAGCTGTAAATTACATGGGAATAGTATGGAACCTATGGTTGGTTAAATGGCTATCAAACCATCACTCTGCTGCCAGATATGCAGTAGATATGGATGGATCGCTTGAAGAGTTGTTTCTAGCCTACTTTATAAAGTTCTATGAATTAGGCTAGGTGTCTCATTACATTACAGAACACACATAAAAAGATTTATTGAGTTGTTACAGTAGTCATTGGTTAGGCTACAAGATTAATATACAGCCTATAATATATAGTAGGCTATATTATATTAATATTAAATTATATAATATTACTATATTATAATACTGTATGCATTTGCTGGCCAAAATGTAACATTAATGTGCATGCTGCTTCTATAGATGGCTGCTTCATGTCCAACTTTGACACATGCGCTAAATTCTGACAAGCAAATGCAATGAGTGTGCACTGTGTTAATCAAAGCTTCAGGCAATGAACCCATTTTAAAAACAATGGGCCAGAAAGCTTTTCCCCGGCCGTCACGACTTTTAATTAACAAAAACTCACCAAAATGAAACAAAGGCGCTCAGCAGAAAACTTTGGCTGCATTCGATATAGTCAAATTCGAGCAAGGAAGGATCCTTTAGATCGCATGAACCGGAAATAGTTTCCAGGCAGCCATGCTAAGGACCGTTATAATTTCTTATATTGAGAAGGAAAGGAGCTTCACGATTCCTTTTATCCGTCCTTTCACAAAGGATGCTCTGGACTATCCTTTTCAGAACTAAGGTAGTATTCGCGCCCCACAATGCAATGCCACCAAAGATTTTCCAGAACCTACCGAATTCAAACAACAAGGCGAACATCTGAGAAATGCCAGAAATATAAATGTGAATAGCTAGTATTGTTGGTTAGTAGTGGCTTATAATACAAAGTAAACAAACAATGACAGAATCAGACAATACACCGAATTTATTAAGAGGCAAAATTTCGCAGATAAAACGAACAGTAAAATGCAGATGGCAATGATGCGCCTTTTGTCGTAATTTTTCATGAAGTTGTGATGAACTATGATGAACAGTCACGTCAATACAACTGGACGTCGCACCACAACGCAAGGTAGAGAAGAAGGTTCGAATTCCACAGTAGACGCTAGATTTCTTGTAAATCTCTCCTTCCAACTTTTCCTTGAACCCCATGACGTTTTCTGGCGAGGTCAAGGAAAAGTTGCAAGGAAAGGAAAAAAGGACTATTTGAATGCAGCCCAAAACACTCTTCTCTTCCTCAAAGTTTAAATCAAAATATCTTCTTCTCTAGGCTTCATGATGGATTATGACCAACGCAAAGGTGCATACCGCCACCTACCGCACCGGAGTGTGCATCATCATGTCATAAAACCTTCACTCAAATCCTAGTATAGACTAGTCTTGTGTGGATTTTGAGAAAGCTTTCGACAGCATACACGGAGACAGATTGTGGCGCATTTTACGAGCCTATGGAATCCCAGAGCAGTGTTGAAATCATAAGGAGCTTCTACAACAACTTCACCTGTAGTGTAGGTCACAGCGACATCAATTTTGAAGTCAAGACTGGCGTGAAGCAAGGATGTGTTATGTCTGCATTGCTATTCAACTTAGTGATTGACTGGGTAATGCAGCATACCACAGAAGATGCTCCAAGAGGCATACGTTGGACCCTCTTTTCCACACTAGAGGAGCTTGACTTTGCAGACGATCTGGCTCTAATCTCTCACACCCATAAAGACATCCAAGACATGCTTGTGCACCAAGTGGGCCTTAATATCAACACCAATAAGACAGTGGTCATGGCCCTCAATACTTCAAACCCACAACCAGTGAACATCAATGGTAGTGATCTACCCCTAACCGAGCAGTTTACATACCTTGGGAGCGTTGGGACACAGGATGGAGGCACAGGTGATGACATACAAAGTTGTCTCAATAAATCCAAAATCTCCTTCCGAATGTTCAGTAACATCTGGCGACCTACCCATGTCAGTTTTCACACCAAGCTCAAACTGGGCCAAAGCTGTGTCCTTTCAACGCACCTCTATGGCTCAGAGTGCTGGTGAATGACAGAAAGCAACCTCAAACAGCTCTCCACCTTCCATACTCAGAGCCTACGTAGGATTCGCCGCTTCTTCTGGCCTCAAACCATCTCCAACAACAAACTGCTAGCCCAATGTAACTAACAGTGCATTGGTACCATCATCATGCAAAGGCACTGGAGGTGGATTAGCTATGTCCTCAGGAGTGACAGTGATTCCACAGCTATGCACTGGACACCAGAAGGAAAGCGCAAGCGTGGCAGAGAAACGACCACTTAGCCGAAGGACTGTGGAAGCGGAACTAAAGTCTTTAAACCACAGCTGGGGCACTATCGAGAAGATAACCAAAGACAGACAGCGGTGGAAGTCTTTTCTTGCTGCCCTACATGCCAATGGGCATAACAGGCAATAAGTAAGTAAGACATCAGGAAGTCATGGCATGCAAAGGATATGCGATCAAATATTAAAAATTATTACTTTATTCTACATTATGTTAAACTGTCCAAGATTTTTTGATGCCCGAAAATGGGGGGAAAATGTACAAAAGGTTATTGAATTTCTAAATGGTTCATCCGATATGGATGAAAATACCCTCAAATTAAAGCTGACAGTCTGCACTTCAACATCATTGTATCCTTTCAGAACCAAAATAACAAAAAATGTGTCACTGTCCAATTAATTATGGTGCTCACTGTATATTACACTCTTCCCAGTCCCTTAACCTCTCCAGAACAGCCTTGTCAACCCTAACCTCCGGAAACAGCCAGGGGAGGACATTACTAACAAGAGTGGATGGCGCAAACTCCACACGATTCAACTCATACTCCCTTGCTATATCATCAATCCTCCATCCAAATCCATTGCTCTTAAACTTGGAATACTCCCAAAAGTCATCTAAAGTCCTCCTCGTAAGATTCTCTCCCCAACCCCTCAGACGGATCCAGTATGTCAAAGTTTCCAGTTTCTCCCTTCTTAGCTCTAACGGCAACTCTCCTGATTCAATCAGTACAGCATTTACAGGGGTAAATCAAAATGTCTTCTTCTTCTTATTTTCATGGATTTTTGCATGCTAAACGCTGCAAAGCGTATTGCTGCCACCTACTGGACATAGTGGTTTTCACCCTGCCAAAAACAAGGTCTCTACATTACACCCTCGCATGGAGTCCAGTAGAGGACAAAAATGCCATGACCAGATTAAATACATCACTCTGCCATTCTGCAGGACCCAGGGTGGTCTTTAATGAAAAAGTGGTCACACTAATTCCTGCCAATCCCCTAAATAACTTGCTTCTTTCCCTCCCAAACTTTATACAGTGTAGCAGGACATGAGTAACTGTCTCCAGTTCCTTACACTCAGCACACAATCAATCAGAGTGCTTCCCCACCACCCGAAGTCCCGCCCCCAGAGCACAGTGGCCCTGCCTGAGCCAGGTCAGAAGTACTTCCTCCCTCCTATTGCCCCCCATTGAGACCCTTCTTTCCTGGACCTTGGGCTGTATTAAGTACAGTTGTCACCTCCTGCCCTCTTGCTCCCACTCCCTCTACCACTGAAGCCGCAGTCCTTCAGCTGCCATGCTTTTAACTTCTGCCCATTCCATCGGAACACTCATTCCTACCAGCTCCTGAGATATTGCCATTTTTGCCACCCTATCCACCACCTCGTTTCCTTCTACTCCCACATGCACTGGGAGCCAGAGAAACCCCACATCACACCCCAGATGACACACTCTATGCAAGACTAATAGCGTCTTCTACCCACCCCAGCGCCCGCCAAATTGCCAGTAATTTTGCCGTAAAAACCGATGTTATTTTCCAGTTTTTCTACAAAAGAGATTCCATATTTTGGGATAAAAACTGCACACCCGGTTCTTGGACTATCCGGGGCCTTCAACTTCGACTAAGCCCACCCCCTTTTAATGTGCTCCCCTACTAACTGATATAAGGGTTTATTCACTTTACCAACATGTACCGCCTCCAGAAGGGAAAAATCCACTTCTGGGGTTGGCAGAAGCCCAGGGCCAGCGCTAGGGGGTATGCAACATCTGCAATTGCACCAGGGCCCGAGCTTGACAGGGGCCCGTTGAAATGGTGGGGTAAGGGGTAAATGCATTGGATAGTCTATATGCACAAATTGGCGTAGCCACAGGTAAGCCATATTGATCATAGGCCTACCCAATCAAATGGCAGAAAACATATTTTTACATTTGAATTTTTTTAAGATTATGAATTTGATTTGATTTCCATACATGTCATCATTGTATTGTGACCAATTCAAACTCTGGAACATAAAGTTTCTGCACGCGAAAAAAAAAAAAAAGGCTAGTCTTAGCCTATAAGCGGCAAGGCTGTTGTCTGTGGATTCCAAAATCAGTTTGTGAGTTATCATTTCATAAATTCACAGATAACTCGGATTTTGATTATGACAAGGTGCTCAAGTTAACCGAGGAGCTGATGAACAAACACGACATCACCAACTAGGATGTCACTGCTTCACGGCAGCGAAAACTACCGGCAAAATTGACCGATTCTGTAATTGCAACACGGCCTACTTTATGGAAAACGTCAAGCATCAAGAACAACAGCGGTTTAAAGCAAATGTGGAATAGCATTCTGGACATGCGGACCAAGCATCAAGACCAACAGCGGTTTAAAGCAAATGTGGAATAGCATTCTGGACATGCGGACCAAGTTACACAATAGAATGCTTTGAAATTTGTTCATATAACCTATAAATAGATACTCTTTCTACTGAAACAAACAAAATTATATTAACCTCGAGAGAAAACCAAGAAAAAAATATTTTTTCCGTAAAAAGTGTCTAATTATGAATGTAACGCGTTACATAAAGAAGCGTTACTGCTCACATGTTGTAGTATTGCGCCTTTGATATTCAACATAATAATACGGCACTACTGGAGTACTTTCGAAAAATATAGATCAACATATTAACAGCGTTTCAGAATCATTCCTTTATTCTATGCGAAGAAATAATAGAGTTTCTTCCTACTTGATGTAACGCATGGTATGTTTCTAGTCACCGCTTGTGCCTTTTCTATCAATAGTAGCGCTATTTTGTTTTCCTTGATTCCAACACACCGACCAGTACGATGGGCTTGTTATGATTTACCTTTCACGTTAATCTAACATCATAAAATTGAATATTCACGAAGCGAGAGCGTTTTAAAGATAACTGAAACACTTTTTATTCCCTTTTAACACAACGTGATCTAATCACGTCCACGTGCGCTTACAATTTTGTAATTACAAAATGCAGCTTACAGAATCTAAAATGACTATATTTCATTATTTTCTATTGATATCATGATCTAACATCAAAATACCTTAAATGAGACAAATAAAACTAAATTGCTGTGAAATTTGTTTTAATCACCTTTGTAACACCAAATGGAGGGGTGATTGTGCTACTGATCACACATGGTTGGCTAAATGGCTCTGACGTATCAAACAAGCCTCAAACTATCACTCTGCTGCCAGATATGCAGTAGATATGGATGGATCACTTTAAGGGTTTTTTCTCCTGACTAATTTTCCTTTTGAACTCTATGGAAAAATAAGTCAGAAGGAGAAACCATTCAAGCTATCCATCCATATCTACTGCATTTCTGGCAGCAGAGTGATGGTTTAAGGCTTGTTTTATACGTCAGACCCTTGATAACTTCCAGTGTAATTTACGGCTAAATCTAGTCCCACCTCCCAATTCCCATAGAGATCCATTCAAATGCAGAGACATTTTTTCCACATCATATCCAAAAGAAATGTTTCTCAGTGTAAACTTTCACCAGGCCTAAAATAATGATTTTAACACCAAAGAGTCGGCAAAGGTTGTTTTTACATAGAGGGAGATTACTTTTACAGTTTACTTACACAATATATATTTCACCCCCCCCCCCAACTCTAAACTCTAACCCACTCAAGAGAAAGAAAAAACAAATACATTACAATAAAATAAAAAAACACAAACGGGAAAATGAATTAAGTAAAAAAAAAAAAACATATACCAAGAAATTAAAATTAAATTAAATCAATTAGAGCTCTTCATCTTCATCCTCTGGCTCCCTTTAGCAATTTCTGAAAAACAAACTTTGATAAAAAATCTTGCCCCCACTTCAGGAACATTCACCAATTGAGTTACAAACATGGCATATTAGCATGTATAATAACCAATGAAAATGGAGAAATAAATAAGATTGATTATTATGCAATGTAACCCCTGTCAACCCCCCCTCATATAATCACAGCAATTTGATTTGCCCCTGTACAAAGGGGCTGGATCTTTTGTAAATCGCTACGAGTATCAGGATGACTTCTGATAATTATGTTAACACCTAGGGGTGTCTGTGGTGTGTGGAAAACAGGTGTTTAAAAATTATTTGTAGTATTATTATTATTATTATTATTATTATTATTATTATTATTATTATTCCCATTTCATGCCAACTGAACTTTCATGAAGCTGGCTAAGAAAATCTGGGCTTACTAAAATAAGCCTGACTTCAATTAGCCAGGTTAGATAGCCTGGATAAATTCCGTTGCACAAAGCTAGATTGCAGCTGAAGAGTTGAAGCAAATTCAATCCTTATAAAAGCCATGTTTGGGGGATGAAGTTACATGCATGTTCACTATTTAAACAGCCTGAGTAAGTGAATGTCAATTTATACATTTGATCAGAGTAAATTGGCAAAATAATGTACGGTGTTGTTTACAGCTGGGGAGCAGGAACTCATTATGCAGTTTTATGAAGATGACAAGTCTATAATTACAAAAAAGAATTACAAAACACCACAGCAATGAATAAAAGCGAGAGACGCAGCCTGGGAATCGATTGCAGAGTCCATAAATGCGTACGTTAGTTCTATTGCGCAATCAGTGCTATGTGCTTTGCATCTCCACAATTTAAAAAAGTATTTAATATTACTTTATGTTGTGTATTTAGGAGCAATCTCAGTGGGACAAAAAGGACCGGAATACAAATCTAAATGTTGGTGAGGAGGCAATCAGAGTTGCAGATCATCAATAGAAATCGTGAAATGATGACCATATAGCCAGATAGCTGTGGTAAAACTAGCAGTGCAAAAGGTTATAGGCCTTCTGCGTGCATAGGCTAAAGGTTAGTGCGTAGGCCATTTGGTTATGCTGACAGTGCATATGAAACCCATTTGGCTACCTGTACATTGAGGCTGTAAAATAGCCTATTAAATAGGGTACCTATAATTCTGTAAACACCTTCCTTGGTGTGCAGTTTGTTATAAATGTTATAAATACATGTAGGACGTTTTACAGGACAAGGCACACTTTACGCACAGCGTGGCACACAGTGGCTTTGCTGAGGCTCTCGGCATCCCCAAAGGTGTACAACAAGGTGCCACTTGCCAAAAAACGCAACTTGTTGCATTTTCTACCAGTTTGGTATGGTATAATAAGCAAATAAAGTACTACAGGGTATATTCTGGATTTGTTAACTGCTGTACAGAAACAAGCTTGATAGTGACCTATATTTGGGAGAACTGGAAAGCACTGGAAGACTGGTGAAACATGATAACATGTCTGTCAAAATGTTTTCAACTTTTCCATCAGTTTCATAAATTCATGTCAGTCACCTCCCTTAAACTATGCCCTATGTTGGCTTTCAGGGCACATCAAGTGTGGTCAATCAACTAAGACAATGGTTACCTTGGAAACAGCCTTTATATGATGTGGTTTGATGATGGCGCTCTTCTCCTCAAAGGCTTTGGTCCTTGATTCCTCCGCAAGACGGTGCAAGAACATGAGTACATTCAGCTGTACCTTGGATGAAATAGGGAGATAAAGCACAGGTAGCAATCGGCTCCCATGTTAAAGGCGATTTTGATGAGTACGTTTCTAAGGTTCTCTTCTCTACTTAGGTAACTTAACGTTAGGTCAAAATGGGTTTAAAAATTGTAACTTAGCTATGTGCCATGGACATATTTTCCTGAAAAAAGAAAGAAAGATGTCGTCACAGTTTTAAAAGCAGCTGAACCCACAACCATGTCCTGGGCACATTTTGTCTAAAATTAAGTCAACATGGTACCTACTGTACGTTAACGTATCATTCTGAAAAGCATAGGAAAGCACTGTCATAACATAGCTAACGCTAGGTCAAATAAAACTAATGCAGTGGAGCTTTTTCAGCATTTTCATCTCTAATTCTCACTCAAAACCAGGCTACGTGGGCTGCGAGTCATGCAGCAAAAGGTTAGATTCGAACATACAAGGTCGCGGGTAGCAAAGATCACGGAGTACGCTACCTACTCACTGAGGCACAGACACACTCCAGAAAAGCATATTTCGGCGTGTACTAAAATCCACATATAAATAAACAATAATAATTTTTAAAAACTTCGAAGCTTATACTTACAGAAAAAAGAGCGTATTAAAATAGTGAGCTAGTAAGCTTAGTGTCGTGTCAGCTACATGTGCTCACTGGCACTTTTTTATGAAATAAAAAGTGGCCCGTTTAGTTCAGACAGTTATCAAAGCAATAGGCTAGGCTATGTGTAGCTTAGCTACGGTTTTTACATTTTTAAAAAAAAAAAGGGTTTCCGCGCTGTTATAGTTTTGACAGCTCCGCGTTATCGTAGCTATTGATGCAGCTTTGGCAAAAACAGGTATGCAGTAACAGACTAGCCTTTTTATTTTCATTAGTTTTTTGTTTTCAAAAAGGGCATTTCCCGGTATAATTGCTGACTTGTGGCGAAAGTGCCGCCGTGGTGATAGATTTGCCTTAACATCTGTCCCAAATTGTAAACAGGTCGGGGATTTTCAAGGTAAGAAAAAATTGTTTACACCTGGGCCAACATACTACGTTAGATATAAGTTAACTTAACGTTACAAAAGTTAGCACTAACGTTAGCTAGCTAAGTTACATTTATTAACTTAGCTAACGTGTCTATGTAGCTAACCAGCTAATGGTACTCACCATTAAATCTGCATTTGTACCGATTCTAAAATTTGCTTTCTTCTTCATGAGAGATTTCAAGTTTTTCCTTGGCGCTTTCTTCAACATCTTTTGAGATCTAAAGTAAACTGCCGAGATGCCTCTTGTAACAATTTTAAATTTGCCTGGGCACTTCACTTCTGTCGCATTGTGTGACGTATTTGTTGGCGATCGTACCAAAGATGGTGGAGCTCGGATAAGATGCAAATAGTAGTCAATGGAGAACGGTGTAGTCCTCAAATTGTCCGATTTCTGTCCGTCAGGGAATTTACTGGATACCGAACCGTTTTGTCTGCTTTTTCAACAATACAACTGTTGCAGTATCTTCAATAGTAACCTAAAGTCTGTCATTCAGTGCTTAGTTAAACCTACATGTAGGAAGACCGCCATCTGTTGGCTTGGCGACGTATCGTAACCAGGGTGGGGAATTAACTTTCTAACCTACCAGCCACAGTGGCTGGTAGATGCCTAATTTTACCAGACACCTTTTTTTAAATATACATTACACTGGAATAGCATTTTAGAATGCATTCATGTTTAGTAGCTCTAATAAAATTATATTTATTATATGATGTAGACTATTACAGGTCAAACAGTCAAACGTGTATCAATTTATTACATACATTTCATGTAATCTATTATCTAATACTATACGTTTTTCTGAACGAACAGATGCCAGTAGGCCTAACGTTAGAGCGAGCTGAGATATCACTTTTAGAACGTATTGGAAAAGGTATTTGTCCGTTTTTTCTCTCTCTGTGACGCTGTGCAACGCTTGTTAAAATTGCTTTATGGTAAATCGAACGCATATTAGTTGCACTGGACTCTGCGTTGCTAAACGGACCATCGGAATAGAGGCCTGTCACATAGAACTAGAACTATTGTTACCAATGGTTACAGGGACGCGCCGCCATTTTGGAGGACCAACCCTAACAGAGACGCTTAACGTTACCACTGAACTAGTAATGTTCGCTACTCCATGAAACAAGTTATTTGATGGTTTAGGCCTATATACGGTCTATGGAACGAGCAAAATCTAACCGGACATTTCTACGCCTGGGTAATTTTTCCGGCCCCAAAAATTAAGAAAATGTGCAGGGAATAGAGCCAACATGTTAGCGGTATGTTTGTACTGACTCAATACGGGGATGTTTAAAATAAAACCAATAATTTATCGGAAAAGAAAAGAATACGGAGTCTGCATTTGTAGGCTAAATGTTTGTGATTAGGTTACAGGATGCAGATGAAAGTTAATACAGCGACGATGTAATGTAGGCTAATTACTATGCTTTACCTAGCGTGTGAACCCACTAACCTACAATACCGACTTTATCTGGAAGTTTTCAGAACGGGGCTTCATGCTGCGAAAAACCGCGACAGACTGCTCTGTCACAGTCAAGTTAATTAGCAGTTAGCCCAAAAAAATGGTGGTGGTTTGTTCATTTAAGACTATGGGGACTGCTTGCTACCTTTCTAGCGGCACTAGGGACATTTATAATAAAAGTAGTCTTGTCAAAATAACATATGTGATTGATTGACCATCAATATAGTTCATGGCAATGGCGTTACCCTTTGTTCGTCCGTGTGTGGTGATGCAGTGCGTCAAGCTTGGCTACTGAGCTCAGCTGATATGCTATCTAGCTAATCAAATTAGCTGATGTTAGCTGAATATAAATAGAAGATAACTGAATGACCGTTAATTATGTGACGAATACCACACATTCAATGCGAATAACTGACACAGTAAAATCGAGGATGAAAATGAAATGTTATATTATAAAATATTAGCAACTTAAAGAAGTTTACCGCAAGTTTGTTTTGCAAAATGGTGGGTTTGGTCAGGTCATGGGCTTCTCCACCCCGAACTGTCAATCATACTGTGCCTGGACCATGAAGACCATATCTGGTTGACAGTGTTGGGGAGTAATGAAACTAGTAGTTTAACTATATTTTGCAGTAGCTTGCTGGTAGTTCAGCTACATTCATATTTGCATAGTGATTCAAGTAGTTAAATACATTTTTTGCCATTTTTTGTGTAGTTAACTACTGAAACAATTTTGGGCCGTAAAAGGAAAGGAATGATTTTTATTTTTTATTTTACTATTGCTTTTTTTTTCATTGAACCCCCTTTGACCAGCCCCGCCCACTCCTGACCACTGTGAAGGCATGCCCAGGCAATGCATTCATCAGGCAGCCACCACCACACACTTGACCTTTGTGTAGTGCATGTGCAAAAGGGGCGGGCCTTGCTCAGTGCTCAAACAGCGACAGCGTCATAATGGATAAACCTCCCGAATCTCAGCCTGAAAAAAATCACCATGGCCATACTTAAGCAAATACATGACACTGACTAGCTCTCTACTACAAAGACGTCAAACCCAAATCTAAGAACACATATAAAGGTGAGTGTATTATCATTGACTTTGCTAGCCAATTTAGCGAAGTTTGGATAAGTTAGCCACATATAACAAAACCAAAGCTGACATTCTTTGCACTTTCCCATTAATAGTGGGGTATTTAATTTTTTTGGTTTATGTATGACCTGTGACATAGTCATTGTCAATTTGATCATTGTTTGACAAAGTAGTTTGAACTACTTTTTCTAAGTAGCTTTAGTTAACCAAACTAGATTTCTCCCTAGGGTAGCTTTGCTGTAGTTCAACTTCTTCCAGTGTGAAGTAATTGGTAGCTTGCAAAGCTATGCTTTCAAAGTAGCTTCCCCAACACAGCCGGTTGACCCTGCTGCCGACAACACTTCAGCTCCACGGAGCAGACGCAGTTTGTTCATTCAAGTGGCGAAAAAGTCTTCCAGAGACTCAAATCGGTTTTTACGAGGCTGTGGGAAGGCAATGGGTGACGTCACAGTGACTTTGTCCATATTTTTATACAGTCTATGCCCAATACTCGAACAATGTATTCTGACAGGGGCGTACCACCTTGAGCCAACAATTATTATTTCAGGTTGCATTCAACTGTCTGAACCTGAGTTATTTGTTGGATTCATTCAACTGTATGAATAGGCTAAACGTGACATATTGCATAGGCGACATACGCAGAATAAATTAATTTTTTGGGTTAACGTTAAGCATGAAGGTTACATTTCCTAAACAAACTGAATGATATGGGAAACTAAAATGTCAGTAGCCTAATATTATGCTTACGCGCGTAACTATTATGTTTTTAACCTCTTTTTTCATGAATAAACATGGCTTTTGTTCATCCTAAAGAATGAGTGTTGTTATGGATTAAAACGCTTTATAATAAATTAAAAGGAACGGTAGCTACGATTGGATTGGGTGTGCCTGCCTCCGGCAAAATGTTTATCCTAGTGTATAGCAATTGCTTATACATTTTAGTTTAAGGCTGGCATGTAGCTAATTGTTGACAAAAGTAATTTCTACTCTCAAAAGTCATCAGAATGAACCATTTCAAAGTGCTTTTGGACAAATGCTCTCACGGGGGAGCATGCCCCCAGACCCCCCTAGAGTGATTAGCCTCCATGGTATAGCCTAGCCTACTGTCGGGCAGGGATGGACAAGGACGTCTCTAGGCTATCCGTTTCTGGATTTCATACTTTTTACTCCGCTATAATTAGCCCAGCCATTTATGCCATCTCATTTTAGCAAAATTTGTTGATAAACTTGTGAATGACAATTTAGTACGTGAAAGCATAGCCTACTTGCGCTACATAGAACATATTTTATTCAAATCTACGAGTGAACCGGCGCTGAGAACCTGTACATCAGTCTTTCAGGCACGGAGGTGCCCACCCATAATTAATTAGGCCTTCTATCTCCATTTGGCATATGATTTTACCACTTTCTGTGGGGCTTTACCATTACCTGGGAATTAGATATAGCCAACCGCTGTTCTCCAGCCATAGTTTGCAAATTAGCTGGTGAGCTTAGCTAAGATTGGGGGGTGGGACTACATTTAACTGTAAATTACACTGGAACAGTATGGAACACATCGTTGGCTAAATGGCTGTAAGCCTCAAACCATCACTGTGCTGCCAAAAATACATTAGATATGGATGGATAACTTGAAGGGTTTCTTCTCCTGACTTATTTTTCCATAGAGTTCAATCAGAAAATTTGTCAGGAAAAACAACCCGTAAAGTGATCCGTCCATATCTACTGCATATCTGGCAGCAGAGTGATGGTTTGCGGCTCGTTTGATACCTCAGACCCTTGATGACTTACAGCCATTTTACCAACCATGTATTCCATACTGTTCCAACATAATTTGTAGCTAAATCTAGTCCCACCCCTCAATTCCCATTGAGATCCATTCAAATGCAGAGAGGTTATAGTATCGCTCGTAAGGGTACCAGAAAATAAGATATCAAGAGTTTTTTGATGTTGTTGGGTCACAGACATCAGGAAATCATGGCATGCAAAGCCAAAGGATATGTGACCAAATATTAAAAATTTAAAGGCGCAGTCAACTTAGTGTATGTAAACTTCTGACCCACTGGAATTGTGATATAGTGAATTAAAAGTGAAATAATCTGTCTTTAAACAATTGTTGGAAAAATTACTTGTCTTCAACATGTCCTAACTGACTTGACAACACTATAGTTTGCTAACATGAAATCTATGGAGTGGTTGAAAATGAGTTTTAATTACTTCAACCTAAGTGTATTTAAACTTTTGACCACAACCAAGTAATTTTGTGGCGCCTACCCCCATTGTATTTGCATAGCGTGAATACTAGTCACATCAACTGTCCCTGCTGACTGTTAACGGTATCGCAGTTTCTCCCAGTTGTCAGGCTCCCAATTTACTACCATTAATTTTTGGGACCTCGCAGAAATTAATTGTTTTAAAGCACAAACTAAGTACGGCAGATAATACAGATAAAAGATAAAAGAGAGCACTAAGATCAAAAGGTCCATGTTTGTTTTTGTATTTAATATATATTCAATGTTTTATTGCCTTATTAAATAAAAACAAGATCTGGCTTAAACTCGAAGACAGCTTATCAGCTCAAAACAAACATTTGCCTTTTGACCCTAGTGCTCTCTTTTCAATGTATTATCCGTTTGTGCTTAAAAACGATTCATTTTGGCGAGGTCCCGAAAATGAATGGGAGTGAATTGGGAGCCTGACAACCGGGAGTAACGGCGATGCTGTTAACGGTCAGCAGGGACAGCTGATGTTGCAAGTATTCACACGATGCAAATACAATGGGGAAGGCTCCACAAAATTACTTATGTTGTACCAAAGTGAAATAACCCTTTAAAATGTATCTCCTAGACATTTATACCAATGGGCATGAATGTTGGTATGCTACATCTAAAAGCTGAATATCTTTAAATGTTATAAAGTTGACACGGTCAAGCCGGAAAGTCTGCACACCCCTTTCACTTTATCCACGTTTTATTACGTTACAGACTTATACTACAATAGATTGAGTTCATTTTTTGCCTCAAACATCTACACACAATAGCCAATAATGACGAAGTGAAAACAGGTTTTTAGAAAATATGCTATTTTATTTTACTGACAAAAATAGGTTATTTAGGGGTTACATATCTGTACACACCCTTAGCCTACTACATTACATTACATTATAGACATTTAGCAGACGCTCTTATCCAGAGCGACGTACATAGTGCATTTCCGAACTAGTAACAAGTGCGTTAAAACAATCCTAAAAAGGCAAACACGAATCTAAGTACTAGGCGCAGTCAGTATGATTGGGGATTTTTTTTGGGGGGGGGGAACTACACAATTTTGATAACAATAGTCACAAGGAGGTAGGGAGGGGTGGAGAGAGGTGCAGCTTTCAGACTTTCTGCTGTTCTGACCTCCACGGGGAGCTCATTCCACCACCGTGGGGCCAGGACAGACAGACGTCGAGACCGGGTGCTAGTATGAAGAGGGGGGGGGTACCAGTCGTCCTAAGGAGGCGGAACGCAGAGATCTGGCAGGTGTGTAGGATCTGATGAGCTTTTGGAGGTATGGAGGGGCAGATCCTCGGACTGCCTGGAAGGCGAGCACCAATGTTTTGAATTTGATGCGGGCCATCACCGGTAGCCAGTGGAGGTTGTTGTGTTTTGGGCACATGCGCTCCCTCCCTCCTGTATTATTTTGTCGTTTGTATTCACCTATGTGTTCTTTTATAGGCTGAGATCTGCCTGGCTCCCCTTTATCAGCTGGATCTGGTCCTGCTGATCGCCTTCTCAGCTGGAGCTGGTCCGGCTGATTAGGTCCCACCCTAAAGTGGGCTATAAATGGAGGCAGACCTCAGCTCTATGGGTCTCTCCACTCATGCTGGTAGCACCACTCAGGTGCTCTTCTTAGGGGTTGTTTTGGGTTTATTGTTTTACTTTGCTTAATCTATTATACTTTAGGGATAGTGGGTTGGTAGTTCTGTTTTCGTGGCTTTATTTTGATAGTTTAGTTTCTTTAAATGTTTTGGTAGTTTAAGGGAGTCCCCGGCTCCGGCGGGCCACTACGTGTTCCTTTTGTTCCTTTTGGCCAACCCACCTGACCTCTTTCTTTTCTTTTGGGTAAGTTTTGTAAATTTGTTCTTTTGGTAATAAATAAATAAATTATATTTTTTCAAACTTGCTTGTTCGTGTCAATTATGTCATGGTTACCCATGAGCCTGGTGTATTATTGGGGTGACCGTAACAGAGGTCAATGAGCAGGGGGGTGACATGGGAGTGTCGGGGGAGGTTGAAGACCAGGCGCGCTGCTGCGTTCTGGATAAGATGAAGGGGTCTAATGGCCGATGCTGGCAAGCCAGCCAGGAGAGAGTTGCAATAGTCCAGGCGGGACAGCACCATCGCTTGGACCAGGAGCTGGGTTGAGTGGGTGGTGAGGAAGGGGCGGATTCTCCTGATGTTGTACAGGAAGAACCTGCATGCCCGGGTTACCACTGCAATGTTCTCGGAGAGGGACAGCCTGTTGTCCATCACGACTCCGAGGTTCCTGGCACAGGGCGTTGGGGTCAGTGGAGTGTCTCCTAGGGAAATAGAAAGATTGAGAGGGGGAGAGGTTAGAGCAGGAATGTAGATGAGGTCAGTTTTGCCTGGATTGAGCTTGAGATGGTGGTTGTCCATCCAGCTCGGGACGTCTCTCAGGCAAGCGGAGATGCGGGCTGACACCTGAGTGTCAGAGGGTGAGAAGGACAGAAAGAGTTGAGTATCGTCAGCATAGCAGTGGTAAGAAAGACCATGAGCAGTGATAACAGGGCCAAGGGATTTGGTGTAGGTGGAGAAGAGGAGGGGACCAAGGACTGAGCCCTGGGGGACTCCTGTGATAAGGGGACGGGGTGCCGATACTTTACCAGCCCAGGCAACCTGGGAGGAGCGTTCGGAGAGGTAGGACTTAATCCAGGCCAGGGCCGAGCCGCCGATCCCCGCTGCAGACAGGGACGACAGGAGGATGGAGTGATCTATGGTGTCGAAGGCGGCAGAGAGGTCTAGAAGTATTAGCACAGAGGAGAGGGAGGCTGCACGAGCTGCATGAAGCATCTCGCTGACGGAGAGGAGTGCGGTCTCCGTTGAGTGGCCAGGTTTGAAGCCGGACTGGTGGGGGTCTAGCAGGTTGTTCTGGGTAAGGAAAGACGACAGTTGGTTAGAAACAGCACGTTAATACTTGGTTGATGTACCTTTGGCAGCGATTACAGCTTCAAAGTGTCTTGGGAAAGAAGCTACGAGCTTGGCACATTTGTTTCTGGACATTTTTGCCCATTCCTCTTGGCATATCCTTGCAAGCTCCATCAGGTTGGTTGGGGAGAATCGGTACACAGCCATTTTCAGCTCTTTCCACAGATGTTCAATTGGATTCAGGTCTGGGCTCTGGCTGGGCCACTCAAGGACATGCACAGACTTTCTCCGAAGCCAGTCCTTTGTTCTGTTCGCTGTGTGCTTTGGGTCGTTGTCATGTTGGAAGGTAAACCTTCGCCCCAGTCTGAGGTCCAGAGCGCTCTGGAGCAGGTTTTCTTCAAGGATCTCGGTGTACTTAGCTGCATTCATCTTTCCCTCTATCAGGACTAGTTGCCCTGTTCCCGCTATTGAAAAACATCCCCACATCATGATGTTGCCACCGCCATGCTTCACTGTAGGGATGGTATTAGCCAGGTGATGAGCGGTGCCTGGTTTCCTCCAGACGTGACGCTTGGTATTCAGGCCAAAAAGTTCAACTTTGGTTTCATCAGACCAGAGAATCTTGATTCTCATGGTTTGAGAGTCCTCTAGGTGCCTTTTGGCAAACTTCAAGCGAGCTGTGATGTGCCTTTTACGAAGGTGGGGCTTCCGTCTCGCCACTCTACCATAAAGGCCTGATTGGTGGAGTGCTGCCTGGATGGTTGATTTTCTGAAAGGTTCTCCCATCTATACAAGGATACGCTGGAGCTCTGTTAGAGTGACTGAGTTGCTGTGTTTCTCTCTTTTGACTATATATACTCCACTAAGGATTCAGCACCAGCAAAACGTCACTAGACAAAGTTGAGCACATTTAACTATTTCGCTCTGTCAGAGTGACCCTTGGGTTACTGCTCACCTCCCTGGCTAAGGCCCGTCTTTCCCGATTGCTCAGTTTGGCCGGGCAGCTAGGTCTAGGAAGATTCTTGGTGGTTCCAAACTTCTTTCATTTATGAATGATGGTGGCCACTGTGCTCTTTGGGACCTGTAAAGCTGCAGAGATTTTTCCGTACCCTTCTCCAGATCTATGCCTTGACACAATCCTGTTTCTGAGGTCTGCAGATAATTCCTTTGACCCCATGGCTTGGAGTTTGCTCTGACATGCACTGTCAACTGTGGGACCTTATATAGGCAGGTGTTGGCAATCCCCAATCATGTCCAATCAATTGAATTTATCACAGGTGGACTCCAATTAAGTTGTAGAAACATCTCAAGCAGTTGCAGTGGAAACAAAATGCACCTCAGCTCACTTTTGGGTGTCATATCAAAGGGTGTGCACACTTGTGTACATATGATATTTTACATTTAGATTTTTAATAAATTAGCACAAATGTCTAAAAACCTGTTTTCACTTTGTCTTTATGGGCTATTTTGTGTCGAATTTTGAGACAAAAAATGAACTCAATCTATTGTAGAATATGTCTGTAACGTAATAAAACGTGGAGAAGGTGAAAGGGGTGTGCAGACTTTCCGACTTGACTGTATATACAAGTGCAGCTCAAAAAATTTGAATATCGTGAAAAAGTTCAATGTTTTTTGTCACTCATTTCAGAAAGTGAAACTCATATATTATATAGATTCATTACACATAGAGTGAAATATTTCAAGCCTTTATTTCTTGTAATTTTGATGATTATGGCTTACAGCTAATGAAACCCAAAATTCAGTGTCTCAGAAAATTTGAATATTTTGCTTTAACATATTTTTAAAGTATCATATTTAATATTTGGTCGCATATCCGTTGCATGCTGTTACTTCCTGAAGTCTGTGACCAATCAACATCAAAAGACTCTCGATATCTTATTTTCAGGTACTGTTACAAGCGATACTATAACCTCTCTGCATTTGAACTGATCTCTATGAGAATTGGGGGGTAAGACTAGATTCAGCTGTAAATTACGCTGGTACAGTATGGAACACATGACTGGCGAAATGGCTGTACGTCATCAAGGGTCTAAGGTATCAAACGAGCCCCAAACTATCACTCTGCGGCCAGATATGGAGTAGATGTGGATGGATCCCTTTAAGGGTTGTTTCTCATGACTTTTTTCCCCATAGAGTTCTATAGGAAAATGAGTCAGGAGAAATAACCCTTGCAGTGATCCATCCACATCTACTCCATATCTGGCAACAGAGTGATGGTTTGGGGCTCGTTCGATAGCTCAGACCCTTGATAACTTACAGCCATTTAGCCAGCCATGTGTTCCATACTGTACCAGTGTAATTTACAGCTGAATCTAGTCTCACCCCCCAATTCCCATAGAGATCAGTTCAAATGCAGAGAGGTTATAGTATCGCTTGTAACAGTGCCTGAAAATAAGATATCGAGAGTCTTTTGATGTTGATTGGTCACAGACTTCAGGAAGTAACAGCATGCAAAGGATATGCGACCAAATATAAAATATGATACTTTAAAAATGTGTTAAAGCAAAATATTCAAATTTTCTGAGACACTGAATTTTGGGTTTCATTAGCTGTAAGCCATAATCATCAAAATTACAAGAAATAAAGGCTTGAAATATTTCACTATGTGTAATGAATCTATATAATATATGAGTTTCACTTTCTGAAATGAGTGACAAAAAATATTTAACTTTTTCACGATATTCAAATTTTTTGAGCTGCACCTGTATACACTGCTCAAAAAAATTAAGGGAACACTTAATCATCACAGTAAAACACCAAGTCAATTAAGCCAAACCGGTCATGCTGGATGATGTTGCAGGCAGCATAACATTCGCTACGGCGTCTCCAGACTCTTTCACGTCTGTCACATGTGCTCAGTGTGAACCTGCTCTCATCTGTGAAGAGAACGGGGCGCCAATGGCGAACCTGCCAATTCTGGTGTTCTCTGGCAAATGTCAATCGAGCTGCACGGTGCTGGGTTGTGAGCACAGGTCCCACTACAGGACGTCGGGCCCTCATGCCACCCTCATGGAGTCTGTTTCTGACAGTTTGGTCAGAAACATGCACACGAGTAGCCCGCTGGAGGTCATTTTGTAGGGCTCTGGCAGTGCTCCTCCTGTTCCTCCTCGCACAAAGGAGCAGATACTGATCCTACTGCTGGGTTGTTGCCCTTCTACGGCCCTGTCCAGCTCTCCTTGTGTAATGGCCCGTCTCCCGGTATCTTCTCCACGCTCTTGAGACTGGGCTGGGAGACACAGCAAACCTTCTTGCGATGGCACGTATGGATGTGCCGTCCTGGAGGAGCTGGACTACCTGTGCAACCTGAATGGGCTGCAGGTACCGCCTCATGCTACCAGTAGTGGCAATGGCACTAGCAAATTGCAAAACTAGAGAAAAATCAGTCAGGAAGTCTTGTCTTGCTGTTGCCTCTCCTGTCATTCTGTTGTCACTTTCATTTGCACCAAAGCAGGTGAAATTGATTCACAATCGTTTACGCTTCCTAACTGGACAGATCGATATCCGATATCGATATTTCTTTGAGCAGTGTATTTTTACCCAATTAACTTTATCAACACGCTACTTACCTTCCTCTGAGCTGCTCCGTGACGTCACCGTGAAAAAGGTGGAGCTTGGAGCGCGAGGAGCAGAGTTCGGAAGCGAATTTGATGTGTTCGGGAAAAAGCGGTTATATGAGGGAGGACACTGTCAGCTAACGTTAGGTACATGTTATTTTATTATTTATGACAAAATATTGATTTCAGATTCATATATTTCTGGATAACAAGGCCTAAATGTGTTCTCACAGATAAATTGGATTGCATTTTGCAAGTAAGCCTGCTACTGTTTCCTGTAACCCAGAAGCTAGCTACAGCAATGTGAGTAAAGGCTGCGTTACGTTATCCTGTGTCCTGCATGTTTTTAAAATTGTTATTATTGGTTGTGTTACTGCGACATTTGCATTGTACGTCTTTTAAATTACAGAGGTAAAATTAATCTTAATTGATTCAGGATGCGAATAAATAATAAGCTGTAATTTAACGTTAACGTAGGGTACGAGGCAGTATTATAACGTTAAACGGCAAGCTCTGGATCATACACAGTCTAGGGAGGGAACATTTAACGTTATCTCCTAGCTAGCTAACTCAAATTATTTTAGTAAGGTAGCACACCAGCTAACTAGCTAAAGCGATAACATAAGCTTTGCTGTGTAAACTAGGTGGCTGTAGTTGCAGATGAGCTGAAACGATAAACACGCCATTAGGGCGCGGACTAACGTCAGATTTCTGCCCACATATGAAGCTAGATGGCTAACTAGAGTCATTTAAATTGGTTTTGTCATCACACAAGCTAGCTTACTAGCGGCTGCACGGTGTTTTTGTACGGGATGTTTGAAATGCTTAGTCAGATCATTTGCATCGATTGATTTGCCATATTTTATATGTTTACGAGCTCATGAGCCAGCTAGTATTGCATGCACTGCGCTATAAACTAACGTTAGCTTGCTTGCTCGCTAAACGAATATTGTTAAACACATATTTATATTGCTGTGGTAGTTAAAACCAGAATATGAGCTACGCATTATTTAAATCCAGCATTAGCCTGTTTAAAAAGCAAGGGCTGATGTTAATGTCAGTATCATCAAACGCTAACCAGACTTCAGATTGTTTACATTAGCTAACGTTATATCACTATGGTTGACTATGACGATAATGAAGCCCTCGGGGTGACAAAATGACCACATGGGTAATAATAATTGTGTCGGCTAAATGCGTTACATGTTTCAATGGATTATTAGGGTTTATTGTCGATGGTTTCTATTGTTTTCATAGAGTGAAATCGGAACCCTTCGGAAATGCAGTTCCTTATCACAATGAACATGCATCGTTTAAATTCAGGCCATTTATCTGTCTGCATTGTTTATATTGGCCAGCTAAGTGCAGAGGAGCCGTTTGGTTCCAGAATCACTGGTGTGCAACGGCTTATAATGTATTTCGGATTTGTTGCACAGAACACACTGCTTGTTCAGTAAACGACATTGGTACCTACGTGTTTGTACACATTATGTTTAAAAAATATTGTAAGTAACTGATTTCAAAATAACTGACTTTAAGCAGACAATTTCATGAGAATATGTAAAGGCGAGGATAATATATATATATATATTTATTTTAAATGTATTTATTTTTATTTTTAAAAATGTAAATTAAAAAAATAATTTTTATAGTGGTTCTTGAAAGTTTTCTAAATGTGATATATGTGATGTGCATATGTAGACAATACCACACTATCACATTTAGGATGTGATACTGAACGAGCCACTCCTTCGCTGAGTTAATTCACTTCTCTGATATGAGTCAATCCATGCCAACAGAACTGTGGTGTTACCTTACCGTTTCAGGCTTAGATCTAAATGGTAAGCCTAAGTATTGTAGACTTCCTGTGGAATATGTTACATTTACTATTCTTTAGATGACCGGGCCAACTTTTTAAAATCATCTATATTTTATTTAGCCGTCATGGGAAAGTAAAATATTTGTCAAAAGATGAGCAAAAGTGTGGGAATCCTTTGTCAAGGCTCTTTTCTCACTTTAGGTTGACAATTGCCGTGTTGCAGGTCTAAAGAGCAAATGGAATAATAAAAACGGCATGAAATAAGTCTCAATGAACTTGTATGAAATTAACTTTTTCACCCACTGACCAGAGTGGCTTGTGGATTCAAAAAATCACCAGCCATTTTCAACATTTTACCAGCCACCTTACCTTATATCACACAATCTGGTTGGTTACTGACCAAAGTGGCTGCTAGAGTAAAAATCTTACCAGCCACAATCAAAATTTACCAGCATTTGATTGGTGGCTTGTGTTAATTTCACACCGTGGAAACAACAACTCCTTATAATTGGTGCAAAATAAGAGGATTAAATGCAAACAAGTCACAAATTATACAAAGTTAAGAAAAAAATAACTTAAAATACAATCAACTTTAGACTTTCATGCCTTTGCACAGTTGCATAAGGCCAAAGATGGTGAGTCACTGAAAAACTGAAAAGGTGTTGTATTGCTTGGAAAGCTGACATGAAAAAATAATGCAAGTGGATGATTAGGTCCTTATTTTAAACACAAATACATCTATGTGGTGCATGGCACTATTTTACTTTCCCTTTATACAGGAACGGAAACCAAACAAAAGAAACCCTTATAGGCTATATATTTAATACAATTTTGGCTCATGGCAATTTCAGTTACTTTTCATACACTGTAAAATGTTTGACTGTAAATTTACAGTAAATTACTGGCTACTAGTTGCATTACTTTCACAGTAATTTACCTTAAATATTTCACAGTAAATTACAATAAAACTACAACTGTATACTGTAACTTCACAGCTGCCATGCCCATGGAATTACTGTCATATAGCAGTATGTAGCTGTGGAATTACAGTATCTTGCTGTACATAAATTACAATAATTGCCTGTATTTTTAAATTTTTGCTGTAATAGTAATGCAACTCAGTAGCCAGTAATTTACTGTAAATGTACACTTTAAATAATACTGTAAGCTATTGTAAATTTGACTTGTTAACTGTGATTTTACCACACCTACACATGTTTTGGATCTGGTCAATAAAAAAACAAAGAAAACAAAGATAATACCCATTTTATCCTTTTAATTCAGCAGTTCAAGTGCAAGTACAACTACATTTCAAATGAACAAAGAACCACAGCAGTATCTCTTAAAGCCCTAACTAAATCCAAAATGGATTTTAATGTGGCACATTAAAATGTATAACATGTAATAGATGGTTCACATACCTTTTTTGTTAGCAATTAACTGGAACATAATGTCCAATTGGACTGTAAAACTTTCTGCAATTACCCAGGTCAGGTATTTAAAACATTTGAACCATGATTTGAGGGGCTGGTATCTCTGGTTAAACTCCTCAAGTAGTTAGGCTACCTGGAGAATTCCATCAGCCTTTTATCAATATGCCACTACTGATGTCTCCAAATGACACCCCCATGTACACAACTGGCAAACACTGCTCACATAAACGTTTATTCTTGTCCCATAATATCTTTTGAACATATACATGCAAATATAATGGGGTAGGCTCCACAAAATTTACAATACAAACTTACATTCGTTTATTTTAATAATTTATGTCAAAATAAAGTAACAAAAATGCAAAGAAACTTTGGATAAATGCCTATATTATGTATGATAACATTACAATAAAATAATATTCCACCGTCAGAAAAATGCAGCAAAATGTTCTAGCTTCAATGAAAATCGGTACATCAGACATAAAACATGACTGAGCCACCAATGAACGCTTACACTACTATATGAGAAATGCACTCAAAATGTGAAAATAACAATATAAAACATATTGGACAAGACAGTGGTCGAGTGGAAAAACTAACGTACATAAGTAGCCAGCAACGAGACCAACCGCATATTACAAGCAGTACTACTTGTATATCGAGGAGGAAAAACTCCCGTCAGCTAATGCGTTTTCTGTAACCATTTGCGTAATACTAAACTGATAAAACAAAAAATGCTGTTACGCTGGGCTGTAATTTAGAAATGGCAAACACTGTTAAAAAGGACATACTGTCTGCTATTGGATAATTAGTTGTAAATTTTGGTTGCTTTACAATTTACACTTTTAGGGAAGGAAATAAATGAATTTTTAAAAAACAATAAAAATTGAAGGAAAAAAAAGGGTTCTAGTACCTGCCATGCTCATATCCCTAGTAATAATTAAAAATTAAAAAAAATTCCAATATGGAAAATGTCAGATTACAAACGTTTACAACCATTCAAAATCGACGAGTTTTCTTACGAATGTCCAAACTTGTGGGTTGAAGCCACGCTTCTTCGATTTTGAACCCATCTCTGGGTTAATACCCAAGAAGCACCTGTAAACAAAAGACCAAGACAAAAACTTTCAGTTTAATATAAATCTTTTACATTACTTCTCCAAGGCACATGGAATGATGCTCCTTGATACCACATCTAACAAGTAGGTGGTGACGGTTTGGAGCAAATTACTCTGGTTTAAGTTCCACCACCGTATGCCACCGGTCACCCTGACATCCCTAGTATGCACCACTGATAAAATTAACTAATCAACAAGTATAGAGGAAAGGCAGGTTGTATACCAAGACAACAAGAAAGCCATTCAGTACAACGTTGATGCGAGTGTTACATTACCTTTGGATAAACTCCAGAGTACATGAAGCGTCTTCAGGGTACTTCAAAAATTGCAGCTATACCATTAATGAAGTCATTGTGTGGTCCCATGACCACTTGACCATCAATGGACAATAACCAGGCCCTTGGAGTCATCATGTCACCTGAAATAAACAGAAATACCCATCATGTGCTATTGTAGAGAAGTGGAATCCTTAAACAAGAGAAGCGTGTGAAAGCAGTGGGTTGCTGGCATATTCCAACACCGGGGTCTTAGAGTACAAGCATTAAATGAAAGTAACAGAAATAATTATACTAACTTTACTTTAAATGCAGAGGAGTCCTATGTCTGCGCACTATGTCTGAAACGTTAAGGATTGAGTAAAATTCTATACGAGGTAAACACAATTTTGCATTAAAACATACAGTGCCCTACGGACGTTTTTGGACAAGGAAGCATTTTCTCTTCATTTGGCTCTATACTCCAAAAGTTCAGATTTGAAATCAAACTATTCATATGAGGTATCAGCTTTTATTTGAGTGTATTTGTATAAATATTGAATTCACCATTTAGAAATTCTAACACTTTTTAAACATAGTTCAGACCAATTGAAGTATTGGGACAAATTAACATAATGTAAAATAAAGTAGCCATGTGAGGACATAATAATTCCAATAGGGATCCATTCAAATGCAGAGAGGTTATAGTATCGCTTGTAAGAGTACCGGAAAATAAGACATCAAGAGTCCTTTGATGTTGTTGGGTCACAGACATCAAAAAGTCATGGTATGCAAAGGATATGTAACCAAATACTAAACATGGCTACTTTATTTTACATTATGTTAATTTATCCCAGTACTTTAGTTGGCCTGAAATAGGGGGACTCCATAGAAAAGTGTTATAATTACTAAATAGTGAATCCAATATTTATACCTTCTAATAAAATATGAAAATGTGTACTTTAAAGTCATGAATGGTTTGATTTCACATCTGAACTTGCAGTATAGAGCCAAATGGAGAAAATACTTCCTTGTCCCAATACTTACGTAGGGCACTGTATGCGCTTATTTCGGAAATAACTACTCAACCAATTGACATCGTAAGGTGTATTCTTTAGAGATAGAAATATCCATATGAAATCAAGATGTCAACATTACCTTGGACAATCAATCGAGGGGTGCTTGGCAGCATCATTGTAGTCCCGACATCAGTGGCTGTGGCTGACGGCTGTAAAAAAAAGACGCAACTGTAACATACACCTATGGTAGCACATTATTCAACATGGTGGTGCATATGAGACAATCCCTTGGCCTCACTGACCCATTATTTTAGATTAAGCAGTCTGTATTTTACTGAAAAGTTGAAAATTAGAACCACTCACTAGCAATGTTGTAATTTTGTGGCTGGTAAATTTGCTTATTCTGGCACAGATAACACCGAGTCAAAAGCAGAAAACAGACTAGGATCCCAAAGAAAAAACACTTAATAATACAGAATTGGGGCAAACTGTGAAAACGACCTATATACGTACGGAAAGCATGGCATATATACCAGACAACTACACAGGTTAACAACCACTGCTACGAAAGGAACTTTTTATTCTCCCATCCTGTAGTAGCTGTTGATGACTAATGCTGTAGATAGTCTAGTAGTCCACTAATAGAAATACCCTTACAAATAACCTAGAAAAAGTCTGTAATTAAATTAATTTAAAGCTAAAATCACTACCACTATCTCAAAGCATTTTCACAACCAAAGTTAGCTGTAGTTTACCGATGAAAAAATGCTGCACAATCCCCTACTTGCTGCCACTTGGCGCCTTTAGCAACAGAATTTTAAACAACTGATACAAGCCTTTTTATTTAAAAAAAAAAGTGAGTTTAAAAGGCGCTGAAACAGTCCGTATACCACATTAGAATTACATATAAGAACAGTTATTGTCCATAATACGTTCATTTAAGGTTAAACGGACATTTTAAGCAGAGTATTTATGTTGATTTTCCGAAATACACTTTTCGGTTGTCCTGCCTATCTGTAGCCTAAGGTGGGTCTACTTGCCAGCAGTTTTTGTAACGTTACAGGGTTGGAACAATTGCGAGGGAAACTTGGGATTGGATCAGAGAAGAATACATAATCATAAACAGAAGAGGGGCGAAATGCACAGAATGAAACTGTTCCGTAAATATATCTGTAGGACAAATATTTCGCAGTTACCTAGCTAAGCACGTATTTATTTTGAAAGTGTTAGCAATCACTTAGCCGTGGTGGTTGTGTCTCCATAACATAAACTAACAGCACACTCCGGCTACAAAGCCTTAAAATGAAAGCACAACTATCTCAGTTACAAGATTAAAAAAAAAATATATATAGTCATAATGGGGACACCAGTGTTAAGATACGCTATATAGCTACATTCGTTATACATACAAGTTAACAAAATTGAACATTGAATTAGGCTACTTAACGTTAGGCCTAATACTTACCGTAACTGATGATCCAATGTGGCGCTGAACAACAAGGGGTTGATGCAATTAACTAACTTCACGTGTTTCCAACTTTCCGTTGCTGCCGTATCCCACAATGCTGCGCGGTCCAGTTAAATTTTTAATTTCACAGTAATTGGCTGTGTTATGGCATAGCCTGCATTGATTTCACAATAACATTCTGAACACAGTATTTTACTGTGAAATATTACTGTTACATATTGTGAAATCCTGGTAATATTTTACAGTGTACATCTTGGAACTACTGACTCATGTACGTAATCAGAATCTCTAGTCATGAAATAATCAAATTTTGTTTGTACCAACAAGCCATTTAAAAACAAAAGGTGACAAAGCCTTCTCTGTGTGGACCCCGGAACTGTTGACTTCCAGAGAAAGTCAGAGCTGCACAAACATTTGCTTTTAAGCCTCTTTTAAAAAATGTTTTGTAGCACTGCTTTGTATTCCTTTTCCTCTGTATACCATCACATTTCTGTGTTCCTGTATTTGTACCTTTAACATACTGCATTGCATTTTATTGAATTGCCTTATGACATTATATACCGTTTTTTATTTTTGTTGTTGTTTTGGAAGGCGCAGCGTACACCATGTATGAAATGCATTTGATAAAGTTTCATATTATTGTTAATTTTGAGATGTTTGTTTACTGTACTATCAACAACATGTTTGATTTTTAAAATATTTTCTTCCCCAAGGATTTGTAACATTGGAAGACTAAGAACAGAGAGTTAACATCTCGATTGAAGGTTTGAGTCCAGCAGGGTGTGATGGAGAAGGAGAGGAAGCCGGGTTATTTTGCCAGGTAAGAGAGAAACGGCTGCTCTGGGCTTTATGGTATTGTAACTGCACTTTTCTGTTGGAGGTTGAGAGGAAGATCTTCCCTTCTCTTTGTGCTGTACTGTACTGATTGGGAGGGGTTTTCCTCCTTGTACTGCGTGGATAGTTGAGAGGTTTTCTTGTACGTATGTTCTTTGGTGATTGTGGATTAAAATGTTATTCTATACTGTGATAATTGAAAGAAGCTTCTGCTGTGACTATTTTCACCTGGCTTACCTGTCATGAATTTTACTTGAATGTAACTGACGTCGTAGACAGTATTAGCCTAAATCATGCATTTTCAGTCTCCTTAGACTTTTTCATATTTTGCTGTGTATGAACATTTAATAAAAATGTATTTAATTAGGCTTTTACATCGCTGACACAACGCTTTTATCCGATATTGTTCATTCATGGATGGCATTTGAGACCAGTCCCTGGGGGTTTAAAGAAAACACAAATTATCACCTCTCTATCACTTTATGTGAAAATGAAGGTGCAAGTTCTGTAACTTTTTTCTGTCTAGTTTCACTATGGAAAACAATGGAGGAATCTGAAGGGAGAAAGTTACTGAATTTGCACCTTCTACATTTTCACATAAAGTGATGGAGAGGTGATGATTTATGTTTTCTTTGAACCCCCAGGGACTGGTCTCAAATACCATCCATGAACAAACAGTATCAGATAAACTCTGTTTGAGTAGTGCGATGTACTTCCTAAAATCCCATTAAGAGCCATTCAAATGTATTGAAGGGCTTTGTTACCAAGAGAATATTAGCACACATTTTAAAAGAAAATATTGTTCAACGTCCTTAAATACAATCTAAACATGATTTCTGGGCACTTTATGATGTGCAATTCTGAACAGTTTTTCCTGTATGGCTGTTAAAGTACAATGAAGCAAGGGGGCTGAATACTTAAGGAATTGATTATTTTCAGTTTTATATTTATAAATAATTTGGAACAAATTGTAGATTTGACTTTTCACATAGAGTTGTTTGTGTTGAATACCAGCAAAAAAGCCTGATTAAATAAATTTTTATCAAATGTTCATACGCAGCAAAATATGAAAAAGTCTAAGGGGGGTGAATGCTTTTTCAGCCCATTGTATATTGTATAATATAGATCCTGGGTTTTCAACAGATGGTCCGCGGACCCCTGGGGGTTCTTGAAGGTACTGTAGTGGGTCCCTGGCCAGATGTGATATGCAATGACTATGTAGATTTGGGAAAACATAAATCATGCACAGTCACAGTCATGCACAGTGCAATACTGATTATATTAATACATTTTGGCATTTTACATTTTTTACATTCAATTTCATTATAGAATGATCATACCCAATATTTGGATATTGGGTATTGCCTATTGACTGATCTGATTGTCATACAGAGTAATCATTATATTACAGGCATTTAGCAGACAATCTTATCCCGAGCAATGTACACAGCTTAGATTCTTTTACATACAATCCATTTATACAGCTAGACATTTACTGAAGCAATCCAGGTTAAGTACTTTACTCAAGGCTACCTGGGAAGCCTACAACTTCAGAGCTACAAGCCCATTTCCCAAAGCTTTATGCTACGCTGCTGCTCCATACCATAACACATAACAGTTGAAAGATCAATTTTGGTTAGTATGCATTCATACTTTTCAGAGACTTTGATCTCATTGCTTTCCCTAACACTGGTTTGGGGGTTGCAAGTCTATTCTCCCTGGCCTGGGAGTGCTCTTAACCAGGTCTGTGTCACTGTTGTCATTTAACTTGGGTGGATGTACTTTCGTTTTCTTGCTTTCTAAGTATCTCTGAGAAAAAGCATCTGCTAAAGGAATGTAATGTAATGGCCTGCCGTCTTGGTTGCTCTTGTGAGGTCTTTGGAGATGCTGAGAGCTGAACATGCAGACAAGCTGACCCAGGTAGAGACTTGATGCGAGAGTCAAGCTCAGCTTACCAGCGCTCGTTTTCTGTGGTCATGCCCTCTGATAAACCCAGATACGGACAGGGCGGAAGGGGAAGTGAGCGTTGAAGCCAACGCTCCGCAGGTTTCTGATCCTGTTAATGATTTAGCAGAGGTGGCTTAGGGAATCTGGTCTGGTCCAAGGTCTCGCAGCCTTTAGCTGTTCTGCAGGAGCCCAAAAGTGTCCTGTCCCTCTTCCAACGGTCGGTTTCTCCGTTCTTCAGCATCTTCTTGGACAGATCAGACATATTCAGCTTGTCTGAATCTCTGTGACTGTCCTGTAGCACCTAACTGCAGTCTGTAATTTCAACGATTATGTCTTCTATGCATTTGTCAGCAGATTCCTCTGTATTGGATGGCTAAAACAGGTGGTTTAAACAATGTGTTTTGTTGTGAAAGCTTTTGTGGCTTCATTAGGATTGGAATGTACACACAACTGGCTAATAACCTTTGGCCACAGGGACAACAGTTGAAAATGAGCCACTTGGCTAACACTGGCACATTTACCTTGTGGTCAATTAATGTGTTTTGTCCTTGATTAATAAATAAATAAATAATACTGTCACAGACAAATAATCACCAGTTTGCTAAACTAGCGCTCCTGAATTTATTGTTCATTAGATGTCATATATAAGCAGCATCCCTTGAATTTCTTGGGTTAGTCTCAATGCCTATTTATTTTTGGGAATTGGGAGAGCACAAAATATTGGAAGGAGAGTCGTAGTAGTAGGAGGTTGTTTTTGTATATGACCAATGAACTTAATTTTATTGACAAACGTCTGATTGCAGGGATATACTGCTTTAAGCATTCAGCTGCTGCTCCTTCCTTGATTGAGTCATATTATTAAGATATAAAAGCTAAGGCTGTAATATTTAATGTTGAAATGTATAAAGTTAACTGACTTGTAGACTGTAAAGCACCCTTTTTTGAAATGAGAGTATTTCAATGATTCTTGCCCCATTTTCACTTTCTGGCATCTTAACCAATTGGTTTAGAAATGCATTGTTATGAGTAAGTTTGGAGAACTGTTGTCATGAGAGCACTGCAGTGAATATGTAAACCCCAAACACATCTCTCAGGTTGAAGAGGAGGAGGCAGACCAAACAGGGCCATTCACAGTCCATGGCAGTGGGACAGAACCAATCCAAACCATCACTAGCACGTCTTCCAAACACTGTCCAAGATCGGAAGAACGCATCCTTTGCAGTGATCAGCTCGGACATCCCTGGACCAGCGATCACACCTGCAGACCTCCAGGACAAATCCCAGGAGGAAGGCTGCCTGAGGAGTCCTGTCCTTGACAATCCAGGTAGTCCCACTCTGTATGCCTGTGCAGGGTATACAGTCTGCTGCATAATATCGGTGTGGAGTTACACACTGCAAAACACACCTCTGCAAGGTTTACAGAAACAAAGTTGTAACCAACTTGAAAGCTAAAAGCAGGTTTTGGCTACCTAAGGGCCCTGTCACACTATTGCGTATCGTACTAGCGTATGCCAGCGTTTGAAAAATATCACTCATACGCTGATATACGCGCTGACTATAAGGGGTACGGTAGGCATAGTTGTATTACGTTTCAAGCACGGTCGCGCATCGGGTGGCATACGCTGGCATACGGCGCGCACAAAAAAAAATTTTAAAGCATCTTAAAAAATTTTTGCGTTGTGCGTCGGATGGTTTATGGTTTATACGCTAAGCTAGGGCATACGCTGATACGCTAGAATTATGTAGAGAGGTACGTTACGTAATACAGGTCGGTGTCGTAGGGGTCATACGCTGACATGAAGGTGTACCGTATAGCGTAGCGTATTGATAAGCGCAGTATGAGTATTCTAACGTAATACTTCTAACGTCTGCAACTTCTGTAACGTAACGTATATAGATGCTGACGATTGAAGAAGAATGAAAAAGAAGACACTCAGGTGCAGGTGCAGGTGCAGGTGCAGTTTAATGGCAGATTTATTGGATTTATAACAATTGTATAGTGTAAAGTGTAAAGTGCAATTTAGGGTTTAGGGGTCAGGGGGTAAGGTAACATTTATAAATATTATCATTAAATGAATGTATTAAAAAAACACCAGAAAAAAGTAAAAAAAAGTTTATTATTATAAACAATCATTATGATCAACATGCCATTAGGTAATAACATGGTAATGGTGGTACATAGTAGGGATCATTTTTTTAATATTTTTTTAAAGTTTCGAGTTGTTGAACTTAACACAAACAATCGTAAAATTGTAATATAAAATAAAATATAATAGAATACAAAACAGAACAGAAAATTAATTCCAAATTATATTATCAAATGTAACATTTGAGAAAACATTTGAAAAAGGCATATTATTGTTAGCATAACAAAAATAGAAATGAAGGCGTGTATGGGAAAGGAAATTGCGCTAAGAAATTGCCTGTGTTTCATCTGTTGCGTTGCTCCGCCGCTGCTCCGCTAGCATGAACATAGTATGATTAATAATCGCTCTTGAGAAATTGAAAGTTGACCTAGTAATAGCTAGCAAGAACAGTCAACTTCTACTTATAACATAGGTATATATGAATAGGCTCCTCATATGCATTAACCTTACTTATTTTTTATTTTTTTTATTTTAAGCATATCTTCTGTGCTCGGGTGGGGAGTGAGTGTGTGCGCAGCCTCCGGTTATTAAAGCTCAAAATCCCCCCCCCGCCGTCAACGGTGCTTATTCCATGTCCTGTTTGCCTAATACCATTATAGTCCTAGTGTATACTAGCCTAAGTCAATTAAGAGTCAATACTTCTTGTGGTGGTGTGGTGTGTTGCGCTACGACGGTTCCTGAGAAATGTGGAAAAGTGTATTATATAGGGTTTATGCAAGCACTTTGTCTAGTGATACGCCACGATATCATTTCATACATTACGCTACATATCCGCGCTACAAATACGCTCACTCTTCGCTACTAATACGGTAAGTAATAAAAAAAGTATAAAAATTTTCTTTTTTTTTTGCGTATTCATACGTTTTTTTCATACATTTAAGAATTGCACTAATACTCCATATCGCCCTTAGACTTCAGTTGTTTGGTGTAAATATATTTTTTTACTTGTCAGTAAGCTTTACTACACATCCCAAGAAGAGCTGTTAGCAAATTTGAAGAAACTGCATGAAATGGCTAGCATTGTTAGCATTGATGTCAGAAAACATTGGTCTGTGGATGGACAGGCATGCCAAAATGACCTCACAGTAACTTCTAACCAGGTCCCTGAGACATGTGGTGGCACATTTACTCAAACTATGACCCATGTATACGCACATTTTGGAGACTGGGAATTGGCAACTTGGATGGCAAAGTAGTGAAATACAGATACATGTCCTATAGAGCCGTTTCACTCAATTCCTTCCACTTCATATCGGAGTACACAGCCTTCTAATAATCACATTCCTTGTCAAAGGGAAATCCAGGCCTAAGTAGCTTCTGTCTTTTTGATGTTAGTCTGAAAGTCCATATTTAAATATCCAGACTGTCTGAAAAATAGTAATACCACCGGTGAAGCCTCCCATGTGTTAAACATTCAAAGTTTCAGTTTTTCAGTCCATCAAGGAGGCTTTATAGAGTCCCAACAGCACAGATGTATAAGATTGAAGCGCCATTTTATCCCAGAATACATTTGAAAGCTGAATGTGTGGTCCAACAATGCAATTAAAATTTCATGACTAGGGGATTTATCTGGGAGATATTTATGTGGATGTAATGGCATATCTTTATCTGTTTTGTGTGGATGTACCTGTGTTTCATGTTTGTAACTATGTGAAACTGGCGCTTTAAGATGCAAGATGCATTTCAGTGTAATCAGACAATAGTATTGTATCGTACTTTGAATAACGTCTCATCGCGGGCTGATAAGAGTCGTGGCTCAATTAATGATTAATTCCTATGGTACTGTAACCTTATGAAATTTGGACTTTAATATCCGACCACTTCTTTTTAATTTCCAAAATGGTTCGGCTGCTGTGGCAAGCTGCCACTCCACAAATTTTATTTTATTTCTTATTTTATTTCACCAAACAATATAGCTTGTTTGATTTCTACCTCCGTAACAAGCGTCTTGATTTCACACTATGAAGTTTCTCTTCTTTGTTTGGTGGTATGACTTCTCAATTTCTGAGGATGAATTGAAATGACAAGCTAATTTATATGCATATCATATTCACATTAATCATTTATAGTTAGTTGTGGGAGTTAACGGGGGGGGGGGGGCAGGGGATACTAGGTTTGTGCACGTACGCAAAATTTCAAGTTGATTGTGAAAAAATGGTGCGCAGTTGAACTTACAGACGGTTTTATAAATCAGGATATTTTTGAGCATACGCAGGTTTCTCCTTTTGGGTGTTTGTAACTTTTTAGTGTTGAACCTGCACAAAGTTTTATAAGTTATATTAAGGTTTAGTTATTAGCTTCCTTGTGCATGAACTAATGATGCAAGGGCACACAGCTGGCCAAGAAACAGCTGAGCAGCTAATTGTCCCATTACTTTTGCTCCCCTAAAATGGAGGGGGGCGATGTATAAAAAGGGCTGCGATTCTTACATGGACCTCCCGATATGGATGTAAATACCCTCAAATTAAAGCTCACTCATATTCATTGTTTTACAGTGTATAGAGCCAAAACAACAAAAATGGTGTCACTGTCCCAATATGTTTGCATTTGACTGTATATGCATATATAATAAACTATTAGTACATTAAGCTGCATAGAACTGGACAAGTTTAAACTGCACATTTTTCATGGATGGCACAGTGTGACATCGTTAACATCGTTGCTCAGGGTAAAAAGAGGTAAAATGGAGAACAGCAGTAAACAGGAAGCTGGTAATTAATCAATCCGGTGCCTATATTGAACATAAGCCTTACAAGAAGACAAAAGGGCCTGAACTTCATATGGTACTCACATCCTGGTGAGTCAGCAGTTAAAGAGAATCTATTCAACATGTCGTCGACTTCACGCCATCGTGTTTCCTGCGAAGAGGGAAAGGGGGGAAAAAACATCACAAGGTGGGCACAAAGTTCTCCTCAGTCATGAAATAAATTGAGCAGATAATGACCAGAAGAGGAAACGATGGTAAACGCAAACGCATTTGCACGATTTACCTTATTGTTTAAATTCTGCACCTGGACCAGTGTTGTATAACAATATAATGCTGACAAAACCTTGTGTTTATGCGTTCCTGGTATGAATGCATTCATGCAAGGCCAGGTGGTGATTCGGGAACGGCGACATGTGATCGTGCGCTGCCTGCATGGTCTTTGTCAGCTCTGTAAACTTTAATAAAGTGAAACGACTACGTAGCACTGCATGTGTAAACACGAGTTCGGCTCCATTTTTAGTCCCTGAGAATACGCTTCAAAAAGGCAAAGGTGATGAGGATAGCATCTATAACTGAGAGAGATGTTTGGTAGTGATAGGGGTGTAGGTTTCCCAAGCCATACAATATGGAAACTGAACTGACCTTAGTATAGATTATGATTATATCAATCTGGTGGAAGAAAAGCAGCTCTCCAGGTGGAATATACTTACAAGAATGTTAAATGTCTCTCTCTTGTTCTCCCTCTCCCCCCCCCCCCCCCGTAAGATGACGTTGCAAGGTCTAAATGCCAGATGAAGAGGGGCAGGAGGAAACCCCCGGGAACAGTCGAATACACAGTGAGTGCCCCCCCCCCCCCCACGCACAAACGCACACAAAAGCCCTTCATGACACTCTTTCATCAATCAATCCACCAATACTGACATTATACCTCCCCCAGTGCTCACTTCACACCCGCCCCCCCCCCCCCCCCTCGGGGGCTGTGGTGTACACAGGAAGTGCTGCTGGATCACACGGGCATACTCCATCTGTCCTTTCTTCCTAAAGGTGGGCCCCCAGGACACTCTGAACAACATTGCGCTGAAGTGCAACATGACCCCAAACAAACTAGTGCAGCTGAACCGTATGTTTTCCCGCAGCGTGGTCGCAAGCCAGGTGAGCTCTCCTCTGCTCGATTTATAGCATAAATTTGGCTAGGCTGTTACCTAAATTTGTCATTTCCTCTTACGACCTATATACATCGATCTACCTTTATCTTTGTACAGATACAATTATTTCCTGTGCTGAACAAACGTGCATTATGGTTTAATGGTCCCAGTGGAGGATATGTACAGAAAAGATAAGTGGGGAAACTTGGGGGTGAAGTGAAACCTAAAGCTGGAGTAGGTAACTTTATTAACATGTTGTGAAAACATTTAGAAAGTCATAACACCCGTTGGCCCTGCCCACAGAGAAAGAGACATACCCCCCACACCACCCCACTGCTTCTCCATACACGCATCAAACGCGCATCAAAGTTTCAAGCTACCATTGCAGGATTACCGACTGGCATAGCTACACTAAAAATGTCAGCTCCAAGAGTCCTGGTAAAACAACGGGATAATTTTTGTTGTTGCAGTGTAACAATAACGCAATAAAACATTTTCCATTCAGTCACCGAGTGACTAATGGCAGGTTTGTTTTGTGCTAAATTCACTTAGTTAGCTAAAAGTACCATCTACCTGATGGTTAGTGATAGCTAACGTTCGCTAAATATTTTTTATACATGTAAATTGTTGAACAAGGCTACCCTCTATCCCAGACTTACCCGATACACCTCGCCCCAACTCGGAACTCTGCTGGACGTTTTACAATAGGGCCTTTTTTCTGGTTTTCATAACTGATAAATAAAGTTAATCTAGCCAGTTTTACTCAAACACTACAAATGACAGTGATGGCTAGCTGAATTATATAGCTAGCCACTTTTATAAAGACCCCAGATATATAAACGTATGCTGGGCTCTAGTCCCGTACAGCAATGCAGGAGTGGATGAAACTCAACATTATTTTACAATTTATTATTGAACCGGCCTATCTCTTTGATTGGTTCATGTCATGACCCACTTTGTTTTGAAAACAAGAATTTGGGCAGAATGCCTGGTTTTAGAATGCACAATTTGAGGGTATAAATACAGTATATGCTACCAACCAGTGGCGGGCCGTCAGGGCCAGCAAGGCCTTCTCTGCTGGCCTAAACATCATCAGAATATAAATTTAATTTTGATATATTTTTTCCACAAATATGTATTAAATTATTCCCCATAGTCTATTCTCTTCATTTCATAGCTTTTCTCTTGGTTGCGCTGCTTCCAGCCTCAGATCAAGATTTGGAGGGCTGGCCTTTATGTTAGAGCTTTTATCCAATCATATTTCAGCCATAATGTGTTGCCAGGGTCCAAGAAATCTGCCCTTAGGCCTTCAGAATCGACAGTGCGGGCGCCTGTAGCTTAAAGTGAACCGAAACAACCCTGTGGTGTTAACCAATCAGATTTCTAATTGGCGACACCGGGGCCAGCTAGCAGGCGTACGATAACGTCAGCACGTGCACGTCTTTTGATTGGATACGCACTATTGAGAGGCAGAGCTATCGCAGAGATAGCAAACTGAATTTGAACGAGATTTCTACAAGCTGTTTTTTTTCAACCCACAATGGCTGAAGGAGGAGAAGCGATCGATTTGGTCGCAGATATAATTACAACGCCATTTTCAAGACGAACCTTTCAAGAAAAGCTAGACATCGTCAGAAGAGAACGGCCAACTCCGACGCTAGCGAGCCGACGCTAGCGAGTCAAAGTGGACATTCAAGGCTAGGAATACACTTTCACCACTGTCGCAAATATATCCTCTTGAACAAATGCAAATTATTTGTTTGTTTTCTTTTATTTTCAGTGAATAGTTTGTGTCTTTATCGTCACAATGAAACTGCTTTGGGTGCGACAATGCGCTGTTTAGCGAACAAACTTGTTAAAGCTAACATACTTTTGGTGGACTTAATAAAACTTTGTAGACTAATCCCTTAAAAGCGATTTTTATTTAAAAGTTTTGACAGTATCCAAGCGATCTTAAAGCTGGTAGTTTAACACTCTTAATTGTAAATTGAGTCTGGTTCCTCCCAAGGTTTCTTCCTAATTACACCAGGGAGTTTTTCCTTGCCACTGTTGCCTCTGGCATGCTCTTGTGGGGGTTTAGGCTGGGTTTTTTCTGTGAAGCGCATTGTGACAACTTGTTGTGAAATACGCTATATAAATAAATATTGATTTGATTTGATTTGTAAATGCGGATTTATTGATTATAAATGCTTCGGAAATATTAATATAACTCTGTTGTACTTGACTATGTTAAGGTGATGCAACGCCCGGTTATACTGCGTTTCTGTCTAAATGTATAGTTTCTAGAGCCATGGCGTCATAATGATGGTATTAAGAGGTGGAATAATTCAGGTAGGACTGTGTAGGACATCACTGAAGGCCTAGGTGTGAAATGCACGGCCCGCCACTGCTACCAACTAAGCATGAACGTTCCCCGATATCTTTCTAAAAATAAAAAATAAAGTTTCCTACTTCAGCTTTAACGGCCCACAATTATCTCTGTGCACATTGTTTTAGAAACTGGATGTTACATCTGGAGTGAAGATTGTAACGGCCTGTGTCCGACTATGTTCCTGACTCTTCTCATTCATCAAAGTTCTTGCGGTGAAGAATATTGCTTCAGAAGAGCAATCAAAGTTAACCTGCAATTTGCTGCCTCCACAGATTTTGTTTGTCCCTGATGTTGGCCAGTCAGAACCAGGCCTCAATAGCTCCACCCTCAAAACATCCTCAGAACAGGATCACAGCAAGCTGCCGGTAGGAGAGACCCCCTTACCCAATCAAGTGAACCCCCAATGCTACCTCCCCAGCCAGCCTCTCAAGCATAACCCATTTGGAAATAAAACTCACAGAAAAACAATGACAAGCATCAAATCGTGTTAGTCAGTTGATAACCAACTTCCTTATTTCAACCTTCTTATTGAAATTAGCATGTCTCTGCATTTTCCATTATCAGCATTAATGGGAGATTAATGGGATGAGTGAGTCACTGATCAGTGGCTTATAGGTTGTCAATAGGCTGGTGCCATTCTGTCCGCAGCAGCTCCATCCTTCTTTAATTATGTATAATGCGGCAAATTAGGCATTTTCATATGTTCTTTGTAGTATGCTTTTAAATGTGGATCCTAATGGCACAAGGATGCAAAATGATGGTAATCTATCTTGACTTAGACCTAATCAATCCCACGTGGAGTTGAGGTCAATTTATGCTTCTTGCGGAAGTTGGTGCTCATGAGGTCTTGCGTTATCAATGATATAATTGCAGAAGAAAAGACCTCTTTCTGTGTCAATCAAAATTTTAAACACTGCGGACACGCCAGTTGCGCGCAGAACATTGTTGGTGATTGTTTCTTAGTGTGTGCTATAACCAAATCCTCTTCCAGGTCTTTCAAAACACGGTGGCAAGAAAGGACGATTATAGCAGCACTACGGCACAATGCATTTAAAATGCTGTATACAGGGTGCAATTTGTGGGGGAAAAAATAGCAGGGGGATGTTTTTGGAATGCCGTTCTATTGATAAAAATAAAGTCTGATGTGAACCTGGGTGGTTAACCTGACGCTAGTTAGCTACCTTAAAATTATCCAGGCGAAACGAATACAAAATGTAAAAGCCATCGTTCATCTATACATACAGATACAGACAGGTGACAAATTAAAGGGAAAAACCCCTGTCTGGTGGCTCTATTATGCTGTGGGGGGCATTTTTCTGGCATGGTTTGGGTCCACTTGTCTCTTTAGAGGAAAGGGTCACTAAATCAATACAAAGTTATTCTGAGCGATCACCTTTATCCTACAATGAAACATTTCTATTCTGATGGGAGTGGTCTCTTCCAGGATGACAATGCCCCCGTCCACAGGGCACGGGGGGTCACTGAATGGTTTGATGAGTATGAAAATTCTGTGAATCGTATGCTATGGCCTTCGCAGTCACCAGATCTCAACCTAATTGAACACTTATGGGAGATTATGGGACCAACATGTTAGACAGCGCTCTCCAACACCATCATCAAAACACCAAATGAAGGAATATCCTTTGGAAGAATGGTGTCCCATCCCTCCAGTAGAGTTCCAGAGACTAGAATCTATGCCAAGGCACATTGAAGCTGTTCTGGCAGCTCGTGGTGGCCCAACACCTTACTACACTTTATGTTGGTCTTTCCTTTAATTTGTCACCCGTCTGTATATATTGCATGGATAATTAGCGCACCATCCGATGTACAAAACTCTTAAGTTTATTATTGTAAGCTAAAAAACAGTACCAGTATGTTTTAATCTTGTATATGGTCATTTTATGTTTGCTGGTACCAGAGTTTGTATTTTTGTTTTACAGATCATGTCACAGTTTTTTTTAATGTTCTGGGAATGAGTCTCCTGATTGCGTGTAGTAGCTATATCACGTCCTGAATGGCTGAGCACCTCTTACGCTGCATTATTATTTCTGTGTCAATCACAGCTGTTTAGCACGTTGGCCATGTCTGCTTATGATTTCTTGCCATCTTTGCTTTTAAAATAATAAACTTCATGTTTTGTACATCAGAGAGGAAGGTGCGCAGTAATTACCCAGTCAACATACTTATGACCAAGTAGCCTAAAAAAAGCCTATTGACTCCAAATAATTACATGTAATGAAACAAAAGCTTAAATCCCAACAGAATTCACTCGCTAGTGAACATGCGTATAACTACTGTCAGGATGCTAGTTAAACAAACTATTGCTAAAATATGAAAACACATTATGCAGGTGTAGTGATTATTATGCACATTATGCAACCTCACCTCTGGTTGAAGGCATGTTAATTAGTGAAATCAGCAGGCGTCATGATTGGTTGGAAGGAAAAACTGCATACTCTCAGCCCTCCATGGCACATGATTGGACACCACTGCATTAAAGGGTAGTACTTCTGGGCCTCGCACATTCTTTTTACAAGCCATCCGTAATGATTACGAGTGGGCAGATTTTCAAAGGTCTGTGGCATAAAACCATAGCAACGCTTCCATTTACTGGTACAGTGCACCATCAACAAGAAGCATTATAGGGTAACGTTTTAATAAAAGGGCTGCAGTGTAGGGGTGGGCAATATTTGAAATAAAAAGCTGGCAATAACACAAAATTCTAACCCATGCATCACAAACTCATTCAAGGCAAGGCAAGTAAGGCAAGCATTCCTGCATTTGGGTGCTTTTTGAATGTGTCTGTGCTGTATTGAATGTGCCGTCTCTGTGCAGGATGACCCTCTATGCAGGGAGGTGAAGCCTCTCCGCAGGATGGTCTCCCCGGCATCAGAAGACGAGGAGCCGACGCCGGTCAGATTCCTGAAGATGAGCTGCAGATACTTCACGGATGGCATGGTACATTATGACATCATGACGGCACTACAGGGCATCACTACAGTGTCACTCACAGGAGGAAGGCAGTAGAGGCTGACTGGTCCGTAGGCCATAGAATGAGACTTGCCCCACCCCCCCCAAAATAAACTAGAAGTCTAGTCTATGGCTGCAGTCCAATCTGTTAAATGTTCTGTGCTTGCAAACTTCACTTGCAAATTTCCCTCGGGAGGATGTGACACAGCACCAAAAGAACACAAGTAGACACTTGAACTGACGAGAATGAGCAAGGGTGGAAGTGGAATTATTCTAATTGAAACTCACTTACAGCTCTAATCGATATCTCAACGTCTATTCTGGCAAAGGAGAAAGCCAGACTATTAATTTATACTTTGCACCTTATACTTAAAATACCTTATAAGCAGGAATGGGGAAGAATACGTTAAAATTTATGTTACAAAATGCCTCCCAACCAATTATATTTATAAACTACAATCACAACAGTGGATGCATAGATTGCTTTGCAGGTGGCGCAGAAATATAAAACATAAAAAGGCGGGCAACCCGTATTAAATATTAAATCCAACCAAATTGAAATATTGCCAATTTCTGTTTATAAGCTTTTTTGGTTACAGTAAAGCATTCTGGGACTCGTTCCCTCAAGGCAAATCAAGGGTTGAGGGACTGATTTCACATACTTCACTTGCATTTCTAACGGTTTGGACCGCACTCGATTAAGGACACAAGCACAACTTCCGGTTTCAAAAGGGATTCATAAGTGGAAGTTCAGGAGGGCAGAACATTTAACCAAATCTCATCATAGAACCTCAGCTAAAATATTAAAAAGAAGTATACGGTTTTCTGAAATTAAACCTAGATTTTAATGCAAGGACTCAAAGTTTTAATGCAAAGTACTTTTTCCTTTTAAATTTTTTCTAAAACCGCCCAATGAAAGGCTTACATTCACCATTGCTTTGAGTAAAGCCAGTGGTGATCACTCTGTCTGATGCCTGTCTGGTCTATCGGTTTTTTATGGTAGAATGCGATTTCAGATGTGGCGAGTTTGCTCAGCATCTTTTTAGAAAGCGATTTCAGATGTGGCGAGTATGCTCAGATTTATTTTTAAAGCAAATGACAATATCGTGTTTGCGGATAACATTAGCTGGCTGACATGTCACCATCATTACTGCCTTGCTAGCTAATTGGCTCTCCTGTAGCTGTCTATAGATAGATACTGATGGTTGGCTGTTGTTAATTAAATTAATTGTTAGCTGGCTAATGTTTACAATCAAACTAATGTTGGCTAGCATGTCTGTTATGATGATGTCATGATAGCTGGCTAACATTTCCCACAAACATGATTTTCAAATTTTTTATAATATTTTGCCAACAAAACAGCTGACTGGCACTTTACAAAATGAAGCTTTTTCCAGTCTCTCTGGAGTTTGGGGTGAGATTTATTTTGCACATTCAAGGATGCATTAGGGTCATTTTTGGCAAGAACAGAATAGTCACAAACAGCATGTCTTCATAATGTTAGCATTTGGTGCATACAATGTTTGCTAGTATAAACGCTGTTATTACAGATTGTTTTTTTGCATAACCCCTGAAGGCATTTTCCCACACTTTTTAAAACACTGGTCTAATAGATGCAACATAAATAATGCATTGCCTGTGTAGGGCTGCTGCATGTGACCATATTCTGTTCTCTGCTGAAACCTCAGAGTGGAGGAAAAATAAACTGATCAATGATATCAGAAGCAGTACTGAGTAACAGCTAAAATACAACACATACCAATTTCTGTGCTGCGATTTGGTTCAGTTTATACAAAAAGGAAAAGAAATGTGGTGTAATCAAAAAATTATTGGAGAATACCTTCTCTGATATCTTAGCATGCATTTGTAGCTTAGAAATTAGTCTGTAGTTATTTATGTTGGAGATATCCAGAATGAAGATAAGATGAGAACTCTAGTGGTCTAGTGAAAATAAAATCCATAAGACTAGTTGAGGATTTCATATGGCACTTTAGGCCCAATTTCAACTGACTATGCCTAGTGTACTGGTCTGTGTCTCACTGCTTTATACTGATTCTGGTCCCAGTCTCCCTCTAAACCTCCGTATGTTGGTCACAGGGTGTAGTCGGGGGGGTGATGATTGTGACACCCAATAACATCATGTTCGACCCGCACAAGTCAGACCCTCTGGTGATTGAGCACGGGTGCGAGGAGTATGGTCTGATATGCCCCATGGAGGAGGTGGTGTCCATCGCGCTGTACGATGACATCTCCCGCATGCAGCTGAAGGACGCGCTGCCATCGTAAGGACCTGCTACAGGGGCAGTGCCCCTTCGCCCGCCTCTGTCTTTCCCTCTTATCTCTCTCTCTTCTTCCACTCCTCTCTTTTCACTTTTTCCAGCTCCTCCACCTTTCATTGACCATTAATCATTTTATTTCACTCTCTGCTGCTGCCATTTACCCTCTCTCTCTTCCGTGAAGTGATCTGTTCTCCAAGCACAAAGTGTTTAACCGTCAACTCCTGAGCCACACCTTGTTTCTGTGCGCAGAACCCAACTCTTAAATCATCACACATCTATTGATTTAAATGCATTATAACATTTTTATTCTCAGTTGTTTTATTTATTTATATATTTATTATTTTTATTAGTAGCACATAGTATTATCATTATTATTTTATCATTATTTTCATTATTATGGCCATTATTACTATTGTTTTGAGTATCGTTATTTTGTTTTCCCATGTTGTTTTATTTGAGCATTTTGGGTTTTGATTTTTCCATCCTCCTCCTGGTCACCCCTCTTTCCTGCAGAGACCTACCACAGGGTCTGTGTCCCCTGTACAGGCCTGGGACTTGGGGTGAGATGCCCTCAGAGCGAGACCTCAATCCCTTCAGCCGCTTCCAGAGCCCAAACCGGGACAAGAGGGCCATCGTCCTGGACCACATTGACACCATTGTCACGGAGACGGGCAACCACAAGGCAGCCGAGAATTCATCACCGGATGAGGGGTTCACCGACCTGGAGCTGGAGTCTGGCAGTAACATGGGGGTATGCATGGAGGAGCTGGAGAAGAGCCCTGCACCACAGGGTAAGACAGAATCCCAGCCCCTGGCAGACGGAACCCAGGTTGTTCCAAACCAGATGGAGAAGATGGAGGAGGAGGAGAAGATGGAGAAGGCACCTGAAGATAACACCACTGCTGAGGAGCATGTACCCCCACACTGTTTTGCTCATGGGGAAAATGTCACAGGAGCTAAGCATTCTGGGAAATGTAACAAAGAAGTGGACCAACCCACAGACTTGGACTCCACAGGGACAGAGAAGCTGCTAAATGGAGGTACAGACTCTGTGGAGGTGACAAGATGCGAGAGGGAGTTGAGGCACAATGAACATGCAGAGGATTCTGGGAAATGTAGTCAGCGGAGACCAAACCCAGCTATGGAGGAGATGAACTCTTGGTTGAGAGAAAGGATGCAGGGACCAATTCAAGGTAATTACACATCACACATTGATTGCTAGCCATCGAATTTAGCCTACTTCAAATTAGGGATGTTAAAATGTGTCGACTAAACGACTGACTGTCAAAGGGTTCTTAGTAGTAAAAGTAAAGTAGTAATCAAAAATCGTTTTTTGTAATGCCCTATTCAAAACATTCTAAAAACTTTACTGTTTTCCAAAATAGCCTATTCAAAATGTTCAAAATAAAATAAAAAATGAACGGTAGGCTACTGTTCTCCAAATGGGAGAGGGCTGCCATCACGTGTGTGTAAAACCACACAGTTCTTGCGTTTTTCTAGCTGAATATCTAATTCATCATGATTCATTTATTTATTTTAGCCTACATTCACAAATGCATGCGAAGAAATGCATTGTTGATTCGGAAAATGGTTTAATTTTCAGACATCACCTTAAAACAACTAATTTAATTATTTCAATAATAACAGGTGATTGCTTTGAATGTTACAAAATTGTTGAATAAACATTGGTGTAGGCCAGGGGTGTCAAACTCATTTTCACCCCGGGCCACATCAGCATTATGGTTGCCCTCAAAGGGCCGGTTGTACTTAACTTAATTTCGGACCACTTTTTATTATCAAGGATTTTCGCGACCTCGATTTTGTTTGTTGGGGGGGGGGGGGCTTTTTTTTTTTTTTTTTTTTTTTTTTATTTTTATTTAACGTTATTTAAACGTATGTACCGCGGGTGTGCGCGTCGTCGTTTGCGTTTGTCTATATTATAAAAAAAAAATCCCCCCCCGTTAACCAGCCACGTAACGTACATACAGATAATTAATCGCGGCCGCGGGCAAAAATTACGGCGGGGCGGGGGCGGTCGGGGCGCGGATGGTGTAGGCTATATAGGCCTAGCCCAAAGCATAGTAAAGAAAGACATTTATGAATTTAAAACACCGTTTCCGCTCCGCGCAATTGTGGTGCTGAAATTACACATACGATCTGTTGGAATGGCAGTGATCAAGTGTGGATTGGAAAAAGCAAATCCATATCTGATATGGGAAAATAAATAGGCCTATCTGGGAAAATAACCTTACATTAAGATACATTTTGTGGTGAATTAAGCCATATAACATATATATATATCGGCTACCTAGTGCGTTTTTTAAGCCGATAGGTCTACATCAGAATCTTTAAAAAACGCACACAAAAAACAACGACTAATCGGTAAATGCCTCCGACACATCGACTAGCAAAAAACTGTGTCGTTAACATCCCTACTCTAAATGTGGTTTACCGTGCATGTGAAGTTTTACCATTTGTATCTAAATTATTTGGAGAACTGTAATGTTTGAGTTTGTTGTCCAAATGAGAAATGGTTCATTTTAAATGAGTTATTGAGACTTTATTTATGGGATAACAGTGTGACTATTTTTTTGTGTCATGGTTTTGTGTCTGTGACGAATATCTTGAGTGTAATATGACATGGATGTTATGTATGCTTGTATGTTATGACCCCTTTCTGTAGATATTCTGCTAAATAAGGAGGACAAGAGTAAGATTTCGCCCATGTTCCTATGCTTCAAGGTTGGCAAACCTATGAGGAAGTCCTTTGCTATTGGTCGAATGTCAAGCCCCACCCACCAGTATGGTAGGAGCAGAAAGCAGCCAGAGTATTGGTTTGCGGTCCCTCAGGAAAGGTGAGGCACTTCGGTGTAGCAACCCAGTCTTTTAAGGTCACATTCTGTTCAGAGAACAGAATTTATTTTGCAGGGACATGTCATGTGAATTTAGACGCATCATTTCCTTGACTTGATTTTCCTGAACATTTCCTCAAACAAAGGAAATGTTCTATAGGTGTTCTATAGGTGCCTTCTTTAAGACCCTGTAATGTTTTAGCCTTACATTGTATTTACAACATGTTTGTATCATTGCAATCCTTATAAGATGTTGCAGATGATAAGGGTAATTCTGTGTTTTGTTATTTGGTACAGTAATTGATATATATTTAAATTAATTAAATTAGTAATTAAAAGATGAATGTTTCAAAAGTATCACTTCATTTTGCTCATCTTTTGATACATTCTATAAACTGTATTGAGATCTGTTTCTTAGTCAGCTTAGTCAGTAAGAGACATAGCGTACAGGAATTTTGTGTCCAAATTCACATGGAATGTTGAATGGTGAAGGGTATCTTACCTGCTGTAGGGCAGTGACTGTGCAGTATTCATTTGGTTAAAAAAATGTACAAAAAAAGGTTATTGGGATATATATGCATGACAATGGTAATGCAAGTTTCAGTGTGAAAGAAGTCAACACACCCACATTGACAATAAATCTCTCATGTTCCTCTTTGTCAAATATATGAAAATATATGTCATCAGCCAAGTTTGAGTCAAAACACCTTGTAACTTCCTCAGAGAAGTCCAGACCTTAAACCAAAACAGAAGCACAAAACTTACATAAATATATCCCCATGCTGAATGTTTCATCCAAACCTTTCATTTAAAGCCAATGAAAAGGAAAGAATGTAACAAGAGCCAGTATGATTGACTAAGCTATTGAGAGTTTTATTGGAAACGTGACATTTTTGTAGTTTACTTTTAGTGTTTGTTTGGGTGCAGTCAAAATACAAATTCACACTGAAATAAATCATTGGTTACAGAAATCAAATCAGCATGTTGCCCACCCCCTTCATTAACTGCGTACCGGTCAGGTAGAATAAATTAACTCATACCAAACTTTTTTGTTTGTCTGACCAAATCAGATGGGTTCTGTGCTGTCCAACATGCAGTTTTCCATTATGCAGTAGCACCACCATGTGGCCAATCGGCATCACGATGAAATTACATTACATTATATTACAGTCATTTAGCAGACGCTTTAATCCAAGGCGACATGCAGTAAGTGCATACAGAAACGTCATCGAAGTAACTACAGAACCGATAAGATAAAGCACATTCTTCCCATAAAGTAGCAGCTATCCCTAGTAATGAACATTGAATGCAGTTCACAGTAAACAGGGTACATAGTAAACACAGTAAACAGCTCTACAACAATTCTATATATTATAAACTTGAATACACAGTTCAACAAATACCATGAGGTCCTAGATAAGTATCAATCCAGGTGGAGTCTGAAAAGGTGTGTTTTCAGGCCACGACGGAAAGCAGGCAGGGTTGGCATAGAACGTAGGGGAATGGGAATTGTGCCCTGCAGTTTACACCTGCACCTGCATCGACAAATCTGCAACATTTCATGCAATTGTACACATTCAGCAGTTTTAATGGTTGAATTATAATAATTCTTATTATTATTAGTGTGCTTGCATTAATGCAAAAGCACAATATTGCTATTCCTCAAGCTTATTATTAGTGTGCTTGCATTCATACAAAAGCACACTATTGTTTCTAAGGCTTATTATTATGGGCACTTTTTGTACACCTATCTCCTACAGTTTTCATACTACATATACACTACCGTTCAAAAATTTGGAATCACTGAGACATTTTTATGTTTTTGAAAGAAATTGATACTTTTATTCACCAAGGTAGCATTAATTGATCAAATGTTACAAACTACTATTTATATTTAATTCTATGTCTACTTTAGCAATTGTAGCCATTTTTACACATAGTAGTCTCCCCATTTTAGGGCACCAAAAGTAATGAATATAAATTTAAATAAAGTCATAATTAGGGGTGTGACGAAATATCGTGACGCAATATTTTGCGATACGAAAACGTGACGGTATGCAATGTATCGCGAAACAAGCATGACTACTGGTAATTCACAAATTCACATAACCACATATTTTAATCTTCTATCACACCCTTTGTGCACAAGAGGGCGCCATCAACAATTTATGTTAGTAAAGTTACTTTGACGCACAACACGCATGCACACCGAAAGCGCAAGACTGTTTATGCCCAGCTAGCTGAGAAAGCTGCACACTTGCAACAGAATCAGGTAGGCTAATTTATTTTAAATGGGATGTGTGAATTTGTAAATGTATAATTAAAAAATTACTCAAGTAACGTTACATTATTTGTGACCTGCTTTATCAAAATCAGTCACACTGACCCCCAAACACATTTTGGGCTTTATACTACCTGAAGGAGGAACATGTATGCTCAAAGATGTTCAAAGTTCAGCTGTGAAAGTTGCTAGCTATGTGTTAACGTTTCTGGATAGAGCTTGATCTCATAACCTAGCGAACTCCGGTGTTAACTTGTCATGCTACGTTTAAATGCTTCAAAACTATATTTTCACAATGCATTTGACATTAAGACACGCATATCATGAAAGCCAAGACATCTTTTGAGTAAAATCGGATGAAACCCAATGCATTAGTTTGTAGCCGTGAAAGCAGGATAGCCAAGCTACCTCGGTGCCTAGTGAGCGAGTGTTCTGCACTGCGGGGAACATTGTAAATGCTCAGTGATCTGTGCTACTGCCTGAAAATGTTGATATGTTAATTTTTCTGAAGAAGAACATGTCCGTATCCTAGACTCAAAACAAGTAGTCTGAATGTCTCGCTTTATGTTGGTATTTTTGAAAGTGCAATTTTGGGTACTACATAGGCCTAGTAGCTTATATTTTCTTACATTAGTCTTAAAATAATATGTTTTAAGAGGACATTCTTTAATTTATAAAGTAATAAAATATTTCAAATTAAATTTCATAGTGCACTGTTATTTTAACAAGACTATCTTCCATGTATGTTTTATACCTCCCATGATGGGATGATGAGTAAGTCAACTTTCAGTCTTGTTCAGCCATACTTTGTGGTAAAAATTGTACTCCTAGTACATTTTTTGCTTTGGGAATAAACAAGTTGTCTTGTTCAATTAAACATTGTCTTCATCTGAACTTAATTTTTTATATTGTGACCATATCGTCTCGTGAAACCAATATCGTGTATCGTATCGTGAGTTGAGTGTATCATCCCACCCCTAGTCATAATATTTAATACTTGTTTGCATATCCTTTGCAAGAAACATCCATTTATGCAGAAGATGCTGTATTTTTCATAAACATCTCTGGTGGTGCTAAACATAAACCACCTTTTTTTTTTTTCCAAACAAAGTTGTGTGGAAAAAAATTAAGTGACCCGCCTTGTTTTCAGCCATCTCCGCCCCTGCACACATATATCCTGAACAAACACTTAAAACAGCGGATAAGTCAAATATCTGAATCACAAATAGCTTAAGTTAAGCAGATTCTCACGAGTAAGTGCCATTTGCACGTGATTATCTCAACTCTGAATCTGGCCCTAAGACCCTAGCAACTACCCAGTAAGACCCTATAAATCACCTCATAAGCCCCTTGCAACCACCTACTAAGACCCTAGCAACCACCTAGTAACCAACAAGTCATTACTCACTTACACCATCTGTGGGCTCTGTTTGCTCAATGTGTGTGTGGCTGTGTCCTTGCACATGTCCATGTGGATGCATGTGTGTGGAGACCTCCCACAGTAGCTATCTCATCTGTGATTGATTGATTAGGGTGGACCACCTATACAACTTCTTCGTCCAGTGGTCTCCAGACGTGTACGGGAAGGACTCTGGAGAGGCGGGGTTTGTGGTAGTGGAGAAGGAGGAGTTGGATATGATTGACAACTTCTTCAGCGACCCCACCCCCAAAGGCTGGGAGGTGAGTCACTGCAGTGCCTCATGAACGCCTGCAGCTTAAGATCATAAAATGTTCATGTTCTTTTCCCAACTCTTACCCATGAAAATGACCATTCTACACATAAAACGCATTCACCTGGAATATTTCCAGATAGTGAACAGAAATTTGAAAACACCAATGTAGTCCCTTAACTCATTCAATGCCATAGTGTTCTGGAATACTAAGCCTCAGCAGTGCCAAGCCAATATGGCTGCCGACATTCTATATTTTTAGATTGATCTTGTCAATGTGCAAACTTCTAATAAAACACATCATTTTACCTATTGAACAGATTTTTTTGTTAATGAGGCTAGATGGCACTAAACAGCACACCTTCTGGTTCAGTTCACTATAACAACATCAAACAATATTGATGGAAATATAAATAATTTATTTTCAGTGCTTCTTAGTTTGTTTAACTCTTACATTGTTGATGTGTAAAAACTCAGTGAAAACAGTTTCCCATAAAAATCCGCTCTTGCATAACTACAGATATGTAAAAATGAACTGTAAATATAATCACTGGTCATTTGTATAGATATGTTTTGTATCAACCGTTATCAAACAGAAACAGTTATCCTGAGGCAAAAATAATGTAGGCTAAAATTTGTGGTGTGAGGGACCAAAACGATGGTCACTGGAGGAGATATGGGAAATAACTGGACAGAAGTGGAAATAAGAGGGAAAGGGATATTATAAAACTCATTGATGGTAGGCTACTTTCTGTCGCTCAAAGTTTACCAGACGATCGTGGAATTATGCCAATTTGGTTTTGATAATGTGCAAATGACTCCCGCTGCAGAGAGATACAGCGATTTGTCGACTTTTGTCGCCGGCGGCACTGAATGAGTTAATAGGCTACTGAACTACCATATGTGGCCAGCACAGCCTGTATGCACCATGGCATAGAGTCTACCAGTATGAGCAATTCCGCAGGACCAATACACCACCCTTTGATGAGAAATTCAGTCAACTCGTACTTAGTTGATGGAAGCTGAAAATGCTGTGTTGGGTTTTTCCATGGTATACCATAAATTCTCGATTGGGTTCAGATCTGGTGACTGAGAAGGCTGTTATACATGGATAACATCAGTGCTGCGCTCCTCAAACCACTGTAGGACTACTCGTGCTGTGGGGACGGGGGCATCTTTGTCTTGAAAGAAACACCTTTCTGCAGGAAAGAAATGCTTTAGCGATGGGTGGAGATAATCGCTCTGTACCATTAAGTCGCAATTGGATTCAGCCTTGCCTTTAAAGGTATGAATGCATTCAAACCATGTCAGATGCCTTACAAATAACTACTGTGAGTTTGTTGTGCAACTGCAGTGGTTATATATGCATAGATGAGTTAGAATAGTCATTTCTGGACCCGTTTTCCCATCAATATGTCATGCACCTATTCACCGGTACCGTGACCTTGTGGTTTTGATCTCTTAGTTGGGTTTTGACAATGCTGTTATGCTTCTGAGCATGCGGTTCTGGCTTTGGCTGTGTGACTGGAGTTTTACGGTTTTGACTGTACAGTTTTCACCACACGGTTGGGTTTCAGCCACGATGTTACAGTGCAGCTTTGACCGTGCGTTTGGTTTGCTTTGGTGTTTGACTGCATGATTTCGGTCGTCCTACCCAGATCATTACGGTGAATGAGGCGAAGCGGCGTCAGAGCGTGGGGAGCTTTGACATTGAGGAGCCGCTGGACCTGCTGCCCGTGCTGACTGACCACAGCCTGTTGCTTCAGGCAGCCCAGATTGAGAAGGTTCGTTCTGATCCCTGAATCACGATGCCACATCCATAGCCTTGAATCCTGCAATGCACAACGAACCTCAAACTCCAGAGGCTATGAACCTTTCTGCTTTCTCCAAATGGTCCCTTGTGCCCACAGCTGGCCTATCACCTGCCGGCACGCACTCAGGGGTATCCGTGGCAACTAGTCTACAGCACGGCAGTGCATGGAACAAGCCTGAAGACACTGTACAGGAACCTGACTGATCTGGACTGTCCTGTACTGCTGGTCATTAAGGACATGAACAACCAGGTATATCATAGACCACACAAACCTGATTCATACACACACATATTTCATACACCTTTATCATATGTATACACCCTTATCACACCCGCACTGTTATCACACATACAGACCTGTGTCTTGCACACGCTCCTGTGCTAGCCGTTAAGCCGTTAACTTTATTACGAATATGCATTCTTCTCCAACAACCCCTAACCTAACCTAACTAACTCTTACTGGATTCTGTCCCCTAACCTCTCTCACTTTCTCAATTATCTTCTATCTGTCCCCTCACATTTGTTATTTTTTTCTCTCTCCATTTGCTTTTGCTTGAGGTGTTTTATTAGTCTTCCGTCTCTTCCTCAGGTTTTTGGGGCCTTCTCGACACACCCCTTCAGAGTCAGTGAGCACTGCTATGGCACAGGGGAGACCTTCCTGTTCAGCTTCAGCCCAGAGATTAAGGCACACTGTCCTTTATCTTCCCACATGGTTCACACTCTTATTTTGTGTAGGCTTGTTCCGTGATGTGTAAAGTTGAAATTGGGCTTTTCCTGCAGGTCTTCCATTGGAGCGGGGAAAACTCGTACTTTATAAAGGGAAACACAGATTCTCTACAGCTGGGAGGAGGGGGGTGAGTGTCACATCACAATTCACTGCTTTCGTCTCTGAAATATCACTGACTTTCAGATACTTGTAAAGGTGATTATTCGCAGAGAAAAATTTCAGGTCATTTGGAATCAAGGTTTGTTTTTTTTGTTTGTTTTTTTCCCGGAGTTGAAATTCTTATGCAGTTCTTTGAGTCAGATTTGTCTTTTTGTGTTTTTACAATGTCTTGATGATTGTGTGTGTGCATGTATGTGCATGTGCTTGTGTTTCCTGGTCTGAGTTTTATTTGCTGTTTTCAGGGGTCACTTTGGCTTGTGGGTGGATGCTGACCTGTATCACGGTTCTAGCTCCACCTGCTCCACCTTCCGCAACCAGCCCCTCTCTTCCGAGCAGGACTTCACTGTGCAGAACCTTGAGGTCTGGGCTTTCCAGTAAACCCCTCTCACACACAGGAGAGAGCGCCTTTAGTTCTGGGCTAAGACACTTGTCAGTAAACCCCTCTCACACCCAGGAGATATCCGCTTACTTCTTGTCTAAACCAGTGTCCAGCTCTCACATATCCCAGCATGCAACAGATCCAAACCACTACATGCAGAGCAAGGACGAGACTACTGGAATGACATGTTTAAAACCAACATGGCTTCAGACTGTGAGAAGGAATTGCTTACAGAATTATATCACCATTAGCTAAGGGCTGCTTCATTTCATGCCAGGTATAACCAATGCATTCCAAAGCCAGTAAATGTAAAATATGTGGTAAATGTAAAACTGCTTGTAAACATAATAGTTTGCTAGTAAAAAAAAGCCTACTTACCAATAAATGTGAAAACATTGTTGGCAAATTTAAAAAGCATTTTAATGCAAAATGTCCAAAAAACACTCTGGTAAATGTGAAAAAAGCCAGTAAATGTCCAACTAGCAGTGAATATTGGATGAGCCTTATATTCTGCAACAAAATCTGTTTGTTGATGCAACTATGTACAGCCCTTTAGAAAAGGTTTAGGTGAAATAAGGAGTTTGTATCCAAGTTGTCTTATTGTTGTCACGTTAACTGATCATATGAACCATATGAAAATGACATATTTTGACTGATAAGTGGTTTCTGAGATCAGTTTCCTGTTTACATGGAAGGGTGACATGTAGTTCAACAGTGACAATTATGCAATCCCATATAGCGGTCCAAGGTGGTTTTTGATATTGACTGCCATGTAAGCCCTTGCTTTATGAAGTACTGCATGTACCAGTAAACCATTAAGGACTACATTAAATTACAGTATATACATAATGGGCCTCATTCACAAAACTTCTTAAATTATTCTTACTTTTGTTGTTATGGTAATTCTTATGAAAAAACCAATGTGGGATTCATGGAACATAGGCAGAACCCAATTTTGTATTTATCATAGGTGTATCAGATGATGAATGCCAGTTGTTTGTAAATTGGATGTACATGCCTGTTCATGTTGATTAGCATAAGGAAACACCCTAGCAATCCAATTAAAGGCATGCCAACTTCAGGGTTGTGTGCAAACATCAGTCATTCATCAATCTCTGCAAACACCTGTGCAGTCCCTAAATATGCACTCCCTCCCCAAGGCACAATTAGCCAAGTAATCCAAACGGAGCCAATACACCAATTTGCAAAGCATACAACAGCTTTTTTTTCTTTTATAGATCTGAGTAATTACCTGATTTCCTGATTTTTATTTATTTTTTCTATTTCAAACTTTCAGGTGGTAAACCCACCATAAAATTCACCTGTTAACAATCATGTTGGGGTTAAGAAGTCATGGATGTTTTTCATTCGTGAAACAGTCTTTTCTCCATACACCACTTTCTGGCGGGGTAACATTCAGTAGTGTAGTTTTCATATCAATCCGCACTTTAAAATGTCATTATGCAATGATAAAATAATTTGGACATCATTTTCCCGATGATGGATTGTCTATCTCAACCAACTTTCAAGAGTCTGCACATTGATTTTCATGCTGTACAGTAATGAATACAAACCAATAGCTGCCAGGTAGGTAGGAAAAACTCATGTCTGCAAACAAAGTACACAAAATTTGTATTAAATAGGCTTTAATATTCAAAATACTTGTAAGGTCCTTTAAGTGTTTGGTTTGGCTGCACTCTTGTTGGTTTATATATCATCATCAATCACTTTTTTTCAATAAACAAAATTAAATACATGTGTTTCCAGCATGAACTAAGGTGACAAGTAGGGTGAAAAACATTGTAAAAACTGAAATAAAAATGTTTTTGAACTAAATTAAACGACTAAAGCTTAAGCTTTAACGCGAGTGAATGAGGTTAATGAAGTAAAATCAATAGCCCATTTAGACCTATAACTGCATTAATATTGAATATGTTTTAAAAATATGAGATCTGTAACTACTTTGACTACTAGATTGACTTTGCATAAATAAAGCATTCTAAATAGAAACCTCTTCTGCGTTACCGTATATGCCTCGATTGTATCAAATTCAGATAAGAATAAAAAATGTGACTGCCAAAATGTTAGTGGAAATGCTTATAAGCACATTTAAAGATCAATTCTGATCATATGCATGTTTTGTGAATAATGCCCATTATATCTATACATTGGGAATTAACATAACCAGCCATTTTACTTTTACAAAAAAAAATGTTTACATTTTACTCGCGCACTTGTTTTACATTTAAAGGCAGTTTTACATTTACATTTGTACAAGTGTACAAATTGCGGTTTTATATTTACTGGCAATATTTGACATTTATTAGCAAGTAGGGTTTTACAGTGATCAGAAAATTATTATAATTTTTTTAACTGGCGATTTGGGTCTTGTGAATCTAAACTCAACATTGACACGAACATTATCGATTTAAGACTCAACATTGACATGAACATTATCGAATTAAGGATTGACCAAATATCTTTTTATTTCGTTTTTTTATTTTCATTGCAGTTTTCTTATGTTCACCAACATTTAAATGAAATGTGATACAAAATTTGAGCAATTTTCTTTGTTAAATTACTTTTTTTCATCAATGGCACCACTGTATGTTCATGATACATTCCCAAATCTAGGGTTGATTCATTTAAATCACTAATGTGTCTTAATGTGATAGACTTTTATATTTGTCATGACTGAAAATATTTTTTTGTTAACATTTTTTAAAAGGGGTTGTGCAATTTATTTTTACCACCAAATACATTTTTTATCAATTTAGTTTTTTATTTGCAGTAGTGATTTGACTAAATTCAGCCCCACCCACTTTTCCTCCATGTGTCCAATGGTAGCACCTTCAGTTAACTGAGGGAAACGACACTAGTGGTTCAGTTAAACCATTGGATAAATCTGAAACTGTATATATCTGAAAAAATCATTATCATGAAACATGTTCTTTTCCCAGGAATGTTTTTTATTGTTGTAACAAAATGGAGAAGACTGAACTTACTTGTGTATGTCATCATCAGTTTACATACGGGTGCCACAAATCTTATCTAGGAATGGCTGGTGTGGATGCAGGCCTGTGACCAGCAACTGTTTGTGGCTAAGATTAGGGGTGTGGTAAGAATCTTCAAATATTCTCATTTTTTCAGGGCCTCCTCTGTTGCTTATACAATCCTATGAGAAAGTAAGTACACCCCCAGATAAGTTTAGACATATTTGGACACATGGGTATTTGTTATTATTCCAATGCTTTTTACTGTTAAAGGTTGTCTAATTTAACAAAGGACACAAATAAATGATGCTTTTAAATGGTTTATCTATCAGAAATCAACATAAGTGCAATTATCATGTCAGGAAAAAGTAAGTACACCCCTGGCTTCAATAACTGGTGTTGCCCCCCTTATAAGTCTCCTACATCGACTGGGAGGAATTTTCAGCCATTCTTCTTTGCAGTACTGCTTTAATTGTGTGATGTTAGAAGGCGTCCTTGAATGCACAGCCCGCTTCAAGTCCCCCCAAATCATTTTGATAGGATTGAGGTCTGAACTTTGAATTGGCAATTCCATAACCCGCCATTTTCTTCTTTCTGAGCCATTCTGTTGTAGATTTGCTTGTATGTTTAGGATAATTATCCTGTTGGAGGATCCAGGACCTTTTCAGCTTCACCATCTGAACTGATGGCCTTACGTTCTTCTCAAGAATGGTCTGGTATAAAGTTGAATTCACTGTTGAATCTATTATGGTAAGTTTACCAGGCCCTGAGGCAGCAAAGCAGCCCCAAACCATAACTCCCCCTCCACCATGTTTCACCGTTGGAATGAGGTGCTTCTGCTCAAAGGCAGTGTTGCATCTTCGCCAAACATGACATTTTGCATTGCGCCCAAACAACTACAACTTTAACTCATCAGTCCATAGTACATTTTCCCAGTAGTTTTGAACTTTATCCAGATGTTGTTTGGCAAAGTTCAGTCATGCTTTTATATTCTTTTTGGAGAGCTGGGGCCTCTTCCTTCCTATCCTCCCATGTAGGCCAAGTTTATGCAATCTATTTCTGATTGTTGACTCATGCATGTTCACGTGAACTGTGGCAAGTGACGTCTGTAGGTCCTTAGATGTTACCCTTGGGTTCTTGGGAGATTTCTAGGAGCATCTTTCGATCAGCTCTTGGGGTGAATTTGGTGGGATGGCCTGTCCTGCGTAAATTTCCGGTGATGTGGAATTTTCTCCATTTGTATATGATGCGTCGAACAGTTGAGTGATGTACTTCAAATGGCTTTGTAACACCTCCCAGTCTCATGAGAATCAATAATCTTTTCTCTCAGGGCTCCGGCTAGCTCTTTTGACTTTCCAAACCAGGCCAATTGTCTGTTTTTATGTAAGAACTTCCAAATTATTATCTAATACTTGGACAATCATTTACACCTGTTTTGTGCACCAGACATACATTTTAATCAATATATTTGATAGTAAAGGTAGGGGGTGTACTTACTTTTTCCTCATGAGGAATTTTCATTTATATTCATTTCATTTGCTTAAGTGCTTCCAAAGTCTACTTTTTTAGCATCATTTGTTGAATTAGTTTACCTTAATCAATCAATAGAAATGAAAAAATAAATAAACTTGTGTCTAGATATGACAAAAAAACTGACTACCATTTGAGGGTGTACTTACTTTTTCACGTCTGTATTAGCATTGTGTTTGTGTTGAAAGTTTAATTTATTCTACATCATCCAAAGTGTGTGTGTGGGGGGAAGGGTGGGGGGGTTATGGTCGCCCAAATTAGTTTTTAATAAAATATTGCATATGTTTCTTTTTCTGTACTAAAAGGTCTTAACATTTCATATAGCTAGTTAACAACTGTATGTGTGTGTTCGTTCGTCTAAACCAGTGGCATGCATAGCTATTTCTGATAATGTGGCTTAAGAGGGTAAATAATACCTCTAAACATGAAAAGCACCTAATTAAGATAAATTAACATCTTGCTAAAAATCTGGGATTGCGTTTGTGGTTGGAACGAAAACCAGCATACACAGGGGTCCCTCAGGACCGAGTTTGAGATCCACTGGTCTAAACCAAGGGTGTCAAACTCCGGTCCTGGAGGGCTATAGTGTCTGCTGGTTTTCAGTCATTTTCAGCACGAGTGATTAATTTAAGTCACTGATTAGCTAAGAAGTCCACACACCTTGTTCTCAATGCTTTAACTGGGTGCTGATTGAAAGGAAACCACAAATACCTCTAGACACTGCGGCCCTCCAGGACTGGAGTTTGCCACTCCTGGTCTAAACCAATTTATACAGTCTGCTCATATACACGAGTGTAATTCCCCCAAGCTATGGCCAGCATATGCAGCACACCCTCAGCCTTACTCTTTTCAGTTGGGTCAGTAAGCGACAATAAGAACCCACTTATTACCACTGATGTATCCCATCATTTAATGAGTCCAGTTTCTGTGGTATGGCTACTTTGTTCGAAACCAATTGCAGGGCAGACGTCCTGCCGTCATCCAAAGAGGTCCATTCTGTACACATACCCTTTCACTTTGCTGTAGTTGGGACAGCAGCTGCCATACTGTCACAGAATAAGTCCAGAAGATGCCATTTCCAGATAACGTTACTGAATAAACTCAATAAACTATCCTACCCAAATTTACTACCAGAGATATGTGTAGATACGATTAAAAATGAAAAGGTGTGTGTTAAGTATTAACCCCCCTTCTCACCCTTATTGGGTAATTTGTATAGATATGTAAAAATGAGCTGTCTGCGTGAGTTACTTTGTATAAATGGTTTCAACAGAAACTGTTATCCTGAGGCAAAAAGTAACATGGCGCAGAAACATGTTGGTACAAATTGACCGAGACGCGTTATTCCCAAGCCCCCATGTTGATTTATGTCAGGGGTGGGCAACTCCAGGCCTCGCGGGCCGGTGTGTATGCATGTTTTTACTGCAACCAGTTACCACGGCTCAATCAGCTAATTAGTATACACACAATCACCGATTCACTCGTAATGATAAAACGCTACAATACACGCATACCGTCACAAGAACATTCATCAGCTGCTGTTCATATCGTGGATATGTAGATTAAAATATGAAATCATGTAAACGATTGGGTTTATTAAATTATTGTTAACTGGTGGCAGCAAAAACCTGCATACGCACTGGCCCGCGAAGCCTGGAGTTGCCCATCCCTGATTTAGGTGGCCTGTTATACTAGATTCATTTAAAAACATAGGCAAAATATAATTTAAAATATTGCCAACTAGAACCATATTAAAAAAAAAAAAGCTAATCCGGGTAAAACACAGCAAAGGGACATCAGTGTAAATTGGTCATTATTAAATTTTTTCCGACTGAAATCCAGAATTCAAATCCGGTATAGCAGCGTAAAGACTGCTGTGGTCGACCTTTATCGCCCTCGGCACTGAATGAGTTAACAGCAAGGCGATGAACAGCTAAAGGGCTTTAATAGGACTAACAATTCATATCATTAGTCAAAACAATGCGTCTAAAGTTTTGACGGACATCAATCTGGTTTATTTTTACACTTTATAAATCAATAATGTGGTCACCATATAGTCATATAGGCAATAAAGAATCTTCTTAAAAGCATGCAGTTTATGATAATCATGGATATTCCATTCCATGATACAGTTTTCAGTTGCAACAATACATCAGAGAACAGACCTAAGAGGGATTTACATGTTGGCTTTGGTTTTAGGTATATTTCATTGTAAGTAGAGCTTAGTTTTGTGTAAGTTCGGTGTAACAAGCTTTAGCTGTCATCTAAAAGCTAAACATTTACTCACCATTGAGAGAAGGTGAAGCATCACAGCTTATTATTTCAATTAAAATGTGTCATGTTCAGTGCTGCTGTGTTTGGATTTTAAGGTTAAAAATAGGAATGAGCATTTAATTGTAGCATTTTCTTTCACAGGAACAGGAAAACATGATTAATATGTTCATTCAACTTAAAAAGGTTGAGCCACTTCTTTTGGACTGACAACCCTAGCATTTAACTGTTTAACACATACATTCTATTGGCATGTCCTGCCCCAGAACATGATTCCAAACCCACCATCTCCTCGAAGACCTTTTGTCATGTTTTCATAGCAACTGTGCTAAGCATCTTGTAGCATATACATATATGAAATGGTTACCAGTTTTGTTATGCCTCATATCAAACGCAACCTCCATTAACTATCTAAAAACAAGTAATGGCAAATGCTTATTTTAAATCTTTCACCATGTAGTATTCTCAAAGCCATATACAGGTAAATGTGGAATGGTTTCTAAATTCAAAGTGCACTCTGTGTTTTGTTCCATATTCTATGTGTGAAGCCAAAACTTCTTGTAATCTGTGGTATTGCCGAGACTATATTTGCTGTTGTCCAAAATGTTTAAATGTGAAATAAATTAAATATGGGCAATTCTATTTAATCTCTGTTTCTGGTGTTCATCTGTCCCAAACCTCGCTGAGAGCAGATTTGGTATCAAGCTATTTTATGTCGCAAAGCTTAACCTGCAATTCAGATGTGTTACACTTAGAAATGTAAAAAAAATTAAAATGACTAGACTGCATGTTTGAACAATTGTCTGGGAAAAAATTTGCAAAAACGTGGGAGACCCCACACAGATTTTAGTGTCATTATGATGTAAACAGTCAATGTACACACTAAACAATTTGGCCAAGACAGAGCATCACACACTTAGCGTTTATACTCATGAGTCCTGAGAATCTGGGATCTCACTGAAACTTGCATGATCCAATGTGACTTTAGAGTCAGCTCTCTTTGACTGCGGTTACACTAGTCGCTGCAATGCGACTTCTGACATCCGATTTCGCTAGGTTGCATTAAGTGACGGGTCTGGACGTGCACAAATCAGATTTTGTCCTCTGGAATCTGCCAAACCACTTGGCGAGGTGGCCTAGCACACTTTGAGATCGGAATAGCTTGTAATTTGGACGTAATAAGATTTCTCAAAACGCGTTCACCGGAAAAACGTCTTTAAACATGCCCATATATAGGCTAGGAGATTAGTAGTACGCTGCACAGAACTGTTCTGTGGTACGCTGACGGTAAAAGATGAAGCTGTAGCTGTTCACAATTATGTTTGTCATTGGTATGGTCTTTTTTTTTTTGAGTGTGAGACATGTCTCAAGCCTGTTTTGGGTCACATTTATTATGTAAACTTCACAAATTCAATTTCAAAACAGATTATAGGATAACATGAACAGTCCAATTTTTGTCTGTGTTTGTGTCTGTGTGTGAATGTGTTTGTGTGTGTGAGTGTGTTTGCGTCTGTGTGGTATGTGTGTTTGAGTGGGTGTTTGGGAGGGTGTGTGGGTGCATTCCATCATCTGGATGAACTCGGTATAGTCTCACCCATTAATTTCCTATAGTCAACCATATTTGACCGGAAACGCCACAGATGTACAGAATATGAATAAAACACCTAAAATCTTATCAAAGTGGTGATCATTAATTGTATATGTTCAGATGCCTAGTATGGAAAATGAAGCCTTATGGAAATTATATGAAATAAACCACATTTATGTTACAGAAAATGTGTAAATCGTGCAAATTTGACCGGAATACAAAACTGGAGAATGGACTGGAGTGGGGAGAAAAGGTAATAGGTGTCCATTTAAGATGCATAACCTGTGATGCTCCAGCAAAAGCAATGGTGAAGTGCATCAGGCAGTTCTCAGAGTACTTGAGTACTTGAGAAGTGGTTCTGGGATGGAAGGATCAAGGGGCTGAGATTCTCATGCTGAGGACAGATCAATCCTTCAAAGAGGATGAAGGTAAAACATCACCTTTCTCCAACCTCCCCATTGACATGATTAAGGCATTTCCAGCATACTATGCACGAGTGTTGCCTTGGTCATAAAAAAGATTTTGCTTTTGTGGACAAGAGGGGAGAGAGAGACAAGAATGTCCTCAGGGCAGATGAAGGGGTTCAGTACGGGACTGGAATAGCTGAAAACATTAGTTCCAAGCTATTTATCAGGAAAGCCACAAGGTTTGGAACATTGGCCATTGGAAGGCCACAGAGTTCTGTCAATTTGCTTTGTGCACTGGCAAGTTTGTCCTGTGGGGAGTACTAGAATATGTCCTGTACGAGCATTTCATGGCTTTCAGTGCTGCAATGTGCATTCTCATTTCCGCAAGCCTGGTACAAGCCCACTGGTCATATGCACATGAACTGCTGACGTATTTTGTTCAGCAAGGGAGATTTCTCTATGGGGAGGGCTTTCTTGTGTGTTGCACCTGATGCAAAGTAATTTGGCTGCCTCGAAAACTGCAGTGGATTTCCATTTGAAAATGACCTTCACCACCTGAAGAAACTGCTTTGTCCGCTCTGGAAAAAGTCCTCTGGTCCAAGACCGGTGAAAAGACTTAATGAGAGTGGAAAAAGTCAAGAGGGATCTTATCCAAAAAGGAGACGCCATGAGCATCAAACATCCCAACTATGCTTACATGCTAAGTGATACAGCATGCTGCCACAACATTGACTCTGTCTCCACCACTGCCAGCCCTGGCCACAACATCGTCTCGGTCTCCTTCACTGATGGCCACAACATCGACTGTCTCCACCACTGCCAGACCTGGCCACAACATCACCTCTGTCTCTATCACTGATGGCCACATCATCGCCTCGGTCTCCATCACTGACTTTATTTACTGTTGTTAAGTTTTGCCATCAAAAATATGTCTAAACACTTCAGGTACATCATCACTGTTTTTCAGTGGTGCATTTTCAAGATGAGAACGAAGTCGATGTGGCAACATCACGATGCATAGACAAGGATCTCAGGATCTAATTTCCTTTTATATTGGGTGAAGAGGGGAAAGAAAAGAGAAACACAAACAGTACGGCAGTATTATTATGGTCCGTTCAACCAGGCCAAGGAGGTATACGACAAAAGAAGTTGGACATACCCAGGGTTTCTTTGCATCAGCTGGTTTCACAAAATCTAACCACCACAATCTGGTTTAACCGGTACTATGAACGTGGTTATCAACTTGCTAAATGAACACGGGCTTTGTCAATCAAGCTCTGTGCACGTTCCAATAAAAGAGGCGGTGTCTGCCACAACAAGCCTATAACGGTAAAGCATGGGCTGTACTTGAGCAGCGTGAATATTATGACTCATATCAGGGCCAGGTAGCTAGACAATATTATGTTCTAAAAAAGTTCAGTATGTCTTTAAGAATTTTTCATAGAATGGTTGGTGAATGAGGCCCAGTGATTAGAATCTTCCAGAGAAAATTGGTTGAAAAAATGGAATCGAATTCTACATTCTCGATGCGCTGCATCTCTTAATATGCCATCAGTATTTACAAACTTGTATTACTAATATTGACAGGGGAGTCAAATTGAGGTAGCTACAATTTTTAAGCTGCCAAAATCTGACTCCCTATATTAAAAGTGCAATGTCTGAAAATAGGCCTCTCATATTTCCGTGTATGCAAACTAGAAGGAGGGAATACTTTATTCCGGTCGCAAAAATGGCCGAGTTCAGAGGCAAACAAGCTTGAAGTGTTCCTCGCTGCTCTGTTTCCAAGAAGAAACAACCTTATTTGTCCTTTCATTAATTCCCAGCAGACGAGCAGCAAATAAAGTTGTGGATAAGGGCTATTAGGACAATTCTACAAAGGGGTACCAATGATACTAAATACTGAATGTAGCATGTTAAGGAAAAATAGCGGCAGTTGTCTTTCTGTCTAGGCTAGAGTGTTGGAAGAATTGGTGTATGTGTCCTCAGAGGATTGTCTTCCAGACCAAGGCTACATCAAGGTGGGGACCACACATTTCAATAAAAATGGTAGTTTATGAATTTTATGTTAAATAAATCCGCGCACACTTGCAAACACGTTGTACACAAAAACACACAGTCTAAGTTAAGTGGTAGTCAGAGAAAAATAAACATTAAAGCGGAACCAAGCCCAGAGTTTTAGCTAGACCACGCCTCTTTCGTTATTTAAAAAAATTTAAGAACTTTAACTCACTAGTTAGCAGTACAAGGGTCTCAGTCTGACAGAGGGGAAAAAAACGTTGGTCTCTGCTTTTATACCACGTGCCCAGCCGAGACCACCCCTAGGACCACCTCAACTCATAAAAATTCCCGAAAACCAGCGTATTGGTAAGCCTACACAAAACTCAGAAAAAAACATTTTGACTAAACATGAGATTTTTGGACATAAACAGTTGTGTATGATCATAATCTAACCCAAAACATCGGGTTTCAACGGAAAAAGTCTGTTTTTGACTGCAGTATCACTTTAAATTGCCACTCTGGATGGGTAGGGACAAATATCTTGCATAGAAAATGAAGAAGTAGAAAAGTTATGCCTCATAATAAACATTTTTCAGGGACTCTTGCCCTGCTTTAAGATGGAATAGTGATACATTAACAGTAATAAGGTTATCATTTTGATTTACAGCGGACTTTTACAATCACAGTACCTTTGGCCAGTGGTAAAGTACAGCCTGGATCAAGATCTTAATTTTTTTTACAGCGCCTTCAATGGTCCTGCTGGATGTTAGATTGTTGCTGGGGGCAAGAAGGCACACGATATCTGGGTCCACAGGAATTCTTCTGTGGCACTGAAGACAATTATCTCAGTTTTGTCCTTATTTAATTGAAGGAAATTCTGGCACATGCAGTCATTAACTTGCTCAATGCACTGGCACAGCAAATCTATAGGACGATATTAATTTGGTGATAGAGCTGTATAGATTTGAGTGTCGTCCGCATAACTATGGTAAGTGATATTGTTATTTCGCATAATTTGGGCTAGCGGGAGCATGTAGAGGATGAATAGAGACCACCCTAGGATTGAACCTTGGGGGAATCCACACGTCACGTTAGTTAGCTCAGATACATAGTTGCCAATGGAAACAAAATAGTTCCTGTCTTGTAGATATGATTGAACCAACTTAAAACTGGGCCGGAAAGCCCAACCCAATTTTCCGACCTGTCCAGTAGTATTGAGTGGCCAACAGTGTCGAATGCGGCACTAAGATCCAAGCATTGTATACTGTATAGCACAGTTGAACCCCAGCAACATTTTCTTGGACGCTTATTTGATATAAGTGACACCAAATCTTTGTAGTGGAGGGTCCCTGGTTTTCAAAACACTGCCATATTAATGTGACATTATGTCCAGGGAAGGAGGTAGAGCATGATATACGTGATGCTTTAGTAGTAGACAGGGGTACACTGTAATTCACCTAGGTATAGCACAGAGGCAGCAGAGCATTATACAAGTAATGAATTCACCTGTACATGCAATATGTACTAATACACTCTAATTCACAGTTCCAAATAGGCTTGGGCGATATGACAATATTATCGTGCAACACGATATTGGATGGCCATGATATATCATCCTCACGTGCCCGATAACAGAACGATATCCATGAATCTTTGCTCAGGGGCCCAACTCTTATTTTGAAATTAGTTTGCCATGTCGGGCTGCCAGCAGTTTTTGGTAGCACTAATGAACAAGATGGTACCCCCCAAACTCTTGGGGCAAGCCACAATAAAATGGTATATTCTAAAAGGCCACTATAGACATTTCATTCAATAAGATATTGTTTAATAAAAATTTCAAGTGAAATGTTACAACAATAAGAAATGTTGATTTTTTCTTTAAGAGGCAGTAATGCCCAGAACTCCTTGTCGTAGGCTACTTGTAAAATAACGTGCCCCTGAACTGGAGCGTCAAAGTCACAGATTAACTGTCTAGGCTGGACAAAATTGGAGTGTCCAATCAATCCAACTGTCGGGCTGGACAAAGAGAACAACACTAGCTAGCTAACAATAACCCACCAAAGATGTGAATGCAAACTATAACCTTAGCTTCTAAAACACTTGTAGACAACACTTATTTTAACAATTCATTAAAAGTTTTTAGAATTTGATTTTGTCTATTTTTTTCCAATAGTTTCTCGAAGGCTGACATGGAAAGCAATAGCCATGAACCGCGTTCACTTTCACGTTCAGTTACAACTTGCAGGAACTTTGCAATATTAGTAGAAATATTATAAACGCGAGTCTGTATTACCATGCTTAGCACAATCTGCGTATTTGCAATGGATTAGTAGCCCTGAGGGGTATACTACGAAACAGGATTGCAGAACTGAGTAAAACCCCAGACCTCAGAAAAATTAAAAGCCAAACCCTCTCAAATCTGGAACATGGATTTAAGTAAAGGGAGCTTCTGGGTTATCCAGCTAACTCAGTAATCCTGCGCTGTAGTTATGTGGTCGTAGTTTACCCATGTTGTTACTGTTAGACTGTTTTAGTTTTCCCCAGCTCGTCTGCACCTCGTTTAAGTTTTTGCGTGTGCATCTCGATCTTACATTTTACAATACTGATGCTTGGAAACATAACCTATATGGGAAAGTAGCCTACATTTACCTCTCTTTTGAATAAAGGACTTTGTTTTGAAATGGAACCTTTTGCACATTTTGCAACTATTTTTAAAGTGTTTTCTGAAGAAGCGGCGGAAGTAGCCAATTAGACTAACAGCTGTTACGTTACAATTTATTTTTATATTTCCTCGAGACAACTGAATGGCGGCTCTAAACAAGGCAATGTTTTCGTTTTATTTGCCGGTGGTTACAATCGTTACGCCACAATTTATACCTCCCTAGGGTTAGGTATAGTATAGCTACTAAGTTCAATATAACAACCCGTTTGGTGCAATATATTAAAAAACATCTCTAAAGGCCCAAATGTGCACACAGCACACAGTCATGGCCTCACATTCAAGGGCATACACTCACGCCAGAAAAACAAGCTCATTATTTGTATCTGCATTGGTCAATGGACGACTGTCCCAAGCTAGGCACACAGTATGATCTCATCTTTGACACCTGTAAATCAAGGTCATATACACACACCCACACGCATGAAAATTGAAGGGAAAAACTCGCTCTCAGCAGAAAACAGCCATATTGTGAAACACAATCTAACAGAATACGAGTCTCCCTAATTTCCCAGAGACTGTTTTAGTTACATTTGTATATTCACACATCAGACTGATGAAGCATATGCATACTTATCTCAAAAAGGAGGTGATGGACCCATTCACACACACACACACACACACACACATGGGCAACTAGATGAATACATATTTATGTTCCTAGCCCATCTGAAGAGATAATATGTGTGACTCCCTAACATTCCATGGGGTCTGCTCATTAAAACGTCTAGCACCCTAGCCTTGGAAATGTGTGTGTGCAGTTTGAGAACTAATAGAGTTAATTCAATCCAAAGAAAACATTTATCTTTTTCTTTACAAACGTTAGTATTGAGGACTATATTACTATAAAATAATTTCTCATGTTATAGGGAAAGATGTTGTCTTTGGTTTATAAAGCACCCACCTGTGGAAAATAGCATTTGAAAAGCTTATAGCTTAGAGCATTGTATTATTATGTATTGAACCACTATGGTCAGACCATGGCTAGGCTGTTTCTGATATAATTAAATCATGCATTTCATCAAAACTACCATATAAATAAGGGTCATATGTAATGCTTAATTAAAACCAGCAGAGGCTGATGTTGACCATGAAAAATATTTCCCAGGGGGACGGAGCCGAACCTTTAGGCCCCCACTGGGTGGGGTTGAGAAAAGCATAAACCGGGGGGTTATCTGAACTTTCACGGCTGCTGCTGCTACTACTGCTTGTGAATCAGTTTTACAGCGGCAACACTGAAGCAGCAGGAAGGCCATTGGGGAGCCTGCTGGATTGTTAGGTCTCAGCGAGGCAATGAGGTCTGAATCAACTGTAACAGAAAATATGTAATCAAAATCAATATGATAACCAATAGTGATTTGTTGTGTTAACAAATTTACTGTGAATCAAATATCTTATACTTAGTCTTTAAACTGACTAATGTTGATTAATGTTCCTCTGAAGTTGGTATTCCTAAAAGCTTAGGAATACAGCACCACCAAATGTAACACACATTGACAAAGGGAAAGGACCATCATTTACCCACTCCCGAGAAAACGGAGGGGATGTTTACCACGTGATGTTCTGTTCTGCTGCTAAGTCTCCCTCCAAGCGATAGTCATCATTTTGATGATCGCCAAGGTTGTAAGATGGCGTCTTGCTATCTGAACGGATGGAGCCTGGCAACAGACGTAAGGGACAGATGAATGTGAATGTGACTGGAAAAGTCACACAGGGGGGCTAAACAAGCGCCAGATCAGATAAAAGCGGCGGCCAGGCATCGAGGACTACTGGCTGTGAGAAAGTTGATCTCATTTAACGGTTTAGATTGATTCAAAAATGTTTTAAGTCGTCAGTCAATGTTTAGATTGATAGCTACCATATGTATAAAATTAATGTGACTGTGTTCAATTAGAGGAGGCTGACGTATTTTTACCTCTACTCTGTTCAAAGGGAGAGTTTTTGGCTCAGTCATCCTGTTCCGTTGTTGGATTCGGGAGGTTGTTGGGATGTTTACTTAGATAGAGACTGGCTAATTTCTGCCTGAGTTTAATCACTTTTTAACCGCCTTGCTCTCACTGAGACTTAGCACGTAATGATTAATTTGGAAGTGAGCCTACAGAGGCTCAAAGGGAGAAATGTAGTGAAACTATAGATCATACATATATTATATATCATTACAAACCACTGTAGGGCCTTCTATATGAAACAATTGTATAGATAATTAATAGAAATTAACGCTTAATCAACACAGTATAACAATGAAACTTCTGGGATATCGATCTGTCCAGTTAGGAAGCGTAAACGATTGTGAATCAATTTCACCTGCTTTGGTGCAAATGAAAGTGACAACAGATGGACAGGAGAGGCAACAGCAAGACAACCCCAAAAAAGTAAATGGTTTTGCAGGTGGTGGCCACAGACCATTTCTCTCTCCTTATCCTTCCTGACAGATTTTTCTGTAGTTTTGCATTTTGCTAGTACCCTTGTCACTACTGGTAGCATGAGGCGGTACCTGCAGCCCATTCAGGTAGTCCAGGTCCTCCAGGATAGCACATCCATACATGCTGTCGCAAGAAGGTTTGCTGTGTCTCCCAGCACAGTCTCAAGAGCGTGGAGGAGATACCGGGAGACGGGCCATTACATAAGGAGAGCTGGACAGGGCCGTAGAAGGTCAACAACCCAGCGGCAGGACCGGTATCTGCTCCTTTTTGCGAGGAGGAACAGGAGGAGTACTGCCAGAGCCCTACAAAATGACCTCCAGTGGGCTACTTGTGTGCATGTTTCTAACCAAACTGTCAGAAACTGACTCCATGAAGGTGGCATGAGGGCCCGACGTCCTGTAGTGGGACCTGTGCTCACAGCCCAGCACCATGCAGCCCGATTGGCATTTGCCAGAGAACATCAGAATTGGCAGGTTCGCCATTGGCGCCCCGCTCTCTTCACAGATGAGAGCAGGTTCACACTGAGCACATGTGACAGACGTGAAAGAGTCTGGAGATGCCGTAGCGAATGTTATGCTGCCTGCAACATCATCCAACATGAGCGGTTTGGTTTAATTGACTTGGTGTTATACTGTGATGATTAAGTGTTCCCTTAATTTTTTTGAGCAGTGTATATATATATATATATATACTGTTCCAATGACAATAATACCAGCCATATTTCGAGCGAAAGTACATTACATTACATTACATTAGTCATTTAGCAGACGCTTTTATCCAAAGTGACATACAGTAAGTGCATACAGAAAGGTCATCAAAGTAACTACAGAACAGATAGGAAAGCACATTCTTCCCATACAGTAGCAGCTATCCCTAGTAATGAACACTGAATGCAGTTCACAGTGAACTGGGTACATCAGCTCTACTACAATTCTATTCTAAATATTATAAATTTTGATCCACAGTTCAACAAGAACACATACCATGAGGTCCTAGATAAGTATTAGTCCAGGTGGAGTCTGAAAATGTGTGTTTTCAGGCCACGACGGAAAGCAGGCAGGGTTGGCATGGAACGTAGGGGGATGGGAAGTTCGTTCCACCACTGGGGAGCTAGGGTGGAAAAGCTCCGCAGTCTGGATGAGCGGGTGCCATTGACACGGAGGGGGGGAAGTGCAAGTCACCCTGCAGTAGATGAGCGAAGTGGTCGAGCAGGAACATAGTTCTGGAAGTATTTTAAACTTTGTATGATATTGTATGACATTGGTACATAGGGGCATTACGGGAACACCACGGAACTATCAAATTTGTATTTTCTTTAGGTTTGGAGAAATAGATGATTTCATTTTGCGGTCCCATTTTCAGGTCGTTTTTCGTGTGACGTCACATGAGAAATGACCACTCCCCGGTGTCTCAAAACTGTCTATGGAATACTCCCCCATCCACGCCCACAAAAGAAAAAAGACGTGAATTTGAACTTCACCAATTTGCGATGACAAGCTAATGTAAGTTATTCAGTTTCATCTTATTTTTCTCGAAAAATGTCTTGGCTTTCACAATCTGTGTGTGTTAATGTCATATTCAGTTTTAAAATATAGTTTAGAAGTTTTTAAACATAGCATGACAAATTAGCGCTGTAGCTTCGCGTCGTTTGGTGTAGCCAGCTTTCACCTGCCCCCACCAGTCACACAATCACATCGGCTGCCTTCAAAGCGACAAGCTAATGTATTGGGTTTCACCTGATTTTACTCGCAAAAATATCTTGGCTTTCATGATATGCGTGTCTTAATGTCAAATTCAGTGTGAACATATAGTTTGAAGTTTTCAAAAATCATATATCACAAGCTAGCAATGGTCTTTTGCATAGCCAGCTTGTAAGCAGTCGCACAATAACTTTTGCGGCGACAAGCTAGTGTAAGTTATTTGGTTTTATCTCATTTTACATGGAAAATGTCTTGGCTTTCATGATCTGTGTGTGTTAATGTCATATTCAGTTAAAAATATAGTTTTGAAGCTTTTACATGTAGCATGACAAGCTAGCGCTGTAGCTTCGCGTCGTTCATGTAATTAGCCAGCTTTTCTCTCTCCTTTTTGAGCTTATGCTTGTGTTTTTATGTTTCTGTTCTCTTACCTTTCTGCTCGTGTCTACGAGCGACATGTTAGTGGGTTGTTTATTATTTTGCTACTGAGACTCCTTTCGTGGTCCTCACGTTCGTGAGTGACTTGTTCTGTAATCGTGTTTTGTTTTGTCGCGTTTGGCTCATTGTTACAAACCTAGAGACACTGGCACATGCTTACAATACTATACGTAGGTCAGAAAATCGAGGTGGAAGTAGCATGAATTTATGGGTGTGCCGTTAAACACAAGAAACATTATGCAATTGTGATGTGCACATGCGCAATACCCCCTTGGTAGGACTAAGGGGCCAGCTTCAAGAAGAAGGGGGAGGCTGCAGACCTGGGCTGCATTCCAATCGCATTTTTTAGCCGTCCTCTCTCCTTGGTCCTCGTCTGACCCGGAAATCGATCGAGGTCCGCCATCTTTAAGGACATTCCAAACCGCTAAATGCTCCACCAAGGAGCGAGGAGTGGGGAAAGAGGAAGCTCCCGGAGAATCCTTCAGTGAGGAAACACGAGTGCAGCCTTTGCGGAAGTCTTTACTCAGAACGCGTGACGTGTTTGATCCACAATCACATCTGCCACAGTTGAAAACATGGCGCGACCACTCGTACACAAATGTAAGTGCTTATCGTTCCTTTCTATTTAATTTATAAAGCGCTTTCATTTATAATGTCACTCGTTCTTTCGGACAAACGAAAGGCAAGTTTATTCATGAAAAAAGAGACAACAAATATTGTAGTTCAGCGTGTAAGCGTAACATTTAGGACATGTTTCTGTCCCATATAGTTTGTTAGCTAACGTTACTGCATAGGAAACGCAAGCTTCAATTAACCCATGTCCTTTCAAAACTGTATACAATTTTATATTGTACGCTATGCAATAGGCTATGTTACGTTTAGCCTATGTTCACACTGTTGAATGCATCCCGGCAAGTAGGCTAACTGAAATAGGCTCGACAGTCGCTGCTCGATTTCCAGTGTAACAACTGAAACATGAACACGCAGCTGCTTTGCGTTTAAAATATATTTTTCCTCACTCTTGTATGACAGAAATAATGTAATTTCAGTCTATGTTATTGCATTTGCTGTCTTTGACTGATGAAATGCACATTAGGCTAGCTTATTAGGATAGGCTACTATTTTGCATCATGTAGCCTACTTACATATGTCATGTCTGAATTATGGGCTTGTGAAGCCCCTTGACACATGCCGTTGTGATTTAGGGCTATACACAGACATTACTAGCTGGTTTTTACTTGCAGGTCTGTTGTGTCATTTACAGGGACAGATGAGAGCACCCTCAGCCTCATTCGGCTGAGGTGTGAGAATGAGCATCTGTTTACGGGGAAGAGGCATGTAGCAAAGAAAGCTTGGGGGTGAGTCATTAGTGACATTCTATAATGTGTGATGTCACATAGAACTAAAATATGTTACACAGAAACATTGGCAATAAGCCATTTTTTATGTTCTTGCAGGACCATGTCACTGTCCATATTGGTGTTCCTACATGTCATAGATTAATGTTGACGGAATCACTCCTCAGCACCATGATTCATGTCTTGTGTTGAAGTAGTTAATTGTATGCAAATGACAACTTCTGATATCCCTAATGTAAGTGTGATGGCAAGAGGCATGCCTGCCCCTGTAAATGGATAACACATAAACATGTTATGGCATGGCAGTAATTGTTGTAGGGCACTTGGGTATGGTATGGTAACATGTGTTGTTTTTCTCAGTGAAATTCGTCTGCAGATGGGCCTACAGGGCCAGGTGAGCCCCACCCAAATTGCAAAGAAATGGGACAACCTCAAGCAAAAATATAAGGTGAGGTTCAATTTATGATGTTTTTCCTTTGCAAATTTGTAGTTTCTATTGCATACTGAAACAAAATTATGCCTGTGCAATAGGCTCACGGCTCACCTTCACCCTTGCATCTTTCCTTGTAGGCACTCAGATGCCCTGCTACAGAGATGGAACAGACAGGGGAGAGGCCACAGCAGCCACATGGCCATGGTTTAATGCAATGCATGAGGCCATCAGGGGGAGGCCATCTATTGATCCTCCTGTCCTGATGGACTCATGTGTTGCAGAAAACCTGGCACATGTGGCTGATGAGACCTCAGATGGCACTGGCTCATCTCTTCCTGGATTTGTGGCGGTCACTTGTAGCCGGGCGTGTGTGGAGGAGGAGGAAGAGGATGCACAGCCTGGCTCAAGTAGCCTCCTACTGGAGAATGATGATGGGCCATATCCCTCTGCCTGTCCCCCACCCCCCAAAAGGAGAAGGACCGGTGAGGGAGCTGTTCTGCAGTTCCTGAAGGAAGATGCTGCCAGAAAAGAGGAGCGATTCAAGGCCACACTGGAAAGCTCTAATGAGTTTGAGAAAATGCTTAATAAAATGTAAATAGTTCACAAGTGTTTGTCAATTTGTTTTTTACTTGTGTTTTTACCTTTTAAGATATAGTTTTCATCTGAGTGCCCCCTTCAGCAGCACAAAACTATTTGGGAGAAAAGAAACACACAAATACTAACAATTTTGCTGATCGTGTAAGCTTCAGGAGGGTAATACCTAGGCTATTTCTGGCTTATCGGTCTCTTGCTCTTTACTGGTAACTTCAAGTGAATGTCTTCCTTTTTGTAAATTCTAAGTAGTCAGCCTACATTCATTAATGAATGATTTGCAGTCATTATTCTAATTTACTGTTTTTATTTTACTGAAATGATGTACTCTTAGGCCTGAATTAGACTTTGTTTTGACTTGTTGCTTCCACCAGGTTACTGTCCTATGGACGAATTATGCGATTGAATTGAGGATTGTCATTTCTAATAATTATGAAATGATGTTAAATATATTTTTACTACAGGATAAGTGAGTGGTTCTAGCACGCAATATCGCCTGTGTTCAGTATTCAGAGTGCTGAACATTTTAACAAGGAAGGGCATTGACCGTTGGAAACACTGGATTCAGAAAATAGACATTTTACAGAATCCTCACTTCCCCGACAGGTGGTTGACATACATTGGTGTCAAAGTGGTATGCTTATAGTGTGTTTTGAAATAAATAAAGGTAATGAAAATGTGGCACAGAAAAGATGTATGAAACTGATATGTTAGTATCCATAAGTGATTTTATTAACACTAACATAACAAATAAAACGTGGATTAACACTGGACAGAAAGAGGGGCTGCAGGGAGAATATACAAACATAACAAGAAACGGAGACACTAACAAAAAGCTCTCCTGTATAAATAATATTTCAAACAATTGCCAAATTACATATAATCATGTTCATTCAGTGCTACTGGACACATATTTGGAGCAGACGGTTGCCCCGCCAGTTGGTTTCGCCGGCCATGTCCGCTTTGTTCCCCCCCCTCACTGGACGTGGTGGAGCCACACCAATATCACCAACATCCTCGACAACCTCAAGGATGTCCCCCTTTGTCAGGCAGATGTTGTGGAGCATGGCACATGCGGTGATGACCGTGGGTACAAAGGTGTGGTCCACCTCCAAAGCCTTGAAGAGCAGGCACCTCCTGGACCCTTATGTGGTGTGCCCAGCCAACGCTCCCCCATGCGGCAGTAGCATTATCAATGCTTCCATGGAGCCATGGCTCAGACGGTAGTCTACCATGAGGTCCTGCTCCCCATTAAAGTAAAGCTGGAGCACTGGCACGGTGGCATTTTCTTGGGCATAATGCCCAGCTGATGGATCGTCGACCTAAAAAAGAATGAAATGAAAAACATGAAGTGTGTACATGCAGCCTACAGTTCACACAAGTTGATTGATTAACACCAGACCACAGTAGCCAAATGTATAGTTTGTAGTCCGACATGCAGGTAAATGTGTGGTATTATAGAACATGCAATTACTATGTGCGCATGACATAACTTTGCTGTATATTTATCCAGGTGAATTCTACTCCACCCACTGTTAAAAGTGCTTCATGCTTATCAATGTCCATGTTTGATCAAGAGCACTGTCTTATGACTACTGTTGAGAATACGTGATTCTTACCTCACTTAGGAACAGGACGGAGCGAAGCCATCGCGATCCCCTGAACTGGCAACGCCACCGTTCCCGCTGAAGCCGGTGCCATGCGTTTATGGCGAACGCTAGGTTCATTGCGGAAATGTTGGTTTTGAAATCAGTTTTGAAATCAGTATCTGTCGCTTATATACCATCAGATCATACATGCTTGATTAATTAATTAAACGGCATCAGCTCGGTTATTGGCTGGAAGTGTCATTTGTAATGTGCTCCAATTTTAACGAACAAACATGCATTCGAGTCCATTGATGAATTGGCCATTGAGCGTGTGGAATATAGGCGTAGCCTACTTACAATTTAAATTATGCTTCGTGTGATCTTTACTCACACAGTGATAAATAGCCGTTTGTTGTGGATGTGTTAATGGGACACTGTACGTCAAACAGAAACATCTGTAATTGAGAGACAATATTCTTATTTCACATGTGATTTTCACATCTGTCAAATTGCATGGGAGAAAAATAAAATAAAACTAAAATAAAACAATAGTTTATAAATACGATAGGCTACAGAACAATCCGTTAGCATTAAAGGCCACTGACAGCTGATACGGGTTTTTTTTTTTTTTTTTTGACAGGTGATATAGCTGTGCAACACGTCATTAGTAATTGACGTCGCTTCAGCTGACGCTTGACTGAGCAAGGACGTTCCATTTGCTTAATTCATGTTGCCTCGGTTGCTGCGTCCTCGTATGTGATCCTTGGATCCTTTCCTTATGGCCTCCACTGGGTGGAGCTAATGAGCGAGGAAAGGACCGAGGAAAAGATGCAAGCAGTACAAATATGGGATTGGAATGCAGCCCTGGGCTATGTCCCAATACTCACACTTGAGCACTTCAAATGCGGGTGCCCGCGAGAACCTCCAGGGGCTTAGTGTGTCCCATTTCTTATTTTGTGTTTCGCAAAAGTACTCTCGAGAGCCGCCATGAGCCCTTGTTGCGCCCCTCTAGCAAGTCCGCATCAGACCGCACTTTTCAGAGGCGTATTACCCCAAATCCCCTGCGAAATTGTGATGTTTCTGTTTCTAACCAATCACAGAGGACTAGAAGTCATTGCCAAGTTTTTCTGGAGAAACGAAAAGGGATGTAGAAGAAAAAACTAATCATTTTGATTACACAGCAGTTCACGAAACTGGGCTATTTTCTAGCTTTTGCTAAGGGGCAGAGTATGTGGCTGATAACCTTATATCAAGGCTGCTACAGGCTAACGTTAGCTTCATATTTCTTACATAGCATTGGCTAGTTTTGCCCACCATCGTCAGACAGAAATTTGAGGTGTCAAATTGAAATTAGGGTAGTTATTGTGCCGGTTTTGAATGTAATCAGCTCAATTGTCGCTGATCGCTATCGTTACTTCTGTGTAGGGATGGACTAAATGACCGTCAGTTTCATCAAACTCCGAGCACAGAACGAACGGCTTTTCACTGGATTTAACCACTGTTTGATTAGTAGAACTCCTGTGTGTAACTGCTTGGTTTTGAACAAAAACGTGCACAAACACCAGTAGTTTCTGGATAAGATTGAGGATCCCTGTTTTTAACCTCTTTTTTTACCCATAACTTTATTGAATAACAGGAATTTTGACCGAGCTTTTTCATGCAGTGTGTCGGTACAGTATGACGTATGAGCCAGCAGACAAGAAGGGGGAGGCAGTTTCATGACCCAGACCGAAATAACCATATTAAATAGACGGTCGAAACTTCAACATTAATAACTGTCTATAGACGTTGACTAATTGAGTGGTTTTGTGAATTTAGTGTTACATTGAGATGGTTTTGTGGAACCGGCACAGCTGTCGGCAATCAGGCAATTGGTGACGATTGATTGTATTATTGTCTGTATCAATTAACCAATTTAGTTCCAGGTAGCAACTTTATGAGAAAAATGCTAGCACAGAAAAACTAGCTATATTCATTGATATTTGTTTTTCAGTTAAGTACCTGCTCGATTGATAATTAAGAACTACAAATGAAAACAGGTTTGGAGTTATATACGTATAAAGATAGTCTAAGGTTACAGAAGGCCTATTTACAGCTGATCGGCGCTTTCTGTCTGGTCACATAATGTTAGCTAACAAAGGGAAAAAGAGCCAATCTAAACGGCTCGTTCACCGAAAGGAATCGGTTCCCTACGTTCACCAAATCGGTTCAGAGCCGTTCAAAAAGAGCCATTCGTTCACGAACGACCCATCACTAGTACAGTTGTCACAAATCTAATCACTATGCTAATAAAGTTATAACACAGAGTTTGTTGTTTTTGCTAATAGTTTGATTGCAGGAGCAATGAATGTCTGAGTTGAGCAATCTCATGGCGTCGGCGCTATGGCCACTAGGGGGTCTGCGCGAAGTGGTTAAAACACAAGAGCTTGGGCGCTACATCCTAACTCCCATGTCGTTCATTGGAGGCATTTGGCAGGCTGTTCGGCTGGCGTACAAACACACATGTAGTGAGGAAAGTCCAGTATTGCTCATGCTGGATCAATTTTATTTTATTAAATTAAATTAATTAAAATAAAAAATTTCCAATCATTCCTACATCGCATACCCTCATGTGCCTTGTTGCTTAAACACACAGCCCATGTGTCTTCATAAAACTTAACTATTCTTCAAATCACAATTTATAAGTGAGGACAAGATGCCTGTGGAAAGGCACATACAGTTGGTTGTTAATTTATATTACAATTGTTATTATAAGGTCTTAATATGCCTATAACATGTGTTTCTTATTGTATTGTTACTCTTTTTAATTAATCTCTGTGTACGTTATTTTGTAGGGAACAGTAGAAGTACAGTCCCTCTGCAAGTAACATGCCCATAATAGGTTGTCTTACATCAGACTATTGGGGTCTCTGAATAGGAGCTGCCCCCTTAACCTACAAATTAATTGTGAGAATTATTCTAGTGGAGAGGAACTGCTTCTGTGTATGCAATTGACCCATCAACACCATATGCACAATGTAATACGTGTGAGGACTGGTTCCACACATGGTTTGTTGTGTTAAAGAGCATAGTAGACCTGCAACTTGTATCACTATGGCATTGTGAAAATTTCAAGGCTCTACAAAAGCTATCAAACACACCCATAAAAAATGAAAATGTTTGATAGACTGGACCTGAAGTTCATGATGAAAGCTCTAAAGAGGAAGATTCATCCATGGAATTTGAAAAAGAGGCTAAAGAACTGGTAGGCTTGGGATAAAAAAACAATGCTGCTTAGGAAGTGGAACGCATGTGCCAGTGTCTCTCAAATATCCAAATAGCCCTCTCCCAACATGAATGACTGGCTGACTGCTGGTTGGACAGTTTAAATGCGTAACAACTCAGGTTTTGAGCTTTCTCTTTCAATCAAGTGATGTTAACCCAATCCAAACACCCTGGACATGAAATTCCTCATGTATATTCCCTAAGTCTGCCTTTGCAAAGGCGTTTCTATGCTGTCTTCATAAGTTTCAAAAGCACTTTTGAATAGGCAAAAGGTGCGCCGTTTATATACCTTCTGGTTTATTTATTAACTGAAACCATTTCTGTTCTCGCTCTCTGACAGTGCAATATCTAAATTATTTAAATAAATTCATGAATAAGCTATATCTGCGCATTCAGGTGGGACATATGCAAAGAGCTAAAAAATAAATAAATAAATGTTCTCACAATGCAATGCACACACGTTTACAGAGTCGCCAGGTATGCTACAAAACCTCTGCCTGTTTTTAAAAATACATAACCACTGGCATTGCCATATAGTTTTCCACCCAGTATCGCCCTATATGGCAGCATTTGAGGTGTATTTACCAATTCCTAAGTAAAATCTACATGCCCGGTTAAACAGCATTGGTTAAACTTGATCTGAGTCATGTCGCAGTAACAGCATTGACACAAGAATAGCTTGTATAGCCCTAGCCTAGACGGATGCAGGGTACGTCAGAATGGGTAAAACCAGGGATTCAAACAATTTAGTAAAGCATTTAAACGGAAGACCACCCATATATTTTCATTTGGCTATGATAGCACCCAGAGCTCGATTGGCTTGCATTGCCAGATGCTTAGCAGTTTTGTTGTAGTATAAAAACTCTTGTTAAACGAATGGTATATTTTGTGCGTGTGCGCGCGTGCGTGTGCACAATGACATTTTTTCTGCTGCTTTTAAAAAATATATATTATATAGCTTAGGCTATTTTTAATTGGCAAATGATAAATAAGATTGTAATACAAAAATCACGTTGTAATTCCATTTTATTAATGAACAGATTGTATTGTTTGTGATCACAATTATAAACACATATAGCAGCAACATAGCCTACAACATCTCGAAAACTGCTTTGGAGCCTATCTGAAGACTTACGTGAAAACGGGAAGTGATCTTTCCCTTTAAGGTCGACCAGCAATTTCGATTCAGGACCTGCCAACAATTTGTTCTTCTCTAGCTAGTTATTGTCATAGGAACGCACTCGTGAAAAGCGCAGCCAGCTAGACTACTGAAGCGCAAAACAGTAGCCTAGGCTATGAAGGGAAAAAAAGGATATGACCAAAGTTGTATCTTCTGCAAAATTGTAAATAGGGAAACTGAAGCCGAAATACTCCAAAATGTAAGTATAAAGGGATACAGCTACAGTGAATAATTTATTCCGCGTTCGACAGAGCAGGTTCAGTTTACAGTTTACCCGAAGAGTAGCATATAGTAGGCTATTTGCGTTATAGCCCACCACTCCTAAAATGCCGCATCATATGAGCCTATAGCTACAACACTTCTGTTAAAAGTAATCAGACATGGTTGGTAGACGATAAACGACAGTATTAACTTCAAATGCCAGGTACATTTTTGAAATGAAACTTTTCAATAATTCTTCCCTTTTTACATTTGACCGAGACAACACGGGGAATTTCGTTTCTCCGTGCACTTTCAAAAGCAAAAAAACAACCCAAGAACAGTATTAGCCTATTCATATTCTGGATCAACGAATGCAGCCTAAATGTAAAATAAAACTGTTTCCACTTTCACAGTTGGATGATACAGGAACTGTTTTTTACAACGTAGTTTATAATGAGAGAAGATATGTAGGCTTATTGGCAAAGAGGGTAAGCGGAGCAAGAGGTCCAACTTCGGGTCTGGAACGTCCGCTTTTGGAACTTATTAGACAGACAACAGGCGCTCATTGAATGACTGGCGATCAATGGAGTTTTTACAAAACAGTTCGCTAAACCGGTCATTATCAGACAGACACAATCAAAAGTCTCCTTTTTCTTTTTAGATTATGCCCAGGTTATCAGGACTGCGCATGCCTGATCACTTCCTCTTGTGCAGACGAAAAGCGCCAGATGCGTAACTTGTCATACGGTTTATTATTTTTTTAGCTCTGGCAAGGGCGTGGAAATGAGGCCCAGCAAAGATCGTGGATGAGCTAATAAGACACACAAGCCGATCTACAAAATTATGCAGAGGAAGTAGTATTCTGGTTTGAATGTGAATCACTGAACTCTATAACATGATGTGAATCAACAATATCTTGTCCAACCTTGTCACAGGTGAGCCATTGGACACAAACGACATAATTTATTTAGTTTTTTGTGGAATAATAATAGTAATCTCTTGGTGGTCAAGAAAATGTTAGGATGAAATTGCAGACATTACAATGCCCTGACTCAATCATCTTTATACTTTAGAAATTCGTACATAAACTAAAAATATGTGATATATGAAAAAAATGTGTGCCTGCATGCACACAGCACGTATGATACATCTGCAAAAAACGATTCAATAGTTCTGCATACCAAATTGACTGCAAAATAATGCAAAGTTATAACAAAACCTTCACAAATATGTTTCACACAAACTAAGCAGCACTACCCATGTTTGTTTGTTTTTTCAAAATGTGTTGTTTCTTTACACATAATTTGTAAACAGAACGATTTTATGGAATTGTTTTCTGGAGATGTAGGCTCCAAGAGAACACAGATCTTAATAATTTCTACATGTAAATGTTCAGCCTCAGCCTTTCCACTACAATGTTATAGGTTAACAGATCCCCTACTGGCCATGGCGCCGGTGCCAAGATTTTGCTTAATTGAGATATTAATTTCTCCTGCAACCAAACTATGGGCCCTATCTTAGCGCCGGTAACCCAAGCGCAAGTGTCTTTGCTAGTTTCAGTCCAGAACAGTTGTCAATTTAACGTCCAGCGCTCATGTTGTTTCACTAGCAAGTGAACTTGCACCCATAGCAAGTGAACTGGGCGGATTGGTCTTAAGATGAGGTGTGGCCAGGATAATCTTTGCGTATTGCTATCTTGAGGCAGCAAAAAGTGTTCGCGCTAAAACCACCACAAACTGGTCTTAAGTCATGTCGCAGTTGTTTCAATGTTGCTTTACCGGCACAATATAAGTACGTTTATATAGGCATGTGCACAACACGTGTACACCCTCCTGTTTGTTACACAAGCATGCATAAAAATATGATGATTACAATGTGAAATAAGTTGCCGCAGTGGTGTAGCGGTAAAAGCACAGACTTTCAGTTTGTGCAGTTGCCCCTCAAGGGTCGGGGTTTCCATCATGCAGGATCCGAGTATGGCCGGTGCCTTGAGAGAGTGACAATTGGCGGCTGCTCCTGGGGTGGGGTGAGGGACTCTGAGAGAATCGTAGTGCATAAGACAACCCTGTGTGAGTTGGAATCACGGTCAGGAAATAGTTTGATCGGGAATTACCGGGAATCCGTGCCGGTGTTAAACCCTAATGTGGAAGATTATTATTGTGTATATCAAAACACGTCCTAATGGTTAGTCCGAATAATATCGATCCTGATATTGATCCATATAGGCTATTCCTTGCTCTCACACTTTAACCTTGTGAATGAGCAGGTCTGTTTCGCCAGTAATTTGTTCTTTTTGCAGTCTTAATAAATCCACCATTATATTACATCTGCCAAGGTGCAAATGCACATGGCTTTTAAAGGGAATGGGAGATGACAGTCTGATTGGTTTATTGCATGTTACGCCCAAGACACAACTATAATTAATGAATAGGCTAAGTTCTGCCCACTTGAACCTTGCGCCTTACTTTGCGCTCAAAATATGCACCCTCTAACTAGCAAAAGTGGAGTTGGACACGCCCTAAATGCACTTGTGCCATGCGTTTTAGACCATGAGCTAAGATCGTTAAGATAGAGCCCTATGAGTGGAAACAACAAACTCTGTATTTTAGTGTTATTAGTACATGATTTGATTCTCTGCAGAATACAGCATTTCTAAGTGTTACTATTGTCCAGTAGCAAGTCCATTTAACAAGCAACCCCCCACCCAGTCTTGCCTGCAACAATACCTACCCCTGTGTGACATAGTAGACAAGAGCGTCTGTGTGAGTTCATAAAAATATTTTTTTATCACAAAAATTTGTATTCCATCATAGCAACAAGATAAACCCAACAATAGCCCGATTGTATGCCAAAAACGTCATGAAAAGCCCTGCTCACTCAAATGCAAAATAAACATGTGAAATACTTGTGTAATTATACCATGTCATTCTACTATCAATATCTGCTACTAAATATGAACTAACTATCCAATCCTACCATTGGTTTTTCACATAAAGATGTCCCTTTCAAAATTCAGTGGTCATTTACTGTCTGGGACAATCCGCTTGAGAAATACACAATACTTTATTACACTATCTGAAATGTTGATGCGTAATACCCCCCACACTCTGCAAACGTCTCATTAATTCCAGTTAATTCTGGTTTAATTTCAGACTTTTATCCAATATATGACATTATAAACTTAGCAATGATGTTTGCAACAACTGGATGCTCTGAACAATAGATTACAGCTGGGCGTAACAGCATTTCAAGTTTTATCAGTTTAGTTTTACGCAAACAACTTAGAATGTACAATCGCTCACCGAGGCGTAATAGTTGTTTCCTGTTATTTTCACATGTTTTTACTAATTTACTAATTAGTCAGTAAGGCAAGAGAAAATCCTAGCCTGCTTACATGGATTTTGGGAGTGAGTCAGAAGGAGATACCATAGTTACCAAGATACCATAGCATTGATTCTGTCGTAGAATATGCCTGACATTGATATGATATGACGGGACATTCCGTCCTCAAAAAGTAAGTATTTGAAATTACTGCTTGTGATATTTCAAATATGCATGTTAGTTTTTCCTCTCCGCCACAGTGTTGTGCCACATGTTCGATATTGTTATTTTCACATTTTGAGTATATTTCACATACTGTAGTGTAAGCGTTCATAGGTGGCTCAGTCATGTTTTATGTTTGATTTGACCTGAAGCTAGAAAATTTGCCAGAATTTTCCTGATGGAATATTATTTTATTGTAATCTTATATCTTATTCATTTCATGACAGGTTTTGGATAGGTGTTTAGACCTTAGTTATTTATCCCCCTATACTGATGAAAAGATAGTAATTCCCACTTGAAAATTACACAAAAGTCAGTTTTACCAGCCAAAACAGTGGATTTGTAGTAAAATATAACATTATTTTATAATTTACAGCAGTGCAAAATTTTGCCATTTTGGATACATTTGGAGACACTTAAGTGACAACAGGGTACACTGCCTATATTTTGCATCATAGATCAGTAGTATTTCTGCATATCAGCCTCAGAGTTTATGATCCAGGAAATGTAGTTTTACCTGTTTCACATATGTAGCTTTCAGTATTTCATTGCAAACTAAAAAAACAATTTTCTTGCATTTTTGCAATGATTTCTTTACATTTGTGGCACCTTATGTTGACTGAAATTATGAAAATAAACTAATCTAAGTTAGTATTGTAAATGGTACAACTGTCTTGTTTCATTTACGCCATTTTCCAAGTCTCTGACGCTCACACCTGGAGTTATAAAGCCTTAAATAGAACACCCCCTAAATAGGTGATCAAATTTGGCATCTGCCCGAAGGGGTTATAGGCTTAATGAAAGGGCATGTATATTTTGATTGCTGCATGTAGATTGTAAATATTTAGTTAATTTAATATATAGATACTGTATATTCATGATACAGTGGAATGAACTTGAATAGGCTAAGAAAAATCTGGAGGTCGTGAATTAAATTTGTGGATTGGAATTGTTCCTATTGAAATATTTACTCTACTATTTAGGTACATGTTATAATATAGCTTTCCATTTCTAAGAATAATTTTTCGTTTCATTACAACATTGCATATTGTTAGCAATTAAAATATTGCTTTTCGTGGTCAAGGAGGTGGATCAAGGATACTCTTCAATTCAATTCGAATGGTTAAATCACTTTGTCTTTATTGTGTCAGCTCGAAGTCTTAACATAAGAATACAATGGGTTAATACATCTGTGGTCCTCTGGAAGCGCGCTGGAAGCGCGCTCTCCCTCGCACGCTCGCGCGTGCACGCTCTCGCTCTTGGACCCCCCATCTCTGCTACTGTGGTGCTTATATACTGTAAAGTAAAAAGGGGTATGTCTTCTACCTTCCATTTTCATACATCACTGGGCGTATAATTCAAACCAATCAAATGTTTAGAATTTCACGTGTTCAGTGCATGTGTAGTACTTTTCCATGAAGATAGAAACTTATGAGTTTTGGCGTTTCCTGTTTTGCATAAACTGACTCTGCTTTTGTGGCAAATCCTTTATCTAAAGAATGTTTCTCAGGACAGTTCTGAGGCCCTCCCTCTCAGAACTCTCATAACACAGGCCCAAGGTCACCCATTCGAAACTCAACTACCACAGACAAGTTTATACATTCTATTTACAACATATACTTTTATAGGATTAAATGTTAAATTCCCACAATTCCCTCCTTTGATCCCTCCTTGGGATCAACACTATACAGCGGTAATTCAAGCTTGTATGGGTGATATCTTCACTCAATACCTGAAGCAGTTACACATTGCAAACCCAGTTTTCTTAATTTTATTTACTCTAACTATCAGGGTTATAATACTGGCACAGCGGTAAGCAATGATGTCAGAGCTCTTACTTAATCACCAGGAAAACCTCATAGGCAAAACCACAGAACTCTAGACTGAGTCTGCTGCTGATGAGGACATGTCTCTGTCCGATATCCATCTTAAGCGATACTCCTTCATTTTTAATACATTTTACTTTTTACCCTTCTATCAAGAGGAAAGAAAATCCTAGCATTTTGGCAACAGTGCATTGGCAGCTTTTTCTAAACATTTTATCACAATATAGTTACGTGGGGATTTCCAATCGGGCAATTGGGGGTGTAGGGAGGTTCTGGTATCTCCCACACGGTTGGCATAGGCATAGTGTGCTCATCACATGGTTCAATCAGTAATGGTAGTACAAAACATTTAATCGACTAACATACGATACTTTTCCCGCAAAATTATGTTGGCTTCTTCTTCTTTGGTCCAAGTAGCCTCAACGTCGGACCAATGGACAGAGGAGAGGTTACTAGCACATCACTCAGCCACGGTCTTTCTTTGGCAGATTATGTAATGCATCTATGTGTGTGTATTCTCTCTATCTGCCATTGATGAGGGAGCACATAGCTCCTGGTTGTGTAATTCTTTCTTCGTGTGTGTGTATATTCAGTGTTAGTGTTACCCCAAATTGCTCCCAATGAGCAGGCCAGCACCCCGCACGGCAGCCGCCGCCACCGGTGTGCAAATGTGTGTGTGAACGGGTGAGTGAGAGGCCATTGTAAAGCGCTTTGGATAAAGGCGCTATATAAGTGCAGTCCATTTACCATTTACTTTAATATACACCCAATCCCCGGGCGTATTCCACCTAAGCCCCAAGAAAATGTCGTCTGTCCTTTTCCCCTGTTGGAAAATAATCTTGCACATTCTGTTTAAGCGTTACACATAGCTCGCCAGTTCCCTCTTGAGCTGTTCAAGCGGGGGTCCATTGTACGGACCTCATACAAACGGCATGGGCCCTCCTATGGCCGATTGTGCCCTATTGGGGAAAAACTGATACTTTCCAAATTATTATACATCACCACTTCCCCACAATCATACACTTCCCCCTTTGCACAATGGTCCTGCTCATGCGCATCCTTAATCACACTTTGCTCTGTGTGTGTTATCTGTTTATTAGTTGCTCGAGGTTGTGTGCTTCTGTCTTCTTGGGCCCAATATCTGTAGAGAAACCTGACAATTTCAGTTAGTCACACAGTACTTTGTCATCTCATCTCCAATCCCCTGTAATTCTTCACAGCAGTGATAATTCGTCCCTGGAATTATCATTGGAGTTCCTGTCATAAATTCAAAAAAGGGGAGAAATTAGACCTAGTTCAGCTCTCATTGTCAGTAGAGCTGCTTGAGAGCCGCCACCCAGTTTCTGCTGGAAACAGAGAAGAACTCCTTCTTAGTCTTTTCCCTTCACTTAGGGTACATTTTCACATACGGGGCAGCGTAGGATTTATTTGTCTGTTCAGTTTATTTATTTATCTTTGTTTTGGTTGTGCACCTAAACTGACAACCCTTTAGGAGAGATCGCATTGCCGGGTTTCACTTTGATGGTTTTTAGACAAAATCAAACAATTAAACACAAAACAAAACCACACAACTTAGGATGTAAATGAAACTAATTATTTATCTGCACCCGAACAAAAACACAAACATTGGGAAGGTGGCCTTGCCCTCCACTTCCCCCAGCTTAAACTGTAAAGTTTCCACTTCTTATCTTCGCTTAAACATTGTTTCAATACTCCGCTGTTGCTCAATTATTTTCACTTGGTCCTTTATAGCGCACCGCAAAATTATGGTTATGCACAGCTTGATACAGATGCAGGCGCGGGTGTTTGAACATTTTTAGCCTGTCAAAACAGAGCTCTTCGGCTCTTTTGACCATTAATAATAAAACCCAGAAAATTCGAAATCAAACAAAACCCACAGCAAGAAGGAAAACAATATCCATTTCGAATGCTTCCACCTTATCCATAGCTGAACAACTCTCTCCCACTTCCCCACAAAGTCTCTGACCAGATCCCCACAACCAATCCCACACAGCACATCCGCTTCCATTTTATTTATAGTTGTACAATTTTCTCCTACTTTTTCTTTGATCAGATCCTCATAACCAATCTTACATAGCACATCTGCTTCTATACATAATAGAGATAAGGCATTCAGCCTGCCTTATTGCATAGTTGTTCTGAGGGGATTTCCTAAACAAACACTTGTAAAACTAGTGTTTAACAAATAAACTGAAATAAATTTCACGATGTTCTATCAAAAAAGGCTGGAATAAACAAAACTAAATAGTACTGAAAATGAATTTATTCGTAAACTAAATGAATTAAAAATATCTCCAAGAATAGTATTAACCGTATTCAAGATATATAAAACGTACTTACATTTTAATCGATTAAACAGCCAGAGCTGAGTGTGCTATTGGACTAGTCATTACGCAACTCAAAGCAAGAATGAGGTAATGAATGCACATGCAATTAACACCAGTGACAGTTGGCAACTCTAGTATAGCCACATATTGGTTATATTTGTGTCGCCTATATAAAACATGGTTATAGCATGGTCTCCTTAAAATAGCCTACATTTATTGTGCTATTTCGATACAAAAGAAAACAAAAATGTGCTTTATTTAATCAATATCATTATTTGAAATGGTTTAATAACGGGCAGACTTTCATTAACTAGGGGTAGTCTGTGGTCAGTACAGTTTGCTACAGTTCCTGTCCGCTGATGCACACTCAAGCATATGAACGAATCATTGAGTGATGATCCGGTACACTCAATTCACTTTAAAGATTCGTTCAAAAAGATTCGTTCGTTCACGTACTGCACATCACTAAGACACGCTCGCGCATGCCCACTACATTGGTTAAAGAATGAGTTCAATGGTCGTTCCTGACAGTGTTGTTGTTATACAATATATATACATATACTCGGTTAAATCACACTAAAACACTGTCTCACTTTCTATGTCTTGGCTGCTGGAAACTACAACTAAAGTTCCCTCATGGGAAAATAAGTTATTCTATCCTGTTCTATTCCATTCTCTTCTCTGGCCACCAAACAAGTCCCCTTTCCCTGAAAGACTGAAAAGTTAAATTCAAAGCGGGCAACGCAGACCCTCTCTCTGCATGAAATCAAATCGCACATGCAGAAAATGGCACTCAAAACGAATTGTAACATTTTGCTTAAACACTAATATCTACTTTCACTTCTGAGGCACACTAACCACATTCCAGGCAGCAAGGAAACATCGAATCAACCTCGCTAGCATGTTATTGGCAACAGTATCGGTCAGCAACCAACTTTCCATGATTGAGCACCCACCGGTCACTGATGTATCAGTGTAATAATAACACTGAAGTCATACTGATGAATAACATTAATTTTTACTTTGATAAATCAAATTCAGATGCGCTTTCTTTTTTGTAAACCCGTTAGAATTATTCATTTGCTATTTGTGCAGTCGCTGCTGTAGTTATATTCTTCTTAATGCAGCAAAAACCATCCAATCATAAGCGAATAATGTCTCAATACTCCTCCATTCCTTTATCTACAGAATGTGCCCTTTGCACCATTCTGTCCACTGCACAGGACTCTCTGCTCCATGCACAAGCTTTCTATCTCCTTTCACCAGACCCCCCCTTTATGACTAACAGGTTTTGTCTGATTGTGTCAAAACCTTCCAGTAAACATGTGATCATACATTTTGGATAATAAACACCTCTATTTAATAGCTTTAATCATTGAGTAATGCATATATTTATTTTTCTCTAACAATCCTCCCTCCTTTTATCACCTTTAGTGATAAATATACATTAAAAACATAAAAATATTCAAAATGAACTTAACCGCAAATGTTTGTGGTTAATGCCAACGTTTATCAATTTGTTATTTTTTCCTACCTAAGAATCCCGATATCTCACGATGGAAAATGTAATAAAGCCCCTTGTAGTTGAAATCGGTGCTCGGCCCGACCTCCCTGCTAGAAATAAATTACCATCACGTTATCATGGCAACTCACACCGTGACCCTCATTGTGCAACAACCCCGTATTAGAGTTCAGTTGTTGTGACAAATTATAGATTATTCATTACCTATATACAATTATATAACATACTGTAGGACCAACTATATCAAAATGTAGTGTCAACATGAACATGTTTTTCTGTGGTAGGATGAATTGCACAAAAAGCCCATATGTGAACAGCAGCACACACTCAAGGCCTCAGACTCAAGGGCAGACAACCACGCACGAAAAATGAGCTCATTATTTGTATCGGAGTGTGCTCTATGAACAATGGTCCCACGCCAGGCACCCAATATGAGCTCATCTCGACACCTGCAAATCAAGGACACACACACACACCCACACGCAGGGAAACTGCCTGTTCCTAGCCCGTCTGAAGAGATAAGCATGAACCCCTCCCTACACATTCCTTGTCTGGAAGATCATCCAGCACGCTAGTTTTGAAAATGTATGTGTGTGTGTGCAGCTTGAGGAACTGATAGTTTCTTAAATCCAAATAAAACATTTATCGTCTATCTTTACAAACATTGGTGTAAAAACTATGTATTGGACTACTATTGTCAAACCGTGACTAGGATGTTTCTGATATGATTAAATCATAGCATTTCATCAAAACTACCATATAAATAAGGGTCATATGTAATGCTTAATTTAGGACAGGCAGAGACCTCTGCAGACCATGGAAACACCAAAAAAATAACACACAAGATGTCAGCTGCCTTGTTTTGCCTGCAACTAAATCGGATCACTACCTGAAAATAGAGAACTGAGTAGCACATAACTCCAAGCCAGTCAAAGGACAAAGTTACAAATTAGTGCGCTCAGAATTTTCCATGAAAATAAACTGCATATATGTATAATATCATATAATATATATGTAATGTAATAACAAATTAACTAATAACGCAAATTGAATTACACTTTCACTTCCTTCTATGTTGTCTTGCTTTCTGTCACAATCCTATGCAAGTTTCCCTCGCGTATAACTTCCACTTATCTATCTGTACTAACCATAAACTTAATCAACCGTAAACTCTGATTAAGATCTTCCACACTTCTTTGCACAACACTGTTTACACTTTCCCAGGCGGGTCTTCATTACGATGCGTCTGATCATAAGTTTCACAAATCTTATAGTACACTGAGATTATAACACAAACTATTGCAAATATATCATACATTGTAGTATAGCTCCGGAGACACAGAAATTGGGCACATAATTTAACTCTTTTTCTTAAGTTCTCTCCTACATGAGCTATTACGGTAATTCTGGTGGTCAGGTTACACACACTGCAAAACGAAAACTACGGGATCAAATAAATTTTAACAAAATAACTCTGCTTATTTCACTCAAGGTGTAAAGGGTTCAAAGTACTGCAAGTATTTTTAGTTTTCCTTTATAAATTCACCAATAATGTGCCTTCTACCCACTTAATAACTGCTCACTTCATTTCGAAGGCTACAACTCAACAAGCCAAAAGTATTTGGACGCCTTTATGCGTGCACCGTTAGATTGTCTGTTCTTCCAGTCTCTCCGCTATCGGGCTGCCCACGACCAACAGGACACTATAATTTGTTCAATCAGAATCCCACTTTATCACAATATACCATGAGTTGGGCTTCCCATTCACTTTGAAATCACATTCTTCTGGATTAAACACTTTGCAAGTATTTTCTTCTAAACTACTCAGCTGATGTAACATAAACACAACACAGCTCATACAACGCTGTAATCTCATACTTGTGTCGACACACATTCATTCTCTCATACACAACCCACACCTTTTCTCAGACAAAAATGGTTTGTCTGGCTCGGGGAACCATCTCGGCTAAATATTTAGTCCATTTATCACGACGCTTTTTCAATTCCTGGGCACATAGTTTAGAACTCAGATTGTCCCATAGTTTACGCAATATATCCGCGGTAGTCGTCATTTTTGCCTTATTCCGTAAACGTTATTTATTACTTAGATATTGACTCGTTTTAATTTCTACTTTTTACTTGTTTGATTAGGATCCACAATTTAACAGTTCTAATTAAATTAACACAACCTTATTTCCCTTAATTTATTCACCAAATATCAGTTATATTGCAGTCATTGGCTGTGATCAGCTGCATTCAGTTACTCATTTAATTTTCTCAATGCACGTCTGCATTATCAGAAAATATTTTCACTGAATCAGTATCACGAAGGCTTACAATGACACCCACAATTTTGTTTATCCCCTTTTATCATTTTAATACAGCAGATATACAACAGATAAAAATAAAAAATAAAAAACTCAAAGACCTGTTTATGAATCAAAACTGTATTCCATGAATCAAGTCCTTTTGTATGTTTTCACTCGTGGCTTTAGCGCAATTCTAGCTCGACTGTCCGGTTCGAGTTACCTCAATACATTAAATGTCGACTATTTGGTTCGACGGACCTTACATTGATATCACTAGATCAATGTATACCACAGTAATTTGCGTATTTTCGTTTCAGAGGTGCATATGCGTCGCATCACTATGTAACTATTGATACTGGCTCAGAATCCTAAGGCTGAATTCGTTTCCAAAAGACTACGCACTTAGTATCTCATTACATAGGTCCCACAAATAATGGACCCGCAAATTTTTAATTACACACAACCAAAGAATATTTTATTCTGTGTCTTCCCTGCACTTTTTATCCTTATTCTTTGTCAAGTTGGGTCATGGAATACACCTTAATACATTTATATTCGTTCTGACAAATTTAGTTTTCACAAATCAGTTTTATATCTAAAATTTTGGAAATAGTCAGTTATATTTCTCAGACATTCTCTAAATCCTATGCAGATTTTATGATAAAGGTTCTGCTTACCTTATCTTTTTGAGGCCTCAGAATGTCCAAGAGATTAAACTAGCAATTTCTTTTTTTTTTTTTTTTTTTTTTTTTTTGGACTATCCATGATCTACGACCCCTCCCCACGTCGGTGTCACCATTTGTTAGCAATTAAAATATTGCTTTTCGTGGTCAAGGAGGTGGATCAAGGATACTCTTCAATTCAATTCGAATGGTTAAATCACTTTGTCTTTATTGTGTCAGCTCGAAGTCTTAACATAAGAATACAATGGGTTAATACATCTGTGGTCCTCTGGAAGCGCGCTGGAAGCGCGCTCTCCCTCGCACGCTCGCGCGTGCACGCTCTCGCTCTTGGACCCCCCATCTCTGCTACTGTGGTGCTTATATACTGTAAAGTAAAAAGGGGTATGTCTTCTACCTTCCATTTTCATACATCACTGGGCGTATAATTCAAACCAATCAAATGTTTAGAATTTCACGTGTTCAGTGCATGTGTAGTACTTTTCCATGAAGATAGAAACTTATGAGTTTTGGCGTTTCCTGTTTTGCATAAACTGACTCTGCTTTTGTGGCAAATCCTTTATCTAAAGAATGTTTCTCAGGACAGTTCTGAGGCCCTCCCTCTCAGAACTCTCATAACACAGGCCCAAGGTCACCCATTCGAAACTCAACTACCACAGACAAGTTTATACATTCTATTTACAACATATACTTTTATAGGATTAAATGTTAAATTCCCACAATATACAGACTAACAAATATTTTAATGCCACAATTAATCTTTAATTTTTTCAGCATAATAATTGAGCTAAAAGGCATCTTCCCACATTGCCTGCTTGAATAGTTTGAAACTGAAAAGTTACATGGGTGAGTCTGAACATCCCCAGTCGACACTCAAAATGTCTCAAAGACAGGGACACTCATGTGAAATTAGGGTGACGGAAAAAACAATTGAAATTAAGACTAGTTCAGGCGCATCAAGAATCATGAAGCAACATCTTTAACACTGGACAGGCTTATCACAGCAAGGAGACATCTGGGTACTTGCAATGGAGAGGAATAATGGAAAGTTGACTAAAATGTGGGTTGCCAGAAACTTGCAACCTTAGCCATTTGATGTACTGAAATTGTTATGTTTGCTGTCCTTGGCAGGATGACGAGTTGTGCTGCTTCCGAGATTTGAAACCTGGAGCTGAGCATCACTACCTGGTTGTGCCGAACAGGCATATAGATAGCTGCATTTCACTGAGGAAGGAGCACGTGCCCTTAGGTAATTAAAAAAGGAGTACTGGCATTCGCTATTCATTGTAGTATATTCAGATTTGAGGCTTTAATGTGTGACTGTGTGACATTTCTTACATTTTGTGGGTCACCTGAGGTCAGAGGGTATGGAAGGTAATGTTTGTAAGGACGGCGAGTCTGTGGTCATTGTAGTTGGGTACTCTCATTGGGTACTCTGTGCCCACCAACTATAATACCAATCAATTGAGCAGAGCTTAGACAAAGGGATGTCGGCCGCTGCTTCCTTTTCACATTGCAGTCCCCAAGTTCAGCTTGCACTAATATAAGCCGAAGCAAGACACATGTGTGAATCCTATTGGCCATCATGGGTGACTGTTGAGCAATGAGGCATGGTTAGCTTCACCAGCTGAATCACTCCCTCGCTAGGCAGCGGTATGGCCACTGTCAGCACTGGCATGGTCCAGATTCGATACCAGACCTTTGATTACATTACTGCCATTTGGCAGACACTCTTATCCAGAGCAACTTACAAGAAGACAGATGCATAAAATCAGGGTTAAGAGCAACATTAGCCTTAGAGGTAGGAGGGAAATACTCAGAAACCACAAGTTTAAAAATCTAGGATCGACTGTAAACTAGTTAAGCTTGTTAGGTTTAATAAAACCATACACACGCTGGGAGAGTGCCTTAACAAGCCATGTAGTAGTCCCCTAGCCTTGTGTTATTTGAGTGATTGTTAGGTTGATTGTTTGATTGGTTGATTGCTTTCTCTTGGCAGTGGAGAAGATGGTGGAAATGGGGAATGCTGTGCTGCTGAAACATCATGTTGCTGATCTTGCTGACATCAGGTACAGCCCCCAGTGCCTTAACCAGTTGTCAACAATTCAATGAATACATACTTTATATAATTGATCTACAAGGACTGTGCTCAGAAACTGACATTTCTTCAGCATTCTGGAGGAAGGGTTCAATGACTGAGGTATTCTTTGACTAAGAAGGATTATAGGGAGGCAGATACCAAGTACAGGCTTGATGCAGTTCTGGATACTACTATCTAGACCAGGGGTGGGCAACTCCAGGCCTCGCGGGCCGGTGTGTATGCATGTTTTTACTGCCACCAGTTACCACGGCTCAATCAGCTAATTAGTCATACACACAATCACGATTCACTCGTAAATTACAGAACGATAAAACGCTACAATACACGCATACCGGCACATGAACATTCATCGACTGCTGTTCATATCGCGGATATGTAGATTAAAATATCAGATCATGTAAACGATTGGGCTAATTAAATAATTGGTAACTGGTGGCAGTAAAAACATGCATACACACCGGCCCGCGAGGCCTGGAGTTGCCCACCCCTGATCTAGACTGTAGGTAAATGGTAACCCTAAATACATTGAATGGCCTGGTGTCGTCATTATGTATTCTTTTGTTCCTACATTTGTCATGGTTTCTCAGCCTGCTCTTCGTGAGTTGGCCACTTCTCCGTGGAGCGCTTGTGTAGCGTCCTCTTTCTTTGGTTTTTGTTATCTGTCCCGTGTTTTTGCTTGTCCTGCTACTCAGTGTGTTCACCTGCGCCGCATTTCTGCTCCTTATTTAAACCTTGCGTCTTTCTTGTTCGACGCTTCCATACTGTCTATTGTTTGACACGGAACGCCGGTACGTTACAGGACAGACAGATCGAGCTGACCTCTTTGCCTTCAACACAAAGTTGTTGACGTAACGGGGGACTTGGCTCAGATGTCTTAGAGTTATTTAGGAAGTCTCCTACTCTTTTCCATCCTCTGCCTTTATTTTATGTTACGTTATCTGTCTCTCTAGTCCAAGACCGTTCTCTTCGCCTTTCCTGTTTTACCTCTCTGTTAGATTGCTTTCGTTTATAGAGAGCGAGAGGTTCTTTCTGTTTATTTCTATTTCTCTATGTGCTCTTTATCTCGGAGCCTTATCGCCCGCTCCAGGTTATTATTTAATTATCGCATTTCCTCATTCATAGAGAGGATTTGCTCATCTCTCGTGTTTACGAGTTCGCTCGCCTTACTGCGAGTTGTTTTTCGTTCTCGCTGTATTTTCCAGTCTCCCCCTAAAACATCTTCTCTGCGTGAGAGAGGGAGTCTGGTTTTCTTTTTGTTTTTTTTCTTCCCTTTCATTCTTCCAAGTTATTCTCCGTTCTAGTGGCGCTGTTTCCAGCGCTTTGAGATCCCCACTGTCGCGCCTGGTCCTCCGACCCAACACACCCTGACAACATTGTAGTTCACTCATGATGTGTTCAAGTAGAACACTGTGATCTAGGTGTGGCTGAGGTAGATCACTGATCGAGATGTGTTTCTCAGGTAGATCACTCCAATACAGGCTTGTTTCTCAGGTATACCACTCTGATCCAGGTGTGGTTGAGGTAGAACCAGGGGTGTGTTTCCCGATAACGATCAATCTTAAGAGTTAAGTGCGATTTCTACAAGCGATTCTACGAAGGTTCTTCAATTTGTAACACACCATTCCTGAAACAGTTCTTAAAGCAAGAACGTGCACTCACTTAAGTATTACTTAATGTCTTCTGCAAGACATCTACATAAATAACACTCAGTTAAGAGAATAACGTCATCAAATAAATTTTTCCCCATCAAAAAACAAACAAAAAAACAATTGTAGGCTACGTTATCTATGGTTTCACTAAAAAGTAGCCACTAGCCCCCACACTGTTCTAGTTCCCTTTCATTTAAAATATGTGCACAAAAATGGTTGAATTAAACGCGTATATTTCTTTCAAGTGATGCGTGCATTTAATACGATGGAGGAGAACTAATGCATGCAATTAGCGTAGGTCAGGTGATGGCATAAAATTTTTCATCATCCATCCATCCATTCATCATCTAACTCCTGGTCAGGGTCGTGGGGGAGCTGGAGCCTATCCCAGCATCCATTGGGCGAGAGGCAGGAATACACCCAGGACAGGTCGCCAATCTATCACAGGGCACACACACCATTCACTCACACACTCATACCTATGGGCAATTTAGAGTCTCCAATTAGCCTAACCTGCATGTCTTTGGACTGTGGGAGGAAACTGGAGTACCCGGAGGAAACCCACGCAGACACGGGGAAAACATTCAAACTCCGCACAGAAAGGCCCTCGGCCGGGATTCGAACTCGGTACCTTCTTGTGAGGCGACAGTCCTAACCACTGCACCGTGCTGCCCCAAATCTTTCTTTGATCAATCCAATTTTATTCTTAATAAAATTTATACACTGCAAAAAACAAAAAAATAAGTCACTTAACTTTAATCAATAAAGTCAAGTCAAATAGGAATTTATTCTTATATTTAGACTTCAGAATCTTATTTTTGTTACTTTTTTGCTAAGTAAGAAAAAAATATTTCCAATGGGCAGGGGTGCTTTAACTTAGTTGTAGGCCCCTGGGCTATTCGGGTCTATGTAGGCCCCCGCCACCACCTCCAGCGAAGTGGGTGAACGTATGAATGAAAGAAAACGGCGTTACACACAGAGCAAGGTTATTTTATAGTGCTCCATATTACAGCTAGTAGCCTACATAATAAAGGATGCTGCACAGAGCTAAACATAGAGTGGGGTTATGTAGACTACAGCAATTCAGGCAAAAATGACTCACTGCCAGTTCGAACCAACCATTTACACAAACAAAATGACGCTACCGCTCTAACCTAACTACAAACAAATAGCGTTAGACAAATATGTATTGGGAGACAAAAAAACATCCACGAAAATGACAAGCAACAAGTCTATAACATAAGTTTTTTGCGTGTGTGTTTTTTTTTTACCATCATACGTTGATAAAAGATGGGTCGTCAAGTGTAACAGATAACAAAATATAGTCCGTAAAATAATAATACTAATACGTTCACCAAAATAAGAAAATAACTATTCTAATGGTCTGTGTCTCTTAGCCTTGCAACTGTACACTTAAAGGGATAGTTCACTGATTTTTACCCAAAAATTTGATATTGTTTTACTTACCCCCAAAATAGTATGTTAAGCTGTTCTGGTCTCTCTAAATTATTGCAAATCCTGAATTGGAGCAATGCTGATATTATATTAATATTAATATTATAATATAATATTTGCAACATATGCTCGGGAATGTCCGTTGGATCTGCAGCAACAAAGTTGACCATCGCTCTTCACTGGAGTTGAAGATGTCAGAACTGATCTGAGATTGCAGGTAATCTCCAAAAGGCAACCAGGGAAGGGAAGGATAAGATAATGCGGGGGAGGAATGAGGCGACGAGTGGGAAGGCTGATGCAGTTCGGTGCTCCGTTTTGACAGTGTACAGAGACCGCAACACTGCGTGTATGGAGGAAAGTCGTGGAGGCGGACTTTGTGTGTTGGACTGCTTAATGACACTGGACATCTCGGGACAGCGGGGGCTATTTTTAATCATGGCTGTATTCCACTTTAATCCACTTAATTAGTTTGATTAATGCAATGATTTTATTGAATGTCTTTATTTGATAAGTTTGTTTGTGTGTTGTGGGTCTGCCCCACTGTCTTTTTTGTTGATGTTGGTGGCTACAACTGAAGTTCCCTAAAGGGAAAATAAAAGTTATTCTATTCTATTCTAACAATTAGCCTCATGCCATTGGATATAATTGCCCCCAGGCTAACTTGCTGTAAATTAACCGCCTAAATACACCTAAATAAGGTTTACACGTGTCATATACTGTAATTTGAGCGGAAATATCGTTCTTGTGTGCTCAGTAATCATATGTGCATTTTTGTTTCCAACAACGACACTTGTAAAGCTGTTGTTCAACCTTATTTGAGTGGATTTCGCCAGTTAATTTACAGCAAGTTAGCCTGGGGGCAATTATATCCAATGGCAAGATGCTAATTGTTAGCATTGCGTCAATTCAGGATTTACAATAATTTAGCTACAACGGTGAGACCTGGGGGGTAGACTACGAAGGAAGTTTAACATAACCAGGGTTTCTTTGCGTTAGATGGCTTCAGAAAGCCAAAACAATCTGCTTTAACCGGTACTACGAACGTGGTTATCAACTTGCTAAGTGAACACGGGCTTTATTAATTAAGGTACGTGCGTGTTCCCATAAAAGGGGCGGTGTCAACAACGAGCCTATAGCGGTGCAGCATGGGCTGTACTAGGGCAACGCATTTCTCTCCTGTGGGGAAATAAGACTGATACGAACAGATATAATGGACCCGATAAGAACATGAAACAATCATATGAGCAAAAAGCAACACCGTTGCCTCCAAACAAAGCCAGGGAGGAGCTTTTTGTAAAAAATTTAAATAAAAAATGCTCATCATGTAGGTTAAATTCGTTAGGCTAGTTAATATCTTATTCACCTTACCACTCATAACAAATAAATCTATACTCTCAGTACATTGTCATACAGTTTAGTTCTAATGTGACAACTGTACTAATACATTCCTAGAGCTCCTAAACCTTAAACTTGATACAGCATGTTTAAAATATTGCTGAAGCAATCACATCACATTCATAAAAAATTAGTATCTCAAGCATTTTCCGGAACTCAGAAAATCTTTTGCGGAACTCACTAAGCTCGCCCTGCGAAGAGATTCCCTCAGTATCCACACATATCTCTACGGAATCCTTTGGAATGGAGACGCCTTTTTACAAAACCAATGAGTTGATTGGTCAAAGGGCGGTGCTTTCATATGTTTCAATCCGACAGCCTGAACATAATTTGCCCCGGAGCAGGTTAGCAGTGTAGAGTAAGTTGCCATGGCAATATATCCCGATTAAAAGTTTGTGGTACAGAAAACCCAGGGTTGAAGCTTAATTTAGCTCGCTATCCCTGTAATCTCGCTTCGTAGTACACCTGGGCTTCAGGCCATATAAGCCCGTTCATTAAAGCGCCCCTGCCAATGAGAGTTATACTCATTTCAAGATTTGCCAGTGGGGTAAGAATTTAACTTCAAGCAAAACGTAACTTAAAACAAGATATTTTCCAGAAAAAAATAGATTTTTTCATTGAAAATGTCTCATTAGAATCAGAATCAGAATCAGAATCCCTTTATTCGCCAAGTATTTACATACAAGGAATTTACTGTGGTTTATTGGTGCGTACATAAACCAACATAAAATAAAATAATATAATATAAAACATAAAACATAAAACATAAAACAAAACAAAACAAAAACACAAACACAAGTAGTGCAAGTAGTAGTGCAAGTAGTGTAGGAAATTTAAAAACTTTCCAGGCCCCGTGCACAGTTTAATGATCAACTGGACACACAGTTTAATGAACAGTCATGGCCTGACATGCACTGAGCACGTGAGAGCCACGTGCACAGTTTAATTACAGAAAGCACTCTAAATAATGAAAGGCATATCCACGTGCACAGTTTAATTAACAGTCATGGCCCGACATGCACTGAGCACGTGAGAGAAAGCACGGGAACCCTTTGTATCATGGAAAATCAAGTTGGGAGGGGACGCACTCTAGGTAAACACTCTGCAAAATGAGATAAGGCCTGAATGGCATATATGAGTCATCACCAGCACAATGGGACACTGATTGTAATTAATGGGTTCCATTACATGACAAGACATGATCACACACACACACAAGATATACGCGCACAGTCAACTTATAGCAAATATATTGAACTTATAAACAACTATATGTTTATTATCCAAGATTTTAAAGAATATACTGTATCATTCTGGTGTGGTGTTCTAACAAACTTATTAGTTATGTACTTGTATAAATCTGAACTGTATAACAAAATGCAATGGTTGACTTATACTACAGCTGTAACACTGCATTCATTGTACTCAATCTGTTAATATAAGCAACTGTTAAACAACTATAAGCAACTGTTAAACAAATGTATAAACAACTATATTAAAAACATATTTTTTGAGGGAATCGAAGGGGAAAAAACCACAATGGAAAAAGCCCAGGAATGACGTAAACGACCGTGGCAAAGCCAAACCCCTTTTTCTAAAAATAAAGGGAAGGTCACATATGTCTGCAGATGTCAGCAGAAAGAGAGTATATAAGGCCTATAAGGACACCAATCGGGGCATTTCGTCTTGCAAGGCGAAGCCGGTTTGTTGGGAACTTGAACCAATAAAAATCTGATTTCTCTGAAGAACTTGCCACTCTGATTTTTGCACAAAGACTGTTTGCTGATTAGTCTGAATTTGGACTTTGATTATTTTTTATTTTTTATTTTTTTGAACTTTGATATTCTTGTCGAAATTTCCACGACAGTAGTAGTGCAAGTTTCAACCAATATAATATTATATTATATATGCAAGATAAAAATAAAAATAAAAAATATAAGTAAAAATAAAAATATAAATAAACAAAAAGGATGGAGATATTTACAGTGAAATGATTACAGTGGGAAGTAGGTAAAGTGTAAAGTGTCTATGAGGCGGGATAGAGTCTGTGTCTGTGTCGGAGGGGGTCCCGGGCCTTGTTGATAAGGCTAACTGCAGAAGGAAAGAAACTGTTTTTATGGCGAGAGGTTTTGGTCCTGATGGACCGCAGCCTCCTGCCAGAGGGAAGTGTTACAAACAGACTGTGACCGGGGTGAGAGGGGTCGGCCACAATCTTGCCTGCACGCCTCCGGGTCCTGGAGGCATACAGGTCCTGGAGAGATGGCAGGTTGCAGCCAATCACCCTCTCCGCAGAGCGGATGATACGCTGCAGTCTGCCCTTGTCCTTGGCGGTGGCAGCAGCGTACCAGATGGTGATGGAGAAGGTGAGGATGGTCTCGATGATGGCAGAGTAGAAGTGGACCAACATCGTCTTTGGCAGGTTGAACTTCTTCAGCTGCCGCAGGAAGAACAACCTCTGCTGGGCTTTTCCAGTGATGGGAGCTGATGTTCAGCTCCCACTTGAGGTCCTGGGAGATGAAGGTTCCCAGGAAGCGGCAGGACTCCACAATGTCAACTGTGGAGTCTCTCAGGGAGATGGGGATGAGTGGGGCTGGGTTATTCCTGAAGTCCACCACTATCTCCACTGTCTTTGCAGCATTTAGCTCCAGGTTGTTCTGACTGCACCAGTCCGCCAGATGGTCGATCTCCCTCCTGTAGGCGGACTCATCCCCACCAGAGATGAGTCCGATGAGGGTGGTGTCGTCCGCGAACTTCAGGAGCTTGACAGACTGGTGACTGGAGGTGCAGTTGTTGGTGTACAGGGAGTATAGCGCAGGGGAAATAACGCAGCCTTGGGGGGAACCGGTGCTGATGGTCCGGGAGTCAGAGATGTGTTTCCCCAGCCTCACGCGCTGCCTCCTGTCAGACAGGAAGTCTGTGATCCACCTGCAGGTGGAGTCAGGCACGCCCATCTGGAAGAGCTTGTCCTGTAGCAGAGATGGGATAATTGTATTGAAGGCAGAGCTGAAGTCCACAAACAGGATCCTGGCATAGGTTCCTGCAGAGTCCAGGTGCTGGAGGATGAAGTGGAGGGCCAAGTTTACTGCATCGTCTACAGATCTGTTGGCTCTGTAGGCGAACTGCAGGGGGTCCAGGAGAGGGCCTGTGATGGATTTGAGGTGGGACAGCACAAGGCGCTCAAAAGACTTCATCACCACAGAGGTCAGGGCAACGGGTCTGTAGTCATTAAGTCCTGTGATCTTTGGCTTTTTAGGGACAGGGATGATAGTGGAGGACTTGAAGCAGTCAGGTACATGGCAAGTCTCCAGAGAGGTGTTAAAAATGTCTGTGAACACCGGAGCCAGCTGATCAGCACAGTGCTTCAGGGTGGATGGGGAGACAGAGTCCAGCCCTGCTGCTTTGCGGGGGTTAATCCTCTTGAACACCCTGTTCACATCTCTCTCCAGTAAGGACAGAGGTGTCGCTGAGGTGGGGGTGGTGGGCTGAAGCTGGTGGATGGTGTCACGGGGGATGGTGTCACGGGGGATGGTGTCAGGACTGTCCCATTGTCTTTCAAAGCGACAGTAGAACTCATTCAGGTCGTTGGCCAGGCGTGAGTTATTCATGGAGTGGGGGGTTCTTGCTTTGTAGTTTGTGATCTGTCTGAACCCCTTCCAGACAGAAGCAGAGTCATTGGCTGAGAACTGGTCTTGGAGTTTCTCTGAGTACAATCGTTTGGCTGCTCGCACCTCCTTGCCAAACCTGTACTTTGCCTCTTTAAATGTGACTTTGTCCCCACTCCTAAACGCATCTTCCTTCTCTGACCTTAACTGTCTGAGTTTGGCTGTGAACCAGGGTTTGTCATTATTATAACTCACCCTGGTGCATGATGGTACACAGCTGTCCTCACAGAAGCTGATGTAAGAAGTCACAGCCTCTGTGTGCTCGTCCAGATTATTGGAAGCAGTCCTGAAAACATCCCAGTCAGTGCAGTCCAAACACGCCTGAAGATCCTCTACAGCTTCCCTGGTCCACTTCTTTGATGTCCTCACAACAGGTTTAGACAGCTTTAATTTCTGCCTGTATGCAGGAATCAGGTGGACCATGACGTGGTCAGAGTGTCCCAGTGCAGCTCGGGGGACGGCGTGGTAGGCACTGCTTACTGTGGTGTAACAGTGATCCAGAATGTTCTCCTCTCTGGTCGGGCATTTAATAAATTGTCTGTATTTGGGGAGTTCGTGGGTGAGATTTCCTTTGTTAAAATCACCGAGGACAATAACTAAAGAATCCGGGTTTGTCCGCTCTACACTCAATATCTGGTCGGCAAGCGTGCGCTCTGCCTCTTGCACGTTGGCCCGCGGTGGAATGTAAACACCGACCAGAATGAATGATACGAACTCACGGGGCGAATAAAAGGGTTTGCAATTAATGAAAAAAGATTCCAGATCAGGAGAACAGTGTTGTAGGATTACTGTCACGTCGTTACACCAGCCACTGTTAGTGTAGAAACACAAACCTCCGCCTTTTGTTTTTCCGGAAAGTTCTGTGTCGCGATCCGCTCTGAAAAGTTGGAAGCCTGCCAACTGTAGCGCGGAGTCCGGTATCGTTTCACACAGCCACGTCTCCGTGAAACACAAAACAGAGGATGAAGAGAAGTCTCTGTTTCTCGCCAACAGTAGCTGAAGTTCATCCAGTTTGTTTCCCAGCGAACGCACGTTAGAGAGAAATATTCCAGGTAACGCTGTGCGATGTCCGCGTCGGCGGAGACGCACTAGCACACCGGCTCGTCTTCCTCTCCTCCGGCGTTTCGCTGCATGAACAAAGGTGAGCACACCTTTGACTAGAATGTCCAGTAATTTCGCAGATGTGGCGATGAAAGTGGGAAATAAATCCGCAGGCATTGTAGCCCTGATGGTTATGAGCTGTTCTCTGGTGTACGAGCATACGGTATTTTCACAAAACACTGAATTAACGAACAAAACAAGACAAAACAACGCGCACCAACGCACCGAGGCGACCGTCAATGGCGCCATCTTAGCTTTCCTTAGCTTACAAGACTAAAGCACTTGTTAAGACTGCAAAAAATGTCTGTATAAAATAAGGTATAAACTAGATGTATGCAGGATTCTGATGCAGAACAGTTGTTGGAAATGCTGCAAACGTGGTCCTCAGGATCACCAGGTGTTGCTGTCTGTCTAGGATGGGTTTCCATATCCCTCCTTTCTACACTGTGCCTCATCTGCACCTGCATGTGCTGGCACCTGCCAGTCAGATGAACTTCAGATCCCTGCACAACTACGGGCCTCAATCCTTCTGGTTTATCACAGTGAGTAATTACGATGTATGCTCCCATACCCCTGCTCACAGTTAGAAGCTGCCACACACATGCTTACCACAAACCTCATCATAGTGAGTATCTACTGCACATGTTCAGTAGAAACCACTTCAATCTTATATCCTTGGTTCAGTAAAGATAGAGCGACACAATTTGGGAGTGTTGTGTACTACCTTTACCAATGTTTCTTAGGGATTCTTTTTCACAAGCATTGTTTTATCTTGTGTGGATTACACATACACAATACAAAGACGCAATAATATAAATTGTTACCGGTGTCCTGTGTACTTCGCACACCATGTTTGAGTTAAAGAAAGTGTGCAGCTTCAATTTGTGTAAATGCTTTGCTTCATTTGATAGTTATACAACTTTCCTTATTGATATTTGATAAACAGTTGAGTGCCCTGTTCACATGGTTATGACTGAGGTGACCATAAATCTTTTTCAAATTTTTTTTTTTACTTTCTTAGGTTGACAAGCTGCTCCAGAAGCTGAACTCCAAAGATGGACCAGCTGAGCATCTGTACACTGGGGCGACAGTAGCATAATTATTAGGGAACAGGGCTTGTAACTCGTTGTAGTGTATCTTTGAGCACGGTGAACACTTTACTTGGATTACTTAAGATTTACTTAAAATCTCTAAAGGTGTTTTCAGGTCATTTAAATCAAGAATTCAGTCAGTTATATATAATTTTGTGTTAGTATCAGTGGTGTAGCCAGGAATTAATTTGGGGGGGGGGGGGTTGAGAAAATACCCAGATAGCAATGATCTGTTGGGCTGACTTTGGGAACTGTTGGAGAAAGGTTGGCATGGTTGCAGTCAAATTAGTTTCTAATTGACAGAAAAAACGATATACTCTAAGATAGAAAGAACACTAGAAAAATCATACCCAACATAGCAGCAGGTCAGTCATCACAGACAGAACATGCAGATCCCCAAAAAAGCTGCAGTCTGGTTTATCAAAATTCCAGCTAACTCTGTAATCCTGCTTTCTAGAATACCCCCAGGTGACTGGAGAAATCGCATTGGGTGAACTGCTTCAGGTACTCCATGCAGAAAAATGAGAAGCCACACAGCTTGAGGGCAAAGGAAGCAATAAGCAGACTAAGAATAGATAAAATATGTGTTTTAAATTCTGGTTTCTGGGAATTATTAATGGATAGCTTTCATTACAATGTCACTAAGATAGCAACCGGTTAGCTGTTTATAAAATCTAGATAGTTATGTAGGCTAGCTATAATGAAATAATAATTTTGTCACGTCTTTATTTGCGGAGCTTTGGTCACTCCAAGAACCACTCGTCTGCTTTAAAATGCAGTCCAATGGGTCACGCAATTGAGCCTTGAAATGCCTTCTAAATGTTTTCCACCAAATAAAAGCTTGATTCGCATATACAAATGTATTTAATAGATAACTGTGGGCAGTTAGTAATAATTATAATGTTAATTTGATACTTTTTTTGCACTATATAGAAACTTCTGTACTTGCGCTGAGGCAGGCTGTATCAATACAATGTAAATTAACATTATTATTAAAGTTTGAAGCAATAACTGCTCAGTTATCCAATAGCTTGTAAAAATAGGTACAAAAAGAATGTAAGTTATCATTTAAAAAAACTTGCACATCCTATCAACTGTTAAGTTAGTTGGCTAGCTAATGTAAACAAATCAAATCAACTGCAGCTATCAATGGAGACCGGAAGTAAACAAGCGGGATTATATTTTAGCGGAAATATGAAGGCACTAACTTATGCATATAGCAAATTAACGTGATGGGTTAAAAAGTATATCTCAGACAAAGCGGGTGGTTAAAATGTATGATTGCTTTATAATCTAATACAGTCAAAATAATTAGGACTAGGACTTGGGTGAGCCTGAATCCTGGGATTCTCCACGAAAATGTGGCACGTAAAGAGCCACTACCAGAATCTTTACTGATGACTTGCGTGGCTATTACAAGCTTTCTTTTGCGCACACAACCACCTTATCAATACACTAACATAAATTTTGTACACCAATCAGCCACAACATTAAAACCACTGACAGGTGAAGTGAATAACATTGATTATCTCGTTGTTATTTTGTATATTCTGTACTCTAGCACTTTGAGTTTGAAAGGATAAAATGAAGGTATTTGCATCCATATCGGATGAACCGTTTAGAAATTATAGAACCTTTTGTACATAGTCCCCCCATTTTTGGGCATCAAAATATATTGGACATAATGTAGAATAAAGTAATAATTTTAAATATTTGGTCGCATATCCTTTGCATCAAATGACTCTTGATATCTTATTTTCATCTCTTGAATTGGAGGGTGGGACTAGATTTAGCTGTAAATTATGCTGGAACAGTATGGAATACATGGTTGGTAAAATGGCTGTAAGTAACCAAGGGTTTGAGGTATCAAACGAGTCTAAAACCATCACTCTGCTGCCAGATATGCAGTTGATATGGATGGATTACTTTAAGGGTCGTTTCTCCTGACAAATTTTCCTATTGAACTCTATGGAAAAATAAGTCAGAAGAAGAAACCCTTCAAGTTATCCATCCATATCTACTGTATCTCTGGCAACAGAGTAATGGTTTAAGGCTTGTTTGAAGGGAATTGCTATATATATTTTTTGGAAGACCAGAGAAGAGCATTACAGTAGTCTATGTAACAAAGGCATGTACTAACCGTTCAGCATCAGCTTGTGAGAGATAAGGCCTTATTCTAGTAATGTTTTTCAAATGGAGGCTACCCTTGTTACATTTCATAAAGATTCAATTCACTCCTATAAGAACAAACTGCTTATTCCTTCAGGTAAATAGTGGTGTAAGCTTTTCATTAAGAACAGCAGAAAACTGCAAAACTGAGAATGGAATCATGACACTGAATCAGAATGATTATATTCAGCATGTTCACAGGTGCTGTGATGTAACAATCACGGAATGCCCAGTCCATTGTTAGCACTTCTTGCCTTTCAAGAAGCTCTGTCTGCTCAGTTCTGTGAGGTCAATAAAGGCCTTAGCTTTATATTACTATGACAGGGAGATGTATGTTCTGTTGTTTAATACAGATAAAGGAACAACGTGAAAAACTTGAGCTATTTAGAGAAGTGCTCTTCAATGTCCACAACAGCACAAAAATGGTATCCTTCAGTCAAGGGCCAAGCATAAGAAGCAGCCTGGATTGTGAACTGATTTGAATGACCAAACTCCCTCAACAAGAAAAGGATTACACAACAGAGTTATATCATCAATGTTCCCTTAGGTAGGAGACTCTTACCTGATTGAACCTCTCGTGCTACCTAAATGATTTTAAACATGTTATTCATGGCAAAGTGTCTGAAGCATGCTCCTGCTTTTAATCTCTGTTTACAAAGTGTTCTGATCTTTGTTTCTGTAAATTGTCTCTTTTGTAAAAAAAAGAAAAAGAAAAAGAAAAAAAAGAAGTGTCTCTTGAAAAACTCAACTGGGTCTTCCTGGTTAAATAAAGACCATGGCAGGGATAAGAGCATGTTGGTGTTTCCCATTTTAGGTGGAGATTGTGATGAGGTGTCAGTGGCTCTGGCTGTTTGTTGGTATGTGGGTCCTGCTGGGCAGACCTGTCTGGTCTGCCCCCACGCTGCCCTCTGCTGACCTGGAGGACTTGAAATCCATCAGCGCAGAGGTGATTGTGCGCAGGGGTCCATGCAGCACCACGTGCGGGCTTGGGCTTCGCACAGAGGAGAAGTGTGTGCTGGAAGAAGACGAGGCTCCCCGGGACTGCCAGGAGCGCAGGGTGCGGTGCCTGCTGACCTGGCAGTGTGGCCTGCGCACCCTCACTGCGCCCGCAGGGGGCGCTGTGGTGCTGGACTGTCTGGGTGAGGTGACGCAGGCTCAGGGGAGATTCGGTTTCTTCCTGTCCTGGCGCTACGCCCGTGGCGTGGTCACTACCGATGACAGCCTTTTTGCCCGCTGGCATGCCCCGGGGCTGGATCGGGTGACGCTGGACCCCCTGCATGAGGAAAATGCTGGAACCTACCGCTGTGACGTGCAGGACAGCACTCACCGCATGGTTAAAAGGGTGTACTTTGGGGTTAAGGTCCTGCCCCCAGATGTATTACGCCTGAATTTTACCAGTGCTCTTATCCAATGGGATATCCCAGACCAGAGGCTGAATCCAGGACTAGGACCGGAGCCCGCCTATCCCTACACAGCACAGAGGGACATGGTGCTGTACAGTTTCACAGTGGCTGCCATAGCTGCTGCTCTCATCTTTCTCTCTCTCCACTTCGCCTGCCAGAAGGTCCAACGCCACAGCCGCAGTGATGCCCAACTCTAATCACTAATGTATGATCCTCTGTTCATGAATAAAGGCCTAACAATAAATCAAGCTGTGTTGTCATATGCATCTTTTATATACTGTAATAATATTACAATCACAATAGTAGACACTACTACTAACACTACGAGTGACTTACAAAAGTGGAGAACATCAATGTTAGTCTCAGGAAAACAAAAGTGCAATATCATAAAAAAGGTCCATCTATAATGAATGATAATAATTTTTTATAACATAGACAATCAATCAATAACCTTTATTTAAACTCGAAGGACACTGAGGTTGCCCTAATTTACAGTGACGTCGAGTAAGAGATAAAATAACACAAAGATAAAACAATGACAACATAAAAGGATAAAATAGAATAAAAGATAAAAATAAAAAGATAAGAAATTCAGCTAAAAACAATTACATTGTGAGGTGCAAAATTCAGCAATCATAGTTTTAAAATGTCCAACAGACGGAAGAGTGTCCATTTTTAAAGTGCTTTGCAGGGCATTCCACAAATTGTCCCTGTGCATGTGCCTGCATGTTCATTAAGTTGTTATACTTTATTGACCCCGTAGGGTCATTTGTCCTCTCCATCTCCAGTTCTGAGGCCAGTGCCTTGGTCAAGGGCAATGGCAGGAGTATGTAACCTGACATAGCTATGTGTCTTTGGTGTGGGAGGAAACCAGAGTACCCGGAGGAAATTCCACCCAAGCAAGGGCAGAATGTTACGCTCTCCGTTCCCTCTCAGTCCCCATCCCTGTTTGTGCTCTGTGTTTTTCTTTTTTCCTCACGTCTCTTGTCATGTTTTACGTTTTCCTGTCTGTCTTTTGTGTTGTGCAGGTTTTACGTGGTTTTCCTTCTTGTTTGCCCATTTCACCCTCGTTAATTCCCCAGCCAATTACATTCCTTCCCCGTTTGCATTCCTCACGCCCTCGTCACCGCTCAATCACTCTCGCACACATTCTCACGCTGCAATCACTAATTAACTAATTTACCACACTGTGGCGAAGTGAGCCGTACCACTCACGTGAATAAACAGAGTCCAGCCAAAGCTTATTAAGGAGAACGGTTTTTATTTTCCGTCTCCTTAATTAGTTACCCCACAAGGTAACACACAAACAAACAAACAAACAAACATCAGTCTTCCACTTCCCCCTTCTCAACTCCCAGAAGGCTCCTTTTGAATGTTCTCAGGCTCACTGTTGAACAATCAAGGCAATTGGTAAATTGATACAAACAATAAAACAATAATTCGTCACCAATTGCCTGATTACCGACAGCTGTGCCGGTTCCATAAAGAGTTCACTCTCTCTCTTGCCGGCAGCGCCTAAAACCATGAGTTGTGAGTTCTGTTTCTGAGTAGTGCATTTGAGTCCAGTTCTGATCAGGAACCTTAACAGAGAACATGCAAACTCCACACAGAGTGGACCGGGACCTGGAACTTATTTCTTGCAAGGCAACAATGAATCCTGGTGTTCACTACACCACCTTGCCATGCCATGTTCATGTATACAGTTACATGAAAAAGCATTGGGACAGTGACACAATTTTTGTTGTTTTGGCTCTGTACACCAGCACATTGGATTTGAAATAAAATGATAAATATGAGGTTAAAGTGCAGCTTTAATTTCAGGGTAATTTGAAGGTATTTGCATCCATACATCGGGTGATCAGTGTAAGAATTGGCGCCCTTTTTATATACACTCCTCAAAAAAAGTTCGGAAACGTTATTTCGGTCGGTTATTCCTCCCCTTTAATAATACCAATTGGTATTGTATTTTATATCGTTGGAAAGCCTGATTAGTCACCTTTACAACGAGGTACAACTTGTAAGGATCGTGCATTCGTGGAATGAGCAACACAGCTAACCGTGTGGGTAGCGGCCCAAAAAAATTTGCCAAAATCCCCTGCAATATTCTTCTGTTGGTATTCACTCTCGTTTTGAGTTGCTTGGTGGACTGGATGATTGCACTCTCCGACAGCAATAAGGAAAAAACAACACATATTGGCCATTTTTACACTTTATTCATTTTACACTGTCAGGGACCTCAGTAGCGTGTGGAAGATCCATACGCAGCCACAACAGCTTGGCACCTCCTCCTCATGCTGGTCACCAGCCTGGTCACACACTGCTGTGGGATGGCATCCCATTCCTCGGTGCCAATCAGGTGCCAGTCACACACCTGTGACTGGCATACACCTGCCAGCACTTGAAGCTCAAAACGAGAGTGAATACCAACAGAAGAATATTGCAGGGGATTTTGGCACATTTTTTTGGGCCGCTACCCACACGGTTAGCTGTGTTGCTCATTCCACGAATGCATGATCCTTACAAGTTGTACCTCGTTGTAAAGGTGACTAATCAGGCTTTCCAACGATATAAAATACAATACCAATTGGTATTATTAAAGGGGAGGAATAATCGACCGAAATAACGTTTCCAAACTTTTTTTGAGGAGTATATATACACTTCTAATGACCCATTTAATGACCAAATACACTTCTTATTGAAACAAAGTATATATGTTGGACAATGTTCAAATATTGAACTTAAATGCCAAAACAACTGCTTGTGCAATACGACACAGAATCATTGTCATGTAACAGTGTTAGATTTGACTGGTGTGAATATATAAGAATATATAAAATACAGTGAAATGCTTTGATACATTGATACAAACAAAACGTTCTTTAAAACGTTTTTAAAAACATTTTGGGATTCACTGATGTTTGCGTTCTGAACTTCTGTTCTATCCAAGAAAAAATCCCAAGTAAGAAAACATTGGTGAATGCCAGAATGTTCATAAAACCGTTTTAAAGAAATCTCTTAAGAACATATTTGTTCGTAGAATGGTTGGTGAATGAGTCCCAATGTTTGTGTACCACTATGACAGCTACAGGGCTGTGTCCACATCAGAGCCCTATCTACTGCCTCCTGTCTCCTGTGTACTGGCAGCTGTGTATTGTTTAATGTGTGCTGTTTAGTATTTGACGTGCAGTACACAAAGAAATATCCTCCATACTATTTTCCAACGATACTGTGGAAGTGTCATATGACGTCCCACCCTTGACGTGCAGCCATGTCACGTGTTGCTTTTCTTGTTATTGAAGGGAAATGTCAGCGAAGCTGCTCTTCATTTTTTAAAATGAGGCTGCGCGTCATATTTATACGACCAAAATGTTCGCGTACTTCTTGAAAAGTGTGCTCCCGAATCACAGGCTATGTCCGAATCAGAGCCCTATCTCCTGTGTACTGCGTACTGGCAGTTGTGTACTGTTACTGTGTACTGGTCAGTATGTGATGTGTAGTAAGCAGAAAAATATCCTCCATGTTGTGGGAGATCAAAGTTCATATGTAAGCACTGAATGTGTAAATAATGTGAAGCATATAGAAAAACCAGTCTTTCCTGTCGGAGCAGATCTTCTAGTGTGCCTGTAGACCATGAACAGTTTGATTGAATCATCCATTTGAAGCAGGTTTGAAATTTATGTTATATGTGCATATAGCGGCTTGAGAAAGTATTCATACTCCATTGATTATTTCTCATTTTGCTGTGTTGCTAAGTCAAATTCAAACACCCAGTATTTATATTGGATTTTTTTCTACTTCTGTAGAAGAAATTCTCTATAATGTGCAAATTAAATAAAGTATTTAGATATCTTCAGGATTATATTAAAAATAAAAAACTGAAATATCACATTTAAATAAGTATTCATACCCTTTGCTTTAACATATTTTTAAAGTATCATATTTAATATTTGGTCGCATATCCTTTGCATGCTGTTACGTCCTAAAGTCTGTGACCCCTCAACATCAAAAGACTCGATATCTTATTATCAGGTACTGTTACAAGCAATACTTTAACCTCTCTGCATTTGAATGGATCTCTATGGGAATTGGGGGGTGAGACTAGATTCAGCTGTAAATTACGCTGGTACAGTATGGAACACATGGTGGGTAAAATGGCTGTAAGTCATCAAGGGTCTGAGCTATCGATCACTCTATTGCCAGATATGGAATAGATGTGGATAGATCACGGCAAGGGGGAAACTCTATGGGGAAAAAAGTCAGGAGAAGAAACCTTTAAAGTGATCCATCCACATCTACTCCATATCTGCCCGCACGGAGTGATGGGTTGGGGCTCATTTGATACCTCAGACCCTTGATGACTTACAGCCATTTGGCTGCATGTGTTCCATACTGTACCAGCATAATTTACAGCTGAATCTAGTCTCACCCCCCAATTCCCATCGAAATCCATTCAAATACAGAGAGGTTAAAGTATCGCTTGTAACAGTACCTGAAAATAAGACCGAGAGTCTTTTGATGTTGAGGGGTCACAGACTGCAACAGCATGCAAAGGATATGCGTTAAAAATGTTAATGCAAAGGGTATGAGTACTCATGCAAATGTAATGTTTCAGTTTTTTATTTTTAATATAATCCTGAAGATATCGAAATACTTTCTACAGGAGTAGAAAAAAATCCATGTAAATATGTTTGAATTTGACTTTGCAACACAGAAATAAAATGAGAAATAATCAATAGGGTATGAGTACATTCTCATGCCACTGTATATGTGTGTCTATGTGTTTGTTGATGTGCAGAGTCACATATATACCTGTATTTGTGGGACCATTTATCTATGACATACTCTAGTGCTGCCGCTCAGCCTCCAGATGTTGTTTCTACTTGGTGTTTTGAACATATAGTTTATACGTCACCGTTGTAAAAAATGTGTCTAACATTTGAATACAGCAGCATTCAAACACTTAAACTGTTTTTCTTTCAGCTGTTTTATTTCATACTGTAATAGCTAATACAGTGAATGACGATATAAATACACATACTAAGCATTCTAAGTCTGTGATGTTGATGCAAGCCACACATAGCACAGTTGAAAATTTGGTTGATGCATTTTTAAACCTGTCAACCAAAGACACCCCGAGACATGCTTTGAATTTTACATGCTGTTGAAAATAAGAGAAACTTGACGTTCTGACTTTATGTCTCAGCTTTAAGCAAATTATGCTAAGATCATTATTTGCTTAGAGCTGACACTTAAAACTGAATAGGAAAAGGCTTAGGAAATTTGAAGTCTGTTTTGAATACTTACTCTAACACTAACTGCTAGCAGCCCCATGTACAATATATTTGCTTTGCATAGGCAGTTTACAGCCTTAGCCATCATTGCCTGAAACTTCTCGCATGTGCCAAAAGTATGATGTAACAACTTTTACACATTTATACATTTTCTAATAATCTTCATATGTCCATATACATGTACAGCTCAGTAGGTATAATAGATCGTACAAAATATATACTCATTCAAAAGCAGCTGAACAGAACAGTAGACTAAAACATAGAATATTTAAACATACATAGAATAGGTACAAGAAGAGGATCAGGACAAAATAAGGACATAGAACACTATGTATCTATAAAGATGGTCTGATGTTGAAGTCTTCCTTAAGACCGCAAGTCTGAAGTTTAGGAGAGTAAACTTTTACACCCCAAGTTGCATATTTAACCAAGTTTAATGTATAGAGTACTCAAGTGACTACGTCACACTGGTTTCGGAAGTAAATTCCCCATTCATTTAGAGCGTAGACATTAACTAAAACTTACTTTCAAACCATTTCTAGTGATTATGTCTTACCATCAATTTCCTGGATTGTTCAATATAATGTTAGTTTGCAAACTATGTTGTTTTTCTGGACCAGCTTTGAGTATATTTTACGTTTTAGTATTCTTTTTGTGAATATACCAGTGCTGGCACTGTTTAAAAACTTGACGTTCCATAATTCCCTCCGGACGCGCAGCGTTGTCTCCAAATGTTGTCATATAACGTTAGCCAGCAGTAGCACACAGCTCCATTTTTAAACAATTTTTTCTAACATTAGCTATCTAGCTTGAAGGACTAAAAGTTAGAATTGCTTTATGTGGTTAACCGTAGCATAGCTTCTGACCTTGTGACCAATGGAGGGAACACAGAAGGGGGTTGACATGGGAAGATTTTGGGCGGTTCAAAACCAGGCGGGCTGCGGCATCCTGGCCAGAAGGGAGTTGCAGTAGTCCAGTCGGGAGATGACAAGAGCTTGAACCAGAAGCTGGGCAGCATCCCGGATGGGGAAGGGTCTGATTCGGGGGATGTTGTACAGTGCGAACTTGCAGAATCGCGTTCTGGCAGCAATGTGGGCTGTGTAAGACTGTTGGCTGTCTAGAGTCACACTAAGATTCCTGGTGGTTTGGGCAGGAACTGGTGTTGTCGATGGAGATTGAAAGGTCCTGCAGAAGGCAATATTTTCCAGGGGAAAAGAACAGCTTGGCCTTATCCAGGTTAAGCTTAAGCTGGTTGGCAAACATCCAACTGGAGATGTCAGCTAGGCGAGCAGAGATGCGTGCCTCAACCTGAGTGATCTTCGAGTTTATAATATTGTAGAGAATATGAATCTGGTAGCAGTGAGCAAGATGATTAGTAAAATGATGTCTGAATCATCAGAGTCCTCACACGGGCAGCACCATTTAGGGGACATGCCCCTACCATCCTTATATAACTGGTGGCATAGTTTTAGTATAATAAATCATAGTCATAAAATTGTATATACCATTCTCAAAAGAGAATATACAAACTAGATTAAATTAACTAATTAATCAGTATATTATAGACTCAGTTGATACCAAATTAATATAAATGATTCAGTGAAAAGGTGAAGGCATTTGGGGTATGCCTGCAATTAGCAGTGGATGATTCAATTCAACATAAGTGCAACATTAATACAGACCACTTTGAAAAATGTAATAAAGTTTATTGAACACAAAGTACCAAAAAGAGCAAAGCACAATTCATACTATAATGTACAATAAACTATGTGCAAGTGTGTGTGTGCATGCGTGCGTGCATTGGGCACACGTGTGCGTAAGCATGTGGTGGTTTTTCATGTTCTCCTGCATGTGGGGTGGGGGGGTTGCAGACACGTATTCAGAGAGAACAAAGAAACTAACATCGAGGGAGATTTGAAACTAGCTGGAGCTTGTTAACAATGGTGCATGAACTGTACCAAGGATACAAGGATAATGAGGTTGAAGTGCAGATGGTCGGTTTTAATTTGAGGGTATTTTCATCCATATCAACCGTTTCGAAATTATAGAACCTTTTGTACATAGTCCCCCCGTTTTCGGGCATCAAAAAATATTGGACAATTTAACATAATGTAGAATAAAGTAATAATTTTGAATATTTGGTCGCATATCTGTTATGACCGGTGGAAAATAGGGACCCAGTAGCAGGCAGGAGTTTAAAAAAACCGAAGTTTAATGTCCAGTAGCAGTACAAAAATCTAAATCCAAAGAATAGTACAAAAACAGGCAGAGAGGTCAAAAACAGGAAGGCACGGCAGAGGTACAAAATCACAGTCCAGAAAATCAGGGTCGCGAGAACACGGGCAGAAGTAAAAAAAAAAAACGGGAAATCAATCAGGAACAAAACACAAAACTAACAAACTCGAAACAAAGAAAACTCGGGGAAAAACAGATACTAAAAATCTAACTAACACACGAAACAAAGACTCGGAAAACACAAATACTGGGAACACTCAAAATAGACTGGCAAAAAAGACAAACGCTATTAAGTATGAGGAACTCGCGAAGAGGGACTAGGATGACTGGGTTAAGCACACAAGGAAGTGGGAGGGGTTACTGCTTGGAAACAAGCATTACAAACAACGGGCTCAAGTAGGAGCGGAACGTGACTAGAATTAAGGAGGCGTGGTCTCAAAGGAGAGACAGCTGAAACGACTTAACCAGCAGCTCAAGAACAGTTTACTATCGCAGATAGAAAAGATACAGCGAGGAAACTTGTTAATTGTTAGTTCTAACTAAATACAGATAATTAGTGTGTAAGAAAACATTTAGGTTAATGGTTTTAGTAATGTGCATCTAACTAATAAACGCCCGAGTGATTGTTAGCACGAGTTAGTAAATATAAACAATATAAACACGGGAAAAGTAAAGCAGGAAGTACAGCGTGAACCCTCGGAAAATCCCGAAGTCACCCAAACAGTGCATACGCGAGACAGGGTAAACAAACACACGAATGCGACTCGGACAACCCACGAACAGAGGGGAATGTACTGATGAATTGAAAAGTAATAATAATGAAAATAAAAATACATATCAGACAGAACTCAGACACTCAGAACATAACAATATCCTTTGCATGCCATGACTTCCTGAAGTCATCAAGGGTCTGACGTATCAAACAAGCCTTAAACCATCACTCTGCTGCCAGATATGCAGTAGATATGGATGGATAAACTTGAAAGATTTCTTCTCCTGACTTACTTTTCCATAGAGTTCAATAGACAAATTTGTCAGGAGAAACAACCCTTAAAGTGATCCATCCATATCTACTGCATATCTGGCAGCAGAGTGAGGCTCGTTTTATACCACAGACCCTTTATTACTTTCGCCCACTATGTATTCCATACTTTCCCAGCATAATTTACAGCTAAATCTAGTCCCACCCACCAATTCCTATAGAGATCCATTGAAATGCAGAGAAGTTAGCATCGCTTGTAAGAGTACCAGAAAATACGCTATCAAGAGTCTTTTGATGTTGTTGGGTCACAGACCCAATAGAAGTAGACCCAATAGAAATATAAAGACATGGATTAGAAAACTCAACACCATATTCCCAGGAGGACTAAACCAACGCTGGTAAAACTTCAACACAAGAGGGACCAAATTCTTCCTACTTAAAGGCTACAGTATACTGAATGGTCAGTGCAAACTTTTCTTTCCCAAGGGGCCCTCATAAGGAGTAACTTGGGAAATAAAGATTTTTTCCTAAACCTAGAGTGAACGGAAACAACTGACTGGGCGAGAGACGGGCAGTGTTTCCCTTTTTATAAACGTATTGCCGGCTGTGCATTTCCGCCGCAAAGTATATCATTAGTACGGAAATCACAACTAGGACAACGTCCTACGTCACTTGAAGAAGAGGAGTTTCCTGTGGACTGTGTGGAATTGTAGTTCGATTGACCCTGCAATATGAATAGGTTTAAGGAATAGGGACATGTGAGTCCTCTTTGACAGAACCACTGTTATTTGAGACAATGAATGTAATTATTTGTTGGATAAAATAAATAATTTTTCTAATAGAAATGATACATTTGAATATAGAATTGATTAATTTATGACGGCAGTGCACACACATTTACTGGGTTTGAGCTACTCACTATATCTCCAGTTGGGGGCAGTAGAGTTTCGTACTTTTCAGCACTCACTGACACTGATCCTATTCAAACTACTTGAGAATGACATCTAAATTATTTATCTAAATGAGGCAATGGTGAGAAGCACTATTGGCCTAAACCTATGTAATGACAGTAATAACAGAGGGAATCTCAGCACATAGAATGTATTATAAACCAATGCATTTTTTGAAATGGGTGTTTTTGTGTAAAAATCTGTAAAATCAAAATAATGTGTGGCTCTAATATTGTCACATGATGAGTTTCCTTTACTGTACTGTATAGCCCAAAGAGCTGGAGGCCTAGATCATTCTCTGTCAAGCAGATGAACACATAATCAGACAAGGTTTTTTTTGGTTTTTTAAAAACATGAATATCACTGTTACCATGCATCAGATATATAACATCAGGCAAAAAGATTAATTATAATGGAGCTATGTCACATGAATCAAGCCATTTTCCTGCCCATCATCTTTGTTTTGGCTGTTTGCTGATCTCAGCTCAGTGCTCCACCTACGTACTTATCGACAGTCACTGGTTAAACTGGTCCCTCCACCTACAGAACAGGTAGGATCTGCAGGGTGGAGCAATGGGCTAGCTTCAGCTAACACTGCTTTTTTATTATCTGTGACTTGGAATGTTTGCATGTCTGACTGAGACATTATGGTGTTATATAACAATGATTTCTCGTCAACTTCACGCATTCAGTTTTCCATCAACTTCTATTCCGTGATCAGAGGTTGGAAGCCTGGGCAATGACTGTGAGGCCTTTGGGACACGCCTGACCTCATCCCACCAGGGGTAGGGTTGGATCATTGGGTTACCTAATTGCTCCAAAAGACATCTTAGTTTTCTAAAGGTTACCAGCTGTCATCAGTACCCCTCACCTCTAAATATTACTAGGTCTCCTGCAGTACTGTGTGTGACATATAGGGTGTCAAATAGCCACTGGCTCTCCTGTAGTACTATGCATGGACTGTAATGTGTAAAATAGTGACCCCTTAGTACTGTAATAAGCTTTAGAAGAGCACTGGCTCTCCTGCAGTACTGTTTGGCCTAAATGTGCCTCGAAAGGCTTGATTGACAATTCCATATACAGTATATTCCAATAATGTTTTATTATTTTATTTGTATTTTATTGCTACTACACCTAATCATTTTACAGACACATTCTGTAGCTGCTGTATGTTCAGAAAACCATTGTGGTTTCAGAGTAACGGGTCACAATGTCTGTTGTGCTGCCGTTGAAATGAAATGTATGTCTCACCTCTGCCTCCCTTAGTCCAAAGGTAAGTGTTGAATGAAGGTTTGGGCTAGTACAGTACAGAGACAAAAGGTTTGGAGTGATACAGCTAACAGCCATTACAGGCTTGTAACCTAATGCTGCAGGGTTCCAGTCCTGAGCATGGCTATTCCATTGAGCAAGGTACTTGACTGTATGACCTGTATAACTCCAGAAAATCTCTTGTCCAAATGTCTACTAATGTAAATGAAAATATGCAGCTGCGCAAACGTGCATTACATTACTTATATTACAATACAAAAACATTTAAAACCCTGGCAATTTATTTGTTTTTCAAATATGAATATTAAAAAAGGTTTTTTAAAACATTTGTGTTTTTTGTCTGGTGTTGTGTTATCCAAAGAAAGTAATACCTTTAGGGGGTATGTGTTAGGTGTAGATCAGGTCCTAGGGTTAGCATTGTCCCGGATTTAAAGAGTTAAAGTTTCAAGTTTGCAGACGTAGAGGTGGGTATTTCTCTGTGGTTTGTGGAATGTATTATGTCTGTTGTTTTAATCATTTGTATTTACAGACCTGTTAGTAAGACCTATAATTTATTTAAAAATATCCCATAAAATAAATCACACCCAACCCAGTACAGTTTATCTAGAAATTATGGACCACTTTGAACTTCCTTTACACTATATCAGAGTCTGTAATTGAAGTCTGTAGTTCCGTTGAGAATGTGGCTTTTGCTTTTTATCATGGTAATATAAAAGAAGGTGTGGTGCACAGGGGTCTGTTTACAAACCTGCTGATGAATAATTCAAAGTTTGTGTATGTGTACATTTGAAAAAAGCTGTTGCACAACAGCATATATATCTGATTTGTCACGGGATCCAGCTCAACAGACAAACGTCTATTTTAACTGCCATCAGATCTAATAGCTAAATGTGTAATTCGCTTCATCAAAGCAATATGCATATTCAGATATTCGTATTTTTATTCATAGCTGATTGAAATTAAATGTAAATGAAAAGTAGCTTTCGTGTAAAAGTGGGTGGCTGTTAATCAGAAATATATCAACAGGTAGTCCACCTGCACTGTTCGTAAATTAGTTTTAGGTTCAATTTACCGGTTTTCTGGAGTCGTCGAATGTCTAAAATGACAAGAGTACCATCATGGTAAGTTTGAGTTTTATAGTTTTTATATATAATCAGTACTGATGTAGGCTAGCCTATGTAATTAATGTCACGTTTGAACTTGTGAAAACAATGGCCGTGTTATGTAAAGCCTACATCAATTGTTTACGGTTACCTGACATTTTTGTCCATTTCCTTGCTGGTTTAATCGCATTAGATGCACATTTTCTCTTTCTTTACAAGCTGGACGTCCGTTCTAATACTCTGGAACATGTAATTGCTGTTGTGGAGAGTGACTTTGGTTGAAAATCATGTTTATTCATGTATTTATAGCCTACAAACATTTTTCAGTTTTGAAAACAACGAGAGGGAAGTTTTTGAATCACCCAGGCATATTTCATTATTTGTTTACGCAATAAAGGTCGCAGCCTACCTGTGCATGTAGCCTACCTTATTTATCTTGGTGATTTGTTTTCTTTTTAGTAGTAACTGTAAATTTTAAAAAGTAGACGGAAAAGCATTTATCTTCTCGCGATTATGAAATTACTTATTTGTAGTATATTTTTCACTGTTTAGGGTAATTGTGCTAAGTTTATTCAGTTAATTAACAATCCGAAACGGTTAGTCCAGTTGGGTTTCTTTCAACATGCAACTAGCTACTGCAATTTGATATGAAGCACAAGCAATGTTTTTCTTCGCAGTCAGTGCATGAGTCATTTAAGGGCTGGGGATAATTCAACCTGTCTATCATCGTCCCGGGTTAATTCCAAAGTAAGCTTACTAGTAACGCGCCTTTTCTTAACGAGCCTGTCCCGTAGCCAGGACTCAAATTTCACTTAAGGTATATCTTCACCTGCTCATTCCCCTCCGACTACTGCCAGTGGAGAGACACAAGGCGAACTTCCTATAGCTGTAACGGACACCGTGCTGCGCCTGTTTTTTTTTTTTTTTGAGGAACACACGATGAGAACTGTAGCCAATTTCTGAACTGAACAATCAAGTTAGAAAAACCGGATCTTTGGACGTGTAAAGAACTTCACCCTAAGAATACCTTTACGGAAACTTTTGGCGTTTATAGTGAGTACAAATGGTTTTTTTTATTGTCTGAGGTTGTTTAGTTAGTTATGTGTACACATTGGAATACAGAGTTGTAGGGAATGTGTTTTTGCTGTTTTTCTTTAGGGTAATTTGTGAAACAGTATTTTTGGAACAGGCATAGTCTATCCATATGAAGGTATTCTCGGACTAATTCTTGTGTAATTATCTTAAACATTGCAGTGGACTTAATAACATAAATTATGTAAAGATTCCATTTTAAAACATTTAGGCTATCGATCAACGATAAGGTCTTGCTTCCGTCTAAAATCTGTTTCTAACAAAGGACTGAAATCCCTAAATTAAGTGAAAAGGTTGCCAGGTTGTCCAGTGTAGCTCATTCAAAACCGTTTATGTACCCTCCAGCGTTCCAAAAATCCCATATCAATATAAAAATATATTACACATTCCTGGCACGTGTGGCTTGGAATGAAAAAAAAAAATACTGCTGTATACGTTTCGTTTGTGTGTGTGTGTGTGTGTGCACATCCATAGATAATATAATATAATCCTAATTTTCCTGCATTAACAGAGTGGAGAGGAGAGAACCAGAGCATTGGCATGCATTGGGAACTTTGTATCAAAAAGCATCAGAAAAAGCAGTGGTGATCTTCCTGCCTCTTCCAATCTTGTGTTCCCTGGCAGTGAGAAGACCTTCACATGCCTACAGAGGAATGGGCTCAGGGCAGCTGTAGAGGGCGTCAGTGAGAGTGTGGAACAGGGTGTATCCGGACTGCAGATAGATTGGCACGGCAGTAGAGGAATTGCCGGGGCTCCAGAGGGAGGGCAGGCACCCTCAGGGAACAGCTGGAGCGGGGTCGACGGGAGCCCTGCTGAGGATAAGAATGCTAAGCATCTGAAAACCGCTTCATCTTCTCCTTCTGGCAAAGTAGCAGTCCATGAATCTACAGCTACAAATCGGCTTCTGCAGGTTTACCTGGAGGAGACAAACTTAAGCAGCAGTCCGGAGGCTGAAGGCCAAGCACAGGTCATACAGACTTCCATGAGGATACACTTACCTATTGTTTACAAACCATTCAAGGCAAAGTTAACAGAGCTCAAAAAAAGATCAGTAACACCCATCGTCGGTGCTCAAAGTCATTACGTTGCACTAGTCTCTTCAGAGGAGGGAGACATGGGACGGAAGAATTCAGGAAAGAAGCGGCCCCGAAAGAATTCCCAGGGAGACAAGGACAAGGACAGCCTATCAAGCGCTCCCTCCACAGGACTGGCCTCACCTGAGCCAGGTAGCCCACAGGACCTCAAGGGCGAGCTAACAGATGCTCATTGCTCAGGGTCCCCTGTGCTCGCCACGCCCATTTCTCTGGCCAGTGGAGATCCGGACACTGCGGGAGGTGGCGCTACATCACACTGCCGTCACCCGGTGGCAGAGGAGAGTCCTGCTGAGGATCAGGGATCAAGCCGGGTGGAGAGACGTACCGAGACTGCAGAGTGCAAACGCAGAAGCATGAAGGTGTCATCCACAGAGAAGGTCTTTGCCAAGAAAGTGTTTGTGAACTCGGACGGCTCTGTGGAGGAGAGGCTTAAAAAAGGGAGTGGCAAAAATGATGGTACAAGACAGAAGTCAGAGATAAAAATGTGAGTATGACAATTATTACAGCTATTTTTACTTTCAATTTTACTTTATCTGAATTCACAATGGAAAAAAAAGTTTGTGTAGTTAAGACAAGTCTATAAACGGTTATAAATGGTAATATAAATCAAGTTGCTTTTTTATATTTTCCCCACAGTCTCCAGTGCTCCCCTCACCCAAAATAAATAAAGAAAAAAATAGCTATAAACCATTTTTGAGTTATATGCCAATTCATTGTATACAATATGAAGAAATTTGGAATGAACATTTTATTGTAAAAATAAATTAATAATTGTATTTTAATCATTGTCAGAACGCATATTTAGGCAGCATTGCAATATAATGGATAGGGAACTGGGCTTGTAACGCAAAGGTTCAGGTGTGATTCCCAGGTAGGACACTGCCATTGTACTCTTTAGCAAGGTACTTAACCTGAATTGCTCATATATCCACATGTGAAGATGGATACTGTGTCCAATTGTGTATGTTTTTCTGGATAAGAGCATCTTCTGAATGTCAGTAATGTAATGCATTTTCACATATTATATTATACATAAAGAAAAAACGTCACATATTTTTCTCACATAGTCGCACATAACTTACCTTTTAAATAAATACTATTTTTTCATATATACAGTTTTGAAAGATTCCACAGACATTGCCATTCTAAATTGTGTTATTAAACTGAAAATATATAAATGAAATACGTATGTTATTTACATCCATGGAGCATGGTATTTAAAATAGCAAAGCATGTTCAAGGCAAGGCGGTTATGGCAATACTCTGGTTATTGAAATGGTCGTGTAAACACCGTTATTTAATTATGTAAGGTCATAATCCGTGTTTTCTAAACCCGATTAACACACCTTTTTGTATCAAATGAGCCTCAAACCATCACTTTGCTGCCAGGGTTGTTTCTCCTGACTCATTTTCCTATTGAAAAATAAGTCAGGAGAAACAATCTTGGCAGCAGAGTGATGGTTTGAGGCTCGTTTGATACCTCATACCCTGAATGATTTACAGCCATTTAGCCACACATGGGTTCCATACTATTCCCATATAATTTACAGCTTAATCTAGTCCCACCCCCCAATTCCCATAGAGATCCATTCAAATGCAAAGAGGTTATAGTATCGCTTGTAAGAGTACCTGAAAATAAAATATAATTTTATACCCAGTCATGATAGCATCACCTATTTACCTTTGGAATGTTCCAAACAGGTGTTTTTTTTTAACTTCCCAGTCTTTTTATTTTTTTGCCCCTGTCCCAACTTTTTTGGAACATGTTACAGGCATCAAATTCGGAATTAGCGTATGTTTACAAAAATCCAAAAAGCTGAGAAGGTAAAACATTAAATATCTTTTCTTTGTACTGTTTTCAAATAAATGTATTTAAATACAATTTACAAATCACTGCGTTCTGCTTTTATGTGCATTTTACAAACTGACACAACTTTTTTGGAAGTGGGGTTTGTAATAATGGCTACAATAATATAAATCAACCACTAGCAATTAGCTATAAAATAACTAGCTATAATAGTAACTACGAGCTAGCTATCATAATCATTTTTGAGGGGCGGATCATTTTTGTCTATACAACGGGAAGCAGTTAGTGGCTACCTTTTCCACAGAGCCGATTATGGAGAGAATCATGTAAACGCGGCTTTTAGAGTAATCACGTTTCTTATGTCCATGTGAACGCGATAAGTTAAATACTGGCGTAAGCTGATAGGTTCCAGTAATCGGATATTGCTGTGCATGTAAACATACCCACTGTTATTCCCGCTTTTTTTTTTTACGTAAAGTATTTCTGATTAAAGAGTTGGAGTACCGACAGGACATATTCTATCTGTAATTAATATTCAACTTGTGTACTATTGATAGCCAGCCAACTAAAGGTAATCACACTAGTATTTAGTTAGCTTGCAGAACTATATGGAACACAGCATAGAGCCACCGACTTACATCAGTGACACCAAAACCAACCAAATCAGTGCTAGCTTAGGCGTGGGATCTGAAGCAGTTGTTTGCTGTTTGGGAGGCTGGCTTGCTATTTTTGTTAGCAAGCTATTGATATTTGGTAATGCAATCAGTTTGTCATCCATCAAGCCTTCTACCAAAATTGCTATGTAATCAACAAAGGTATATGATTTGATGATAACTTAGGCGGCACGGTGGTGCATTGTCACCTCACAGTAAGAAGGTACCGAGTTCGAATCTCAGCCGTCCCACAGTCCAAAGACATGCAGGTTAGGCTAATTGGAGACTAAATTGACCATAGGTATGAATGTGTGAGTGAATGGTGTCTGTGCCCTGCGATGGATTGGCGACCTGTCCAGGGTGTATTCCTGCCTCTCGCCCTAGTCCAATCCCCCCACGACCCTGACCAGGAATAAGCGGGGGTTAGATAATAGATGGATGGATGAACCTTAGTGTCCTTATTTTGCTGCTCAAACTACAGAGTCGATAAGTATTTGGACAGTGACACAATTTTTGTTGTTTTGGCTCTGTACTCCAGCACATTGGATTTGAAAGGAAACAATGGATATGAGGTTAAAGCGCAGACTGTCAACTTTAATTTGCAGGTATTTACACAATTACAGCCCTTTTTACACATAGTCCCCCCATTTTGGGGGAACAAAAGTAATGGGACAATTGGCTGCTCAGCTGTTTCTTAGCCAGCGGTTTGTTGTTGTTCATGCAAAAGAAAGCAAACAAAAGGTCTAGAGTTGATTCTAGGTGTCACATTTGCATTTGGAGTTATTTTTGAGGACCAAAGACGTGTAAAAGCAGGCCATCATGGGGTGGACAAATCGGAATAAATTGATCAGAGACATAGCCACACCATTGGGTGTGTCAAAGTCAACTGTTTGGTACATTAATAAGAAGCAAGAACACACTGGTGAGCTTAGCCATAGCAAACAACCTGACAGATCTTGGAAGACCACTGTAGTGGGTGACCAAAGAATACTTTTGATTGTTGAACAGATCAAGAACACACACCAGAATGTAGGCCTAGATGTGTTAAAGACTAAACCTTTAACAAGACTACACCAACATAACCTCTGCAGGTTCCCTGCAAGATGGAAACCACTAGTAAGCTTGAGAACAGAAAGACCAGGTTACAGCTTGCTAAAAAGTACAAAGAACTGCAGAGTTCTGGTCTTATGGACAGATGAGACAAGTATTAACCTGTACCAAAGTGATGGAAAAAGGAAAGTGTGGAGAAAGAAGGAACCCCCCTCCCCTATTTTCAATTTGTCCAATTACTTTTGGCCCCCAAAAATGGGGGGCTATATATAAAAAAGACTGTAATTCCAACATGGATGACTGGATATGGATGCAAACACCCTTGAATTAAAGCTGTACATTAACCTTATATTCATTATTTAAAATTAAACGTGCAAGTTACAGTCAAGCCGGAAAGTCTGCACACCCCTTTCACCTTCTCCACGTTTTATTACGTTACAGACTTATGCTATAGATTGAGTTTATGGCCACTCTACCATAAAGGCCTGATTGGTGGAGTGCTGCCTGGATGGTTGATCTTCTGAAAGGTTCTCCCATCTCCACAAGGATACGCTGGAGCTCTGTCAGAGTGAACCTCGGGTTCCTGCTCACCTCCCTGGCCAAGGCCCGTCTTCCCCGATTGCTCAGTTTGGCCGGGCGGCCAGGTCTAGGAAGATTCTTGGTGGTTCCAAACGTCTTCCATTTACGAATGACGGTGGCCACTGTGCTCTTTGGGACCTGTAAAGCTGCAGAGATTTTTCCGTACCCTTCTCCAGATCTATGCCTTGACACAATCCTGTTTCTGAGGTCTGTAGATAATTCCTTTGACCCCATGGCTTGGAGTTTGCTCTGACATGCACTGTCAACTGTGGGACCTTATATAGGCAGGTGTTGGCAATCCCCAATCATGTCCAATCAATTTAATTTATCACAGGTGGACTCCAATTAAGTTGTAGAAACATCTCAAGCAGTATTAGTGGAAACAAAATGCACCTCAGCTCACTTTTGGGTGTCATATATTTGCACAAATGTCTAAACCTGTTTTCACTTTGTCATTATGGGCTATTTTGTGTAGAATTTTGAGACAAAAAATGAACTCAATCTATTGTAGAATATGTCTGTAACGTAATAAAATGTGGAGAAGGTGAAAGGGGTGTTCAGACTTTCCGGCTTGACTGTATATACATATACAGCATTGAGAGTTTGCCACTTTTCAGGGTTTCCTATACAGAAATTTACCGCAGTTAACCTTACGCAGTACAGCAAAAAATATCCCATTTGTCAGGCAGAGAAAATAACATTTAATGCAAAATATTATCTGGTTAAGATCGCATTGTTGCATTATGTAAAAAAACAAAAGAACTGCCATTGGCTACATGTTTTCAACAAACGTAGCTTCAAAGACTAGTCTTATAACCAAGTGAACAGTAATACTACATAATAAATATAGAGTTTGTTATTCCAATGATAGCCAATAATGATGCTGCACAGACTGCTGACTACATTATGTAGGCTAGACCTTCAGTTCTTACGTTATGGCATGCATTTTATGTTCTTTCAATCCTGATAGTGATACGAGAAAACATGCCAAGGAAAAAAAACGCTTATTTTTCAGGGTAATATTTAATTGTCTATCATATCTCCTTGTTCAACCGACTGATAGCATTTTAGATTTTTATATAAACGTCCCAATAAGTAGGCTAGTGCATTCTTCACTCTCCGTTGAAGGGAAAAAAGAGTGAACCCCAAAGCAATACCAGCACATATGCATTTCATGACGGCTGATTTATTGATTTTCTCAGTGACAACTGCGTTTCTGCTGTATTACTTTAACTAGGCTACTGCAATGTTTAATTTACTTGTTGTTCATGGTAAAGGACAAGATCCACACCTATGTATTTTACATGTGTTTGCATGTACTGTGTATTATGTATATCTCTCTAGATTTAATTATCTTATGGTTCATAACTTTACATGCATTACCATCATCAGTTAGCTACTCATATCAAACACAGCACAAAAATAAATATCTCAACAAAAAAATCTACAAAGCACTGTCTGTAAGTATTTAATTAAAACTTGCAAAAAACTAGGCGTGCCATTAAAAGTATTGATATCAAAATAAGATACAAAAGCCTGTAGTAAGCCTACGACGTTACAAAAAAATATATTGCCTATCGTAGCGAATTAAACAAGCTCTATTCCAAAGCAATGCTAACCAATCTTTCCTAAATTATTTATTATTATTATAACTATTACATTATAATGTACAATTCTGCTCAAAAACATAGCAGTACAACATCAGTAACCTGATGAACCACTGTTATTAGTAGTAGTGATATTTCTGCATGGCAAATAATTTACTTGTAGATGTAGTAGTGTAATAGAAAAACAACAGACCCAACTGTCATAACATGCACGCTGAGTAATTGACTCATTCATTGAAAGGGGCGTGTTCAAAATAATAGCAGTGTGGAGTTTAATTAGTTAATTAATTCTGTGAATAAACAGGTGTCATTAATTGTCCTTTATTAAGGAAGAAGGGAATCAAATGTTTCACACATTGTTATAAAATATATTTACTTCTGAATTGCTAAGTAAAATGGGCTGTTCCAAGCATTGTTTGGAGGAACAACTTAATTTGATTAAAAAGTTGATTGGAGAGGGGAAAACGTATAAAGAAGTGCAGCAAATTATAGGATGCTCAGCTAAAAAGATCTCAAATGCTTTAAAATGGCAACAAAAACCCAAAACACGCGGAAGAAAACGAGCAACTACTGTTTAAACGGATCGAAGAATAGTCAGAATGGCAAAGATTCAGCCTATCATCACCTCCAGAAAGATCAAAGATGATCTAAAAGTGCTGTTACAGTCAGAAGACGTTTGATCGAAGCTAAGCTATCAACAAGAAGCTCCCGTAAAGCACCATTGTTGGAAAAACGGCATGTACAGAATCGGTTAAAATTTGCCAAGGAACACGTCGATTGGCCCAAAGAGAAATGGCGTAACATTCTGTGGACTGATGAGAGTAAAATTGTTTTTTTCGGGTCTAGTGGTCAACGACAGTACGTCAGGCGACCCCTGGGTTCTGAATTCAAGCCACAGTACGTTGTGAAGACAGTGAAGCATGGTGGCGCAAAAATCATGGTATAGGGATGTTTTTTATACTACAGTTTTGGGCCTATTTATCGTATACCAGGGATCATGGATCAGTTTGAATACATCAAAATACTTGAAGAGATTATGTTGCCGTATGCCGAAGAGGAAATGCCCCTGAAATGGGTGTTTCAACAAGACAACGACCCCAAACACACGAGTAAGCGAGCAACATCTTGGTTCCAGACAAAAAGGATTGAGGTAATGGAGTGGCCAGCTCAATCCCCCGACCTCAACCCCATTGAAAACCTGTGGGGTGACATTAAAAATGCAGTTTCTGAAGCAAAACCCAAAGATTCACAGGAACTGTGGAATGTAGTTTGTTCATCCTGGGCTGAAATACCTGTTTCTAGGTGCCAAAAGTTAGTTGACTCGATGCAATGCAGATGTGCAGCAGTTATCAAAAACAATGTTTATGCAACTAAATATTAGTTCAGTAATTTAAAGTAAAGTTAAATCTTGAAAAATGTCTTCAGTTTATACAGTAAGTGTTGAAAATGAGAAAAATGTCGACACTGCAATTTTTTTGATCAGATTAATATTCCCTTTGCTTCCTATAATGCAGACTTGATAAAATATGTTAATGCTTTGATTTGGAATTGAATGTGTAATGTTTCCACTACATTTGAAATATGGAACTAAAAGCTATTAAAAAATATTTGCACTTTTTTTTAAAGCACTGCTATTTATTTGAACACAACTGTAACTTGGCCCTGTGTTTTTTCATCTTACCATCTGAAGAGAATGTGGTCATTCAAACTTTGTGCCGCTTCAAAGTGTCAAATGGCATTTATAGTAGAAATAACCTGCAATTCAGATGTGTTACACTTAGAAATGTAAAATAAATGACTAGACAATGCGTTTGAACAATTGTGTGCATCCAGTGCTTTGAAAAAGCACAGCATGAATAAAATGCAGAGTAATAACGCTCATATCCAGAGCGACTTACACAGCTTTTGCATTTTTACAAAGTATCCATTTAAACGGCTGGATATATACTGAAGCAATGCAGGTTAAGTACCTTGCTCAAGGGTACAACAGTTGTGTCCTACCTGGGAATCACACATGCAACCTTTATGTTACAAGGCCAGTTGCTTAACCATTATACTACACTGCTACTTACCAAGCGATGGGCAAGAGGATAACTTTCAGGATTTGCTTTCAAGATAAAAAAAACTACTTCAAAAACAGAATGAAGAGCGTTTATTATCATTCTTCATTTATAATATAACTATTCAAAAATGGTGATTTTGATTGGATAGGGTCCTTATTGTTTTGTGTGGATGGGAAGGGACCTGTAATACATGAATGTAATCCACTATGACAGACTCTGCTCTTGATTGTCATAATTACTGTCATGGCAACTATACTTACTTACTTAAATGGTATTTAGCAGACTCTTATACAGAGTGACTTACAATGCAACCTTAACCACCCTTACCCTCTGTGTTTTATGCAGTACAACTAATCTGAAAAAAGAAACACTACCAATCAAACCCATCCGAAGCACTGGCAAGATCACAGATAAAATCAGCCTGTTTGAGGGGCGGGCTGCCATGCAAGTCAAGAGTTACTATGGTACCCAGAGTGTGGATGGACCGCCGAAGCCAGCCAAGAAGTTTGCACAGAAGTTGAAGGTGGACTTAAAAGTGGATGTCCCCAACACTGGAAAAGCAAAAAGCGAGAATGACAGTGATGGGAGGTCAGAAGTCATGGAGCAGGAGCATGCCGTTGCACCTGAACCGTTTATTAAAACTGGGAAGTCGAGAGATCCAACTCTGTCACTCTCACCCACTCGCAATGAAACAAAGACTACAAAAGCAACAGCATTAGTGAAGACCTTTGTGGACACCCACAAAATGAATAATGACACTGCTATAGACAATCCAACAGGTAGGAGACAAACAGGTGCTGTCATCCTCTCCACACAAGACAAAGTCGCAAATATAGTGAAGCCTAGAATCCTAAAAAGTACATCCTCTGAAATGTTGACACCAGGATTGGGGGAGGATGACACCCCTTTAACTGCCAGCTTTGTCTCCCCAGACAATCAGACTAACTCAAAGACAGAGAGCAAAGAGACATCTGAGCCAAAGGATTTGACTGTGAAAGACACACCTCCTGTCTCTCTGCATATAAATGAGCCAAAACCTGCAGAAGACCTAAAGGGGTTAGACTCTTCTAATGAGTCTCCAATAACTAAACAAGCCAGAGAAACCTCTCCAAATAAAGGATCAGCTAAGCCAGGCTTTAAGAGGCGAAAGAACAAGGATAGTTTTAAGACTGTAAGTCCTAACAGGGTTTGCACATCTGAAGGAGGAACTGGATCTGATAAGATTACTATTACTGCAATGGACCTACCTCAGGACAATACAGAACCTGAACCAGAACCAAAAGCTATTGTAACATTTGTACCAGAATTAAAAACTATTTCAGGAATGGAACCAGAATCAGATACCAATACAGCACCTAAACCAGTATCAAAGACTGCTGCAGAACTTGAATTGAACTTAAAGTCAGTTGTAGCCTCTGAGTTGGACTCAAAGATTATTATACCACCTAAGCTTGTTACAGCACCTGATCCAGTTTCAATGTCTCATACAGCATCCGACCCAGTGTCAAAGACAAGTAAACCACTTGATTCAGACTCAAAGCCCATTACTTCTGCTACAGTTTCAATGACCAGTACACTAACTGATCCAGACTCAAAGACCAGTATAGTGACATCTGCATCGACTGGATTTTTGGATAGCGTGGATGGTAAAATGCAGTTGCACAATAAAAAGCATGTGGTACCAAAGTATAAATTGCCTAAAAGTTCAGAACATACCTTACTTAAAATCACAAAAGACAGTAGTGATGATCTGCCCACTTCTAGCATTAGCTTTAAAAAAATGCCTGAAAATAGACCAAAGAAACCTATGCTATCTCCTCCACATGAAGTGAAAGAATGTGAGACAATTACAGGGGAAAAGTCAGCAGCAGAGCCAAAAACTCCTGTACAGGACAGTCCTCCAGATACTACCCAAGAAAGCAGCAGGACACCTCACTCCTCTCTGACACACCTCCCCAAACAGCATGTCCATGTGGATTCATCAATGACAATCACGCAGATGGACAAAAAGCTAAAGAAACCCATCTCTAAAGAGTCCACAGACAGAGCAAGAGAAGATCAAAGTGACAGCATATCTAAGGAAGAAAATGCCAGTCAGGACACAGAAACAGAAATTGTAATAAATTCCCAGCAGAAAACTCTGTTGAAAGATGGCTGTGATCACACTCTTACTCTGCATGATGTCAGCAGGCTACCTACAACAGGTCACACCGAGTCAAATAAACACAAAACTAAAGCAGACCCCAGTAAAGCAAAACAAGCTATCAAATCCCCTGCATCAAGTGTACCACAAACTAAGCAAAATGATTTCATAAAGGATACCAGCTGTAGTACGCCTGAGATTGAGGGATTTACTGCACCATCAACTGATTGTAAAATGGCGGACAGCAACAGTTCCCGATTGATAGTCACTGGCTTGAAAAGCAGTCAGGGTAAGACTGTATTTCCAGCACAAGAGCTGGAACCATTATCAAGCTCTGTACAGAACAGGCAGGAAGCAAGTGGAGACCTTAAGTCTGAATATTTGCCTAAAACCCCAAAGGCAATGTCAGAGGTACATCAGGGAAATGAGGCTCCATCAGTCAGTCAATCGCAGTCTAAAAAGCTGGAAAAACTGCAGAAGTCATCCAATGAAAGCTTAAAGCAGAAGAAACATGCAACCACACAGCCTGTCTCATCTATATCCCCAGAATCAAGTGCACCACAAACTGAGCAAAATTATTCCATAAAGGATTCCAGCTGTATTAAGCCTGATATTGAGGGATTGTCTGCACAAGGAATTGATTGTAAAATGGTAGACAGCAACAGTTCTCATTTAATAAAGGAACAGATAAAGCAAGGGCAACAAGGCTTTGTGAAGGCCCAGAGTGAGAGTATACCTTTGGAACGGAATCAGAAAAGAAAGGCTGATCCAAAGAATGAGAGTGCTGTACCAGAGGAGATATCAGAGCAGAAGCTTGCAGTGATAGCAGCGGGTCAGGCTGCAACTGGAGAAGGGGTAGGTGAGTTATTGAAACAAGTGCCTGCTGATGCCGTGAGCTGCCCCTTGGACAACCAAGTCACTGGCTTGGAAAGCAGTCAGGGTAAGACAGTATTTCCAGCACAAGAGCAGGAACTATCATCAAGCTCTGTACAGAACAAGCAGGAAGCAATTGGAGACCTTAAGTCTAAATATTTGCCTAAACCCCCCAAGGCAGTTTCAGAAGTACATCACGGGAATGAGGCTCCATCTGTCAGTCAATCGCAGTCTAAAAAGCTGGAAAAACTGCAGAAGTCATCCAATGAAAGCTTAAAGCAGAAGAAACATGCAACCACACAGCCTGTCTCATCTATATCCCCAGAATCAAGTGCACCACAAACTGAGCAAAATGATTCCATAAAGGATTCCAGCTGTATTAAGCCTGATATTGAGGGATTGTCTGCACCAGGAATTGATTGTAAAATGGTAGACAGCAACAGTTATCATTTAATAAAGGAACAGATAAAGCAAGGGCAACAAGGCTTTGTGAAGGCCCAGAGTGAGAGTATACCTTTGGAACGGAATCAGAAAAGAAAGGCTGATCCAAAGAATGAGAGTGCTGTACCAGAGGAGATATCAGAGCAGAAGCTTGCAGTGATAGCAGCGGGTCAGGCTGCAACTGGAGAAGGGGTAGGTGAGTTATTGAAACAAGTGCCTGCTGATGCCGTGAGCTGCCCCTTGGACAACCAAGTCACTGGCTTGGAAAGCAGTCAGGGTAAGACAGTATTTCCAGCACAAGAGCAGGAACTATCATCAAGCTCTGTACAGAACAAGCAGGAAGCAATTGGAGACCTTAAGTCTAAATATTTGCCTAAACCCCCCAAGGCAGTTTCAGAAGTACATCACGGGAATGAGGCTCCATCTGTCAGTCAATCGCAGTCTAAAAAGCTGGAAAAACTGCAGAAGTCATCCAATGAAAGCTTAAAGCAGAAGAAACATGCAACCACACAGCCTGTCTCATCTATATCCCCAGAATCAAGTGCACCACAAACTGAGCAAAATTATTCCATAAAGGATTCCAGCTGTATTAAGCCTGATATTGAGGGATTGTCTGCACCAGGAATTGATTGTAAAATTGTAGACAGAAACAGTTCTCATTTAATAAAGGAACAGATAAAGCAAGGGCAACAAGGCTTTGTGAAGGCCCAGAGTGAGAGTATACCTTTGGAACGGAATCAGAAAAGAAAGGCTGATCCAAAGAATGAGAGTGCTGTACCAGAGGAGATATCAGAGCAGAAGCTTGCAGTGATAGCAGTGGGCCAGGCTGCAACTGGAGAAGGGGTAGGTGAGTTATTGAAACAAGTGCCTGCTGATGCCGTGAGCTGCCCCTTGGACAACCAAGTCACTGGCTTGGAAAGCAGTCAGGGTAAGACAGTATTTCCAGCACAAGAGCAGGAACCATCATCAAGCTCTGTACAGAACAAGCAGGAAGCAATTGGAGACCTTAAGTCTAAATATTTGCCTAAACCCCCCAAGGCAGTTTCAGAAGTACATCACGGGAATGAGGCTCCATCTGTCAGCCAACCACAGTGCAAAATGCTGGAAAAACCACAGAAGTCATCCAATAAAAGCTTAAAGCAGAGTAAACCAGCAACCATACAGCCTGTCTCATCTATATCACACCTGTCTGACCCTGCAAAAAATAATATTGATATTGAAGTAAAAACAGGGCAAAAGATGGAGACTAAAATGGGGAATGAAAAGATAAAGTCAGGCAGCATCCAGGTACTTGTAAATGGTGAGCAACATCCTGTCCTGGAGTCAATCAAGGATGAAGCTTTTTTTCTCTCTGATCCAGTTAAAGATACAAAGATAATATCAATTCCCAAAGAAATTAAAGAAAAAATATCCAGTACCTGTTCTCCTAAAAGAAAAATCCTTTCACCATTCTCAGCTGACCAAGATGCTCCATCCAGCTGGCTAGACATCGACTCCACATTAAGGGGGCAGAAGCAAAGAGGTCCTATGAGAAAACTTAGCCCATCCATCAGTGAGAACAATCTACTGGATACATCGGATGAGTTTGAGGACTTCATTGAGAAAATAAAACATTTGGGTACACCTTTCTCCTTACCTCTGAGGAAGCACAGTTACATCAAAGCTCCTGCACCCCCCTTTGCTATGCCTGCAATAAAGGAGGTCCACCTTGAAAAGCACTTTGACCCAGAGGAGTTTCAGTTTGGCCTGAAGAAAATCAGGAAAAGCCAATCTCCTGGGATGTTGGTTAAGCGTCACAGTGCAGAAGTTAACAGTAAGCTGAAACCCAAACAGTCCAGTAATGAAAGGAGTTTGCTCTTCAAATCTCTCCAGAATCCCTCTAGGTTTATGCGGGAGAAACAGAAGGATCAGGAGAAGGAAGCAATGGAGAATGAAGAAGAGGAATCTGAAAAGGGAAATTTGTGTATGGGGAGGCGATCTATGCTGTTCAGCCTTATCGCCTCGCCCTCCCAAGTAAACAAGCCCAGTGATCAAACTGATTCCACCATGAGCAAGTATGTACCTTCCAGTGAGGCCACAGAGCCCTCCCTACCATCTTCACTAACCTTGCCAGTCACTTCCCTTGCTGGGGAGGACAAGGATTCACCTAATCAGCCCATTGATCAAGGACTCTCCCCACCAGCACCATTAACCTTGCCAGTCACTCCCCTTGCTGGGGAGGACAAGGATTCACCTAATCAGCTCATTGACCAAGGACTCTCCCCACCAGCACCACTAATCTTGCCAGTCACTCCCCTTCTTGGGAAGGACAAGTATTCTTTCAATCAGCCCATTGACAAAGGACTCTCCCCACCAGCACCATTAACCTTGTCTGTCACTCCCCTTCCTGGGAAGGACAAGGATTCTCCTAATCAGTCCATTGACCAAGGTCCCTCCCCACCAACACCACTAACCTTGTCAAACACTTCCCTTGCTGGGGAGGACAAGGATTCATCTAATCAGTCTATTGACCAAAGTCACTCTTTTTCTCCTGCACTCCCATCCTGTTATAATGACCAGCCACTGGATTCCATGGAGAAATGCCTTCCACAAGGGCTGAAGAAAGCCAAGCTGCTCTCAGACACTGTTCCGCAAAGTCTGAAGGTTGGCTCACTTGCTGTCTTATCAGTTCTTATAGATTGCTATGCTTTAAGCACATACACTGTCATAAGAAAAGGCATTTTCTCACAAGCTGTAACATCTATCTAAAGTGCATATGCATGAAATGTCATTTCAGGCATAATTAACAGAAGGAGCACTAGGAATCAACACCACACTGTGGTTTACCAATTATGTTTCCAGGCATGTTTGTACAATAGGGTTTTAAAAATTACAGACTTAAGACTAATTGTACACCGATCATCACAGACATGTTTAGCTAGCAAGCTCAGTATTATGGTGTCACACGCCATCACACACTCCAAGCTAGCTAGCATAAAGTTAAACCTAAGCTGTTTAGAAAGCTAGCAAGTGTGCTGGCTACCCCAAATTTTCACTCTGTGTAGCTAGTTTTCTATTGTGAATTGATTATATCAGATTTATTCTCATATAAGGTCACTATCAATGCATTCTCAGACAATGGCAAATCATTTAAATAAATATTTTTTGTCCTGCTAGTTTTACCATCCACCTAGCTACGGCATAGCTGTATCTATATCTGACTTGTGAGCAGTCTCTGCCCTTTGGTCACAAAAATGATAATGGTAGGGTCATAGCCATCTATCTGTACTAAACAACAAAAGCTGACAGCTGTCTCCTGAATATTACTCAACCTAGGTCAGTAAAGAGTCTGTGACAGGACTTCTTGTTCAGACACCAGTTTGTCCTCATTCAGAATTCATCCTCAATGACTAAGCCCCTTCTACAGAAATGGTTCACTGGCAAACCAGTATTGCTATGACAATTGTACAGCAGATCATGGTGGGATATTAAAAATTATTTATTGAAATTTAAAACATTCAACTCAATTGTATAAAACAACTAAAAGGTACAGGGGATCAAACATAATTACGACTATCTTTTATTTTCTCTTAATTAAAATGGGTCTAATTTAGTGAAAATTGCATAAAAATGTAAAAAACATTATGGGAGCTGTACTATTTTCATATCATGTTTATAACTGTCTTGTATTTAATCCACACTAAGCTGAAAACAAATCTTGTTTCTGCTTGATAGTCATGATTTGTGTCCTAATGTGATGTTTCTCCACACACGTATCAGCCTAACTTAGGGGTCAGTACTCCGGAACCAGCTTGCTTAAGTACAGACCTTCACACGCCGGACAGGGAACACATTGCAACCCCCAGGTCCCCGCAACTGAGCGATTATGAAACTACGTCCCCTCTTCAGGGTCCCTGCAACATTCATGCTGATGTGAGTGGCTCAATCACAGTGCTGTTACAAAGAAAGAGAAGAAAAAATTCAGTTTGACTGTTTGACATTTTTATGTTTAATGCCATTTCCAAAAGAAAACTGCTTACTAGTTTGGTTTGGTTTTGGTTGCAACTTACATGTTAATTTTGCCCTTCAACTTCTCAGCCGTTTTAATACAAAATACCAAAAGCCATTTGGCAGATCAACTCATCTCATCAATATCTCGACATAAAACAAATATGGAAAAGATTTGTTAAGCCGTTTTCATACAATTAAGTACATTAAAAAAATTCGTTTTTAGACTCTAATCGCTAAAGTAGACATAGCGATATGTCGGGTGTGACGTGGACTAATGCTTTTGACAGATTATATTTCTATTTATTGTACAGTTTTTAAATAAATCTTTATAATTCTACGATACCAGAAATTAATTGAATGTTTGAACTACCGTTACAGCAGTCTCATACATCAATGTGAGATTTCTTACTCCTAACTCCTCACTCTGTCTCTGAAGCTAGCCTGTAGTGATGGGCATTCCGGCTCTTTTCAGTGAGTCCGATCATTTGGCTCAGCTCACCAATAAGAGCCGGCTCTTTGGGTTCCCAAACGGCTCTTCATTCAGTAGCATTTCCCGTTTTTCAAAATTAGCGATATTTTGACCTATGATTGGTATTTGTGCACATCTATCACTTAAATTGTTCAAAGGAATCTTACTCTACCTTATAATTACCAAAATAACATTATTTAGAATTTTGTTTGTTATAAAAACTATTTAAATAAATGTAAAAACTGTAAGATGCTATTACACATGTGCATTTAAAATAGGGCATTTTTATGTCTAGAAATAAATTGCACAATTAACACAGTGCGTAGTTGAACATTTCAAAACAAAATAGACCCTCATAAAATAGAACATAATATTGCGTCATAACAAAAAAGATAATAATAATAAATGTGCAATAGTAACAATAGTTATGATGATTACATTTGAATAACAAAAAAAATTATTTTAAGTGTGAAGTTTGGCTTGGTCAAAGGCCGCAAAGGACAGGAAATTCAAATGTGCACCACCAAGCCAAACCTCAGCTCTCTATACCATCAGGGATTTCCAGTACTTCGTTTTTTAATATCTGACTGCTATACAGTTCTGTACCTATGTTGGTCTACTGTATTTCAAACAACATGTACTCATCACTGGGCAGATTGGGCCTAATCTTCTCTCAAAAAACCTAATTCATGCTCTTCAAAATATTAAGTGGCCTACAACTGCTGTATTAGGCTAAAGAGGTCCCACTAGAGTTGGTTTAGACATAGGCTATAGATCTATAATGCAAGGGCAGCACAATAGTATATATATTTCTTTATGTGATGCTGATTATTTTACACAGAAGACTGTACACACCTGAAAACTATATATCACTTGATGCTAAAGTGCATATATACAGCGGTATTTAATTTTGACTTATACCATCATAGACTCTACTCTTTATTTGTTGATTGGAAATGGAATCATCCATACAAGGAGTAGCCTATACTGGACACGTGGCCTAAGCTTATACCACCACCCATGAAAATCACTTATGTACACCTAAGTAGTATGAAATATATGAAAAAACATACACTGTTGACAGACAGAGTAGTTGTCGATAAGATTTCAGTCATAGCATAACATGTAGGCCGAATTGGCCTGATATGTCATACATAGTGGAGTTCAAATGGTAGAAATAAAAATAATAGGTGAAAGTATAGCCTAATGCAATCGCAGCATACAATTATACAGCTACTCGTATAGCTTTAGATAGCTTTAGAATACTTCTAAAAAGGATTTGAAAAAAAAGGATGCACCTTTCAAAAGCTACCTACCAATATTATCACAGCTATCAATATTGGTATAAGAGGAATAGAGAAATAGCCTACACAAAACTGCAGTAGAGAAATACAATGCCTTTTTGTACAGGTCACTATCATGGGTGGCAGCACATACTCTAAGAGTATGAATTAGGTTATTTGAGAGAAGGTTTGAACCAATCTGCCCAGTGATGAGTACATGTTGTTTTAAATACAGTAGACCAACATAGCTACAGAACTGTATAGCAGTCAGATATAAAAAAACGGAGTACTGAAAATCCCTGATGGTGTAGAGAGCGGAGGTTTGGCTTGGTGGTGCTCATTAGAATTTTCTGTCTTTTGCGGCCTTTGGCCAAGCCAAACTTCACACTTAAAACAAAGTTTTTTATTATTAATTATCTTTACTGATCTGTTAGACAATTTCTTACATCTATTGAAATTCATTGAATAGTAAATAGTGGCTTATAAAGAGCACGTATGCAAGAAAACATGCTGTGCTGAGCATTGGATAATTATTTAACGATGATTATTGATAATAGTGATAATGAATACTGATGAATATTATGCAGGTTCTACCAAATATGTGAAGTACTCCATGCTTATTTGGTACATTATTGCAAAGCAGTACACAAATAGTATAGTACACATATTATTTACTTTTATTTATTTACCATTAACATTTAACAATTCTGGTTTTCTTTGCAGATACATGTGGACAGTGGAGTCTACAAACGCCCAGGAAAGGTGGGCACAGTTTTCTGGAATTTCTTACACTATGATATTTGAAGAAGCACAGGCAGTCTGTTCGTGCCAAATTCATCCATTCAAATGTTTTGGGAAGTATTGAATTAGGGACCATCAGAGAGCTGTATAATGACATCCACATGTTTAAGTGGAAGAGATTCCCAGCTTGACATCAGTAACTTTAACATGCTATCATTGTGAGTGTTCATTGGGTGGTGATCACCTAGAATCATGGCTGTCATTTGGATCAAATTTTTTTGCTTTATTCGTGTCATTCCCTTTCCTTGCTTCCCTTTGACGTGCCAGGATGAAATAAGGCAGCCATACCAAGTGGGATTTGTTTCCAATTTAAGAAAGGGGAGGGAGTAATTATATTATGCTCCCGTCCACCAAGGGCATAACATGCAGGGCTGCATTCAGATCCAATTTAACACATTCCGTTCTCTTGCTCTCTTCCCTCTAGTGAGCTATTTTGTGACGAAATTTTCTGACGTGCAGCAAGCAAATTTAAGAGGTGTTATGCAAGGGAGGATAGACAAGAAACAAACCAAAACTAAACTGAACAGGCCTTGCAACCAGTATCGGAAGTGCTACCCCATAGAGAGCTGAAACGTGACCGCCCACTTTTTCTGTGTGGAGCATTGCATTGTAAAACTCTCTTCTTCTTTGTCAATCCTGCCTTGCAGAACACCTGTTAAGTGTAGTAGTCACAAATGTCATCACAAAATGCTCACTCTAGGGAAGAAAGCAAGGGAAGGAAATGTGTTAAATTGGACCCGAATGCAGCCCATGTGAAAGACCTTACTATGATCTCCGCTTCCTGTCTTTATAGATTGTCATTCATGAGCATGCTCAGTTTGCTGGCAAGACTTTTGAGGTTTTCCGGGACATGCCAGACGCCACCTCATTGAACCTGTCACCTATCATTTCTGTTAGGGTGGTAAGAGGATGGTAAGTCTGCAAGCATCACTTGTTTTGTGTTATGAAGTTTACAAACTGAAGATTACAAGTGGTTTTAAATAAAGTGAACTCCACTTACAATCAGAAAGATACAACGATTCCAAGAAATTGTTGATTTTTAATACATAGAACCCTTAAATGGGGTTGTATCTATGGATTTCTTGAGCTTTTCTTGCATACTTTGCATGCAGTTGGTGTAAGATGCTGCTCTTACTTTCCCTTGATCACAGAAACACACTGATGGAACTGACACTCAGACATGTAATTGGCATTTTTAAAAAGAGAGAGCTCACCACAAAGTAAAACTTTCAAATTTTCGCTTTCACCTTGAATATTTAAATTTGACCTGACATTGGCAGCAATTAATGGCTATTCAGTGGGGTGCAAAAATTTGGGCACCCCTGGTCAAAATGTCTTTTACAATTAATATCTAAGTGAACAGAAGCTAACCTGGTACAAAGTTAAACATGACACATTTTTTAAAATTTTAAAGCAAGATTACTTTTTATAAAAAAAATTCACAGTTTCAAAGCAGCCGCGTAGGCACGGGTGGGCGTGGATGGGCGGCTGCCACCCAAGGGAAACTCCCGCCCACCCAGACAGTTTGCAGATACGTGGCTCGTTATCGGCGATTTACTGTCAACTTAGGCACGCAAACGAACACTCGCGGTAAATACGCTAAATGAACAATTTAATAAACAGTATTTTATTCCCCCCCCCGTCAACAATTTCAATCGAGGTCCGCGAAATATTTCGATAGCACCCGCCCGTCAACAATTACAATCCAACAAGTAGCCCTCCGTACTACTCAGTACCAGTGTTCGAATTACCCCGAAGCTTTCGGGGGTGCCCACCCACAGTGGTGTAGTGCTTTTTTTCTGGAGCGCAGTATTTCAATATGACGTCATCAACACAAACCTGGCAACCGACAAGGCTAGGCTACATTAATTCACAGCACAGATATATTTACCTGCCATAACCTTGCAACAAACTTGAACAAAGTAAACATTTTGAACGCACGTCTTCAAGAACCTGTATGTTTTTTTATCCTGTACAAATTAGAGCAGCACATTTGTATTTTAGAGCACTTTCGCTATCACGTACCATTGTGGAGCCGAGTGGAATTTCATAACAATGCATTCTAAGACATTTCAATCAAGAACAGAACAAATAGGCTAGATGGCTACATAGTATATTTAGGTACCTTAACATTGAAACAATTTCTTTCCGTTTCGACATTTTTTATTCATTTTCATCTGACGTAATTTTGCACGCCTAGCACACAGACGACTTTCCCGCAACCAAACAACAGCCGAACAAGTGCGATCCCATAATTATGTCTGCTAAACAAAAACAGTCCCCCTAGTGGTGTGGCTGAACATTACATCCACTTATTGTCATGACAGATAAGTGCCGGTGACTCAATGAAATAAATGGGCGCACCCCCGAACTTTGTATTTTCATCGATCTAGGTATGCCATGGCCAGAACTAGGTATGCCGGGCATTCCCGGGCACCAGCGTAATTCGAACCCTGCTCAGTACCCTTGAAGTAGCTCTCAGTTGCAAAAAGGTTGGTGACCCCTGCTATAAGCTGTGTTTCAATCTCCCGGCAAAAGTTTCTGCCCACCCCCTCTAAGGCAAGCCCACCCACCAGCTAATTTCTGTCTACGCTGCTGTTTCAAAGTAATAAAAAAAGGAAAAAGGCCCTGTGCAAAAGTTTGGGAAACCCAGGTGATTTACTTGTTAGTGTAGTGGTTGGAGTGTAGGTTCGGAGAACCAAATGCGACTGACAGGGAATCAGAAAGCGAGTCTAATACAGACTCGCCACAGAAACGGAAATTAACTGTCGTGAAAAAGAGTTTAAAACCACACGATACCAGGCAGCCAAAACAAAGAAGGAGAAAAAGAAAGAACCTATCTAACCCTATATTTGCTAATTCTCTAACCGGACTTGCTGCGTTCTCTATTTTGACAAACCAAGAATGTAGTGACCGAAATTTCTAAATCTTTACCGACTTTGTTGTCAACATAACAAATGACAATATTGAAGTGAGAAAATGCGGAAGTCCTAAGCATTTATAGCCGGTGGAAACACAGCCCAGGTGTAGGAAATAATTGTCGGGCGAGAAGCAAACACCGTAACGGAGGCGGAAGAAATCCGCAGAGAAAAAACCAAAAAGAGGAACCGCAGAGGCAGCCAATAACCATGACAGTTATGGTTTCAATGGGTCAGGTGAATATAATTCCAGGGCTGAACTATTTATTCTGAAGTAATGCCATGCCTTCTAAAGCATCCGACTGCGGTGGCTGTTCTGTCTGGTGTTAACAACTATGGGTTTCTCTAAACAGTTGTCCAAGGATGTCAGAATCAAGATAGTTCACTTCCACCAATAAGGAGAAGGCTAAAAAAAACTGTTTCAAACTACCTATTTCCACTGTCAGAAACATTATCAGAAAATGGAAAATAAATGTAACAGTTGAAGTCAAGGCAAGATCTGGAAGACCAAGAACATTTTCAGATAGAATGACCTGAGATCTGGTGAGAAATGCTCAGAAGAACCCACACATCACTGGAAAAGAGCGGCAAAAAAGTTGCTCACAGGACAACAATACAACATACTTTAAACAACAAAGACCTACATGGCAGAGTCACCAGAAAGAAGCCTTAAAGCAAAAGAAAACCTTGAGGCATTTTGGAACAATGTGCTTTGGACTGACAAAGCCAAAATTGAATTTTTGGGCCACAACCAAAGATGTATGTTTGGAGAAAAAAGAGTGAAGCATTTGTTCAGAAGAACACCTTGCCAACTGTTAAGCATGGAGGTGGATCCATTATGCTTTGGGGTTGTGTGGCAGCGGGGGGCACAAGAAATATTGTGCGGGTGGAAGGAAGAATGGGATTCCACCAAATATCAAGAAATTATAGAGGCTTCGAAGGTCAGTCGAGAAATTGAAGTTGAAGAGAGGTTGGGTATTCCAGAAAGACAATGATCCAAAGCATACCTCAAAATCAACCATGAAGTACCTCCAGGAAAGAAGGATGAAGGTTTTGGAATAGCCACCACAGTCCCCAGAGTTGAATATTATTGAAAATCTGCGGAGAGATCTTAAACATGCCATGCATGCGAGGAGGCCAAAGAATATTTCTGAGCTGAAGGTGTTCTTCCAGGAAGAATGGAGAAAAATTCCAAAAGCAATAATTAAAAGACTCTTAGCTTGTTAAGGGAAGCATTTGTAAGCTGTTATAGTTGCCTAAGGAAGAGTTACAGAGTACTAACTGACATGGTTCCCAAACTTGTACATAGGGCTGTTTTCCTTTTTTTATTATTTTGAAAATGTGAAAAAAATATATAAAAAGTGATTGTAACAGACTGGCAGGGACGGACCCAAATGCACGACGAGACAGAAGTTTTTGAAAATAAAGGGTTTTTATTTTCAGTAGGCAAGGTACATGTCCACTGTGGAACCCACAGCGAACTGACACAGCGCCGGGTAGTAGATACAGCAGCCCAGCCGGGCGGAGCTGTATACCGCGGTAGCGGTGGTGAGGCTACAGCAGACTGTGTCCGGGAACAGGCGAAGTAGCAAGGAGCGATCTTTAGCCAGGTGCGAAGCGAAGGATCAGGCGGAGGCAGAGTCAGGATCCACACCGGAAAGCCAGTGTGTGTGTCATCCAGACCTGGGTAGTATAGCCAGAGTCTAGCAAGCTAGAGAATCGGGAAGCAAGTACAAACGAGACAAGGACCGTAATACTCTGACAACAAATCACAGGAACAGCACGGTAAATATAACTAGTGTCATTAGAGCTGATAAACTGCAGCTTGCGGGAAATGCGTGCGAAATCAGCGAATTGATTGAACAATTAGAAAACACATGAAGGAATGCGGTGAAAGCAATTAAATGTGAATTGTGTAATTAAGATGTGGTGCTAGACACAATTAGGCAATGAACGCAGACATGACACAATCAGGTTCAGGGAAACAGAGGAAAACACGAAGGGAAGCAGGAGCGGATCGTAACAGTGATCTTGCTTTAAATTTTGAATAAATGTGTCATGTTTAACTTTGTACCATTTAGAGGTCAGGTTAGCTTCTGTTCACTCTGTTCAGATATTAATTGTAAAAGGCATTTTGACCAGGGGTGCCCAAATTTTTTGCACTGCTCGTAATCTATAAGATTGCAATCTGGAATGAATGCAAGTCAGTGCAGGGAATGTAATCATCTAAGTGTGTACTTTTTTTTTCTGTAAAATATCTAAAATAAAGAATATGAATGCAGTCAGTGGGGACACTGAACAATGTGTAAGCTGTATGTACACAGACAATTCTTACGTTTTCAGTAACTAAATCATTCTGCTATGTTCTGGCACACAACTAGAATCCATTAAATGTCCAGCCATCCTCTGACGTAACCTCTGCTGTCCATCCAGCTGGCTGTTCTATGAGATGCCTGGGTTCCAGGGCCGGACCATTGCTCTGGAAGAGGGGAACGTACAGCTGGTGAACGAGTGGGCCAATGAACCGCTGCCCAGCCAATCTGCCCCTACAACCCCACTGGTGATTGGGTCGATCCGGCTAGTTGTCAGAGTGAGTCTCCCTTCTCTCCTGTGCTAATGCTTTTCTACTGCTCAGAAACTCTGTGCTTTTGAATTTGCATAGAATCTGTAGCAATTCCAAATTCATGTCTTCAAGTCTTGATTTTGAGGAAGAAGCAAGGATAGTAGATGATTGTAAATAGAATTGTCTTCGATGCCCCTCCCCCATTGTCTGCTTTTCTGAGCGTGTATGTTTTGTTGTGTCTGTTCTGATACAATGCAATATGTTGGGAATGTGTTGCAATACAGTGTGTTATATTTGCGTGGGTGTGTGTTTTGATGCAGTGTGTGTAATATTTGTGTATGTGTGCTATATTGTGTCTGCTGATCTGATGAAGTGTGTGTTATATTTGTGCTCTCTGCCCAGGACTACAGAATTCCCAGAATTGACCTGTTCACGGAGCTGCAGGGGATGGGAAGGAAACTGACATATGAGGACAATGCTATGGAGGTGTGCGAATTTGGAATTCCACAGAGCACAGCCTCCATCAAGGTCCACTCCGGCGTGTAAGTGTGCAGTAGTCTGGGGCATAGGTGTGCTACAGTCTGAACTGTGCGTTTGTACGAGTGTGGGGTGTGAGTGCGTCATTTATGTGTGGATGGAACCAGCAGATGAGAAGGAAATTATTACACGCAGCCTCTGGAACCACTGGCCAAAAAGTAAAGTACAGTTCTGCCAAGTGAAACCCTCCCTTATTGGGCAATGATACAGCCAGCTGTGCACTTTTCTGGATGGCTGACAGCCACAGTGGCCACAGTCAGAATTCAATACCTGATTCTGGGGGCCATAGCAACACTAAACCAGTGCTTTAGCAGGAGGGCAGCCCCCTTTGACCCCATTTTGTTACCCGATATTTAACATTTTTAGAATATTTGGCCCCCATTTCTGTTTTTTCCTGCTTTCAGTGAAGAAGGTGCAGTTGGTTTCTCATTTTCATAATTCATAAACATTTCACCACCATTTCACACACCACTCAAATAACATTGTGTAAAAATAATTAGTTATACAGATGCATCTTTAATTGGTTTTAATTATTCCCCATCCCAGAGGACCTTGGTTCCAGTCAATAGAAAGGATCTATCCTAGTCCTACTGTGGAAGTAGCACATGCCACTGGCTCGTCCAAACAATGGATTATGAGGCTTTTTTAGTTGGAACAAAATTAATAAAGAAAGGTTTTTCCACATCTCACACACAATCAACATTCATATTTCTTGTGTGTAGTATGTCACAATTCTAAATGATTTTATTCAAACCACAATAATGGCATATGACTAGAGCTAAAAACATCAAAAAATGCAAATATGTCTCCCAACTGCAAATAACTTCCTTCTGCTGGCTTTGTAAAGTCATGCGCATGAGTTAACTTATGGTCCTACAGGCAAAAGAGAAACCTGTTATCAGGTCATCATTCCTGTGGTGTTTTACAGCCAATCACAGCCGTTCCAAATGTGTGTGAGTCCCGTTGTTTTTACTGGGAATCACAGCCAGTCCAAATATGTGTGAGTCCCGTGGTTTTTACTGGGAATCACAGCCAGTCTGAATGCGCTTTCTTAAAGTCTCACTCTGCATTCCAGATGTCTGCTCACCTGCTTATGCATGTTGGAGGGGCACATTCTGTTCAAGGGTTTGTTTATGGAGACACTGAGTTTTGCCAGCCCTATAAAATGTGAGGAAAGTACTCTTAAAGGGGCAGCCCTTTCTCTCCATGTTAGCGGCTGTTCTGCAATCTGCTTCTCACAGCACATCTATGAATGATTTCAGGAATGATTCTGTCTTAGGTAGGAGACTCCCAATGATGGAAATTCTACATATTGCACATAATTGGCAGATTACACCTGGTTATTATGATCTCAATGTTGACCACTGAATATTTGCATGTGTACACAATTTTTTTTTTTTTTTGTGGCCACTCACCTGTGGTTATCTTTACATTTAGAAAGAGGCAATGGTCTTTACACCACTGCAAAATCTCTGACCTATACACAGTATGGCTGTCAACTGCTCAAAAAAAAAGAAGTATTCCGAAACACAATATTTGATTATATGAAAATATTTATGACACTATTTGCATAATTATTGTGTTGGCATAAAATGTATAGAATCTTTTTAGGCACTTCCTGTTTTGCATGTTATGTCTACAAGGGGTGCAAGAAGGGTACAAATACAAAGGAAGGTAACATACTACTTAAGGATTTAGCATAAATCATTGATAGTTTGTGACAAAACAAAGAACAAGGGTTGATTAACCCTTATTTGCTATAGGTAAATTGACTAACAATATTAGAATTCAGTGTTTCCCCTTTAATTCATTGCTGCCCTGCGGCAACCCGAAGGAAAAACAGAAAATAAAATGCAAACGGACATACACAGACCCCCCCTTCCCCGTACAGTGGTCTGACTGATTGAAATTCCTGGGATGTGAATATGAGACATATATTTTTTTAGGGCATGCATAGCTATTTCTGGTATAATGTGGCATCATTAAATAGACTGCAAAATGTGTCTAATAACAACCGTTATGAGCTCATTACGATACACAGCTTGTTATTATGGTTGGAACAAAAACCAGCATACACAGTGGGTCCCCAGATCCAGGGGTTGAGAAACACAGTTTTAGAGATTATTTAGAAAAACCACAAGACAATCCACTTGATGAGTGCTGCACATTTTTACTTACAACGTTCCCTGCTGAGAAAAAACACTGCTTGAACAGAAATGCCTGGAATGCTCGGGTGTTTCTGCGCAAACTGTGCAGTGGTTTTCCACCACACAAAAGGATTCTACTAGTTAGTAGTGGCACTTGCTTTCCATAAATGGTCATCCCATCAGCGGTGATAATCAGTTCAAAACCTGATTGGCTATACACCAGTGGGGGAAAAAGGGCCATTCAGAAGAAAGAGAAATGGTATATTCTAAAAAATGGCACATATTAGATTTTTAATAAGCACATATAATAAAAATTTGGACTTATTTAAACTTATTTGGTAATTTTTTTTAAACTTCCTATTCAAAGAATATCCAAATTTCTAAATCTAAATCTGCCAACTCTGATACACAGTAATGACAGGTTCCTTGTACTTCAGGCCCTGAATGACAGTATTGTCAGAAAACTCAAGAGCATGATCGTCTGGGTGACTGCTCGTAAGTTTTTTAGTGTTTAGTGTGAGTAAGATGGATGGATTTACACAGCCTTAGGAGACAGCTGAATTTATGAAGGGTCTGTTCACTGAGACCTGCTGGGTCCTGTTGTTGTATAAAACCATTTTTATGGTAAACAGATTAAAACCTGTTTCTTTTCTAGATTCTCAGTAACCAGTTTTTTTTGTGTTTGCCAGTAACCTGCTTGTTTTAGGGGTTCTCTGTGACCTGCATGTTTCTGTGGTTCTCAGATGTTGGTTTTCAGTAACCTGCTTGTTTATGTGGCTGAGTGGCCTGATTGTTTTCGGGGTAAAGTAACATGCCGTTTTGTGGGTTATCAGGTGGTTGGTCTATGCTGAGCCAGGGTTCCAAGGTGGTATGTCCGTGCTGGAGGCAGGGGAGTACCCCTGTCCCGAGGCCTGGGGTTTCTCCACACCCTACGTTGAATCTCTGCGACCACTCAAAATGGTGAGTCCCCGAAACCATGTAACGAGGGACACGGTTTGGTAATGGCAGTGGTAATTGTTTTTTTTTTGTTGTTTTTTTTGGGGGGGGGGGGGGGGGGTTTGGATTTATTTATTAAAGGCAACATTCCACTCAAGTGGGAAATAAAGTTAAAACCTGGAAAAAGGGTAAAGCTTGATTTAAATATATGTGGAAACTCCTATTATCTCAAAAGCCTCTCATGTTACTTCCTTCGTGTTTTTGACTCAACCTGTTCTGTCTTGCCTTTTCTCCAGGCTGTTTGCCTCACATTTCTGATCCCTCATGCATATGAATATGACTTCAAATTCAACTACGCTGGCCTTTTAGGACCTGCCCTGTAGCTCCCACAGCTCCCTCCTGAGTCTGTTGTTTTTCTAGTTCTGTCACATAGTTACTCTCATACTTTAAATCATTGTTCCCGCAGCTATTTTTATACTATTAACTCTAGGTGTGCAGAAATGCTCTTCTGACAGTATTAAACTGCAACCTCTGCATCTTTCAGGCTGGACTACAGGTGGAGAGTGCAACTGAAGTAAAGGTGTAGTGCTTTTATTTTATAATTTTTTTCAGTTCATTCATAATGTTGGGGGTTGGGTGGATGACACACTTTACTGTATAAAGAAAGTTAAATTCTGGGAGAAAATGACACTGTAGTGAACGGCTTTGTTTGTCATGTTATTATTATCTTTAATCAACATGCCCAGTACAAAATGGTTGTGTGTTGTGAAAGGACCTTGGCTGAATCCCATTCTCTGGACTTGCAGACTCGTGGACTCAAATGCTAGTTCTCGTCAAGTCCATGAGTGCCTAGGGCTGTCCCATTGTGAAAACAGCGTTTGTGGCGAGTGCTCTTATGCGGACTTTACCAGCACTTTTTGCAAGTCCGCATCAACGCAGACTTACCTGCCACCGGAAATACCCCATTAAAGTCTGAGTCGACGAGGGGCCAGTTTGGGATTCAGCCCATGTGTGCACTGAGTTGGGAATTCTGCATTATTTCCCTGTGCACTGAAGGTACCCCTGCCTGCTGGCTCTGCTGTTCCATAATACTCACAGCACTGCTACACAGTGCTATTATGGCATTACTGATAGGGTTTTTGCTTTTCTGTGTTTAATATTTTTGTGCTCAGGGTTGGCTGGGGCTTACAATATGAAAGGTTGTTCTTCATGTTGATGTGTGAGCTGTCAGCACCTTTACATTCAAGGAACAGCAAGAACAAGATTTTTCTCAAGGAGGAAATGTGTTGATTTCTGGCTTGTTGGAACATATATCTGGAACAGGAACACCACACCCATGGCATGACAGCAGTGCGCTGAATCATTTCCTGAATCAGAACGTCTCTGCAGAGGTCTCCATTCAATATTAACCTCTCATATTTCAGGCCCAGCTGTACGAAAAGCCAGGTTTTGAGGGCCAGTGCATGGAGGTCGATGCCGGCACAGCTAGTTTTGGAGGGAAAATGGAGAACGAGGATGCAAATACAGAGAGCCCAACATCACCCACAAGGAAAATCTCTTCTGTGGGCTCCATTAAAATTCTTAGCGGACTGTGAGTGCCATTTTTACGTTGCATGAATTTCAGAGGCACTGTGGCCTGTTTTTTTTCTTTTTACATACGTGCATGTGCATTCAGTCCACCACCTTTTGCATTGGGCCACTCACTTCATGCCTCCTGCCCTCCTGCCCTGCAGCTGGGTGGGCTACAGCCAGCCTCGCTTCGAAGGTCACCAGTACATCATGGAGGAAGGAGAATACCTGCACTGCGGTGAATGGGGAGGTGCCAATAACACACTGCTGTCACTGCGACCCGTACTCACTGTGAGTGTAACCCCACTGCATCCATAATCACCACAGCATAACCCTACGATAACCCACTCACTGATTAAATATCAACGCTCCATAACAGCACTGCAGCCACACTGACTATCAGTGTCACCACACTAACGCCCATACTGAACGTCAGTATCACCAGTCACCACACTATAACCATACCGAACCCATGCTGACCGTAGGTATCGCCACACTATAACCATACCGTAACCCATGCTGACCGTAGGTATCGCCACACTATAACCATACCATAATTCTGTCAGACCATACCGTAATCCATGCTGACCGTAGGTATTGCCACACTGTAACTATACCGTAACCCATGCTGACCGTAGGTATTGCCACACTGTAACTATACCGTAACCCATGCTGACTGTAGATATCACCACACTATAACCATACCGTAACCCATGCTGACCGTAGGTATCGCCACACTATAACCATACCGTAACCCATGTTGACCGTAGGTATCGCCACACTATAACCATACCATAATTCTGTCAGACCATACCGTAATCCATGCTGACCGTAGGTATTGCCACACTGTAACTATACCGTAACCCATGCTGACCGTAGGTATTGCCACACTGTAACTATACCGTAACCCATGCTGACCGTAGATATCACCACACTATAACCATACCGTAACCCATGCTGACCGTAGGTATCGCCACACTATAACCATACCGTAACCCATGTTGACCGTAGGTATCGCCACACTATAACCATACCGTAACCCATGCTGACCGTAGGTATCGCCACACTATAACCATACCGTAACCCATGTTGACCGTAGGTATCGCCACACTATAACCATACCGTAACCCATGCTGACTGTAGGTATCACCACACTATAACCATACCGTAACCCATGCTGACCGTAGGTATCGCCACACTATAACCATACCGTAACCCATGCTGACCGTAGGTATCGCCACACTATAACCATACCGTAACCCATGCTGACCTTAGGTATCGCCACACTATAACCATACCGTAACCCATGCTGACCGTAGGTATCGCCACACTATAACCATACAGTAACACATGCTCACCGTAGGTATCGCCACACTATAACCATACCGTAACCCATGCTGACCGTAGGAATCGCCACACTATAACCATACCGTAACCCATGCTGACCGTAGGTATCGCCACACTATAACCATACCGTAACCCATGCTGACCGTAGGTATCGCCACACTATAACCATACCGTAACCCATGCTGACCGTAGGTATCGCCACACTATAACCATACCGTAACCCATGCTGACCATAGGTATCACCACACTATAACCATACCATAACCCATGCTCACCGTAGGTATCGCCACACTATAACCATACTGTAACCCATGTTGACCGTAGGTATCGCCACACTATAACCATACCGTAACCCATGCTGACCGTAGGTATCGCCACACTATAACCATACCGTAACCCATGTTGACCGTAGGTATCGCCACACTATAACCATACCGTAACCCATGCTGACCGTAGGTATCACCACACTATAACCATACCATAACCCATGCTCACCGTAGGTATCGCCACACTATAACCATACCGTAACCCATGCTCACCGTAGGTATCGCCATAGGGAAATGGATAAGCTAGCTAGTGTCCTTGAACAAAAACCACGTGGGAAAAAAAATTAGGTCGCTTGTTATATTTCCAAATAAACGGCCAGATTTTTTAAAACAAGCCAAAAATACCGCAATTTAAACATTTTTCAAGCGACTCACCTAATATAAGTGGTCTTGGCAACTCTGTCTCCCAGAGAAATCTACTTGTTATAGTTAAGGCTAGATGTTTGTCACAGAAAAAAATTCAGGAATGGAAAAATATGGATGAAACATTGTAAAATCCACCATTTAAAATATTTTTTTCACACACCCCTGGGGGTACCTGTGGTTATCCCTTATTGGTTGTCTTCATACCACCATGAAAGTAGCTTAAGCTGAAATAGATTAATAGACTACTTCTTCAGATTCAAAACCGCACATTCAGAATTTTGATTCTTTCCCCTCTCTCATGTTAGCACCGATTAGTCAGCTAAGTTCATTGCAGGGGTTTAAAAATCCAGCAGTCAAAACGTAAAAGTCCTGCCATGTGTTTCTTTCGCCCATGAACTCAGCCAGCTGATTTCACTCATTCACTCGATTGGAACCAAATACTGGGGAGGACTTATACTTTCTGAACCCAGATTTTACACCGCTGGTTCAATGTGTAGGCTACAACTCCTGTCAAGAAGGGGGAGTTTAGAATATGCATAGACAGAAGCAGATGGCATTGGTGTTTTTCATTCTATCATTTACAAACCCCAATTCCAAAAAAGTTGGGGCAGTATGTAAAATGCACATAATGCACATATTTTACATATATTTAATTGATAACAGTACAAAGAAAAGATATTTAATGTTTTGCCTTATCAATTTTATAGATTTTTGTAAATATACGCAAATTCAGAATTTGATGCCTGCAACACGTTCCAAAAAAGTTGGGACAGGGGCAACAAAAAAAAGACTGGGAAGTTCAGAAAACACCTGTTTGGAACATTCCACAGGTAAACAGGTGATGCTATTATGACTGGGTAGAAAAGGATATCAAAAGGATATCATTTTTTATATTTGGTCGCATATCCTTTACATGCCATGACTTCCTGATGTCTGTGACCCAACAATATCAAAAAAATCTTATTTTCTGGTACTCCTACAAGCGATACTATAACCTCTCTGCATTTGAATGGATCTCTATGGGAATTTGGGGGTGGGACTAGATTAAGCTGTAAATTACACGGGAATAGTATGGAACCCATGGTTGGCTAAAAGTCATCAAGGGTCTGAGGCATCAACCAAGCCTCAAACCATCACTCTGCAGATGTAATCTTGTTAAGCAGGGTGAAAGGTGAAAAGCTGTTATTTGATCTTAATTATACAGTTTTTATGTATTTTTAGTAACAATCTGTCAGAATGCAGTGTGGTGAAGAATAAGTGTCCCATATTCACATCCTAGGACTTTTTCTGTAACATGCTGTGGTATATGGAAAAAGGATCCTTTAGCAGGGCGTTACCTTTTTTGTAATCAATTACAATTTAAGTGTCTACACCTGATCATTAAAGTTAAAAAAGCCAAACATGCAAGAAAACATTCTGAAAGAAATTAAACACCTGTTTTCAGCAACTTTACTTGATCAAGAGATTGACTATCACAAAAAAAGACTGCATACATAGGGAGTTTAAAAAATAAAAAAAACTATTTTAATATGTATGCATCCAACATGCTCTCTAAATGTGTATGTGTCCTGAGGCAACATTCTCTCTTAATGTGTATGTATCCAGATACCACATATTATCTTTAGACATGTAAAGTATTAGTAATTCTCCACCCTAACATAAACATGTCTCTCAGCTTAGTGTGCCTGTTCTGAATGATCTTTTAAAAATGTGAAAATGTGTACAGGTCAGTCTGGGAATGAGACAGTTTGCTTTGATGATCAGGTTGATTTTTCGCCCCCAAGTGTGATCTCTGCATCTCTATGATTTCTGTGATTTCACAGAGGACTAAGATTGACCATCAGTACTGGTTTCTGTCATTCGGAAAGGGCTAACCATGACCATCAGCACTGTGAGTTTGGGTATTTTCTTGTCCATGGCAGGACTTCCAGTCTCCACACCTGAAGCTGTTCAGCGAGAGGGACTTTGGGGACAGGGCTCAAAGCGTGGACGTCTATGGACCGGTGGGGAACATGGAGGAGATGGGATACGGGCTGAAGACACAGTCCATCGACGTCCTTGGGGGCGTGTGCGTGAGCTTGTGTTATTTTCTCTCACAGCCTCTTCTTCCGCTCTGTCATTCTCCCACAATACATTTTCTTTGAGAGTCTGACTGTTACTTGTATTTAAATGGAAGGAAGTGGTCAGGAGAAGAGTGGTACAGGTCAGTTCATTCCCTAGGGGTGACTCATGCACAACCACGCTTAGTCGGATCATTTGCTGACCTTGTGGCTCATCGTTTTTTTTTACTCTTCTTTTTTTTCCCTCTTCCCCTTCATAAAAAGAAAATAACTCAAATATGAGTTTGTACAAAGAGTTTGGGAAAATGCAGAACCAGCTTGATATGAGTTTTACCTATGGATTTTACAGACTATGTTGATATGGTATGCTAGTTAGCAGAGCTTGTGGAGTGTTGCTAAGAAAAAAACTGGTTTGTATCATGCGTTGGCTGATAATATGGCATGTTCACTTGCAGTGCTAGGTTAGTATGGAATGTTTGTAGCAGAGCCAGGTCGATATGAACTGTTAAGCCTCATTTATACATTATCGCACAACAATTTCAAGTGTTATGCAACAAAAATTACGTATCTTCAACTGAAAAAGATTTTGCACTACACTTTTTCTCAATGTTGCGCAGCTCTATTGGAAAGTCTAATTGGACAGTTCACCAATGTAAATAAATGGTCAGGAGTTTGGCATCTTGTTACCACAGAGACAACAGAACCCTCCCCGCCAGCCTTCGTCTGGGGTATAAATGCCAAACGTTGTTTGACACCTCTATTTTCGTCGAGCGACACGTTTTGAAAGTGAGGTGTGGCAAAGTATAAATTAGGCTTTAATGTAGCTATGAGCCAGTTTGATAGGAGTTTTAGCTATCAGAGCCCACTTGATATGTAATGTTAGCTAACAGAGCCAGGATTATATCAAGTTTCAGTTATCGCTGTGAAAGGATATGCATACGTGAGCATTGTGGTGGAAATTGTTCTGGCAGTCATCAGCCTGCTCAGCTGGGTACAGCACTGATAAGTACTCAACTGTGCTATGCGGGATGGCCCTCCCCTGAGAGCAGGTTTGGACAGGCCTTTTGTTCCCAGGATGCTTACACCTTGATTCCTCTGACAGCCAGTTCGTCGTCTGACAGCCACTCCCCTGTGACAATGGGCATAAACACAACAGCAGGAGTGGTTCCGCAGAAATCGCTACGTCATGAAAGCAGGTGTAGTGCATTGAGGGAAATCTTAGCATGTTATGAGAGCAGGCATGGTACAGTGACAGTAATCTCAGCATGTTATGAGTACTTTATGGGAACAGAGTATTACAGTAGAAATCTTAGCATGTTATGAGAGCAGGAATGGAGTTCGTTATGGGAACAAGAACATTACAGCAGCTGTAATCTCATTATGTTATTAGCGTTAGTATTTCTATAGGTATGGCTTTTTCCACAGCTGCTTTTAATTTTCACCAATCCAGATGAAAGCATCCTGAATCTTCTAAGTGGGTGTTTATTGAAAACCATTGGTTTGCTGTGGTTGTACAGGCTTTCTTTACTGGCAATGATTGTGTGAAACGGTCCTTCAGCATTCCAATGCATATTTCAAATATCTATAGCGATTGATGCTCAGGTGCAGTTATCTATGACAGTACACTGGGGAATGGCATAGACAGGCGTGTAGGTTTCATTTGAACATTGGGGGGGACCACAAACAGTAAAAAAATTTGTGATGATAATGGAGGGGGAAACTAATAATATACCATCCAACAGTAGCAAACCATGACTATTGGACCTAGGCCCTCAACCATTCCCATGAGCAAAGCAATGCACATTGTAGCCTGTGCATTGTGTCTCCTACATCGCCAACATTGTTTATTGCACTTGGAGCTCTAATACAAGTAATCTGATTTCTATCAAAAATAACATAATTGAGAAATTTCTGTGGTCAGGGTTGTTTCTAGACTGCTTTGATTGGAGGGGAATCAAGGGATGTTGGTGAGGCAGAAGGCGGGAACTAAGTATCGGGGGTCTGGGGGTCCTCCCCCAGAAAAATTTGAGCCTTTTAAAACGAATTTCCTACATTTCTACACAACCTCACACACGCCATTTTCTAAAAATAAAATGTTTTATTTATGAACATTTTGGAAACGTTTTTTTCCCCCCAAAGCACTAGGCGAGATTTGAGATGCTTTCATATAAAGCTAAAGCCAAGGTAGGCTAATCAGTACATTAGTGGATAAGATAAGTTTATAACATTATAAACTCTGGTTCTCAAACTCGGTCCTGGGGCCCCCCTGTGTATGCTGGTTTTCGTTCCAACCACAATTGCAATCCCAAAATTTTAACAAGCTGTTAATTTTTTTAAATTAGGGTTTTTTCATGTTTAGAGGGATTATTTACCCTCTTAAGACAAATTATGTCAGAAATAGTTATGCATACCATGAAGACTATCCCATGTTCACATTGTTCTTACAGTGCTATCTTGCAAACAATAATACAAGGTATCCATTTTTTTAACTGATCATTTTAAAGACTGAGGTGAATCAATAGGTTCCTAATTCAGTAGTTTGTGTTTAAGTTCCTTAATTTTTTTCTTAAACTTATTAACACAATGCAGATTTGGCTCATTATAATTTGCTTTGTCTTTTGAATTGTTCATTATTTACCAAGTAGCTAGTTTTAGTTGCCATGTGTCCAAAATTTCACCAATTAGGAGCCTATTGATTCACCTCAGTCTTTAATTTGATCAGTTAAAACATTTTAATTGTTTGCAATATAGCACAATGAATATTGGACTTTTATTCTTCATGACGTGCATTGCATAGCTATTGCTAACAGAATGTGGCTTCAGAAGGGAAATAATCTCTCTAAACATGAAAAACACATATTTAAGAAAAATCAACATCTTGTTAAAATTCTGGGATTGATTAAAATTGTGGTTGGAACAATTTTAATCAACGCTCTACCCCCGTAACGAGCGTCTCGATTTTATACTCCATTCTCGTCTTTTTTTGCGGTCTGACTTCTCCATTACAACCAACCTGATAACATATCTATAACTTTACACACAAACCACTGGCTAAAACACTGGGTTATGGGAATTGAAGTCCATAGTATTATCGGCTTGAGCAATCACCTCTAATTGTTGACTACATATCCCATTTGTGCTTTCATAAACTCAAACTTGTCGTGGCCATGAGATAAACCATTGCTACTGTTTGAAGTAGCGAGGGGGTGGGTCAATAATTCATACTATGTTTACAGGCGTTACATATCTTTCTGCATAATTTATGGGCATAGATTATTTTCTCCCTTGTTTAAGCTTGATAAATATTAACTAAAAAAAAAAACTTTAGCTTAGCCAGCACTCGGTGGATGGCCCTATAAAACTGACTGACCTTTATTTGGGAGAACGACATTTGTTTTGAGACTTGAGATTCAAGCCAAAATCCTTTTCCAGTGTTTTTTGTCTGACGTTTTGATTTATTTGTGCCGACAGCGGCTTGTCTGTGATCTAACGTAACCATGAATCTTAAAGAAAGAAGGAGCAGCTTACTCCCTGTGGGCCAGAGATATTTACCTGATGCTCTCAGGTCAGAGCAGACTGTTCAGTGAACTGAGATGACATAGTAGTAGTACTCTGAAGAATTTGCTCATTTCCACAAGGAATTTTGTTCACAGTAAAGATACTGCTACAGAGACATTAAAGGCATGAGAATCCCATGGTCTCGGATTGAATCTGGAGCCTGCCAGTGCTGACTGTGGCCGGTAGCTCCATAGGGCGACCCGCAAAGGCCGTTTGTGTCGTCCAGGGTATGGGAGGGTTCAGTTTGTTAGGGGTCTGTGTCTCATCGCTTTCCAGCAACCCCCTCTGATCAATCGGGTGCCTGTGAACTGCATTCCAAAGACGCATATGAAAAGCCTTCCTCCAACTCCGCTCTTTGCGAGCTTGGCTGTGGGCTGCGCTGTGAAAAGAAGTAGGCTGGTGACACCACATGTTTTGGAGGAGAACCACGGATATCTACACTCTCCTGATTCGGCAGTGGAGATTGCACATGAACGCAAATAGTAATCAGATATTCCAAATTAGGTTGGGACCTGGAAATACCAAATGATAATTTCAAAAAGGCATGTGAATCACACTATATTATCTGTGTGGGACCTTTTCGAATTACAAATACCATGTCACAGCTGCAGTACCTGTGATTGCACCTTAGAACTACAAATGGCATGTTACATCCGCAGTACCTGTGATTGCACCTTAGAACTACAAATGGCATGTTACATCCACAGTACCTGTGATTGCATTTTAGAACTACAAATGGCATGTTACATCCGCAGTACCTGTGATTGCAACTTAGAACTACAAATGGCATGTTACATCCACAGTACCTGTGATTGCATTTTATAAGTACAAATACCATGTCACACCACAAATAGTTCACTTATGTCTCATAATGACCCTGTTGTCTTTTTTACAGGTGGGTGGCTTTCAAGGAGCTGGGCTTTTCTGGAGAGGCGTACATTCTGGAAAAAGGCCAATATAGCGGGCCAGAGGACTGGGGCGGCCAGAGCTCCACCATTTCATCCCTGCAGCCAGTCTTTTTGGTGAGGAGCGTCTTTAAAATTCTCCTGCAGTCTGTGTCCTATAAAAATTTGATGCACATGGTTCAATTAAGCAGCTGAATTCAATGTGTTCATCTCACACCTCACTACATGATGTTATAGGCGGCCTTTGCCAGTTAGGGGTCTGTTTCATAAACCAATTGGAGCCCCCACGACCACACGCCAAACCATGTGGATGTGGGTGTTAGCGAAAGGATGTCTTAATATCTGATTGGTTGAAGTAGACTCAATTAAAAAACAACACATATTTGTGGATTTCTTTGCACATCTTGATGTGAGGATTGTCTAAAAAATCAGCAAACAAATGCAAGCGATTCCACATGCGCCAAGTGTTGCGTAAGTGCACAGCTATTCGTTCGGGAGACATTTATTTGTGAGTGCAAAAACATATTTGTGAATCAGTTTAATTTATTTGTCAATCAGTTGCATTTATTTGTGGATCCGTTTCATTAATTTGTAAACCAGTTACATTTATAATATTAAATTTTTAGATAATAATACCCACATATTATGCCCACTGGCCAGATACCATTTAGGACCATTTCCTATCATGCATCTCTTTTAATGCTAAAAGATTGCAAGCAGGGATACAGTGGGAAGATTTATGGGGATTGAGCGCTTAGCTTTGTGGGGTCACAAGGCCATGGCAGTTGCTTTCTACAAGGCCACTGAATTTGTAATAAAAGATTCAAATGGATGCTGTATGCATCAAGGTGAAAGGCACACAGTGAAACAATACTTGGTGATATCAACTATTCTTAATATGAGCTTGAACAGTTGCAGCTAGTGAGTAAATGTTCTTTGAGCAATGAGTACCACATTTATTTGCTTAATTAATTTGTAGTGATTTGGTAAATCTGGTCTATGGTGTTATATTTCTTATACACTTATAAATACTTGTCATTTAATAAACCAAACCTACAGTGTATGACTTTTGGTATTCGTTATCTTTGATTCTGCTTATCGGCTGTGAACTTACCTTTGTTCTTACCATGCATCTTCTCCTTCACCATATCCTTCAGGATGATATAGGTACTGCAGCCAAATTTAAGGTAACTAACTTTTCTTTTAATTAAATTTTCTTCAAAAAAGTTGGTATTTGAAAATACCATTGTTATGGCCTATGAAGACCACTGTATAAGTTGACAAATTGATCCGAAAGTAGAATTTTTGTCTCAGGTGCAGTTATTCTCAGAGCCTGAGTTCCAGGGTGACGTGCATGTTCTGGTTGACAGCACCCTCCTGCTGCCGGAGGGGTTCTCTGTGGGTTCCTGCAAAGTGCTGTCAGGCAGGTGAGTGCAGCAGGAATGGTTTGTCCCTCGATTTCTCTTTTCCTTTCTCTGGCACTGATATACAGTGAGCACCCTAATTCATTGGACAGTGACACATCTATTGTTATTTGGTTCTGTGCTCTAGCACTTTGAGTTTGAAAGGATACAATGAAGTGCAGACTGTCAGGTTTAATTTGAGGGTATTTTCAACTATATCGGATTAGAAATTATAGAACCTTTTGTACATAGTCCCCCCCCATTTTCGGGCATCAAAAAATGTTGGACAGTTTAACATAATGGTTCACTCTTGATATCTTATTTTCTGGTACTCTTACAAGCGATACTATAACTTCTCTGGAACAGTATGGAATACATGGTTGGCGAAATGCCTGAAACCATGACTCTGCTGCCAGATAGGCAGTAGATATTGATAGATAACTACTGTTCAATAGGAAGATTTGTCAGGAGGCTCGTTTGATACCTCAGACCCTTGATGACTTAGCAAACCAGCCATTTAGCAAACCATGTGTTCCATACTGTTCCAGTGTAATTTACAGCTAAATCTAGTCCCACCCCCCAATTCCCATAGAGATCCATTCAAATGCAGAGGTTATAGTATCACCTGTAGGAGTACCAGAAAATAAGATATCAAGAGTCTTTTGATATTGTTGGGTCACAGACATCAGGAAGTCATGGCATGCAAAGGATATGTGACCAAATATTAAAAATTATATCCTTTTGATATCCCTTTATACCCAGTCATAATAGCATCACCTGTTTACCTGTGGAATGTTCCAAGCAGGTGTTTTCTGAACTTCCCAGTTTTTTTTGTTTTGTTGCCCCCTATGCACAAAAGGTTCTATAATTTCTAAATGGTTCATCCGATAAGATGCCCTCAAATTAAAGCTGACAGTCTGCACTTCAACCTAATTGTCATTGTATCAAACCCAAAGTGCTAGAGTACAGAACCAAAACAACAAAAAATGTGTCACTGTCCAATTAATTATGGTGCACACTGTATCCCAAATGATCTCACTTTTTCTGTTACACAAAAATATTAAATATTTTATTTAATGTGAGGAAATTAATGTATGCCATTTTCCAACTCGGTAGTTATAAGTCTAGACCAGGGGTGGCCAACCCTGGTCCTGGAGAGCCGCAGGATCTGCTGGTTTTTGTTGTTAATCGCCGCTCCAGGACCAGGGTTGGCCACCCCTAGTCTAGACCAAGGTTCATATACTGAAGTTCATTGGATCAAGGCAATAAAATGGTAGTGCTAATGCTAGTTGAAATAGCCTATTTGCATTAACTATATTTGCATTCAGCCTATGAATGAGAAAAGCAAATTTGAAGTTGCATCTATATAAAAAAATGCCTAATATTACCATTTCCAAATATTTAAGACCTTCCCTTGTTTCTTTCTTTTAGTGTACTGAAACTTGATTTTCTATCAAAAGTATGTGGAGAGCACCTTTCTACAGTGACACACCAGATTGTTTTAATTTTGTGCCTTGTCAAAGCACATCATGCATACTTACATTTACAAGCACAAATACATTGTACAATGCTGTACAGCTGTGATGTACAACACCCTTTTGGTAGCGGATAAGAGATGAAAAAACGAGATGCTCGCAGAACCAGTAGAAATTGAAGAATTTCTGCTTGCTCACACTATGAAAAGAAAGAACAGATAGGTGCCCTGAAGGCAGTGAAAACTGCAGCCAGAGTAATATTACACCTCTGCTGTGTTCCAGCTGGCTGGGGTTCGAAGGTGTAGAGTTTACTGACGGCATGTACGTCCTAGAGGAGGGAGACTACCCCAACCTGAAGGCCATGGGGTGCATACACCCGGACGCCGCCGTTCGCTCCTGGCAGACTGCTGGCTTTGTGAGTACACACACTCCTCACCACCTTTCACACATGCCTGCAGCATAACATCCCCAACGTTCATCAACCTGCAGCCTAACATCATGGAGGAGGCAGAGCCAAGGACTATTACTCTAATTTCATGTAACGTTAGTGTATTTAAAAAATTATTAATAACAATGAATTGAACATTTTGCTGAGTTGAAGTCACATGATTCTGCTGAGTGATACTATTGGATAATCTGAGGGATTGCTGTAAAAGCATATTGTTGGCTATCGTGAGAATGCTTACATTACTTTACATCTGTATCTTACATTATGAGTTGAGCTATTCAGCTGGCATCATGTACATAAAATGCAGATAAGAGATGGACTAATGATGGGCCTTCATAAGCAACAATCACGGTGTGAATCAAACATTCATTTATTGTGATATTACAACCAGTAATGGCAGGTAGCAGTAGCAGCCCAAAATCCACGGATTGTACCACTTGTGTTGGCAGCCTAGAATGACTAACAGGGTAGAATTTTTACTGTGGAAAACACATAAGCACAGTGCGTAATACTGACATGACTCAGCTTAGGAAAAGCATGAATATGCAGCATGTTATTTGGGCAGATTCAGTTCTGTTGTGGAGAAAATGCGTTAATACTGTGTATGTAATCGGTGCAGAATTATGGTGTGCTCGTGCAGATCCCGGCCTTGCAGGCATTGCATGTGACTTCACACGGTTCATGCAACATGAGCATGAACTGCATGAGCTGCCAGCCTTCATGCGCATTTGCTGACTGAACGCTAACTGAAAACAAACAGTCTGTTCACATTGAAGGGTTTTGGCAGCTACCTTTGTGTCTCAAGTAAACATTGTCGTCATCCAGCTTGGAAGTGTTACGTTTCATAGTGAATGACTCTGGATCGGCATTAGCTTTCTGTACGACACCATTGCATCCAAACACGCTCTGGTTTTATGTTGAGCTTCTTTAATTGTTGGTGTTCGAAATGCTGTTGTGCAAAAAATTCAATTATGCTTCCATAAACTTGATTAAAATGTTATCCAATTAATAAAAATATTCTAAATGAAGAAATACATGTGAATTTGTTTTGCCGTTTCATATTGTCTGGTGTTTGCTCATAGTTTGGAATGTTTACTGATTTTGATCACCATTCAGAAATACAAATGTTATCACTTTGAGTATGTCGCTCTTCTCAGAAATACGCTAGTCCTGCCTACATTCTGTAGGTGGCTGAATGTAGAAACCATAAAATGGTTCTTGGCTCTTGGCTTACTTCTGTAGGCGAGTACCTGGTCCCCCGAGCCCCCCTGTGCAGGTAGCGCAGAGGCACCACAAACATGCTGCCAATACCAGGCAAGGCTTGCAGAATCAGTGTAGATTCAGTACTGAGAAAAGCTTGCTAGCCCAGTGTACTACAATCCGTTTTTGCAGAAACTAATAAGCTGTTTCTCATAGAGAGAAAGTGTCTTCACATCATTTATACAACTTAAAGAAATTATATATCTGATAGAAAGAGGGATTTATCTGTTCATCTCTCTCTTTCTCTCTCTCTCTGTCTTTCAGGAGTTTTCTCTTCCCTCCATCACACTCTTCTCCAAGCCCAGTTTCAGGGGGAAGAAGGTGGTTCTGAATGAAGCCATGGTGAATCTGCAGCTGGTTGGATGTGAAAGCAGGATCCAGTCAGTGCAGGTTGATGGAGGGATGTGAGTAAAGCAGTCCTATGATTACTGTCCATCTGCTTTGCATTGGTGAAATCAGTGTTGGGGAAGCTACTTTGAAAGCATAGCTTTGCAAGCTACCAATTACGTCACACTGGAAGAAGTTGAACTACAGCAAAGCTACCTTAGGGAGAAATCTAGTTTAGTTAACTAAAGCTACTTATAAAAATGAGTTCAACCTACTTTGTAAAAAAAGTATCAAATTGATAATGTACATGTGATACGAAATTATAACAAAATATAATACCAAAAATTCACGCCAGCAAAAAATTCTACTCAATTGATTTTATTGCAAAAAGTGCCGACTTGTTCACAGGTCATACATAAACCAAAAAAATTAAATACCTCACTATTCATGGGAAAGGGCACGGAATGTCAGCTTTGGTTTTGTATACAATGTCCATCAGTCAGACACCTGCCTTCCAGAAACTAGAGTCCAGGTGGGTGTATTGCACCAAGCAGGATTACTCAGTTAGCCAGGTAACTTCTAAAATAGCATGCAACAACTTCTCTGAACATTTGTTAATAAATAGCAATAATCAATATTTATGACTAATTGACACCTAATATATTCAAGTTTAGTTTTACAAATTCAGATTCAAAACATTAAAAACTATCGCCAAATATTTTTCACAGGCGAGCTGACAATCCAGCTTCCTGGAATACCCCTGAGACCTAAACCTGTCATAAACAAAACGATCCCATCTGGGCTTTTCACAAGGACAAAATTGTAAGGTCAAGTGTGTGGTGGTGGCTGCCTGACGAATGCATTGCCTGCCTTCACAGCAGGATGAAAGAAAAAGGGGGCGGGGCTGGTCAAAGAGGGTTCAATTACAGTAAAGGAGCAGTGGTAAAATAATTTTTTTAAATCATTCCTTTCCTTTTATGGCCCAAAATTGTTTGTAGTTTCAGTAGTTAACTACACAAAAAATGGCAAAAAAAAAAGTTATTTAACTATTTGAATCACTATGCAAATATGAATGTAGTTGAACTACCAGCAAGCTACTTTCACTACAAAATGTAGTGAAACTACTAGTTTAATTACATGTAGTTCACTACTCCCCAACACTGGGTGAAATGTTGGTAAGTCCACTGTGTAGCACACAACAGACAAAGCTGTTGATTTTCCTCTTGGGATCCTTTAGAAGTAAGACATAGGCCTTTCTCTTGAGAAATCAGCTTGGAATCATTTGGCTGTGGGCCGCATTACACAGGCAATCATGCAGCTCTCCTAGTGACGCTGCTGCTTTCGTATGTCTTATTTGGCTTCAGACTTTGCTTTTTCTCAAGAGTAAAATAAATCATAATACATACAGCAGTTGGGTGGCTGTGCTAGCATGTGTCCAGCAGGAGTTACCGAGGGGAAGCAGTCTTATAGGTTTATTCAGGGTTGAATCATATTTAAGTTCTGTAGTGCCTGTTGAAATCTAGTTGTTCGGATTGCTGACAGAATTACTAGTAATTTTACTCACAGTTTTATACTTTTACATTACATTACATTAGGATCTATATGCATTTTTAATCAACTCGCCCTCCCCTGAAGAATAGCTGAGTAATTAATGGTTTTGTTCAGAAATAGTTTGCATATTATATTGAGACATGAGGGGAGTGTGGAGGGTTCAGAATCTTATGGAAAGATGACACTGATGTGCCAGATTCATCCAGGCTGTGCTAACTGTGATTAGGGGGGTGGAAGATTTATGCAGGCTGCGCCAACACCCCTCTCGGGGGTGTGGGAGATTCCTGCTTCTGGCATGATGAGAATGGGCCAGTGAATATGGCTTTGAGCCCAAAGACTAAGAAGCCACTCCAGACTAACAAAGGGTGTGTGTGTGTGCGTGCGGTCATATTTGGGTGTGTCTCTCAGGTGGGTGCTGTACGAGGGGTGTAACTTTCGTGGACGTCAGATCCTGCTGCAGCCCAGCGATGTGGACGATTGGTGCATGTTCAGCAGCTGGCAGCGAATCGGATCCCTGCGTCCGCTCGTACAGGTACACGACAGAACACTACCTCCAAAATCCACTTTGTAGGGCCCCCTGCTGGACAGAGCTACATATTGCACATGCAGTGTAGCACAACACACGAGACATGAAACAGAATGTGGTATTCTGTGCCTTTAGGTTCAGAAAATTTGTTTATATTGACAAAAGTATCTTTACCTCCATGTAGGGTTGCCAATTACAAAATCTTAATGAAATGTTTTAATTTGGAGCAAGTGCCTGTTAATATGGCAATTAACAGAGAGTGTTTATTAATCTTTAAACATTTTCCTAATTGAAGTGTGTTTTTCCAAACCTCACTATGTCCAGTTTTCATAAATAATATCTGAGTGGGTGAGTATAATTTTATAATTTTCTGATAAATGGTTAGATATTTGCAGGTTTACTTTTATACCGTTGTTCTCGTTGATATACGTAAGTGTAATAATGTGATTTTTCATTTAAAAAAACTCCACCAATTTAAAATAAACTAAAATATTGATTCTCTCAAAATTGGTAAAAGTGGGCTGAGTGAGTTTTGGAAAAATACTGCTCTATGTTCAAATCTTAATACTGTAATACTTAATGTTTTTCATACTCACAAATCCTATGAATACGTGCTCAGTCATGGCCTCTCAGATGAGTGACAATGATGCAGCATCAGGCTGATGTCACATTAGCATCCGTAAAACAAAAGCATCCAACCTGCAGCAATCGCATTTATTCAGTACAAAGATGGGTGCTCATGAAAAAAATAAAGTATATCTTCTATAGTGATTATTGTTGTCAAATACAAATCCTACTGAATATTGCTATTTCCATGTCATACCTATATTTAATATGACTACATGAATATAAATATATGGGTTTGTGCATATTAACTAAGAAAGTTAGAAAATGGTTATTTAGCATTAATTCTAAATATTAATTTGTATGAAAGGCAGAGTATTTCTCAATAGTATCTCAATATCCTGATGCCACACAAAAAAATGGTCAAGTTGTGTCTGAATACAAAAATAAAGTAAAAAGCTGATTGTACGCACCTATTATGAAGTGCTAACTCAATATTCATTGGAATTTGCCTGTCATTTTACAAGGGATTGCATTTAATTCGGTACAGAAATAATGGTTCAAGAATAATAATGACTATGAAAGGGAAGCACTGAGCCAGATGATAGGCAAAATAATATTTGTGTTCCCTGGAACAACTTACTATTGTAGTATGTAGAATTGAGGCATTACATATGCTTTATTTACTGTTAAAGTAACATAGTTATTGGAGTCTAAATATGTATCTCCTATTATTAGAAGAAAACAAATGACCAAGGACAATTTAAATGTCATATTTGTTCTCAAGCAATTCTAGTTTATAAAGAGGATTCATTTCTGTCAGTATAAACTCAAAGAGCGATACTCTTTTACAGATAAGATACACTCTCTTGCATGCCTTACATGTTCGTGGTCTCTTTCCCTTACAACTGTGACAGCTATCATGGTCATTTCATGGCTTTTAAATGGACTGTGGCACAATAACATCAGGTGTTCCGCCCAATTTTCCTCACCCTCGAGGCACCGGCCATACTCAGATCTGGCAGGAACTGGGAGCGAAACCCGGGCCCTCGGTGTGCAACTGCATTGACTCAAAGTCGATGCTTTTGCTGGCGCAGCACCTATTTGTGAATCTGACGAGCCCTGCATTGAGCACCATTTGCATAAACATCGTCATTTTGTCACTGATATGTATGTAGATTTACATATTCATGACCCAAACAGAACTTGTGTCATTATTTCCATGGTAGTGCGGTTACATGCACTTTCCACCTATTGTGGGTGCTTTGGGAATCATACATAACTTTTTTTGGTACTTGCAACAGTTTAATGGGTGCATCACAATCTTTCGGTGGATTCCTCCCTCAGTGTATAAAATGAACACAAAATTTCTGTATTTTTGTGTTTTTTACGTACTGTTGAAAAGAGAAGAAACAATACTAACTTCTGTTCGAAACTCCCGATATTAAGGGGAATATTCCCTGTTAAACCTGGAGTATCACTGACGTTAAAGAAAAAGTCCTCTGAAGCCACTGCCAACATCTCTATGTTCAATTTCTGTATACGATTTATGGCCTGTGAAATCTCCTTTTTTCTCCCTTTGTGACGGGTTTGACTGTGTGCTTGAAATAGCCCACTCCACAGAAAGCTACAAGATTACCATTAAGCATTAGCTTTGCTACATGCAACACATTTTCTTTCTGAAACGATGACTCCATAAATCCATGCCTCATCATTTAATAGATTCGAATAAGAATAACTTTTATTTTCCTGTTAGGGAAACAAATATATATATATACTTCGGAACATATTAGAAAATATATTTTCCTAGCAAAATCAGTTTACATCCCAAAATCAGCAACTGATTAAAATGGAACATGTCAAATATGTGGTTTTTGCAGAAAAGGGTGTACTTCCATCTGAGAAATAATGCCTCAGGCTTATTGATGTCACTCACGGGGACCGTAGATGAAATTAAGATGATGCGCGTCCAGGCAACAGAGGATGCAGGTGGAGTTGAGCAAATCTGGGTCTACCAGGATGGACTTCTCAAGAATAAGGTACCATCACTATGGCAATGATGGAGTGCGTGGGAATTACGATTGTTGTTGTAGTCCTCGACTGAATGCAGTAAGAAACAACTTGTTTTAGGAGTGAGAAGGATTTACAGGGCCATATATATATAATATATACACACAGCCAATCAGAATCCAAGCTGTGGTCGGGGTGAAATCATGTGACAGCTTCAGTGAGAAAGTCTTGCCAGGGTCATATCTATGTTTCAGTGAGGAACATAATCAAGCTATGGTAATCTGACAACTTCACTAAGAAACTAAGTCATGGTGCTGTCATGTGACAGCTTCATTGAGGAACAGACTACGGTGAGGGTCATATCCTGGCCACTGTGCTCATGCTTGGCCCTGTGTGGTAGATGCTGGAGAGCTGTTGCCTAGAGATAGCCGGCAGCGTTGCCATGGCAGGCAGCAGGCTCAGCTTTGTGTCTAAGCCTGAGAAGGAGGAGCAGCTGTGGAGTATCTCTCAGGATGGGCTGATCTGCTGCAGCGACAACCCTGACCTGGTGCTGGAGATAAAAGGTAAGTCACAACCATGCCCCAACTTCGCATCTCTTTGCTGAATGTCTTATAAATCCACATTTTTATCTCTTCACCAGTACAAATTTCCCAGTTGCAGTTGTCAGCCCATGCTGACATCCTTAATCACTTATAAGTTATAATCATAATCAACAGGCCCCAATGGAATATTTCCAAAAGTACTCAAAGAACTAGCAGAGATTATTATTAATAGTATAGAAATACAAGATGACAGGAAGTAGGTTAGTGTACAGAGTCTGAAATTAAGACTCGCCATTCGCCAAATGCAAATTGAAATCGTCCTAGTCACCCGCCACATCGCTGGGCGTTTTTTTTTTCTTTTTTAACCCTTTCATGCATATGATCAAATGGGTGTGATTGAGGGGTATACTACGATGGAAGCTTAACATACCCAGGGTTTCTTTGTGTTAGCTGGCTTTACAAAAACTAACGACCACAGTCAGGCTTAACCGGTATCACAAAGTGGTTATCACGTTGCTAAGGGAACACAAGCTTTGATCTGTGTGTGTTCCCATAAAAGCAGTGGTTTTTGCAACAATGAGCCTATAGCAGTGCAGAATGGCCGATACTCAAGCAGTGTATTTCTCTCCTGTGGGAAAAATGTATGGATATAATTGACAGATAAAGAACATAAAACCAATAATAATGGCAAACATAAACACCGTTGCCACCAACAAGGTTTGCTAATTGTGTAAATTAATGAGTCGTTAGTTGTGTAAATTACACTCACTAATTGTCGTACAGTCTATTTCTACTGTGAAAACTGCACATTCTAAACATTAAACTAGATACAGCGTGTTAAAATCTTGTCCGAAGTCCAAATTTTTTTCATAAACTCAAGAATTATGGGGCTCAGGCCTATCACTGTCCCATAATTACGGGATAAGTAGATATGGACATGTATGGTTCAAGAACCTGTATGCCCTCCATTGAGAATCTATATGTTTCGTATAGCGCGTCCTTGGGGAAAGCCAGCGGATTGTGCGCCTAAATACTCCCGCGCTGTGAAGAGACCCGCTCACTGTCCACACCTGTCTCTACAGGATCCTCCAGGAATGAAGATGCCTTTTCCAAAGGAGTTTATTGGTCAAAGTGCAGTGCATTTATACGGTTAGCCGTGCAGAAAGTTACCGTGGTGATATACCGAGATTAAAAGTGAGTCGGTAAACTTTGTGATACGGTAAACCCAGGGTTAAAACTTAAGTTAGCTCACTAACCGCTTAATCTCACTTTGTAGTATATACCCGAGTCACAAGCAGTCCCTGGTGCATAATCAAACCGGTGTGATTAGAACTCTGCAGTAGAGTGTTCAGCCTCTTGTAGGATGTCACAATGCCAGCATGCCTTTATGACACTATTTATCACAAAAGTAATCAAATTAGAAGTCTTTACAACATCATACCCTCAAATTAGGTATATTTTTTAAGATATCGATATTCAGGCACTTACACACTTGTCTCTAGACTGCACAGAAATAACCCAGCTGTAACACAGCTCCGCTATGTACATAGCTGGGTTGCGGCTAGGAAATTACGGCTTGGCGGGGCATGCCTCAAACCTACACAGCACAGAGAGTTTGCCACTTTTTTCCTTGATTTTTTTCTGCCCCAAGAATTCTCCCCATTCGATAACAACATCTGATCTGCCAATAAGAACGCCTGATCAAAGTAGTCTGATAGTAGACTATCACAGGATTCAAAGACAAAAGCCCTATATAGCGTAGCTGTCGCCGTGAATCCACCTTTGCTTTGTGGTCAGAGAAATGGCCTTCCCCGCTGAAGATCCTGGTTCTAGCCCCCCACTAGGTCCGAACGGTTAAATCTATTTCTGACAAAAACAACATGTACATGCTATGTTTTTCACATATTAGAATGTTTTTTTCACATTAAAAATGTCTTTTTATTGCAAAGGAAATTAAAAGGAACAATATTAACTGTATAACTTTTTCAGTGGCTGTTATTGGCCACATTCACAAGAACATGTAATGGTAAAGCATGTTCACGTGAGTTCTATATTACATGAGATGTATATATCACAGGCGCTTAAGGGCCATTTAAGATTGAACGCATAAGTGGCGCGACAATTGCAGCGCTGCACTGGACTTTAATTCAGAATTCATTCAATCTAATAGCGCAATTCACATTAGCTGCGGTGCTGCAATGAGCGGCTTTGCGCGACAAAGCTATAGCTCAAGACTGGAGCCAAATCTTTCACCTTGCAGCGCAATGGAACTTTCTCCGTGTATAAAATGATACAAATAGCCGTATTCAAAGTTATTATTGCATTTCAGCATTCCATTGTTTGTGTCCAATTGTATTTTTTGTTGTTGTTGTTGCTACAGCGTGGACAAAGCTAATGCTAATATTTAAATGTTTTGAAGCAGTTTTGAACTGTATAGGCAAGTGGTTCCCAATCATGTGCAATGGAGGGCAGAGAGTATGCAGGTTTTCATTCCAACCAATCACTACACCTGCGGATTTCACCGATTAGTTCCCTCCCCTCTAGTTGAAGGCATGTCAAATTCCTGCTGATTTCATGAATTAGCATGCCTTCAACCAGAGGGGAGGGAACTAATCAGTGAAATCAGCAGGTGTAGTGATTGGTTGGAATGAAAACCTGCATACTCTCTGCCCTCCATGGCACATGATTGGGCACCACTGGTATAGGCTATCAATGGAACCTCTGCTATATAGTGGAGAGACGTGGGAATGCTGGTGGTTTCATATAGGTTTAGCATTGCCAGAAACCAGGATTATTCCCCCAAAATATACGTTGCTGGAGGAGAAGGGCTGCTGCCGTCTCCTGTCCTCTAAAATGTCTCTTTTTTTTTTTTACAAAATGGTAAAATCCGATAGTGATTAATTAAATTACAACGTATTGGACTCAAAAGTAAATGAGGCACAAATGCTTTCTGGACGATTTTGTAGGATTTATATTTTAGTGTACAAACTCTTGAAACAAGTGCATGTATTACAAATATGTAGCTTGGTAACTAATTTCTTTATGGTATTCTTTGTAGGTTACTGGATACAAGCAATTTCAATGTATTTTAGTAACTTTTCAGAGAAATGTAGGCTACTCTGCACACTGTACACTCTGTACACACTGCATCCGTCAAGCAGACTGTACACAAAATGGAACACGGAGAGGTAGGGGTTGCTTGGCAGGACGTCGTCAGTCTTCAGCAGTGAAAAACGAGAGAGACTTCACCACCGAACAAAATCTAGACGAATATAAATGAAAATACGACCCTGTGCACACGCTTGCAGCTTGTTGCAGCGCTGCAATTGTCGGGCTGCAAACTTGTCGCTTTCGCCTTCAATCTGAAATGGCCTTAAGACGCAGATATGCCACATTCAACCAATGTAAGCAACTCTTTCTATCTCAGTTATTTTTCAAAATCGTGGATAAGGACAACTTGTGATCTTAAGATTTTGTTTAAGTTTAAAAAAATGTTTTTATAAATGAGGCGTCAGGTTAAAAATGTTAGTTATAAGCAACACACACAACTCATCATGATTAGCTTTGCTGTTAAAGTGTTCCTTTGCTGCGCATTTGTCTTTGTCTCAGCTGTCTCAGTGCCTAAATTTAACATGTTTTCAAATCACTTTTACTTTGGATGTGTCCATTAATACTCATTATATACACTTCTGTTTAAGCTAATTTTATTTAGGTTATTTTCAGTCATTGCTGGGTCAGTGTCCTTTACTGAGAGTGCAATGTAATTCCATTCTTCACCCTCAGCACCGCCAAGTGGTTTACTTTAGAAATGCAACTAAAACTCATGGCCACATGCAGAGCTTAAGAAAACTTCAAAAGGATTGAATGCAGCTAATGAGATGATGACAATATCCTATGGTAAATTATTTTTTTCCTTTTTTTCAGGGGGTCAACAGTATGACAGAAATCAAGTCATTCTTAATACAGCTGATAAACACAAATTGAACCAAAAATGGTCTGTGGAAATCCTGTGAGGAGCAGATGACGACAAGACAGTGTTCTATGGCGCTGCTCCACAGTGTGCCCAGTGCTCTGTGGTGCTGCTCCACAGGGGGCCACAGTGCTCTGTGGTGCTGCTCCACAGGGGGCCACAGTGCTCTGTGGTTCTGCTCCATAGAGGGCCCCAGATGTATTGATCATTGTGCCTTTATGGATTTCTGCCAAAGAGGCCTGAAATCCCACAGGATTCCACATTCACAGTAAAGTTAGGACAATCCAAAGACTTATACGGCACTCCACATGGTGGAGAAAAATGTTACATTAGTTCTATAGAAGACATAATGAAGGCGCAGTTGTAGATGTACTGAAAAGATGGGATGAATGCTCCTCTACAGCTGGCATTAAATTAAGAAACGGCATTGCTGCTTATGTTCAATACATGTATAGACTTTTAAATATATATTTTACCTTTTCAGTGTTTGCACCATGGACGAATAATGCTATTCCATCAGTGTTATTCATGATAAGGGTACAACTGTAATATTTAGGAATATTTTTAAAGGCAAACTGCATTTTTCTGTATTATTGGTTTATTTTAAGAAAATGTGTCTACCCTTGTGCTGTTTAAAGGTTTCTTGTAAATGTTTTACTTTTCGCAGAAGTCTGTGAATCTGGGTTTGTGGAACAGAAAAATGGATGCTCAAACTGTATTTATGTCATTTTAGTCACCTTGTCTGAGACACGTTAGCCAGGTTCACTCTGGATCTCTCTCTGTCTGAGCTACATATTAATATTCTGGATGGACTCAAACACCAGATCCAAACAGGATGTTAGTTTTTTTAGGCTGCATGCAGATCATGGATTTCTATTCTCTTTTTTAACTCAATGAAATATGTCTTTCTAGAATGTGCCCCTGTGCTAATATATACTACTGAAAAGAAGTTAAGGGTCAAAAATATTTGTGCATATAAATATAAGCTAACAAGCTAAAATGGTGATGACTAATGACAAAATAATTATTTGATGGCTCAAGAACAGAAAACACAAAACAAAAAACTTTTGATTAGACACTAGTTTATTACCCTGATGAAAAAAAGTCATGCACCCCCCCAAAATGATGATGTGATAATGAATGGAAAATGTTCAGCCATTTTACTGCTAAAATTGGCATGCATGGAATGACACTCATGCAAAACAAATGGTGCATGAGGTGTCAAAATGGGTGTTTCGGGGCAGTTTGTCAGTTTAGTCTGACTAAGTTCCTGCTTCAAATCCATGAAAAGGAAATCTGGGTTAACTTAAAAGTTTCTAAAGATAAGTGCAATGAATGCATGTCCCATAATAACATGATGTCTATAGTCCAAATGACAACACAAAGGGGCATATTCTAACCCTATCTGGCTTAAAAAGAAATACTTACAAAAAGAATCCTATGACCCTTAAATTCTTTTGAGTAGTATACATATTTAAATGTATTTAATGATTAACCTAAAACAAATGACCTATTTCCCATTTTCCATACTTCAGCTGATGTGATTTACGGGCTAAACTAGGGATAATCTTTCGCATTTTGGCCAACATTAAACAGTATTCTCTTAAATAAAAGGTTGTCCTCTGTACTGTACATGTATACAATTATATACAGATCATTTGTTTACGTTTAATATTTATAAATTATTATATATGTAGTTGTTTGTGAAACGCATATGAAGGGTTTTGAATGGGAATCCACATTGGCCATTATTCATACAGACTGATATTCAGCTGTTGGTATTACCGTGGTAACCGGCATAGGACCAGTTATGTCTCCATAACTTTTGGGCTGTTGGGCAATTACAGTTTGTCCAACTATGGTCCAAATCTGGCAGTGGATACAGAGATAGGAAAGTTTTGATTCTGATTCTGCCAGCAGTTAACAACTGTTTGCTCCTGATTCACCAGGGCTGACTGCTGTAAATTGTAGTGAAAACCTGATATTACTGCACCAATGTTGGCTGAACATAATATGCAATATCAAAAGTGCACCAGATTTTTTCATTGATGGCAGCCAAAACCTACCATATTTACAAATGCCCAATGTTTCTCCAAGTCACATTTGCAGAGTATATGAATGCAAGTGGAGCATACGAGCACATATTAAGGGTCGGATGAGCCTGGCTGGAAAATGATAAATTAATTTACATATTTTCGTTTATTAAGACTACTATGTGTGAGGTATTGCGTACAACCAAAGTTGTACTGTACTGCAGCTATGAGTTCTGGTACTCTCCTCCTGTGAAAGAGGATAGAATGCGTGCACATCTAAAACTTGTAGACAGGTGCAGAGTAAAGGAATGAGTAGAAACATAAGAAAAAGAGGATATCCGCACAATGAACAATGCTCCCAATCAGTGGTTAATGGAGACAGACACAACCTCACTGTGGACTATACCACACGGCGGTTACCACTGCTTCTCCCATTGTTGTATATGAATGGGTTTAATTAATTCTGCTTTTAAGAACAGAAAATACAGAGAAACCTAAGGTGTAAGTGTAAAAAACTGTTAATTGCTCCTAATCTGACATTGCACTCTCAGTCTCTTAGTCTGCAACTGTGATGCAATAATCCAAACCTGTAGTTAGAGGAAAATATAATGGAAGAACTGAAGCATTTTGTTAACACCGTCAATTCATCAACAGATTGGCTGCAACAAAAATCAACACACAGTAGGTCCCAGTACTGAGTTTGAGAACGCCAGTCTTGAGGGATGCTGGGAGGTTTTGTGTGGGTATGATTACTTTCTAGGGTTCTGCAACCAATGTGGTGGTCCACAGCTAGCCAGTCCCCTTCCAGCCAATCGCAACACAGCCTTCTCTGCTTCCCACTCGCCTGCCAGCCAGTCACAGCACTGCCTCTCATGCTCCACTGCCCCTGACAGCAAATCAGTGTAGCCTCCAATGCTCCAAAGTTCCCTGCCAGCCAATCACAGCACAGCATCCAATGCTCCCCGGCCAGCCAATCACAGCATAACCTCCCATGCTCCCCTGTCACAGTCTGTAAATAAATGCACCCCCGTCAACAAAAACGTTGTGCTGTAAAATGTGATGATCACAGACAATCCTGGGATCCAGAGAGCTGGGTGTCAGCGCACTCGTCTGTAGATTGTTTCATTAGTGCTGAATGGAGGGCAGGCCTTGGTGTCGCCGCGGAAACCCCTCCATTGAGCATTGCCCGTAATCCTCCTGACAGAGACAGAAAGGCATCCTGCCACACGAATCGGGCGCAAGCTGACTGCCGCGCCGCAAAGCTCCTGGACAAAGAGTGGATTTCTAGAGATTACCCCTGCGCTGTTCAGCTCTGTCACAAACCATAAACCTCTGTGTGTCACTCTGAAACTGCCCTGCCCAGCCCTGTGCTTCGCATAGCCACACGCTCAAACTTAAATTCCTGTATATATATACGGTCAAGCCGGAAAGTCTGAATACCCCTTTCACCTTCTCCACGTTTTATTACATTACAGACATATTCTACAATAGATTGAGTTCATTTTTTGTCTCAAAATTCTACACAAAATAGCCCATAATGACAAAGTGAAAACATGTTTTTAGAAATTTTTGCAAATGTATTAAAAATCGAAAACTGAAATCTTTCATTTACATAAGTATTCATACCCTTTGCTTTAACATATTTTTAAAGTATCATATTTAATATTTGGTCGCATATCCTTAGCATGCTGTTACTTCCTGAAGTCTGTGGCCCATCAACATCAAAAAACTCTCGATATCTTATTTTCAGGTACTGTTACAAGCAATACGATAACCTCTCTGCATTTGAACTGATCTCTATGAGAATTGGGTGGTGAGACTAGATTCAGCTGTAAATTACACTGGTACAGTATGGAACACATGACTGGCGAAATGGCTGTACGTCATCAAGGGTCTAAGGCAGGGGTGTCAAACTCATTTTCATCAGATAATTTTTTTTTATTTTTTTTTATTTTTATTTTTTTTTACGCGTCAGATAATTAAGTTCTCGGTCTAAGGTATCAATCGAGCCCCAAACCATCACTCTGCGGCCAGATATGGAGTAGATGTGGATGGATCCCTTTAATGGTTGTTTCTCCTGACTTTTTTCTATAGGAAAATGAGTCGGGAGAAATAACCCTTGCAGTGATCCATCCACATCTACTCCATATAGTGGTATCTTCCCTCTGATACACAGAGAATCCCAGCAGTATGTTCCCCCTGATACACACAGAATTCCAGCGGTATGTTCCCTCTGATGCATACACAAACCCAGCGGTATGTGCCCTCTGATACATACACAAACCCAACGGTATGTTCCTTCTGATGCATACAAAAACCCAGCGGTATGTTCCCTCTGATGCATACACAAACCCAGCGGTATGTTCCCTCTGATGCATACACAAACCCAGCGGTATGTTCCCTCTGATGCATACACAAACCCAGCAGTATGTTTCCTCTGATACACACAGAAACCCAGCGGTATGTTCCCTCTGATACACACAGAAACCCAGCAGTATGTTCCCTCTGATACACACAGAAACCCAGCAGTATGTTCCCTCTGATACACACAGAAACCCAGCAGTATGTTCCCTTTGATACACACACAAACCCAGCAGTAAGAGTATGATATTATTCTGAAAATAAAGAGGGAGAGTAGGTTATGATAGTGTGGATGATGAGGCATGTGTAGGGCAGATTGATTTTTAAAGGGAGGTGGGTAGGTTTCGTAATTCTACAATGTGCAGAATGTAAAGTTAGTTGCAGTGCCAGTACCAGTCTGGGCCACCAAGGGGCCCTGTGGGGCTGCTCACTGGCAGGATGTATTGAGTGAGCAATCCTGGGATTCATGTCACAGACACACTGATCCTGTGGTTGCAGAGCAGACAATAGCTGTATCAGATTGGCGGGAAACATACGACGGCGGCATTTAGAGCTTGTCTCACCATCAGCCAAAATTCTGCTGCCTCAGCAGGCAACTCCTGTCACCCACTGCACCCCCATCCCAAATGAGCCTGCAATATCCAAATGTGCCCCCGTCAAAAATGAGCCCAAATATACACCCATCAAAAACAAGTCACCTTTCTCCAAATGTAACCAGCTATCATCACAAACTAGCACTGACTCTAACCCCCCTTCTGCCTCAGAATACACCAACAATTACAAACACACTTATAATCTACCAAATACATCTCGCACCTCTGTCACATTTTCACAAACACGAGCCTACCCATGATCACTGACGTTTTTCCATTAGAAGACTGCTTTGTAAGACAGAAGTCCTGACACACAGACAGCTTAGACACTCCCTCTCAACAACAGTCTTCAGTAGTGATTATTTATATGCTTGAGGTGGTGATTCCAGTTGATTTACGGTGAGACTGCATTCCTTCACTGTACAATCATGCCAGAACAAGTCACTGCTCCTGCATTTAACGATGACTTAGTTCCTGATGGTAATGTGAATCTCATGTACAATGAAAGAGGAATCCTATAGGAATCCAAGATTGAGCCAATAGTGTCTACCTGGGAGTTCAGAAAAATATTAATTCTCCATCAAACATTTGTATTCCGTCGTAGCAACATGATAAAGCTAAAAATAGCTGGAAGATATGCAATACAGCAGTGAAAAACGCTGCTCACTCAATAGCAAAATAAACAAGTGAAATTCTTACATAATTATACCATGTCATTCAACTATCAATATCTGTTACTAAATATGAAAAGACTACAACCCTACTATTGGGTTTATGCATAGAGATGTTCCTTTGAAGATTCAGTAGTCATTTATTGTCTTGGACCATCTGTTTCAGAAATACACACCCCTTTATATTGCTGGTACACTATCTGAAACGTCTACACGTAAAATCCCACCTGCTGTTCAAGCCTTTGTAATGCATTCCAGTTCAATCTGGTTTGATTGACAACTCTTATCCAATAGAGGACATTACAAGCTTACCAACAGTGATTGAAATGTCGTATTGGATGCTGGGAACAATAAATGAGGTCCGAACGCAACAGCAAGTTTAGTTGTGTCTCTACAGGTTTACGCAATGGTCTACAGCATATACAACATATACATATTGTTTTCCTGCTGTTTTCGGAAGAACTACTCATATGGCCAACTCGTCAAGCAGAAAATCCTCGACTTGCTTATATGGATTTTGAGAGAATCAAAAAGATATACCAATAGTATTGATTCTATTGAAGAATACGCCTATGAACATGGTGAAGATTTCCTTCTTGATATGTAAGTATTACTGCTTGTAATATTTAAATTATGTCCATTCATTTTTGTACTTGACATTGCGGTTTGCGTCGAGACATTAATCAATTTGTAACTATTTGTAAGTAATATGTAGCCAAATCAGCAACATTAGATTATGACACAAAGATCTTTGTCTCCTCATGGTTATGGTGTGATATTGAAGTCAAAGGACATTTTACGGTAGCTGGAAAGATCAATATAACTGTAGCTACTCAAACTCTAACATGCATTCAGTAACTTCAGAGCAACTGTATTCAAGTATTAGGAGTGACTGTCAGTCACAGACATTTAAGTTGAAATGTAAGGCATCAACTGTAAGAATAAAGCATGACAACTGTTTTGAGCAGCCAAATGAGTTTGACACCCACAATAAGACTTGTTACAGGAAACACCTCCGGGGCACAGAAGAGAGGAGGTGGTAGTGGAGGAATGGAGGGTGCATTTTTCGAGTATCGGGACGCACCCAATACTCTAATAAGTATAGGTTCATTCCAATTGCTTATTTTTACTCCTTGCATCCTTTCCTCGCATCCTTTCCTCGCTCCTTCGCTCCGCCCAATGGAGGACGTGAAGAAAGGATGCAAGGATCAGATATGAGGACGGTGGAAACGAGGCAACATTAATTAGGAATGGAACGTCCTTGCTCAATCAAGCGTCAGAATCATATTATGGTCACATGCTTAACTATAATGCTTTTTAGCTTATTTTTTCATGAATAAACGGGTCATTATGGATTAACACTTTATAATAAATGGAAAGGAACAGTACAATTGCATTTGTATAGAGGTGTACCTGCGACATGGCAGATGTGGAGAGTGGTGGATAATTTATACACGTCACATGCTCCGAGAAAAGGCTTCTGCAAAGGCTACACTTGTGGCTACACAGGCTACACAGATTCTTAAAGTTTATGCTTTTTTGCGCCGACTGCAGTAATTTGTCAAGATTTGGACCAGGATTGGAAAGCATCCTAGCTTTAATATCTGCAATACAAGCCTAATCAAGAAAGTGGTAGTGCCTCTCCGGGTTTTATGGAAATGTATATCTGTGTATCATCCGCATAGCAGTGAAAATCTACCCCATGTGCCCGAATAATATCACCAAGGGGTAGCATATATAATGAAAAAAGTCCTGGACCTAGCACTGATCCTTGTGGAATACCATATTTCATTACTGAGTAACTGGATACTTCATTGAATTTAACAAACTGTTTCCTATTGTATAAGTATGATCTGAACCATGCAGGTGCTTGACCATTAAGTCCAAGACAGCCCTGGAGTCTGTTCAGTAGAATCTCATGATCTACTGAACAGCTGCAATTAGGTCAAGAAGTACAAGAACGGACACAGAGTTTTGGTCGGCTTATAATAGTAAATCGTTAAAAACTTTAACAAGCGCCATTTTAGTGCTATGGTAGGGTCTATATCCTGACTGGAATATTTCATGGATATGGTTTGAGCTAAGGTATGCACTAAGTTGCTTCGCAACAGCTTTCTTTAATAGCTTTCTTGAAAGATGCTATGAGATAGTGACTGCATCCCATTTAGCATCTTCATTACCTACAGTATACGTAAAGTATTCAGCCCCATTAGAGTTTTTCATATTTAGTCGTGTATGAACAGTAGATAAAAAATTGTTGGTATTCAACATAGAAAACTACAATGTCAACATGAAAAGTAAAATGTACAATTTGTTCCACATTCTGTATAAAAATTCCTTAACTCTTTCAATGCCAGAGTGTTCTGAAACACTAAGCCTCAGCAGTGCCGAGGCAATATGGCTGCCGACACTCAACATTTTTAGATTGATCCTGTCAATGTGCAAACTTCTAATAAAACACATTATCTTACCTATTCCAACATAATTTTTTGTTAATGAGGATAGATGGCACTAAATAACACCTGGTTCAGTTCACTATTAGAACAATGCCAAACAATATTGATGGAAATATAATTTATTTTCAGTGCTTCTTAGTTTGGTTAACATGACTTTTACATTGGTGATGTGTAATAATAGTGAAAACAGTTTTCCATAAAAATCAGCTCTTGCATAACTACAGATATAGTCGACCAGACCACCGACATCAAATCAACCCATGGCCATAATAACAGTGTTAAATATTTAATCTCAAACATTAATCTTACAACTATTTGCAAGATGGATGTACAGCACTGTAGCCAGGTTGTGTTGCTTAATATTGTTTAATTGTTAATGCCCTTCATGTTATTATGGTATTGGCTTGTTTGTATGTGGTCCCCCTCTGCTGGAATGTGACATGCAGAGGTCTGGCTATAGGCTACACTGTCCCACTTCTCAACACAACGACGGACAGCAGGTCATACCTTCAGATGTCTAATCAAGGTGTCTAATAACAAGGATGGTGAAGAGAAATAGTGATTAGGTAACAGTTTTTCTCCCATCAAAAGACATCCAAATACTTTGAAATAAATGTATGAGTTATCATTTGATGGTTCTAAAGAGAGGCTATATGAGAGGTTGACGACAACCGCCCTGATGAACAAAAGATGCGCACCCTAGTCACAACCGCCACATTGCATTAAAATAATATACCTTTTGTGAGTACGATGTTCGTAAACTGTTGTATTAAACAGTACAGGACAGTTGCTTCAGGGGTGAAAAGCTACAATAATAGATTTAAACACTAGTTACATCTAGAGACATCAAAATTACAGGAGTTATGGACATTTCATACCTTTTCTGGCGTGCAGAACTTGCAAGGCACGGTACAGAGCAAGGAGTGTAGAACAAACAGAGACGGGGCTGCGGTGACTGGTGAGTGAAAGAAAAAGTATAAGTGCTCGACTAAGAGCACATGTAGACGTGTACGGACACACATTGTATTAAAACTATATCCCAAATGCGAGAGCTCACAAGACGTGTCGCATTAAGCAGAACCGGGCAGTTGCTTCGGCGTGAGAAGCTGCGGCAACAGATTAAGCACACAGTTTACCACTGACTGCCGAAACAGAGCATACAACAGCATTACGTTCCATTTACGAGAAGCTCTGTATGGAGATTATTTTAGCTTTGAGATTTACCGTATTTCAGTTCTTTCAGCAGCGACAATGACCCATGCACCAAACAGACAATGGAAGCGATGTTGTTGAAAGTTACGTATTTATTAAGGCCTACCTACCTTTCCTGCCTGTAAGGGGGTGGTGCAGGGCCCTGATACAGGTCGTACCTGTTACATTTTCATGAGTTTAGGGGGATAAATATCTATGGGTCTAAACACCTGTCCAAAACCTGTCATAAGATGAATAAAATATATTGTGTCCATTATAAAGCACATTCATACTCACTCCAAGGAACATTTTACATTCATCTAGCACATATGCACAGTAAATTTTCCATTCCCTGAGTGACAAGTATTGCCCAGGCAGATACTACACCATACAGTGTATATGATGTACGGTAGAATTCCAATAAAATAATATTCCACCATCAGGAAAATGCTGGGAAATGTTCTAGCTTCAGGGTAAATCACACATGAAACATGACTAAACCACCTATGAGCGCTTACACTACAGTATGTGAAATGCCCTCAAAATGTATCATGGTATCTTGGTAACTATGGAATCTTCTGTTCAGATCTACTCCCAAAATCCATGTAAGCAGGTGAGTATTTTCTCTTGCCTTGCTGACGAGTTAGTAAATAAGTAAAAGCTTGCGAAAATAACAGGAAACAACTATTATGCCTCGGCGAGTGAATCTACATTCTAAGTTGCTTCCGTAAAACTAAACTGATTAAACTAGAAATTATGTTACGCCTGTCTGTATTTTATTGTTCAAAGCATCCAATAAGACAAACACAGTTGCAAAGGCTATAATGTCCTATATTGGATAACAGAATCGTCAATGAAACCAGAATGAACTGGAATGAATGAGACAGGTTTGCAGAGCGTGGGGGTATTACGCATCAATGTTTCGGATAGGGGGGGTTCTACTATTTTTCTATTTTGGTTTCACTTAAAAAGCATACAGGGTTTTGTACTGTTGGGTCAGGATGGGGAAACATGCATGTGGGTAGGTTACTCATGCAACGGGTTAGACATTTCTATTTCTAATTCTGCACTAACATTGGGAGACAAGGTAGATTGTATTGCCAAGTAACACTAGAATGGCTGACTAAGTGACAAACAGTCCTGTTTTAACAAGTGGAATTTTAACTAGAAATGAGGCTATAATTCTTGGGGGCACAATTGATGGCTAACACCCAATAGCCTCATGCATGGCCCCAAACCATCGCCATTTGGCTGCTGTGGCCTCTCCACTCTCCGCCCCTGTCCCCGCCTGAGTGATCAGGGAAAAAGCCTCCCCCCGCCTGACCTTGCACTGCCATGGTTTGTTTTTCTTCCCAATGCACTGCAATTCCAATTTCAATATAAGTCCCTTTTATATTGCAGACCATGACTCACCACAGGAGAACTATGCCTTGTAAATATGTAGATATGTTGGGACACTGAGATGGGTAAATTCTGCTAGACTGTTAAATTGAAATGCATGTTGAAAGTATGTCAATTGAATAACCGGGCTAGATGCATTTCACCTATTTACGCTACGGCATAGATTTAATGCAAACCATGAGTATATATAGACAATTTTAGCCCCAAAAAGTGCCAATTTTTGTTGCACCTGTTTTTGAATGTATCCATATGACCTTGACCTCTGACCTATATAGTTGTCATTTGAGAAATATGTGCCCAGTGTCAAGCGTCAAGTTTATACTTTCTTTGTCCCGATCGGATATATAGTTTTCGAGTTATCAGCAAAAACGTGTTTTCTAAGATGGCTGCTCTACCGGACGAAAAGTAGGTTACGGTCACAAAACAAATAGATGTTGCACAACTTCAGTAAATATACATCTCTGATGAACAATGACATACAGTATAGACAATAGGCCAAAAAAGTGTAATTTTTTTTGTCGCGCCTCTTTTTCAATTGGCCATATGACCTTGACCTCTGACCTACATAGTTGTCATTTGAGAAATATGTGCCCAGTGTCAAGTTGATACTTTGTTTGTCCCGATCGGATATATAGTTCTCGAGTTATCAGCAAAAATGTGTTTTCTAAGATGGCCGCCCTACCGGACGAAAAGTAGGTCAAGGTCACAAAACAAATAGATGTTGCAAAACTTCAGTAAATATACATCTCTGATGTACAAGGACTAGTTCCAAGGCCTTGCCGTTTCTGAGATTCCGCCGCCACAAAATGAACTGGCCTGAAGAAAAAAAAAGAAGAATTTTTTGAGAGTGGTTTTGGACTAGTGGGTGGACATGGAGTCTGATGACGCATATAATTCCTGTGGGAAATCAATGTAGAAAGAAACCCAACAACTGGTATAAGCCACCCTCTATGGGGGAGGCTTAATTACCAGATAGTAAAGCTTAATTGTGTTTGATATGTCAGTTACATATCCAGTTGGCTATCTGGTGGGTTGATGTGTTGGCATCAAATCCCTATTGCATTTATTATTCCCTGCTTCATTGTTAAGCTTTTTGATATCATGAGCTATGTGTCTCTTATTGGCTGATATAGTATTCTATCTATATAGTATTTCATGTGCATCTTATATAGCATCCTATGTGTATATCCTGATTTGTTGCCGCTCGGTTTTTGAAGCCACATTTGTTAGATAATCACCACTGATTTTACAGTATTGTTATAGCACATTTTTTGTAGAAAAATAAAAATATGTCAAATACAAGACCTAAAGTAGAATGTCATTGGGAATATTTAGTATGGCTATCTGTTTAACTCATAGTGGTTAGTTAGTTATTTCCATAAATTCACATGCAAATGTAAAAGGTCACTGTGTGGTGTATTGGGAAGAATGTGTGATACACCAACAAGCCTCTTTCCAGGAACAAGTTTAATCTGTAAGAACAAGTTACAGTGGTCTTCATTTCACCAAGACAAAGTTAAAATGTAATTTAGGACCCATACATTCAAGCACACACAGCCTTAACTATGTGTGTCATGCTTGTCCAAACCTAAATATAGGCAAGTTATTTCTGGCAAGGAAAATAGGCCACACTGTCATTGATGTACTGTACGAGTACAGCTAATTTAAGTCTGGTCAGTTCAGACTGTGAGAGAAAATTTATATATACTAGTTTGTCTTTTCAGGCATCTTAAAGTCATTCGTCATTGGAGGAAATGTGAGGAAGAATTCTTCCCATTCTTATTCTATAAATATGTTAGAATTTGAATACATGAAAATACATTATGTATCTCCAAAGATGGACAGGTCTTCGAAAATGTCCTTGTAGTTTCACATCATATATTACAGATCTAAGATTATTGCAGATTGCCACGTCTAATTGTTTAGAAATGTCTTTGCTGTCACATGGATACAAGTGTGTTACGTAAATTTGACAGAAAATAGAAGTGCAATAATCATGTTAAGTTAGACATTCAATCCATCAAAATGTTCAGTGTTATGCAATATATTAATTGTGTGTGTGTCTGCGTGTGTGTGGCTGTGTGTGTGTGTGTGTGTGAGAACAGAACCTTGAATGCCTTCAGTTAGTGTGCAGGAATCAGCCTATCAGGTGCATTTTCTAACTCAGGTCACCTGGAAGTGACCAAGATAAACAAGGGCTTATTTACACAAGTATTTATGTCACTTATAAAGCTGATTGGTGTATTATATGTGATAGATCCTCTGCCAAGTTTTTTTTCTTCTGTTTTTTAACAGAACAGCTCTGGGTGTCATTGTAAGCCTGGGCTTGTATTCTGTTAGAGATATGCATATTTAATATTATTAATTTCACCCTCCTCCCTGCTGCCGTGAAGGCATTATCACCCACAGGGGTTTGGAGGGTTGTGTCCCATGGCAAGATTACTTTTTCCCCCTGATACATTGTGTGAGGTTGAACTACAGAGGTACACGTAAGTGAACTACAGAGGTACACGCCCTTTGGTAAATGGAGGATGTTTTATAAGATGACATTTTGTTCACTGACTTTTTATCAGATGACACAAAGAATAGTACCTCAGAATTTGTTTAATCCTGAAAAACAAAAAAAATTATCATGATGGCGCATTAACCATCATGTTTTATTGTATGGAAATATTTATTTCACTTTTATATAAGCTTATATAATATACAATAGAAAATAGTAGTACATGTAAAAACAATAAGAATGAAGAAAATTTCCTTACGTCTCTGTATCTGCTGTGCGGCCTTCACTGTCATACACAGTGCCTGCCACCAGTTCCCCCAGGAGTCCTATCCCCAGGGGGCGCTAGTGAGTACCAAGCTCCGTAGAGGCATGGGATTCACAGAAACTTCAGGAACACTATGTCCAGGAATACGCTCTTCAGGGACACCATCTCAAGGGACAGAATTTTCCCACACAAATATCAACAGATCTGATTGTTAAATAATACATTTTCTACAGTGATGTGTTATAGCAATATTTTGAGTGCTTATGTTGAATAGTAGGGAAAGAAAGACTCCAACACTGGGCTTTGTTACTGAATAAAAAAACATTTATCATTCTTTGGAGTGCCTCCTCTTTTTCTGAAAGTTTCTAAATGGGATAGGATAAATTAATAATTTTGATAGAATCTTATTCAAACACCACAAGGATTAAAATGATTTCTAGCAGGTGTCGTATCAATGGTCACTGAAAAACGAACTGACTTTGTATCGACTTCATACTGAAATGTGGGCAATGGTCTGTTGCCAAAAGAAAATGTATCCAATTGAATTTCAGTTATGTATGCAACCAGCTTTAAGTTCCAGGAAGCAAAGCAAAATTAGGGAGAGAAAACTAACGCAATTATCAAGCGTCACGTGGTAATGTTTTTTTAAGCATTGCAAATCTCATTGTCTCAGGTCCATTCAAATTTACTGAAACGGAGTTACAAATAATACAAATTTTATATATATCGTAGGAGACATTGGCTACCGCACTTACAGGGACATTCCTTCCAATAATGACAGAATAGATTGTTTACCTTCTATCATAAAGCAAATGCTTTAGTCCAAAAACAAAAATACATAATTTAAGATGTCACTCTGACTTGTTACTTGTGGGAATGGTCAGTTTATCTGTGACTCATTTCCGTGGTGAATTGTCTGTTTATCAGTGACTCATTACTGCAGTGAATGGAAATGTGGGCCTTTTACTCAGTGATTATTATGTGGGACACATGGCTAACAGCTTTGGCCTGCTATTCAGATTGAGGACACTGGGCAATGATGGAAAATGTATATTTAGACTTAAGGGATGAAATTCTGTATCAAGCATTAAACAGGACAGACGAAAGGTGCGCATATCGCTAGATTTAGTTCATATTGAAATCTGTTGCGAATACTCATTTGCAGTTCACCAAAAAAAGATGTTCGTGAGTAACCGTGTCATTATATTTGGAAAGAGATGTTGCTGTTGATTTTTTTATAATGTAGATTTTTGGTGCTTTGTGCGCCACAAACTTTGGATCCATTGAGGTTCATTCTATCAGGGTGATATCACGGTGAGCTGCAGCTAACTAGTGAAATATCAGTGAGACTATCAGGATAGATATATACATTACATTACATTACATTATAGACATTTAGCAGACGCTCTTATCCAGAGCAACGTACATAGTGCATTTCCGAACTAGTAACAAGTGCGTTAAAACAATCCTAAAAAGGCAAACACGAATCTAAGCACTAGGCGCAGTCAGTATAATTGGGGATTTTTTTTTTTTTTTTTTTGGGGGGGGAATACACAATTCTGATAACAATAGTCACAAGGAGGTAGGGAGGGGTGGAGAGAGGTGCAGCTTGAAGAGGTGAGTCTTCAATCTGCGCTTGAAAGCGGTCAGACTTTCTGCTGTTCTGACCTCCACGGGGAGCTCATTCCACCACCGTGGGGCCAGGACAGACAGACGTCGAGACCGGGTTGCTAGTATGAAGAGGGGGGGGTACCAGTCGTCCTGAGGAGGCGGAACGCAGAGATCTGGCAGGTGTGTAGGGTCTGATGAGCTTTTGGAGGTATGGAGGGGCAGATCCTCGGACTGCCTGGAAGGCGAGCACCAATGTTTTGAATTTGATGCGGGCCATCACCGGTAGCCAGTGGGGTGACATGGGAGTGTCGGGTAAGGTTGAAGACCAGGCGCGCTGCTGCGTTCTGGATAAGCTGAAGGGGTCTAATGGCCGATGCTGGCAAGCCAGCCAGGAGAGAGTTGCAATAGTCCAGGCGGGACAGCACCATCGCTTGGACCAGGAGCTGGGTTGAGTGGGTGGTGAGGAAGGGGCGGATTCTCCTGATATAGCACTCCGGGTATATAGAAACATATCTTAATTACATTTTTGGGTAAACTGCCCCTTTTTAATGAGATCTTTTTAATAAAGTAAAAATAAATTCTGTCTCTTGCCAACTTTTTCCTGAAGGGGGATGTGTGGCAAGATGTTACACAGCCCTGGTGCAAAGCCACAGCTTTCTCTGCTACCGGAATACCTTCAATACACCAGTCCTATTGTATATCTGCCTAACCAAAGAGGGAAGAATGTATTGTTCAGAATATGTGGCATATCAAAATACAGATGTGAATAAGGAAACGTTAAGCATGGATTTAACTTTTAAAATTGTAAATATGTACTAAGAATTACTAGATACACTACTGTATGAAAGAGGCAGGAAATTAATATGTTGATTTCACAACATCAAAGAGGCTCCTCCCACCTGGTTGACCAAAAGACGGAGCCATGAAAGGATTGATGTGACTTCATGTGAGTTCTGCTAGGGTGGCCTCATTATCTGGAACAGTAGACATCCTTCCCAGCTCTCAATAGTCCGGCATGAAAGTGCCCTATATCTTAAAATACTCCTTCCAGAAGTGGAACAAAGCACAGCCAAATTTATCTTCAAACTTTTTTGTTTGCCATGCTTGACATGGACTGTATAAAAATATATGACTGTAAAAGTGATGTAATCAATGTATAAAAAACCTGTAAAAACTTGTCACACTCCATCCAAACACACACACACCTGTAAGCACGTGCACACTCCCAGCTTAGATATATACACAGACAGACACACACACACACTGAAACACACACAGGCATTCATGTCACTCTGGATAAAAGCCGATGTATTGTGCAGAGACACTTAAACACACATGCATGCACAAGCATATATCAATGTGCACTCACTCTCTCACTGAATCGGACATACATGCATGCTCGCGCGCGCACACACACACACATAGATGTGTAAATAAGCTTGTTTACCTTGGTCACTTCCAGGTGACCTGGTTTAGAAAATGCACCTGATAGGCTGATTCCTGCACACTAACTGAAGGCACTCAAGGTTCCATTCTTAAACACACACACACACGTATCCATACACATTATGGTCTGCGGGCTCCGGCAGCCTTTGACATTTTCTCAGACATATATGTGAAGCTGCGCTAGCATCTCCAGCTGAAGTCTCATTACAAAAATGCCATGCCTGTGCTGCCTCAGAAGAGTGTGCGCACATGTGTGTGTGTGAGAGTGTAGCAGAGCTGTTAATGAAATAGCATCCAGCTGAGAGTCTCTGCAGCTCATAGTTAAGCCTGCTATTTAAACTGATGGAAGGGACACATTCTTTTGCCTGAGCTTGGCGTAGGGGCCAGCTGTATCGTTTTGACTTTATCCTACTGCACTGGACCCTGATACTTCCCACCTCCCAACACACTTACACACACACACACACACACACACACACAGAACACCACGCTGACCTTCTTGTCCCCAAAGACACACAGTACGCCCTCTGTGCAGTGACCCATGAGTTGCATTGACCCACCTTGTGTGAGACTTCTGTTTGCTCAGCAGGTGACAGAGGCTTTCGAATTCCACAGCCTTCAGTTCCACCTGATTCTGGTGTCCCACTCACACATCTAATCGCATTACAGAAAAGCAACAAATCCCTTAATACATAAAACTGCTCATAGCAGAAAATACAAATACAACCCCCCCCCCCCAAAAAAAACAAATGAAAGAACAAGTAATACACAACAGTTCAGTATATGTGATTGTATGCACAGCTGTTGTCCACAACAGTATGAACAACTGACTGAAAGCATGTAGAACTTTACTGAAGATGAATAGTCCTAGGACACATCTTCCAGAAAAGGCGAGGAGGTGTGGCAGACCTGGTGTCTTTTACAGACTAAAAGTGGGCCATGGAATTGATTCCTTCCCCTAAAGTTCTGAACAGCGTACTCAGCACATGAACATGTGACACATGTAAATCACAACAGTCTGACACATGTCTGAGTGTGGGTCTGCATGTCCGTTATGCCCACGCCAGCCTCAGTGTGACACGCCCAAGCCCAGCTTCAGCCTGACATGCCCACGCCAGTCTTCCCTGAGACAGCCCGGCCTTTGAAAATGGGCTCACTTAAACTTGAGCTTCCAAAATCTGTTCCCAGAGTTAACATTCATATATCAGTCACTTAAAATGCTGGATATAATGCTTGAACATAATATTCAAATGCTAACCTTAAAATTTAAAAAAAAAAAATTCTGTTTCACAAAGCTAGATTGCAGCTCAAGAGTTGAAGCTAATTCTATAATTACAAAAAAAGAAACACCACAGTCATTAATAAAGCCAGAGATGCAGCCTGGGAATTTATTGGCGAGTGCATATATGCATACGTTAGTCCCATTGCGCAATCAGTACTATGTACTTTGCATCTCCTAAATTTAAAAAAAGTATTTTTGTTGTGTAGCTATTTAGGAGCAATCACTGTGGGACAAAAGTACCGGAATACAAATCAAAATGTTGGTGAAGAGGCAATCAGAGTTGCAGATCATCTATAGAAATGGTGAAAAAGATGACCATATAGCCAGATAGCTGCACTAACAGTGCAAAAAGTTATAGGCCTTCTGCATGTATCGGCTAAAGGTTAGTGCGTAGGCTATTTGGTTATGCTGACAGTGCGTGTATGAAAACCATTTGGCTACCTGTACATTGATGCTGTGGAACTATACAATAACCTATTAAATAGGGTACCTACAATTCTGTAAAAACCTTCCTTGGCGTGCAGTTTGTTATAAATAAAATACATTATAAAGACATTTAGGAGTGCCACTTGCCAAAAAGGTGGCACTCGCCAAAAAACGCAACTTGATGCACACGGTTTGTATTACACTAATGGACTGACTGCAATGCATTTCATTTGCGACATCGGCCAAATTGCTAATCAAGTTTATTCCCTCCCTGGAAAGTCTGTAGCTTTCATAACTGCCTGCCAATCCAATCTCGGAACACCCTCCCTGCTTGAAACGCTCTCCATACTATCTGTGCCAGTGTGCCCCCTTATGTACAGGGTTGTCAATGAACAGACATGCCATGATTGAAACAGAACCAGTCCAAGACACATTTGTTTTTATACACTACATAATCGGGTCCAATATTTCCATTAACGACCATCTATGTTGCGAATGTCTATGTCGTTGACTTGTAGGTACACGGACCCCTATGCCTAGTTTACGAATTACAGAATGGCTTTTTTTGAGATATCCTACCAAAACAACAGTCAAAGACATTAATTTTAAATGGTTTAATAACATTATGAAATAAAGGGAACTATTTGTATCATAATCTGCAAATAAAAACAAATTGAATTTTTTATAATATTTTTAATAATATGACAGCATAAAAAAGAATTACTTGACAAAAAAGAGTCTGAAACATCTAAGCCAGTGGTCCCTCCGAGTCGGTTTCACTTTAACACTGGCTACAAATAAGTCAAACTTGAACCACGTTAGCCTGCTCCTGACCAGGCTAGCCCCAATGCATATGTTGCCTTAGCGACATAACTGGCATCTAGTCAAGCTTGCTTCCTGAAACAGTTATCCGAGAACCTATCCAGACTTACTGAAATAAGCCAGGTTTACAGGTTAGTCGCGCTTCGTGTAATACCCCCCTGGTTCCCAACCAACCATGTTGTCGTCTGTCTCCTCCCTTTCTACCCCAGTAGACAACTGATCCACATATCTTTTTATGACCCAACCATTTACCCTGACCAAATACATCACATTTCATATATATACAGCACTCTGCCAGGTACCTATATAACTGGCCTTCCCCTCCCCGGTAAACTCTGACCAGTTGTCAAACACCCTTGTTGTTTTGTCCTGACCTTTTACCTCCTGTTTGTCTTGCATGGTCTTAGAAAAAGGCTGCCTAAGAACATACCACGGTGTCCTAACTTGCCTATTGAGAAACATTTATTTCGGTGCTTTCCCAGTTGCAGCATGAGGGGTAGTGCGATATGCAAATAAACAATTTATTATTTTGTGTTCCCAGGAGTCATTTTGTTTTGCCATGTCTGACTTGAATGTCTGCACTAAACTTTATGTCTGACTTGAATGTCTGCACTAAACTTTCAGCTGTCCCATTACTGTGTGGGCAGCTGAATGTTTAAGAGCAGTAAGGAGCCGACGTGGTGTGCTTGATAGCATTGGTTTGGACAAATTCAGCAAACTCAGCTTAAGAAAATTGTGGACCATTATCACTTATAATCTCCTCCGCTGAACCATAAGCTGCAAACAGCTTTCTCAACACATCAATCATTTTAGTAGTTGCGGTAGTATACATGCTTTCCACATCTGCCCATTTAAAGTATGCATTCAACAATACAAAGAACATGCGTCCATCTTTTTCACAAAAGTCTTTGTCATTGACGGTCTATCCACTTCCACGGATGAATGGGTGCTTTCTCTGGAAGATTTCGGTTTAACTGACATGGTGGGCAGGCTACCAGTTCCTCAATTTGCAGATCCAAACCAGGCCACCAAAAATTACTCCTTGCAATCGCCTTCTTTTCGACAATGCCTGAATATGCACTGTGTAACTGCTGTAACATAGTACCTAATTCATTTTATGTTGTGGTTGTGAGGTGCCTGCCAGTTTCATGACATTGTTTAGACCATGTCAAATTAAGTGATAGCATTTTAACTTGTCATTAAGAGCTATGCTAGTGAAACTAAAGATTAGGTTTTCTGCTGGTATGAACATAAGAACTTCATGACAGTGTCATGACATTATTTAGACCATGTCAAATAAAGTGATAGCATTTTAACTTGTCATTAAGAGCTATGCTAGTGAAACTAAAGATTAGGTTTTCTGCTGGTATGAACATAAGAACTTCATGACAGTGTCATGACATTATTTAGACCATGTCAAATTAAGTGATAGCATTTTAACTTGTCATTAGTATGTCATTAAGAGCTAGGCTAGTGAAACTCAAGATTAAGTTTTCTGCTGGTATGAACACAAGAACTGCATGACAGTGTCATGACATAATTTAGACCATTTTAGCATTTTAACTTGTCATTCGTATGTCATTAAGAGCTATGCTAGTGAAACTCAAGATTAAGTTTTCTGCTGGCATGAACAAAAAAACTGACCATGTCAAATGAAGTGATAGCATTTAAATGTGTCTATAGTATGTCGTTATTAGGAGTTATGATAGTGAATACAATGTCATTACATTATTTCTGAAACAAAGAACATTTTCAGTTGTTGTAGACAAGTAATACTTCCAAGACATTCAAAGGCTATGAAATTGGAGGTGATATCTGTGATTAAAAAAAACACAAACAAGTTCATATATGCAAATCAAACCTTTTTTTAACCCTGTGGGCCCTATCTTACACCCGGCGCTAAGCCAAACGAAGTGTCTTTGCTATCTTACACCCGGCGCAGGGTTCATTATAGCCCCTATAGTGCTTACGTTGGTTAAATACCAAGTGATGTTGCGCCCATAGCAAGTGAACTGAACGTGTTGGTCTTAGCCCTTTAATAGTCTGCTCAACCATTTGGTAGAGCACATTTTGAGTCACTATCTCTCATTGAAAAATTAGTTGAACTTAACTCAGCCTGATTGAGCCATTTCTTCCATTCGGTTGAGGTATGCCATGCACAAAACATCCACTATAGGTCACTCTAAGCTACCACAGTAAGCCGCCTCACTCAGTCTGCTACCAGGAAGTTGGAAACTGAAAATCACTCCCGACATGTGGACTATTTTTGGCTGAATTTTCAATGGTAAGCTTAGTTTTTCAACATATTATATCATCGAACACGTTACTTAACAGAATTATGTAACTTGATGCAACACAAAAACATCTTACAAGGGTCAAATAATTTTTTTAAAACATGCTTTACCAAACGGTTGAGTTGTCGCTTTATGGTAAACCTTGGCATGGAGTGACAAGTCAACCGTTTGGTAACAGTTTGGTGAAGTTATGCTAATATCATTAAAATTGACAATTTTCTATGGAATAAAAACACTTCTGTTCATGCATTGTTGTTATGTTACATGTATAGTGTTATTATACTGAAATGGTTTCATATGTGTGATGTTTGTATAGACCAATTTCATTGTTTGCGTGCGCAAACTGGTGGGCAGTCGAGACTCTTGTTGCCACAGCTACTGCAATTTTCGCGATAGTACAAAACGTTACACTGGTGATCAAGGGCGTAGATTTAGGGGGGGTCCAATATTTATAAGAGATGAATTTCCCCCCCAAAAAAATATCATGAATGATAACCACCTCACCAAAACAGGCTTTTATAACAGCACAGAGGCTCTAATCACTTAGATTATTTGTTAGATATCCCTTAACTTGTTTTCAGAAAATTCCTACACCCCTGCACTGGACCATACCATTTTCACCGCGTGCAGTCTTCCAACTTCCCACACACTCCCTGCAAATCGCGCCTGGCTACAGGAGCTAACAGAGGAGTTACTCTGCAGACAATGTCAGTTGATTGATTTCCCTCAAAAATCCTTCAAAAAGTCCCTAAAACCAACTTTTCTTAAAGTAAAATTGCACAAGGAATCGTTTGCAACCATCCCCGAATCGATCTGACCTTCCGTTTTTGACAAATAACCAAATTTTAAAAATCGCGACTTTTGTAAACACTCAGAAAGTGGAGAACAGTACAGAAAAATAATATAAAACACATAATGTGTCCCCTCAATGCTCAAGTCAGTCAAATGAAACCCATTTCTTACCTTTCTGCAGATGAATAGCTGTATCTAGTTTTTAACTTGTTCTGTGACAACTACTTCACTAGTTTCGACCTGGTCCTGAGCCTGCACGCAAATCTGGGTATCAAGTGCATCGGCACTGTCCGATCAAACCGCATCGGTGGAGCTCGCTTGATAGAAGACAAACAGCTGATGGTGAGAGGACGTGGAGCTCTTGATTACAAGTCTGCTGAAGGGGTACTTGCAGTCAAATGGTATGACAACAAATGTGTCACCCTCCTGAGCAATGCCTGTGGGATCATGCCTCTTTCAAGTGTCCAACGGTGGAGCAAAGACGACAAAGCGAAGATTGCCGTCCCATGCCCATCACTCATTCCTGCCTACAATCAGCATATGGGTGGCATTGATCTTTCTGACATGCTGGTTCACCTGTACAAGACCCCAGCCAAGTCACGACGATGGTACTTCCCCCTGTTTGGATACGCCCTTGACCTGTGCGTCTCCAATTCCTGGCTGGTCTACAAGAGAGACTGTGGCCTACTGAATGAAAAACCAATGCCTCTCAAAAGGTTTCGCCTGGCTGTGGCCCACAGTTTGAAACAAATCAACAAACCAGCACCCAGAGTTGGCCGACCATCCTCTGCCTCTCCACCACAGATGTCCTGTGAGAAGAAGCGCCTCCCCCCAAGACCCCCACGACCACAACCAGATGTGCGCTACGACAACTATGGACATTGGCCACTTCACACTGACAACCGGGGGCGGTGCACCCTCTGCCCAAAGGGTGTGTCAAGATGGAAATGTGGGAAGTGCAATGTTTTCCTGTGCTTGATCGGAGAGAGGGAATGCTTTGCAGCATACCATCAAAAATGAAGTGGACATGGTTCCCATAGGTCCTTTTTTTGTTTGTGCATTTCGTTTGAGAGAAAACAAGTTTTTGAATTTGTTCAATGCAAGAACAGAAGTGAAGTTATTTTGAGATTTTACACAGCACAGTTGAGAAGTTGGACATGTTCCCATGGGTCCTTTTTTGTGAATTTGAGAGGGCTAAATAAATAAAGTCCCCATACGTTTTTGACAACATACATGTATCATTCAAAGTGATTGATTTTTATGTAAAAAATGGGAGTGAAGCTTTTGATCTAATAAAATTTACTTGACATGACTTGTTTTCCTGTAATTTAACTTTTTCTATTTTTTTTGTATTTGTAGGTATTAAATTATCATATAATTGTTATTATACATTTATCATTATGTATTAGGTACTTTTACCATCAAGCGGCATCTCAACCATTTGGTAGAGGCCTATATTAAAAAAACTGGGGGGTCTGTAAAACTTTTGGGGGGGGATTCTTGTTATTAGTGCCCCAATAACATAAAAAATACCCAAAAAAAATTTTTACATTGTTTTTTTCTTGGAGTGAATATTAAAGGGTTAAAATGAGGTGTGGCCAGGATTATTTTTGGCATATTGCTATCTTGAGCCAACAGAAAGCACTTGCGCTAAAACCACCAAAAACCTGGTCTAAAGTCATGCCGCAGTTTACATGTTATTTTAACGGCGCATATAAGTGCGTCTACATAGGCGTGTGCACAACGCAAGTACACCCTCATGTCTGTTACACACAGGGGCGCGCACAAGCATGACTAAAAATATCAAGATTACAATGTGAAATATTATTATTGTGTAGGCTATAAAAAAATGCATAATAATAAAAGGGTCCATAGGTTAAAGACCATATACTTCAGTTATTTACCTCAGCAAAGGGGAATGCCGCATTGAATTGCTTTCAGCCCACTCCATCAACATCCAGGCGATGGTACATGTAAGGTTACATGTATAGACTATTTGCAATTATCCTGGATCAAGCTATGACTTAGCCTATATTTGCCAATAATTCCTGTAATCTTCTGGGGGGACAATATTATGTTACGGGACAATGGCTATCCATTAAAAAGGAGCTGATAACACCTATGTCAAGCCTAATGTGGAAAATTGTCATTTACACCTAATGCGTGAATTGTCATTCAATGGAAAACTCGTGCACTGTAATAGACGGACATATGAGTTCTGAAAATGCACTTCAGATGTCATTACAATACAGCTCTGTTCATCTAGGCCTACAGCCTGTAAGTAAATAGAATGGTTTTGACAGAAAAAAGTTCAAAACCTTGTCCAGTGAATATTGCATATATTGTTTTTCAAATAGCCTATGCTACAATCCCTGGGATTCGCTGTGCATAAGGTTTTTTCGATAGCACGGTTAAAAAACTGAGATAAATTTCACCATGTTGTAACAAAATTGTAGCCTTATTCTTCATAGTTCATATCTTTTTAATTACAGTGACCAGGCTTCCATACTCTCTGCTTATTAAAACCATACTGATTTAAGCAGTTATACCATAACTAAACAAAATGATTTTAAAGAGAACAATTCATTCACAATTAATTTTAATGCCATTCTCTGCATGTGCGCTTTAACTTCATGCAGGTGGACTTGTTTTTAAAGCATTAAGTTGTTAGAAAAAAGCGTTGGTCACATTTCAATAAGCAGGACTTATAAAACAAGGGAAAATATGCGTGGACCTCTGGGTTGCCAACCTGACAGGTTTATTGTATTTAGTGTCATCATTAAGGCAAAATAATTAATGGTATTTATGTTATTAATCAATATTAGAATGCAGGTAATGAACTTTGGATGAAGCTTGAACTCCATGAGAACAGTCTTATGGAATTGATGTTTGACAATGTTGTATTGCATAACCAAACGAAATTCATTAAACAAGCAGGCGAATTTGGCGTTTTCTAAGGTGAGATGGAAGCCATTGGTAGCTTATTCTCAGCTGTTGCAGGTGCTTTTAACGAAATTTAACCAAATATATTTTGTAAAATAACAGCACTGTCGGGAATTACCGGGAACTCATAATGGTTAGTCCGAATAATATTGATCATACTATTAATCCATATAGCCTATTCCTTGATCGCACTTGATGCACACGCATGTCTGTTTGTTTCGCCATCATATAAGCAATCCGCCAAGGTGGAAAAGCAGGCTTTTAAAGGGAATGGGATATGACATTTTGATTGGTTTATTGCATGTCACGCCCAAGACACACCTATAATTAATGAAGAGACTAGGTTCAGCCCATTTGCACGTAACAAACTCGCAAAAGTGGACTTGGACACGCCCTAAATGCACTTTACGCCAATCGTTTAGACAAAGCGCTAAGGTCACCAAGATAGAGCCCTGTGTGTGTCTAACTGGTCTCAGATGTTGAGACCATGCTAAGATAATGATCTCTGTAGACAGATGAATAAATACAAGAGAGAGAGAGAGATTGTTGTGAAGACATTCTTCCTCTGTTTATTTAAACAGCAGCAAATAAAACCATGTATTTTCTTTTCAAAATCATTATCAACAATATAATAAAATACATAGTCATAAAATCATGCCATACAGTATGACAATAAAACTGCAGTAATAACTACTGGAAAAGAATCATGTTTCCATGAAACTGATAAAATAAATTATTAAATTGTAAAAGGCTGGGGCTCTAGCATTTTCATTGGTTGTTGTTATTGTTATTTATGATGAAAAGGCATCTTCCTTATATTATTCCACATGATTTTCATCCATTGTTATCAGATGATATAGTAACTGTTAAGCTATACAGTAGCTGTTTTACAATTCTATGACATTGTTGACAATGATGTTGAAAAAAAAAGAAAATGTATATGATTTTATTTTCTGCTGTTTAAATAAACAGGACAAACGGCATCGTCTTCACAACAAACAAACTCTCTCTTTTGTATTTATTCATCTGTCTATACACAGATCATTATTTTAGCGTGGTCGCAATATCTGAGACCTGTTAGATGCACACACGCACACACACACACACACACAGGGTTAAAAAAAGGTTTGATTTGCATATATAAACTTGTTTGTGTCTTTTATCACAGATATTGCCTCCAATTGTATAGCCTTGAATGTCCTAGAGGCGTATTACTTGTTTACAACACTTGAAAATGTTCTTTGTTTCAGAAATAATGTAATGACATGGTATTCACTATCATAACTATAAACACATTCAAATGCTATCACTTTATTTGACATGGTCTAAATAATGTCATGGCACTGTCATGCAGTTCGTATGTTCATACCAGCAGAAAACTTAACCTTGAGTTTCACTATCATAACTCCGAATGGCATGTTAAAATGCTCTCACTTTATTTTACAGGGTCTAAACAATGTCATGACAAAATCAGTGCCAGGAGCCAGATGGATTTTCAGGGATTAGAGAAACTCACGTTCTGGGCACGCATGAGTTTCAAGCTAGCAAAATCCTGGTCCATGGTTCTGAAGAAAGGAAAGGTGGTGGACAAGTTCTGCTTCAATGTGGGAGAAGAGCAGAACCCAACCATCACAGAGAAGCCGGTGAACAGTCTTCAAGATATATCAGCATGGGATCCTCACAAGAATCCTCTGGCCCTGGCTGATCTACAAGGTCCCCATTTCAACCATGGAAGGCTTTGAGCGGATAGTCAGCAGGAGGTGGCTGGGATTGCTGCCTTTTTCCAAAACCAAGAAACTTTTATACGTTTCAATCTGTTATCCTGAACATAACCTGCCCCGGAGCATGTTAGCCGTGCAGAGTAAATTGCCGTGGCAATATACCCCGATCTAAAAAATTAGCACTGTTGTCATTTATAATAATAATAATTAAATTTCATTTAAAGCACTTTTCAGTACACCTAAAAACACTTTACAGCAAAAGAAAAAGGCGTCTCCATTCTAAAGGATTCTGTAGAGATATGTACGGATACTGAGGGAATGTCTTTGCAGGGCGAGATTAGTGAGTTCTGCAAATGATTTTCTGAGTTCCGGAAAATGCTTGAGATACTTTTTTTATGATGCGATTGCTTCAGCAATATTTTAAACATGCTGTATCAAGTTTAGAGCTCTAGAATGTAGTAGGAAGCTACAGTTGTCACATTAGAAATAAACTGTATGACACTGTAATGAGAGTATAGATTTACTTGTTATGAGTGGTAAGGTGAATAAGATATTAACTAGCCTAATGAATTTAACCTACACGATGAGCATTTTTTATTTTAGTTTTTTGCAAAAGCTCCTTCCTGGCTTTGTTGGAGGCAACGGTGTTGATTTTTGCTCATATGATGTTCTTATCCGTCCATTCTGTCCGTATCAGTCTTTTTTCCCCACAGGAGAGAAATACATTGCTCTAGTACAGTCCATACTGCGCCGCTATAGGCTCGTTGTTGTAGACATTTATGGGAACGTGCACTTATCTTAATTAATAAAGCCTGTGTTCACTTAACAAGTTGATAACCACGTTTGTAGTACCGGTTAAGCCAGATTGCGATGTTTAGGCTTTCTGAAGCTAGCTAACACAAAGAAACCCTGGCTATGTTAAACTACCCCCCAGCATTTTAGCTCTGCTGTGTGCCATGCTTGAGCGATTGTTTTGCCTTAAACTAACAACAACAAAACTAAACATTTAGTTCACTTTGTGTTTTGCAATTCTAACAACTAACAACACCTAAAGTTAATAATTACAGGAGTCTGCCAGTCTGCAAATAACATTCCTAAATCAGCTGTTTCAAAAGGAAAAGAAACTAAACAAAAACTAAACTAAACTTATGAAGTTAAACCTCTGTTTTAAAACTGATTTATCTCGTCAAACTCGAAAGCCGCGGTGATTCCTGTCGAGTAAGCCATTTACTCTTGCTTACTTTGTTAGCTTAAGCCCTTTGTTATATACAAGACTATGTATACAAGACTATGGCCAATTAGCTAACTACTTTTACTGAACGACCATGTAATATCCCATCCTCATCGCCAGAAAACTGTCATGTCCCTGCTTAGGACATACAGGTGAAAAATAAGGATGCACTGATAAACAACCAACTAGAATATAGGATGAGGCAAACTCATTGACTCTCAAATGTAAAGTAAAACCACTCGGTGGTGGACATTTTATTCCATAAACAGCACAACCCATGCAGCTCCTGCCGCCTCTTTCCCATTTGTCACATATGCCAGACCCATTAGCCAATAAGAATGCTCTGAAAGTATAAACTACAGCTTTAAGAAAACCCCCAAAATTCTGACGCAGGATTGTTAAAAAGTGCCATGTATCACTTTGCAAATACATCAGCCTCTCAAGTTGCACTGCAGGGCAATAAAACAGCAGGGTGCTAATAGCTCAATCCACGTTTACAACCTTCATCTTGCCAGAGTCACAGAAAATAACACGCACCATTTCTATAAGAAAACCATGCTTTGATATAGAAACAATAATATATTATTAAAAAGTTGTATAAATAAACAATCTGTGTTCTCTTTCATCATCTCGTTTCGAGATCCACCTATGGGAATGACGTCCGGTCATGACCACCACAGAAGCATCCAATTGCACCACGTCTGGCCCTGACAGACAGTAGCGTGTCAAATGCGAAGGAGGCTCCCGCCCTCCTTGTACGAGCATATATCACACTGCAACGCTACTTCTCTTCAGTTGACATTCGCTTCTCACGAATTTTGGAGTACCCCACTCACAGCTTCGACCGTGTATCCCACACGAACCTTAGCACTTAACTGTCCGCAGGAGGATATATCTCCGGATCCGCCTCCGCCGGGCGTGAAAGGTTCGGGAACGTGCGTCAGTGCTGAGTAGCTCCACTCTGTGTTAGCCTGCTACCCCGCGCGCTAGCCCCTTATATCGTGCCAGGCTCCCCGCCCCAGACACGATTTTTTCCTGCACCTGCTAACGTGGAACAGGACAGTGCTGTCTCACAACTAGCCACCCACGCTAGTCTTTTTGCTCTCTAGCCAGCCGCCCACGCTGCCTGTTTCTCTGCTTAGCTGCCTAGCTCCCCGCTAATGGCTCTTTCTAAGCCCGTTCCTCTCGGCCTGTCCGAGGAGCTACGCTCGCGTGCCTGCCCGGCCGCATGCGATGCCCTCATCGCGGCCAGGGACACTCACCCTCTCTGTGTCATGTGCTTGGGTTTAAAACATGCCCAGGAGGCCATAGACTCCCCAGAGAGCTGCAGCCACTGCCTCGCTCTGCCCAAAAAGCTCAGGCGACGGAGGCAGAGAGTTGCTGCTACCCACGGCAACGACCTGGGTCCCGAGGACTCTGACAAAGAGGACGATAGCACTACGGCCTCTCGGCCGCCTCAAGACCTTCCTTCCCTGAGTTGGGCTGACCGCTCCGACCCAGACATGTTGGCGTTCCCTCTCTCCCTCTCCGGTACCCCCATACTGGAAGGAGAGACATCGGATAACGACGACATGGCGGTTGCGTCTGATTATTCGGGTGAGGAGGACGCCATTCCACCGGCCCAGTTAGCACCGGCTATGGGTACAGCTAACGCCCAACCCTATGCCGTGCTTCTGGAGGTATGTGAGCGGGCCGCAGCCCGTCTCAACATCGAATGGCCAGCCCTCCGACGAGGAGAGAGATGTTTATGATGGGAAATTCCTGGGCCCCGCCCCAGGCCCCAGAAAACAGCTTTTCCCAGTTCTCCCCGCCTGTGCTAAACACTTGAAACACCACTGGAAGGACCCGCTTGATTTCAAGCACGGTTTCTCCGGTCTTGAGGTTAAGGACATGGCCGCCCACGCCATGGGGGAACCCCCAGCTGTTGAGCCCTCCATAGCTCGACACCTTAACCCCACGCAGGGAGGTCTCCTGGCGCCGCCCAGGCCTACCCTCCCAAATAAGATGGAACGCTTCACAGCCTCCATCCACCAGGCTTCCTACAGGGCCTCAGCCCTCGCGGTTAGAGCCTCAATGTTTCCTCCCTCCTCTCAGCTTACCAAGCTGAGCTCACAGAGGAGATGGGGAAACAATTACATAAAGGGAGCCCTTCCCCTATACTGTGGCAAGAGATTGTCACTGTGAACGACTTGGTTCTGCGCAACTCTCGCCAGTGTGTCCAAGCCTGCGGCCGCTCCATGGCTCTCTCCGTAGCCGGCGAGCGGGCGCTCTGGCTTAATCTCTCTGGTCTGCCCGACAGTGAGAAAAAGCGCATAGCCGGCGCCCCTGTTGAGCCAGGCCGGGCTCTTTTCGGCCCCGCACTGACCCTCATGCAGCAGCGGTGCGACGACAAAAAGAAGGAGGATGAAGCCTTCAAACTCTGCCTCCCCCGCAGAGTGACGCCTCACCTGCCGCCACCCATGCGGCCTCCACAGCCCCCAGCGGTGAACCGCCGTGTCCAGCCAGGACAGGGCAGGGGCAAGCCCCAGGCCAGCAGGGCAACTCCCCTGCTAAGCCTTGGGCGAATATGTCCTTTGCCACAGCCGCGGCAAAGAAAGCCTCTCCCACCCCCGCCGACCAGAAACGGAAGCGGCCAGCCTGACACTACCGCTATTGGGGGGCTAAGTCCATGTTCTGGGGCAGTCAGCCCCTTGGACACAAGTTCATCTTCTCTCTCCCCCCCATGAAGAGAAGGAGACTCCCAATTCAGGAGGACAGCCCTCCTCTGTTCGCTGCGGTCAGGGCACCTGTTGGAGTTCATGTGCCCCCCAGCTTCAGTCTCTGTTCCAGTACTCAAGGAGTGTTACCCACATTCAGTGTACAAACGAACACCAGGCCATTCGTAATAAAGGCTCCCGCTCTGAAAGGCCAAAAACAAAAAAATGTGATGAGAAAAACCCCTTCTTATCACATAAGGCCTCCCCTGGTTTCACCACTAGGTGGAGCGCCAGCCTCATTCAGCACGGCCGCACTCGGCCGTTCCCCTCTGCGGTCCTCCGCACCAGCAGGGGCGCTCACGAGCCACATGCAAGCCTGGCAGGCGACGTTTGCCCCCGAGTGGGTACTACGCACAATAGCCAAGGGCTACAGACTCCAGTTTGCAGGGAAACCCCCATGTTTCAATGGAGTCATTTACTCTCAAACCGAGAGGAGTTCGGCCCATGTTTTAGAGGAGGAAATTTCCTCTCTATTACAAAAGGGGGCAATACGTGTGGTTCCCAGAGATCAAGCCCAACACGGCTTTTATTCTCGCTATTTCCTGGTCCCAAAGAAGGACGGTTCCCTCTGTCCGATCTTGGATCTCAGAGTGTTGAACAAACATTTGAGGTGGTACAACTTCAAAATGCTAACTTACAATACTCTTTCACGTTCAATACGTCAGAGCGATTGGTTCACATCAATCGATCTGAAAGATGCTTTCTTCCACATAGGCATCTATCCTCCCCACACGAAGTTCCTTCGCTTCGCCCACCGCGGCGTTTGCTACGAATACACAGTTCTACCGTTCGGTCTCTCCCTAAGCCCACGGGTGTTCTGTGTCTGTGTGGAGGCAGGTCTGGCCCCGTTAAGACTAACAGGGGTCAGAATACTGACTTATATGGACGATTGGCTAATCATTGCCAATTTGAGAGTCAAGAGTCGTGAGAGACACGCAGTTAGTTCTGGCACAACTAGCTGCGCTCGGGTTCAGGGTAAACCTCCCCAAGAGCAATTTATCTCCTTCTCAGAGTGTAACGTTCTTGGGGCTGGTGCTAAACTCTGTTTCGATGCTAGCCCGCCTGTCAGCGGACCGCATTGTATCCCTGCGGGACTGTCTCTCTCTGTTCAAACCGGGCTTAAGAGTACAGTACCGCACATGCCTCAGACTGCAAGGGCTGATGGCCTCAGCCTCGCAGGTTTTACCGCTGGGGTTACTGAGGATGAGGGGCTTTATGAGGTGGGTTTCATCACTACACCTCAGCCCCGTACGCGATCTCCATCGCCGTCTCACAGTGATGCACGAGTGCGCGGCAGCTGTACGTCATTGGGAGAACACAGACTTTTATACTCAGGGAACCCCTCTCTGGACCGTTCTCATGAGAAAAGTCGTAACGACAGATGCAACCTGAGATGGCGCCGTCTATGGCTGCCGTGGCGTTGCTGTGCTCCGTGTTTTGTTTGTTTGGTGTAGTTTCTGTGTCGTGTGTTACTTCTTACACAAAAGAAGTACTTCTGAATATTGGGAATTCAACCCCACCGGACAATTTTCCTCAACTACTCACCCGTTCCACGGATTTACTGGATATACTTGTGAGGGGAACCGTGATCTTCGACCGGGCTGTAAGGTGGGTCAGTCGGCAGCGAGGAAAAAGAGCTGGCTCCCTGGTTCGCCTACGCCGGCGGGGAACTCGGCCTCCACTCCCGGGTATATTCCTCTCAAACGTGAACTCTCTTTGCAATAAAATGGACGAGCTCCGGTCCCTCGTAGCGAGGAGTAACGACTTCCACTCAACAGCTGCGTTCGTGTTCACGGAGACCCACCTGTCACCGCTCATCCCCGATGAAGCGGTAGAGTTGGTCGGCTTCTCCATGCACCGGGCGGACCGCGACTTTGAGACGGTCGGCAAGTCGCGAGGGGGGGGATTAATGCTCTTCGTGAACGATCGCTGGAGCTCGGATGTTACAGTGATTAATCAGCACTGTTCCACTTCTCTAGAATCCCTCTTCATAAACTGTCGTCCATTCTACTCTCCCCGTGAATTCACACGATACTCGCGTGTGTTTACATTCCACCTGATGCTGACGTCACTGTAGCACAAGACACACTGGCCGAGCAGATCGTGTGTACTGAACTGAACTATCCTGACAGCCCGGTGATCGTCCTCGGAGATTTTAACAAGGCAAATCTAAGCCGTGCTCTTCCGAGGTACCGGCAGCTTGTCACATGTCCAACACGGGGAGGAAACACTCTGGATCACTGCTATAGCACAATTCGGCGGGCTTACCATTCTGTCTCTCGTGCCGCGCTGGGCAATAGCGATCACGAATTAATCCATCTGATCCCTTGCTACAGGCAGAAATTAAAACTCTGTAAACCTGTAACAAGACGCTACAAAGTGTGGTCCAGCGAGGCCCGGGAGAAACTCTGCGCCTGGTTGGAGCGTGCGGGCTGCGACCAGGGCTTTGTGGAGTGGGCGGGGCCAGAGGCTGGCAACAACCTGGACGAGTACACAGATACTGTGACGTCATTCGCCAGCTTCTGTGAGGAGGTGTGTGTCCCCTTCCGCTCCAGGAGGATTTTTAACAACGACAAGCCCTGGTTCACGGCCCGCCTCCGGCGGCTGCGGTCTGAGAAGGAGGAAGCCAGGCGGAGTGGAGACAACAACAGGTTTAAGGAGGCCAAGTACAACTTTGCAAGAGCAGTGAAGGAGGCGAAACAGCGCTTCTCAGAGAAACTTAAAGTCAAAGTTTATGACAAAGTCTTGCCTGAGGTGTGGGTTGGGGTGATTGATTGGGGACGGGGGGGGACGGGGGGGGACGGGGGGTGTTGGAGATGGGAGGTGTAGCCCACAGGCTTTGCAGTCGAAAAGACTTGTATAAAAGACCGGCTTTTCGGCACAGATATTTAGCAGAAGCAGGCATCGAAACACTAACTTGTCAAAGCAACCAGAAAATGGCGAACGCACAACTTATGACACCCGAATCACCAGACGCTATGAGGGCTGACAGCACGGTGTTGCAGACACCAAGAAAGCCCTTTGCGGCGATATCACGGCTACGTGTAGACCTTGTGTACAGGGACTGGTCCAGTACGGGTCGCGACAATATCCAATGTGGATATCAACTTCACACAGATGTTGCTGGCGTGCCAAGAGTCACACTTTTCAACATGTGTGCCGGCGAGTTGTTTGGTGAGAACACAGACCGTGTGACTTTCGAGCCTAAGGAATGGGGCCTATTCCAAAACTGTTACCGCGATGTTGTCAACAATATACAACGCGAAAGAAACTTTGTGAGTTGGAAAGAAACCGTCTGCTCTGTGGTGTGTGTTAGAAGACGCAGAAAAGCTGATCGACTATTTATTAGCGAGCATTTCGGATCAGCAACAATCACTGATGTACAAATTTGTTTTCATTTTGATGACCTGCCGTTGTTGGAACTTTGTATCGAACAAGCCAATACAAGGATTGAGGACTATCGGCTATTGCGTTCAATGGGTTTTGTGAAAACTAACCTGCGGGCAAGATTTGACGCCGCTGCCAACATGTCGGATACTTTGGAAAACACGGCAACATCAACGCAGTGTGTCTCTGATGATGAAGATTGTTAGAAACGCTTTACAGACGTGTATAACGTGACTTTGATGTTTTTTTTAAAAAAGTGTTCTAGTTTGTTTTGTGCGGGGTTGTATATTGCCATTATCACTGTATACATATTGTGGCGCTGTTGTTTTTTATTGTTTTGTGAACTTTAAAATAAAAAAGTATTTCTTTTACATACTAAAGACCGGTGTCATCATTGTTATATCAACCATTCAGGCATGTTAAAATTCAAAGCACGCCCCGCAAACACGAAAACCCAATCAAAGCGCCCTTTCAGAACTCTAGGGGTTTTCAAGGCGTGGTTATAAGTTTGAGTTGGCCTTTAAAAGACAAGCGGTACAAACCTGATACCATACACCGATACAAACCTCTTGACAAACATGTCTCAGAATTTTGACAAAGTGTACGCGCCCCTACAGGCGGCAGAGTGTTCAGAATCTTGGGAGACTGAGTACCCAGGTCACAATGACGTTCCGGCTACAGGGCCTTGGCTCGTTAACGAGCCGAGCGCGGTGGACGATGTTTTATACGCTGGTTCGTTCGAAAGACAAGGCTGTGAAACAGATGGTTGTCTAACAACGCCGATGATTAAACTTTTGAAAATCATCATTGCGAGACTTCTGGACTGCGCTATTGAACAACATCTGAAGAGTCAATGTCTGGGGTGTGAAGTTGACCATCCAAGCCAGCTTCGACACAGTTGTTTAAACGAGACGGACGCACACTATTTCACATACCACTTTGACAATTTCGTTGCAAGCGTGAAGAAACCATGGTTAAGTCCTCTGCTTGTCAAAGCCATGGAGCTGTTTGTGGCTAAACCCGAGCCTATGAGGATCCTGGGGTCTGTTGATACGATTATTGCAGAAATTCGCGAGGAAACAAACATTCGTGACAAACTTCGTGAAATCCTACAAACGGACCTTGATCAGGCCAGCGAGAAGGCCTTTTGGGCGGTCGATACAGACTTCAGGGAAATCGAGGGCGCCATGCAGGAAGACCTGTGGCCCATATGTTCTGAAGGCGAAACATTGCCACATACACAATTGTAATGTAAAATGAAATCTGTGTTTTTTATAAAAAAGAAATAATAAATACTGTGTTTTTTTATATTGTGCTTCATTACTTCTATAACCGTAAGGATGGATGTTGATAAGCACCTGAAAGATGTGTATTATTCTCCAGAAAACCCTGGGTCTTACGGCGGCAAAAAGCGTCTACAGAGGGGTGTTTGTGATACAAAAGATTTGAGAGTCTCAGACAAGAAAGTTGCTGCTTGGTTATCTGGTGAAGATGCGTACACCTTACACAAACCAATCAGAGTCAATTTCAAGAGAAACAGGGTTTTTGTGAGTAACATTGATTCACAATGGCAGGTCGATTTAGTTGACATGTCAAATGTCTCTGAACATAATGATAATATGAAGTTTATGCTAACATGTATAGATATATTGTCAAAACATGCATGGGTGTGTGTTCTTAAAAACAAAACATCTGTCGAAGTGCACAGGGCTTTTCAAAGCATTCTCGCAAAAGGTCGAAAACCTAAAAAAATACAAACAGATAAAGGTAAAGAGTTTTTCAATAAAATGTTCCAAAGTCTGATGAAACGCAACAAAATAATACACTTTGCCACAGATAACGAAGATGTTAAAGCATCTGTGGTTGAACGTTTCAATAGAACGTTGAAAACGAGAATGTGGCGTTATTTTACAGCCCACAATACAAGACGCTATATAGATGTTGTGCAGGCCTTGGTGCTGGGGTACAATAATAGCTATCACAGCGCTATTAAAATGAAACCCCTTGAAGTAAACAAAGATAATGTTTTTAAAGTTTTTAAAAACATGTATGGTCTCTTTCCAAAAAAATCTAAAAAGCCAAAGTTTAAGTTTGAGGAGGGTGACACCGTCAGGGTCTCCAAAGTACGTGGAAAGTTTGCAAAAGGATATGAACAAACATATACAGATGAATATTTCACGGTTGTTGAAAGGGTTCACAGAAGACCGCCTGTATACAGATTGAAGGATTATGATGGTACGAACATTGACGGGGTGTTTTATGAGGCTGAATTACAAAAAGTTATAGTTGGGAAAGACAAAACTTATAAGGTCGAAAAAATTGTTGCAGAGAAAACACACAATAGACGCAAGTTTGTTTTAGTAAAATGGGTGGGGTGGCCCGAAAAATTTAACAGCTGGATACCCGAAAGTCGTGTTGTCGATCTCTAAAAGAGTTGAAAAGTTTACAGACCCGACCAAATCATCAGGGGACACCATGGAAGACGACGGTTTTTATGTCACTCTCCCGAGCAATGCGTGTCTAGATATTTATCCGGGGAATAAAATTTCAAGCTACACAACAAAGTTTGCACGAGCCCTCGAATTACGAGGACAATGGGAGGTTGCTTTGGCGGAGATTCAATACCCCTATACTTGGTGCATGCTAAATACTGACGAAAACTATTTTATCGTGCGCGACGCGAAAAAAGCCACAAGCTATGTTGTCACAGTAAGCTGGGGTTATTACAAGAGCATGAAAGTGCTTGTGGATGAGATTAACAGAAGTTTAAAGACGAAAAAAATGGCTATTGAGGTGGGCCACGCCGTAATGAAAAACAGAATCTATATTAGCGCCGACGAAAATCTATCCCTATCGGCTAATGGAAAGCTCGCCAGAATGCTGGGGTTGGAGTCAAATGTTGCATTATCGGGTGCAAAGCCTGTGGCGCCCCACCCCGCGGATATTCGGGCGGGGTTCTACACAATGTATGTATACACAGACATTATTGACTACCAGAGAGTCGGTGATAGTTTTGTGCCACTGCTGCGATGTGTACATATAACAGGATCTAGCAACGATGTAATCACAATATCTTACGAGAAGCCACACTACGTACATGTCAGCAAGAAACACATTGACGATATAACAATTGAGCTGAAATCAGATCAGAACGAGAACATAGCCTTTACTTACGGCAAAGCCAACATAAAACTACACTTTAGGCCTTCGAAATATCGGTATCACGAATAAAAATGGCGAGGACACCCCTCTACGTAGACCCAAACAGGTATATAGCCTATTATACGGAACAGGCCGGTAATGGATTGCCGGGGTATAAGGGTGCTAGTGTTATGTATGGTAGTGGACTTGGAGGACTATTTCGCGGTTTATTCCGTATGGCCTTGCCCCTACTAAAGAAAGGTTTCAACATAGCCAAGCCACATTTGAAAGCAGCAGCCAAGAACATCGCCAAAGATGTGGTCAACAAAGCTGTGATGAGTCGTTTGAACACCGGTGACCAGGACGGTTCGGGGCTTATGGTTATGACAAGACGGGCACGTAAGAGGCCTCCAGGGGGGCGTGTCACGAGCAGGTCTAAAGCTAAAAAGCGTCGCACAGTGAACAGTCGAGCCACAGTGACGAAAAGCACGCGGAGGGTGAAAAAGCGCTCCAAGAAGGTTAAGAGAAAAAGTAGATACATTTTTTAAAAATGGCCTTCATACACAACATGTCAGAGGAATGTATGAAGTCAGAACTGGACCTTTTCGCAGTACCGTATACGCAAACAAGCATTGATAAGAACATCTATGTTGAAGTATCCCCCCTGTCAGCCCTTTCGGACACGGGCCCCCTAGAGTTCTATATAGCCGGCAATGGTGAAGATTACCTTGACTTAAACAACACTCTATTATACCTACAGTGTAAGATAACCCGTGCAGATGGTACCAATATCACCAACGCAGACACGGTTGGGGTTATTAATTACCCCATAGCGACCATTTTTTCACAGGTGGATGTTTCGCTGGGTGACAGGCTGGTGAGCCAGTCTAGCAACACATACCCCTACAGAGCAATTATGGAATGTCTACTTAATTATTCTGAAGCCACATTGTCTAATCAATTTACGAGTGGCTTATTCTATAAGGATACCGGTGGCCATATGGACGAAACAGACCCGGCGGGGGACAACAACGGTTTGAAAAGCAGAGCCATATATACCGCGGGGAGCAACACTTTTGAATTGCTCGGACCCATCCACACAGACATGTTTTTTCAGGAGAGACTACTTATAAACGGTGTCGATATTAAAATCAAGATGGTGCGTTGTAAGGATGCTTTCTGTCTAATGACCGCTGATGCACAACAACACCCGTACAAGCTTAAAATAGTCTCGGCAACAATGTTTGTTAAAAAAATCGGGGTATCACCACCTGTTAAACTAGGCCATGCACAGGCACTACTAACAGCGAATGTTAAATATCCTATTGACCGTGTTAGCCTTAAAACTTTCAGCATGGCGGCTGGTCTTAGAGTTTGCAATCAAGAAAATTTGTTTTTGGGGCAATTACCGAAATCGGTCATCATAGGTTTAGTAGATAACGACGCTTTTACAGGAGTTTACAACAAGAACCCTTTCAATTTCAAACATTATGACGCCGAACATATATCACTCAATATGGATGGTCTTCAGATTCCGGCAAAGGCTTTTACCCCAGATTACACAACCGGTTCGGCGGTTCGTGAATTTTATGGTTTAGCACTTGCAACGGGGCGACATCTGAAAGATTCACCATTGTGTATAGATCGTCAAGAATACATAAAAGGCTACACACTTTATGCATTCAATCTGAACCCCGATGAAGGATGCAGCCAACATCTGTCGCTGATCAAAACGGGCAATATACGTCTGGAGATGAGATTCAGATCCCCGCTACCCAGAACCGTTAATTTAATTGTTTACGCATGCTTCGACAATATTATTGAAGTGAACCAGAGGAGGAACGTTTTGTATGATTATTATTAAACATGAACACCCGAGAACTAGATGCTATTTTGTGCAACAACCCATACACCACAAATTACTTTTGTGGAACGGTGGCCTGCGATGAGCTACCGGCTGATAAACTAGATAATTTACCCTCCATGTACATTGTGAATACACACCCTCGAAATAAGCCTGGGGAACACTGGTTGGCTTTGTATGTGTGTGCGGATAAGACGGGCGAATTTTTCGACTCCTACGGCAACCCACCTGACTACATTTACTTCCCTGATAGCATCAACACTTTTCTGCAAAAGAACTGCACAAGGATTACTTACAACACAGTACAGATGCAAGACCCGCTCAGCGCAAAGTGTGGCCAGCATTGTATATTTTATCTACACAACAGGGCCAAAGGGGTTCCGTTTAGCAACATTATAGACCTATACTCTGATAATTTGAAAAAGAACGATGCTATGGTGTCAAGATATGTTGACAAAATATATTTGAATAAATGCCTTAAAAACATGTTAAACTGTGTACAGACGGTTGGCTGTGGTGAAATGTTTAATATCTGTCACGGTTGTTGAAAATAAAAAATAAAAATAAACAAGCGTGTTTCGTTTGGTTTTTACTTTATGTATTTTATTGTAAAATAAAATCACGTTAAACATGACATTTGACATTTTCAGCATTAGGAATACACACACACACACACACACATTCTGCTTCAGAAATCTAACCAAGCTGAGTGATCTAAAACCGGGGATGAGAAAACCGGCCTATTACCATGTTCTGGCGTAAATACTCCCGCACTTGGTGTTTTTTTTGTTTTTTTGTGCCGATTTATCATGTCGCGAACATTCTGATTAGGTATAACAGAAAGAGGCATGTTAAGCAGGGCCATAGCCTCTATAAATTCACCCCAACCCCTGGGTCTTCTATTCTCCGAAATCTTTTGAGGTGCTGTTATGTTCTTTATTAGATCCAACATATGTGAGCCACTTACGGCGTTGCCTTTAAGCACAAACTCCCCATCAGCGTTCCACGTTACCACATCTCCTGATTTTGAAATTTTATCCAACACGTACGTGGCATTTTCCCGGCTTCTAGGTGGTACACTTTGTAAGACATCATCAAATCGGGAGGTCTCAGGTCTTACAGTATCGTGAGTCTCGACTGGCAAGGATAGGGTCAATTGTTGTGTTTCCGCAGCACCTTGTTTAACCAGCGCCATAAAACGTTGCAGAGCAATCGTATACATTTTTGCCTTCTCGTGTGGTACAACATCATTCCTCGACAAGATGTTACGTATGGTTTGATCCAAATCATTTTCAACAGTTTGTCGGATGGGTTCCGGTGTAAAAGTAAGATTCTTTAATTTGTCCACCTGACTTTGAGGTACCAGAAACATCTTTTGTGCATGCTCCATATTTTTAACCGCCACCGCGACCAGCTATCAAACTGGTTAGAAAAGGTATCGCAACACTCAGTAGAGGCAGAAGGAAACCGCCCCTTTGATTTATAACTTTAAATTTTTTTTTAATTGATGTTTTCTTGTTAGCCAACAGTTTAATACCAGCCTTTTGTTTTCTTATTTTTTTCAATTGTGTGTTCGTTAGGGGGATATTACCACGCAAAACATTGAGAGCTAGTTCACAAATTGTATTTATGAGTTCATCTGAAGCAGACTGTAATATACCCCGTCTTTGCCGGGCATCACCTTCAAATAGAGCTTTTAGAAGACTCCAGTTCCGTTTAATACGTGTCGACATATTACTTTTTCTTTAGCACGTAAGCAACCGGCCACTCTGGAGCGTACAAACCAGTTCTGATGCGGTATTCCTCAGGCGTCTGTGCTTTTAAGTCCACCAGCAGGTATCCATAAGGTTTTCTGGTAGCATCATCAAAACATTCTAGGAAAAACTTTGAATTTCTGGGGTACATTTGTCGGGCCAAAACATTAACTTGCATTTTATCTCTGGGGTTTTTGAACAGAACAATATAGTTTGCATTAAGATTTATTGTGCGGCTGTTTCGACCTTGGAAGAAAAGATTCTGCACAAGATATATGATGCTTAGGTTTCTATGGTGTGTATACTTGGTAAAAGCTCTCTCAATTTCAGAGCTCTGACTGGCGGCTTGCATAAGATCATCAACAATGACCATGTTGGTTTTGTGCAGAGGTAGCAAAACTTCATCGGTCAAAGATTCAGGAAGCCCTTCTACAAATTGTACATTCTTTATTTTATGAAGCACCTCATCATACATTGGTTGCCAGCAGGAATAAAACCATACAATGTTCTGAGGTACTTGTGACAAAACATGTTGTGCATTTTGGAGCAGTTTTTTCACAAAAACACTTTTACCACTGCTTGAGGGGCCGGAGATTATGCATGAAAAAGGATGCTGAAGACGATTGTCAAATCCTTCACACCCAAGCACTTGTTTAGAATCCATATGGTAAGGTTTTGAAATCCGGGAGCAGTACTCGTTTGTTGTAAACCACTCGGAATATTTTGGAAACTGTGCGTGTGTTGAGAGAGAAACCTCTCTTATCCCTAACAATTTGCTTTGTGCAGGTCATAATTTCACGGGCTGTTGCCTCGGGATTCTGTACATAGTGCTGTACCAAGGCTGTGAGTGATGAAAGATTGACAACTTGTGTGTTAGTATTGTGCAGGGTTATACCTTTCACTTTCATGCAGGTTTTACCGAGCAGTGTTTTATAGCCGTATGTCTTGGGCCCTCCTGAAACAAATTCAACAATGTGGTCACCAGGGTCTAGCTCGCTAGTCAATTCCCCCAAAAAATCACCGAGAGAAGGCATCCAGTCACCCGGCCGGCTCACAAAGATTACAGAATCTGTGTCGTGGTACAGAACTCTGTCGGGCATTTTATCCATGAGCTCATAAAGCTCGAGCCGGGCATAAGCGGTGGTGAAGGCCGCGATGAACACATTGCTGTATTTGGGTGGTTTTGGGAAACCCTTTGCAAGTCTCCACTGGACCAGGGCTACTGTCTCGGTAAGAAATGAAAAGTGTGAGATGTCATACTCCTCCGAAAACATGAATTGCAGAAACTGCTCGGGATCACGGATCAAGGTTGTGTTTGACTGATTGCTTCTCTGGCCAAATTTGCCCCAAAGACTATTTAAAAACAGTTTAGAAATTTGTCTTTTGGCTTTGTTTACACAGATATTGTTTGGTTCCAATCGGACGCCCTCCTTCTCCCAGTAACTCTGCACATATGCCGCCTTGTCAGAATCATCAGAAACCCAAGAGGGGTATCCTGACGCTTCTTGTTTACCCTTTAGGTGCGTCTTAATGTAGTCACTGAAAAGAGACTCGGAGCTGTCTTGGAAGTGCCAGATTTCAAAAATTTTGTCAATGGTGTAACCTTTTTCAATAGCTTTAAGCATTTCAACGGTACACCATACACCAGTTAGAGAACGCATATCAGCAGAATGCTGACAGCAACCTTGATGCTCGGATTCCGCACATGTACGGCAGAGTGGAAACATTAATTTACCAGAGACTCTGTATGGTAACACTGGTATTTTAAGGTTTCTTGGCGTGTTGACCCTGGCTTTGATCAGACCGAAATAGTTTTCGATCGGTTCAAAGTCACGGAAGATGATGATGGGGTGGTTTGTTGGGTAAACTTTGGTTTTGTTCACAAACGGGTATAGACTGGTGAAATCAAAATAGTGCATTTGCTCACCTTCTTGAACTTTGTAGTAAAGTTGCAAAGCATTCGTTCGACCACCAAACAGAGCAGCCCGAGGCTCCATACGCTCGGGATAGTCCTGATGTCTCAGGAATTCCTGAACATCGGGGTTCTCACGCTTAAGTCTTACCCATTCATGCTCCCACATCACGACAACATTCAGGTTGTATACGCGGCGTAAAGTGTCAATTTTTTCCTGAAATTTGTGGTAGATTGAGCCAAAATCTGTTTTTGTGATAGGGCTAATCGTGTTTGGCTGAAAGCAATTTCTGCATCCGTGGTATATGCAGCCAGCGTATTCAAAAGCCGTACGTACACCGTCCGACTCTGAATACCCGTCTAGATGGTAGTTACCCATCTTAACCTCACCATGGTTCAAGGCATGTTGAATGAAAAACTTTTCCTTGTGGCTCACATATTCTAACCATTGGATCGATGCGGTGGAAAAGGCTTTCTGCTGTCGGACATAATTATCGGGCGCTGTGACTGCAATGGTGTTTTTGGGTAAAAAGTTTGTGCAGAATTGCTTCATACATACCGAGGCTATTGTAATGCATTGGAATGGGTCTAAACCCGTGCTCCCAAGCACCTCTGTCCTAAAACGTAAACAGGCCTCCCGCAAAATAACAACATCGTTCTGGCAGTACTCTGACATTTCTTTACGAAAGTCAAACACACCCCCAGACACGTTATCATACCAGTCATTAAATGCAACCCTATCCTTCTCCATCATTGTGTCAACACCATAGTACAAGGGTGGCGGGTATGTGCCGATGTAATTCTGGTTCTCAATTTTATTCCAGAAATGGGGAAAATGCCCCTTTTTCACATTGTCAAAACCTAGCGCGTTGGGCATGTCACTAAGCTTCATAGTCAGGAAACAGAGTGAATCAACATACCTCTGCCCAAAAGCATTGTCTGTAACACACAGGAGCTTGCTACCTTGTGCTATGATGCTTGGTGTCACACCCTGCTTAACCAAATACTGCATCAGCAGATACCCGTCATAACCCTTCGAATTATGTGCAATGAATGTATACCCCTTGTACTTTGGTGTTCGGTATCGCTTAAAAAAAGCCTTTACACACTCATCACCAGACGCCGTCCAACGCTTACCCTTAAAATCAATGCAACATATGAAATTTGCAATGTGTTCACCATGGTCCTGCCGACACTCAAAATCATAAAACACATAACGTACGCTTGGGTTCTCAGTTTTCACAGGCTGTATGTAGCACACATGTTCAACATCCGGGGTCAATAAAGCCTTGCAGGCTGTGCATGTCTTTAGACCACATGTGTGTGGTTTAGGCGGACTACCGACCTCATATGTGCGTCAGGGCCGGTTCTAGGAATGCACATATGAGGGGGCAGTCAGAAATATGAAGGGGGCACTTATTTTTTTTTTACACATTTTTAACACTGTTAGTGTTTTCTTCATGGCATGAGTTGTTAGCTGTGTGTCCAGCTCTCAACCTGAAGAAGTGGATTGCACTCTGTCAGGCCTCTACCCTAAGACCTGTCCAACTTGGGTGTCCCACCTGAAGACTAAGCTCCTGCTGGTATAGCTCTTAGGGTCACTGAGGCACGCAAACCCCCTGACCACAATAAGGTGGCAATTTCTCAGGGGGAGAACTGAAAAATAAAAATGAAAAGTAAAATAAAATATCCTTCATCCAGATTTTAACAACCAACAACATAACATTAATCTTAACTGGATGGCCTAATTCTCAAATACATTTCAAGCTAAAGGAAAGACTTGTCACTATAATCAATATTTACAAAACTGAAAGGTAGTCTTATGAAAAAAAAATCACCAAGTATCTCAAGTTCTCAAACTAATTTGTAAAACACAACAGATAAAGGTAAGAACATTTTATAACTTCTTTATTAGTGAATAACTCAAAAAATATCTTTCTCTCCACCTCACTATTCTTTCTCTCCACTCTCCTTTCTCTCCACTCCACTATACAGCACCAAGCATTTTCTCAGTTATAAAACGAATTTGTACAACACAACAGATACAGAGCAGAACATATAACATACATAACTTTTTTTTTCGTTGTTAGCGGGGCTTCACGTAGGGGTCTGGCAGACACAGCTCATTTGTCCTCAGTCTGTTCGATGCAGTGTACAGTTTCTACTCTGTGCTTGTGTCTTGAGAAACGCTCCCACTGGGTAAAAAACAGCAGACTATTCCCCAGTTGACTGCACAAATATATATGGATGTTATATTAACTTTTGTTTTAGTTGTTTATTATTAGTAGGGATGTAACGATTCACTCAGGTCACAATTCGATTCACGATTTTTAGTCCACGTCACAATTACGATTTAATGATTAGGGATGTAAGTTACATCCCTAATCATTAGTTATCTCACGGGTCGCTACGACGAGTTTGGTGGAGTTTTGCTGCTTCTTCAAAGTCTACCGCTCTGTCGAAACCTGACACCTCACTCTCAGACTGCTCTTGGCTCATTTGCATACCAACAGTGATTGGATGTTTACGGAGGGGGAAGGAGGGAGGGGCGATCTCTCACTGCAGAGTGTGTGAAGACACGCTGCACGGAGATGAGAGATGAGAGTTGAGGGGAGGCTTATATTTAACTTGTGCTTTTTCCGGCAGATTTTTCACTTCTAAAAGTATGATTTGAGGGGGCAGGCCATCTGTTTGAGGGGGCGCTGCCCCCTCTTGCCCCTGCGTAAAGCCGGCCACGATGTGCGTGCACATTTGCTGCAGAACTTGTATGTGTCACAGATACTGAGCATCTTGCCGCTCGACTTCTGTTTCAAAACTTTATGTTCGGCATGGCAAAAGCTTGATCGACAGATACGCATACAGTCGTTACACCGTATCGTTGCAGACCTATGCTTAAAACAATCTGCATGTACACAGACGTTGCAAGTATGTTTGCATTTGTGGTTATGTTTCGATGTGTATGGCGTGTAGCAAAAGTTGCAAACATATTGGCTACCTAAGAAACCTTTCAACGATTTGATGCCATAATAGTGCATGCCATCGAGGTATAGGAACAGTGTTTTTTCATGTATAGCCTCGGATGTTTGAAACTTTATTAAGGCCCCGTTATTTGCATTGTGTGACAACACGACAATCTTGATGTTTAAAAACTTTTCAAACATGTGAATGTCTGAAAAACAAACCTTGTGTTGAACACCCAAGCCTACGGAACGTTGCAATTGCTCAGCCTCTCTTTCAGCGTCACATGTGTTTAATGCCGGATGTAAAAGGTGTGTCAAACACATTGCAAAGCATAGGTTGTTACCGCGGTTGTAGCTAACAATTAGGTGTTTTAGTTTTTTGCGAATGATTTCGCTCTTGAGACATGACGATAATTAGGGTTCTGAATAATGTGAGCCACAAGCATCAGCGTTTCATCAGCCAGAATCTCAAAATTGCTCTGTATCAACTTTTCAATCATATCCAAAAAAATATCCAAATCAACGTTGTCGCCGTTTAGTTGTACGGTTACGCCCTCAGACAACGAATCACCCCTTAATTCTAGTTGTACAACATCATTGGGGCGCGACAACTCGCGAACTTTAACCAGTATCTGTTCTAAAGTGTTTAAGACATACACATAAAACTCTGCGTAGTTGTCAATGTCGTACAGTGCTGCAAAGTTAAAGCGGTGCCGAATTTCTGTACTGTTGAATTTGGGCCTTCGTATCACCTGAATGTCTGTGTCATCAACCGCACCACCATCTTGGTTGACTTCTGGAAGTCCATGCACGTTATCATCTACAGGGCTTTGGGGGCTCTCTAAAACCGTAATACCATGCACGTTATTTTCTGTGTTTGGGTTAATATCCGTTTCAGCACGTGCGCGTTCACGGTTTACCGCGGCCAGCGCATTTAACAGCCCGGTAAAAAAACATTCATGCACTACAGTTTCACTACTTGTTTCATGCGTGTCAATAGAGCCTTGATTAACATCCTCAACAAGTGCTAAGAGATGTGGGTTAACATTTTCAGGCATTAACTCTAAACGGTTAGTGTTTTCAGCATCATCCACAGCAGGTCTTTTCCCGTTCGACCCCTCGGAACAAGAAGCAGTACGTTGTCTTTTCGGGGCCATATTTATTACAAATGCCGGTTTACAAGTGTTTGGAAACGATTGTATAGTTCTGCTCGCTCTCTATCATTTGCAACAATTCTATTTACAATATATAGAAGTTGAGCATTTACACTCGCCGGGTGGCCCCTTTGGTTCACGGTTTGTGTGGCTTCTGTCCCCCTTGCTTGTCCCGGCTCTTGCACAATAGCTTGCTCGGCTGCACCACGATTGCCCTGTCGCCTTTCTGGTTCGGGTATCGACACCAGCTCCTCATCCGTTACTTCACCGTCTGTAAGAATTAAAAATACTTTACATATTTAGTTTAAAACACATTAAAATTTAAATAAAAAATAAAAAATAAAAAAATAAAAATTTAAAAAATAAAAAAATAAAAATTTTGAAAAAATTAATTATACTTTAAAATTCTAAATTAAAATAAAATAAAATATAAAAAAACAAAATTTAAAAAATTTAAAAAAAGAAATTTAAAAATTTTTAAAAATTAATTATACTTTAAAATTCTAAATTAAAAAGACTAATATTCATATTTAATTTAAAGCAAACAAACCAAGTTATTTAAAAAACATTATACAAGCGTTTTCAAGACTTGTACAACTCACAACCAGACGTTTCCCACGTCGACCTTTCAGGTCGGGTGCTTGACTCCTCTGTACACACTTCTAGAGGTGCTTCTGGGGCTTTTTAAAAATAAAATGTGTTAGAAGCAGCCAAAACGATAACTACAAATGCTAAATATCCCTAAAGCAGAAAAGTTGAAAACGTTTCCTACTTTGGGTATTCGTGTATCGTGGGTCCTCCAACGACGCCAGAACCTGCGCCTCGATGCCGATTGTCGGCCTTGTAACCGTTGTGTCTAAAACAATTAAACATTAAACAATCATATATAAATATAAAACCGCTTTAAAGGATCATTTAAACAAGCGTAAAAATAATATATATATTTAAAAACAACAGGCTGTTTAATGGTTCCATCTTTGTGAAATAAAAACCTTAAAATAAACCCTAACGATGTTCAACAGTCCAAAAAACTTTGTTTCACTCTGGATATATATATGTATATATATATAAAAAATATATACGCAAGTTGCGAATCGGTATATAAACCTTTGTCGAACTAACGTCGAGTGTCACGAACAGCCATTTTGTTTGCCACGTGCCGACCACATGGCCATACGTTTAAACAAGCGGCCATTTTAGAGAACACGTGTAATACATTGCAACAGTCGCCAATAAATATATACATATATATATATATATGCACACACACACACACACACACACACACACACACACACAGTCTCTTTCAAAGTAAATTTTAAGCAAATGTATAATACAAATACCAAGTTCTATAGAACGGCTTAATTAGTTTTCATTGGGGTAACAAACAGCCAGGCCTACAAACTGTTCGGCCGTATATCCAACATATCAACGTAGTCTAACACATTTACATCAACAAAAACCAGATCTGTTTACTGTCGTTGTCTTTGTGAAATAAAAACCTTAAAATAGACCCTAACGATGTTAAACAATCCAAAAACCGTTTTTTACATCGGTCTTTAAAATATTCAGAACCACAGGCCTTGCGTAGAGGGCTGGCTTATATGGCTTTTGTTAGACACGCTGTCTCGACACAAGGCCAACACCTTTAAACATTCGCCGTTAAATATATATATATATATATACACGCACACATACACACGCAACCTCTTTTAAAAGTACATTTTAATCAAATGTATAAGACAACTCACCAGCACCAATTTCTAAAACGCTGTGTAATTCGTTTTCCAAAGGTAGCATATGGATCAACTCATCCAGGCCTGCTAGATGTTCCGATCCCAAGTCGATAACGTCTGCTGTTTCCGCAAATATTGTGGAGTAGTCTAAAATACATTAGCAAAAGCCATGTTAAGAAATAGAACAATCCGCATGCTTAATTAACAACTTGTAAATCTCATACTTGCACGCTAATGAAATATAGGAAACACGTACCTGGCATTGAAAAGTATCCCTCCGACATCTCTTCTTCACGGTGTCTTTGGTACCCGTGGGTTCTTCAAATATCTTCGTTTGTAATCGTAAGGATCAGGAGAGTTCATAGGTGTCTGACTGTCTGTTTTATAAGGGTTTTTGGCCGGTGCCTTCATCTTTGATTGGCTGTATCATGTTTTACAATTACGCCCCCCACTACCACCCGCGCAGCGTATGCCCACATGTTCTACGTAAACCCCAAACATTTAGATAAACTTTTAAAAGTAGATATTCTTACACGTTATATGCTAATAACGCAAATGTTTAAACGGCATAATCTTTTACAAACCATTCGATACCAGACAGACCTATTACACCTCTGCAGAAAAAAAACGAATTATAAAAGTTGTTCTGTGAAATTCGCTTTGATAGGCCTTGTATGTTTGGCGCCTTTGTTTTGGGAAAAAAAGTCCCCAAAAGATCTTTATATGTTTTTTTGTTTTGTTTTCTGGCCGTTTGTTTCTATTTTATATATTTAATCAACCCTTAACAAAGTTGCTTGATTGAAACCATCTTATACATGTCTTTTCGACTGCAGAGCCTGTGGGCCGCTCCTGTGGGCTACACCCCACCCCAATCACCCCCACATCTAACCCATCAATCACACACCCCTCCCCTCCACACACCTCAGGCAAGATTTTGTCATAAACTTTGACTTTAAGAACGCTTTCTGCGCCTGTGCGTGGCCTTTGACCCCTTTTGGAACAGCCCTCCGACACCGTCACACCCATTGGTTCGCGCAAACGTCCATCAAAAACTCCTACGTAAACTTGCGTCAAACTCCACGTGACAGGACGTTGGTACGTCATTTCGGCTTCTGATACACACCCCGTGTTCGTTCTCTGAACAATTTTAGTCCTGCATTGTAGCCACTAGCTGCTGACGTGCTGTGGCTTTAGCACTCTATCTTCTAGCGTATCACCACGGACCTCCGCAAACGACCGAATACTTTTCCAAGTTATTTTTTGCGTTTTTCGTTTTTCGTTTTAATTCTTTTAAAACGTAACATATTCTTTTATTTAAATTATTTTCTTCATAGTCTTTCATGCGGACCATTCTAGGCTTTTAAACGCGCTATCTCGCCTACCTATCTTTTGTCTATTTTTGTACAATATCGTGCTTTCACGGAACCAGAAAAAGTTTCTAAGTGTTTTGCCTACAGTGTCTATGCTCGCGGACGCCTTTAAACCACGGAGTTTATTTTTCTTCCTTCATGGCATCTAACAAGTCTTTACAATGATTCTGTTTAATGTTATTTCATTATAGCCGTTATAGCGATTTTTCACGTTTTAACAGCCTGCTTGAATTATTCTTTTTAACAAGCGGCTGCTGCCGCTAGCACAAACGGCTTTTTAAAAATAAAACGTAATTGCCGCGGCTACTACTTCTACAACTAACAACATATACATTTATACAACCATACTTTTTCACGATGTTTTTCAAAACAATGTACAACACATTACATTGCCAATATGTCTCCCTAAGCACCATGTCTCCAACCCTAAAAAACAATTCGTCACAAAACCACAACGCTTACAACAATTCCCAATAAAATGACATCGCCAAACCCTTGAAACGAAAAACCCACAAACCCCCGCCCCGAATGATGATGCATCATCATCATAATCATAAAAATAAAAAAATCATAAAAAATTAATTTATGCATAATCATAATTTTTCATAAACTCATTAATATTCAAAAAATGCCCTTTTGAACCCATCAATCAAATTTTGACAGATACCGAATCGTATTATACTACTGATATTGAGGAACAGTACTATACAGCTAAAAACATCTTAACAATTTGCTTGCAGTTTAAGAAATATTTAAGTATTTTTTCAGAAAGAAACTTAATGGTAACATAGTTGACGCATGGGTAACATAGTTGACATGGGTAACATAGTTGACCGGACATCAACAAGCAGAGCAATTAATTGAAGTAATACATTTGTTTAATCTAATTTATCATTCTGTTTTATAGAAAACTATTATATTTCATATTGCATGCATAAATAATTAAACTTTGGTATCTTAAAACAACAAATAACTTTTTATTCATTGATCAAACAGGGCTTCTGAGAACAAACATCAGGCAAACATACTGGTGAGGCAGTCTCACAGTTAAATTCAGGAGGACCGAGAAAACTTCAGGTGCTGGAGAACACAACAGCAGAATTTAGCACAGATTGAGGTTAGCATGGCATTTGAGAGCAGAGTCACAGGTGAACTGAATGATTACGGAGTTTGCCGCCTCGCCGGCAATGAAGCGGGCCCATGCCTGTCATTAGGACTGTCCAGTCAATCATGCATTACACATTTCTGCCCATATGTCCCTGCAGATTTTGACATGACGTGTTGTCACTGCCTTTGGGGCAGGAATCAATCTGAGGATGTCGACAAACAGATACCACAAGCTATCTTCTCTATTAGGCCAGAAGAACCGATTCTCTCCAATGCGGTGCATGCATTTCACCTTGGCATGGGTCTCATTGACGTCGAGAATGGTTCCAGGATACAGATCCTCATCATACCTGTTCGGGCAATTTGAATATCCAGTATGAATAAACATATGAAGCCAAATCTCTTAATGCATAAAAGTCAGTTTATCACTCCATCCTCAAACCCATGTGAGGACACAGATGTTATATGTGTGACTAAAGGCCAGGTGGTCATTGAGGTTCATTGAGGTTCTCCATGGATCGCCACCTTGTCGTGGTGGAGAGCCTTGTGTGTTCCAATGAACCTGAGAGCAATGCCGTCGGGAGCTTCAGCTTCAGCTCCTGGTAGGGTCTCCCATGGCGGTAAGGTCGAGGGGGAGGTTCCAGACGAAGTGCGATCCAAAGACCTCAACGGCGGAACTGGCGGAGGATGACACGTCACAACGGCAGTAAAGGCGGACGAAGGTTAGAGGTGCCTCATTGCCTACTGAGCGCACTGTAAGTGTTTGGCTACGGGAGAGAACCCCTAACGACAAATCTGCTATGAAGACCCGCATTAGGCAGCCATCAACAGACCGGTGTGCTGGCAGTCTTCTGCAACTCCTCTCTACAGAAGGTCGTCATGAGCTTTCATGCCACTGGAAGACGTAGGGCGGAGCCAAGGTAGTGAGGGTAGTGACTGCGCACCACTTCCTTCACTATAATCAACTCTTTGCGCAGGCCTGCTCCAAATACCCCCACCCCCATTCCCACCCCATCCCCACCCCCCAAGTCCTGCGGCGATGGAGAAGGGTAGCAGATACAGGTCAGGATGTGACTGGGAGTATCTAGCCCAACTCTGCACGTAGGCGGCGTGGGATAGATGGTCGCCGAGGTACGGGATGGAACAGAGTGTCTCTCCGGCAGCTTCCCACACGACTGAGCAGTTCCATCCTGCTCACCCTGAAATGGGAAGGGCCTAGAAAATGTGGCCTAAAAATGATCTGTTCCTCTCCACCCGGGCAGCCTACTGCAGCTGCCGGGTCATCCCCTACGCGGTCGAAAAACTAATAAAAAAACTGGACTGACACTCACGGTAGCGACTTGGAATGTCCGAACTCTTCAATGACCTTGCTTGCTTGCTTGCTTATGGCAGTCCATCGATGTCGATGATGACGTTGCTCCGAAATAATATGTTGAGTTGATTATTGTTGTTGGTTTCGCCTGTGCATAGCCAGGTGGCTGCTCAGGCCGATGCGTGATCCGCAGACTTTATCACAGGAGGGGCAGGGGAAGGCAGCAGTGGTGGTCGGTGGACCTTTGTCACGTTGGTGCCTCTGTGCACGCCGCTGTACTCTCCTCTCTGTGAACTTCTCCTGGAGATGAGTGATTCCCCGGTGGCAGATAGAGCTCCAGGTGTGACGATCCACAGCCAGGGACTCCAGTGCTGATGGGTTGATGGCACACTTCTTCAGGAGGGTTTTAATGTGGTCCTTGAATCGTTTTTTCTGGCCCCCAACAGACCTGTGACCATCTAGTTGACCATATAGGATCTGTCGAGGCAGACGGTGGGCTGGCATACGGATCACATGCCCAACCCATCTGAGATGTTTTTGTCCAAGGAGGGCTGTGATGCTGAGTGTGTTGGTCCGGTCATATATTTGAATATAGGGCACTCTGTCTTCCCAGGACAAACCCAGGATCCTTTGAAGGCAGCGGATGTGGAAGGCCTCTAGACTGTGGATGTGTCTCTGGTAGGGTGTCCAGGTTTCCGAACCGTAAAGCAGTGTGGAGAGGCAGACTGCCTTATAAACAGCTGCCTTGGTGGAGATGGTGAGGTTCCTGTTCTGGAAAACCCTGGACCTTAGCCTTCCAAAGGCAGCAGAGGTCAGACCAATGCGAACCTGGATGTCATCATCGATGGTGCAGGATGTTGACAGAGTGCTACCGAGATAAGTGAAGTGAGGGACAGAGGCTAATGGATGCCCGTCGAGGGTGAAGATAGGCGCGTCTGGTTGGGGGTTGACCTCCTGCATTAATATTTGTGTTTTTCTTACATTAATCTGAAGACCAATGGCACTATAAATGGAGGAGACCACATCTAGTGCACGTTGAAGGGATTCTGGTGAGTGAGCAAGTAGAGCACAGTCATCAGCATACTGTAGCTCCAGGATATGCTGGGTGGTGAGTTTGGTGACGGCCTGGAGGCGACGGATGTTAAAAAGGTTACCATCCAGCCTGTACTGTATCTGAATCCCATCTGCGGGGTCCAGATATTTATGGGACAAGAGGGTGACAGTGGAGATGAAAATGTTGAAGATGGTTGGGGCTAGGACACACCCTTGCTTGACCCCCATGTCCACACTGAAGAATGGGGACTGTTGGCCACCGCTGCTCACACATGCCTGCATCCCGTCATGTAGCTGCCGCAGGATGTTGTTGAACTTTGGTGATACACCTAGCTTCCCAAGTACTTGCCACAGCAAGTCCCGGTTAACTGTGTCGAAGGCCTTGGACAAATCAATGAATGCCAGGTACAGGTCTTTGCGATGTTCTCTGCATTTTTCCTGCACCTGTCTAACAGCAAAGATCATGTCCGCGGTGCTGCGATCACGCCTAAAGCCACATTGGGATTCAGGCAGGATGTTCTCTGTTACATGGGTTGCTAGGCGATGTAGCATGATCCTTGCAAGCACTTTCCCAGCTGCGGATAGAAGGGAGATACCTCTGCTATTGCCACAGTCTGCTTTGTCACCCTTACGCTTATAGATTGTGATGATGTTGGCATCCTTCCAATCTTGCGGGATGACTTCCAGTGACCAGATGGTGGTGATCAGCTGATGCATTCTGCGTAGCAGAAGGTATCCACCGTGCTTCAGGACTTCTCCGGGGATCCCGTCGAGGCCTGGGCTTTTGTTGTTCTTCAGTCCCATGATGGCTTTACGTACTTCTGTGAAGCTGGGGGAGGAGTCCAACAGGGGGCAGGCAGTGGAGATCGGAGAGTATGTCCGATTGTATGGGATTTGATGTGTTCAGCAGGGACTTAAAGTGCTCAGCCCATCTGTCCAGGATCTGTTGTTTGTCCTTGTAGAGGGTGGCGCCATCTGCTGATCTAACCGGGGTGATGCTTTTTCTCTGTGGGCCATAGATAGACTTGATAGCGTCATAGAAGGCGTGTGAGTTGTTAGTGTCTGCGTGATGTTGTATTTCGCTGGCCTTCTTGGTCCACCAGTCATTTTCCATGGCTCTGAGGGTGCACTGGGTTTCCTTTCTGAGGCTATTAAGATGAGCCTTCAGTACAGTGGATTGGGGGTTAGAGAGATGAGCTGCAAGGGCCTTGTGTTTTGCCTGAAGGAGGGCGTAAATGCCCGGCGCACTGTTGTCAAACCAGTCTTGATGTTTCCTTCTGGTGTACCCTACAGACTCCACTGCCGCCTGGTGGAGGACAGTGCGTAGGGTGCTCCATGTAGATCCGATGTCCAGATCTGACGGTGTTTCAGGAATCCTGGACAGCTGGTCTGCTACCTTCTCCCTGAGCTGGTTGACAACGTGCTCGGACTTCAGTGCATCACAGTTGATCCTCCTGCTTGGTGGTGTTTTCCTCTGTTGAGGGCGGATTTCCAGGTCAACCTTTGCTCTGATCAGACGGTGGTCAGTCCAACAGTCGGCTCCACGCATGGCCCTAGTGATACGCACCTCCTTCCTGTCCGCTTGGCGAACGATGACATAATCCAGGAGATGCCAGTGCTTAGAGCGGGGGTGTTGCCAGGAAGTCTTGTACTTGTTTTTCAGTTGGAACAGGGTATTTGTGATGACCAATTGATGCTCAGAGCAGAGAGTGAGGAGACGGAGACCGTTGTCGTTGAGCTTGCCAACACCGTGCTGACCAATCACTTCCTGCCATAGTGCACTGTCAGAGCCCACTCTTGCGTTGAAATCGCCTAAAAGAATGAGCTTGTCAGTGGGTGGTACTTTGCTGATGGCGGAGTGCAGGGAGGCGTAGAATTCTTCCTTGCATTGAGGGTCAGCAATTAGTGTTGGGGCATAGGCGCTGATGAGGGTGCAGTAGCGGTTGCTTGTGAGGGGAAGCCTCCAGGTCATCAGTCTTTCACTGACGCCAACTGGGGATTCTGGAATTTTCTGAAGGAGGCAGGTTCTCACAGCAAAGCCTACACCATGGAGACGGCGGGAGCCTTCTGGAAGCCCCTTCCAGAAGAAACTATATCCTTCTCCCGTCTCCGTTAGGGAGTCCTCGCCATGGAAGCGGGTTTCGCTGAGAGCCGCGATGTCAATGTTATACCTCTTCAGCTCGTGCGCAACCAGCGCTGTTCTTCTGCCGGGGCGAGGTTCTCTGAGAGGTGAAGAGAGCTTCTCATGAGATACAGTTGAACAGAAAGTTCTCTAGGCCAGTGATTTTCAACCACTGTGCCGTGCCGTGAGAGATTGTCAGGTGTGCCGTGGGAAATTATCTTATCCTATTAACTTGTGTGACTCAGGATTTTTTTTATGTAAAAAATGTGCCTTGGCTCAAAAAAGGTTGAAAAACACTGCTCTAGGCTATTATACAGATTTAACAGATAATATAAGACAACACAATACATTTTCCTCTAACATACCGCAGCATGCACCATTGACCGATGATGTCTCCATCCCACTGAATGTCGGAATGCCAGCTCTCTTTTGTGGCAGATTTAACATCAAAGTCGAATGTTTGTGTGTGGTAACATTCACATCCAAGAATTTGCTTGGTGGAGCAAAGGCAACTGACATCGCGGTATGTATGCTTGCCTGGTTTGCATGTGATCAGCTGGTGGATGCGCATGGTGGAAGGTACAACAGGGAGACCTTGAGGCATTTCCTTGATAGCTTTGTCCACTACTGCCTCCTCAACGTAGAACAGCTTCACTGCTAGGTTAGTGTCTACCAAGGCTTTGAACAAGTGCTCAGCATTTGGAATGTCCTTCCCTTGGCGGACCAGTCTGTCTGCTGTTCTCTTCAAGAGGCCGCCTACCCCATCAGGTACACCCTTGCCGTGACTGGCTTCAAAAAGGTTCCAAGTGCCAGCTGTGAAACCCCACTTATACAACTCAGTGCTCAGAAGGTAAAAGTTGCCTTTCTGCCTGTACTGCGTACATGGCCCATCACTGAAAAAGTGGATGACATTTACAGCTGGGTAGGTCATCTTTAGGTGGTCGAGGACTGGGGAAAGGTGAGCCCATATTGCTGGTGGACCCTTTTCCTTACTTGCCGATATTGTGCTGAAACACAGATGATCTTCACCCCCACCAACATAAAGGATGCCTGTGTGGAGGGTTGCCTGTTGTTGGTTGGAGGCAAAATGTACTGCTTGGATCTCAGAATTATATTTGCAGGCATAATTCTCTGAGAAGTAAATATGAATGAGGCCTTCGTTGGCTTTCATGTTCTGTTTCAGTTCACGGTAGTGGGTGAACTGTGCCTTGATATTGAAGAAATGCCTTTTGAAGCACTGGAGTTGGCTTTGGAATGATTCCACCAATTCATACAAAGAGCTCTCCATTTCTTTCTTCACAGCAACTTTCACTGGCACTTTTTCCTTCACGTTGTCTGTCACTGGCCCATTTCCCTTCACATTTTCTTTGTTTTTCTTTTGTCTCAGGACGGTCTCTGTTGTCCACTGCACACACAAAACGCGGGCTTCATGATCGTAATCAGGTTGAATCTCAAAGATTCTTTTTTTTGCAAGCGTTACATTCTCTGTACATGCATGCTTTTGATGGTGGAACTTGAATGAACAGTTGTCAGAAGCAAGGTCTTCCTCCTAACAGCTAAATGACTGCAATCTCAGTGACAATGTAGGTGTAAAATAGCGTTAGGTTGTGATTTGGAGGAATCAAATACCACGGCTGCCTCCTTCCTGCAGTCAACCCAGAAATCATGTAGATACATTTTAGTGTAAAAAGAGCATACAAATGTATTAAAGCCGCACTACATACACTCAAAAAATCGTATTGAACCCCTGAAATGTACTTGAACATGTGATCAGTCAACTAAGTTACCGTAAATGGGTAAATTAGGTGACGGGTAACATAGGTGACATTTTGCATATTTTGGGCCTACACTCCACATGTAGGCCTTCAACCAGTTGCCACATGGTATTTTTCAAATCTAGATTTATTCATTTTAACATAAAAAATAATTGTATGACTTTTAATAACACTTTTCTCAATAATATTGGAGTAACTTAGCTGACGTTTAATTAATCTACTCTAGGTCTATACCTTACTTTTGATCAAATATGAATGAAATAACAGAAGGGACATACCTCATGGTCTTCCAAATCTGTTCTTCTGAGGTTCATAACATCACAGATGCAGGTCACATGATTATGGGACAAACCATTTTTTAGGTGGAGGGGTTTCTTCAATGGGTAACTTAGTTGACGATGATTTCTCGGACACACATTAAATTATAATAATTTTATAATTGTTATATTTGTTTTCTGGTCATGATTATCTTATGGTCATTCAACAATAATGATAAGAATATTTTATATATATATTATTTGTAGTGTTTTTTGTGAGGTTTAAAGGTTGATGTTTAAAAATTAGGATGGCAAAAAAACTAGGCCTTCATTGTTTTTGAGCTTATTTTTGTACATAAATGACAATTCCTTCAATACTTTGTGATGTTATTTGATAAAACACTATCATGTATTAAAACAAAGAGCATTATTAATAATGATTAATACATATTTATGACAATTAATCAGATATATCCCACGGACATGAAATGTACCTGCAATTTGATAATGACCCTACTGCATCTCAGAACATCTGAAAATGAGACTTGTCATTGCAGGCAATTAATCTTGTTTAATCGCAGGTGGCGAGTTTTATAACAGAATGTACATGAGTGCTATAGTTACATTTTAACAGATTCTTTAGTCAAATTTTAAATTTTTCTAGGCAATCAATTTGTATTTTGTCTCCGGTGACGGTGACACCAGCTCTTCTAGGTGCGATAGCCTATTTTTCAGGGAAAAGATGGGTGAAATTAAGCATACTTAGCTAGCTGGCATTTATGGACAGCTAGCTGGCTTTTTGGTGCAGCTAGCTAGGTTGTATGGCCAACTAGTTAGGTCGCAGGCCATAGCTAGCTGGCCAAGAAGCCAACTAGTTAGGTCAAATGGCCACCTAGCTAGGGCGCATGCCACAGCTAGGGGCCATGCAACCTAGCTAGCTGTGCAAAAAGCCACCTACCTGTGCAAAACGGCCACCTAGTTAACAAGCTAAAAATAAGAAATGACATCTAGCTAGTTAAGTAGTTACGTGGCACAAATGGCACCTAGTTAACTAGGTGGCTGACATTATAAGGCTTACTAGTTAACTAGTTAGCTCGCAAGCCCTTTTTAAAATGCAGCTAGCTGTCAGCTGGCTGGCTTTTTGGCGCAGCTAGCTAGGTCGTATAGCCAGCTAGTTGGCCCAAATGGCAGCTAGCTAGGGCAATTGTGGTAGCTAGTTAGGTCATACGGCCAGCTAGCTAGGACAAATAGCCAACTAGCTAGGACTATTAAGGTAGCTAGATATGGAAGTTGAATAAATGTTAAAATGCCGTGCCATAATGTGCAGCTAGTTAACTAGCTAGCCATGAGAGCCTGCCACCTAGCTAGTGAGCTAGGTCGCAAATGTTTTTTTTTTAAAAAACTACTACTAAACTAGCTGCCCTTATTTTAGTGTAGCTCGTTAACTAGTTGCACTTTGTTCATTAGCTAGTGAACTAGCTGGCATTTTAACGCAACTAGCTGGGACATATGGCTAGCTACGTAGGACAAATGGGCAGCTAGTTAGGGCTAAAAGGGTAGCTAGCTACGGAAGTCGAATAAAAGCAAAAATGGCTTGCCATATTTAAGGCTTGTTTGATACATCAGACCCTTGACGACTTAGAGCCATTTACCCAACCATGTGTTTCATACTGTTCTAGTTTAATTTACAGCTAAATCTAGTCCCGCCCTCCAATTCCCATAGAGATCCATTCAAATGTGGAGACGTTATAGACGTTATCACTTGTAAGAGTACCAAAAAATAACATATCAAGAGACTTTTGATGTTGTTGGGTCACAGATATCAGGTAGTCATGGCATGCAAAAGATATGTGACCAAATATTAAAAATTATTTTTTAATCATCTTTACCAGGGGTGCCAATAATAGTGGAGGGCACTGTATATTCGTTAAACCAAACGTTCTTTTCCGATATGGGAACCAACGTGCTATATGAATACCATTAGCCTATCGTGCCAATGGGGTTTGTTCTTTCATGAACACTACCAGAGTTAAGGAAACTAAAGAGCTAAAATGGGTATTTCACTTTGGTAGCATTTTAAGCTCTAGTTTCCTTCAAGCGTTTCATTTCAAGCGTGTCCTTCGATCGCCAAATGTAGATTCGCCAGTTTGCAAGCCAAGCTTTTGATTTGTAAATGTGAACATTGGAAACATATCTGAAAATGTTATTTGCATTTGTGAATATAATTTTTGCATTCATCCAAATGATTATTTACGAAACACAAGTTGAGAGGTGTTTGCGTGTGGATGGCAAAAACACATTTGTGGATTATGCCTACGAACACAAATTGAGGTGTGTGTGTGTGTGTGTGTGTGTGGATGGTAAAAATAATTGTGGATTATTCTTTTGTGTTTGTTTATTTTTGAATAAACAGATATAGAAATCTACCTCTATACACCCTTTGTAAAAACATGAAATAAATAAATAAACATGTAAATATTGAAGAAAGTAAAACAATTAAAACTCAGTTACAGCAAAAACCTTATTCACAAGACTGAACTTGTTAGAGTTGCACTGATCATGTGGTATCTGTGATCATGTAGTATCATGGGGTAATAATGGAGTTTCTTTACTCCTTGGGCGTCGCTTTGAGTGATATACAGTAGACATGTCATTCATAACTGCACAGTTGGTATTTAATCATTTTTGCCCAGGCACAATAGACAACGACATTGACAATATTGTGCTTAGGTTGGAGAGCAGTTAGCAATTAAGTATACAGGACTGTCACTGACTTGTGGAAACATGCATGCTGTCACCATAACATTACATAACAGGTGTGGAATGCTGAAACCAGGTAAGTTAATGTGATTTTAACACTGCTTAAACCTATATGCAGCAAGATATAAAATACAAATATTTAAATATACAGCTACAATGATACATATTTTATATATTGTACATGTAATTCAAGGCTTATTTTGTATTTTATGACTATTTTGTATTTCACAATATATTTTACGATCACTATGGGCTTGAAGAGCTTTTCATGGTTTGGCAGTGGTCAATCTAGAGCTTAAAGTCTGGCTCCAGACATATTACGTTTGATCCCTGAATACACCACATTCAAGCACACCCTTTTACTGAATACACACTTTTTAAGTCTTTAGTCTCCTCCAATAATCAGATAACTGTAGCTCATCCATCACAAAATCTTAAAACACACACTGAAAATAAGTTTTTTCTTGAGCACAGCTTGTCATTCAACTTCTTCCACTGCCCAAAATAGTCCTCAATGAAGTTTAATGGTTCATGCTCCTAACAAAGCTGATTGAAATGACTTGCAAAGAAGAACACAAACATGTTATTGACATCTGTGTGGTTACTTGAAAATAAATGTATTTGCAGGATCGGTGTTACACATTTTGGTATTCTATGAACCTGATCCATGTGGCAGTGGGGTATTTGAAACTAGATATAGCCTGTGTTCTTGCACTCTTATCTCTCCAAAAGCCTGAGGTATGTGGATCCTTGGGCTGCAGAATGGCCCCTAGATTGCTGATCAAACAGCCCATTGTTCTGTGCATTTTCCCAAAAACACTTGCATGGAGCGAGACAGTGCTATCTTACCAAGCTTAGCTTTTAGGCTTTGTTATTAAGCAAACATACCATGGACAGATGAGGGATGGTTTGTGATAAAGAAGAGCTAGTTTGCTTGTCCAGTTGCTTTTATTCTCAAAGGACTCTTTCAGTTTAGAGCTTGTTTCTGGGAAAACTACAATTACCAGTATCTCTATATAGCAGTGAATGCAGTTGCTTTCTGGAACTGATGCTGTTTGTTCTCCAGCCCTTAGCTATCTTTCTCATGCCTTTGATGATGAGACCTCCCCTCGGAGTTGACTCGTCCTTGAAAAATCCTTTGATTTTTAATGACTGTGCTGTCAGAGGAACAAGCAAGTGTTTCAGGTCTTGCATGTTCCCCCATTGCTGACCCCTGCCGCAGTCCCGTATTAACAAGCATGGGGTTGCTTCTTTTCCTGGCGCTAGGCAACAGGCTGGCAGCTGCACAGGTGGGGCATAAATATCTGTTAGTGGACAAGGTCTGTGCTGGATTATTCATGAACCGTGAACTTGCTACAGGACACCATGGAAAAACACACTGCCATCCTCTTTTAACAAGTACTTAGCTTTCAAAAACATTCATATCAATAACAGCAGGTCATGTGTCAATATATGGTGATACCTTCCATTCCACACTATAAGGAATGTTATTTTTAGTCTATGATAATAGCTTAGAGAATTATTCAGACACGTGCTGAAATAAACTTCATAACAGCATAAAGGTAGAGTAGCCACAGTAAGTTAAAAACACATTCAAGGTGAAAACCATTAAAAACCCAATTTCATACACGTGTATCAATTAGGTTCAACTCAGTTAAGGGAACTTTAAATTACATTCAATGGTTAAAGAACATTAAATTACCTCAGCAATACTACTGTCAGAAAAGGCATTTTCACGCCCCGGTTACCCTCACAGTGACAGCATACACTCACATTTATTTGTTTTTTGCCATGCATGAGGACATTTATATTTACCCTCCCGTCAGGTTCTGTGTAGGGAATATGTGCCAGCCAGGATGTGGTGTAAGGGCCCCTATCATGTAAGGGTCCCTACCTACATGTAGAACTGCAGAAATGTTTTCAAGAAATGATAAGACGGGACATATCCATTAGATAATTCCCACGCTGTGAGTTTAACTTAATAGTGGAAAAACAGGTTTGTTGCATTTCAAAGTATATTAAGAAGTGATAAATTTTCTTTGAAGGATTTGCATTATTATGGCACCTGCTGGAGTCCTGGGGCCAAGGAGAAGGTGGAAGAGGGTGTGGATTTTTAATACCAAAAACAAAAGGACAGAGGTGGGGGAAGGGATTGAGGGTGGCACATCCCATCATTGTGGGATATTACAGATTTGAAAGATAACACGTGGCACAAGTTGTGGCCTCAGATAAATACTTTAATTTCAATTCAATTTGATTTGTATACTGTAAACATTTTACAGTCTGAAATAAACTAGCTGGTAGTATAATGTCCAATGAAGAGATGTATACTATGCAATTCAGAAGTGCGGGGTGATACATCTGGAACTCCGGTAGTGTCAAGGCGTGGGCATAAACCAGGGGAGGAACAGGGCAGGAGCAGTTTGCAAACTCTATGGTCCTCCCCCCCCCCAGCAATCTTTAACTATGGGACTGACTAAAGAGGTATGTTTTGAGCCTACATTCAAAGTCAGAAAGTGTGTCTGAAGCCCAAACATGTATAGGGAAATTGTTCCATAAGACAGGAGCTTTGTAAGAGAAGGCTTTGCCGCCCATTGTAATTTTAGATATACTACGAATTTTCAAATAGCGAGCACCTTGTGGATGAAGTCATCTTGGAGGACAGTAAAGAATGAGTAAGTCACTAAGATATTCTGGAGCCAAATCATTTTAAACATAAAAAGTAAAAATTCTGAATTTGACAGGCAACCAATGAAGAGTTTTGAGCGGCGGGCTGATCTGCTCATATTTCTTAGTTATAGTAAGAACCCTAGCAGCTGCATTCTGTACAAGTTGGAGACGATTCAGGGCTGAGCCAGTGCAACCAGACAATAAAACCTTACAGAAGTCCAGCTGAGAGGTTACAAAAGCATGAACCATTTTTTCAGCATCCTCCAAGAACAACACCTTCCTTAATTTAGATATATTACTCAAGTGGAAGAAGGCCACTCTTGTGATATTATTAATGTGGGCCTGAAATGAGAGGTCTGAATCAATAGTTACACCAAGGTTTTTAAAAACTGTTGGGGGAGACAGAGATGCCATCTAATTTAAAAACAAATTTGGGACCTACTACTAATATCTCAGTCTTACCGGAGTTAAGAGGAAATTTTGGTCATCCAGGCCTTTACATCTTTAAGACATGCCTTTAGTTTAGAACTTTTCAACTGGCCAACTTCACCTGGCTTAACTGATATATAAAGTTGCATGTCATCTGCATAGCAGTGTCTGCTTATAATGTCCCAGAGAGGGTGCGTGTACAACGAAAAAGACCCAAATCAGATCCTTGTGGTACTCCAAAGTTTACCCTAGGAAAATCAGAGGACTGATTGTTTACCATAACAAACTGGGATCTATCAGAAATATAGGCATTAAACCACATAAGAGCTTGCCCGGTGAGACCAACTGAATTTTCTGGCCTGCTGAGGAGAATATGGTGGTCTATAGTATCAAAGGCAGCACTTAAATCAAGTAAGACAAGAATAGAAATACAGCCACAATCCAGAGAGAGAAACATAATTACTAAGGCTAGGGCAGTCTCAGTGATATGGTGCTTCCTAACCCCAGATTGAAACCTCTCAGACACATTATTAGCATTTAAAAATGAAGAAAGCTGTTTGAAGAAAGCTACACATACACAAATGGGTCTATAATTAGCCAGGTCAGTGGGATCCAAATTTTATTTTTTGAGTAGTGGTTTGATTTCTGACAATTTAAAGGATGTAATAACATGGCCCGATAACAATGAATAGTTAATTATATGAAGAATTGGTTTGACAAGGAGCTCCTTCAGTAGCTTTATGTGTGCGGGGTCTAGAAGACTGGTGGAGGATTTAGAAGAAGAAACTAACTAGATTAGTTTGCTCTCAGGTATGGGAGTAAACCATTCAAGTCGTTCTGTGTGTCTAGGAGGCATGCAGTTCTATCGTCAATAATGTTGTCATTAACTGGTGTTTAGATAACTATCTTTTCCCTAATTCTTATAATTTTATCACTAAAGAAAATCAAGAAATCATTACTGCTACATGAAACTAGAATTTGAAGATTAGTTGCTGAAGGTGAAGGATAATTAGTTAGTTCAGCAACTGTTATGAATATAAACCGGGGATTGTTTTTATTTTCTCATATAAGCTTTGAAAGGTAATAGCATTGAGGAGAGCACGCTTATAAGTACTAAGACTCTTTCCAGGCCAAGTGGAATACCTGCAGTTTAGTGGAATGCCATTTAAGTGGAACAGGCCACTGAGCTGATTTGCAGGTGTACAATGGCTGTTATTGAAAGAATACTTAATTTATTCTGTTTTTATAGCTAAATATTTCTTGGAAAATAACAGTACAGTAGTGTCATATTTTATAATGCACCTTGATAAGATTATGTACCAATGTTCATATGCTATGAAACATAGAATAACCTCTGGATGAACCATATCTTCTCATATTCATTCCTGCAATGACTCCTTTAGAAATATACAGGTTGTTCCTGTGAAAATGGTGTCATGTCACTGTGGTGATCATGTGGTTACTTATGTATAAGTTACCCATTCTTGGAAATGCTGTGACCCCCAGATCGACTCATTTTATGCTGTGGTTGTGAGGCCCAGAGGTTATGGTATGTTTCACAAAAATAACATTGGTACATAATCTATGTATCACTATCTATAAAGATTAACTCATCCCAACCTACATATGAATATAAATTTATGACAAGGTATTTTTGCATGAAGTATCACTATTGGGCAAGTTTGCAGACAGTGGCATAGCTTCCTACTAATTATTGACAGTCATTTTCAGATGTCATGGTGAGTTAATGTTATGATGACGCTGCCATAGTGAGCCTTTTACGGGGGCAGAGATGAGCCAGGGCCACGAGGAGTGGCCATTGGGTGCTCGAAGAGATAGGGCAGCCAGCTGGCGAGAGGATGCTGAATGGATAGGTCTGGTTTTGGCTATTGTATAATCATTGTCTGGTGATAGGAAAGGGGCAGTACTCTTTGCAGTGGGTACTGTGGGTAGGCACCTGAAAACTGTTGTGATGATAAACTGTTGTAAATAAAGATATGAAATTTCAAAAACCAGTTCTTATGCTCATGGTTTAAATAATCAAAAATGAAGCATATACTAGCTAAAGGTTTGTGCGTTTTCATAGTATAATAAATAAAATAATTGCGCAATGTTATAGAACAACCAGTCGTGTAAACAAACATATGTGTAACTAGCTAGGTAGCAAGCTACATGGACGTCATGAGGACGAGATGTTAAAACGGGACAAATGTCACATATGGAATGGTAATGCATAACAATTTTTTTTTCTGTTATAACTTCAATTCGATCATAAGTGATGTGGCTAGTCCCTCATTTAAGCTTACCCTTTTCAACTTCATTGAAGTCTGCATCCATCTCTTTGGTGAGTTAATCTAATTTAACCTTTGATTTTGCTCAGTCTACTTTTGTGACCAATAAATAAGTTGTATTTTCTTGTTCATGGAGTAGTTTTATTTTTAATGTGAATGCTAAACCAGCTTTCTTAATTTGGTGCATGTTGCATCAGGTATGCCATAGGTTAAGGCCAGAAAGCAGCCAACAAAGTCGACAATACTGTTTTACATGCATTACACTTAATCTGGTTTCTTAAATGGAAGTATTTGTAATTATCGCTTAATGCCATTTATGCCGATCACTCATACAAATAGAGCAGTTTGTCTTAATGAGACCCTAAAGTGGAACTAGGAATAGATTTAAGTCTCAGAATACATAGCAATTTTTTTTGCAGTGTAACCAACATAAGGGCAAGGCTGGAAACAAAATCAGCAATAGAGAAATCCAAGTTCTCAAACTTGCACTGAGAATTAAATATTTAGGACAAAACTTGAAGCATGTACATTTTAAGCAGCACACCTGTTGCAAGTATGCCACAACAGTCCAAGGCATCCATGGTCTGGTGTACAAATACTTATGAAACATCCCAGCCCAACCAATGCATTTCACAATTAAACCCCACCAAATGCCATCTGCCAAAGCAGCTAGCCCATAGCCAAATTACAGCAAAATCACTTCTAGTGGTTTATGCAAAATGGTAGGGGTGCCTCAATACCTCAGCAACAGCTTAAACTAAAAAAACATTTTATGCCAAATTCAGGACACACTAGTAGAATATTTGGACCTACCAGTCTGTAGAATTAGTCATGTGACTTTGAAATTGGTCTCCATGTGACATGGGTACTTCAATAATCATTAGAGAAGCAATACAACAGCAGTGTAGTTTCCATTGTTTATTGTACATTGAGATTGATCTCATTTCAACAAACACATTTATTAAACAATTTATACAAAAACTATGGGCAAAATGTATTACAGCATCCCAACCACTTCCCCATATTATAGCAATAGTTTGTTGAATCGACCCAGGTATGGCAATGGCACAATGCCAGTTGCAACCCTAAAATGTTGAATAAATCCAGTATCTGATTTGCAACATGTACCTGCACCAAAAGCATTACAAAATTCAAAGCCAAACATACCATGATAATGGAGGGGGGAAAAATTAAACCCAAGCCACAATACAAATTGCTTAGTCGGGTTGAGTCGTTTAAAATTAACCTTTGCTTGCAGTTAAATCTAGGTACCTATAAAACTTCCTTGGTTAAACAAATCATACAAATTCTGTACATCAGTGGCCCTTAATTGAAACTTTACATCCCCAGCCTGTCCTGAACTCTAGTATACACTGAATTGAGGATCTTCAAGTTGGCATTGCCTACAGAAACAAGAGCCTAGTGGAGGGTGGGGGGGGGACCTGATGGCCTAGTGCTGATTCAAACATCTTCCGAGAGGGGGCTTCAGTTTGCTCCCCTGGTAAAAGTACCCCTTATCCCAGTCAACACAATCAGCATCTCATGAGGAACATATGCTCTTTGGATGACAGTTTCCATCTTGGCTGCTGGATGTTAGTCTTGGTTACAGTCTTTTTTTTCAGTGTGGGATGGTAGTGTAACATGGGGGAGGACTCAGCAGCAGTGGAGGAGGGAGATTGCCATGGCGATGAGGATGAAATAGGTGGCAGGCTGCAGGGCGAAGTCTGCCCTGCTCGGAGTGGTGATGTTCGTGGCGCTGCTAAGTGTGTTGGTGGCCATTGCTGTGACATTGACACTCGCGCTAGCGCTGGTCTGGTTGGCCGTTGGGGTGGCATCTGTGGCATTCTGAGAGCCCACCTGTGTGCCAGACAAATGGTGTGAGACTAGGCAGCAAACTCAATCACATCAAGATGTGGATAACATCAATACAGATAGCTACAGCATAATCTAGGACAGCACAAGTTTGTACAATACCACTGCAGTGTGCTCCATTTCATTTGAACACCATCAATTTGAAATGGCTTTGCCAACACTGACAGCCATCCACCGCATGGCTTCAAAGTACAAAAATGTTGCCGACAGAAGCATCAGTTCTCATTTAATACAACCATACACACCTCAAGTCTGGAGCAGCCCTAGTACCATCCAGTGCTCCCAAATATTCTAAAAAACATTTTATCCTGTGACGATTTGGCCATTAAGTGTTAATTTTCCTTCAGGGGGGATGGGCGAGAATAAGATGTCTAATCAAACGATCATACCACATTAATAGAATAAGTTGACTGACCATTTGATCAGGTCAATGAAATGCATTTCAAAAGGGGTCAAGCACAAGTCAAAATGTCAAAGGGACAACTGCAACCAACAATAAAGGGTTTAACATGGAGCTGAAGAAATCCTGAAATTTCAATACCATCAGCCCCACCCCATTAGCTGTATGGGGTACAGTCAAACTAAAAATCGCGTCAGCCCAATATTCACATGCAAGATATTAGACAACTAGTGCAATGGGAGTGGCATGCCAGGTGCGCTCGCCAACGTACACGCTCTTAAAGCACGAGTTACCAGTTTCGCACAATTAAAACCATTTTACGAAACAAATGCAACCAAAACTCACAAGGCAAACTTTAGGAAATTCAGAAAGACTGAGTGGAATCAGTTTTCCCCAAGTACTACACACATTCGTTACTAGGGAGCATTTAGTACAACGGTTTGCTTGAATGCGCTACGCACCCCGCCCTAAAAAGGATGATATTCTAGACTCCGAATGGGAACAGAAATGGATGAAGTTCCAAACGTACGTCTCGGGTTTCCCCACAGTCGTATAGAAAGTAACTTTATAGGTGGGAAAGATAGTAAGGTATACGTAGTGTGAATAATTCATTTGCTAGCGTGCATTAGCGACAGATGAAGAAACAGAAAGGCAGCGCAAATTTGGTCAAACTTATTTTACGATACCCGAAATACATAGCTATTGTATAAAGCTTTGAAATAATTCCAACACATGTGCTGTGAATCCGCTGATTGATCAGCAGGCTGGTAGCAAAGTTACTTGCGTGTCCGTTCTGTAAAAGTTATGAGAATCACGTAAAATGTGTTTCGTCAGTGCAAGAGGAATAAAATATGAAATTACTAAACAAATTTAATAACTTCCTACTTGAGCTTTAGTCATCTAAAACGACAGAAACAGTTAGCATAATTAGGCTACACAACTTTTAAAAAGGAAAACTAGTACAATAAAATGTTTGTTCTAGCCCATCACTTCAGTTAGGAATAGGTTCGTCACAGAAAGGCTTTGACAAAATGAATGTAATATTAGGACAAATGATTAAATTAAACCCATTTATGCATGCATATTAGGCTATCAAAATAGCCGGCACACCAAGCATCCTAATCATACCTGTGTCGTTGAACATATGGCGAGCACCATCAATCCGAAGCAAGTAGCTGCAAATGTATTCATTTTCTGTTATTTTGGCTAAAGCACAGCTAATCCACCTTTAAACCCCCGTTACTGAGTTACACACGTCGTCCCTTCTGACCAGGTGAAGGCAGACTGGACGGATTTTATACCAGCATCAATGACTGACAGTTCTGACGTCGTTCAGAATCGCGTCACTCTAGCCACCTGTCTCCGAATTGGTTCGAGATTAGCTAATACGATCAAGGTAAGAATTCAAAAACACAACAATAACTTTCACAAGACATTACAACTGTGGAGACACGACGTACAAATGTTGCTGTTTAATCCGAAATAATTAGCCTAAGTCATTCGATACGAGTCGAGAGGCTCATTTATATATTTATTTTAAAACGTATGCAATTATTATTTATATTTTAAAATAATCTCATAGGCTAGACTGCCTGGCCTTATTTTCTCACAAGATTCACTGACTGAATCTAAAATGTGTGCTTAAAGGAGAAGAGTTAAGAGGTCAGAGAAGACGATCGGAGAAAACAATTTAATTGCATGCATGAGTCATTCGTGCAGCACTAAAATAAAAAATAGGATAAGACAGCGAATTGCCATTGTGTAGCGGCTGTAGCCAAAATGACGACGAAAGTATGTTCTGCCTTACAGCGACCTCTAACGTTCTAAAAATGCTTCAGTCGCTTCTGACGCATGCATAGGCTACTTTTGAACTGCAATGTTTCCGTCTATCGAGAATCCGGAATTATTTAATTGAGCAATATTGTGTTTAGTCACCAGGGTAAAATGTGGGAAGACGTCCCACTAGATGTCCAGCCTCTCTTACGCCTAATTTTCTTTCTGGCCAATTGACCAAGATTGCACTCAACACAATTATTGAATGGCTCTTGAATTTTGATATTTCATCTGGCTCACCATATTTGTGAGATGTATGTATTCCACTGGAACCTTGTTGGATGTAAACAGGGCTCAAACCATCACTCTGCTGCCAGATATGCAGTAGATATGGATGGATCACTTTAAGGGTTGTTTCTCCTGACTCATTTTTCTATATTTCTATTGAACTCTATTGAAAAATAAGTCAGGAGAAACAGCCATTTAAATGATCCATCTATATCTGGCAGCAGAGTGATGGTTTGAACCTTGCTTGATACCTCAGACCCTTGATGATTTACAGCCATTTAGCCAACCATGGGTTCCATACTATTCCTGTGTAATTTACAATTTACAGCTTAATCTAGTCCCACCCCCAGTTCCCATAGAGATCCATTCAAATGCAGAGAGGTTATAGTATCACTTGTAAGAGTACATGAAAATAAGATATCAAGAGTCTTTTAATGTTGTTGGGTCACAGACATCAGGAAGTCATGGCACGCAAATGATATGCAACCAAATATTAAATATGATGACTTTATGTCTTCACTGTATTTTTGTTTTAATCAATTTAATGCTTGCTTGGTGAATAAAAGTATCAATACCTTTCAAAAACATAAAAATGTCTCAGTGATTCCAAACTTTTGAACGCTAGTGTATGTGTATTAAGATGTGTGTATATATAGTATTGCCGTGCTTTTCTATTACCTCACTTGGTGACGTTGACGCGTAGGTGAAAGATCACAACAACAAGTAGCATAGTTGAACAGTTTAGTGAAGATCTTCCAATGTAACGTTACACAAAGACAATGTATACATTCAGTCACTTGTAATTCAGTAACTATAGGCTAACTAACGTTATTGGTTATTCTGGTCCGGCAGCTCTAACTTGACACAGAACTAATTATTCGTCCGTGCCATTTAGTTAATGAGTCCACCAGAAAAATACAAATAACAATAACGGAATAATAAGAATGTGGCTGCTTCTGTAGGGGGGAGGGGGCACGTGCATGGGAACGGTTGGGAAGCTAACACACCCGCACTGCAGTATATACACACACACAGTGCAGTCTATAAGTATTGTGACAGTGATACACTTTTTGTTGCTTTGGCTCTGTACTCCAGCATGTTGAATTTAAAATTAAACAATGAATATGAATATAAAGAGTAGACTGTCAGCTCTAATTTGGTATGTACATCCATATTGGGTGAACTGTGTAGCAATTGTAGCCCTTTTTATACATAATCTCCCCATTTTAGGAGGCCAAAAGTAACTGGACAAATGAACATAAACTTAGATAAAGTCATATTTAATATTTGGTTGCATATCTTTTGCATGCCATGGCTGCCTGATGTCTGTAACCCGACAACATTAAAAGACTCTTGATATCTTATTTTCTGGCACTCTTACAAGCGATACTATAACCTCTGAATTTGAATGGATCTTTATGGGAAGATTAAGCTATAAATTACACTGGAACAGTATGGAACACATGGTTGGCTAAATGGCTGTAAGTCATCAAGAGTCTGAGGTACCAAACGAGCCTCAAACCATAACTCTGCGGCCAGATATGCAGTAGTGGATGGAACACTTGGTTTCTTCTCCTGACTTATTTTTACATAGAGTTCAATAGGAAAATAAATCAGGAGAAATAAAATTTAAGGGATCCATCCAGATCTATCTACTGATGGTTTGATCACTTTATTATAATGATGAACATTTTATTTTTAAATATTTAATATTTTTTGCAATATGTTTTTAGCAGGTTGCACATTGTATCGAACATCAGGAGTTCCAGTAGGTTGAATGGTAGCAGATAGAAGGATCCAAGATGGCAGGAAAATGGTACTGCAGGGCACAGTGGTCATGAATTAAACTGCTACCACGTAAAACATTTTTTGACCCAGCCATCACACATGATTCTCTGTTAAAGCAGCATTTGAAATTGGAGTTAGACACTGATTCAACCAGGGAAGATGCAACCAGGAGGTGTCGGCATCATGTCACAACATGAAGTTAGATTTCTGCAATCATATTTGGCTGCATTTCCATTTTCATGACACCTTTTGGAGAGAGGTTAAAACAATGTTTTAAGAAGTTTCATGCTTGATATTTTCCTGAGAACTGATCTGCAACCTCCAGGGCAAACTGAAAACTTGAAGCTCAATATTTGCCACTGGCAGCCCTTGACATAACTGAACAAACAGGAAAGTTTCACTGAGCAGGAGAAAGACAAATATCTCCCCCTCTTGGATAATTCACAGCTTACACATAGGACCACCAGTTTTTCTTTATGATGTGACCTGCAAGAATTTAAACATATATTTCAATTGTTACCTTCCTGGGAGTCCCTGTGGACAGCATTATCAAGCATCTACTTCTACAATTGAGTGGCAGATTGTGGTATACTTAAAAAAGAAAGTTAGAAAGTTAGTTATGAGGAGAGTTAAAATAAGGGAAGTGACCATGGATGGAATGTGAAATACACACACTACAAAATGCATGTTACTCCTCACATTTTATATGGATGCAAATTTTATGATTTCACAATTATTTTCATGATTTATAAGTCTGTTAAATATTGGCTATAATGTGCCACACTCCGTACAAGCATACTCACACACTCTTGCCACTTCTGGAGTATAAAACTGTCTTGGCTTTATTTTTATTTATTTATTTTACATATAATCTATTGGATGACCTTTTATGGCATACAAAACAGGTAGTGTCATTCTATGTAGTTCTATGCAAAAAAAACAAACTCTGTTACGCCCTTCGGCAAAGTTTATATTTATGCAGCCAGAGAAAAGCCATTTTTACTTAATGGATACATCAGAGACAGATGTTATATAACTGTTCTCCTTTCAAAATACTGCTACACATAAAATGGTCCTAAATAATCAGACAGAATTTAACATGTGAGCATCTCTTATAAACATCTGTCAATCATCAGCTGTATTTAATTGTTGATAATTACTTAATCAATATAGATGATTGGGGTGGTGCAATCGAGATAACTGTTTGACACCTGCCTTGCCAAAAAGTCTATCGACCTCTTATGGTTGCAGAACTGATATACGTATGCATAGGAAAACGAGTGGGGACAAGCTAGTGGCCATTCCATGGGTCCAGAAGGAACACACAGACATGCAGACAGCTCTGATATTTTCTCAATCTGACTTGGAAATTTCATGTTATTTTTCAGACTAAAATTATCCATTGGTGTAACCTATATTTGGATAAACGTATATAATATTTTAATATTGAAATGAGTCCATTAGCTCTTTAGTGTTATTGTTTTCACCTCATTGAGCAGACGCATGTATTCAGAGGAATGCTCTTTACATTCATTTAACAGAATAATTCCAGCAATACCCATGCATCTTGCCATTTCTCAATAACAAACACACTCTTAACAGTGTGACACATTGGCATTAAAAGCAACTCTTCTATGAGTGACCACAAATGGAACACAACAGTATTATTTGGAAAGTGGATCCAACCTCAAAGCACTGGACCTACATAAGTTTAAAGTGTCTTCACACGATGGCTGATTCCAGGATTAGGTTTTGGGTTAGCTGATCCTAGATATGCCGTTTCGGGGAGATGCATTTACAGATGTATAGATAGTGTATGTTTTGTGTACATCAGCTACTATATGCTTGAACATGTAATTGTTGAGATATCACTTATTTTCTGTGTGCATCACTTCCTTTCTCATTTTTATGATTTCCAGAAGTCTAAATAAATAACCATATATTTATGTCCAATGTAAATTTCATTCTAGATATTTAGGAGAGATTCAGTCTGCGCCAATATCAAAAGGGTTACCACAGGTGCATTGGTAAAAAAAACATGTATAAAAGTACCCCATATTTTAACAGTGTGTAAGTTCTAACCTTTTCAGCCACTTCTAGATATGAAAACACACAGAAAGTCCATAATGAACCAAATGCTATATAATAGAAACTCCAAGACCACTTAAATCCAGCACCAAATTTCTTGAACAGGCTGCAAATAAATACTACCATGCCACACACACCTCCTATGTTCTTGCTATTGCACACTACCAGAGTATCAAGTGACTGCATCATTCAGAAAGTAATTGGTGAAAATAAGGAATATATTTTTTTCAGATTAAAAAGTGTCATATTAAGAAAGGTGTTTCCAGGATAGATACATGTATAGATGGATAGATCTCTCAATGTATTCCACAATGTTGTTGTGGTAAGAATTCCCACCAGGGGTCAGTCTTTACAATATTTTACCTACCACACATTTATCTTTTAGAGTTAAATTTAATGTCGATATAAGTAGGCTAAACAGTATTTTAAGGTTTAGGGGTTTTACGTTTAATAAAAAAACATCCAGATGGGCGGTGCGGGTATTGTAAGGAGGAGGAGACGGTGGAGCATGTGCTGATGGAGTGCGGGAAGTATGGGAGGGGGAGGATGGTATCATGAATGAGGGAGAGTGGGATGGTGTTCGAGATGGGGTTCTTAGATAGACAATCTGGGGACGGGGGATATAGGCACCTATTTAGGTTTTTGAGGGAAACGGGTTTGTTTAAAAGGGTATTAAACAGTAAATGTGTCCTATTCAAAGAGCAAAAACAACCTATTATTCAAAACATGGCTGAGACTTTAGGAGCTAAGACACTAGGCTACATGATGAAACAGTACTCCAAAGGACAAACTCAGACTTCATAGGCTATTGTTCAAATCAGCTGATAAACTTTTCTATGATTCTTTAAAATGCCCGATTTTGGCTACTGTATATTTATCCACACACCCTCATGAACATTACCTTTTATAGTTGGCCTGTTTTCTTAGCATTGTTATGACCTGTAGAATAGTATTTTTGGAATTTAGTATTTGAAAACAATTAGGGGCGTTAGGACACAACAGTTCAGCTGCATAATACAAGTTACATACGGGATATTATTAAGGTAAGGTATTGCCTTTTCACTATGCCTATAAAATAGCCTAGTTATTCCCATACACAGTCAAGCCAGAAAGTCTGCACACCCCTTTCACCTTCTCCACGTTTTATTACAGACATATTCTACAATAGATTGAGTTCATTTTTTGTCTCAAAATTCTACACAAAATAGCCCATAACAAAGTGAAAACAGGTTTTTAGACATTTGTGCAAATTTATGAAAAATCTAAATGTAAAATATCATATGTACACAAGCGTGCACACGCTTTGATATGACACCCAAAAGTGAGCTGAGGTGCATTTTGTTTCCACTGATACTGCTTGAGAGGTTTCTACAACTTAATTGGAGTCCACCTGTGATAAATTCAATTGATTGGACATGATTGGTGATTGCCAACACCTGCCTATATAAAGTCCCACAGTTGACAGTGCATGTCAGGGCAGCTAGCCCGATAGATTGAATGATGGCGGCGAGTAGTAGTGGAGGGATTTCAGAGGACATTGAGGATGACGTGGATGTTGAGGAACGGAGTAGAGTAGCTAGCAGGAGAGGACGGGGTAGAGGGAAAGTGAGGATAGAAGAGCAGGTGAGGAAACCAGGTGAAAAAAATAAAAAACGGAGTTTGGAGGAAAGTAGCTCTGATAGTGAAGGATCAAGATCAGTTTGTAAGAAATGAGTGGGAGAAGAATTTAAAATAATACTGAAATTTAGGCGGGAAGATGAAAATGAAAATACCAACTTAAGTCTAATGACTTTGACCAGGGAGTTGAAAAAGAAAGTAAGAGATATAGAAATGGCTAAAATACTTCGAGATGGAAGTTTGTTTTTAAAATGCAAAAACGAAGAACAGAAAAATAGGGTGTTGCAGATTGAAAATATCGGCAGGAAAACGGTGATTGAAAAAAAAGTATTGGGTGAGGATAGAGTTAAATGGGGAGTGATAACAGGCATACCGATAGAAGAAGATATGAATAAGATTGGAGAGGTTATCGAAGGAGGAGAAGTGAGTAGAATTAAAAGACTGTTTAGAACAGTGAATGGAAGGAAGGAAAAGAGCTTATCAGTACTATTGGTGTTTCAGGGTTCAATTTTACCTGAAAGAGTAAAAATTGGATATATGAGCTTTAGGGTAAGGGCTTATGTACCAACACCGCTACGTTGCTACAAATGCCAGAGATACGGGCATATTGCCGCAGTTTGTAGGGGGAAACAACGATGTCCTAAATGTGGAGGAGATCATAAGTATGGAGAGTGTGGGGATAATGTGCAAGCTAAATGCTGCAACTGTGGAGGTGGTCATAGCGTGGCATATGGCGGATGTGAAGTTAAAAAAAGAGCAATGAAAATTCAGCAAATCAAAACACAAAATAACATAACATATGCAGAGGCAGTAAAGAAAGTGCAAGGAGAAAGCAGAGTAGAAAAATCGGAGAGAAATTACCAACCTTCTAGATTTGAAGTGCAAGGAGAAAGAAGAGTAGAGGATTCTGAGAGAACAATAGTTAACCAAACTTCTAGAGTTGGGATCGAACAGTGTTGTCAAACTAAAGGGTTAAGTACTGAAAAATTGGTTTTATTCATTGCCTATGTCCTCAATTGTTCAGATCAAGCTAAAAGCAAAACCGAGAAAATAAGAATAATAGTTAAGGGAGCGGAAAAGTTCTTGGAGGTGAAGGGTCTTTGTTGGGAACAAATTCAAAAAGAATTGAGTCCGAATCAAAGTCAGGAAACATGTTCTAAAGGACCTATGTAGGCATTCAAATCGAGATGAAGAGATTCAAATATGATATAAGAGACGTATAATAGTTTGTTTGGTATAATTTTAGGTTTTATTTAGTATTTTTTTTATTTTATTTTATTTTATATAGATACAGACCTAAGATAAATTAAATTTAATGAATCCAGATCTACACTCCAATCCGGTTGGTGGCGGTAATGTACAATTTAATTGTTTACAAACCGCCATAAAACATCAAAGAAGAAGAAGAAGAAGAAGTGCATGTCAGACTCCAGTGCTGTGTTGGAGAGTTTGAAGGGTTTCCGCTCCAGATGTAGGCCGGATCTGATTTGGGAGGCGCTACAGGCTTTGTTTAGGTTGCAAAGGATGGGGCTGGTGATTAGGTTTGTGTGGGTGCCGGCGCACGTAGGGGTAAAAGGCAATGAGATGGCTGATGCCTTGGCTAGGAGGGTGGTTGGGAAGGCTGATGTTGAGGTGGGTGTGAAAATGGGTAGGGCAGAGGCAAATACAATTATTAAGGAGAGGGTGAAACTGATGTGGCAGGAGGGATGGGACCGGGAGGGCAGAGGCAGGCATTTGTATAGGGTACAGCAGACAGTGAGTAGGATCAGGCATGGGGGGAGGAGACAATAATAACAAGGCTTCGGGTGGGGCATGCGGGTTTGAATGGGGTTTAAAGTTTAATAAAAAAACATCCAGATGGGCGGTTCGGGTATTGTAAGGAGGAGGAGACGGTGGAGCATGTGCTGATGGAGTGCGGGAAGTATGGGAGGGGGAGGATGAGGATGGTATCATGAATGATGGAGAGTGGGATGGTGTTCGAGATGGGGTTCTTGGATAGACAATCTGGGGACGGGGGATATAGGCACCTATTTAGGTTTTTGAGGGAAACGGGTTTGTTTAAAAGGGTTTAGAGGATTCTGTTTTTCTTTATTTTACTGTAAGTGTTTATTTTCCTTTTGTTTGTATTCTTGGTGGTAGTTGGGTGGTTTAATTTGTTTTGTTGGATGTTTTGTTTTGTTTGGTTCTGGGTTTAGTAGGTAGTCAGCTGGTAGGGTTTGTTTTGGGAGTGGGTTGGGTCCCTGGTCCATACTCCAGTCCGGTAGGTGGCGGTAAAGCTCCTTTTGTTGGTTGCAGACCGCAATAAAATAAAGAAGTGCATGTCAGAGCAAACTCCAAGCCATGGGGTCAAAGGAATTATCTGCAGACCTCAGAAACAGGAATGTGTCCAGGCATAGATCTGGAGAAGGGTATGGAAAAATCTCTGCAGCTTTACAGGTCCCAAAGAGCACAGTGGCCACCATCATTCGTAAATGGAAAAGGTTTGGAACCACCAAGAATCTTCCTAGACCTGGCCGCCTGGCCAAACTGAGCAATCGGGGAAGACGGGCCTTGGCCAGGGAGGTGAGCTGGAACCCGAGGGTCACTCTTCCAGGGTTTTACCTTGGTTTACCTTCCAACGTGACAACGACCCGAAGCACACAGCCAAGAGAACAAAGGAGTGGCTTTGGAGAAAGTCTGCATGTCCTTGAGTGGCCCAGCCAGAGCCCAGACCTGAATCCAATTGAACATCTGTGGAAAGGGCTGAAAATGGCTGTGCACCGATGCTCCCCATCCAACCTGACGGAGCTTGCAAGGATATGCCAAGAGGAATGGGCAAAAATGTCCAGAAACAAGTGTGCCAAGCTCGTAGCTTCTTTCCCAAGACGCCTTGAAGCTGTAATCACTGCCAAAGGTGCAGCAACCAAGTATTAGGCTAAGGGTGTGTACAGATATGTAACCCCTAATTAACCTATTTTTGTCAGTAAAATAAAAACCAGTTTTCACTTTGTCATTATTGGCTATTGTGTGTAGATGTTTGAGGCAAATTAACTCAATCTATTGTAGTATAAGTCTGTAATGTAATAAAATGTGGAGAAGGTGAAAGGGGTGTGCAGACTTTCCGGTTTGACTATGTGTGTGTATATACCAGTAAAGTTGATGAGGCTATAGATGAATAAAACAGGAACCAAATCCTAAGAATTTTAAGCATGTTTACAAATGTTGTTTATGAGGCAGATTTCAGTACAGTATGAGGGAGTATAACTGGACCTGGGTTTCTCCCTCTCCTTGAGGGCTACACCATTGCGGCAGAGATGACTGAAGCAGACTTTTTTTAAAAAAAAATTTAACTTTTATTTGATTAAATTAAAAAGCAATGAGTTGAATGCTACTCATTATTTAATAACATAATTCCACAGAGAACAAAAAAAGAAAAGTTTTCACTGGGATGAAAACGGATTATGAAAAAAGTAACCAATAATAAATGTAATCCCTATTACACCCCCACGAATTTTGTATTTCACGCATGAAACAGCTTTGCGCTAGCAGTGCCCATAAAAAACAGACTGTTTTCAAATCATATACTACCAAGCCCACAATATAACCTAATTCAATAATAAACACAACCTATTATAGCCTATGCTAGTAGGCAGTGCTGCTGTATTCGCATTGAATGAATAGTTTATAGGCCTACATCGTGAAATTATACAATCTACCACACAAACTTAATAGTTTGCGGGTTCTTCTGCAATTCTCGAAATAAAGTAAAATCACTGCAAGAACGCTACTCATGTCAATTAGACTGTCAACGACGCAGGCTACATTTAGACAATGACTATTGTAAGGTTGTGTGTTGCTTTTAACTGGGAGTTCATGTGTCATTGGTTATTTATATCCAGAGGTAGGCTAACTCTTAGAAAGTTGTCCACTGTTGGTTACGGGGAACTGACGACGTAGAGATGAATGAGACAATCCGAAAAAATAGTATTTGTGGATAGGACATAGCCTATCTACTTCATGAGACTTGCGCTTATAGCAGTAACGAGGTGGACTTCAGGAAGTCGTTTGCTGGATAGGCTATGCATAGTGGCTTTGCTGAGGAATTCAATTTTCGCAAAAAGCCGCAGGTATAGTTAGGCTATAGGGCGACGCCGAAAGATAGGTGTTGGGAATAACTTGAACTGTCACACTTCCTCCTTATTTTTCGGAGTACCTTTGGAATCGACCGTTTGGTTGTGTTAAAAGATAAGATTGGATCCTGAATAGCCTACTAGCATTAGTTTGAAACTGGAACATGAAGATTTGACAAGACACACCGGAGCGTTCAAACGGAGGAAGAGGAGACGGAGGAAATAAACACACAGTCTGTCTTTTTCAGTGCCAAACAATCTACCTGCGAAAGGTCGCAAAGGCTACCGACTATTTTGTGGAAGCCTCGTCTTGATGGCTGGATTTGAGATATAGCCTATAGCCCATTTAAAATTTCTGGCGTAAGATAAATATAGCTATCGCGTTCCATTTAATTTTGGAGCGCGGAGACAGAGACGTTTTGATCGCAAAGTAGCCTACAAACAATCCCAAACTTCCTGAATGCCATTGTGATTTTTTTTAATTAGAATTGTCTCGGTGGACTTACTCAAAAAGTAAAAATGTCGTCAGGCGCAGAGAGGAGGCTTGAGACCAGGCTGGAAAAACTGGAATTAATGATCAAGGATCCACGATCGGCGATGAACATGGAAAGTTTACTTGTAAGTGTGCGAACTTGTAAAATATGTCTCAGCTTTGCATTATGTAGTCCAATGGACAGGCTGAATAGGCTGGTGGGTTTGTATGCTCGGTAGGCTACTAGTGGAAATTGGCTCACCTGCCCTCTTATGAATGAGATGGTAGGCCTATTTTGAAATATTTTGAACATGTCACGGTTTGCATTCAATACGAATCCCAATTAATTCATCGTTTTGTTACATTGTTATTCTATGTTATGTTTACTCTTCACAGTTTGAAATATATAGGTGTCAAGGCGAAAGCATTCATTCTCAGTGAATGGGGCAGTGGGAGGATTAAAATTCTGTTCACATCTAAAACTGGACATCCAAGGGATACTGTAGCCTATCTGTCAATGTTTCCCCCTCCCAAACTTACTCAAAATAAACCCCCAAATGTGTGCAACATGAATGCTATAAATCAATGTAGACTATATAGCCAATGAGTGTAATAAAAAACAAAAACATATTAAACATCCAGCCTAAAAAAGTATATTATTAATACAAAAATAGTTTAGATAATTTCAATTCAAACAATTTAGTGTTTTTATTATTATTATTATTATTATTATTAATAATAATAATAATAATAATAATAGTTATTATTGTGTGTTAAGGGGAGGTCCTTGTGCAATTTGGGGGTCTGCACTGAAAAATCTCACTTTTGAAAAGTAGCCCTTTTGTAGAAAAATAGAAAAAAAGTAGAAAAATCTCACTTTTGAAAAGCTCTGATAGATTTTTAAAATACTTTTTGATTGATCCCGATTGGTTTAATATGAAGACTGGGGCCAGCACTTGGTGAATATTTAATTTCTGAAATATTTAATTAAATGTACAGGATTTTATCTAAATGTTTATATTTTAGTAAATATTTTAAACTTAAATATTTGAAGGATTTTGTGAAATGTATGAAACATCTAAGTAATATAATATTTTTGACTTCTATTAAAGGGTAAATGCATATTTTCAGAATTTCTTGAAACAATGCAAAGGTTAGAAAAAATGTGAAGATGTGCTCGTATATGAAGCATATCTTCTGTTAAATGTGATATGGTCGATTTAATTGTGCTTTAGATGCTCTTTTGTTAAGCACCACATCTTTAGTTTGTAATGTGGAGGACTGTCCTCCTCAGCTCTGTGGTGCCTCAGAAACCACAAAGAACCTGAATCCACTACTTACCCTTTCTGGGACTACCTTTGACCTGCTCCTGCTTTTTTATGAATGCTTGAAATGAGGGGCACTCTCCTTTTTACCAAAAGGCCTCCTTGGGTGCGTATCTTGAAAGACAGTTATTCAAACATAAGCTTAAACATTAACTGTTGCTCGAAGTGGCACAATAAAAGCAAATGCTTTATTCTTTTCTCGTGTTTGATAGTTATGTTATGATCAACAGGATTTTTATCCCCCTAAAATTGAAAGAAACTTTGCAGAGTGTCATTGAACTTTGTCCCAAATATTTTAACACCTGATTTGTTGAGGGCTTGTGATCCGTCTTATTTTGGGGGTTTGATAATGTCTCAGAACAGCTGTGGTTTTAGATTATTTTTTTGCTCTCTGTGCTACTTGAATTACAGTGATCCATTCAAACTTTCAATGTTTTTTTTTGTTTTAAACTGACTCATAACAAAAAAACTGTTTTAGAGCCTTCTTTAGTGTGTCAGTGTGTAACTGTGTCTTTGAGGAGATAGTTTAGAAATTGTGCTGCTCACTGGCAAGTGTCTTTCTTGAATTCATAGGGCATTATGGGTACAGTGTGCTTGTGTGTTTGAAGGCAGAGTCAGACTGTATTTATAGATATGAATGTCTTTATGGGGGCAGGGGGTGTAGAGAGATGGCAGTGGTATGTATTTCTCCTCCCACATGATCTTGACTCATCTGTTTGACCTTTGGCTTACCCCACCCCACTTTCCACCATATATACAGTGCATTTTAAAGTCTGCACAAATGAGATAGAGAAAAGGCATAAATTCCACCAACAGCATGTGAGCCTATTCACCATCACTGCATTGTTACTGGATGTACTTATTTACACAATAAAATGGACCAATATACACATAAGACCTTCACCAACACACACTCATATACACAGATATGCATGCACATGCACTTGCACATACACATGCATATAAAGACGCAAACGCCCACACACGCATGCACACACATCTAGAGATTTTACTAACTAATTATAATTGTGGCTTTTGCCTGAGGCTTATCTGCACATACTCATCTCATTTCCTGCTTAGCATAACTCAGTGGCTAACATAGACCCAGTGCTGCCTCGAAACCTGTTTGTCTGGATCTAAGAGGGATTCCTATTACCTATGTGACTCAGCACCCCCCCCAATAACACAGCTCAGTGGCTGACACAAACTCAGTGCAGTTTCGAAACCTGTTTGTCTGGATCCAATAGTGGGGCTCCTATTACTCTGTAAGACCCCCTCATCCCAATAACACTTCTTAGTGGCTAACACAGCTCAGTGCTGTTTGTCCGGGTCCCATGGAGGGGCTCGTATTACCCCGCTCTGAGTCCAGGAAAGTTGCGGTGTATTGACGAGTCTGTCCTGATATAGCTCCTGAACTGTGCTGCTATTTCCACATGTCTGCATCAAGGAAGACTGCTGTTGCATATTTAAACTATGGACTACTCTGTACCGGAATCACTAGGAAGAATACCATTTTCAGACTTTCACCCACAAGGACATCACCCCCCCAATACTGTCGTAAAATTACCCCTTTTATACCTGGACTCCCCAGCCTTGCCACTCTTCAGTATAATGACAGCACAGTCTGGTGACAGAACATGGCCGCAGGCTACTCTGAGTTTCCCAACCAGTTTTCTCTGCCATGCACCCTGATAACAATAAATATACAGTCAAGCCAGAAAGTCTGCACACCCCTTTCACCTTTTCCACATTTTATTGCGTTACAGACATATATTCTACAATAGATTGAGTTCATTTTTTGTTTCAAAATTATACACAAATAGCCCATAATGACAAAGTGAAAACAGGTTTTTAGACATTTGTGATAATTTATTAAAAATCTAAATGTAAAATATCATATGTACACAAGTGTGCACACCCTTTGATATGACACCCAAAAGTGAGCTGAGGTGCATTTTGTTTCCACTGATACTGCTTGAGATGTTTCTACAACTTAATTGGAGTCCACCTGTGATAAATTCAATTGATTGGACATGATTGAGGTTTGCCAACACCTGCCTATATAAGGTCCCACAGTTGACAGCCAAGCTATGGGGTCAAAATAATTATCTGCAGACATCAGAAACAGGATTGTGTCAAGGCATAGATCTGGAGAAGGGTACGGAAAAATTTCTGCAGCTTTACAGGTCCCAAAGAGCACAGTGGCCACCATCATTCGTAAATGGAAAAAGTTTGGCACCACCAAGAATCTTCCTAGACCTGGCCGCCCGGCCAAACTGAACAATCGGGAAAGACGGTCCTTAGCCAGGGAGGTGAGCAGCAACCCGAGGGTCACTCTGACAGAGCTCCAGCGTATCTTTGTGGAGATGGGAGAACCTTTCAGAAGATCAACCATCCAGGCAGCACTCCACCAATCAGGACTTTATAGTAGAGTGGCCAGACGGAAGGCCCTCCTTAGTAAAAGGCACATCACAGCCCGCTTGGAGTTTGCCAAAAGGCACCTAGAGGACTCTCAAACCATGAGAATCAAGATTTTCTGTTCTGATGAAACCAAAATGGAACTTTTTGGCCTGAATACCCAGCGTCACATCTGGAGGAAACCAGGCACCGCTCATCACCTGGCTAATACCATCCCTACAGTGAAGCATGGCGGTGGCAGCATCATGATGTGGGGATGTTTTTCAACAGCGGGAATGGGGCGACTAGTCCTGATAGCGGCAAAGATGAATGCAGCTAAGTACACCGAGATCCTTGAAGAAAACCTGCTCCAGAGCGCTCTGGACCTCAGACTGGGGCGAAGGCCAGACCTGAATTCAATTGAACATCTGTGGAAAGAGCTGAAAATGGCTGTGTACCGACGCTCCCCATCCAACCTGACGGAGCTTGCAAGGATATGCCAAGAGGAATGGTCAAAAACATCCAGAAACAAGTGTGCCAAGCTCGTAGCTTCTTTCCCAAGATGTCTTGAAGCTGTAATCGCTGCCAAAGGTGCAGCAACCAAGTATTAGGCTAAGGGTATGTACAGATATGTAACCCCTAAATAAGCTATTTTTGTCAGTAAAATAAAATTGCATATTTTCTAAACCTGTTTTCACTTCGTCATTATTGGCTATTGTGTGTAGATGTTTGAGGCAAAAAATGAACTCAATCTATTGTAGTATAAGTCTGTAACTTAATAAAACGTGGAGAAGGTGAAAGGGGTGTGCAGACTTTCCGGCTTGACTATGTGTGTGTATATATATGTATATACACTACCGTTCAAAAGTTTGGGGTCACCCAGACAATTTCGTGTTTTCCATGAAAACTCACACTTTTATTTATCAAATGAGTTGCAAAATGAATAGAAAATATAGTCAAGACATTGACAAGGTTAGAAGTAATGATTTTTATTTGACATAATAATTTTGTCCTTCAAACTTTGCTTTCGTCAAAGAATGCTCCCTTTGCAGCAATTACAGCATTGCAGACCTTTGGCATTCTAGCTGTTCATTTGTTGAGGTCATCTGAAGAAATTTCACCCCACGCTTCCTGAAGCACCTCCCACAAGTTGGATTGGCTTGATGGGCACTTCTTGCGTACCATACGGTCAAGCTGCTCCCACAACAGCTCAATGGGGTTGAGATCTGGTGACTGTGCTGGCCACTCCATTACAGACAGAATACCAGCTGCCTGCTTCTTCCCTAAATAGTTCTTGCATAATTTGGAGGTGTGCTTTGGGTCATTGTCCTGTTGTAGGAGGAAATTGGCTCCAATCAAGCGCTGTCCACAGGGTATGGCATGGCGTTGCAAAATTGAGTGATAGCCTTCCTTATTCAAAATCCCTTTTACCTTGTACAAATCTCCCACTTTACCAGCACCAAAGCAGCCCCAGACCATCACATTACCTCCACCATGCTTGACAGATGGCGTCAGGCACTCTTCCAGCATCTTTTCACTTGTTCTGCGTCTCACAAATGTTCTTCTGTGTGATCCAAACACCTCAAACTTCGATTTGTCTGTCCATAACACTTTTTTCCAATCTTCCTCTGTCCAATGTCTGTGTTCTTTTGCCCATATTAATCTTTTCCTTTTATTGGCCAGTCTCAGATATGGCTTTTTCTTTGCCACTCTGCCTAGAAGGCCAGCATCCCGTAGTCGCCTCTTCACTGTAGACGTTGACACTGGCGTTTTGCGGGTACCATTTAATGAAGCTGCCAGTTCAGGACCTGTGAGGCGTCTATTTCTCAAACTAGAGACTCTAATGTACTTGTCTTCTTGCTCAGTTGTGCACCGGGGCCTCCCACTTCTCTTTCTACTCTGGTTAGAGCCTGTTTGTGCTGTTCTCTGAAGGGATTAGTACACACCATTGTAGGAAATGTTCAGTTTCTTGGCAATTTCTCGCATGGAATAGCCTTCATTTCTAAGAACAAGAATAGACTGTCGAGTTTCATATGAAAGTTCTCTTTTTCTGGCCATTTTGAGAGTATAATCGAACCCACAAATGTGATGCTCCAGATACTCAACTAGCTCAAAGGAAGGCCAGTTTTATAGCTTCTCTAACCAGCAAAACCGTTTTCAGCTGTGCTAATGTAATTGCACAAGGGTTTTCAAGGTTTTTCTAATCATCCATTAGCTTTCTAACGCGATTAGCAAACACAATGTACCATTAGAACACTGGAGTGATGGTTGCTGGAAATGGGCCTCTATACACCTATGTAGATATTCCATTAAAAACCAGATGTTTGCAGCTAGAATAGTCATTTACCACATTAACAATGTATAGAGTGTATTTCTGATTAATTTAATGTTATCTTCATTGAAAAAAACTGCTTTTCTTTCAAAAATAAGGAAATTTCTAAGTGACCCCAAACTTTTGAACAGTAGTGTGTATATATATATATATATAGAGGTATATACCAGTAACATTGATGAGGCTATAGATGAATAAAACAGGAACCAAATCCTAAGAATTATTATTTATTTTTTTAAAGGAAAAAGGCCCTGTGCAAAAGTTTGGGAACCCTTTTGGATTATTTTTTGTTACTTTTTAAAAAGATGATTACTAAGGCCCAGGCCCAGGTGATTTACTCGTTAGGGCTTCAATGGGTCATGTGAATATAATTCCAGGGCTCAACTATTTATTCTGAAGTATCTCCGTGCCTTCGAAAGCATCCGACTGTGGTGGCTGTTTTGTCTGGTGTTAACAACCATGGGTTTCTCTAAACCATTGTCCAAGGAGAAGGCAAAAAAAACTCACTGTTTCACACTACCTATTTCCACTGTCAGAAACATTATCAGAAAATGTAAGAAAAATGTAAGACTAAGAACAATTTCAGATAGAATGGCCCGAGACCTGGTGAGAAATGATCAGAAGAACCCACACTTCATTGCAAAAGAGCTGGAAAAAAGAGTAGCAGACACAGGTCTAGTTGTTCACAGGACAACAATACAACATACTTTAAACAACAAAGACCTACATGGCAGAGTTGCCAGAACGAAGACTTAAAGCATCTGAAGTATACAAAACAAAACCTTGAGAAGCCTGAAGCATCTTGGAACAATGTGCTTTGGACTGAGGAAACCAAAATGGAACTTTTTGGCCACAACCAAAGAATGTATGTTTGGAGAAAAAATGGTGAAGCATTTGTAGAAAACACCTTGCCAACTGTTAAGCATGGAGGTGGATCCATTATGCTTTGGGGTTGTGTGGCACAGGAAATATTGTGCAGGTGGAATTAAGAACAGATTCCACCAAATATTAAGAAATTCTAGAGGCTAATGTTCGAAGGTCAGTTCAGACATTGAAGTTAAAGAGAGGTTGGGTATTCCAGCAAGACAATGATCCGAAGTATACCCTCGAGATCAACCATGAAGTAACTCTAGGAAAGACGGATGAAGATTTTGGAATGGCCACCACAGTCCTCAGACTTGAATATTATTGAAAATCTGTGGAGAGATCTCAAACATGCTGTGCATGCATGGAGGCCGAAGAATGTGGAAAAATTCCAAAAACAAGAATTGAAAGACTTTTTGCTGGCTACAGGAATCGTTTGCAAGCTGTTATAGTTGCCCGAGGAGGAGAAAAAAGTACTAACTGACAGGGTTCCTAAACTTCTGCTCAGGGCCCTTTTCCTTTTTTGATTATTTTGAAACTGTAAAAAGTTTTTAAAAAAAGTAATCTTGCTTTTAAAATTAGAAAAAATGTGCCATATTTAACATTTAGAGGTCAGGTTAGCTTCTGTTCACTTGGGGCCGGATTCAGAGATGGCCAACTTAAGTCATGCGCTTAAGTGCCTCTCCTGTGTGGATTTAACGCGAGCTTACTTACGCCGTATTCTAACTTGTGTTGCTCAGGTGCTTATCTCAAAATGTGGGTGGTACAGGGCATAGTATTCTAATTACCTGTTTCTTGTACCTGCCCCCCGGCTTGCCAGGTATCTACTAAAATGTGGGGTTGAACCAGTTGAAGTCACATACTTAATAATAGCCCATTACTTTCACTGTCCAAAGATTTCTTTTTTGAGTGCATCTATCATGCTGGAAGGATGTGGCCTGAAAGGAGAGAGATTTTAACCTGGAGCACTGGTAGATCTACACTGTTGGGAGTTACTTTGCACTTCCTAATAATTTTGGAGCAGCTGTGCAAAAATGTGAATAGGTATATTTATATACATCTCAAAGTCAGCTAATAAACTCCGTTTTGTAAGGATTGTAGGGGTGTGGTCTAAATCCATGCCCTCAACCCGAGTGCCATCTGCCATCGACGTCATCCAGCCCTACATGTTTGAACCACAGACCTGTTCTTATACAGTTCTGTGGTTTGAGCCATAGGTTTGAACCCGGCGAGGAATTAATGCAATCAATTCAAAGTAAAATGCAGTGCGGCTGCTATCAAGAGATAAATATCGCATGCAAGCTCGCAGTCAAAGTTAAGTTCACGTAAATGCTAAGCCATTTGATCTAATGTTAGTCTATTTAAAACAAGCTAAATTGCAAGGCGACATTTCACCAAATGCATTTTCCACACAAATCATTAAATAATGATTTAATGTTATATCGAGTTTTAAAAAATGTATTTCTAGGCCCATTTATTCATTTCGGTCGCTAATCGAACGGAAATTACGTGCATGGCAACTAAGTCGCTACTTTGGTGGATAATGGTTCTCGTCTATTTTTGATACTGTAACCAGCCACTGAACAATACGACAAAACCATTTCCAAGGCATGGTTTATTTGGCAAAATCTTAACTATATATTCTTTTCGATTATTATCTGACGAATGAGCAGAGCACCAAGTAAAAACAACGCGTGAGTGATTAGTTCGTTTCCATTCTGAGCAGTGCAAGGAGCAAGCTAATGTTGTTACTACGTAGCACCATGGAGGGATGCATAAAAAGGTGACAGATTGGGATAGGGATAAAATTGGTATAGGGATAAGGAGAGCGGGGAAAAAATAAACACTTTATCTAACTTACTATTCCAAATCCAAATGCTGATAAAGTGGACAACTATTCTCAAGGGCAAACAAAACGAACGTTTGGTTCAGACTTCAGACAGGATTTTTTAGTGGGACAGAGTTTATTCGCCTAAAACTATGGGAGGAGTTATGTAATGAGATCAGAGTGTGTATTGTTTGAGGTTTTACGTCTACTTCACCATGGACCCATTCAGGGACGGACTGGGACTAAAAAATGGCCCTGGACATTTTGACCCAGACTGGCCCACCACAACCGGCCCGCAGATACTCCCCCACCCCCGCCCCGTCGAGGTACACACAAACACACCAGCCCTTAATACCACCACTTTTATTGAACAATATCCCTTCATGTTTTGAAGTCTTAAGTAAAATAGTATGATAGTTAGCCTAGAGTATTCACTAATGATGAGAGTGTGTTGCTCTTAGAAGGAGGAGGCTGGCTGAAAGGAGATCATGGCACTGCTAGCAATCACTCACAAATCACAGGCAGTCCTCTCTGGAACAAATAGAGGGGCCTGGCCCTGTGCATGAAATAATTTAGGAAAGTTTGGATAGCATTGCTTTGGAATAGAGCTAGTTGAATTAGTGTGAGCTACGATAGGCAATTGAGACGGATGTGTGCGGGTTGGACCCGTAATGCACGACTCAGAACACTGACTTGATAATAAATACCCGCAAGGGCTTTATTATGGGGAAATCCAAAAACGTAGTCACACAAGCAAAGTCCAAAAACCAATAAATCCAGCCAGACCAAAGATACAGTACCGAGGGAGAAGGCAGTCTCGAAATCGGTATCCATGCAAGAGTTCGTTAACCAGAGTAGCTGTCAGCGGAGCAGAAGTACAAAACAGGGAAAAAGCAAAGTTTGTAGTCGTGGGGGGTAGCAGGAGTCAGACCGAAGTCCTATCCGCGGGGCAGAGGTACAAAGAGACAGTAGGCAAAACTCGTGGTCAAAAACAGGCAGTGGAAACAATAGGCAGGCAGTAACGATGGTCAATAAACAGGCTAGATCAATAACGGTAGTCAAAAACAATGGTAAACGCTCAAAAGTGACAATAGTAAACTAAGGCAACAATTTCGCAACAAACAGACATGAACACTGAGCTTAAATGCAGGTGTAGACAGGTGCAAACATTTAGCTTGAGAGCAGCAGGAAGTTCACAACAGCTTGAGAAAATGAGACACGTAACGAGGCAATTAGTAAATCGTTAGTAGTTAACCTATCCTGACCTAGCGTTAGTAAATTAGTAATCAACATGCACGAGAAACGTAAGGTAAACATGAACACATGGTTAGATAGTTAGTATTACCCAATCCTGATCTAATGTTAGTATATTAGTAACTGGACAAGGGAGAATGAAATAATTAGGGAAGCGTGAGTGACAGCAAGAGAAGAAACAGCATGAACGCAAGGCTGCGGAAAAACATGGAAATATGTATGCAAACAATGAACTGCATCGTAACATAAACAGAAAATAAACTGTGACAAACACTAAACATGAAACATGACAAACGTAACAGCAATATTGTTAGTTTGAACTGTATAAAATTTGCCCCTAGTGGTTCAGACGTATCCGTCTCAATTACAGTATATATATATATATGTTAGTCTAAAATTATGAACTACAGCTTTAAGAAAATCCTGTAGATTTAGATTTACGAGCAATCCTGTCGCCACAGCCACAGATTGTAATGCATAAAATGCACTGTTTATAAGTTACTCACGCATAGCCTACAAAGCACTGTCTGCAAGTCCTTAATTCCAATTTTCTCAAACTAGGCCTGCCTTTAAAAGTATTGATATCAAAATGTGGCCATGTTACAACTAACAACTGTTTTCTGATTAACCCTGAAGAGTTTATCTTGTTACATTTTATCAAAGTCCACAGTGACCACCTATCACGCTAAAATACGTTGCTGTTACTGTGTAGAAACACACGCTCTTTTGTACGTTTTAAAATATATATATATTTAAATACATTTGGCTACTTATGTTATGGTTATTATGTATGTTGCGACAATTTGAAGTTGAACTATCGATGACTTTTGATGTTACTGATTTCACGCCTTGGCGTGATGTAATGGAGTGGACCAAAATAATTGGCTGGGGGAGGGGGGAGACTGACAAATTTGAAGGATTTTTAGGGAGACAGAAGTATCAGATGTGAAATAAACCCCCCCTCCAAACACAATGGGCCGGCCAGTCCATCGGCACACCGGGAAAACTCCAGATGGCCAGTCCGACCCTGGACCCATTTCGATTCCACCCTTTTTTTCAGCATACAGGAATAAAGAGATAGACTGACATTTTACGAGATTGCAATGGAATTTATTCTTTACGCTTCATTGGTGCTCAATACATACCTTAATAGCCATAAATAACGTGGTTATAAGCATATTAAATATTTTCCTTCACCATCACTTTAAGTGAAAACTCTGAATACGCGTATCTTGCACACCTTACAGACACACCTCATTTTCATAAAATATCCACCCCGCCCGCGTAATGCCGCATATCTACTGGAGAGCATGCACGTGCATAGATAGAGCTCAAAGGGGGCTTGAGCACCTGCCGTTTGGCCTCCTATAGAGAAGTACCCTTTTTCTAATTTTTTTTTTATTTTATTTTTAAAAATGTATTTATAAATAAATAAATTCCTGTTTGCGCGCAGCCTGCCCTGCCGAAACAGATATATTGATTGAAACAAAATATCAGGTCGGGAGATTGGTGCTCCCGGGCGATGCCCTCTACCACAAAGGGTAGGCGGAGCAAGAGGTCCAACTTCAGGGTGGGTGTGGATGTGGTGGGTCCGCTCCCCTGTACAGACGGGGGGAACAGGTACGTCCTCACTGCCGTGGATTATTTCAGTAAGTGGCCGGAGGCATACGCCCTGCCTGACCAGGAGGCAGAGACCATTGTAGATGCTGTGGTGGGGGGCATGTTTGGGCGCTTTGGAGCAGTGGAATCCATCCACAGCGACCAGGGCAGAAACTTTGAGTCCCGTGTGTTTGCCACTATGTGTGACCGGCTAGGGATACACAAAACCCGCACCAGCCCACTCCACCCCCAGTGAGACGGCTTAGTAGAGTGGTTCCACCGCTGTATGGAGCAACAGCTGAGCATGGTCTCAGCTAAGCACCAGAGAGACTGGGACAATCATCTGCCCCTGGTGCTCATGGACTACCGCTCCGCTGTCTATGACTCCACCTCCTGCACCCCTGCTCTGCTCATGCTGGGGAGAGTGATTCGTACTCCGGCAGAGCTGGCATTTGGCCGACCCCCTGATTCCCCCTCTGTCCTCCCTGGCCCTGAGTATGCCAGGAGACTGGAGGACCGCCTAGAAACAGTCCACTCCTTCGCCAGGAGACAGCTGCTGAACGCGGTAGTGAGACAGAAGCGTAACTATGATGTTCACACCCGGGGCGGGCACTTTGAGGCTGGTGAGCTAGTCTGGGTCTACAGTCCCCAGAGGCCGGTGTCCAAAACTGGACAGTGAGTGGGTGGGGACCTGCAGAGTCCTAGAGAGGGTGGGGGAGGTGGTGTACAGGGTCCAACTACCACCCCGGGGAAGGATGGTGGCCCTCCACAGAGACAGGTTAGCCCCTTACAGAGGCGACGCCGCTCCAAAACCAGCCCCTGTGAGCCCGGCGGCTCTCCGCATCAGACGGAACAGGCCAAGAGCACGCGGCCCCCCTCACCCCATTCACGTCTTCCCTTTACATGATTCCCCACAGACAGTGACTGTGCCCCCAGCCCCATTCCCCTGTTCCCCTCCTATGTCTCCCAGGCACCTCTCCCCCCGGAACACTACCTCAGTCCCCTGTGGCTCCCACGCTGCCTCACAGGCAGAGAAGGCCCCCGGGTCGCTACCAGGACTTTGTCTGTTTCCTCAGGGACGAGGAACTTTGAAGGGGGGAGGCAATGTAGCGACCCTCGATAGATACGCCTGATCTGTGTGTTCCAGAGAGGACGGTTGGTTTAATTTCCTGGGTGTCTCGAGACAGTTAGTGAGAGTGGCGGTTTTGGCTGTTTGGTTTTTTAAAAAGTTTGGTGGTTATCTTTGGAGATCTTGTATGTGCGTGTTAACTTTGGCGTGAGCTACGGCCATGTAGCATTGGAAATAAACAAATCACAGATTACAATCAGTCTTGCTTGGGATCATTACAGTACTAATAAAACTAACGGTTTCTTTTTCTTTTCTTGTTTTTGGCAAAAAGTAACCACCAAGACTGCCTCTTTACCCCCCGCCCCCCGGCAATGGTTTAGTCCTGCCATCTCAAACCTGTGGCGGGTGGGCAGTGGGCACTGTCTTAGTACTCAGCGAATTTTGAGTTAATACCGCAGTTCTGTGGTTAATACAAACAGTGTCATTTTGTATCTTCCTAAAGTAAAAGCAGGGTTCCACAAATGGAAAGTGAGAAAAGAGTAGGCGACAGTAGGCTACATCACCCAATGTTTCACAAAGGAAATCCGTGAGTGGTGAAAATTGACAAGTTATCTAATTCATATGCGTGCTAGCCGCTAGCCTAGCCTACTTCATATCCTCACATAAACTCCGGCTAGCATTTAACAAGCTAGGCCTATTAAATCAGTTGTCCCTGGTGCCAGGCCCAACAGATTCAACTTCAGGCTCAGAACCCCAGTCACCCCATACCCCACCCAATGAACCAGTTCTACTTCCAACTGAAGGAGGTGAGCAGCATTATCTTGAATGACAAACAGTTAACTATAGTTAACTAATACAATGTCTTCCACCTATGTTTCATTTGTTTAGTGGTTTGACTGAACTCAGGATCTTTCATTTTGTCTGCTGCAGTCTACATCCTTAAACAAATCACTATTGTGAGGTTTTCTGTCGTCCAACTGCACAATGATTATTTTTTAAATACAGAATTAAAGATTTGTCTCCTCATCGGACCAGAAGTGAGGGTTGCGTGCTTGCTGCAACATTTGCTGCAAAGCCTACATGCTTTTCTTTTTTAGGTTATTATGCAGGTGCAATATTTATTTATTTATCTATTTGCTATTTATATATTTTTGAGGATTTTGCTTTTCGGAGTAAGGTGTTTACATAGGCTGCCGTAAGCGTAATACTTTTAATTTCCGAATAAGATCAATAATGATGCATGCAATGTTTCCCATACCATTAAGGCTATTTTATATAATTATAGCCAAGCCTAGAGTTGTTCATAATCAGACAATCAAAATGATTTACAAAAGAAAGAAAAATTAAATGTGATATAACATGCAACAAAAAGACCATGTGAGAGGCCAGTGGTCTAACCCTAACCTATTATTATACACTGCTCAAAAAAATTAAGGGAACACTTAATCATCGCAGTATAACACCAAGTCAATTAAACCAAACCGGTCATGCTGGATGATGTTGCAGGTACCATAACATTCGCCACGGCGTCTCCAAACTTTTTCATGTCTGTCACATGTGCTCAGTGTGAACCTGCTCTCATCTGTGAAGAGAATTTTTCGCCTGACCAATTTGTTCAGCTGCCTACTTAAATTGCTATGGAGAAGTTTCTACATTCAAAGCTGGCGACATGACAGCCAAACATATTTCAGTTAATAAAAATGAGCATACAATGCTAGGGCACAGCACTAGTTCTTAGTCTATTGTGTTGAAAAATGTTCTGAATTCATGGGCCCATCGTTCTGAACAAGGAAACACTTGAACGGTGTCGATAAAATTATTGAACAAACTGTGTTGGCCTGAAGAATTTACACTCTGCATTGGAGGCCATTTTTCTCCATTAAAAACAAATCATACGTAAAGCTTCATTCAAGGTTGCAAGTCCAATTGCCATTAAACTTGGTTCATTACTTCTCTGGATGCTTCACTTACTTCATTGGGAAGGACATGTTTCTAAGTTGAACAAGCATGGATACGGGCCGGCTGATCATAGCTGGCTATGGTGTCATGTTGCACTGCTTGCTTGGTCCCCGGAATCGCTGCTTTGCAGCTATATTTATTATAGTTGTTATTATTATTATTACAGCATGCAGGCTGTTATAGGTAGGGTCATGACAATTTCTTTACCTTTTTTCTTGATGTTACCATGTAACTGTGGTCCAATGCCATATTTTTATAGTCCATACTGTGTCATTGACATGGGCTAATATCGTTGTGTCTAAGGTGTGGTTCATTCCGTGTCTCTATGGTGCGGTTTGTAGTCTGTGCCATGTCTCTGTGGTTCACACCAAATTTTTATGGTGTGGTCTGTGCCATATCTCTGCGGTTCACACTGAGTTTTTATGGTGTGGTCTCGATTGTCTCTGCAGCTTATACCATGTTTCTATGGTGTGGTCTAGCTCTGCGGTTCATAGTGTCTCTTTGGAGGCCAGTCCTGAAAGATTTTATGCAATACTCTACAGGTCTTCTGGCCTCAGTGGCATTGGAGCTATGTCTGATATTATATGAAAGCTGTATATGATATGAGCATGACAATCTAAAAAGGGCTGGAATATTTGAAGATTCTCACCTTGACTCTGATGCATCACACCAGAATTATTGGTAACCCTGGAAACTATGAACAGAAAAGTCTATAAAGAACACACAAATGAAATGTGACAAAGTGAAATGTGACTAGCTTCTTATAATGAAACGTATTCATCCTGAATCTGGCCCTCAGTGAGGAGGATGGTTCAAGAAGCAAAAATCTCTTCAAGAATCACAGTTTGAGAATTGCGGATGCCACCACCTCTATGCTAACAAGCTATTTAGAAGGATTGCCAGAAGAAAGCCTTTGCTGTCATCATACCACAAACCTGGAGTTTGCTAAAGGTTACCGGAATTTAGACTGGCACTGGGAACTATGGTCAAATGAGACTAAAATCTAACTATTTGTCAATAAATGCCAATGGTGGGTTTGCCGTCATAAGAGGCAAAATTATGCAGAAAAGAGCCTTATCCCCACTGTGAAGTATGGTAGTGGATTTGTGATGTTGTTGGACTTGGGGTACATGGCATCATGGACTCCATCAGACACCAGGAGATTTTAGACCAAAATCTGGCTGCCTCTGCCAGAAGGCCAAAAGTGGGTCTTGGTTGGATCTTCCAGCAGGACAATGATCCAAAGCATACCTGAAAATCTACACAAAAATGGTTCACTGACCAGAATCAAGGTTTTGCAATGGCCAACCAAGTCCCCTCCCCTGACCTGAACCCCATTGAAAACCTGTGGGGTGAGCTGAAGAGGAGAGACCACAAGCAAGGATCAAGGACTCTGGAGAGATTTTGTATGGAGGAATGGTCTCAAATCCCTTGCTATGTGTTAACTGAATTTAATATTGCACTTTTAGCTCATATTAATTGAGGTTGCCAATAATTCTGGTGGGCACTGTAACTGCTTTTCACAATGTAAAAATTAATGCTACTCATGTATAATTGTTTTTATTCATGCTGTTTGCTCAAGTAAGACTCTTCTCCATTTTCAGGATTCCATGAATGCTTTGGTTTTAGATTTGGACTACCCTGTGCTACGGAAAAACAAAAACATTGCTGCCTTTTTAAAAAGATGTAAGTACTGTCTCCGTACAGTAGGTCCTGCAGGATTGCTGCTGTTGATTAATGGAAGAACATGGCAGGTCCAATATTTAGCATACTGCTGTCTTCAATTACCTGTAACTCTTTTGATACTCTGTCGTGTGCTGAATGATCTCTCTCTGACCATGCATTTCCAGTAGAGTCTGTTGTTGTAGTGACCCATGTCTGCACTTTTGTCTTATCTTGGGTTCCCACAATTTCTTTGTGTAATACTCACTAATGCTATATGTTCCTGTCTCTTTGTGACCCTGTGAGATTTCCTGTAGATGAGAGTATGTGTCTCTGTGTGTGTTCCTGTAGATGAGTATGATTTTGTGTGTGTTCCTGTAGATGAGAGTATGTGTCTGTGTGTGTGTTCCTGTAGATGAGTATGATTTTGTGTGTGTTCCTGTAGATGAAAGAGTGATGGGAAACATGAGAGAGCTGCAGGTGGGCCTGGATGACTTTGACCGGGTGAAGGTGATTGGCCGGGGGGCCTTTGGCGAGGTGCAGCTGGTGAGAAACTCATAAATCTCCCCTGATTTTAAATGGAAACTCCATTTCCCATCTGCAGGGTCAATGTGTTTTTGTACTGCATTTTTCTGTGCAGGTGCGTCACAGAGCCTCTGAGAGGGTCTACGCCATGAAGCTGCTCAGTAAATTTGAGATGATCAAGCGCTCAGAGTCAGCCTTCTATTGGGAGGAGAGAGATATTATGGCCTTCAGTGACAGCCCCTGGATTGTCCAGGTAAACACTCAAGGCATGCTTAGTCACAATACTAAAATACTGCTCATCATTCAGTTTGGTGGACATGAACAAACTAGCCACCGTTCTCTTTTGTCAGTAACAAGGTACGCAGAAATGTTTAACATAACAATTATGCTGTGGCACTATTTGTCTTGACTAACCACTGTCTGTACAGTAGCTGTGCTGCATTTTAACTCTATCCTGCATGTTTTGTTCTGCTGTTATAGCTCCTGTGTGGAATCATATGGATGTTTGTGCTCTGTAGATGTTCTGTTATACTGTCCTGTAACCTCTGGGCACCTGGCCCTTGCCTGCTGCATGTCTACGCTTACCGGTCATGTATCCTGCCTGCTTTGGCCCCCTGGTGGTGGAATGAGCTTCCCACTGTGGTCAAGACAGCAGAAACCCTACCCATCTTCCAACTTGGACTGAAATCTCACCTCTTCAGACTGCACAATGACTCCCCTAACCCTCTTTAGTTATCCTCTTTCTCTTTTTCGACTTTTTTTCCTGGATAGTAATGTTATAGGTATAGCTGTGTAGTCCTATTTACTTTTGGTGTGTAATTTTGGTTTGTTCAACTAACTTTACACTTATCGATTATAAATCGGCCCTCTACGCATTCTTGGTGATATTGTGCTTTTGTATTCCTGCGACTAACCTCGATGTTCGCCACTTTTTGTAAGTCACTCTGGATAAGAACATGTGCTAAATTACTGTAATGTAAGAGAACTTAATGTAATTATGGTAGTAGTCACCTTCTCTCCTTCCCTCGTAGTTATGCTGTGCCTTCCAAGATGACCTGAACCTGTACATGGTAATGGAGTACATGCCGGGCGGTGACCTGGTCACGCTCATAAGCACGTATGACATTTCGGAGACATGGGCGCAGTTCTACACTGCAGAGGTGGTGCTGGCTCTCGACACCATCCACTCGCTGGGCTTCATCCACCGTGACATCAAGCCCGACAACATGCTGCTGGACCAACTTGGACACCTGAAGCTGGCCGATTTTGGCACCTGCATGAAGATGGACTCTGTGAGGGCCGGGTCTCATAATTATCAGTATTAGAAGGATGTCTCTCTTCCTCTATTTGCCCTAACACACACATCAGCCCTTAATAACACACTACAGACCCACATAACAGACCGTCACACTACAGACCCACATTACAGACCATAACATGACAGACCCACATAACAGACCATCACACTACAGACACACATAACAGCCATCACAATACAGACCCACAAAATGAACCACACTGCACCCACATAACAGACCATCACACTGCACTCACATAACAGACCATCACACTACAGACCCACATAACAGACCATAACACTACAGACCATCACACTGCACTCACATAACAGCCATCACAATACAGACCCACAAAAAAGACCATCACACTGCACTCGCATAACAGACCATCCCACTACAGACCCACATAACAGACCACCACCCTGCACTTGCATAACAGACCATCACCCTACAGACCCATATAACAGACTATCACACTGCACTCACAAAACAGACCATCGCACTACAGACCCACATAACAGACCATAACACTACAGACCATCACACTGCACTCACATAACAGACCATCACACTACAGACACACATAACAGCCATCACACTACAGACCCACATAACAGACCATCAAACTGCACTCACATAACAGACTGTCACACTACAGACCCACATAACAGAGCATCACACTGCACACTAATTTGTTACGGGCAGTGTATGCTGTGCTGCTGCACTGCCTGGTGTCCTGACCCTTCTGATCCCTGACCTCTCTATAAAACTGTTTTTTGGCCAGATAGCCATTGGACAGTGTGATTTTTGTTAATGTCTCAATCACAAGGTAACTGAATTAAGCATTTTAGGACATAATTTGCCGACCTTTCTTTTCAAGGCATGTCCCAAATATGTTATCAATAACGTCCTTTAATGGTGCCTTGTTTTGGCCAAATTTTAACGCATTATTCAATGAATCCTATCCTTTGCTTGGTAGGATATCCCATAAATCCATGCTACAACTTCAGAAATGTTGATGTCCATTCAATTAAAAGAATCACAGTAACAATTACACTTGTAAACTGTCCCAGACACTTGCAGTAATCAGGCAGAATGATGATTTGACACAGTTGGTCTTGAACATTTTTGTCTGTTTGTCCTCCTGCAGGCAGGCAAAGTACATTGTGACACAGCAGTGGGAACTCCTGACTATATCTCCCCTGAGGTGTTAAAGTCACAGGGGGGAGAAGGTTACTATGGGCGTGAATGTGACTGGTGGTCTGTGGGAGTCTTCCTCTACGAGATTCTACTCGGTGAGTGCTATCCTCCTAGCCTCAGTTCCAGATTCTCAATCACCGGTAGAGAGTCTGTAAAACTTTTCTGACCTTGACTTCCTGTCATCATAATAGAAGTGGTTGGATGGGGTCGTTTATCATTTTATGTACCCACTACTCACCCTAGAAACTGTTCCCTCCACCAAACTTATACTTCCTCTGTCCATATTGATCTTCCCATTTAGCACAACTGGCACTGGTGGATTATAATAGGCTAATTACACTAAGGACTTATGCATTCTATAAAATGACATTACTAGCATTCTGGTGATTGATTGATCTGGATAATGTATTTTGCTTTTTCAAACTAAACGTGACTGTAAATTGCGAATACAAATTTTGGGATTTATTTCAGCACTCAGCAGCCAGCAACATATATTGGGGTGGATTGTGGTATCTGTCTAGTATTACAAAACTCACTCTGTTTAAGCCCATTGCTGCAGAAATTATTATAGCAAAGGGCTGATTTATGAGGTTACTGTCCTCTTAGAGTGCAGATTCAGGGTGACTTACATAACGCACATCTGCTGTTGTCCATGTAGGGGTCAGCGGCAGTGACCCACCAACTTGCGACTTCTTAAGCTCTCCGTTACCCTGCCACCACACTGTCTCTATTGTCACCACGTTCATGTATGCTGTACTGACTTCCCCAAACTGCATCAGCGGCTGATATCTTCCTACCACACTGATCATTACTGATCCCTCTTGACTGATGCCTCTACCACATCATACACCACCGATGTTTCTACCTCATCATACATCACTGTTGTCTCTACCACATCATACATTAGCGATGTCTCTACCACATCATAAACATCGTACCGATGTCTCTCGGCCATATGATTCACAACTGATGTCTCTATGTCAAGAGATTCACTATTGACGTCTGTTGACTGCATCAGTCAGTTCTGGTGTGTCTTGACCACATCAGTCACTACTGATGCATCTTCACCACATCAGTCATTGCTGATTTCACTTTACAGTCACTGGTGGTCTCACTTGACTACATCTGTCACTGCTGACCTCGCTTGATCACGTAATTTACCGGGGACCGCATGCGACCGCATGCAACCACTAACCTGCAAAGATCATTCATTTCTGAATCTTCCCATGCATCGTGCGCTGGTGCATATACTCAGAATAAACAATCCCAACCATCCAGCATGTATGTATGTTTTATGTGATTTTAGCCCTGGACTGTGGATGAGTATCACCAAGGCCTTGTGATGTGCTTAGAGCTCTTAATCTCTAGTGCTGATGTCCCATCGCTACATCCCATCATTTATGTGCCGTTTCCACGTGAACCCCTTTCTCTAAACCCCAGTGTCTTTCTCAGGCGACACTCCATTTTATGATGACTCCCTGGTGGGGACGTACAGTAAGATCACGGATCACAAAAACTCCCTCAACTTCCCAAGTGACATAGAGATCTCTGAAGAAGCCAAAGATCTCATATGTGCCTTCTTGGCAGACAGGTAAGTTGCTGTTCATTTTCTTAGTCCATGACCTGGTGGTGAAAACACTTTTGTCAGACTTTTGTTTTTGCTTGTATTTTTACAATCCACCACTTCAGTTTGACAAAATGCAGTTTCATTTTCAAATCATGAAATGAGAGAGAGAAATATACAAAAGGGAGAGTGCAGTTTTCCACTCTCTCTGTCACTCTTTCCTTCCTTCCCTCAAAAATTACCCGTTGCCCAAAGCCACCACCCCATCACATTGAGACTATGGGAAGAGTGAAAGCAGGAGGGAGCAAGGAAAGAGAGGAGGTGGAGTTACACTCCAGACTCTCCCTACTTCATGGTTAATACTCTCTCTGTTCTCTCTGGCTCTTAGTTAGTGTTCCTTAGGCTGAAATCTGAGAGTGTCAGCCGCAAGTCGTGAGGGTGTTTATGTACAGGACTGGTCATTTTCAATCTTTTTTTCTATCCCGAGAGCAGCCATTTTGCAGGTTTTGGCCATATCTAGTCATTAGGGTGAAGGTTGAGGTCAATAAGGAGCAATGCGGGTGTGGAGTGTGCTTTGAGGGAGCGGTCAGTGTTTCGATCACACCTCTGATTCTGGTTCACTGGCATGTACAGAGAGGTTCGCCTGGGGCGGAATACTGTGGAAGACATCAAACGGCACCCTTTCTTCAGGAATGAACAGTGGACTTTTGACACCATTCGAGAAAGTAAGATATTTACTTATTTCAGAAACTTTACCATACTTACTTCAGAAAACAGGAAGATTTCCATCATCAGAAAGATTTAACATTACTGATATTTTACAGTTTAAAGTATGATGTGTGTGCATGCATGTGTGCGTCTGTTTGTTATCTGTTTTTATATACGTATATGTATGTGTACCTGTGTGTGTATGTTCATAACAAGATTTTTTTTCTCAAAGATGTGTTCAGAAAAGCTATATATAAATACAAATATATCTTATAAACATACGCTATGTATGCTTATAGAGCATACTTTCAAAATAGTTGCACTCCCCTTGCATTATGAAAGGTTAAAATGCTGAACTGAACAATTTGGGACAACAGAACGGGGAAAAAAAACTTTTATGTATCATCAGGCCAGCTGTCTCTTTCTTTCAGACTAGTAAGCATGGCATGTCGTTTTTCTGGCTACTTCCAAGTCTTCTTGTGGAAGAAAAGGCCATTTAAGTTTTCAGCATTCAGTTATACATGCCACTTTACTGTTGTGACTTTATAAGTATGAGTGAGTTGACTCCAAAAAAGTTACATGTACACTGTATATGTATAGGTCTGCATGTTTATATGCATTTGTGTGTGCATGTGTGCAATATAAATATACATACATGTACGTGTGGACGCTTTGCACTGTCGCTGTGCATGCACATGTACTGATGTGTACTTGAAAGAGTTTTTATCAGATATGACTCGTGTTGGATTAAAGCGGCCATCGTTTCTTATTCCATTCCTGGCGGTTGTTGTCACAGAGCACTTTCTAGCATGGTGTGGCATGGAGGGGAGATGACTGTCACACACGTTAAGCTCTGGAGAATGCAGATTCTCTCTCTGTCTTCACATTTGCCTGAAATATCCTGCACCTCTCTAATCTGCGTGGATGTGGAAGCCAGGCCTGGGCCTCTTTTGGGGACTGTGGGGGCATTTTGGGAATGCTCTGGGGCCCACAGGCGAGTGCTTCAAACCCTGTCGGGGGGCGGGGCCCGTGGTGTGGTCGCCTGAGCGCAGCTAATGACAGGGACGTCCCAGGCCTACAGGCTGGATTGAGGGGTACAGTCACTCACTCTCAATGTGGCAACAGCTGGCTGTCGTTACAGGAGCAGCCATCCTGTCCCTTAACCTCTCTCTCAGGCACTCTTTATCACACTGGCATTGGTATTTCTTGTAAGCGTGTGTGTGTCTGTATATGCGTGCTTCTGTGTGCGTGCGTGTGCTTGCGTGTGTGTGTGTTTGTTTGTGTGTGTGTGTGTGTGTGTGTGTGCATGCATGCTTGTGTTTGTGGGTTGTGCTTCAGCCTGGACCTCTTCCTGTCTGTGGAAGGATCAGAGAAGAAAGGCACAGTCTTCCCTGGTGAAGGAGCATGTGTAAAAGGCCCAGTGTATGGGAGGCACAAAGCCTGTACTGTAGGAGAGAGGAGAGGAGAGGCATGGCTCCAGCAGAGGGCTCTGTGGGTGTAGCCAGTGACATTGGCCTGGTAATAGGTCTCAGCAGTCAGTTTCTGCAATAGCACCAAAAACACTTACACACACCCACACACATGAGCACGCACACACACAAACACAGGCACACACATACATGTACATACACATAAATACACACAAACACACTTGCATATATGCACACACTAAAAATGGCAAGTTGTCTTGTTCTCTCCCAGCTCAGGTATAGTTGGTGTGCCTCGCTCAAAAGTGTGTTAAGCCTGCTCACTGTTGCTCTACACAGAAACGGAGGGCCCTGCCGTCTTTCACATAATGTTGCTTGTTTATCTGGCTCCCATCCTCATATCTTATGCCTCCCGTCCCCCCCTCCCTCTTTCTGTTCCTCAGCGGTCGCCCCTGTGGTTCCGGAGTTGAGCAGCGATACTGACACCAGGCACTTTGACGAGATCGAGGATGAATCGGGAGATGAAGAGACGTTTCCTCAGCCGAAAGCCTTCATGGGCAACCAGCTGCCCTTTGTGGGCTTTACCTACTTTAAGGAGGACCAGTAAGAGCAGCTCACTTACGCCTCGTCAGTGTGCTTGTATGTGAGCACGTTTGTGCGCTTGAGTGTATGTGCGAGGGTAAGCAGGCATGTGTGTCTGTCTTTGTGCATGAGCATGTGTGTATGCGAGCCAGAACTGTGCGTGCGTACTGGCATATACAGGAAGTGTGCTAAAGGCCAACGTAGTGCCAGAAGAAGGGAGCGGCAACTGTGGACACAGGTGAAGAGAGAGAAAATTGTGACCGAACAACACTCTCCATCATAACTAGCTAACAGTCTTTACATTGATTTCAGCGTTGCATTACATTACATAAATTTATTTAAAGGGCTATTTCTAAATGGAATGCTTTGGTTAAAAATGCAAGTTCATGGAAACTAATGATGGTGAGGTTTCTTGTATCCTAAACTGCACTGTATTATGTAAATGTAAGATTCAAAACTATTATTGTCATTCTGGCAGTATTATCATTTGCATATCAATAATTTATTCACATTGTTACCATTTCAAATGTTCCACATTCCTCCACTGCTGTCCTGCTTCCACTCCTGAGTCCATGTGAGACAGGGGTTCCGTGACTTCATGTTTTTTCGCTGAAGAATGTGTGTCTTTTGGCTGAAAAACTTTCGCTGCATGACACGCTTTGCGTTACTCAGCTCTGACTTCATTGTTAAGGAAAGGACCCATTTTTTGATAACACACTGAAGATAGCATATAAGGGCAATGCTTTTCTAACGCACACTGCCCGGCGTGGCAGAAGGGCTTGGAATTGAGGATCTGTAGAACAAAGACGGGATCATATTAGTGAAAGATTTACTTCTTATTTGCTGCAGGTTACTAAGTGACGTCAGTCCTGTCACCGTGGAGGAGGAGCAGCGTATGCCAATCAAAAGACAGGTACATACCTGCTGTATGATGCTCCTGAGGAATTATACTGCAGGATTACAGTAGAATAATCTACCCTCTGCATTTATGTGGAGTAAAAATGCAGTGTTGCAGTATAATAATGGTGGTATAACCCTCTGCCAGTCAGACGAGCTGCAGCAGTTGGAAGTGAGACTCAGCAGTGAGATGCAGGCCAAAGAGGAGCTCCAGCAGAAATTCAGGTACGACTAGGATCACCTACAGGTGCGTGAACTTTATTTGCACGGGGGGGGTTGGGAATACGTCATTCGTATTGACTTTAACACGTGATTTGTCTTCTAGAGCTGCCTGTAGTCATCTGGAGAAACTCTCCAAGGACCTTGATGCAGAGGTGAATCTTTACAGGAGGATATGGGTGCATGTCTGTGTGTGATTGGGAGAGTGAAGGAAAGGTAATATTCTCTTTCACCAGATTAACTGTAGGAATAGTTTAGAGGTAGTGTGTGTGATTGGGTGTGTGAGTGTGTGATAAGTGTCTGTCTCTCCTGGTTAACAGTAGGAGGACTGTAGAGGTAGTGTGCCTCATTCATGAAACGTTCCTAAATATGTACGTACGAAACAAGTTAGTACGAAAAATTTACGCCGGATTCATCAAACCATGTGGGAAAAGCAGATTTGTTCGTATTCTGTTCGTATGTTCATACATGCCGATTCATCATATATCACAAACGTGTTCACCTTTTTTTGCGATTAGCATAAATCCACACCTATGAATTGTCTTATTAGAAAGTTGTCACTTCCATTTAAAGGTGCATACAAAGTCAAAATGGCCTAGAAAAAGCAAAATAGATTATTATTCCGACACTGAAATCAAAGTTTTATTATCAGATGTTCAATCAAGGGAAAAAATTGTTTAGTATTGTCTGTTCCGGTCTCATAAAGTAAATAGTAAAGTAGTCTACATGATAAAGTAAAAAAACCTGGCAGGATATAAAATTCAGGAAATGCAGAATCTCCCATAATGTTAAGTTCAAGCCTTTCTGCATTGGATGAGCGCATTGCCTCCATCTGCCAAGCACTATAGACTACGATCTGTCTGGATAAGTCTGGAAATAAATAAAATAATTCATTTATTAATTTTGTCATTTTGTTGGTGTTCTGTGCGTGTGAGAGGTGGTTTGAAATCCCAAATCCCCTAGTGATGGAAAGAGGTAGTTAGGAATCTATACTCTTAACAAAGTAGCCAAAACAGCAATTTGACATTTGCAATGCTGGCTATACAGACCTGTAAGTCATTTTATAGCAAATTTTGTTAAATGGTTAAATGTGTGTTTTAATTAGCATATTTAACATCATATAACATTTAAATTTAATCAATTCAGAAAAATAATAGCCGACTGGGAACATTAATTAAGTTATGGGTGTAATTACATAGATTCATATAGCTTACAATTGATGAATGCATACTTTTTACAGTCATAATTATTACGTTTGCATTGTGCACTTCAAAGGCTACATTTAGTGTTGTGAATTTAACTGAAAATAAAAATAAATTATTCGGCCTATTATAATGGACATTCAGAAGCTGCATTTAGCGGCATTCTGAATTTACGGATGCAGTACGTGTGTTCCTGAGCAGGTGTAAATTTAGTTTGTTTGTACAAACAAATCTAAGACACGAATACCTTGATGAATGCCAAAATGCGAACAAAATTGGTAATACGAATGATTTGTATGCAATTTCTTCTGCCCACGTTTCATGAATGAGACCCTGTGTGTGTGTGTGTGTGTGTGTGTGTGTGTGGTGGCTTTATATAAGTGTCTCTCTCTCCAGATTAACAGTAGGAGGAATGTAGAGGGAGTGTGTGTGTGATAAGTGTGTCTCTCTCCAGATTAACAGTAGGAGGAATGTAGAGGTAGTGTGCGTGTGTGTGTTTGTGTGTGTGTGTTTGTGTGTGTGTGTGTGTGTGATAAGTGTGTCTGTGTGTGATAAGTGTGTCTCTCTCCAGATTAACAGTAGGAGGAATGTAGAGGTGTGTGCGTGTGTGTGTTTGTGTGTGTGTGTTTGTGTGTGTGTGTGTGTGTGTGTGTGTGTGTGTGTGATAAGTGTCTCTCCAGATTAACAGTAGGAGGAGTGTAGAGGTAGTGTGTGTGTGTGTGTGTGTGTGTGTGTGTGTGTGTGTGTGTGTGTGTGTGTGTGTGTGTGTGTGTGTGTGTGTGATAAGTGTCTCTCCAGATTAACAGTAGGAGGAGTGTAGAGGTAGTGTGTGTGTGTGTGTGTGATAAGTGTCTCTCCAGATTAACAGTAGGAGGAGTGTAGAGGTAGTGTGTGTGTGTGTGTGTGTGTGTGATAAGTGTCTCTCCAGATTAACAGTAGGAGGAATGTAGAGGTAGTGTGTGTGTGTGTGTGTGTGTGTGTGATAAGTGTCTCCAGATTAACAGTAGGAGGAATGAAGAGGTAGTGTGTGTGTGTGATAAATGTCTCTCTTCAGGTTAACAGTAGGAGGAGTGTAGAGGAGATTCTGTTGGAGCTGGAGAAGGAAAAGGTTCTGCTTCAGCACAGGAGTGCAGAGATTCAGAGGAAGGCCGACACTGAGGCAGACAGAAAGCGCTGCCTGGAGACAGAGGGTGAGCATGTGCACCTGTACGAACCTGAACACTCGCACATCTCTAAACCTGCACACCTGTACGAACCTGAACACTCGCACATCTCTAAACCTACACAACTGTATGCACCTGAACACTAACACATCTCTAAACCTACACACCTGTGTGCACATGAACATTTACACATCTATAAACCTACACACCTGTATACACCTGAACACTGACACATCTCTAAACCTATGCACCTGAACACTTGCACATTTTTAAACCTACACACGTGTGCACCTGAACACTTACACATCTCTAAACATATACACCTGTATGCACCTGAACACTTACACATTTCTAAACATATACACCTGTATGCACCTGAACACTTATACATTTCTAAATATACACCTGTATGCACCTGAACACTTGCATATCTCTAAACCTACACAACTGTGTGCACCTGAACACTTACATATCTCTAAACCTACACACCTGTATGCACCTGAACACTTACACATCTCTAAACCTATTTTATTTTTTATTTATTTATTCAGCACATAAAAACGACAGTGCTAGGAGGGGAAAAGAAGCTCAAAAGGGCTTGTACAGAGTTCCCCTCACATCATACACCTGTGTGCAACTGAACACTTATACATCTTTAACCTACACACATGTAGGCACCTGAACACTTACACATTTCTAAACTTACACACCTGTACGCACTTGAATACTCACACATCTCTAAACCTACACACCAGTATGCACCTGAACACTTACACATCTCTAAACCTACACGGCTGTATGCACCTGAACACTTACACATTTCTAAACATATACACCTGTATGCACCTGAACACTTACACATTTCTAAACATATACACCTGTATGCACCTGAACACTTACACATTTCTAAACCTATACACTTGTATGCACCTGAACACTTATACATTTCTAAACCTACACACCTGTACGTACTTTAATACTCACACATCTCTAAACCTACACACCTGTATGCACCTGATCACTTACACATCTCTAAACCTACACACCTGTATGCACCTCATCACTTACACATCTCTAAACCTACACACCTGTATGCACCTGATCACTTACACATTTCTAAACCTACACACCTGTATGCACCTGATCACTTGCACATTTCTAAACCTACACACCTGTACACATCAGAACATTTCTACACCAGCACAGACCTGAATATCTGAACCATATTTGAAACAGCTTTATACAAACTGCCACTTTTAGTAACATTCATACTATGCTGTTTGATGGATTGCAAAATGGCTTCACACTTTTAATGTCTGAGGTCTCCAATGAACTGTGAATCTGAATCACAAACGTGGCACATATTCACTCCTGTACATCTCCTATAATGAAACACTACAGCCACATATCTGCATGCCTACACACCTGTATCCATGCACACATGTACACCAGCTCCTGTAATCACACACTGTATAACACCTACATGCTTGCGGATCTGTATTAACAGTTGCCCACCTGTAAACCTGTGTAGCTGTTCACCTGTATTCAAACAATCACACACATGTACACCTGTATAGCCGATGATTTGTATTCACACAATCTCACACCTGTACACCTGTGTAGCTGCTCATCTGTATTCAAGCAATCATACACACATACACCTGTGTAGCCGATCACCTGTATTCACACAATCCCACACCTATGCACCTGCTCATTGGCGCACTCGTACCTGAATGTTAGAGCAGTTGTCCACCTGCTCAGCAGTACCAAACCCCTGTGTGTGTCCATACCCACCGTGTGTGATAATTCCTGCTCTGTCCAGTCAACACTCTGCACGAGCAACTGGAGGACATGAAGAAGCGGCACCAGCACCCCCAGGTCCCCAATGAGCAGAGTGTTCAACTTCAGAGAGAAGTAAGGGAGTCGCTACACATAACTCAGCTGGATGCACTTGTTTCCTCTTTCCTTCTAAGTAGCTCTGGATAGGCTTATCTGATAATGAAGAAATTTAATGTAATGGGTGTGAACAACTGCCGATCACTCCCGATGGTGCATTTGTATCTGTTAATCTCAGCGTTTCAGTGTTTGTATGACATTTAGGTTGTGTAATGGTTTTTCAGCTGTGTTCTCTGTTTACCTGTGGACTGTTCCATATGTATGTATTTCTTTAAATACCTGTTGGCTGTCTGTTGGCTCAGCTGGAGGAAGCCAATGAGCTGCTGCAGGCAGAGTCTGAGAGCGCCGCACACCTGAAGAAAGCTCAGGCGGAGATGCTGAAGCAGCTTCAGCAGCTGGAGCTGCGTTTTGTGGAGCTGGAGGACAGAAGCAGCCAGTTGGAGGACTGCAAGCTGGAGCTGGAGACGGAGCTTATGGGCCTGCAGGCAGCATTGGACGCCAAGACGAGAGACCACAGCCAGGGCTGCCAGACCATCACTGACCTGCAGGGTGCGCTGGTGACTGTTTGCAGCCTAACCCTGCGTTCACACATCCAGCAACTTTGGTCGCCCAGTCGCCGGAAGTCCATTCATTCTCTATGAAGCTGAGCGACGGTCAGCGACCTGAGCGACTAGAAAACTGAGCGACCAAAATCGGCCGATAAATGTTGCCCGCAACTTAACTTTTGACTGACCATCGGCCGTAACAGCCAATCAGAGTTCCACACTTCATATTTCCCCAACCGACACGAAACCATTTCGTGAATAATTTTTCCGCACGATTTCACTCAAATTGCAGCAATGGAGTAGCAGCTAATAATAATGGTCCAAGCCTACCACGTCCTGTTCAATGTATAACATAACCTTAAAGGATATGTGTAGCTGTTCTACCAATATCACATTGAGCCAAAAAATACATGTTGAGTTTTATACATGCATCTATCTATGTATCTAGCGTAGATAGATAAAGATCGGTAGCTCGCGACGAAGATAGATAGGCTAGCCTATCGCTAGCTAGCGAGAACACATCATTATCAGTGTCATGACATAACTATAAAGAATAAGATGCATCGCAAATATGTCTTTGTTATACGTAGGCTATTGCCGTTGTTTCTCTTTATCAAATAATTGTAGCTGCACGAACTGACTTGGATGACACAACGGGAAGCTCTTGCCCCGCCCCCAGCCTCGTAGAATTGACCGACTCAGCGACCAGTTGCTCGCTGTGTGAACACAGGGTAACGCCTCGAGCCCGCCAGACGCGCAAGGGCACAGACGCTTACTGCTACTTTGATTTTGTAGTACCTTAAATCGATACAGTGATATCAGTAATAAAAACAGAAGTAAGCATAGTCTTAATGAATTTAACAAATATATATATGTTTTTTTTATACTATAATAAAGAAAAGGCATTATAAAAACGGGAATAACTGGTTATATGCAAAATGTATGACTTGATTTAACTTCATTCATTACACAATGGTGATTGTCTCTGTTACCTTTTTCATTAGGGCCTATATTCAAATATAACATGTATTCAAATATTATAAAACTATTAGTAGGTTGAAAAACATTAATATGTGGTCATATGATGCAGATGGTGTGCATATACAATATATTTCTATGAGATTGCGCATGCGGATGCCCAGAAAATTCCGTCCAGAGCGGAAAAATCTGCTTCACGTCCGTGAGCCGTCTGCCCGCCAGCTGCGCGCGCGCGGTCGGTGAGAACCGCGGCAATTCGTTAACAAGGGAGCGGAAGTGAAGGGCAGCAGTGTGCGTGTGCGTGCGCTCGCACGTCTGGTGGGTTTGGGGCGTGAGTCCCATTTAGGTGGAGTAAGTCGCCACAAAAATAAACATTAAGTAGTTATTTTGAAGCACTGGAAAAAAAACAAGGATGAATGTACAGGAGTGTACGCGACTGTTGCCAATCAGGAAATGAATTTATTACTGAACACAGTCGGCCTTTGTGTCCTGTTAGAGAGAGGAATGGGAGTGCAACTGAATTTTTGTATTAAAGGCGAGATTGCTCTTTAAAAAACAGCTACTAAATTTTTTCTCTCTCTCGCTCCCTCTGGTTCTTTTACATACACGCTTCCCGCCCTCTTTCTCTACAACCGTGATCCCTAGTTACTCCCTCTTGCTGTGGTTGGGTCAGTGTGTAATAGAGTCTCTGTGCTTTCTCTCCAGGGTGTCTGTCTGATCTAGAAGCTGAGGCAAGGCAGGTGAAGACCGTACTATCCAATAGTGAGCTAGAGAGGACACAGCTACAGGAGAGACTGTTGGATCTGGAGAAGGTACAAGTCCTCATACACTGACGAACCTACACACTCACACACACTTAAAAATTAACTGAAGAGGACAGACTGTGGGAGAAGGTAAGATTCACCTTATACAATAACACCCTTAGATACTTCCAAACACACACACACACACACACCACCCACATCCATGGTTACTGACCCTTTGCTTCATCCCCAGGAGAAGAGTAACCAAGAGATTGATTTTACGTACAAGCTGAAGGTCCAACAGCAGAGTCTGGAGCAGGAGGAAGTGGAGCACAAGGCTACCAAGGCCCGCCTCCTGAGCAACAGCCAGATCAACGAAGACACTGAGGAGGCCAAGGGTGAGAGAGAGAGTAACAGGTTGGCCCTTAGTTTAATGGGAATGAGTCAGGGTACAGATCACATACGCTCACACCTCCATATAAATACAGCGCCGACAGTCTGCACTTTAACCTCATATTCATCGTTTTATTTCAAATCCAATATTCTGGAGTACAGAGACAAAACAAGAGAAATTGTGTCACTGTCCAAATATTTAAAGACTGCACTGTGGTCAGTTGTCTAATGATGGATAGATGTAGCAGATTGCATCCTTTCCCATACATTCCCACTGTCAGAAAACGGGTATTAGCATTCCCCATTTCTTACAAATAGAAATGGATTGCCTCTGACTTCAGCCCTTTGGTTTAAAAACAGAGGTGCTACATCTAAGAATTCTAAACTACATTTCGGAAAGATTCCCACTCAGTGTCTTTAGTTAAGATGAGGCCAAAAGATCCAAAATGCCTTCGCCACACCCCCAATTTTTACCCACAATGCTCTTACCTCCACACCCCACCCCTCAGAGATGGAGCTGAAGCTGCAGGAGGAGCGTGCAGCGAAGCTGCATGTGGAGAACAGGCTGCTGGAGCTGGAAAAGGAGCACTCCCTGCTGGGCTCCGATTACAGGCAGGCCCGGCACGGACTGGAGGACCTGCAGAGGCAGAAGGATAGGCTCGCTGAGGAGGTTTGTGTGTGTTTCAGGGAGAGGGTGACGGCGACTGTCACGCTCCACCTCTCCCATCTCTCTCATCTCTTCCTTTCTTCATCCGTAACTTGGGTCCCACACCACCTCCTCCTCTTCGCAGGTGAACACCCTGAACGTGAAGGTGGAGCAGGAGTCCCAGAAATGCAGCCTGATGCAGAGCGAGCTAGCGACTCAAGGCCAGGAGGTGGCGTCCCTGAGCAGCTCTGAGAAACAACTGAAACAGGAACTCAACCACCTGCTGGACATAAAACAGAGCCTAGAACACAAGAACCAGGAACTGCACAAGTAAGTGTGTGTGCGTGCATTTGTGCGTGAGTGGGTACTTTACGTTCTATTGGAGTTAATGAGTGTTGAGACCTGTGACCAATGTCACTGGCAATACCCACTGAGTCCTGTGCTGGAGCCATGCATCTGTGTGTTTGTGTGCAAAGTGCTGGCTGTGTTACTGCTCCAGATTCAGAAGGACTTTTTGGAGTTTTTTTTTTGGAGTGCTGAAGTTTGTGTGTGCCTTTGTGTGTGCGCGTGCACGTGCGTGTGTGTGTGTGTGAGATTGTTTGTTTATGTGTATGTGACTGTGTTTGTTGACAGAGAGCGACAGGAGGCGTATGGGCAGGTGACGGAAGTGCAAGATCTGCTGCAGACGGAGCAGTATTTCTCGGTACAGTACTACAACTGAACAGGACCACCACTACTACTTTTATATAACGCCTTTCAAGCAATAAAGCACAAAGTGCTTTACAGACAAATAAAAGAGGGTAATAAATGGTGAACTTAGATCCAACACAGCAATCTTCAGAATCGGTATGCATCAAAGGATCATTTAAGAATGCAACTTTCCATGCTGTGATGCTGTCTAAAACCAGACAAATTTATATAATAAAAAAATATATTATTATTTTCCACCACCTCTAAAAGTTGCTGTGCTAATACTGATTTTGGAGACAAATGTTAACTTTGGGAGAGATCTATAGTTATTTGGAGATGGATCAAGGTTTGTTTAAGAAGCGACTGAACACATGCCGTCTTAAAATAGGAGCACAGCTGGTAGAAAGAGAACTGTTCAGAATAGAGAGTAAGTTGGGGCCTATAGTCACCATTACTACTTTAAGGAGTCTAGTGGGTATAATATCTAGAGGTCTGGAGGACGGTTGCATATGGGACACAATATCCATAAAATCCTGCAAGGAAATCGGCAGAAAGAAAAAAATCACTCCATATGTTTTGACAAGGGTAGGGTATATTGACAGGAGGAGGAGGATGAGTGGTCTTAGATCTGATGTTTACAATCTTAATAAAACAAACTTGCAAGCTGTATTCACATTACATTACATTACATTACATTACATTATAGACATTTAGCAGACGCTCTTATCCAGAGCGACGTACATAGTGCATTTTCAAACTAGGAACAAGAACGTTAAAAGAAACACCTAAAAAAAAAAATATTGAATCTAAGTACTAGGCAGGTCAGTAGTGATGGGGCTTTTTTTTTTTTTTTTTTTTTTTTTTTTTTTTTTTGGGGGGGGGGGGACACACATTAATAACAATAGGTCAAGGGAGGGGGGAGGGAGGAGAGAGAGAGGGAGAGAGAGAAGAGGTGAGTCTCAATCTGCGCTTGAAGGCGGTCAGACTTTCTGCTCTTCTCCACTGGAGGAGGGCATTCACCCACCCCCGGGGCCAGGACAGACAGTCGAGACCGGAGCCGCTAGCAAGGGGGGAAGGTTGTATTCAACCTTTCTACTGTCAAAAATCCATGATTTTCTAATTTGAGACTCCAAAAGCTTGGATCTCCAAAAGCTAGCTTTTGGTTTGTGAAGGACTTTGCAACTGCCTGGATGTTCACAAATTGAAAGCTAGCTTTTGGAGATCCAAGCTTTTGGAATTAGAAAATTGTGGCTTTTTGAGAGTTAAAGGTTGAATAGAGCTTGCAAGATTCAAATTAAGCTTTAAACTGAACTGAAACTGAACAGCCTACTTCAGTAATACTACTCAACAGTATTACTACTACAGTTCTACAACATTATTACAGAACAGAACTACTCATATTTCTAAGGGTAACTCTTATTCCTGGTCTTCACACAGTACTACTACTTATCATGGATAATACTGTTGAATGGTTCCCTTTTATGTACAATTACATTATTGTCTGAACGAGTGACTCTACTTCACCGTAGTACCCTAAACTCTATCAGATCAAGGCCTCAGCATGTCAACATTGTATGGTGAGCCGGGCTGAGTGTGGTGATCAGTACTGTATGGTGATCTCTGTGCGTCTCTCTTCTCTTTCGTCAGACCCTGTATAAGACACGGGCACATGAGCTGAAGGAGGAGTGTGAGGAGAAGAACAAGCTGATTAAAGACTTACAGCAGAGACTACAGGACATTGAGGATGAGAGGTAAGGACAGACGCACCTAAAACTTCAGTATATAATGAATGGGAACAGAACCCTGCTTAAGTGCATTATACTGTACCTTAGTAAACTACAAACTATGCTTTACTTTATATAAAACTGCCTGATTAAAAAAAGAAGCAGAAACTAGACTGTAGGCCCAAGAATTCCCATACTGCGCTGTTGCGAGTCTTATGACACTTCTTTGCACTGCTGCATGTTCTTCAAGATGATGCTCTGCACCGTTGCATGTCATGTGATGCTGGGCTCCTTGTTCAGGGACTCTCTGGCGGGTCGCCTGGAGGTGAGTCTGACGAAGGTGGACTCGGAGCAGCTGGCCCGCTCTGTGGCGGAGGAGCAGTACTCCCAGCTAGAGAAAGACAAGATCATGAAGGAGCTGGAGATCAAGGATATGGAGGCCCAGCACAAGCAGGAGCTCGAAGAGAAGGACAGCACCATCACTTCTGTGAGTCGGGGGGGGGGGGGGGTAATAGATAGATCATTGCCTCAGTAAGGGGGGGGGGGGAGTACCATTCCATTGCCTCAGTAAGGGGGGAATAAGTCATCACCTCAATGTGTGTGGGGAGGAGATGCCATACACAAACTATTATCATTTCTGCATGCCTTTAAGCCTTTTCATGCATGGCCAGAATATTTATGGATACACTTAATTTTAGGCCAGGACTACTTTGACTACTAAGGCCAGGACTACTAAGTTGATCAGGGGGGTTATCCAGCTAACACAGTAATCCTGCTTTGTGAAATACCCCCCTGGTCCTTTCCCAGTCACAGTGGTTTGAGTCTTGCGGGTTGACCTGTTATCTTTCGCCCCCCTGCAGCTGGAGGAGTCAAACCGTACCCTGACAAGCGATGTGGCTAACCTAACCAATGAGAAGGAAGAGCTGAATGATGCACTGAGGGAGGCACAGGAGCGTGAGTTCTCTGATTCCCTTCCCACTGTCCTCTCATACTCTTCCTTTACTCTGCCCACCCACTGTCCTCTCATACTCTTCTTTTACTCTGCCCACCCACTGTCCTCTCATACTCTTCTTTTACTCTGCCCACCCACTGTCCTCTCATACTCTTCCTTTACTCTGCCCACCCACTGTCCTCTCATACTCTTCCTTTACTCTGCCCACCCACTGTCCTCTCATACTCTTCCTTTACTCTGCCCACCCACTGTCCTCTCATACTCTTCTTTTACTCTGCCCACCCACTGTCCTCTCATACTCTTCTTTTACTCTGCCCACCCACTGTCCTCTCATACTCTTCCTTTACTCTGCCCACCCACTGTCCTCTCATACTCTTCCTTTACTCTGCCCACCCACTGTCCTCTCATACTCTTCCTTTACTCTGCCCACCCACTGTCCTCTCATACTCTTGAGAAAATAGTGATAATAGTGGTGATGTGGTATCTGGTACACTGTTCTGTATAATTTGTTCAAAATGTGCATGCGCACCCAATGACCCAAACTTCTAAGTATATAGCTCAAATGTGGCACATTAAAGACATTTTTCTCATTGCTAATCTACGTTTAAATATTTTTTTCTGAATTCAGAATCATGGAAAGATGTAAAAAATCCTTAAAACTTACATCAGTATGTCTAAACAAGACAAACAATTATATATTTTTTTCTACCAAAAACCAAAGAGTAGAAAGGCTGCTTAGTTGCTTTCTTGGAGTGACACACCTTCTTCATTTCGGGTCAGCTCTGCTTAGAGTCTCTGCTGCTTCTAGCTACTCAAATAATTGATATGGTGACTACATCAGGAATAAGCGTGTTGGAATTTGACAAAGAGTATGTTGATGATGATGATTTATTTTCCTTTGGTGACAACATTTGAGCATATTTATTCGATATTCAGGAAAGGTTTGATATACTATCGGTGAGACATGCCTGCCCCATCCACTGCACCCCATAAGCACGCCTTACAGGAAGATGATAGTTTGAGTAGCTGAACAGGCATTTGCAAAGAAAAATGTTTTAACCTTGAATAATGTTTTCATCTGGAGAAATCTGTATATATTCTAACATTCATACTACAGAAAGGACAGAGGATTTGCTATAAAATTGAATATGGGCAAAATTGTTCTTTATGTTTAACAACACAACTAAGGCAGAGATTGAACATATTCTCTTGACCATTATTTTGGAAGTTGCAGGACATTTTGACCCTAATTGCATACTTTCTTTCTCGCACAGAACTGCAGAATAAGATAGGATTTTGAATTTTGCAGGATAGATGCTGCACCTCTGTATCGCCTGTCTCTACGTGAACCATTCTGTTGCTGAAATGTAGAGCAGCATTGTGTAAATATCCTGTGTTATCTGAGCTTCACATGTCTGCCTCAAACTCACAGAGCTGACGAAGTCCATGGATGAACACAGAACTATGAATGCCATCTTTGAGAAGCAGGTGCAATCTGAGAGAACACTGAAAACCCAGGTTAGAATGCACCCGTCTGCTTCTGTCTCTGTCTGTGTGGCTATCTGAAAGTTTGCCTGTATTTTTGTGTTTGCCCTATGAGTTTGTAGGTTTTTGGTTAGTCAAATGTGTCTACAGGAACGAGTAGAGAATTTCTGTGTGTGTTTCTCATGATGATTAGTGCTCATGTAATATACCGGATGTACAGTGTGTCTCTTGATTTCAGACAATCATCCCATATCTCAACGAGCTCTTTGACAGAACCCATTTACGCATTTAAGGTCTTAGTGCACGAGACGCAAAGATCTGTTCTTGGATCCAAGCTTGTCAAGTGGACCGGTTAAATCCAGTCAGAGTTTTGTATCCATTACCTTTATGTATTTTAGATGGTGAATCCAGGAGTATGTTGGATATGTTGTACTTAAATATCATAGATGGATAGATAGATAGATAATACTTTATTGATCCCCAGGGGGACATTGGGTTCTCTTTCAGCAACGCATAACAAGACACAATAGACATGACAGAAAATGCTAAAAAGAATAAACAAGGGGGAGGAGAAATTTTGAACTAAGTTTGAGTTCTGTAGGAGTTTGGCGCTGCAGTGGTTCCTGAAGTCTTCCTTGGTTGTGTAAACTCACAACATCTGAGTTTTTATAGCTGGTTTTTTGTTTTGTTCCTGTTGCACTGAAAGTGGAATATTCTGGCAAGGTCTGGCTTATCAGTCTCTCTCTCTTTACTGGTAATTTCTCTTTTGTAAATTATAAGTAATGAGCCTACGTTCATTAATTAACGTATGATTCCTATTCATTATTAAATAAATTATGTAAATCCTAAAACCACTTTTCTTCTTTTTTTTTTTTTTACTGATTACTGATATATTTGGACATATCCAGGTGCTAGAGATTGATCCTGTTGCAAATCGTGACATTTCATCGCAATGCGTAGCATCATATAGGAAGAGTAGTGTATTCAACTAGTGACACGGTGGTGAAACGCAGTTGTAATTTACTGTTGGCTGTTGTACCAACTGGGTGCACCTGGCTACACTCTTCCACCTTACACTTTAAATTAGTTGTTTTTCCAAATCCAGCAAGTTGTGGAGAGGATTGTGTGAGCGACAGCTATATTGATAGAGAGAGGATGGAGAGTTAGAGAAAGGATTAGCATAAAGATGAGGTATTTTTACATTTTTCAGTAGTTTTGTTTTTTGATAGTTAATGTTCATTGTTTTTTGATAGTTGATTAGTTGATAGTTAGGTTACATAGTTTTCCTAGGTATGTTAATTATGTTAGCTGTAACATTTGTATTTTTTTAGACTACTAGCACCGTTGTTGATGATACGGGAAATCTTTATTATTTTTTTCTCAAACGTTTTCCAACATAATTAATTAAATCGCAGCAATCACATTTTCTTTCTCCCTCTCTGCTATTCTCTCGATTCTGAGGCCGTAAGGAAATCAAGTAGCAGGACTGATCTAAAAATGCACCTTATGACAACGAACCACAAAGTCACAGTAGCCCACAAGATACCTAACAACTATCTAACATTAGTTAACTTGGCTAAGTTAAATGGTTATGACTGGACAATGTTCATGTTTATACAGTTTTGACCGAAATAAGATCATGTTCCGTGACGTTTTTATGTGGCTATATGACTCAATTTAGCAAAGTTACTACAAGTTTAATTGTAAATTAATTCATGGCTAACTTAGCAGTCTTAATTGTTACTAGAAAGTTATTCAAATTAAGATGAGAGCTAAGTTTATAACTATATGTCACATTAATGTTAACATAATGTTAACATTTGTATCTAATTAGGCTATCAAAGCTGTTATGTAGTCAGATAGCAAAACTGCAAAAAAGTGCCACAAGCTTATACAACACGACTCATGCATAATTTAGGAAATTGTGGTATCTATCTATGCATCTCTTCTGCACTGGGTTGTAAGTGAGTGGGGTCAGTCATGTGGGATGTGTCTTTGAATTTGAATCAGACAAATAACTGGTGGCTAGTGATTTTAATAGATAATAGACAGATAATGTTCTATACGATTTTGGTGAATTTATACAGTTTTGCAGGCGTAAAAATAAGGGCAGCTCTCTCCAGAGGTTGACAGCTATGTGATAGGCTACATACTGTAGAAAGTTGGGAAACTAGTAGGCCTACGTGGCATGGGCAACCCTACAGTCTGTAATTGTTACAAGAAAAGTCTCTTCTAATTGCAAACAGGGTTTTCCTTATCTAGCATCCCCTACCACTACCACCATTCTCCAGTTTTCCGCCGCTGCACCAGGCTCAGTAGCCAGAGTGAGCATCTCTCGAACTATATGGGGGTGGGGCTTCTGCTGTGTTCATAGACGACGGAGGGGGGGGGGGGGGGGGGGGGGTTCACTTCAATGAATTCTGTCACTGTGCTATTACGACTTGAATTGAATTCCTCCATGACCACTACGAAGCGTGTGTGTGTGTGTGGTATGTGTGGGAGGGTATGGGACGGAGTAGCGGGGGGCGGGGAAGGGGGGGGTGGAGTGTAGAGTGAGCATACACGTGAAAAATAAACTATAAAATGGCTGATAACTCTGAAGAAGCAGCTGTTTAGTAAATATAAAAAAATAAATTTAATTTTTGTTTTGACTTACTTTGTTTTTTGTTTTTTTATGATTTTTTATACTGACAGGTCACTGTACTTTTCGATTTAATTGAATTATTTAATTGATTCATAATAATTATTAAATTGAATCCATTAATTATATTTTAAATGTAGGTTAAGTGAGGGGGTTTTAGCACACAATACCACCTGTATTCAGTCTTCAGAGTGCTGGACATTTTAACAAGGGCATTGAGTGTTGGAACTGCTGGGGCCACATGTATAAAACTCTGAGTAAAAGAATGTGTGAAAGAATGCTCAGGGAGAAAGTCGGAAGTCTGCTTTCACAACGGTTTGCATTTTCTCCCTCTGCCTTTCTATCACGGTGTTGCCAATCACACTGTCTCCGAAAATTGCGTACACATGGTGTCCAGCGTGTGCAGAGGTACGCAGAATATCTTATGTTGTACATCTGAATTTCTGTGTGGAAACTCGCTTATGCAGCTTTCTGAGGGCATTTTTCTGCTCAGCACTGTTTATACATGTGGCCCCTGGATTCAGAAAATAAACACGTTTGTACTTAATCCTCACTTCCCTGACAATGTACTGGCATATTTAATGTAATCTTTCATATTTGATATGCTGCAGGCGGTGAACAAGCTGGCAGAGATTATGAACAGGACTAATGTAAGCAGTGGTGGACATCGCCATGGCAATGACATGGATTTGCGCAGGAAGCAGAAGCAGAACAGGAAGCTGCAGCTGGAGCTCCAGTTGGAGAAGGAGAAGCTCAACAGCACCATCATAAAGCATCACAAAGATATCAACGACATGCAGGCTGTGAGTGGCGTCACAGTAACGTAACCACTGAACCACATTCACAGTAACACGACCATAGCCCATCACATTTACAGTAACACAACCACAGACCACCACATTCACATACGACAATCACACAGTAAGCCAACATAGAAGACATACACTGCAGATGGAGCACTGACATGTAATCAGTAATGCCTACCACACACTTCCCCTGATAGTATGTAATTTGTTCTGTGACTGAAGGATATAGCCCATATTCTCTTTTGCAGTCAGTTTTTCACAAGGTCTTGAATAGCATGTGTGTGTGTTTGTGGTTTTCAGGTGATAGCAGATGAGAGCCAGGTGCGTGTTGAGCTGCAGATGGCCCTGGACAGCAAGGACAGTGACATTGAGCAGCTCCGTTTTCAGCTGACATCTCTCAGCATACACTCCTTCAACTCCTCTACCAGCGTAATCAACGACCTTGACCCAGAGCCCGGTAATACTGTGCAAACAACAGCCACTTACCCCAGTAATACTGCATTGAATATTCACATAAGGAACCTACCCTGGCTACACTGCGTTCACACAGGGCACCTACCCCAGTAACACTGCGTTCACACAGGGCAGCTACCCCAGTAACACTGCGTTCACACAGGGCACCTCCTCCAGTAACACTGCGTTCACACAGGGCACCTCCTCCAGTAACACTGCGTTCACACAGGACACCTACCCCAGTAACACTGCATCCACACAGGACACCTACCCAAGTAACACTGTGTTCACACAGGGCGCCTACTCCAGTAACACTGCGTTCACACAGGGCACCTACCCCAGTAACACTGGTTTCACACAGGGCACCTACTCCAGTAACACTGCGTTCACACAGGGCACCTGCTCCAGTAACACTGCGTTCACACAGGGCGCCTACTCCAGTAACACTGGTTTCACACAGGGCACCTACTCCAGTAACACTGCGTTCACACAGGGCACCTACTCCAGTAACACTGCGTTCACACAGGGCACCTACTCCAGTAACACTGCGTTCACACAGGGCACCTACCCCAGTAATACTGCATTCACACAGGGCACCTCCTCCAGTAACACTGCACTCACTGCTCACACTTACCAAATACCTGTTTCAGGTTGATTTCACAGATTGCTCTCAGTCTGTGCTGAAAACACTCTGCGTCCTATTGCTTCAGCTTTGATACGAAAAATATGCTGTGCTCTGGACACATGCTGTGCACGCTGAACACATTTTGAAGACTGAACACACTATCCAGTCTGAATACAGAACACAGATCGGGCTCTGACACCCTGCGCACTGATGCAAAACCTTTTCCTTGCCTCCTGTTTAAAGCTTCCTGTTTCCTGTTATCTGCAATTTCTTGTACAAACGTATTTCTGATCTGATCTGAATGTCTTCTTCACTGTTTCTCTGCTTTACTTCTCTCCTCCCCCCCTCTTCCCCATATGATATTTTCCTCATGTTTTCTTTTACCACTGTCTCTTCCCTCCCTATTCCTGTCAATTGTGCCTCTGTGCGTTTCTTTATCTGCTGAATGATGCCAGTGCACATCACCCACTCCCAGTCCTCCAAGTCCATGTCCTTTACGTACCAGCGCTCCTCCCAATCCCTCCGCACTCGTGCCCCCCGTTTCTTTCACTCTGACTCTGAGGAGGAAGATACAGAACCAGAACAGACTCATCTGCCCCTCGCTTACAGTCCGTCAGAACCGGAGCATGAAGGTGACCTGCATAGGCCCTCCTTTTCTTCCGTACCCTGCTGTAGTGAAATAATACCGACCATCCCTCTCTCCCGTATCCTGCATTAGTGCACTAATACGCACTCTCCCTCTCTCTCCTACCCTTAGTGCACGAATGATCTCCTTCTCTCACGTACCATGCTATAGTGCACTAATAATGACCCTCCCTCTCACCCATACCCTGTTGTAGTGCAATAAGACTGACCCTCCCTCTCACCCATACCCTGCTGCAGTGCACTAATACTGACCCTCCCTCTCTCCTGTAGCCTCCTGCAATGATGCATTAACGCAGTCTCACTAAGTGTTTGAATTTAAATTTTTTTGTGGATGGATGATCATGTTGCATGCTGTTGCGCTCGTTTAGCATTTCAGCTCCAAAATGAGGGTGAGTAATGTTTGATGACAAGGTTCCACCTAGGAGGCAGGTTGGTTATTGTAATGATCCATTTTGAGGTTCATTATTGAGATTGTTCATTTTGTCCATTTAAGGACCACAGGAGTGTGTGTGTGCGCGTGTGTGTGCATGTGTGTGTGTGTGTGTGTGTGTGTGTGTGCGTGTGTGCGTGCGTGTGTGTGTGTGTACGTGTGTGTGCGTGTGTTTGAGTGTGTGTGTCTTTGTCCACCATAAACACTGTGCGTTTCATGTTTGTGCCACAGAGACCCGGCTGGAAGGCTGGCTGTCTCTCCCAGCGAGAAACAGCATCAAGAGGTTCGGCTGGGAGAGGAAGGTATGCAGAGCCCCTCTGAGACTCCTTTATATGCACGGCAATGCCCTGCTTTCACTTCACTGTACACACTCCATTCCAACACTGTTTAAAGTGACCGGAAGAGCAGGGAGATTCTAATAAGAGTGCAGAGACACTGTTGCATGATGGTGCTTTTCAATGCAATCTTTCAAAATGTGCTCACTGCTCACTTCAGTTTCTGAGGACTCAAGCATCCAGACAAAGGTTTCACAGTGTTACGCCTCTCACCTGTACTTGTTTGTGTAAGTGATGGTGTGTTCTCTCCCTCCTGCAGTGTGTAGTGGTTGGTGTGAGCGAGTGATTGTATGCTCCATCTCACGCGTAGTTTATACTGGTTTGTGTGAGTGTATGGGCTCTATCTTGATGGTCTTAGCGCTTGGTCTAAAACGCATGGCATTTATGGCGTGTCCAAGTCCACTTTTGCTAGTTAGACGGGGCGTTATTTGAGCGCTAAGTATGGTGCAAGGTGCAAATGGGCTGAACTTTATCTCTTCGTTAATTATAGGTGTGTCTTGGGCGTGACATGCAATAACCCAATCAAAATGTCATATCCCATTCCTTTTCAAAGCCACCTGCGTTGGCAGCTTGGCGGATTGTTAATTTGAGGGCGGATAGTAAGCCTGTGAAAACAGCGATTTACAGCTGGCGAAACGGACATGCTCGTGCGCGTACTTAAAGCGTGCGAGCAAGAAATAGGCTATATGGATCAATATTATTATTCGGACTAACCATTATGACGTGTTTCGATATACGCAATAATAATCTTTCGCATTAGGGTTTAACACTTGCACGGGTTCCCGGTACTTCCTGAACAAACTATTTTTCAGAAATATAATAACGGGAAAACGGGGGACCAACTCCAGTTCTGAGCCAGTGCCTCGGTCAAGGACAATGGCAGGAGTATACCAATGTCTTTGGTTTCTGACTATTATCTCACTGTGTGTGACCATGTCTCCTGCAGTATGTGGTGGTGAGCAGCAGGAAGATTTTGTTCTACAACAGTGAACAGGACAGAGAGCTTTCAAACCCGTTTATGGTACTGGCCCTTGAGTAAGTAAAGCCCTCTTTACCCCGCTCTGCCTCTCCCTCCTCTGTCCCTCTCTCTCTACTCCTCCTCCAGTCCTAAATTTCTGCCTTTATCATTCCTTTCTCTTCTTCCCTCCTCTCTCTTACTCATTCACTATTTTCTTTTCTCTGCAGTAAACTGTTCCATGTAAGGTCAGTCACCCAGACAGATGTGTACCGTGCAGATGCCAAAGAAATCCCGCGGATCTTCCAGGTGATACTAAGCATCTGTCCTCAGGACTGCCCAACCCCACCCTGTGATTACTGTAAACACACATGCTCAAAATAATCTCATAGAGCCACTTTCCTATTTCATACTTAATTTGCTAATGATTGAAGTAAAATGTATTGCGGTTATCAAGGTTAAAATGGCAGTATCCCATGACAGATTAAAACCCTAGATACCTGAACTCTAACTGTTTTTTTTTTGCCACTCGTCACTACCCCTCACCACTTTGGACTGTCCCACACCTCTCCCCACTGTCCCATACAACTGCCCACTGTTCCACACCTCTCCCCACTGTCCCACACCTCTCCCCACAGCTCCACACAACTCCCCACTGTCTCACAACTCTTTCCACTGTCCCACACTACTTCCACTGCCCCACACCACTCCCCACTGTCCCACACCTCTCCCCACTGCCCCACACAACTCCCCACTGTCTCACAACTCTTTCCACTGTCTCACACTACTTCCACTGCCCCACACCACGCCCCACACCACTCCCCACTGCACCACACCACTCCCCACTGCACCACACCACTCCCCACTGCCCCACACCTTTCCCCACACCACTCCCCCACACCTCTCCCCACTGTCCCACAACTCTTCCCACTGCCCTACACCACTCCGCACTGCTCTACACCACTCCCCACTGTCCCACACCTCTCCTCACTGTCCCACAACTCTTCCCACTGTCCCACACTACTTCCACTGCACCACACCACTCTCCACTGCCCCATACAACTCCCCACTGCCCTACACCACTCCCCACTGCCCTACACCACTCCCCACTGCCCTACACCACTCCCCACTGCCCCACACCTCTCCCCACTGCCCAACACCACTCTGCATTGCCCCTCCCCACTTCTGACTGCCTCACACCACTCCTAACCATCCTTACTATCCCTGTTCCACAGATACTGTACGCCAATGAGGGCGAAAGCAGGAAGGACCCAGAGTCAATCCTGGAGACATCCGTCAACTGCATCAGTTACAATGGCCATGAGTTTATCCCAACATTCTACCACTTCCCTTCCACCTGTGAAGCCTGCCCCAAACCCCTCTGGAACATGTTCAAGCCCCCACCCGCTCTCGAGTGCCGTCGCTGCCACACTAAGTGCCACAAGGAACACGTGGACAAGCCGGACGTGCTGATTGCACCATGCAGGGGTCAGTATGTCCTGAAGAGATCAGTTAGTTGAGGACAGATCATTAAGCCATACAGGAGTCTGTGTATTTAGCAGAGGCCATCAATCCTTGCAGGAGGCAGTGTGTTGAGCAGAGGTCTGTGTTTGTGTATGTGTCCTGCAGGAGTCAGTGTTTGTGTATGTATGTGCGGTTTATGTGCATAGAGGGTAATGACCCCCCCCGTGCTCTACAGTGAACTACGACATGTCCCTGGCTAAGGTCATGCTGCTCCTGGCTGAGTCTCAGGAAGAGCAGCAGAGGTGGATCAGCCGGCTGCTCAATAGGATCCCCAAGAAGCTTCTGGTCAGCCAATCGCCCAAATCTTCGCCCCGTCTCTCGCCCAAGCTGAAGCTCAGCCCACGCAATAAAAGGCATGCCCTCCATGGCCAACCCAGCAAGACCAGGTGAAGGGAAGAGGGAGGGGACAAATTGCTACCTCAACCCCATACAGGCATTAGAACCAGGCAGGGTCGGAAATGAACTTTTTTCTACACCAGCCGCTGTGGCAGGTAGACACAAATTTTGCCACTCAGATTTTTTTTTTTACCAGCCATTTATAAAAACAATTTGGAAAATATTGCAATAACAAACAAAGACCCTTTTTAAAGCGATCAAATAGATACTATAAAATGCAACTAAGTGCCAAAAAAAAGTGCCAAAACTGCAAACATTTTGGTCTGGAAAACCATTGATGGAAACGTTTGCACTTCACCTTTTGGCACTTTTTTCACATGCACTATTAATAGTATTAATACTATTGTATTTTTTCTTCGTTTGGCGTTTGAGTATCTATTTTGCACAGAAATTTACTCTTTACCTATGCACCCATCAGCCAAAGTGTTACCCAGGCACAGATAACATTTTGTATTTTGTATTTTTCAAGTAGGAAATACCGATTTAAAATGCATCAGTTGACTTTGGACTTTTCTGAAGCCGCTTGAAAAATGTAAAGTCAGGGGTTGCATTGCATTTTTTCGTGCTTGTTCTGAAATGAACCTTGTTTTTTCACATTTATGGTTATTGTTCAACGGCATTGTTGCATTGAAGTGTGACCTGTAAAATAGCTGGGGTTATTGTCAGTACTGTCATTGTATAGGCTATTTCTTAGTTGCAACGCAGCTATGTTCATAGCAGAGCTGTGTTGCAACTGGGCTATTTCTATGCAGTCTAGAGACAAGTTTACAAGTGTCTGAATGTTGATATCTTAAAAATAGAATCTAATTTCAGGGTACGATCTTGTAAAGACTTGTAATTTGATTACCTTTGAGATAAAATAGCGTGGTCAGTGTAATCATGGCCTGCTGGCATTGTAAAGTCATATAGGCTACATGGTTGAACATTCTACACCGGTTTGATTGTACGCTCCACGTACCACTCTAGACTGATGACACCCATTTGATCGTATACATCAAAGGTTAAACAGGAACAAACGCCCACCATCATGGTGGGTAACTAGGGCAATTTCAACCACCACAGCTAACAATTTACCTGCATTTGGCAGGTGTTTCTTTCAGTCCCTGGAACTGGGCCCATATTTATAAAGAGTCTAGAGTTCTAAGTGCTTCATGAATGTGGACCCAGGCCTCTGAGCGCTAGGTTTTAGCATGAGATCTACTTGTGTCTGATGATGAAAATAATAGCACTTGCTGTCTTGCTATGACCTTAAAGCAGCATATTTCTAAACATTAGTTAAACATTTAGAAAGCTAGCTTGGGGTCAATTATATAAATTGCCTCAACTACACAACTCTGCTGTCCCTGCTGGTCTGCATCAGTACTGTCGAGTGTTTATTTGTAAGAAGGGTAACTCCAGGGACACCCTCTGTTTCAGGTTGCTTGACTTTGGCCTGAAGGACTGGAATTGGTCATTGGATGATGATGATGATGATGATATGTTTGATTTCTGAAGAAGTGAGAGGGTAATTGGAAAATGGGTGAGAGTGCAGTGGGGAGGGTGTGTTGCTGTGTCGTGCCCTGCATGCTTGTCCGGTTTTCCTTGCAACATCAAATGGGGACACTATCTCATCTTTATGGATTTCAGTCAGGATGTCATAAGCTAACAGCAGAACAAATTCATGTGAGCGTTCGAGCATTGATAATTTATGTTTAGGCTACAAAATATTACACGTACATTATATGTCTTTATACCATGGCTTTTTTGAATACTCAATTATGATTGGTCAATGAGCGGTCATTATTTCTGTATAATGACAGCTGTTTCACACTTAATTATACCCCTCCGCACTCTGTGTAGCCAAGTCCAGTCAAAATGTGCTCTCTCATGGTGTCAGAAGAAACCTGGTTTCAGAAAACTGTTGCTACAAACATTTTTTTTGTATTTAAATATTTTTGGAAGTTAGATGGCTACATCACCAGCAGTGCACAAATATTGGAGTGACTGAAATAGTAGAGCTGCAAGGGAAGCTGAATTTCACATTTTCATGGCAAGGGGAATTACCAGCTTGGTTAAAATAAAACATTTCATGTTTCATTAACTTTCAAAATAGACTGCAATTTGATAAACTAATTGAAAATTTCAAAGATAAAGGTTTAATCCGAAACACAGGACATGTGTGATTTTAGACTTATGTCTACCTTAACTGCTTGGAAAGAATCGTTGCGCATATAGCGGCCCTGGGCGAGTTGGAATCGCGGTCAGGCTTGGAGGAGTCGCGCCCTGAAAAAAGACGCGGCGACCTCCGCTGTACTACCGGCTGACGGGGTTGTGCAGCAGTGATTCTCTAGCGGTTGCTACAAGGGGGGGAATTTAATTAGAATATAGTTTTAAGGGGCCTCGCGGTGGTACAGCGGTAAGAGTGCTGACTTTCAGTCAGCGCAGTTGTACTCCGAGGATCGGGGTTCGCGCCCCGGACCTGCCAGTTCCGAGCATGGTCATTAATTATAGATGTGTCTTGGGCGTGACATGCAATAAACCAATCAAAATGTCACATCCCATTCCCTTTAAAAGCCTGCTTTTCCACGTTTGGTGGATTGCTTGATGGCAAAAGAGACATTCTCGTGCGATTAATGAATAGGCTAAATGGATCAATAGTATGATCAAAATGAGTTTCCGGTAATTCCCGACAGGCCTGTTATTTTACAAAATATATGCGGTTCAATTTCATTAAAAGGACCTGCAACAGCTGAGAATCAGCTATCGATGGCTTCAGTCTCACTTTAGAAAACGCCAATTTGCCTGCTTGTTCAACGAATTTCGTTTGATTATGCAATTACATCAATTCCATGAGGCTGTTCTCATGGAGTTCTCGAAGTGCAAGCTTCATCCGAAGTTCATTAGGCTACCTGCGCATAGTAATATTGATTAATAACATAAATACCGTTATTTCGCCTTAATGATGACACTAAATACAATAAAGCTGTCAGGTTGGCAACCCATATATTCACGCATATTTCCCCTTGTTTTATAATGTTTATATAATGTCCTGGAAATGTGACCAACCTGTTTTACTCGTAGCGTAATGCTTTAAAACAATCCACTTTCGCAGGAAGACCGTGAAACGTGCGACTTACAGTAGGGGAAACAGAGAACATGCAGCGCACATGCAGAGAATGGCATTAAAATTTATTGTGAATTAATTGTGTAACGTGCTGCAAATTAGTTTTTGTTTCTAATTATACGCTTAGATCTCTTTAAAATCGTTTTGTTCAGTTATGGAATAACAGGTGAAATCAGCTGGGAGTATGGAAACCTTGTCACTGTAATTTTTAAAATATGAAGGACGAAGAATACTAAGGTTCAAATTCAGACATTTATTTCCGTTGTTTAACCGTAGGCTATGGAAAAAACCTTATGCACAGCGAATCTGCTGTAGCTTAGGCTATTTGAAAAACAGTAAATGCAATATTCACTGGACATGGTTTTGAACTTTTTTTCAGTCAAATCCATTCTATTTACTTACAGGCTGTAGGCCTAGAGAGTGGTATTGTAATGACATCTGAAGCGCATTTTCAGAACATGTAGCTGTCGTGTGTACTCCCATTTAGTTCCAGTGCATCACATACAACTTGTAGGCAGTGTTTAACGAGTGTTAGGCTACCTTTCTACACACTGAAGTGTGTTCGTTCTCAGTCGATGCCCTGGTGGGAATTTGCGACCCATCAATTGCACCAAGGAGTTTTGGGAGACCACTCAGTGCATAAACGTCTCCTTTCAACGCCTAAGAATGTCGCATAAGCGTAGCCTAATATTCCATCCCTTTCACACAAAAAAGAAGGCCTATGTTTTTACACTTTTTCTGAACTAAATTCATAGGCTAACCTACTTAAAGTGCACTTTCATTTTAATTTGCAGAAGCGGTTTCAAGTAGCCTACAAGTTTAGAAGTAGTTTAGAAGTAGTTCATAAATGGTAGTAGCCTATACTTAACGTTTAGTTCCAGGAAATATATAAATACTGGAAATACTTTAAATACATAGGTCTATTTAGTTTTTATAACGTTTTCTATGTAAATAGTTTACTTTAAAATAAACTTGATGTACTTAAGTATACATTTAAAATGAACTTTTATGTAGGCTACTACGTTTTTGTAAGTGATATCTTTCTAACAACTAATCTCCGTAGTTCTAAATGGTGGAAGCGATCACAAAGAAGATTCTGCCCCTGTCTCCGCACAATCAAAGGAAACGCCATACTTACAAGTTGCGAGGAAAAAATGTTTGGCGAGCAGCCTGTAGTAGTCGCACTTGTATTTGCGATTTGCGAGGGATGTGCATGCGATGCATTTTCTTGAAACGCGTTTTGACAAGAAATTGCGATCTGCAAGTGAAAATCCTCGCAAATCGGTTTCGTGAAACAAGCCCTTGGTTTGTGGTGGTTTTAGCGCAATCGCTTTCTGCTGCCTCAAGATAGCAATACGCCAAAAGTAATCCTGGCCACTCCTCATCTTAAAACCAACACGCCCAGTTCACTTGTAATGAGCGCAAGAATACATAGGGTGCGTCCCAATAGTGGAAAAATGCAACCTTTCCTCCTCCACTACCTCTCCTCTACTCCGTGCCCTGGAAACGGATCTTTGTGTTTTAATCTTATGTTGCGGATTACATCTTAATTACGTATTAATGGTTACATATTAATTAATGTCTCGACGCAAACCGCAATGTCAGGTAAATTGTATACTAAACATGCAAATAACTTTACTCGAAACGAAAGGCAGTTCTGCATACTTCCGGGTAGTAGAGGAGTTGGAGCGCCGGGTGTAAGATAGGGCCCATGGTCAGGAAGTCCTTTGTTGGAAGAATTTTTTGGTGGATGCTAGAAATGTACAAAATACATAATACAAACAACGGACTTACTCGCTGTAGATTACCCTTTACATATGCATATGACTATAGATTAGTGACTATAGTCTGTACAGTGCTAAGGTTCCCTTCATATTCTGTACAGTGTTGTGGTTCCATTAGCAAGTGATAATGTTTTATTTGGTGTTTTGTACAATACAGAGATGACCTCCATACAGTGCTGAGGTTCCATCTGTATTTTGTGCAGTGCAGTCATTGGCTCGGAATAATGCAGCAATTCTTTTCATACATTGCTGAGGTTCCATCTCGACGTTGAGCTTCTATCTATATGCTGTGCAGTGCTGTGGTTCCATCCATACTCGATATACGATGCTGAGATTCCATCTGCGCATTGATGAGGTTCATTTTGTATTCTATACAGTGCTGAGGTTCTTTCTGCAGGCTATTTAGTGTTGCAAAATGAACAGTTCTGATGGACCCATTAAACGTACCCCAGAATCCAGTACATTTGAATGAGATGGTAATGGATTTTTAAAAAGATCCCAGAGAAAAAACGGCTTCTTCTGTGTTGAAGCTGAATTCATCAGCCAACCCAATGGGTCTTGACTTGAATGGCAGCACAGTGTTTTACTTAGTCGTTTATTCTCCATTTTGCAATTTGGAATGTCTATGTCATCACTGCACAACAAATGCAGTCAGGACATAGGGGTCATCACTGCACAAAGGACATCTGCCTCAGTCTCCACAGTTCTGGATTCATACTGTTGCTTTGTGTTTGTTTAGATGTGAGGATATGTCTGTGGGCTTTGTCCCACAGGGTTGGCACTGAGGAGTATTTCCAGCTGGTTATTATAGATCGCCTCCAGTCCCACAACTTATTTAATTGTTCTCACTGCATGTGTGTGTGTGTGTGTGTGTGTGTGTGTATGTGTGTGTATCCAAGGATTATGGATGCTAACTCTTTCTTCCTCCTTCCAGTTGACCTCCTTGCCGAGAGGGTGATGGATTTTCTTCCAATCATGCACAAAAGAAATTCCCTGGCTGTACTCAACACAAAGATTTGAAGCACAAACATTATATATATTTCATTTTTTCTTACCAAAATATCCCCGTCATCCTCATTTGGTTCCAACTGTTTCCAGCTGGGATCCGCAAAGATCCACGCTGGAACAGAACCTCGGCATGCCCCCCCACATCCCTGTGATATTCAAGTGACACAGTCACATGGTGACTGCAGGCAAGAAGGGGTCTCAACTCAGCTGATCCTGGACCACAGTGACCACAAAATGATATGACTGAGGCACCTTGGACCGTAAAATACACCTGGCCCATGTGCAACGTCTGTATTGAAAAAAACACAAACACTATTATTAGGGACGGACCTGCACTTCACAGACTCCACTAATGTGAGGGAGTTTGTGACACACAGGGTTTACTGCATCTACTCTACACTTATTCCGATTGTGCTTATAGCCACAGCTGCATACGTCCCTCACTGTAGCTATAATTTGCTTACTAAAGCACCGTTAGTCAGCGCATACAGCATCATCATTGGTTGATATTAGTATGAAGGTGCCAGTGACCATAAAACATTTTGATATTTCTTTAATGAAAATTGATGCTGACTGAGGGCAGCGATAGCTCATCTTTATAGTCTTTAGTTTTCTGCAGAATACTGCTTTTAGTAATTGCCCTGATGTGAATGTGTCCCAGGAAACAGACAGGAAAGCAGCATGTTTGGAAGTTTTGCATTTCATGTGTTAATGAGCAGGATACCACATTACTGGGGTGGCCAGCAATAACTCCGAGAAGCGTGTGAGACTGTCTTTCCTTTGTATAGTTTATGTGTGGTTGTGTATAGTACATGAATTGAATGAATGAGATGAAGAATAAGGTCACGTAACTGTTCCTGAAAAGGTTATTTTTATTAAAAACACAGAAATGCAAGAAATTTAAAAAAATCTAAATGAGTAATAAACAAAAACAAACATTCAGCCCATCAGGGAGGTTCAAATACTGACAAATATATGGAACTTATTTTTGACTTGTCAAGTTGTCATAGCTATTTTGCAAATTGTTCAAACAATATTTACTATATACATATAATGACATTCTTAAATGATCAATTATATATTTTAATCTGTCAGTTATTCATAGTCTAACAATTTTTCCAAGAGGTTTCATATGTCATGGAAGACTTTTTATTGTGTTTTGTATAAAGATCCAGAAACCTCATATTGAAGAGAAATATTAGTGCCCAGAGGTATGCAAATCAGTATTTGGCAAAATATTTATAATAAATGTATGTTTCCTCTGTTAACAAATCTGAATGATTAAAATGTTCTCAGATCGTTAAGAATTTTTCATGCTCCATTTTATTATTCGCTTATGAGAAGTTCAGACTGCATGAAAGGAAATAGCCCAGTACAACAGGAGTGATCAAAGGCTGTGAGTCTTTATTGAAGTGGATAAGTACAAAAACAGTCAAACAATGTATCAAAATAAAGGAGGTAAACCTGCACCCCTCCCTCTCCCCCCAACCCTGGCATTTTAACCCAACAAACTACGGTCTCACATCCTCACAGAGAGGGAACTGCTGTGCCAGGAGCTCAGATAACAAGGATATAAGATAAGAGTATGATTCAATTTTGTATAAAATGTTTCACAAAGAAATATTCATCCACACTGGGAAAATGCCTCCCGGCCAGTGTTACACAAGTTAATACATATTTGTGTAACACTGGCTGGTGGATATTTTTACATGGTAAATTTCAGGCCATAGTAAATCTCTGGAATCGGGCTGTTACAATATAGGACAGTATATAGACTAATTTCAGTGCATCACGATTCACAAACACACATGAACAAAGGTCACTTCAGAAAACACTCTGGACCTTATATTTATTTTCAAAGAGCAGAGCATGGCAGGCATATTATGGTCAGTGACTAGCTTTGCCCTGAGAGACCCCGCTGAATTCAGTGAGTCTGTAGAAAGGTGAGGGTTATGAGTCCCAGTGTAGAAAGGTGACGACAATAAGAATCAATGTATAAGGGTGAAGGGTATGACATCCAGAGTAGAAAGTCCAAGGTTTTTATGACCAAATGTAGAAGGTTGAAGGGCATAAGATTTGGTGTAGAAAGGAAAGAAGTATGTGACTCAGTCCAGCTTCTTGCAGCCCTTCCTGTAGTACAGCACTGTCGCAGTTACCCACACATTCAGTACTGTCATTACGATGAACCGGGCCATAACTGCAAGGAGCCAGAAAGACAGTTTTACTACATGCTGCACACATACACTGAGATCTTGAAACTACATAGACGCATACATAGATCCTGAATCCACACAAAGACACACATTACACTTAATTTAGCAGATGCTCAGGGCGACTTATAATGTAGTAGAAAGAATATACAGCAAGAGAATTCACCTGATTTATATGAGTAATAGTAACAGACCTAGCTAACAGCATTCCCAGACTGGCGAAAAATATATGTAATAACACAAAATCATTCATGCAAATTAACTATACAAAGAAAGAAGCATACATACATATACATCATATCCGTACAAGAAGAAATACCTAGAACTATACAACAAATACCATAACCTTATCTAATACAAAAGAGTGTTAGGGGCTGGCAATGGGAGCTGAACCAAGGTGAAGCCTGTAATGGTGGGTGTTCAGTCTGCATCGGAAGGCAGACAACAACTGAATTGAGTGTATTTCCAAACCTTATGAAGTCCAGTTTTGATAAACCATATTTTTAAAGGTGGGTATAATTTTTGTAGGTTTTTTATATTTTTATATATCTTTTTTATTTTTATAGTTTACTTTTACACTATTATTCTTATGAATTTAATTATACAAATGTGATTTTTCATGCAAACAAACCCCACCACTTTAAAATAAACAAAAATTTAGATTTTCTCAAATTTGGTAAAAGTGAGTTTTGGAAAACACTCTTCAATTATGTTGTCCTAACCACAGTGGGAAATGTATTCCACCACAGGGGGGCAGTAAAAACAGGCCTCATGGCTGAGAGGAGTGACTACTGTGGGAGGGGACAGCCAAGTCACTCTGATGTTGCAGAGCAGAGAGATCTGACTGGGGCTTTAAACATGATGCAAGCTGTTACAGGCAGCCAATGAAGTGAGACAAATAGGAGTGTGACAAGCACATGATTGGGAAGACTGTAAACAAGTTGCGTGACTGCATACCTGCATACAGATCCTGAATTCCCCACCCCAACCCCCCACACACACACACAAACATATGCACACACACACATACACACACACACACAAGGATAAAGTAGTGTCTGCTGCAGTATGGTTAAACACTGAAACTAACAGAACATTTAATCTGTCTAGGTTTCCCCCCAAGTTTTGATTAAGCATTTTGGATAAGCATTCTAGAGTTACTACAGAGCCCTGTGCACTTGCCCAATGTACACACTTGTGAGCCAGTGGCTCTTCACATAACGCATAACCTTGCCTTACTAATGTCGACAATAGAGAATACAGCCATGATATAGCCACACTACAAGCATAACCTGAGGAACCTGACAGACTCCACAGTACCCCCTTCATCCTGCTGTGCAATCCCAGTGAGTGCATTAATGAGAAAGCCATGGCTTAAACCCGCAGCCCCAGCCTGGGCCCCTGAACAGCACAAGAGGCAAAAAGATTAGAATCTTGGAACTGTATCCACTGCTATTATAGAATGGAAAATTACTATTTTACAATTATAAAAAAAATTTATAGAACCCAGAAAACTATAACCAAATGTATTGATGTTTTTGTGACTTTTTTTATAGATGATGCATTTGAAAATATGTGTTTGAATTCTCATGGAATTTCTTATCAAAGATAAATATATGGTCATGAAAAATGACAACTTTTAATCGGAATGTAGAACTGCTATTTTTCTACTTCAAATAGAAAATTTTGATCTGTGAGTATAACTGTTAATAAATAATAATTATGTGTCAGTTAGTGAAATGTTGCATCATGACATCTGATAAAATAATTTTTATTTAAATACTTTAATAGTTTAACTAATAGTTTGGCAATCTAAAATAAAACAAAAAACTAAATAATAAACAGTAAAAACTTTTTTTTAAAAACATATTTTTTAAGGTTTAATGTATTGCTAAGGTTTGAACTTTTATTGTTTATGACAGGGTGTTATCTCACCGGGGCGTTGATTAATATTACTGCTCAGTGGTGCAGTCTTTTTCTCTGGTTATTGCTCACATGTAGCATATAGCAAAATTCAACAAATATGTATCTCCCAAGGTTTTCTTGCCTCCTTTACATTTAGTTGTCAGTCATTTCAGCCTCTCTGTCATTGTATATCATTGTCAGGTCTCTAATTCCGTCACATCAAATCATTCTAGCACAAAATCCTTTCAATATTGCTTTAAAGCAATGTGGGCAAGGTTCAGAAACCTGAGGAATGTTACATGTTAACTGCGCACAAGCTGGGAAAACCCTAGAGGGAAGCAATATGCTGTCTGGTTCCTACAGCACTCACCCTGCAGGTCCCCTGTCGTCATAACTGTGGTGAAAATCCTTGCTGAAACAAACAAAATTACAGGTCAGGATCACTACAGGGCAGTTGTGTGGCTAGTTTGGTGTACTACAAGTGCTCTACAGAGAAATATGGTCAATTTCTGACTGTTCAGTTATCTCAGGGCTGGAACAGGTTTATTAGAGTGCTGGGAGATTCAGGTGTGCTAGGACAGGTATACAGGTGTGCTGGGACAGGTACAGGTATGCTGGGGGATAAAAATGTGCTAACATAGGCGTGCAGGTGTGTTCGGGGACCAAATCTGCTTGTACAGGTGTACAGGCCTGCTGGGATTGGTGTACCGCTTTACTGGGAAATGTTGCTGGGGATACAGGTGTCATGGTGCCAGACTCACCCATGCAGGTGTAGGATGACATGGTCCAGGATAGGGCACTGACACGTGAAGAGTCCTTGGACTCCCACAGACACTGCAGCTGCACAAACTTGCTGCCGGCACTGATAAAGGTGCACATACTCTGAAGAAGAAAGGACCAATGATTGAGACTCTATTTAGCAATAACTAGTATAATCTGTTAACTAGCAAAATCTTGGAAAAAAGTAGGAAAGATACATCTTCAGGGGCTGGTTGCAAGAAAAGCTTTATGCCCTGGACGAAGTGCTAATGTCATGCATACACTCAGACATAAATTGAGTTTCTAACAAGTTAAGCGTTAACAAACGTTCAACGTTGATGAGGACTAAAATCTATGCCGACTGTTGACTGTTGCAGCAGTTATTATGGTTGCCACCTTCAATGCAGAAAAATAAGAAAGCAGCCACCCCGTATCCATCAGAAAATTAGCCAGGTCTAACCACAGCACCACCAAATCTTTCCTGTTCCCTCTAGCTTCTCTGAGGAGCTGTCTATTCATGCCTGTGTATTTCAAACAGCCTGGTACCCCTGGGATGCCACCTTTCTGCACAGGGTTGTTTCTCCTGACTCATTTTCTTATTGAACTCTATAGACTCTTCCAGAGTCTTTGCAGCAGCTTGCTTATACATGTCGTAGGGAATTAGTTCAAGTTCAGAACTGAACCTAGGTCTCCTCACACTATCCTGCACTTCCTTCAGGAGTGGCTCCCTTGCTCCCTTAAATGCAGTTGTTGTCTCTGGTGGTTCTATTATGGTATGACAATGCCCAAGATCTTGATCCCTGATGGGAGCTTCCGGTCTATCTCCTCCTTGGAACAGGAAAGGTAGCCACTGGCTTCAGACCAAAAAGCTGCCTGGAGAGTCTGAAGGGGTCTGCGATGCAGGCTGCTCACTTCCTTGCCCTGTCCCTGCGTTGCCTCTGGTGCTGCTCAGCTCTAAGCAGAGTTAGAAGGCTCTTCCTGAGTACAGTTTGGGGCTCTGCCAGCAGTGCACATTGTTCTTCACTCGCCCCAATTTGTTGTTTCTTCAAAGTTCTCAGCTCCATCTTGATTTTGCCTGCCCTCTGGTTCCTGGTGTAAGACTCCTTTACCTTCCTCCCCTTCTCAACAGCAAACCTCTCTGTCACCATGTTCACTGTGATGGTGGTCATAGTCTGCAGCCTCCTCTCTGCATCACCTTTTGCTGTTACTTCCAAAACCATGTTTGTTTCATTGTCAAACTGCTGCCACACAGTTGTTTTGCAGGCTTGAGGCCACTTGATCCACCGGCTCTCGGATGGCCTGCTTGGGAGGGTGGCTTGCCTCTTTTGGAGACTCTGGGCTCTGTGGGGTGCTCCTCCTCTGTGTAACCAGGTCCTTGACCTGTGCATTGTGGTGCTTGCACTCACGCCCTGCATTTCATCCTCGCTTAGTCGGTCTTCAGACCTCTTGCAATCTTGCAGATCATTCCACACAAACACTTCATACTCATAGTCTGTTGCTGAATACCACTGACCTTGAATCTTTCCACCTGGGGTGCTCATTCTCCCTGTTTCTCAGGCTCCCCTGGGGGTGTCTTTCTAAATCTTGACCCATAGCTTGTTGTGGGTTCTACTAATCAACCACTAGAGTGTTTGCTTAAGTAAGGACCTTGATTAGTAGAATCAGTCGTGTAACTGCTTAGTTGGACCAAAAGCATGCACCCACACCATGCTTAGATTGAGGACCTCTGGTATAGAGGAACAGCAAGTTTATTTTCTCATTTGAAACAGCGTCTAGCCTCCAGTTATTAATCCATGAATCCGATATTTTTTGGACCTCCCAAAATATGGGTGGATCCATCCAGTAGATTACATATTTCTCTAGTGGAGGCCTGCAAAGGCCAGGCTAGATTTACAGAGACTGTTTGAGAGAGAGAGTGCGATGAAGATAAAGGCTATGTGCAGACTCACCATTGCCAGATCAAGGATCCACTTCTGCAGTGTGAGCAGCTGCCATCCCCCTACAAACCTGGGCAGATGAGTCAAAGGTCTAAACGGGTTTCATTATTGATACTGTTATTAAAATTATTACTGGTATACACATAATTAATGTAACCAAGAATAACATATAACTGGAATATGTCTGAGATTGGGAGATATAGATGCTGTGATCAATCTGAATGGATAATCCAGGTGCTGTGATTTTCCTCTATATCACATAATTGTGAAGCATTTTTCAATGTGGGACACTCTTCATCCCCTGTGTCCAATTTCAAGTTATACTGATGATGTAAAAACATATTAATCTGTATTGGCATCAGGATAAAGCACCAATGTTTGTTAGCTAGCTTTGAGTGCATGTGACATACAGACAATTGAGAGTTTTACCTCTTAATTGTAACATTTACTTTGAAATGATTACATATTTAGCATTAGCATTTATTTTGCGTTTTAGCTGTCTGACCGCTTAATTGAAAAGAAGACTGAGAATCAGAGCCGGTTTTTGGCATAGGCAGTATAGGCAAATGCTAAGGGCGCCACCACCCAGAGGGGGCGCAACAAATGGGAGGGAAAAAAACAAAAAAGTTTCGCTTTTTAAATTTTATTTATTTTTATTTATAATTTTTGACTAATACTACTAGTTAACACTGTTATTTCGAAATATTAAATAACCCCACAACAACCAGCGTAGCTCTATAGCATAGCCTATTAAATAATAATAATTTCTTAGTTCATGTCACCTCGCCCCCCTCCAGCCAGGCAATTACGCTGCGTCCACACATCCAGCAACTTCGGTCGCCCAGTCGCCGAAAGTCCATTCATTCTCTATGAAGTTCAGCGACGGTCAGCGACCTGAGCGACTAGAAAACTGAGCGACCAAAATCGGCCGATAAATGCTGCCCGAAACTTAACTTTTGAGCGACAATCAGAGTTCCGCGCTTCATATTTCTCCAACCGATACGAAACCATTTCGTGAAAAGGGGTCCCACTGTTGCCAGCAGCCGGTCGAACTGCTCACAATCCAGCCGAAAATAACGCTGGAAGCGGTCCCCGTCCAGGCGGAGTTCCTGCACCAGCCGGTGAAATTCTCCGAGCTGCCGGCGGCGTTGTACGGTGCTATGCACCCAGAGCCTCCGGCGCTTCCTCCGGCGTAAATAAATTAGGGCGACAGCTAGCAGTTTTTTTTTCCCGGTTCATTTTCCAAAGTGGTAATCATGAAGCTGAAGACTCAATTTATAGTAAAAAAATATCCCTCCAAAACGTTCAAATAAAGGAGAGAAAGAATCTAATTGGAAGTTTAATATAATTTCATGAACGTAATCTACGTAATATTGCCTATCAAACTAAGCTAGGCGAAATAGGGTTAGCAGCGGTAACAACAGTAAACTATTTATATATTATCATTGTATAATTATCAGTGTCATAACATAACCTTAAAGGATATGTGTAGCTGTTCTACCAATATCACATTGAGCCAAAAAAATACATGTTGAGTTTTATACATACATCTATCTATGTATCTAGCGTAGATAGTAGATAAAGATCGGTAGCTCGCGACGAAGATAGATATAGGCTAGCCTATCGCTAGATAGCGAGAACACATCATTATCAGTGTCATGACATAACTATAAAGAATAGGATGCATCGCAAATATGTCATTGTTATACGTAGGCTATTGCCGTTGTTTCTCTTTATCAAATAATTGTAGCTGCACAAACTGACTTGGATGACACAACGGGAAGCTCTTGCCCCGCCCCCAGCCTCGTAGAATTGACCGACTCAGCGACCAGTTGCTCGCTGTGTGAACACAGGGTTAATGTGATTAAATTAATTGTCTAGTGCTCTCTGACTTTAGGCGCATCCTGCCCCGGTACCGGGGGCGCTTGGGTTGAAGAGGATAGTGCCAGATAACTTAAGTTAGCTAGCTAATATGACTGTAGCCGAGCCGAGCGTTACATTAGCTAGTCACTAGTCACTCACACACACACATCAGCTCTCTCAGTCACTCTGCACCTTCTTGCTAGCTAGCTGGACAGCAGCAAGAGAATGGTCGCCTCATCTTGAAAAATACATAGACTATGCGTGCATAACAGTAGCCTACATAAAATACAAGTAGGCTACATAACAACTAATAAAAATAAGAGAACTGTAGTACCAGTCATCATCAGGGTAATTAGGTCTATTCAGCAGGTGTTAGTCCTGTGTCATACTGTAGGCTACATTTTTATTGACATCTGGTTACCCTGTAATCAAAATGCTATTCCTTTTCATCTCCTTTATAATTAATTGTTGTAGTAAGCCTTTGGTTTGTTGTGTTACAGTTCATAATCTCTAAAGTTAGTTTATATAGTTAGTTGCATCAGTGTTTTAAAGTGCATATCATTAATGTTAATGCCAAATAAGCTTTCCCATTATGCTATATTAGTATTACACTGCAGTTTACTGCTTTTTTTGGACTGTAAATGTAAATCTACATTTCATTGTAATGACAATAATGTTTAATTAAATTTCCATTAGTATGCATGCCCATCTTATGTACAGTATAGCAGACATGCATCTTTTTAAGTTTTTCATCTTTATTCTTGTAAAAAAAAAATTACTAATAGACTAACACCCAATGGTCATACACTCTTCTTCTATATTTTACCTTACTTTATTTATGGCAGTAGGCTACTGGTTTCTTTAATATATATATTAAAGATAATATATTGTAAATATCTATAATAATAATGTCACTTGTTCACTGTTTTGATGTTAACTGTTTGATTTTGTGGGTTATTTTCAGTAAAAGAAAAATGTGAAAACAAAAATGTGAGTGCATGTTATTGGTAGTGAATAAACTGTGATGCAAGGGGGCGCCAGATAAAATCCTGCCTAGGGCAGCCAATTGGTCAGAGCCGGCCCTGCTGAGAATGCAACAGCATGAGACGATTAAGAGAAAACTTTGGGATTATTTGGCAGTGGATTATTCCATACAATTGGCACACTTATTAATCAAACAAAATGAATGACATTTTATTAAATTATTGTTATATGCCGTCCATGCTCCCACTATGCATGTGTATGGATAGTCTCAAATTAACATGTTGTTCTCCATGCTACATTTGGTGATAGCCTACCGAAAATAGAAAGGAATGTGCCTTTCTCTAACACTACATTAAGCAAAAACCTGATCCAAAAACACATTTAAACTATGGTGTACAGATAGCCCAGGTTAGAGTGGTACCTGTGGCTACTTTAATAGGGCAGAGCAGTGCATGCAGGTTGATTGATTGATTGATTTTATTGTGGAATAAACAAGACATCTTCCAAGGGATAAAAACATGATAAAGTGCAAGCACTTATTTCCATCATGGTCCCTGATATTGGGAGACAGGACAGACATCAACATAAAAACATATATCATCATAAAACATTAAAAATTAATTTACTCCCCATAAAACATCCTAACTATAGATAATAAAAGAAAAAAGAAAAAGAACAATACCCTACCCTCTCTTTCCTACACCGATAGCCATGTTCGTACAGACTTCTTAAAGCTAGTTAAGCTAGGGGCCTGTTTAATGCTGCTGGGCAGGCGGTTCCACAGTACTGCAGCTGAATAAAGGAAAGTCTGCTGGCCGTACGAGATAAGTTTGAATCTGTAGGGGACCATGTTTGTCTCTCTTCCTGTGATTAATCAAAGTGGTAGATGCAGAAGCATTGTTCTCAGAGGATACATTGTGCTGTAGATCACACTCTGACTCAGGTTCCCGTTGTAGTGCAGGATCAAAAACAGAAGGATGGTGTCTGAAACAAACCAGCACACGAAGCATAAAACCCACTGTTAAATTATTAAATTATCAAACTGTCACAACTCTATCCCACACTGACACACTGCCACAAACCTATCACACACAACAACCCACTAACACATAAAACTACACAATCCTGATTTATTTTATCCAGTAGTTCCCTCCTCTCAGGGCTACAGGATTTCTTCAGTCTCATTTCTAGCCTCTTGGGACAAAGTACTGGACTTTCGTAGCAAACCGTACTTGGAAAATAATACCAATCTGTACTGACAACCAACAGTTTTGTCCAAAATAATTCCATATTGTACCATAATTTGTACAGTATTACACTGTAATACCACCCTGCCCCCACATTCCTCTGCAATCCTGGCTCTCTGATATGATGCCTGACCCAAAAGAGGCATACCTTGGAAGATCAGAACAGGGTATTCCATGAAGGTTGGCAATGGGTACTCATAGTACATCTGATAAGTGACAAACACAATGTACCTGAAACAGACAGACCAACAAAGACAAGAGACTGAAGGCTGTGGTTGAGAGAGAGGACTGAACAACCACTAGGTCAGGAGCTTGGACATCCAAAATGCCTGGACAAAGGGCTCAGATTTTCCAGTGAGATTCCTGTGTTTGTGCTATGAAAGCATGGAATTGGGTATTTGTTGACTTTTGGCAAGTCTGTTAGCTTGTTAGTGGACGTCATCTTGTATGGCCCTCTTGACCGACCTGGCCAATGGTGGGTCGTGGGTGTATAATTTAAGTCTTAGGCAGTTAGATGATACATGTGTGTTAAGTCCTATCAAGTCTACAGATATGCTATTTATGTTAATGTGTATATGTTTGGAGATGAAAATTGGTTTAGCAGTTATTTGCTTGCTTTTACCTTTTGCACAACACTGCTGGTATCTCTCTCTCCCTCTCTCACTCCCCCTCTCCCTGTGTCACAAATAGACTTAAGGTCTAGTTACTGCCTCCATGAGACTGAATGTTCAACAGAGGAACATTGGACTGTGTATATTTCTACTTTCACAATCACCCCAACCATCCAACCCCTTCCCCCAAGCTTTGCCCATGTGAGGTCCCTCAGCTTTGAATGACAGTTGCTAGGGCAGCCACAGCTGCAGGGCTATACTGAGCACAGTATAGGCAGCTACAGCAATGTAAATCACCGCTGGCTCCCAAGGCTCAATCTTATGTAATAGGGGAAGGAAGAAAAAACAGGAGTAGAAGTCAGAAGTACAAAACAAACACAATGTGGTCAAAGATTCTTGTTTTGACATGCGCATATTGTGTTTAATGAAATAATGGTTTATAATAATGAGATAAGTAGTTGTATCTTGTAATAGCAAGTTAAGGGTCTATAACCTGATCAAGGTTTTTTTTTAAATTGTTTTTAGTTGTTGCACATTTAATCTCCAGAAATAAAATATGCAAAAAGATATTCCACATGAAATACATGAAACACATGTGGTACCTTGGAAACAGCAGAAAAGCATCAGGACAAGGCATTCAGGTCAGATGCCTGCCAACCATATTGAAAAACTGACTGCTGCTCAACTTGTACCTACTTGTTTTGTGTTTCCGCACAGCTGATGTTGATATTAATTTTAATACATCAACACAAAGGTCTGTGAGAGGAGCAGTAAGAGCACACTGTACATACAATACATTTGCAGCGGGATAACCAGAATCAAAAAGCAGCCAAAATCAAATGAATGCGCAAACTCTGGAGACAAGTAAAACTGCTAAAGTTCTGTTTGTTTATTTATTTATCTTGGTTGATATAAAAGTACAAGTACACAATAAGTGAAAATTATTATATTATTGTTATAAAGTAAATATTCGTTCAATAAAATGGTGTGGCATGGCACACTCTATTTTGGGATGGCACATTTTTATTTTGTTCAGGTCACCAGTGGGGATAAAATTTGTGCATTACATCATGTATTATTTTGAAATATGATAATCTGAAAGATCCATCCATGTATACAATGTATTATCTATCTGAAAATATAAGAGATCCTACTGTGATCTCTGTTGTATTCATATTCAAACATATAAACATCATGCTATCATGTTCCAATAGCCTATTATAATTGTTGCTGCAGCAGGCTAGTACTGCTTCTAGTAGTAATAATAATAATAATAATAATAATAATAATAATAATAATAATAATAATAATAAGTTAGATTTACTGTCAATGGGATCCAAGTTTCCCCTTGATTAAATATTGGAAACCGTAAGCTCTAAACTATCCATACTTTTCCAACGTATGGTGAAACTACATTCGTCCGTTTCTTTTTCTTTTTAATTTAGATCCTGAAGACTGGAGTTTCTTGTAAAACATTTGTCTCTGCATCAAACATATTCTATTTATAAAATAGATAATAGTATATCTTATTTTAATATAGCGTCCTGAGCGTTACCGCAGCAGTAGCGTTTCAGTTTCATGAATCATAAAATCAAGTTTCAGGAGAAATCACGCACTAGATGTTACTGTGTGGAGGCGGAGCAGGGACATTGCATATTATCTTACCCAGTAAGCTCCAAAAGCAAGGCCCTCAGACTGACGCCTTTGGTGGATTTAACCTTCATAAGCAGGAGTATCTGAGGAACTTTGAGCACCATGCACGACAGCATTGTGCTCAGGTTAGCGACATGCAGCATCACATCACCCATTTCTGAATGATGGATAAGATATCTTCCCGTATTCACTGACTCTCTTGGCAGTCCCAGACTGTTGGCAGCGTCCTTGAGCATGTAGCCGATAGAAGACAGTAAGTAAACTGCAATCTGATCCTTCTCTCTTCTACGGGCATGAACTCGGTATATTCTGGACCTCTCGGCGACTCGTCACGACTACATGACATTTTGCGAGTGGCTAGTTGCAATTCAAGGTTATTGAGTAAAGACTTTCATGAATGTTCAGTTGGAGCTTGGACATTTTCCTCACATAAATACATTAAAGAATTCCGTAAAAAGAAAAAGATATTACAATTTTTGAGACCGAAACAGAGACTTATATTACAACCATTTCGTTATATAGCCTACAGGATTGTGTAACAGAAAAATAATTGCATGATCACACAAAAATTCTGTAAACATATAATCCCTTACTATAATACAATTTCGTAGGCAATAACGCAATTAACGTGAAATAGCCTAGTCCCATGCTAACAAGGAGAGCATCTAAGTACAACGGACCCTCCTCCCTGAAGTGAAGTTTGATGGGTTTAGGGTCTCTACATAGGCCTACACGTAGTACACATGCACGAATGCCCTTTTTTGTTTTAATTTGGGCGCGTGTTGCAACGCACTATGTGAGTCTGAGCCGATCTTTACACGGTGAAACTTTCGTGTAACTTATCGCATGTGAAAAAGTTGCATATAACTGAAACCATGCAATTTGACAGTTACACGATAAGATGCACTATTTCTACAATGATGACTGAAGATTTACTACAAGATTATGAAGACGTACAGACGTTAATTTCATGCTTTATTCAAGGAACTGGATGCGATGAGCCTGCGGTTGACCGCTAAATAGTACTGCATGCACGCTAGTTCGTTGGAGAATCAACCCCAGAAGACAAACAGTAAACAAACATTAACGTCTTGAAATAAATTAAGTGGATATTGTTGCTTTTTGCTTTTCAAAAACACTTTATACAGCGCTACCCGTTTATTATTAGCTATGATATAATTTAGCCTACATTATATTTATATTATGTTTATATGAGGCTACAAACCCTTCTTGGGCTGTTGTGGGCTGGAAATTGGTCCCCTTTTTTGGGCAGCCCATATCAGCTGTGAAATGTGTAGCCCCAAGGTATTGGGTCCTAGTGTGGGCTGCCCACTATAGGGTCAATTTCATAGGTGGTATGGACCCATTGCTTATGGGGCCACATTTTGTGGGCTAAAGTGTAAGGACCCAAATGTGGCCAGGTGTGGGCTTATACACATTGTAAGTGCCCAAATCACACAGACACCACCATACCAAGCTCTGACATACCGAAACTGTGACAGCCTTTGATTTCTTCAAAAGTCAGGACTCAGGATGTCATCTTCAACTGTGATTGGTTCTTATATTTGAGTTGTTGCATAGAAGAACTGCTGTATATTGACCTTTGTCCTGGAAATATTACAGTAACTCTCCACAAAATACATAAGAACTACAAATGCAATCCCTTTTCCTTCTCTAAATTAACAATATTTTATTTTGTTTGAGATTTTTTTTTTCATTCTTTGCTTTGAAAACACACAAAAAGCAGCATTATCTTGAACAGCAACTCAATGATTATCATACCTCGCAAGCAGGACACTCTCATGGGTTTTATAGAAGAGGCGGAACCACCTCATCCTGTCACCTCTCAGCCCATTATTGAGTCACCTGTCCAGTTAATGGGGAACAGGTGTGTCAATAATGCATTTCTTTGCAGATTGAGGTCAAACTAAAGTCACATAATTTGCATATTTATTTATTTGGTACAAAAGTATTGAAATTGTGGATAACCTTGTTTCTAAGCTTTCTGATAATACGAGAACCATACTGTTATATTTATTTTTGAAAATATGTGTCTTTAGGTAGGGTGGGGCTCCAATATGGGTCAACTTTGAGGGGACCCTCTCTCCTGAATGGTCGGTCATTCTGGTTAATCAAACCACATTCTAACACGCTCTCACATAGGTTAACATGTATAGAACATTTTTTAAAGGGTGAGGTCAGAAAGTGATCGGTTTCTGGTACAATGCCCCAACTGTCACAATGTGCAATGGTAGGACCCAAGGGCAGAAAAAAAACTCAGGAGGCAAGGTACGTGCAAAAATAATAACTACTTTACTTAGGCTTAACAAAAAAAAAAACACACAGTCAGAGACTAGAGCGCAAAGAACAGTGACCTATTGGTGGCTGAAGAACAAGCAATCAAAAGCTAAGACCAAGCAAAGAATGAGCGAAGACAGGGAACTTACAGAGCAAAACAGGTGAATGGAATGAACTAATGACAAACATTGAAACCAATAATACAATAATACTATCAATCACAAACAGGGAAACAGGGCAGACAAAGATAAAACCCACTAGGAATGGGGAGCTGGCGTCCTCTGGTGGGAATTAACTGGTACTGTCACACTCAACTGATATAATTTAAAGTGCAGCAAGGTCTCAGAAGTGAAAGCAATATAATACTGCATAAAGGGCTTGATTTCCTAAGACCTTTCGCAAAACCTTTTAGCACACACAACACTAATAACACAACAAATGATTAGTGAATACCATGAACAATCTTTGGTCGTGTTATTGGTTTTACATGTGCTAAAAGGTTTTGTACATGCTGAAGGTCTTAGTAAATCAGGCCGAAAGTAACTGATAATTTCCTCTTGCATGCATAGATTTGATCTTAGTAACCGATTGCCTACTTTTTGATTCATTCTTTTGGTTGCATCCACTTAATTATGTATTATTTGCAAAGGAGTTTATAATGCACCCTTCATTGTTGAAGCCCAAGGTACATATCGTAGGAAAAAAAAGAAATCATCAGTCAAAGAAAACTGGTATCATCTACATGCTTTAAAGACATTTAAATGACAACAAAGGACTAGAGAAAAGAACATGTAGAAATACAATGTGCAAACTGCAAAAATTATTTTTCAGGTGAGTCTTAAAATAAATAGATTTCCGTAGATTTAGCCTCTGATCCATTGTGGGAAGGAGTTTTTACGAGCATAAAAACTGAAAGCCTCTCCACACTTTTTGTACGTAACCTTTGGAACTTGGAGCAGACCAGCTACTGCAGATATGAGGGCATGTTGGGGCTGGTATTTTGAAATCAATAATCTAATTGGGTGCTTGGCCAGTTAATACTTTAAAAGGAGATAATCTTCATTTTAAAATCTGTTCTTACATAGTATTAAAATAGGTGTAATATGCTGGTGAGTGTTTTTTTTTTGTTTACTTGTATGCAAATACAATAGCAAAATGTTATTTTTTTTGACAGTGGTGACATTTTATCTAGCCTATATCTAAGCTACAGTGGTATGCAAAGATTTGGGCACCCCTGCTCAAATTTCACGAAAACACTGCCTGGCCAAAAGAAAAGTCGCACACTCTAATATTTCGTTGGACTGCCTTTAGCTTTGATTACGGCGCGCTTTCGTGGTGGCATTGTTTCGACAACCTTATGCAACATCACAACATTTATTTCCATCCAGAGTTGCGTACATTTTTGGCCGAGATTGTCATGGATCTTGCCTTTCTTCCCTTATCTCCGCGTCTCTTTATTCTTTTTTGTCGTTTACTGGTAATCTACCGGATTTTCCTGTGTTCCGCTACGGGTTTTGCTTTCGCCTCGTCATTAGTGAGTTCACCTGTCATTTATTTCCGCTCACTATTTATACCCCGCTTCCTGACTCTCTCGTTGCTTCCATGTTATTTCACGTAACATTCGAGCCGGTAAAAAGGGTATAGGAAGTTGTGCTGCTATCGACCGCTTTGCTTATCAACGCGGGACTTTTTAGCAGTACAACCTTAGAAAGAAAGCAAGTTCTCTTTTACGCTCTTATTTCAGAGCAGAGGTTTTGTTTTCTACTCGATCCTACGAGTGCCTCACCCAAAGTCTTTGGGGTCTTTTCAGTTCTGTTCTTTCTTTTGTTTCGCTCCACAAACGGGAGTTAGATAAGCGTTATTGCTTATTTCTTTGTTTTGCTCGGAGATGGAGCTCCACGTTTTTATTGCGAGGTTTGTGTTATTTTATTTTTATTTTTTCTCCACTACGGATCATTGTTCGTCTCAGTGGTGTTCTTTGGAACACTTTAAGATTTCCCAGCTATCGCATCTGGACCTCCAATATTCTCTCCGTGTCTCTGACATAGAGATCCCTTACAGAACATGGAAGCCACAGGGGAGGTTCCAGCGATAGTTGCTAATCTTAAAGTGGTCATAGCCACTCAGGAGGCAGCCCTGGCGGACCAGAGAGAGAGTATCCACGCCCTGCAACATTCACAGCAAGCCTTACATGAGCAGATGCACCTACAGGCAGTAGCTCTGCGAGATCTGTCCGATAATATCCGAACTCTCTCTCTCAGGGCAGATCCACCTCCAGTTGCACAACAGCACCACACACACCCCCCCCCCCCCCATTTTCACCTGACTACGAGGAGCCCAAAACACTCCCCATTGCGTATAGCGGGGAGGGGGGAAAGGAAGGGTTGGGGTTCTAAACTAAGTGCTTTTTTTTTTTTTTTTTTTACAGCCCTCGTGGTTCCATGCACAAGAATCCAGAGTTCTCTTCTCTCTCTCTCTCTTAACTCTCTCTCTTGCTTGCATGGGGGCCTTTATCAGGGCTAATTCTATCGTAAGTAACACAGAGTGGCTTATGGCGGAGATGGTGTCAGTGTTCGATCAAGACGTTTCTGGCAAGGAAGCTGCCATGCGTTTGACCCGTCTTCGTCAGGGCACTGACACCATGGCTGCTTTTGCGATTACTTTCCGTGCTCTTGCTGGGGTGACAGGATGGGCCGATGAGCCTCTTTGTGCACTGTTCCTGAACGCCCTATCGGAAACCCATAAAAGACGCCATTGCGGGTATCGAACCACCCGCTACATTCGGGGCTTTGGTATCTACGGCCATTCGTTTAGATAACCGGTTTAGAGAGAGAAGGGGAGGGCTTATAAGGGTTTTAAACATCACCCACCTCGTTACTCTTCCTCCCACACGTCAGCCGGCTCACATTCTGTTTGTAGCTCCCACTGAGCAGGAGGAGTCCATGCAGGTCGATAGTTCCTCCATGCACGAAACAGGGGATGCTAAGTCTCGTGAGTGGTGGTGTAGGTATTGCAAGAGGAGGGGCCATTTTAAGGACCACTGTCCCAAACTGTCGGGAAAAGAAGGGTCCCGCTAGGGGAACCGAGTCGCCTAGCGGGACTAGATTTAAATTACCCTCGGACCTTCCTGTCGGTTTATTTACGCTGGAAGGACCGCCAGATTCACTGCAATTGATTCCGGGGCAGTTGATTGCCTCGTCGATTCCAACTGGGTTAAATCCCACAAGATCCCCACCCACCCTCTTTCTCTCCCTCGCCTGGTTACGGCTTTGGACGGCCAGCCCTTAGGCACTGGCACTATCTCCCGGGTTACCGCCGCCATACGTATGTGCGTTCCGTATCGTAATCATACGGAGGATATTCATTTTTTTTTTGTGGAGTCCCCAGCTTATCCGCTGGTTTTGGGTCATTCCTGGCTTACTCGCCATAACCCACACATTAATTGGGGGGGGGGGCGGCTTCCGTTATTCATCAATGGGGTCCCAAATACAAACGCCACTGTTATGTCGCCAGTCCTTTTCTGTTGGGAAGAGGGGGTGAGGATTATGCCGAGTCTGACTCAGAGAGTGAGGAGGAGAATGGTTCCTTTAAACAGCAGTCCTCTCATGTTCCCTCCGAGAATGGAGAGGAGAGTTTAGACTGGGATTACTCTGCTGAGCAACCTCCTGCGTGGCAGGAGTTGACGTCCAAGTCAGAGATTGATTGGAAAATTCACTCTGTCTCGGACACTGAGGGTGTTGAAGTGGGAGGGGCACTCGAATTCCAGCTTCCCGCTAATGTCCCCAAACAGTACGCCGATCTTGCGGAGACATTTAGCAAACAACGTTCCACTTCACTACCACCTCACAGACCATATGACTGTGCTATAGAGCTATACCCGGGCACTACCCCCTCTAGAGGGTCTCTTTATTCTTTATCTATCCCTGAGAGCGCAGCTATGCATAAGTACATTGAGGAGGCTTTGGTTAATGGGTTCATTAGACCTTCCACCTCGCCTGCAGGGGCGTTTTTTTTTTTTTGTTAAAAAGAAAGACGGAGGTCTCAGACCCTGTATTGATTACAGGTCCCTAAATGACATAACTGTGAAGAACAGGTACCCCCTTCCCCTTATGAAATCCGCCTTCGAGCGTCTTCAGGGGGCACCTGTCTTCGCAAAGCTGGACCTGCGTAATGCCTATAACCTCGTTCGCATTCGCGAAGGCGACGAATGGAAGACCGCTTTTAACACGCACAGCGGCCACTACGAATATCTCGTCATGCCGTTCGGGCTCACTAGCGCCCCCTCTGTGTTTCAGGCGTTAATTAACGATGTGCTGAGGGAGATGCTGGAGAGATTCGTCTTCGTTTATCTTGACGATATTTTAATATTTTCGCCCGATTTTACCACACATGTCGGTCACGTTCGTCAGGTTCTTTCTGCGCTTCTCAAAGCCCAATTATTTGTAAAAGCAGAGAAGTGCGTCTTTCACACTGGCTCTGTTTCATTTTTGGGTTTCATTGTTAGAGAGGGTAAGGTACAGATGGATCCGGGAAAGGTTTCCGCTGTAAAAAACTGGCCCACGCCATCTTCCGTAAAACAGGTACAACGTTTTTTAGGTTTCCCAAATTTTTATCGCCGATTTATTCGCAATTTTAGTGCGGTAGCAGCGCCCATTACTGTGCTTACAAAGAAAAACCTCGGCAGCCAGTTCCAATGGAATTCCAAGGCGGGGGCAGCATTCTCGGAATTAAAGAGAAGATTCACTTCCGAACCCATCCTGGTTACACCCAACCCCTCCCTTCCCTTTGTGGTAGAGGTGGACGCCTCCAAGCTAGGCGCCGGAGCCATTCTGTCCCAATGTTCTCCACTTGACCACAAGATGCACCCCTGCGCTTATTTCTCTCGCGCCCTAACATCGGCATAGAGGAATTATGACGTAGGGGATCGAGAATTGCTTGCGGTCAAGTTAGCTTTGGAGGAGTGGCGCCATTGGCTCGAAGGAGCGGAACATCTGTTTACGGTATGGACAGACTATAAAAATCTGGAGTATGTTCAGCTGGCTAAGAGGCATAACTCACGGCAAGCTAGGTGGGCACTGTTCTTTTTAAGATTTTATTTTATCATCACATATCGCCCCGGGTCTAAAAACGTAAAACCTGACGCTCTCTCGCGGATTTACGACCGTTCTGAGACAGACTCTGTTTCCGAGCCTATTATCGCCACTGACCTCATTGTTGCCCCGGTTATATGGGAGGATGAGGCAGCGGTGCAGAGAGCCTTGCGCTCGGACCCAGGTCCGGGGGGGCACCGGCCAACTGTCTTTTCGTGCCTCCTCGTCTTAGGTCTCGGGTTCTCCAATGGGGCCACGCCTCCCAACTCACCGGTCACCCCGGTGTTTATCGAACTAGGGACTTTTTATCCCGGCGTTTCTGGTGGCCTAGTCTGGAGAGAGACGTACGGTCATTTGTCGCGGCTTGTCCGGTTTGCGCTCGCAGCAAGGCCTCTCACCTTCCTCCCTCTGGTTTTCTTCGTCCCCTACCTATTCCCACCCGTCCCTGGAGTCATATTTCCCTGGACTTCGTCACAGGGTTGCCGTTATCTTCAGGCAATACTACCATTTTCGTGGTGGTCGACCGGTTTTCCAAAGCGGCTCATTTCATTGCGCTGCCTAAGCTGCCTTCGGCACCTGAGACAGCGCAACTTATGATTGACTATGTATTTTAGCCGCACGGCCTTCCGTCGGATGTGGTGTCCGATCGCGGTCCTCAGTTCGCCGGCAAGTTTTGACGGGCGTTTTGCTCTCTGCTGGGGGCTTCGGTTAGTTTGTCTTCCGGGTTTCACCCGGAGACTAACGGCCAGACAGAGCGCACTAATCAGACTCTAGAGAGTACTCTTCGCTGTCTTGCCGCGTCCAAGCCTACCTCCTGGAGCCGTCACCTCGCCTGGGCGGAGTACGCTCATAACACGCTGCGTAACGCCTCCACCGGCCTCTCCCCCTTCGAAGCTCAGCTGGGTTATCAACCACCTCTTTTTCCTGAGCTTGAGAGGGAGGTGGAGGTGCCCTCCGCAGGATCTTTTGTTTGGCAGTGTCGGTCGGTTTGGAGACAAGTGCGTTCGTCTCTTATACGGGCTTCGGCTAAACAAAAAGCCATGGCTGATAGGCATCATCGAGCTGCACCATCCTATAGAGTTGGACAGCGGGTTTGGCTTACTACTCGTGACCTTCCGCTGCGGGTCGAGTCCCGCAAACTCGCCCCTCGTTTTGTGGGCCCTTTCAAAATTATAAGAAAAATCAACCCAGTCACATTTCGACTGCAACTGCCGCGCTCGATGCGCATCCACCCCACGTTTCACGTCTCCCGTCTGAAACCGGTACTCGTCAGCCTCCTCGCCCCGGTTGAGAGACCACCTCCGCCTCCCCGACTCATAGAAGGGCTTATACCGTTCACCGCATTGTGGCCGAGAGATGTGTGGACAGAGGGTGGCAGTTCCTTGTAGACTGGGAGAGCTCCGGTCCGGAGGAACGTTGCTGGGTTCCATCAAGAAACATCCTGGACCCTCAGTTAATCACCGACTTCCGCAGAGATAAGGTTGTGGAAGCGTCCGGTGCCGTTCCTTAGAGGGGGGGTCCTGTCATGGATCTTGCCTTTCTTCCCTTATCTCCGCGTCTCTTTATTCTTTTTTGTCGTTTACCTGTAATCTATCGGATTTTCCTGTGTTCCGCTACGGGTTTTGCTTTCGCCTCGTCATTAGTGAGTTCACCTGTCATTTATTTCCGCTCACTATTTGTACCCCGCTTCCTGCCTCTCTCGTTGCTTCCATGTTATTTCACGTAACATTCGAGCCGGTAAAAAGGGTATGGGAAGTTGTGCTGCTATTGACCGCTTTGCTTATCAACGCGGGACTTGTTAGCAGTACAACCTTAGAAAGAAAGCAAGTTCTCTTTTACGCTCTTATTTCAGAGCAGAGGTTTTTTCGTTTTCTTTTGTTTTCTACTCGATCCTACGAGTGCCTCACCAAAAGTCTTTGGGGTCTTTTCAGTTCTGTTCTTTCTTTTGTTTCGCTCCACAAATGGGAGTTAGATAAGCGTTATTGCTTATTTCTTTGTTTTGCTCGGAGATGGAGCCCCTTGTTTTTATTGCGAGGTTTGTGTTATTTTATTTTTATTTTTTCTCCACTACTGATCATTGTTCGTCTCAGTGGTGTTCTTTGGAACACTTTAAGATTTCCCAGCTATCGCATCTGGACCTCCAATATTCCCTCCGTGTCTCTGGCATAGAGATCCCTTACAGAGATCTTGTGTTTATGACGGGAGAGTCAAACCACTCCGTAAAGTCTTCTCCAGCACATCTCAAGGACTTTCAATGGGGTTACGGTCAGGACTCTGGTGGCCAATTTGTGTGTGAAAATGATTCCTCATGCTCCCTGAACCGCTCTTTCACAATTTGAGCCCGATGAATCTTAGCATTGTCGTACTGGAATATGCCCATTGATGGGATAACCTGGTCATTCAGTACATTCAGGTCCTCAGCTGACTTTAGTTTTGCTTCAGTTATGTCCCTCGTCCAGAGTTTGCAGACTGCTCCAGTCCTGTCCCTTCTTTGGTTTATCCTCTTGACTTGAGGCAACCGGAGTCCCAGATGCACCACCCACCCCTTTGAATTGAATATTTTGAATTGAACATTTTACTTCCTTTTCTTTGGAATTCTTACTTACCAGCTAGTTTTATTAGATCCCTTACTACTCTCTACTACTATCCACTTCATCACCTTTAGTTTAAACCAAGCCAGCCAGCGAAGGATAGGCACCCCCTCTCTAGCCAGGTTCCTTCCGAGATTTCTTCCCACTGCTGAGTTTTTTCTCGCCACCGTTAAGTGGTTTTTCTCGCCACCATTGAGTGTTTTTTCTCTCTGAACAGGGAGTTTTTTTACCTCGTTTTGCTGGTTGAGGGCTAAGGCCTGGTTTTTTGTTATATTTTCCTTCTGTTTCCCTGTACAGCGTCTTTGTGACAGTTCTCTGTAAAAAGCGCTACACAAATAAAATTGAATTGAATTGTATTCATTTTATTGCTGCATAACGTTGCTGAGCCTAGACATGACCAATTGAAGCAACCCCAGATCATAACACTGCCTCCAGAGGCTTGTACAGTGGGCACTAAGCATGACGAATGCAACGGCAACTTTGTTTTTGGCCAGGCACTATTATGAAAATAAGTTGTGCAGGCACTGGGAAGGAGTAGCCTTCACTGTAGACACAGGATATGCTTTTTTTCTTTTTACAAATATCTGCACATTTATTCACCATTAACTTTCTGTTGGATTAGGTCGTGACCAAATACGATCCCTTAACCTTTTTGAGGGCGCATATTTGGGTCAACTTCATGAAAAAGTTTTTGAGTGGCGACTTTTTCTCATGAATGGGGGCACTTAAAATACCAGGATGAAACCCTTATTTCCGGGGTTATGTTGAGGGGATTCAGGAGCACGCTCATCCACAGAACTATGCACCTGTCCGACAATTTCAGGATTTTCTTTTTTTTACAAACCTAGTTGCAAAAAGATCACCCCCCATTATTTATTTAGCTTTGGAATTGTCTTCCCATGGCTTAATTTAAGGCCTAACTTCAATCCAAAAGTCTAAAGTTTTGAGAAAAAAAGTAATGTGTCAAATGGAAGAGTGCCTCATGCCACATTTAGTAAAATCTTTTTTAAAATGGTTGCATTCAACAAATAAATAGTAATTGTGCATTAGAATCTGCTGAATTATGTCATGGTAAGTTTGTACCCTGCAGCGGTTGTGTTAACTTCTAACTTCTGTGTTAAATTCCATTCAACACTGTATGAAAACATATGATGTAGTCTGTTTCTGAAATATCAGTAATACATGTACATGTACTCAGATGTGCCATGGAAAATAGACGGGACATGTATTAATGATCTTTTAACAGAATGTAAATTCAGACCTGCATATACAGTATATAAACAGATATATCATATATTTGTCTCTGTAATAGTACATTTATGGAGAAATTTTGTTCTTAATCAATAAAGTAGGTGGAACTGTGTGTTCTCTGTACCAGGCACTGTTTATTTAGTGAAACACTGACTAGCTGAATCATGATAAAACAAACTGAACACGCAGATTTTCAGTCAATAGTGTTGAAACGGTTTAGAAAAAAGCACTTGTTGGACAGATATAAGGCAGCCAAAGAGAGGGTAAAATTACAGATATTCACAAGCTCATAACATTGAAGGTATGGGATTTTACTTTATTAATATGTAAATATATGCCATATCCATGATATATTATTATTAAATTGTTGCATTGTTGTTCACAATTAACACAGTGTAAAGATACTAGTAAAATACAATTTAATATTAAAAATCATATACAAAATGTGATGGAAATGAAGCTGGGTTGTAATGCCCATTATGGTTAACAAATTCTGCTGATATTTGCATAAAATTTTCAATGGAGTAATCAAAGCTGCTAAAAATGTAGTTGATAATAGTTTGATAACAGGAATGTATGAATTATACAGTAATATATACTGGATATATACAACATAAATATAAACATAAAGCAAAACTAGTAATATTATAGTAGTATAGTATTAAACTACTACAACTAAAACTACTATTCTAACAATTAAGTAGTTAAAAGATAAGTAGATAAGTAAGCTCTATAAATTAAACACAGGCAATGAGCTATATTATATGCTCAAAATAATTGGCAAATTATATTATTTAATGCTAATGCATTTAAGTAAACCCAGTTAAGTAAGCACATGTATCACCTGTTAACACTTCCTCTGGTCTCGCCAAAATATAAAACATTCCCCATATGCTTATTTACTTTTATCATGTTTATTTAATTTTGCCTTTAGCTTGTTTGCGAAGGGCCAACGATGACAGCGTATGATTATTTATTTTGTTGGTCATATTAAGAACGTTTAGAACGTTCCTATATTTTGACTCAGGAATATGTTTCGTTTTTTGTAACTGTTTTAATGACACTTTCTGATCCTCTGCATTAAAAAAAAAAAGTTTTTATTATTTTTGTTAGATGGGACACTGAGAGAGTATTATTATAGTGTCTGATGTTGTCTCATTTCAGTCCTCTAGCTTGAGCAATGAGCACCTGGTACCTCCTCACCCTGACAGTGCTGGCCAGCTGTTGTTGCAATGGTGTCCTGGCCTGTCCAGACCTGTGCATCTGCCACTTTTCTACCAATACCACACAGGTGGTCTGCACCAGCTCCTCCTTCTCACGTTTCCCTGAGATTGGTCTTCCGACCAACACCACTTCCTTGTCCATCGAGTTCACCAGCATGAGCTCTATCTCTGCACAGCAGCTGCAGGCCACACCCCTCCTGCAGGAGCTCCACCTATCAGGAAACAAGCTGCAAGAGCTGCCAGCAAATCTGCTGAGTGGCCTTCCCCACCTGCACACTCTGGACCTCACAGGCAACCAGCTGCAGCGGCTGCCACCAGGTGTGTTCAACGATGCCCCACTGCTCAACCTGGTGCTCAGAGACAACAAACTCTCCGCAGCTGATGCCCACTGGCTCCCGCCTAACAGCAGCCTAACTTGGCTGGACCTGGCGTCAAACCGCTTGAGGGTCCTGCCCACAGCTCTGCTGAACAACCTACCCCAGCTAAAAACGCTTCATCTGAGCAATAACCAGCTGGAGAAAATCCCCGCTGCCGCCCTGCACACAGTAACACACCTGGAACGGCTTCATCTGGAGGAGAACAAGCTGACCTCCATGGACGCCTCCTCCTTCCAGCACACTCCAAACCTGACCCACGTGTTCCTCCAGGAGAATAAACTGGAGAAGCTTCCCGCTAGCATCTTTCAAGGACTCCCCCGCCTTGACTTCTTGAACCTGAGCCAGAACCGCCTACGCACCCTGCCCCCCGGCCTGCTGGACAAACTGCCTGCACTCGGCACCAGCGTCGGCCACGGCCTGGACCTCTCCCTTAACCCCTGGGACTGTGACAGAGGTGTGGCCTATCTGTGGATGTGGCTCCGCAGCCACCAAGACAAAACCTTTTTGGATGAAATTCATTGTGCCACACCTGAAGCCCTGAAAGGGAGGGTCCTCTCATCTCTGACGGAGGAGGAGTGGGGGACATCCAGCAGAAACTGAACAAGAGCTGTGAATGCTATGAAAAAATCAGATGTGAAATTATTGTGTAAGACAAATAAAGCAATTGAAATTCACAAAAACGTACCCTGCACATTAGCTATATTACAAAAACAACCTATCCAAGTATAGGCTACTATTAATTGCTTTTCCATTAACAATAACGCTACCACTGTTTAATTTGCCCGACATCGCACATTACAAAATGTGCGTCGCACTTAAAATTGATTTTCCATATTTTTCTGGTGGTTAATCTCTCCTAATTCTTTTGACAAACTCGAAAAGTGAGGAGTGTTTTGACATTTTCTGATATGTTAGGTTACGCAAAGCTAGATATCGTTACTGATAGCTAGCTAAAGGTTTGATATTTACGTCAGGCAGGTTTGCTAGACACACTGCAACCATAGGCCTACCTAGTCGCATCGGTTTTGTTCAGCTGTGTTTGGCTCAGTCAGTGGATGCTACAGTGTTTGATAGGTCAACAAGTGTATTGTGTATATCTCATAGGCATGACACTGGACAGCATAGTGTTTAATTGGTTATTATGTATAGACATTTTAAACTGCTTCAGTTAAAAAATTATTGTGGGCCGATGAGAAATGTGGGGGGAGGTCTGTCGCTACTGCTCTGGATTATCCATTAATGCCCTTACTACAATACTATGCAGTATTACAGAATACCATTACCAAGATACTGTGGCTGCCATCTGATCATGATTTCAGTTACACAATCAGATTGTTTTTTTACACCCTTGTCTAAGATTACGTCTTGTCTGTCATATAAATTAGAACCTTAATCTCAATTACACACTGAATTGACAGAAAACAACACTGCTATTGGTCATATGGAGAGGGTCACTGCTATTGGGCATCTGTACACACAGTGGCATGCAAAGATTTGTCCACATCTAGTCAAATTGAATGTTTTGTTGTTTTCTAAGTGAAAATAAGTTAAAACAACCTACGAGCTTAAACATTACATATTTCAGCGAATTTTAATGCAAAATTACTTTTGAATGGCTGAATTTAACAGATTGGAAAACATTAAACATTAACAGTAAATGTGGCATGTGCAAATGTTTGGGCACCTTTTCAATCAGTACTTTGTTACACACCTTTGGCAGAAATCAGAGCTTCCAAACATTTCAGCTAACAGTCTTTCTGTTCTAGCTTTAGGTTTTTTCCACTTTTTTTCCAATATTATTCAAGTCTGGTGACTGCGAAGGCCATTCCAAACCCTTCATCTTTTTTTTCTATAAGTAGTTGATGGTTGATTTTGGTATGTTTGGGATCATTGTCTTGAAATACCCTAACTTTTTACAGCTTCAATTTATTTACAGAATCTGGGACATTATCTGCTAGGATTTGGGCAGTTCACTGAACCCATTCTTCCTTCCACCCACACAATATGTCCTGTGCCACTGGCTGCCACAAAACCCCAAAGCAGAATAGATCCACCCCCACGCTTAATGGTTGGCAAAGTATTCTTTTGTTTAACTGCTTCCCCTGTTTTTCTCCAAATGTCTCTTTGGTGGTTGTGGCCAAAGAGTAAAATCTTTGTTTCATCAGTCCACAGCACTGTTCCAAAAAGTCTCTGGCTTAGCTAAGTGTTCTGTCGCATATTTCAAACATTGACTTTTGATAATATCGCAAGAAAGGTTTCTTTATGACAACTCTTCCACGCAGATCATTTTTGTGTAACGTTTGTGCACAGTGGACCAGTGCACCACTACTCTGGTGTCAGCTAAACATTTCAGCAGGTCCTTTGCAGTGACACGTGGCTTTTGCTTTGCTTACCTGACCAGTCTACGAGCAGTTCTGTCAGAGATTTATTTCAGTCTTCCAGATCATGCCATGACCTAAACAGTTGCCCTTAACTTCCCTTTCTTAATTATGGTTCTGACAGTGGAAATTCCAGGCTGGATGTGTCTAGCTACCTACCTATAGCCTTCCCCTGCTTTGTAAGAGTCAATTATCTTTATTTTCGAGTCCTCAGTCACCTGCTGAGAGGAGCCAATGAATGCTGAGAGTAAGTACAGTACGTTTTTTAAAACTGTTAAATTAAGCAAATTAATGGTTTTGTAATAGTCCACATTTATTGGGAAATGGTTTCTTCTTATCAGTAAGGTAAGTGAAACTGTGTTTTCTCTGTACCCAACACTGTTTATGTAGTGTAACACTGCACTAGTTGAACCATGGGAAAACAAACTGACCACCGAGATTTTGAGTCAATAGTGTTGAAACAGTTTTGAAAGAAGAACTTGTTGACAGATTTTAGACAGCCAAAAACAGGGAAAAATCACAGATATTCACAAGCCAAAAACACAGAATCTATGCCATATTATTATTATTATTATTATTAATAATAATAATACTAATAATAATATTGATTCATAATTAATAATATATATATATATATAATATTATAATAACAGTAACAATAATACATTGGTGCATTGTTGTGCACAATTAACAAACAGTGTAAACATACTATTAAAATACAATTTTATATTAGACAACATATAAAAAATGTGATGAGGAAATGGAGCTGGGTTGCAATTCCAATTGTAGTGAACAAATTCTGCTGATCTTAACATTTTCAGTGGAGTAATTGAAGCTGCTGAAAATGTAGTTGATAACAGATTGATATCAGGGAAATCCCTCATTCAAAGTGTTCCAGAACCCTAGAATCCCTGTAGTGCCTAACCAATATGGCTGCTAACATAATTTTTAAAAGGATTTATCCTGTCGATGTTCAAACCTCTAATAAAACACATTATTACACGGCTTTATTGAATGCTTGATTCTGATTGGTCAATATTTCTGTTATTACACGGCTTTGTTGAATGCTCGATTTGATTGGTCATAAATAATGACCACTGTTTCACACCTGATTATATCCTTCCACACTGCGTAGCCAAGTAGCCCTGTCAAATTTGTTCTCTCCTGATCTCTGTATAAATTTACAAATATAGCCTACATAATAAAATATGGTCTTGTGACAGATAGTCAATATAATTTATTTGCCAGGTAGCTGTGGTATAAACAAAATAATTTAGGCTACAGCGAGCAGGTCGATTGTTTCATAATAAGCCTTGATAGGGTGATACGACCCGGACGCGAGTCCTACATACTGCAAAGGCTCTGTCCAAGTCAGAACCCTATCTACTGCGTCCTGTCTCCTGTGTACAGTGTACTGGTAGATATGTGCTGTTTAATGTGCAGTATGCAAAAAAATATCCAATATCCAACAATGGTGCCACTTGTAACATTAGTAACATTGTGCTTTGAGGTGCGCCAACCGAGCATGACGGAAATGTAGAGGACATAAACGTTAACATCAACATTCCCAAAGTTACATTCTGATTATCGCACTTCACTATAAATGAACATTTTTATTTGAGCAACCCAGCAGCCTTTTCTTTTGTAAAATAGAACCCTTTATAAAAAAACAATCAGAACGTTGTTACTAGAGACTGCTTAGCCTATTTTTTAGCGGAAGATTGTAGACTAATAAAATCTCTTTAAATAGATATTTTGTGTCAAATTATTGATCAGTTTCTTTCATAAGGTAGCCTCATTAGCCGTGCAATTAGTGGGATAATACACTCCGAGGTGGTCAGCTATCGGAAAATAATGAGCGAAGCGGAGGTCCTCGACATGTCAAGCGCCTGCCGGGACTGGACTGGAGTCAAAAAATATGCTATGAGCTCATACAGATAACGTTTGGGCATCATGTCATGGTTTATTTAGCTAGTAACAGCATTTTATGTTGTTTTCACTATTTACATAAGTCGCCCTTGGCACTTTAGAACATTGGTATTTTTGTGGATTTATGTCGCCTGCGGGCACTTAATGGGTTAAAATCCCCGCTGCTGCCCTGCACACAGTAACACACCTGGAACGGCTTCATCTGGAGGAGAACAAGCTGAGCTCCATGGACGCCTCCTCCTTCCAGCACACTCCAAACCTGACCCACATGTTCCTCCAGGAGAACAGACTGGAGAAGCTTTCCTCCGGCATGTTTCAAGGACTCCCCCGCCTTGACTTCCTGAACCTGAGCCAGAACCGCCTACGCACCCTGCCTCCAAGCCTGCTGGATAAACCGCTTGCACTTCGCACCAGCGCCAGCCTCGGCCTGGACCTCTCCCTTAACCCCTGGGACTGTGACAGAGGTATGGTCTATCTGTGGATGTGGCTCCAGTGTGCCACACCTGATGCCTTGCTTTGCATTTGCAGTACCGTCAGTGGTTTTCACTGGCAATACCAATGTTTTCATATGTGTGAAATTAAGTGACTTTTTTGTGCCAAAATTCTGATTTTCTCATAAAATGCTCATAAAATGAAAGCTAGTCAGTTTTTATAAAAACACTAGAACTATCTATTCTGCATTTGATTAATTTATAGCTGATTCAACACGTGTATGCATTTTTTAATGTTCACCAAATCTGACACTACAAGCACAGGCAGCAGGCCTGTTATGCATCCATAAAACAAAGAGTCTACTGACACGTCAAATTAATTGTATATAAATAGACATGTAGACAGGATAGTGTGAGTTTCCGATTATATTCAGCAAGTTGGAGATGTGTGGATTGGATAAATAAAATAAAATCTGCTTTCTGAAAGTAATTCCAAGGATCCATAGTCTGCATCTCCTTTTATTCTCCTTTTCTTTTTTCTGCTTTCTTCTTTTCCTTTTTGTTGCTACTCTTGCTCTTTTTTGTTTTTCTACTTCAGATTCAAGGTTAGAGTACGTTCTATTTCAATTCTGGATAAAATCCTCATCGAACATTATGGCTATTTTTCAATGAATTCATTGAATTTCAAAAAAATTTCTGAACTGAATTGAAAGTAAATCTACTGCTGACCATAGTATTTGTTACAGACTTTAGCCTTTCCGAGAGAAGCAACGCCCATATACTGTGTGTGTGTGTGTGTGTGTGTGTGTGTGTTTTAAATACAGGATATTCATTTCAGATTTATTTATAAATATGTAAAATAAAATAAACACTGCATAACATTTACACATTCACATGGAAAACATGTAATACTTTTCCAAATAGTTCTAGTCATAAGAACCATTACAAAGTCATGTTACAAAAATATCAAGAGTTTCATAGAAATGTAGTGTAAGCAGTGATAACAATTACTAACAGGATAGTAACTACAAAACTAAAATCTACTTTTAAAAAAACTACTTTAAAATTCACTGTAATACTAATATTATTTAATACTACCATTGAGGCATTTGAAATATTGTGATATATTACATTACATTCATTTAGCAGACGCTTTTATCCAAAGCGACGTACAGTAAGTGCATACAGAAGGTCAGTCAAAAAAAACAGAAACAGATATAAAAAAGCATTTTTTTCAACATACAGCTAGCTATATCCCTAGTAATGAACAAATGCAGTTCACAGTGAACTGTAAAAAAATCTAATCTAATACTATTCTATTAATACATTATAAACTGAGTCATGAGTTCAACAAGTTTCAACAACACACACACAAACCTTCCTAGCTAGCTAAGGTCAGGTCAGGTGGTTGAAAAAAAAGGTTTTTTTTCAGCCACGACGGAAAGTAGGCAGTTGGGCATGGGACGCGGGAAAATGGGAAGAGTTCGTTCCACTGGGGGGGAGCTAGGAAAAGAAAGCGCAGTCGGGATGAGCGAGTACCCACAACACGGAGGGGGGGGGCGCCGCAAGTAGTAAGGGTAAGCGAGCGAAGCGGGTGCAGAGCAGGAACGTTAGTTGAAAGCAGTCTGCAGGGTAGATAAGGGTCTGTCTATTGGCTGCAGTGTAGGGCCAGAACTAACTGATCTGGCACTGAACTGCAGTGGCAGGGGAAGGGAGTGAACAGACCAGGGGGGGGGGTGGAGGTGTGAAAAAATCGGGAGGGGGCAGGGGCGCGGGCCGCTGGCTTTCTGGGGAGATGGCGAGGGGCGGCAGCGCAGCGCGTAGGCCGAGTTAGAGGGAGTAGGAGGTAGAGGGACAGGGGCTGGGTGACCATGGTCTGGGGTGGGTCCAGTGGTCGTGAGGTGACTCCTGGTGGACTGATATCCTGGAACCTGTGACGTGGAACTGCTCTCTCCTGATCCTGTCTTGATCGATCTGCTGGTCTCCAGGAACCCCCCCCAGGACTTTGCAGAGGGCAGGGAAGTTCAGGTCAGAGGAAAGGACCACCCCAGGGTCAAGTAGCGGGGGGTTGCGTGCCACCATGGAAGAGGATTGTGTGGAGTGAAGTCAGAGCTTGGGTTGAGCTTCAGGTGATGGGGGTGGATGGTCAGCAGAGAGCTCAGAGAGTCAGGTGGTGGGTAGGTGTCCTCTCAGAGAGGAGGAGAGGAAAGGAGGAAGAAGGAGGCAGATTATGAGAAGAATTGTGATTGGTGTATGAGAAGATGAGAAGACGATGAATTGAAAAAGAGACTTAGAATAGATGGAGAACAGCAGAGAGCCACCAAAGAGGGGACTGGAACAGGGGGGGACCAGGTAGAGATGGTGACACACAGACGGACCCCAAGAGACCGAAGGTTCGGGGATCAGTAACAGGGGTACAACAAGGAGAGGGCAATCCCAGAAATGCAGAATGGTAGGAAATGTGGAATTTCAGGTTGTGTGGTTGACCGTGTGGAAAGGAGTCGAACGAGGTCAAGAGGTGGAAGAGAGGGAGGAGCGGAGGGAGGAGGAGGCGGAGAGATGAGGGCCAGGAGAGCAGAGAGAGAGGAGAGTAGGGTTCTGATGAGGACTGATGGGGGAGGGATAGCGATTTTTGGTGGTCAAAAAACATGGAGAAAACAGAAAAGCTGGTTTTGGAGAGGAGAACAGATGGGATGAGAAACAGGGCAGAGAAGGAAGAAGAGGAGAGGGAAGGTAGCTTCCTTTGTTCAGAGGGGGGATAGTAGGTTTTTTTTGGAAGAGGGGGGAAGCGGGGGGTCTTAAGGACAGATAGGGACACAGCAGGACAGGGGGGAGACAGCTCAGCAAGACAGGACATGGAGATGTAGACAGGTGACAGGGACAGGGAGGGAAGGACAATGGCGACAGGTGGGGGGAAGCGTGGGATGGGTCGGGTCGACTGCGAAGGACAGTTGCATGTGGAGGGGGTCTGGACGAGACAGGGAGTGGGTGACAGCGGTCGGTGGTGGTGGTGTGTGGGCTGATAAGTGGGTGGTGTACTTGACAGGAGTGGTCATGGAAGTCAGGGCACAGAGAGAGAGGAGGAGTGGGTGAGAGGAGGGGGAGGAGGGGGGTCGAAGGTGGGGGAGGGGGTTTGGAGGGTGGGAAAGGCAAGAAGGGGGGTAAGAGATTAGGAAAATAGCTGGAAGGCGGGGGGTGCTAAGTAAAGCAGGGCCAAAGTGTCTTCAAGGAGGGAAAGCTCTGGGTGTGTGGGGATCTGGCACTCCAGTGAGGGGAGGTGGATAGGAGGGTGTCTTCTCAGGGATCCTCAGGATCTTGGTTTGGAGAAGAGGGACAAAGGCGTTTGAGTGAGAGGGAGAGGGAGGGAGTGAGGTGTGAGAGAGAGGGGGGGAGAACTGGGAGAGGTTGAGTTGAGAGAGGGAGAGAGAGAGGAAGAGACCAGGAGGAGTGAAGAGGAGGAGAGCGGAAGGAGTGAGAGAGGAGAGGAGAGAGAGAGAGTGATTAGTGAGTGAGAGGGAGAGGAGGAGTAGGAGAAGAGGAGGAAAATAGAAGTGGGGAGGGAACGAGGGGTTATAGGGTGTGAGGGAGAATGAGAGAGGAGCGAGGAGCGAAAGAGAGTGAGTTGAGAGAACGAGGTGGGTGGATGCGAGGATGTTGGTTGAGGGGAGAACCCTGTGGAAGGGGGGGGGTTGGAGTTGCTGGTGGGTGTTGGAGGGATGAGTTGAGAAGGTGAGGCGGGGATGGAGATGAGTGGGAGCGACGGAGGGAGAAGAAGTTGGTGTGGATGGAGGTAGTTGGGAGCAGATGGGGAGCTGGGGGTGGGAGGGAGAAAGCGAGGAGATGGGAGTTGGAGGGACTCAGTAGAGAAACAAGGGCGAGAGACCTGGGGAAGGATAGACAGGGGGTTGATGAGTGTAGGGGAGGAAAGCGCCAGTGAGCAGAGTGAGGATAACATAGAGACAGAGAAATTCAGAAGAAGGGGGGTGGGAGCAGACAGATGCAGTGAGTGTGGGGTGGGGAGACCTGCCAGAGTTGAGTGTCAGGAGAGCCAGAGGGGGAGGAGAGTGGGGGAGGAGGAGCAGACAGAGCCAGCAGACAGGAAGCGAGTGGTGGAGGACTCAAGGTGGAGCAGAAGGAAGTGAAGTGGAGGAGGAGTGGGAGGGAGAAGGCAGTTTCCAGGCAGATCCCTGGTCGGAGGGAGCAGCAGGATGAGGGAGAGTTCCTCAGTGATGGAGGAACTGAGTTAGGGGGACAGAGGGGTGGGTGGGCAGCACAGGTTATGTTCTGGAAGCAGGCAGAGGGTCCAGTACAGAGGCTTATAAGGCAGAGAAATAGGGTTAAGGTGGAAGGCACAGGTAGCTGGCAGTTATTTGCGTTTTCCTACCCAATGGCAGTAACTTTATGGTAATTACTTACTTACGTTTTTAGCAGATATTTAATTTACTTATTGCCTAATTTGAATGCTTTACCATGCGCCTAACTAATCCTGCACAGGTGAAACCAGTGCTTATTAAAGCAACAAATACAAAGTTATAGATTGCACAATAATTACAATGAAGAATCAACTAACAAGAAAATAATAACCAGACTTACGGCCAGCTAACCTGACACAACACTATCAACTTTAATTTAATTATTCAAACTGGCTACAATACGAAATAATACAAACTCAGCGAGTATTTGAAAATGTAATTTATTTTTGCATTTCATATTCTTTTCTTTTCCAGAGAGAAATAGTAGAATTGTCCTCAGAAGGGTGAGTGCCTTGTGGCTAATTGATGGTTCTTATAAAGCAGGAAATTGCAGCAGTTATAAAAATTACACCCTGTTAATAATGCCTTCAGAGTATAAAAGAAAAGTCAAATGCTGAAACTATGAATAACAAAAAACTACACTTTAATTGTGAAGTAGGCGGCAGTGTGGTATAATGGTTAAGGAACTGGGTTTGTAACTGAAGGTTGCAGGTTCGATTCCCAGGTCGGACACTGCCGTTGTACCCTTGAGCAAGGTACTTCACCTGCATTGCTTCAGTATATATCCAGCTGTATCAATGGATACTTTGTATAAATGCAAAAGAAATTATGTGTAAGTCGCTCTGGATAAGAGTGTCTGCTAAATGCCTATAATGTAATGTAATGTAATGAAGTGTGGCTTAGTCAAAACCTGCAAAAGACAGGAAATTAAAATGTGCACCAACAAGCCAAACTTCAGCTCTCTACACTATCAGGGATTTCCAGTACTCTGTTTTTATATATCTGACTGCTATACAGTTCTGTAGCTATGTTGGTCTACTGTATTTCATTGTACATTATTTCCTCACTGGGAAGATTGGTTCAAACCTTCTCTCAAGCCTAATTCATACACTTAGAGTATGTGCACCAACCCATAATAGTGACCTGTACAAAAAGTTTTTGTATTTCCCTATTGCAGTTTTATGTAGGCTATTTCTCTATTCCTCGTATACCTAATACCAATATTGATAGCTAACATGATAATATTGGTAGGTAGCATTTGAAATATGTTTCTAAATCTTTCAGTCTGTTAACATTTCAAATCTTTTTTAGAAGTATTCTAAAGCTATGTTGAGCTGACCGGAGACCAACTGCGGGTACTGGAAGCTCCAGCAGTCCTGTACACACACACACACACACACACACACACACACGAGTAGACATATAATTGTATGCTGTGATTGCATTAGACTATTCAATGGATACTTTAACCTATTGTTTTTATTTCTATCCTTTGAAATCCACTATGTATGACAATTAGGCCTACATGTTATGCTATGACTGAAATCTTATAGACTACTACTCTTAATGTACACATGTGCATTATAGATCTACTGTATAGCCTACAGTCAAGCCGGAAAGTCTGCCCACCCCTTTCACCTTCTCCACATTTTATTACATTACAGACATATTCTACAATAGATTGAGTTCATTTTTTGTCTCAAAATTTTACACAAAATAGCCCATAATGACAACGTGAAAACATGTTTTTAGAAATTTTTGCAAATGTATTAAAAATCGAAAACTGAAATTTCTCATTTACATAAGTATTCATACCCTTTGCTTTAACATATTTTTAAAGTATCATATTTAATATTTGGTTGCATATCCTTTGCATGCTGTTACTTCCTGAAGTCTGTGACCCATCAACATCAAAAGACTCTCAATATCTTATTTCCAGGTACTGTTACAAGCGATACTATAAGCTCTCTGCATTTGAATGGATCTCTATGGGAATTGGGGGGTGAGACTAGATTCAGCTGTAAATTACATTGGTACAGTATGGAACACATGGCTGGCTAAATGGCTGTAAGTCATCAAGGGTGATGACTAGCCCTTTGAAGTTCCCTAGGGCTCAGGACTAGATGTCTTACAGAGTAGAGTTGTAGAATTTGAGCTAGGATGTTGGGGAAAAAGTCTTAATCTAAATGCTAATTTGTCTACTCAATTATATGCAAACGCCTGAACAAATCTTTCCCATATTTGTTTTATGTGGAGATGTTGATGAGATGAGTTGATCTGGCTTGGTGAAATTTGGGTTTTAACATGTAAGTTGCAACCAAAACCAAACTAATGCACAACAGCCCAATCTGCATTCTTGTTCTCTATAATCTGAGTCCAACACCCCCACATCATCCCCAGCTCAGCCTGAAACCTCTCTCCTCAAATGCAGTGTTGTGTGGGAGTCCAAGCCCATTGCCTGCTCATAATAATAAATGACACTGAAAAAACAAACATTGGCTAGATTTTTCATGTGCTTAAAGGGATAATTCACTAATTTTGAAAAATGTAATATTGTATTTACCCCAGAAATAGTATGTAAGGCTGTAGTCATGCTGTCCAGGGGCCTCATTTATATATATAAAAAAGTCATGTTTAATTTTAACGTAAGCACATTTCTTTAAATGGACGTAAGCATTATTTATAAAAGTGGCTGCACTTGTTTAAAATAGCGTGCGTCTGTCGTACATACTTATGTCTATAAATATCAAATTAAAGTCAAATTGAACGCACGTGAATAAGCTCTGTAATTGCCCCCTGGGGCTAAATTAAATATCCGACTTATAAATTGTTCACCTTTTCAAATTTTATTTCCCCACTCCTAGTTCTGTCATGGAGAATTATCGTTAATTATTGCTGTGTGGGGATAGAATCCTATCGATATAATTTAACAAAAACATTTTTATATTTTTTTAAATAGAACACACGCCCACAACCAACCAATTATAAGAGACAAGGGCGATGCCAGGAGATTTCATCGCTTTCTGTTGGGCTTCAGGGTAACTGGTCACATACATTTAATAGAAACTTAATATAAAGAACACCAATAAGCGTTTTTCAAGCCTGCAATACTTCATCATAACCGGCAGGTAATGTACGTACGTCAAGCGGAGACCTGACGTGGAGCTACGACCGTTTCCACGGTCAAATGGAGTCATGTTGAAATTTTTATAAATCACTACTTTGTCGTGATTTTCTACATACGCCACATGTAAGATCAAATTTGATCTAAAGTACTTTTTATAAATGAGGCCCCTGGTCTCAGCGTTGTAGCTAAAATTGGCTAAACCTGAATTGGAACAATGCTAACAACTGACTAGCAACAAACAAAAGTTAGCCGGGGGGCAATTAATGGCAAGATGGTAATTGTTAGCATTGTTCCAATTCAGGTTTAGCTAATTTTAGCTACAACGCTGAGACCAGGACAGCATCACTACAGCCTTACATACTATTATGGGGGAGTAAAACAATATAAAGCTTTTCAAAATGGGTGAACTATCCCTCTAACTATCACTTTGCTAGTCTGGACTTTGTGATGTACTTAGACTCTGGCTACCGATGAAAGACAAGCCAGAAGAAGATCATTTTATAATAGGAAACAACTCCAGTAAGTTTCCGTCAGGACCCTGGTATGTGCGGAACCTGGTTTAAGCAACTTCCACTTGTTTTTTTCAAATTACTTTATTCACAAGCTATCCATAGAAAGACAACTTTCCAAAAACCTATTCTGCAACTAACATTTGGGAGCCCTGGTTTGTCTCCCTGTGGAAAAAATATGGCAAACAGTAATTTTAGACCTAAATACTATTTAGACTTATTTCACCTATTTGTGTATTAAAAATCCACAGTGGACTTTTCTTCAAACCTTTTTTATTTTTATTTAACTGATGAGTTTGCCCCTCATTCCACACACAAGCCTTCCACATGGAATGTCACAAGAATGCACTCTCATCACCTAGGTCAAATAGAAACACAATATGGGCTATAAATCTATACAAAAATGGAGTATTTGTAATGCAGCCGGGGCTTTACGGTGATATTTTCCTGTGAATGTGCAGAAACCTTTTGATTTCACCAGTGCTTTATTTTAATAGTTTTTCCATAATGAAAGTCTCGTTTGCATTTAGAGGTGTCAGAGATATTAGAAATGCAGTGCAAGTGAAATTCCACTGCAAGTATTTGTGTATTTTTATTGTGGGTGTGTGCGTAACCTGCCAAATTAACATTTTCTAGTACATAATGGAAGCACCTCCCAATGGAGAAGCACAGGCATGTAAGGCAGGTCTGAATGTCTGCTTAGAATAACTCACCACCAACATATGATTTCCAGGAGGGAAATATAAATACAGGGATAGCATGCAGAAAGAGGAGTTTTGTGGCTAATTTATTGGGAGCAGATGTTTTGATTTCTCACTTGCATAGTATTCTCATTACTTAACAAAGTGCATTGCATTAACATTTTGTCAGCGGACAATCTTATCCAGAGTGATTTACAAGTGTAAATTAGAACGATAGAATAACAGGGTTAGACATGAAGAATCGTTTGTCACAGAGTGAAACAGAAAGCTTTTATGGCACAGGAAGTTCCCTCTTTCCCACCTCCCCTGCAGGAGAAGGGCAGCAATATATTTTATTCAATAAAATGTATTCATTGTTACCGAAAACTATTTTGATAATATCAAATTATCAATTATAAATGACATCAATAAATTTGTTGATAAGCAGAGCAATCTGGTGGATCAATCTTTGTAAAAACAATGTACAGTTCATAATGTGCCAATATTTAACCTTAGCAAACTGAATTCTACAGCCATGGAAGTTAAAAAGGTTTAAACAAGATATAAGAGAGTACTGAACCACAGCTTGTCTCTCCCACAATAAACCAAGATGTGCCAGCAAGCTAGACAAAATCCAAGAGATCCAAAATGGATATTAAAAAAGACTGAAGCATGACTCAGAGCCAAGACAAAAGCCAATATACTCAACAGGCCAATATTGTATGTGCTCAAAGGGGGGAGGATCCCCTTTTATTTGTGTTTAATTAATGTATAATGTAGAATTAATGAATGATTAGAGGAGGTCCTTTATGCCCTTTTTCATATTTTGGGTTTGTGTCACTTGGCAACACAAGACATGTTTTTTGGTGGAAATAATATTTGTGAGCATAAGCAGTTTTCTCCCTTTTTGTGTACGTAACCTTTTAGTTGAGATCCTGCACAAAGTATTTTAAATGAGGCCCCAGATGAGCATTGTGGAAACTTCAAACATTCCTCAGTTGGGGCTTGGGAAGGACAAGTTTGATTATTAATTCAATTCTGGTTATGTTACTATGTTTGGAGGCTAGTTCAGATGATAAAGGCCAGCAGTCCACCCTGTCATCGGCTTTAGTCTGATATAGTTATTTACATGGATTGTTTATTTTGTTGTGCTTATCGTTCGCATGATCTGAGTCCAGATCAGGCAAAATAGTGTCTCCTTTAAAGGGGAATGATGTTTGATTTGTAGAAAAGTAGCTCTCCTCCTGATTAAAATGAGCTCTCAGCCAACTCTCTGTAGTGAGAGGAGAGATATAGCCACAAACTACTGCAGATGTACCAGGTACCTGCTTTACTGTGCCAAGGCCACACGCTTACAGTTTATGAGCGGTGTCAGACAACGCCAGTCACAGGTTGCCACTCCCACTGAATACAACTGGCGGGGCTGGGCATTACTACTAGCCCTGAAGCAGTTATTCGAGAGAGGCTATGTTTGCTGGCCAGCTAGCCACTAACGTTACAGTTATACAAAAAAAATATCACCTCCATTAGCTGGGGCAAATACAGCCATTAATTTAGGAAAGCCCTTAATTTATCTACTTTTGGTATAATGAAAACATATTAGCTAGCCTAGCCAGACGTTTGCAACACTTACTCATTTCTCCTCCCGGTCCTCTAACGCTAGGTCTGGGTGTCTTTCGCCAGTTCATTTTTGGGGATCCAGAAGAATGTGTCCAAAACACCCTTATGCATGTGGTGTTCAAAATCAGGGTGTGTAACATTAGTCAGACCGACTTCCCTCTTCATCTGTTTCTTGATCCACAGATGACAAATGAAACTGTGCCTGGTCACACTCATTGCAGCAAACATTTCTATTTCAGTTGGCATTGCGGTACAATTACTGCCACATGTACACCACTAGCTTACCTGGCCAAAGCAGCCAGGCAGCGCTTTCAGCTCCAGATCCGGGTGTGTATTTGGGCTCAAAACAGAAGCCTTCCACCTCCAATTCAAGGTTGAGAGCCGAAAGCTGGCCCCTTGATTATGACGTATACCAAAATGTAATCTTTACCTGTGGATACCTCAGTCCAGAATTTTTTTTGCCAGCCACAAAAAGAGACTTAATTAGTTGCGCCATGATGTGTTAAATAAGGATAATGTTGTTTTTCGGTGGAATTCCCATTTAACAGTGCCATCAAATGGATAAAGAATTACTTTTGTTTTTTGCCTAATTAAAGCACATTTTATGAAATGCCGATTGACAAAAAGACAAAAAGTTTGATGGTGAAGGACACCAGTACAATACAAACAACACTGCAAACAGCTCACGAGCAGAAGAAGAAATGTTAATAAGCTAGTAACATTTACAATTGCACAACCTTTATTTTGCATCAACTTGAGTGTCTTTGCTAGTCTGCTCCGTAACTAAGCAACTACATATTGTACAAACCAGTAAAAAAAATAAATGCACAAGATGGTATCTGATGAAAACCAAAAATAATTCTTGTAGTAAATGCCTGCGTCTAATAGGAAGCAGTGGCTATGAGGAATGAAAGGACATTTAAAGAAGCAGCAGCAGGACCAATAGGGTAGATTAATTTATCTCCATGGCCAGAGATAAAGAACCATGCAGTATCAGAGGTGGACAGTAAATGTTCTGGACAGCCAGAGTATTGTCTATAGTTTATTCCAGCCAAGCCCTTAACAAAGAGATTAGATCAATAGATGGCTCAATATACAGTAGCAAGCTCACAATGTTCTCCAGGTGCCCTGAGATCAATAATCCAGCAGGGGGCAGAGTTCCCCATGCGCCAGCCTCAGCAATTTAGCATGGACTTTCCCTTGCCCACTCAATCCATCATCTTTTTACATTAATAAGGGGTATCTGTGTTGCTGAAACACAGTCCCCCACCATCTCCTAAACACATTCTGCATAGTCCGGACTATAAAGAGGAATTAAATAATCATCAACATACATGAAGTGAACATAAAAATTTTAAACACTGATGTAAAGGGTTCTGAGCCGCCACTGTTTTGGATTAAACTGGCTGCTCTCCTGACAGTTTTGAATTTTCTTGCTTTTTTTGCACTTTCAATTAAATCACAAGGATTATAATGCAGATTTATGTACCTCTGTCCATTCCTGTCTTTTCTTGATTATGTGTTATCCTTGGAGTTTCGTGCTGATATCACCTCAGATATGTCGTTTGTGAAATAATATCCAATACACATTATTTAGAGTATTTAATACCCTTTTCCATCAAAAAAAATATTTCCAAATAAATAATAATAGTAAACAGCAGTAAGAAAGACCAGGGAAATAAACAGACTTCAATGACAAAAATTCACCTTTCAAAAACTCCTGAAGAAAGCATATACTTTTACTGAAAAAATGTTTGGTTTTGTTCGTTTTTAAATATCCAAAATCCCAAAAAATTCACAAAAACAATAGATTTAGTACCGATAGGTGTGCAAGAGTAAGACCTTCTGCACTAAGAGCCTGTATCAAGGTAGGGCAGGGAGATATGGACAAAATATCACATTATGATATTTTTCATATCATTGACAGTATACCAGTATTTGAGGGTATTTGGTGTTCCACATTTCATGAGAAGTAAACTGAAATATAGCCGACTGTAAATGTAGAAAACTAAGAAGCAATCAAAATAATCTATTTCACTATTTTAATTAGGAACATGGACACTGAACAGTGTGAATTGAACAATTGAATTGGCTATTGAATAACATTTAAAAAATTGATAGTACACATTAAAAAACCTAAGATGCAACCTGAAAATGTTAGGCTACTACAAAATATTGAAGCACAAAAAAATCCAAGCTACTATAGATTTGTAATTATATAGGCTGACCAGATGCCCTCTTTTCCCTAGACATTTCTTCTTTTTGGGACCGAAAATATGGACCGTGTATAAGCAAACAAATAGCCTAGTAATATTTTCATACTTACCCATGAACTAATCATCACTGCCATATGGCGTATCGGCTTTCTTTCGTCTTTTCTTTAATCATACCTGATGTGGTAGTACTAGTAAAAAAACAAACTTGACAGATTATGTGAAATGCTTCCTGGAAAACAAATACCATTCCTATCTATTGGGTGTTGATATGACATTTGCAGCTTTTGCAGATGTCAACACATCACTTGATCACAAAAAAGAAATAAAGATGATTATTACACTTAAAAAGACATCTCCATTAGTTCACGGGTTGCAGGTATTCCTTAATAATTTAAAAGTTCTGCTGGATGCAGCAGAGGCTGAGACTTTCAACCGCTGGTGTCACTTGGGCTCCGACTCCATCATGGGTTTCCATTATCCGCACGTCTTGTCACACTTTTTAATAAAATGGTACACGTTTCATTCAAACCAGATAATTCACCTTAAAGACAAGCTGAAAGGAAAATTCACTTTTTCATAAACTTAGTAAATTCTAAATAACCACACAAACATGTGTAAAAGTATATATTCCAAAAATATATAAAAATTGTAATACTTGTGTATTTTCACACCAAAGTTTTTTCCCCTCCATTTCCTGGAAAATGATTTCACTTTGAATTTTACGTCATGAAGTACCAGCGGGCATGCATCAAAATTGGAACCAATAGTGTTGTTAAAATATGTCTTTCCATTTTCTGTTCTTCTCCAATCAACGTCCTTTTCCCACTGCGGCGCGCATTTATTCCCTCCCCCTCCCAACCTGCTGCTATCAATTTTTTTTTACAGTCTATGAGATCTACATTGTGCTGCTACTTGCACTTTTGAGCGTATTAGTCTAGTTTAGCCAAAATGATTCACCGTTGTCTGCTTGGTTGTTCTCCCCCGCAATCCTTGTTCCCTTTACCCAAAACCCCTTGGTTGCGATCTTGGTGGTTGGAATTCATCCATTTTGAGGAATCGGTATTGGTGACAGTTCGTGGTTGTGCGCTACGCCTTTTACCGAGAACAGCTTCGTGAATATCTCGGAACACAAGATGGGCTTTGAGACACATCTGTCACTAAAGGATATGGACCCCCAGCCATTTACACTGTTGGACATCACGCATCACCTAAAGTAAGTAGCTAGCTGACGTTTACCTATAGGTCAGTTTTTTATCCTGTCAATTGTTACGTTTCTGTCATGTTTATGCCACGTTTCATGTTTAGTGTTTGTCACAGTTTATTTTCTGTTCATGTCATGCTTGTGTTCTGTTTATGTTATGATGCAGTTCATTTTTAGCATACACATTTCCATGTTTTTCCGCAGCCTTGCGTTCATGCTGTTTCTTTCTCTTGCTGTCGCTCACGCTTCCCTAATTGTTTCATTCTTGCATGTCTATTTACTAATCTACTAACATTAGATCAGGATTGGGTAATACTAACTCTCTAACTATGTGTTCATGTTTACCTTATGTTTCTCGTGCATGTCATTTACTAATTTACTAATGTCAGGTCTAGGATAGGATAACTACTAACGATTTACTAATTGCCTTGTTACGTGTCTCATTTTCTCAAGCTGTTTTCCATTTCCTGCTGCTCTCAAGCTAAGTGTCTGCACCTGTCGGCACCTGCATATAAGATCAGTGTTCATGTCATGTCTTTGCGAAATTGTTGCCTGTTAGTTTACTACTGTCACTTTTGAGCGGTATCCATTGTTTGTCTACCGTTATTGATCTAGCCTGTTTACTGACCATCGTTACTGCCTGCCTATCGTTTCTACTGCCTGTTTTTGACCACGAGTTTTGCCTGCTGTCTGTTTTGTACCTCTGCCCCACGGATAGGACTTCGGTCTGACTCCTGCTACGCCACACAACCTACAAACTTTGCTTTACCCCTGTATTGTACTTCTGCTCCGCTGACAGCTACTCTGGTTACTGAACTTGTGCATGGATACCGATTTCGAGACTGCCTTCTCCCTCGGTACTGTATTTTGGTTTGGCTGGATTTATTGGTTTTTGGACTACGATTTTTGGATTTCCCTTGCGGGCATTTATTATTACGTCAGTGTTCTGAGTAGTGCATTACGGGTCCAACCCGCACACACCCGTCTCATCAATATTATTTATAGACTCTGTGTAGTTTTGGAAAATGGTGCAAATAATGTTAGTGGCTAAAGCTAACGTTAACCTGATGATCTGATATAAACCAATTTAGTTTGCTCGTCCAGCTTAGCAAGTAACAGTCTAACGTTAGATAAATGTTAGATAAATTACTGAGGCAACTATTTATGGTGAAGCAACTATTTATACTGAGGCAACTATTTATGGTGACAGGTAAATTGTGCCTATGATACTATAACAGTTATAACTTAGTATGTGCGTGTCTCTCTTCCTCCCTCTCTTGTCTCTCATACGTCTTAGTTCAAAATGCGTGGTCACGCCGTTCACATTTTACGTTAATCAAATCAACTCTCCTCTCTTCAAAAATTGCCGCCAAAAGATTAGATTCCCTTGCGTATACATCATATCACGGAAGCTAGTGCTGCTCTAACTTACGTTTCATATGGTGCCTTTAAGTTTGTCGCAAATTCTTTATCATACTGTTGCGATACGAAATTGTAAATATTTGTTGGATAAAAAACAATAAAATACTGTTGACGATGGTTTTGCAAAACCGCATACTGTTGCGTGACTTCATACCGAAAAATACGGTATACCGCCCAGCCCTACAACAATGTCACCAGACCTACATTATAGTGAAATGTTCCTTTTCTTATATAGGCAGTTTTGCCTCTGCAACATAATCTCAGTAAGAACACATTTTCAGCTGTGAGATAAAGTGTGTGTAACAATTGTTTGGGTCTGTCTGCAAATATGAAGTAGGGATGAGTAAGACTCAAATAATGAGCAATTACAAAGCCTAAAGATTCAAGCGTTCTCTTTTTGAAAAAGAAAAAATCTAATGGCTAAAGGGGAATCCTCAACGTTTTACGTTATACTATAGTCAATTTGAATATAAGATTAAAGTCAACTGTATGAAGATTAGTTTAATTTTATAATTGTGTGCTATCAGCAGACTGCCAAATAGAAGTGGTCACCCAAAGCAAGGGGCTTTCTGTCTGAAGTCCGTCAATTAAAAGTCTGAAATGTGTTTTATTTTGTATATTGTATGGCTTTTCATTTTCAGGTATTTATGGAACCTCATACAACACTCAAAAAAAACTTGTTTCCAGCAAGTGTACTTTTGGGGGGTATTGTATATTTATTTCAAAATATTATTATTTTTTTTTGAATTTTTTTTTTTTTCAGAGAGAGAATTATCTATCTAGTGTTTTTTTTTTCTTCTGAGTGTATTGGGGTGGCAGGTCCGCCAAGTTACGGTTTGGCGGGGAATGCCCCATACCTATACAGCACAGATAGTTTGGCACTTTTCAGGGTTTCCTACAGAAGTAACCACAATGACCACAGACTCTCAGCCCTTAAAAACATTAACTTCAGTATGTTCTGACCTCATGTAACCACACCGCATTCAGATACAACTTCACACATCCACACAATAAAGCTCCAAACTTGTTATTATAATATAACAATTATTATTGTTATTTTGAGGTTTTTCTCCTTCCTCTTCTGCTTCTTCTTTTTCTCATTCTTCTTCCCATTTTTTCTGCCTACCCAGAGACCCTCACTACCTGCCTGCCTCCGTACCCTCAAAAAATAATTCTCCCCATGGGATAACGACATTGCATACTTGCTCTCCCAAGCTTATCGCCCAATAAAAACGCTTCAAACTAATGTGGACACGTCACAAAATCACAGACAAAACTGCTATATGGCTTGGTGATTTGCATGAAGCTGCTCCTGTGGCCTACTGGTTACAGTTGCTGCCTCTCACACAGAGGATTCGGGGTTCCAGCCTAACGGGGCACAAGTTAATTTTCGACAAAAACAATGTGCAACTGTTAAATACTGTTATTTTCACATTAACATACTTAGGGCCACAGAGCCAAACACAGGGCCAGGTTGCATTAAAGAATTTAGCAAAGTTTGGATAGCATTGCTTTGGAATAGAGCTAGTTTAATTAGTGTGAGCTACGATAGGCAATATTGTTAGTTGTAACTTGGCCACATTTTGATATCAATACTTGATATACTTTTAAAGGCAGGCCTAGTTTTTGCAAGGATTAAGGATTTACAGACCATGTGTGTAGGCTATGTGTGAGTAACTTGGAATTTTTTTACATTAAAAACATATTTTTTGGTGAGATGTCTGTTTATGTATGGTGGCTATTGTCTACAGTATCAGCAATGGCGGCTGAGGTCCTCTGTGCTGTAGAAATGTAGCATGTTGTTTGTCCACAGTTGGCAGTAATGTAAATTGCTTGCCTGCAACACTCAGAACTGCCTTGCACTTTCTGAGAATATATACTTTCAGAAAAGGACCCTTACATTATTCGCCAACAGTGCACTTTGGTGACTGCTGTTGCTATGGTTCTCTGCACTGTGACCCCACCGTTGAGCCCCCACTTATCTATGGATCAGTCTCAAATGGAGTGGGGCATTTTGAACATTCAACCCTCCCCAACAACACCTGTTCTTGTTCTCTTTGGCAAAGACACAAAATGAATCAATAAAAAGCTGAATGAAATATGATAAGGACTAACATAGTGGCCACATTTGCCTTTTGAGCTTTACGACATTGATATGAACCAGTACAAGTGACGGGAAAGATTTATTGCAGCCTGATTCCATTTTGGAGAAGTGTTGATGACAGTGCAGTCTGCCTGACCTCCAGTGAAATGCCCTTCCACAGCTAAGCTCAGCCAAAATTATCAGCTGATGAGAGCGGATGACTGATTGCATTGTTTGCAACAGCATCTGCCTGAGGCTCTGTGCTGACTCCTGGATACCATCATTTTACATTTCTGTCACAGTTCCTGTCAGCGCCCACCAGAGGGTGTCCATTCCCCACACCTAATGTGCCATGTATTTTCCTCTGTGATTGAGTGTTGTAATTGTTTTATTGATTTCTGCATTCAGCGCGTATCTTGTCTATTAGTCGTTTATTTCATGTGTGTTACATTACCTCTCTCTCCCTCTCTCATCGCTTGGTCTTATTGTGTGCTTGCCTGCTTTCTAGCCTCCACATTCTCTTGCGCTTAGCGCTCTAGTTCATGTTTGTGCATTATTCCCTGTGTTCCACCCACGTTGTTATTTTTGGTTTCAAAGTAAAGGTCATTATTTCTACACCTGTCTTTGCCTCCTGGTTATTTTCTGCATCTGGGTCCTACCTAGTACACATCCTAGGACACATTTCCTCTCAAGTTATAGGAGATATGTTGAGTTTTTGGAAGCATGTTCTCTGGTTCACAAAGAGCTTTTCTCACCTCCCTCCATCTGTGCTGTGAACACCCCAGTCCCAGTTCCTGTACTAAGGCTGGTCCTGGTGTGACCGGTGTGGATCTGCGTTGGGTATTTTCACAGACGAGACAGACGACTTCTGTATTTCTTTGGTCTGCCAGTGCCACCATATATTTGCTCTGTTATTCAGACAAAAAGAATACACGTGGTACATCACAGGAAACTCAACCTCCACTTCAGCTCCTAGCCTCTTTCCACAAATGCAATAGCAGGAAAGAGCGGACATAAGTTATACAAATTAAACTACTATAAAAATAAAAACAGAAATAGTTTGGCTTAGCCTACCTGTTATTCAGACAAAAAGAATACACGTGGTACATCACAGGAAACTCAACCTCCACTTCAGCTTCTAGCCTACATAAACATTGTGACCAATATTAGCTATACAGTTACAGTATAACAACAAAAATGCATATGACAAGTACATATTAAGAGAACATATAAGGTACATTAAGGATGGATAGATAATTTAATCAATTATAGGGGAAAGCACCATAGTGGGGCTGATGACAGTGGATACATACCTCTTTCCACAAATGCAATAGCAGGAGGCAGTGGTATGATGTGGACAGCTTTTAGGGTCAACAAACAGGAAATGAGGTCACAGCGTGGAGGGACAATATGACAGTTTCCTGATATAAAGTACAGTAGGCTAAATGTGAATATTATAAAATAAATAAATGAATGTAATGAATAAAATAATAAATAAGATTTTGTGTAATTATACATATGAGCGTAAACAACAATGCTACACTGGCAAGACTGGGATTAATGGTTCCCTGCAATCAATTCTTTCTATCTTCTCTGATATGGGCCTTCATGTTCTACGTGTTACCGAGCATAAAGGCACTCTTGGTGCTGCCACTTCCCTTGTTTTTATGACTATCACAAACACGGGCTGGAGATCTAAGTTGCAGGTTAATAGAGCAACACGTTCTGCTATAATTGTTTTGGGAATCCAGAGAACAATAGGACCACTCTGTCTGTTCTCACTATGGAGTGTACATCAGTGAATGATCAGACCTTGTGACCACACGTGACAACACTGACTGTATTATTTAAAGGTGTACTATGCAGGACTTTTAGCCTTTCTATGGTCCTGTGTTTACAATCAAATAAACCTCCTCCTCCGTCCTAAACCCCTGCCCCCCACAACTCTCCTCCGTTGTGGGCAAGAAACACGCTAGCAAGCAAAATGTCAAGCGAAGATAAAATTAAAATAACATTTTTAGCAACATGCATTGTTCTATATGAATGGTAATTAGGCAGTGTTATAACAATGAAATAAACACTTCTGAAATCGTTTTGAAGTTCTCAGCTCCCCTACCACACCGAACTGCATCCGCCTCATCGTGTTCCAACTGCCGTCTCTGAATAACGCAGTTGTAGTTGTAAATATGTTGCAACCCAAACGTGCCAGTGGTTTTAAGGATGTTAACATGTATTGTTTTCCTGGTGTGAGAGTAGATGACATAAAACACCAAGCTCCCCACAATTAAAAAACACTCCGCTAAAGCTGTAGCCTGTAATCATTCATGTGGGCACAAATGACACCAGGTTGAGAAAGTTTTAAAGAACAATTAAATATCATTATATAACTGTATCATTTGCAAGCCTGTGATCTCAGGCCAGCTTCCTGTTTTAAACCGTGGCAGTGAGAAATTCAGCCAGCTCAGTGCCCTAAATGTTTGGCTGAAAAATGGTGCGCTTGTTCAGTATTTAGCTAACGTTATTCTGAACATTAGAACTGTGATGTAAAGACGGAATCATGTGTGGAATAAGTAGGCCTAACATTATATCTATATCTTGTCTATCATAGCTAGCTAATACCATTGTAAAGTAAATTACTTTTTCATGAAGATATTTGTATACAAATATTTTTTATTTTCTGAAATAGAACATAATATTACATAGTGATTAAATTGATACAAACGGTACCCAACTTTGACCATCTAGCTACCTAGCTTGAGAGCTAGAGGTAATGTTACTTACAGGTCCAACAGAAAACATAGCAACTCCTTGCAAAACTCCTCGCTTTTCAAACCCTTGCAAACTTTAGCTGTCACATTGAGGAAAAGCTAATCCTAGGTTGACTCATGCTTCTTGAATGCGCCCTGTCTGCTTGCTGTTTGGCTTCGCTGTAGGCTACTTGGCTTCTTCACCTCTGCCACTACAGTAGCCAGCTGGCTACAAATGCTCTGCGTTGAAATCTGATCCCACCCCACAGGCTCTGTAAGTCCCGATTTAATCAGGACCGTACTGATTTTATGAACATTGTCCTGCGCCCTGATGGAGGTACTGTCGGGACGTTGAAATTTTTTTCCATGGTCACCTGGTCAACCTACTCTGTAGCCACATCCACTCCTTCCCACACAGAAAATAGAGCCATGCTAAACATACCGTACACATCTTAGAATAATAAATAACAGCAAGGTTTCTGTAAAAAAAATTTCAACAAAGATTGACAGTCCACCATAGATATAACTGAGCATAGTTAGTTTATATATATATGTATATATATTATCTAGGTAAAAACCCTGATGGATGTGGAAACATATAGCTCAGACTCCTTGGTGATGGACTGAGTGAAGGGACTGAATGAGAGACAGATCCTTGTCACGTTTGAGAGATATCTGTCCTGGGGGTCTTTGTAATGTCATGCATTTGGCTTGCTTCTCTTCACTTAGCCTAAGGTAGGTGAGATGTCTTTTTTAGTTTTTTTCTGATCTGATTCAACAGTTGGTTATGTGTCTGTGTCACAGTAGGGTTTTTGATCTGATACTCTGGCCACTTAAATAAAGTCATCATACTTAATATTTTGTTGCATATCTTTTGCATGCCATGACTTCCTGATGTCTGTGACCCAACAACATCTCTGGGCTCTGGGTTTCGGTATGCCTTGCACATAAAAAACTCAAATGGCCTCTGTTTACGTACTCACTTAAAAAAATAGAGAATTTACAGCACCGGGACTCTTGTAGTAAAAGAAAACGAGGCTACTATAAAACAAGAACGAACACGGCGTCATTATTAGCAGACAATTGAGACATTCTTATTTTAGGAACTAGGCTATATATTAGCCTAATGATTTTGACTCCATTAAACCATTAAAGAATATTCCGAGCAAACAAAAGCACTAGAGAACAATGTACACGATAGTAGGCTACTGTCGTTTGCCGTGAAAACCACCTGTTTTGTACTAAAGTAAGTTTGAGTTTTTGCTATCTATCTATCTTTCTGTTAGCCTAACTTATCTGTCTGTTATTCGAGGGCTGTATCTGAGCCCTATCTATTGCGTCCTATGTACTATTATTGTGTAATGTTTACGTTGTCATGTCCCGTGTTCTGTTTCTGGTTTTCTGTTTGTCTGTCAGTCCACCGTTTGTTTTTTCTATCGGCATGGCAGCCAACACACACATAATTTATAACATTTTTAATTGACATTAACAGAAAGTGTGACAGTGTGTCCAGAAATGCTCCGTGAGTCCGCGATGATCCTTTAGCTTGACTGCCGCTTCACTGACAGGACAACGTGTTGATAATTGCCAACAAACCAACTAATGTTAGTACAGGTAATCTAACCATGCAGCAATCGGCTACATGCTGCAGCTTAGTTAGCTACCTCCTCTGCAGTAGGCAGTAGCCTAGTGGATTGCGTGAGCTAACTTAACCTCAAATCCTCTATCGCTAGCATTTGTATTTATATTTAATAGCCTACATCATTTTAATTGCCATGTCCAGCCAGGGGAAAGCATTGCCTTCCCCAGCCTTACACACCCTCCGCCTATGATCACAGGTTACCTGGATGTTAATGGCGTGGACCCCCTTTCGATTGAATAGGTGAGTGGTTGGATAGAAGGAGCATGCAACTGCACAACTGCGTTCATTGTCATTCTTCTCATTACAGACGTCTGTAATTGACCACAGTGCAGTATAAGAACAGCCATAAACAATTAAAAACAGAAATGAATACAGGGATTAACATTATAAAAAAGACAATGAACAATAACTGCAAAGTATGCTTTTTTTTTGCTTGGGGATTTAGACAGCATAAGATCCACAAATATGGTTGATTAGCTTTTGAATAGGTTATGATCATGCAGGCATTGCTGGAAAAGCCCAGAGATTAGAAACTCGACATACGCAGGGCTGTGACTTGCGCCATAGACCTGGTCTGAGCAGGCAGGTGGCGCAGGCGTGAAACTAGACTAAACTGACCCCAGAATTGCAATGTGCAGCTCCAGAATTGCAGTTTGCTGTTTTATCTGCACTGAGACACCCCCAACAGTGCCTCTCCTCCCACTTTGGCGCATGGGGAGTCACGAAATTGACAAACAGAATTAGGCGCCAAAAAAAAAAAAAAAAAAACCAACCACCATGCCACTCGCCCACCCAGCAGAAGAGAGAGAGACCAGTTTGAGACTTCTCTCTGCTATCATCTACTGTTGTTCAAGTGTCCACAAGCACACGCATTTAAAAAAAAAAAAAAGAAAAAAAAAAAGGCATTGGAATGGCAAATGATTTCTCTCTCAGGATCTTCACAAGCAAAATTCAAGCAGCATTCATTGCATGTTCCATGAATTTTTTGATTTGATAAAAACATTCCAGAAAAAAAAAAAAAAAATTGCATCTGCATCCCACATTGCATTGTTTTTTTTTGTGTGAAGAGAGCCCATTAAGTTGATTGTTTGTGCCAGAACAACAAAAACAAATAAACAGTTTTTTTTTTTTTTTTTTTTTTTTTACATGAAGTTTTGATTTGGTTTGAACAAATTCCTGGTGGGGACATTATTATTTTTTTATTTTTAGGCATACATTTCTGGCATGGCAAAATGTTCTGTGTGATGCTTTATGTCTAAATCGTCCTTCATAGACTGTAAAAGTAAGAAATAATTAATTAGCAGCTCATTACAATACAGAGCTTTTTATTATGGTTGGAACAGAAGACAAAATACACAGTGGGTCCCCAGGAACATAGTTTGCGATTTACATGACTGATAATTCAACATAAAATCTGATAGACTATCGTCTCCAAAAGTAACTATTAGAATGCATGAGAAATGCTCATATTTCCATAAATTAGAAATACCTATGTACGAGTAGATTATTGTTGATCATCAATGGAATTATAAGTGTACCTATAAACAACTATTTTATAATTCCAAATTTACATATTCAGAATTATTATATATTCACCACAACCTCCATATACACGTTGTCAGTGTCTCAAGATCAATTTTCTTAATTAAACACCATAAGATGTATCTCTCTTCCAAGAGAGCAAATGGCAAATGACAGGCAGAGAAAAATATGGCCTCAGTAAACCTACTTTACATACATGTCAGAGAAGGACATGGAGAGACTCAATACAAAAACAAAGGTGACACAGAAGAGTGATTGTAGATTTAAACCCAATACATTTTAATTAAACCAGAATATATATTCTCAGGAAAGAAACATAGATATTGTCATGTGCGAGAGTAGACTTGTAATTTAAACTTCAGTGCTAATGGAGTGGGATGTGTTTTAGGCTGAATATCAACACTGAAACCACTGATGGATGGTTTTTTCGTTCCCCGTATTCACAGTCACCTACATACAGTATGTCCCAGAAATGTATATAAATTATATCAGCTGCTTGGTGGCTGAGTGCCTACTGACAACAGGATAAGTGCCAAGGCCATTTTAGTTATATTCCCCTTTGCATTCTCATGAGTGGGCTCAATGAGACATTTGACAGCGAATGTCATTAACTCCTATGTCTTTCCAAGAAGGTATAAGGGCAGTAGAAAATGTTTTCCACTGCTATCTGTTAAATGTGGATTAGCTTTAAAGCTTTGGTATCTGACAGATAAATAATGGAATTCATTGTCTTAATACTGTAATTCTGTTTAGACGTGTAAAATGCAACAAACATTAAATGCTAACGATCAAAAAATCCATCAGTGTGGCTTGGGCTGACGCAGCAGTGTGGTTCAGATGAAGTCGATGTGTCGCTGACTGCCCTGAAGAAAGCGTGATAATTAGCCTCACCAATTATAATTCAGTAATTCCGAGGATGCTTGTACAAAAGAACAAAAGTGAAACTACCTCTTGACTGATTGGGGACAGTTTTTCCACCACTGTGGGATGACGGCAGAGAAAAGCCAGGGCTGCAAGGAGCAGTTGCCAGGTGTTCAAAGAGATGGGACAGCCAGATGGTGAGAGGACACTGAACAGGCAGGTCTGGTTGGTATGTATGGTGTAATCATTGTCTGAAGCTAGAATATAAAGAAATATAATTTCCATCTTATGTCAATGTTTGTGACTTGAATTGCAGGCCAGTTGCATTGGCCTGATGGTACAGGCATATAATGTAAGCCACCCTGAAAAACATTACAATAGTCCAAATGAGAGATTACAAGGGCTTGCACAAGTAGTTGTGTGAGGAAGGGGTGGATTCCCCTGATGTTGTGAAGGGAGAACCTATAGCACTGAGAGGAGAGGACCTAGCACTGAGCTCAATGGGACACTAGTCAAGAGAGGGCTATACCTGATAGGATTAATCACAAGATATGAGCTCCAGGGGGATGATGATGAGAGAAATATAATATAAAAATCTGCATGAAACAGACAGTGACTGTCAAAGCAAGCAAATTCAGCAAGAGGATTGATTGGGTTAGAGAAAGAAGATGATGTATTTGGCAGGAAAAAGAAGAAGAAGAAGAAGAAGAAGAAGAAGAACCCAAGTTTGGGGCTTTATTGTGTGGATGTGTATCATTGTACCTGAATTCTGTGTACATGGTTACATGAGGTCAGAACGTATAGAAGTTAATTTTTTTAAGGGCTGAGAGTCTCTGGTTATTTCTGTAGGAAACCCTGAAAAGTGGCAAAATCTCGGTGCTGTATAGGTGCATACCTGCCATCCCAATCATTTTACAGGATGGGGCAAAAGCAGAGTAAAAGGTTGCCAGATCAGGCAAGGACAGGGTTTTTCATGGACTGCAAAGCACCACTTTAAAGGGGAACCAAGCCCCGAGTTTTAGCTAGACCACGCTTCTTTTGTTATTTCAAAAAATACAATCCAGCAACAGAAAAAAAGGAGCTGGACTATGGCTGGCCACCACGCCCCTTCCCATACGCTGCCCTTGCTAGTTAGCTCATTGTAAATGCGTTCAATGTTGGCTATGTTTGCAAAAAAAAACGACGTAGCAGCGAATCAATCTCAGACACAAATAGCTAGCAAGCTAGCTGCTATGAGGCCTACTATCACTTGTAATTTTGCTTGCTGGCTTGCCAATGTCCAATTTATTTAGGCTAGTTCAGTGGCATTAGTATTAGAACACACAAGGATTTGCATATTGCTGCTAACTGTAACAGTAGCTAGTTAGGCAAATGTTAAATTGCATAATTCCCTTAGAAATGTCCTTTTCGGAGTAAAATTTGTATGTATATAACGTTACCCTGTCATGTGAGCTCAGGACTGGACTTATTGAAATAATTGGATTTTGCGAGGAACATGTACAGTAGCCTAACTTAATTATCCTTCAGTTGCCACCAGAAATATATGTGTGTGTGTGTGTGTGTGTTAAAACAGTCTCTGGTGATAGATGTGATCTTTTGCCTCCTATCTGTGCGTGCATATTCAGTGTCCAAGAAAACTCATTAACTTTATTTCGGTGATCTCGGACAAAAAAATAATATTGAACTGAATTAGATTCAACTACATTACGTGATGTCGTAATAAACCTACATGTTGTTCAACCTTTTCATACTGATTTCTGTAGGCTATCTGTCAGCTAGTCATCACGTGTTCAAGAAGACCAACCAGAGTAATCTCCGATGAGTAAAACAACAACTAGTTTTGTATCGTGTCAAGTATAATCATGCATTGATTATTATTCTTATATGTATTGTGGATATACCTGGTTTTAATATATGACTGTTAACCCTTTAGTTTTGGTAGAAAAAGGCAGGGGTTTCTAAATTATAGCCCAAGCGGAAATTGAGAGGTGCAGTGCACTGGAAGCCATATTGGTTGCTGTAACTGGCAATAGAAGCAAGCGGTTAAGTCCGTTCAATATCATAGAGTTCAGTGTATTGCCCACTTTTTTTTGGTGTCTATCTCTCTGAGTGCCATTCTAGTTTTGATTTGTAAATTATTTTCTTTTAACAGTAGGGTTGTGGGAGATATGGCAGGACATGGAGGAGGCGGAAATGGGTTTTTGGGATTTTGAGGTATCAGAGGAAATGGCCAGTTCTGAGACAAATTTTGAAGACACGCTCGTCGGGGGACCACAATAATAAGTGATCAGTGGCGTTGCCACTGCCGGATACACACATTTCATTGTTAACCACAGCAGGAGCTTTATTGATCCTAACAGTGGGGGACATACACAAAATATAGAGAGGGCTAAGGGGATTTATAAAAATCAGATATGGCGACTGAGAGGAAATGTGAGTGAGGTCCTTTTGAATGTCTTAATAAATTGTGTTCCACATGTATAATTAATAAAACATTAATGTTCTATTTGGATGACTTTTGACTGGTTTATTTTAATATTAGGTTTTCAAGGGTGCAGAAATCATTGAGCTATTTATTACGTAATAGTGATGTGATGATGGGGTAATCATTACTATATGAAGAATCGTGTGTGACTTTACTTGAAGGGTCACAATTCATTGAACTCATAATTAAGTAATGATGAACTCATGGTTAACAAATGCTTGCCTCCTATCAATCTACATTAAGTAATCATTTACAAATGAGTATCATGCCATGACTTTACTTAGAGGGACACAAGTCAGCCAAGTACTTAGGAAGTAATGGTGATCACATGTGTGAATTAATGATGAAATTTAATGATAAATGGTGAACTCCTTACAAGCAGGCGAAGTAACCAGAAGAGATGGGGGGCGCTCGATGGTTGAAAGATGGCGGCGAGTAGTAGTGGAGGGATTTCAGAGGACATTGAGGATGACATGGATGTTGAGGAACGGAGTAGAGTAGCTAGCAGGAGAGGACGGGGTAGAGGGAAAGTGAGGATAGAAGAGCAGGTGAGGAAACCAGCTGATAAAAGTAAAAAACGGAGTTTGGAGGAAAGTAGCTCTGATAGTGAAGGATCAAGATCAGTTTGTAAGAAATTGGTGGGAGAAGAATTTAAAATAATACTGAAATTTAGGCGGGAAGATGAAAATGAAAATACCAACTTAAGTCTAATGACTTTGACCAGGGAGTTGAAAAAGAAAGTAGGCGATATTGAAATGGCTAAAATACTTCGAGATGGAAGTTTGTTTTTAAAATGCAAAAACGAAGAACAGAAAAATAGGGCGTTGCAGATTGAAAATATCGGCAGGAAAACGGTGATTGAAAAAAAAGTATTGGGTGAGGATAGAGTTAAATGGGGAGTGATAACAGGCATACCGATAGAAGAAGATATGAATAAGATTGGAGAGGTTATCGAAGGAGGAGAAGTGAGTAGAATTAAAAGACTGTTTAGAACAGTGAATGGAAGGAAGGAAAAGAGCCTATCAGTACTATTGGTGTTTCAGGGTTCAATTTTACCTGAAAGAGTAAAAATTGGATATATGAGCTTTAGGGTAAGGGCTTATGTACCAACACCGCTACGTTGCTACAAATGCCAGAGATACTGGCATATTGCCGCAGTTTGTAGGGGGAAACAACGATGTCCTAAATGTGGAGGGGATCATAAGTATGGAGAGTGTGGGGATAATGTGCAAGCTAAATGCTGCAACTGTGGAGGTGGTCATAGCGTGGCATATGGCGGATGTGAAGTTAAAAAAAGAGCAATGAAAATTCAGCAAATCAAAACACAAAATAACATAACGTATGCAGAGGCAGTAAAGAAAGTGCAAGGAGAAAGCAGAGTAGAAAAATCGGAGAGAAATTACCAACCATCTAGATTTGAAGTGCAAGGAGAAAGAAGAGTAGAGGATTCTGAGAGAACAATTGTTAACCAAACTTCTAGAGTTGGGATCGAACAGTGTTGTCAAACTGAAGGGTTAAGTACTGAAAAATTGGTTTTATTCATTGCCTATGTCCTCAATTGTTCAGATCAAGCTAAAAGCAAAACCGAGAAAATAAGAATAATAGTTAAGGGAGCGGAAAAGTTCTTGGAGGTGAAGGGTCTTTGTTGGGAACAAATTCATAAAGAATTGAGTCCGAATCAAAGTCAGGAAACATGTTCTAAAGGACCTATGTAGGCATTCAAATCGAGATGAAGAGATTCAAATATGATTTAAGAGACGTATAATAGTTTGGTATAATTTTAGGTTTTATTTATTTATTTATTTTTATTTTTTTATTTTATATACAGACCTAAGATAAATTACAATTTAATTGTCTACAAACCGCCATAAAACACCAAAGAAGAAGAAGAAGAAGAAGAGATGGGGAACGTGGCGTGATAAGATTAAATATTTGACGTATAAATGGTCCTCCTTTTCTAATTTTATTTCCCCATTCCTAGTTCTGTCATGGAGGACCCGTTAATTATTGCTGTGTTTGGATTTCCAAAATAATACGATTGGTATAATTGAACAGTTTAAAAAAAAAAAAAGCACATACTTACACCTATAATGTCTCTTTGTTTGTCTATGCCAGGGGTAGGCAACCCTGGTCCTTGAGAGCCGCAGGGTCTGCTGGTTGTTGTTTTCACCTTAAATATGACAATTACTCAGACCAGAGAAACCAGGTGAGGCGAGTTAACTGTGTAATCAACTGCTTTAATTGATCAATTAAGTGGCGAGTAACAACTAAAACCAGCAGACCCTGCGGCTCTCAAGGACCAGGGTTGCCTACCCCTGGTCTAAGCACAAGAATTTTCTTTTAAACAAACATAATATTAAGACCCCCGTAGGCCTGCGATAATTTTATTTCCCATCTGGCGTCACTGAAGTGGGACAACAAATCGAACGAGATAGAGGCTGCATTCCAATCCCATATTTTTACTGCTTGCATCTTTTCCTAGGTCCTTTCCTCGCTCATTAGCTCCACCCAGTGGAGGCCATAAGGAAAGGATCCAAGGATCACATACGAGGACGCAGCAGCGAGGCAACATGAATTAAGCAAATGGAACGTCCTTGCTCAGTCAAGCGTCAGCTGAAGCGACGTCAATTACTAATGACGTGTGCACAGCTGTATCACCTGTCAAAAAAAGAAGGCTAACGGATTGTTCTGTAGCCTATCGTATTTTTATCTCTGAGCTTGTTTTTGCATGCAAAATGGTATAAGCTATTGTTTTATTTGACGCTATATTGCACTGTGAAGTTCTCACAATTCTTTTCAATGATTTTCTCCCGTGGAATTTCACAGATGTGAAAATGACATGGGAAATAGGGATATTGTCTCTCAATTACAGGTGTTTGTGTTTGACGTACAGTGTCCCATTAACACATCCACAACAACCGGCTATTTATTACTGTGTGAATAAAGATCACACGAAGAATAATTAAAATTGTAAGTAGGCTACGCCTATATTCCACGCACTCAATGGCCAGTCCCAGCAATTCATCAATGGACTTGAACGCACGTTTGTTCGTTAAAATCGGAGCACATTACAAATGACACTTGAGTCATTTGGCTTCATATCATGCAGTCCCATCAAATCAGCTGCGGTATCCAATGATTAAAGAGCTTCCAGTCAATAACCCAGCTGATGCCGTTTCATTAATTCATCAAGCATGTATGATCCGATGGTATTTAAGCGACAGATACTGATTTCAATACTTAAATCGCGCACTTACAGGCTATTATATAACAAAAACAAAATGAACGTGTTCGCAATGAACCTAGCGTTAGGACTGAACGCTTGGCACCGGCTTCAACAAGAACAGTGGCGTTGCCAGTTGAGGAGATCGCGACTGCGTCGCGCCATCCTGTTCCTAAATGAGGTAAGAATCACGTATTCTCAACAGTAGTCATAAAACAGTGCTCCTGAGCAAACATGGACATTGATAAGTATTGAACAGTGGGTGGAGTACAATTCACCTGGATAAATACGGGCTACAGCAAAGTTATGTCATGCACGTATAGTAATTACATGTTCTATAATACCACACATTTACCTGCATGTAGGACTACAAACTGTACATTTGGCTACTGTGGTTTGGTGTTAATCAATCAATCAACTTGTGTGAACTCTAGGCTGCATGTACACACTTCATGTATTTCATTTTATTTTTGTTTAGGTCGACGATTCATCAGCTGGGCATTATGCCCAATTAAATGCCACTGCCAGTGCTCCAGCTGTATTTTGATGGGGACCAGGACCTCATAGCAGACTACCGTCTGAGCCGCGGCTCTATGGAAGCTTTAATAAGGCTACTGCCGCGTGAGGGGAGACATGGCTGGGCACACCACATTAGGGTCCTGGCAACCGTGTACTGGCTGGCACACGGTTTGTCCTACAGTGTGGTGTGCCGGGCCTTCCAGATGCCCAAGACCACCGTGTGGCGACTGGTCCACAGAGGAGTGAAGCAGATTGCTGCCCTTCGCCAGGAGGTCATTCGGCTGCCCACTGCTGGAGAACTACGGGAGGTTGGCCAAGCATTTTCGCAGCTGGCCAACAGCCCGGTGTTCTCCAATTGTGTGGGTGCCATCGACGGCTGCCATGTCCGCATCAAGACCCCCTCTGGACCCAGCAGCCAGGATTACCTCAATAGGAAGCTCTTCCCATCCATACAGATGCAGGCAGTATGTGATGGGAAGGGGAGGTTTCTTAACACCTTTGTGGGGTATCCTGGCTCTGTCCATGACACCAGAGTCTTGAAAAACAGAAGGATCTACAAAGAGGCTCTGTATCCTCCTCCAGGTAGGGCTATATATTGTCCCACATTCTCATAGACATATTGTGCTTTCCAGTTGTCCTGTAATTGTGAGAAGTTACTTAATGAAAGCTGACTGCATGACATGTGAAATTATGGACTTATTTTAATCGAAGATACTTATAGAATTTTGGTCTCCCAGAACCACAGGCTATATCCATTACATTCAGTGTGAAGATGAATGTGACTTAAACACTCGCAAATGACCCAACACATCGATTGTGATGTACTGCTGTGATTATTGCACTAATAATTTTGTCCATATTGTCCGACCCTACCTCCAGGGTACTTCATTGTGGGGGATGGTGGCTACCCCTGCATGGACCATCCTGTGGCCATCATCACGCCATATCGGGAGCCACTGCAAGGGAGGGTACAGAGCCGCTTCAATCAGCACCATGCCAAGGCTCGTTCCATAATTGAGCGAGCCTTTGGCATGTTGAAGACGCGTTGGAGGTGCCTGCTGTTCAAGGCTCTGGAGGTGGACCACACCTTTGTACCCACGGTCATCACCGCATGTGTTGTGCTCCACAACATCTGCCTTACAAAAGGGGACATCCTTGAGGCCGTTGAGGGTTTTACAGACATCGGTGTGGCTCCACCACGTCCACTGAGGGGGGAACAAAGCAGACATGGCCGACGAGACCGACTGGCGGGGCAACTGTCTGCTCCAAATGTGCGTCCAGTCGCACTCAACGAACATGATTACATGTAGTTTGTCAATTGTTAACAATATGATTTATACAGGAGAGCTTTTTGTTAGTGTGTTCGTTTTTTATGTTTGTATATTATCCCTTGCAGCCCCTCTCTCTGTCCATAGTGCTCATCCACATGTTTTATTTGTTATGTTAATGTGAATAAAATGACTTCTCGATACTAACATATCCGTTTCATGCATCTTTTCTGTGCCACATTTCCATTATAACCTTTATTTATTTAAAAACACACTAAGCATACCACTTTGACACCAATGTATGTCAACCACCTGTTGGGGAAGTGAGGATTCTGTAAAATGTCTATTTTCCAACAGTCAGTGCCCTTGTTAAAATGTTCAGAGCTCTGAACACAGGCTATATTGCGTGGTAGAACCCCTCACTTATCCTGCAGTAAATATATTTCACATCATTTCATAATTATTAGAAATGACAATCCTCAAATCAATCACGTAATTCATCCATAGGTCAGTCGGACAGTAACCTGGTGGAAGCAACAAATCAAGAAGTGTAATTAAGAGTACATAATTACAGTAAAAGATAAACTTAATTTATATAATGACTGCAAATCATACATTCATTAATGAATGTAGGCTGACTACTTTGAATTTACAAAAAGGAAGACATTCATTTGAAGTTACCAGTAAAGATACCGATAAGCCAGAAATAGCCCAACTATTACCCTCCTGAAGCGTACACGATCAGCAAAGTAGTAGTTTTTGTTAGTATTTGTGTCTTTCTTTTCTCCCATATTGTTCTGTGCTGCAGAAGGGGTCACTCAGATGACAACTATATCTTAAAAGGTAAAAACACAAGTAACAAATTGACAACTATATCTTAAAAGGTAAAAACACAAGTAACAAATTGACAAACACTTATGTGAACTATTTACATTTTATTCAACATTTTATCGAATATTTCCAACAGTTTTTTGGAGCTTTCTTGGGTTGCCTGGAACTGCTCCTCCTCTCTGGCAGCCTCTTCCCTGAGGAACTGAAGAACGGCTCCCTCACTGGTCCTTCTCCTTTTGGGGGGTGGGGGACAGGCAGAGGTGGATGGCCCATCATCATCCTCCAGTGGGAGGCTACTTGAGCCAGGCTGTGCATCCTCTTCCTCCACACACGCCCGGCTACAAGTGACCACCCCAAATCCAGGAAGAGATGAGCCAGTGCCAATTGAGGCCTCATCAGCCACATGTGCCGGGTTTTCAGCAACACATGAGTCCATCAGGACAGGAGGATCAATAGATGGCCTCCCCCCGATGGCCTCATGCATTGCAGTAAACCACGGCCATGTGGCTGCTGTGGCCTCTCCCCTGTCTGTCCCCGTCCCTGTAGCAGGGCATCTGAGGGCCTACAAGGAAAGATGTAAGGGTGAAGGTGAGCCGTGAGCCAATTGCTCAGGCAGAATAGTGTTTCACGATGTAAGATAAACTAAAATTAGCTAAAGACCAACATCAGAAATTGAACCTTCACCTTATATTTTCCCTTGAGGTTGTCCCATTTGTTGCATATTTGGGCAGGGCTCACCTGGCCCTGTAGGCCCATCTGCTGAAGAATTTCACTGATGAAAACAACACATGTTACCATACCATACCCAAGTGCCCTACAACAATTACTGCCATGCCATAACATGTTTATGTGTTATCCATTTACAGGGGCAGGCATGCCTCTTGCCATCACACTTACATTAGGGATATCAGAAGTTGTCATTTGCATACAATTAACTACTTCAACACAAGACATGAATCATGGTGCTGAGGAGTGATTCCGTCAACATTAATCTATGACATGTAGGAACACCAATATGGACAGTGACATGGTCCGGCTTATTGCCAATGTTTCTGTGTAACATATTTTTGTTCTATGTGACATCACACATTATAGAATGTCACTAATGACTCACCCCCAAGCTTTCTTTGCGACATGCCTCTTCCCCGTGAACAGTTTCTCATTCTCACACCTCAGCCGAATGAGGCTGAGGGTGCTCTCATCTGTCCCTGTAAATGACACAACAGACCTGCAAGTAAAAACCAGCTAGTAATGTCTGTGTATAGCCCTAAATCACAACGGCATGTGTCAAGGGGCTTCACAAGCCCATAATTCAGACATGACATATGTAAGTAGGCTACATGATGCAAAATAGTAGCCTATCCTAATAAGCTAGCCTAATGTGCATTTCATCAGTCAAAGACAGCAAATGCTATAACATAGACTGAAATGACATTATTTCTGTCATACAAGAGTGAGGAAAAATATATTTTAAACGCAAAGCAGCTGCGTGTTCATGTTTCAGTTGTTACACTGGAAATCGAGCAGCGACTGTCGAGCCTATTTCAGTTAGCCTACTTGCCGGGATGCATTCAACAGTGTGAACATAGGCTAAACGTAACATAGCCTATTGCATAGCGTACAATATAAAATTGTATAGTTTTGAAAGGACATGGGTTCATTGAAGCTTGCGTTTCCTATGCAGTAACGTTAGCTAACAAACTATATGGGACAGAAACATGTCCTAAATGTTACGCTTACACGCTGAACTACAATATTTGTTGTCTCTTTTTTCATGAATAAACTTGCCTTTCGTTTGTCCGAAAGAACGAGTGACATTATAAATGAAAGCGCTTTATAAATTAAATTGAAAGGAACGATAAGCACTTACATTTGTGTACGCGAGGTCCCGCCATGTTTTCAACTGAGGCAGTGTGGCAGATGTGATGAAACACGTCACGCGTTCTGAGTAAAGACTTCCGCAAAGGCTGCACTCGTGTTTCCTCACTGAAGAATTCTCCGGGAGCCTACTCTTTCCCCACTGCTCGCTCCTCGGTGGAGCATTTAGCGGTTTGGGATGTCCTTAAAGATGGCGGACCTCGATCGATTTCCGGGTCAGACGAGGAGCAAGTAGATAGGACGGCTAAAAAATGGGATTGGAATGCAGCCAGAGTAGCCAGCTAAACTGAAAGACATCGAATGAACTGCTTTTCCGAACTCGAACGTCTGCTACTGCGGTCAAAAAGAACGACAAACCGCCGCAGTCGGTCTGTAAATTCGCACATTGAGCTTACATCGCCTAGCCTACAAGTTAAATGCAGGATTCGTGTATAAAATCAAGTAACTGTAGTGGTTTGTGGCTGTTTTTTGTTTTCTTTTTATCCCAATTTAATTCGAGATTTCCACAGTTGTCGGCCTGAGGGATCGTTCCTTAGAGGGGAGGGTCCTGTAGGGGTTCGTGGTTGTTTTGTTTTCTTTTATTTTGCGGCTCTCGTCCTGCTTTCCCGATTGTGAATCAATCTGATTTTTTTTCACGTTCCGTTTCGTGGTTTGCCGTGCTCATTATTGTTTTCACCTGTGTTTCTACCTGCAGGGTACTTAAGTTTCTCACTTCCGCTTCTCCGGTGCTTGATTATCTTACGACATTGCATTCGAGCCAGGTATAGCCAGGTTACTAGCGACCTCCTGATATTAAACATTGTTTATGTTCAGGGGGGACTTGCTAGTTAGCTATTTAATCGGGTATAGGATTTGTTTTCCTCCTGGTAGCGTTCTGCGCTATCTATTTGCACTGCTGTTCTCTCTGAGAGTTTTTCTTTTTACTTTCGTTTGGGTGTTCTTTTTGGTTACTATGTTTCCCGTTCTTGTGTCATTATTTGGGTTCGGGAGATTTAGTTGGCCTTACGGAGTTACGTTCCTGTTTTTTATTTTCTTTTCTTTATTATTTTCTCTCCCTTAATTATTGGTCCTCACGTCTTGTGAGCTGACTTGTTCAGATTCCTCCCACCTTTGCGTTTGAATCTCCGAACAATTAAGAAACCCATTACAGTAACTGATATTTATTAATGTAAACTTATACGTTGTTATTGGTAAATGCAAGTTTAGTGGGGCGGGCACTGGCACTGTTGAACGTGCATGTAGGTTCGCTACTACGAATACTGAGTAGGCTATCACGGATCAAACTGACGCCATTTAAAAATTTTAAATAAATGTTTTAATCAAAACTAGAAAAGTTCAAAAGGTTCAATACAATTAGATGTCTCAGAACGAGATCACTCGGACTGTGCTAAGATCCGAACCGCCTGACACTATCCACAACATCTTGAACTTTTCTCGTTTTATAGGTCCTGATAAAAGGGCGTTACCAAATGATCAGTGCTTGGTTCCTCTTTAAACAAAGCTAACTATAGGCAAGTGCACTCAGAAAACCCACCCAGTCTGTTATGCCAGTTGGTCTTAAACTGGTAGTCTGTGGTAGATTCCCTTCCGTGGATTTGGCTCTGCCTGTTGGTTAAATAGATATTCCAATAATAAATTCTAATCAGAGAGAGGTGGAATTCATAAACGGTCCTAATAGCTTTGAGACATATTTAATGTAATATTAAGAGAAAAGAAAAGGAAGGATTAAAGACTTAATCAAAGAACATTTCGTTGGCTTAAATATAAAGAATGGCAGAGATGACTGGGTTGGTATTTAAAATCATCCAGTTAAATGGACCACTAGCCATGCTAACTGTGAAAATGTCTCTAGAATCTATTTGTCTTCAGCCTATTTTATTCCCTCCATTCACTTGGTTTTAGAGTATGACATTTGGATTTGGTTTATTTAATATTGGTTTATTAAATGAATCCTGGGTTGTAAAGATTGCTTACCCTCAGTGCTCACCCTCAAAACATTCACGAAAGATCTGCGCCCTTGTGCATCTTTTTAGAAAATGATAATTAATCCCAAGGGATCTCCAGTCCTAACTACTTGGGGCTTACTGCATAGAGCACAATAAACCATTTTACAAGTGCTAAGAAAGGTCCATTGTTTACCCAAGCTCTGTCTTTCCAAGATGCTAGGACAAGGGGGAGGCGTTTCTATTTGGAGTTAATCACAAGGATCAAATGCTCAGGCGAAGAGTGGAAAGGCAGGTGGTGGGGATTCTGTTTTCTCTGTAATTCAACACTCTGCTGCATGCAATTGAGTCACAAGGAAACATTCTGTTCCAATGAGTCATGCAGATGCCTCAGCATTCTCATATCTTCTCTGTGTAGCATGGTAGTTTGAAAGGATATGCAATGAAAAGTTCTGATCACATCAAATAAAAAAGGAAGAAATAAGAAATAATGTACTTCAAACCAGAATTCATTGACCCATTTAAACTGAATGCAGTTTCCAGTAATACAATGTTCTCCATCTCAGTACAATGCACACTCTTCTTCAGTGACAGTTATATTTTCTAAAGAATGACCTGACCTGAAGACTAGGGTAATTAGCATAACTGAAAGGTCATTGTGTGTGTGTGTGTGTGTGTGTTTGTGAGTTTATGCCTGTGTGTGTGTGTGTGTGTTTGTGTGTGCACGCACATTAATGCACATTAGCTGCACACGAACCTTGTTACCAAGGCAAAGGAAATGTTTTAATTGAACATACAATTAGGAAATTCAATAATCAATAGTTTACTGAGAAACCACAGAGTGGGAAATTGTAGATTTGTTGAGGATGTCAAAAAGACAGGAGTGCACTATAAGGTCAAGATAACACAGAACACCTGCTCATAGCCCATGGGGAAGATAGAGAGGGTCTCATGGGGCTGGGAAATGTAAATTACACTGATCCTGAGCAGATGTTACAAGGAAACCTATTTGCCTAAAGCCTCACAAACAGAATCATTCTGTACTCTGCAGTTCTAATGACCAATCAAAGGTGCAAACTATTGTTCTTCAACACAATCTTTACATATAGTTATTACTATTAGGAGGTCCAAGCAGCAAAGATGCAATTTGGACACATGGTGGCACTATAATTAAATGAATTTATGAACTTTAAAAGGTCAACACTGTGTTCCATTTCACCTAGTCACCTTCTCCTCATGAAGTAAAAGTTTCTCACAAGTTTTAAATATGAGTTCTCAGTGGCACATGATCAATTTATTGTTGAATTGTTCATTCCATGTTGTTTATTTGCAGTATTGTTGACATGCTGAAATCTATTCCCCATCATATGTAATTTGGATTCTGTTGCTAGGCACCCTGTGTTGCAAGCAATCTAAGGCCATTGTGCCAATAACAAAAATATGGTTGTGGGTTTGATTCCAGGCAGAACACATTGCACCATGTACTTGAAATCAGTTAAGTTTAAACATGATCAGATAAAATCATAGCCTACAATTCTAAATAATGTTGATCAGCATACATTTTTGCATGTTATCAAGAGGAACTCCAACAATGATAATGTATTGGGAACAACTAGGAGTGTGAGTGTTTTTGTTATGTTGGCTTTCATTTTATTTATTAGTAATATAATGTGTATGTCTGCTGTGGACCCAATTTAATTTATTATCGAGATTTGATTTAAAAGCTTTCTGTATGGTCTACATCAACGGTTCACAAAATGGGTCCTGGTGATGGGTTATATAGCGTATGCACGTGTGTGTGATCAAACATTGAGTTTTCAGATTCACACATACAAAAAGAAGACATCGATTTCTATCTGGCCAACCTTTAAAAACCAAATAGCCTGTTAAAAGAAAAACACTCCTTCTTATTGGAATTTCATAGTTAGCACCTGCAAAAAAAAATTTTTTTAACCAGCATAAAAAAGCAGACCTGTTCATGTCAAGACTGTATGAAAATCACATGCACTGTGTACCTGAGGGCATCTTTTCCATAACAGCAAAGTGTCTTGGGTCAGATTCTCACCTGTTTCCAATGCAATTTGTATCTCTGTCTGACTATTTTTCTCTTCACCATGACTGAGAATCTTTGACTTCACATCAAAGGACAGGTTTAACTGTTTGAATCAAATGCGATTTATCCCGTAGCTCCATGTTTTCTCACAAAATTGATTTGTAGTAGTTTCTGGTTACAGGACAGTATGACAGTGACTCTCTAAGACAACTATAAGTTGCAAGATCATTTGGTTTGCCAGTAACCCCCAATGAAATTGGATAGAAAGCTAATCTTTGGCCTCTATTTTCCAGCCGGCATATGGCATTTGGTGACAGCATAGTCTTTGATTTGCGCCCGCACTGCCCGCCTGCTCAGACCAGGTTTATGGCGCAAGTCACTGCCCAGCTTATGGCAAGCTCATTTCGAGGCTTTCCCAGAGGGCAACTTAACTTGAAAAAAACTGCTGGACACAACACAGATTCAAATAATGATAAATCGGTTTATTGAATAAGAATATAAATGTGTGGATATTGCAATTAATTCATTACAAAAAAATATAGAATGTTAAATTTAATAAGTCAGTGATGTCTAATAATAACTACTGATAACAGATAAGGGGTTAGTAAATATTATGGTTGAGTGACAGCTTGCACTAAACTAATTAGTCCCTTGTTATTCCAATCACTCTCATAAAACATGTCAGTCTCTTATTGGCATCAATACAAATAAAGCAACATCAAGATGATATTCGTGAGTAACATGCATATAAATTACAATATATCTCACTGAGAATCTAGCAGTGAAAACAAGCTAAAGGAATTTTGACAACATTATTGTCAGACTATTTTATGTTCTACTATGTTAAATATGGTGCACCAGGCACGGAGAGACAATAACAGATAGGAACAGAGAGTTGTGGTAAGAAAAAACTCAGCTAAGCACAGTTAATGTTGTTTTTCGGTGGAATTCCCCTTTAACATGTGACAAATACAACCGTCTGTACTGGAGAAGCTAATTTATTGATGAAAGGGGGTGAAACATTTATCTTAGAATTTATTGCACAGCACTCCCACACTATAATCTAACAGACCCTATTATACCACCACCCTCGCCTACCACCAGCAATCCATCATTTACAAACGTCCTCCCATGGGAAACCCTTGTATTTCTACCCCACACTATTTACCAGCTCTCTGACTTGTTCAAATGTATGCAAATGCACTATTTAAAATATTTTATACTGTCATTGGAAAAAGATGGCCATTTTCATGGGAATTTGGCAAGTACACAAGGCTTAGTACCTGATCTTTAATGACCACAGCGAGTTAGGACCTTGGTTTAATGTCTCTTCCAAAGGACAACACCATCGACACCACAGTGCCTGCATCGCTGTGCTTGATCATTGGATCTGTATTTGGTCCAGAGGGAAAAGTGCCCCCTACTGGCTCACCAACACCTCTTCCAGTATCAACTTATTTTTCCCAGGAGATCGCTCATCCAAGGACTAACCAACCCAACCCTGCTTAGCTTTAGCAGTTTGAAAAATGGGAATAAAGTGCGAACACCATGATTATTGCTCTGAGCAACAGGTTATTCCCCACACAGGTTTTGAGCCGACCTAGGCCTTCAACAAGACAGAAGTGTGTTCGACTGCATTCATATATTTGGATGCAGTTAACTGAAAGAGATAGGCGTGCCTACAATGATAAAAAAAAATACATTAAACAAGCCTTAAATGAAGTAGAAGTGTGTCCACGGTGATAAACACCAAAAACACCCTGTCTGACCTTCAAGTCAGCTTTACGAGAGGGCTGGGCTACTGGCTAGGCTAAGGAAGCAGCCACTCAAACCTCCGCTGCCGAGCTCTCCACCAACAGACCAGATAGAACAAAAAACACGACGGAACGACGAACTGAATGGCTGGGAATCGCTGAATTCGCGTTGTCTGTGTGCTCATTCTCACACCAACCTGGCCACACTGGCACAACAACCGCTACGGTGCGTGGCTCGCTAGGCCGCACTGCTACGCACGCTACACCGCGGGGACGAATCTGGTAAGAAGGTAAGGGGGGCTAAGCTTCTACTGCATGGGGGGTGCATTCTACGTGGTCACTATCAGTACACTCACACTGCTCCCTGTCTGACCTGGAGTCCTGGTCCCTGAAGACCGTGTTTCCTTTCCTACCAATACCATGTTTTTTTCAATTAGTACAGCATAATGTTTTCATTATGATGTGAATGTTATATAACTCCTCTCTCTCTCACTCTACACTTAACACACACAACAGCCACCCCATTGACCCTGACCCACATTACATTATTGCAGGGATAACAAATAAGGCAAATTTGAAATCTAAAAAAAATTCAAAAACATGTCAGATGTCCAAAGAGAGGGAGAACACTCTGGATCATGTCTGTGTACTCATTAATTAATCATACATGCTACTCCTCCCCACCCCCCATGTGCATACAGACTCCTTCCTCCTTGCCCACCCACATAAGCCCCCCCCCCTCGGCAAACAAAAGCCCACAAAGGACACCCCAAACCACCTGCTGAAGATTGCACTCCCCCCAACACACCAACTTTGAAACACACCACCCAACTGCTTTCTATCACAAAGACACACTAAATATTCAGAGACTTTCACAGGTTTACAGTCAAGTACTGCATTGGGAACGTCACTGTGGATAAAAACATATCCGGTTCCCCAACCACCAAAAACAACGCACAAGGGTTTTCCGCAAAGCCGCTCCGCAATTAGCCTTCAGGTCTTCAGGTCAGGTGACATGCTGCTGTACAGTTAGTCAGGTTGTTGCCCCCCTCACGCAGAGGCGCCAAAGCGGACTACAAGGAGGACAAGAGGGGAGCAAATAAGGAAGGAACCCTCGGCAAATGTCCCAGAGACATACGGCAGGTGTGGCAGACAAAGGCGGAAACGTGACATCAGGTGACATTGTGCAGGGCGCTGGGTTGTAGCTTAAACAGCGCTTTCCCTAAGCTTCTTCCTTTCAGTCAGGCTCAGCACGCCACCACGCCCACCCCTCTCCCCTCTCCCCCCACCCCCAGCTTCCAACCCCCCCCCAGCTCCAGAGGAGGGTGCAGCCATGTGTGGTGCGTGCTCAGGTCAGCCAGGACCCCAAGGGGGGGAGGGGCCCATATGGGTCAGCGGGAGGGTGTCTCAGGCAATGCGCCAACCAGCTCTCACAGGTCCTCACAGACAACAACATCCTGCCCTGGACCTGTCTCATCCTGCCTCCAAAATCCGAATCTCATTCAAATTCTCCCACTCCAAAACCTACGATCTACAGCTGCCTATCAATTCCCACAGATCTCACTAAGTTTAGCTGAACCATCAAAGCATCAAGCCTCACTCCCTCTACAACCTGTCACCCACCCCACCCACCCCCTGGACCCACTCCCAGACACACCTGGACACACAGATCTGCCCTGCCACGCTCCCATATTCTGGATGCCACCATTCCAGGAAAAAAGGGAATCGGGGGCTTTTCTTTTTTTTCAGCTCTCATAGCTACACACAATATGCCGGACATTCCAAGCCCTCCCACTTCCACGTCCCCATCCATACCACCCTCTGGGCCAACATATCCCACCTTGGGCATGACGGATCCCAGCGGGAAAATGGGCCCTCACCCCACTCTCCCCGCACTCTCTCCCCTCTGGCTCTCTCACTGGCTGCGTCCTCTACCTCCTCTCTGCCAACTGCTGAGCCCACTACTCTACCCCCACACCCAGAGAACACTGCTCTCACCCAGCCAGAGAACACTCCTCGTGGTCTCGGATCAGGCGGACGTGGAAACGAGCGGCGAGAGGGATGGGAGGCGGCCTACTGGAGAGAGGTCCAGTAGCTTGGTGACCTGGTGAACAGCTGAAAAAAAACCAAGGAACTGAACAAATCACAAGGCCCCGCCCCCCTGTACCCGACCCCTGTTCATCAACGTTGCCCCAGTGTAGAGTACAACAAATCCCCCACATCCTTATCAGTCCTGGGCCTCAGCAAACCGTCCACATCTCTCCGAAGCCCCATGGGTCTGGAACAATCCTGAGCGGTTCAGTATGGTGCTCAACAAGGTCAAGCTTTCGGTCACACCTCTGCGGAGTCTCCACTATCAGCTGAAGACACAGGTCCAGCTGGTGTGCCTTCCTGAGGTGACGGTGCTGATACAGAGAGGGCTCATGAGCGTGCTGCACCAGGTTGCATGAGAAGAAGGTCTGCCAGAGGGGGTGAAAACCTGCTCTTCCTGCCAAACACACATCTCCTGCCCTCATCTGCAACTCCTCTATCCTCTGCCCGGTCACTAAGAGCATCACTTCTGCCACTCACGCCCATCACCCTCCCATCACTCACTCACCCAAAATAGACTCGCTCCAGGTCCACCAGTCACCCACAAAAAGCTCAGTCAAAAAACGACCCAAACCTCGCTGACACCTTCTGTTCTAAAAAAACACCTTATGAACCTCAAAATATGCACTGACTGCAAACCCTACTGCAATTTCTCTACCCACTGCTGTCACTTTATTATTTCTGTTTTTTTATATTTCTATTTTTTTTTTGTGGTATATGTTGTTTGTGTTTTTTTATGGTGTGTTTTGTGTATGTGTGTATATTATGTATTGTGTGTGTGTGTATGTGTTATGTGTGTGTTGTTGTTGTGTGATGTGTCGTTTGTGTGTTTGTTTGATGCTTGATGTTATGCGTTGTATAATGTGTAGTCAATCATTATCCTAGAGGATAGTTCTCTTCTTCCATGGAAATAACCTCTCCCTGGGCTCAGCTAGCAGGCACATAAAAGGCAGAGTGTAGATAGGGAACCTCATAAACATACTTACATTTTTCAGCTGTGGCAGTATTGTCCTCAGTGTTGAGTACATGTGCCCATTGACATGTGAGGTATTTCCAGGGCTTGGTGTCCTGAGATTAAATTGCATAGTGGCCTTAGTTCAACACCCATACCACTACAGCTCTGCAGTATCTAAAAATCTGCAGACACTAGCACCTGTCAAAGCTTATGTGTGTGCTTTTATGTTCTGACAGGGGGAGTGATTTACAGTTTTCATATTGCAAGATCCCTCAGTGCCTCAGCCTTGGCCTCTCAGAAGAGAAGTGTAGGTTTAACAGGCTCAACAGTGCGACAATATCAGTGCAACAGGGTGTAGTGGGCATTGAACTCTGAGGGGAAGATTCACAAAAAAATTATGTTTGCACTAAATTTCAGTGCCAAGCACAATGAACAACCCAAAAATGTATTCCTTCCCTGTTGACACAATGTGATTGATTGGCTAGTAATGTACTCATACGTGTAACGTGTCATACTGCATTTGTTGCAACATCACACAATGCCCTAGCTTTGATGATCCAAAATAACCTTATTGAACAGATCAAGGCAAAACTGATTAAGTCTCTCTTTGTGGCTGGCCAAAGCAATCGGTGAACCGAAATATCGACAGCTGGAGTTACAAATTTGGTGGAGACGTATACCTCTACCCATCCTCATTTCTGAAAAACTACAGTGGGCGGGGAGATACCTCCCATACTATGTGAAGGAGGCGTGACCGAACTCACAGACAGGGAGAGAGAAGCTGGGTGCATCCCAATATTCTTCACTGCTCACCTCCTTTTCTCCACTCGCCTCCTCCACTCATGCCATACTCAGAAGTATGCAAAACAGACTGTAAGTTTCAAGTCCAAGTTGATGCATGTACAGTATACAATGTACCATTGACATTGCAGTTTGCGTCGAGACATTAATTTATATATAACCATTAATATGTAATTAATATGTAATCAGCAACATTGGATTAGGACACAAAGATTGGTTTCTGGAGCACGGAGGAGAAGAGGTGGTAGGATACATTTTTCGAGTATTGGGACGCACCCGCTGTGTCCGAATCAGGGCCCTACCTACTGTGTCCTGTGTGGCCTACTGTGTACTAAGCAAATATGTAAGTACACATACTGTATAGCTACTTCTTACTGTTTTGTTGTGCACTTACCAGCTTTTTCAAACAGTATACTCAACTGGCATACTCAATAGTAGGCAAGTGCGCTTATTCGGACACAGCCAGAGAGGCGATAAACCTGTTGTTACAACTGTAAACAGTATTAGCTTGCGAGCTAGCTCAAAGAGTTCTTAGATAAGTTATTCCAGTACAATGGCTTCCAATGATTTTGTGGACCATACACTGGATGACAACACCTTCAGAGAAATTTAGCTTAAATCGGAGGTGAAATGCTACTGTTTTGAGCCCAAATACACAGATGAGTAGATTAACCGGCGTGAGGCAGGAACCGGAGCAGGTGTTACGTGCAGCCGACCCGGGAGTGAGCCTGCCAGCAATTAAAGGGTAACAAAACACTAAAACAACTTATTGCAGATGATAACAGATACATTTGTTTTTTTCTAAGTATTACTGATTGATCCTGGTCCAAATCTTCACAAATGACTGCAGTCAGCGCAAAACAAATGTAAACTTTAAGAATCTGGCTCAAAAGTGTCTCTAGTGATAAAACATTAGGTACTGCATGGCCAGAAATTGTATCCAGCTGACGTCTTCCTCCTGGTGACGAAATAGAAACCTGTACAGCTATGCCCACCGATAGTTAGAATAGTTCTGAAGTTTTGGAGCGAGGGCAGACAGCACATCGGTTGATCTGCGTGGAGAGGAGAGAGCGATATAGCTAGCTTACAATTTCACTTTTTTTGAATATTCTAGTTATAATAGCCTATTTATTTTTGGTATATATTTTTTTATAGTTAGCATGATAGTCCCTTGTTTTTTTATAGTTTGTTTTTCAGTCTAGCTTAGCAAGTAGCTAGCTAGTTTATTATTTTTTTAAAAATATATATATACAGTCAAGCTGGAAAGTCTGCACACCCCTTTCACCTTCTCCACGTTTTATTACGTTACAGACTTATACTACAATAGATTGAGTTAATTTTTTGCCTCAAAAATCTACACACAATAGCCAATAATGACGAAGTGAAAACAGGTTTTTAGAAAATATGCAATTTTATTTTACTGACAAAAATAGGTTATTTAGGGGTTACATATCTGTACACACCATTAGCCTAATATTTGGTTGCTGCACCTTTGGCAGCGATTACAGCTTCAAGGCGTTTTGAGAAAGAAGCTACGAGCTTGGCACACTTGTTTCTGGACATTTTTTCACATTCCTCTTGGCAAGCTCCATCAGGTTGGATGGGGAGCATCGGTACACAGCCATTTTCAGCTCTTTCCACAGATGTTCAATTGGATTCAGGTCTGGGCTCTGGCTGGGCCACTCAAGAACATGCACAGACTTTCTCAGAAGCCACTCCTTTGTTCTCTTGGCTGTGTGCTTCGGGTCGTTGTCATGTTGGAAGGTAAACCTTCGTCCCAGTCTGAGGTCCAGAGCGCTCTGGAGCAGGTTTTCTTCAAGGATCTCGGTGTATTTAGCTGCATTCATCTTTCCCTCTATCAGGACTAGTCGCCCTGTTCCCGCTGCTGAAAAACATCCCCACATCATGATGCTGCCACTGCCATGCTTCACTGTAGGGATGGTATTAGCCAGGTGATGAGCGGTGCCTGGTTTCCTCCAGATGTGACGCTTGGTATTCAGGCCAAAAAGTTGAATTTTGGTTTCATCAGACCAGAGAATCTTGATCCTCATGGTTTGAGAGTCCTCTAGGTGCCTTTTAGCAAACTCCAAGCGGGCTGTGATGTGCCTTTTACTAAGGACATGCTTCCATCTGGCCACCCTACCATAAAGTTCTGATTGGTGGAGTGCTGCCTGGATGGTTGATCTTCTGAAAGGTTCTCTCATCTCCTCAAGGATACGCTGGAGCTTTGTCAGAGTGACCCTCTGGTTCCTGCTCACCTCCCTGGCTAAGGCCCGTCTTCCTCGATTGCTCAGTTTGGGCGGGCGGCCAGGTCTAGGAAGATTCTTGGTGGTTCCAAACCTCTTCCATTTACGAATGATGGTGGCCACTGTGCTCTTTGGGACCTGTAAAGCTGCAGAGATTTTTTTTCCAGATCTATGCCTTGACACAATCCTGTTTCTGAGGTCTGCAGATAATTCCTTTGACCCCATGGCTTGGAGTTTGCTCTGACATGCACTGTCAACTGTGGAACCTTATATAGGCAGGTGTTGGCAATCCTGAATCATGTCCAATCAATTGAATTTATCACAGGTGGACTCCAATTAAGTTGTAGAAACATCTCAAGCAGTATCAGTGGAAACAAAATGCACCTCAGCTCACTTTTGGGTGTCATATCAAAGGGTGTGCACACTTGTGTACATATGATATTTTACATTTAGATTTTTAATAAATTAGCACAAATGTCTAAAAACCTGTTTTCACTTCGTCATTATGGGCTATTTTGTGTAGAATTTTGAGACAAAAAAATTACTCAATCTATTGTAGAATATGTATGTAACATAATAAAACGTGGAGAAGGTGAAAGGGGTGTGTAGACTTTCCGGCTTGACTGTATATATATATATATATAGGCTACTTTATAAAAAATAAATATATAGCTAGTATAAAGCATATGAAAACTGCGTAACGTTATCTGACAGGAACGTGGAGAGCTACTCGCGTTTCATGCACAGTGTGGATATTTTCTGTATTTTTATGTTAAAACAAAACTAAATTTTACGTTCTGACGAGGTAAGTAAAGTATCAATTGTTTACTTTTGTCTCGCTGTGCCCTTGCTGGCCTGTTTATGTCAAATATTTTTTGTAAACAAACTATTACTCGCGCTGCATGACACCATTCAGTGTGAGCTGCAGTGCTGACTGTGGACGAGAGCAGTTACATTTTGTTAGTTAATGAAGTCACTTTTAAAAAATATTGTTGAATTTATGTTTTAGGGTATATTATTACTATATGTGGTTTTTCCTGAGCTTTTGTGTTATGACCGGTGGAAAATAGGGACCCAGTAGCAGGCAGGAGTACAAAAAAACCGAAGTTTAATGTCCAGTAGCAGTACAAAAATCAAAATCCAAAGAAGAGTGCCAAAAACAGGCAGAGGTCGAAAACGGGAAGGCACGGCAGAGGTACAAAATCACAGTCCAGAAAATCAGGGTCGCGAGAACACGGGCAGAAGTCAAAAACCGGGAAATCAATAAGGAACAAAACACAAAAACTAACAAAACTCTGAAAAATAAATACACAGAGGGGGGAACGGATACTCGGAAACAGATACTATGAAAACTCTAACTAAAACATGAAACAAAGACTCAGAAAAAAAGGTACTTGGAACACTCAAAAAATACAGGCAAAGGACAAATGCTATCAAAGTTGATAAGGTTGAGGAACTCGCGAAGAGTGATTAGGATGACTGGGTTAAATACACAAGGAAGTGGGAGGGGTTACACATGAACAAATTAGGAGACAATAACTCGATAAGAAAATCACGAAAACATGGAAGGGACTCAGAAACAAGCATTACAAACAACGGGCTCAAGTAGGAGGGGAACGTGACTAGAATTAAAGAGGCGTGGTCTCAAAAGAGAGACAGCTGAAACGAGTCAACCAGCATCTCAAGAACAGCTTGGTATCGCAGATAGAAAAGATACAGCGAGGAAACTTGTTAATTGTTAGTTCTAACTAAATCAGAATTCCTTTATTGTCATTGTACTGGGTACAACGAAATTGAGCAGCAATCCTAAACGGTGCATCCACACATACAAACAGCAATTAAAAATACAGTTAAAACTAGAATAATTAGAAAAATGCTAAATTAAAAAGAAATAGATATGTGGCCTATAAACAATAAGATATAAAGACAGATATAAAGACAGTTAACTGAAATGAAATATTGCACTTCGGGATATTGCACATCTCTGAATTGCGGTGGCCCTATATACAAGTAGTTAGGAATATATACACATATACATAAAAAAGTGCAGGTGGATGTAACATGTAACATCAGTGCAGTGTTATATAAATAAAGTAACTGTAACAGTCAGTGTTTGGCAGTGTTCAGTTCTCGTATAGCTCTGGGGTAGAAACTGTTCTTTAGTCTATTTGTCCGTGATTTGATGGACCTGAAGCGTCTACCAGAGGGCAGCAGGTCAAACAGATGATGACCAGGGTGGGATGGGTCTTTCAATATGGTAGCTGCTCTACTGAGGCAGCGAATGCTGAAAATGTCCTCCAAAGAGGGCAGTGAGCAGCCGATGATCTTCTGGGCGGTATTGATGACCCTCTGGAGGGCTCTCTTGTCCGCTGCTGAGCAGCTGGCATACCACGCAGAGATACAGAATGTCAGCACACTCTCGATGGAGCAGCGGTAGAAGGACACCAGCAGCTTCTCCTGCAGGTTGTTTTTCCTGAGAATCCTCAGGAAATAGAGTCGCTGCTGTGCCTTCTTGACAACCACAGTGGTGTTGGTAGTCCAGGAGAGATCCTCAGCGATGTGCGTGCCCAGGAACCTGAAATCAGGGACCCTTTCCACATGGTCCCCGTTGATGTATAGTGGATCTGGGTTTGCACTGTTCTTCCGGAAGTCTATTATGAGTTCTTTTGTTTTTGAGGAGTTTAGGACAAGATTGTTCTCTGAACACCACACTGCCAGTCTTTGGACTTCATCCCTGTAGGCTGTCTCGTCTCCTCCCGAGATTAGTCCCACCACAGTCGTGTCGTCCGCGAACTTGATAATGGTGTTGGTGGAATGGGCGGAGGCACAGTCATGAGTGTAGAGGGCGTTGAGCAGGGGGCTCAACACACAGCCCTGTGGGGAGCCGGTGCTGAGTGTAAGGGTGGGGGAGAGGTGGGGGCCTAGTCTCACAGTCTGGGGGCGGTTGGTCAAAAAGTCCTTGATCCAGTGGCAGATGGGTTGGGAAAGTCCTAAGTCGGTAAGTTTGGTGACCAGTCTGCCCGGGATGATGGTGTTGAAGGCAGAGCTAAAGTCTATGAAAAGCATCCTCACGTAGCTCCCCTGGTGTTCAAGGTGGGTCAGTGCAGTGTGGAGAGCAGTGGCGATGGCATCCTCTGTAGACCTATTCGCTCTGTAGGCAAACTGGTATGGGTCGAAGGTGGGTGGGAGGCTGGCTTTGATGTGCTGCAGGACCAGTCTCTCGAAGCACTTCATGATGACCGGTGTGAGTGCGACCGGACGGTAGTCGTTGAGGCCGCTGATGACAGTCTTTAATACAGATAATTAGTATGTTAGTAAACATTTAAGTTAATGGTTTTAGTAATTTGCATCTAACTAATAAACACCCGAGTGATTGTTAGCACGAGTTAGTAATATAAACAATATAAACACGGGAAACGTAAAGCAGGAAGTAAACAGAAAACGAAACTTCGGAAATACAGCGTGAATCCTCGGAAAATCCCGAATTCACCCAAACAGTGCATACGTGAGACAGGGTAAACAAACACACGAATGCGACTCGGACAACCCACGAACAGAGGGGAATGTACTGATGAAATGAAAAGTAATAATATTGAAAATAAAAATACAAATCAGACAGAACTCAGACACTCAGAACATAACATTTTGGCTACTAGTGGAAAAAAATTGCTGGGGCGTGGTTTGATACCTGGAGCTCAGCCCCTATATTATTACCTTATCACTCCCAGATTTTGGCATTTTTATAATTTCAAAAGGGGGCGGGGTCTAGTGAAGCCAATGTGTTTTTTTACCCTTTAATGTTAGCCTCTTTGGAAGACCGGCTTCCAGGCAGGATTAGTAGTAAACGCCCAGCCCCTCCGTTTGTATTCTGTAGGAGTGGCAAACTGTGACTGGCATTGTCTGACACACGCCCATAAACTGTAAGCCCCTGGCCATTGTAGTCCATAGTAAAACAGGTACCTGGAACATGCGCAGTAGTTTGGGGTTCTCTTCTCTCTTCTCTTCTCTCTATCTCTTCTCTCACTACAGATAGAGAGTTGGCTGTGTGCTCCTTCTAATCAGGAGGACAGCTACTCTTCTACAAATTAAACATAATTTTTCAGTAGAATTCCACTTTAAGGTGTGAATTTTACACTTCCACTTTTAAAGGGGTAAAGGGCTAGCCACGTATTGCATTTGCATTATCTTAAAAACAATGACAAAAGTTTATCGTAGCCTAGCCTAAGTTAGCCTACGAGGTGAAGCAGCCGTCTGCCATCAATTAACGTTAGTCACTGGGGGAAAGAAAGTAGGTTGGCTACATTCTGTTCATTTTACTTTATTAATTTACTTTATTCCACTTATTTTCTAGAATGTCTTGGACTCTGAATTGACAGGTCATGGAGCATAGTTTGCCATTCCCAGGTTTTGTACTAGCTGGCCAGGCAGGCAGCGCATTCAATTAAAACGGTGATCAAACCTGTGACTCGGATGACTGAAGATTGAACATAATAACCATCACTCATTGACCAATCAGAATCGAGTATACACTCATACCATGGTATAAAGGGGTAATAAACACCGGCTTTTGTTCTGTCTCCGCCCACTATAGGCACATAGGCGGAGCCAGCAAGGGGGAAAACCATTTGTAAATGTTAATTTGCAGAGTTTGAATACCCATCAATCAAGAAGAGGGGGAGATGGGGCGTTGACTTGGGCCGTGTCCGAATACGACCCATACACCCTTTTGAGGGCGCATATTTCAGTCCACTTTATCAAAAGGCTTTTGCGTGTGCGACTTTTTCTCACAAATGGGGGCACTTAAAATACCAGAATGAACCCCTTATTTTTGGTGTTTTGTTGAGGGAATTCAGGAGCACAGTCACCTGCAGAACGGGCACTCACCCAACAATTTCAGTAAGTTACCCGGAAGTTAAAACGTAAAAGACATAGAGCGTTTATGCATATCTATGGTACAAGATGGGTTCATATTACAAACTTTTGTTAATTCTATTTTAATTCATAATCTACATTTCGTAACAATCGTCATATGTTAACTCATTGATATTTTCAATAAAAAAATAATATTTTAATAAATATTACGAACTACTTCCTCACTAGTTTGGAAAGAGTTTTACGGGATTTCTTTCGCGCACTGCTTGCAAAGTGAGAGGACAGGGCACATAATAGACAGTGGTCTGAGTTGACAGGGAACAGGGGTCGTATTCGGACACAGCCCGGTTTACATGGAAAAAAGGTTTTCGTGTCACGGATAAGGGCGTGACTCAAACTAAACTTTTCAGTTTGGATTTCAGCGAATGCCTCTTTTTTGACACAAAATGCGGTGGCACAGTTTAATTACATTTGCGTTTTTTTAACAATAGGATATATGTGATTTATGAAATGGAGACAAGATACTTCGCTTTATAACTCAAAATATGTGATTTAGTGTTTATTACCCCTTTAAGATTTATTTATACAGCGTAGGTTGAATGAGCATTCATGCTCTTTTACCGCAACACCCTGTTACCGCCCTGTTTTCCTTCCAAATAATCTCAAGTGTAATTGCAGATTATTCGGAAGGAAACCCAATGCGTATAGCTCACAATTAATTGAACGTTAATTTAGCAATAGATTCCTGACCACACCCTGCAACAAGACAGTATCGTAGATAGTAGATAGTAAAAACTGAATAGTTCACCTTGAATAATTTATCTTATCAGCACTATACCCCAATTTATTTTCTGAGACAATATTTTTTTTTAAAGTAATGTCCTAATCTATACATTTCCTGTGCAATAGCAAACCTACAAATATAGATTGATTCCCACTCAATACTGGAGACCTAAGAACTTCCAGATGCAAAATATTGTAATGCTTTTAACGAAAGATACCACTTCAGATTCGTTGCTAATCTGACACTTTACACTGGAAGAGGAGGCATTTAGACTACCAATAATTATACCTATTATTGAAAGTTTTTATTCAGTCTCCAATGCTGGAAGTATGTTAAAAACCCAATCATGCAATTTTCATGTGCAACTACATATTATTTATAAGCAACCTTAAGCTTTGAATAGATTTACTAATCTACCCAGGCCCATAGCTACACTGTCTCATCAAACAGCAAATTGACACACATTATTAAGTAATAATGTGATTTCAACAAATTAGGCAAATGTGTCTTATGAAAGTTTTTATTTATTAATTAATTAATTTTTGATTTTACAAATGATTTACAAACTGGATCAAACTACACGTTTGGAGAATGAATCCATGCTTCAAAAATGACAACAGTAGAAGACAATTTAACTTTAATTCACATAGCCAAATAAAACATACAAGGCCTTTATTGGCACATATTTGTCAAAATCCCATTCAATCCCAAAGATATACGCGAACACTTTTGGAAGGCTATAATATGCACCAAACTCTTCTAAAAGCATGCAGATGCTTTTTAAAGTATTTTACTCATGTGCCGATGATTTATTGTCAACTATCTTGTCGGGTAACTTTGTGTTTATTTTATGTCAGGTTCCCGTTGTTAAAAAGATGTCTATCTCAGTGGGATATTCCTGGTTAAATAAAGGTTAAATATATATAAATGTATAGAAATATTTACAGCAGTGAAATTAAGAGCAATAGTCGAACCTGATATAGACATATTACATGCTACATTTTTTCTATTAGCCTATTTGTAAATTCACATTTTTTATTCTTGAATATGAGCAATCTGTTGATGCCACAATATATATTGTGTGTGGTGAGATTTTGCGCCGTTTATTCTAGACTAATGACTGATAATAGTGTCAACCAGTGCACATCACAGTGATAAGCGAACCCAGTGATCACCCGGTCTCGCTCACACATCACTGCGCGTTTTATGTTGACTACGATACTGGTTTGTAAACTGCACACATGACACCACACAGAGCATACTATGGCAAAAAGAGAATCCTTGATTACACAAAAAGATCGTTTATAAATCGTCGTAAAGTAGGTTACACGTTAAACGTGTAAAACGAATGTTGTAGCTACTGCGGTGAATGAATGTCCAAAATCACGCAGTCTCAATATTTTCCACGAGGTTTGATTTGTTTGACAAAACATTTAATGAATACCTGGAGTGAAACTAAAGAAAAGACTCCTGTGCGCCTTTTCCTCACCTGGAAACACGTTTTCTTCCGCCAAAGAAATGTGGTAGTTTATAGGATAAGTGCGGGTTCTCATTCAAAACAGTGTAAATCATAAAATCAATACAACTTATCCTAAGCCAATCGCTGTCTCGCACGTGAGGTCAATGGTTTACTTTCAAGACGAGGAATATTCCAAGTTTTAATTTAAGACTGAGTCTCATCAACTTTATCTTTACTGGTCGACAGTGGCGTTCTCTGTGAGGGGTCTTCTAGGAGCGGGATGTAAGCTTCGCTCTGAGAGGTGCGCATGGCGCTGTCCCATAAACTTACTGCACCGGAAGATTTCTGTGACTTCAGAGATATCTCCCGCAGACGGCCCGTCCCCGAATGCAGTGCCATAAGCTCTATTTCGTGCTTAGCTGCATTCTCTAGCATCCTTTGCTTATTGTAGAAGATGACAAAGTTGTTGATTATAGGGTGGATCGGTAGCGCAATGGCGATCACGCCACAGAGAAAACTTACGGCAGCGTTGCAACGGCCTAGGGTTGTCTTGGGGTATATGTCGCCATAACCCACAGTTGTCATGGTGATAATGGCCCACCAGAAAGACTGAGGGATACTCGTGAACATGGTTTCCGGATGACTTTGCTCCATAGTATAGCCCAGCGCCGAGAAAAGGAATATCCCTATGCCCATGTACGTAAGCAAGAGTCCCAGCTCTTTTAAACTCCTCTTGAGTGCGGCGGTGAGCGTCTGTAGCCCTGAAGAGTGGCGTGCCAGCTTAAAGATCCGGGCTATGCGCAAGATGCGTAGCGCCTGTATCGCTTGTTGAACGTTTGACAGTTCCATCATTGCATTGCCCAGGTAAGTCAGGGTCAGCACCACATAGAAGGGTATAATGGCCAGGAAGTCGATGATATTCATGATGGAGAGGAGAAAGTGCACTTTATTAGGAGAGGAGAGGAGACGTAAAATGTATTCCACAGTGAACCAACCGATGCAGGCCGTCTCAATGGCTTCTAGGACCGGGTGCTCCACATTGTCCCCCTCGGCGTCCTGTACTTGGAGCTCAGGAATAGTCCCCATGCACATCACCACGGAGGAGATGAGGATGAAGATGAAAGACAATATTGCGATGACGCGGGCAGGTAGTGAGCACTCGGGGTTCTCCATCAGCTTCCACAAGAACATTTGGTACCTCTGCCAGCGGCTGGCGTCAGGATCCCCTTCCAGATCGTCCAGGATCAATTTAACTTTGTCGGCGATCTCAGACAATTCTGCCTCTGCCTCTTTCAGGCAGCTCTTACAACACTCGTCCAGGAAATCTGGGTCGATTTTCCAGAATTCCATTTCTTTCATGAAACAAATGGGACAGATTCCTCGTTTCATATGGATCTCTCCATAGTAATACAATTCGACGATACATCTAAATATATCTGGGTCTCTGTCAAAATAGAACTCACCTTTTCCGGGATCGTAATCGTCACAAAGGTTGGTAACTGTATCAAAACTTTGCGAGGAATTATTCAGCAGCTCCGCTAGGAGAGTCTCTGGGTAGCGGTTCAACAAGTCTCCGGTCAGAACCTGTTTCACGCCGCCAATGTTCACCACGATTTCGGTTTCTTCGCTGGATTCCGAGCCATTGCAGTCAGCATATCGCGTTCTGGGTAATCCCCACATCTTCCACTCTGTACACTTAGCAGCTATATCCGAAATATTCTTAAAATAGATTGTTAAATTACATTAAAGTTGTTTGTTGTGAGGTACAGTCTTTGTTGTTATACCAGTTGTCCAGTGTTCGTCCAGCAAAGTAAAGTAGAAAAGACAGCAGGAGTCCTTAGTCCACCACTAAATAAAATATATGTGTTGCACTGAATAATAGCCTATCAGATACTACATTTTGTAAATGTTGATGAAATCAGCGCGCTCAATGAATGCCACTCAGAGAATGCGACATTATACTGGAAGTGTGTCCTGTCTCTGAGCAGCACTATTTTTTTCGCAAGCGAGGAAAGTAGATTTAAGCGCTACATTACCCACCGTGGGATATCCAACTTGGAAGTATGCGTCACAGCAGAAATTCGTCCAGCTAAAAGTGAAATGAGGACCCGATACAGTCGGAAAGAGCAGAGACGGCGGGTGGGCGGGATCAGAGAAAGGGGATCATTATAAAGCCACATATCATCCTGAATAAAAAAAACTCTTTATTTGTCAAGGTTACAGAACATAGATGATATGAGTTGCCTGGGGATCAGATAAACATCTTGAGAATAAAATATTTGTTAATTTTGATAGCTTTGGAATTGGAGGAAGTCAGAATAGTTTTAATAGGCTATATTATTTGGCTTCGTTTTCAAATATGAAAAAAATAGGTTTAGCATTATTGAATTTGCATGTATGTACATGGAATTTGGCTAACAGTATAATATCATCTGGACTGTAGTGGACTGTAACGCGTAGACATGTAAGAAAAACATAGAATCAGATTAATTGTACCAGCGCAATATACTATCAAATATAATATATAGACCTACTGCTAAACTACTGTTATTACTGTTATTGGGTATTTTTCAAGCGATGGATAAGAAACATACAATGGGGTTTACTTAATATTTATTGTATAAAATACAGCTCATGAATATTTTAAGCGGTATTTTCTACAGAACAATATCAATAAATGTTATTATATATTATAAATGACAAGTATTTAATTACTGAAATATACATGGGTGTGCGTATTTGCGCAATGAAGATACAGTAGTTAAATACATTGTGGACATGGCTCCCTCTACAGGCACCCAGTAGGTATGGCAATAATCGGAACTGTCTGAACTGGACACCACTGTATTCTTTTCATTATCCCTGAACAGTTCATCAAGATAGCTACATATAAAAGTAACAGACACCCATGCACTCCTACATAAGTTCTAGTTATCACAAACCACACATTCAAAGGTATAGGGAAAGTGTAGCCACTCCTCTCACACACTGTTCAGTGTTCACTCATTGCAGCACAACATCTATCACTGCACAAAGCATTACACCAGCCTCAGTGTGTTTTATTCCATAACCTGCCAGCAATGCCACTTAATTTAAGTGGGAAAAACAAACACAAGATGAAAATGATATTAAAGCAGCACTGTACACTATTAGATGGGTACGTATGAACACAACTGGTCACACACTTTCAGGAAGATAGCATAATTTATTTTAGGATTTAAGGTCTGGGAATCAAAAAAAGTTGGACAGAGAGACAAAGAAATAAGAAAAAAATGGCTCAATTGAAAACATTAAATCCATATCGTTAAATGATATTTTTTAAAGCTGTACAAGCTGGTCCAACAACATTTAAACACTTCTCAAAGGATAATAAGACTATAACAATCTGTTTCTGTACACCTGTAAAATGTCCTCCAAAATTATTCACATCCTTGATAAAAATGAACAGGAATACCATATGAAGTAACTGATTAAATTACTAAGCTATATTTAAATTCTAAAACGTGGGAAATATTCTACCTTTTATTTCTTAAAAGGGTTCTCTTTCTTCAAGGGTTGTAGATTTTTAAATATCAGCTTGTAAATCAGGTTCAGATTTTTAAGAAACCTTCCATTATGAGCCCCAACTAATTCAGAGGTATAAAGTTTAGTATACATTTTATTTTTATTGTAGACATTTTTTTAACCGTGGTCTGATGTAACTGACCCTCACTCAATACAAATCCCTGTATCGAGTACGTTTTCTATTTGATGTGTAATCATAGATTTAAATGCTGTAGGTAGGAGTGATACCTGACATACTGTTTATCTAAATAAATCTGAATTGATGGGTCAAATTTATCTGCTTTTTGGAGCATTTGTTATATATACAATGCAAGACATCCGTTTACAGCAGTTCATATGCCTTCAGTGATTGTCAACCATTGGTGTTCTGGACCTCAGATGACAGACTCAAATCTAAGAAAATTGTCATCCCTTTGAGGAAAAATATATATGATATATTGAAATGATACTGTATGCTTTAAAAACATTCATACATCTTCATACATTATATAGTGGCAATAACTATCAGTTAAATATTCTGTATGTTCTAAAAATATAATTGAAAATATATGCCAAAATTATTCTTTTTTTTGTGTCTACGGCTTGAGATTAGCAGTTTGCGATTTGTAATTTAATATCTGAAAGTTTTTAGTTTTTCTACACAAAAAATGTGCACAAAACACGTGTGAGTTGTGAAATAAGTGTAGATAATATTATCATAAGAAAACGCGCCTTTAGAGACCACATGCCCATAGGATTGCTAGGGTGTTTCCTTATGCTAATCGCGTGAACCATAGACATGCATATGCTATTTAACTAGGCAGGAAATGACACCCTCAGCTAACTGAGGCTGTGTCCAAATCAGCACCCTTCCATATTATTGAGTATGCTTGTTGAGTACACTGGATGAGAAAGTAGTTAAATAGGCAAAATTTTCTCAAATGCAGTATAGTTAAAACCCTCAGAATTTTATACTTACTGTGTACTAGCAGCTGTGTAGTGTTTGCATACTGTTTAGTATGCAACGTGCAGTATGCAAAAAATATCCACAATACTATTTTAAAAACATGGAAGTGTCATAAGATGTCCCACCCTAGCACGGCCATGTCACATTTTTTTTGTTGTTGAAGGAAAACGTCAGTGAAGCTCCACCTCATTTTTAAAGCAAAGCTGCACAGCATATTTATTTACCAAAATGTTTTCATACTTCTTGAAAAGTGTGCTCCTGAATATACTCAGCGAAACCCCAGAAATAAGTATATCATCCTGGGATTTTAAGTATACTACATTTAGAGTTACTTACTTGACTACATTCTCATCCAGTGTACTCGACAAGCATACTGAATAGTATGGAAGGGTGCTGATTCGGACCCATATTTGGGAGCATACCTTTCAAGAAGTAAGCAAACATTTTGGTCGCATAAATATGACGCACGGCTTCGCTTTAAAAATAAGTTGTACCATCACGTCACTGACATTTTCCTTCAACAACAACAAAGCTAAAATGGCAGACTGTGGCCCTGCGGGGGGCCACGCACAATTGGTAATAGTTTTGCCCAGGGTATGGGATGGGATCAATCGATAGGCATTCATCAAGCAACCATGCTGGGCATGGGCAAGCCATGGCCTGCATGCAGCTGCATAGGGGGGTCCTTCTTCGATTCCACTCTGTGCGCGTTTGTCAGTGGTGCGTAGGGAGAAACAGGTGGCTGAGCCACGTGTTTTGAAGGAAAGCCGTGGGGTTGCTCTGAGGTAAGATACCCGTAAGATACCTGTGCAGTGTTGTTCCATGAATGCGGTTGGGGGGAATTGGACATTCCAAATTGGGGTGGGAATTGGACAGACAGCCTCGTGTTGGGCGCTACATTATTAAAAAAACAAACAAAAAAAACAAACACTGCGTAAGGGCGGGACGTCTAAAGGCACTTCCATTTTTTTTGCAAAACAGTACTAAACAGTAAGCAAGCCTGTACTGCACATGTCTGTGCAAAAGATTGGAGCTCCCATTAAAATGAATGGGAAATATCAGACTTTTGAAATTTAACTTCCTCTCTGATATGGAAACGATCATTACGTTTCATATGAAAAGCAGATTGTGAAAATATGTTACATTTTTAGGAAAATTTTATTTTAATGAATATTTCACCAACACATCTGGCCCAAAACAATCATTGTTTCACATAATGAAATTTATGATCACAAAAAATTGACCTATTAGGTTTTCTTTGGTTTTCTCCATTGAATTCAATGGGCAGAAAGCTCTTTCTTAGTCAACAAGCATACTTCTGGGTGATTCACTGCCTGGCCCCTCCCTAAGAAAAGGTTTGGGAATGAGGCCCATGACATCTTTGATTTGAACTGGACTTAGAACTACAATTACCAGACGAAATGGCAAAAAGTCACGTCTCCTACACATAGGGGTCGATTTACTAAAGGTTTGCGTGTACAAAAACACATGTAAAACTTTCACCAAATGGAGTTGCATTGCCTTGCTTCTATGGTAGTTCATGATTAGTTTCAGTTTTTAAAATGATCTTTCTGCAGAAGTCAGTCAGCGGAATTGTTAAAAAAAAAGAAGCTTAAATGGCATGGCAATATCAGTAAAACTTGGCAGAACGGTAATGGTGCTTTAAATACAACAATTCAGCAAGATCTTCAATTGAGCCTGTCTTATTTCCCTTAAATTCTGGCCTCAGGGTGTTACAGAAAGAGATTAACTGCATAAGAAACTCTGAGACAGCCTGAATCTGTCAGGAGGCAGCAAGCTGCAATTGCATTTCATCAGTCGATGTGGAAGCTTTGCTGCCTCTTATTGGTCGGAATAATGACGTTATTTTTGGTAGCCTATTTTAGCTTTAGCTTGTTCAGATAATGTTTTGTGCTGCGTTTTGGGCACAACTGGGAGACATTTAACTTGTTAGTTTGAGAAATAAAAGTCTAATGGCCTTGTAGATCAACACTACAGTCGAATCTCGCCTTGTTCAGTGAAATAAAAAAATAGGCGAATCATTTATTTAAAAAAGAAATCAGTCTAGTGCGGGGACCCCTAAGCGACCACCTATGTCGCCCATGCCTAGAACTGGCCTTGTTCCGAACAAGACACAGCATACGTAGTTTGGAGTTACGTGTCGCCAGGATGTCACCATCTGGTATCTACAAAGTACATAGGTCATGCTACAGTTATCAACCTCTTCTTTATTGTGAAGTGGCTCACAATCACACAGTGTCCCCAAGGATTACACATTCTGAAAAATTGTGAATTGTCTGTGAAATGGTCTAGCTGATTCTGTGTTCAGGTGATTTAAGCTTTGGAGCATTATTCCTTGATTTGTGATATTAAAGGTTTTTCAACTGAATAAAATTGGGAAGTGAGTTCTGTGTTCAGGAGCAGGGTGTTACAGTGAGTTAGTCTGCAATCCTATCAATCTATTTGTAACACAGACATGATTATCCACTGCTAACCTGACACTTAGGGCTCTAATATCCGGCGAACGGCACAAAGGCACAGTCAGTGGTGCAGCGCATGGGGCACTGGGCGTGGCTACTGAATTTTTGTTATTTTGGTGACCAGAGGCAAGGAGCACACAGCTCACAGTGCTCTGCGCAGGTGGAAAATGGGCTGGATTAGGCTGAATATTTACAAGTGGGTGTGTTGCAGCTGGATTCAATCATAGCCAATCAAATCACGTATTTTCATTCCCTTTAAGAGCCTGCGCTTTGCGACCCGGCATACTGCATTCGGTGGTTTACCGCAGCAGTGGAAGATAATAGGCTCTATCTTGACAATCTTAGCGGTCTAAAATGGTCTAAATCACATGGCGCAAGTGCATTTAGGGTATGCCCAACTCCACGTTTGCTAGTTAGACGGCGGATAATTTGAGCGCAAGGTTCAAATGGGCTGAACTTAGTCTCTTCCATTAATTATAGGTTTTTCTTGGGTGTAACATACAATAAACCAATCAGTGTCATCTCCCATTCCTTTTAAAAGCACTTTGGCGGATTGATAATTTAATGGCGGATTTAGTAAGACTGTGAAAAGAGCAATTTACAGCTGGCGAAACAGACCTGCTCGTGCACAAACTTAAAGCGCAATATTATGCCATTACAATTCCCAGAATTGTGTAATGTGCTGCAAATGTGTTTTCATTTCTAATTGATGAAAATTAATACATTTTCCTTCATTAGACTTTTAGTTCTCTTTAAAATTATTTTGTTTAGTTATGTAATAGCAGGTGAAATCAGTGGGGTTTTAATTGCTGAAAGTATGGAAACCTGGTCACTGTAATTTAAAAAAAACGTATCGAGAAGTAAAAAAAAAAACCCTTATGCACAGTGAATCCCTGGGATGGTAGGCTATTTGAAAGACATTTCAACAGACAACTTTTTTCAATCAAAACCATTCCATTTCATCTGAAGCGCATTTTCGGCACTCCAAATGTCCGTCTATTGCAGTGTGTGTTTTTGTGAGTTTTTGATTGAATGCCAATTCACGCATTGTTATAGGCATGATATACTGTAGGTGTTATCAGCAAAGTTTTTAATGGATAGTCATGGTCTCCTAACGGAAGGATAATTCACAAATACATATGTAATCTTACACATAGCATCGCACATCGCCTGGATGTTGATGGAGTGGGCTCCCTTATGTTTCACATATATACGACTGTTATTCTCTGCTGGGGCAGAACCCTAGAAAATCCAAAGATCGCTGTGAACTCCTGTTTTACCTATTCTTGGCTGACAGGTGTGAGGGGACTTTAATGTATTAATTAGCATGTTGGACTGCATGTGTGGCTGAATTTACAGCAGATTGGAACATGCCTCCAATTCAATTTAGGAGATGCTGGAACTACCCATTCGCAAATTTGTTTTTAGTGCATATAGGGACAGCAGGCATTCATCTCCAGCTCAGCTTCCAGGAGATGACAGAAGTTTAATAATAATAATAATAATGAATTTTATTTAAAACACACTTTATATTATTGAAACAAACAATCTCAAAGTGCTAGTGTATAAAACAACACAAAAAAAACACACAAAAAAAAAAAATAACAAAAAAAAAAAAAAAACAACACAATTTTTTTTAAAAAAGGCCTTTTTAAAAAAAGTTTTTTTTTTTTTTTTCTTTTTAAAACAAGTCCACTGGCTGTGGCCGGTGAGGTCAGAGCAGAGAGCATTCCACAGCGGCGGCGGCGCAAAAGGCGCGGGCGCCCCATAGTTCGTAGCCCTGGTCCTGGGGGGGGGGGGAGGAGGTGTCCAGTGCGGAGCGGGTGCGGAGTGGGGAGGGGGGGGGGGGGGGGGTAGTGAGGGGGGCGGGGGGGGGGGGGGGGGGTGTGGGGGTGGCACAGCAGGGAGACTTGTATTTCAATCAGGAATGAGACAGGAAGCCAAGGAGGAGGAGAGGAGGGAGGTGAGTGGTGGTGTGGTCGTACTTTTCGCACTTTCATCAGGCTCAGCAGCACTAGTTACTTTGTATGTAGTGGCTGGATGCTGGGGATCCCGCTGAGGGGTGGCAGTGTTGCAGTAGTGGAGGAGTAGTCGAGCCAAGGAGAGGACAAGTGTGTTGAGAGAGGAGGAGGTGGAGAGAGAGGAGGAGTTTTGTGGAGTGGAGAGGAGAGCAGTGAGGGAGTGTGGTAGGGGTTAGGAGACATAGAGATGGTGCAAGGAGCTCAAAAGGGTCAGGATGGTAAGGTCCAGGTTAACAAGTTGGTGAGTTGTTTGTGTGTGAAAGGGTGTGTGTGATGATGTGTGTGGTGGTGGTGGGGGTGATGTGGTGGTCTGAAGTGGGGCTGTGGTTGAGTTGTAGAAAGTTTCAACGTATCCTCACCAGAGATATTTAACAGTTACTAAAACTAGGGAATCAATCTAAGTAACATTCTTACATAGATTGCGGTCTCGCAGAGCGACGCAGGTAACAAAATAACCACACGATCAGCGCAAAAGCCGGCAGATGATCATAATAAATTATTCATCTGAAACATTGATTGAAATTTAGCACCATATCTGGAAAATTCACAAAAACTACCAAAAAAATATCCAAAATCATGAAATAATTGGAAATAATATGATTTCTTATCCATCTAAAAAAAGAGTGAAAACATAGGAATGTTAAAAGCATGTTAAAAGCATTACAGCTATGAAAAATGATTGACCTGAGATGATTTATCTGCTTAGATTAATGATTTGATCTGAGGTAGGCTACTTACACAGTTTAATGTGTAGCTTAATGTGCTGGACATGTGTGGTGACGTTGAGAGGCTGATCCTGTATATGCAGACCGTGTAATGGCAATATACTGTTAGTAGTATGTTTACATATAGATATGGTCTGTAGTTTTAGTTACAATACTACTAAGATCCTGTAAGGCAGCCCTGGGAGTTTGTTAAAACCCGGTGGGATAAACACAATTTAAGGCGGGATTCCCCTTCGCTGAGAGACAGGTATGTGGTCCTTGACCGATGGACCCTTTTATTATTACGCATTTTTTGATATGTCAAAATTCATGATGAAAACGCCATTTTATATACAGATGGGTGACAAATTAAAATAAAGCCAACATAAAGTGTCTTATTAAGGTTGTTGGGCCACCACAAGCCGCCAGAACAGCTTCAATGCACCTTGGCATAGATTCTATCACTAGTATAGCATAGATTCTAGTATCTGGAACTCTACTGGAGGGATGGAACACCATTCCTCCAAAAGATACTCCCTCATTTGGTGTTTTTATGATGGTGGTGGAGAGTGTTGTCTAACACCAAAATCCAAAATCTTCCATAGGTGTTCAATTGGGTTGAGATCTGGTGTCTGCGTAGGCCATAGCATATGATTCACATAATTTTCATACTCATCAAACCATTCAGTGCCCTGTGGATGGGGGCAGTGTCATCCTGGAAGAGACCACTCCCATCAGGATAGAAATGTTTCATCAGAGGATAAAGGTGATCACTAACAATAACTTTGTATTGATTTGCGGTGACCCTTCCCTCTAAGGGGACAAGTGGACCCAAACCATGCCAGGAAAATGCCCCCCACAGCACAACAGAGCCACTGGACCTCCTGGTCAAATATACTTCCTTCATCCCTGACACAGGCGTAAATCACAGACCAAGCTGACTCCAAAATTGCAGTTTGCTGCTTGATCCACACTAACACCCCCAAGTGACTCTCCTCCCACTTCGGGGCATGTCGAGTCACAAAATTACCAAATGGGTGCTCAGGCGTTTCAAAATCCACAACAAAAATGCCATTTCGCCAGTGCGACAGCTCGCCACCGGAAAATAGAGCCCTCTATAAACCCTGTCAGACAGCTGCTGCTGGTCGCTAGGTTGGTACGGTTAGCTTGCAAGCTATTTAAATTAGTTGGTGGCCAAAGAGTTTAAAATGTAAATTGAATAAAGTGTTATGAGGACATTAGTTGTATGAAGGTTTACTTGCTAACTAGCTTGCCGTCTATCTAATTATGCATTCAACCTTACAAATGTTATCTGGTTGGCTGGCTGGCTTGTTATGTAGCTGGCATGAACAAGCTCATTCAGCTTTCCGATTGTAAAAATAAGCCAAAAGCACTAGTTTGGAGGTCTATCAAATCTGACCTGACTGGACCTGCTTGTGCCAAGTTCCTCTGCGCTGTCCCTTTGGTGAAGCTACCGGGAGGCTCATGTGCAATGATAGCATGCCTAGTGTTAGTGCCTCATACATTGGCGTTATTGTGTACTGTTGCCATTGCCATGGGGCAAACTCCCTTATGCTCCAACACCATCTGCTGTGGCTGCTATTGTGGATGTTGAAGTCCTCTGTTGCTGCTGAAGCTGCTTTTGTTTGCAATTTCAGCCATTTTGAATGTCCTTTTTTTGCTCAAGATAGATATTAAGACATTTGTGTGCAGCAGACACTATAGGCTGACATCACAACAATGTTGGTTGTCTAGCTGGAGAAGAGAGTGGTCATGTAAATATATATATAATTTTTTTTACATTTTACTTGTCTCTAGGAAGTGAGGGGCATCCCTCCCCAACAAGTGGTAAAGGTGATATGTACTGTAATAAAGTGGTTAGATAGATTGCCACTGACAGCAACATGTTTATTCTCTATCAGGTAAGTGTCTCCCTGTTCACTTGAATAAAACACGTAAGTGAAAACTCTGTCACCTAGCAGTTAATTCTCAAAAGGCATCCAGTGCCGTATGGCTAGTTTGTACTTTGTTTTTTCACCACAGTCTATAGCTTTCTTTAGTTTGTGGGTTACTATACACCTGTGACTGTAAGGCACACAATATATGAGCTTGACTAAGTTTCTCAGTCTAATGTTGCATAACTACCAATGGCCCAAAGAGCTGACCTTAGATAAGCTCAGAAGTAGATTCTAAAGAGAACTTTTTTTTTTGATGGCATTAAAACTAATTAATTTATTAATTACATTAAATCAAGTAACTTTTTCAATAAAAAACAATAAATAAATAAATAAATAAAAACAAATAAAAAATGTAATACATAACTATAAAAACACCACTCATTTGAAACATTTAATTGGAGTTTCAATGGGGCAAAAAAAAACAAAAAACAAGGCGCTAGAGACAAGCATATGGGAATTCCTGTGCTCACTCACACTCACTTCAGAACAAGGAGGACCGCGTCAAGTTTGGTTTTGGTTGCAACTTACTAATGTTAAAACGCAAATTTCACCCGCCAATATCTGAGCCGTTTTATCACAAATTACCAAGCTACATGGCAGATCAACTCTCTCATCAATATCTTGACATAAAACAAATATGGGAAAGATTTGTTAAGCCGTTTTCATACAATTAAGTACATTAAAAAATAGCATTTAGATTAAAACTTTTTTTCCAACGACCTAGCTCAAATTCTACAACTCTAATCGCGAAAGTAGACTAGACATAGCGATATGTCGGGCGTGACATGGACTAATGCTTTTGACGGGTGACATTTCCGTTTATTGCAGTTTTTGCATAAACCTTTCTAAAAACGAATTCTACGATGCCGGAAATTAATTGTCCATTGACTTAACACTGGGGCAAAAATTTGCTAGCAACTGAAGGCTAATTGAAAGTTCAAACTGCATTACAACAGTCTCGTGCAATGTTAGATTTCTTACTCTTCGCTCTATCTCTGAAGCTAGCCTGAGCCTCTCATACTGCCACAGCACAGAAACCACCTGTAGGCTACTAACTCTTACACAAAGCGAGTTATACATTTTATGTAGGCCTATGGTTTAACATTTTTCTGAATCACAAGAAGTGTGCGCAAATCAACTCGAGAGCAAGGTGGATAACGTTATTTTGCTTAAAATATATTTTGCCAGGTCAGTGATCACAGCAGTTCCACACAACTCTGACCGAACAGAACCAACTAACTAGTCTAGCTAACAAGAACTTAGCGAGCTACCGTTTCAGTGTGACAAAGCTAGAAATAATACAGCTACTATCTAACTTCACTACAGAGATAAAAACTAATTTATGTTAACTTAGCTACTAACGTTACTCCTTTCAGTCATGTCCACAATATTATTTGTAACGTTAATGAAGCTACAAGCGCCACACCGTGTGAGCTATCAACTAACGTTAGCTAGCTAGCTGACATCGTTGACGGGAGTTTTACTTTCGCTTTCCTGAGTTAACATAACCTAACAAATAAATGTTTCTGTGCGTGGCCGTGAATTACCACGGATTGCAGCGAATCAAAACACTAATTATCGGCATTTTATATTATCAGGTGTGGCGGCCTGGTAGGGGAAACACTGCAATATCTGGCTTTCATATAGGCTACTTCAGTTCCTCAATCTGTTTGATTTATTTTGAGCGATGCACATATGCAAATCGACATACAAGAGCAACATAAAATAGTAAATGCAGCCAAAATAACTTTTCATGCAACCTTAACGTTATGTAGCGTAAAGCTATGTTTTCTTTGGTTGTGAAATCAGCTTGGTTTTCTCCATTGATTTCAATGGGCAGAAAGTAGCGATGTGCAGTTCGCGAACGAATCGGTATTTTTGAACGACTCTTTATGCTGAGTCGTCTGAGTCGACTCGACAGTTCGAGGGAATCGTGCTTACCACGGCTCTGGCTCTTGGCTCTGACTCTGCCTGATTTCTACTACAGCTGGGAGCCGTGTCACTAGTTGTAACCTAGGTTTAGCAGCAGTAGTGATGCGCCCAACAAAATAGGTCGCACGAATCTGTTTTATAAGAATTAAATTAAATAAATACATTTGAATTTGATCTAACAGTATTGCACACCTTTTTGTGAATTATATAATCGTCCAAGCTCGTTCCAAAGTGATTATTACTAGGCTACTGCTAATGGTTAAAATATGTACCTTCAGTCGCCTCCTATCCAACTCTGATCAGCACGAAATCAACTCGACTCAGAGCCGTGAACCGCGGCATTATCCCACGGCTTCAGAGTCGTGACACAAAACAAAGTCCTTTCGAGTTTTAACAGAGAGCAAATGTTAATTAATAATCGGGTTTAGCCTACTCAGCGTCGGATCAACCAGACTTGACAAAAGTATTTTGTTATATCAAATGATAGTCCGAGACGCCTACTTTTTATTACGAAATTATTACATGTGGCTGTTTGTAACCGAATTGCAGCATAAAACAGAATTAATATGCGATTGTGTTCAGCAAATAGGCTACTTCTTATTTAAAGTGGTGGCATTTTTATTTTAGAACTCGTGACCAACACAATAGTGAACAGATAAGTACAATTTTGGATAATAGAATAGGCTAAATAAATAGCTTTATGGTTCAAAAACATATTTTATGGCGTCCAAATAAATTACGAAATGTACCATTTAAAACTAATAAACGAAACGGGCTCCTGTATACACACGCATCAAGAGCTGGCTTGTTTGTCGGATTTGGCTGGCTATCTCTCCTACACAGCCATCCATCCACCACATTTTCAGCAGGCTACTGGATTCTAGGATATGATTGCAAATATAAATCTTATTTTTTAGACGAATAAAATAGCTATAGCCTATGCAAATATAGCCTAACCATTCAATGTCTATTCTTACATGTAATATCTGAGACGGATGTGTGCGGGTTGGACCCGTAATGCACAACTTAGAACACTAACTTGATAATAAATACACGCAAGGGCTTTATTATGGGGAAATCCAAAAACGTAGTCACACAAGCAAAGTCCAAAAACCAATAAATCCAGCCAGACCAAAGATACAGTACAGAGGGAGAAGGCAGTCTCGAAATCGGTATCCATGCAAGAGTTCGTTAACCAGAGTAGCTGTCAGCGGAGCAGAAGTACAAAACAGGGAAAAAGCAAAGTTCGTAGTCGTGGGGCGTAGCAGGAGTCAGACCGAAGTCCTATCCGCGGGGCAGAGGTACAAACAGACAGCAGGCAGTAACGATGGTCAATAAACAGGCTAGATCAATAACGGTAGTCAAAACAATGGAAAATGCTCAAAAGTGACAATAGTAAACTAAGGCAACAATTTCGCAAAGACATGACATGAACACTGATCTTATATGCAGGTGTAGACAGGTGCAGACATTAGCTTGAGAGCAGCAGGAAATTCACAACAGCTTGAGAAAATGAGACACGTAACGAGGCAATTAGTAAATCGTTAGTAGTTAACCTATCCTGACCTAGCGTTAGTAAATTAGTAATTAACATGTACAGAAACGTAAGGTAAACATGAACACATGGTTAGATAGTTAGTATTACCCAATCCTGATCTAATGTTAGTATATTAGTAACTAGACAAGGGAGAATGAAACAATTAGGGGAGCGTGAGTGACAGCAAGAGAAGAAACAGCATGAACGCAAGGCTGCGGAAAAACATGGAAATATGTATGCAAACAATTAACTGCATTGTAACATAAACAGAAAATAAACTGACAAACACTAAACATGAAACATGGCATAAACATGACAGAAACGTAACAATATCTAACGTTACAATCAATGACCGACAGCAAAATTTTACACTTATGCTAGAATAACGGAGTTGGGAAAGCCGTAAATAAATGTAAACTGGATGCGATTGCAAACTAGCTTGAAAAGTAAAGGGGAGTGAAGCATAGGCTATTAAAAATGCGCATCAATCAAGTGATTTAGGTCTGAATAAAATATCAAAGCTAGTTTACTAAATTAATTTGCTACCAGCTAGACCAGGGATGGGCAACTCCAGGCCTCGCGGGCCGGTGTGTATTGCAGTTTTTTTGCCCACCAAGTAACAATTATTTAATTATATTAGCGTTTTCATGATATGATGATTTTTTCTACATATATCCGTGATAGATCAGCAGAGCATGATGAATGTTGCCGGTGCGCCGTGTATTGTATTATTTTATTTTTTATTTTTTTTACGAGTGAATCGGGTGTGTGTGTGTGTGTGTGTGTATTAGATTTTTGAGCGCGGGTACGTAGTAAAAAAAAAAAAACAAAAAAACCACACGCCCCCGCCCCCCGAGCCCTGGAGTTTTGAGCTAGACTTGTCTGAAACAGCTTCAAATTCCAGCTCGCGCCGCTGGGAGAAAAAGATAGCTCGGGTAGTTCGAAAGAATCAACCAAATGAAGGGCTCTACTATATTAACCGGAAGTACCAAAAACTTGCAACTCCGACTGCGACTCGGACCCGACTCTTCAAACCGAACGGTACGGAAAGAGCCGACTCCAAAAAAAGAGCCAAACTGCCCATCACTAGCAGAAAGCTCTTTTGCGCTCAGCAACCATACTTCTGGGTGCTTCACTGCCTGGCCCCTCCCACCCTCGCCAGTTTCTATATACGCTATATGGTTGGATCCACCAACCTTTTCCTTATATTAAAACAAAGTTCTTTCCAGCCTTTTTTTTCTTCTGTTCTTTCCAGCGCCCACCCCAGTCGCACTCTAACCGAGTGGGTGTCGTGAGAACAATCAATGTTATGGGAAAACCAAAACGATAAATAATCTACGTAGATAAATTATTAAATGTATGTATGATATGATTACATACACATAATTAAATAATGAGTATTGCGTCCGCTTGTTTATTTTGCCTAACCGCTGTCTGGTATGGCTAGGCAGTAGCCTAGCTACAGCGGTAGATCGGCTACCGCTTTCAAGCTTTTTGTGAAAAAGCATTGTGCAGCTAGCTAATAACGTGAGGTGTAGCCTAAATAATGTCAAATCCTGATGGAAATGGCCACAGTGAAAATTGTAGCCTATTTTTCAAGATTTATTTTTTAGCCTCCCCGGAATATAGACTGATAGAATGAACTGGTGATCTCGTGTCTAGACTACATAGTTAGACAGATTAATGTTGAAGGCTTTGTAGGCTATCTTGTTGAGATTGCCTCACAGCCTAACGTTACCACAACTGCAAATCCAGATAAATAAGCTGTGAATAGTTACTAAGAATGTTTAATAGGTACCTCGTTAACTAGCATTATTAACAAGCTGTTTGGTTAGTAACGTTAGCCACTCGCCTGTTATGTTGTTCGAAGCTGTGTGAACAAAGCAGGCTTATTATATAAGCCAACAAGCTATATCATGTACATTGTTGAGAGGGGTGTAAATGTAGGTTGACAGATGTGTCAATTTAATTAAATGTATCCCTAATTTAGCTAAGGTTTTACATGGATAGCCTGGCTACATCCTAGCCGGTTAAAAATACTCACTTTTTAAAAAATGTAGCCGCCCAGATAGCATTCTGATATCGGGCCACTAGTCAATTAACGCGGGACTAACGTTAACTAATGTTACGCCGGTCGTTTTTCATCCAGCGATGCATATGCATTTGCGGGGCAATGTAGTAAAGCTGGAGGACTGCATCTGGTGTTGGCAGCGGCCTGCGAGCGGAATGAAGCTGGCACCCAGCGCACTACTACAAGCTACTCACCACAAATTATGTGGGAAATTGGGGATCATATGGGGCTCAAAACCTCTTGCAACCCGACAGCATAAAACATATTGTGAGCTTTTGGAACCTAGATTGCACTGGGGCGACTTCGTTGTATTTCACAACACTCCATTGGAAATACATGGCAGAGCTCATCGGTAATACTATTTCCGGGCCGTGGCAGCCATCTTGCGGTGGTGCCGCTTCCGGAAGAACCAAATTGAATAGGGTTGAATGAAACCATGTGACCACGTTGCCTTTCTAGTTATTATATAGTTATGTGGACACAGCCCTCATCTATTCATAAACGTGCACAATGAAAGTGTGATCTGATTGGACATTGCTGAACTTCCCGCTTGTAGTTGAGCAGTGATTGGTTATTTGTCCTGTTCAGTGAAGTGGCCGGGAAAAACTATACGCTGGGAAGAATTGTGCATACTTCAAATTGCTCATTTATGAACGCTACAGCCTCTTTTTCAATTTGAGCTTTAAACCATGGATGCGCAGTGAATAGTTTGAGATATTGACAATTTAATGAGACGAGTAGAAACTATATGAAAATTGCATTTAGTAGGCCAAAGCTAATGGGGTTAAAGCTAAGTAGAATTTTGGACAGATTAGTTATCAAATTTGAAAAATGCATAAAATAAAAATTTAACTATATATATTGTTGTTTGTCATGATTCAATCTGTTTTATTTCCAATGTGTTATGAAATTGTTTATGTTATATTATTATTATGTTATAGGCTATGTTACATTTGTAATGTTATTTGGTCTTATTCTGGTCTATTACGGTGCTCTCGGGGGACATTAATTAAACTTTCTAGTGTAAGTACTTAATAGTAGCTACTTCTAGTACTTAATGTACACATGTGCATTATAGATCTAGGCTATAGCATATGTCTAAACCTACTCTAGTGGGACTTCTATAGCCTAATGCAGCAGATGTAGGCCACTTACTATGAATTAGAGTATGAATTAGACTCTTTGAGAGAAGGTTTGAACCAATCTGCCCAGTGATGAGTACATGTTGTTTGAAATACACTAGACCAACATAGCTAAAGAACTGTACAGCAGTCAGATATTTAAAAAACTGGAAATCCCTGATAGTGTAGAGAGCAGAAGTTTGGCTTGGTGGTGCTCATTTGAATTTCCTGTCTTTTGCTGCTTTTGACCAAGCCAAACTTCACACTCTTTTTGTTATTAATATCCAATGGATTAATTAATCACAATCACACAGAGCACTATCTCGATATGGTAAATTGATGAATGATGCACAGGTTCAAGTCACTTCACCAAGGAAAACATACATAACGTGGTTTGCTTTTTAAATAATGCTTGTAATGTTTTTGTGAAACATGCTAGTGAAAGTTTAGTTCTATCTTGGAGTCATTTAGATAATTATTGATAATTGAATGTTGAATTAATTTTAGGAATAAAACTTAATTTTTTTTATTTTTTACAGATTATTATTTGCTTTTCATACATGAATAGCCTGGTTTTTACGGTGAAAACGTCTTTGTTGAGATTAAACTTTATAAGAGATGCTGCAGCAGTTTTTTTATACAGCACTACTTTCCGTTAAACTCTGTTCTTTTACAGAACACGTGAGTTAAGGGGCGGCCCCAGTGGCTCTGCGCCAGGATGAAAGTGAGAGAAAGAGGCCAGCCGGGGAAAGGAGCGGAATGAAACAGGGAGGATCAATTCAAGATCTCGAATAATTATACAGAAGGAACAGCATTCAACAACGTCAAATGTGTGATCTGGGCGGGCCTTTACACCCCGAGCAATCAGAAGTTATGCCGGAGAATCTCTGACAATTTCAGAAGCGCTTTGCGTCTGAGATCCAGTGTTTTTCACTTTCGCCCGACGTGTGCTTGCGGCTGTCTTCTACGCGTGGAATACGACTATAAAACAGTGAAAAGTATTACTTCCAGCACTCAGCGCAAGGACAGCTCTGCACACACCGCAGACGGGCTTGTAAATGTATACAGCGGATGTTCTTACGGAATAGCTCTGACTAACCTGCATCAAAAATTAATTTCCATTAAAGAAGAAGGACTCGTCCTGTGAAGGGATAGACACCTACCTTTGGGAAAGCAGCGATCAGACTTTCTTCTCGATATGTACCAGGGGCATTCGCAGGTAAGGTATTCGTTTTCTCTTGCTTAAGAAAGGAATCAAGTATCTATAGCTTTATTTTGTAGAAGTGGATGGTTAATTGAAATAATGTACAATCTACGGTCCCAATAATTGAAATTATGAGCTCTAAATCCAAAATGATTAGCTTACAGAGTACGGTTCATAGCAAGGACATTGCCATGAGATGGGTGAAGGTAATTACATTTGCATGTGAGGGGTGAAAGTAATTTGATTAAAGATATTATGTTCAAACAAATTGAATGACCAGCAAACAAAAATAGAATACCGTGAAATACAACTAGAGTATGCTGTGTAACTCCGATAGGGAATGTATCTATAATATTGTATTTCACTGTTACAAGATGTTTACATATTCGTATGGTAAGTGTGGTGTGGTGCATCAAAATATCAGGTAGCTAGATACAGACATAAAACTGACAGTTGTTTTACAATGGATGGTCCCAAACAAGTTGAAATGGTTTGAATATATATTTTAGAAGAATGTTGCTGGGTTAATTCCCGACACAAGGCCAAACAGACACACAATTATATATTAACAGACACACAATTAAATACAATTCAAAATGTGTTTCGCACACCCACTTATATGTAACATATTATACTGTGTATAGCACCATATCGATGTTACCGAATGTAAACAGTACAGCGTGCAGTTCAACCTTGAAGACCACTCTTGCCAAGAAATACAGGTGAGGTTTTTATTGAGTTGCGGGAATCCGGTATAAACGCAAATCTTACTTCTGTAGGAAATTAATTCAGCATATCTCCGAAATGCAGTACACAGTAAAATGTTAAAATAAATGTCCAGTGTTAAATCAACTCATGCATATGGTCCCTATTGGATATTTATTCTGTAAGAGTTTAATTATCACTGAACATTTTTCTGTGTAGGCACACTAATTTGTTCTCACATTAAACTCTTCAAAATTAGTTAATTATTCAATTAATTAGTTGACTTCAACTAGCAGTGTACAGTCGGATCAAACATGGCAAATATTATCTAAAATTTTAAATTATACAATAGCTCGACATGACCATACCCTCAATGTGCCTATCCTGCTCCAGTTCTCTATTTCTTTACGACAACAAATTGTCAATCTATATCAGTTTATAGACTATGATGTTAAATACATATGTCTTCAGTGACTGAAGTGATCAGAATCACTCTTATTATATCTTTGCAAAATAATAATCTGAGAGCTCTTCACAGAGTCTATAGCAAGCAATTACATTTATAAAAATATGCAAATTGTATCATAAATACAGATATGAACATGATAGGAACAGAAGCAAGTATACAGTGAAACGGAACAAATACTCTTGAGTGACTTTATTTACATTATAAATGAATAATCACCGTCCAATAGCTATAATGACTGCTGCTGTCATTTTCTCCACACAAATTATTATTAATATGGGAGTCACTTTGATGAAATTAGGTCTTCAGATAGAGGAAACGGATAAAGAGAGCCAGTTTGTTCTCAGACCATTGTGCTGTGTATTGTCATGTGTTGGTTCACATTACATGGCATTACTGGCAGTTGGTAAACAGGCTTATACAGAGGGACGTACAACAAGAGAACAAGTGCATAAATCAGGGTTAAGAGCAACAGTAACCCTAAAGGTGGGAGGTACATACTCAGAAGCCACAAATGTGAAAACCTAAGATGAACTGAAACTAATCACTAACCACTGGGGGACCAGGACAGACAGCAGGCATGACCTGGAAGTGCATGCATGCAGAGGGGGAGGAGCCAGGCGTGTTGAGGTTGTAGAACGGAGGGGTCTAGCTGGTCTGTAAGGTTTTATGATCTTGTGAAGCTAGGTTGAAGCAGTCCTCTTAGCAACCCGGTAGGCTAATACCAAGATTTGGAATTTGATGCGAGCTGCAACAGGTTGCCAGTGGAGCGAAGTGAGAAGGGAGTTTATGTGAGAATGCATTTGGAGGTTATAGGTGAGCTGCAGCTTTCTGAATGAGCTGGTGGGGCTTGATGGTGGAAGCAAGGAGGCCGGCAAGAAGAGAGTTACAGTTGCCCAGTTGGGAGCACACCAGTGGGTAAAGCTGGGTAAGAGGAAGGGGTGGATCCTCCAGATGTTATGAAAGAAGAATCTGAACGCTCGGCTCACTTCTACATTGTTTTCAGTGTAGGTCAGTCTGCTCTCCAACACTGGTCCAAGGTACTTAGCAGTGAAGGAAGAGGATAATGTGGTATCACCCAGAGTGATGCAGAAGTCAGATGAAGAAGGATATGGAAGAGAGGTTGAGGATCTCAGTCTTTGCAGGGTTGCACTTATTGTAAGCTTTGGATAAAAGCATCTGCCAAATGTAATGTGATGTTGAGCTTTATATAGGGCTTTTCCATCCAGCTCCAGATGTCATTCATGTAAACTGAAATCAACCTTGTGACATGTGGGGCAAAGGAAAGAAAGAGTTGAGTGTCATCAGTATAGCAATGATGTGACAAACTATATGCAGAGATGACAGGGCTGAGAGATCTGGTGTAGAGAGAGAAGAGGAGGAGACCGAGAACAGAGCCTTGGTGGACCCCTGTGGAGATACTGTGGGGTATTGAAACAGCACCACCCCAGGCGACCTGAAAGGAATGATGGTGAGGTAGGAGGCAGACCAATCCAGAGCCGTGCTGTGTGTGCCCATTCCACCAAGGGAAGACAGAGAAGTTGAGGAGGATGAGGACAGAGGAGAGGGAGGCTAAGTGAAGTGCCTCGCTGACATAAAGGAGTGTATTCCAGAGGAGAACCACAAGTTGTCTTCACTCCCCTGAGCCAGCAGGTATATGAGCACACTTGTACATAGTTTGCTAATTGGATTTTCGGGTGGGATTGGAGATGCCTTATTTAAAAAAGACAGGTATGTTGTTAATGATGGGAGAGGAGTCAAGAGTAGGTTTGTTCAGTAAGGGGGTGACATGAGTCAACTTGAAGGAGCAGGAAAAGCATCCAGAAGATAAGGAGGAGATCACCAGGGAGGTGATAAATGGGAGGATGTCAGGAGTGATGGACTGAAGGAGAGATGAGCGTATCGGATCAAGGGCACAGGTGGATAGACGGTAGAAGAACAGGAGTTCAGGTATGTCCCTGTGAGGGGAGAGAAGGCAATTAAGGAGTAGAGTAGTAGAGTAAACTTGATTGTCCCCGAGGGGAAATTTGTCTTGGGCACAGTGCTACAGTCCGTTGCTTCACATAAAAACATCATAAAAACATAAGAAGCATTTGACACGATGCTAGACAGTTGATTCACATAAAAACATCTTAACAACATAAAAGAGACATTTGACTATACATTTGACATTGACAACACAATGACAGTTTAAAAAGAAACAATAGAAATGAAAGTGCTAAAGTGCTCGTATATTTATTGCACATTGCTCTATTGCACTGTACTGCTAAGATTTAGCATTAGAGTTCAGCAGCTTAATGGAGGCTGAACAAACTATAGCTTCAAGCGGTTTGATTTGCACTTTGGCATACGGAGTCTTCTTTCTGATTGCAGAGGTTCATATTCAGAGTAGAGGGGATGTTGAGAGTCCGCAATAATTTTTGTTGCTTGTTTCAGGCTCTGTATGGGCTCATATTCTTTCTTCCCCATTACCTTCATAGCCTTTTTGTGCATACTGACAAGCCTGTTTTTCAGTTGCACTGTTAGGTTGCCAAACCACGCTGTAGTAGAGGGTGGGAAGAAAGAGGAGGGATTGGGGAAGGGGCAACGGCAGAGAGAAGGAGGGGGGGGGGGGGGGGTGGTGGGGAGAGTCTGGAAGAAGAGCTTGTGAGGGTTATAAGAGTTTTAATTTGAATGCAAAATTCAAGGAGAAGGGTATGGATTTGGAGAAAAAAATTAAGGGGTTAAAGGATATATAAAACATACAATTTGATGATCTTGCTAGTTAAGGGGTTAAATTATATATAAAACATACAATTAAATTTTCCTGAAATGATACATCAAATAGTATCATTGCTTGAACAGTGGAGATCGTCTATTTAACTTATTTTAATTTCTAATTCAACATATGTACAATGTATTTTCAAGGCGAAGCTGCTCTGCACACACACACCCTGCCTCTGCCTCAAAACCAACCAACACCAACTCCGTACCCTACCTACTACCCCCCCCCCCCCCCCACCCCCTCAGCTCAAGCACCATTACACACCTCCTCAAAATAATTTTATAAAAAAAAAAAACAGATTGTCAGTGGGAAGAATAAAATTAGAATTGAATTTTTGATTTTTTCCATTGGTGTTGGTTGAATTTTTTTCTTTGAACAATGAATGACTGATGACATCATCTCAGAACCTATCCTTCAATCTCATGAAAACAAGAATCAAAACAAATTCAAAAAATCAAAAAGTTAAAAAAATTATGTTATCAAAATATCATGACAGAAACAACATAAGACAATGCAGTGTGAGCAGAACAAGATTGCTAGAGACTAGCAGGGTTTGTTGTTTTTTTGTTGTGTACATAACTACATTAGATTAGATTGTAAAAATGTCCATGCCAGTTTTAAATGTTTTTATAACTGAGTTTATGTATTCTTTGATTTTGACATACGCTTTATGTAATCGTGTTTTTGGAGACTTTAACTGTTCACTATGGTTAGCAAAAGAATGTATTAATTTGTGTGACTGAGTGTGTACACATACATACTGTATAAGTGTGTCTGCAGTATGTGCATGTGTGGCTATTGTTACACTACCTTCCTTTACCTTCCTTTTGTGATCATCCTTGAACTGAACATTTGGAATCCATATGGATTTGGTGTGCATTACTTCTATTGATAAATTCAAACAGTGCTTGTGGTCCTAGCTTGAGTATTCAATTCTGCGGCATCTGTGAAAGCCAGCGATCCCTATGGTGTTCTGTGTTGCTTTCACAGTATCCAGCTATCAGGTGATGGGCTCGATCAAATAAAATCTGCAGCCATTATTCAAAATTGGTTCTTATTTTTAAGAAGATTTATGTAAACATCCCCTTGACTATGTAGGCCTACCTTTCACATGTTTATATCATTATATTCCACTCTTATGATTACTAATTTGATCTAGTATAGTTTAATGAAGGGAATGCTCTCAGGATCAGGATAGTTTGTCAGGATGATGTGTATTGTATTGTATCACAATCTTGCTTCACTCTTAACTCTGTTAGTGTTCTCCTGTATATTGATGTTTGTGTGACAATTGAAACTCTCTCTGCTCCCTGTCTGAATCAAGTGAAAATCATCATCATCATCATCTATTTTGTATTCAGTTATTGGAGTGACATGATATATAAAAGCTAACAAAGTTTTATGTGCTAAATATAAATCAATCTCTGACAGTTATACCCATCCCAGGACAGCCTGCTGTCAGGCCAGTACACGATCACCTGCGTAATTGATTTGACAGGTATTTATTGTTGGACTCATGGCAAAATATACAGAATGTAAACGTATTGAGTCTGCCAGGTTCCAATTTAATGTTGAAAAATTGATACTAACGCATGTTTCTGTGTGTGCTGCCGCACTCCGCAGCAAAGGAATGTTAAGCAGAACTCCTGACGGTGATGTCGCGGTTGCTTTAGCTTATTGTAGAAATATGATAAAGCAGGGATTATAGAAAGAGCCTTTGTGTCTGTCAGATCCTGAAAACCCCTCATCATGTGTTCCTCTGAGTGCCACTTGAACAGACCTTCCAAGCGCAAATCTTACTGAATAATAATATTATTATTAATATTATAATAATTTTTTTTAACAATTTGTAGATACATTCAAGGTGCATGCTGGGAAACATGATATATTTAATGGATTGTTATTGTATGACTGGCATTTTCTTGACTCTATGTATAATTTACAGGGGCACCGGAAACATCTACTCAGCACTTTTTCAAAAGCCTGATTTTGTCCCCAGCACTTTTAAAAAGTCAGAAAAATTGTAAATGTTCCGAAAATAACTAGGACCATATCTGTCCGCCAACTGCATTAATTGGCACTCGCACAGCCAGCTGAGGTGAGAGCAGACAGTTTAGTCTTTAGTGAGAAGCGGCTGCGGTAACATGCAGGGAATTTAAAGCAAACTGTAAGATGGGGGAAGCTGTATGCATAAAGAAGACTCGATTAAGATTTAGATTAATATAACATTTACGCATGTGTATTTTTGTGCCATAGCCTTACCAGCTAATGGTAGCCAGCCAGCTTCTGTGAGCTATCTCAGAGAAATCAACTTTTACATGTTTATGATTGCAAGATTTGCCTCCAAAGAATATATAACTTCAGTCACAATGTTTATATATTGTCCACACTGACATGGGAGACTGAAGTTACTAGCTAGTTACCAAAACATATTTGAAAACATGTGTTGAATGATTTGTTAGGTAGGCAGCTAGTTACCATCTCCCCACAACTGGCTCTGATTCTGAATCTTGCCCATACACTAGTAACAGTTGATTCATATTATGGTTCCACTACCTAATGGTCCTGTGTTTACTATTCACCAGAATCCACCATTTTAAACAGGGACGTAGAAAGGGTGTTAGAGAGGCAGTTGCTCAAATTTACAAAAAGTGCAAATTTAGGGCAATGTGCACAGAATGCGCCCAGAAATTTTAATAAATCAAATCTATGAATGTTATATGACTACATTTGCAACACTGCTATAGGGGGTGGTATTACAATTGGTGGTATTAAAGTTCATGAAAAAGAGACACATGATATCTGATACTGTATATATGTTTGTTGTTGTTGTTTTTATCTTTTATTGTGCCAAAGACATTTTTGTGTTTTTTCTGATAGTACAATACTATTTATAATTATAATTATAATGGAATTATAATTATACAATAAGTGTGAAATGGCAATTGCTTGTCTCTCCTTACAACTTATAGGGTATTTCACATTTAATTATATATTAGTCTCTCCTGTAGTGGCAGCTTGTTTTAACCAGCTGGATAGAGATGCACTCCCTCTGGCTGCCGCATTCAGCCTCTTGTCTTTCTCCTTCTTCCTCCTCTCCTTTCTAGGCGTGCTGGCTAGGCTATAACATGCAATATGAAGATGCTGATTAGCACAATACCAATGGCCAGCTTCAGATTAATTTTTATTTGACTGCTATTATACTACATGGATATGGCTATATCCATGGCCCATATAGCTATCTATTAATGAGCATTAAGCAATTACATAACGGAGGCTGTGCTAAATTGTGCTCGCTGTTTTTTAACTGAAATTTAGCACAACCTTGGCTTGAGCTATATAGCTAGTCAGAATGAGCTACCCAACACCATGATCAATAATGTATAATGTTTCATTCTGGGTGCTTAGAAGGTCACTCTACTGTAAGCAAGCAACATAGAGTTATATTTTCAATGTGCCACTTTCTATTCATATCTCTGTACCATTTTGCTTCACTTAGCAAAAACTCAACTTAACATTCACTCGCTCAGTTTCGGGCATGATGAGTTTTCTATTTTGACAGCTACTTCTGCAAAGGTAGGCAATCAAGGCTAGGCTACCGCTGTAACTAGGCCATGGGGTTTGATTGTTTTGCCTATGGGCCCGCCAGGCCCACGCATGCATGCATGCCCCCTTCTGTTCGCTTCCAAGGCAAGGCTCCTTTCCCCAACTCATATCACAATCACAATGGGCAATGCCATTACTATCAACTCAGTGATAGTTTCTGTAAATCATCACATTTATTTTGAATACAGAGACATTCTGCAGTAATCACTGTGCACATGGAGCTGAAAAGGTTGTGAAAATAGCACGCACATCACTTTCACAGTAATTAACAAAGGAGAGAAAGGAATTAATCGAAAGGGTAATGGATATCATACATGGGAATGTTTTCTTAAATAAAGTTCTTATATACACTATGTGATTTGATCATATGAATCACTTCTCTGGAAGTGAGTTATGTGATTCGATCATATGAATCACTTCTCTGGAAGTGAGTTATGCCCAAATTAATAAAACTGGCAGAAGTGGACTCATTGGAGTCCACTTCTTGCCCCTTTCATGGCAAGAACATAACAAAGTCTTTGGGTATCATGAGGAAGGTACATACTCATATTAGCAATAAAAGCTTACTGACCCGAGACTATAGTTGAATATATCTTTATCTTACATATTGTAATATTGTCTGGGTGAGTACGTGTCCTTCTTATCTCAAAATAATTTTCAACCTGAAAAAAAGCTTCATGTTCTGGTCATCATGTATCATTTGCACCTTTATTTAAAAAACACACAAATACTATCTGTATAGACATAAACAAATATCAAACATGTATTTCTATGTTTAAAGTAATTTTCCTTCCTTCATCACTACCCATAAACGTTCAAACATCTTTTGGTTTTAAGTTTCAGTTTCACTCTTATTTCACAAGGAAATGAAATGACTTACATTTTCAGTTTTTTAATAGCGCCTTAGGTCAATTCTCTCAAAAATAAAGGTCTTCTCTTTTGGAATTCTGTAAAACATCTTGACAATAATTGTACGTCTGTCTGTCATTCCACGTCATTTTTATTTGTTTATTTAGCTGAGATTTCCAACACACACTTGCTTTTCAAAATTGTACTGTACTGTGCATGGCTTTGTTTCAGATAATATGTGCTCAGCACTTAGAAGGCCAATGTGGCGGGATTCTGAGGATTCAAATGCAGTCTTTCCTGGTGTTACTTATTTGTTTATTTATTTTTTTGAGGACCTTTTTAATGCCATAAATAACTTCTCTAACATCAACAGGACGTGAGCGTCAATAACTGGGCATGCACTCTCTGAAGACAGTTATCCTTCCATTTCCATTTCTGATGGCTCTGTCTCCACTAAAGAAATACACTGGACACCACCATTTAGGGAATTTTGGTCAAATGTACTGGAGAACGATCTAATATTTAATGTCCTTTCCCATTTTCCTGTGAATTTCAACCTCTTTGCACAGATGGCAATTCTGACCTATTTAGGGGATGCTCTGTTTAAGGTTTTATAACTCCCAGGTGTGAGCATCACAGAAACTTGGTAAATGGCTTAAATGAAACAAGACAGGTGTACCATTTACCATACGAACTTAGATTTGTTTATTTTTATAATTTAAGTCAAAATAAAGAGCCACAAATGCAAATAAACTTTGGAAAAATGCAAAAATAAAAATTTGTTTGCAACAAAATACTGAGAGCGTGAAGTGAAACGGGTAAATACACTGCTCAAATAAATTAAGGGAACACTTAATCAACACAGTATAACACCAAGTCAATTAAACTTCTGGGATATCGATCTGTCCAGTTAGGAAGTGTAAACGATTGTGAATCAATTTCACCTGCTTTGGTGCAAATGAAAGTACTTTGCAACAAAATACTGAGAGCTGCATAAGTGAAACAGGTAAAGTGTGCAAAAAAAAAAAAGTAAAATGATATATTTAACTACAAATCAACATTACTTTAGCATCATTTTCAAGTGGGAATTACTATCTTTTCATCAGTATACGGGGGTATATATTAGGGCTGCCACTAACAATGATTTTGATAATCGATTAATCGTGTGATTATTACTTCGATCAATCGATGAATCAGATTTTTCTTTTTAAGCTAGTTTTTTCCCAGAATTTTATTAACAAAAAGGTATTATTCCACATATTTTACAATGCTCTCTTTTAAACAACAAATTCACAAAACAAAAAAAAATGTATGCTATACATAATGTGCAAAATATATGTTTTTATAAAGTGCCTATAATAGGTCTTTTAAGATTGATCTCAAAACAAAAACCTATTTGTCCTCAGTTTGAAAGGAGCTGAACTCTTTAATTATTTAAATAATTATTTAAATAATAAACTGTAAGTAATAATAAACTGTAAGTAATAATAAACTGTAAGTAATAATAAAGAAACATAAAAAAATATTTAAAAAACATAAAAACACAAACTAAATGTTAACAGGCTTTGAGGAAGTAGAACAGTTCTGCAGGAACGCACACTCCGTTAGTCACTCACTCTGCGGGAACTTTGCATTGCAATGCAAAAATGTCAGCGTGTCCACATGCTCCGGGCTAAGGCTGGCTCTCTTCTTGGAAGCTATGTTGCCTGCTGCAGAGAAAAGGCGCTCAGATGGTGTTGAGGTGCCATTGATACATAAGTAAGACTTTGCTAGCCTGGCCAAGGTGGGATATCTGTCCTTGTTAGCCTTCCACCAATGTAAAGGGTTTTCTTCCCTGGCAAGGGACTTTTCTCCAAAGTAAGTGTGGACTTTGTTCCTCACTTGGCATTGAGATCATCTTCAGCTTCTCCCTCTCTATTCTCTTCTTCACTGCTAGTTTCAGACTCAAGGAGTGAGTTAAGTAAAGAGACAGGAGTTGTAGGTTCAGCCGCTGTAGTAATGGTGGAGGTGGCACTGGTTTTGTCACAGAGACGGCCATGCTGCTACTGATCCTCTACCCCCTCTAGTGCCTGTGTTTGAATTTTGTCTTGTACATTAAAGACTTGCTCAGGTGTCAGAAACTTCAGTCTTCTGAACCTTGGGTCCAGGGCAGAGGAGAGGATCGCGGTGTTTGGTTCCGTGTCTGAGAAAGTAGTTTCCTTCTTCCATCGCTGTTGAAGCTGCTCTGTAGCAGTGACTTGGAAAGCCTGCACTGGGGCTGACTCGAAGGAAGCACTCTGGGTGGACTTCAATAGCCCCTTTACAAGTGGATAATATGTTTTTCCCCACTCATAAACACAGTGGCACATTCAAATGGGCTGTGGAGAACTCTTCAAGCAGGCTCCACTGGTCAGATTTTAGGTCAAGGTACCGTTTGCCCCTCTGTGTGATGGATGAGTCGGACTGGGTTACAGGTTTCAGGCCACCTTTGCTCAGGCAGTCGGCTAACCGTATAGAATGTACTGTTCCATCTCCTGCTTACATCATGAGCAAGCTTGTGCTCAGGTGTGCCCATTTGTTGCTGTTTTTCTCTCAGCTTGCTGCAGGCTAGCTCGCTTTTAAAAAGTATTTTTTTCATATGAATGCACAAAAAATGCATTCATAACAAACAGTTGTTGTTATACAATTGTTGTCATAAGTGGGGAAATAAATACTAAACGTCTTTGAAATTAAATGAATCGCATTTGTTAAGCAGCTCACACAAATTGTCCCAGCCCCATGCACACAGCGGAGCGTTTTGGATATGAACGGAACATATCTGGAAGTCGTGAGGCTCACAAATTTGTGGCTTTGTGAAGCTCACAAATTTGTGGCTTTGAACTTGCTGCAAACGTAGTGTTAGCTTGCTTAGGTTAGCTAAATTATTCCCATTATAGTAGGCCTATGTTTATGACAATGTTTGTGAAGACAATATGTGTTCGACGTGTTAACATTGCAGAGTAATTTTCCTGTGTCGCAGTGTAAGACCTTGCACTTCGCTTTGTGACACTTGAATGATATCCCACCCTCTGCCTGTCTTTTGCCTCTCTTTACAATGAAAAAGATAGTGTTCAACATTGTGACTCTTTGCAATTATTTTATGCTCCACCACAATCAATAGGACAATCTACAATTTGTGGTTCATAGCTATGCTCGTACCACAATCCACAGGATTATCATTTTAAAATGTTAACTTGAGAAATTAAGCAAAAGAAAAGCGCAGAGCATATCATGTAACGTTAGCTTGATGAGGGCATTCACATGAAGGGGAGTTCAAATCTGCAGGGTCGATTTATTTTTTATATTATTTTATAGAAAATAAATCGTTGTTATTTAAATTAATTTCCCCTCTCACTGCGGGGCCCTGTGAAGTGTGGGGCCTGGGGCGGTCGCACCGGTTGCCCCTCCCAAAAGACGGCCCTGTCTGCCACCCATTATAATTTTAGGGAATTTTCAAATAGCCAGCACCTTCTGAATGAAGTGATAGTAGTGGACAGTAAAAAATGAGCAAGTCACTAAGATATTCTGGTATAAATGTTAAAAGTAACATTTATTAAATAACGTTTAGTTTATTTCTCAGTTTTTTCCTGCTCTCATTCGTGAGAGCGAGAGGTCTGTTTTTCTCTGTTTTTCCAGCTCGAGTCCTTCGCCCGCTCCGGGTTGTTTTCTGTTGTAGCGGTTTTTCTCTCTTTGTGAGAGTTTATTCCTATTTTCTCAGTTCTATGAGTTCACCCGCCTTACTGCGGGTTTTGTTTTCCATCCCTTCTATTTTTTCAGTCTCCGTATCCTCTCTGTGTGAGGAGGAGGCCCTGTTTTCTCTTTTTTGTTTTGTTTTATTATACCCTTTTGCGGGGTTCTCCCCATTCCATTGGTGTTCTTTCAGGAGCACTTTCAGATTCCCACTGTCACGCTTGGTCCTTCGACTCAACCGCTCCCCTGACAAATATAGGCCTATAGACAGTCAAAATGGCAATAGGCTGAGAGGAGAGGCGGTTTTTACCAATAGCTGCTGGCTGAGAGAGGATCATGACTAACACTTCAAACGAATCAAATTTATACAATTAGTCATTGACCAGTTTGCACGATGCTCAGGTCTATTAATTTTTATGGGTCAGAAAATCAGAACTTAAAGAAATGGTTAGCACAGTACTTAAAGAAATGGTTAGCACAGTACTTAAAGAAATGCTTTGCTTAAAAGTACAAGGTAGGAAAACCAATGAAGAAGCTTGATTTTTCCCAGTAACATGAAGCCTGATCTACAGTAGGTATAGCGTGCGGTAGAGTTCCTTCTTTGGAGGAATATGTTTACATGCAGCTCACGTCTTCCTTTCATATTCCTCTCAGGTGGCCTATAAAATTGTATCTCACTCAGAGTGAGGGTCCAGTCCAACTGCAGACATAAAGTCATTCCTGCTCAACATGCATCCCACCACTTGGGCATACCACACTCTTACCTTACTTACTTGGCAAATGTTTTTTAGACTGCTTCTTACTGCAACAGTACCATGTTTCATGGTTTTAGCAGTGTGAAACTACCCCATGACATCAGGTGGATATAGCATTAATATTCGACGAGAGTAGATAGCTACAGTGCCCACCAGAATTATTGGTAACCCTGGAAAATATGAGCAAAAAAGGCCACAAAAAATTTCTTTGTCATTTATCAGCAATATCTTACACTCAAAATATGAAAAACATCTAATCTTTAATTTATGTAAAAATAAGTACAATCATGTGGAATATTCTGACCCCTAATATTTTAAATGGAAAATTCTGTAACACTTTACTTATCAGTCATGATAGTTTCTTATAGCTTATGACAACTGTACTAACACTATCATAATGTATGCAGGGATAAACGTTGACAAATTGATATTGTGCTTTATACATTTTATTCTGTACTGCACATACATTGATATTGGTAAGCACCACTTTTTTGATGTCGTTTTTTGGCATTCCAAAGTTATAAATAGCACCAACACAGGTGTGTGTTATTCATCATATTCATCATTTATTATTATTCAATATAAATAATATAATGCATTCATCATTTTAATTCATAGTGTGTCTGGATCTTTGATTTATGGTGTTTCTTTTTTTAAGGAATAGCATTCTGTATTCCAAAGTTACAGCAGAACAAGACACATTTATCAAATTTACAATAAAAATATGAAATTATTAAAAAAAGGTCAATAAGGACTAAATGAATTGCCTTCTGTTACTTTTATCACATGTAAGAATATCCAGACAAATCATTACAGACTAAGGCACTAACTTCACTTCTAATCTTCTAAAGAGTTTTATATACCATGCTAACCTCACACTGATGGTATGGTTAAGCACTTTAAAAATATCTTCACAAGTATGCTCCAGATATTTGACACAGAATCTGACTGGGATCCATGGTTCCCCAATCTCTTTCACAAGTCTCAAACGGGGTATTCACATTTCAACCACCTGCATGGCCACTAATACCCCTTTCACACCAAAGCAACGACCCGGGTGAAACCCATGTTTGTTTGTGTTGGGTTGTGGGGGCAAAACCACACATTCTGACCCGGGTCGCGGACGACCCTCACGACAGTATTTACATGGCATGGGTTTGTGGTTGTTTGTTGTGTGAAGAAGAGGTGACACTAACTACTGACTCTACTCAGCGACTTTTGCTGACCGACTTGATTTGCATGCGTTTTTTTTGTTGTGCAGAAACAATGTTGTTGTTTTTTAAATGATGGAAACTAGATGTATCAGTATGTAATGTATCTTTAAAAAAAATGTTTTGAATGTACAAAAATGGCAAGTTACTCACACAAAACAAAGATGGTATAAGAGAACATTTTATTTTCCAATGTGCTTTGCTATGCATTAAAACTTGCTTGGTAAGCTTAGAAAAAAGGGACTAAAGAGGACCTTATGAGAAACAAAACATTCTGCTCATTCCTCATGCTATTTTGTTGTTATGATTAGATATCTGCATGAGTAAGGCTGCATTTGAGCTGACAAGAACTGTTGACGCCATAAACATCTTGTTTATATTTCTTTATGACGTGCAAAACTGCAAAACAAGAACTAGCTATCTTAAGCTAAGCCACCTGACTTCTGCATGAGGCAAAGGCTCTGAGGGGGTTGGGTATTAGGGAACGCCTATGCTTGTGTGTTAAGATATACAGTATATATTGTGTGCATTCTCTGAGAGCTTTCTCATTCTGTTTGTTTCTGCTTGCAAGAGAAATAAAAATCTCATTGTGTTTGAATCCGTCTCTGCTGTGGAATCATATTGGTATGATTGACAACTTCAGCCCTGGTCTTAAGAAGGGAAAATAGAATTTTCATCACAATTGTCATGACAAAGTTTTTTCTATTGGCTCAAATAGCATCATATGTGCACTTTCTTATACAGTATATCAAAAGAATTACATAATTCCTTTGGCCTGTGTCTCCTGCAATTGGCTACTTTTATCAGATATTGTTATTGGAAGATCAGATGTTATTGGCAGATGTAGCTAAATCTTGAATGAGGAGAATTATTCTTTGTGAGCCTGGAGAATTTCTGATGAGGAAATCACAGAAAAAAGTAGAATGCAATGATAACCCAAGTTTACTTTATTGTGTGGATGTGTACCTGAATTCTGTGTATTTACATGAGGTCAGAAGGTACAGAAGTTAATGTTCTTAAGGGCTGAGAGTCAGTGGTAATTGTGGTTATTTCCATAGGAAACCCTGAAAAGTGCCAAACACTAGATGCTGTATGGGGCGTTCCCCACCAAGCTGTAACTTGGTGGATGGTTTTGTTTGTGAAAGGGGTATTGTTTACCATTTCATCCATACATTCCACACATCTTCATTTGCATAATTACCAGACCATCCTCATCCAGGTATGTTCATGCATTCTATCATCACACCAGATTCTTTTGTTCTTCCTCATTATTATTCTAGTTACCCCCTTGTTTATGCATCTTGATCTTACCTTCTTATTGGTTCTTTTTATGATTTAGGTTAGTCTACTTCTGTTGGATTCCTCCATTTCACGTGTTCTGATTTGATATTTCTTATTTTTTCTATGTGGGATGATGCAATAATGCATAATCCATCCAATCACTGGAAATCAATGCCGGGAGACTGAAAGTTAACCAGAATAACTTTTTCAGAAAGATTTATAGGGTTTCAGAAGGACAAACCCCAATTCCAAAAAAGTTGGGACAGTGGATAAAATGTAAATAAAAAAAGAATGCAATGATTTGCAAATAATTTTTGACCTGTATTCAGTTGAAAACAGTACAAAGACAAGATATTTAATGTTTTAACTAATCAACTTAGTTAATTTGCATTTGTAGATACAGTCATAGACAGAGGGTGTGTAAGGCTGAGGAAGAGTTAGTTCACTCAATCAGCTACTGTCTACTGTGGAGGAGGTAACTAAGCTGGCCGGCTGCGTGTAGCCGATTGCTGCATGGTTAGACTGTATTAACATTAATTGGTTAGTTAGCTAGCTAGCCAGTCTCATCCATCAACGCGTTGTCCTGTCAGTGAAGGGGCAGTCAAGCTGAAGGATTATCACAGACTCACAGAGCCTTTCTGGACACACTGTCTCTGTTAATGTCAATTAAAAACGTTTTAAATTATGTGCGTGTTGGCTGCCATGCCGATAGAAAAAACAAATCACGCATAGGCTATCTTTTTGCAATGGAGTCGCTTAAATAATTAGGCTATCAATATGACATGAAAATGTGATCATATCTGAATGACTCACATTTTCTGAAGTGTTATTTTGTATGGGGTGTCAGGGTTTTTCCTACATTGTAAATTATTTGGCGGCCGCCAACATGTTTTCAAGGACCGCCAAAATGAGAATTGAGGTCATGCAGGTGATCATGCGGCTGTGGCTCAGGAGGTATAGCGGGTCGTCCGCTGATCGCAGGGTTGGCGGTTCAATCCCCGGCTCCTCCTGTCCACATGTCGAAGTGTCCTTGGGCAAGACACTGAACCCCAAATGGTGGCTGCATGTTGGCTGCCGCCATTGGTGTGTGAATGTGTGTGTGAATGGGTGAGTGAGAGGCCATTGTAAAGCGCTTTGGATAAAGGCGCTATATAAGTGCTGTCCATTTACCATCATGTGACATGTAGGCTATGTGCTGACATACTGGACGGCACATCAAGTTATCAAAATGCTGATTTCGTGCTCTGCATTTTGATGCTCAAACAGGCAGTTCCAAAAAAAATTCCTAATTTCCTAAAGACCCAGTGAAATGGTCAAAATGGGTGCCTACGATGATAGATAATTGGGTACCTAGCTCTACAAGTCGGATTTGCAGTGAGCGTTTAATTTCAGGTAGCTAGCCTAACGTTAAGTCTTTACAATGGTGGTTAGCTAACTGAACGTTATCGTAAGTTAGTCTAGCTAACGTAACCTTACTGTTTCAGATATCATCAGAAAAATTACTAATGTTATTATTTTTAAAAAATGTAAATAACAAAACCTGTCATGTAATGACTGGAGGCTTCCTTAACGTTAGGGCCCCATAGGGTAGTAGTAGGCTATGCAGCCCAGGCACATCAACACTGGCACATCAAGACTGTTGTCAACAAAGTTGTCTAATGTTAAGTTCCTTACATTAACGTTAGATAACGTTATCATCATCTTACCGTGAAAAATCTCCCACTTGTTTACATTCCTGGACAGATATTACCACGGCGACACTTTTGCCATAAGTCAGCAATTATATCGAAAAATAGCCTCTTTGAAAATAAAAAAAGAAAGAAAAGAAAATGACTATGCTGTTACTGCATTTTTCATCAGCCACATTTCTGCAGCTAGCTAGCTGTCTAGTGAAAAAAGTCCACCAGCCAAAAGCTCCAAGGACCTTTGATTTATACCCTAACTCCTGAACACAACCCTACTGGTACTTTACAACCAAAGCCTACAACCATGAGCTCTTGTACTCAAAAAACTGTATTTATGGTGAAATGAATGCAAAACCTTTAGCTGCTTGTGCACTGCGTATGCTTGCACAAGGGTGGACACCTCCTCCTCCCCCTATAGCTTTACCCTGCAGTTTACCCTCCGCCTATGGATACAGTGATGAACTGTGTTTACTGACAATGGTTTTCCAAAGTATTCCCGAGCCCATGTGGTTATATTCATTACAGAAGCATGTTGGTTTTTAATGGAGTGCCGTCTGAGGGAACGAAGGTCATGGGCATTCAATATTGGTTTTCGGCCTTGCCCTTCATGCACTGAGATTTTTCCAGATTCTCAGAATTTTTTCATAATATTATGGACTGTAGATAGTGAAATCCCTAAATTCCTTGCAATCGTGCATTGGGAAATGTTGTTCTTAAACTGTTGGACTATTCGTCTATATGCAGTTTTTCGCAAAGTGGCCAACCTCGACCCATCCTTGCTCGTAAAAGCCCAAGCCTTCCTGGATGCTTCTTTTATACCCAGTCATGATAGCATCACCTGTTACCTATTCACCTGTTTACCTGTGGAATGTTCCAGGCGTGTTTAGAAAATTCCACAAACTTCCCAGTCTTTCTTTTGCTCCTGTCTCAACTTTTTTTGAACGTGTTGCTGGCATCAATTTTGGAATTAGCGTATATTTACAAAAATCTATAAAGTTGATAAGGTTAAACGTTAAATATGTTTTCTTTGTACTGTTTTCAATTAAATATATGTAAAATTTAATTTACATATCGCTGCTTTCTGCTTTTATTTGCATTTTACATACGGTCCCTACTTTTTTGGAATAGAGGTTTGTATATAAGAACAAATTGTAGACATAGAAACTCATCAAATGAAACAAATAACAAAACAAAAAAAAAGATTCACTTAATTTAAGGATGTATTTATTTATTTTATGTTTATTTTCTATGTGCTCTGCAGTACAGCAGCTTTTGTTTGTCAAAAGTGATCTGTGAATTGCTTTCATCCGAGATATTTTCATTAGACGTCTTTCAGTGCTTTCAGCCTTCGGTGCTGAACTGCTCTGTGTGTGCAGACTGTTAAAAGCACTGCTAGCCTGGGCCAATAGCCTTGGGGAATGACACAGTAATTTTCTGCTTGTCATAAAGGTTAGCTGGCAGAAACATAACAATCAGTCAACTTTAGCTTGACAGACATTAATGGGACACTGCTTAAAGGGTAACAAAGCACTAAAGCAACTTATTTTAGATGATAACTGATACATTTGTTTTTTTCTAAGTATTACTGATTGATCCTGGTCCAAATCTTGACAAAATACTAAAGTTAGCGCAAAAAAGCGTAAACTTTAAGAATCTGGCTCAAAATTGTCTCTAGTGGTAAAACGTTAGGTACTGCACGTTCAATCTGTGATTGGCCAGAAATTTCCTCCAGCTGACGTATTCCTCCCAGTGGTGAAATAGAAACCTGTGGAATAGCTACTCCCACCGGTATTTCGGTAGCTACACCCTTTACACTCTTTGGCTGTTTTGGAGCGAGGTCGGGCAGCCCAGCGGTTGATTTGCGTGGAGAGGATATAGAGAGAGCGAGCGATATAGCTAGCTTACAGTTTAGCTTTGGTATATATTTTTTTTATAGTTAACTTGATAGTCCCTTGTTTTTTGATAGTTCATTTTTCAGGCTAGCTTAGCAAGTAGCTTGTTTTAAAAAAAAAAAAATAGGCATATGAAAACTGCGTATCTGACAGGGACATGGAGAGCTACTCTCTGCGTTGCATACACGGTGTGGATATTTCCTGTATGTTCTCATGAGGTAAGTAAAGTATAAATTGTTTACTTTTTGGTCCCGAAAGTGGGGCAAATGAGGAGGTGTTTTGGTGAGGTTGAGGGTGCTCGCTCCATACTTCCCCATTCAACTCCATCTGGCCTGCTATTACACAGTCTCTGTCCTGCGCGATCATGTCTCTTCATCTCCCGGCATTCACTCGAGATCAGGTATGCCTGCCTACAACCTGTTCTCCCAGAGTCGCTGACAGCTTGCCCCCCGTCGCTTCTAAGCAAGGCCATGCTTTAAATCTGGTGGAGTGAATTACCAGAACCTCCGCCCACTGGTAGTCTACGGGCGGCCGTAATGGCTATGGAATTGGCCCAACTAAAATGGCGTTAATCAACATGCGATCACTATCCAACAAGACATTTGTCCTGAATGATTTCTTCACCTCCCGGGGATTGGACTTCATGTTTGTTTCTGAGACGTGGCTTCATCCCGGTGAGTTCAGCCCTCTTACGGAACTTTGCCCACCGTGTTGTGACTTTTTTAGCACCCCCAGGACGTCCGGACGCGGCGGGGGTTTAGCTGCTGTTTAGCTGCTGTTTTTAAGAAACATTATAATTGCCGGCTCCTGCACACTGAACAATTCTCCAGCTTTGAGGTACAATTATTAAAAGTGGGATTGGCTAATCCTCTTGTCTGTCCTCATTTACCTACCGCCAAAATATAATAAGGATTTTATTGCGCAGTTCTCTGACCTCTGTCTTCGATCATGCCTAAATTTGATAGAATTTTGATTGTTGGGGACTTTAACATTCAGTCCATTTCATGTCTGCTGTCGAATCCACTTGTTTCTGACTTTCTGCACCTTGCTGAATCATCATGTTCCCTTGCTGGCCTGTTTATGCCAAATATTTTTTGTAAACTATTACTCACGCTGCACGACACCGTTCAGTGTGAGCTGCAGTGCTGACTGTAAACGAGAGCAGTTATTTACATTTTGTTGGTTAATGATGTCACTTTTAAAAAATATAGTTGAATTTATGTTTTAGGGTATATTATTGCTATATGTGGTATTTTCTGCAGAAAGGGGAGGATTTGGGTCACCTTTGTGATCACCTTTGGTACAATTCCATGTAGCTTTTTGGGTTTCTTAGAGGTCATCGCTTGATCACACTGCTTGGTTCACCCTGTTGACGGGGATAATATTTCAGAACTCTTTACCTTTAAAAAAAAAAATTGTTAAACACCATGGGGTCAATTATCTAAGATCAAAAAAAGGGGTGTTATTTTGCGGGCGTAGCCAGTATTTGCTAGAATGGGCCAGTTAATTAGCCCCCATTGTTACGCAATCATTCAGAGCGTTCAGTTATGGATATTCCAAACACACCCGTAGCCTACGTGTCTTGCTACAACGACAGCCATCATCTTATCGATTTTGTGTATTTTAATACCTGCTTTCCATTTGTACTAAAATGCACCCGCAAATACCTTTCCAAAACTTTCTTTCAGGCTTAGTAAATCACTTTACTCGTGCTAAAGTAATCTATTTGCATGACCACCTCCCACTATTTCGCTAAATAACGTAGGGATGCGCAATTTTGCATATTCATTCAGTCTAACCCATAAAAATGAGAAATCAAAAAATCTTGCCATTTTAGCACACGCAATCCTCTTGACACCTTGTTAGTTGATCACCTCGGACGATTTTTCGCAGGTGGTAACAGTTTTTGTACGCAGACCTTTAGTAAATCAACCCCCATATCTTTTGAATGAGATATTCTTAAGTTGTGAATTGGTTTCTCGAACATGCAGTTGGCCAAACTTTTTGCCATAATGACATACTGTAAAGAAGTCCATGGCCAGACAAAGGTAAATTTAAAGAGTCTTTAAAGTTTTTAAGATATCACTGACAATCTTTACAGACAAAGGGATAAATAAGGATAGCAAAGAGAAGAGAAAGGCACTTTTATAATCAAAACGATTAAGACTCCAATCAACCCAGCTGAAAAAGAACAAGTTGAAAGAGGGCATTCACCCAGAACACTCAACACATCTGATCTATTAATAGTCTCCTGGCCATGTGATCCCTGAACAGCATCACGTCACAGTTTATAAATATGTCCACTGAAACTGTCAGGTTGGTTAATGTCCTGATACAATACAGTAATACACAAAACTCTATTTAAGGACTAGACAATGAGTAGACATTGAGTAGAGACAGTACAACATTTAAAACTGCATTATACAACAAATAATTGCAGTTTTGGATACTGATAAAACATTTATGCAACCAATTTTATTAATTGGTTGACATAGGACTGGCCATGACATGCTTAAGTAACTTTGACTGTTGCATGAACACTACCTTACTTCATTGGTCAGACAGGCGGTATTGAAGAAAGTTCAGTCAAGACATAGTCCATCAGAGACAGGCAACTATCTTGGCGAGACCATGAGTCACATCTCCATGAGTTATCTTGCTGAAATTGACATCTCCTCATTATCCTTTTTTGTGATAACTTAAAAGTTTCTCAGTACACTGTACAGCCATTGCAGTAAAATATTTGACATGTAACTGAGTAATGAGACTTTAAAATTAAAGTCTAGCAAAGATAAAATTAACAAACATCACTCATGAAGTCAGTTGAAGTTGATGTTACACTGGTTTCTGCAAAGCAAAATGACCAGAATACATGAAAACTGAAAGATGAAAAGTGTATGACTTTAAATGGTTATGTGATTTCAACTGCTCGTAACACATTCTGTCATATATGACTCACCACAGCATTCTGGGTCATAGAGGTGTATGCATTATCCTTGGCTATGTAATTAGCTGACTATGACAAGGAATCTAAAATGGTGGCACGCAATTAGCCTCTTCCAACTTGTGGTAGCATCAGCAAAGGTTAAATTTAACCAATATCTTTAATCATTCTATTCACAATCTAAATTAATTTACCTTTAACACATTGTAAAAATATCACTGATGTTCCGTGCAAACTCTAGACGTTGCGGCAGATTGTAGCGATAGCGCACTGGGGTCAGACCATTGTTATAAGACAAGTGTGGGGCCCTTTTGAGGAAGGCGCACGCAGTACGTAGCTTGCATATAGGATGGGCCGGCACTGATCAGGAAAAATAGCTAGCCAGAATAATTCACTAAATAATAAAAAATTTTATCAAATCACTTGGCACTTTAAGTTAAAAAGACATTGGGCTCAATCTTGACGATCTTAGCGATCGGTATAAAATGCATAGCGCAAGTGCATTTAGGGCGTGTCCAAGTCCTTTTGCTAGTTAGACGGTGTGTTATTTGGGCGCTAAGTACGGCTCAAGGTGCATATGGGCTGAACTTAGTCTCTTCATTAATTAAAGGTTTGCTTTGGGCGTAACATGCAATAAACTAATCAAAGTGGCATATCCCATTTCTTTTAAAAGCCGCCTGTGTTTGCACCTTGGCGGATTGCTAATATGATGGCGATAATAGTAAGACTGTGAAAACAGAGATTTACAGCTGGCGAAAAGACATGCTTGTGTGTGTAGTTAAAGCATGCGAGCAAGGAATAGGCTATAGAATAGAATAGAATAGAATAGAATAGAATAACTTTTATTTCCCCGCTAGGGAACTTCAGTTGTAGCCCCAGCAACAACAAAAAAGACATAGACAGTGGGGCAGACCCACAACACACAAACAAACATATCAAACAAAGATAACCAACATAATCATTACATCAATCAAGTGAATTAAATGAATTAAAGTGCAATACAGCCATGATTGAAAATAGCCCCCGCTGTCCCGAGATGTCCAGTGTCACCAAGCAGTCCAACACACAAACTCCGCCTCCACGACTGTCCTCCATACACGCATCGCCGCGGTCTCTGGTCTCTATATGGATCAATATTATTCGGCATGGATTCCTGGTAATTCCCGACCAAACTATTTCCCAGAAATATAATATAATAATTACGGGAAAACGTAAATTTTTTCCCCCCATTAGCTTACACCTGTGCTGTTATTTTACAAAATATATGCGGTTTAATTTCATTATAACACCTGCAACAGCTCAGCTACTGGAACTTGGCTTCCCTCTCATCTTAGAAAAGGCCAAATTAGCCTGCTTGTTTAACACATTTTGTTTGATTATACAATGAAGCATTGTCAATCATCAATTCCATGAAGCTGTTCTCACAGCAGATCATAGGCAATGAATTTCGGCTAGAAAAGTTCAAGGTTAATCCGAAGTTCATATTACGTGCATTCTAATGTTGATGAATAACATAAATAGCGTTATTTTGCCTTAATGATTTAACTAAATACACTAAAGCTGTCAGGTTGGGAACCCATAGGTTTACACATATTTTACCTGGCTTTATATTGTCCTGCTTATGGAAATATGACCAACATGTTTTTACTGGTAGCTTAATGCCTTAAAACAAGCCCAAAAATCCTGTGACTCCAGGGACAACATGCGTCTATTTCGGGAGAGTAAATGTATTATTTTTGTGAAAAATATGAATCCCTATTTCACAATGTAATCTTGATATTTGTATTCATGTTTTAACTATTATCCCCTAACAGAAGATTGTCCCCCCGGAAGAGTGCAGGAACTATTGGCCATAGAGTCATAGCTTGATCCAGAATAATTGCAAATAAATGTGTAACCTTACACGTAGCATCGCACATCACCTGGATGTTGATGGAGTGGGCTCCCTTACATTTCACATATATAACAGCGTTCTCTGTTAGGGCAGAAACCCAGGAAACCCAAAGTTTGTCGTGAACTCCTGTTTTACCCATTCTTGGATGACAGTTGTGATGGGGACTTAAATGTATTCATTGGCATGTCGGACTAGCCTTGATGTATGAATTTACGGTAGATTGGGATTTGAATTTAGGAGATGCTGGAACTTGCAAAAAATGTAAAGTAGTCTAATTTCACAGCAATAGGGAGTGCATACAGGGACTGCAGGAATTTGTTTATAGCTCAGTTGCCAGGAGATGATAGAAGTTTGTTCAAATCTGGTGAGATGAAAGCAATTTAAGGTGGCATTGCCCTTAAACTGTATGACAGGTATGTCTTTGACTGATAGACCCTTTTATTATTATGCATTTTTTTATATAGCCTACACAATGATAATATTTCACATTGTAATCTTGATATTTTTATGCATGTTTGTGCACGCCCCTGTATGTAACAGACAGGAGGGGGTATGTGCGTTCTGCACACGCCTATGTAGACGCACTTATATTGCGCCAGTAAAATAACATTGAAACAACTGCGACATGACTGAAGACGAGGTTAGTGGTGATTTTATGCAAACGCATTTTTCTGCCTCAAAAATTACCCTGGCCACACATCATCTTAAGACCAACATGCCCAGTTCACTTGCTATGGGCGCAAGTTCACTTGCTATTTAAACAACGTGAGCGCTGGGCGGTAAAATGACAACTGCATCGCAGTGGCGGCTGGTGCCAGTTCTCCTATGTGGGGCGGGGACACACGACACGACCCCCCCCCCCCCGCCAGAAATGTTCGACTTGGGTAGCTTAGGTGGTGCTATATCTTGGGGGTGCTTCTCAAATTTCCACAATCAAGCAACACGCCCGCGCGCAGCCATAGCCTACTATGTATCCTACTAGATTAGAATTTACAAGCGTTTCGAAATTCAAAACTAAAAGTGACTTACAGAGTCAATACAATGCACTTTTATCCAAAGTGACTACAGAGTGAGTTCAATAACACTATAACAGTCAGCCAGCTATGCGACTGCCACCACACACTCACAAATGTATACAATTGTCCAATCTAGATCTAACATGAAACACAAAAGTAGCCTATTGTCATCATCACATATTGCCAACATGACAAAAAAATCTCTCACTCATGAAAAAACTCCAACATGAATAGGCTACATTGATGCGATCAATACTATCAACAGCCTAGGCCTATTGTCATTGCCAACACCGTTACTACACATATAGCACTAACATTAGGCCTACTGTGTTAAACTAAATCATCTAATTCAACGTTAGCCTACTCACCAATGGACGTCTCTCATACTATAGCAAGCCAATGCGCTTGTTGTTGTGGTTCATGGCAAAATCATCAATGATGTCCTGCTCATCAGGCCCTTTCTCCTCTGGAGTTAATCGACAACAAAGCCAGGTTGCTATTCCGTGTCCCCACTGTTGCTCCTCATGTAATTTTTTACACGCCATAAACAAGAAAAGCTGCGTTCACAGAATCGCATTTTAACTCCGCACTTCTTAGCTGGGTATTTTCGCAGAATAGGGCACCGTTGTCCTTCGTCTGGCTAATATCAGCAGGCCCAGTGCTGCGGGGGGTAGGCATGCTGCAGCTAACGGTGGTGGCTAATTGCTGATCAGATGGCGAGGACAGCGGCACTTCTTCCTCCCGATCTTTTCTCGCAAATGCAGATCTGCTCAATATCCTGGCTGTCGTTGTCCTACTCTTCGACTTCGCCGGGGACAGCAGGGTTAACGTTTTTCTCTGACCCTGGTGTTGCTGAGGTCTCTGGTCGTTTGGGGAAGAGATATTTCTCAATTTTCAGCTTGAGTTAACGTTAGATAGATGCGGTGAAGTTCAAGACCTGACTCATTCTTGCGAGTCCCGAGATCAAGGAGTAGAACGAATTATCGGGCGACTTCGTTTGAGAAAATGTTGTGTATATTTATTATTAGTCAAAACGATATAATGATTTTTAAATAATTTATTTATTCATTCATTTTCATAATGAAATTAAGCACCGGCCTGGCGCCGCCACTGAGCAGGAGTGACAGTCGTGCACCCGTACTACATCCAATTACATTACATCAAAAAACACAAAAACAATACCAATTCACTGCCAATAAAAGTGGGAGGGTCTGGGGCGCAGAGAGCTGCGCCCCGTGGAAAATCTGAAGCAACCAATTAGAGAGCAGCCTCAGGTCACCTGCTTGCCAAAAGTTGAAGGACTTACATACACTCTCATTTGGCCGGCGCCCTTCACCAAGGAAATATATGTATTCACACAGAAATTAACCAAATACAATTTGGAACCAATGTTTAATGAAGGCGCTGACAGGCGCATTGTATGAGTAAACAATTTGTATTTCACAATTATTTCGCATTATCTAATTAATTTATGTTTAACATAAGTTTAAGTAGCTTTCTTCTCTAGATATTTGGAGGGGGGCGGCGCCCCAGCGCCCCGCATTAACGAACCGCCACTGCTGCATCGGTCTGAGACTAGCAAAGACACTTGCGTTTTGGTTACCGCTGCTTAGCGCCTGGTGTGAAATAGGGCCCAATATCTCATGTTTCAGTCATCCATTAAGCCAAAACTTTCCCTGTGCACAAATGCTATGGGGGCCTGGGCATTGACTTGAAAAATATATTGAGGTTAGGGCACAAGCTGAATGGTTTGCTTGCCTTAGATGCCGTTATCCGGTCTGTCAACTGAAGTGATCTCTTCATCTCCAGTGGTGTAAAATCCTGCGCTTTGAAGCATTTAAATGCAGCTATTTTCATCGATGTTTTAGTAATAATCCTCTTTTGGCAGAACATTCTCTGACCCTAATGAAACCTGAGAACAGGACAATAATGCGGCAAGCGGCAAGTGTTCTTGTTTTGCTTGAACTGCAATGTGACAGTCTACTGTAGTAAACTCTGACTGGCTAAGTGACTAATACATCCTTGACTTGTATATGTCATGGAAGTAGGAAGCTGTAATCAGCCATTTACCATCAATCATTTTAACACACTCAAGTTTTATTATTCTAAATTTGTTATTACAGTTTTTTGGCCTTCATGAATTCCCATAGTCTTTAAGACTCACACTGTACACACCTGCGCTGAAGTTGCACAACTGTGATGTCCATGCCAGCTAGAAACAAACAAACAAACAAAAAATCTGATGCCTGTTCTATTTTTCTGAGTCAGATCCTTGAATAGACTGGTTATTCATAGCCTTCATACGCATCATGATCGTCAAAGGGACCTCAGTTGCCTTGTCACTTATAAAAGTGCTGATATTTCTCCAATATGATTGTGTTAATTGAGCTATTCTTTTCTGCATCCCACCATTTTGAAAGAGTTCAGCTTGATGATACTTTTCAAGTTTTTCCAAGATTGGCCCAATTGAGTTTTTTTACGACAGCTTCCCTCAACAACGTCCAAGGATGTCCATTCTGAAGTGTGCAACCTGTCTGTAAATGGTGACATACACATACTATAAAGACTGATTGGTTTATATTTTTCTGTAAACCACTGCTACAATTTTAATATTTCTAAATGAAGTTAAGATTTTTAAGGTTGGCCTTGGGGAAAAGCATTTTGAATAAATTGAACAAATTGTCCTGACATCAGTCGTTGTTGATCTCCCTGTTGTAGGGGAAAGACTCTAGGGCTGCAGATAAGACTGTTGCCATGGTGCTGAAGGAGATTCCAAGTAAAGCGTCTTCAGAAGGAAACCCCCCCCTCACCGTGACAACCAAGGTGGGCGAAACCACTGCAGGACCCAACAGGAAGTACTTCCTCGTTGGTGCCAATAAGATCAAACATTTTTTAAAAGCTATAAACATTCCATATCTAACTTTTTCTTTCCATTAACTCAACATTCAATGAAAAGCTTTAAAATATTGAAGGCGTCTTTTTGCAAGCTGCTTCATGGGGTATAAAATATTGATATGTGCTCTGAGTGCAATTTTGAAAAACATTTGGAAAACTTTGTATGCATTCCATCTTAATAATATGTCTTAAGAAAGGAAGGTGTTTTATAAGTTTCAATAGCTGGAACCTTCAACAATGGTCGAGTTCAGAATTACACAACAATGTAATGGTTCCAGCCATCTGATATGTCTGTGAACCTAATTAATTATCGACAGCTTTGTCAAACCGAGTTAATGCAAGAATCATTAATGATTCTTATTTCATATTTCCCTTTCCTTTAAGATTTATTTTGAAAGACAATTGCGCATTGCATTTCCCCTGTCTTTTGTTATTTGAGAGGACTCAAATAATAACTCTCAGAAAGCACTGCCTCGATTGTCAACACTGCAGCATATCAGGTTTTTCTGCCTCTGTGGGTCCCACAGCCATGACGAGGCCCATCAGCCCACACCATCTCTATGACATTGTAGAAGGTCAGACAGAGCAGAAATTCCTATGTACTTTTACACGTCATAAGCAGCTAAACCTCCCTTTTTTTGATATTGCATTTCTAAAATGCAGCTCCTTACTGAATGGGATTACATCGTAAATGAATGCAATGCCCCCTTGCACCTTATAGATTTAATTCAAATGTTTTTCTGAGTTGTTTGCGCACAAGCAATAAGGGTGAGTTTCCTAAGCTGTCAGTTTACTGTACAGTGCACTTCAATTTCTCCTTACCAAGTTGTTGGTTTCCATCCATTCAGCAATTTTTTATCCATCTTTAATAATTTCATTGATACCTGTGTTTAGTTGTAAGACTTTTAGCCAATTCACACTGTACTTGTATTTTAGCTTAATAACATCTACAATCCCTGCATACCAGTTTACTTTAGCCACCGGATGGTTCATCCGTGTTACACGTAGCGTTTACACACATTAGTTCAACCTGCTTTTTCAAGCTTTTAGCCTTATATCTTTGAAATATCAAGATTACAGTATCAAAGTGAATACAGAGATGTTACTGATCAGTGGTTTTATATTTTTGTGCAAAGCTTGTCCCATTTGCTGGTACATCAGAAACTATCTGGTCACAGGGTAACAGGGTGATCAGAAAAAAATGTAATAAAAGATTGGAAAGAGAGGTTTATGAATTAGGTAAACGCATTTCTCAGCATGTGCCATGTTTTGCCAGTGACAGCTGGTGTGCAACGTGGTTTGGGGTGGGGGTGAATACATAAAACAAATCTTGTGGGGGTTTTTTTGGTTCTGTTCTCAGCAATGAGAATCTTCATGTGGTCTTACTTAAAGCACTCTTTTCTAATTAACAGGCAAGTGACCTTTATCTTAATAACTACCATGAATGTCAAAAACCTTTTATAACTGTGCTAAAAGACCAGAAGACGTTTAATTAAATTAATGGAAAACGGCACCTAATTAATTGATGGGGACCAGAAAGATGGCTGATGTCACCTCATTAGCTAAAGGGTACAATTTTAATTACTGCCAATTATATAGATAAGAAAGTTAAGTTAACCTATGCTGTAGGTTAAGTGAAAACAAAAGTAGCAATGATTCCCCATGTCAAAGAGTATCTTGACTACTACAGCCAAAATTGTCATTAGACTAAACAGGTTTTCTCTTTCAGCATAATTTTAGCAAAATATTAAATGAAGCTTACAGCTGATCATCAAAGCAGTTTTCTGCTGACATTTAACTGATGAGATGGAACACAGGGAACACAGCTCACATCTAATTCCGTTCATATCAACATCAATTATCATTTCATTTTCATTCATTAATTCATTTTTAAATTTGCATTGCAATTTTGAGTGTTGCATATTAATCTATGAGCCCTAGTGTTTTGCAGATGAATATACCACACTAAGAGTGAATGGCATGCAATAATTAGGCTGTAATTTCCATCACTGGACTGAGTTTGTGTGATCATTGCATTTATTTGGCAGACACTTTTATCTAAAGTGACCTACAATAAGGGCACACCGAAGGTCATTGAAACAACTACAAACAGGTCAGATAAAGTAGTTATATAATAACATAGCAGCTATCCATAAACATTGAGTCTAGTTCACACAGTAAGCTATGACTAAGTCTTAAGGCTAAGGGCCCGATTCAGACTTGTACTTAAGTCTATCGGTAGGGCATGTAGAGAATAGTTACTACACACACCTGTCTACTCAAATTCTAACTTTGAGCTTCAGCACGACGAGTCACTGGCTCCAAGTCCCTCCGCATTCGGGACGTGGTTGTATGGTAATTCAGCAGTGTTCATGTGAGATTTGAACTGCACGGATTCACACCTGGGCTTAAGTCCATGATAAGTCTCCCTCCGTTGTGCACCACAAACCCTGCAATAAGCACACCTATCGGTTTCATGAGGGGAACATCATTTGATCCTCTGATGAGAATATGATTTTTTGTTTGTCAATGCATATTAGTCCTGATATATCAAACATTCTTGTAATGAGCGCGAAATCAAGAAATAATTAGAAACATGTAGACAGGGGCGTGTCTAGAACATTTTGAATGGGGGGGCCAGGCTGGGGCACAGACCTAGAGGAGGGGGGCCAGCCATCAAGGCTTACCTTTTTTTTTTTTTGCCGCGTACAGCAGACACACGTGTATTTATCCAACCAAACCTTAGCCCTAGCCTTAACCCTAGCCTAACCTTTTTTTTATACCTGCCCCTGATTCTAGGTAATCATATACAGTGCCTTCGGAAAGTATGAACACCCTTTCAAATTTTTCTGTTTGACAGCTCAAATTAAGATATGTTTAAATGGGCTTTTTGTTACTCATCTACACAAAGTGCTCTATAATGTCAAAGTGGAGTAAAATGTTTAGATTATTTCACTATTGTATACACCAGAGCTTATTTTTAAGCCTTTACAGCAAAGGGTGTATTTTTTTTCTCTACTTTGACATTATAGAGCACTTCATGTGAATGAGTAACAAAAAAAGTCAATTGAAATGTTAATTTGAGCTTTCAACATAGCACAATTTGAAAAAAATCCAATGGGTTTGGATACTTTCCAAAGGCACTGTACATATATTAAATGTTGCATTATACATTTCCAAACTGTATGGTTGAATATCCCCTCAAGATTGTAGCACTTGTTCAGATTTCCATTTTATTCTTCTGCTTCAATATTATTCTACTGTTCTATCATAACCAATATACTGAAAGATAATGCCTTTTATTGACCCTTTATTGTGTAGTGTCCCCTTACTGTGTACAGTTTTGCAGGTAGTTAAACAGTCATGCAAATCTTCAATACCCATGTAGTATAGATAGAGAAAAGAAAGATTATAAATAAATGTGTTTGTACCCAAACAATAAAGTCAAAATAAATCTGTACACCATTATAGCTAACTGCCTGTAGCTACACTACATAAATGGCCATTAGGTGGCGACAACCAGTAATATTAAGAGCACCCCTAAAATAAAATAGCATGAGAATAAATGGATACAGTCCAGGTCAGAATTAACGTTTTAACAGTTAAATTGTTTATTCAGAATATTAAAGATACAAACATAAATAAATAACTATTTTACATATTAACAGTATGAAAATGGATAAAAGGCCATAAAAGCAAAGTAAATAGAAAAGTGCTATGTACAATATTCCAATATTCACAGTAGTTTGTACAGTACACAGTACAATGAGGTTTTGAACCTAAAAATATATAAAATAAAATGAATACAAAAAAACAAAACATAACCATTTAGCTCTTGACTGGTCACTTCTGTGACTGGTGGGCAACAAGGGTATTTGTGTGGGGGGGATTGGCTCCATATATATGAAGATATTTTTTGCATTTTTATAAACTTTAGCCATAAAGGCCGTGACACATCGGGGACGTAACGAATAAGCGGGGCGAAAATGCGAAAAATCCGTAGGCGAATATTTCGCGTAAAAACCTGACACACCTGCAACGATGCGAAAAAACGAAAAGCTTGCGTTCTTTTTCGCGTTTGAAAATCCGTGCGAATAAAAATGGATTACTCTTCGTCGAGCGATGACGAGCTGGTTATCCGTTCGGTCATCACGGAACGAAAGTGTATTTTTTTTTCCTCTACCAGAACGTTAAAAACAGAGCATGCTTAAATTACATTGGCAAAATATTGAACCGGGCTTATTATGTGTCCGTTTTTACTTTTGTCTACAACATGCTCTCCTTCTCTTCCCTCCTTTTACGGACATACGTGTTCCACTGCCTCTTGATCTCTTCCACTAATATAAAGGGTTAACCACAACATAACAATACATTACGTAATTTCAGCAAACATCTTTAAAATAAATTTGTCGTAGTCTATAGTGTAGCAACTCATGAAGTCTGAAGAGTTCTCTCCAAAACGATCGCTACAGGCAGACCTCGTCTGTTTTATAACTTGGATCAGTAATCAGGAAATCCACACAGGAGTCGGAATACGATTTTTGGGGAACTTTATTTGCCACGCACACAGACAACATTGTGACAGCAAAAACATTTCATATAGGCTACTCGACCCTGCCCTTCTCCTCCACCCCCTTTCTCTCCCTCCACTGCAGTGGCTGCCCCTGGCCAGACCCGGTAGCTAGACTACGTGTCGTCTTTCTCCTTCGGTTAGCATATAGCCCACAATTACTACGGCAAATATCCACGAAACAATATCACATATAGCGGTTCGCTAGCTTTCATCCTTTGTTTTCACCAAGGCAAACAACCCAGCCGGTGACAGCGTAGCCTACATGAACTCGCCTAAAGTAAAAAAATAAACAGGCCTACGTATCGTGTAGCTATGTTTGTGTGTAATCGCCACTGGCTTGTTATCTTCTTTACACGAACTGCTATCAACGTTAACGTTAGATCTAAAGGTTAGCTAACGTTAGCTGGCTAAAATAGCTGGAGACGACTTTTAAGTCAATGCTAATAACCTGTGGGAGCTGATCAGCAAGTTGTGCGTATTGCAACCATTTAGCTGTAAAACCACCATCTTCATACCCTATTTTCTCGGCTATGGTTTTCCACAAATTGTCCTTCAAATCGTTGTCTTTGTAACTACTGTATTATGTCTCTTATCAAAAAGGACGCTATACTGTGACACATATAAAATCAGTTGGTCCGCCATATTGGATGTTGGAGTTTGTTGTGGCAGTGCGGTGACGTCAGTCATGGAAACTTGTTATGATTGGATAGATAAATAGTTTCGCAAACGAGAACTCGCAAAAAACTAACTTGCTGCGAATAAATTAAATGCCGCTTTTTCGCAAAGGACATTTCGCGTTTGATGTGCAAGATTTTATGAACAATACAAGAGTTCGTTTTTATTTTTCAAAGTGCGAGTAAATCGCGGCCAGTGTGTCACGGCCTTTAGAGTTCACTTAGCTAGCTAACGCTATCTAGAAGTTACGTTATGCATTTACCTTTTAACTTCTATTATCTAGTCCATTACAGTCCACATAAAAAGAACACATTTGAACTTCAGTTTACCTACCTATATTCCACTTTTGTTCTTCAGCGACGACAGCGTCAAATGATCTTGCATCTTCTCAGCGGCAGACTAAAATGTTGATTGCTGAATGCTGAAGTGACGCGGCTAGCTCTGTCATTGGAAGATGCAACTTTGGTTCCGCCTCATTTTATGTCCATTCCCATTGAGCTACAGAGGCCTCTTTCATCGATACTGACAAGACAATGGCCTATCATATTCCGGTTCTGGTAGGGGGGGCACCAGGGGTGGCCAATCAGATTCCAGTGGGGGCCAGTGCCACCACTGGCCCCCTACTGGCCCCGCCCCTGCATGTAGACGGTTTAGATAAATCTCACAAACAAAGTAGGATTTCAACAACAAGACTATTGCACTCGCGAACAACTATTAAAGTTTAGTGTAGGCTAATACTGTATTAATGTAATTATTTCAGTTAATGAAATAGTACACTTAACTGTCCTAAATAGCCAGAGCCGTTGACATGGAAGGGCAGGAAGTGCATGTTGCCATGCTGTAGCAGAGCGGAGTGGTCCAGCTGGAGTGTACTGCTGGATTATGTCCTCTAGGTAGGAAGGGCCTGTATGTAGGCTAGCATGAGAACCTGACCCTATCTTCGACTGGCAGCCAGTGGAGTGACCTCAGCAGGGGAGTGACTTCTGAGAACTTTGAAGGTTGAAGACAAGTTGGGCGGCCGCATGCTAGATCAGTTATATAGGCAGAATGGCACAGGCTGGTAGGCTTGCGAGAAGGGAGTTGCAGTAATATAGGAGTGAGATTACCATGGTCTGGACGAGTAGCTGGGTGATAAGATGATGATGGATTCCAGACAACTATCACAGCACTGATTTTGTTTTACATCCGTTGTAGCACCAGGTCCTGCCACAGAAAGGAATCCACCTCTTTCCCGTTTTGCTATGGAAAATTGATTACATCATAAAATTATAAATATATTGTCGGAATTGTATTAGCAGTAAAAGTTCAATTTAAAATAAATCACTCAAAGTACTTCAACACTTCATTTCACAGTTCAACTCTTATGTGTGTGCGAGCAGAAAATATTGAATTGGTAATAAAAATTAAGACTTACTGAGACTTTATAAGGAACAGAGTTCTGATAGCAATGTACTGAAAAAATAAACAAAACCCATATATTGATTCAGCATTAGAAGGGGGAACATTAAATATGACACCACTGCTTTTTTCATTGTCTTAGCAGAAGTAAAACTTTAAACTACACATTTTAAAAAAATAAAAAAGTATATACCAATTTATACCAGTTTATACCAATGGAATACTGTATGGACCATGACCAAATATTCTGATGCTGTATACTTCTTTCATATTCTGTAATATAAAAACTAGTAATGTGACAGGTCATATTTTTTACTTGAACAAGTGCAGATTACATGATGTGATCAAAAACCATTTTCATATTGAAGAGAAGCAGTAACACCAAGGGAGCTGAATACACTTCATGCATGAAATCCTGATAACATAAAGCTGCTTAGAAAATGTACTGGCACTACACAAAATTAAATTAGGTAAAGTGTGATTAAGTATTAAATATGATTTGCGGTTGGACAATCACACACATACACACACAAACTAACTTTCTGCCATATTTTGGCCTTATGTTGAGTGTAATGACAGAAGAAATCAACTCTCCATGTTCACACACAGAGATTTTGTGGTTTTACCATGTTGTGGTCATTTCCATGTCTTGGAAACATTGCAGGATTATATTCTATTCTAGAGCACAAGTTTATTGCCATATAGAGAAGAATATGCATCAATAATACATTTTGTAATGTAATTCTGTATTAGTATGCAAGTGAATGTGTGTACATGTGCATGTAATACTTCTGTATTGACATGCACACAAATGTGTGTGAATGCATTCAGACTTCTGGAATGTTTTTAACCTGCTGTTATAGGTCAGGTGCATGTGTACATTTTGCTGTCCTTTAGCCAGACAGCTTGGGGGAGGGGTATTACTTGTTCGTTGCAAACTTAAAATATGGGTAAACAGAACTACAATGTTGGTTGAATTACATTAAAATTGCGCATTTGGTGTGCGTGACTGCGTGCGTAATGTTTTCTCAACAAAAGAAGCTGTCTTGATTTTGCATCGTTAGTTTATTAGAACACATTTTTTTCAGAATAATGAGCAATAACCTCATTTTTAACGAGCAATAACCTCGATTTTAACATTTCTTTACTCCAAGGCAAATTGCAGAGTTGCGGAAGATACTATCAGGAAAAGAGCCAGCAACGACATGTGACAATTGGGATCCAACCTAACGTTAACGAACAACGCTTTTGGGAAAGTCAGACCAAAACAGTGTAGACTAGGCTATTGATTTAACAAGGGGGAAAAAATCTGATTATATCAAGCTTATAGCCTATTAAAGTAAGTAAGTAAGTAAGTAAAACTTTATTTATAGAGCGCTCTTCACAGCACGAGTGCACAGAGTGCTGTACAGTGAGGTTAAAATACAACATATATATCAAATAACAACCCCAGAAACCACACAGAATAAATCATAACAACACGGGGGGGTCAATAGGAGCCCAGATCACCAAACGCCTGCCTGAACAGGTGAGTCTTCAGGAGTTTTTTAAAAGAGTTCTCAGAGGCTGAGGCTCTCAGGTCCTGGGGTAGGGCGTTCCAGAGCCTGGGGTCCGTTGCCCCAAAGGCTCGGTCGCCCTTAGTCTTAAGCCTGGTCCGAGGCACCGCCAGGAGCCCCTGGTCAGAGGACCTCAGGGACCGGCTGGAGGAGTAGGGGTGGATAAGGTCACAGATATAGGGGGGGGCTAGTCCATGGAGGGCTCTGAACGTGAAGACCAGGACCTTGAAATTGATCCTGAAGTGTACAGGGAGCCAGTGCAGGGAGGCCAGGATGGGGGTGATGTGGGCGGATTTCTTAGCCCTGGTAAGCAGCCTGGCCGCTGCATTATGGACCAGCTGCAGCTGGTCCACAGAAGTTTTGTTGAGGCAAGTGAACAGAGAATTACAATAGTCCAACCGGGATGAAATAAAAGCATGGACCGACATTTCCAGCTCACCATGTGAAACAATTGTCCTGAGCTTGGCTATGTTTCTCAGGTTAAAGGAACACGCCAACTTTTTGGGAAATTGGCTTATTTGTCATCTTCCCCAGAGTCAGACAAGAAGATGGATACCCTTCTCTTCTCTGTGCGTGCAGTAGGAAGCATAGAGACCCGTGATTGCGAGTGATTGCGGCTAAGCTAGGCTAATGGTGCAGGTCTCTATGCTTCCTACTGGGGCTTGGAGAGGAAATGGACACCATTTCATCTTAACAGACTGATGTCATTGAAATGTGATGTCTACACTTTCTAAAGGTGAAAATCTCATCTTGATGTCTTATTCTGTTAGGGTTATAAAAGGCTCTGAATGATAACTGACCTATTATAGATGTAATGGTCAGACTTGATTGCAGTCCAAATAATGCATGATCTGTGTATGAACCCATAACATCATATACATATATTTGAAGGGCAGATCCCAAGTTTTCATTTGGTATACACCATGCCCTGATGGGTGAAAGTGGAATGTGATTTTGGGGCCTTGGAGAGGAAATCGACACCATTACATTCCAACAGATTGATGCCATTAAAACATGATTTTGACTGGAGGAACTCATCTTAAACTGAGAGCTCAGTCCTTTCTAAAAGTGAAAATCTCATCTTTATGGCTTATTCCACTTGCATTATAAGGGCCTCTGAATGATAACTGACTTATGGTAGACGTATGGTCAGACTTGATTGCAGTCCAAATAATGCACAATTTTTGCGTGAACCCATATCCGACACATACTCGAAGGACAGATCCAGAGCTTTCGTTTGGTATACATCATGCCTTGACATGTGATTGTGGAATGAGATTTTTGGGGCTTGATATTGAAATATATCCTTATCCTCTCCAACAGACCTTTTCCATCAAAATATAATTTTGATCCACTTATAATTGAGTCATCAAGGATTGAATATATTAATTTTAAACAATTATTTATTTTGATGTCTTATTCCGAAAGGGTGATGAGGGGCTCTGAAATATGTTTGATAATGCTTTTAGTTTTGATAAATTTTTCATATATTTCAAATTTATATTTCATGTAAATTATATGCTTAAATGAAAGTACATATGATGCTCATTCAGGAACTGTTAACATTATATTGATGTGCATTCCACAGCAAGTGCTGCAGGCATTTGAACTGAGGTCCTTTTTGGCACAGAGCACTATTGGCCATTCCGAGCTTTCTTCCGCGGTTCCATTCCAGCTTTTACCCAGGCCCGTTAACGAACTTGTACAACTCTCGTTGTAATGTCCTCATATTGTTGGGTTATTTATTCAGATGTAGTCTACATTAATGGCCTTGGCCGAGCGAGGCCATTCGTTTATTTAAACATTTTGAAAATGTTCAAAGCTTTTTTTATTTAATAAAGTTGTATGCACAATGTTTTCTTGTCAGCTATTTTTATTTGCTTAGAGCGCTTTGTCCGACAGTGATAGTTTTTTTATTTATTGTATCATGCTGAGATTGCACCTGTTACATGTTTCTGTTACTAGGCTACTGATCTGCTGATTTTCTAATGACTTTGTGCAATAAAATTTTATTTTGGAATTAACTTTTGTGTGATTTGATCAAAAAACGGGCAGATGAAACTTGAAACCCTTCATTCACGGCTAGGCTATACAATGTTGCCCCCACTGGATCTATAATGATCCAGTAGCTAATGAGCTTTTGGTTATGAAAGAGCATTAATTGGCCTACGGTATTCCTAATTTTTAAATGTGTTTTTGTGAGAACGAACGTTCGGAGCTTCGTTTGGAAACACCAACGAATGTCCGAAGCCTAAAAAATGGTATTCGGGCCAGGCCTCAGGAAAAACATGTAGTAAATGGTAAATTAATAGCTATGAGATGTAATGTAGCTGCTGTTGCTTCTTGCTAGCTGACAGTTAAAATGTATGTAACTCTACTGCTGTAAACATAATAATGGCAAAATGGCTGCTGGTCCTACCGCACTGACATATAGCTAACATTTGCAAGAAATGTCCTTGTTTGCAGTAGCCACAAGCTTCAAGCTTCTTAGAAAATAGTTCCAACAAGAAATATGATTAAACATAATTATTTTGAAGAATAATCAGGCAATATACACATGTACAATCTCTGAATGTATAAGGTCACTGCTCAAGCTACTTTGGAATGACTTGAAATGTATTTTCTTGTTTTAGACCACAACCTCTAGTGCCCCTATACCACCCATTGTAACACGACAGGTCATCAGACGCTTATAATGATCTAGATTACACAAAAACGGTCTGGGCCAATCAAAAACATGGACCAACCCTGAAACAATATACTCCAGAAAATGAAATATCCTTTTAAGTGTGTACTAACCAGACCTGGTTAAGTCCACAGATCGATAGCTAGCCCACTACCAGACAGAAACATAGACAAGAAAACATCTCAGCTCAGTTATCAGTTTTTCCCATTTGAGTTCATTGAGTTTCATTGTCGCAGTGGAAAATGTTGCTCGGAAATAGCTTAAGGCAATAGGGTGTTCATTCATTACAGTGATGAAATGCTGAGGAGAAAGTTTTTGCCAAAATGCGTCACGCTTCTGGCAGGATTAGGGTGCTTAGATGGCATTGTACTGAATGGTACATTACACTGAGTGGTCATCCTACTTTAAAACATTTCTTTCCATGAATCACCACCCAATGTTTTGAGTAGCATGACACTGATGCTATCGATTCGTCATGGCTTTCTCAGTAACCAAAATGACAGAACAAAATATACGCACATTCAATCGCTTATGCAGATGTACAACAGCAATTAACATATTGATTTGGTTATTATTACTCACCACAAACAGCATGCTCAACATATCCACCCACACAGGGTCTTCGTCAGGACAAATTATGCCTGAATGTGCTCATATAAATATACTTGAGGCACATGGCATGATGATATCAACCATAAAACCAAATTCAAATGTCCATGTAATAACTGAAATGTCTTTGTAGATCCAAATTTTTTCTCATTGTCACTTTCTGCTTGGCCCTCTAATCGGTGCCTGCAGCTATTGTTATTTTGAAATACTTTTCCACTTTTTCTCCCAATTTGCAATGCATATTCATAAGCTGCACTCATCACTGCAATCCCTATCAACAATCCGGGAGAGCACCGAGTCCACTGTAGTCCACTTGATCTTGCACAGCCATAGAGTCAGAGGAAGACACGTACTGTTGGGCTTGGGAAAGCAGACTGTGAACACCCGCTGGATGAGCAGGGGGTCACTGGTAGGTGCTGAGACATGGACATCCCTGTCAACATCCCTTTCTCACTGGGCAATGCTGTGGCAATTATGCATGATGGGCTGCCAGTTATGGGTTACAGCCACAGTTGTCACTGACATGGTCCAGATTTGATACCTGACCGTGGGGCCCATCCACACGTGGGAACAGTGCCTTAAAAGGATGAGCCACCCAGCAGTCTATTTATTATAATTGTTATTATTATTATTTCAGCTGGTGAGTGAGCAGCAAGAAAGTCGCCCTCTTCTGAGCCCCTCCATCGATGACTTCCTGTCAGAAAGCAAGTGCGATGCCGCTGCCCGCCCGGTAACCTCCAACACAGCAGGTACCCGTTCTGTTCCCAGCTTCATTTTATATTCTTCTACAGTATCCATCCCTCCAGTTTTCTTAGTTTTCTGCAGACCAGTGTCATTGAGCAAAATATGATGGAACTTGACACAATCAGAGAACTATCAGAGCAGCCACCTGGTAGCGTAGCTGGAGGAAGTAATTTAATGAATTCCGGGAGACTATCCCACTTTAGTTTTTTTGACACAGGTTAGTAGTCAGAGCATATTACAGCCAAAGGTACTATTGATTGACAATCCTAGCTAGTGAATAGGCTACAATACTTATTCTCTTATGGCCTCTCTATAAGGCAGTAAATGTAACAATACTACAGTATTGGCTGCCAATACACAAGGTGCATTAGCAAATACATTATACTCCTTGAACCAATTTGGTTAAACCCTAAAAGATGTTCCATGTATATTTCGTTGTGGTGGTGTGTGTGGTTTAGAGCAGTGGTTTTCAACCTTGGTCCTGGGGATGCACCGTGTATGCTGGTTTTTGTCAATGCCTTGATCAATTAAGGTTGTTCAAAATACATTTAAGTTCTACCATATTTGTGTGGTTAAACTTATTTTAGCACAATTCAGGTTTAGCTTGTTGCCATTTGCTGTCAGTAAACTCATTCATTTTACACAGATTGTTTCAGGTAGGTTTTCCCACTCTCAGCAAATTTGGACCCAACTGATTTCATCAGTTTTTAATTGATTCAATTAAAAATGGTACCTCTTTCAACTGGAATTATTTGCCATATTTGGATGGCAGGTATGCCATCTTCCAAGTAACAGCTTGGCAGGGCATGCTCCATACATATACAACACCGAGAGTTTACCACGGTTTACCACAATCAACAATTCTTCTCATTGGAGATTTAGCTATACATCTGCCAATAACAATATCTAATCAAAATAGTGTGGTAGCCAATTGCAGGATGCACAGCCAAAATGAACAATGTGCGCACTGATGTAAACGTAATGCTTTTGGAGGGTTGTTTCTCCTGAGTTATTTTTCCATAGAGTTCAATAGGAAAATGAGTCAGGAGAAACAACCCTTAATGTGATCCATCCATATCTACTGCATATCTGGCAGCAGAGTGATGGTTTAAGGCTTGTGTGATACCTCAGACCCTTGATGACTCACAGCCATTTAGCCAACCATGGGTTCCATACTATTCCTGTGTAATTTACAGCTTAGTTCCACCCCATATGTTCCATAGAGATCCATTCAAATGCAGAGAGGTTACAGTATTACTTGTACGAGTACCTGAAAATAAGATATCAAGAGTTTTCTGATATCCTTTTATACCCAGTCATGATAGCATCACCTGTTTACCTGTAGAATGTTCCAAACAGGTGTTTTTTTAACTTCCCAGTCTTTTTTTTGCCCCTGTCCCACATTTTTGGAGCGTGTTGCAGGCATCAAATTTGATGTGACACAAAGTTTGAATGACCGCATTCTCATCAGATGGTAAGATGAACACCACAGGGCCAAGTTACATTAAATAATTTAGGGAACACTGGGTAGCATTTCTCTGGAATCAAGCTTGGTTAATTTCAGTGAGCAAAGATAGCCAATATTGTATGTTGTAATTTGGCCTCATTTTGATATCAAGAATTTTAACTGCAGGCCTAGATTTTGCAAGTTTTAATTAATGCTTATTCAGTGTTTTGTATGCATGAGTAACCTAGCATTTTTGTACGTTGAAAATAATGTTTTTAGATATAAATGAAAGCATGAGTTGCTCTGACCGGTCTTTGTTGGACTTTTAATAGACTGTAAAAGTGTCTAATTAAGAACAATTAGCAGCTCATTACAACCCAGAGCTTCTTATTGTGTTATTATTTATGGTGGAGGTAGGCTGGGAAGTTCTCCGGCCTACAGACCAGGGTTAATTTAAAGGAGTGGAGATAACGTTTGTTAACTTACCATAAACTAAAATAATGAGTAAAACAATTAACTTTTCAATCTGGAAAACAACATTTGTTCAGCTTGCTTTTCACGTTCTCTCTGGGCGTGCTCGATTAGGGGCTCCCGGTCAGTAGGTGATGTAGTGGCCGGGTGGGGTTTTCACTTGATTTAAACTGGGCCCTCCCAGCGGGAGGTTGTCAACCTGCCGGCTCTGATGCAGCGGCGACAAGCGGCGATGTAACGCCCTTCCCGGTCTCCTCCCATATGGCCGAGAGGGTACCAAGCATCCATAAACTAGCATGCCCGGTGCCTCTGTGGGGGTGGAGTCATGTCCTGAGCTGCCCTCTCCACAGATGGCTGTGCACCACGTTCACTTACTTAATGTGACAGGTGAGTCTGTTCGGTTTTTAGCAATGTGCGGTCCTGAGAGGATGAGAGGGTGAAGCTCATATCATGTGGAGAGTTCAGCCAGGTGCTCGTCAACAAACAGAATTCAGATAAAACTTCACACGTCCACACAATAATGCCCCAAACTTGAGTTATTTTAGCTTTTTTTTTTCCCCCGGAAGATTTCATCATCATCACAAATGCTCCCCATTGGGGATTTAGCTATACATCTGCCAAATGTGCCAATAACAACATCTAATAAAAGTAGTCTGAACAAAGTATCCAATTGCAGGTTACACAGGCAAAATGACCAATGTGAACATGTAATGATATTTTATTTTATTATTATTTTAATTTTTTTATTTTTATAATGGTATTTGTCATTCATCATCGTTTTTTCCCTCCCTACCCTTTATACCATTTCAAATACTTTAGCTTTATTTTTTGAAAAATAAATACAATAAAATAAAAAAATTGAAAATGAATAAAGTAATGATATTTTAGCCAATGAAAACAACTTCAAAAACAAAGTCAAAACTTTGTCGTCACCATCTTTGCTTTGTGTGGAAGCGAGCTTGCTTTCTAACTAATAATTACCAAATAATTTTAAATATTGCTTTTAGAGCTTTGCTCTCTCAGCTCTTTTGACAAAACAGGAAATCACACAATTAGACCACTGTAAAGGGCAACACAACAATGTCTGCTTTAGTCAGCACTGTATACTGTGGGGAAACTAATCTTCCATGTGTTTTTAAGATGCTCAGGTGCAGGACCTTAGCCTCCTAAGTAGGAGTCAGTAGGACTGTCAATCAATCTAGACAGATGCCACTGAAAATGGCTTGGTAGTTTGTGGACAGTTTCTTCACAAGATTTGTTTTCTTCAATGGGCAATTGCATTGTACCAAACAGCAGGTGGGGATTTTGCTACTGTTTATATACTTTTCGGAAGCAACATTGAGTTCCTCAGCCCCTTATTGAAACGGCATTTTTTTTCTCTACAATTTATCTAGAACATGCTACAGCTGTTTGTACATATCACATTTTGTGATGTACGTAATCAGACACATACGTATTAACGTAGTCCCCTTTGAAATCCTTGGTACTATTTCGCAAACACAATGCACATTATCAGAAATTGGTGTTGTGATTTATTCAGACATCTGTGCAAAATGATTGTTCCAGATTAGTGTTTGTCATCTTAGATGGAAATTTGCAAAAACCTGTGTTTTTCAGGAGCATGCAAAGTAACCCTGAGCTTCTCAATTTAATTTCTCAGGTGAAGGAGAGGTGTAACGAGATTTTCCTTAATAGCTAATTGGAAGGCCATTTTTCCGTGTCCTTCATGCAGGAGTAAGGTGGACCTCATCCCTCATGAATATAGAGTGAAGGGGCAGGACTGTCCCAGAGCATTGGACATACAGAAGCCTGTTGAATCACAAAAATCTCCTTCATTGTTAAACAATGAGCTACAACATTTAGAGTTGCCCATACAATCTCCTGAATCATTTTCCTATTGAATTCTTTGGAAAAATACGTCAGGAGAAACAACCCTTCAAGTGATCCATCCATATCTACTGCATATCTGGCAGCAGAGTGATGGTTTGAGGTTTGTTTGATACCGCAGACCCTTGATGACTTACAGCCATTTAGCTAACCATGGGTTCCATACTATTCAAGTGTAATTTACAGCTTAATCTAGTTCCACCCCCCAATTCCCATAGAGATCCATTCAAATGCAGAGAGGTCATAGTATCACTTGTAAGAGTACTGTTCCAAACAGGTGTTTTTTGTTTTTCCCAGTCGTTTTTTTGCTTCTGTCCCAGAAGTTTTAGAACGTGTTGCAGGCATCAAATTCGGAATTGGTGTATATTTACAAAGATCTATAAAATTGATAAGGTAAAACTTAAATCTCTTTTCTTTGTACTGTTTTCAACTAAATATATGTAAAAGATCATTTACAAATCACTGCTTTCTGCTTTTATGTGCATTTTACATACTGGCCCAACTTTTTGGGAATTGGGGTTTGTATGATCAATCCCAGCTGCATAGCTAGCTTTTGTCTGTGGTTAAAAACACAACCAAATACGTATATATACATTATCCATTGAAAGGATGTACTTTGGGAAATGTAATCTCTTTACCAATAATTTGCTGTCTAATCATTTATAAATGGAGAAATGTAGTGAGTAAATGACAATCTTCTAATAAATAAACGCAGTTTATTCAAAAATTATAGCCCTGAAATTATTTTTTTAAAAATTACTTTATTTATTTGTTAGGAACTTCTTTTGTGTAAAAGCGTAAGTACATATACAACACGTAGCCGGGGACGACAAACACAGAATGGGCAACAAGTACAGCTGAAAACAATTAAAAGCAGTTTAAGATAATAAAATTTAAGAAAAATTAAGTTAAAGGGGTAACATGGTGGTTTACCTTATTTTCTGGTGTTTTGTATGATATTCGTAGATAGGGGCATTGCAGGAGCACCACGGAACTATCACATTTGTATTTTCTTTAGGTTTGGAAAAATAGATTTAATTTTGCGGTCCCATTTTCAGGTCGTTTCTCGTGTGACGTCACACGAGAAATGACCACTCCCCGGTGTCTCAAAACTGTCTATGGAACACTCCCCCATCCACACCTACAACAGAAAAAAACTGAATTTCACCCATTGGTACGTTCACAGCCTTGTTACTGGTTTATACAGAGCATGATTGATTATCTATTATTGCAAGTTAACTTTACTGAATTTATTGTTAGGTTGCAAACCTTAGATAAAAGTTAGCAACAGCTGAGCACTTTCTATGTTATATGAAAAACTATTTGATGACTGACCTTTGATAACGTTAACGTAACAAAATCAAAGTTGTCTAGAGTCGGTGTGTCGACAAATAGCTAGCTAGATCTAACGTTATCCCGCTCAAACTACATCTTAGCCGCCCTGCTAACGTTACTGTATGCATCTGCTTTTGGTAACGTTAACCCTCCTGCACTATGGCAGTAGGCTACCATGCACAGCGCACTCGATTCGATCATACTCCAGCCTTACTTTATCGAACATACCCTTCCCTGGCATTAAACTGTGCTGTAAGGTTTCCGAAGTGATAAGTTAACGTACAGTAGCTGAATCAATCCTTACCAGCATGCTATCGATAGCGTGACCGACTGCAGTAGACTTTTCCTCAGTGTCGCAGGAGAAGACGCACCATCGTTGTGCTTTTATCGTACTTTTTTTAAATGACGCAAATTCGGGGATATAGCCTGGTAGGTAGCGTGTACCTTAACAATGTTTGGAGGTTAAAAGCTGGTGTGACATCTCACATTGCTTATATTAAGGGCTTTGTAAACGCCTGTACACTTCCTGGTAAATCCAGTCTCGAGGTAACTATGGTAACTATCTGACTGACCGTTCTCATTGATACGCCTACAAAACGAGGTGAACTTGTAGAATGGGAAATTTGGGCATATAAAAAGGAGTTTTATAGTACTTAAAAATGACTGAATAACAACATTGATGGACACATTCACTTTGATGTTACCTAAAGATAACTGGCATGTGTCACATTCAACCACCATGTTACCCCTTTAAACGATAATAAAGTTAAGATGATAAATACAAAATAGACAACAACAAGTACAGCTGAAAGCAATTAAAAACAGTTTAAGATAATAAAGTTAAGCGTGCTAACAAATCTCCGTAGATGAATGGTGATGAGTGAATAAGCTCAAGCCCCAAGCTAGCTCAGGCATTAATGAGTCGGATAGATGTGGGCACAAAGCTTGACATGGCCCGCTTGGTCCTGAATGTGAGTGACTTGTATCTGCAGCCTGAAGGTAGGTGGCTGTAACGGTTGTGTAGTGTCTGAGGCTATTTGTAGCCTTTTCATTTTAGTCCGTCTGCTGTAGATACTACTTAATGGTTCTAGCTCCAGTCTAATGATTTTGCTGCTCATTCTGATGATTTTGTTCAGAGGGTTAAGGTGGATGTTACTCAAAGCACCAAGCCAAGCTGTTATGTTGTAGGTGATGATGGATTCAGTAAAACATCTGTAGAAAAGAAGTACAAGTGTAGACGTGTTGAAGTAAGTGCATATAATAAGGTCATCATATTTAATCCTTACACAAATTATTTCTGAGAAGGTCAGCAGATTCATTAATCGTGCAGACAGGACATAACTCACCTTTCAGTGTTTAAAGGAAGGATTGATAAGGGAACCGAAATGTATTGCTGGGAAACACTGGGGAAGGCAAAATTCTTTCCTGTGTAGTTTTGTCCACAGCCCTGGATCTGGTGGATCTCAGCGAGAAAAATGGGAAGAGGAAAGGCAAGGAGAAAAAGAGTCAGCTGATGTCGCAAGGGGAGAGTCCGAGGTGTGCACACCACAAGAACAAATCGGAAAAGACAGATCGGATCCAGGGGGACATGAAGCACTTGCAGAACCTCTCGATGTCAGCGGACTCAGGTACAGAGCTGCTGCTTGCATAGGTTCTACCCATGAAAAGGAAAATACAAAATGTATGTAAGAACTAGGGTTGATTTAGGGAGGCTTTAATTAATCTTGGTTTGATTCCAAATGTAATTATTCATCTTTCACAGAACTTTAACTGAAGCCTGTCTTTTATAACAGAGTCATTTACCTGTTGCTTAATTCTGTTGTCGATAATATGACTGGCTCTGCTTTATTACTCATTTGGATATTTTAGACTACAACATGTGGTATCTGTAGATACTCGTATGCCCAGTAAACAGGAATAGACTTCTCCAAATAGCCATACAGTAGCTCTGTTTTTTTTCCAGGTCTATTATTCATTAATCACTGGATATAAAACACATGAGGTCATTGTGTGATCATTCAACCTGATAATTGAAACGATAACATATCAAAAGATTTAGATTTGAAGTTTTGGTATATAGTGGCTTAATGTCTGTTGTCTTGTCACAGGATATGAACAGTCATTATTCATTCATTCCTTTATTATGTTCCACACTTAAGATTTCAATAAAGGACAACTTAATTAAAAGGCTGAAAACAAGTATCCATTATAATGCTCTTGTTACATTTTTCTCATAAGTATTTGCATTTGTCTAATTCTTTATAGAACAAAACCAATTACTAGTGCCAGTTGTTTTGTATCCAAAGCCTTGCTCTGATGAGTCCCCGCAAGGCCTCATTTTTCATCTTGAGTCAATGTCTTGTCATGTCTCTACCAACAGTACAGCACTGAGCAATAAACAAACCTCCCATTCCCCCTCCCCCAATTTTTTTCAGTCAATATCCCTCCCTCCTTGGAGAAATGGGAAGAGGTGAACCTCCACCCCGAGAGAAGTGGCAGCAGGAAGTGGAAGTGGGAGAGAAAGTGTTCTTCAAAACATTCCTCTAGTGAATTACTCTGGTAAGTACGTTATCTTCCTTTACTGCAGTTCATGTCTGATTAAGATATTGTGAGAGTCCTGCCATGAAAAGACAGACACTCTTCTCTTCCTAAAGTGCCTGTCTAGCTCAAAGATAGTGCCTTACATTAAAAATCTTGTAGGTATTAGCAACATACAGCATAGACAGGGGTGGAAATGGATGTTAATGGATGTGATCGGTGAGCCCAGAGACAAAATCCTAAGGGATCGGTGTTCCCATTGAACTAAAGTGCATTTTAAATTTTTTAATGTAATGTGTGGCTATTACAGTTTCTGCTTAAATAATTATATTATAATGCTTGCATTCTCAAGTACATAGTCAATATGAAGATAGAAGCTTTCCCTTGAGGAAATGGCTTAACACAGTCAGCACAGACACAGACATCTACTATAGTCCTCAACATAAAGTATTTTCATCTAATGCGTTATCAGAGGAACTTACACAGTAAGAGAGAAAAATAAGAGAAAAAAAAGCAGAATAGAGATTCACCTAACCTAACAAATATCCCAATTATTTTAAAATTTTTTTCATCACATTATATTATTTAGCAGACTTGAAGAGAAGAGAAGAACACACACAGCACACATTTTTTACATTATATTTTTTTTTTTTTTATTTTTTTCAGTAAGTAAAGTTAAGTAAAGCTAAGTAGTATACTACAAGTACTATATGGAAACTTACTTACAAACCCATTTAAGCTGCCTTGATGACCTGACCCAATATATGCCACCCAGATGTGATGTGTGTCAAGCAAGATGTCACTAGTTTTTTTAAAAATTAAAAAAAAAAAAAAAAAAAAATAAATAAAATACATACTACATACAGGGGTGGGTGGCCCAGTGGCCCCGGGCAGTGTGTCAGCAGTATTTTGCTTTTTTGCTATTTGCCATTAACAATTATTGAATTAGTTTAATCGAATTACACGATCTGATCTTCTATCTTTTAATCATATAAAAAAGCTGATGAAATGTCTGTGTTGTAGTGCGTCGTGGTGCGTGTAATTTAGTTACGTTTTGTAATTTACAATTGAATCGGTGTTCGTGTGTGTGTGTGTTTGTGTGAATGACTTGCATAAACCCCGGGCACAAAACCTGGTGGTAACAAACTGCACGCACCACACCTCCCCGGCCACCCCAATGCCCCCCCCCCCCAACATAAACCCAGCTCTAAGACAGGGCAGGGTGTCAGGGCCGGTTGGAGGGAGCCGTGGTGTGGTTAAGTTTGTGGTTTTTTTTCAAAATCAGCACCCAGTTAAAGGGAGTGGGAGGTGTGTGTGTGTGCCAACTTAAAATTAATCACTTGTGCTCAAACTCAAACCAAGACACCAAACAAAGAACAGCAAACAACTACAGGACTCCAACCCCGATCCCAACACAAACAGCAAACAACAAAAAAAAAAAACAAACAACAAAAAATAAAAAAAGAGAGAAAGAAAAACTTTTTTTACAAAAAAATTTTAGTACAATTGTCAACAAAGAAAAAAAACAACAAAAAAAGAACACCATTGTTCTGCAGCTCTGTTTCACTCTCTGACAAAGGCCGCGTAGCCAAAATGCGTTGGAGGTTAGCATTGTTCTTTCTTGAACTTGCTAATGTAATAAAGGCTTTTTAACCTTATAACTGGTAGAGTGCCTTGGTCCTTCTCGTTTGATTTATGTTTTTTTATCCCCACCAAAGTTTCTTACTGAGTACCCATGCAGCGCTCCTCCCTTGACTGTTTAATCTTTAAATAAAAATATAACCTAAACCTATAGAAATACCATGATATGAAATGGCATACAAAAAGACACGTCTCAAGCCAGCTGCCTGTGGTGCATGGATGGGCTGTCCACAGTGTCAAGCCTTTCGTATACGTAGTTCATTGTGACATGTTGTACGCAATGCAAGTTTTTTTTTTGTCCACACAATTGCGTGCAACCCAGATTTAGTGATTTTGTAGATTTGTTTTAGTTGTATTACTGTTGTGAATCATGCAAGTGCATGAGTGAATCGAGTAGCTCAATCATCATGTATGGATAAATTGACCCTGATGCTTTCTAGAATGTACTAGAATGTTGATGCTGACGCATATTATAGGTATTAAAACTCTTATAATGTTGTTAAAAGTTATTTTAATGAGATGATTAATCCGTTATTAAAATGTACTCAGAACAAAAATGAGGAAATAAAAGTACAGTGACACAAATTCATATTATTTTCAAATGGGCTCTCTGGGATTTGTGTTGTGAAGTCTCACACAGATACTGTGCTTCTAATTTTTTATTGATTCAGATACTTTTTTCTCATTTTCTTTAGGTCCACGGAGGACAAATCTGATTCAGTCACAAAAAACACATTGGAAGTCAATACACATGTAGAAGTGGAAACCAGCCCTGTGTCTCAGGTAAAATATCTTTGTACTCTTTGATGCTATAATTCCTGTCACTACCATAAAATTAGCAATGAGCAGTTATGCTATGTTCAACTAATGAAATGATAGCTCCACAACATGTGGGCTAACATTGACCAAAGCGGACATCTGCAATAGAGAGTGGCTTAACTGTACCTCTTAGCATTTTTACACATTCACTAAACATATTCATACACTACAAATGCATAATGCAATGATATAACCTATACTGCATTTTCAGTGCCATCCAAAATGTTTCATATCTTTGATAAATATGAGAAAAGAAGGCTGTATAAAATAAACAATTAACTATATTACATGCTCAAAATGGGGAACTTCAATTTTTTTATATGATACAATTGTTCAGTGCAAAGGATGTTTTTTAACAATATTTTAACAATATTTTTTTGTGTCAGAATTCTTCTCACCTGTTTTTCAGTACATTGTGCGCCTAAGCTTTGAAAGGATTCCACCATTTTGTGAAGTTAGTCCCTTCTGCAAAGCAATAATATGAAAGTCCATGGAAATATTAAAATTAAATTTCAATCCACATTATTATTCATTTTATTTACAAACCCCAATTCCAAAAAAGTTGGGACAGTATGTACAATGCACATAAAAGCAAAAAGTAGTGATTTGTAAATTCTCTTTTACATGTATTTAATTGAAAACAGTACAAAGCAAAGATATTTAAGGTTTTACCTTATTAACTTGATTGATTTTTGTAAATATACACTAATTCCGAATTTGATGCCTGTAACACGTTCCAAAAGAGTTGGGACAGGGGCAAAAAAAAGACTGGGAAGTTAAGAAAACTCCTGTTTGGAACATTCCACAGGTAAACAGGTGATGCTATTATGACTGGGTATAAAAGGATATCAAAAGACTCTTGATATCTTATTTTCAGGTACTCCTACAAGCAATACTATAACCTCTCTGTATTTGAATGTATTTCCATGGGAATTGGGGGGTGGGACTAAATTAAGCTGTAAATTACACACGAATAGTATGGAATCCATTGTTGGCTAAATGGCCGTAAGTCATCAAGGGATCTGAGGTATCAAACGAGCCTCAAACCATCACTCTGCTACCATATATGCAGTAGATATGGGTGGATCACTTGAAGGGTTGTTTCTCCCGACTCATTTTCCTATTGAACTCTAAAAAATATGTAAAATATGTCAGGAGAAACAACCCTGAAAGTGATGCATCCATATCTACTGCACGTCATTTGGGATATGTAAATGCTTATTGGAGGTATCAGAATCAGAATCAGAATCAGAATTCCTTTATTGTCATTGCACTGGGTACAACGAAATTGAGCAGCAATCCTAAACGGTGCATCCACACATACAAACAGCAATTAAAAATACAGTTAAAACTAAAATAATTAGAAAAATGCTAAATTAAAAAGAAATATATATGTGGCCTATAAACAATAAGATATAAAGACAGTTAACTGAAATGAAATATTGCACTTCGGGATATTGCACATCTCTGAATTGCGGTGGCCCTATATACAAGTAGTTAGGAATATATACACATATACATAGAAAGTGCAGGTGGATGTAACATGTAACATCTGTGCAGTGTTGTATAAATAAATAAAAGTAACTGTAACAGTCAGTGTTTGGCAGTGTTCAGTTCTCGTATAGCTCTGGGGTAGAAACTGTTCTTTAGTCTATTTGTCCGTGATTTGATGGACCTGAAGCGTCTACCAGAGGGCAGCAGGTCAAACAGATGATGACCAGGGTGGGATGGGTCTTTCAATATGTTGGCTGCTCTACTGAGGCAGCGAATGCTGAAAATGTCCTCCAAAGAGGGCAGTGAGCAGCCGATGATCTTCTGGGCGGTATTGATGACCCTCTGGAGGGCTCTCCTGTCCGCTGCTGAGCAGCTGGCATACCACGCAGAGATACAGAATGTCAGCACACTCTCGATGGAGCAGCGGTAGAAGGACACCAGCAGCTTCTCCTGCAGGTTGTTTTTCCTGAGAATCCTCAGGAAATAGAGTCGCTGTGGCTCAGGAGGTAGAGCGGGTCGTCCGCTGATCGCAGGGTTGGCGGTTCGATCCCCGGCTCCTCCTGTCCACATGTCGAAGTGTCCTTGGGCAAGACACAGAACCCCAAATTGCTCCCAATGAGCAGGCTAGCACCTTGCATGGCAGCTGCCGCCATTGGTGTGTGAATGTGTGTGTGAACGGGTGAGTGAGAGGCCATTGTAAAAGCGCTTTGGATAAAGGCGCTATATAAGTGCAGTCCATTTACCATTTACCATTCTTGACAACCACAGTGGTGTTGGTAGTCCAGGAGAGATCCTCAGCGATGTGCGTGCCCAGGAACCTGAAATCAGGGACCCTTTCCACATGGTCCCCGTTGATGTATAGTGGATCTGGGTTTGCACTGTTCTTCCGAAAGTCTATTATGAGTTCTTTTGTTTTTGAGGAGTTTAGGACAAGATTGTTCTCTGAACACCACACTGCCAGTCTTTGGACTTCATCCCTGTAGGCTGTCTCGTCTCCTCCCGAGATTAGTCCTACCACAGTCGTGTCGTCCGCGAACTTGATAATGGTGTTGGTGGAATGGGCGGAGGCACAGTCATGAGTGTAGAGGGCGTAGAGCAGGGGGCTCAACACACAGCCCTGTGGGGAGCCGGTGCTGAGTGTAAGGGTGGGGGAAAGGTGGGGGCCTAGTCTCACAGTCTGGGGGCGGTTGGTCAAAAAGTCCTTGATCCAGTGGCAGATGGGTTGGGAAAGTCCTAAGTCGGTAAGTTTGGTGACCAGTCTGCCCGGGATGATGGTGTTGAAGGCAGAGCTAAAGTCTATGAAAAGCATCCTCACGTAGCTCCCCTGGTGTTCAAGGTGGGTCAGTGCAGTGTGGAGAGCAGTGGCGATGGCATCCTCTGTAGACCTATTCGCTCTGTAGGCAAACTGGTATGGGTCGAAGGTGGGTGGGAGGCTGGCTTTGATGTGCTGCAGGACCAGTCTCTCGAAGCACTTCATGATGACCGGTGTGAGTGCGACCGGACGGTAGTCGTTGAGGCCGCTGATGACAGTCTTTTTCGGCAGTGGAATGATTGTAGCAGACTTCAGGCAAGGTGGGATGATGGATTCAGACAGGGATAGGTTGAAGATCTTTGTGAAGACCCCTGCGAGCTGGTCTGCACATTCCTTCAGCACCCTTCCCGTCACACCATCAGGGCCGGCAGCTTTCCTCGGGTTCACTGCTCTGAGCACACGCCTCACATCATGCTCTTGCACAGTGAGTGTGTGTCTGTTAGAGGCTGGTGGAGGTGTTGTGTCTGTCTCTGCTGCTTTCACCTCAAAGCGAGCAAAGAAACAATTAAGTTCCTCTGCCAGCGAGGCGTCACCGTCTACAGTCGTGCGGTTGCTGCCCTTGTAGTTAGTGATGTGCTGGATGCCCTGCCACACCCGCCGTGGGTCCTTGTTAGTGAAGTGGTCCTCAATCTTCCTCTTGTAGGCCGCTTTAGCATCCCTGATGCCTCTCTTCAGGTTGGCTCTAGCGGCGCTGTATAGGGCTCTGTCACCGGACCTGAAGGCGGTGTTGCGGTCCTTGAGGAGAGTTTGGACCTCCTTTGTCATCCAGGGCTTCTGGTTGGAGTACACCCTGATGTGTTTGTCGACGGTGACATTGTCGACACAGTTCTGTATGTAGCAGAGTACAGTTGATGTGTACTCCTCTAAATCCTGGTCTTCAAAAATGTCCCAGTTTGTCCTTTCAAAGCAATCCTGTAGCTGCAAGGAAGCTCCTTCGGGCCATGTCTTAACAGTCTTTGTGGTGGGTTGAGCTTTTCTTCTGAGGGGGGTATATGCTGGTGTTAAAAGTATGGATAAGTGATCTGACTGGCCTAAGTGTGGTAGTGGTGTTGACCTAAAACCTTTCTTAATGTTTGAATAAACCTTGTCTAGTGTGTTTTTTCCCCTAGTAACACATTTGATGTGTTGTTCAAATTTCGGGAGAACTGCCTTTAAATCTGCATGGTTAAAATCACCAGCAATGATATGGGCTGCTTCGGGATAGGTGCCTTGTTGTGAATTTATGGAACTGTTATAAAGGTATCTGGGATGAGGTATAATGTCGGACTGGATGACAACGCTTGAGCATATTCTGACAGCTGGTACTTGATGTTCCAAAATGGACATCATACACTAGGGTGTTATCCTGTACTCAATTTACATGCTGTTTCTTCATCATCTTACTCATTCGCTACATCCTGTTACTCTAGTACAGATGATACAGATGGGTTTGTCAGCAAATCCAGGTGATATAAATAGTAAAAGTAAATAATCTCTTCATGACTGGCCCATTTTGAAGATGCAAGCTCAGTCAGCTTGCACTGGGGCAGACCAAAAAGTGGCATATTTAAATTAATTTTCAGTATTTTAACAACACTAATGCTTTTGGAGGAGGCGAACACCTGGTGTATCAAGATTGAAGAATTTGGAAAGATTACAAAATAATTTACTCTCTTGTGACCGTAGGGTATGCCCTGCATATATACAGTAAATACTGTGCTTGCATGGCCTGCTGGACTGCATGGACATGATTGAGTGGTTGGTGTTTGAGGGATAGAAAATTTTACATATACTTGATTTATTGTTTGTGATTTGTATTTTCAATCACATGATTAGCAATATTTTCTTTGCTAATATAATAATGAAAATGTTCACAGATTAAATGTTGATGATGATTATTTATTTTGCTATTATGGATTTAAATAGGATATTATTACCATAGTAGCATTTACAATATGTGTGCATACCTCAACAACATTTTGAACAAAGTTATATTTTTCTCATAATGACTGGCGAAATGACTGTACGTCATCAAGGGTCTAAGGTATCAAACGAGCCCCAAACCATCACTCTGCGGCTAGATATGGAGTAGATGTGGATGGATCCCTTTAAGGGTTGTTTCTCCTGACTTTTTTCCCCATAGAGTTCTATAGGAAAATGAGTCAGGAGAAATAACCCTTGCAGTGATCCATCCACATCTACTCCATATCTGGCAACAGAGTGATGGTTTGGGGCTCTTTCGATAGCTCAGACCCTTGATGACTTTACAGCCATTTTTAGCCCCATGTGTTCCATACTGTACCAGTGTAATTTACAGCTGAATCTAGTCTCACCCCCCAATTCCCATAGAGATCAGTTCAAATGCAGAGAGGTTATAGTATCGCTTGTAACAGTACCTGAAAATAAGATATCGAGAGTCTTTTGATGTTGATTGGTCACAGACTTCAGGAAGTAACAGTATGCAAAGGATATGCGACCAAATATTAAATATGATACTTTAAAAATATGTTAAAGCAAAATATTCAAATTTTCTGAGACAGAAATAAAGGCTTGAAATATTTCACTCTATGTGTAATGAATCTATATAATATATGAGTTTCACTTTCTCACATGAGTGACAAAAAATATAGAACTTTTTCACGATATTCTAATTTTTTGAGCTGCACCTGTATATATCTGCTTTTCAGATGGTAATAACAAATGTCACAATATGCATGTCTTTTAATACTGAGCCTTCAGGGAAGTACAAAAAGTATACAGAAGAAAGTAGGGGGTCACTTTTGTCTTTTTATCTTGTGTGTCTTCTGTTTTTATCATTTCAATCTTATTAAAATCTTGAACTTGAACAGAAATCAAGTGTGCATAACACGTACTTAGTTCTTATGATGCAAACATTTCAAATGTCAAATGTATAAGAAAACCCTTAATTAAAGATTCCACAAAGATGACAAAAATGTTAATAATATCTCGCCAAAACATTGTATACCATGGAAAGACATAAATTGTTGAACGGTATAAACATGTCAGAATTCACTCAAATATGTCTTTTAAAGGCTAATGAATAAAACAAATAACAAATAACAAATATAAAAATGTAAATAAAAATACACATTGCATTTCACAATTTGAAAAACAAAACAAACACAAAAAATAAGTTTTAGACTGTACTCACAGCCCACAGTGTCTTTGCGTTGTCACCAGTGTAGAACAGCCAGGGAATGTGGTCACCTGGGGATGGATAGTTAGCTGAACTTTTATCTGTATCTGTATCTGTCAGTGTCACGTGACAAAGCAGCCAAGGTGGCAGAGACCATTCCTATCCCGAAACCACTCCTTGGAGGAGGAGTTTGAGAGAGCTAAGGCGGCAGTTGAGGTGAGTAAAACTACAGCTGAAAAGATCTGCTTTTCTGGCATGATTCATAATGTTAAACTCATAAATACAGTATTTATGCATTTAGCTGTAATAAGATGTTGATTTGTCAAGCCAAGACCTGCATTCTTTACATTAAAATTCCTGCTTCTTTATCAAAACGGTATCCTCTCCAACAATATTACAACATACTTTTTATGATATTGCAGAAACATCACGTGTGCATTAACACAATAATTGGTTAAAATAAAGATTATGTTTGGCTGAGACTTTAAGTTGTTTGTAGACATTGATTACATGGCTCAGTTAACATTATAGCATGTTAAAATAAAGAAACTCAAAATTAAAAGATCAATTGGTCGCCCAAGACTGGGGTCCAGTTCCGCTCCATCAGCTGTTTTTGGTTTGATGGACGAGGTATTAGATACCATTAGGAACTGCACATTCAGAGATGAGTGCATGATAGCCAACTACATGCATGCATTTAAAGGTGTAAGTGCGTTTCATTCCTGTGATGTGTAAATGTATCAGTCACGAAGGTTACGATTAAAGTGTATTTTATATTCTTTGATTATATTTAGTCTTGCACGCCAAGCCATATATGTCTTTACATATATCGTCTGGCTGTAAAAACGGTTTTGTTGTGAGCTCACACATTGTTGGAATGTCAACAATTCAATATGATCAATCTTGATTGAGGTGGTAATGTCAGAGCTAGTATACTGGGTAATGTCTGATGGAGAAGGATGATTGGTGCGGCAAGGTATATTACTGAGGTCAAAATTTTCTCCTTGTAACATTTAGTAGATCAAAATGCACTTTGTCAACACTCATTCCAATAAAACCTGACGGGTACTATATTTGCATTGAAATATTTCAGTTGATCTTCCATGATTGAGAATAAAGTATATATACGTATCACTGAACACAGTTGCATTTTCTGGCCAACTGAGTTGGCCGTTTTTAGCTAGAATCTCATTAGCAGGTAAGCCAGAACGTCTCGAATCGAGAGCAGCATTTTCAAACCAAAGTGCTGAATATGTTTTAAAGATGGAATAGATTTAACACTGCCGACCTGTGATAGAGTATAAGATCAAATAATTCTGAGACACAGGAGGAAGTGCTTAGAATGAAAAACACTTAAGAAAACCCAAAGCATACAGTTGAATACAAAAGTATTGGGACAGTTGTGTCAAATTGGTTGTTTTTCCTCTACTAATACAATTTGTATTTCAAAACAATGACTATGAGGCTATGATAAATGTCACAATGGTTGCATTTATTTTATGTATTTTTAAAAAAACAAACATTGAACTATATTACAACAATGCCATTCAATGAGTTAAGTCCCCCTATTCCAAGTCAGCATAAATATTGGGACAAAAGACTGTCAGTTGTTTCAAATTTTTAAAGTTTACCATATTACTCCAATTTTTTATAAATGCAAAGCTGTGAGTGTCAGAGCATGGGTTATATCCTTTGGAAGCATTTGTAGAATTGAATTTATAAGCTAAAAGGTACAAGACAAGACAAAGGTAGATGAAGGCCAGAGAACAGGAAGGAAGTGGTGGAAGTGTTTGACGTGGTCCAGTCAGTCACCAGATTTAAACCCCATTGAACATGCTTTTCACTTGCTCAAAAGGAAACTGAAGTCTGAAACACCAGCAACCACACAGCAACTGAAAGAGGCAGCGGCAGAGCATATCAAAGAATCGCGTCATGAACCTAGTGATGACCATGAGTCGCAGACTCGAGGCAATCATCAAATGTAAAGAGTACAATGAAATATTGATCTTGCAAGTCATTAAATTTATCAAAACCTACTTGGTCACAACACTTATGCTGCTTTGAAATAGGGGGACTTCATTCGTTGAATGGTATTGATGTAATATAGTTCTATGTTTGTTTGAAAAGAAAACACATTAAATAAATGCAGACATTGGTCACATACTCTGCCACACACCTTTGAGAATCAGATGCACTCCGTCGCCCCGTTATGCAGGCCAACCTTAATGTTAACAATATCCGCAGTGCCTTGTCACATGTTCCTCGCTGGCTGCATACAGGCGTCTGGGCTGAGCTAGGCTTGCCTAGTCTTGTTTTTTTGCTATGTCTAGTCAACGATCAGTGGAATAGTTCATTTATTAAACTTTCCCCTGCATTTTTGAATATGTATATTTGTTCATGTTAAATGTACATCTCCTATGTAGCTGTACAAATAGTAAATGTGTTTGCTGGGAAATTGTGACATGCCCTGAAAAGTTTTTCTGCAATGTATACATAATGGAATGGAATGTAAAGAGTTGAAGATGAGAGTAGAACTGTCAGCTCTTTATAAAATTTTTGAAAGTTTTGGTTTCGTAAAAGATAAGGTTTGCTTTAGTACCAGTGATGCAACACAGCTTTTTTTTGTGCTTAGTTTAATGCATTGCATTCAATCTTCAGTTGAAAGTTGAATGTGATGTTCTAAACTGAACTGGGATGTCTAGAGTACAATAGTAGAATTTATTATGTTTTGTAAGGAATGTGTGCATTCATAATTTTATGCATGAACCTAAAAACTCACCCATATTTATTGTTAAAATATAAGGTCAAAGAACAAGTCTTATTTTTCAGAGGAAAGACTGACTAAACATCATTTTAGAAATATCTGAAATTCCAATGCTATATATGGATTAAACACAGAAGGAGTGGAATCATATACTGTGAGTTTGAATTACATTCACATTCTGAGAAAAAATGAATACATAAGCAATTTCTTTGGTGAACACACTGAGAAAGTGATACAGAGGACAAGGAATGTTATATTATTTTAGGAACATACATTTTATGTCTTCTGTCAGACATTCAACAGTGAGGAATGACTATAACATTGATTTTATATTATCAAACTGCATGCAAATATGAAATACTACTACAGTATAGGGAGTTTTGTCCTACATACACACTATTTTTTATGGGTTGCATAAAGCTAGTCTAAGATAGTTTGGAACTAGGGTGGCAAAAATAGACACAATTGTGCGTAATTGTGGTAAATTCATTAACATGTTTTCACTGAAAGCATGTGGTTTATCAATTTAAATATGAACATAACCAGATTAAATATTTACAGCCACTTGGATAGAAAAGTTAAAATATGTCAAATATTTAAATAAAATGTTGGTGGTTGATGAAAATGTATTAGTAGATTATGTCTTTATTGTGTAAACATATATTGTGCCCAAACTGAATCAGAATTGCAGTTTTCAGAAGATAAGATGACACTAGCAATTTTGTTTGCACTTACGTTCTCACCTAAATAGTGCTGCACGTGTGACAAATTGTAAATTGTAAAATGCAAACATTTTACTACAGTAATGTGAAAGAAAATGATAATTCCATATAAAAATTATATTTTCTTGTTGCGAGCAAACATGTTGCACCGCATACAAAAATGAAAATGCTTCATTACCTTCGACAATGCTTTTTCTTTGCCTTTTAGTACAAACCCTAATTTCAAAAAAATTGAGACAGTGTGTAAAATGCAAATAAAAGCAGAAAGCAGTGATTTTACATTACATTACATTACATTCATTTAGCAGACGCTTTTATCCAAAGCGACGTACAGTAAGTGCATACAGAAGGTCATCGAAGTAACTACAGAACAGATAAGAAAGCACATTCTTCCCATACAGTAGCAGCTATCCCTAGTAATGAACACAATGCAGTTCACAGTGAACTGGGTAAATCAGCTCTAATACAATTCTATTCTAAATATTATAAAACTTGAATACACAGTTCAACAAGAACACATACCATGAGGTCCTAGATAAGTATTAGTCCAGGTGGAGTCTGAAAAGGTGCGTTTTCAGGCCACAGCGGAAAGTAGGCAGGGTTGGCATGGAACGTAGGGGAATGGGAAGTTCGTTCCACCACTGGGGAGCTAGGGTGGAAAAGCTCCGCAGTCGGGACGAGCGAGTGCCGTTTACACGGAGGGGGGGAAGTGCAAGTCGCCCTGCAGTAGATGAGAGAAGTGGTCGAGCAGGAACATAGTTCTGGATCAAGTCCTGCAGGTAGACAGGGCCTGTCCTATTGGCTGCAGTGTAGGCCAGGGTCAGAACTTTGAACCTGATCCTGGCTGCAACTGGCAGCCAGTGGAGTGACCTCAACAGGGGGGTGACATGTGAAAATTTCGGGAGGTTGAACACAAGCCGGGCAGCTGCGTTCTGGATCAGTTGAAGAGGCAGGATGGCGCAGGCTGGTAGGCTTGCGAGCAGGGAGTTACAGTAGTCCAGGCGTGAGGTGACCATGGTCTGGACCAAAATTTGTAAATTTTCTTTTACATACAGTGCCCTCCACAATTATTGGCACCCCTGGTAAAAATGAGTTAAAAGGGTTATAAAAAAGGTCACCTTTTGGTGAATTAGCTTAATCTCACACTGAAAAAATTTGAAAAATTCCACAATTATTGGCACCCCTATAAAATTGTATGAACAAAATGTAACTGAAGCATTTTTTTCCATGTATAAGTTGATCAGAGTGTTTAGGAACTCAAGCAGAAAAGTGTGTTGAGCTTCATAAGTCAGGGAATGGCTATAAAAAATTGCTACTCACCTGAAAATGCCCATATCTACAGTTAGGGCAATACTTAAAAAGTTCAAAGCAACTGGAACTGTTACTGTTACGACTGAGTACTGGACTGGACCCAAATGCAAGACTCTGAGACAGACTCGATGAAAACTCCACCTGGGAGTATATTTATTTATGCAAGACAAAGTTGCAGGTAAGCAAGCAAGCAGGGAAACTAGTTGTCTACGATGAATCTACTATGCAGAGTCATATACCATCAACACCCAGAAACGTCGTCGACTTCTTTGGGCTCGAGCTCATCTGAGATGGATTGACGTGAAGTGGAAATGTGTGCTGTGGTCTGACGAGTCCACCATTCAGATTGTTTTTGGAAATAATGAACATCATGTTCCCCGGGCCAAAGAGGAAAAGGACCATCCCGATTATTACCAACGCAAGGTTCAAAAGCCAGCATTTGTCATGGTATGTGGGTGTGTTAGTGCCCATGACATGGGTAACTTGCTGTGAAGGCACCATTAACGCTGAAGGGTACATATGCATTTTGGAGAAACATATGCTGCCATGTAGACAACGTATTTTTCAGGGACATTCCTGATTATTTCATCAAGACAATGCCAAGCCACATTCTGCATGTGTTACAACAGCATGGCTTCATAGTCAGAGAGTGCAGGTGCTAGACTCGCCTGCCTGTAGTCCAGACCTGTCTCCCATTGAAATGTGTGGCGCATTACAAAGCGCAAAATACGACAACGGAGACCTCGGACTGTTGAGCAGCTGAAGTCTTATATCACGCAAGAATGTGAATAAATTCAGCTTTAAAAACTACAAAAATTAGTGTCATCAGTTCCCAAAAGATTACTGAGTGTTCTTAAAAGGAAAGATGTAACACAGTGGTAAACATGCCCCTGTCCCTGGGACCTATTGCAGGCATCAAATTAAGAATGAGTGTATATTTACAAAAAAACAATAAAGTTGATTACTTAAAACATTAATATCTTGTCTTTGTACTGTTTTCAATTGAATACAGGTCAAAAAGGGTTTGCAAATCATCGCTTTAAAATCCCAGTAATATCCTGGATATAGTATATTTGACCCAGGCTAACAGTTTTATAGGTGCTAAGAAGTAAACAGAACACAAGGGCTGTCAGGGCATGCAGGGTCAGAAGATCAGGTGCGACAGCGGGAACTGAGTGGCGCTGAGAACAACGCCACTAGAACAGAGACTGACTGTGAAAGGGACGAGAAAAACTAAACAGAAAACCAGACTCCCTCTCTCACGTAGAGAGGATGTTTTAGGGGGAGACTGGAAAATACAGGGAGAACGAAAAACAACTCTCAGTAAGGCGAGCGAACTCGTAACCACGAGAGATGAGCAGATCCACTTTATAAACGAGGAAATGCGAAAACTGAATAATAACCAGGGGGGGTGATAAGGATTCGGGATAAACAGCACGTAGAGAAATAACAATAACAGAAAGAACCTCTCGCTCTCTATATACGAAAGCAAACTAAACAGAGAGGTAAAACAGGAAAGGCGAAGAGAACTGTCTCGGACTAGAGACAGAACGTAACACAAAATGAAGGCAGAGGAAAGAAAAGAGTAGGAGATTTCCTAAATAACTCCTTCCTAAAGACAGCCGAGCCAAGTCCCCCGTTGCTTCAACAACTTTGTGTTTAAGGCAAAGAGGTCAGCTTGATCTTTCTGTCCTGTACCGTACCGGCGTTCCGTGTCAAACAAAAGACAATTAGGAGGTTTAAATAAGGAGACGAAATGCGGCGCAAGTGAAAACACTGAGTAGCAGGACAAGCAAAAACACGGGACGGATAACGAAAACCAAAAGAAAGAGGACGCTACACAAGCGCTCCACAGAGAAGTGGCCAATTAAGGAAGAGCAGGCTGAGAAACCATGACAAGGGGTTAAATAACATGAAATCCAACATCATTTTCTTGAATAAATTATGTTGTATAATTTTATTAAATAGATTTTATTAACTACAAAATGGTTCAACTCTATGTAACCCCACAGATTGGGATGCACTGGCTTATGGTACAATTAATTAATTTGTTACAATTACATGACAGTATTGATATGATCCTCCAAAATACCAGAACTGTCCTTCCAGGGAATCTATGGGTTGACAGTTTTCTTTTTAGTACTGTTACAACAGTCCTTCACAACATTATTCAACTTCCCTTGACTGGGAAATTAATCTGCAGAGCTAGTCTTGTGTGGAGCTGCCCTGGGCATTCCCATTTCCTGCACTGATTTTACACCACACACAAAATTACACCCTCAAAATGAGGTAACACTTGACAAAATTGCACAAAATGAATTTAGCCACTGTAATACTTTTGAACATTTATTTATTATGTGCTTATCATAAAACATCTGTCCTATTTTGGCAACGTAATAAAGTGTTGTATTACCTTAATAAATTAGCATATTTTGCCATCTCCAAGGCTGTGTCCAAATCAGCACCCTTCCATACAATTAGGTAGGCTTGTTGAGTAGACAGGACGAGAAAGTCGTTAAGTAGGCAAAGTTATAGAGTATACTTAAAACCCCCGTATGATACACTTACTTCCGTGGTTTCGCGGAGTATATTCGGGAGCACACTTCAAGAAGTACACAAACATTTTGGTTGCATAAATATGACACGCACAAAACAAATGAGGCGCAGTTTTTCTGACATTTTCTTTCAATAACAACACGTGACATGGCCGCGCAAGGGTGGGTGGTCTTATGTCACTTCCAGAGTACGATTGGATATGTTTTTGCGTACTGCACGTCGCGGCTAAACAGTGCACATTAAACAGCACACATATGCCAGTACACTGTACAAAAGAGACAGGGTGTAGTAGATAGGGCTCTGATTCGGACCCAGATCTTGACTAATGTTTTCACTTTGAAGCTGGGAGCTTTTCTCACAGCACTGTAATTAGTCCAGCAGTAATCCACACTCACACATGAGAGAGGCCAGAGGACGTCTATAAATTCTGCAAGGTCAAGTTTAATGGATACTGCTGTTGCGCACAGCTAGAGCTTGGCTTTGGGAAGCCATTTGAATAACTGTCACAGGCGTTAATTTCACAGGTAAGGGGGCATGGCGCAGGGCCTGGATTATGCATGCCAAAAGGCCACTGGCATCTCAACCTGAGCAAATCTTATTTAGAACCTAATGTCAGATGGTAGTGTGAAAAGCAGCTTCCCTCACACTGAAACTGACATTTTTCTCACAATATGAAAATTAGATTAAAAAAGTGGTAACTGTTGGGAATATTGGCAATGCACATTCAAACATGTATCAAAATTTCAAGATTATATGCTAAGACAAATGGTTGCCATGGTGGAGAGATAGACAAGATGTGATAGAGAACCACATTTATCTGCAGATATTTAGTAAGTTGGCACTTACAAGTTCGATCCTGGGGCCCCACTGTGTATGCTGGTTTTCGTTCTACAATAAGTACAATGTGAACATGCATAGCTATTTCTGATATAATGTCATGAAAAGAACCTAATTAAGAACAATTGACTGCTTGTTAAAATTCTGAGTTTGCAACAGTGGTTGGTACGAAACCCAGCATACACAGGGGGGCCCTTGAGAACCAGTGCTTTAGCTGGTAGTGTTCATATTGACATACTATTAATTAACATTAATCTCAACAAGAATTCATATAGCCTACTATTTTTATTTATGTAAAATAGCAGGAAATGGATTGTCTTACTGTGCCCATAAAGTTTAAATGCATTTTCAACGTGTCAGTAACAGTGCCTTTAATAAATGATGCGAAGCTACTTCGGGCTGACATCTCAAGAAGCGCCAAATCGCATCAGCTCACATGATGCTTCTCAAATGGGAGGGCTATTTAAATCACCAACCTTACCTGTTCACATCTTTTTGTTTGTTCAAAAGCAGACAAATCCATAGTAAACTTGCCTCACAGAATCACCACACATTTTTATTATAATCACTAATGCAATATGAAATGGTATTAATCTAAATTAAAAAAAATGTTTTGAGACAATAAAACCCAAACTATGAAGGAGGATAGTTAGCTGGATAACTTAAAACCCGGAACCCTCTCAAATCTGGAACAAGGACTGAAGTAAAAAGAGCTGTTCTGGGGTTTACTTGGTGCAGTTATCCAGCTAACTATCCTAGAAAGTGACCATAATGCTGTGTGCTTGTTGGCTGGAGTGGATTTATCGGTGTGTGCCAACAACAGGACATGGCATGCATCGGTTTTTGTAACAAATCATTGAATAACTACATACAGTACGAGATATATCACTTTTTGTTGCCAAACGATTTGGAAATCGCAAAGATGGCACTGCGATCTCAATCACGGCGTGTTTGGTTTCATTATGTCAGGAATGGCGTTTATCAGTTTTTGCATATTAACTCTTTTTTTCATTTTATGAAATGGAAAATAATTATTTAAGTGAAAACTCTGAATCCTCTGATCTTGCAGACATGCCTTGTTTTCAGCAAATCTCTGCCCTGGAGAGATGCTTAAGACAGCGGATACGTCAAATATCTGAATCACAAATACCTTAAGCTAAACAAAATTTCAGTAGTAAGTGCCATTTGCATGTGATTATCTCAACTCTGAATCAGGCCCTAAACTTATTACTAATTCAAAAATGTACATCACATTTTGTCCTATTTCTACTGTCTGTCTCCACCAGTCCGATACTGAATTTTGGGATAAAATGCAGGCTGAATGGGAGGAGCTGGCGAAACGGAACTGGCTGGAGGACACGGAGGCGGAAGGCCAGAATCTTCCCAACATCTCACCACATGAGAAGGTGTCAGTCCACTGTTTTGCATGTGTAAAACGTGTTGTGGAGTACTGTGCTTGTCCATGGTCAAAGCATCAAGCAACATTCCTATTCCATTTGCTGTAGGGTTACTACTTTCACACAGAAAATCCGTATAAAGACTGGCCCAATGTCTTCGAAGAAGGGCAACAGAAATCCCGAGAAGGGGATCTGCCAAACGCTGTCCTGCTGTTGGAGGCCGCAATCCTGCAGGACCCATTAGATTCTGAGGTGAGATGCTCTGAGGGTAGAGAGGGAAAGGTTCTGAGGTGAGAGACTCTTGTCTAGATTTAATCAACTGCGGTTAGCCAATGCAATTCAATCAACCAAGACTGACGTTTTCAGATTCAATCACGCCATCATTAGGTCCCTAAAGATCTGCATCATGCTCATAAAGATCAGCCTTACGCCCATTAAAGCCTGAAAATCCAAGAAGCAGGAAAAGGTCCGGCCGGGTTGACTTTTTTTTGCCAAACCATACTTCATGTAACATAGAAATTCTTAAACCACACTATCTTACTGCTGACAAATGGCTTGCCACATTTTGTAAGAAACCTCTTATGACATTGTGAGGGATCGGAAACATGAGTCAAATGACTACGGAAGCAGAGTCAGCAGTTGAGCTCTTGAAAAATACATAAATATGAATATGATATGGATGCAATAAAATGAAAGCTTGGTTACAGTCTTTGCAGAGGTTTGCTTGACTAGCAATTAGACATCATAAACAGCATAAATATAATATTCTGAATAACGGGGAGGAGGGTGGGAAGACATTACATTACATTATAGGCATTTAGCAGACGCTCTTATCCAGAGCGACTTACACAGCATTTCTTTTGCATTTATACATAGTATCCATTGATACAGCTGGATATATACTGAAGCAATGCAGGTGAAGTACCTTGCTCAAGGGTACAACGGCAGTGTCCGACCTGGGAATCGAACCGACAACCTTTCGGTTACAAACCCAGTTCCTTAACCATTATACCACACTGCCGCCCAGGAAGAAAAGTACATACCCCTGAACCCCTTTTGCTGTCAAAATGGTAGCAAGTTATTATTATGATGTATTATGATTACTATGATGCCTGCATCTAATGTGAAGTTCAGTTGTGTCAAACAGATAATGTATATCTCCTGAATGATTAGAGCTAGTGACAAATTTCAAATGCATCAATGAGCACCACAAATAACAGACTCATGCACATGTTTAAATAAAGACAGATAATCTTGCCTGCATAATGTATTTGGGAGGTTGCCAGGTTCTTCAAAAGACTTCCATCTGATTTGCAACTCGACAATATTTGCAAGAGCCAATGATAGCAATTCATTTTATTCACAGAGCATATTTCATCATGTAGCAATCTCAAGGTACTTCCCAAAAAGTACAATCATGGGCAGTGACAGTAAGGGGGAGGTTAATATCCAGAGAATAGTTTGGCTTTTGTGGATGTAGTGGCAAATCAAAGGGATTTACTTTATTGGATGACAGAGGTAGTTGATGGTGATGAAAAGACTCCTTTTTTTCTTGTCAAGGTTGATCAGATTAAAATTGAAATGTGCAGTGGGAAACATTTAGGGAAGTAAAGATTTCCCAGTCCTATACCTGGCTTTCTTTCAGAGCGAGGAAATGGACTGTGAGGTCAGACTTTGTCGAGTGAAGCTCTTTTGTGAACCATGCAAAGGACTGCTGGCATGGCATGGTTTTTCTGGGGCACATATCGTCAGATTATATTCTAGAGATCAACCATTTCATCAAGGCACTGTAAATGGGAGCTAATGCAAAGAAAATATTCTATACCGAAAGAAAGGCCGAGGCATCTCAGATTGTATAATTAATTGGTGCGGTCCGTAAGAATGAATGGCAGCATTAGGTGGATTCGGTGAAACACATATTAAAAACCAAGCATTCATAGTAACAGGAACAGGTAGCATTTTCCAATCTATTTATTTATTTATTTATTTATTTATTTGACAGGGACAATGCAGACAAACATAGTTACAAGCTTGTAGCTGATGTGATGCATGTAGAGTTTATAGCTAAGTGCTAGTTCTCAACTCCAGTCCCCGGTTGGGCTCTTCCACAACATTGCAGTACAATACAAAATATACATCAATTAAAAAGACCATGTAATACAATTCAGTAATTCAATAATCCAATATTGCATTTATATGATATAGAACCTTCACTCGCTCACTCTCACACATAATATACACACTGGCATGACACGAAAATAGAAATTTCATTCATTCATTCATTCATTCATTCATTCATTTACAGATGAGTACAGATATGCAATCTCAGTTATAAGACAGGAAGACCCCAGCCATAGTTTGTCAGTCAGGAGACTGGGGCTGAGGTAGGTCTAAAACCAGCCTTCTAGCACTTATTGATATGCAGTTTGATGCAGCCAGAACTCATTTAGGGGAGTGTTGCTCTGACTGCAGCATGTTGGATGTCACGTGGCAGAGTTGAATGGGACAGTCACAGCTGAGCTGCGGACAATGAGATGCTGCAGGTGTAATACAAATGGACAACTCATAGATGGATATGTTACAAGTATTGTGATATGAAATGATCAGGCATATAAGCTTTATAAGAATTGAACATGGAAAGAAGAAAAGCAATACAAAACATTATTTAAAATTTAAAACAAAAATCAAACGTACTAACATACACGGAACTGACCATCTTGCTTACAAAGTATGTAGGATTTATAATTATTCACATATCCTTTCTTTAAATAAAGAGATTCAAAATAGTCTAAATTAGCTCTCGTAACTCTTGAGTGGCGCCCAGGTATAGAACATCATATAGGTATGGACAGTCATATAAAACATAAACATAAGACCATACATACTGTATTCTCCCCCTTAAAGAACCAAAGACATGTCATTCTCATCGCATGTTATATTGTACACTGCCTTCAGAAGTCACAGTGTGTATGAAAATAATTATAAATTTGTACCCTTTTTCAGTCTGAAGAATACACCTTTTATTAGGTTTTTTGTCTCCCCAGGCCTGGTTAGTGCTGGGGACCACACAAGCGGAGAATGAGAATGAACAGGCAGCCATTGTGTCTCTCCAGAGGTAAGAAATGGGAGCTCCAGGGGATTTTATGATGGGAATTTTTTCATGTCGGTACAGCTGGGATTTTTTAACAGAGGTCTGTCTTCTCTTTTCTGGGTTGTTATAAACATAGTAACTTCAGGGATAGAAAGACAAGTCCATTTCATTGTCACACTTGTATGTTTGCCCATGACAAGCTTTTGTTAATGTGATTCTGAGATTCTGGCCAGATGCTGTGAAAATATCTTATTGAAAAGGCATATGGGCAGCATTTTGTGGTGGTAAAACACAAGCAAACTATCATCACATGAAATAATCACCTGTCTATATTTACCAAGCAGGACACAACCTGAATTTAGTGGACATAACTGAATTCAGTTTTATTTATTTTGGTTTTATTTACTTAAGTGTAAATACATTTAGGCTAACATTAATGCAACTGTATTTTCTGACAGTTATTACAGTATTTAGATAAAGGCATATTAATCAATCGTTCACATACTGTATTTCCATTTGGATAATTTTCAATGCTGCAGTATCCGAGGGAATTTCAACAAAGTCCTCGAGTACTCGATCACTTGGGGGGCAGGGGGGTTTGGAATGTTGCTAGCAGAGGTGGAAAGTCCAAGGGTCAGAAAGTAAAAGTCCTGCCATGTGTTTCTTCCACCCATGAACTCAGCAAGCTGATTTCATGAATAAATTATTCCTCCTAGCTGAAGAATTGTGCTAATTAGCGAATCCAGGTGATTGGAACAAAATACTGGGGGTGACTTTTACTTTCTGAACCTGGATTTTACACCTCTGGTTGCAAGGCTACTCAAACTCAATCTCACTGGATCAAGTAGGACCATTATCTTATTCTATGGCCCATGCTGTCCAGCATGCATCTAAGGTAGGCTAGCTTTTCCAACTAAAACAGTGTTTGTGCCATTTTTATGAAGATAGATGCGCTATAACAGTTTTCCCTCATAGTTTGACCAAGAATGGGAATCATCCCATGTCCCATGGTGTACGTCATATGCCGCAAGCAGCAGACTGCTGTCCCACTTACAACACAGCGCTGTTGTCACCATCACATTTAAACGAAACAAAGAGCAGTTAAACCTCCCTGGAAACAGCTCTTCCAATATGCTTCTGCCACACACTGGAATTCCCAATTGAAATACAGTATGTGAACGATTGATTGCATCACGTGGCGCTGTAATGGCGACATGTAGTCCAGCTGTATCTCGTTTCCGTGTTTGTTCATTTGAATGTGTTTTGTTGTGCCGAGTTTTTGTCTTCTGCTTTTTCATGCGCTGGTGTGTCTGTTGTTGGACGGGGAGGCAAGCTGAACATTTTTCGGGGCGCTCCTGCTACTCTTTTTTAAATTATAACCAAATTGTCCAGTCGGGCTGGTTTTGTTTATGGTCGTCACCATGGAGGAAAATTCATAACATGTACTCTAGAATGTCCGTTGAATCTGCGGCGACAGGGTTTTTTTGGGTTTTTTCACCGGAGTTTCAGTGGCTTGGTATGGGAACTGATCAGGGACTGCGGGCAATCCTGGAAAGACCATCCGGGAAAAGAGGGAGAGGACGGGGAAGGAGTGAGGGGATGACAGGGGACGCTGAGGGGATGACAGGGGACAGTGGATTCGGTGCCCTGTTTCGACTGGACTTGAGACTGCGCGTGCATGTAGGAGAGTCGCGGAGGCGGAGTTTGTGTATGTTTGTTCTTGCAGCTGTTCTAGCTTTTGTCTCATTTTTGTTGCTGCTGGTGACTACAAATGAAGTTCCCTAACAGGAAAATAAAAGTTATTCTATTCTATTCTATGAACAAAGATAGGCTAATGCCATGCATGATTGACATTTGCGATTCAACAGTGTTTGCCTGAGAATGCGATGTGCCAGTCTTCCCTCATGTGTAACAATCCAAGTTTAATTTTCTAACATCATAATGTGATTATGAATAAAAAATTGTGAATAAAAAATCTCCTTCACATTTCCATCGAGTTCTCCATTATCAACTTTTATTATACACTTGCAGTTTTGGTAATTTGTGAAATTATTTGTCAAAATCCATGTTAAAACAGGCTAGCTATGTCTGTTTAGCACCATAGTGACACACAGTTGCATGCTGGGCCAACAGAGTATGTGCTATGTGCCTGTGGCGACTGGTGGGTTTGGAAACGGGAGGACAGAATTATTGTGAAGGAAGTACTTGGGGGTGTGGGAGGGGGGGTGTTTTCCCCCCACCCAAAAGAGGGGGGTCCAGGGAATTTGTTTTGCAAAAATAACCCTTAAAACCTGATAAAAATGAGACTTAGAAGGTTCATCTTGGTGATGTCTTAGATGGAAAAAAACTATTAAAGATATAGCTCATTGTTATTAAAATCAAACAAAATTTAACTCCTAAGCTGTCAAATTGTTCCAATATTAACCTTCGATCTTGCTTTGAACAACAACAAAGTTCCAACATGATTAATGTACTACATAATAAAATTGACTGTGTATATAATTAATTAAACTCTGTAGATTCAAGAAATGCAAACGTTTTATTAAACATTTTTCAGAAGACTTTGTAAAGAAAATAAGATCTAAAACAAAATATATAAAAATAAATACCAATATATACACCTTGGAGCTGTGGAGGAAAAAAAGAAACACAAAATTTATTTGTAAAACTAATATTAAATTCTTCACTAAGTAGTTTAAGAGCATCTCTGTTTCTCCTTACCTTTTCGTTGTGTTGCGCAATTTGTATATGATCACATTACATTACATTACATTACAGTCATTTAGCAGACGCTTTTATCCAAAGCGACGTACAGTAAGTGCATATAGAAGGTCATCGAAGTAACTACACAACAGATAAGAAAGCACATTCTTCCCATACAGTATCAGCTATCCCTAGTAACGAACACAGAGCAGTTCACAGTGAACTGGGTAAATCATCTCTACTACAATGCTATTCTAAATAGTATAAACCCTCTAGCAATCTTTTCTAGCAACTTAGCGAACATTAGCCCGATTCAAATTCTTTCCAAAACCCTGCACAGTCCACTGTCAGCGACTTTCCCATGAGAATACAGGGCCAGCAATATGCCGATTCGTAGCGAGGCTGCTCGTAAGCTAAGTGTCATTACCTCTCATACCATGCATTGAAAATGAGCAATACCACCTTCTCGTTTCTCTTGGTAAACTTGGTTTTAGGAAGTGCGTTTTAATCCGCACCTTCTCCCTGTATTCCAATGAGTGGAATGGATTTTGCAATAACAAATTCACCACGTCCTCTTCCGCTCTTTCCATTCTGCCTATTGTTAGCTAGCTCTCCTTTGAAAAAATGGAAAAAATCTAGTAATTTGCACAGCTATCGCATCACAAGCTTCTGTATTGCTAGCCAATATAAAATAAAGTTACCTAATGTTAGTAGTGTCAAAAAATATATATTATTTTGCCAAGCTCCTCCAAATGACTAACAAAAATAACTCCTACCACCTCTCCTTATCGCCCTATTACCCCCAATTTAAAAAACGACATATATTTGCACAACTATATTTTTATACCAAGCTTCTCTCTCTCTGTATCTTTTACGAGAGTCAACACTCTACAACTGAGCAGGCCTTGCACGCATTGTGACACTTCATCAAATCCTCCCATACTTTCATTGGATGTACAGTATGTCAATCTTTTATTCCTAAGGTTAATTGGTCTGATGTCCTCCCTATATGCCATTTTTGCAATGTAAAAGATAGGAGAACAGAAGCCGCAGTATGAGATTACATTTCAATGGGTTTTTATGAAGCCCTAGGGAGAATGAGAAAACCGTGGTATTCTGCTACATTTTTCCATTGCACTAGAGGGATATGACAGTGATTTTGTTGAAGTTGTTATTTTTATAGATTTCTTTTCCGTCCTTTCAAATTCTTGAAGAGGACGGTCCTCCTTTTCTTCTATGGATGGGCCTCCTCTGCTGTGTACGTGGTGTTGAAGTGCTGGAGTGGTACAATGCTCCAAAATAACTCCATGAAAAATATGTCTGCTCCACTCCTTGCATAAGAAAATTGACTTGACACACACACTCTGTTCTACCTTTTGTTCCTGCATTCAGGTGTCTGGAGCTCAGTCCAAACAACCTGCAGGCTCTAATGGCTCTAGCGGTGAGCCTGACCAATACAGGCATGCAGCAGAATGCTTGTGAAGCCCTGTATAGCTGGATACAACATAACCCCTGTTACAAGCACCTGCTCAAGGCCAACAACCATCTGGGCAGCTCACCCACAACCCAGCAAAGGACGCCCCATACCTCTGCCCAGGGAAGGTATGACACTCCCTCCTTGATCTTTTGTTATGACGTTCTATGATATTTTATTTGAGATATGAATTGTGCTGATTCATCTCTTGAACTCTTGGTTGTTTAAAATAACCAAAATGTGAATATTGCAGAGGAAGTAGCCTCTTGTAATTGTTCCTTCTGTTTTATTTCTATACTGCTGACAAAGCATTGTCATGTTTTGTCTGGTTATTTGAGCACCCTATGTTATTCAATATAGAGCAAAGCCATTTGAGACTATGAAACAGAAAAGATTCATATTGTGCATTATTTCAAGGTCCCAAACCACAGCTAAAATGTGCTTCACAGTATAAAAATATGAGAAGACTATACTCATTCCAGCTTTTATAATTCATTGTATTACATATATCCCATGCTGTTTTTAAAAGGTAGGCATTTCCATGATGAAAAATGTAAATGTACAGATGCTGTGAAATTGTAATACCGGTATATTATTTAGGCGATATATGAGCTCAATATTATAAGCTCAATCCATTGCACACCACATTTGATTCCTGATTAGTAGTGAGAGATATATCCCACCACATGCACCAATGCGGGAATCTGATGGTGAAGAAGTAACGCGGTTGGATTGTTAATGGATCTTTCCACATATCCGAAGTGGCCATAATATGTGGAGTTAGATGGTTGAGATGGTCATCGTATGTGCAGTAATCTTTCTGTCTCTGTTGTGACTCAGCTCCCTTTTGGTGGAGGTGAAAGAACTATTCCTAGAGGCAGTCCAGCAGAACCCAGACGTAATCGATCCGGACCTGCAGACGGGCCTTGGTGTGCTCTTCAACCTCAGCTCAGAGTTCAACAAAGCTGTGGAAGCTTTTAATGCAGCCCTTTCTGTGCGACCAGAGGTAATGCACCCAGGCTAATGGACACACACTGGTGGACTGACTGTTCAACAAGGAAATACGTGACAGCAAACTCATTTTAAATGCCCAGTAATGTGAGTAATGTTACTTAGCATAACAATTGAAGACTCTTTTGAAAACTGGATGTTAAAACAGCATAATGTAACTAAACAGCTTTATTAACCTCTTAACAAGCACCGACCAGTATTCAGGCCGGAAGTGTTTTTTTTTTAACACAAGCCCAATCATAAAATGGTTAGTGTTTTTTTGACTACAGGCATAATCCTGGTCTCTTCTGTAAGGTAACCCTTGCCTTGGGAGTTTGTGTTCCAAGAGAATGAATTTGCAATGAAAAAGCAATGAATTTGCATTCATAATACTTAGTATAGAGTAATTCTGACTCTTGGAACACAAACTCCCAAGGCAAGGGTTACCTTACAGAAGAGACCAGGATTATGCCTGTAGTCACTAACCATTATTATTGGGCTAACCATGTAAAAACACTAACCATTTTATTATTGGGATTGTGTTCAAAAAAAGTTGGTGCTAGAGAAGGGGTTAAAAAAACAGTAATTTGACAGTTTTATGGCTGATTGCATTGTATTTATAGATAAATAGATTTATATATTGTCTAATATTTATAGATTATAGATATAATTTTTATTGGATTGTGATTTGGTTTCTCGGTAATTAGTGAGGTTTAGGGCCTTTACCTTAAAAGCATACTGAATTTTGTTAGAACATAATATTGTATAGCTACCTGGCCCCGATATGAGTCGTAATATTCACGCTCAGCTTCATGACTTGCTCCAGTGGTCAGCAAATGACCAATGTAGAATTACATTTTTCTCTCTCCATTCACTCCCATTGCATGGAGAAACAAGTCTCAAAAGCACACTTTTAACGCATAAATTAATTCAAAAAACGCGGATTATGCCGATATCTAAAATCACGACATCCAGAACCGAACGTTTGAAAAGACAAAAAGCTCCGTTCATGATATTTTACACTTTTTCCAAACAAAGGTTTGGAAGAAGATCCGGTTGTTAGCAAGAACTTCCTGTTTCGTTTTTGCGCCAGTAACGACCGAGCAAGTTAGGAAAGAAGTTAGCAACAGTTGCTAGTTTTCTCAGAAAATAGTTCTTCAAAATCAAATAAATCAAAATTTGTTTCAAAAGTTAAAAGTTTCATATCGGGGCCAGGTAGCCATACAATATTATGTTCTAACAAAGTTCAGTATGCCTTTAAGTTTAGTTTGTGCCTGTACTGTCACGGTTTCACAGGTTGCCGGTCCCTCTCGACGGAGGTTGCTTCGATCCGACGTTCTCGCCAAGTTTTTCCTTCCACCTGGTACTCATACTTCTCACCTGTTCAGGTGTTCTGCTGCCTATTTAAGCCCTGCGTCTTCCGGTCTCTGCGCTTCTGTGTTGTCATTGTTTCTCTGCCATGAAGCCGGTAATAGGCCTGGGTACTAAGCGACCACATCATTTTAACGTTCTGCTTTAGTTTTACGTGGGACTTGCTTTCGTTTGTGTTAGAGTTCCTTCATAGGATTTTGGTTTTCTCTTTCACTCTTTCAGCTACTCGTCCTGGTTTCTTACTGTTCTCTCAGAGACAGTTTCCTTTCTTACCATTTTTTTCGTTACTTCTCTATTTAGCATTCTCTCATATTGAGAACGAGAAGTATTCTCTCCTTTTCTGTCTATCACTCAAGCCTTTCATTTTTTTCTCTGTTTCCTTTACCTCCGTTTAGTGCTCTCTCGTATTGAGAGTGAGAGGTAATTATGTTCTTCCTTCACTCTGCTCAAGTCTCGAGCCTTCGCCCTCCTTTTCTGGGTTGATTTTTTCGTTTGGCTTTACGCCGGGAGTATTACTTCCCTATTCTTTTATTTTTCCTGTCCTTTGCGCGGATACCCTCCGCTTTAGTGGTTATTTCCTCTACGGGAATAACTTTTAAATTCCCTCTCTGTCATGTCTGGTCTTCTGAACCTGACTCCCCCTTACATGTACACTGTCAGTTACCCCCCCCCCCCCCCCCATTGTTTTATTTCTCCAAATAAACTGACAAAATTTACTGAAATCAACTTAATTTCATCTATTGGTGTCAATTCATCGCAATTCAAGACTGAGTGGTCACACCTGAAATTTTATTTGTATAGTGCTTTGTATAGAACTGTCTCAAATACGCTGTAAAGAGAAACAGAAGGAAGATTGCGCAAAAATCAGGCCTGAACCACCTAAGTCGGGGAAAAAACGCTCAAACAATGCCAAGAAAAAACTCAGGAGGAACCTGGCAAGAGGTGGAATGGATTTAACTAAAGGTGGAATGAATGGTAACAAAATCTAATGAGGGATCTCTCACAGCAATTACTCAAAAGGGTTGAGCAAAGTCTGAGATATTAAACTAGCTGGTAAGTAGAAAGTCCAATGAAGAGATGTATAATATGCAATTCAGAGGGGCAGGGTGAAACATCTAGGACTCCAGGTTGTGTCAAGGTGTGGGCTTGAACCAGGGAAGGGACAGGGCTGGAGCAGTCAGCACACTCAGGGCGTGGGGCAGGGCTGGAGCAGTCAGCACACTCAGGGCGTGAGGCAGGGCTGGAGCAGTCAGCACACTCAGGGCGTGAGGCAGGGCTGGAGCAGTCAGCACACTCAGGGTGTGGGAAGGGCAGAAGCCTCCAGGAAAAGAAACGGGAGAAGGTTAGGCACTTATAGAATTAGAACAGTAACAATTGCAAATGTGGAAGCCAGAGTGTAACACCCCTCCAGGGTGTTATGCTATAGCTGCATAACTAAGATATGAAGAGAGGGGTGCACATAACCATGAGAGTGATCCTGCACTGAAAGTACCGCAACACAGCACAGATGTGCAAGCCAGTATGTAGCTTAAAATTATACACCAATCACTGTCCACTCTGCAAAGTTACCAACATGATGGTAATGATGGTTGAGCTCTTCTGTTTTTAACCAATAAACTAGCATGATAGCTATCTTATCCACATTTAACTCTTCAGCTACTCGCATTGATGTTATTCTTTTTTTAATAGGTGTACAGATTATTTAAATTTCAAGACCTAAAAATGTTTGTTTACAAAGAGAAGATACAATCTAATTGCAAATTATTAAACCTGTAGTCCTCAAAAGAGGTAAAAAGTACTGTGCGTTCCACTCCCCAGCAGGTGGAATACTTACCAAGTCAAATCTAGAAGAAACTTTGCAATATGGGTGAGGACAGCTTATGTAATGGGACAGCACTGAATTCAATGATGGACTTAAGTATAGCCTTGTTCCATTTAAAACAGCAGTGGTCCAATGACATTTGATTACATATCTTGAATATTTGAATATCTTCATTTTGTATTCAAGGATATCTAGGAATATTTCTCTGGGCGGCACTAACAAAAAATTAGGTTTGTGTGGTATATGGCCTAACGTGCATTGGTGTACACTATGCTTGGGTGATATGTAAGTACATCACAATATACTGATGTATGATATACCACACCCATGTTGTGAATGGAACAGCCCATACACATTGTAAAATATGTTTTATGGAATTCATGTTTATAAATTCATAAATCTACTTCCCATCATTTCATTTTGAAATAATTTTACCCTGACAATATAGCATCATGAAAAACAAATGGTTCTATGAATAAAGTCCACACGCCACAGTATGGGTCATCCTCACCGAGAGGGTGAGCTACTAGGAGACTGAATAGCAAACTAACCACTACTACCGGGGATACACCACATCACGCAATAAATATTGCTGGCTGTCTGCCGCTCATTGGGCCTCATTTATCATTCAAGCGTATGTTCAAATCTGATTGTAAAATGTGCGTACGACATTTTTGTTGCTAATTTACGGATTTATCTAAATAAACGCGGGTGGACTGTATGATGAAATCTCGTGACAGCTCTTGACATTGCGTATGCTTTTGTCCAGTGGCGAGGCAGCGGCATTGCATGCAATGATAAGCAAGGGCACAAAGGTTGTCCAGCCTAAAAAAGCACTGCAGAGTGAACAGGTGAAAAACAAAAAGGTACTCTTAGTAGTTAGTAGTACTTAGTAGTTGATTGTAAAAAGGTCGAAATAACGTCCAAGGCTTTACATTTTTGTTGAAAATATTAAAAGCCATTAAGGCATCTGCAATAATTTTAATACACACTTGACCTAGCCTTGCGGCTCTAGACGTACATTGTGTTGCCTAATTGGCAAAAATTATATCGGTTGATTTTTAATAAGTTGATATTTAATTAGACACTGCTATTTGTTGCTTATCACATGTAGCCTAAATTGAATTAAACATTAAAACCTTAAACTGGACAAATATATCTCCCTATCTAGTTTTAAGAACTCTATTATGGACATATAGCTGATAGCTGTAACTGCTTCTCAACCTCATAACTAAAATGGATCTTTTCATTGTTGTCTTTTTTACTATTGTGTGATACAATATATAATTTTTTTCTCTTGCTTTGTGTTACCTGGCCATCGCTTATTGTTGTTAGATAATGTTTTTGTTCTGTTTTTATATCTGCCTATCTCCCCTCTCTTCATACGCAAGTTGTCACGCTCAAATATACGATCACTTTTACAACCATATTGATAAAAGAGGCCCAATTCCTTTTGCCGACTGAATGGCATGGAATTCCTTGCATGACTGCGCTGCGTGGCGTGTTGACCTTATTCACAGAACTGAGGTTACCTACGTAACCATTCGTTCTATTTCTTAACAGTCAACATGCCGTATGCAGTATGGGCCAGCAGTATAGCAAATAAAGTCAGACGGGGATGTCGTGGGGTAATGAAACACCACATGACACACATATGCGGTTACAGCTGTGAAACATACATCTACTGATGCCTCTGGACACATCATCAGTGATGTTCCTGGAATCATCGGGTGTTTCGGGTCTTTCAACATCATACACCCTCCTCCAGGTGACCCAGCCGAGGTTGATCAGACCCCAGCTTGTGTCCAGATGGCTAGCTACTATGACTCCATGGCTCTCCTCTTTTGAGCCACAGCCATCTTGAGGCTCTCTCTGCCGCTTCGGTGGTACTGCGGATGGCTCTCCTCTTCCTCTCTCCTTCGATGCCCAAATTACTGAAGGCTCTGGCCAGAGAATGGGCCGCGAATCCCCTGCACCCAACTTCCACTGGGAGACACCTCGCTCTCCATCCAGCCTGCTGACAGTTGCTGACCAGCCCCGCGTATTTGGAGAGCTTCCTTTCAAAGGCTTCCTACAAGCGATCTTCCCATGGGACTGTCAGCTCCAGCAGCACAGCTTGTTTGGTGGACTCAGACACAAGAACAATATCTGGTCGCAGGGTGGTGGCTGCAATGTGGCTGGGGAACTTCAGCTGCCGTCCGAGGTCCACCAACAGCTGCCAGTCTCTTGCCGAGGGCAGGATGCCTGCAGATGATGATCTCTTGGTGGGATTTGGCTGCTCTCCAGCTCTGACAAAGGCGATGGTCTTCTTGGAGGGTCGGCACCGCTTCGCCCACTCAAGTCCTGTGCTGATGGCTTCAGCGATGGTCTTCAGGACCTGATCATGCCTCCATCGGTACCGTCCCTCTCCAAGTGCCTTTGTGCAGCAGCTGAGGATGTGTTCCAGGGTTCCTCGCTTGGAACACAGTGGGCATGCTGGTGACTCTGCTATGCCCCATATGTGCAGATTTGACGGGCTTGGAAGCACATCATACACTGCCTGGATGAGAAATTTGATGCGGTGAGGCTCTGCTTTCCAGAGCTCAGTCCAGGTCACTTTCCTCTCGAGCGCATTCTCCCATCTTGTCCAAGCTCCCTGTTGCTTCATTCCCACCGCCTTGCAGGATCTCGTCTCTTCCACTGCTGCCCTCACCTCCTCCTGAACAAGGCGACGCCCTTCCTTCCCTCTGATGGTATTTGTTTGGGGAGTTGGAAAGGATCCTAGCCCAGCACGGCCTCGTGTGACCACTCCGATTAGCCTCCTGTGACGCAGCCTTGCCTCTGCTTCCTGAACAGCATCCTCTGCCCTCCACTTCCTGCCAGTCCTCACTTGGATCCCTGCGTTAGCCACCATCGGATCACTTGAGTCTCTGTACTGTACCACTTCTCTAGCTCTTGTTACCTTGAATTCTTCCTCCAAGGATTTGAAGGGCAGTTGCAGTTTGTTGTTGTGTCCGTAGAGTGCGACGCTGCTCAGGCTTTTTGGCAGCCCCAGCCATCTCCTGAGGTGGTTGCTGACCTTCCTCTCCAAGGTCTCAACAGTTGAGATTGGGACTGCATAGACAAGGAGGGGCCACAAGATTCTGGGAAGAATGCCATGCTGATAAATCCAGGCTTTAAACTTCCCAGGTAGGCCAGACTTGTCCACGGCTTTCAACCAGCCATCCAACTCGGTGCAAGTTGCCTGGATGGATGTTGTGTCCCTCAGAGAACTGTCAAAAACCTTGCCCAAGCTCTTGACTGGCTTCTCTGTGATGGTTGGGATGGCAGTGCCTGCGATGATAAACCGGAACTTGTCCTCCACCTTGCCTTTCCTCAGCACCATGGATCTTGATTTGGCTGGTTTGAAACGCATCCTGGCCCACTTTACCAGCTTTTCAAGCCCCTGCAGAATCCACTGGCAGCCTGGGACTGATTCTGTGGTGACTGTGAGGTCATCCATGAATGCCCTGATGGGTGGTTGCCGTTGGGTGGATTTCATTCTGGGCCCTCTGCACTCTGGTTCCGCGGACTTGGTCAGCATGTTCATGGATAGGGAGAACAGTGACACCGAGATAGTGCACCCTGTGATGATGCCGATCTCCACCTTGCGCCAGCTTGATGTTATTGCTCCTGAAGAGACCCTCATCCTGAAATTGCTGTAATAATCAGTGATGAGGTCTCTAATCCTGCTGGGGACATGATGTTTCATTAGCGTGAGCTGCACCAGCTTGTGTGGAATGGAGCCATAAGCATTCGCCAGGTCGAGCCACAACACTGACAGGTTGCCTCTGTTCTCTCTGGCCTCCCTGATGAGCTGTGTCACCACACCGGTGTGTTCCAGACAGCCTGGCATCCCTGAAATTCCACCCTTCTGGACTGATGTATCAATGTAGGTGTTCTTTGCCAGGTAGGTGCACAGTCGCCTGGAAACAACACTGAAGAAGACCTTTGCCTCGACACACAGCAGAGAGATGATACGAAACTGGTCTATCTGGGTGGAGTTTTCCTCCTTCAGGATCCACACCCCTTCAGCCACTCTCCACTGCTCTGGGATCTTCGCTCTTCTCCAGAAAACCCGCAGGATTTTCCACAGACGTAGCAAGAGTTTGGGACAGTTCTTGTACACTTTGTAAGAAGTGCCACTTGGTCCTGGAGCAGAGCATGCCCTTACTTTGTGGACGACCTCTCTGACTTCCTTCAGCTGCAGCTTAGACATGTCAAACTGCACATCCGGTTCAGGGGGGTTTATCAAGATGTTGCACTCTCCCAACTCCTGCTCTCTTTCCGGGTCGCTGTATGTCTGCTTCAGATGTTGGTCTATTTCTTCCTGCAAGCAGACCAGTTTCCCATTGCGCTTTTGCCCTAGCAGCTCCTTGGTGAACTTGAAGGGGTTGGCAATAAAGGCTGCACGTTTCCGGGCCCTTTCACGCCGCCGCCTCCGATGCCGCTCGGCTCGGCGGAGGACCCTGATCTTTTTGCGAAGGATACTCATCAGCTGGGCCAAGCCAATGCGCTCCACCTCTCCTGCCTCCTTGTACTGGATCTTCAATGCTTTCATCTCCTGCCTGATGTTATGGATCTTCACCGCTCTATGGTTCTTTGTGTAAGGTGTTCCGGAGCCTTTCTTCTCCTCCTCTCTGAACCATTCAGCGGCGATGCTGACAATGATGGTGGTCATGGCTTGCAGCTTCCCATCAGCCTCTCCCTTCACCGTTGCCTCCAGAATTTGGTCGACATCGTCATCAAACTGTTTCCACAATGTAGTCATGTTAGCTGCAGGCCATTTGATCCGCCTCCTTTCAGACTTGATGCTAGGGGGGTTAGTATGCAACACTTGGAGGTTCCGGGCACTATGGGGTGACTCCGGGCCTGGCTCCTCCTGCGTCTCACCAGGTTGAACACCTGTGCGTTGTGCTGCTCCTGCTCCCACCAGACACTTCATCCTCGCTTGGTGGATCTTCAAGCCGCGGTCATTCTTGAGGACTTTGCCACATGCACACTGCTTGCTCGTAATCGTTTGTCCGTTGCTTGGGTCTGCTACCGTTGTGTCCGTCCGACTGGGGTGCTCATCCTCCCCCCCTCTCGGGCACCCCTGGGGGTATTTTTCCATTAGATTCTTCGTAGCTTTGTTGGGTGTCCTCCTCACGGAGGACGCAGATTGGGTTGCTAGCCCGTTCTGCCCCGGTCGCCGTCTCTCCGGGCTGTCACTGACTCTCCAGTCGTCACCACACTTTTCATGGTTGTCATCCAGTCTTTCCTGGCTGTCACTGATAACTCAGGGTGCAAGCTGTGAAACATACATCTACTGATGCCTCTGGACACATCATCAGTGATGTTCCTGGAATCATCGGGTGTTTCGGGTCTTTCAATATCATACACCCTCCTCCAGGTGACCCAGCCGAGGTTGATCAGACCCCAGCTTGTGTCCAGATGGCTAGCTACTATGACTCCATGGCTCTCCTCTTTTGAGCCACAGCCATCTTGAGGCTCTCTCTGCCGCTTCGGTGGTACTGCGGATGGCTCTCAAAATATATTCACTTTATTAGATGATTATTCTCTGGAAGAAGCAAATCTAAAGTGCAAATGGGAAAAATACCCACTGGGTGATAAGAACACCCTAAAAGTCATACTCAAGATTGATCCGCTGCCCCAAGGACAGAAGAGGCAATCGATTTGGATGACACCACGTCCAGGCGATAAACCTGGGTAACATGAAGGATGAAGCCCAGCGAGCCGCAGCACAATTGTCAGAAAGTGGGGCACCATGAAATAAAGCCCACGAGGCAGCTACACCCCAAGTGGAGTGAGTCGCCACACCTGTGGGAGGGGGCACGCCTGCGCTGCTGTAGGCCACAGAAAACGCATCCATGATCCCGTGGGCCAAACGTCGTTTAGATAAGGGCTGGCCCTGCATAGGCAAATAAAAAGATAGTTTGTTTTCTCCCACAACACCTGCACGAGAAACATAAGCCTGCAGGGCCCGGACAAGGCCCAGTGAGTGAAGTCTGGCTTTCTCAGAGGATTCATGAGGGGGAAGATGAAAAGCCGAGGCAGGCAGAGAACTGTATGACCTGTTACATCCCTGTGCTGCCCCCCGACTGCACCCTTCTGATTGATTTGTATGCTAACTTGTTTCCTTTGACTCACCTGCGCTGGATTTTCAGGTGCATATGTATGGCGTTTTCTAACCCGAGATAAATTTTTTGATTTGACTGGGTTCTATTTTCCCTTCGGCAAGCTTAATGCACGTTGCCAGCTTTGCTGCTGTGCTGAAGCACATTTTTAGCTATTACTGTAGAGTTAATTTCAAGTTGTATGCAGCCTCTTAGTATATTTTTGTAGTTTGCCATAGCTGTATTGCTGCACATTTTCTAGTTTCCCCGTTTAAAAGCTGGTTTTGACTTTGCTTTGTGCGAGCATATTCATGTCTTTTGAATGCCGCTTTGTTTATGCAAATAGTTAATCGTTTCCAAACTACTCGTTTCCAAAAGGATCATTTTGGCTGCTTGTGGGTTTGTGACTACGACTGTAGTGTGGTCTGTCCCTTGTGTAAGCTACTTGTCTTTTTGTAGTGTAGTTTCGTCTGATGCGCTAGTATAATGCAGTTGTTCATACTCGGAGGTATATGTAAACACGGAGACTCGCGACAACTGCGAGGAGGTCCAGAAGCAGAAGACATTGGAGGCAAATTAACCAGGGTTTTGTTTTGTGGAGAACTTTGTGGTGTTCTCATTTGGAGAAATTTGTCGTCATGCTCAATTCGGGAAGGTTGGTTACAGTGGTTCCGACGCTTCTCAGTTCAAAACCTCCAGCCGTTGCGTCTCACCACCTAATAGTTTATTTGGATTCTCGATCCCATTGTTTGCAGAAGACATTGGAGGCAAATTAACCCTTTGATGCGTATGGTCAGTATCGGAATACACCATTTGTATTTGAAAACATGCAAAAAATATTGAAAATAAAGAAATTTTCACCACACGAACAATTAGCTTATTTTTATTCATACAAATGAAAGACAGTGCAGTTAGCTACAGAGTTAGATGATGACTCACACATACTGACAGTCATCTATATATATATATATATTCTACAATAGATTGAGTAAATTTTTTGTCTCAAAATTCTACACAAAATAGCCCATAATGACAAAGTGAAAACATGTTTTTAGAAATTTTTGCAAATGTATTAAAAATCGAAAACTGAAATTTTTTGTTTACATAAGTATTCATACCCTTTGCTTTAACATATTTTTAAAGTATCATATTTAATATTTGGTCGCATATCCTTTGCATGCTGTTACGTCCTGAAGTCAAAAGATTCTCGATATCTTATTTCCAGGTACTGTTACAAGCGATACTATAAGCTCTCTGCATTTGAATGGATCTCTATGGGAATTGGGGGGTGAGACTAGATTCAGCTGTAAATTACACTGGTACAGCATGGAACACATGGCTGACTAAATGGCTGTAAGTCATCAAGGGTCTGAGCTATCGAACGAGCCCCAAACCATCACTCTGTTGTCAGATATGGAGTAGATGTGGATGGATCACTGCAAGGGTTATTTCTCCTGACTCATTTTCCTATAGAACTCTATGGGGAAAAAAGTCAGGAGAAACAACCCTTAAAGGGATCCATCCACATCTACTCCATATCTGGCCGCAGAGTGATGGTTTGGGGCTCGTTTGATACCTTAGACCCTTGATGACATACAGCCATTCATGTTGCCAGCTTCACACATGCATTTCTACAGTTAATTAGCTTTAGCTAACTACTTAGCTTGCAGTGATATAATAACTTTAGCAAGCAGGCTAATAATAGGCAAGAATGTCCTAGAAATATGTAAATAAGTGTAGCCTGCTTAAAGATGAAGCTGGCAATGTAGCTAATATTTATAACTTATAACAAACTAACGTTAGATCGGAAACGCAATTACTGTGAAAATTGATGTTATCAATATCCTAAATATATTCCGCTGTTCCACAATATTTATTGCTGACGTGATGTCCGCCCCGTAGTGGTGGTTCATTTGCTATTCAGTCTCCTAGTAGCTCATGATTTCGGCGAGGACGACCCATACCGCGGCATGTTGTCCGTTATGAAATAGAACAATTAATTTCACTGTGACTGAATGCAAAGCACACCACCGGTGGGTTAAAAACCAAAAACCCATCAAAATTACTTTTAACCCAGTGGTTGGGTTACAGAAACATACTCTTGATCTACACATCAACATATCTTGATGAATGATTTTGACTCTTACTTTGTCTCCAGGACTACCTGCTATGGAACCGCCTTGGGGCAACACTGGCGAATGGGGACCGCAGTGAGGAGGCGGTGGAGGCCTACACTAAGGCCCTGGAGCTGCAGCCCGGCTTCATCAGGTCCCGCTACAACCTGGGCATCAGCTGCATCAACCTGGGCGCTCACAGGTTAGGGAGCAAAGCACTTGTTTCTTTGTTCTCTGCCCTTACTAGCTCCCTTTAATTTAGTTTTGTTACTCAGTAAACTCCTTTATTATTTTAACCGCTATTGTTTCGTCTGTTCTCTGTGCTTGGGTCTTACATTCCCGTGAGTCTTAACAAGCTCAAAGCCAAGAACATTTCTATAAACGAGGCCCCATACGTTTGATGTACAATGCGAGAGTTTTGTGATTAGGGGGTTAAGTGTGAATCTGTTGAAGAGAAAGTTAAGTTAGAATGACTAATATTCTCTTTCACCATGACAGGGAGGCAGTGAGTAATTTTCTGACAGCACTGAACCAACAGAGAAGGAGCAGGAGTCACCAGGTCATGTCCAGCAGCATCTGGGCAGCCCTGAGGATTGCGCTCTCCATGATAGACCAACCCGAACTCTTTCAGGCTGCCAACGTTGGGGACTTGGACCTACTCATGAAGGCCTTCAACATGGACATATGACCTTGAACCCTTCATGTAACAAGCCAAGAATCCAAAGTTGTGTACATACTCAAAGAAATGTAACTGGCTCTCACCCTTTTCCCCTTTCCTTTACAAGTAATTTTGCAAAGCACATTTGCAAGCATCAGTGGAGTGCTTGAGGAGACTATTGCCTTGTTTTTGCATTGCAATCTTTCCCTGAAGAGCATAAGGATCTATGGAATAGTACAAGTATGCCTTAGAGACTACATTTTCAGTAGAATGTAGAAAACTGAGGTTAATGCTACTAAAACCAACAGGGGCTTCACAGGTCTTCTACTTCATGATGATCACAATGGTCTGATTGTTTCCAGAGCACTTCAGACCCTGAATCAATTGGATGCAAAGATCAGCTTCTGTGTAGAAACAGACTACCTGTTTCAATTCATGGGCATTTTCATTGGACTTTATTTTATCCGTTAACTTTATATTACTGTTTTCCTTTAATGAGCTATAAAGGAAAATAGACTGCACTGAAGCTATTTTCAAATATTCAATTAATCATTCAGAGAACAAACAATACTCTTATTTTCCATTCTACCTTCCAGGGATCTGCAAGCAGGTATGTAATGCCTTACTTAAAATGCATGCCAATTATTCAGAATTTCCTTTTTTATGAGTTATGCTAACCACTAAACATGACACGCCCCTTCCCATCTATTACTGAAAGCCATGTCCATCTTTATAAGTGACCACTTCGGAAACTTAAGTCTCCAATTGAGTGTTTTCAATGTTCAATAATGACTCAGGTTATTTTTATTTTTATATTGGTTGTTCTTTCTCTATATCTGACAGAATATGTGCACTGTTTCCCCTCCGCTGGGGGGGAAAAATCATGAGCTTAAAATGCAGAGAATGGCTAATTAAGAACATCTTTAACTTGGTTTTCAGGTGAACACTAAATTGTTTAGTAATTTACATTTTCTTTAAAGCTGACATCTTTGTTTACAAATACAAAGAAATAGCTTCAGGGTCTCTCCTTTGGAAAGGACATTGGCTGTTCACATTTGCCTTTGAATGAAATAAAGTCTATATCAATGTAGTGAGTGCCCCGCAGTAGTTTAAAAAGGAGGATGAAGCTGGTAGTAAAAAAAAATTCATATTTCTGATTTATTTTCCATATAATAATGGAAATTGAGTTCATGATCCATGTATAAAATTCCAGTTCCAGTTTATTTTTGTTCCGGTATACTTATATTTTAAATAATAGAGGGGACTTAAAGCACATAATCATTGTTGAAAGAATTCAAAGAAGCCTACGCAAAAAGTTTCAAAACATTCATAAGGAGAAATATATAATCTGTACAAAATGTCCCATAGACCAGTTATGCAGTCTGTTGAGTGAACAAGAGTGTTTTAAATATTTAACACTCGAGAATGATGTAGAACATACCTCACTGTATGCTTAAGATCTTACGTTAAAGTACTTATTTACAGGAGGTAGCACACCTTTAAATTGGCTCGACAGCCCTGAGGATATAAATAGAATTACACAAACTCCCCTCTTCTCAGTGTCAGATCACTGCTGTGAAATCACCTTGGGACATGTACACGCACCTGCAGTTATAATTAAAGAACCAATGCTCACAATTCCATAGTTGTCTTGTTTATAAATGCAAGCACAGATGATGTAGGCAATTAGTTTATTGTTGTCAAAAGCAATAGTGTTGTGTGCTGCTGTTGGTCTTTTGTTGGAAAGTAAAGAAGAAATTTTTTTAAAAATGTACTACTCATTTGCTACAGCCCTCATACTAGGTTTTAAACATCAGAAACGTTACATGATTTGTTGACATCTGTTTCTCCTACTGATACTGAAATGGATCATGAATACCTAATTCATAGGCAGTAGACACTACATTTATAAGAACGTAGACTTAAACAACGTTGTAAGCAGGTAGTAAATATGTGATGAATTAATTATTTGCTTTTATTTTTTCTAAATAATATGCAAATATTTTCTATCGCCCACTGTATTTAGTGTACACAATGAAAATGTTCCAACTCGCAAGTTTATCAGCTTATCTGTTTATTAACTAAAATAAGGCACACCTAATATTCTCTCATTCATATACTATTTTAAACAGTATAAGTAAGCACATACGTCTAACTGCATTGGTTTTGATATTGATGGTGCTCATTGGTAATCACTGTCGGTTTAATAGAACCTAAACCATATTCGGCTACTGAGGTCACAAAGTCTGAATATGATTTGTGCATTCCTTTACACGTCTATGAAAAAATGCAGGAGATTTAGATGTATGTGTTCCATATGTATTATATGTCAAATGTATGTAACAGTTCCACCAAATGGTGAATAAGAACCATCTTGAAAAGTTGCCACTTGAGTAAAACTTGAGGCAACACAAGATTTATGTATATTAGCGATAAACAAGGAAAAGGGAATGGAGTAAACTGAGAGAACCTTTTAAAATGACACTTGTTCACATCCAGATTTGGCTTTCCATGAACAAGCTATCATGATTGACTAAGGACAAATTAGCAGGTTCACTGTGTCTAGGACACCTCCAAACAGCTGCATGTGACACATGTTTATAAATGTGTGTTTTTTGCATGTATGTACCAGAACTGCAGCCTTTCTAGGCAGGTCTATGGGATGTTAGATGAATATGAAACTAGAATGTAACAAGTGGAAACCAGACCAATGTTCTAGCAGTAAAAAAATCTATTTGTACAAAACATAATGGATTAAACAAAATAGCTTCATATGCCACATGAAATTTATACGCCACATGAAATTATAATGAGGTAGATTGTGTTACATAAGATCATTTTATCACAGCAAGAGATCATAAATCAGGTAAATTTTTTATTGTGAAAAGCAACATGGTAATGGTATCACAGATGCTACCAAGTATAGAGGATTCTGCCAAGACATATGTATATGGGTGTTTTTCTATATCTGCAAAAACAAAATCAGTTGCCTGCCTCTCCTTTTCTCCGATGACTAGTTGCCACGACACCAGCTCCAAGTATGAAAATACATAATGTGCTACATTGTATTAATTCTTTCTGTAAGTTTGTTGTAACTCATCAGTCCTTGTAGATGTTTGAACTGTTGGGATCAGTGCCACATCACGTGTTTCCATTACCCTGTGTCAAGCTGAAACCACAGTTCAGTCAATATTAATATAGTCAGTTCAAGCAAGATTATTTAAATGTTCAACCAACTGCATATTCTGTTAGAATGTAGTGTATAATACAAAGCCATGAGTTGATCTGGTATGTACAAACCCCAATTCCAAAAAAGTTGGGACAGTATGTAAAATGCACATAAAAGCAGAAATCAGTGATTTGTCATTTTTATTTTACATATATTTAGTTGAAAACAGTACAAAGAAAAGATATTTAATGTTTTACCTTAAACTTTATAGATTTTTGTAAATATACGCTAATTTCGAATTTGATGCCTGTAACATGTTCCAAAAAAGTTGGGACAGGGGCAAAAAAAAGACTGGGAAGTTTTAAAAAAAACTGAGGTGGGACTAGATTAAGCTGTAAATTACACAGGAATAGTATGGAACCCAGTGTTGGCTAAATGGCTGTATGTTATCAAGGGTCTGCGGTATCAGACAAGCCTCAAACCATCACTCTGCTGCCTGATATGCAGTAGATATGGATGGAACACTTTAACGGTTGTTTCTCCTGACTGAACTCTATTTCCCTATTGAACTCTATGGAAAAATAAGTCAGGAGAAACAACTATCAAGTGTACCATCTACTGCATAACTGGCAGCAGAGTGATGGTTTGAGGCTCGTTTGATACCTCAGACCCTTGATGACTCACAGCCATTTAGCCAACCATGGGATCCATACTATTCCCGTGTAATTTACATCTTAATCTAGTCCCACCCCCCAATTCCAATAGAGATCCATTCAAATGCAGAGAGGTTATAGTATCGCTTGTAACAGTACCTGGAAATAAGATATCGAGAGTCTTTTGATGTTGATGGGTCACAGACTTCAGGAAGTAACAGCATGCAAAGGATATGCGACCAAATATTAAATATGATACTTTAAAAATATGTTAAAGCAAAGGGTATAAATACTTATGTAAACGAAAATAAGATATCAAGAGTCTTTTGATATCCTTTTATACCCAGTCATGATAGCATCACCTGTTTACCTGTGGAATGTTCCAAACGTGTGTTTTTTGAACTTCCCAGTCTTTTTTTTGCCCCTGTCCCAACTTTTTTGGAATGTGTTGCAGGCCTCAAATTCTGATTTTTCTTATATTTACAAACATCAATGAAGTCGATAAGGTAAAACATTAAATATATTTTCTTTGTACTGTTTTAAATTAAATATATGTAACAGAGAATATACAAATCGCTGCTTTCTGCTTTTATATGCATTTTACATACTGCCCCAACATTTTTGGAATTGTGGTTTGTAAAATAAAAATTATTTTTACTTTTTTTACCATCTCAGGTGAATTAGTTCAATGCATGTTCCCTAATGTTTAAAAATAAATACTTGCATGTGATGCTGCATGCAAAAACTATACATTTATTTTTGAATGTTGATGTAATTTTGTAAGCACAAGATTACTGAGCTAACTTTATTTTCTTGCTATTTGTATAGATGGAAAATTAAATTAAGCAAACATTTCTCACAGCACTTTTTTATCTTTATTTACAGATACAAGCATATTGTACTTGAATAAGATTATGGGATAATAATTGATTTCAATATAATAACTACATAATAATACAATATACACTGTAAATATACAAATTATAGATGCTTTAAAAGTACTGTATATTTAATTCAATTAACACTGAGGATGAGCATTTAAATTAGGCTAATTCTATGAGATTATTGGGAAAGCAGGAAATGACATGAATCATTTTATGAGCGGTAATTCCAAACATGTGCAGATCTGTGGCATTACACAGTGCTTACATAAATACAGAGTTATATTGGCCATTTGCAAAGTGTAATCAATATATAAAGGTTTCTGCCATCTATTTTCAAATAAAGATTGTTATATATTCAGACAGCCTCAGTTTTATTTTTTGCATGGTGCTTGTTCATCATAGCAATGCCATGAACTTGTTTATGAACTTGGCAATGCAATCCACCGGTCAGCTAAATAATTTGCACATGGTGATGGGTGTGAACATTAAAACTGGCATGACTGACCTGTTATTTACTAAATTTATCTTTCTCTGTGGTAAACAAGAGTACATTTGTAACACATTTTACGGTCTCCCTCAGCGAGGAGGGAATTAGAGTGGTTCCTGCAGTGGCAGATTGGATAATTGCAGAATGAGAGTGAATGATTGAATGAGTGGTCGGTACTCATGGGGTAATTGCATGATGGAAGTGGGAACGCAAGGGGCTGGGTTCCCAGAGGGAATAAATGGAGCGCACCTGGGGTGAAACGAGAGAATTGACAGAAGGTGAGCGAGAGAGGGTGATTTGCCTCTGAACTCCTGAATGTTTGGCGGTGTTTTTCTTTTTGTTTGGTTAGTTTTATTTTTGTACGCATGCGAATGTGTTGTGTTGTGTGTACGGCGAAAACTTAGCTGAGTACGGTGAGCAGCTGGGAGAGAGCTGGAGTGCCCGGAGACTGCGGAAGTAAGAACAAGAGACCGCATTACACCCGGGACTGACGGCTAGCATCGGCGGCGGACTGCAGAGCTGGTCGGTGCGACGGAGACAGTGGAACCGGGGATACTGTGATGAGCTGTTATTAGGGGAACTGACTTCCCCCAGACCGTAAGGAATGTGTTTGTACTTGAAACACAGCGTGTGTGGGTCCCAGACCGGTGTGAGGGTGGAACTGAGTGGCAGCAGGTGTGTCCTTCTCTCCCCTGCCTAGAGTCAGTGTCCCGCAGCCAAGCCGACGAGTGTGACAAGGACGACAGCTAGCAGTATATCAAATGTTTTTTATTGTAGGGTACTTTCAACATGTGTTATACTTAAAACTAGAATATTACTACTTACAATAAGTATAGTAAGTACTTTAGTTGAACAATTGAAAGTAGTGGTAGTGCCAGCAACAGTTATTGTCAAGGGATACAAAATGTTTGTTCAAAGAAATCTGATCAAGGCAACTGGATAATTATACCGGAAGAGTACTACAATACATTCCTATTCAGGCAAAGAAGCACCGTATTCAGAGAGACTGACAAATTTGCTTGTCTCCAAGCACCAAACTGATGCTACAAAGAATTATTTCATTAAAATGAATAACAAGAAAAATGATCTGATTGCCTGAGATTAATTTTTGGTAGAGTGAACTCATTAGATTGGGAGGCATGAGTTCCCGACTGCGAAATCCTCTGATTGGAATTCTGACAGGAGCGCAGTGCTTGAAATATCAACAAGTTTGCTGTTAAATTAAACCACCTACATGTTGAAAGTTAGCAGCACAAATTGATACAGTATGTCATGAATGTTTGAAGGTATTCCCACTGAAAAGATGCATGGGACAAGGCATATGGGAATGGCTGGAAATGACAGTGCACTTAGGATGTGAAAGCACATGCAGTAGCTGTATTTACATGCGTATATCAGGAGCAGAGTTACCAAAAAAAAGTCAACAGTAAATACTTGCTGAGGGATAACTAAGAGTCTACGAAAGTCAAACTGTAGAAACTTGGGACAAGGCTGTTAAACTTGAGATCTCTGGACACTGTTGACAAAGAGTGACCCATTTGTTTTGACTTGCATTTGTGTAATTTCTCTGTTTTATGTATGTTATATGTTTCTTATTTCCTCTGTAAAGCACTTTGTGACATCTAGGCTCTTGAAAGGTGCTATATAAATAAAAGTGACTTACTTGCTTATTCTGGAGAATCTGGACAATCCTCCTCAGATTCAATTTGTGTGGCGTCATCTTTGAGGGGCTCAAAGAGTTTCAAGATTGACTTTGTCAGCCTGTTGCACACTCTACTGTATGTTCCACCAAACATGCACCAGTTCTGCTCTAATGAAGCTGATGTTGGAGAAATCTGGATAATAATTGAAGCAACAGGGGACATGGCCTCATTAGAGTCCCTTCCACCAGGTTGATGCCTTGATGTATTTGGATGCCTCCATGAAGGTATCAGCACTCCACAGCCCTTCTTTGCAGGAATGTTTACCAAAACTAATAAGAACTGTACCCTGATCTAGATTAAGGTGCTGTGTGATGGTACCATTATGTCTCAGAAACCTGCTCTCCAGAAAGGACCTGGGCCTGTTCAGCACATTTTTTATTGTTTCATTCAATGTTTTGGGTTTTATTAGCTTGAGATTGTTACAGTGGGTGGTGATTTACTCTGGAAAATGACTGAAATTTACCACATAATGGCTCGTTGCTTATAATGGAGGAGAGCTACACATTGTTTTTTTTTAAAGAAAGTAAGAATTGTGACTATTTGCACTGATGGGATGACTACCCATCACCTGAAGCTCAACCTCGACAAGACAGAGCTCCTCTTCATGCCATACAAAACCTCCCCGCTACTTGACCTCTCCATCACCGTTGACGGGACCGTGGTGGCTGCCTCCCGCTCTGCAAAGAACCTGGGGGTGGTCCTAGACGACCAGCTGGACTTCAAAGACCACATCAGGGTGACGGCACGGTCCTGCAGGTTCCTCCTGTACAACATCAGGAGGATTCGACCGTACCTGACCACCTACTCCACCCAGCTTCTGGTCCAGACTATGGTCACCTCACGCCTGGATAACTGCAACTCCCTGCTCGCAAGCTTACCAGCCTGCGCCATACTCCCTCTTCAACTGATCCAGAACGCAGCTGCCCGGCTTGTGTTTAACCTCCCGAAATTTTCACATGTCACCCCCCTGTTGAGGTCACTCCACTGGCTGCCAGTTGCAGCTAGGATCAGGTTCAAAGTTCTGACCCTGGCCCACACTGCAGCTAATAGGACAGGCCCCGTCTACCTGCAGGACCTGATCCAGACCTATGTTCCTGCTCGACCACTTCGCTCATCTACAGCAGGGCGCCTCGCACTTCCCCCCCTCCGTGTCAATGGCACTCGCTCCTCCCGACTGCGGAGCTTTTCCACCCTAGCTCCCCAGTGGTGGAACGAACTTCCCATTCCCCTACGCTCAATACCAACCCTGCCTGCTTTCCGTCGTGGCCTGAAAACACACCTTTTCAGGCTCCACCTGGACTAATACTTATCTAGGACCTCATGGCATGTCTTCTTGTTGAACTGTGTACTCAAGTTTATACTATTTAGAATAGAATTGTAGTAGAGATGATTTACCCAGTTCACTGTGAACTGCACTGTGTTCGTTACTAGGGATAGCTGATACTGTATGGGAAGAATGTGCTTTCTTATCTGTTCTGTAGTTACTTCGATGACCTTTCTATATGCACTTACTGTACGTCGCTTTGGATAAAAGCGTCTGCTAAATGACTGTAATGTAATGTAATGTAATAAAACATTCCACGGCCTCGGAATCTTTAAAAGCATTTACCTGAAGGGAGTGCTCTCCCCAAGAAAGTTTGACTGCTAATAATGTACGGGGTGTAGTACCCCCCTTTTCCCTTAAGTTTGGTACGTGACCCTTCCTTTTGCAGTAACAGCACCACTTGTCTTTAGAAGCGGTGTCACCAGAAGATGGGCACGCTGTCCATCTTCCTTATCCGCCTTATCTATGTTCTCTATGGTGTAAACGGTCCTGCAACCGATTGTCTATCCGAATACCGGAAGACACTGACTCATCCAGAGAATCAGATTGTTCGAGAATGAATAGAGCATCCTGAACGGACTCGTCTAATGCCTCAGAGAATACTGTCATCAGGGGAGCTTCAACCCAACCTGTCTCACCTGCCAGTGCTCAAAATTTTATTGCGAATTCGGCCACAGTGTCGCTACCCTAGCGAAGGTGATGCAGCCAGCTAGCCGACTCCCCACCCAAAATGTTATGGTTGAAGACTAACTCCAATTCGTCCATAAGTGTCTTAGTAGTATTTAAAATAGGAGACTTTCCCCTGAATAATGGAGTAGCCCAGTCAAGCGCGGACCCCAGGGGCGTAAATATAGACAGTGCAGGCAGTGCTGTTGCACTGGGGCCCGTGGGGCGGGGGGGCCGTAGAGAGAGTGGGCCCTCCAAAAATTTGTTGGGCGGGGGAAAAAAATACGCCTGTTTTCAAAAAATAACTTGCGTTAAATTAAAACTGGTACCATGTGTTATATACTGTATACCCTCAAAAAGGCAAACCCATGTTCGTCATGGTTTTCATTTTTTTGGGTAAAATAGTCTGTAGCAATTTATAACAAAATGATATGCTTATACTTACGAGTTTTGCCTTTAGATTCTGTTTGTTTACCTTTGTTGTTTTTCTGGTTTTTACCTTTTTGATTGTTTTGTGACTTTGCTTCTGCCTGCCGATTCCCGTACCTCTGCCTGTGATTTTCCGGTTTCTGATTATTGGACTGTTTGACTATTCTCCTGCTTTTTGATTTGGCACTGTCTCTGCATCTGATTACCTGGCTTCTGATCTGGACTGAAATAAATGATCCTTTTTGCTCCTACATAGTCTGTGTTTGGGTGTCTGAGAACAATACCTCACAATAAAACAAAGCACATCCTTCCCATAACGTAGCAGCTATCCCTAGTAATGAACATTGAATGTATTTCACAGTAAGCTGTGGGTAAATCAGCTATACTACAATTCTATTCTAAACACTATTATAAACTATAACAAACAGACAAGAAAACACAGGGAACAAGTATCATGAGGGGTCCTAGATTAGTATATCAGTCAAGGTGGAGTCTGAAGAGGTGTGTCTTCAGGCCGCGATGGAACGCAGGCAGGGTTGGAGTAGAATGTAGGGGAATGGGGAGCTCGTTCCACTCTGCAAATATAATAGGGTAGGCTCCACAAAATTATTTATGTCACACGAAGGTGAAATATCCCTTTAAATTAAAGCTGACTCTTGCACTTTACTCTCATGGTCATTGTTTCATTTCAAATCCAATGTCCTGGAGTACAGCATCAAAACAACAATTGTGTCACTGTCCAAAAACTTCACTATATGTGTGTGTGTGTGTGTGTTTGTGTGTTTGTGTATGGAGCTCCAGGTTTTGCACCAACACAGTTAAAACCGTGAACACAAAAAGGTTGTAAAAGTTTTTTTTTAATATGCTAAATAAATGATATGGTCATGTAAATGTTCTGCTTTGTTTATGCAAATATTCAAGTTTTCAGTGTTCTGACATTCCCTGGCCTTTCTAATAGAAATGTGAAGAATCACACTTAGTTGCATTGTGCTTCCCGCTGACTCTAGGTTACACAAAGTAACAGTGATATATATTATCGAAAACCATTTTAAAATAATGAAATATGCAGCAATTAATCTGAAGTTACCACGGTTACTTTCAGCAAAGGAAGTCATACAAAATAAACACATGAAATTGCCACATTGCAATAAATGAGAATACATGTTTTAGAAGTTATTCTATTTTACTTTGTCGCTCTAGGTTAAAGTCTAGGTAACAAAGGGGTGTAAATATTTGCTTACAAACTGGGAATTAAACAGATTAGTTATAAACAGTAATGTAAGGCATATATAAATGATATAGATTCATCCAGGCAAATTAAAAAAGCTAATGCTTTAAACTACTAAATATCTTTCAAGAACAAAATCCATTGTCAATTTTTATCTTGTACCAAAGATCTTGTTATAAAGTGCTTTTGTTTAAAAATCAAAACACCAGAATCATAGCTACAGGGAGATATTAATCCAAAAAACATTCATCGAACTTTAATCCTTAGTCCTTAATTCAGACTGATTGATTTCACATATTTTTCAGACAGATTTCACATTGTAACGATTTCTGATTAATTTTCCTTCAAAGATCATAATGTAATTCATTTTCAAATCCAAGCCTTCTAACAGTCCAGAATAAATTAATTCTTGTCTTTGCTATTCAGTATGTATTTCATACAAAATATGGGTTGCTCACCTCTTTTTGATACTTCATAAATATGTATTTTGGGAGGCATTTTTTATATTTTGTAACAAGATGCATTGTAGTATATTTCTGACCATCCCTGATTTCATATGGGTACATTTCAACATCGCAAGATCATATTCCATTCCAAAATGATGCTTTGCCCCTGGTGGCATGGCTGAGGAATATATTGAATCGTAAATCTCAGAAAAGAACAAAATAAAAGAATGTGCCGTGTAAGGTTTTACTGTTAGGCCGCGTTGTTCTGTAAGAAAACTATCAACAATACCAAAGTCTCAGCTTGAGGCAAAACTTAGACGTTAAGCTACTAGGCTCAGGACCCACCTCCCCTATATCACAATCTTTGAGGGAAAAAACCCAAAATACTTGAACAAAGCAGTGAGCAGAAACACAGTTTATCTCATTTCTCATTGGCTAGGCCAGTATTTAAACAGTATTTAAATCTTTTTTTGGGGGGGGGGGGGTGAGGATGTTGTTTTGTTATTTTCGTGCAGCTTTCTTGATCCACCACTTCTGCTTCCATTAGCTTTTCTGGTGTGGGCACTTGTATCATAATTGACGCCTCCTTTCATCATGGTTTTAACCCCTGTGGTACCCCGAGGTCCATATGTGATGGTTCAGCTTAGCTCCCAGAGAGTCGATGATAAAAGTAGAGGTAGCCCCAGTCTTTTGGAGGCTTCTCTGACAGGCAGACTTTGTGGTCATTGTAGATAATCCACCTGGGGGAAAAGGCCAGAAATGTATCATAATTAACAGTATTAACGCTGAAAAATAATTGGGATTTTTTTTTTGCCATACAATTTGCAGATCTGTCTATTTTGCCCATAATATGTGAGCAAACTTTCTAGGCTATGATTTGATAATAATAATGTACAGTAAACACATTGGGCCTGAATTTTGTTGTGTGCAAGCACAGCACCTGCCGCTGTCTGGTTTGGTAGTTTTGTGGTTTGCAATAAAGAACCTGCAATGGTCAAAACACATTTCCGCTGCTCTATGTTTTGTGTTTAAAAGAATCTGCATAAATATTTATTTGTTTAAATTTGTTCTGTCGCAGGCTGTTGACTCTGTCTACTGTGTAACCATGCTCAAATATTTTCTTCCTTTGCACATGTGGCTTTTTTGAGCGCATCCTGTATTTCATAACTCACCACTTGAGGCATTCTTGATCAAAAACTGAATTGTTCCAAATTGTATTCTTTAGCAATAGTGCTGATACATATTTCTTTGTCTAAATTTGATAGTATTTATATTTTTTATCAATGAAAAGTGATTTGTTTTGGTTTAATGCTAGCGTTTTTGTGTCATAAATTGATATGGCATAACTGTATGCTACTTCAAGTTTCTTACGGGTTCAATTGACTGGGATGGACCGGTTGGCTGTTGAGCATCAATGAAACATAACTGAAGTGGATAATATGTATTGTGTTGCTTAAATAGTCTGGCGAATTCAAAAAGTAGTACAATCTATAAATAAGATTTAGTACTACAAATTATAATTGAAAAGGACAACTAATGACGTGATATTTAATGCTTATATCAAGCAAAGATGAAAACACACAAACTAAACAATTAACATAAGCCTCATCTTCCTCCTCCAGTTTGCAGGCTATCTTCACATCATCATTTTCCTGAGGACATTTTTTAAGGTGCCATAATCATGCAAGTATATCAAACATGACAAAATGTCCAATTTGCTATGGCCTTGATGCACATGTACATCATTAAAGGGAAAGCAAGCAGCTGATTTGATTGGCCATAATGATGCCAAAACCCCAGCACACCCACAGGTAATTTATTCCTCTTAAAAATGACCAAAATTGAGTTGGACATGCCTTAACATACCACCGCTGTGAGTTAATGTTAGTTTGACAATCACGTCTTCACTGCAAAAACAGAGCCCATAGCGTCCATAGCTTTGAATAATTAACACAACAAGTTGCCTTTTTGTGAAAACCATAGACAGTGCAACAACGAAAAGTACCTTCATGGTCGAATAATAACAGCATGTTATTGAAATCCTACTATATAATATATTATAGTATCATACAGTTCATGCCATTACATACACTGTATGTAGTAGCATAATCAAAATATGAACAGTAATAGCATTAGAAAAAATTGTGTTAATCACAAACATATTTAGAGCTAGATTGAAAAGGATGACTATAAATCAGGGGGTGGGCAATTCTGTTACTGGAGGGCCAGTATGTATGCAGGTTCTTGTTTCTACCACTAACCCTGGTTAACTTAGCCAATTAGCTCTATAAACCCACACTGGTTCACCTGTTGATTATACCACAGTAAAACATTTCATACAGTATAGGGACACAAAAACATCAATAAAAACAGACATGACCCTCCTTGCCCACTCCTGCAATAAACAGTTTGTCTATTATAATCATACAATACCCACCTTCCCTCCTTTTTAATGTGACACACGTAGTGGCCAGACTTTACCGATGACCCCATGTGGCTGATAAAGGCAAAGAGCTCGTATCCTGAACAAAGACAAGAATATTTCATGAAATTATATCTCTTTTAAGGATATAAAATGTATTGTAGCAACTGCCATCTTGACATGTACGCGATTCTCGATTCTTAAAATGCCTGGGACACTCACGGCCTGGGCCGTCTTTGACCCTGGGGCTCAAACGCTCTTGGTTTTGGGACGGAGATGTGTCACTGTGTCCATTGGTGCCGGAGTAGGCACTGTCATCAAGCTCTTCGTCGGCCGTTTCAGACGCAGCCTCACTCTCTTCCTCATGGTCAGGGTGGCTAAATATCCAGTCCAGGGCATGCTCCAGATTGTTGTTCTGAAAAACAGTCCAGAATGAACAATGTTTTCTTTCAAGGTTCCCTGCACTGCACTCTTAGAAGAAAGGGTTCCAAAGGGCCCATCTACATCTGCACAGAGGAACCTTATCTAGTTCAAGGGTTCTTTGTCGGGCAAAATGGCTCAATCTGGGAGTTTTTTTTCTTTTTTCCCACACTTTTCACACCTGCCATAGAGGGTTCTATAAAGAACTAAAAAGGGTTGCCCGATGCAGACAAGCCAAATAACCTTTTTTTTTTTTCTGTGAGCGCGGTAGAGAAATAATTTACTTTGTAAATGATTGTAATGGAACAACTCACGACTGCAATGCCTCAACTTGTCCTTAAAGGTCAATCAAATATAGCCAAATAAATAGGATAAATGTGTGACTAACAGAGAATGAGATTCAGTGGAAGAAATCCACCTCAGGTCATGTACATGATACGGGCTGTGAGGTCAATGTGCATGTATTACCCACCTTCTCTACCAGGACCAGCATGGGGCATTACTAAATAATATGGGTGTTATGTGTGTGTTTTTATAAATAAATCAGTTGTATTACTCATTTGAGTGTTGATGCAATTTGCATCCATTGCCACAGAGGTGAACGCTTGCAAGGCGCTGAGTAACATGATGTTCTGCTAAGCTAACAGTAAACAACATGTTACATAACAGTCTCTAACTATCAAAATATATGGGGGGACTATCCACACAGCATTAAATCAGGCCTATCTATAGGTCAGCCAAGCTATTTATAGCACAGGTGGGATGAATGCTCAAGCATGACTACAGAAAGCACATCACATGGGATCTTTAAGTTGCATGTTAAGAACACACCCCTAACGCCGCCAATGTAATCAACAAGGTGCAAGTGGAACCAGAGCCAACCCTCTCCATCTGCTATGGAGGGAACATATTAACATGTAAGTAAAACCTCCAAAACCCTTCAGTAGGCAGTGGCTTGTGATGTCACCATTTGCCTATGAAAGTACATTTGCAGATAGAAGTACAGTGTTAATAATCTATAATTTAAACAATAATTTGGTCCAAATGAGACCACACATGCTCTATTGTAGTTAATACTATAGAGTTGACTTACACATAACTTTTTGCTGCTTCAGGACCAGCAGTAAGTTTCCCCAGTGGACCCTGAGAGTAGGTAGGTCTGCATGATGTATTGCTTTTTTATTGTCATTGCAATATTTCCATGATAAACACATTGCAAAGGGCCACAATATTAGACTTAAGAATATTAGTACAAGCCATGTCAACCGCGGTCCGTTATGCAATCTTTTTTTGAGTAAAGCCTCATTTATTTTTCATCACACAACACTTTCAACAAGTTTCGTGTGACAAAAGTGACATATTTTCATATACAGTCAAGCCGGAAAGTCTGCCCACCCCTTTCACCGTCTCCACGTTTTATTACATTACAGACATATTCTAAAATAGATTGAGTTCATTTTTTGTCTCAGAATTCTACAAAAAATAGTCCATATGTGGGGGATCTCTGTGTCAGAGACACGGAGAAAATATTGGAAGTCCAGATGCGATAGCTGTGCAATCTGAAAGTGTTCGAAAGAACACCACTGAGACGGACAATAATCCGGAGTGGAATAGAGGAAAATAACAGAACACAAATAACCTCGCGATAAGAACGAGGAACTCGATCTCCGAGCAAAAAACAAAGAAATAAGCTATATGCTTATCTAACTCCTATTAGTGGAGCGAAACAAAAAGGAAAACAGAGAGCTCAACAGAACCCCAAACACTTTGGGTAAGAGCACTCTTAGATAAGAAAGGAAAACCAAAAGAAACGAGAAAGCCTCTGCTCTGAACTCAGCGAAAAACAGACTTGCTTACTTTCTAAACTTCCTAACCCTTTCTTTTTTAAACTAGCTTTCTAACTAATCTCCTATAACTTTTTTTACTGGCTCGAATGTTACGTGGAATAACATGGAAGCAACGAGAGAGGCAGGAAGCGGAGTATAAATAGTCAAAGGAAATTAATAACAGGTGAACTCACTAATGACGAGGCGAAAGCAAAACCCCGTCACGGAACAAAGGAAAATCCGATAGATTACCGGTAACGACAAAAAAGAATAAAGAGAACGCGGAGATAAGAGAAGGAAGGCAAGATCCATGACACCATAATGACAAAGTGAAAAGATGTTTTTAGACATTTTTGCAAATGTATTAAAAATTGAAAACTGAAATTTTTTATTTACATAAGTATTCATACCCTTTGCTTTAACATATTTTTAAAGTATCATATTTAATATTTGGTCGCATATCCTTTGCATGCTGTTACTTCCTGAAGTCTGTGACCCATCAACATCAAAAGACTCTCGATATCTTATTTCCAGGTACTGTTACAAGTGATACTATAAGCTCTCTGCATTTGAATGGATCTCTATGGGAATTGGGGGGTGAGACTAGATTCAGCTGTAAATTACACTGGTACAGTATGGAACACATGGCTGGCTAAATGGCTGTAAGTCATCAAGGGTCTGAGCTATCGAACGAGCCCCAAACCATCACTCTGTTGCCAGATATGGAGTAGATGTGGATGGATAACTGCAAGGGTTAGTAGTTCAATGTGCAGTAGTTTGTTTAAAGAGAGATTGCACTGCTGCTATTTTACTTTTGCGACCAAAAAAAGATTGCATTGATACCCACAAGAAAAATGTTTGTTCAATAATTCCTCTAAAAATAACAATTGGATTTTGCTACACAGCAAACACCGGTTTTTAATTTTCAGGGTCTATATTTGTGGCACATAAAAATGGTATTCTTAATGGTATAAAAATGGTATACTTGTCTCATCGCATTTCATATCACTGTCGCAATATCCAACACGTTAATCACACGGCACACGTTATGGCCATGTCGTGCAGCCCTATAGGATTCGGAAAACTCACTGTGGCTTTGAGAGCCTGGATGGTCTGGTGTCTGGGGAACCCCATTGAGGTGAGGATAGCCACACTCTCTTCCGGAGGCTGGCTGCCCATGAAGGAAGGCAAGGTTGGAAAGGAAGGACCAGCCTCGGCAAAGGAATGCAATGCCAGGGGCTCTGCAAAGTCTGGGGAAAGAGAGAAACTGCATATTAGAATAGCGATCATGGTGAAAATGCTTCAGTCCAACCATGGAAATGTGCCAGTATTACGGTATTGTTGTTAGTATTGCTAAAACGGCTACAATTCGTACACTGTATGGTCAAAACTAATTGAACTTGGCAGTTATGTGTAGGAAAGAACTGCAATCTATCACAGTATGGTGGACAGATGTCGCAGAGAATGTTTTTGTTGCAAATGGACCAGTACAGACAGGCAGAGGGTAGGATTTGGACAAAAAGACTCAATTTTTTGGCAATAGTTAGAGCACAAGATCATGGCCTAAGAAACCTTCCACAGAATGCATTTTCTCTCTCATGTGCCTTCAACTTACATTGTAGTGCAGTTACTAGAAAAAAATGTCCATGTGCAAAGCAAAACAAGTTTACTTACATGGTACATAATATGTACAACATCCTATACTGTACATATATTGTTACGTTCCACTTTTTTCTGTCTCCCTTGCTTTGTGTTTCGTTTTGGGGTACTGCTGTGTTTGTTTCTGTCTCCCCTACAGGTGGAGAGGATGACGTCACGGTCTCGTTGCCGGGATCCTGGTCGGATGATGCGCTGGAGAGGAGACGCACACCGTTGCCTGGCAGCCCTTTTCAGAGGACGCCGTTGATCATCACTAGGCAACCCCATGTAAAGATGGTTGCTATTGAGGACGCCGAAGACAGTCGCGGAGCAGCAAATTCAAAAGGATACAGAACTACAAATACTTGTGCATCATCTACTGCAGTCTGCTGATTTTGACTATACAGACAACCGCATTTACGCATTCTCCTGAGCTTGATTAATCGCCTGTTATTAAATATTACTTCTGCTGAACTAGCTGTAGAAAACTATTTTGGAGAGTTGCAACGGGTAGTCAGTGATTGCCCCAATTGCTATTTTGTGAAACATCTGCAATTGATTGGTGGCCTAACTTTAAAGAAAGTACCGTTTCAACTCCAGCGTGGGTTCTGGACCTGTACCCTGACTGCCCGACAACCTGCGCTGTACATAATGCTAGACTGCTTTACATCTCTAGAATAGAAAACGTCTTCTGTCTGTCATAAACATCAACTTGTCTATTTATACCACTTTCTGATTGACTGGGTTTTTCTTTGAGGTTGTGATTATTGTTGAAGTGCCTGAGTATTACATCCATCACCATACACCTGTTTACCTGGTTATTGCAACACAGGTAGATTTTGGGACACAACAATTGTGGTGCCACCAGGGGGCAGCAACGACCCTACATACAGGTATGGCAGCAGCTGTGATTCATTGTGATCATTTCAGCTGCTGCCTGCTACTGATTGGGCTCAATAAAAGGCCTTGTCCTCAGGAATAGGACTGGTTTTGGGCTGTATGTCGCTTCAGTGAATGTTTCGGCATGTCAGTCTCTGTTTCCTTTTTTAGGCTTTTTTTTTGTGTGGGGTTTATGTCCTTTATTTCCTTTTCTGAGTAGCTTTTGGTTGCCAGATTGGCTATTTCTTGTTTTCGAAAGGATTTGTGTTGTTTTTGGTTCTTTTACACAAATAAAAGGCAGCAAGCCAAAGAGCTTTTTGAGTTGACTGTCTGCTCACCATGTGATCAGTGCCCCCCCCCCCCCCCCTGTGCTGCATCACTATATATATATATATGGCAAGCCAAACAGGAAATATATATTGAACATTGATATATATGGAATGAACATTGATATATATGGAATGAACTTTGATATATATGGAATGAACATTGATATATATGGAATGAACATTTATATATATACAATGAACATTGATATATATACAATGAACATTGATATATATGGAATGAACATTTATATATATACAATGAACATTGATATATATACAATGAACATTGATATATATGGAATGAACATTGATATATATGGAATGAACTTTGATATATATGGAATGAACTTTGATATATATGGAATGAACTTTGATATATATGGAATGAACATTTATATATATACAATGAACATTGATATATATACAATGAACATTGATATATATGGAATGAACATTGATATATATGGAATGAACATTTATATATATACAATGAACATTGATATATATACAATGAACATTGATATATATGGAATGAACATTGATATATATGGAATGAACTTTGATATATATGGAATGAACATTTATATATACAATGAACATTGATATATATGGAATGAACATTGATATATATGGAATTAACATTTATATATATGGAAGGAACTTTGATATATATGGAATGAACATTGATATATATGGAATGAACATTTATATATATGGAATGAACTTTGATATATATGGAATGAACATTGATATATATGGAATGAACATTTATATATATGGAATGAACATTTATATATATACAATGTTCATTGTGTATATATAAATGTTCATTCCATATATATCAATGTTCATTGTATATATATAAATGTTCATTCCATACATATCAAAGTTCATTCCATATATATCAATGTTCATTGTATATATATAAATGTTCATTCCATATATATCAATGTTCATTCCATATATATCAAAGTTAATTCCATATATATAAATGTTCATTCCATATATATCAATGTTCATTCCATATATATCAATGTTCATTCCATATATATCAAAGTTCATTCCATATATATCAATGCTCATTGTATATATATAAATGTTCATTCCATATATATCAATGTTCATTCCATATATATCAATGTTCATTGTATATATATAAATGTTCATTCCATATATATCAATGTTCATTCCATATATATCAATGTTCATTGTATATATATAAATGTTCATTCCATATATATAAATGTTCATTCCATATATATCAATGTTCATTCCATATATATAAATGTTCATTCCATATATATCAATGTTCATTCAATATTCAAAACTTCATTCAATATAGTTAACTGTGTTTCCTGTTCCTGTTCACAATAACTTCCGTTTCCTGTTATTGCTAGTTGAATTAGCAAACGGCAATAGATTTTTAGAAGCAAAGCAATGGCTGCTGAAGTCCGAGGGTCAGGTTACCTTGGAAGACCAGGCAACACATTTACCCATTTAGAAATTAAGCTGTTGGTGGCAATAAAGTCTTTATCTTTTAATATGAACGGATCAGAAAAGAAGGAAGTTGGTGAATATGGCCTGACAGCGATGACCACGTCGAAGCATGAAACAATCAAGCTCAAGCTAGTTAACATTAGTGCTACATTTTAACATTAGTGCTAAATTAAACACTCAAATGTGTACACGCTTACAGTCAGTGCAGGAGATCATGATAGCTAAATACTAAGGTCAGGGTCGAAACACACCTCACGGAAATACAAGAACGTGAACGCTTCGAGCTACGCAAATCGTTTTTTTTTTTTTACCACTGACATTTGTGAAAGGCAAAACCGAGCGTTGCAGCGAAAGATGCTATAGCAGGCTACAACAGTAAACTACTTTCTTGTTCGATCTGTGCTTTCCTCTGGTTTGTCTTTCTCAAATGTCAGTGGAAAAGTAAAAACGGTTTGCGTAGCTCGAAGCGTCCAGGTTCGCGTATTTCCGCGATCTCCTGCACTGACTGAAATAAGCGTGTACACATTTGAGTGTTTAATTTAGCACTAATGTTAACTAGCTTGAGCTTGATTGTTTCATGCTTCTACGTGGTTATCGCTGTCAGGCCATCTTCACCAACTTCCTTCTTTTCTGATCCGTTCATATTAAAAGATAAATACTTTATTGCCACCAACAGCTTAATTTCTAAATGGGTAAATTGACGTGTTGCCTGGTCTCCCAAGGTAACCTTACCCTCGGACTTCAGCAGCCATTGCTTTGCTTCTAAAAATCTGTTGCCGTTTGCTAATTCAACTAGCAATAACAGGAAACGGAAGTTATTGTGAACAGGAACAGGAAACACAGTTTTGAATATTGAATGAAGTTTTGTATATTGAATGAAGTTTTGTATATTGAATGAAGTTTTGTATATTGAATGAAGTTTTGTATATTGAATGAACTTTGATATATATAGAATGAACATTGATATATATGGAATGAACTTCGATATATATAGAATGAACATTGATATATATGGAACGAACTTCGATATATATGGAATGAACTTTGATATATATGGAATGAACTTTGATATATATGGAATGAACTTTGATATATATAGAATGAACTTTGATATATATGGAATGAACTTTGATATATATACAATGAATCAGATCAGGCATCAGATCAGGGCATCTCATTTGGTTTTTATTGAGACATAATCCATGTAATTCAACTGATTTGTAATTGATTTGGGACTAAACATTATATTATTATATTTTTATCTGAATTTTGAGGTCAATATAACAAGTGAGACAGAAAAATGTAGCAATCTATCAGATTGTAATACAGGCACATTTTTGCTCCGCTTCTTATGGGTCTTCATGAGGTTTCTCGGTGTGTGCACTGCAGTCAGTGCTGTTTACAAATTTAGCTTGTGACTTCGGCTGGAGGGCTGAGGGGACCAGAGAACTTGTTCAGATGCTTTTAGATATTTATTGACACATTTGCTGTTGCATGTTGTAGACTGGGGTGGGGGCGGGGGGGTTATACTACGAAGCAGGATTACTGAGCTGGATTAACTGCACCTTGTAAAACTTCAGTAAACCCTCCTAAATCTGGAACATGGAGTGAAGTTAAAAGAGCCAATATTTTCTGTGACAATCGATAGCGGACAGAACCAAATAACTTGATCAGATGCTTTCAGATAATGACGCATGTATTGAAACACTTGCAAACGCAAACTCAGGATTACTGAGTTAGCTGGATAACTGCACTGAGTAGCACCCGGAACAGCTTTTTACTGCAGTCCATATTCCAGACTTGGGAGGATTCCGGGTTTTACTCAGTGCAGTTATTCAGCTAACTCAATACTCTTGCTTCATAGTATACCCCCCACATCCCCAGTCTACAACATGCAACAGCAAATGTGTCAATAAATATCTAAAAGCATCTGAACAAGTTCTCTGGTCCCCTCAGCCCTCCAGCCGAAGTCACAAGCTAAATTTGTAAACAGCACTGACTGCAGTGCACACACCGAGAAACCTCATGAAGACCCATAAGAAGCGGAGCAAAAATGTGCCTGTATTACAATCTGATAGATTGCTACATTTTTCTGTCTCACTTGTTATATTGACCTCAAAATTCAGATAAAAATATAATAATATAATGTTTAGTCCCAAATCAATTAAAAATCAGTTGAATTACATGGATTATGTCTCAATAAAAACCAAATGAGATGCCCTGATCTGATGCCTGATCTGATTCATTGTATATATATCAAAGTTCATTCCATATATATCAAAGTTCATTGTATATATATCAATGTTCATTCTATATATATCAAAGTTAATTCTATATATATCAAAGTTCATTCCATATATATCAAAGTTCATTCCATATATATCAAAGTTCATTCCATATATATCAAAGTTCATTCTATATATATCAAAGTTCATTCCATATATATCAATGTTCATTCTATATATATCAAAGTTCATTCCATATATATCGAAGTTCGTTCCATATATATCAATGTTCATTCTATATATCAAAGTTCATTCCATATATATCAAAGTTCATTCCATATATATCAAAGTTCATTCTATATATATCAAAGTTCATTCCATATATATCAATGTTCATTCTATATATATCAAAGTTCATTCCATATATATCAATGTTCATTCTATATATATCGAAGTTCATTCCATATATATCAATGTTCATTCTATATACAAAACTTCATTCAATATACAAAACGTACGGGTTACGGATGTAACCCCGGTTCTATGAATACGGTCAACACGCCACGGTATGGGTCATCCTCGCCGAGAGGGGGAGCTACTAGGAGATTGTTTATCAAATGAACCACCACTACGGGCGGAACCACGTCACGCCATAAATATGGCGCTGGTACACCGCTCGACCTCTTTTGCCGACTTGAAGGCACTTGCCGTCCTGCGGGCGCAAGGTTCTCCGCCTGACAACACCGCATGGCGTGTTGACCGTATTCATAGAACCGGGGTTACATCCGTAACCCGTACGTTCTATTTCATACCGGTCAACACGCCACGGTATGAGTTACTGTATATCAAATAAGTCAGGCGGGGATGTAGTGGGGTAACCAGGACCGCACATCATAGCATGAGTGCGGGACCGATCAATAAAATTACACCATTGGCTGCTGTTCTTAACAGAAGAGCAAGCTCAAGTGGGAACGTGGAACATAACCAATGGGTGATAAAAACCCTGAATCATCACCATCTTACTCTTCAGGTCTCATGGGGAGGAGGATGAAACGCCTCCAACACAATAGGCCGTGAGACGTATGACCGCGAAAGGACCTGAGGCCGAAACGCGGGGTTGGGACGCAAAGAGACCGATGAGCTACTGTCCCCCAGCCGTATACAGGCAGGGTGTATCGACAGTGCATGCAGCTCGCTCACGCGCCTCGCGGAGGCGATAGCGAGCAGGAAGGCCATCTTCCAAGAGAGGCGCTTTAGGCTGAGCCCAGTCAGGGGCTCAAACGGCGGTTCAGTGAGAGCATTTAAGACCAGCTGCAGGTCCCAAGAAGGGACTGCGTTCGATCTAGGCGGCCGAAGCCGCCTGGCTCCTCGGAGGAATTGTCCAGCACTGCTGATTCTAGGCCCTGCTGGCAACTCTGCCCACGGGCCAAACATGCAGGTTGAAAAATTCTGGGTTCGGATGCCACAGCAGGCCCTGGGCCTGCGACAGCATATCCGGCCTGGTTGGGAGGCGCCAGGGGGTGCCCCGTAGGGATTCCCTTAGGTCCGCCATCCATCTCTGCTGGGGCCAGTTGGGGGCAATCAGCAGAACCTGTGCCCCTGAGTTCCTGATCCTCGCCAGAACTGTGGGCAGGAGAGGCATGGGGGGAAAAGCATAGAGCAGGACTGGAGGCCACTGGTGTGCCAGTGCGTCCACGCCCAATGTCCCCGTCGTGTCCATCATAGAGTACCACAGGGGGCAGTGAGCATTCTCCCTGGATGCGAAGAGGTCCACCTGTGCTTCCCCGAAGCGGGACCAAATGGACTGCACAATGTCTGACAAGAACATGTCTGTGCCAGACCACTGGGAGGAAGTGGTACAATGCCCGAAGCACTGCTTCCATTTCTAGAAGGTTTATGTGTTTCCCTGCCCATGAGGGGCTCCACGATCCCTGCACGGACTGGCCACCTCTGACCGCTCCCCAGCCAGTCATGGAGGCGTCCGTGGTGACTGTCACCCTCACCCCTGCCGGCCCCAAGGGAACGCCCTCCTTGAGGCCAGGGGTGGTGAGCCACCAATCCACCATCTTTAGGCATTTCTGGGAAATGGGGAGGAGTCGCCGCCCATCTTCGTGCGGGCTCACTCCCTGTGCCGTCGCCCAATGCTGTAACGGGCGCATATGCAGCAGCCCAAGTGGCACTACCTGGGCGGCTGAGGCCATCAGGCCGAGCAGCCTCCGGCAAAGTTTTACCGTCCCCTGCCGCGCTGCAGCAAAATGGGACAGATTCTCCATCAAAGTATGTCGCCTCTCTGGGGTTAGAGAGGCACGCATGGACCCCGAGTCCAAAACCAGACCCAGGAAAACCCTTTCTCTGGAAGGGGTGAGGTGGCTCTTCTCCCTGTTCAGGGTCAGGCCCAAGCTGGCTAAATGTTCCAGTACCGACCTTGTGTCCCTTCTCGCTTGCTCCTCTGATGGAGCACAGATCAGCCAGTCGTCCAGGTAATTCGCAATGCGAATACCCTGACGACGGAGTGGGATCAGTGCGGCATCCATGCACTTTGTGAAAGTGCGTGGGGCCAGAGCTAGGCCAAAGGGAAGGACCGAGTACTCGTACCCTGTGCCCTTGAAGGAGAAGCGGAGGTACTTCCGGTGATCCCGGTGTATGGGGATGTGGAAGTATGCATCCTTTAGATCCACAGAGGTGAACCAGTCGCCATCTCTCACCTGAAGGAGGAGATTGGCGAGGCGGAGCATCCGGAAGGGCAGGTGCTTCAAAAAGCGGTTGAGCCTTCTTAGATCTAGGATGGGGCGGAAGCCCCCGTCCTTCTTGGGGGCTAGAAAATAGACTGAATAAAACCCTTGTCCCGCTGCCACCAGGGGCAGGGGTGTTATTACTCCCTTCTCTAGCAACACCAGAATCTCGTTGGAGAGAGCTCGCGCAGCGGCCCCGTCTCTCACCCGAGTAGGAGTAACCCCGTAAAAACGGGGGGCCTTGGTGTTGAATTGAAGCCTGTACCCCGACTCCAACGTGCTGAGCACCCAAGGACATCGGGTACATAGGCGCCACTTTGCGAGATGGAGAGGGGAAAAACGTGGTGCCGGAGGCTGGTAACCGTCACCGACGGAACAGGCCTCGGGAAGCTGACTTACCGGAAGGTTTCCGGAACCGCGCCCGGTCCCGCGAGAAACGCGAGGACCTTGGCTCCAGAGAGCCGGATAAAGGCCCCTGAAAGGTCGTGTGCCCCCCAGTGGGGGCGGGACCTGAAGCTGGGGGTGCACTGTGGAAAAAACGGGTCCCTCTTGCTGGGGCCCGTGAGGCTGGAGCCCGTCCTACCGCCCCCAACATCTCTCTCGCCCTGCGTGACTGCTCTAAGGCAGCCTCCGCAGGCGGCCCGAACACCTGCCCCGGAACCACCGGGGCAGTAAGAGCTGCTACCTGTCCTTGGTCTGTTAGACTGGACTGAGACAGCCACACCTGGCGGCGTGCCAGAACGAGTGAGGACATGGAGTGCCCCAGGGCTTGGGCATGAGCACTAGCCCCGCGCATCATAATGTCCACCACACGCAGCATCTCTATTGCTGAGTTACTGGGGGCAGCGGAGGACATGTCCTGCAGCATACCCTCCAGGTACACCAGCAGCAGTGCGTTAGTGTTAGCCAGTCGGGCCGCAAGAGCGGCGGACTGATAAGCCTTACACACCCGCTTGTCAGTAGCCCTGCATCGCCTATTGGGATGCTGGGAATCACTATCAGCTCTAAAGGTAGCGCCTGCGAGCATTGAAAACACAGGCCCAATCTGTGGAGGGGCCGCCAACCCGTAGGATGCGGCACCCGCCATATTGGCCAACTGGGTCTTGGGGAGTCTATATGCCCCAGGAGACTGCCAGGATGCCTGCAGTTCTGTCAAAAAATCAGGCAGGGGTGGTAACCCCCCTGTAATGGGCCGATTAAGGCCACGGCTGAAAAGTGAGGGAGCAGGAACCGCCAAGGGGGGTAAGCGAGCGCGCTCAGCCGCCCTGAGAATCACCGCCCGATCGGAGGGATCCAAGGGCGGGAGTTCAGAAGCATCGTCACTTTCCTGGGCAGACACTGACCCACCTTCAGTGTCAGACTGTTGGGGGTCTGTCCGACAGTACAGGCTATCCGACGCCGTCGTAGACAGCTCGTCTGGGTGACGGCAGGACGGTCCAGGCACTGGGCCCTGAGGGTCCCGAGGCCTTGGTGACTGCTGCTGTGATGCTACCAGCCCCATAAGGGTCTGCTGCATCGCCTGCACCTGTAGCTGAAGCTGATGGAACTCCGGTTCCTGATGCTTACGCTTCCTAGCGCGCTTGCCAAACCCAGCCCCTTGAGCATACGGCTCGAAATTATGCTCCACAAAAGTTGATTGCCCAGGTGGGACGTCCCCAGGTGGACGTCCCCCGACGGCCCACCATCTCCCGGATTCTGTACGCCTTCCGACATGCTTAGCCCAGAAGTGTGTCCAACACCAAGCCAAGGGCCCAAATCAGTGGTACTGAGGGACCGCAAGGGGATGTGGAAGCCTCCAGCAGCTTCTACTCTCACGAGCAGAGAGGCCCCTTCCAGCCTTTTCGTTGTTCTTATTGTTGTTCTTATTGCTACTGCGCAACTAACAACACCAAGCCCAGTGGCTAATATAAGACAGAATAATATTAGATAATAATAATATAAACTTCTGTTGGAATGGCAGCGTGCTGCCTAAACCTACAGGAATAGAGTATGTCCAACACCAAGCCGAGGGCCCAAATAGGACCGAGGTGGGTGTGGAAGCTTCAGGTAGCGTCTGCCCTAACGGACACAGGGGCTCCTTCCAGCTTTTTTCGTTCTTATTGTTGTTTTTGTTGCTACTGCGCAACTAACAACATCAAGCCCAGTGGCTAATATAAGACAGAAGAATATTAATTAGATAATAATAATATAAACTTCTGTTGGAATGGCAGCGTGCTGCCCAGCGTACCTGCCCAAACCTAATATATATGTCCAACACCACCAAGCCGAATCAGTGGTACTGAAGGACCGAGGTGGGTGTGTGGAAGCTTCAGGTAGCGTCTGCCCTAACGGACACAGGGGCCTTCCAGCCTTTTTTTCTTATTGTTGTTCTTGTTGCTACTGCGCAACTAACAACACAAAGCCCAGTGGCTATAATATAAAACAGAAGAATATTAGTTAATAATAATATATCAACTTGTAAAGAACGGCAGCAATCTGCCTACAACAACGTTTTTCAAGCGAGTCCAGCGCCAGTCAAGTGTTCGCAACAGTAGCACTGGAGGACCGCGAGAGGACGCGGAGGCTTACTTTATTGTATCATGTGTGTAATATTGCTATGCAAATAACAAGTGAAAACAACGCAATGCAATCAGAAAGATATCGGGTAAATCGTAAATCCGATTCTAATTCTGTAATGAAGAAACCGGCCGTGAACCGGCTACAACAACAAGGTAATATCTTACCGTGTAAGCAGCAAACAACAGCAAGCAAACCGCAGTTCCGCGTTGCTGGGGGAGGGAAAGCCCCGGAAACTTACGTTGTCCGGGCGATCGGGAGAGGCAGAAAACAAAAAGTTTTTGCGCAAATCGCAGATTCCAAAGGAACCAACAACACAATCTCAGCTCGCCTTCGAGGAGGCAAAAAGAGGTCGAGCGGTGTACCAGCGCCATATTTATGGCGTGACGTGGTTCCGCCCGTAGTGGTGGTTAATTTGATAAACAATCTCCTAGTAGCTCCCCCTCTCGGCGAGGATGACCCATACCGTGGCGTGTTGACCGGTATGAAATAGAACTTCATTCAATATTCAAAACTGTGTTTCCTGTTCCTGTTCACAATAACTTCCGTTTCCTGTTATTGCTAGTTGAATTAGCAAACGGCAACAGATTTTTAGAAGCAAAGCAATGGCTGCTGAAGTCCGAGGGTCAGGTTACCTTGGAAGACCAGGCAACACGTCAATTTACCCATTTAGAAATTAAGCTGTTGTTTTTTATCTTTAATAAACGGTATTTATCGGATCAGAAAAAGGAAGTTGGTGAATATGGCCTGACAGCGATGACCACGTAGAAGCATGAAACAATCAAGCTCAAGCTAGTTAACATTAGTGCTAAATTAAACACTCAAATGTGTACACGCTTATTTCAGTCAGTGCAGGAGATCGCGGAAATACAAGAACGTGGACGCTTCGAGCTACGCAAACCGTTTTTTCCCCACTGACATTTGTGAAAGGCAAAACCGAGCGTTGCAGCGAAAGATGCTATAGCAGGCTACAACAGTACACTACTTTCTTTTTCGATCTGTGCTTTCCTCTGGTTTGTCTTTCTCAAATGTCAGTGGAAAAGTAAAAAACGGTTTGCGTAGCTCGAATCGAACATCCAGGTTCGCGTATTTCCGCGATCTCCTGCACTGACTGAAATAAGCGTGTACACATTTGAGTGTTTAATTTAGCACTAATGTTAACTAGCTTGAGCTTGATTGTTTCATGCTTCTACGTGGTTATCGCTGGCAGGCCATCTTCTTCTTCACCAACTTCCTTCTTTTCTGATCCGTTCATATTAAAAGATAAATACTTTATTGCCACACCAACTATTTAAAAGATAAATTTATTGCCACCACAATTAATTTCTAAATGGGTTTGACGTGTTGCCTGGTCTTCCAAGGTAACCTGACCCTCGGACTTCAGCAGCCATTGCTTTGCTGAAGTTATTGACCTCAAAATTCAGATAATAATATATATGTTGTTCCAAAGTCCCAAATAAAAATCAGTTGAATTACATGGATTATGTCTCAATAAAAACCAAATGAGATGCGCTGATCTGATGCCTGATCTGATTCATTGTATAGATATCTAAGTTCATTCCATATATATCAATGTTCATTCTATATATATCGAAGGTCATTGTATATATATCAAAGTTCATTGTATATATATCAAAGTTCATTCCATATATATCAAAGTTCATTCCATATCAAAGTTCATTCCATATATATCAAAGTTCATTCCATATATATCAAAGTTCATTCCATATATATCAATGTTCATTCCATATATATCAAAGTTCATTCTATATATATATCAATGTTCATTCCATATATATCAAAGTTCATTCCATATATATCAAAGTTCATTCCATATATATCAAAGTTCATTCCATATATATCAAAGTTCATTCTATATATATCAAAGTTCATTCCATATATATCAAAGTTCATTCCATATATATCAAAGTTCATTCCATATATATCAAAGTTAATTCTATATATATCAAAGTTCATTCCATATATATCAAAGTTCATTCCATATATATCAAAGTTCATTCCATATATATCAAAGTTCATTCCATATATATCAATGTTCATTCCATATATATCAAAGTTCATTCCATATATATCAAAGTTCATTCCATATATATCAATGTTCATTCCATATATATCAAAGTTCATTCCATATATATCAATGTTCATTTCATATATATCAAAGTTCATTGTATATATATATATGTTCATTCTATATATATCAAAGTTCATTCCATATATATCAATGTTCATTCCATATATATCAAAGTTCATTCCATATATATCAAAGTTCATTCCATATATATCAATGTTCATTCTATATATATATCAAAGTTCATTCCATATATATCAATGTTCATTCCATATATATCAAAGTTCATTCCATATATATCAAAGTTAATTCCATATATATCAATGTTCATTGTATATATATATATGTTCATTCTATATATATCAAAGGTCATTCCATATATATCAATGTTCATTCCATATATATCAAAGTTCATTCCATATATATCAAAGTTCATTCCATATATATCAATGTTCATTGTATATATATCAATGTTCATTCTATATATATCAAAGTTCATTCCATATATATCAATGTTCATTCCATATATATCAAAGTTCAATATATATTTCCTGTTTGGCTTGCCATATATATATATATATATATATATATCGCACAGCTGACTGATTATGTACAGTACATACTATGTAACCTGAAGACCCATATATTCAGGAAATACTCAGCCCTCATTTCCACATCTTCTTCTATCTATAAAAAAAAGATCTCTTCCACCTGATTACCTATCGCAGGTGTGTTATGGCCCGATCATTACACTCTCATTAATTGCGACTTGGAATGTTGGTTCTAGGCCTTTGTGCACTAATTGTAAGTTGCTCTGGATAAGAGTGTCAGTTAAATGCGTACGTGCAAAGTTTTGTCATTACGCCATTATCTTCAAAAACATGGACACTACAACTCTTGTTACGATTAGCCAAATTAGCTTCTTAACAATGCTATCATACAGTAGAGCTAGCTATATTTAGGGGGCCACACATCTTAGGCATTAGAACCGGATTGTTTTATTTATATTCAGTTATTGCTTAGTCAGCAATAATTTGACCACTGGTTGTGGGTGAAATGTGAACTGCCCAGTAGCGTAGGCCATTAGGTTTGCCCACTTTCACTGAAGACCACTTCCAAAGGCCAGGGGTGATTCTAGCCACAGCCCTTTTATACTTTTGACTTTTTAAACTCAAACTCCATTTAGCTACAATTATTAAAAAACATAAAATATATTTGTAGATGTTCATATTTTGCTTGGTGGGGTCCCATGTTTACTTCATTCATGTTTATTTTACTGTGAAATTGAATAGAAACTACATTTTACATACACAGGGTATTTACAACTTGTTTCCACATCTTTGCCGTGCTATTACACATTGATTCTGAGCTATAAATAAGTGCTGCATATATTTTCTATTTTTATTACTGAGATATTTACCTTGATAAGAGTTTTTAACAGGGAAGCGGAACTTCCAGTAGACCTAGAGGAAACTGGTATTCCCTAAATTGGTAGTGACAATTCTCACTTCTGCCTTCGTCCATTCAGGTTTAAACTAACAGCTTTATTCAGTAGAGGCTGAAAGCTTATATTCTACCATTGGCTGGCTCCGGATTCTTGTTAAAACAATAAACAAAAACCTATTTCAGGGGTAAATTGTATCATATTTTCATGATAAGGTTATATAAGCTTCTCAGCCTGTCATATTCTACCAATAAGAGAGCTAGGCTGCCTGCCTTATATTTAGAGCTTAAAATGAGGGTTGTAGGAGATATATTGATGTGAACACAAACCCAGAGTGGCAAGAGTCTAAAATGAGACTCCTGTCATGCATGAAGAAACTGAGGATACTGCAGCAGTCTCTGGAACCTGAGAATGGCTCCTTCATAATGGAAAAAACCAGAGTCTGCAAGAAGGCCCAAGCCAATGTGACTCCATTTTAATCCGCCCTGTTAATGACCGGACACATGTCAATGTAACTGACTACAGAAAAATCGTCCTGTTAGCGAACAGGCACATAACTGTCCTGTTACTGCCTGGCACCTTTTACTGTCCTGTAGCTGACCACACAGTGACACTGGAGTATAACAGCGCAACCTGGTCTCATCCCCTTGCACCTCTACGGTCAGACATCAACCTATTAACCCAAAGAGCACTTTTTTTTTTTTGGGGGGGGGGGGGGTACATTCCAATTTGTGAATGTAAGCAGTCAGAAAATCTTTCAAACGAGAAAAAGCAACCTTCATGTGGACAGGTTGACATCTTAGTGATGGCAGACCTTGCATGAGTGCAGACTGTTGGTATCCTGGGTGGTGCCTTTAGCTATTCAGGATTTGTTGTTCGTAGTCAAATTCCACCGTGTACGCCTGATACATTTACTGTCATTTACATGCCAACTGGGGCCTGCTTAACCAATGTATACTCTTTTGTACTCTTTTTCATTTGAGGCTTCAGATGGTTACTGCAGTGAATATAATCATTTGTATTAATTATAACCAGATACCAGATTCCCCTCCTTTTCTCATAGATAAGGAAGAAAATTAAATTTCCCAGCCTCATAAGAATTTTGGACACACACACATGCACACACATACACACACACACACACACACACACACTAGGGCTGTCACTTTTTCCAAAAATTTCATAAGAGAAATGAATTTGGATTTGTTAAAATGTGCATGTGGACAGTCCTCTATAGTATCATGGAATGTTACCAAGTAAAATAAAACCAGGGAAGATCTTAATGTCAATTTTGCCGTTCACAGCAATAAAATGGCTCGGTACTCTTGCTCAAACAAAAAAAAAAAGATAATTCATGAGTCCTTTGGAGGGGTAAAAAGTGTCCGCCTTTGGACGGTTACTAAGGTTGTTCCCGCTTGCATACCTTGCAGGCGACTTTCTCCTTGGTTAGTATTTTGTCTCTAATGACATAGAACCCATAATATTTCCAAATGGCACTTCTGAGGTACGGTGGAGTTACAATTTTTCTTGGCTCCTCCATTTTGAATGTATAGCCAACAGGCTACGCGAATAGCATGACCTACACATTAACTTTATTTATGGTTCCTTATGATATACCCTCCAGGCAAAACAATAACATGGCTTGTTGTTCATTAGTCTTTTTGATATAGAGTGCTACCATGAGCATAGCTCAGAGCACAACTGGGCTTATTATTTCGCCTACAAGTTCAAAACACTGAATTACATTTTTATAAATTAAAAATTTTCCTGAGATTTCAACAAGTTGGATTATCTAACAAAAAGTGACAGCCCTAACACATTACATAACATTAAATTACAGTCATTTAGCAGACGCTTTTATCCAAAGCGACATGCAGTAAGTGCATACAGAAACGTCATCGAAGTAACTACAGAACAGATAAGACAAAGCACATCCTTCCCATAAAGTATCAGCTATCCCTAGTAATGAACATTGAATGCAGTTCACAGTAAACTGTGTAAATCAGCTCTACTACAATTCTATTCTAAATATTATAAACTTCAGCACACAGGTAAACAAGAACAAGTACCATGAGAGGTCCTAGATAAGTATCAGTCCTGGTGGAGTCTGAAAAGGTGTGTTTTCAGGCCACGACGGAACTCAGACAGGGTTGGCGTAGAACGTAGGAGAATGGGAAGTTCGTTCCACCACTGGGGAGCTAGGATGCTTGTAACACACACACATACATGCACACATGCGCGCACACACACACACACACACACACACACACGCACAAGCATGCATGCATCCAGACACACACAGATATCTTGGTATTCCCCGAAGGAGGGCTGCAGTTGCTGCTGTGCTGTGTATAATCACATGAAGGTGTGCTGCATCTTACCAGGCTCCTCCATGTGGGCTATAATCCAGCTGAAAGCCATCTCTGGCCCCATATTTCCTGTGTAGTACACTGCCTTCCGACAGGCCTCCAGGGGAAAGCCCATGTCTGCCAGTTGCAGCACTGAGGACTCATCTATGTCTGAAGCTGAAAGGCATGGCAATGCACGAATGTATCACATTAGCTTCAGGCTTGTGATATGAACTACATAAAGATACTGCATTCCATTAGTCCAGTGTATTCTGCATAGCTGAGGTTTTCTCTCTCCTGCTAACTCAGTAGAGATTTCACTAAAAATGAGTTCAGCAGTTTATCAATATAAACAAATACAAAATAAAATATATTTACTTACAATCCAGAAAGTTATTCAGTGAGTTTCCTGTGAACAAAACATACATGGAAAGGGATTAAGGTTGCACATAGCATAAGGCTTATTATTATCCCTAAACTATCCCTGTGGATTATTATCTTCAATGATAACAATGCCTTGAAAAGCATTTCACTCCACGTCCCATATTCAAACTTAAATGTTATTTTCCCTTAACTTTAAGTAATAAACTTAATTAAGTCTTAAATATTCAATTTAAGCAAGTATTACTTTTTAATAGTTACAGAGTATCATGATTTTGGTCACTGAAAATGTTGTAAAAAATTAAATTAAATAAATGCATGTTGTTAAACACATCTGTAGCTAAAGAATAATAACTTCATTCATCTGGTAAAAGACTACCACAACTATCACTACCACCGTCTTGCTAAATATACATCCTTTTTCCTGATAAGACAAAACTATTCATATTAGCACTATATTTTCAGACAACACAAAAAAGGCGAGACAAGCAAAAAAAAAACCTATTCATAAGCCATGTGCCATCTGTTTACAGTGTTAACCGGATCTCATTTTAACAGGCATCTGGTCCCGGTGGTTGTTGCTTTCGCTGTTTACTCGGTTACGAGTACAGTGTGTCACTTTGACAGTGATCTCCTCGACGGGGTGATCGTTCATCTGCGCGCTGCCTTGAACGAGACACGAGGGACGAGCGATGAATACGTTCATTTTGAGAAAACGTATAATTTATCAGCACTACAGCGGTTTATAGCGGGTGAAATTGTATGTACGGGCAGTGAAATGGGCTAAGGGTCAGTCAGGTACTGTTTCAGTGGTCATGTTACAAAAGCATGCATCATCCCTACGCACCCAGACCGCAGTGGTCTATAATAGGGATCTGAAAGGGTGCATGTCATCAGTTTTAAGACACTACACCAAACTGTCTGTAAGTTCCAGGAAATATGAGTGAATGGGGCAGAACCAATGAATTACCTTCACTTCTACATATCAACAATGTTCTTCTGTAAAAGGATAATTTACCTTTGGTAAAAGGGATATTAATTATTTATTGGTATATTTATAATTTTGTTCACATATTTATTTAATTTTTTGTTTTATTTATGGCTAATCCTAAATAAATCAGATACGGATAAAATAGAATGCAATTTTATAATGAATCTAAATGAAAACTGGATTTATTTTTACACATATGTTTGCATGTCAAATTAAAGCGATCAGTAATGAAGGAGTCTTTTAGTTGGTGTTGTGTGCTGTGTAATGGCTTTTTCATGTGAATCTATTTTACTGCTATTTTTAAAAATGATGTACGTATTAACATACATTATTTATATATATTTTAAGCATCCAAGATAACCTTTAAGGGGAGGTACCACCCATGTATAGGGAAAACAATTATCTTTATCCTATCATAATAAAATTTTACCAGTTGAATATACACATAAATATAAGACTTTTTGTATTATGACTTTTGATTCTTCAGTTTATAAGATACCCAAATTATGCATTATATAGTAAAAAATACCGGAGTCGGTTGATGATTTCAGAGTACGTTTCTCTATTTTAATGTGACAAGTAACTCAATAGTTGATAATTTACAGAGCCTTTTGTCAAAATATAGTTTTTTCACTTATTCCAAAAAACACTATATGCATGTCAAATAAATTTGTTTTTCACCTGTTTTAACAGATAAAATACCACATAAAATAAAATAAAAAAAACAAGATATAAAAAAAGCCTGTGATGTCCTGTGATCTGTTCCTGGTCTTCCATTTGTCTGTTAGTCCACCCTGTGTATTCCCTCTCTCCCTCCTCTTGTGTTCCCCACTTCCCCACACCTGCATTGTGTTTCCCTCTCGTTTCCTTGTTAGTTGTCGCCTCATTGTTCTTCATTCTGTCCTCATTAAGTTTGTATTTAGTCTGCCCCATTTATCTGTTCGGGGCCAAACCGCCTTGTGGTGTAGCTTGTGTCTCTTGTGTGTTCTCATCATGTCTTGTCCGGTGAGTTTTGTGTTCTGTTTCCTGCCCTGGCTTCCGGTTCCTGCCCTGGTCCCCTCTTCCTACACAGGCTCCCCAGTTTTCCCCGACTCCCCTGTCCGTGCCCAGGCTGCGTGCCTGTCCGACCCCCAGGCTGTGTGCCTGTCCCTGACTGCGGGCCGCCGCGCCATCCGCAGGAATCCCGCATCTGTTCCTGAACCCCAGGCCGAGCGCCTGAACCCCAGGATGAGTGCCTGACCATGACTGCGGGTCCCTGTGCCATCTGCGGGAACCCTGCATCTGTTCCTAAACCCCAGGCCTAGCTCCTAAACCCCAAGCTGAGTGCCTTTCCCTGACTGCGGGCAACCGCGACGTCCGCGGGAACCCCACATCTGTTCCTAAACCCCAGGCCGAGCGCCTGAACCCCAGGCTGAGCGCCTGGCCCTGACCATGTGCCCTCGCGCCATCTGCGGTCCCCCTCTCCTGTTCCCGACTGCGGGCCCCTGTGCCCGTTCAAGTTCCTGACCCTCCTAGTTCATGACCCTCCTAGTTCCTGACCCTCCAAGTTCCTGACCCTCCAAGTTCCTGACCCTCCAAGTTCCAGTTCCTGTCTCGTCTGTTCCTGTCTCTCCCGTTTCTGTCTTGCCCCTGCCTGTCTTCCCGTTAAATGTCCTCCCTGGTAGAGTTTTCCCTTGAGCCGTCTCTGAGTCTTGCATTTGGGTCCAGTCCCCCCTCGAGGTACCTAACAAAGCCTGTGGAATTACTGGCTATTTCAACAAGGAAGCTGTATGTGAAATGTCATGCCTGTGCCTTCTACCAAACTTCAGAAAACGTGTTTGGGTAATATGTAATTTTGAAAAAATGGCCATTAAAGATTTGCAACTGAGAAAATGTATTTACCGACAAATGTGGCCAGTTATTTGTATTTAGCTCTCTGTCATCATGATGGTATAGGAAATAGTCAAACATGGTCTAGTCAGCTACACTCATGAAAATAAGCTTTCCAACGATATCCCACTCAATCAGTTCAGTCTTAAAATCTCACAGGCATAATACCATGAAATATGCTAACAGAAGCTAACATTAACTTCGACAATGCTTTTTCTTTGCTTTTTAGTACAAACCCCAATTCCAAAAATGTTGGGACAGTATGTACAATGCACATACAAGCAGAAAGCAGTGATTTGTAAATTCTCTTTTACATATATTTAATTGAAAACAGTACAAATAAAAGATATTTAATGTTTTACCTTATCAACTTTATTGATTTTTGTAAATATCTGCTAATTCCAAATTTGATGCCTGCAACACTTTCCAAAAAAGTTAGGACATGGGTAAAAAAAAAACTTTCTTCTGACTTATTTTTCCATAAAGTTCAATGGGAAAATTAGTCAGGAGAAACAACCTTTAAAGTGTTCCATCCATATCTACTGTATATCTGGCAGCAGAGTGATGGTTTGAGGCTAATTTCATACCTCAGACCCTTGATGACTTACAGCCATTTAGCCAACCATAGGTTCCATACTATTCCTATGCAATTTACAGCTTAATTTAGACCCACCCCCCAATTCCCATAGAGATCCATTAAAATGCAGAAAGGTTATAGTATCGCTTGTAAGAGTACCTGAAAATAAGATATCAAGAGCCTTTTGATATCCTTTTATACCAAATCATGATAGCATCACCTGTTTACCTGTGGAATGTTCCCAACAGGTGTTTTTTGAACTTCTCAGGCTTTTTTGCCCCTATCCCATCTTTTTTGGAATTTGTTGCAGGCATCAAATTTAGAATTGTATATTTACAAAAATCAATAAAGTTGATATGGTAAAACATTAAATATCTTTTATTTGTACCGTTTTCAGTTAAACATATGTAAAAAGGAATTTACAAATCGCTGCTTTCTGATTTTATGTGCATTTTACATACTGTCTCAACGTTTTGGAATTGGGGTTTGTACATTGTGTACTTAGTGAAGGTGGTATATAATCATTTAAATGAACTATTTATGATCATTATTGACCAATATTTTGTACAATATATGAAACTAGAGTAATCATAGAAGTAAAATATCCAAATATCTCAAAATTGATAAATGCAATGAAAATCCTGATATTCCGGGTGGTGTCTCCCCTTAAAACATTTTATTGAACAATGTTCTGCCTCAGAAATGAGATCATTAGATCATTACTTTCTGACAGCTGCTGATAATAACAATGCTGACTCATTGTTATTCAAAACATATGTTGTCCATTATCACTCATTTTCTTCATTGCGGATAGCGGTTTTCCAGCGATAGGTAAGAATGAGGCTCCACTCTTTAAGTGCAGATCTAGGTCTAGTTAACATAATTGGACAGGACAGGTATATTGAGGCTGAGACTGCAAAGGCGGTTGCGGTTGCACAAGGGCAGAATCATACCTCTGCTGTTCCCAGGAATGACAATGGGTGGCGTGAGGTCAGGCAGCTCCATCTCTCCTGCCTGCAGCCCTACGGCCCTTAGGCGAGAGAGATCCAGAAAGTCTGGCATGTCTATGGAGACATCTGTGTAGATAAAATTAAAAAGTCAGCAACTGAGAGGAAAGCCTCTGGAATCAGGGCCCGGCAGCATTCTCTAAAACAAACACCTTGTTGTCATTTTGGAGGTTCCTTTTAGAGGTTTAACCATAAACGTTCATTTTTCATTACAGTTTCACTCATCGTAATATGAAATAATTAGATGAAATTGTTGCACCGTCTTCCAAATGAACTGTGTGAAATAGATCTTACAATCCGCATAATTTATCTTTGTGTTAACCCCTGTGCTGCAATGTGTTAAACTTAAGACCAAGAGGAGTAGGCTGCACAGTAGAGTATGGGTCCACTGAAAATTTTTTGAATTACAGTACCTTCAGTTTTATGCTGTCCTTCAAATTGTATTTTATATTTTTATGTGAAAGGAACAGTAGATACACATTTGATTCTTTTTCAAATATAATAAAAATGAAGCTAAAGGGAACAAAGAATGAATTATCTGCAACTTCCTGTTCTGTCATGTCCACAGCTATGCAGAACCCATGCATTGCAGTCTGGGGAAATGAGGCTGTAAATTTTATTTAACATTTTCTGAAACATTTATGTTTTTAACACACTACAAATGGACAATACACATGCTCTCCATGAAAATGTAATGTCAGCCACTGCTTGGATAAACTACCCTGAGATTATAAGGCAAACCAAATCCAAAGGCTCAGTTCTCATAAAGAATTAACTTTACTTATTTTATGTGAAGGCACCACTTTGCCATCTGTTTATTTCAGGCAAATTGCACTTAGTAGGAAAATAGTGCTTCTCAGAATCATACTCCGTTGTAATGTTACCCTGTTGGATAGTAAGACAGTCTTTTGCCAGTCTTGCCAACTTGACCATTGTAATAATCTGGATAACATTTAATATGAACAACGGTTTGGGTTTGCCTCAATTACTAATTTAAACAGTTTCATAAACATTTACAGAAGATACATATTTATAAAACGATATTTAATATAAATATTTCTTACAGTTATATATTAATTAATGGCACTTACCTAATTTCTTGGGGATCCAATCCATTCCAAAAGTGAATTTCTTAATTTGTATGACCATATACTCAGGAAAGGAAGCAAATCGGCATGTCCTTCGATATAATGATAAATGAAATCATTATTCAGTTTTTTTTTTGTATTCACTCTTTTTGCTCCAGTTGGGTTGTACAACACATCACTTATTCTGAGCAAAAAACTATTTTACATTCAAAGATGGAGGCATCATGTAACAATAAATAACTGCATTTCATCAGAGAGGCTGCTACTGCTGTTATAATCACATGATACAGCAATCCATCAGCGTTTGAATGCTCAATTGTTTGATATCTGAATGTGAATACTGGGCCTCATGTGAAAGATGAGGAAATCAGAAGAACACAAAGGATTTCTGTGACTAAAATGTTGGACAGGACGTAGTGTACTACACTCAAATGTCCTCACTGTAGGTGGGGATTTACATACTGTATATATTTAGCCAGTAGAAAAGCACTCTACACCATAATACTCCTTCACTAAGGCAAGTTCCATAGCAGGCCACAGTCCAGGGTCTAAGCTTACTTGACTCCGGCTGACTTGGCCTGAAGCGCAGAGCTCCAGAAGTTAGGCACATTGTCAGGCTCGGTGAAGGCCTGTAAACAGGCAGTGAAGGGGATTCTAGCCCTCACTGGCGCTGGGGGTGGTGTCATGTTCTCCTCGGCTTCCCTCCTCTGCGCTTCATAGGCTATCAACTCCTCTGTAATAAAAATGTAGAACTTCAGCATCCCAACAATGAGTCAATTCCTTATCAATAATGTGTGTTCAGTTAATTCCTTTATGCGAGGGCGAGCATGCATTGGATTTCAAAAAAAGAGTACAGTTACTAACATCATTCCATTCCAAAATCATTTTTGTTACATCTAATATCACATCTTTCAGTTACATTTAATAATTTAATAAAATATATGTGCCATCATAAGATACCTCACATGACTTCTATGCCAGAATACTGGGAGCACATAGTTCAGTCTAACTGTCTCTATCATAACCTTCACTCACCTTTGTTTGTGGCAGCCTCTATGGGAGCTGGAAACCGCATGCAGTAGTCCACTCTCTGACTATAGCGTACCTTCCGGGACTGGCAACATTGGACCCTCTCCTCCACCAGGAAGCGGAACACGTCGCTAGGATTTTCTGATCCCGGGCTGTTCCTCTGTAGACAAACACCAACATGTTATGATGGGATTGGCTATATATGGTGGTCAGGCCATGTATTTTGGTTTTCTAAATCCCTTCTATAGCCATGCACTTACACAAAGACAGGACATTCCGGAAAAGTCATTCTCAAATTGAACCAAATCTTCAACCATCCAAGTGATCTTATGTTTCATACTGAAAACAATTTCAGAAGTACAGTGCACTCCAAAAGTGTTAGGACAGTGACACATTTTTTGTTGTTTTGGCTCTGTACTCCAGCACATTGCATTTGAAATGGAACAGTGACTAAAAATTTAAATAGTCACTGATAAATTGCAGACTTTCAGCTTTAATTTGAGGGTTTTTACATCCATATCGGGAGAACCATGTAGCAATTGTAGCCATTTTTACACAGAGTCCCCCCCATTTTAGGGCACCAAAAGTAATTGGACAAATGAACATAAACTTAAATAAAGTCATCATATTTCATATTTGGTTGCATATTCTTTGCATGATTTCTTGATGTCTGTGACCCAACAACATTAAAAGATTTTTGATATATTATTATGAGGTACTCTTACAAGTGATACTATAACCTCTCTGCATTTGAATGGATCTCTATGGGAATTGAAAGGTGGGACTAGATTAAGCTGAAAATTACACAGAAGTATGAAACACATGTTTGGCTAAATGGCTGCAAGTCGTCAAGGTATCAAACAAGCTTCAAACCATCTCTCTGCTGCCAGATATACAGATCAGCTGAAAGTCTGCACTTTAATCTCATAGTCACTGGTCCATTTCAAATCCAATGTGCTGGAGTACAGAGCCAAAACAACAAAAAATGTCACTGTCCCGACACTTTTGGAATGCACTGTATATGCCATTGGCCGATTGCTGTGGGTTCCAAAAAAAAACCCGCTAATATTATTTTTGATGAAGTGGATACAATTCTAGAAGCAATGATTGTGTCCAGGCCGTAAATAGAGATTCAGCTTCCCTCCAACCAGTGCCTGCCCTTGATATTCCACTCTGTCCCCCTGTGCCCACTCCAACCCTGCTGCCCCTTGCTTTCCCAATATGAAATACCCCCTGTACAGATGGAATTAGGTTTCTTTATTTTAAGGATTTAAGCAATGTGAAATATGTACTTCTCTATGTTTATGCTGCTTCAAATCTCGCGTTTCCCACAATTCACCCTCCCTGTGATTTATAAACACATCTAATACTAATTCTTTACCGTTCGTGCTATCACTGTTACCACCCCTCTGTCTTCAGGTAACCATTTTCAGAAGCAAAAAAAGAAATAATTTGGAGCCATGTCAGTCCTGTGCCGATTGTCAACAGGTGGATTCATTTGGGAATGTGGTTTTCCCCTGAAATAGGCTAACAGGACAGGCCAGAGTATTATTTGGAAAGCGTTTATTTTACAGGGCAAGGCATTTACAAACAAAACAAAAATAATGAAATGTATAAATTTCAACAGGACAGTGTGCTTACGGATGGCAGAAATACTATAATTTCCTATGGGACAATGGGCCTCAATCACCAACCATTCTACGAAGAAATTTGTTCTTAAAACTTTCTTTAAAGGTTTTTTATGAACATTCTGGCATTCACCAATGTTTTTTTAATTGGGATTTTGTTCTTGGGTAGAACAGAAGCTCAGAACGCAAACATCAGTTAATCCCAAAATGTTTGTAAAAACGTTCTAAAGAAAGTCTTAAGAACAAATTTGTTTATAGAGTGAATGGTGAATGAGGCCCAATGCTTGTACATTAAGAACTGCTAGTAGTAGATGAGTGATGGTATCACAGGGGGACGGCATAGCACTAGCGCACTGTACTCTGAATTTGGGCACGGGTAGTGACGAGTAGCCAAGTTCAAATGTTATGAACTTGGTCAAGTTTTAGGTTCAACCAAGTTGAAATAAATCTGTAGATACAATGGGGGAAATAAGTATTGGACACGTCAACAATTTTATTATCAAACATATTTCCAATGTAGCTATTCACATGAGATTTTTACCAGACATTGGTATTAACTCAATAAAACTACACAGCTAAAGAAATTGTAACGTTCCAATTCTTTAAAAAAGTTATGTGCAATAAAGTGAAATGACACAGGAAAAAAGTATTGAACACGCTAAATTAAATGTGGTAGAAAAGCCATATTTTTTATATTTGGTTGCATATCATTTGCATGCCATGACTTTATGATGTCTGTGACCCAACAACAGCAAAAGGCTCTTGATATCTTATTTGCTGGTACTCTTACAAGCGATACTATAACAGCTCTGCATTTGAATGGATCTCTATGGGAATTGGGGGGTGAGACAAGATTTAGCTGTAAATTACACTGGAACAATATAGAACACATGGTTGGCTAAGTGGCTCTAAGTCATCAAGGGTCTGATGTATTAAACAAGCCTTTAACCATCACTCTGCTGCCAGAAATACAGTAGATATGGAAGGATCACTTTAAGGGTTGTTTCTCCTGACAGATTTTCCTATTGAACTCTATGGAAAAATAAGTCAGGAGAAGAAACCCTTCAAGTTATCCATCCATATCTACTGTATTTCTGGCAGCAGAGTGATGGTTAAAGGCTTGTTTAATACATCAGACCCTTGATGACTTAGTGATGTCTGGTCAAAATCTCATGTGAATAGCTACATTGGAAATATGTTTGATAATAAAATTGTTGACGTGTTCAATACTTATTTCCCCCATTGTATAAGCAAATGCTGTACACAATTGTGATAAAATTGTGAAGGAAAGTAAATACCAGCGTGTTAGCATAGCCAGCTCGTCAGGAACACCCGTGAGACCTCCTACCCTACACTTCTGGTCTACTTATCAGATGACAAGAAGTCAAATTTTCCTTTACGCTATCGTCAAACACCACCTGCTGAGGTGTGAAAGGGTCCCAGATCTTGTGTATGCGGATTTGATGAATGAGGATTCTTGTTAGATTATCAGAAAAAGTCTTCTGCGGGATGTGCCTTAAGCCATTATGGATATAAATACCCCATAAGAGGAGTATTTGTGCCAGGAATCTGGCTCTCAGGCACCTATACGTTATATCTGTCTTTATGAATATGTAAGTAACTTTGTCCCATTATTGTAACAAATTGTTTTCTGTTTTACCATTCCTGACCGTTGTTCATTTAAGACTGCCAATGGAGTGATGTGGTATGACGGAGCAAAAAGATGACATCAGTGATAGAAGAACATCCACTCAAACTCATGAGCAGGGTTCAATAATCAACCTGCAAAGACCAAAGGGAACCAGAGACACACAGTCTCCCCTCGCCCCAGGCACAAGACTGCAACTGATTACCAATCGAAAAGAAAAGATGTGCAGACACATGACAGCTAATCAGTACACAAATACAACCCTTGTACTAAGCATTGATTACATTCCATACTTGGTTTAAGAAGGAGACCCAGAGCCCACCAGACTTCCTGCAGGCAGGCTCTCTGGGGCCTCGGCATGCTGGTACATTTCCACTACAAGTGTATCACACTTTCATGGTACCAAATTGAAATCCTTTTGCCCCTCCCCACACTTCCACCCCTCCCCTTCCCCACAGACACATAAACGAAAAAGCAGTGAGTGAACTGTTAACACCAGTCAGAAGAAAAATAAGAATGTGAGGTACACAAGTATGTCGAATGAATGCAGATAAGAATATGGCGCTGCTAACTTTGATTAAATTGACATATTGGATCAGAAGGAAATTCAAAGTATAGGTTTAATCCGGTTAATATTTAAGGCTTTTATTCCTTCAAGGTGACTTGACCTGTGTACACCCTTCCCAGTTACTTTAAATGCCTTTTCTCTGCATTCACCAACTGACTACACAAAATACTGGACTATTGTTACATATTGCCTTGACTCCGATTGTGAAAGCAAAAGATGAGTTAGCCAAGACCAAGGACAAAATAGTCTTAAGGGATACACAAGCCTGTAATCAAATATGTTGCTTATAGGATTAAAGCCATCATAGAAGAAAAAACGAATTTAAACTGGATCTATGATGAAGGGCAATTGTGTTTGTGCAGTGCTCGCTCATTCCAGGGCAATCAGCAAAGGCAACAGCCGTTTCCAGTCTGGACGTGTTTTAGAGGACAGGGTGACGAGGAAGTATTTAAGTGCCATGAGTAACAGATAGGGGGGACTAAATTTAATCCGTGGGGAAAAGTTGCTTCAGAGCACAGTGTCTGCCAGCTCTTAGTTTCATAGAAAACCACAGCATGGAACCTCAAGAGCCATGTGACTCAGGCAGGTCACAGCACAAACAAAAACCAGAAATCAGACCATGCTATTTTTTAAATCCAGTGGACACGGTACACACAATCAATCTATAGCTAATTGGAACACACGAGGTGCAGTGTGCAGCAATATGTTTCTACAAATCAGATTTTAATTAGCATTACAATAAAGACATTAGTTAGAGATCATCAATGAGAGCAGTGGCACTTTTCTGTCTCAACCTTTTCAAATAGAAATAGACTTTCAAAATCTTTACTTTGAACTGTCAACCCAGGTACTGGTAAAAAAAATTATAATAATTTTAATCGACAAATTTCTTTCACAATGGGCAGGGATAACATTTATAATTTCCATTCTCACTCAAGGAAGTGTAATGATGCTACTACTTCCATCTCCAGTGCACAATGGGATCCAACCAGAGCTGTTTCTGGCAGTGTGGTTCACTGCTAATCCAATAAAACTCAAGTTAATCCGCTATTCCGATAAGAATATATTGTGTTTTTTCAGAAATTTATTTCACCTTAATTTAAAAAAAAAACAACAACACATTGCATTGTTCTCTGAGATAAAAGAGGGCTCATTTACTCGTAATGTTGAACAACGTCTCATATACGAGTGTACAAACCTCAACAATGTTCATTAAGTGTAGGAAGAACTCATGTGCATCCTGTTGTCTGATAGAGGAGAACTCAGGGTGGTCTTTGCTGATCAAGGCTTTGAGCATCCTGGGGGAGACCCCTCTCTGTTGTTGCTGGAATGATAAGAAGGCATCAGACAGTCTGAAAGCATAAACGGAAACATAAGTACCATTGCAGGAGGCAATATTGTTTGTGTCAGTCTTGTGTGAGATTTTGCTCTCAAACACAATTGTTCAGCACTTTCTATAATTACTTCAGTAGCTTTATTCTTACATTTTCAGCTTCATGCCCAGCAACTGTGCTACTGTCTGTTTCACCATATGTCTGTGTTGTTATTGTTGACCTGTGAAATGCATTTTGCAGTACTTTTCATGGTGACCTTGTCTGTTGTTCTGAAAAAGCCTGTCAGCCAAAAATAAATAACCCATCTTCTGGCTAAAAAGGACCTTTATGTCTAGGACACAGAGCGACACCAACAGCAGGTGTTATGATGCACCTTTGCCAGTATTGCAATTTCCTCAAATACAGTAGCAAATCCTCAAGTGCTGTTACCTTTACATATAAACAATTCAAATATTTATTTAAGAATGTTCTCAATCTTCTCAAGCCATAGTGTGGTTTGATGCATGTGTTCCAAGAATCTCTCATTTTGACTCATTACAAGACTAAAACACTTGTTAAGGCACACTTTTTTTTTCGTGTAATAATGGTAGTTTGTGGGGAGTATTTACACGGTGTTTCATTTACAGATTTCTTGTGTGCACTAAAACATGCATTTTACGTGCATTATTTTACATACTGACAGATCTAATAATTCATAAACACTGCTAGAGGACATTTAAGTTCAGCTAGGTAAACGGCCTACTTGTTGGTAGATAATTTCTCTCCTTTCAATGATCTCTGACTGATGTTGTGTCTTAATTACATTGCAAGAATCATCTCTAGCTTGCTGTTACCTCACAATATGGTCTGAATATCCTTCTACCTGCTTTTATTGGGCAACTGATTTCTCTGTAAGATGATTTCACTTTAATCACATACCTCATGTAATTTCAAATGTCATTTTTTATCGTATAGAATAGGAGGTTATTTATTTCTAATATAATAGTCGTCAACTACACACAGTTTATTCTATTGTTAAGTATGTATGTTAATTACATTGCATCCCCTGAAAGGAAGGTACAGGCTATCATAGAGAATGCCAACATAGAAAAATGTTTTAATGAGATTCCGAGTACTCTTGTTTGATTAATTATTAACTTAAAATACGATTTACAGCTACAAAATGAAAGTAGCCTGTATAATAGAATATTTAACGTAACCATTCAGATAAAATATTTAACTTAAAATAAAGTTTCTCCGAGGTTCTACTGTATTTTATTGTGACTTTTATGTTTCTTGACCTTTATCTGTATGAGAAACCTTTGTCTGTTATACCAGCACTAGGCAAAAATCTTAAATTTTACTTTATTTGTGAAAAATAGTTGCGTGTAGCAGACATAAGAGAGCACTTGATTGGGATCAGAATCAAAAATAAAAAAATCTAACAAAACAAGGGGCAACAATGTGGAATCTCAACAGTGAACAGACATTCGCCAGTCCTAGGCATTTTTCCATAGAAGGATCTCTACAGTAATATCTTCGCATTAATTAATAGCAAGAAACATAAAAATGGGCGTTGAATCAGCTGCATGAAAGGACATGGCGAACTGTGTAGTGAGGACAAATTGGCCCCGTTGGAGACAAAGGAGTCCTCAGCCCCAGTGTCAACTTTCAAGCCAGTGTTTACATGCATACACCCAGGCATCACGCTGGACATACCCAGTCTAATACTTTGCGTTCTTCTCTCATCACCTGTTCTATGAGCTCAGATTTCACTGGTGGTTTGGAATACTGGCCGGAGAGTAGTGCGTGGCCAAGTTTTGCCCTAAAACGAACCAAACACACAACAAAAACATAAGCATTCCAAAGAAAAAGTGAACACAGTCAGAAGCAACTTCCCTATACACTTGCATTGTATGATACATCCTCCCTTGTTGTAAACAAGCTCCGGATTTGTGTAATATTTTCCAAAAGATAAGCATGGGTGTCAAGATCCTGCAATGTCAAAGTATGCACTGGTCTATTTCTTCAACTACAGTTCTTCACCACATAACCACCCAAATCATTTATTGTTTTTGCCAGTTTTGTAAACAAAAACATCAACATCCAAGATGGCAAATGAGCACAGAATTATTTCACAGTAGCATATTTTGCTAAATTCATAGGTGCAGGTGTATATGGCTACTAAATCAATTGGATAAATGAGGCATTGATAAGAACAAACATTATTATTCCAGGAACTGATTTTTCTGTCTGAAATGCATTTCCCAAAACAGTGTGGAAGGTTGTTAAGCTCAGGATATGCTACCAGCTTGACAGGTTTGCAAGCACTTACATTTGAGTGCCAAAGTCCTGTGTGGGGTCAAGGGGCGAGTAGTCAAAAATCCTCTGAAGATTTCCCACATAGCTGAGATCAAAGGGATGAAAAAGAAAAGTAGATTAAGAAGGACTTTCAGCCTAGGTAACATATAACTATTGTGCTTTACTTTTAATTCCGAAAATTATTTGAAAATTGTGTTCCTGTGCTGAGGTGACGCAGCGGTAAAAGTGGCAACTTTGAGTTGGTGCAGTTGCACACCGAGGATCAGGGGTTTGAGCCCTGGTCCTGCCAGATCTGAGTATGGCCGGTGCCTTCAGGGAGTGGCAATTGGGCGGCCGGGAGCGGCTCGTGGGGGAGAATCGTCGTGTACAAGCGGCCCTGGGCAAGTTGGAACCATGGTCAGGAGCTCGGAGGAGTCGCTACCTGAAGAGGGCGTAGCACCCTCTTTCCTACTACCGGTTGATGCGGTTGGATCGGCGAATTCTCAAGCGGTTGCCACACGGGGAATTGAATAACACAGGGGTACAATTGGCCACTAAATTTGGATAAAACGGGGAAACAAATTTAAAAAGAAAATTGTGTTCCTCAAGTGATAAATCAGCACTTCTGATTTTCTCTGACAACAAATTGGAATGAAAGGCTGATTTATATGCATATCATATTCACATTGGGTGTTACATTAACCACTTATGGTTAATTGTGGGAGTTAAGTGGGCGGGATAATTGATTGTGAGAAAATTGCGTGCGGTTGAGCGTGCGTAACCTTTTAGCGTAGAACCTGTGCAAAGGTTTATAAATGAGGCCCCAGGTAAACCTCTGGCCTTCAGAGTGCAGCTACGCAACAAAACCAAATAGGTTTGGGTTAGGTTAGATATTTCTTGCTAACAGTCAGGTCAGATCAGACCATAATTTGGCTGGAAAAAATAAACCAAAAAACCAAGTTATGGTTACAGATAAAATAAAGAAAAGCCCCTCATCAGAACAGCTCATAACTGCAGAAAACCAAGTTACATCACCAGGTACATCGTAATCCCTGCCCGGCTTCAATTACATATTGTTATTTACATACTGTCATTTTTCTGTTTATTATACAAGTGTTATGTAATCAACTTTTTTTCCAATTAACCGGTGCCAGCCGGCGGCAGATGGCCTCCCCGCTCTGAGTCAGCCTCTGCTCAAGCTTTTCTTCCTATTCCACTGCCACTATCACCCTAGGCATACTCTTGGGGGGTTTAGGCCTGCATCCAAGCTGCTTTGTGACAATGCCCTTTATTAAAAGCGCTATACAAATACAACTGAATTGAATTGAATATGACGTGACTCAGTAGAGCAACAAATGCAATATGCACAGCGCATGCATAAGACATACGCAGTTACCTACACTGAAAGCCTATATAATGCTTAGAAATTAAAATAAAATTGAAGAAAATGCACAACGGTTGTTAGGGTATCCTCTGCCTCTTTGTGCAATAGTATCCTCTGATGATGAAGTACCCACAGGCTGCCTGCGCCTGCTGTGTCAGCAGTGTCGTCCTCTGATGGATTGTGGGAAAAAGAAGCAGCTGGCTGAATGTGGTTCAGGGGACATGCGCAGAGGTCATTGATGATATGAAATAAACCTACAATTACAATTGTAATTAAAAGTGCAGAGCAACTTTATATGCTCAAAATGGTGTCCAGTGACTGGATTCAGTGTAAACAGAGTACAGTTAAATTGCAGGTGTGCTGCTGTATGTTCAAGTGCGATTAGAGTGCGCGTGAACACTTGCGTACTTACGTCCTCTGGAATTGTGGGATATTGAAGAGGACCTGCATGGTGGTTCCCAGGTAGCAGCTGTTCCCCAAGTTCTTAATGCCAGTGTAGCCAGAGCCGTAGACAGGCTTCAGCTTCTGGCCAGACTCCTGGATAACCTCCCACTCTTTATCCATGTGCCCAGTCTGCGTCTGTACCAACATGCCTCTCATTTACAAAATACAACATGTCCTCACCAGGGCCTCATATATAGAATGTGTGTGGATTTCACTACGAAATTTAAATGTAGGACCCATTCCTAAATGTTTCGTAGGTAACAGAGGTGTGCAGACCTCACTGTATTTATAACTGTTCAACCAACAAAATTATCTGTATCTAGATGTACTCGGATATAAAACCAGAAGTAAGCGTGGCTTAGAGAGGAAGTTGGAAAAAATTCCAGTTTTTTGGCCTTGTGTACATTGGCATTGCAACTGTAGTGCTTTCAAAGCATTAAAGTTGTGATTTAACACTGACAGATTAAGTGTAATAACAGGTTATTTCTATTCAAAGCTGTATTTTACAGACAATGTTAACCCAGATGTTCTTTTAGTTCATTTAGCTAAGCTACCTACACATGTGGTTGAAAACTAAAATTATGCATAGCAAAGTTATTCCTGCCTATTTCTTTTTTTTATATGAAACAAAATATTTGACTCATACCTGAAAGACCACTCCATAATCTAAAGAAAAATGTCCTCTTTTCATAAATAAGACCCTGAGTTAAATATGATAATTATTATTAGAAGCCTGCTGCTATTTTTGTGATTCAAGCTGACGAAGGTGGTATTCCAAGGCAATAGAAATGTATTGTACGAAAGTTCTTGAAAATATTTTGGTAAGATTTCTCTGTGTTATTTTACCATAGTGCAGTCATGTATTTGAGAAAATTTTTATTAACACTCACCTTGTGAGCCTGCACTATATCTATTCCAAATTGTGCCAAATGATTTGCTAAGTGTGGGTCCAACACTGCCTCCTCTTCATCAAATGAATACACATCTGAAAAGAGAAGTACATTCTTTCTGCTAACCTTGTGGATGATTTGTCACCTTTGAGAGTAATCAACTGAGCAACTGGAACAGTCATACTGGAATGTGTATATCAGTACATATACTATTGAAAACAGTACACATAAGCAACACAGAATGAATTAAGTATATATGTCACAAGCTCAGCACAGAACAAGAGTTATGATTGTGGATAGGAAAACTGACCTGCCCCATCTGCAGTGATAGTGTCCAGTCTGACTGCCAGTGGGAAGTTGGTCTCCCTGTAGTGCTCCAGTGCATGCCCATTGCCTCCAGTCCCATCACAGAACCACTTCCCACAATGCACTTCCCCATCCGTCAGGTTCAACCACAGGTTCTCGCTCATCTCACATTTGGAACACTTCCAGCCACTGAGTAGAGTGAGCATCCAATCAAAACCTTACATTACAACATCATAGAGTATCCAATCAACATAGTACATTATGACATCCGAGAATAAACTTTTGAGTATTTAATTCTATTTAATTCACAGGGCAAATTTCTTAGTAGGGTATGGATTTCCGTTGCAATGATGAACACATGTTGGGTTGGCCATGGAATCAGCTGATGTTGAGAGTCAATACATCAGTCGTGTCATACCAGCAAATGGTTCTGCTACAACAGTAATGTACAGTGATACTAGTGTATGACATACACGGTAAATGTATCACACTGTAAATGTATCAGTTATTATTGGTATCAGTTATCATATCCACAGTTCAAATGTCCCCATATATATATGCCAGTTATAAACTATACTCTCAGTCCCAACAATAAAAATGCTTGTGCTGCAATTAAAATAACTAAATTGATTTGGCCAAGCCTCTTCATTATTTATCATTATTATCTGTAGAGCATAGTTTGCTTTCTGTGGGTTTTTTGGTATTATTTACGTTTTAATCTATGTTTTTGATTTGCCCAGACAGTGCAAGTGCAATGAAGGGTACTTTACATATATACAGACGTTCAGGGTTCTCCCCAAAGAATGTAACAGAGGCGGCGTGCCACTCTGTTCCCTGACGTGCGGCACTGTGTAACCAAAATAGTAGCCCCTGTCACCCTTATCTTGGTGTTGCGCTCAGCCAGGGGAGAGATGCCTCTGCAAAGCCGGGGGGGAGTAACGGGTGTCTAATCAGAAAAGAATCACTGCTCATTTTGCCAAGGCTGGAAAAAAATGTCCTCTTTCCTTCAGTATGGGAGATTCGGTTTGGCATGCACTGTGAACCCCACAATTAGTGTCGCTTTAGTGCAGTCGTGGAGCGTTCTTGCGTGTGGAACTCTGATTCCTCACTCCCTGATGACTTAGCTTTAATGTGCCTTATTCACAAAGAAATTATGGCCAGTTAGCCACTGTTAGATTTTAATTAAGAAATTGAAAGCAATTTTATGTATTGCATGAAAAAAAATTCTGCAGTACCAAAAATGTACCGAACTGTTAAGTCAAAATGAACATAACAAACCAAGATTTTGGTGTACTATTAATGTACCCATCTAGCCCAGTCTGGACAACCCTGAAATTGTAGTCGATCAATGCTGAATGCCACAATACCAGCTGTTGTGAAGCAGGCAGGTCATCCAAAAACTCAAAATATCCAAAATATCCTTTATTGAACACAAAACAGTCTGGGCGCATTGTAAACATACACTAAAAGCATACACAAAATTTTGATTAAAAAAATGGTAGGAGCCTGTAGCCATAATCTATGACTCTATGTACACCTGGGGCCCTATCTTACACCCGGCGCTAAGCGGCGCTAACCCAAAGGCAAGTGTCTTTGCTATCTTGCACCTGGCGCATGGTTCATTATAATGGCTAGCGCTCACGTCGTTTAAATACCATGTATTCTTACGCTCCTTGCAAGTGAACTGGGCTTGTTGGTTTTAAGATGAGGAGTGGCCAGGATAATCTTTGGCGTCTTGAGGCAGCAGAAAGCACTAAAACCACCACAAACCTGGTCTAAAGTCGTGTTGCAGTTGTATACATGTTTTTTTAACGGCGCATATAAGTGCATCTATATAGGCGTGTGCACAACGCGCGTACACCCTCCTGTCTGTTACACATAGGGGCGCGCACAAGCATGACTAAAATATCAAGATTACAATGTGAAATATTATTATTGTGTAGGTATATCACAAAAAGGCATAATAATAAAAGGGTCCATAGGTCAAAGGCCACATACCTGTCCCTCAGCGAAGGGGAATGCCTCATTAAATTGCTTTCAGCCCGCTTCATCAACATCCAGAGCGATGGTACGTGTAAAGTTACATGTATAGACTATTCGCAATTACCCTGGATCAAGGTATATTTGCCAATAGTTCCTGTAGCCTAATCTTCCGGGGGGACAATCTTCTCTTACGGGACAATGGCTATCTATTGAAAACTTTGCTGATAACACCTATATGAAGCCTAATGCGCAAATTGTCATTTACACCTATGCGTGAATTGTCATTCAATGGAAAACTCGCGCACTGCAATAGACAGACATTTGAGTTCTGAAAATGTGCTTCAGATGTCATTAATATACAGCTCTCTAGGCCTACAGCCTGTAAGTAAATAGAATGGTTTTGACTGAAAAAAGTTAAAAACCTTGTCCAATGAATATTGCATTTATTGTTTTTCAAATAGCCTAGGCTACAGTGATTTCGCTGTGCATAAGGTTTTTTCGATAGCCTACGGTTAAAAAACGAGAGATAAATGTCACAATTTTAACTGAACCTTATTCTTCGTCCTTAAAATTACAGTGACCAGGTTTCCATACTCTCAGCTTATTAAAACCCCACTGATTTCACCTGCTATTCCATAACTAAACAAACTATTTTAAAGAGAACAATTAATTCACAATTAATTTTAATGCCATTCTCTGCATGTGCGCTTTAACTTCATGCAGGAGAAGGTGTTTCACCTGCTTTTAATTGCACTTTTCACGGTGTTAACCGGGAAAGTGGACTTGTTTTTAAAGCATAGAATAGCATAGAATAGAATAATTATTTTCCCGTTAGGGAACTTCAGTTGTCGTTTCCAGCAGTAAAAAAGACATAGACAGTGGGGCAGACCCGCAAACACAATCAAACATGATAAATAAAGACATTCAATGACATTCAGATGTTTCACGTTATAGTGAAGGTATGTGTGATTAAGCTGGACATGATTAACGCATAAGCAGGACATTATAAAACAAAGAGAAATACAGGTGCAGCTCAAAAAATTTGAATATCGTGAAAAAGTTCAATATTTTTTGTCACTCATTTCAGAAAGAGAAACTCATATATTATATAGATTCATTACACATAGAGTGAAATATTTCAAGCCTTTATTTCTTGTAATTTTGATGATTATGGCTTACAGCTAATGAAACCCAAAATTCAGTGTCACAGAAAATTTGAATATTTTGCTTTACCATATTTTTAAAGTATCATATTTAATATTTGGTCGCATATGCTTTGCATACTGTTACTTCCTGAAGTCTGTGACCAATCAACATCTCGATATCTTATTTTCAGGTACTGTTACAAGCGATACTATAACCTCTCTGCATTTGAACTGATCTCTATGGGAATTTGGGGGTGAGACTAGATTCAGCTGTAAATTACACTGGTACAGTATGGAACACATGACTGGCTAAATGGCTGTAAGTCATCAAGGGTCTGAGCTATCGAACGAGCCCCAAACCATCACTCTGTTGCCAGATATGGAGTAGATGTGGATGGATCACTGCAAGGGTTATTTCTCCTGACTCATTTTCCTATAGAACTCTATGGGGAAAAAAGTCAGGAGAAACAACCCGTAAAGGGATCCATCCACATCTACTCCATATCTGGCCGCAGAGTGATGGTTTGGGGCTCGTTTGATACCTTAGACCCTTGATGACGTACAGCCATTTCGCCAGTCATGTGTTCCATACTGTACCAGCGTAATTTACAGCTGAATCTAGTCTTACTCCCCAATTCTCATAGAGATCAGTTCAAATGCAGAGAGGTTATAGTATCGCTTGTAACAGTACCTGAAAATAAGATATCGAGAGTCTTTTGATGTTGATTGGTCACAGACTTCAGGAAGTAACAGCATGCAAAGGATATGCGACCAAATATTAAATATGATACTTTAAAAATATGTTAAAGCAAAATATTCTAATTTTCTGAGACACTGGATTTGGGTTTTCATTCGCTGTAAGCCATAATCATCAAAATTACAAGAAATAAAGGCTTGAAATATTTCACTCTATGTGTAATGAATCTATATCATATATGAGTTTCACTTTCTGAAATGAGTGACAAAAAATATTGAACTTTTTCATGATATTCAAATTTTTTGAACTGCACCTGTATGTGTGAACGTCTGGGTTGCCAACCTGACAGCTTTATTGTATTCAGTGTCATCATGAAGGCAACATAACGGTATTTGTGTTATTAATCAATATTAGAATGCAGGTTATGAACTTCGGATGAAGCTTTAACTTTGAGAACTGCATGAGCACAGCCTCATGGAATTGATGTTTGACAATGTTTTATTGCATAATCACACAAAATTTGTTAACCAAGCAGGCTAATTTGGCGTTTTCTAAGGTGAGACGGAAGCCATTGGTAGCTTATTCTCTGTTGGTGCAGGTTTTTAACAAAATTTAACCGCATATATTTTGTAAAATAACAGCACTGTCGCAAATTACCAGAAACTCATAATGGTTAGTCCGAATAATAATGATCATACTATTGATCCATATAGCCTATTCCTTGATCGCACTAAACACGCACGAGCATGTCTGTTTCGCCAGCATATAAGCAAGCCGCCAAGGTGGAAAAGCAGGCTTTTAAAGGGAATGGGATATGACATTTTGATTGGTTTATTGCATGTCACGCCCAAGACACACTTATAATTAATGAAGAGACTAGGTTCAGCCCATTTTCACGTTGCGCCGTGCTTAGCGCCCAAAAAACATGGCCACATGCAGTCTAAAACCCAAATTTAATCATCTTTCAGAAAAACACATTTCTCCAAACAGGCCCCTAAACCCTCCGACTAAACACAATAATTTACATTTTCACACACAGCACCGCCAACTTGAGGATAGAGGACGTAAGTTTTTTAATTTAATGAAATGGCAGTTGGAGAGGCAATAGACCTGAATGTGGACTGGGAGTTGACCTGCTGCAGCACAGCTTTGCTTATGTGTCTGTTCTAAATTTATATTGTCTGCCTGCTCCGCAGCACAAATAAGTGTTTCTACCCAGAAATGTGTGCTAAAACGATGTATGCATATGATCTGAGGTATACTGCATTATTTTATTACTGCAGTTGAGCTCTTGTTCCCTACTGCCCCAGTGAAGAAGCAGACATTTGAATAAGCAGCTAAAATGCTAAGACAAGCCAAAATTGTTTTTATTTTTGTCAAGGCAGATAAATAACATTCAGTCCTCAGAAAAAAGGCGAATGTTTCTCTATGTGATTTTGTGAAGGGGGAAGGTGATTTCAAAACCACACTATTGAACTATCGAAACACTGATCAAATGACAAAAAAGTGAATGGAAGAGCCGCAGTTTATGAGATGGAAATACAGGAGAATCGTGAACTTCAAAATTAGTTTCTCTGATGTTTCCATTCTCAGCATTTCCAGCAAAAGGTTTGTATATCACGTGCACAGCACTAAACCTCAAACTCTTATTATTGATGAAAGGCACCGATTTTCTGAATGAAGTTTTCTAATAGCCATTATTGTACTTGCCATGAAAAGCTTGTTAATGGGGTGATTTATCCCTTTATGGTGATTAAAATGGTTTTACTAAATCGTATAATTGAACTTATTTGATGTGAATAAATATGCTACTATGTGAGAAATTGAATGTCTTACTCATGACTGAAGCAAATCATAACTGCATAACAATTGTAGCCTATTGCAAAACTGACAGTGAAAGAGAGTGAAAGAAAATGCAACCAGTAGTTATTCTGTTATTTTGCCAGCTTCCAGAAAAGTTGCCTCTAATATTTATTTTAGCTTAGTGATTAATTTTGACAAATTTGGGTTTAAAAAGCTATGCAAATGCAATGAGTACATTCTCAAAAAAACACTCAAATAAAAGGTATATTCACAAGATGAAAAATATGTGACTAATCTGTACTATTGCAAGCACAACACTTTTTAGCTTTGAATCTGGTCATCCTAGCTCAATCTGTGGAAGCAGTTCCAGGACAAATCTTACATAACTTCAAGGGAACTTGAAATATATTTTAAGTCTTGTTGAAGTAAAGTTTTTAAAAATCCAAGTAAACACTTATTATTTTTAAAGTAGTGCATTAATGATCATGAGACCTGATACAAGTAAAGTTCCTACATGCACACACATAGAAGAGATCTAAAGTTCCAAATCAACCAGGAAGCACTACCTAAGAGTGAGCTGCACATTTGTTTTACCTGGGAAGGATCTGCACATCATTGTCCTGCTGTCGGAGACTCTTGGCATGTCGTGACACCTGAATCTCATCCTCCCAGGAAAGCGTCTCCTGTTTTTTGTAAGGGGATGTGGCATTGAGCACAGCATCGCATGCTATTGTCACCTGAGGGGTGAGGGAGACACGGAACATGTCAGATCAGCCTCTGTCTGTCACCTACCCTGTTTCTAGCACACTTGGGTTTCTGGGTGTGCTGTACTGCCGACACATACAGAGGCCAAACAGGGCATAAACAGGGCACACGTGATGGCTGGAACAAAAGCTTGATTAATCCTGCCAACAGGCAAGCTCACTATGCTAATCAAAGTTAGCGAGCATAACAGTCTTGAGAATGGCCTTTCAGAGCACTGTGTAGCTTCACCTTCAGTCAACCAAATGAGTCTATCATGTAGATGTCACAATTTTTAATTGAACTGCTATGACCTTTTTTGTATGTCTATATCAGGGGGTGGCTAACCCTGGTCCTGGAGAGCCACAGGGTCTGCTGGTTTTTGTTGTTACTCTGCAATTAATTGATCGATTAAGGCAGTAGATCACACAGTTAACTCACCTCACCTGGGGCCACATGTATAAACAGTGCTGAGCAGAAACATGCCCTCAAAAAGCCGCGTAAGTGAGTTTCCACGCAGAAAATCTGATGTATAATATAACATCCTGTGAGAATCTGCATACCTCTGCACACGATGGACACAATACATACGCAATGTTTGGCGTCAGTGTGATATGGCGACACAATGACAGAAAGGCAGAGGTAGAAAATGCAAAACTTTTTTTAAGCAGATTTCCGATTTTCACCCTGAGCGTTATTTTACGCATTCTTTTACTCAGAGTTTTATACATGGGGCCCGTGGTTTCTTTGGTGTAAAGTAGATTCTGCAGCTCTCCAGGACCAGGGTTGGCCCCACTGGTCTATATCTATGTTAGTGGGTCTACTAAATGAGCCACTAAAAACTGGGACATTGGATACTTGCTATAAATAAAAATAAAACATTTATTTCCTCACAACACACAACACAAATATTACCTACAATGTTTTTGTAAGTTATTTGAATATGCAAAACATAGTTTTAGTTTGTTAGTGTAAATGATGTAAAGCATGGTTACAAATACCGTACATCCTTTTTTATGCATCAGATTTCATCTGAGAAGCTGTAGGTTGAGAAGTTTGCAATTTGATGCTAGATTGTATACATCAGTGGTTCTTAACCTTATTGGAGGTACTGAACCCTGCAAGCTTCATCAGTGAATTCACCGAACCCTTCCGACAAAAACGGCTCGACATTGCTAGTGTGAACCGTATACTGTGTGTGTCTTGACCCCTGCCGAACCCCTGAGACTGACTCAACGAACCCCTGGGGTTCGATCGAACCCAGGTTAAGAACCACTGGTATACATATAGAAGTACTTTTATATGGTTGGTATATTACACTGAAACTGTGGCGTCCATGGCTTCATAGATGAAAGGCTTCTTTTTCTATACTAATTTTTACCCACTATTTTCTCCGAATATGGAATGCAGAATATTAAATTGTGTGTTCATGCTCATCACTCCAACCTTCTCTGTAAATTTGACAGAATGCAGACAGATCATGTCCAAAACACATGATGTCAAGCCACAACTTTTGTACCCATGCGGTCCACCAGTTAAGTTCTCACAAACACTTAAGAGAAACATAACAGACAGCTGAAGAACACTTCATGTGCAACTCGTGCAGGCATGCTGCGGGCACCCAATTAACTAGAGTATGTGATGAGTACTCTGGTGATCACTCTGTTGATGATGACTAGTATGTGATGAGATATATCTGTGTCCGAAACAGAGCCCTATCTACTGCGTCCTCTCTCCTGTGTACAGTGTACTGACAGATATGTGCTTAATGTGCACTGTTCAGTATGCGATGTGCAGCACGCAAAAAAATATCCTTCATACTATTTTCCAACCGTACTGTGGAAGTGTCGTAAGATGTCCCACCCTTGCACGGCTATGTCGTGTTGTTTTTGTTGTCATTGAAGGAAAACGTCAGCGAAGCTGCACCTCATTTTTTTAAATGAACCTGGGTGTCATATTTATGCCACCAAAATGCTCGCATACTTCTTGTGCTCACTAATATACTCAGCGAAACCCCAGAGGTAAGTATATAATATGGGGGTTTTAAGTATACTACATTTATATAAAATTGAGCCTACTTAACGACTTTCTCGTCCTGTCTATTCAACAAGCCTACTTTATAGTATGGAAGGGTGCTGATTCTGACACAGCCCAAGACAACTTGCTGACACAGATCCTACCCCAGGTAATTTTTTGGCCAATTATTTTCCAACATGCACCTGCTGGCCTTTGCAGTTGGCACTGGCACAGCCCATGTGAGCCCATCCACACAATAGAACAGTGCCTAAACAGGCGGATTTATGAACTATGCGATTTCTATGTGATTGCTGCCAAATCATAAAATGGCCTGAGTGAAATGGTTGAATTTCATTTCAAAATTCAACCTGGCAGCAGCAGAATTTTTGGCTATACATTTGGAATATAGTGGCAAACCAGCAACAAATTCCATTCTTAAAAATAAATGTAATGTATCCAGTAGTCAACTGCACACCCATGTGCCCACACATTTACCCCAAGTTCAGATGCAGCATCAAATTGTGGTGCAAGAAGTTCTTATTTATAATTTACCATCAGGCTGTTTTGCTGTACAGTACTAAAACTGTTGCAAAAACCAATTTAAAAAAGCTTTGATTTGCTTGTTGATATTATGATAATAAAACATGACTCTAATTTATGAACACATTTTATTCATGCATCCATCTGAAATCAGTCTGTTTCTATGAATATATTATTTTTTTTATTTTTTTTTACTCAAATAAGAGTAATATCTTCCAGTATGGATGTTGTTCTTATAAGCAGGTGTCACTGTATCTGTATCAGCAAATGTAAAAACAATCACTGCAGGGATAAAAATGTTTTTACTTTGTATACAACACTATTGCTTCTTCGCTGTACTGCACAAGACAGACATGCCAACAAAGACATGAGCAGCATGCATAATGAATGTAAAACATCAGCACACTCACTGACCAGTGCAGGCAACTCCTCAATATTTGGTAAGGGGATCTCATGGTGCTCTGGGAATATGACAAGTTTGGCCTCATCTTCACATTCGTAATCATCTCCGTTAAAATCACGGTTAAGCTCTATGCATTCAAAAGAGGAAGCAGACAATTCATTACTGAAACAAGGATACAGCCTCCAATGCAGAAGACAAACAGGGGCTTGGGATGTATGGTACATGATATATATATGTGCAAAAAAGTGTGAATGTAAAAAATATATATACAGTATGTATGTCCATGAAATATAAAAATTGTAGTCATTTATTTTTTCTGATTTCCACACGCACACACACACACACACACACACACACACTATCATCACATACTCTGTATTTGAGTTTGTGGGGAAAATTGTGAAAAGAGCAAGGTTTAAGAATAACATACAATTTTTTTCACTTATAGTCATAGCTTTCATTTATTACACACTGTAATGAGTTCTAATTTCACACTAGTCAAAGATGCAAATGAATCATCACTTACAAATAGAGGTGAGTTCACAATTAAATTACTGCCAGTAATTTTCAGGAGTGACACTCAAGACATAAAATTTAAGTATTGAATAATAGTAGGATAAAACCTGTCAATTACAGAACTATTTTACGTGCTTCAAGGACCTGATAAGGCAGGAACCCTGGCAATGAACCTGACCACATTCCTTTTAATACTGTTATCCTAACTGTGTGTGCATTTGGTTAGCAAAACAAAATGGGGCTCCACACGTCCATGTCACCAGAGGAAGGTGACACCCTGGCCCCAAACGTCGAGCTGTAATGAGCATTCTGCCTTGGACGCCCCCGACATCATAAACAGGTGGGAACAGAGCCAAGGTATTGTGTGCAGAGGACACTGCCATCACGAAGGACCCTCTGGGATCAACAGGTCTTGACAGAGTAGCGCTGCGTCACCATCGCCATCGGGCCAGCCAAGTCATTTGTCAGACATGTGTGATCAGTGACATGCATGAGAATTGCTTTGGGGTTGGGGTTGCTTTGATACTGAATACCTATTTCTCCTAGTTTACTGGGGGGGGGCAAGGCTGAATTCCACCTGGCCTACCCTCAGAAGCCACCAGCAGCAGATGTGTGTCAGTCTGGGGGAAGAGGGAGGGTGGGGCTCTTGATAGAACAGAGCAGCTGACAGAAGTGAGACCGACTGTAAACTAACCCTGGTGGCAGAGGAGAGAGCATGGCTGAAGCATTTGGCCCTTTGGATTTAGAACTGAATATACAAATAAATGGGCTAAATTTAGCGGGGCGGGGGCAGGACGGTGGGAATCTATTGCTTTGACGATACAGCAACAGCGAGCCAGGACTTGACATCTAGTGCAGTTACCATGTGAGAGGGCCACACCTGTTGTGTATAAACAGGGCTGTGACACCAGGATTCCTGTTGTTTAAGAACATCGGCCTGTTTCCAGGTGAGAAAAGATGGCAATGAGCCAACAGACCCCTCAGAAAGAGGTGTAAACAATCAGCGCAGCCAGACGCCATGACGGGCTGAACCTCTGATCTCTATTCAACCAAACTGCATAGGCTTCTCTAAACCAATAAACTAAATTAAATAAAAGCAAATGTTTTTAACCAAACTAAGATTTACAATCAAAATATTAAAGAGGGTGTACAGCAGTCTCTAAATCTCCCTTCCTTGATTCCATAAAAAAACAAAAACCAACATGCAGAATATATGCATCTGCAATTCTCATTCAATTTAGTTAACACTGACCTAATGCTGTTTAAGAAAGAAAAAAAATAACACTCCTCTTAAATGTATTCCTCAATGATATGGACAGAGCTGAGAGGTGTTCGTTTTGACAGAGGCCTTGTTTGATCTATACACAGAAACATAACAAGCACCAAGGACTGTTCCTATGAAATGATTGTGTCAAAAACTGCACAAATGCATCCCAGAATACATTTGGACTGTCTCGTATAATCACAGACAAAGGACAACTTGGTGGCATAATTCTTTACACGATCTTACCTAAGAGAACTTTCCCATTTCGTCTCCTTGACACAGCACCCCCTGCAGCTCCCGTTGCTTTCTGTGATAAGACACAAACAGCAGAACATGAGAGGAGAAGAGATGTTTACCCTTTGAGAGCAATGATGAAATACACAGCACAACGTTTCAGGAGTCTAAAAACTGTCAGGTTCACAAAAATAAATGACCATAACAAATAAAGATCTAAGCAATTGATTATAAGACTTCATGAAGGGGACTTTAATTGCATATTTATACAATGGTGGATATTTTATTGAAATAGCCTAAAGCCTTGCTGACAGACAGTCTCTTCGACATGCAGCCTGTGGATTATATATCCTGCTTCCTAACAAATACCACACCTGTTTCAAACATCTTTCATTTCCATGGGTTATATTACACAAAAAATATAACCCATGTGCATGAAACATACAATTATTTCCAAAGCTATTCACACTAGTAGGCTAATTAATCCCGGTTCCCGGGATCCCGGTATTTCCCATTCCAATTCCTCCCCGTTCCCAACCGGGAGTGATGTCGGGAAACCGGGAAATTTAACATGGGCAATGCAGATAAATAACTCTTGCATTATATTTGGCCTAATTAAGCACGATAAAATAATCAATATATGAAGTTTATTTCCAAAATGCAGTATCCACCATTTGAAAAAACTGACGCCTACTCATGACTGCTTATTGACAAGCGAAAACTGATTGCACTTTAGAGCACGTGAACGTTACTAGCGCACGCACAGGAAATAGAAGTTCAATATACCTGCTCCAAACGTGGAGAGCAAAATCACATCAAGCAACGTGTGGAAGAATTTAATACTTAATACTTACAAGGCAAAATGTCCGTTTTTTTAAAGTTGTAAATTCATTTCAGAGAAAAGAATAGGCTACTATAATTGTGACGTCAATGACTAGGCTACCACTAGGGGGCAACCATAAGGACAAGGGGTAGCCTAATAATGAACGCAAACCCATAGTTTTGTTATTCCAGGACATCGCATTCTGCAGAAATATAACCCAGCTATAATTAAAAAACAAGCTGGAATTCTTAGAGCAAGTATATTAGATACCTTCAGCATACTGTGAAGAGTCAGGAGTCATGACAAAAGACATTGTGATGCTATTCAGTCAGCATTTGCCTTATCAAGTACGACATCAAGCAAGTTCTTATTTTGGCCACGACAAGTATCAGAAAGTAAATATGCTATTCTTAAAAAGTGAAGCTTGGAAAACACACAGTTTGTATTTTGTCTGTCTGACAAATATCATAAGTAAAGAAATTCATTTGTTTTGGGACAGCCTCACAAGCTGTCCAAAAGAATGTACATTTGTGAAAACATTTAAAATAAATGGGACCAGACTTGTTGCAGAGCAAAATCAAAACTGTAGTATATCATTCCCTCAAAGCTTCAGACTATGTGAGATTTGAGATATGCTATGACATGCTATGAGGTTCTTGCCAAAGAAAATTCGTTCTCTAGCGCTTAAACCATAGGTTTTTGATTGGATTGGGTTGCATGCTAATTACAGATCAATGATCATCTCTGTTGTACAACACTTAAGAAGTAAATTAATATAGGAATGCATATGAATTTACTTAGATACATTTTCAAATTAATATTTGAAAATATATCAATTTGAAAATATAAAGTATCTACCATAAAAGCTTTTACTCAGAAATATCAATCAGAAATTCTCACCTTGTTGACCTCCTCATTACTACATAAAATTACTTTAAAAATATAAGGCAAAAAATAAGTTTAAAAAGTAACAATTTAAAGGTTAAAAGGTTTTTAGTATGTTATGTCAATATAGCAACTGAAAATAAAAACTGTAAAAGGGTGTAAATAGTAGTATTCATAGTATACTGTTTCTTTAGCAATGTTCAATCTTTATCAATAACCTTGATGGGCCTTGCATAGTTATTTAATATTTTGTTTACACTCATTTTAGATTTGTGACAAACACATTTTTTTATTACCAGTGTCATTTAGGGGCAATATAGACAGTCCTTTTGTAACACTGGTAATGACCCTAAGCATGGTTATTTATCAAACGTGAACATATTTTGCCACTTTACAATGGGGTTGCGTTCATTTATTTTCATTCCTCCATCCCCATTTGCAACTGATTCTCTCCACAAGTCTTCCAAAATGCACACAAATAGCCATCACTTATTTTGTTCCATCAATTGCCACAACTACTGTACCAGTGCATGTTGATAACAGACAACCAATCACGACTGAGTAACAAGGCAGGGAATAACCCAAGTGAACCCCTCCCTCCTCAGGAAATGCTAAGCTAAATTGTGTCACTCTGTGGGCACAGCACTCTGTCACTCTTTTACAGAACAGAGTACAACTTAACAGGGTGCGGCAGTTATATCTTTTTTTTAAAGGACAAGACTGAGCACAGCAATCAATTACTTAAACGGTACTACATCAGTTGTTTATAAAAACAAGTTTTATAAGTTTTATTAAGTTGAAAAGCACAGCATAGAAAAAAAATAGAAAAATGTATGGCCCCTACCACTTTAACGGTACGTTTCAAGTGCATGTACACACTCTGTGCAGTCTTGCGGTAATGTCTCTCCACATGTTCCCTTCCAAAGCCAAGGAACGTGCTCATACACACATATAGACCACCCTCAGACTCCTGGGAAAAGAAAGAAAATCAACGTTATCACATGGGGACCAGGTAAGCACAGTAATTTGTGTTTTGGAAGCCTCTGATAGAAAGTTCAATTCTGGTGGAAAAGGCAAACCAAACACTGATTAGGGTCCAGCGATAGCACTCTTTTTGAATCTAGATATTTAAAAACATCTAGATTGCTGAATATACTAAGGGTGCACAAAGTATTAAATACAGGGGTGCCAATAATTGTCTTTTTCAGAAAAAAAAGTATGATACAGATACTAACCAGGATCAGTTGGCTGCCCGGCTTTTATCACTGCTTAAATTAAACAACAAAAAACCCAGACAAAAATAAGATAAGAAACAACAAAAAGGTACCAGCATCAGAAAGCAGAACAAAAATCATCCAGAGGCACAGGGCAGAAAACTCGTGCGGGTACTGTGTTGGGAAAATGGTCTCCCTAGAACTGAGTCCTAGGCCTTTTATAAAGCCCAACAATAAAGACATTGGTATCGGATGCTCTGATTAACAATGAGCACAGCTGCTACCTTGCCTGTGAGTAGGGTTGATACTGTCCAGGGTCCTACAGCCCTCCAAGACACCTGAGGAGCTGAAGGGACAGAGCTGCTCCTGCTACACCCTTACTAGCGCCGCATACTCGCCCCCTTAGCTCCAAGCCACAAGAGGAAGCAATGAAGAGCCAGGGGGTTCATTCCAATCACTTATTTTCACTCCTTGAATCCTTTCCTCGCGTCCTCCGTTGAGCGGAGCTAGAGCGAGGAAAGGACACGAGAAAATTATGCAAAGATGAGATATGAGGACGGAGAAATTAAGGCAACAGAAATAATGCAAATAGGTCCTTGTTCAGTCACGCGCCGGCGCGATTAACTATGATGCATTTTAGCCTCTATTTTCATGAATGAACGTGGCATTTGTTAGTCAGAAAGAATGACTGTCATTATGGATTAAAGCTCTTTATAATAAAGAAATGTAAAGAAATGGTAAAATTTGTGTAGGGGTGTACACGCCACATAGCACATCTGGAGAGGTAGATAATTGATAAACATCACACATTCTGAGAAAAGGCTTCTGCAAAGGCCACACTCGTGTTTCCTCACTGAATCATCCTCTGGTAACTTCCTCGTTTCTCACGCCTCGCTCCTCTGAGCAGCATTTAGCGGTTTGAAATGTCCTTAAATTTGGCGAACTTTGATCAATTTCCGAGTCAGGCGTGGCCCGAGAAGATGACGGATAAAATAAGCGATTGGAATGAACCCAAAGAGTCTATAGCCATCCCCCAGGATCAAACACCACCAACGCCCCTTCTAACTTAGCATAGATGTGAGCCCAGGTGAAAATAGTGGGTAGGCCACTTCTCCCTTTTGGAAACATGAGAGCGCGTGGTGGGAGGCTTATCCATAGGTGCAGGTACAAATGTGGCCTTGGGAAAACTCCCTGGGCACAGCGATGAAGGGCCACCCGGTTGATCCACAACAGTTGCCTCTGGAGGGACCTCCAGGCCAGGCAAGGAGGGACCCTCATGGTAGGCAGGAACGGCAAGCCCAGGAAGCTCAGTGATGGCAGGGGCCGGGTGCTATTAAGCCCATGGGGCTGAGCAGCAAAGAGCCCTCTGGAAGGGCTGCCATGGCAGGCAACAAGGAAGCCTCTGGAAGGTATGCAGCAAGCAGCAAGAAGCCCTCTGACAGGGCTCTGGGACTAGGGAGTGGAAAGATGACCTCCAGCAGGGCCTCAGGACAAGGCCTCTGGCAGGCCTTCAGTGGAATTGGTGGAATGGCAGCACCTCTGGGTAGGGCAGTGCCAAGACCACCTCAGGAGGGCCCTCAGGGCAAAAAGGTAGCCTCAAAGCAGATGGGAGCAGCAACCTCAGGAAGCCCCATGGTGGCAGGTGTCATTGTGACATTGTGGCTGAATGAGGCAGTGGGAGGCCTTTTGGAAGATTCTCTGGAAAGCCCATAGTCTTGGCTAGTGAAGGGCTGGAGCATGTTGGGGAGAGCTGAAGGACTGGAGGGTGTGGGCTTGCTGTGGGTGGAAAGCCTTGGTGAGAACACTCCGTGATTTTGACATTTTTATTAAGTTTTCCTGGATTTTCAACAACTTTGGCGTGCCTGCTCTGTGACTTGCCAATATTTTCCGTCACAAACATTCAGCCTTATTCATGGGGCAAGGCTCAGGTTTCACTCAAATTTTAATAATTCATTAAATGCTTCACATCTAGAAACCAAAATGTGTAAGTGAAATAAATACAATGCAAATTTACTTCATTTTATAAATTATTACTTTCTTATTAGGTAATAGCCTAATTTAAATTTACCTGATGCAGACCGAACATAAACAGCCTAAATAAAGTGGCGTCCGTTTTGCGGAAGTGTAGCAATCTAAATAAACAACCAAATGCAATTTAATTTATAACTCTGCTCGGCAACTGCTCGCCTGACCACTTTCAACATCAGCACTACTTCACCTACTTGCAACATCAGCACTTAGCACGGTTTATTTTTTTTGTATTCCAAACACCAACTGGTTAAACACTGTCATTTATCTGTGATAAGAACACAGGCTATATTCATATTCATGACATTTAATAACGTCAGCATTGAAGCTCTGCAAATGCACTTTTATTTATTCTTTGCTTTTTTATATTAAAACAGTAAATACAAAATACCAGTATTGGTGGTGTGGAGAGAACTCCACCGATGGAGGCTCATGCACCGTATGCCACCGGTAAAACGAACACCACAATAAACCTAGTATCAGGAAGCAGAAGAAAGAAGAAGAAAAAAGAAGAAAAAAAAAAAAAAAGGCAAGCTCATGCAGTCACCATGTTGGGGAAAAAAGGTCTCTAGTCAGAGCCTGTAGGCCTTTTATAGAGCTCAACAATTAGACAATTGGTATCAGCTGCTCTGATTAGCAAATGAACCGCAGGTGCTACCATGTCTGTGAGTGGGGCTGACGCGGTCCAGGGTCCCACATCTCTCCCAGGTCACCTGAGGTGCGGAAGTGACAGCAGGGCGCTAAGAGAATGAGCTGATCCTGTCAATCCCATCCTGGCACCACAATTTATACATAAATACATATACAAAATAATGGAACCACCTAACTATAAATATCAAGTAATAATAAGGAGTAGAGCCACGCTTCACCTTCAGAACAGCGTCAGTCCTTATTGGAATGCTGTCATACAAGTTCTGAGCTGTGTGTAATTGGGTGTTGGACCATTCTTCAAGAAGAAAAGCCTGTTTCTTTGAGGGTTGAAGGTGGTATTAGATCTACTTCACACTCTACACTACAGTTCCTAACATAAAAGTTCAATAATGTTTAGATCTGGTGATAATAGAGGCCATGGTAGTTGCTTGACGTCATCCTGGTGTTCATGAAAAATAATCTTGGAATATGGGGACATCATGAGAGAATTGTGTTTACACCATAGAATTCACCTAGTACATTAAAATTACTTCATATTTATTGGCCATTATTTAACCACACAGAGAAATCGTGTATGGTCTAACAATGACCCAACGACTCCCGTGAGATGGCTGTCCATAGGGCGGCAGTGTAATATAATGGTTAGGGAACTGGGCTTGTACCCCAAAGGTTGCAGGTATGATTCCCAGGTAGAACACTACCATTGTACCCTTGAGCAAGTTGCGTAACCTGCATTGCCTCGGTATATCCAACTGTATAAATGGATACAATGTAAAAATGAGAAAGTGTAATGTGTCAGTCGCTCTGGATAAGAGTGTCTGGTTAATGCCCGTAACGTAATGTACTACTATTACAGATCCGTCACCATGTTTACCAGTTTGCAAGACATTGTGGGCTAAAGGCTTCCTTTGACATTCTCCAAACATAAACCCGTGCTAATGTCGGAAAAATAGTAATATGACCCATATTACTATTTCCATTGCCGAGGGCTCCAGGTTTAGTGCTCCTTACACAAGGTTATGTGTCTTTGTGCATTAGCTACAAGTGGTTTCCGAATGGCGGCCCTGCCACAAATACCAGCTTTATGAAGCTCGCTCATGTATAGTTTTTGTTGAGACTGGGTCACAGAGGTGTCGATTGAATTCTTTGATAATTTTTGAGGTTGTAGTTTTGGAGTGTTTAGAAACGATCCTGTTAAGTGCCTGTCCCTGTTGTAACCACTGTTCCTCTTTTACAGTGCAGTTTGTTTGTGTTTGGCATACTGTATGTTGACATCATTTTCAACACGGTTCCCCTAGTAACCTTACGTTTTTTCAGTTTTGGTGACCAATGCACCTGCAATTTGGGCTTGAGTTCCCTCAAGTTGCTTTTCAAAGCTCAAATATCAAAGTGCTGACTATCATACCTGTTTTACAGCTGACACAAACTGCTATTTGATATGGCTGCCTTTGTAATTGTCATGTATATACTTCAAATTGAAAGTCCTTTTTCATGTGGTGTTTCTATTATTTTGTCCAATCACTGTGTGTGTGTGTGCGTGCGCGTGTGTGTGAGTGTGCTGTGCGCCTGTCTAAGCATAAGCATATGCTATCCCCACTGTTAAAATATTTTATGAAAACCATACTCTTTGTAAAACTGCCATCACCCTTTTCCATCCCCTTTCATTTAATGGTTTTCTGTGATATCACAGACCCCCTTGATTTTTTACAAATCAACCATAACTTTTTTGAGGTTTGAGTTTTGTTTATTTTTTGCTGGATAATAAGAAAATTAAGGCTTGTTCTTCAGTAACTGATTATTCCGTTCTCCATTGGGGCTGAAGGAAACTGAGGACAAACCCGCAGTAATATAACAACGCAATAGACCTGATCATATACCCTTCATTAGAGCAAATGCATGTATAGACTTCACTGCATATTGTCCAGACGCATTACTGCAAAGGCTGTGCACCAGGTCCACAATGGGTCTGGGCCACGTTGGCTTCACGTAAAGCAAACCTCTACAAAATCAGTTTTAAAAGACTTTTAGCTACTTTTAACTTCACCAGAACTAAGGGTTAGTTAGCACGTGGCTGCTACACCTTTGCTATAGATTAGGATTAACATGGTTAAAGTCACATGATTTACATGAACGTAGCCTAAACATATTCTGCATTAATTAATGTTTTGTACCTATAATTGAAAAAAAAAAAACGGTCAAGAAGAATTGTCATGTGGATCTGTAATTGATCTGTAATACATTTTTTTAAGTGTTAGTGTTTTAAAATTGCACTAGATTTATAGGCTACCTATGCAAAATAACAATAACAAATACAAATTACAATTTAGAAATAGCCTACTTGATATGGAAATGTTTTTTGACGATTATAGGCCTACTGGCAGGCTACTTTTAATAGTTAAAAAATAGCCTACTTCACAGTGTTTGTTTTACCGGACATACTACCCATTAGCACAGAAACACAAGGATCAAGAGAGCATATGCCATCCATGTATGTGTAGTCATTCACAGATCACATAAAATGACTAACATGCTTTTGCATCACATTCAAACAACAGATTTACTCACATAAATTACATTGCAACATATCTAGATTTAGGTTTTAAGTAGGCTAGTTCGGTGTAGGATATGACACAGGAGCTGTAGCCTACAAGGGGATAAAAATAACCCGTCCTCAGTCTGACATGAGCTCAACATAGCTGAGTCACTTTTATATTTGTTTCAAGTGGATTGTATACATTTCAGTCGGCCTTACTCAACAAGTAAAGTCAATAATAAAAGCAAGTACCAACTGAGAGAAAATTCTGGACTGTAGATCTGATCTGAACTTAAATTCAAATACCGCTAATGAACAGAGCACACTGACGACTCAAACTGAGCGCAGGTGTAGACAGGCCTAGCTATATGCATCGTAGCCTATCTACGTTTTCTGTAGCTTACGTAGCCTAATTACACAGAAAAGCTACACCACCGCACGCAATTGTAACATTAAAATGAATAGGTTACGTAGGCTAGTCAACTCCATGCTTTTTGATAAAGTAGTTCACAAAGTAACAGCAAGACCATTTTTAAATAAGATCCCAAATTTCACAAATTGATTAAACATGCGCTGTGGGCTAGCGTACACATTAGTCTACAGTTGAATCAGCTCATCAATATAAAATTATTGGATTGAGGCGGTTTTATTCCTCAATTCATATTTAGCTATTTAAGCCTGTCATATCACGCATGTTTGTTAGGTCAGTTTACTGATGGACATGCGACACACACGCCTTTAGAGGCAAAGGACTTACAGGACAATCGTAGGAAAAGGCACATTCACTCTTGAAAACCCTGTCTCCCGATCTGGGAACTCTGATGGTGGGCATATAAGGGACCAGCAACTCTCCTAGGTCTGCAGCCATCTTCGCCTTCCTACTTCCAGGTTCCAGCCCCACAGTGTTGCAGCCACAGAGCGCAACAGGGACAGCCGGAGCGGAAAGTAAAGCATATGATACTATTTATAAATCACACTGCCCAGACATTCCAGCTGGACCCCGGGAAAGTGGGGCTTGAAAACATGACTGAGTCGAAGGGCAATTTTCATTATGTTTCATGAAGTAGCCTACCAATAGTTGCTATTTTAACTGCATGCTGTTCATACTGGAACAGCGGAATCCTATTTTCCAATTTTCCGTCTAACTGCTAGTGTTGCTGTTGTTTTTAAAGAGTGGGAGATTGCTTCTCAACATTTAATTTGCCCAAAAGCCTTAAACGAATTTATTTATTGGCTCTTCACTTTAAGTAAGCCAATAAATAAATACATAAATAAACAAAAACATCTATAAACTAAAATAAGTTATTCGTTTACATTATCGGCCTACTGACTTTTATATGATATCACGGAACTGCGCATCTGTGCGCAATCCCGCGCGTCTCGATACGACCAACTTTCATTAGGCTAGCCTACTGCTGGAGTGCCAGAAGAGGTCACTCTTTCCTCTTCTCGCACACCAGCAGCAAACAAGACATATGGAAGAGGATAACAGGATTACAGGATATTTAGAGAATGAAAAACATAAATAACAATGAATACATATATTACTCTCAACATTATAGATATCACACCTATAGGCTACTGACTTCCTCCCCATTAGCAACTCAATTAATAACACCAATAATAATAAAACAACCCTGCATACACCCTATAACTCTTAATAACCATGTGCACATCAAGACTTAAGCCAAAATCCAAAAACAGTTTAAATGTGGTGCTTAAACATCTCCTTCTCAGAAGACAGTTTAAAATCCGGTTTGAACAAGAATGGACACCTTTCTTTGAAATCAATAATGCACCACTACATCTCCACACTTTTGTGGGAGTTCCAATATTTCCCCCTTCACATATCTTCCTGAGTTTTTGTTTTCTAACCAGAAAAAGAATAGGTACAATAACACACAGATAAACTATTGTCACAATGTCATATCATTCACAGTCTCTCAGCTTCAGTAACTTGACATTGCTGCTAGTTCCTCTGACGAATGTTATTTGACTCAGAGAGTGAAGGCCCCAGTGTAGCAGTGGCGTAGCCAGGAATTCATTTTCGGGTGGGCCTGAGCAAAATTGGGTGGCCATTTTTTATTAATCAAATACGCACTCCAACAGACAGCCTATAACAAACCATAACAAAGTGGTTCACATACCTACAACAATGTTGTCCCCATACAGAATAGGCATAATCAAACACTAAATCACTCTTTCCTATACAACATAATCTATAGTATAAACCAGGACACATATGATCTGGCTCCCAATATGACCAGACAAAGTTGTGAGACCCTATTTAGGAAAACAAAATGCTGAAAAGAGATTGTGTATAGCACAGAGTCCAATTACTTAACAATCTCTAGTTCAGAGGCAAGGAAAATGAACATGAAAGCTCAGGCTGATTAGCACGCACACACCCCTAGGAGATCATAGCGATATATACGCCTCACTGTTAACAGCCACCTGAGGTTTAATGCATAACTATACCATGGCAGGCACAAAAAGAATTAATAACTATATAAACACAGTATTCAAACTTAGTCAATTTGGTGGTTTTGAATTGGTGTGTTTTCTACGTGACAAGAAGCAGAGAAGGTATTAGTTATTGGCCCATTTTACCTTAACGTGTTAGATAAAATGGGCCATTAATTGTCAGCTAAAATGGGCCACCTTCTGAACTGAATTTCAACAGATATTTTGATGGTTCCTGTTATTAAAAATGATTCAAATAATATTGAAATGATTCAAGCCTGGATATGTCATATTAAGTTTGTGTAAAAATAGGACCCATAAATAGGACCACACAAACATACAAACACATACATAGGGACGCACGGAATGTTTTGTTTTTTAATGTAATTCCTGTTTTTAATGCAATTACTGTTGCCTTTTAATGTATTTTTTATTTAATATGTAATATATTTGCTTTTGTTAACCTGTTTTTAATTATAACACCCAAAAATCCAGCACCACATCATTCACACACAAACACATGCCTCAGACACACACAATGTTCAAAGAAATTGTTTCGTTTTTTAATGCAACTGCTGTTTTAATATAGCCTAATTACGGTTGCATTTACTGTACTTTCTATTCAACATTTAATATATTTTTCTATGGCTAAAGGTTTTTTTTAACACAATACATTTTTTGTTATGCCATTTTCAAATAAAAATGAAATAAAGAACATTTGCTGATTTGGTCAGAATGATGGTTTTAATGTCACTGGCCCATTTTAGCTGAACAAGTGGCTCATTTTACCTGATCGGGGTCAGGTTGTCTGGGAGGGTGACATCTGACACTTAAATAGCTCTAGGAATTAAGCATTTATTTTTTATTACATAACTTCAACATGGAATAATAGAGGAGACTTGACTTAATACGAAAAAAAACAATTTGGAAGTTGTGCATCTGTTCTAGATTGTGTTCTAGATTGCCAAAAAGTGGCCTAATTTACCTGACAGATCACCCTACTTTACTTTGCCTGGTCTTGCTCGCACAGGTCAGCTTCCTTGGTTTTGCAAAGTTCGGCACTGGTCTGATCCAAGCTGCTTGTCACAATCTCCTCCAAGCTTGGCTTTTTAAATGAAGTGATTGATAGGCTATTTGTGTAGCCATGTTAGCTAGGCCAATGAAAGCTTACTAGTAAGCTAGCAGGTATCGTAATTGAAAAAACAAACTGGACTAGGGGCTGTGTATAAACCTCTAGTGCATTTTTGGACAAATTTTAAGAGTTTCTGACAGCGACATCATAACCAATTGCATCATGTTCATCTCCCCATTGTATTCATGAAACTTGGTCAGAAATATAGTGTGATTTAAATTACTTAAAACAGATCAGTGAAAGCTTTGGAGACTGTTGTTAGATAGGGTGTGTAGCATTATTTCAACAGCTGGCGAGTATTAAAAAAATAAATGCATGTTATGTAGATAAAATAGATTGCCACTACATTCACAATTGGAAGTGGTGGTTCAAGATAAATAGGTGGGCAAGGATACTATTTAGGTGGCCACAGCCCACCCGTGCCTACGCCAGTGCAATAAAGGCTATTTAAAACAATATCGCAAAGGCTGTCGAATATAGCACTAGCCTCAAACCATCACTCTGCTGCCAGATATGCAGTAGATATGGATGGATCACTTTACGGGTTGTTTCCTCTGACAAATATTCCGATTGAACTCTAGTGAGGAGTGAGGAGGGGATAGGGTCGAGAGGGCAGGTGTTCGACCTACTCATGGTGACATGTTTTAGAACTTCATCTGGGGAAATAGGAGAGAGACATTAAGCCTGAGTCAGAAGGGTTCGAACCGGTTCCAACAGGGAGGGTTTGGGGGAAGGCTAGGGGGAAGCTGGGGAAAGTTTCAGATGTTGTCGACCTTCTTCTTTAAGTAGGACAGAAAATCCTCGGCAGAAAGAGAGGAGGGAGGAGTAGGTGGAGGGGCAGTGCAGAGAGAGGAGAAGATGGAAATTAGTTTCCTGGGGTTAGAAGCAGAGGAGTGAATTTGAGAGGGGTAAATGGTTGATTTAGCAGCAGAGATAGCTGCAGAGGAGGAGACTGAAAGCGGGAGTGGTCATCCAACAACCCACTTTTGTGCCACCTTATCGCCGTGGCCACTTCAATTTAAGGGTTTAAGACTTATTTTTCCATAGAATTCAATAGGAAAATGAGTCAGGAGAAACAACCATTAAAGTGATCCATCCATATCTACTGCATATCTGGCAGCAGAGTGATTATTTCAGGCTCGTTTGATGCCTCTCAGACCCTTGATGATTTATAGCCATTTAGCCAACCATGTGTTCCATACTATTCCCATGTAATTTACAGCTTAATCTAGTCCCACCCCGCAATTCCCAGAGATCCATTCAAATGCAGAGGTTATAGTATCCCTTGAAAATGTACCTGAAAATAAGATATCAAGAGTCATTTGATGTTTTTGGGTCACAGACATCAGAAAGGCATGGCATGCCAAAGGATATTCAACCAAATATTAAATATGATGACTTTAAGTTTATGTTAATTTGTCCCAATTATTTTTAGTCCACTAAAATGGGGGGGGGGGGGCATATATAAAAATGGCTACAATTGCTACCCGGTTCACCCGATATGGATGTAAAAACCCTCAAATTAAAGCTGCACTTCATAGTCACTGTTCCATTTCAAAGCCAATGTGCTGGAGTACAGAGCCAAAACAACAAAAATTGTGTCGCTGTTCAAATACTTACGGACTGCACTGTATGTATTCTTACTGTGGCTCTGTGATATTGATACATCACTTGTTATAGTGAACAATACAAAACAGCTTTTAACCAAGGCTGTGTTCTTCTTTTTTCAGATCACTGTATGAACCAGGACTAACCAATCCTTAAAAACCAGTGTGGATTTTGTGGTTTGTAATGCATATAATTGTATACATGTAAATCATTTCTGTATTCCCTTTTTAATTGTGAAAAATGAAGGAGAGAGAAGCTGAAATATTATTTATTGAATGTGTCCAGATGATAAATAATTCACAGTAAGAGTGATTTCCTCTTGCACACACATAAACAAGACAATAAAATATAAACTCTACCTGGTAAAATACAGGAAGTGCAAAGTGGAACAGGTTCAAAACCTTTTTAACCTTGCAGGTCAGATTTGTTGAAATTAAACAGATGGAAAGTACAAAATGGGTAGGTTCTTCAAAAAGGCTATCCACAAGAATTATCCTGGGCATTGCAACGGTGTGGCAACTAGCCTGACTTGACACCAAAAACATATCTTTGTCACATGGGTATTATTTGCAAATTCAAAAAATAGTGTTCTCAAATGCTTAATTTTAGAGGTAATAGACAAAATACTGAGATATTAAACTGATCTGATCACTTAATATACAGTAATATTCACTACTGACAGTAAAATTGTTCACTTGGAAAAACTATTCAGTATCTACAGATACTGTAAAGCAAAGATCTCAAACTCCAGTCCTGGAGGACAGTGGTGTCTGCAGGTTTTTGTAGTTTCCTTTCAATAAGCAGCCAATTAAGGCTTTGGAAGCAGGGTGTGGCAGCACAGGGGTGCAGTGGCTAGCACTGTTGCCTCACAGCAAGGTACCGAGTTCGAATCCGGACCGGGGGCCTTTCTGTGTGGAGTTTGCATTTTCTCCCTGTGTTCGTGTGGGTTTCCTCTGGTTTCCTCCCACAGCCAGAAAACATGCTGGTTAGGCTAATTGGAGACTCTAAATTGCCCATAGGTATGAATGTGTGAGTGAATGGTGTGTGTGCCCTGCGATGGAGTGGCGACCTGTCTCGTCCAATGCATGCTTGGATAGGCTCCACCCTCTCCGTAACCCTGACTAGGAATAAGCGGGTTAGACAATGGAGGGATGGAAGCAAGGTGTCTGGACTCTTCAGCCAATCAGGAAATGCAGCAAACACCAGCACACTGTGGCCCTCCAGGACTTAAAGAGTTTGAGATCTCTGCTGTAAAGCATATTCACAGTTGTAAAGCACTTCATTTAAATATACTACTGTGTGTCATGTTTGTATTGACTTGGTTTTAAAGCATGACTTTGAAGTCATAACATTTACAGGACATTTACAATTTGTGTATTACATACACATTTTAGTTATGTCTACCTTAAAATATGTGAAGTATGTTTCAAGCCATTAGTTCTGCTGAGGAAAGGACAAACCCTGTATGTAAAATCTGGACATATTACACAGTAACAAATGACTCTTAATGTAACTCTGAACTCTGTAATGGCCTAATACGAGCATGTTGCTTTGCCTTCATATTATATCATGGCTCACACCATCCCTTTCAGTGTGAAGTCCTTCCAGTTGGTCTATGCTTTAACTTGCCATTCAGACATTGTATGCTCCTGTCCATTCCTTGATATTTACTTGACAGTAAACATTGACTCAAAAGAAGGCAGTTATTATGCTATTAGAACTGAACAGAATAAATAATCATTCTTATCATGAGGTATGTAATTACACAATTACTTCTACCATTAAAAAAATCACACAGCCAAAGTCGACCATCGCCCATGCAGCCTGTGATAGCTATTGTTTATCAAAAAAAAATAGCCATTCAAGTAAAACATTTGATCTGCTGCTTCTTCCATTTTTACAATGTCACATACTTAGCCAACCATAAAGAGTTTACTGCACTACCAGCATCCTTGCAGAATTCTTCCTTTGCATCTGAGCCATACTGCCACCAGTGTACGTTCAGCTCCAAATTCTATCCTTACAGTCACAACTGCCAATACCGATAGTGATCATTTCAATTGTGTTAATCACGCTGATGCTTCTTATAATGGTTATGTTTGAAAGTAAATGAGTTCACTTTAATATAAAGCTAGCATGTGCCTATGTTATTATACTGCAGGATACAGTACATGTACCATACCTAGGTATTATATTATTGGTAAGTGAGTGCAATGTAATCTGTTAGTTGTGTCATTAATGTTAAGGTTGCAATATAGAGTTAAAAAGTGTTTGAAGGAGTAGTTTTTTCCTGGGTAAATTACAACTGTCGTTGTATATATCTTCACATCCATCTGAGGACACAAAAGTGTAGTGTTGGAGGTAACCCAGTGGAGAATAGCAATGTCCATTTAAACTCTTTTACCGAGGCAGTGAAAGGAACAAGTCCAGACCAAAGAATTGTCTGACACTGAGCACATAATAGAACGGATTCCCCAAAGCTCACTGGTGAGGCTGCAGGTACTCTGCTGTGAAATTGTCCAGCTGACACTCAAGATTGGTTGCTTTGTGTCTGTAAAAGAAAGAATGTATTATTTCTGCACCCATCCAACATTGATTGACCAAACTTACACTAACCTATTACAATAAACTGACAAGCATGTGAGTGCTCCACATAAACATGTTCATGAAATAATATTTGAAGAAAATGTTAGAACCAAAATGTAAACACATAAGGAAATTTGAGACATCTAGAACAGGGGGTCCAGCACACAGCTGCTGGGTCAGTGGAAATAATTGACCAATTGAAATCCCTGGGACCCACGGTGTGGAGTATTTGTTCCAACCATAACAAGCTCTGTATTGTAATGAGCTAAAAAGACAATAAAAATATGGACAAAGTGACTGTGACAAATTAAAATAAATGTCCAATATTCACATCCCACAGTCATATGTCACTAAAGGTATGAATTATTTGAATATGATAATGATTTTATTCCATCGTACACATCCCTACTCGGGGTGTAATGTTAACCCATGGAGTACGTGGGGGCACATATTAACCCCTATGAGACGCAGCAAGCCTCACCTGAGCTGCTTAGAGTGCCTCTGTACGGTCTCTAGCTGCTGGATCCTGGCGGTCAGCCTCTGGATCTCTCCTTCCTGCTCTTTCTGACTCAGGTCAACCTGCCGGCACAGCCGAGCAAAGGTGGTGGCCATCTCCCTGCGTGGAAGAATCCCATCACGGTCCATGCACATACCTCTGCGACCAAATCAACTCAAAGCAGAACAACAGATACACGCTCAACTAAAAAAGAGGCCTACAGAAATGTATGTGACCCTAGAGGTGAGCGATATGCCCAAAAATCATATTGTTTATTTCGTTTTTTAAGTTTTTTTTTAGATCTTTGGGCAATGATAGCATGATTAATGAACAATGTTTTTTTCTAGTTTGCTTTAAAAACTCATAAACCTCAAGACAGCTTTTCATTTTCTTAATATCGAGAAGCCCTTATCTTGAGTAACTAGCATAATGCATTTCTTCATCATCAGGAAATATTGGGGCATATGATTTCAAAGCCGAGGGTCCATACATGCTAACGTTTATTAATTATATTAATTTATAGCAGTGCATTCATGCAACTAGATACATTGAAACCATGGAATTTACCAAGATGGTTCTCATACCGTCACAAATCCGTGCCATGACATACCTACCAGCAAGCAACCATAGACAACAAACCAATATAAAAATACTATGCGAGCTTACTGCAGTTCTACTTTGCTATATTGACAACAATGCAAGGCATGTTAGGTAGTTAGCAATCATACCCGGAGTAGCTTTTCAGAAAAGTCTGATGGATAATCACCATGATTTGCATGAAAAGGTAGAGGCACCTCATGGATGAAATTGTACCGGCGACCATATAAAATTTTCATATCATCTACAGGTTAAGTGTGACATGGAGAAGATGGGGACTGCAGTAGAAGCCCAGAGTGATTCTGTCCAGTGAGTTACCCCTGACAGGGAATGCTGACATAGACAAAGCGTCAAAATAACAGAGGACGGGGCTGCTGGATGACTCATTCGGTTAAGACACCACGCTGTGGAGCATGGACGACCCACATTTGCCACTTACTGTTGGACTTGCTGGCTGCAGTTGTTGCTGGTGAGGCTGACGATCATTCGTAGCCTCTCACTGGAATAATCCACAAACTGTCGCTTTAAGGCCCTCTCCTTAGCTTTGGTGGTCCACATTATTCGCTCATAAAGGTAGAGTAACCCATACAGTCCGAAGGACAGCACGATGATCCTCCAACCCATTGAACGCCACATCTGTAATGATACATGGCTGTACTTCTCACAACAATGTCCAGGCAAAAAGAACATACCCATATCCAACCACATTCAAAGTTTAATTGAATACTTTTCTTAAACGGTACCTGGAATACAGTACGTAAGAGTAAAAACAGTCAAATATTAACACAAATGATCAGTTGTTAACATATCTATACAGCATGACTATTCATCTTGTAGCCAAATGCAGCCATGCATAGACACTTGGCCCTTTGATCACTCAGAAGGATACCTAACCTGATGAAGACCTGAGGGTTGTTTACAAAATAGTTTAAGACAAACCCCAATTCCAAAAAAGTTGGGACAGTAAAAACAGAAAGCAATGATTTGCAAATCCTTTTTGACCTGTATTCAATTGAAAACAGTACAAAGACAAGATATTTAATGTTTCAACTTTATGGTTTTTTGTAAATATACACAAAAAAGTTGGGACAGGGGCATGTTACATCATGTTACCACTGTGTTACATCACCTTTCCTTTTGAAATTTCTCCGTTTTGGGCATTCTCCGCTGAAACCCTCAACATGTCGAAGAAGAGGGTAAAAATGTGTAGGCATCATTTTTTTTGAGGGGGGGGGGGGGGGGGGGCGGGTATAGTCGTTTTCCTTAAACACTGGCCATTTGCCTATATAGCCAGCGTTAATACTTCTCACAGTTCAGGTAGGCCTAATAGCCCTATAGCCTTTGTTTAGCTGTCCGAAGTTCCAAAGCAGCCATAATTTTGTACAGAAAATATGTTTTTGACATTCAAGAATCTCAGCCAAGTGGACTAGTGGACAATGCCATGGTGCTAGTTTTATATGGTTTTATAACACACCCCCATACCATGACAGACACTGGCTTTTGAACCTTGCGTTGGTAACAATCGGGATGGTCCTTTTTCTCTTTGGCCCGGAGAACAAGTCCATTATTTCCAAAAACAATTTGTAAGATGGACTTGTCAGACGCAGCACGCGCTTCCACTTTGCGTCAGTACATCTCAGATGAGCTTGAGCCCTGAGAAGTTGGCGGTATTTCTGGATGTTGTTGATATATGGCTTGTGCTTTGTGTAGTAGAGTCTTAACTTGCACATGTAGATGCAGCGACAAACTGTGTTTACTGACAACAGTTCTCCGAAGTATTCTCAAGCACATGTGGTTATATTCATTACAGAAGTATGTCGGTTTTTAATGCAGTGCCGTCTGAGGGATCGAAGGTCACGGGCATTCAATATTGGTTTTCGGCCTTGCCATTTCCCCAGATTCTCAGAATCTTTTAATAATATTATGGACTGCAGATGATGAAATCCCTAAATTCCTTGCATTCGTGCGTTGAGAAACATTGTTCTTACACTGTTGGACTATTGCTCATGCAGTTTTTTGCAAAGTGGCAAACCTCGACCCATCCTTGCTCGTAAACACCCGAGCCTTCGTGGATGCTCCTTTTATATCCTGTCATGATAGCATCACCTGTTACCTATTCACCTGTTTACCTGTTTTTTGAACACTCCACAACCTTCTCAGCCTTATGTTTCCCCTGTCCCAACTTTTTGGGAATGTGTTGCAGGCATCAAATTCGGAATTTGCGTATATTTACAAAAATCAATAAAGTTATATACCAATAAAGATAAAACATTAAATATATTTTATTTGTACTGTTTTCAATTAAATATATGTAAAGTAAAATTTACAAATCACTGCTTTCTCCTTTTATTTGCATTTTACATACTGTCTCAATTTTTTGGGAATTGGGGTTTATAAATGGGAGTAAAGAAGAGAGAGAAGTGTGCCAGTTTTTCCTTCTTTTTACATTTGATTTCCCCTATAACTCCAGCACCTACACAAACACTGGGATGTGCATATGTTTTTTCAACCTTATAACTGTCAAGGAAAAATATATATTATTCAGATGCACCAAATGTTGTGGCTATGTCCAGTTCTGCATCTCAGCAGTGTCAGCATAACAGAGTTCAATTTAGTTTAAATTCGGTCAATTTAATTTTATTTTATTGAATTTTAAATTGAATACAGGCCTTACAGCACACTGCCTGGTGACAGAATAATAACAGTTATGCATATTTTACGATGCCACCAGTTTGTTGAACCCTATTATACAGATTACGATACTACATAACCTGTAAGCAAAAGAAACTAATTACATTTTCCGGATATGCATACCAAACACACACCTAGTCAGGTCACTGAAACCACATGAGCGCTAAATACATGTTTGATACTTCCAAACACATTCTCTGGCATTCATTTGCTCATTGTACCAGTCTTTACACATGCTCATCCCTTCATCCTTATCATCTTAATGGAATAACAGATACTGTATTCGTCTCACTGCCCTTAATCCCAGCTAAACTTAATTGTGATTTTGGAACACTGACGTGCTCATTAGCCTGGATGGGAAAGGGAGGGGCTCGGGGCTGAAACTTACCACGCCCCCGATGATGATCATGCCCACAGAGGCTTGTGATGTCATAGAGGCCATGCCAGATGCCACGGACACCATGAGCTGCTCGTGGGATGCTGTGGCCTGCTGAGCCAGGGGCCCGGCACAGGTCGATGCAGCGCTGCCCAGGGGCCGGGGAATCTGCAGAGGTCATGGGTGATGACAGATTTATAATTTTAATCTTTTGTATTGTATTCATGCATGCAAATGAAGGCACTGGCTCAAACGGAGAGCCATTGGTTTGTAGCAGTAGCCTGAAGTCAACAGTTTTGAGTTTCTGCGGGAACTGCACAATGAGGTAGCTGGTTTGAGTCCCTCCTGGGTCAGGGATTCACAAAGTGTGAGATGCCAGAGATTTACAAAAGGCTACGAAGAGACTTTGGCAAATTAAGACTAAATTAAAACATGCTATTGATTCATAATGAATTAAAGGTATTTAAGAGACATGTGCACCATGAAATAAAACTGGTGAAGAAGTAAAACGGAAAAATAATTGTTCAGTATCTAGAAAGTTAAAATGGTACGGTAGGGAGGTCTGAGCCATGGTACATACGTTTACCATTCAGTGAGTTTTTCATTTCACATTAAACTTGACAATATGTAAATTACACCTGTGGTGTGTTCCTGTTTCATTGTGTACAACATTAATGGCTTTTATTTGTAACACGGATTATCAGTTGGTAAAAATATGGGGGTGAGTGGCTCCATCTGAGACTAAAGTTTGAGCGCCCACGTCCTGGGAGATTTTTCTTCAGGAAACCGAACAACAAGTTGTTCATAAATGAAACAACAAATGTGTAAAATGCAGAGGACAGATTAACATGCAGGTTTAAGATTAACATGAAACCTTCTCAACACCCTAATGTCAGTCTGTCAACTGTGTTGTTGAAAAAAGCATTTGGACCCTCTTGATTGATATTCATTGAAACATGATGCCACCTGGAAGTTCTCATCCACTATCCTGAGAGCCCGCTTTGCGTTGGAGGGACCCAGGAAACGGTTGACTAGGGCAGTCCAGCCCAGGGAGAACCGGAATTCAATGTTCTCTTGGAAGTCAGAGCAGAGTGTTGCACAGTTGAGGTCATAGCTGAGATCAAAATTCCTGCAAGGGACGTGCAGGTAGATCTGGCTCTGGACGCTAGAGGGCAGCAAAGGATGAATTCTGTCTGGAAGGGAACACCAAATAAACATTTACAAGACAGCACAAAAAAGTCCTTTCAGACAAAAACATTATTCATCCTTCGAAGAGTAGGTTTTTTGGAATGTTTTTTTATTTCTTAAAATTTAGTCTGTTCTGTTCTTATAATGTTCAGTTAAGAACATTCTAATCACATATTTGTGATCTCACACCTTAAAGGGTTAAGCCATAGATATAGAACCTTAGATGTGACATATGTCATAGTTAGTGGAACAATTTTTGAGACCATACCCAGGTAAGATGGTGGCCAGTAACCATACTTTTAAATCTATGAGCCAATCATCAGCTATGAGACCTGGCTTCTGAGACCCGATTATGACATCACAGTGGGTTAGAAAGTGCATGGCTGTGTCCGAAATCGCTTCCTATTCACTATATAGTGCACTATTTAAGATATCGGCCGAATTCAAAATGTCAAATTTGACACCTGTAGCCTTGAGTTTATAACCGAAATATAAATAAACGCGGTAGATTAAATATATTACAAAGTGCTAACTATATATTTTTAATTTAACAATTATTACTATGTTTAATGGAAAATCCAACTTAATTAGCTAGCTAGCTACCTAGTTACCTAACTTACCTATCTACCTACAACGAGACAACAAAACCCTTGTTCAAAATAAAAAATTAAAACTTTTTTACCGTTTATTGCATGCTTTCTCACCAAGCACCCAAGGGTTTTGTTGACCGCTATCAAGCAAGCGTTGCGCGTTGCTAAGTAACCTGCTCAGAAACCTGCTAGTGTTCGAAATCGTCTCCTTCTTTCACCAGTCAATCCCTATCTAGTGTTCTATGTAGATTCCCTAAGTAGTGTATAGGGAAGGAGTGAATGAGTGAGCGATTTCGGACACAGCACATGACTTTGCCATAGGTTCCTATTATAGCTGTACCCAGGTAAGATGGCTGCCAAATTGTTCCATTTCAGAATTACTATTACATTACATGATAGGGTTCTATATCTATGGGTTAAGCACTGTCATCACAAGACTAATAACTGCTTTTTCAGGGTCGTTTGTATTGCAGTGGTCTCTGCTTACCTATCATATCTTTTTGGGATGACTGTACAATGGCGTTGACCGCACTGGAGCACTGGAAAGCCAGGTTCTTCCCCAAACCCTCCTCTACGTGCACAAGCAGCTCCTAAAAGTGACACCACATGACAGGAAGTGAGTAGAGCTTGTCAGCTAATGAATGGAAATAGACTTGGGCTGTGTCCGAATATGACCCCTACACCCTTTTGAGGGCGCATATTTGAGACCACTTCATCAAAAAGCTTTTGAGTGGGTGACTTTTTCTCACAAAAAATTTAAATACCAGGATGAACCCCTTATTTCCGAGGTTTTGTTGAAGGAATTCAGGAGCACACATCTGCAGAACGGTGCACTCATCCGACAATTTCAGTAAGTAAGTAAAAACGTAAAAGACGTAGAGCGTACATGCATATCTATGGTCCAAGATAGGTTCATATTACAACAACTCTTTTTTTATTTTTGTTAATTCTATCTTCATTCATAATCTACACTTTGTAACAATTGTCATATGTTAACTGATTGATATTATCAATAAAAAGTTTTATTTTTAAATTACAAACTACTTCCTCACTAGTTTGGAAAGCGTTTTGCTGGATTTCTTTCGCACACTGCTTGCAAAGTGAGGGGACAGGGCACATAGTAAATAGGGGTCTGAGTGGACAGGGGACAGTGGACAGGGAACAGGGGTCGTATTCAGACACAGCCCAGGTGCTACTCATGATCCCTTAAGGTTTATTCAGTTATTGGCAAAGGTAATATATATATACATTTACAAAAAAAATTGGGCTCCCATTTTTTTAAAATATCGATCCAGTTGTATATGTAGTCTCCCCCCCCCCAGTTCTGTAACATCTTCCATCTAATTTTGGGGGGACACAGTGTGCACTCCTCCCAAGCGTGTTCTGCCATCCTCTACCTTTTTTCACAGCACAGCTCAGCAGCTGCAGTCACTGTGTGAGAGGAGCACACGTTGCGCGCTGTTGGTGCAGGCAGACTGAGGCACCCGATCAAGCAGTGTCAATGCTGCGCGTTGAGACGTGGACAATGCCACCCTCCACGGCGGAGCTACAGCTAATTACATGCTGCTCATACATCATAAGCTGAAGAAGACTGAACAAACTGAAAGACCTCAATCTCAAATAGCAAAAAACAGGGGTGTCGTTATCTGGCCATTAACTGAAGAATTCCTCCAACATCATACACCATACCTTAGAGTACATTCTATATAAAAATACCTTGTATTGGCAGGGGTCACCCTACCAATACAAAGTAACCTTTATTTAAAAAGCATGTTTCCAAAAATACAGAACTACCAATCAAGGCAATATTGAATAATGAACATAGGTTTGACCTCTGAGGTAGATAATAATTGACATACATTTTCTGAGGATGGTAGATAGTACAACTTTCCTTGGATACTAGCCAATACTACACAATCAACATTAACTTTCCTTGGATGTTATTCAAAAACGTAATTGGCACGGTGTAGTGTATTATTTAGGCTTGCTAAACATCCATTAACAAAGTTACAGCTTACTGCCAAATTAGCCCAACCTTTGTGTTGTTTTTATATTATATGTTCAACAACTGGTGATATCTGCCATTCTACTAGATTAGCTACCAAGCAAGCTAGGTCTTGTGGAAATGCATTTTCTCTGTTCAATTCAAGCTGGACCTAAGCCCCCTCACATTAGTGACAGAATTCTACATTTTGGCCCCTCCATCTCCATTACTAAAGAGCTGGGAGCTCAGTAACCCAGACGTCTGACTGCTTCTATAGAATAAAGCATCAACACGACAGCGGCCATTCATATCTGGAGCGGTTTGAGCAGGATGGACTGACGGAAGGTTCCAGAGCACTCACAGTCTTGTAAAGTTTCAGCATGTGAGGGGAAGGATGGAAATCCGAGTGAAACTCATCGATTAGCGCAGCGAGACGGCAGATCTCCTCAGACATGGCCACGGACACCTGCAGATCCGAAGCGCCACAGACCAGTGCCACAAAGGAAGAACAAAACCTAATGTCACCAACACGGACATAAGATGATTTTAAGAAGAAAAAAAAATCCAAGGCCTTGCAAGGAATTATCACCTTGGTTTCTGCTTCAACCAACTGACCACTTTTCCAGTGTTAAAGTGACAGTATTGTACATTTTACACTGCAATTCAGTTTTCAAGTAAGATTAGAATTATGATGCTGCACAAGGGTATTGCTGAGGTGGTGCTACCTTGGCTTCGACTTCTTCAGTGATCGTCTTTATCTTGCTCTTGATGTCCTCAGTCAGGAGGTTAAGCTCATTGTGGATGAAATCCAGACGGTCCACCTGGGCTTCCCTCTCCACCAGTGAAAGGACCCTGTAGTGGTCAGGTCGGGTCAGACCGTGCATGAGACAGTCGCCTCATCCTACAGCTCGCTACCGAGACCACAGGGTGGCCAGGACATCATTACAACAACGCCATGATGTAGCAAACACCTATTCATATGGGAATCCTCATTTAAAGTCCTCCACATACACCATCTTTTACAGGCAGTTCAGTAAGAATTTTTTTTTAAATAATTAACAGAGAAAAAAAAGAAAGAGAGCAGGACTCACCTTTTTTCAGCAGAAACGATATTGATGGATTCCATGATGGCTTTGACAGTCTCAATGATCTGCTTAGCCCTGATTGTGTGCTGCTCAAACTTTGTTTTCACTGCTGACTGCGAGATACACTCCTGCGAGGCCGTAACACATTACTGTGACACATATGCCCCACCAACCGTGGCCGAGGTGCTAACCTGCTGCTGCAAATCAGGACCAAAAAACGCAAACCAAAGAGCAGAAACTCCAGTGGAAAAAGCAGCAGGTCCGCACCTCGTGCCCGAGGGCCCGTCTCACAGATATGCGCTCATTCAGAAGTAAAGAAAATCATGGAAAAAGCTAAATTAATGTAAATCAAAAACAATCAATTATTGAAAATATAACTGTCATGTTACTGTACATGTTCATTCATTCATAACTTCCATTCACTTTAACTGGACATGCCATTTTGGAATAATTGTGCAACCAATAAATGAACATAAACATGCCAGCCCCTTTAATAATATTTGGCACTCATTTTACAATAAGGTTTTATTAATTTTTTTATTTTTTCATTGTAGGTCTGCTTATCTTCACCTGTATTTCTGGCTCACAAAGATGTTACTTAATAAGAACAAAAAAAACTGATGATAAAAAAAATAGAGGAGTGCTGCAGTTTTTCCTTTTGGTATGAAAATGTTTAAGTAGTTTTAAACACATAAAAATTTGAGTCGATCAAAAAATATGAATTCAGTTTCAAAATGAGAAACAGTTTTTTCTATACAGTGACATTCAATCAGTTTAAAATATCAACAGAACATAATTTAAAAAAACAAACACAAGAAATACAGAGAGTAACAAAAGAGGAGAAAGAAAGAGAATATGAATGGTGGGGGGGGGGCTGCCTTCGCCTAAGCAAATCTAGACTTCAGCAATGAAGACATAGGTTGATAGAAAGTGTGCAGTCATTGGGCCTGCAGTTATGACACAGCTGGATTGAAAAGCCACAAGAGACTGAGAGACAACAGCATAATTAGACTGTCTCCAGGGGCTTACACACGTCACCTCCCACATCGCAAAGCTTTGAGTCCCCATTGCAGTGCTGACACTAAGGAGCACTTAGACCCAGACCCAGACAGAGGAAAAGAGAGATGGAGGGGGAGAGATTGATAGAGCATTACTGAATTCTACACCACAAACACAATTTCATATTTGTAAATGTCAGCCATCACTGACTCTTTCTTATTGTACACCAAGTTTGTCCTAAAAGCTTGTGGTTCAACTGTGATATTTCAGTTTTCTCTACATAAATATTATGTTGGAAAGTGGTAAAGTGCCCACCAGAATTATTGGCAACCCTAGAAAATGAGCAAAAAAGGCTATCAAAAATGTCTTTGTCGTTTAACAGCATGACCTCACACTCAAAATATGAGAAACATCAAATCAATTAAAAAATATATATATTTTCTTAAAACAAAAAACATGTGTGACAGTTATTGCCAATGCTAGAAATAGTTACAAACAAAACCTCATTGAAGTATATTCCCATTCACATTTTACTTTTTTAAGCACACCTAAGACTTTAGGAACATGACTTGTGGCCATTCTCCTTCCTTGTGACACAAAGGTCAAAAGCCCTTTGGCTGAATCTCATTATCTCGCAGACTCATGGACTCAAAGGCAGGTTCTCCTCAAGTCCATGAGCGCTTAGGGTTGACCCATTGTGAAAACAGAATTTTTGGCTCTTATACAGACCTTTTACTTGCCCTTGATTATGCATTGCATTGAACTTATTAAAGTTCAAGCAATTAAGGAGGGTAATTTTTTGTGTGAAATTTCTCCACCTCTAAAGAGCAGGTGAAAATCAAGATGCAAGTAAGACGGAGACACAGGTTTTGTCCTCAAATACGCACAGTGAAAATCTTTTCACACCATTTCAACCCCCATGAAATGATCAAATGGTACAGAGGTTAAGCAGTTACGCAATAAATAGGTTAATTACTCTCCTAGAATAAATAAAAGATGACCTACAACCTCCCACACAATGTTCCCATTCCATACCGGCAATAGTTAAGCTCCTTGCAACAATCTGGATAATTTCAATCAAAAATTGCTTCTGCAGCTAGATAATCACTGTAAAAAAATCCCTATTTAAAATGTAAAATTGACATAACATTATTAAAATGGAAGGAGAAATGCAGTAAAATTCCATAGATTGTCAGTTAAAAATGGATGCACGTATCTTAATTCAACTGTAATTATTTGTGTATATCTTAATTCTCGCCTATTTAGGGGGCGCTGTTTAAAGCTTTATAGCCCCTAGCGCTCACGTCGTTTAAATACAGAGCGATTTTGCACGCATAGAAAGTGAGCTGGGTGGGTTGGTCTTAAAATGAGGAGTGGCCAGGATTATTTTTGGCGTATTGCTATCTTGAGCCAGCAGAAAGCACTTGAGCTAAAACCACCACAAACCTGGTCTAAAGACATGTCGCAGTTGTTTACATGTTATTTTAACGGCGCATATAAGTGTGTCTACATAAGCGTGTACACCCTCCTGTCTGTTACACACAGGGGGGCGCACCAGCATGACTAAAAATATCAAGATTACAATGTGAAATATTATCATTGTGTAGATATCAAAAGATCAAAAAATAGTAGTATCAAAAAATGCTAAATAATAAAAGGGTCCATAGGTCAAAGACCACATACCTGTCCCTCAGCGAAGGGGAATGCCACATTACAGTGACAAGGTTTCCATACTCTCAGCTTATTAAAATGTTTATACATCTGCGCAAAGGGGTTAAATCTATGGTGGCCTCACATTTTTGTAATGTTCTGAAATATTTAAATTAGTTATTAAATTATGTTAATCTCATTCAAGTATTGAAAATTACTTTTGTTTTATGGGTTTTCTGTGTTTCCATATTCAAGATATTCTACCATAAATTTACAGTAATCTATTGAAAACTCTGCTGCCATGCATTTTGCTGTTTTTTTACAGTGCACAGTCCACATTTTGTCATGCACTCTTCACAGTGCTGGATACGCTCTTACAACACACGAGCAGACACATCAATTTCCCCACAGCCAATGAAGATATTCAACGAACACACTACTTGTCCCTTTTAAATTCTCCTTCATATGCAAAATGCGATTGGTAGACAGTCCCATTCGCCGATTGCGTAATTAGCTATAGATGTAGTAAATAAGACATTCATTTCACACTGATTATGGACGCACCGCAATACTTTCCGCAATTTGAGCTGCAAGTTTTATATACGTATATATCTGTCCTTCAGTGCTGTTATCTTGGCAAAAGTTTTATATACGTCTATATATCTGTCCTTCAGTGCTGTTATCTTGGCAAAAGTTTTATATACGTATATATATCTGTCCTTCAGTGCTGTTATCTTGGCAAAAGTTTTATATACGTATATATATCTGTCCTTCAGTGCTGTTATCTTGGCAAAAGTTTTATATACGTATATATATCTGTCCTTCAGTGCTGTTATCTTGGCAAAAGTTTTATATACGTATATATATCTGTCCTTCAGTGCTGTTATCTTGGCAAAAGTTTTATATACGTATATATATCTGTCCTTCAGTGCTGTTATCTTGGCAAAAGTTTTATATACGTATATATATCTGTCCTTCAGTGCTGTTATCTTGGCAAAAGTTTTATATACGTATATATATCTGTCCTTCAGTGCTGTTATCTTGGCAAAAGTTTTATATACGTATATATATCTGTCCTTCAGTGCTGTTATCTTGGCAAGTTTTATATATGTATATATATCTGTCCTTCAGTGCTGTTATCTTGGCACAAAGTACTATATTCAGGGATGCCAATAATTGTAATAATTGCCAATAATCTTCTTCAAAATATACATTTTTTCTTGCATTAAATAATAATAATAATAACTTTCTTTGTATAGCACTTCATACAAAGCATGCAACTCAAAGTGCTTTTGCATTCCAGCACAAAATAAAAAATAAAAATGATAATAAAATAGAGAAAAGAAATTGTAATTAATTAAAGATCAATGGTAGCACAATGAAACTATGCAATTTTCAAATTTTTCTCAGCATATCCTGCCATGTTTGCTCATATTAATTGTGGTTGCCAATAATTCTGGTGGGAACTGTATGTGTTTATGGCTGAAGTTGTTATTTTTTGTAAGGACAGATTTAAAGGGAGTAAAATGTGTGAAAACAGGAAATGACAGTACAGGCATATTGTGCTCTCGGCACTTGCCTCAAAGGTTCTCTCAAATCTCTGGAACTCCTGCAATCGGTCCTGGAACCCTTCAGCTAAAGCACCACCTGCAATAATTAAACTCACTTAAAGTCATGAACTAGCAACACATTATCTAGTACTCATGGGCCCTTTCAAAAGCAAAAGGCAGGCTTCTAAGCCAAAAAAACTGGAAAATTACAACAGACCTGTTGGTGCATAGGTTGTGTGACAGAACATTCTAGAGATGCCACTGCTGGTAGAACTGGTTTTAATTTTAATGGAAAATGTTGCTGTACTTGTCTTTAATCGTGCCAATTCTGTGCGCACTTGATTGGCATGTCCATTCGCCATGCACGCTGATCCCTTACCTGCCTCAGGCATGCCCTGGGCACGCTGCATTCTGGAGTTCAGCACCTCTTTGGCAGACACAAAGAAAATGCGATCAGGGGCCTTCTCCCTGTCAACCACCTTGAGCTCCTCCACAAGGAAGCTAAGACAGCGGTCCGTGTGCTGTCTGCGCACCTGTAAAAAACAGCATGACGCCGACGCCCGGCACTTTGCTATTCAAGTCTCAGGCAGCACTCGTCAACAGTTCTGACAGTGCAACATCTCAGGCTAAAGCCTTCGGTCTAAACCCCGGTCGACATAATTGGCTTACACCACTGGGATTTCAGTGGCTTGACCCTGTCAATGGGCCGGTTCTCTTTACCTCTGATGTATGTAGTCTAAGAATTCCTTCTTTAAAGAGCAATTTAGGATTTTTGAGCAGCCCCCCTTTTGTCATTTTTTAAATAATGCAACTGTAACTGGTTGTGCTCATCTAGGATGACTCACGTTCTAAGGAAACAGACAGCAAGCGTCAAAAAATCACAGAAATGCGTGCACACACACACACACACCCACTAAACTCACCCATCAACACCACAACTCCTACAGAATTCAAATAATGTATTTTTGGACCAAGATTGTTGGATTAACCATATATAATAATATTACATTTTATTTATATAGTGCCTTTCTCAAACCCAAGGATACTTTACAGAGCAAATGATAAAAGCCACAAGACTCAACAGAAAACATACAATAAGAAGAGAAAAAATTTAAGCTGGAGTATGCAACTTTCTCAAGAGTTGCATTTGTTGTCAAAGTCCAATAACAACACCCCTTGGCCCTGACCTCAAAGAAAGAGAGACAAACTCCCCCCACAGCTTCCACAGACCTCGTTATGAATGTGCACCAAGTTTTCTAGATACGATTGCAGGATTACAGACTGGTATAACTTCACAATAAAAATGTCAGCTACAAGAGACAGGTAAAACAATCTTTGCTGTTGTTGCAGAGTTTAACAATAATGTGTTACCATTTAGTTACCAAACTCGCTAATGAAGTGATGTCTTTGCTAAGTTATAAGTAATCTTCCTGATGGTTTGCAACAGCTAACATTTGCGAAATATTGTATTTATTAAATAGTTGAACAAGGCTAACGTTACCCTCTATTCCAGACTTAGTTACTTCGTATTCGGCTAAGTTAGACGTTTTATGATAGGACCTTTCGGACAGCAGACGGTGGGGCTGGCAAAACATGTCGCTTGGCCTGCATTGAAATCGTGGGCTGGTTTTCAGAACTGATAAATAAAGGAGAAAATAAATAAAGAAGCCAACTTGCATCAAGGCAGTTTTACTCAAACACTACAATTGACAGTGATGGCGAGCTGAATTATATAGCTAGCCAATTTTATGAAGACCCTAGGTTTATAAACTTATGCCGGGCTGTAGTCCTGAACAAGGAGTCATGGTTTTAGGTTCAGTTAGAATGATGGCCGTGATGTTCTTTGTGCTGACATAACAGTGGTATTTGAGGGCATCAAGGTAAATGATATATGCGTCACCTTACACATGTGGTCATATTTTCTCACTAAAGTTGCTCTTTAAAAGAGAGGAGCAGGACTGAATTGATCCTAAATTAGGTTCTGTACTTACATCCTCCATGTACTCCGGCTCCGAGGCAGACGCATCCCACCGGTTGTTTAGGATGAAAATGTTTGGCTTCGAAAGACGCTCGTTCACTTTGTGGAAAAAATGTTTCTCCTTTCAGCCAAAAACAAAGGCACATAAATTAATGATAATGGATTATATTACAGATGCTGTTTATACTGTGGGTCTCTTTACCTCAATGAACTACGTATAATTGAAAGCAAATGCTGTGACCGCTTGGTCATCTCAAGGTACGTAGCTGCAGAACTCAGTACATGTCAAAGGCATGCAAACATCCATGTATGATCCATTCAGGCAATTGTTCCAAATCCACTAGGTGGCAGGTGAGTAAATTTCAATAAGTAGCTCCAAAGATATTCAATTGTTGTTAAATCAATCCTATGTAAAACTACCATAACACCAATATTGTGTTCATATGTATTTAAACAGCCTCCTCTTCAGTTTATTTTCTTGCAGGTGTAACTATTGTTAAAAAATTTAAATAAGAATCTGGCGCCGATGATTGTTATTGCACTCAAAAGATATTTGGGAACTATCTTATGGTATATCACCCAGTCCTAGCACAACTCAAATTAATCTCCCTGTTTTAGCAGTACTTATAATTGGCTCTCTGCATGACGTGTGTACTACGTATTTATGCACAGGATAGTTATGGACTGCAACATATATGCAGGATGATTTTCAAGATGATTCACTGAATGAGTGAAAAGTTGCTGTGTTTACCAGACCAGTTTTTAAAATTGTTATAAACCAGACTCCATATTTGAATATCCATTCAGTATTGAGTTTAAAAGTCAAGCCTGTCTGAGCGAATGTTAAAAGCTTGTCTGCACACTGCAGTTTGCCCCTGACGAATACTGTGCAGTCCAAAGCGGCAGTTGCATATATTTATAGAACACAGTGCACAGAATACTACGCTATAAATAAAGCAAACTAGTGTAAACAACAGTCACTGTGCCACTTGTGTTTTCTGGGTCATGAGCTGGAATCTGCTTTGAAACCCTTTTGCTTCCTTGTAGACAATGCCAATGTGTCATTCCTTGGAAAATTCTATCCAGTTTATCTCAAATCTCACACTCATTTGCTTAAGGATCGCTTCAGCTAACCGCAGAAGTAATCCTTGAATAGTGTTCCGTTTTATTTTCAAAAGGAAGGTCGCAGAGTGACGTTAACCCCGCAAATTACATCCTAATTTTTACCCATTTTGACCGTTTAGTAAATCCGATGTAGATGTCGTGACTTTTAAGCGACTGCTTTTGTGTCGGAAAAGCAGTCACAATCCTTTAGTAAATCTGGCCCTCAATGTCAAAACAGTTGTAATTCCTCATTGAATGGCAAAAACGTACAGTGAATGTCATGTTACAATATGTTGAGTACTCCACTCAAGCATACTACAGTTCATTACATCTAGACATAACTGGCACTCCAAGCTATAGAAAAAACAATCCAGTAGATTTAAAAGGCATCCAAAGAAGACCATTAGTGTCTATCTTGTCAGTTGAGTCAACTAAGCATTGTCAAACGTAGTTTCTTCCCCATTTCCATATAGTTTTTTTAAAGATAGAGAATAGCCTGCTGACAATTTGCCAGGCTCACCGTGTTCATCAGAGTGGACTCCGAGTTGGCTACCAGCACAAACACGTCTGCATCCAGGCAGAACTTGTCAATCCAACTGTCCAACTCTGACGTGACATCAGTCCCCGGGCTGAAGGAAGAAGATCAGTGTTACTGCATAAGCCCTTAATTAAATTCTGCCCTGTATCCCATTATCATTTAAACAAGTGCTAATAGGTGATAGGATTACCTGCCTCCAGCCTGTAATTAGGACAACATGCCTGTTAGTACATGTTTGTGTCGTTTGGTGTATACGTGTCATCTACTGGTACATCTACTTCCATTTTAGGAAGCAATTCTCTTCATTATCTTTATGGTTGCATTGGGCATCTCATTCACAATCACAATGTTTCCTTCCAATGCTATGCTACTATATTCAGCTGTCTGTTAATCCTGGTGATCCCAGTAATTCTGTAAACCCAAAATGACTCTCTCAGAAATATTAAACCAGATGTTACAAAATGTCCTGCAAGTCAACACCTACTGACGATGTAGTACTAGGACCTTAAACACAATCAAACATAATATATCTGTAATGACTTATGGTCATAATATGACCATATTATGCTGTTGCATGATGCTAAATGAGCAGTGATAAGACTTTCGTGAGAATAAATAAGAAAATAATAATATCAACAGTACCAATATAGTTATTTCTGCATCGGAGACTGGGAAGAGGTTGGGGAGTGCACAGAGGCTGTCTGTAGAGTCTATTCTCTACCTGTCCATGAGAACCAGGTCATCCCTCAGCAGGGCACACTTGCTCTTGGGCCAGAAGACCTTGACTAAACAGCCTGCGTCCAGACTCTGGTCCATATGCAGTGCATGAGCCAGCTGGTTGACCGTCTGCAAAAAGAGCAGGGGAGCCTCAGGATAGTCTATCACAGTTAGACCATGACCTGCATATGATGCTGGCCCAGAATTCCCTGGAAGACCAAACCCAAGCAGCTGCGTTCTGACAAATTGACAGCAGAGGTCGCAGCAATGCGTGCTGTATAAATGTATAAATCGCCCTTTAAAACTGGGGAGAAAAAGGGTGAAAACATTAAAAAATTATAATTAACACGGTGTCATTATCCCACAATTCTTCTTATTTAAAACAAGCAGAGACTGTGAGGCTCAGTTTGTAAGAAAGCTGGCTCTCAACCAGTATACAAATCCCCTGTGTGACTTAGGGTTAGATTCCAGGCTATGGAACACTCTGTGCTGTGATCCCATATCTACCTGCATCCTCTCTGCTTTTCCCTTGTCTGAAAAAAGTGAAAAACAGAAAAAGAGTGCAGGCTGGCCCCTCCGTCTGTTAAAAAACACCAGCAATAAATTAAATGTATTTATTTTATTTATTATTTACATGTTACAGATATGTGTTCCTGTACAAAGATAGGGGCGCCACCTGCTGTCTGTACAAAGGAATTGTACAAGTAAACAGTAGGTTACTGGATAACTACTTATGAGTAATTGTTTTCATTTTATAAAACACCTGCTCCCATCAAAATGGTATGAAGAAACCGGGGTATTCCGTGAAACCTGAAATGAGTCCACGCCTAATATGCACCAGGCTCCAGAGGGAAAAGCTCGGTGACGTCCATGTGAATGTTGTACCTTGATGCTCTTCTCCTCCTCCGAGCCCTGGGTCATGAGGTAGGCCTTATCCTGGTCGGTGCCCTCTACACTCAGGAAACAGTTGGTGGTGTGGCCCATGCCGCTGGGTAGTACCCGGTCCCGCAACATGGCGTTGATCACTGTGCTCTTACCATTGCTTGTCCTGCATGGGCAAGAAGCAAAAAAGATCATTAAAAGAACCTAGGCCAACATTCTGTGTGCGTACCCAGATTATCACATTCAGCCAATTTGGTCAGCGTGTGTGTGTGCATTGAACATACACTACCGTTCAAAACTTTGTAAATCACAAGGAATTTTTATGTTTTTGAAAGAAATCGATACTTTTATTCACCAAGGTAGCATTACATTTATGTCACAACATTAATAATGTTACAAATTACTATTACTATTTTAAATAACTGTTTTTTAATTCAATCTTTAGATATTATTGCAAAGCCCCATTATTAGCAGCCATTACTCCAGTGTACTAACAACACACTGGCTGTGTTTGAAACCGCATGCCATGTGTACTTAGCATACTAACTATGACAAAAAAAAAGTATAGTGTGTTTTCTTTAATGCATGCATGTTTCATTTTTTTAAAAAAAAAGTGCCGGATTACTTTATTACACACATTAATTTCTGACAGTACACAACAGCTCAGCTTGCTCAATGGTCAAGATACGCTGTGATTGCGGTTGCGTTTCGTGTCGTATCTGAGCAACCAATCGTATGGGGTGATTGCAAGGAATAGACCTAAGAGAAAGACAAAACACAACAACACAAGATTTTTTTTTTTGACTCGTGTGATGTGTATCGATGTGTTGATGATAGAGAACAGACCAGCCTTCACACATTACAATACACTGCTCCCTGCTGAGCTGCACGTTATATGGGAAGTGAAAACGGGGGGGCTAGCTACACATGCAGCAAAAAAATGTAAACATTCTCCAGCAACACCTTCCAAGCAGAGCAGCACACACAGCAGTTTTTTTTTGAATTTTGTGCATAATTGATGTGTCATGTGAAAAATCTAATGTGTTGTATTCTCTGTAGTATGTGTTGTCGTGTGTTGCAGTTATTTATTGGCCATACAATAAAACGCGACACACACACACAACACAAGATGTGTGTGCCCACACTGGCAGAGCAGTTGTGGCTAAGAAGCAGCTGCTGCATTTGTGTGCTGTATGCTGCAACACTGTTGTTGTTGTGTAGCTACTACGTTACTGTGTGATAACTGAGTAAATTATAAAAAAAATAGCTAGCTAGTGTATTGTTACTGTGGTAAGTATAGGTATGTTTAGTAAGTAGTTTAGTGTACAGCCTTTTGTTTTTTTTTTAGAGAATAAGCTTTTAAAAAAATTAAAAAAACTGTAGTTTCGGAGCTAACATTTTTGTGTTTAAGTTGTTTTTTTTTTTTTTTTTTTTAACTGCAGCCCGCATCAGGTTGTGTATCTCAAAATTCTACTGTGTGTGTCTGTTTAGTTACTACATAATACTAATATATACTATTATATTAACATAACTAGTAATATACATACTAAAGTATTATATAAAATGTAAAATATATATAATAAATAAAAAAACTTTAAAAAAAAAATTAAAATATATATTATTTATATATTATTTTTTATATCGTTTATAAAACTTTTTAATATATGTAAGTATTATTTAGTCACTTGTAAGGATACAGTTGCTTGTAAGGATCATGCACGGTAACAAGATCGATTATTCAGCAACACAGCAAAAATGTGCAAAGTGTGAAAAAAAAAAAAAAAAAAAAAATTGTTCAAAAAAAGCAAAATCAATTCTATTGGTTCTTAATCACAGGTGTGGTGTGGCACCAAGTTGTGGTGTGTGGTGGTGTGTGGATTGGCACCTGAACATGTGTGATGACACTGGATGGTGGGCAGGCAGGTGGTGTGCATCACAAGTGACCAGTGTGTGTGGATGATGCCAAGTGGTGTGTGTGTGTGTGTGTGCTGCGAGTTGTTCTGACTTATGAAGGTCCCTGACCAGTGTAAAAAAATAAAGTGTAAAAATGTTTTTTTTATGTTACTGTTTTTCCTTTTATGTCATTGGAGATCCAACTCAATCAACTCAAAAGAGACTCAAACAAAAAACAATGCAAATTTTGTTTTATTGATTTTTTTTTTTTTTTTTTATTGCTTTTGGCACATTTTTTTGCGTTTTGTGTTGGTGTTAAATTTGCACGATCAATGTTATCAGGCGTTTCCACGATTTTTAAATTACAAGGTTGTACCTGTATATCAGGTAAAAAATAATTATATTATTTATTTAAAACGAAATAATAAAAGGGTAAAATAACGTTTTTTTTAACATTCCATACGGTTTTTTAGAACTCAAGGTGTGTTTTAACCGGTGGACTGTTTCGGTTTTTTCTCAGTTTCCAAACAATTACCAAAACCGTTTTTTTTGAAAAGGTTAACTCACCCAAGTTTTAAAACCTGTCTGTGGGGGTTGGGTGAAGTTTGGGGTGGGTGTGGAGGCTGCGTCTGCGAGGATTAAAAAAAAAATTAATTTAAATATTAAACTTAATGGGGACTTAACTGTGAAAAACTAAAAAACTGATTGCAAAATATGAATCATGATTAAGTGAAACAGTGAAATAATTTTCAAATTTAAAATCTTCGGAAACATATTTCTTTAAATTATTATTTTAGAAGGAATATACGAAAAAACAAGTTTAAAAAACAAAAGTTTTATTAACAAAATTAAACGGAAAACGGTTTTAAAACAGTGGTGGGTTGGAAAAGTTAAACATGGGTAGTAAAGTTCCGACGTAGGTGGTATCCCGTGTTCCAAATACAAATAGAACGTTGGTAAGTAGTTAACAAACAATCAGGCAAATTACAACATGAGCAAATGTGGGACCATTATGGGCATCAAAATTTAGTTTCATTAGCATAGTACATTATATTTGAAATTATTTTATTATTATTTAATTATTATAAAATTGATTATTTATAAAAAGTGGATTAAATGAATAGGAATACAAATTTAAAAAAATATTTAAAAAATTTAAAAAAAAAGAAAAAGGCATTAGTTACATTTGTGTTTAAAAAATAAAAATTTTTTATTAAAAACCATTAAAATAAAGTTAATGTGCATTGAATGAGATTTAGAGAATTTAAAATTGTAATATTTTTTGTTGTAGATAGAATAATGAATTTAAATTTTTTTAATAGTTTGAATAATATTTTTAAATTAATAAAATAAAAATTTTTAAAAAAATAAAAATGTTTTTTTTCAAAAACAAATTAATTTTAAACACATAAACAACTTTTGAAATTATAAACTTTTGAAAAAAATGTAAATTTTTAAATGTTAAAAACTCAAAAAACTTGTAAAATAAAAAAAAAAAAAATGCAACAAAAAACACTTTAAAAGTAAAAAAAAAAAAAAAATAAAAAAAAAAGTCTTTCTGAGTTTAAAAAAAGCAAAAAAAAAAGTACCCCTATTCTAAACAAGATCATATAACTGAGGAATTCTTCCAGATGCACCAAGGTACACCAAAGGCAAAAAAAGGCACCGCACCAGGCCAAAAATCTACTACATTCAAATAAATTTAAACTCTATTTTCAACTGAATTTAAATTCTTATCACACAGGTTATAAACGAGCTTGCTCCAGCTCAACACTAACTTGTGGATTTAAATTGTGTGACTAATCATGTGTGTCATTATAAATAGTGGAACTAATTTCAGCATGACTCCAGTTTTCCTGCGGACATTACCTCAATTGTAAGGTAATCATTCAAATAAACCCCAACGGAAAAATATTTTCATACTCGCCTGCCAAAAAAGGCCACCTTCATATGTCTGCGGGCCAGTACCTCTCTGATCACAGACAGCTTCTTGGCATAGGCCTGTATCTCTTCCTGCTGCTCCTTCTCAGCAATGCATTCCAGGTCCTCAGTTTGGCACGTTTCTGACAATAAACCCCGAACACATAACGTTAAGGGTCATAACAAATCCAGCGTTACAACAAGTAAATCAGTAATGTCTCAGATTCCTTGTGAATTATGATAAAGGGAAAAAGCTAAAGTAACGAGGTGCAGACCAAGACAGCAATTTATAAAAATAAGGCTTAGCACTTATTCTACAATTTTAAAAAAGCCAATTTTTCAGCACAACTGCGGCTTAGTTGACTTAAAAATTATTACTTACAAATGTGATTATAAACTGTAAGGTTAAGCAAATACCTTAATCCGGGGTAAATTAGTTCACTTTTAATATTACGTTACCCGCATTGCTTTAGTATATATTCAGCTGTATCAATGGATGCTGTGTATAAATTCAAAATGCAGTGTAATTCGCTCTGGATAAGAGCCTCTGCTAAATGCCTGTAATGTAATCAACCACCTTTAATAAAGATACACCAATGGCGCTATAATAACAGTTCTATGGTAGATGTGGGCTTGCAATCTGACAACTACATTGCAAGGTAGGCTATAGCCAGTATACCTATATATTTAAGGCTATAGCCTTAAATAACCTTAATGTAGCCATAAATAACACTTAACTTCTTCAATATATGGTACAGATGCTGAAATCAATAGGAAGCCAACACAAACCAAAATGACGTGTGCACAAGCAACTAAATAAGTTGATTACAATAAAATGTCTGATGCCCTGATGCTTTAATCTGTCATTGCTACTTCTGTTTGGCGAACGTCTATGGTGTACAGGATTACCTCAGTGCTCACCTTTTACAAATTCATAGCTTTCCTGTATGTAGTCCAGCAGCTGCTCAAATACTGAACTGATCTTCTTCTTTGCCAGCACAAAGCGTTTGAGTGGTGAGGAGTCCCTGTGATCCATGACAACTTTCTGAAAAGTGAAAAAAATGCCTGTGATTTCTTACTCCAGATGTATTTCTTCCATTCAAAATTATTCTTTTTGCAAAGGAACCGATCACACAATATTAATATTTACAATGATGTAAAGATGGACCCATCTGGCCAAACTTTAAGAGAACATGAATGGTCCATCAAAATTATAACATTATATGGCATGCCTTCTAGGCACCAGTAATAAAAAAGGTGGTTTGAATGAAAAAGCAGATTAAGGAGTTTCACAGCCAGTGGCTGGGACTCAATCAACACCTTGATTTCAATTAACAATTAAAAGCAATATTTTTTTCTTCAAAAAGTTTGGTAGATTCTGAAATCACTAAAATTAATTATGCCAACTGCGCACGGTGCGCACCCAATGAAAACTTTGGGTTTTCTTCTAACATTACTGCATTACTCCTCTTTTAGTCTATTAAGTCTAACATTGCATGACATTGCTGAACATGGTGTATAGAGAGGCTTTTCACATTCATAGTCACAGTCTATATAATGTTATCCAAGACCACCAAAATCAAACTTATTTGTCTATTTCATAACTTACTTATACCCAAGACTTGTGAATTTAGGCTGTTTCCGTAACGTTGCTGCATTTCTTTTTGCTTTAACTTAGTTGCAGCGAGTAGTTTTGTAACTTACTTCATTATCAAAGTACCAACTCTCTTGAGCTAATATCAAACCTGATTTTAAAAACCATCAGCCCTCTTGAAACGTACCTTGCGATCAATTTCTGCATAAGTTAGGACTTGACAGCTCTCGTTGGTTAGCTAACGTTACGTGGTCTGCTATTATGAAAACTTAGCTAACGCAATAGCTAACGTTAGTCAATCAGGCCGTCTAACGTTAATAACTTAGCTAGTGATGTTAACGCTAGTTGTGATAACGTTCATCTTAGAATTAGTGTGGGCGAACACACGGTTAACGTTATGCTGGTTAACTAACGTAAGTTATAACAACATACGTAGAAAGCTTTTAGCTAAGTTAGGAAGTAACATTAGTAACGTTAGATACCAAAATCTCGAATCTTTAACGTTAGCTATTCTAGCCAGACAGACTGCGCTGAAATTTCTCCAGTGTGGAAAATGGCTATTCAAAAACACATTCCAAGTCATGTAAAAAATAATGCAATAACGTTAACGCACAGCTATCAAGTACAAACGTTACATCACAAATATTATAACGTTGCATATATGTATTATCCATTGAGCAAGCTAACTGAGATTTAACAAACAGAGATTCTGATTGCGATGTAACGTAATGTTATTGTCAACTAACCGTTAACATTAAGTCAACCTAACGTTAGCTAACAAAACAGCAGTATCATTAGGGCTCAGCTTCAGTGCGTATCCATGACACCAGAGAGCTAGCTAGCTGTTCTCCTATCACCGCTTAACGTTACTAGCTAACGTTAGCTAGCTACGTTACGTGCAGTAGTGTCAAGGTAAATACATTCTTACCTCGATGCACTGCCTTGTTTATGTGCGGATTTTCATACCAAATGCTGTGTGCGGATATTTTACCGATAGTGCGACCTGAATTAACCAGTTTTATATAGTAGCTAGGAGTGGTCTTTAAACCACGCAGGATCCGACATCGGACGTATCACACTATCAGACTATTTTTTCTACAGTCTATGGATGGTCAGACTGCTCGGTGGCAATAACGTTACATGTGAAAGGGCAGCGGTTACTGCAGGTCAAGAGACACTGGGAAACAACGTGCACACCCTACAGAGGCGCCCTGCTAAGGGGGGTGCCAAAATTAAGACCCACACTTAAATTATTTGTACAGTAACGTTATATTTCTATATCACTTTATAGGATAATTTTTTTTATTTACATTTAAAAATGGTTTAACGAAACACTAGATTCTACATAATAGGCTATTGTAACCTAGTCTAATAATAAATAAATAAAGAAACACACAGGTGACTTTTTTCACCTAGTGAATTAAAGGGATGTGATTTTTTTTTATTTTTAATCTAGCCCTATTTTCGACTCACCAACCTATGATGTTTTTTTGTTTTTTTTTAAGATAATTTGTTGCCCAATGTGGGGCTGTGAATTCCACCCTCGAAAGTCCAATTAATCGCATTCAACCACATCACTGCACGGGAGACACGGGTGAGTGCAGACTAATGGTGCAGACCCACGGCTTTCCTCTGAAACACGTAGCCCAGTCAACTGTTTCTATACACACCATCGCCGAACAAGGCTGCGCACAGAGCGGAATCGAACGAAGACCACTCATATGCAGCTGGCATGCATTGCAGACCATGGGCCTAATCGTCCAGTGGGGTCACTTACACATGATGTTGTCAATTGATGGAGAACATTTTCACGTCAGTCCAGGCTTTGTAGCTCCTGCTAGCGAGCTGCAAAGTTATAATGGAAGTGAACGGAGCAATACAGCTCCAAAACCACTTAGACATGCTCCACAGTGCACCTTAAGTGAACATAATCCCAAACCAGTCTATAATCACGCACCCATGTGGCCAAAATGGCCGTGGAAAAAAAGCTCATTCCCTTATGGGATTTATCACTAGTGCTGGAAGCTCTGTCCCAACAGCCATTTGAGCCTAAAAATGGGAAAGAGTTAAAGTTGTTGTCTCTCAGGACAGCATCTGCCCACATTAGCCTGAGGTAAGCATATCAGTGATCTCCATGCACTCTCAGTACATCCCTCGTGCGCAATATTCTCCCCTGCGCAAGTTTTTCTTAAACCTAATCCAGCCTTTATGCCTCAAAGTTTGCGTGCTTTTCACATGTGAGGTACTGGAGTTTGTAACTTTTCACCCACTTTAAGCAGCGGTTGTCCCATTAGCTTATGGAAGCTATTGCTATGGCATACAATTCAAAGGCGGTAACGCCGGTAGGCTCATTCTATGAGGGGCATGGCATTGTGGGCCCTATTCCATGGGGTCTCCATGCAGGAAAACTGTCCGAACGCAGGCTGGGCTTCACACATTTGTGAGGTTCTACAACCTGAATGTTATCAGGACGGTTGCCCACTCAGTGCTGGGGGTGAGCTCAGTGTGTCACACATATCTCCCCTCATGTTCCCGGGCCCTGGCTATCACACTGGGCAGTGGACTGTGTTTTGTACTTCCCTACACCAGGCAGCACCCTCCCAACAGGCAGGGAGGCATCCCTTGCTGGCTTGACAGCATCCCTGCTGTGAGCATGCCCATATCGCCACATAGGTGGATCTCAAAAATGTGATGATGAAAGATAACTTGAGGTTACTGTCGTAACCCCGGTTCTCTGAAACATCGAGTGGAGAGATCCACTAAGACTGCCCTGCTTGCCGTGCACAAGAAGCGAATATGTTCACTGAGGAGGAGTAGTGCTGCATTGTCCTATATGCTCTTTCACAGAGTGTGGGAGCTTCCTTTGGCATTGGACATGCAACTGTCTGCCAGTTCTCTCTATCTGTCTTTTTGTTACCATTTACTTTTACATTTGAATAAGTTAGTTGCAAATCATATTTTCATTTGCTCTTGTCTAATGAGTATGTGTAGAGCAACACTACTCTAACCTGCTCCCTCTATATCCAACCTTTTCATAGTCTTAATACAAATCGCTTTATCTTTTATTCTATGATCAAGTAAAATCTTTAAAGAGAACACTAAGGATCCCCCAGTCCCCACACATAAAATCAGTGAAATCATGTGATTTTGATCAGATGGTAATCTGGAAGAGAATAGTAATAATTATTTCCATTGGCAAATTGTTAAAGCAGGAAATTTAAAAAATCAAAACTTATCTGACATACAGCTCAGGGCCATCCAGCTTGATCTTTTCATTGTGGTAATTATACATACTTTGATGTTTATTGCAGCTGGCTTTATTCACTTTACCATGTACGCATTTGTATTCTGTGTAAAGGTAACTGAAATGAACAAACCATTTTGAAGAAAACTGTTTTTGTTGAACAGGAAGCCATCCCACTATAAATCAACATGTAGATATTGATGTTAGTTAGTTCAGGCTACAGCATTTATTTAGTGCCTTGAGAATGAATGACAGTTCACAGATTTTGCTGTTCTTTTCCTGGTTTTTAGCTTTTAGCAGGAACATGCATGTCATGTCAGCCACAACTTCAGAATATGTCACGAACATTCTCAGTGACATAGTCACCTTTGGGTCACAGGTTAACATGTCATACATTCCACAAATATTATTGGCTCACCTCATTCAGTTATATAACAATTTGAATTACTTTTCTATTTAAAAGGTAACAAAACACACTGGTTTCGCTAGACCCCGCCCCCCTTTGAAATTCAAAAAATGCCAAAATCTGGGCATGATAAGGTCATAATATATGGGCTGAGCTCCAGGTCTCATTTTTTTCAATAGTAGCTAAAAGCTCAGCCCCTATATTATTATAAAATGTCTACTCTGGACAACACTGACAGCGGCTGCTTTGTTCCACTCTCTCTCGCTCATACACACACAAACAAACACGCGCACTCCAGCTGCTGCCGAGCCCCAAGTAGCCGAGGCAGAAGCATGTTTTGGAGTGGTAGGCAGCGGCACGCATAGCCTCGTTTGGGCTTATAATGATGTGGCTAGCAAACAACAAACCGTGCCATGTAGGCTACTCTTTTTACACAGGCTGTAGGCAATCACACTAACGTTAGCTGCAAGATATCAACAATATTGGTTTCCATTTCATCGGGTGCACATCTGGTCACTGCACTGAACTCTCTCCAAGAGAGTCTGTTGTTATAGGGATGTTGCAAAGGTAAATGTGTAGCATGCATATAATACAACTCTTTTATATATATTTTTTTAAATAAAGTATATATATATATATATATATATATATATATATATATATATATATATATTTAAATAAACTAGCTAGCTACTTGATTCATTACACATAGAGTGAAATATTTCAAGCCTTTATTTCTTGTAATTTTGATGATTATGGCTTACAGCTAATGAAAACCCAAATTCAGTGTCTCAGAAAATTGGAATATTACATAAGATCAATAAAAAAGGATATTTTAAACAGAAATGTCAGCCTTCTGAAAAGTATGTTCATTTCTATGCACTCAATACTTGGTTGGGGCTCCTTTTGCATGAATTACTGCATCAATGCGGCGTGGCATGGAGGTGATCAGCCTGTAGCACTGCTGAGGTGTAATGGAAGCCCAGGTTGCTTTGATAGCGGCCTTCAGGTCGTCTGCATTGTTGGGTCTGGTGTCTCATCTTCCTCTTGACAATACCCCATAGATTCTCTATGGGGTTTTCTCTATGGGGTTCAGGTCAGGCGAGTTTGCTAGCCAATCAAGCACAGTAATACCATGGTCATTGAACCAGCTTTTGGTACTTTTGGCAGTGTGGGCAGGTGCCAAGTCCTGCTGGAAAATGAAATCAGCATCTCCATAAAGCTTGTTAGCAGAAGGAAGCATGAAGTGCTCTAAAATTTCCTGGTAGATGGCTGCGTTGACTGTGGACTTCAGAAAACACAGTGGACCAACACCAGCAGATGACATGGCACCCCAAATCATCACTGACTGTGGAAACTTCACACTGGACTTCAAGCAACGTGGATTCTGTGCCTCTCCACTCTTCCTCCAGACTCTGAGACCTTGATTTCCAAATGAAATGCAAAATTTACTTTCATCTGAAAAGAGGACTTTGGACCACTGAGCAACAGTTATTTTTCTCCTTAGCCCAGGCAAGACGCTTCTGACATTGTCTCTGGTTCAGGAGTGGCTTGACACGAGGAATGCAACATTTGTAGCCCATGTCCTGGATTCGTCCTGGATGTCCTGGATTCGACTCCAGCCTCAGTCCACTCTTGTGAAGCTCCCCCAAATTCTTGAATGGATTTTGCTTGACAATCCTCTCAAGGCTGCGGTTATCCCTGTTGCTTGTGCACCTTTTCCTACTAAACCTTTTCCTTCCACTCAACTTTCTATGAATATGCTTGGATACAGCACTCTGTGAACAATCAGCTTCTTTAGCAATTACCTTTTGTGGCTTAACCTCCTTGTGGAGGGTGTCAATGACTGTCTTCTGGACATCTGTCAAGTCAGCAGTCTTCCCCATGATTGTGTAGCCTACTGAACCAGACTGAGAGACCATTTAAAGGCTTAGGAACCCTTTGCAGGTGTTTTGAGTTAATTAGCTGATTAGAGTGTGACACCATGAGTTTCCAATATTTAACTTTTTCACAATATTCTAATTTTCTGAGACACTGAATTTGGGTTTTCATTAGCTGTAAGCCATAATCATCAAAATTACAAGAAATAAAGGCTTGAAATATTTCACTATATGTGTAATGAATCTATATAATATATGAGTTTCACTTTCTGAAATGAGTGACAAAAAATATTGAACTTTTTCACGATATTCAAATTTTTTGAGCTGCACCTGTATATCTCTTGCTTGCACTCTCTCTCCAATCTCCTCTCCATCGACGCAGATCAACCACTGAACTATATAGAAAATGGTGAGATCAACCACTGAGATTGGCTTTTATAGCTGGGGCGTAGTCTGCCCTCGCTCCAAAACTTCAGGGTGTAGCTGTACAGGTTTCAATTTTCACTCGGAGGGGCGGGACCAGAAGGGGGAGACAACAATCATTGGTCTAAAATGCGCCCTGGCGTCTTTGGCACAGGAAGACACGCTGTATTGAAGGGTTATGAAACCCTTGGTTACATTCTCTCTCCACCCACACCACAAATTCAAAAAATGCAATTAAATGGGCGTGGAAAGCAGCAGCAGAGGGGGAGGGGCGAGTCTGTATCAATCACTGACTAATTCTGCGTGTATAGTGAAATGATATTCCTGATTGGATAATCAAATGATATGTTAATCTGAGCATCCCCATTTGCTATTCAGGAAGAAGTGTCAAATGTGGGACAAAAGTGCTTGCATCTTGTGTTTTGTACTTGCGTTTTGCGTTGTACTCGCAGTAGTGATGGGCATTCCGGCTCTTTTCAGTGAGTCAGTTCATTTGGCTCAGCTCACCAATAAGAACTCTTCATTCAGCAGCATTTCCGGTTTTTCTAAATTGGCCAAAGTTAGCGATATTTTGACCTAGATGTGGTGTTTGTGCACATCTATCACTTAAATTGTTCAAAGGAATCTTACTCTACTTTCTAATTACCAAAATAACATTATTTTGCATTTTGTTTGTTATAAAAACTATTTAAATAAATGTAAAAACAGTAAGACGCTATGACACATTTTTATGTCTTCAATGTTCTATAGAACATAATATTGCGTCATGACAACAAAAAATAAAATAAATGCATTAAAAAAATGTGTAAAACTGCAGCATCAGAACAATTAAACTGACCAACAATTAAACTGGTTTTTAAATTATGTTATTTTATTATAGTGGTTTTATTTACATTTGGCCTAAAAAATTATTCTTTTTTATTACAGATGGAACTTGAAGACAAAAAACTAATAAAAGTTCCACCAAGACCACAAGCACACAACTAAAATTATGACCATAATACCACTATACTTGTCTTGTGTTTATTTACAAGACAAATCGGCTCTTCAGATATGCGAGTCGGCTCCCAACGTTCACCTAAAATAGCCGGCTCAAAGAGCCGACTTGTTCGCGAACGACACACCACTAACTCGCAGATGTGTTTTTTACTCGCAGATTTGTTTTGTACAGCTACGAATCAAATCTACAAGTACAAAACTAATCTGCAAGTACGCAAGTACAGCTATGAATCAAATCTGCGAGTACAAAACAAATCTGCAAGTATTAGACACTTTTGAGCCAGATCCCTTGGGGTTATGCTGTTTTGTACTGACTGCAGTAACATGTCAAGATTTGGACCAGGATCAATCAGTAACACTTAGAAAAAACCAAATGTATCAGTTCTCATCTAAAATAAGTGGTTTTAGTGCTTTATTACCCTTTAGAATTATGCTAAATGTGGCATGTGTGGTGAACAGTAGGTTTCATTGAAATGTGTGAGATTTTCAGACCTAGGCATGTTAGTCTTACATTGACCCTCAATGTGCCAGTATCATGCATTAGCCTACCATTAGTTATGAGACTTGACAGCAATGAGCTAGCCAGCTGTACATGAAATGGGAGAGTTATAGTTTACTAGCTTATGATACTAACTTTAATCCAAGTAAACATGCATTTTTGTGTGAGCTGTTTTCCTCCTGGAAAGCTAGCTAATGTGCTAATCTTAATGAAAGACCTGAAACATAGCTGATTAATTCCTTCTGTTGGAAATCCTGGAAAGTTGCAAATGTTTAGTGCTGCATAGACATGTATGAGGCATGCCCCACCAGGGTGTAACTTGGCGAATGGTATACCTGCCATCTCAACAAACCTTGATGGTACAGTTGTATTAGTGTTTTATCTGTCATCTGACTACGTTAGGGGTTAGTGAACAACTGTGATAGTGTAATCTTACATCAGTCATGCTACGTGGACTGTGGTAGCATGCCATCACAAACTATTTGCTTGTTTTGTTGATTCATTATTTAAAGTAGGTTAATTAGGCTTTCACTCAATGAGGCATTAGTTGCTGTTTCCTTAGACAATTTCCCTGATGGTATTCTGGAGGTCAAATTGTGGTAACTGAACACCTCACAACATGAAAGATTAGATGTGACAACTGCCTTATTATAGACTTGAAAGCAGTTGAAGTACAGCTCATATGAATGGCTGTATAATCTCTGAGCATTTGAATAAACTATGGCAGATTTTCTATAGATTGCATGGTTGGAACTTGTACATGACCGTGATGCTCACTTGTAGAAGATACATTGGGTGTCGGAATAGAACAATTTGAAAAAGTTATTGAGATAGTAATATATAATATTAACAGTGATAGTGATAATTATGATAATTATAGTGGTACTTTGTTATATGACTATACCATAACATTGTTATGCTGCAAAAATATTAGTTTTTTTCATTATTTTAATGTATCTTGCGTTGTCCTTGATTTACATGTTATAATTGGCCAGTAATTTTAATAATAACAATAATAATAATTATTATTATGCAGATTTACAGATACATGGTCTGTGTCTATTTGAGTAATATTTTATCCTGCTGTCATTTGTTCATCCAACCAATTTCTGTTGTTTCTTAAACTGTGAGGTTGTAAATTAGCGTCTGATGAAAACATTTAGTTCATTTGGTTGTGTTGCCTAAGGCTAAAGCTTTATTCAGATTTACTGTTTGACAGACATGCATATGGATAATTATAATTTTCTGATAACGGGAATCACCCATGGTGAAGCGTCACTTTTTTGCTTTCTCTGCTACTTTCTTAAATATTTAGACGCAGTTGTTAGGTAGCCTGTGTGTGAGTTTTGTGTGCATTGCTGTCATCCAATTCTTTGTGTTTGTGTTCCAACATTTAAGCACTCTCTGGCAATGCGTCACCTCACAAAATAAATCAATACAATCCATGTAAAGCTAAATTATCATACACGTCCATGCAATTCAAAACATTCTGCGCAAGCTGTCTACCTGGTAGAGAGATTCTGTCTCATTCCCTTTCACAGGAACCTCCATGTTGTGAGAATTGGGTATTTGAGAGCCATTATCACTCAGGTCCAATATGGGCTCTACGAAAAGGTTTTCATCTATTGATAACATTTGTAAGGATGAAAATAAGAAGACAAAAGCATAACTGTTTATAATATACAGGGTTTTGGTGCATTTGTTGATGTTTTCCAGAGTATGATTTTGAAAAAACATAGGGACAGATACTATAAGTGTAAAGGACCAGTGTTTACCAGTAAGTACTTTGTTGTCATGCAATGACCTGGAGTTTCAGATTTTGTGCACTTGTCTGTGACATACAGTAAAAGCTTAACATACTGGCGTTTAACCACATTTAAATCCAGGTTAGGTATTATTTGATTATATCCTTACATCCTCCATTTCCTTGTTTGAGAAAAATTGCCAAGATGCACATTTATCATTCAGAATAATTGTGTTGAATCGCTGGTCTGTTGAATTCTTTGAGAACTGCCACTGCTCCACTACAGTTTACACATCATTTCAGTGACTGTAATGCAGCTGCACAGGCCCTGACAGATAATACGTTTATATTTCGCCAGGCAAATGACCTTGCAAAATGTAAACCAAGCCAGGCAAATGACCCCTCCATCTCTGAGCTTGCCAAGCCTTTCAGCACTGTGTCTTGTGTTCGTGTTGGAATATTATCTTCTATTCGTGTCCTGTCTTTCATTAGGGGACTGTGCAACTTGCATTGTGTTGTGCTGCATTCAGCTCCTCCTCTTCCTTTGGAGCAAGGTGAAACGTCCTTAATAATGCATGCTTGCGTAGAGAAATGTGCTGTCCTATATCACATCCTGGGCTCTCTTGTGTATCCGTAAATCGGATAGCAAATGTCGTTCCTGCAGTGCATGCATTTAACTGGGCCAGCTTGCACAACCTCTGTGTTACAGTGGGGCTGGAAAAGGAACTGAGGGACGCTTAAGCTCAAACAGAAGGGTGAGGAATGTCTGCCAGCCTGGCGCAAAGGAGGACATTCATTTGTGTTCATCTGGTGCTACTGGAAGACAGAGGGCTGCAGACTCATTATGGTATCTATTGAGTTTCTCACAGTGGTAACATTGGTCATCTTGGATGTAGTTTTCTAACTGAGTTTTTGTGCTTTTGTGATGGGGGAGTGGAGCAGACATTCTTTTCACTCAGCCACGTTAGAGTGATACAGGCTGTTGTCATTGCTTGTAGTCATTATTGTACCATAAATAAGGGATTCAAAGAGCTTTTAATCTGATTATGGACTCTATCTTATTTTTTTGTAATTAACAAGCTTGCCAGTTGTGGTATTTTAAGCAGAGGATTGCTTTTAATTTATTTGTGTTTAATGTAGCAAGTAATATTTAATATTTAATATCTTTGTACCTCTGCTTCCTATTCTCTTGCTGTATTTAACAGGAAATGTGTCATCAAAAGCAGATTTTTGTGTGTTGTGTCTTTTGAAAAGACATGATAGTCCCTGAAAATGTAAATTGATACTGCTGTGTAGACCTGACATCTCTGACCACCTCAGTTAACACTTGAAGCAAACCTCCAAAGTGACCTCAATATAATGTACTTCTCAATAAAGTGAGAGCACTTCTCAGCGGATACTGGATTTGTTCATGCTATCATCTAGAAGGCAAGAACTCTATATAGTGTGTGGTACAGTGGAATCTTAGGCTTAAATAAATTAAGCCTAATTTTGTACACACCTCTCTTCCCTCCTTTCCTGAGATGGCATATAATGACCCTGACTCTTTTGAGCCCCTTGGGAGTCCCAAAACCGGTGACCTCATTGAGATCTTCAGACCAGCCTATCAGCACTGGGCACTGTACCTGGGTGATGGTTACATCATCAACCTGATGCCAGTAGGTCAGTACAGTTATAAGACTTATTTTGGTCAGCTCGTACTTTACTTTCCCCCTGTAGTAGTGCTGTTGTATTTCAGCCCACAAACTGTGCTTATCTCTCATTCCCTCCCCAGGCAAGACCCAGGTGGGGAGGTCCAGTCTGAAGTCTGTGTTGAGCCAGAAGGCAGTCATTCGCTTGCAGCTGCTGAAGGAGGTGGTTAGGGGAGACTCATACCGCATCAACAACAAATATGATGACGATCACACCCCCCTGCCCATCTGCGACATTGTTCACCAAGCCCGGCTGTTCATTGGCCAGGAGGTGCCTTATGACTTACTGAGCAGCAATTGTGAACACTTTGTCACACTACTGCGCTATGGAGAAGGCGTTTCTGAGCAGGTCTTAGTCTCATACTGCTTGACACCTTTTTTATCAGTGGTGACAGAGTGGCTTGATGAACCCAGTCTTGGACATAGCTACTATTTGCAGTCAACTTGTCGCAGCCAATCAAGGACACTACAAAAAGATTTCAGGGCAAGTCAGCAGATTGAAGGGCTGTAGATGTAAATTAGCTGAAGTTTTTTTCCACTGATATGAGTATTTTTTTTTAACAAAGGGTTACTATGTGGGAAGGCTGGTCAGGTGCTATAGTACAAACAGAGACCCTTGGATCCTGGCTCAATGCAATGCTGCATATTCTTTATACCAGTGGTTCCCAAATAAGCCTTTGACATGCTTAGTGGGTGAATACATTTTTGGCGACTCACCCCTCGTTAAAATTTTACCTGTCAAATTAACAAATATGGAATTAAAATGAAAACATACCTACATACACACTGTAACAAATGCAGCTTTTAAATTAACTGGTGTGGATATCAATGAAATGTGTACTATATTTGACTAAAATAACTTGGTATGTACATATCTCACAACCCACCTCAACTCTTCCCACAACCTACAGGTGGGTCCTTACCCCAAGTTTGAGAATCACTGTACTAGACAGCTGGCAAATTAAAAAAAATATTATGTTCCACTCCCCACAGCCTTACACTACAGTAGGTTTAAAACGATGAGAAGCTGATGCCACATTTGTTTGAGGGAATCACTTTCAAACTTCCTGCTCCTCATCACTACATTACACTGCCTGCAATGCACTATTAGCACAAGCCTCTTATCTACACTTACCTTTGTCACATCGCATTACATATTGGTGGAAAATCTCAATCTCATAAAATGTATCTGAATGCCAGATGAACACCAAATGATACCACTCTCTTGTCTCCGCAGGCAACCTGGGCCATCAGTTTGGTGACATCAGCTGCAGGTGCATGGTCTGTTCTGGGAATAATCAACACCCACTACCGAGACAGGCCTCTCTAACACATTTCATATACCCCTGGGCCCTGCTGAGTTTCATCAGGCTGGCGTCGCCTTTGTGCATAAATATCCGACTGCCTTCTCGGTCCAATTGGCCTTTTACATTGCAGATTATGTGTGTAAGATATATATAGCTCAGGTTTTATGATAAACTACGTGCTGTGAGATAAGCAGGGACAATCAAGGTTACGGAACTGCCCGTTTTTACACATGGCTGTGGTGAAGTTCTTTAATACTAAGTTCTTTAAAGTATAGACTTGAAAAGCAACAAAAGTATTATCTTGTGAATTCTTAAAAGATTCACAAGATTGTATGCATGCATAAAAAAATCAGTGTACGTGAACTAACGTTGGACTCTTCGTCAATAACCTGCACAATTCACAGATCTGTTTATAAACGACACTTTACGAATCCCATAGGTATGTGAGGTGCACACCTCCCACATACTCACTTGAAAAAGGTGGTGCAAAGAACCTGGAAAAACTGAGAAGCAGAACGACCATCAGATTAGATATGCGTAGTAATCTAGTCTCCTATCAATTAGATATGGAATTTTCTAATACAAACTTTAAACCAAAGCACCGAGTCACACATATGGCTTTATATCCAATTTTGTCTTCGAAGCTTAAGTGTGCGAGTTTTCATTCTGAATTGTGTGACATTTTAGGAGTGCATATGTACATTTTCATCTACCCGTCATAAAATGATGCAAGTGTAGTTGCGCAAATTACTCATTTGTAAAAGTTGAAGTAAAATTCCCTTCCTTGCTGTGTGGCAGTTTAACTTTCATTTAACCAGGTGGTTCAAGCATAGTGAAAATAAAAATGCTCAGAAAATGTCTTATTTATTTTTATTTTAAGTTTAAAAAAAAAAAAGTTTTTAAAAAAACGAAACAAAACAAAAAAATATTTCCCTCTGCCCATTTACCCCTGAAAAGTGAGAAATATTATTTTTGTCTGCTTTGGGTAGTACAACCATTAATAGTTTCTCTGTGAAATTACATTAAACTACTCCAATCATTATTTCTATGAATATGACTCTTTACACAATCCACATTTCTTAACACCCTCAATTTCATATCAGTCATTTTTAGATATTTGAATATATTACACAGAGATATGAACTGCTCTTACATGAGTAATGTCTTTGAGCTGCAAGGTAAACCTGAAGATGCTTCTGATTGCCGTCAGCATTAGGCAGTCTGTTACACTGGGTCCTGAAAAATCAAGAAACACGCACTGTCTGAACAACTGGTCACAGGTTTAGCTGTGACTGAATCAAAAACCTATAAGTTACACAAAATACCATTGTTTTATTAAAATACATGCATGTAAAACAGGCATAGGCACTGCCCACTTGTATTAGAAAGTGTGTTTACGTGAGATAACAGGTTAGAGATTGAAGGATGTGCGAAAGTCCCGCTCCCAGTTATTGTCCATCGCCTCCTGTCTCCTCTCAGCCCTGCGTCCCTGCGTGGCCTTTCTCTCCATGCGACCCTTGGAGGCCAGCTTCACCGCCTGTGTGTCCTTGGCCTTGAAATGCGTGACCCGGGCCTGAGGGGAGGGGCCATATCCCAGCCCTCCTTGGTCCCTCTTCAGCACGGTCTGGATGGGGTTCTTTCTGCCCGAGCCCTCAGGCCCCAGGCCCTCTCTTGGGTCCCAGCCCTCACGGACCATCATGCGGTAGCCAGCGCTAGAGGCGGGCAGGCAGTACTGGGGGGTGGGAGGAGGTCGACGTAGGCTGAACTGGTGTAGAGTTGAACTCTGGTGTCTCTCCTCACTCTCACTGTACTGGGTCCCACAAACTGAGCACCAATGGGGCTGGGAGGCAGAGACACTGCAGAAAATATAAAATAAGTATAAGAGAGAGAAAAAAACAGCAAGTGCCAATTCATTACTGTTTTGCACAAAATATTCTGCAGTTCACCTTTTCTACCAATTCCTTAGCTTAGTAATTAAAGGCTAAGGCAAATTTGTGGTTGACTGTACTTGTGAATTATGGAAAACCTTGACACAGCACATGTAAAGTAAATAAAGCATTGGCGGTTTGGATTTCCCCACACTGAAATCTTGGTCAAACTTTTTTTTATTTCTTTTTTTTTTTTTACATATAACTTTAGTTAAGAGTAGTTAAGCTCTTTCTTACCCATGTCTATGCAACAATTTAACATACCATTCAAGAGCTTGTGGACTACAGTTTTCCATCTGCTTTACAGAGATTCATAACACTGGTGAAGGGTTAACATTTTTAATCCATATTATTATTACTACATTGAATTTTACAATTATGTATTCTGTCCTATTCAACATTGCTTGTTATTTTCCATCCAATAAGGGCTGTCTGAGAAACCGTGAGAGTCAGACACCAAAATATCACAGGTCAGAATCGTCAACTCTTGCTGGCCTTGAGCAAAAAGAAAAAAGGCAGTAGCTTATGCAGCTGGAAGGTGGGAAACTAAGTCTTACTTTTCTACTTAATGAGGTAGGTCCTTGGTACTGACACACACATGGTTGCCCACTATCTCTATAAAGATAGAGGATTAGGCTATAAAGGATTGCTGTAAATAATGCATTTTGAGTACGGTTTTGCTCTGTCAGCAGGCATACGCTTTCTGCAGAAATAAAGATCATTCTAATTGGATCAAGTGTGAAGTGTCTTCCTGACTGTATTTTCTCTCTATTACAAGAAGGCAACAGTGGATTTCTCCTTTTCCAACAACACTCTTGCCCACTGAACACATTTTAGTTGTACAATTAAACCAAAATTAAAACAGGTGCACAGGTGTGTCTCAGGACAGAGTCAGTACTAACCTACTTGTTGTCCTGGGTGTGTCTTGCCGGACTCCATAACAATCCAGCTCTCCCACCACCTCCGTGTGACCAGCTTGATCAGCCAAGTCACGGGCGTCTCGACCCTGAGTGTCCACCACCCCAATCCAGGCCGCCCCCTTCTGGAGAAGAAGTCTCACAGCACCCCGCTGCCCTGCGTAGCTTGCACACATGATGGCCGTCCAGTAATAATCGTCCTGGAAGTTTATGTCGCATCCTTTCTTCTCCAGTAACTCCCTGATTCCTGGCAGATCTCCCTCTTGGGCACATTTTAGCAGCTTGTGTCCGACCCTCTCAGAGTCTGCGGTGGTGAGGCGAGGCTGTTCCCTCCTGCTGCGGCGGGGCTGTTCCCTCCCTCGCTGTTCCCTCCCTCTGCGTCTTTCCCTCTCTGAGCCGGTGGTTTTCCTTCTCTTGTCCCTTCTCTTCTCTCTCCCTGCACCTCCGTCCTCAATAAGGCTCTGGTAAAAATGCTTTGCCTCCTCTCCACTTATAACACTCTGCCTCTCTCGCTGGTTACTTCCTCTGTCGTTTCCCAGCCAGCGGCCATTCGCCTCTTTGGCAGCAGTGAATCTGATCAGGCCGTTCATGGCTGCACATTGCCATCACAAACCTTGATGCAGAGTTGCTCTCATGGCCACTGCTAGACAAACGCTGTCCTTCGCTTTGTGGTTGTATACCCTTAGGGAAAGGAGACAAGTTGTGGATATGTCAATATAATATGTAATTATTCTGCGTTGTAAGTAGCGGATGAAAAATAACTGCCACTTTACAGTCTAACAAACAAGGCAATACATAACATATTGTTCAGAAACGAATATTTGTACATCAGTCACAGTGGTGGAAAGAATCTGTATCTGACAAGGAATAGAGTAAGTTTGCCCAGTTAGTATTGTGGACACCATGAGAACTAGGCACATGCCAGATGTCAAATCCATATCCCGCAGACTTGTGAGATTGAAAATCCATCTGAAATGTATATTATATTTGTTGACAATGTTGCTAGTTTTGTTTTAAGTCGGTTCAGTAAAACGCACACATTTTGAGTTTAATTGCCAAACAGACCTATTACTTCACCGAAATACCCATGTTAGCGTTTCCTTAGACATTAATTTAATGTAAGAATGAAGTATGGCGTTTCCCCTATATAAATTTAGACCATGAATTTTCATGGCAACGACTAACCAGCAAGCTATGAAAAACGCGACTAAAGGTGAAATTATGTTTTTAGTTAAAGTCATATACGATCACAGACGTATATGTATGCATGTAATTTAGATATTACAGCTACCTTCCGTCTGTGAAACTGTTGCGTGGGGCACGATTTCCAACCGCTTTCCAACATTTCATGGTTTGTCCCTAAAACGTTAGTTAACTAATATTTATATGACTACACATAGCGAACAAGCTAAAAATAATTTCACATACCTGACATCGGTGGTCAAATTCAAAATATTTTTCGTGAGAACCGAACGTAGGAGCATGTAAACCACGTTACATTATTGATTTAACAAAGATACAAAACATAGAAAATAGATTTTCCCCCATTGAACGTACCTCAAAATAGAGTGGGGCATTTTGATGACGACATGGGTATGCGACGCGTGCATCAGACGTAATTTACGTACACAATCACGTGATGTTTACGTGCTCAGTGAGGTTGTTGAAGGAGTTTACGTTCAGTTTATTTTTTTTGGGATGTTATTTCAGTATTCCGTTTCTTTATGTTTTCGACCATGACTCCCTGATTGTCCTGGTACCTAGATTTGGAATCGTCAGAAATGTTTCTAAATATGAAAAATACCTTTCAGGGCTGCCAACTTTAGTCAATTCCAGACTGCCTTGTGAACCAGCTGGGGGGGGGGCTTGTAATCCTGGAGGGGATTATGATCGAGGGGGGGCATCACATAGGCCTGACTCAGGCATGAGATTTCTTGAGGGAGACCCTGTTGGCAACTCTGTTCATTGTACACTAACAGGCCTACACTAAAACAATAATATCAAAAACCCTGGTTTGATCCCTGGTTGACTTGACCCCAAATTGAGAGAGGTGTTGGGGAACACCTACATTTTCAATAGATAAATTAGGAAAAATTGAGATAAAGTTGTTAAAAAGTGACTGTCCATTCACAGATAGATTTTTATATGATAATCTCAAGTGTGTGTGTGTCAGGGTTTCCAAGTCTCACGCATCTGGCCTGACATGCAGTCTTTCAGCCTTAATCTCACTCTCCATGAGAATTTTTTTTAAAATCCATTCACAGATTCTTACATCACTCAACCTTCATCAATCAATCACCTGGACAAAGTCACATATTATATCAAAGTCATATATTTATCTCTGCACTATTTTGTTTGAATTGATTAACCTTAACCTATGTGATGTCAACAGAGTTGATTATTGATTCCCTGAAACCTTCACAATTTATTGCCTATCAGTAAATTAACTGACAAATTAGAATTGAATTTTCATAAGCTGCGGGTAGAAAAACATCTACGCGATGTGTGCGCATGCATGCCTGCACGCAAGACAAATGTAAAATCTCACTCCAGCCAGCTGACCAAAGTTGGAAATCCTGGTTTGTGTGTGTGTGTGCATGTGCACGTGCGTACACGTGCATGCGTGTGTGTGTCCATTTGTCCGTTCCCAACCTGACACGCCCTGCTCCCAGCAGGGAGTCCCATGATACCAAGTGTTGCCAGGGCTGATCAGTTACTTTCTATTAGTGAATAAAAATGAATGATGAATGATAGAAAAAGAGGGATACAGGGATAGATAAAACAACACAGATGGAGTGTTGTGAAATCAAAGGACGTAGAGATGAAGCAGGTGAAGAAAGAAAATAATGTATAAGGGTGGATAGAGGAGGAAATACAGGAGAGGGACAATGAAGGCGAGAGATGGTTGGCGAAAGACAGAGAGGGTGAGGGGATTACTATCTCTCACATGTTGCGCTGGATCATTCGCTCTATTGTGGCCAGAACAATAAGGGCGCGCAGTACAGGGCTTAAAAGGATAGACAGAGGCAACTAGGCACACAGTGGATGCCTGTGAAGTGAGAGAACTACTGACAAAAACAAGGTATCTGAAACTTTGTAGCTTTTCAATTGGTATGTGTGAAATTAGTTGCATGGATACAGTTTGGGAATATTAGGACACTTCTGAAGTTACACAAAAATATAGACATATCAATAAATCAGCAGAAATCTATTTTAGTAAGGGTCCAGGTAAATTGTTTTCATGTTCTACTGGTCATTGTGACTTACACTATCATTAGCCTTTTGCTACCTAGCACAAGTATTGGCAATAATGTATGTGTGGCTGATGTAGTCATTTATTTATTTGTATCACTATTATGGAAATTGTTGAACTATTTATTAATTATTATATTAGGAGAGTAAAGCAGCTATATTCGGTCACTTCATCAGTGGATGATGTGTTGTTCCACTAATTGTGTATTTGCCTTAATTTGAAGTACTTAACAGTGAGTGCATTTATTTTAAAGGGTAATGTTTTATTGGGAAACACTTGAAGCTTCTAGTTTATTCCACAGGTGAAAGCTTGTTTACTGTTTGCAATGTGCTAAATCATGGTTTTCTGTGTTGTGTTTGAATCTGGTTTTGGAATTTGAAATTGGGGAATTGATAGGGAAAAGCACTGTGTTCGCTGTTTCATTTCTGTGGCACATTTGTGCAATGTGCTGACCCAGGCTGTTCTGTGCAGACCAGCTCACATTTATGGCTATCTTGCACTAGCATTGAATCACAAAGAAAGTGAATACCCTCACTTCAGCCCGCTGTTTCACAACACAGCACAACTTACTGAGACTGTACATCTGGTGCCATCACATTGTAAACAAGCTTTTAATTGAGATCTACTGACAGGATATTTGGTGACTGGTCATTGATTTGACCCTGTTTGTAATTGCCACTGATTTAGACAGAAAAAGCAGATTGCATTTCAGGCATGTTGTAATGTTGACTTGAGCATGTGTTTTTTAAAATCTGTCAGCCACATGTATCAGGAACCATCCCATCAAGCCAAAGTTTTATTCTTGAGAGTTAAATGCACTGTAATGTATCAAATGGAATATCTGTCAGATCTTGTCTTCATGTGGTTAATTGTCCACAATTTTCATTTTATATGTCTGAAATCTTTAAATATGTGAAACAGTTGCTGTACATGATAAATAATTAATAATTGCTACAGTACATGTGAAAAAACTAAAATGTAAAGATTAAAATAAGATTTCCTTTGGTTTACATACAGCTAAAAATTGTGCGGTGTAGTGGTATATTCCACATACTTTCCCCCTCTCGCTTTTTTTTTTGTTGAAAAAAAGCATGCTGTCACTCACTCTCACTCTTTTCTTCCTACTGATAACAACTGTATTTAGGAGGACTGTGCTACCCCAGGCTGCTCCTTGATGCTGTACACTCTAGCAGGAGGGGGCACACTTTGTGGTGTGGCTGCCCTAGTGCTGCTGATCGTCTCCACAGCGACTGATTTTTGGATGCAATATCGCTATTCTGGAAGTACAGCCAATCAGGGCCTCTGGAGATTTTGCATCAATCACAAGTGCCATGCCCACACTGTCACTGTGGGTGAGTGGACACTATGTTATGGCTTATGTGCGCAATATCAAAAAAGTGAACATATTATGTAAAATGCTTTTTTTTTCCAGATGAAGATTTTTGAATAAAATGTTGATCAAAACATTATTATTCCATATTGAATTTCAGGAATAAATATTTGGCCCTGGTCCCATAGATCAGTAGTCTCTACAGAGCTTAAATAGAAGAGGGAGAAATCTTGCTTTAAACCGGCCATTTGTTTTCAACCTGTTTTTATTTGCTTAGGCTGATTGACAAGTACACAATTATCCAAATAATCCATTGGCAAGTATCCCACATTTTTATGTAAACTGTCTCACATTGTAATGTTCTCTTTTTTCATGTCACATTAGAGAATACCCAGTAAAATGTCAGTTTATTAAAATCAATTGAATTATTGCTAAGAATACATTTAACTTAAAGGTAATCCCTTTAACTGTGTATCATGGCAGCGTTGAGTGCACCACTCACTAAAAACAGGAAAACATTCCAAACAAACTAAGCATTTTCATAAGCATTCAGAATCTATACAGATTGGATTAACAAGTCTTTCTCTACAAGTTTGAACGTGGGCATAATTATGGGGTGCCAAATGTAAAGTAAAACACAACGTGTTTTTCCTGTGTTTTTTTCTCAGATTTAGCATAAATGTGGCATTTTTCTGAAGATTTATGCTAAATATTAGTTTTTTTCCAAGATTTAACTGACATGCTAAATAAACCTTTTAGTTCATATTTTCAGATTTAATTCATAAATCTCAAATAAGCATGTCCTAAATGTATAACTTAAATGTTAAATCTGACTTTTCAAAAATAAATATAAAATATATATATATATATTTAGCTTATATCTTAAATCTCTGTTTCAGAAACAAATATTAAGTCAAATATAAATATTTAATTTAAATCTCAAATCTTGGTTTCAAAAATAAATATTTTTATTTAAAAAAATAAGATTTAGTTTAAATCTTAAATCTTACATTTTCCAAAAGCAAGATTTAAGATTTAATTTATATATTTATTTTTTATATGCATTTGCAATAAAAAAAAATTCTATACTAATTAGCCCCGCCCCTTGGTGACTAGTATCTAGGTGACTAGGGAGAAGGTTAAATCGCTGGCTTTAGTGATGGGGGTAATTGAGGGTCTTCTAGCGAAGTGTGAAGAAACTTGACGTTACATATACTAATTCCTATATTAATTCCTGTTTGACACACATTATTTACACAGCCAACACACAGATAGCATCTGTTATAATCATGTAAAATGTTCAGCGAACTAACTAGATAGCATAGGCTACGTTTCGGGCATATTGGCATTTCTATGACTAATTTCTTATGGTGAAGTTGAATATTGACAGCCAGCCAAGCCAAATAACAAAATGGCAGTCAATAGATGGTTAGTGATCTGTCAGTCGGTAACGTGATAAAATAGTAGGATTCTCGAAACAAACTCGAAACATTAAAACTACCGTTAGCACTTAGGTCACTAGCTAATGTTAATTGAGATAGGAAGCGATTTAACGTTGACAAACTGGGGGCCTGTATTTGTACGGCAATTGTAACCATGTCAATGTGTAATAACACATAAGCAGGCGAACTTCTTGCTAGCCAGACACTCGCAACTATATTAACCAATCTTGTCAGACTACTGGCCCCCAGTTTGTCAACATCAATTCACTTCCTATTTCAATTAACGTGTATCCCCTCCTACATTCATTGGATACCAGTCACCAAGGGGTGGGGCTAATTAGTATATTTTTCAAAATATTTTAACTAAAAATTTAGATTTAGCTAAATGTTGAATTTACAAATGCAAAATTTAAGATATAAGCTAAATGTTTAATTTGGAACAAAAAATTTAAGATATAAATAAATATTTATTTTTGACAAAATATTGAAATCTTTAACCAAGATCTGTGATAAAATAAATATTTATTTAAATGTTTTTTTTTTTATAAAAACGCAAGATTTAAGATATAAGCTAAATATTTAATTTAGAACCCAAGATTTAAGATATAAATAAATATTAATTTTTTTCTAAATATGAAAATTTCTTACCAAAATTTGTGATAAAATAAATATTTATTTTAATGCTAAATCTTGGTTTTTATAAAAACGCTAAATTTAAGATATAAGCTAAATATTTTATTTAGAACCCAAGATTTAAGGTATAAATACATATTTATTTTTTGCTTAATATTTAACTGTTAAACACAAATTTGTGGTAAAAAAATAAATATATATATGAAATTTTAAATCTTGCTTTTGGAAAACGTAAGATTTAAGTAAAATTTTATTTTTTTAAATAAATATTTTTTATTGAAACCAAGATTTGAGATTTAAATGAAATATTTATATTTGACTAGATATTTGTTTCTGAAACAGAGATTTAAGATATAAGCTAAATATATATATTTTTTTAAATTATTTTTGAAAAGTCAGATTTAACATTTAAGTTATATATTTAGGACATGCTTATTTGAGATTTATCAATTAAATCTGAAAATATTAACTAAAAGGTTTATTTAGCATGTTTAGCATAAATCCTCAGGAAAATGCCACATTTATGCTAAATCTGATAAAAAAACACAGGAAAAACACGTTGTGTTTTACTTTACATTTAACACTCAATACATAATTTCACAATGTATGTAGATGTAAAGTACAATGGCATTACAAAATAAATAATAATTATCTCTCTATTGGTATTCATTTTTCGGTTTACTAACTACTTGATTGTTAATCTTAAAAAGTACAGGGAAATTGGTTGAGAGTAATGATTAGCTGAAAGGTAATGGTTCTGCCTACTGTTTTCAGCTCAACAGCTGCCACTGCTTTGGACCAGGTCAGGGTGATGTTTGTGAAAGGTTTGCTATATCCTGTGTAACCATTTGTTGCTGACAAGTGGAAATGCATTTATCATCACACAGCATTCTGGGATGCAACGCGAGCCTTCATGCTGCTGTCCGTTCTGAGCTGCTTTGCTGGGGTGCTGCTGGGCCTCAGCGCCTTTGCCAATGGAACCAGCAGACGAGTGAGGACTGGAGGAATTGCACTGATACTGTCTGGTGAGAGAGAGAGAGAGAGAGAGAGAGAGAGAGAGAGAGAAGAGAGGGAGAGAGAGAGAGATAGGGGGGGGGGTAATTTACGGGTAGAGGGAGACAAGAGGCATGGCAAGGACAAAATATGGTAGAAAGTATACAAAGGGCACAAGACACAGAGGATGATATTTGGGGATTGGGCCCGCTCAGTTCTCTGTCAAGCCTAATTAGTTGGCTAAAGCATTAACCATAACTTGCTTACTATAGCTACGTAGTATTCATTGCCGGTTATATTAACTCATATTAATTATTTTCGCTGTACAAGTTTGAAAATCTCTTTAGCACGGTTAGCTAACTTATCTAACTACCATTCACGTGGTTCTGTGCAGGTGTAGCGAATGATACTGTAATGTACAGGTAAAGTATTGTACAGGTATAATACTGTACTCAAATACAGGTATGAAAGTAGTTACTATTGTACTGAATTTTGTTTAGAATTTTACATAAACTTGAAACTCTGCTTTTTGGTTGATACCACTGTTTGTACTTTCTGCAAAAGTAGCCTGAGACAAGTCAACTTTTTTCTAGTTTCTATTATTATTCTATTCTATAGTTCCCTGTCACTCCTAGACACTGCACCCAGTTCTTTATCTAATATAGTTGGCACTATCATTCCATGCAGTCCTCCATCGACCCTAGTTACCAAAATCATTAATATCATTTTTCTATCTCCCTTCTTCCACCACTTTCCCTTTTTTCATTTTGCTGTACTTTACACACTGAGATTGATGTACACCCGCTCTTGTCTAGTATGTTTTAAAGCCTTTGTTTTTTCTGTCTCTTACCTCTCAATTCTCTGATCTCCTAGGGTTCCTTGCTCTGTTAGCTCTGTCTATATATACAGGGGTCACCGTAAACTTTTTTGGCAAGCGGTTCCTTGACTGGCGCTTCTCCTGGTCCTACATCTTGGCCTGGGTGGGCATCATCTTGGCCTTTGCTGCTGGTAAACTTGTTTTCTCCCCCATCATCTCATTGGCCAGTTTTGATACAAACACAAGTTTAGAGATACTACTCAGGCCTGATGGACGTAAATAACAGCAGCATTTTCTATATAGTTTCCAACCCATGTGACTCTTTGGTACTCAACCCACTGTGCTATATGGGCCACAAGTCCTAATCAGAATGTGTCATGTGGGCCACAATGAAGAATATTCAGTACGGACGTCTACTCCATTGTCCATTGATTTAATGCCATGTGCTGTAGGTACATTTGTTTTGCACGCTGTTATACCTGGGCAGCATAACAGTTTACTTCGAACTGATATCTGCCCATTAATGTACCACCAGGGTACATTAGCTTGGATGACAACTGCACCAAGTGATTGGAGTTGGAGATGTGGAGATATTGAAGGAGCATCAAACATCAAACATAAATTCATTGGTTTAAAAATTACCATTCTTACATGACCTGAGGTGCTCAGAATTAGTCTGGGATAGAGGGACAGGAGTCACAGATCAAGTATGGTAATGGGTACTCAAATTAAATGTATTTGTATGAGCAGCCTATAATATGAAATGCCATAAACAATTAGTTAGTTAATTAAAACTCCAGCTTACTCCTTTTAATGACCCACCAACAAATACAGACATGGAGTTTGGGCAATATATAGACTTAAGGCCATTTCATAGTCGCCATAAGTGCAAAAATGATGGGAAATGTTGTCTACAAAAGGGGTTAGTACGCTTTGAGTACACTGGACTATGAAAGGCAAAAGTCCGCGGACAGTCTGCTGGACTGTCCGTCCGCGTACATGTCTGCTCCCTGTTTTCAACACTTTGTAAACACCTTTAAAGTGTTGATTTTGTGTGATTTATGGTGTTCTCTCATCCTTCAGGGGTGTTCCAGATGTGCGCTTATCAGAAGAATGCCACTGGGCCACCTGCTCCCAACATTGCAGACAGCTAAATATCCTTACCTCCAAATCACCATCACACAATCTAATATCATTGCCATTCCCCTACCTCCTATTGTGTCAATGGCAATGCTTGTACCCCTGAACACCTGACCACTCTGTTCACGAAGAATGGTTCCTGACTGATGAATATAGCAGATTTTTTCACAAAACAAAACCATGTAATTGTCAATATCCATGATTATCCATATACGTATACCCACTTTGAAGTAAATGCCAATGTACTAGCTCATTATGTGGTGTAATGAGGTTGATCATAATAAATTAAAATTGTTAAAAAAGAAATGTGTAATTACAAATTAAGGAACATCACCCAACACAGGCTCTTGAAATTTTGTATTAATAATTCTCAAATAAATCAAAATTAATTTTGTTGCGCAAGTATTTTTCCTCATGATAACCTGTATTTTAAAATCAACTCTTTGTCTTCTCTGCACAAGTAACACGAATGTCATTATTTCTCCTGTCAAAGTTAGGTTTGCAGAAACCCTGAAGTTGTAGCATGTCATTTTGTGCATTGCTAGCAACAAAATTTAGTTACATGTGTTTTTGGTTAAAAAAGATTTGTCGCATATCACTTTTGTGAAAAGAGCCCCTGAAAAGAAATTCAACAATAACGATAGAATCATTCAATATACTTGTTAGCATGGCTTTGGCCAAAAAATAGAAAGACATTTTAGGGAGCTGGACAATCCCTGTGTCTGTCTATGGTTCAGTCAGAAAATGTTGTTAACATCAATGCAATCAATGCTTCTTATTTTTCCCATGGCATACATATGGTGGAGTGGCTAAAAGATGTGATGGATATATACTAACAGCATCTCATCACTGTAGAGAGGTTGTCCAAGAATTGACAGCCACTGTCATTATTTTGGTAGACACATTTTCAGCAAATAATTCCATAGACCATTATAAGATTCAGAACAGAAGAACAATACTTTATAAGAAAATAATGTGAAATCAGGATTAAATGTGGATTAAAATGATCTGTATATAAAGTGTCTCAGACAGATGATGATAGTTTCGTTTTTTTCAGGAAGGCTGTATTCTGAGAAATAAGACTGATCCAATTGTGCAGCTGCATTGCAAGGAAAGGTCCAATGAAAAAACCGGGATCTGTGGCACCCGATCATGCGTATTATTATGTATATACAGCCTCCCTGTAGTGGTGTTAAAATAAAGGATGTTTTTCAGTTTGCACATTCTGCAAGACAGTCTGCCTCTGGTGGCAAATGGCAGTCAAATTGTCACCCCTTCATTCTGTTCAGATTATGGGTATTTTATTTACTTTAAATGTATTTTAAAGCACATAAATGCATTCCATGAGTTAACTGTTTTTAACACTTTCATAAAAAATGTCTGACTTCAATACTCTTCTTATGAGCTAACTTGAGGTCAGCTCTTGGCACACTGTCCTTTAGAGCCCCTGGAGTGGTCATCTGCATCAAAGTGTAGTATAATGGTTAAGGAACTAGCCTTGTAACCGAAAGGTTGCAGGTTTGATTCCCAGGCAGGACACTGCCCTTGTACCCTTGAGCAAGGTACTTAACCTGAATTGCTTCAGTATATATCCAGCTGTATAAATGGATGTTGTATTGTGATAAAAAAAAAAGTTGTGTAAGTCGCTCTGGATAAGAACGTCTGCTAAATGCCTGTAATGTAATGTAATGATTTCAAACCCAAAGCAAACTAATTTTCAGCAGTGAGCCATCGATAACTAAAAACAAAAAACATAACCTGGTCTAATGATCAATCAGTCCAGGAGAACAGCAGTTAATGAGCAAAACAACATTGCTTCTTCAAAATACATGCATAATTGGGCATTGAGCAAAATCAAACATATTTTAGTCATCCTGTAGTTTTTGATAATAGCCACTGTCAATGCTCATGCTTCATCCTCCATTTTAACCATACCAACGGCAAGTCAGGTAACTTTGCTGCAACTGTGAAGTGATTTGCTGCAGAAATCTTGCCATTGCCATTTGCGTTCAATTGAACCTGGAGAAAGTGACCCATGATTCATTTGTTAATGAAAAACCACCTTTTTGACTGACAGGTACTAGCTAGCTAGAGGTACTGGGGTTTGTTTACATTTTGAAGGCTAGTTAATAATAGTCAGTATATTGTAAATGTATATACTGATCTGTCACAAAGAATAGTAGTGGACGTTTTTTGGAGAGCTGGAAAAATAAGTTAATGTTCTTTGCAGTCACAAAAAGAAGCAGTTTATTTTTTATATTTATTCCTGACAAAAGTAACCACTCCCATGTAATCGGCAGTACGAAAGGCAGTGAGAAGACTGCTGGCACAGCAGAACCCTGTTGTTCATAATCACAAACAGAGCGGCACATTCTCCCCTGTGTGTGCAGCCCCACGTTACCATGGTAAACTGTGCATTTTCCAACACTGCAGTGTTTTCAGAGCTTCAAGAGTCAACGTGTAAAAAAATGGGGACTTAACAGTAAAAATTCCTATACTGTACAATACTGAATCCGAGATTCTCATTACTTTTCTAAATGTTATGTCAGTTTCAATGAAAAAAACTTATATAAACATGTAAAATCACTAAAACAAACATATTTTCAAGCAAAAGGATGTGTAAGCAGTGACACATTAATAATAGAAGCATCCCTTTAAAAATCAGTCAATTCTGAAATTAGGAATGGCGAGAGTTTTTCAGGAGGACACAAAAGGATATTTAAGTCAAAACAAAGACAGAAATAAACTACATCAAGTGTTACACAAAATGTCTAAATCACTGTATACACATTTTCATTATTGAAAATTCAGAATGAAGCAATGTGTTCTGATACGGTAGTAATTATAGTGCAGGCTGTAGATGTGGGTAGCTTTCATATAATCAACTATAAATGCCTCAGGAATATACTATTCCTTATGTAAAAATATTTCAAACACAAAGCGTAGGTGGTACTTTCAACAGTGAAAATGTCTGTGAGGTTTTTCATTCTGAAGTATGATTCTGACAGTGAAATGCTTACACAAACATCTTTTTTCAAAACAGATGTTGACCATCGCAAATTGCAAAAAGGGCTGTCGTATTAAATATGCTGTAACTCTTCTTTATGTATTGCAATGATTGAGTCGTGGCTCATTTCAGATACACCAAATGTCATCAACCTTTCAATACTTTACACAAATACTTATATGGAATTTAAAATGTGTTTCCAGGAAATTAACTGAAACACACCCGACTTGCATGTAAATCCACAAGCTTTTCCGGTGAACATCGCAGCGTGTTGTCATTTGTGCAAGGAATTTCACTTGAAGGTCAGCCAAGACTCCTAACACCACCCTTTTACTCATTCGCTGCAACATAAGACAGGAAAGAACAGGAAATGATGTAAAAAAGAAAAGGTATTAGAGTTATGGAGGGCCAGTTAGGGGAAAAAATATGGCAATTATATACAATTATTGTGAGGGGGTATACACTGTTATTACTGACCACAATGCTGGGGAAGCTCCAGGGGAATGTAGTTGCGGTTGCAGAGGTGGACAAAGACAGCTGCCAACCTACAGGGCGCGTTGTCCGGTACTGAGGCGCAACGTCTTCTCTTGCACACAGAAAGGAACTGCATAGGGTCAACCTGAGGGGAGGGGAAGGAGTCTAATGTTCCGATTCCATAACTTCCATTGAATTATAAATATGTACATAGTTTCCTTTAACCGTAGTAATAAGTCTTCTATTTACTTTTCATTACTATAAAAATAAATAGTGTACATTTATGTAATACAGATAATCATAACTAAATATTAAATCATAAAATTGAAATTGATAATAATGTACTATATAATATAATAGAAAAAAACAACTAATAAGAGAATAGCATATTATCCAGATGACAAAAACCCTCTATTACCCCGCTATTTCTAAAGAAGTGACTTTATCTTGAAAAGGCTGCGTTTCAAAAATATTTGGACATTGACACACTTTTTGTTGTTTTGGCTCTGCACTCCAACACATTGGTTTTTAAATGGAACGGTGTGCTGGAGTACAGCGGCAAAACAACAAAAGCGGTGCCACTGTCCAAATACTTTTGGACTGCACTGCACTGCACTGTATGTTCTCAATCTTGTCATGTAGAGCATTGTAAGCCTAAGAGGCCACAGATATCAAAATAGTTCAAAAATTGTTTAAAATTGCCTTTGGCAACAGGCCATACAGTCAACAACTGATTAAATATAGACCTAAAATGTTTAGATGGAATATTAATAGAAATTATATTCTTGAATCTGACAGGTAGAGCCAGTTTCTCTCTTGAGGCTAGATCAAACAGTTTCTCCGCGTTGAGTCAGTATGACAGTACTGGCCCCATAAATAAAGTGAGGCATCGGACATTATCAGGAGTAAGAAAAGACATAAACCCAATTTGAACTGGATTCGTTTTATCAGGGGTTGTGTAGTAATGTAATTTTTATGTGATTCATCAGGCCCACTCATACAGGATAATTTCTTCCAAATCAACATAGATATCCCAGATGTAAATGCCATCAACCTAATTTTAAATCACAAATCTAATTAAAAACAAAAACTTGCACCTGTTTTACATAAAGTTGATATGTTGTCATTTTTCTATATAGAGTGTGGTAACTTGTGTTGACTGGCAGGACTGCTACAGACTCCATAATGGATGTGGGAACATCTGTCACCCGGTGTTCCCGGCACCAATAGACGTGGCATAGGTTATTACATTACAGTGGTGGCTTTAATAAATGTTGCCTGATCATGGTAGATCAGGGCGGTCATGAGCTGAAATCAGCAGGGAAGTAGTGATGCAAAAATATTTAAATCCAAATAAAGAGAGTGGGAAATAGCTACTGCAATCTGAATAATATTTGTCTTTCTTTGGGAGCAATGGGAGAACTCACCACTCTGAAGCAGGAACTGAGGGGGGAGTCAGGACTGGAGAACAGGGACACACACCTGGGCACGTCTGCAGTCAGGTTATGTCTGGAGGTGGTGGAGCAGAGTCCTGCCTTCTCAGATTCACTGCGACACTGAGGCCGTACCTGCTCTCACACACACACACACACACACACAAACACACACACACACACACACACACACACACACACACACACAAAATGGACCAGAGGACAGACGAACCCGTTCTGTAATTGACCCGAGGAAATTTGGATCCGTTCCGACTAGACTCGAGGACAATCGGGCCTGATTGGACCCGACAGTCATGAATGAGAGAGATAAATGATTTTGCGGAGCTAGACCTGGTGCTTGTCAGGACTTACCCCATATGCCATCAGTTTGCTAAATGACTTACCGATACCGTAATAATATGAATTAAACTAATTTTTTAAATGTCAGCTGCATTTTAATAGCCTATAGGCCTATGCATTGTAGAATACTAAATCAACCAATCTCCGGCCCTTAACTGTCAGACACAATGACACAAAGAATCTATTCATAATTGGCCTACCTTTCAAGCTTGCACACACTGTTTTGGCACAGAATTGGCAAACGCCATAAAAAAGTCCTCCTGGGTGTAAGACGTGTTCAGTTGGCTAAATCGGTTACAAAATAGTGATGTGAACTATTGACTCAATGTGAACCAGCTGTCATTTTCACTACGTAGCACTGACTAATCTGTGTGTGGGCAGGAACTAGGGTTGGGTAATCATCTCCATTTTCAGATCGCCTTATCGTCATCATCAGAGATCGCCGATACCGGATCCGATCGTCGGGGGGGGGGGCACGATAGATTATTACTATCCACCTATTGTGATTTAGCCTGTGATTTAGTTATGATTTAGCCTACGTTTATGCCTGCATTGTATGTGTGTGAATGATTGTAGCCTACTTTGTTTCAGTTAGGCAATCTCAATGTAGCATTGTATGTCGCGTTTATTTTATGTTGCGTTATGGGTATTTAAAATAAAGCTTTCCTCCTACTTGAATTATTGTGAACTGTGTATGGGAGTATCAATGATGGGATCTAAAACGAGATTACGTCTATTACCGTTTTAGCCACTTTAAACAACAACCAGTGGTGTAATGCTATTATTTTAGATCAATTAGTCTACAATATGAGACGGGGAAAAAAAAGAAAAAAAAACACATAATTAAAAGAACTGGGAAAAAACCCCCAATAAAGTTATGTGCTTAGCCTACACCTGTTTTTGATTCATGTTTTATTTTACTATAGGCTACAGAGAAGTTAATTAGGCTATGCTCAAAGGGAGAATTCAATCAGCCAATAGCGTATTACGTAAGCCAAAATTACAAAAAGTCTGTAATCCAACAGTGGAACAAAAATGTAGCCTAAATGTCCATGTAACAAAAAATGTTGGGCAGTTAGATCGGACGTCACACGCAAATTGCAGCTTTAGACAGTGGGCAGAGGCAGACCACCTCTCGGGACATGAATGACAGTTTTAAATGTTTTTATCTTTTTCGTTTTAGCTACAAAAAAAATATTAAAAATGTATATTAATAAAAACAGGTCGGGTCCTCTCAGGTAAGTCAGTTTCTGTTGCAATTACGCTACCCAAGACCCGTGGCTATTATTTCAGTTCCAACCCATACCCGAAAGATGAGTCAGAGCTGCGGACTCGAACCCGCTTGGGACATGGGTCCTACCTCAGGTTTTCGGGGTGAAGACCTCTAATCACTGGTGTCCCTCAGGGCTCAGTTTTGGTTCCCCTATGTTCACATGACCTCTCCTATCATTCATATACTGATGACATTCAGCTTATCTTTTCTTTTCTGGAAATGCTGGAGTCATAACTCAGCACACCTGGTAGACATTTCAAGTTTGATAGCAGCTCACCACCTGAAGATGAACCTCAGCAAATACTTCTGTAAGCTGCTCTCAGTAAGAGCGTTTCCCACCTTGACATGTATCAAGGTGAATGTAAATTATTGAGAGGGTATCTGCATGCAATCACAGAAGCATGGGTACGTGTCTCATATCACACTTAGCCATACCTGCCAGCTGTGGATGAAGTGAGCCAAACTGCTTGCCTGGGAGCCATCAGGCAGGGGCAGCTCATTCCCTGCCTCATTATCATTGGTCCCCAGGAGACCAGCAGAAATGCCTGAAGAACAGAAATGCAAACCTGGTACAACTTGCTTGCCTTTTTCTGTGTTTAAACATATCACCTCATCATAAGATTATGAAAACATTTAATAATGTAGAACAAACCATTCATTTAATCTGGGACTGTCATTTTGCCTATAGTGAGGAGTACATCAAGCACTGTCTGAGTACTGGTAAAGATGCCAGGTAGCAAGCATACAGTGGGCCACTTGCAGCCTGTTATCGGCTCAGCTTGTCTGCTCACCAACTGCTGCCCACTAGCACTAGTGTGATGGCAGACTGACAGCTGCCACTGATGGTGGTCCACTGTTGCTTACCCTCCTTCTCATAATAATAATAATACTAAAAATAATAATAAAGAAGAAGAATGCTACTTGGCCCCCACATAATAATAAGTATCAACCTGTACAAACAATGTGATTCCAGCACCAGGTGTTTGGTCCCCTAATAAAAACCTAGGGTGCCTACCCAGAGCGCAAAATGTAATTGAACAGCCGCTGAAAAGGCGTCCAATGACACGTTTCCAACACAATTTAGCCATCCATGGACGACTGTTGTTCACTGGGTATGTAGTGCTTGCTCCTCTAAAACCATGTCTTCAGTTTAAATTACATCTAAAAACCCATTTAATTCATACCTTTTCTGCTTTGTAAAATCTTGAGATATACAATTTTAGAACATAGGGGAGGGGTTTCATATTACCATGCTGCCAGCCATCTAGAGTAAAACTGCAGAGAGCCTGTGATAAATCACATGTCACAAGCGCTCCATTCTGATTGGACACCTCTATAATGTTGGGTTCTCTCCTAATGGTAACCTCATTGTGAGAGACTGGTGCATCCATCATATGGCAGTTAACCTCCACCTGTAGAGGACAGAGAGAAAGTCATTCTGTCTACCTCATTTGGTCAGTTGAGAGCAGACTCATGATAGTATGTCTTAAAACTGCCAGGTAGACTAGAGGGATTCAGAAAAGTCTCCTTCCTGAACACCCAAATGCAGATCACAACAGGCTTTTGTCTTTTAATGCACGTTTTATTCCTCTTCAGAAATGCCTTGAGATTATTTGATTTGAAGCCGCAGAGGAATTAGATAATATTCTGCATTTTTACCTGCCCGTCAGGGAAGATGCTTACAGTGGTGTTCCCCATCACCACCAGTAGCATGCGCTGCGGTGTCATATCTGGGCTCAGCAATACAGTGAAGGAGTCCTGGACAACGTCGTGGGCCAAGAGGAGTGCACAGTGCCCAGGTATTTCATACAGATGCCCATCAAACGACACCACAAACTGATTGGATACAAAGAGAGCCTGGTCTGAGAAGTGAAGAGAAATTGGCTGGATTTAATGGGACAGGAAGTGACAGAAATGAAACGAGGTCTAAAAGGCACAAGAGTCTGCTGGCTTTGTCAATGTAAGCATGTACTTGTAAAGAAAATTTTAAGGTGAACTTGAGAAGGAGAAATATAGAGTCCAGTGGCTAAATATTGCATTACAATCATTTAGCAGACACTTGAAAGAGCTACAGCAGCTGCACCATCTGCTCTACACTGCTGTGCACCGCAAAGAGGGAACGTGTTCTGTAAAGAAAGACTCACGGCGAAAGGGACTGTCCATTAGCCTCCTTTTCATCCGGTACAGCTCCGCTACGGGTCTGAGAGAGGTGAGAGCCTGGAGTGGCTTCAGAAGCCACTCCTCAAGAAGGAACTCCGTCAGCCCGGCCCCTCCAATCGCTGACCATGGCCCTCTTGGTAATGGCACCTGAACGGTCACCTCACAGCGCCTGTGACAAACACAAACACCATGAATCAGTCAGCCATGATACTCAATCACAGATATGATTGTTCAAAAGGGAAATTAAATCAGAAGATTTCAGTCCCCATGAGGAGCAGTAAACTTCCTTGTCCTGGTCCAGATGAGGAGTACCTTTTGGAGAGCCTATACAATGAAGCCAGCCGCCTTCTGATTCCTGTCAAGGCTGTTGCCACTTTAGCTTCTGTCCACTGTGCTGTTTGCTGGCTCACCTGAGACAGATATACAAGTGCAAGTGAACACACACACGTACACACAGAGCTTGGAGATTTTATTGCTTCACAGATAGTTCACCATTGGCATCAATTCACATAATCAAATTCATGAGATTGCAATAGTTTTATAAGTAAGATTATCTTAGAAAGCCTTACCACGTCTAGGACCATTGTGACTGTTCCCAGCACTGATTTTAATGGCGCACTCAGGTGACGGTCCTCAAGTACTGCAGGCAGCAACTCCACCAGTTTTCCTGCCCACAAAGTCGTACTCTCACGCCAGTCCACGTATAGCCACCTTCCAGTCACATCCTGGTACACACCAGCCAGTGTTGTCAGTGGCCCTGAAAGCAGATGCACACCAGGTATTGTTGTCAGTGGCCCTTGAATAAAATGTGCATTCTGGACATGGGGTGACAGGGATATTGGGAGAAACTATGCTGAATTTGAGGTGTTCCATTACCCATCACAAATGTAACCAACTGGCAACATCACAGGCGTGCTGTAGCAACACTACTAAAAAATGCACTCTGTCTAGCTGTGTAGAGACACAATGTTATGAGTTAGCTGGGTAGAGACACCATGTTATGAGTTAGCTGGGTAGAGACACCATGGTATGAATTAGCTGGGTTGACAGACCATATTAAGAGGTAGGTGGGTAGAAACACCATGTTATGAGTTGGCTGGGTAGAGACACCATATTAAGAGTTAGCTCTGTAGAGACACCATGCTATGAGTTAGCTGGGTAGAGACTGCTTTATGAGTTAGCTGGGTAGAGACACAGGCCCTTTTCTCATGGTCACACGCTAAAGCAAAATATCTCACGCATTTTCACGGAACAGCAACAATTCTCACGCAATTTCACTGCATTTTTTTTCACAGCAAAAATAGTTAAACTTCCCGTGTCCTGAAACTCGTACGTGTGCACTTCACGCTGTTCGACAGCCGTTTTCCAAACCAACTGGCACACTTCCACGTACACTCCACCCTCTCTGCCGGCCAATCACTTATCATTGGCGATGAAAGGGTGAGAGGGTGGAGTGAACAATGCATCGCGCAGTTTGGAAAACAGACTCGAACCGAGTTTCTTGAGCGCAAATGTCGACTGCAAGTAAACGAAAATGCACTTTAAAGTAAGTCACAAATAAGTGATTAAATATGTTTGGACTATTAACTGTTAGCGTTTTAATTGCAGCAATAACAATATGAATGCTTTGTTAACCTAAGAACTAGTTAACGTAGGTGACATCAGACTAATGTAATGTTAGCTGTTACTAAGACTAGCCCATAGTTAGCTAGCTAACGTTAGATAGCGTTAGCTAGCTAGCTAATAAGGAGACAAATTAAAATGAGAGGTGGATCATTCCTTATAAAACACAGAAAAGTGGATTTCGACACAGATCTTTTCAGATTGTTACAAAATGCTCTCTGTAGTTATAAATAGATAAGGTTAGTAGACATTTGTAGGAATTAATTGAAGAAATTGAGAAATTAAGCTAATTGATTGGACCCAGACTGGACCTTTACTGTTGTAGGATTCATATAATATTCTGTAAATATAGTAGCCTACTAGCAATCATCCAATTTGTAACAATTTGCTCCTTGTAATTATGGCTAAGACATGAGGATTCCAAATAAATGGTAAAAAGCCATGGACCCCCGAAAACCCACACCAATCCCACTCTGATGACCACAATACAATACCAGCTCTCTATGTTTGACAAATACTATGAAGCTGGGCCTTGGAGTATTGTTTCTTCATAATATTTCATGTTTTCTTCTAAGTGAATATGGTGATGGTTATTTTCCCCTTTCCAAATGAATGAATCATTGCAGTTATTCATTTTATATTTTAATTAGGCCCTATATAATGTGGAAGTCCCCGTTTCTGACCTTCCCATTTTTTGTGAGATGTTGCATTGATGGTTGACAAATCAATTCTCCAACATCAACTCTTAACTCTACATGTCTAAATCATTACACCACAAACAACTTCAACGAGTCCTCAATCTGTACAGGAGAAAATAAGCATCTCCATATTCATACATTAAATTATATGAAGAAACAATCACCCAAGCCCCAGCTTCTTACTATTCGTCAAACTTGTAGAACTGATGTTTATATACTAATGTTTGTTGGGGTGGGGTTAGAGGGATCTGTGAATGGATTTTCTCATTCATGAGGCAGTGATTGGTCAGGTAGGGTGAGTTGGGTCGGGTCGAGTTGGGTCACCGAAAGTCTATTCTCACTCTTGCCCCACTCTCAAAGTTGACATCCCTGGAGACACCATGGTATGAATTAACTGGGTTGACAGACCATATTACGAGTTAGGTGGGTAGAGACGCCATGGTATGAATTAGCTGGGTTGACAGACCATATTAAGAGTTAGGTGGGTAGAGACACCATATTAAGAGTTAGCTGGGTAGAGACACCATGTTATAAGTGGCTGGGTAGAGACACCATGTCAAGAGTTAGCTGGATAGAGACACCATGATATGGGTTAGCTGGTTAGAGACACCATGCTATGAGTTAGCTGGATAGAGACACCATGTTATGAGTTGGCTGGGTAGAGACACCATGCTATGAGTTAGCTGGGTAGGGAGTCGGACACCATGCTACGAGTTAGCTGGGTAGAGACGCCATGCTATGACTTAACTGGGTAGAGACAACATGCTATGAGTTAGCTCTGTAGAGACACCATGCTATGAGTTAGCTCTGTAGAGACACCATGCTATGAGTTAGCTCTGTAGAGACACCATGCTATGAATTAACTCTGTAGAGACACCATGCTATGAGTTAGCTCTGTAGAGACACCATGCTATGAATTAGCTCTGTAGAGACACCATGCTATGAGTTAGCTCTGTAGAGACACCATGCTATGAGTTAGCTCTGTAGAGACACCATGCTATGAGTTAGCTCTGTAGAGTCTGACTAAAGCTTACTCTTAAGTTCCTGCTGGACCTGCTGGGTCACATGCTGGAGGGAGCCCAGGCAGTGTGGCAGGGTGTTGGTGAGGGCGTGACGTAGGGAGCCGCTTCTCCAGACTTCCCAGGCCTCTCTCAGCCCATGGACAAGCAGCACCTCAGCCTTCTGTGTCAAGCGGTAAGGCCGCTCACCCAGCTCCTGGAAAAACACAGTCTTCAGACTCGGGAGACACTGGTCAGTATGATTCATCAGAATGCTAACAAGCACAGAGTTATATGAGCCCATAGAACAACAGTAACTAATATGCATTGTGCCTGTTTTCTTACCCACATTATAAAGTCTTCCATATGACTTAGGCTTTTATGTGGGTCAGTGAGTTACACAGCCATGTACACCAGTAATTGTCTTGCACGTAGTAAATGCTTTGCACTGACCTGGCACCTGAATTCCACTAGGAGGCGTTGCAGGGTCTGTATTCTGGCCAACAACTTGTTCCGTATCTGGGAGCACAGCACACGAACCCGAGCCTGCAAACACATCATAGAAGGGCTCAAGATATATTTCAATAAGCATTTCAATTCAGTATCAAGGGTCCCAACCAGAAATTTCAGCCATAAAGAACAGCACTTTAAAAAAGCAGTTACTTTTTTTACAGACATAAATACTTAGAAATAAAATTAAAACACTTTACTGTGATACATTATTTGCATGCAGCCACAATTAATGAAGTGCAGGTAATATAGTACTGAGTTTTGTGTTTTAACATACAGTATAAGACTGATTAACATCCATTCATCTTGCTAGAGTTGGACATTGCAATGGCTCAGCCCTTGAGTATCTTACTGAATTACCCACAGGCCATAGATCTCACAAAGTCTTTCTAAGTTTATCCTTCAATAAAATGTTTAAAAAAACAATATTGTTATTATTAACTTTATGCTCTGAAATTCCTTACCTCTGCTCTCCATAGGTGCTCCACACACCCTTGTGCAACTAATGTCAAACTCTGATTGGCTGCACCCACAGAGACTGATGCCAGCTTCTGGTACTTGGCTCCACCCTCCCTTCTCTGGGCAACAAAAGTAATATGGCGCCGTCCCTCCAGGCATAGTGCTATGGTGAGGTCATCATCTGACACAAATACACATGCAGGCACACAGACCCACACACACACACAGAAAGACATAAATACACAAGCACACACACACATGCACACATGTGCACACACACACACACAAACACATGCACACACAAACGCACAAACACACGCATGCAAACACATTAAAAATGGAACAAAATCCTTTTCCCTATTTAGTGCAGTATTTTTAATTTATGCTCTTTAATTTATACCCTCATGTATCTCCTACACTGTCCTAATGTATTATCCACATCTTTTCATGGATAATTTATTCAAAAGTATGTATTCAACACACTTAAAAGAATGTGTTTGGAAAAGCAGCGAGACAATATTGCAATGTGCAATATTACTAGGTCAGTCTTACCATCATTATATCCAGCAACTGCTTGCAGGCAACGGCCCTCCAGTGTCCCCTGCAGCCAGACCCGCTCGCTGCCATCCAGTCTGGCCTGCATCAGGAGCCCAAGGCCCCTACGGGACAAGGTTGTACTGCCCCCCAAATCTAGACTTCCATCACCTACCTGAAACTACAATACACACATAAAAACCAGAAGAAGCAGGCCAGTATACTCACTCTGGTGTGTAGGGACAGGCCAGTATACTCGCTCTGGTGTGTAGGGACAGGCCAGTATACTCGCTCTGGTGTGTAGGGACAGGCCAGTATACTCACTCTGGTGTGTAGGGACAGGCCAGTATACTCGCTCTGGTGTGTAGGGACAGGCCAGTATACTCGCTCTGGTGTGTAGGGACAGGCCAGTATACTCACTCTGGTGTGTAGGGAGATGTTGGTGTGCTGAGCAGTGGAGGTGTTGGTGAGGACCAGCGTGAAGCTGCTGTGCTGGGGCTCTCCTGACACAGACAGGCGGGTCTGGGTGTAGAATAGCTCCTTGCCAGTGTTGAGACGGTGATGACCAGACACGGCGCAGGACTACCAGACACAGGTGTAAGAGTAGCACACACGTCATAGCAAGCACAACACATCTGTATCTGCTAAACAAATATAATGTAATATGTAATATATGGTAAAAGATTGATAGAAGGTCACTGTAGTAGCACACTCACAGGGTGTGGGGGACAGAGGCCCAGCAGCAGGTGATGCTCAAGCTGGTTTCTGCAATTAGTGTGAACCTGGGCCAGGAAGGTGTGGGATGGGCAGGGGGAGGGGGACACGTTTTCAGCTCCACCTTCTAACTGCAGAGTGTGCATTCCCCTGGCCCCTCTCTGTGGAAACACACATAACATGAGAAAGGCCACGCCTCCACCCATACAACCAATATAATGTTACTAATATACCAAACAATCCAAACAACTCATAAAATGCATACAACCGACAATATAGACACCACGTGCAAGCCAAACAACCTATACAACATAGACAGCCCATACAACACAGGCAATCCATATGACCCATACAAAAATGACTATTACAACCAATAAAATACAGGCAGCACATGACAAGATACACCACATGTACAGTGCACACCATAATTCATTGGACAATGACACATTTTTTGTTATCTTGGTTCTGTACTCTAGCACTTTGAGTTTGAAAGGATACAATGACAATGAGGTGACTTACAGCCATTTCGCCATCCATGTATTCCATACTGTTCCAGCATAATTTTTACATTACATTACATTATAGACATTTAGCAGACGCTCTTATCCAGAGCGACGTACATAGTGCATTTTCAAACTAGGAACAAGAACGTTTAAAAACAACCCTAAAAAGGCAAATACGAATCGAAGTACTAGGCGCAGTATGATTGGGTTTTTTTTTATTTTTTATGATTGGAGGTCATTCCACCACCGAGGGGCCAGGACAGACAGACGTCGAGACCGGGTGCTAGTATGAAGAGGGGGGGGTACCAGTCGTCCTGAGGAGGCGGAACGCAGGGATCTGGCAGGTGTGTAGGGTCTGATTAGTTTTTGGAGGTATGGAGGGGCAGATCCTCGGACTGCCTGGAAGGCGAGCACCAATGTTTTGAATTTGATGCGAGCCATCACCGGTAGCCAGTGGAGGTCAATGAGCAGGGGGGTGACATGGGAGTGTCGGGGGAGGTTGAAGACCAGGCGCGCTGCTGCGTTCTGGATAAGCTGAAGGGGTCTAATGGCCGATGCTGGCAGGCCAGCCAGGAGAGAGTTGCAATAGTCCAGGCGAGACAGCACCATTGCTTGGACCAGGAGCTGGGTTGAGTGGGTGGTGAGGAAGGGGCGGCTTCTCCTGTAATTTACAGCAAAATCTAGTCCCACCCCCCAATTCCCATAGACATCCATTCAAATGCTGAGTTATAATACCAGAAGTTATAGTTATACGACCAGAAAATAAGATATCAAGAGTCTTTTCATGTTGTTGGGTCACAGACATCAGGAAGTGATAAGATGCAAAGGATATGCGACCAAATATTTAAAATGTTTACTTTATTCTACATTATGTTAAACTGTCAAATATTTTTTGATGCCCGAAAATGGGGGGGGGGGGGGACTATGTACAAAAGGTTCTATAATTTCTAAACGGTTCATCCAACATATATGAAAATACCCTCAAATTAAAGCTGACAGTCTGCACTTCAACCTCATTGTCATAGTATTCTTTCAAACTCAAAGTGCTAGAGTAAGAGTACATAACCAAAATAACAAAAAATGTGTCACTGTCCAATGAATTACGGTGCTCACTGTATATGGACATTTGCTCATCAAACATCTCATTCCAAAATCATGGGCATTAATATGGAGTTTGTCCCCCCTGTGCTGCTATACCAGCCTCCACTCTTCTGGGAAGGATTTTCACGTTGTGATTATGTCTTTATTAATTAACGTTGCTGCATGGATTTGCTTCCATTCAGCCAGAAGAGCATCTGTGAGGTAGGACACTGACATTGGGCGATTGGGCCTGGCTTGCAGTCGGCTTTCTAATTGATCCTAAGGATGTTTGATGTTCGAGGTCAGGGCTCTGTGCAGGTCAGCCAAACCATTTCTGTATGGTCCTCGCTTTGTACATGGGGGCATTGTCATTCTGAAACAGAAAAGGGCCTTCCCCAAACTGTTGCCACAAAGTTGGAAGCATGTTATTGTATGCTGTAGGTTTGCCTTCCGTAGAAGGAAGGGACCTAGCCCGAACTATGAGAAACAGCCCCAGACCAAGGGGCGTCTGGATACTTTTGGCTATATCGTGTAGATAGGACCTGGATAAAAAACAACCTATATAACATCCCATAAAACCAATCCAACCAATATGACAGACAACTTGCATAGCCAATACAACACAGAGAAGCTGTACAACTGATACAGAAAAAACAACCCAGAAATTACAACATAATCAACCCATACAACACAGACTACAAATAAAGGCTTTGATCTTTCTGCACCACACACACACACACACACACGCACACACACACACACGCACACACGCACAAACACACACACACACACACACACACACACACACACACACACACACACACACACACACACACACACACACGTTGTTGTTGCTGCTGTGTTTTATGTTCCCATAAGTCATTTGTTATGAGAACTACCATCTTCTCATCACTAACACAAAATCACCTATAGCATTTTAAACTTGTGATTAGACTATTGTCTGAAGCAGAGTTTATGCAATTAATAAAACGTAGAATAGAATAAGTGCATTTACAGATCAAAAAGTCAGTTGATGGTAAAACGTTATAAAGATACCCATTAATATGACAGACAGACACAAGTAAAGACCCAGAACCTTAAAAAATGCAGTACCCTCTGAGCAAAAATCACCGTAATGCAAGTTGAAAAAGGCATTCAGTCACTTACACCAATCATGTACATGAATATTATACGTGAATATTATATGGTGATTATCTCTGCAACACTGAGCCCACTGCAGATGACTTACCTGGTACTTCATGCCCTGTTTGATGCTTTTGTTGCCCCAGTTCAGCTCCGACATCTGGGAGTAAGAGTTTCTCTCCCGTGCCACTGAACCACAGCCATGAATATCCACTAGGGGGAGCACTCTCTTCAACTGAAACAAGCATCCGCAATCCAGATAACACATAGTGCGGTCCTATTAGCCATTATGACAGACGTTTAGAATGAGGACATTTTAATCTCTAGTTAATAAAGTAGGCTACATATGACTAAATTACCATTAATCAAAACACCAAAACTAGAATGGAAAGTTACAAGACATTCAGAGCACAAGCCTTAGAAATTGGGGAGAAACGCATACTTGGCCAGGTGAGAGATAGAGACAAGCATGTCCCCTGCTGGAGTCAGCCTGCCAGTACTTGTTCACACGTAGTGTAAGATTTACAGGCACCCCATCATTCCAGGACAGTTGAGCCTAGAAGCACAAAGATAACAATAAGTTAAAGAAAGCACAATCTTTAGTCTCCTGAGCTGTAAGTAAAGTTTGCTTGAGGACAGGGAGACATTTGTAATTTCTTGCAGAAAATAAATGTGTTGGAGGATATTCGGCATGCTCTACTGAATCTAATTGACTTTTAAATGTTCTTCGGCCGCCGAAATGAGAATTCAATTTAAAAACTATAAAAATGGCAGGCGCTCACAAAAATGTTAAATTCTTTGTGAATCTTTTCACATTTTATTTCCTCAACACACTTGTCTTCTTATTACACTGACACATTTTAGCCACGGGCTACCGAAAGCACCTGAAACACAGCTATAAAGTAAAATTTGAAATAATTCACAAGGAATTTTACATTTTTGTGAGTGTTGCCCTTTTTATAATTTTGCAGGTTAACGGTGTCCTTATTGTACTTGTATCATTCAGCGTGTCCTTTCTCATTTTATGAGGCTAAATGATCCATCCATACAAGAATCATTCTTTTCCTCCAGGGTATAACCTGCCCTGGTAGATAGAGGCAGTAAGGGGAGGTGGAGTAAAGAAGCACGGTGTCTGTGTGAGGTATATCATGAGCTTTAATGCAGTACATTAAATGGAGTGTCTAGAACTGTGAGTGTGCGCGTGTGTGAGTGAGTGAAAGAGAGAGTGCATGTGTGCACACGAGAGCTGTGTGTGTGTGTGTGTGTTGTGGGTGCGTGAGTGCCTGTCCTTATTGTGCGCTGTGCATATGTGTGTGCAGGTGTTTGCCCGTGTAAGTATGTGTGTTTGAGTGACTTACCTGATGGTTGCTCCCCTGCCCTCCAGTGCGATGGAGTGATAATGTATGTAGGTGGAGGTGGGATAAAAGAGGGGTGAATGGTTGCCTCAGGTTCACCTGACCCTCCCACCCTTCCTCTTCATGGCTCCAAGAGCAGAGTGCTCGGACCTGGCAGCCCCATAAAGACAATTTAACTCACCTAAGAGACAACTTTACTGACAGGCACTACTATTAACATACTGCACAACATAGTACTACATATAAACTGCACTGCTGACACACAGTCCTTCCAACACACTGCATCACTGACAGAAAGCACTCTTGACATAAGAAAGGTAATATGACATACTGTTTATGCACAACATTGCATCCAACTCTACTGCAACACAATTTATCTTAGTCCTCCTGTTTCCCACCTGCTCGTGGCTGCCGTGTCCCACCCAGTCCAGTCGCACACGGTCCAGTCGTCTGTGGGCTAATCTTCCCAGCTGGACATCCAGATTGCACTCATGAGGCAGTGAGGCAAAAGCACTGGATATCTGGACTGAGAATCAATCAAACAATCAATCATTACTTTATTTTGTATAGCACCATTTACAAGCAAGTTGTCACACAGCACTTCACAGTTGGTTTAGTGACTAGAGAACTTCTCAAGCTGCAGCTAAAGAACAAAACCTCTCAGGGCATAGATTCACATTACGGGGGACAGGTGGTGAATAAGAGACTCAGACGGTAACTTTTCAGCTTTGATTTAAGAACAAAACAACCTGTTAAGACATAACGTTGTCATTGCTGCGTTTTGCAGTTTCTTGCTTTAAACGATAAACTCGCAAATGCTGGCAGTTCATCAGAAGCTTCTGTAGGTATGTAAAATATACTTCATCACACACAAAAACTGTAAAAACATATACTAAAAATGAAATAATATTTCAAAAAATACAGAAAGTGAACAATCCATTCAAATTTCGAGGGCACGCTTTAATTGATTTCTATAAGCTGCCAGTGGACAACACTATACCTCTCAGCCTGTGGGTGCGTTTCTCTTGGTCAGGGAGGGTTGTATACTGGCATGAGAACCTGAGGTCCTGACCCCCCCACAGAATGTGCTGCTGCAGTTGGTGGGTGTGGTTATCCCCATCATAGGTCATCCTCACTTCAATGTTCTTGGGGAGGGTTTTGAGCTGTGAGTGAGGAGGGGTGTGGAAAAACCTGGTGATGATTGAGTTCCAAAGAGTAGCCAAGCAGTCATCAAGGACATATACTCAGTGATTGATAACAATAACATAGCCTACCTCCAAGGAGTGGTCAAGCTCGAGAGCTTGTCTGTACCCATTTTTGGTGAGAGCCAGATCCCCGCGCACCCGTAGCTCCCTCCTGTTCAGTTGCAGCCCAGCTGCTCCTTGCAGCCTGGAACTGGAGTAGTTCAACTGCAGAGGAACAGGAGTACACACCTGCAGCCCTCCAAACATATTCCTGTGCATACATTCACATATAATGTCTGGCTGTACAATTTTATGTTGCCAATTATGGGCGGCATAAAGAACAAAAGGCTTTACATTGAGCTTGTGAGTGCCATAGCCTCACTGCACCTGTGTTTGGGTTCCAAGATGGGATGGAAGATAGTGCTGTAGCCCAGGCATGCTCTGACGTAGCCTCACATCAAACTCTTTTCTAGAAGAAATAATAAAAACGAAATGACAGGATTTCAAAATTTTAACTAGTAAATCAGGGTTTCTTCAACTTCAAGAAACCCAAGGGTCATCGTTTAAAACCATGAGAAATGTTTGGTTGCATTCATAACATGGCAGGGTTAATAAATAAATGTTTAACTCATGGCAATTTGCTCCCATGAAGCCATGGTACATTGTTTGAAATGTGACTGTTGTGGGGTTTCGGTGTACCTGCTGGGTAAGCTGTGCCCCTGCACTGTGAGTGCCAGAGAGGAATTATTCTCAGGGTTCACAGCCAAAGAACCGTAGAGCTGTGAGTCAGTCAGCCTTCCCCAGACCTCCAGCTGCAAACATGCACACATAATAATAATAATAAACAATAAATAATTTATAATAATAATTATTATTATTGTTAGTAGTAGTCGTATTGTTGTTACTTCACAATGATTTATACTATTGTCCAAAACCACAGTTTCATTTGTTGTAGGATATTCAACACTTAACTACTGCATCTCATGCTGTGTCAAAAAAATAAAACACCTCAGATTGAAATAAATACCCAAGTTAGGCGAAACTACAAACTATTCTCTGAGGAACTGACAACTCTGTCATTAGTTTAAAAACAAAGATTTTTTTTTAGGAGATATAATGCTTTTCAAAGGTGCAAACCACCATTCATCTACAGAATTTGCTTCCTCTTCTTATTACTCCACTTCCAATATCTCCAGTTACACGTCACTACCGTACACCTCTCAAGCTAACTAAAACACTGCTCATAAAGTCTCCATTAAAAAAAAAAGTAGCTACAAGGCTAATATCCATATATCCCTATTATCCTGATGACAAATTATTGTGTATTTATCTGAGACCAACCACCTTTACTGCAAGTCTTGTAGTTTTAAGTATTGTCTTCCACTTGCAACAAACTTGCATTATTTGCTAAATTAACTTGTACGCTGTTGTTTCCTCATGAGGTGAATAAAACTGTCCTGTCCCACTAAGTATCCTTTTTCTTAGTGCCAAACACTCGTTTTGTTGCTCTTGAGAATAGTTATCAGAATTTGGAATTTGAGATATGGAATAGTTACTTACCAAAAGTGTTTATTTTCTTCCCGCTCTCCATATCCCAATACCAAATTTATCCCTCTCCCAATCTCTTTTCCCACCTTTTTATCCATCCCTCCGTGGTGCTAGCTAGTAACATTAGCTTGCTCCTTGCGCAGCTCTTCATTATGGAAATGAACTCATCGCTCACACGTCGTTTTAACTTGGTGCTCATTCGTCAGATAATATAGAGAAATAACTATGAGAACCATGATCCACCGAAGTACTTAGTTGCCATGCATGTAATTTTTGTTCGATTAGCAACTAAAAGTAATGAGTGGGCCTTAAATAAATAAACTTACCATCGTGTAATGATTTGTGTGGAATGTGTATTTGGTGGAATGTTAGCCTTGCCATTTAGCTTGCTTTAAATAGACTAAAGTTCCATCGGTTGCAATACTCTGCTTAGCGTTTAAGTTAACTTACTTTGATTGCGAGCTAGCGTATGATATTTATCTCCTGATAGCAGCTGCATTGTATTTTACTTTGAATTGATTGCATTAATGCTTTGCCGGGTTCAAACATGGAGGGCTGGATGACGTCGATGGCACTCGGTTTGAGGGCCTGGATTTAGATCACAGCACTACAGTCCTTTCAAGACTGAGTTTATGAGCTGACTTATATATGTATATGTATGTATATTAATATACCAATCGACATTTTCTTGAAAAGATATTTGGTGGGTGTGTACCAGTGGATACATCCCTCTGCGATATTTTGTGGTTATTTGAAGTTTTTAGAATCCATCACTTTAAGTGCCTAACTATACTTACTGGTAATAACAATACATTATTTTAAATACCACTTAAGCCTCTGGCAAGCAAACGGTTTCTTCAGGAACTCTGTATCTCGTTGTCTGAGTAACCTTCTTATCAATTTTGTTCACAGTGCCCTGAGGCATGCCTTCAGTGTCTCTACTCACCTGAAGCATAGGGGTGTCTTGTCCTTCTATTTTTTCCTGTATTGCAGCTCTGATCTCCCTTCCTTGTGTCCCCCAACATCCCACCTCCCCAGCAACACGGATCTGTCTGCCGTCACACTGCACATCTACAGACACACGTTTCTGGACCCCTGGGGACACATAAGAATAAGAATGACAATGATGCATAAGAATGACAATGCAGACAATACCGTTATGAAAATAGAAATCGATACAAATTAACAAAAGCCTACATTGACCTTTAATGACATTTGTTCCCATGGTGCTAAATAGTGATTATGTCAGCAGATTATGGAGCAGGCGCAAGAGTGTAGAGAGTTGAAGCTGTTTTGTCTTAGACAGTGCAACACTGCTGGGACTATGGTGCACCCACCTGTGTACTCTGCAGTGAGAGTAGTTTTTAAAGTGTGTGGCAGGCCAACTGTGAGTGATGGGGTGCTGGTCAGGGAGAGCAGAAAGTCCAGGTGCCCTTCAGGTATGCTGACGTTTAGGGTGGAGACCAGCAGCTTCTCCCCTTCCATAGACAAACTTGCTTTTGACTGAAGCTGAGGAAGAACCCCATGCACGATACATACAGCCTGCAGACAAAGAACCATATGTCAGAAAGTTAAATGTTGAATGTTTTCAACATAATATATTGACTGATTATAATATGAAGCATTGCACTTCATAATTTAGAAAATATGGACAGCATGTAATAGCAAAGCTGCACCAATTTCCATCAACTCGCTTTTAACTATAACTGAATTATCTGTGACTGTAACACAACTAACGTTCACCTGTGTCATGTCCTCATGCAGACGACTGAAGGTGCCGTTACCTCAACAGCCTTCGGAAGGCCGAGCTGCCGTAGCCATGGCAAGCTGTGCTGTAGTGTGCCAGCCACCTCCACGTCCGTGGGCGTGTCCCTTAGCTTAGCATTCAGACTAGTCAGTCCAGCTCCAAACTGCAAGTACAGCGCCAGGCTCTTCGCCTCCCCCAGGGCTAGCTCAGCCTGACCCCATTCAAAAATGCAGACAACGGAAGAGTGGGCCGTCGAATTAGAGCATCTGACAGGAGAAGAAAGACCAGACAGTAATCCTGCTTGACTTACCTGGATGCTGTTGTTCTCTGGAAGTCCCCAGTGTCTCAGAGAGTCCAGTGTGTGGCTGAGGAGATACCGGCCTCTGAGCTCAGCCTGTGACCTCTCTACTCTCACCACCTCACTGATCTGCAGGGAGGAAACAATAGGAGTTTTCACAAAATCTGGGGAATAATTTGCAACAGCAACTCCCTTCACCAAATAGACATGTCTTTGCATTTTCAGACTGGTCACACTTGGAGACTTCTTTACATGTACAAGTTTACCTCCTTGTCACGGTTCATTTTGACAAGTGTGAAAGCACAGTCCTCTCGGTTCCGAAACCAGCCAAATATTCATTCCAAACTAAACTCCTGGTTGCACACTGCTGCCCCTACCTGTTTGCTGTCCAGGCTGCAGTTCAGCACCCGATGGTAGTGGTCAGGCCCACTCTCTGATCTGATGGACAGTGTTGTATTGGCAGGGACTCCGCTACTCAGTAATAGAGGCAGTGAGTGAGTGATCTGGACCAGTGTCTCCTGCTGGCCCTGAGACATACACACAGCAGTGTAACAGCAAGGGAGCACTTTGCTTACAGGAGAGTAAAGGCATGGTTGTGAATTCACCTGATGTTATTAAGTGCTGTCGCAGGGATCAACAGCACTGTACAGTTTTAACAGAATTATGCAAATGCGATGTGCATTGAAATTTCACTTGAACTCTCCTCTTGAACTTTTATCTCTTTTCCTAAAAGCATGTACTTAAATTTCATGGCAATATTATTCCTGTGGATTTCCAATAGAATTAATATTAATTGAAATACAGTAGATTATACATAAATGTCCATAAATTCCTGCAATGCAGAATCTGACGAGATATACGTACCCCGGCTGCTCTCAACGTCAAATGAGCCTGCAATTTGGGCTCATCGGTGAGGAGGGACAAATGTGAATCCAGAAGTTTCTTATCAATGAATAAGAATCCAGACCCCTCCATCCTTGATGGAGCCCCCATTTCCTGTGAATCAAAAAAACATCCACACAGCTTTCGCAACGACTTTAATGGAAAGTGCGCAGCACCAGACGACTGTCCTCTGAAGCCACTTTGAAACCTCAATGTGTAAATATGACTGACGGTTCCACGCCCTGCCGAATGGGTAGAAAGGCATCTGAATAGTGAAGCACCTGCAGGGTTGTGCAGTTGCTCTGCAGCAGCACAGTGCCCAGCCACCTGTCATGCGACTGCAGCCCCACGGAAGCTTGGAGGGCACAGCTGCCCAACTGCAGCTCCAACCCCCCTTGGCGTTGCTGCGGACCGGCCATCCCGGTCACCAGCAGCCGGTTGTGACCTGGAAGTCCCCCGGCGCCCGGGAGGCTGTGCTGCAGCACTGCCTCTACGTGGAGCCCTGAGCTGCAGCCCGCCCACCCTGCCTCCAGCGCACAGTCATCCAGCAGGAGGGACCCATTAAATTGGGCCTGTGCAGGAAGGCCGAAGTCCTGGAGTAAAGTATTAAATATGCATCATATCACATAAACATGAATGTAAATGACTAAGACTGTCGTACAAGTAGATATGAATATTCATGAAAGTGTCATACACACATGAATATGCATGAATAATACATACATGCATAATTCTGTGCCGGGGACGCCGGAGTCATATCCAAGGCATTTTTTCAAAAGGCTGATTTTGTCCCAGGCACTATTCAAACATCATAATCATATAGAATGTATATTTTTCTGTTTAAAATGTTGTGAAAATAACTTGTGTAGTAAGGCTGCCAGAGAAATAGCACTAAAACCATATGGAAAAACGCCTCTCCTCCAAGTGCGTTAACTGGCACTTGTACGGCCCGCTGAGGTGAGAGCACACAGTTTTAGACTTTCATAGGAGGTGATGACACTATGGATCTCAAGGACAGATCTCCTGGACCTTAGAACGTGTCCGCCCAACAGTTGGAACCACAGAATAACACTATCAGACAAATATATACATTAAATATGCATGAATAAGAGTATCATATACATGACCATGAATATTCATGAATAAGACTGCCATTTTGTCCCGTGAAATTCAAATCAAATCATATTTTTCCAGCGGGTGCTGAAGATGAAAAAATGAAACTGTGGGCTATATAGAATAGACTGATAGAGAATAAAAATGTTCTTTTAAATTCTGTCTGGTAAATGTACGTTTGTCTATAACAGATTATATAAGTCTTTTTTTTTGTAAAACAGCTTATCATGTGAAAATGAGAAATGTATTTCTGTCGACCCGGTCGAGTGAGGAGTGATACCTCTAAAAGAGGGCACTGAGTCTCTGTGAGCCACACCCACTGGCTCCTCCCCCCAGGTTTCACGTCCCCGCTCCCTCTGATCCAGCATGGGCCCGCCTTAAGCACCATCACCCCGCTGTGACCCGGACCCCTCGTTGCTGACAGGGTGAAGCTGGTTTCTAGGGGCAGGCCCCCGCGGTGTAGCCGGGTGAAGGAGTGCGTCAGGACCCCTGAGAGGCTGGCGGCGGGCTCGCACAGGTGTCCCAGATGCAGCGACAGGCCCTCCCCCTCCACGCTCACGTTGCAGGACAGGAGTGACTGACAGGGAGTCATGGAGAGGAGGCCAGAGAGAGCCATGTGCTCGGGGACACCTGCATGCTGTTATGTAACACAGAAAGACACACTGCTGCTGACATGCTGGAGAGCGTACAGTAGAATCAGCCAAATACTCTCTCTTAACTCATTCAGTGCAGAGAACGACATCAACAAAAATATGAACGGTCTAAAGTACAGAGGGCGCCTAACGTCGACCACAGACGTCTTTACACCTCTATACCGGAAAATATTTCCGGATTTGAGTCTGAAAAAATTAAACAATGACCAATTTACACTGACGTTCTTTTATCGGCTTTTATCCGGATTTGATCTATTTTATTTATTTTTATTTTTTTTATACACGGTTGTAGATGGCAGTATTAGAAGTTATATTTAGCCAAGAATACCGGACCACCTAAACCAACATCGGGGCATGGGAATTATGCATCTCGGTAATTTCGTAGCCTACCAACACGTTTCTGCGCCACGTCACTTTTTGCATCAGGACAACCGTTTCGTTGAACGGTTTCTGTTGAAACTCTTGATACTAAGTAACTCACGCAGACATTTACTTTTTTTACATATATATACTAATTATTAGTGATTATGTTTATTGTTCATTTTTACATAATAGATATGCAAGAGCTGATTTTTATGTAAAACTGTATTCACTATTGCACATCACCAATGTAAGATCCTGTTAATCAAACTGAAAAGCACTGAAAATAAATTATTTATATTACCATCAATATTGTTTGACGTTGCTCTAATAGTAAACTGAACCAGCAGGTGTGCCATCTAGTGCAGAGCCGGCGCTAGGGGGTATGCAACGTCTGCAACTGCACCAGGGCCGGTTGAAATGGTGGGGTAAATGCATTGGGTAGTCTATATGCGCAAATTGGCGTATAGCCACGGGTAGGCCTGGGTATGCCTGGTATGCCTATTTCCGTACATGTCATCATTGCCCCCCCCCCCCCCCCCCCCCCAAAAGGAAAAAATACAAATGTATTGAAGAACACGATTGATTGAATGATTGGTTGATTGTAATCATAATCAGCTACTCAAAGGTAATTCAGTACTACATAATTCATTGATCAGGTGATTTCTGTATGTGAATAAACTATGGTTAAATCAATCACAAATGACAAGAAATGTTATTAACTGCAGCACACGCATAAAGTATACAGTGTACATGTATAAGCTATACGTTATTTTTGTCAGTTACAATCTTGAGTTTTGCATATGAGGGGTGAAGATCTTCCTCTGTATCTCCCTCAGTCACCTCACTTTCAAAATAAACAAAGCAGGAACTAGTGCAGCTGCATCCACAACTTCTGCTCTTTGAACCGAGGATCACCACCCCAATCCGACAAACTGCTCTCAATTACTGAGGGGAGCTCACACTGGCATTTCAAACAAACACCACTAGGCCCATTCAGGCAGCGTGTCAGCCATTTTGTCAATTTGATCTATGACGCTCTGTCATCGGGGCAAACTCAAATGACAAACGAGCTCCCAATTTCTGTTCACTTCCTAGGCTAACCCTTCAAAGGCCTGTGCGTGCGGGCTGGGAGTGTTTGATGATAGAGACTCACTGAAAAGGTCAGTGTTTTCTTCTGTCCCCGCATCAGCTTTTCAAATGAACTCACGGCACAAGAAATGAGCTGGAACTAGACCCAGGGCCAGTGTTCCGGTTCCTTCCTGGAAGGGGCGGGCTTACCTGCAGGGCAGGGCAGTGGTTAGTGAAGTTGGCGGCCCAGCTGGACCGAGTATGGCGTGGATCCGAGGTGCCGTCGGCGCTGGCGCTAATGCTGAACTCACACCGCCCCAGCACGAGGTCCAGCTGGGCAGAGGGCTGGGCAGCTAGGAGGGCAGACAGGGTCATGGTGCTGCCGTGTGGGACTCCCAGGGCCCACAGCGGGGGTAGGGAGTGCTGGACGGAGGCTAGGACGCTCAGCCGGGGAGAGCAGGACACAGCCACGCTCAGCTGCCCCTTCTCCACTCCCTCAATCTCCACTCGTGTCTCCAAACGTGTGTCGCACCCCCAGCTTGCCACGGAACCCTTCACCAAGAGCCGTGTCTGAAAAGAGGAAGTCCAGCAGTGAGTTTGTGCGCAGATGGGCCTGTGCTGAACAGCCCCATGCTCTGTTCAGCTGGTGCTCAAATGCATTTTCACTGATTCCCAGGGTTAATTCAAAAACATGGCCCTTAAAATGAAAGTTAAAATGTGTTTTTTAACCTCTTGTCCCTAGTAATAGGCTTCCTCAGATATAAATACAATTATCTATCTCTCTCTCTCCCTCCCTCATCATACAGTACATGCTGAAATTCTGGTTCTGCAATGCAGACCTGAATAAATCACACGTTGCACAATTTCACCAGCACCAATGCACTCATGGGGCTGGGGGAAAAGGGCCATGAGCTGGGAAACAGGTTCTGGGGACAGGCTGACTAAACAGTTTGGTACTACAGTAGACCCAGTGGTGGTACAGCACCCAGTCTGCCTCTGCTCTGGTCTCCCACAGATACAGGGAGTTTTGGTCCAGTTCTAGACCCAGAAATCCTTTGACCCATTTTCTGCCAGCCTGCCCCCAGAACAGTGAGTGAGGGAGGGAGGTCTCCTTCTCCTTCTCCTGCAGCCAGCTGACTTGAACCCCCCTTCAGATGGCTGGGAGAAATAAACTCCACGTGGCTCTTTTGAAGGTGCTGCTGACATCAGCCACAAAGAATCTGCCCATTCTGGCCCACTCTGGCCAACTCTCTAGCCATGCAGGTGGTGCCAGAGGTGCTACGCATGGCTTTAGAGGCCAAATGTAAATGCACATATCCTTCAGCTCCCTGCTAGGCCACTTGTGGGACTTAAAAAAGGCTATCAGAGAGGATCTGGGGAAGCTCAAAGAGAGGAGGGCGGAGGTGTGGGAGGAGATGTCTGCTTTCTGCAGGCCAGAACCTGGCAGTGTTTGTGTGGTCTTGGGTGAGTGAAACGCTTGTTACCTCCACGGGTCCGCCAGCCGCATTTGCCGAGCACTGGCCGGAGAGCTTGTCCGCTGAGGCCTCTCCTGTGCAGTTCATCTGTTAAAACAAACCCCGGGTCTTTCAGTTTATTTAAACAGGAGGGATAGGGCACGAGTCAGAGGCTTTTCGCTTTCATAACACAACCCTGTGGCCTTGAACGTGCCAGACTATGTTTGGCCAAATTGAGCTGTAACATATTGCAACCAGTAACATATGATGAATGTATTCGTGAAAAAAATCTGTGGGCCACACATATAGCTATTCCATAATTGCAAATGGCTAGGAGGGACCACCACTCCCCCCCCTCCCCCGCAACTTTGGGAAAACTTCAAATGGTCCACCCCAATATTATCATGTTGTATTGGGTCGAATTATGATTGGTACCATATTGGACTCTCCTCTCCTATCTTGGTAAAAAAAAAAAAAAAAGGCATTTGCTTGGCAGGAAGGCTTACATAGCATTAGCATTAGGTTGGAGAAAAAATAGACTATAGCTATAAATAAGCAACTGTTACATCTTGCATAAATCACCAAAGAGTTTTACTGCTACTGTGACCTAATTTTTCAGTTATGCTCTACGAACTTTTCGATGGCACAGTGTCAAATGTGTATTTGAGAGTTACTTGTTATAGCCTATCAGGTTTGATGACAGAAAGGGGTTGTGGTAATAAACTACAAGAAGGAAGCACAAATTTTTCACCTGAAATAATGAGGGCACGACTCCCTCCAGCTGACTCAGGTGCTGCTGTAGAGACATTGCCAGCCTGGCACTGGCATCTGTCCCGCCCACTTCCAGAAGCACCTCCAATGCCCTCTGCTCATCCATGTGGACGACTACGCCTGCGCTCACAACACCCGTGTCCACCTGCCGAGACACGGGGAGCCACAAAACCACACAATGAGGGATTGGAAAAAAAATTATGACTTACTATTATTTTGAAATGCAAATATCGGAAAAAAAAAACCCTTCACTCAATGTTCTGAAGGTCTCAACCCAGATGAGCCATGAAGAAGAAACTAATAATGATCCACTGACATGATATCTGAACCTCTCTGCCTCCTCATTTTATTTTGTAAATTGTTTGATTAAAAAGGGGAAATAGAGAAGCAGGTTGATTCAGCAGGGAATGCAGTTCTGTATAGAAGGTAGAGAGGTGGAGGGGAGCAGACCTGGTAGTGTCCTGCAGCTGCGGCAGAGCCTAGAACACCTCTCTCCTGTAGGAGCTGGATATTGTGCTGTAGGCTGGATGAAAGTACCCATCTCCCAGGCTCCCCCTGTTCACTTTTGAGGCCCTCCAGCCTGGCCCTCAGGCCTCGGCCCCCTGCCCGGAGCTCCACTGTCGCTGAGAGTCCGCCTCCCTCCAGGGTCCAGCTGAACTGCACGCTGCCATTATGCGCCAGACCTGCTCCCGTGACAACAGAATGGCAGATTACACGTCCTGCCTGAGAGCAGCGTGAAGATCCCCGTAGCCTGTCATTTCGGCTGTACTTGTCACTCAAGTCAATGTGAAAATGATAGGTGGGCAAACTTGACTTCCATTTGTTCTTCGGTAAATAGTGAGCATGTTATGACCTTATTATATTATTTGGTAGTACTTGCGCACAGAAACCACAGTTGGATTTTTCTTCCCTTCAGAAGGGAATACCTGACAGACAAGGAAATTACACATTTAAAATAGATCTAGAATGGACTGAGAGGTTAATTTTGTACTTTTGCTATATATTACTGCATTTACCTCCAGTTAATGTGAGTTGATTTGATTGCTAGGGCTTGGATAAAATCTTGAGTTGTTTTCGCTCATCATTTCAGTCCACCACACAATCATGTGTTAAAAAACTGTTACGGCAATCACTTCAGTCATTAATCGTGCTGCACACAAGTATCTTTAAATCAACCGTAAATGCGTTTAAACATTTCGCAATGCCATCTGACACTGATGAGTCATTTGCGGTGTGTAGATACATTGTATCTGCTAGAATTACTCTCACATAACCTGTGACCTTTGCAAAATAAACAAATGTGAAGAATCTGTGGATTTGTCAGATTTGCTTTGATTTTCTCTGTCCAGATGCTTCTTAAAAATGTAAATTTTGAGAATTCTCTTTTTTTGGGTGATTCACTTTCTCAATAAAAATATTTGGACTGACCTTCACCTCTATTAAATCATAAATGAAACCACGCAGCCTCTCACCTCTCTCTTTCCCTCCATATGCTTTTTGACAGCATTTCACGCTTGCCTGTGTCTTTCTGGACCCTGTTACGTGCCAACCTATTGCAACTTTGGCCTGTGGTCAAAATACAAGTTGCAGTATGTGCAAAATAAATTTAAAAAATCAGAATGCAATTTACTAGAAAGATATTATTTTATTCTGTCATTTGTCTTGAGATGTTGTTTGAGTGTCTGTCTCCCTTCCTCTAGAAACTATCAAATATATTTCAGAGGACATGTAGGATTGATTGAATCTAAATTGCAGTCATAATCAGCTAATCTACTCAAAGATTATTTTAAAGGGTAACTACACCCACTGTTTCAGCCTGTCTCCGCTCATGAAACAATTTTGAAAAACACTTTGTGGAGTGAGCGAGGGAGAGGGGTGGGGGCGGAGGAGTTGCCATCGTCATTTGTATAAATGAACGTAGCTACATTGTACAAATGATTATCTCGAATCAAATTGTCAAACTAGACCTTGCACATCAAACATGAATCAAGATTCAGCAACTGCATGGTCTATTTCTCACCTCAAATATCTTCAGAAACATATTTTAGTGGACTATTTAGGCGGAATAAAAGAGTTTATGAACAGGACACAACGTTGCTCCTGTTTAAAATCGTGGAGCTGAAACGAAAGTAACGTAGTGGGTCTAACCAATCAGGTGCCGGCTGTTTCCGTTGTGGGCGACAACAATTATCCATATGACGTAGAGGTACCTCCAAAGAGGTACTCTGACATCATAATTGGGGCGGGGGCAGTGTGAGGAGCAGAAAGGACATTTCAACCGTTAGGGGCAGCACAAAGACGCTTTTCTACCAGTTTCTCCTGATTTATGTTATTATTTCAGAATTGTTGAAATAACGGAATGGATGAATAAGTGTCATCATAAGGTAGGCATACAAACACGTTTACAGCTAAACAAAAGTGATCTAGGGTGCAGTTACCCTTTAAATACTACACAATTCATTGATCAGTTTACACATATGAATAAACTACAGTTAAATCAATCACAAATGACAAGAAATAATTATAAACTGTTGCACACATATAAAGTGTTTGTCTATATGTACAAGGAAAATAGTTATTTTTGTGATTTCCAGTCGCATTCTTGAGTTTTGCACTTGAGGGCTGCTGACGCCTACCAGCTGCTTCAAGCATATAAACAGTAAAATTATGTAATTCTTCCAGTGTTTATGGTTTTTCAGTGACAAACGCCTCATAATTAGTCCCTAATTGTATAATCACACATCTGTATTGATTGACATACTAATTGCAGAGCTAGAGTGCTGAAATTCAGGCGAAAAAAAAATGTTCAAGATTAACGCCAGGCCTTAGCAATGACATGGTGACTGATGATGTTGCTACTGCTCCTAGCTGGTACCTGTGGTGTAGAGCTTGGGAGAAGTGTGAGACAGAAGGGCATGGAGTCTACCAGCCCGCCACGTCTCCAGAATGCTGTTCACGTCCACACACAGAGCCTGCTCTGCGGCATAGACACACAGCGAGTCCCTCGCCCACGCTGCCTTCTCTCCGAGCCTGCCCTCCTGCCCAGGACCGGCAGCCCCCTGGCGATTCAGCTCCACCCCATAAACGACTTCCCTCACCATCATTTTCAGCTCTCCTGAGGCAAATATACCCACACACAGGGGTCAAAATGATGTTTCATAGAAATGTAGTTTTCTATTGGCTGTGAATAGTTGCTCATGCTTTGCTGTGACTTTTAAATATTTTGTCACTGGTCTATGCTCAGTGAAAAATATAGACCACTTCACAGACTCTGAAAACTGCAGTCCAACATTGTAATACCTTCAGTGAGTCTTGATGACTGTCTGAGCTCCCCTTTCAGTCCCAGGGCAGGGGGTAGCACTTTCAGGCTGGGCAGGGAGTTCTGAAGAGTGCCACTGATGCTCATCCACAGCCCAGGACTGTGCTCCACAGCTCCGCCAAGCCGGGCCTCCAGAGCCCCACCCCCTTCCTGCGCCAGAGCAAACAGTGCAGATAGCCTGCCAAGAAACAGCCCAGCCAGAGTATGAACCTGACGCCTCAATAGAAAGCATTGTGTAGAATGGTGAAGCTCGAAAAGTGTTTCTCAATTAGCTGAGTGGCACATCCATGGTGCTTAGTGAATGCCTGTCAAAGTATTGCAGGCTTGTATACTGTAGCGCTTGAAACTACTGTGAAATTCATATAGCATGTGCATAGTTAGCAAAGTGTAAAAACTACCATGTTTTTACACTTTACACAATAACAACACCACCCCTTTGGTCACTTACCTATCAGTGGAGATGTTGGCTGACAGTTGCAGCTCAGTGTTCTGGAAAATGGGCATGAGCCTCTGATGTAGGGCCAATTTGGCTCCAAGTACTTGGGTGCCATTCTTCTTGGTGTTGACCATGTTAGCCTCCAGTGTGGCCCTGTTTTCGCCATCTGTCTTCACACACACAGAGCTACTGACTCCACCCTCCCCGGACAAATCCGCCTCAGCACGAGCCTGGACAGGAAACCGTGCTCATTAGATGAAAGACGGTCATGGTACACACTATAAACCACAGATAACTGACGAGAGTTGGATGCCAGACTCAACTCATGCTGGAAGACTTCAGACTGGACTCATGTAAAGTGGTAAATGATCTCTTGCCCATGTGAAGTGGTAATCAAGGCCTATACATCTTCATGTGAATTTTCTGTGTCAGTGTTTCTATTGCCACTTCAGGAATGAACAAGCATTGATCTGTGGAATCATGTGGAAACATTTTCATTGCAAGACACGAATAAAAAGCGGTGTTTTTCCTTGAATGGAGGAAGACAGCAGGGACAGCAAGACTACATGCCCGAAGTGCTTTTTGGTTTACGCGATTCCCGTGGGAGGGTTGTGCAGGTTTGGAGTAAGCAAAGGTCATGTTTTGGGTTTCCCTTATTTTCACCCGGGAACACAGTGGGGAATACCCTGGGAATAATTTACCTGTTTTTTATTTATCTATTTCCCAAGTTTATCTGGGCATGGGGTGGACTGATGAACATAAGTAGTCCATAAATTAAGCAGATAAAACCTATTTCTCTGATCCAAATGGGTAATCCAATCCTGTTAAAACTAATGCATTCACAACTGACTTGAATTGTGGATCATTGTGGGTTGACTGTCATAGTTTGGCAGGCTTCTTTTATTTCTGCGGTCATACCTCCTTGGAGCGGCTTGAGGGCGCTCTTTATTTTTTCCATTCCATTCCGGGGTTTCGCCCTGTCCCGATCATTCTGTCTCCACACCTGTTCTGGATTACCTGCCGGCTATCTTCCATTTTCCGGCGCTTCTATGTTGTCTTGCATTTTGGACACAAAGCCGGTGCGGTATAGGTGTAGGTGCTTAAAAAGACCATTTTGCTCCCATCGTTTTGCGTTGGAGTAATGCTGGACTTTCTTTGAGTGCATTAGAGTTTATTTTAGGATTCTTCTTTTCTCTTTTGCACTTTCTGTCAATCGTTTTGGTTTGTCTTATCCAGTTCCTCTGAGACAGTTTTGTCTTTACCATCCTTCTTTCTACCTCTCTCCTTACTGCTTTCTGTTATTGAGAGCGAGAGGTCATTTATTTTCTTTTGTGTGTACTCAAGCCTACAAGTCTTTCGCCCGTTTACCGGATTGCTATTATTTATCTTTTGTTTTCGTTCACCTCTCCTTAGTTCCTCTCTTATATTGAGAGTGTGAGGTGAATTCTTCTACTCTCGTACCTACAAGTTCTTTCGCCCGATTATCTGCAGGTCGCTTTAATTTCTCCTCTGTCCCAGTCTCCCTCCTATTTTGCTTTCTTATTTGAGAGTGGAAGCCTGTTTGTTTTTCTCCTTTTATTTCTCCCCTTTTAACAAAGACTTTTCCGTCTAGTGGTTTCCCTTGTGGAAACTTTATGATTCCCTTCTGTCGAGTCTGGTTCTCCGAACTCAACTCACCCATTACATTGACATGTGGGGCAATTAATTTCCAGGTTTGTACAATCATTGTCTTGCACTTAACAAGACACCATTTGCGAGATCAGTGAAATAGACTCGACTTGTCATTTGTACAATATGTACACGATTGTGTATAGTCTTCCATTGACTAACCTCCATTGCTTTCTTCATTAATTAATTTTGTAATTGATTGATGTCATTGACACGTACCCAGTTCCTTATTTCAGAAGATTCTGCGATGAGCCTGAATTCCAGATTCTCAATCTAATAGTACATCTGAAAAACGTTTGTTTGATTGATTAAGTAAAGTCTGAAATGGAAAGATTATCCAGCAATGCCCAGAGAATGCTATTGCTTTGGTTGTATGCCCTTATTACATATCTATTATGGGGTGTATTATGGGGTATATTTGAAGAGAAAGGGGTTATCAATTCCAAAAGATTAGTGTGTTATTGCTAATGGACAGTTCATTCTATAGAGTCTATACCATGGTCATCAAAACAGACTGTCAGAGTAAAGCCTAAACCATGATCGTCAGATTAGATAGGGTCATGGCCCAGTTTAAGCCATATTTTTAAGTTCAGAGAACTTCACAGCCTACAGTTGTAAAAACACACCTAAACATTAACAGTTGCATAGTCGGCATGTCATAAATTATCTATACAGATTACAGACCCACGTCTTTGAGAATAAACATTTATTGACCAATAAGATGAGGATGAACCCACCTGGAATGTCTTTGGATTAAAGTTAAATGGATGACTGAAGGAAGTGTAGAACCCAAATCCATTTGATGATCCGTTGAGCTGCACACTGCACTGTAATAATATCAAACTACGTTAGGAAACGTTAGGAGAAGCTTAGTGGCTAATAACATAAAACCTTTCTGGACAGTTTATATGTAATTTACATTGAGGTATATATTGAATTAATATTACAGCACCAGATATGAGAAAAAGAAGCATGATACAGTGATACATCACAGTACTCTAAAAGGTTTTTGTGGGTACATGCATATGTGTGTGTGTATGTGTGTGTGTAGAGGATCAGTATTTGTGGACTCACCTGGCACTTCTCTTTATGGTTGATCAAGGCCCTTCCTGCAGCCAGATAGCCAAACTCTGGATTGTTACTGGGACGCCATGATATCTTTCCTTCCAGGCTTACTGAAGGGGGGAGCTGTGACTGGAATGCAGTATCATTACCACACAAACACAAGATCAGACACACATCTGCACCACACAAACACAACATCCGAACCACACATACACATTAGATGTACAATAACGCCAGAAACAAAGACACACAATATCAGAAAGACTCACAACATCAGATTGAGGAAATACAATAAGGTCAACAGTGTACTTATCTGGAGGCATGTATCACCAACAGCTCTGAGGCCACAAAATATTGATTAGCTGTTCCAGTTTTAATGAAGTTCTGTGGTCTAGCGGTTTAATCCAGCTAAATACACTGTAATCAACCCAAGAAGTCTGTCTCATGTAAACACAACATCAGGGGGTATACTACAAAGCAGGATTGCCTATTTAGCTGGATAATTGCACTGAGTAAAACCTGGAAAAGCTCTTCTTACTTCAGTCTGTGTTCCAGATTTGGGATGGTTCCAGGTTTTACTCAGTGCAGTTATCCAGCTAACTAAGTAATCCTGCTTTGTAGTATACCCCCCAGAATCACTCAGATAGTATTAACAACCACAAGGTCGGTCAGAAACATGGACACAAAACATCAGAACCATACAAATACAACACTGAAAACAGAAACAGAATGTCCAACCCTCAAACACAACTACTATGTCAAAAACACAAGATCAGAAACAGTACAATCCTTGACACTTGACACAACAGAAATACAACATCAGAACAAGTGAAAGCAATGTCTGGAAAATACTCAATATTTTTCAAGGCATCGCTGAAGTAGAATGCTGTTCATTCTTGAATATTGAATGTCATCTCAGCTGGCAACAGGGATTTGGCATGCTGAGTGAAAAAGTGGAAATGCAAGGGAGTTTTGTTTACCTGGAAAAGGTGAGTAAGGTTGAATTGGAGGGTCAGTCCATGCTGAGAAGTGTCTGATGTGTTCTGGACCCGTCCCATGACTCTCAGTTTATCCTTTTTGTTGATGCGTATCATCCCCTGCACCTCATGCTGGGTCTACAGTGAGGAGGAAGGGTGATCAGACAAAGTAATGTCATTGTTACACCCTTCACCGAAGACAGCGAGTAGACAGAATAAAATAGAAATAGCTATATGCAATACGAAGAAAGATTCCTGAGCAGTTCAGTCAGTGAAGGTGCTGACTGGCCATATTGTCCTGAGAGTTTTTTTTTTTTTAATTCGATATAATACAAGTGTCTTGGATGACAAAGATGTGTTGCTGTGACAAAATTTGAAATGATTAATTTTATTATTCATTGAATGTTCCTTGTGGTGTAGGTTTCAGCATATAATAATATATGTTCTTGAGAATAAGACCTGAGGCTCATGTCCCCTGCTGGGGAGAAAATTGTTGGGTTTCTGGAGGATGTCGCTGAGGCATTGCAGGTTGAAGCCTAGGTTGTGCTATTAGTCTGACACTAATTTGATCCATCCGGCCAGGGGTAGGGTAGACTAAAGTTAGCCTGGGTTGCTCTGGGTACCACTGTTTTCATCCCTCCCAACAACAAGCAAACCACTTAAAGGGAACCAGCTGTCATCAATACCGATACCCTTCTCCTATTGGCATAAATAAACTCTCTTGGAGTATTAGTAGAGCAAACATCACCTATAATAAGTAACTTAAGGAGCAAGTGGAGATTCCACATCCTCATTCTTTTTCTTGAATTCTGCTAATCTCATTATTTTGAGTGAAATGGTTGTTCTAATATTTTACAACTTTGACCGGGAAATGCTTATTCTTTTAGATGCATGCAAAACAAATGGACAAATCCGTGATCTGACACTGATTTATTTGTTATGAGCATGATATGATGTGTTGATATGCAATGTGACTCCTTTAACAGGTATAGACCAGTCGTCTTAATCTTACCTGGTTCCTGTGCAGTATTACACACAGCTCAGAGTCCTGGGGAATGACCTCCGAGCTGTAGGGGTGAGTAAGGGAGGAACACACCTGTGCCAAACACACACATTTAAAAAACAACATATCTGGCATTCCAGAGTAGAAGTATCCTTGAATTTGATAATGGCATCTCCTGAAGCACATTACAAGGAGAAAAGTTAGCTTTTTGTTAACCTTTATTTTTTAATTCTCAGATACAAAATATGAAAAAGCCAACAGCACATACAGCACGTCATTTCAGTAGAATTGTCTGCAAAGTCTTCAGTAAGTATGTCAACTCCCTGAGTTTCCCCATAAACTCACATAGGGGCCAGTAGGCTTGTAGCCAAGGGTGACAGTGTGGATGCTCTCCTTGCCTCCACTGAGGATGGCTCTGGATTCCAAGACATAGTGGGCCTGACGGAGGTCCACGGTGAAGGTCTCCTGGAGGAGCAGATTCTGGGGAAGGTTCCGGAACGGCTGCCTGGAAGAGAGAGGAGCTCAGCACTGGCAAGATAGATGTCAGCTTTATTAGTAGCCTGGGAGATGTGAATGACATAACCACTTTCCCTTCTGGAGGTTGGAAAGTGGTCAAACATTAGTTTTTCAATATTTATCATAGGAACAACTTTTTTGAAGTATTTGAAGTATTTCCAATAGCCAAAACAAATGCTTTTAAAAATATTTTTCACATAATACATTTAGAATACCTTGAACAAATAATATGGCCAAGAATGTACAGTGCCCACCAGAATGACTATTTCCTGAAGTTGAACATAAAAAAACCCAGGAAATGGTCATTAATTTTAGAAGGGGCTCTGTTTCACCATCACCAACTGTAATTAAATGTCAGAGGATCGAAATGCAGGACAGCTCAGCTATAGGTACTTAGGTATTATTGATAAAAATCTGACATTTGACGAAACACTATGTAATTTTGTAAAAAAAAAAAAGCCACCAAAGACTACAGTTCATGCAAATGCTAGAGGTATTTAATGTGGAAAGGGGAATGATGGTCATGTTCTACAGGCCCTTTATTGAATCAGTGCTCACCTTCTCTATGCTTGCCTGATTTGGAAACCTGAATGTACATGAGAAAAACCTGTTTGTTCAAGGTTGGTAAAACGCCCTGTAAGATCATAGGTCAACAACAACGCCCTCTGACTGAGATTTGCCAAACAGGTGGTTTGTAAAGACAGATTTATTGTAGCCTGTCCACACCATCCTCTACATGAGGAATTACAGAACAGATGCTCCCCTCAGGTTGAAGGTTTATGATGCCCAGAGTAAAGAGCAATCGATATATAAAAATTAATTCATGCCTTGTGCAATAACCTTGCTAAATTTGCACAATGCATCATGGTTTGTACATCTATTACCGCCATTCCATTTTACTATTATATATTCTGTGTGCTGTATTTTTGTATTGTGTTTTTATATATATTTTATAGTGTCTTTTACTGTATTGTGTTATTTTGTGATTACTGTGTATATATCATCGTTGACACTGAGGCTAGGTAAACCCTGGCAAAACACTTTCTCAAAGGGTGTTGAGTGATGTATATTTTCAAATAGGGTGATGTCACATGATATCAGACAGGTGGCATGGGCTTTACATCATTCTCCTTGGTGAAAGCATTTCCTTGGTAAAAAACAGACAGATAACACCAGTAGTTGAGTACACGAAAATGGAGTATGCACTGTAAAATGTGATGGGAAGCAGACAAAAGGTTACAGTGCTGTGTGACACTCTGGAATAAGACAACACTTGAGCCCAGCAGGATATAAGACGCATGCCCATCAGAGAGAGCAGGAGCCCTTGTCCCCTTTGCCCAGATGCCCAAGACATACCTGAGGTGCAACCTCCCCTGTTTCTGGTATAGATCCCTTTGCCGTTTCAGCTCCTCCACAACACCCTCCAACTCCAGCTCCACAGCCGGGCTCCGAGGCTCCGTCAGAACCAACTTTACCTTCACCAGCCTCTTTCTCAGCTTCTGTCATAGGTCACGTACATGCACTGCTGTATTTAATCAATGTAAACATCTAAAGGCACAATTGCATAACGCTTCTGGTTTCGCTCCCCGTTCAGTTGTCCAGTCAGTCTTTAACTAGGAAGCGTGTAACTTTGAAGTTCTACTTTGTAATTTCTATATGTGGCACAAAAACAAGAGAGACTTTATCAAGATAACTTTGTTTCCTTTTGAGCTAAACAGAGGTAATATTTTGAATGATTTATGTATGTAGTTCAATAAGAGATGTCACTGGTAGGGCAGAACGGTTCTCTACCTTGTCTGTGGTACTGAGGGCACCGGAGAGGCTGATGTTCTGTTTGCCGTAACTGGCGACAAGATGCAGGGCTTTCTGGTGCCTGCTGTTCTCCACAGAGATATCTCCCTGCAGGGCCGAGGTCCACGCACTGCTCAGGGAGCTGGATACTTTGAGACCCCTTTTCCCCACCACTCCCCTGCCACTTGCCTGTAACAGGACCCCCACATGACCAGATTACAGGCGCGGAAACAACCGTTAACCTGGGACATCAATGTGCGACCAACACTTCTCATTCCATGTGGCATCTAAGCCTGTGATGAGCTACGTACGTGATCCTGATGCAAGATTCTGTCCCTATTGTCTGAAACAATGTAAGGGGTTTATTGAGTGTTCGGAGATTCAAATGCAAAGGTGGGGAGATCAGAACGCATTACTATAACTAGTAGAATACATACGAAATCTCCCGAGCTCACGAAATGAGAAAATAACGGAAAACTTCGTAAAACAAAAGAACACTCTTGGCTAATAATAGCTCAAAGCCGGAAGAGTGCAAAACCAAAATGAAAGGACAAAGAAAAACTGTCTCAGAGAGAACAGCAAAGAAACAAAATAGATAGCACAAAACGCTACCAGGTGGAAAACAATCCTATACCCGATTAAGTAGCTATAGCAAGTCCCCCCTGAACATAAACAGAGTTTAATATCAGGAGGTCCCTAGTTCCTGGCTATACCTGGCTGAAATGCAATGTTGTGAGACAAATAAGCACCGGAGATGTGGAAGTGAGGAACTTAAGTACCCGACAGGCAGAAGCACAGGTGAAAACAATAATGAGGGCTGCAAACCATGAAACGGAACGTGGAAAAAATCCAATTGATTCCCAATCGTGAAGGCAAGACGAGAGCCGCAAAAAAAAAGAAAACGAACAGCCACAAACCACTACAAACAATGGCTGTGATCTGCACTGATTAGTTGGTAAGTTTTACTTGATAATTAAAATTTAGCCAATGAGACATCATTCAGTAATTCCACAAAAGTCTCAATGACTATGAATGATTGACAGGTCTAATATATTCAGAGCAAAAATTTAAAATCACACTTGGACTGCCATGTAATTTGAGTCGTGGTAAGGATAAAAAAAATTATTACAAAGAAATAAATTGCAAACAGAAGCATTACTGTTTATCCAGTTTTAAATGTACATTTATTAGGTAAATAATTTTTTTTTCAAGTTTCATGTATTTTTTTTTTGTCACATCTTCTGGCATCGTCCAAAGACTTTTTTAGGTCTTCATAATACAGTAAATTATAATCACTAATGCTATACACAATGACACCACTTCCTAGTTTGTCCTATACCAAAATTAGGTTGATTGACACAATGTTGTTTCAGTTAGCCCCATACCTTAAAGTAGGTGCCAGTGGGGGTGTACAGGTGTAGAAGCCCTTCCCTCTCCTTGCTCTTCTCCCGGTAGAAGCCCTCCAGCACAAGGCTGCGCAGGTTGACCAACTTGCGGGTGGTGATCTCCGATTTGAAATGGAAGGTATGGCGCTGGGGCTGGCTCAGTTTGTGGGCAGTGTAGACATAGAGCCAGGGTGTGTCCATGTTGAAGGAGCCTGATGATCAGCACAGAGATCAATTGCTCATATTGTGAGACAGAACGTCAATGCTTAGTGCATAAACTCGCTGTACGTCATATTGACAAAGCATACAATCTCAGAAATAAAGGTACAGTGAAAGTACATTTTTCTTCTTTAAGGAAGACATTTCCTAAATCTACCCTGAAAGTACAATCATGTTCTATTTGGTTACTACAAAAGTACATTTTCAAGCAAAAAAAATTATGTATTTTTGGTTAGGGATACAATTTTATGTACCTATAGGGTACCACCCCAGTGACACACTTTTGTACCTATTATTCTGAGTACATTTTTTTCTGAGAGTGTAGAAAATTGTTCACTGCTACCACATGAAAATATAATACAGGATAATCCAGACTGTTTTATTATTCAGTGGATTTTCTATAATTTTTTTGTGATCCTATAGGGCTGTATGCATGTTTAATGGACACTGATAACATCCAGTGAAGATAAATAAACTAGAAATTGATCATTGGCTTGGTTCTCTGACACAAATTCCTTTTCTCCAATGTAATGAAGACACATCCAGGCCAGTTAGCCTGTGAAATATAACGTAGAGGTGTTGAACATTTAGTTTAAAGGTAAAGATATAAACTCATGTTACCTTCCCACTTCTGCACCAGGGCCTTAGAGGAATCCTTCCAGTGCAGGCCTGCTACCAGAGGCATCTGGTCATTGTAGTTGACCTTCAAGTGAGTGCTGCTCTCTGCCCCTCTCTGATGCAGATGGGAGTGGAGTAGCTGGGTCTTGTAGTTCATGTGTTTCTCTAGCACCTGCAGGCTGAACTGAAGGGATGGAATGCAGTATTGCAAAGCACACCGTAATTCTCTCATTTTCATTCAATCAATCCCATAGGCCCCTCATATTAGACTCATTCATCCTTCAATCAGGGCTATTGGATGTATGCTATATGAATAGGATAATGAAGAAATTACAAGGTTGGATTTAAAATGACTGGTTACAGCTTGTATCTGATGATACCAGTGTTCTAAGACTCTAACTAACCAATATTTTCAGGTTAATGATTATGGGGGATGTTTTTACCACTCTTCTCTTCGTTTTAAATTACCATGGTGTGGTATAGGGTATAGAGAACAGTACCTCCAGCAGGTAGCTTGTGAGGGCATGTCTGGACTGGTTCTTGAAGACCTGGTTGAGGAGGACACGGTGCTTGTTGTTGATCTCATCCCAGTGTTTGCCATAGCTGAGGTCCAGAGAATACTGTATGTGACCTGGACCTTCCTCATGTCTCAGCTGAACCTGCATGTGGTGAAAGAGGGACCAAGACTCAACCTGCCATTTCAGCAGGAAGAGGCTTTTTCATTTGCATTTCAAGCAATGACATAATGGGTGATTTGTTTGAGCTTGATTAGAAGCTAGGCTCACTGAAGTCACCAAAGACCACCCCACATTACAGTTGAAAAACACAATCCATCCTTGGAGGAAAGACAAAGAATTGTGTAAGATGAATACACTGTAGCTGTCTTAGCAACCCTGTTTGTGTGACATCATTGTTTGACGGAAGCCCATTTGTTACGTCCGCTGGTTCCCTTCTTTTCCACCTCCCTTCCGTACTCCTTGTTTTCCTCATTCTCCCACCAGCTGATCCTGGACCCCTTCCTCATCCGGGATTTCCACCGGACTCACCCATTCAAGATCCGGCCCGGTGGCACGCCTGGAGGCGTTCCTTGGGGGGGGGTACTGTTACGTCCGCTGGTTCCCTTCCTTTCCACCTTCTTTCTTTCCGTTCTCCTTGTTTTCCTCATTCCTCCTGCTCCATGTCATGTCTATATTTTTATCTCGTTTGTTTATTCGTGTCTTGCAGGCTGGACCCATTTCCTCATTGTCTCCCCAATCAGCTCACAGCCAATCACTCGCAATTACCACTCACATTAGCTCATTACACTCGCCTACATTCCACACGCCCACACTCATTACTGATCTCACACTTCAACTGCTTTTTCCCTATTTATATCGCCTTCTTTGTCATGTTCGTTGCCAGTTCGTTCCGTTTGTCTTGTCATGATACTCGGCCCTTGTTGTGTTGTTCTAATCCTGTTTTCAGTCTGTTTTCAGTTTGTCCGCCCAGCTTGCTTCCCCGATTACAGTCAACCTGCATTCCACCCACTGCTGCTTCTCATCTTCCGTCCTGCTCTGCTTAACTCGTCACTAGTTCCCTGTTTGTTCGTTTGTCCTTGCTTTCATTAAATATACTCCTGCTGGAGTTTTACCCGAGTCTGTCTCCGAGTCCTGCTATTGGGTCCATTCCGGTTTTGGAAAACATAATACCATTGCTGTTCTTGATTCTGTTGCTAATATACAATGCTGCAATTTTTTGGCATCAAACAGTAGATTTTAATTTAGTTTCACTTTATCCTCTCGTATTCCAAAAAGGCAACAGTGACACAGACTTAAACATATTTTATTAATTCTATTCAAATCTATATCAATCAGAAAATAAATCCATAAAGGAGGATTATGATGCTCTCTTGCAAATCTGACATGACTTAAAAGAACAAGCTAAGGTTACTGTATAAGACAGTGATAATGAATAGCCTCCCAGTTCCAGAAAATTGTTCAAGGAGACAGATATAAATAACTAATTCATAAAAAGGGTAGTGTTTTGATTTTAAAGAAGTTTTGGCCTATAAATCTTGTCAATGGGGTGGAAAGAAATATAAATAGGAAATTATGATTCTTGCCACTAGATTGAGACAATTTGTCCTGCTCATATCCTTCATGATCAATTTGTTTTATGAGAGAGTACCGTATAAATATCTTGGCATTTGGCTGGATGACAAATTGTTTTTGAATATTAATGTAAGCTGCTGTGCTACGAAATTGAAAATGAAACTGGGGGTTTTCTTTAGAAACAAGCCCTGTTTTTCATTGGAAAGCAAGAAGAAACTTGTACAAGGATGTTTTTCAAATTCCCCACCCTCATACCAAAACTGGAAAAAGACTGCTTATACTTATGCTCCATGGTCTGTTACTGAACACAATTCATCTTAACTGTCTCATTTCTGTGAATTAATTCAAAGCCAGGATCTGCAATCTAGTATCTGAGGAGGGTAAATGAAAATAAATAAACTTTAATCACTCTTGTTTACTTGCATCATTGCTTTTCTATCATGAAGATTTGTGTCAGTGTATCTAAATGATGCTTTCAATCTGCACCCCACAATCAACAGTCAAACAGTGCAATACTACTAAATATTTTAAATGGGAAGGGATGAGACCATGAACTCGTGACTAGGGCTTCTGAATTCAGTCATACATAATTTTTCATTTGAAATGCCTAAACTGACCAAACATTGGAGGACAAAGGACTATGAGGAGAAGTGTGTTAAATAAATAAAAAAGGTGTCTACCTAAGAAGGTGTGGTTTTCATTGCAAACATTAAAATGATCAAGGATTATCCATATAGGCAATTGTGTGCTTCATTTTGGTACAACCCTGCTATTATGCTGGAAAAAATTGGCTCCAAAACGCATTCATACTTAGGGAGACCTACACAACTATAAGTTGTCCTTATCATATGAAGGCATCTCTGTGAAAAGGGGAATAGACCTTACTGTTTTTAGCAGTGCCTGGGTGCTTAAACTTCAAGCTTCAGATTACAACTTTCCAAAAATTCTAAGACATTCTATGTTCTCAAGAAGTTCCTGGATTTACCTTGTGGTTGAAAGAGGTGATGTGGGAGCAGTAGAGCTCATGCTTGGCCCACAGTCGATAAATCTGTCTGGGGTCCCTCTCGTTCCTCAGGTTCTGTGTCATGTGACACTCCTGTCGCTGGTTCTGTGCATCTCCTAGGACACAGGGACTAGAGCTCTATGATCACTGCGTCTCACTAAACAGGCCTCAACGAATATGCCTATGTACACATGAGCCTCCATGCTGGTTTTCATGCAGGAAGCTCACCCTGTGGCCCTTACACCTGGTATTGTGTGTCACTGCAGCCTCACCTCGCAAGCCATATTTGAGCCTCAAGGCGGTGCTCCACAGCGGGCCCCTGTGCTGAAGCAGCCCGATGATTTGGCCCCCTAGTAGGCCGGGGAGGAGGAGCTCTGCCTCTGCAGTGTACTGTCTATGCCCCTCCTCCATCCTGCGATCCAGCAGCACTGTCGACATCCAACCACAACAAGCAACCCTCAGAGTAATCCTCAACGCTAGCACAATTTAGCCCTGTATTTAAGTATTGAGCTAGTCAGACTGTCTGAAAATATGATGTAACCCACAGCTGATTCAAGTCAAGCAATACTATCACAGCTGGATACCAGAGAATGAAGCCGTTTCCCGGAACAGGTTTCTCAGCTTGACAGACACACTGATCTTGCTACCCGTCCCACGGGTAATGTTGGCAGAGAGGATGATGGGGTGGCCATCAGTTGTCACTTTAGCCTCCAGGTGGGACAGAAGCCTCTGCTCTGTGGGAAGGTTCTGCATGTCCATCAGTCCCTGAGGTAACAAATAGCATCATGGGAAATAAACATGGAGGACAACATGAGAATGAATAAAATCATGTTCAAATTTACTTGGAAAACAGCTTTACAATGTTCGGCTTTGCAATAGTGAAAAATGGTTTTCAAACATTTTCAAACTCCCAAAAAAAGGTCCTATGTTTCTGAACTTTTACCTTGATATAATAATGATGAAGATTATCAACCAGGAGCTCCAGCTTCCCACGGTGCATACCTCTAAATTGATCAGCTTGCCCTGAGAAAAGTGAAGCATTGACACTTGTTGTTGGAATTACATCAATGAGCTGTAACCATAGACTGTGGTATTTTAGCCAACCTTGAATGCTGAAGCTTTTAAGTGGATGAGTCACTTTCAGAGTCAGCTTCGGGGGGACAGAGCTGAAGCTGAGGTCCAAGGCTACATCTCTTGGGACATTGGACTGTGGGGTGCCCAGGAAGAGGTGCAGGGAGGCCTCAAGAGGGACCCAGGTGCCCCTCTGAAACATATACAAATGTCCAGTGAGCACACACAACTACCTGAACTACAAAAAATTTATCTTACCATGTGTTTTAGTCTTGTAATGTGACTTTAAAAAAATGTTCTCTAAAGTGGAAAATATTCGCTTGTTTTAAGTTACTTTTTGCTTGACAAGTGAAATTATCGTACCCCACTGGCAAATCTTGGAATGAGTAAAACTATCTCTCCCCACTGGCAGATAGTTTGTCTTATTTAGCAAAAGTAACAGAAATAAGATTCTAAAGTCTAAATATAAGATTGAAATGCTTGTTACGATTTGGTTTTTGCAGTGTACCTGGGACTGGAGGGAATAGGCTGCCTCCAGCAGGTACTGGTGAAGGCCTCTGTCCAGTTTCAGCAGCCTTAGGGACAGAAAGGCAGGGCCTGCTGGCGGCAGTGCCACACCAAACCGTGACAAGGGGTAGGAAGCCTGGGAGCACAGCTGCCATCCCACAATCCTGGACCCTGTCAGAAAAATAGATGCAAACAAAATCAGGCAAAACCAATCAACAGAGAATGGCGCGGTTAATAGCCAGACACTGCATGGTCACGAACAGAGTAAATTGTCTAGCCTTGATTGAAGAAGGGAAAATATCTACAGGACTGTAAAATTAAAACAATATACATAAGGACAGAGCTTGCTCGGATATAACTAATTTGATTGCATTTTCTTTGTATGGGCGATTTACTTGATGCGCTTCTTTAATCCAATTATACAGCTTCACTGGGACACATTCTAAAACTGAAATGTTTATGTTTTTTTATTTTTTTATATCAAGCTTCATTTAGATATTCTTTACATACATTTAATAATAGTTTGGAGAGACCTAGATATTTTTCTGTGAATATTTTTATAGTATATACAGTATATATGAGTATATTTGTCAGTCCATTTTCAAATTGAAATTAAGCTATAAGCTAAGAAATTATACACATCTGGTCTCTGAACCATAACAATCCCGTAAGGTCAAATTAACAGATAGTAGTATTGATCCTACTCTCTGACACAAATCCCATTTCACAATTCACAGTTTTTTTCAACCTTTTAATTAGCACTGGGGGGACACTCACAATCTTGTGGTGTACAAATGGTCTTTTCCACACGATCTCGAAAGCTTGTCAGCTCCTCCCTGGCCTCTGCACTCACGCTGTAGGTTCTGGAGCTGGGTAACAGAGCATAAGGCTGTCATGTGAACTGTCATTTAGTAGTGCCATAGTACTAAAAGAGACCCTTTTCCTAGCTGACCACATTTGGCTTGCTGGGTATGAGATCTTGAGGGAAGGATAAAATTTTGACCTGACCTGAAATGAACAATGTCCATGATGTCTTCGGGAGTATTGAACGTCACTCTCAGGTCTTGCCCCTTCTGGAACTGAATGGCCCCATCCAGGCTGGTGGAGGTTCGAAGCCCCATGGCCCACTCCACCCCCGCCAGGCCACAGGGCCCCTCCACCCCCATACGGGTCCACACCCCCACATAGGCACTGAGGGAGAGACATCGGCATCACTCAACTAAGGGATTCACCAAAATTACACCTTCCTCTGCTTGTTCGTGAACCTCTGAAGTTGTTGCACATCACTCCCCTGCCGAGGTCACTCCACTAGCTACCGGTCGCCGCCAGGTTAAAAAAGGGTTAAAGTTTTGACCCTAGCCTACGCTGCAGCCAACAAGACAGGCCCTTCCTACCTACAGGACATAATCCAGTACTACACTCCAGCTTGACCACTCACACTTCCTGCCCTCCGTGTGAAAGGCTTGTGCTCATCCCGAATGCAGAGCATTTCCACCCTAACTCTTCAGTGGTGGAACAAACTCCCCTTTCCTCTCTGAACTGCTCAGTCACTGCCTGCTTTCCTTCGTTGTCTGAAGACACACCTCTTCAGACTCTACTTTGACTGACTATCAAGGACCACTTTCATATAGCACTTGTATCTTGCTTCTTGTTTCTTCTATCTTGAACCATGATCCTCTAACACTTAAGTAACACTAGTGTCTTGATCACAATGTTGTAGCTTATCGTCTTTCTGAGTTAGCCTTAAAGTGATAGTTCACCCATTTAGAAAAATTTTATATTGTTTTACTTACCCTCGAAAGAGGGGGGTAGGGCGGCGTTTCACTTCATAGACACAACAAGCTTACAAAAAGAAAACAAGAAGCAGCTTGCCACAACGTTCTCGCGTGGAGTGATTCTAAAAGTTACCGGCTCTTTTACCGGATGTTCATAACTTAAATCTAAACAGAGGCTGAAACGACATAATAATATACAATAATTTCTGCGAAAATATCCTCCTTGCACACTCAGTAATCATATTAGCATTTTCATTTCCAACAATGACACTTGTAAGGCTGTTGTTAAACCTTATTTGAGTGGATTTAGGTGCTTAAATAAACAAAAGTTAGCCGGGGGGCAATTAAATCCAATGGCAAGATACTAATTGATAGCATTGTTCCAATTCAGGTTTAGCCAATTTTAGCTCCAATGCTGAGACCAGGACAGCATCACTACAGCCTTACATACTATTTTGGGGGTTAGTAAAACAATTAAAACATTTTCAAAATGGATGAACTATCTATTTAGGACTTAGCCATAGCTTACTGTGTGAACTAGATGTTCATGTCTACGGATAGAAGTGTGCTCTATTTGTACCTGTTTGTAGTTGTTTCAATGACCTTCGGTAAGCACTTAATGTACGTCACTTTGGGTAAAAGCGTCCAAATGAATGTAATCAGGGTGGGAAATTAGTATCCGCCACCCGCCAAATGCGGGTAGATTTCAGAATTGTTGGGTAAATGTATCAAACCTACCCGCCACGGTGGCGTGTAGCAAAGTGGATACAGGAATAAAAAAAGACTCCAGGTTTCTTTCTCTGATTGCCTAAACGTGAGACAGAAAAAAAGCGCTTGTTAGAATTAGAATGTCCCGAGGCGAGCTCGCCTTACGCCGTGTTCCTCAAAGCAATCCCCGCCCCAAGAGCAACGCAGCGCCATAACAGATCTGACGGAAACAACGAGAGAAAATAGGCTACCGTCTGAACTGCTCGCCGAATAAATTAGCTGGAGTTCAAGGAAAAGTCCATGATATGCGTCTCCCCACATTGAACCCAGTAGACTATCTTGCAGAGTTTCTTCTAGAGCTAACGTTAGTAGCAGAACTTTGAGTCTTGGCTCAGTTAAATGAAAGAAATAGCCTAGGTTACTTCCCAAAATAAGCGACGGTATTATGTTATTATTAGGCCTACCCTCGAAATAAAGATACATTTTGGACGGAGAATATGTGAATTATTTGCCTAATAAAATTTGTATAATTTTTGTAAAACAAACCTTTCAGAATGAAAACGGATGCCATTTCATATTGTCTGTTAACATCATTGTATTAGTTTGCTGGAAAATAAGATTGTTTACAAGTTATCAAAGAAACAAGCAGTGAAATAAATTTGTTTCTACTTCCGCCAATTCCTATGGTCCGTTTAGCAAGGGTCCAGTGCAACTGATATGCGTTCGATTTACCATAAAGCTATTTTAAAAAACTTCGCACAGCGTCACACAGAAAAAACAAAAAACTGACCAATACCTTTATCTAAGGTAAAAGTGATATCTCCGGACAGCTCTCTCTAATGTTAGGCCTACTGGCATTTGTTCGTTCAGAAAAATGTATTGTATTAGATAATAGATTATATGAAATGTATGTAATAAATTTATACACAATGTTTGACCTGGCTGTAATACATGATATAATAAATACTATTTTATTAGAGCTACTAAACATGAGTGCATTCTGAAACGTTATTCCTTTCCAGCGCAATGTAAAAAAAAGAAAAGAAAAGGTGTCTGGTAAAATTTTGGGGTGGCTGGTAAAATTTGGCATCTACCAGCCACTGTGGCTGGTAGGTCAGAAAGTTAATTTCCCACCCTGAATGTAATATAAAATAACTCACCTTGGTTTGATGAAGCCAGAGACGGAAAAGTGGGACCAATTCACAAGGTTTGCACTTCCTTTCACCCGCAGACTGAGAGAGGAAGATACATTAAGAGCCAGCTTGATAGGCAGGCCAGAAAGAGAGGGGAGGACCAGCTCTTCAGTAGCCAGAACTGCTCTGTGGTTAAGCTGCAACTCCTGACCCTACAAACAGAGGAAAGATTGAGCGCCGTCCTTAATGCTCTTTCAAATTATTGTCAGCCACCATACAATGCATGGTTGTTTCATGAAGTTTAATTTTGCTCTTATGAAATGGCCCATGAGTTTCTTCCTGACTTCTTTTAACCTGTCCTTCAACACCAAGAGGCCGGTACAGGACTTTCTGAAGCCACGTCTTCAGCAGTCACCTAATTGACCATGAGCCTGTGTGGATGCAAACTTTTGCTTTAACTCTGGTTTACGTGTGAGATTCACGTGTGACTTTTCAATAACTACCCTTACCCTTCTAGCTACCTTTCTAGCAATAATTAGTGCCATGTCAGAATCAAATATTTTAGTCGCTTGCTCAGAAGTGTAGGCACACAGTACACACAGTAGCTACATATTACTGTTGTCGGGTCGCCTATACACATACACATACCTGTAATGTACCTGTAAAATATGTACGCACATGTAATATAATATACTTTAGAGCTATCACACAAATGTCGACAAACAACATACATTACAAGCAATTGCATAGACTTTCATTGTGTCAGGCAAGCGTTCTCCATAGCTGTTCAGAGACACGTTATAAAGTTCTAGATATTGTGAAATGGCTTTCATCAATTTCTCACCGCATTTTGTAATCTATGTTCTATCATCAGAGAAGCTGGTTACTACAGTGGAGAGCCTGCCTCCTCTGGGGATTGGTTGCATATGGACTAAGTCCTGCTGTAGCATAGCAAAAGTTTATTTTTTTTCAAGTAGCACTAGCAACCCCCTTGAGTTAATCTTTGCTGCCAGATTTACTCCAACATTATTTCCAATTTGTTGTACACATGAATATTTCTGTCTGCAAGCGCCCTTACACGAAAAAAGCTCTTCAAATGTCCCTTAATCATACAATTTGTTGTGTTTTTTTAGACTCCTTATCACTGCAATTTAGTGTGCCCATAGTAATGCTTTGAAGATACGGGTTGAAGATATATGGCTTTTCTGGTCAGAAAGTAGGTGGCGCTTATGCATCTTTGAGAAGAGATGTAATCCAAAAGTGATGCCATTATATTTCTGAATGGTATTCAAAATAAATTAACGTAATGACGTTCAAAGCCCTGTAAAGCTATGAATAACCAACAAACATATCTAACAATCTAAATGCATGTGTTAGATCTGTGTCATTCTAAAATTTTAAATTCTGTTACTGTTTGGAAGGAATATTAATCATATTAATGTTCTACAACATTGCAGAAGCATAGGCTACATGGACAATATATGCAAGTTTGTAGAACCATTGGTTGCCATGGCATAATATGGAAAAGCTAATCCTGAATCCGTAATTTGGGAGTCGTTCTCTACAAAATGTGTGCTTTAATGACTCTTGCAATATAGGTGGTGACTTAATTTACTTGCGCCACAGGAATAGTTACCAACCCCCTCCGCCATCTGAACAAATTCTTTGTTTTCAGCCGATGCCTGCATGAGCACAGGTGGTGGGAAGCTAGTGCCCTGGGAGGCAGGTGCCTGTTTCATGTAGTTCATCGAGGCTGCAATTAACTGAAATGTCAAACTAATTCTGTGAGCATGCATGCAGTGTCTGCAAGCTGGTGATCTGCATGAATATGCCACAGGTTAACCTAGTAACCTGCTCAGGAGAAATTTATGGCCCTGCTAATTATGATTGTTTTAAACATTTAAACAGTATGAAGCTATATATGGCAGCATGAATGGCTACCATTTGTCTGCTCTTGAGGAAAATCATTATGGTTTTATTTTAGCTAAGTGCCTCAATGCCTATGTATTCCTGCTGCTTTATACCTGTGCTGCTGTTTTTGTTGCTGTATAAATAACATGAATAAATAATATGAATGGTGCGGTAAATATTTATCTCATACCAGCAGGAATATACAGCTTCACTGAGGCTTCAGACTCCGCATGATAACAGTCTCACCTTCAGCAGTCTGACTGCCGCTCCAGCCAGGCTGAGGGACAGCTGCCTGATCTGCGCAGAGATGTCGTCGCAGGTAACGAAGGCCAACTCGTCGCCGAACAACTTCACACTCAGTCCACAATGCGGCCTGGTGTCACCTGACCTCCGCCCTGCAAACTGCACCACACAGCAGTGAGTGCAAGCGCTCTACGACACTGCCTTCACCTGCCGCATATTCCACTCAGCGCTAATACAGTATCCACACTGCAGTAATGTTAGTGTTATGGTGTAAGCCTATTTAATGTGACATTTTCCATGGCCCAGTCAGTTATACCTTAGCCTTGGCCTGCCTGAGGCGACTTGAGCCATTACTCCGACAGCCACCCTCCTTCCTGTCTGGGGAACCGTTGGCCTCTTTCCCGGCTTCTCCACTCCTCCTTTTCCTCACAGAGGCTTCGGAGAGGCCAGCCTCCTCTTTAGATGGTGGTGCTTGGTGACCAAACACTTGTTTCAGAAGAGGCTCCATGTTTTCTGCTCGAATGTTAACCTGAAATGAACACAGCAATATGTATTGCATTTGAAAGTGAAACAAACACCTGTACGTCCATTTTTTCAGAAGAGAAAAGTCAGAAGACAGCAACAGAAATCTCCCACAATACATTCATTTTGGCTTCATGGCTCATCCACACAACTGGTGCAAATGATGGGCTATACCAAAGCCTCCCAAACTGCCCAGATCAGTTCTCACACAGTAAGACAACTTATGCTTTCATATTCTGTGATGGGCTAGATGACAAATAATTCAGTTAGGAAGTGATTAAATGTTTTAATTGATAAAAATTTTATACTAACAGGTGAAATCAATGGTGCTCTTAATGTTCTGAAAGTGTGGACACATAGTCACTGAATACAAAGCCCAGTTTATATAATAAAACATTTACATTTTATTCACAGCATAAAGTAAAATGTGGGACAACTCACTTTTAAAAACTGGTTGTTGAACTTGGGAGGCTGAATGAGATGTTAAATGTTCATTCGTTATTGGTTATGTTAATGGAAGGAGCAATGATACTAAAATGACACTGCTAGGATGGCTGGTTGACCAGTAACACCCAGGACCAGATGTATCCTTTTTATAACCTTAGATTAGGAACGCTTACTCTCTTTCCACTCGAATATCAAAAGGGACTTTCAGATTGCATCAATAATTGCTATGCTTGTATGGCATTGTTCCTTCCGCTCTAATCTATTGCTTGTATGCTTACACATACTGAGGTGCAATAGGGTTCAGTGCAAAAGGCAATCAGTATATTTCTATATAATGTGTACTTTCTGTATTCTATCTGTACCATTGTTTTTACTGTCATATTCATCTTTTCAAAATGTCATTATGATTACTACTTTAGTTGCAGTGGTTGGTCATGTTGTATAGTTTATATCGATTTCACTGTATACTACCATTATGAATTGAGAACTCATTGGTGCTTAGTGTATTTTGTGCAATTACGTCTTTCTTTCCCTCCCTCTATCCGTTCCTCCTACCCACCTCTAGCAAGTTGAAGGCTCTTCCCAGAATGTGGAGGGTGAGGTTGGCCATGGCAGAGCGTGGCAAAAGGGAGCTGGGTGAGAAGACCAGGGCCCCCTCCACATTGGCACCGCCAAACCCTGCCATACAGACAGATCATAATGCACAATACAGTTATAAAAATTCATTACAACATCACACGTTATTTTATCAATCATTTCCAGCATACCTGTGTCCATAGTGGCGTCGATGTAAGAGGAATATTTCCATGATTCTGCCTCAAAGTCTTTACTGATGATGTCATCAGGCAGTGACTCCAATAAGGCCTGCTTGAGAGGATCCTCAGTCTTCTGAATCTGAGTCAGGTGACTCCAGACAAAGGCGCCCACTGTAGAGACAAATGCAGTGAACGTTTTGACAAACTTTAGGTTTTACGGCTTAATGTTCCTACAAAAAAACACGTTGTTATGGACTGTAAACAAAAAGACTGAATGAACACAGAAACTAACAGACAAACAAAGAAAAATTATCTCACAGTTGCAAAACAATACTATTATTTTCCGTGACTTCAGGCATCATTACTGTTTGTGCATAGTGTTCAAATGGTACAAGGTGCTGATTTGCCTCAGATTCACTGTAAATCCACATGTGACAATTGAAATCAAGTGCTAAACATCAATCATTTGAAAAACACAGTTGATTCCCCATATGCTCCCCTTATGCTTTTTACCCAACCCCTCTTGCCTCTTACCTTGGCTTGATGTCTCATTTCTTAGTGTAGCCCTCACTCTCCGCAGCACCTCAAGGTCTGGGCAGCGCATCAGCTGCTGGTACGCTGCAATCCTGACCTCCACGTCTTCCTGAGCTGAGCAGTACAACTGTAGCAGAGTCCTTCTCTGGGTAGGAGGAGCAGCAAGTCACTCAGTAAAAACTCTAACCTGATATCTGAGCCCTTACTACTTTTTATAATAATGGAAAGGGCTTTGAATGTTTTCATTCAAAGCCTTTTGAAGGCTTTGAAGAAATGTTTTTCTTCTATTCCTGGTCAGTGGCGGTTAACACATGATTATGAAATTCTAGGAATAGATTATTATTATTATTATTATTATTATTATTATTATTATTCCTGTCATTACTTTGCTGTTGTTTTTTTGTTGTGATTATTATTTAGAAGTCACTTATGGGCAAATATGATGATTTTAGGATTAAAGTTGAAAATTATTTTGAATTATTCATGCAGAAGTATAGGGATATGTAAGTCTTCTTGATAGCATTGATTGTAATGCCATGAGGGGAGTGGTAGTAGATGGCTGGTATTTTCCACAATGGTGGCTCCACCCCCTTCCCATTACCGACCCCACCCTCATTAAGCACTCACACACCTGTGCACTTGCTTTAAGTTTTTTTTATGAAAACCTGACCTGTGTAACGAACCCTATACCTGTTCTTTGACGATTATTTTCCCTGTCCCTGCGGAAGTTTTGTCTAGTCAGGCTCAAATCAGAGTTAGCGTTGTTGTTTTCTTTCACAGTGGTGAAACACTCTTTTGTCGGTTTATTTTACTTTTATTACACAATAAAAGTCCCAGTAAAGTGGCCATGGAAACCATATCTGCTTCTATATGAAGATACAGAGTAACTCATTCATCACGCAAATAAAAACTAAAGCTCAAACTAAAGCTCTTGATTTTCCATTCTGTCAAATTGAATTGAAAAGGATAACCCCCTTGACCCAATTATTCTGCTGCAATAATGTTAAACAATGTAAAATCATGCTGGCTGGTTTGAAAGCAGCAAAAAGCTAATTGTACAGTGTTGGCTACCCCCACATGTTCTGTGCATTAAGAAGTGGTTTTTATACTTCCAGGATGTAATAATGATGGAACTTTCCACAGCTATAATTAACTATACTATAGTGCTTATATACAGCAAACTTGTGGAAAAATGTAAGTTCTAACACAATAGTGCTTTTAAAATTCATGAGTTCATGAACAGGAGTATTTTGTCTTCAAATTTTTGAGATTTCATATACATAAGTTGCATATATTTTACTGATGTTATTATTATTATCATTACTTTGCTATTGTATCTTTTTTATACAATTGTAATTATAAGTTGTAAATATCTATCAGGGGGATTGTGTAAAGATGATTATTCTTCCACTGTATTTTCTCATTGTGTTTGTTTTTTCTTTACACAGTAAAATAATTGATCATAAAAAAATAAAGCCCTTGATTTCAGGCCTGACCAGTGTGTGATTATACGTACGTTAACATTGCAGGGGATGCGTCGGAAAGCATGGATAGCAGCAAGCCGTAGCTCCAGGGGGTTGGAGAGATTCTGAGCGCAAGCACTCAGCACAGAGGAGAAAGAAGCAGCGGCCAAGCCTGCATTCCCCACTGCCTTCAACACTCTGAGTTTCTGCAGAGAGGGAGATATCTTCACTCATCATCATCATCATCATCATCACACTGCCTTCAACACTCTGAGTTTCTGCAGAGAGGGAGATATCTTCACTATCATCATCATCATCACACTGCCTTCAACACTCTGAGTTTCTGCAGAGGGAGATATCTTCACTCTCATCATCATCATCACACTGCCTTCAACACTCTGAGTTTCTGCAGAGAGGGAGATATCTTCACTATCATCATCATCATCATCACACTGCCTTCAACACTCTGAGTTTCTGCAGAGAGGGAGATATCTTCACTCTCATCATCATCATCATCATCATCATCATCATCATCACACTGCCTTCAACACTCTGAATTTCTGCAGAGAGGGAGATATCTTCACTATCATCATCATCATCATCATCATCACACTGCCTTCAACACTCTGAGTTTCTGCAGAGAGGGAGATATCTTCACTATCATCATCATCATCATCATCACACTGCCTTCAACACTCTGAGTTTCTGCAGTGAGGGAGATATCTTCACTATCATCATCATCATCATCATCATCACACTGCCTTCAACACTCTGGGTTTCTGCAGAGAGGGAGATATCTTCACTATCATCATCATCATCATCATCATCATCATCACACTGCCTTCAACACTCTGAGTTTCTGCAGAGAGGGAGATATCTTCACTATCATCATCATCATCATCATCATCATCATCATCACACTGCCTTCAACACTCTGAGTTTCTGCAGAGAGGGAGATATCTTCACTATCATCATCTTCATCATCATCATCACACTGCCTTCAACACTCTGAGTTTCTGCAGAGAGGGAGATATCTTCACTCTCATCATCATCATCACACTGCCTTCAACACTCTGAGTTTCTGCAGAGAGGGAGATATCTTCACTATCATCATCATCATCATCATCACACTGCCTTCAACACTCTGGGTTTCTGCAGAGAGGGAGATATCTTCACTATCATCATCATCATCATCATCATCATCACACTGCCTTCAACACTCTGAGTTTCTGCAGAGAGGGAGATATCTTCACTCTCATCATCATCATCATCATCACACTGCCTTCAACACTCTGAGTTTCTGCAGAGAGGGAGATATCTTCACTATCATCATCATCATCATCATCACACTGCCTTCAACACTGAGTTTCTGCAGAGAGGGAGATATCTTCACTATCATCATCATCATCATCATCATCATCATCACACTGCCTTCAACACTCTGAGTTTCTGCAGAGAGGGAGATATCTTCACTATCATCATCATCATCACACTGCCTTCAACACTCTGAGTTTCTGCAGAGAGGGAGATATCTTCACTCTCATCATCATCACAGTCAAAATCATCACCATCAACAGTATTGTCATCATCATTACCATCAAAAACACAGTATTCCTCAACGTCAGCTCCTCTGTTGTCACTGTGATTGTCGTGATTGACTTTATCATCACTACCTTATCAACTTCATCCTCGATTGTCTCCATTACCTTCATTTGCAATAACCTCATTGGGATCTGTCAGCATCTCCATTGAAATGAGCTGAGTGAGAGAGCACTCTATCCTGTACCTCAGTTAGCTGTGAGGTTCTCTCCTTCTTGCAGTCTTCTCCTAGCATCCCTCTCAGCATCTCCATGATCTGCTGAACCTCAGGGAAGAGGCTGCATGGAGTCTGTGCCCTCTGGCAGAGGGAGTGGACCAGCGCAGACACAGCCAGAAGAGTACCAGATCCAGCCTCTGGAGACTGCAGTAAGGCCTGGGGGATATAGTGTCTATGAGTTAGCCTCCAGCTAAGCTAGGACAGAGAACTGTAGGCCAGTCTATTTTCCAAACTGGGACAGAGAATTGTGGGCCAGTCTATTTGCTAAGCTAGGGCAGAAAACTGTGGGCCAGTCTCTTTTTTAAGCTAGAACAAAAAAATGTGGGCCAGTCTCTTTGCTAAGCTAGGACAGACAGGGGCTCATGTCATGAACATGATTTGCAAGGATTTTCACTCGCAAATCGCAATTTCGTGCCAAAACGCGTTTCACGAAAATGCATCACTTGCAAATCGCAAATGTAAGTGCGTCGACGACAGGCTGTCCGCACATCCAATTATTTTCTCGCTAGTATTCCGTTTCCTTTGATTGTGCCGAGACAGAGGTACCCTCCAGAAAGAATCTTCTTTGTAATCACGCCCACCCTTTAGCTAAAACTGTTGACGCAGGGTTTCTATCAGCGCCCTGGATGAAATCAGGTTTGGGCTGTACCACGTGGCCAGGTAAGGATGACTGCACTCACACTAATGTAACGGATCATGGTGGGGGTGGGGCGGGGAATAAACGCAAAGGAGGAGAGGAAGGAGGACATCCGTTCTTCCTCCACCTCGCCGCCCAGGATGAGGTCCGTCATGATCGAGACGCACGCCTCTGAGCCACACGCTGGCAGGGCATCCAGTAGAGGCTGCCTGCAACCAAGACAATGGCCAGGATTCAGTCAGCATTCCACCTTAGCTTACGTTAACATATAAATATAAATGGATTAAATTGGACCAAACAATAAATCACATTTTCCAGTGGACAGTGATGGACAAACTACTGTGTATGTAACTATTGGAAAAGAGGGGTTTTAGTGGAGTTTAAAATTATTACAAAAGTTAATTTTTACATGCAACTTTTAGCTGCAAGGCAGTTTGCATTAAAGTCCCTTGACAACTCCCATTGCAACCTATTTCAAAAGTTTTACTTTACTGCTTCAATACACTTTTTTTTCCTTTTTTTATCCCAGTTGTTTTTTTGCTAGTTGGTTTGTTTTCGTCATCCTTTGCATTCTTACACTTCCTGGGTAAGGCTAAAGCCCATTACACTTTGCCCTACAGTGTTGGATCTTGTAAGGTCAGGATTCATTTCAACTAATGTACTGTCATCCATACAGTTGGATAATACACTGCTCAAATAAATTAAGGGAACACTTAATCAACACAGTATCAATTAGTCAATTAAACTTCTGGGATATCGATCAGTCCAGTTAGGAAGCATAAACAATTTTGAATCAATTTCACCTGCTTTGGTGCAAATGAAAGTGACAACAGCTGGACAGGAGAGGCAACAGCAAGACAACCCCCAAAAAGTAAATGGTTTTGCAGGTGGTGGCCACAGACCATTTATCTCTCCTTATTCTTCCTGACTGATTTTTTTCTAGTTTTGCATTTTGCTAGTGCCCTTGTCACTACTGGTAGCATGAGGCGGTACCGGCAGCCCATTCAGGTTGCACAGGTAGTCCAGCTCCTCCAGGATGGCACATCCATACGTACCGTCACAAGAAGGTTTGCTGTGTCTCCCAGCACAGTCTCAAGAGCGTGGAGGAGATACCGGGAGACGGACCATTACACGAGGAGAGCTGGACAGGGCCGTAGAAGGGCAACAACCCAGCAGCAGGACCGGTATCTGCTCCTTTGTGCGAGGAGGAACAGGAGGAGCACTGCCAGAGCCCTACAAAATGACCTCCGGCAGGCTACTCGTGTGCATGTTTCTGACCAAACCAGCACCGTGCAGCTCGATTGGCATTTGCCAGAGAACACCAGAATTGGCAGGTTCGCCATTGGCGCCCCGTTCTCTTCACAGATGAGAGCAGGTTCACACTGAGCACATGTGACAGACGTGAAAGAGTCTGGAGACGCTGTGATGAATGTTATGCTGCCTGCAACATCATCCAGCATTAACGGTTTGGTTTAATTGACTTGGTGTTATACTGTGATGATTAAGTGTTTTTGAGCAGTGTATATCACTGAAAACAGCTGGAATCCCTGTAGGGTAATGCACAGTTGTGCCACCCTATACCCTTCTCATGTCACACTGCTGAGGCTAGGCGGGTGTGACCTGATTAGTACTCGGAAAGGAAATTATATTTCCTGGAAGTGGTGAGGGTGGGCCAGCAGGGGGCGGTCTTCCTTTTGACTCAAACAAGCCCCAGTGCAGTGGTGGGAGCAACGTGAGGTAGGGGATGCTATCATTCAGATGTTAAGCCAACATCCTAAATCTCTGTAGTCATTAAAGGTCCCTTATTGCAAAGTGTAGGGGTTGTCCTGGCAAAATTCCAGAACTTTCTCAACCTGGCCACCTATTCATCCCCCTGAATAATTAGCTCAATAATGTCCTTTCTTTTCACCAAAGATAATGTTTGATAAGCGCTCTGGCTCAAAATGCCTGCTGTGCATCATCCAGGTGGCTGCTACACATGGCTGAGGTCAGTTTCCCCCTTTATTGTGTACAGCTTTGGCATCATGAAAGTACTGTCACCTTAAGTACTGTAAATGCTAACCATTAATAATTATTTAATCCCGCTTGTGCCCTAACTTGTTTGCGTAGTTCTCTTTGTTTTGTATAAAAAAGATTAGCGATTATCATAGTGTTTAAAGTTATATGGTGCCATATTGAAATAATTTTTTGTTTCTAGGCTAATTGAGTGACCTGCTGTTTTGTGATTCCCTTTCCTAGGACTCACTGGAACATTGGAAAGGAAAAAAGCTTAATGCTGCAGAAGACAGATGCAGAAACTGACCAGTCATCACGGCACTTGAAGGACGCCTCCTGCCACAGCTCCTGCAGCTGGTCCCGGGACAGCGCCCTCAGCTGGAACACCAGGCGCAGGAACAGCGCTGCCTGCTGGGGGGTGGGAGTGAAGCCCAGGATCAGGGACGAGCAAACCTCCCCTAACACCATCACGATCTCGCCACACCACTCACAGCCAATTAATTAAAAATAATTTGAACGCAAATAAAAAGCAAAAAATTAAAAGGGAACAGAGCTCAATAAGACAAAGATGATAAAGAATTAATATTATCTGGATTAGCCTGGGGTTCAAACCTTCGAAAATAGAACTACAGCTTTGACTAAAGGCTAATCTACAACAATGGAGTGGGAAAAACTTCTAGAATTTCACATTTGTTGAGGATTGTTCATTAATTTATGGGTAAGTAAATATTTAGCCAGACACCTTTTTCCCAGTTGGGTAATCTGATAAGACCTACTAAGCTTGAAAAAAACATGTCCCATTTCAATCTTTATTTCAGTCAGTGTTATGCCAGAATTATTCTTATGCAAACAAAGGAGCCAGTTCATCCTGCTTGGGCGTGGGGACTGAGAGTTTCTGTGAGGATTCTACAGATATGTTTGTGAATGGTAAGGAACCCCTTGGCAGGCCAAGCCATCACACACAAACATTCGGCCTTGGCAACAACAGACTGGTGTGGCTTCAATGTCAGAATGTGTGGGGGGGGGGGGGCTACAGTTTACTTGTTATTTACTCAGCAATTCACCTGAAAGTCTGAAAAAAACTGATAGTATTGCGTATAAAATTGTGGAAAACATTATCATAAAAACAAATTTTTATTTAATCCAGGCCACTTTGTGAGTTCCTAATTTTTTGTGTGTGTTTTAGTCAGGGTGTGCTCAGATCAGGGTCGTAGACTCAGATGGACAGGGAATGACCTCATGATGCCTCCCTCACCTTCTGATGGTCTCCCTTAATGGCACAGAGCTTTCTCACTGTGTCAGAGGACTCGGCAGGTGCCTGTTCGCTGCCCTGACCTGGGCCTACAGCGGTTTGTTTGAACCTCAAATCGCTGGAATGCACTGGACCTATTGTGTCTGAGGAAGAAAAAAGGGAGATTTAAACTCAGATAACTGGAGTACATCGGATCACTTGTGCTTCTGGTTGCACTGCACTGTTGCACCTACCTGGACCCACTGGCGCCCCCTCCTGTGCCCTCAAAAGGGTGAGAGTGGTCACAGTCTCGGTGCGTGCCCCATCTGATGGGCCAGACAGCGATGCCAAACTGACTGTCTCCGTACAGTTGACCTCTTCCATGGCCTTGTCACCATGGCGCTGAAAGCACTTCACCCTGGACTCAAAGGCCTGCTCTTGGAACATAGCAATATTTCTAGAACATTCCAGTGCATACACTCCATCTGACTGCTCCAGTCATGCTCTGCTTGCAGTGCCAATATCAATCATCAAAAAACCATAAACTTTATAGATAAAGGAAATAATGATACACGTACAGTAAGTGTACCAAGATATTTACTATTTGTCCAGTATTTACAGAGATCTATGCTTTCCTCATTGGTATGCAGTGGAAACATCCCTACTTAAAGGTGCAGTAGGCAAGATTTGTTTGATATAATTTTGGCAAAATTATAGAATTCGCTCATTATAATCCAGCATCAATCAATGAATCAAGTGTTCTGGGAAAAAAATCTGGTTTCTGTGAGTGTCCTGGGCTCTGTATTAGGCTGTCAAAAAATCTCAACCCAGTCCGCTAAAAACCAACCAATCAGGGCTATGTAGCTACCAATCAGGGCAACTATCTCCAAGCAAAATATCCTCCCCATATAATAAACCCCTCCCTGTTTGCCTGTCTCCGTGCATGCACTGGAGCATCATTTGGTGGGAAGGGCTTCGGAGAGAGATAGGAAGGAGGAGAGCAAAAGGGGGAACTTGCCTACTGCATCTTTAAAGCTAAGCTGCCTGCAGCATTCCAAAACTTATTGGTATCTACTAATTTTTTGTTCTTTACTCTCTCCCTGGTCATGATGTCTGTGCCACATTTAGGAGGACTGTGCTATCCAAGACTTCTCCTAGATGCTATACACCTTTGCAAAGGCAAACACAGTCTAACACAGGCCTTCCCGCCTGGGCATCGGTGACGCTAGGGCTCACCGTGGTGTCAACGAGAGGGACAGAGTGCACCCAGAAATCAGCCAGCCTGTCTTGGAAACACCGCTGAAGGTTTCTTGTTTTTACTAGCAGTGGACCCCTCCGCTCATAAGTGCTCCAGCAGGTTCCATGAATGTCTGTCTACACACAAAAAAGAGAGAGGTGTTCAGGATAACAGTCCACATCGCTCACTGGCCATGCTTAAAGCTGTCTTAAAATGTCCAATGTTCTGCCTCCCGGCCTTGTTCTTTAACAAGAATATGCCATTGGATATTAACTGAAAATAAATGAAATAAAACAATTCTAGAAAGACTCAATAACAACTTTAAAACATTTTCTTGACAAACACAGAGCCAGTGGCCAGACATAAATGTTTAATGTAATGTCCAGCTAATCGCCTTCCTTGATATGCTCACATGTCGAATAGCCCTACATGATTAAAATTAGTTTATTAGGTTTGAAAATTACTTGGACAGAATAATTATAGAGTTTTGTTCCAGATCACCAGGGTCATATCAGAGGACATTTCTGTCTCTGATGTAGATGGATTGTAGATCTAGACTGCGTCTTGTGGGGCCGATGGCTGTATGACCTGTGCTCTCACCTCTTCCACCATTTCCTGTGTCTCCCCAGTGTGAGAGGTCTGGAGTACGCTCAGTATGGCCCTCTTGATGTTGAGCGTCCACCCCGCCTCCCCCGCCCTGGGGCAGACTTCCAGCACCTTCCCCTCCCGCATAGAGAACAGCATGGCATTCTTCTCCAGCGCCTCCCTGGAAATACAAACAACAGATGGGCCTCTGCCTCCCAGAAGCCCCACAGGCCTCAATGCATCACAGCTCTACGTCCCAGCAGCGCCACAGGCCACTGTGCCTAACAGCTCCGCCTCCCAGAAGCCACACATCCCTCTGTACATCACAGCTCTGCTCCCAACAGCATCATGGGCTACTCTACCTCCTAGCAACCCCACAGGCCACAGCGCCTCCAAGCAACCCCACAGGCCACACTGCCTCCCACTAGTCCCACAGGCCACTGTGCCTCCAAGCAACCACAACAGGCCACTCGGTCTCACAGGTCCACACTGTTCTCGCAACAGCTGCATCTTTAGGGCCAGCAAGAGCTCTGATTGCACCCAAGCAAGTTCATGGAGAACATAACAATGAGTGTTTGTAAAGGGCTTGAACTAATGTAATTTGAACCCCAGCTGAAATCTTGTCCCAAGTAAATAACGTAGTGAATAATAAACACTCCAGGGGTTAGGGCTTCTTTGACTCACCTTATATGCCTTCCATATGCTTTCCATTAGCTAGACTTTACATCTTTATTTGTATTATCCAGGGTGAGCTACACAGGTCAAATTTAACATATCTCTCTTGGAACAGCTGAATGCTGAAAAGATTTGGGCCAAGTGTCTTCCTGAGGGCCATATTAGATGTTTGATTATGATGTATTATAGCTGCTGGTTACAAGCCTGGCTTTCTAAGCACTACAGCAGACTTTCATGCAATAAAAAAACTTCACCTCAAAATTAAACCATTGACAGCACTACCAAATCACATAAAAATGTATTTGATTGATAAATCCTCCAAATAATCAGAGGATCAGATTTACCTTAAATTCTTCAAGCGTTGCACTGAATTTTCCCTCTGTGGAGAAACCTTCTTGATCTGTGAATTTCTCATCTACAGAAAAGACACACAGGCAGCATGAAAATGAAACAAACGCAATTGCGTAACTTAGTAAGACCATAATAGGACAATAAAACACATTTTTAGGTTTTATGGATCAGTTCAAACACAATTGAATGGGTTGAATACAGAACTTTGTATAGTGCCAGACCTTCATCATTCGCAGGCACCCGGAGAGGACGTCAATGTCAATCAGACAGTCAAGAGCCAGTCCACTGCTGTCTGAGGCTGAACTCTGAAGTGAGCTGGTTACGACGGTGCTGTACCTGTAAGTGTACCTCATGCCGCTCTGGTAGTGTACATCCATAGCTGTTGTAAGCAGCACAGTAGGAAATACCGTATGTTCATTTCAGGTGAAAGTGTGGAGGCATTTCAACACTTCTGATTGCATGCAGGTTTGGTTTACTGTCAGCTAAGCATAATTTTTTGCCAACTTTTTCAAAGGTTTCTGCACAAAGTAATATAAGACGTTAATTGTATGACTGTTGTACAATCTGAATAGTATGTAGTGTTGATATAGATGCAGAATATGTAGCTTTGACAAAGTACTGAATGAGCACTCAGATTTGCTTTGTGTGAGTATGTGCAAGGAGTCTAATAGCACGGATAGATGGGTAGCAAAACAAAGACCGTCACTGCTGTGGATTCACATTCCGGAAAATTCCTTGGATTCTGTGTATATAGGCAAGTCGTTTTGGCCTCTTATCAATTGACTTTTGACTATGTACTGTAAATCGCTATTAAACATAGTAGATGTGTCTTTGAATATATAAATGCTTTGTTTGGTTAATGTTTAGTCAAATGTTTTTAGTTAATAGTGTTCCAACACAGTGCTTCAAGGAATACGGGCAATAGAGAAAGTGTGTCTACAAGATGCTCTAGTTTGAAATGGAGTTTTAGCTGTTCTCTTACCATTGCATGCTGCATTGCAAGGCTGATCTGTTTGCTTTGGTTTACACTCACCTGTCAAAACAACATCCATTGTAAGACAGCCGTGACAGTGATGCTAAAACAATTCAATAAGCAGACAGCGCAGTCCTGTGGTTCATCTAACATGGTATGCCACATGTATTTTACAATAGAGCACATCATTTTGAAGAGCCCTTACAGAATCAAAACACAATAGCGTAAACAGAAGTGCTTTATAAACATGAGGCATAATTACTTATTTGATTAGATGTATGACATTTTCTTCACTTAATTAGTTTCTCCTTAATATTTGTACCAAAAAAATCTATATTCACAAATAGTTCATATAATTCTGTAACCACTTTGCCTTGATTTCTTGCGGACATAATGCTGACAAAAGAGTGAGATTAATAGTGGAATCTTTAGCTTGGAAGAATTCTGAGCAAAACCTAGAGCAAACAAAAATATCAATTACTTACTGCTGATAATGGTTGCCATGAAAACAAGGATGAGAAACATGTCCAATGACATGGCTGTACAGGAGTCTGGAAGCAGCGGCCCTTGGTTTCAACATGAAAGTAGTCAGACGAATAAGCAGCATCCGACAGTATGAGCCATGAATAACCCGGCCTGTTTGCTACACAAACCCTAACACTACAGAAGTCGGGGCTGACCAATCAGAATGATCCCCTACACTTAGCATGTCCCTCAGGTCACATGACCAAACTGTGAAGTTTCTCTTTGGAAATTGGTTTAGGGGTATCTTAAACTAAGGCTAAGTTTAAGGCTAATCTTTTGTGCTTTAGCATATTTTCTACCCGCTTGCCTGCAGATGTCAAGTGGAAATGTCAAGCCAACATCAATATATTTCCTGGAGATTTCTGGTTACAGATTTTAAAATATATGTGTAATTGCTGTCATCAGTACACTTTTCTGTTTCTTTAAAATATTAAAACGAATCACTATTATAGCAGCATATAATTTATTCATTATTTAATTTTAGAAAAACATTGTTGTTCATACCATATCAAGACATCCAAGCAAGCCTGTGTGTATATCAAGTACAATATAATATCTTTATAAAGCCCAGAACAAAAAAAAATTATTCTTTTTAGTCTGATTCATACACAAACCTGTGTTCTCTAAACTGATTCATTGGATAAAAATGTTGTCCTTTGCAGTACTCACTATTATTATTATTAACAAGCAAATGTGATAAGAATGTGTGATCTATATATATATATATATATATATCAAATTTTGTTAATCTCAAAATAAATGAGTTTAATGTTTTGCTGCGTATATGTCACACAATTGTTCAATTGCTATTCATCCAACAAAAGGGGGTGGGGGTGGGGGGTGGGGGTGTGTTTTGTTTCGTTTGGTGTTTGTTTGCCTGTTTTGCTGTTCATTTATTTAGTAATTGTACACACAATTGTTAGTACAAACCACATGTTTTTTTTTGGGGTTTTTTTAGTTTGTATTTGTTTTCTGATCATAAATGTTGTTTTGTTAGGTGGAGTCTTTTTGTGGTTGGTTTAGTGTATTGATTATGGAGGTGATTTTATGTGTGATTTTTGTATTTGTTTATTTTGAGGTTGTATTTATATGTTTATTATGGAATTGCTTTTTTTGGGGTTTGTTTTGTTTCTGGTTGGTTTGTTTTGTTTGGGATTACGTCCACCTATTGGTAGATAGCAACGAACACAAAGGGGGTGGGGGTGGGGGGTGGGGGGTTTGGGGGAGGAGGAGGAAAAGGGGAACTAGCACATAAAGTCAATTGAAGATGTAATATTAACTGTTAACTGTGTCTATGTATGTATCATGTTTTGGTACACTCTTAATTGTTCCTTGCTCAAACTGCAGTTCTGCTCTTTCTAATGCCGCTCAAATAATAAACGTACACTTTTCTTACAAAAGTCAGTAATTGCCTACAGATTGTATAAACAGTATCATCTACGGCACTTCAATGACAACGATTACCCATTACGGCCGATTAGCACTTCTGCGATAAGTTCTGAAAGCAGCCAAATGGAAACATATCAAGACCGATACATTACAACATTCCCTTCAAACAGTTTTCTGATATCCTGCTCATTGTTGTATTCCTATGTTCAATAAAAGTAGGTTTTACATGCCATCCTGAAAGTCATCAGAGTATAAATGTAGGAAAATGGACCAGAGTAGTCACTGTGAAAGGCAGGGCGGAAAGCATTTATTTTGAATACATTTTAACAAAAGTGCCTTGGTACTCTGCTCCTGACTGACTAGGTACTGTTGATAAGAGACAGGATGAAGCCAGAAAAACAGAATGTCAAAAACAGCTACAATCAAATACTAAATTGATAACTGGGTATTGTTGCATTCACATAATAAATAGGGCAATAGATTAGGTGTTATGGCCCTGTCACACTATTGCGTATCGTACTAGCGTATGCCAGCGTATGAAAAATATCATTCATACGCTGATATACGCTGACATACGCTAGGGGTACGTTAGGCATAGGTTGTATACGTTTCAAGCACGGTGGCATACGGTGGCATACGCTGGCATACGGTGGCATACGCTGGCATACGGTGGCATACGCTGGCATACGGCGAGGCACAAAAAGTTTTTTAAGCATGCGTAAAAATTTTGTGCGTATTCGGACGTATGGTTTATATGCTAAGCATACGCTAGGCATACGCTAGGCATACGCTGGCCATACGCTATTTTCAAGGGCTTTTTGTGCGTATGAAAATTATTTTATTAATTAATTTACATACGCAACTCATACGTTTCTCTCATACGCAATAGTGTGACAGGGCCATTATGACAAACCCTGTGGTAAGTGGATCTTTTTTTCTCGAGAACAGATTGCCCGCGTGCATATAAAATGAATGAATCACAGCAAGTCTATATTATATCAGTGCATCCTTCACCGCATTGCAGTTCTCCTATCTATTGAGGATTACAAGCAGGCTGTTCCCTTCTTATCTCAACTGCACACCCAACACTGTTTACATGTGCTCACCTGAACCAGTAGCTGTATCTATCTTAATGTGGATTTATGCAAATATAGATGTTGATTTATAGTTTTGTGTAACCTACTTATGGGAAATAGGCAATATATGACAAGAACTTTAAAAAATCCCTCAGCATCATAAAAATATGGAGAAATGAAAAATAACTTGTCAAAACCTGCAGTTAAGGATGACAGAAATAATTACCCTGCAACACACACCACACACCGAGTGCATTTAAACATCCTCCATGCTCATGGTAAAACAAGCATTTCACATCTGCAAGATAAAGCAAAACTTGCCTGATGGGTGTTTTGCACAAAACTAAAAGCAATTATTTTTAGTGCTCCGTCGTAAATTCACACCAGTATTCAAATGGAAACATAACTACTCTCGTGTTACTTTTAATTTGTACCATATAGACTATGTAAAATGGTAGAATCAGCTGAAAATTTGTTTTTCAGTGCATACCATAGGAGCAGTTTCCATCATGTATTTTTAGTTCTGTGCTGACAGATTCACCGCTTATGAAATAAAGATAGGAACATGCAGAGCTTCACAGGGCCTCATTTTTAAAGGACCTGCAAGAGCTATTACCGTCTGTTGATATTTACCATTTTGCATTACCGTCCTGGGGCCACATGTATAAAACTCTTGAGTAAAAGAATGCGTAAAAGAACGCTCAGGGTCAAAGTCTTAAATCTACTTTAAAAAAAGCATTTTTTTTGCTTTTTCAACCTTTGCCTTTCGGTCACTATGTCACCATATCACACTTACGCTAAACATTGCGTACATATGGTATCCAGAGTGTGCAGAGGTACGCAGATTCTCACAGCACATGTTATTTTATACATCTGAATTTCTGCATGGAAACTCCCTTACGTGGCTTTCTGAGGGAATTTGTCTGCTCGCCACTGTTTATACACGTGGCCCCTGATTGAGAATGAAATGAAGATTATAAACAAAGAGATTTGTCCTTAGAAGTGTGGAAACTACTGATATTATCAGTCCAATAGCATGTGAGCTCCAGAATACATAATCTAACTTTACTCATAAATCCTTTGCTTCGCCATAATTGTGCAAGTGTACAACGGTCAAATCAATTTTTAGAGGCTGACGCATGCTAATGTGATCAGACGTAATATTGTTGATTGGGGTGGGGGGATCAGCTGATGCACTGATGACATTGCTAAGCTGGGAGAGTATTGTGTGTCGTTATGTTTTTAATACTATGTAACGGTGGTTATTAAATGTATTACATTTGTCACATATTGTCACTACATAGCAATCCCAATTTAGTTATTCCCAAAAGCACTATCTATGAGACAAACCATTTGGCTCTTTAGTCCCAGCTAATACAGCTATTGCCAACACCACAGAACTAATTTGTATCCATTATGTCAGCAGACATACTCCAAACAATAATCTTTACAGTCAGAGTAAGTATACGATTTCATGAAAAAACTTATACATGGCAAAATATGATATACAGTATTCCACATGAAAACAAATCTTTTCTATCCTCCTGAGAACTGGCAATTCATGTTTTCAAGAACCAGACATTTTACTATGCAGAAACGTACACGACAAGGGACATTCAATGAAAATAAAATAAATCATATCAAGATATCCAAGCCATCCAAGATACTTGTATTATGTCAAAATCTTGAAATACTTTTTTTCTGCCAGGTCTCAGGAGGATATAGCTTAAATAAAAAATAATTTCATATTCTGAAATTGTAAATTCATGTCATGCATAGGATATGTTGCAAATATGACAACATATGCTAGTAAATTGTATGTGGCATTAACTCATGTTTGATAAAGTGGAGTCTCTTCTAAATGCAAAGGTTGGATTTTGAATTTCAACATTAATGTTATTAGAGAATATATGAACTCTTTGGTTCAAAGACAAAAGTAAAGCCTTTCAGTTTACATTCATATATTAAGCTTTCAGCCAAGATGTAAAACTGAGAAAAGATAAAGACAGCATTCCTAATGTAAGATACTCTATAGTCACCTTTAAATATAGAAGCTCCAAATAAAATGAAGCATTATTTTTGTGGTACTCTAAATGCACACTGGTGACCAGACTGGTTTTCTGTGACGTAGCACTTAAAGTAGTTTATTCAGACAAAAATGTACATTCTGCTGCTTCTTACATAAAAAGGTTACACTCCATTTCTGTTGGTTTGGAAGAATGCCCAACCAAGAATAAAAAAAAGATAAAAGTACAACATACACATTAAACATGTGTTAAACTAAGCGGTCCTCACAGAGAGGACTGAGCCAGAGACAGGCCCGCTGTCTTCGGTTTCACGTGAGAATTGACCACACTGTTCCACTTGCCCAAGGCAGACGTGTCTCCTAAAAAAAAACACAACTGCGTTCCTGGCTCTACTTTCCGAGGTCCTGCCCCAGGCTTTCAAAATATTTACGGAGTAGGCAGAATTTTGCAAATAGGTACTGGGGTTGAGCATGGCCTATATTTTAAACGATGACAAAAAAAGCTCTCCGATATTGTCCGCCGAATGAGTGAAGCCTTCTTGTCTTTCCTCACTCCCCTTGTCCAGAAGGCTATGTGTCTTTATACCTGAGAATAAGGAAGGAATTATTAGGTCACTGCAATTGTACTTTCAGATCACCCCCTCCAACACACAAATACACAACAACTCACTTAGACAGGCATGCAATTTCTTTCCGCTAGCAAAAAAGCTTCAGCTTTTCTAAAAATACAAAAAAGCACTGAGTTTAGCACACGTTATATTGAACAAGAGTCAAACAATAATATGATATCACTGGAAGGAGGAGGCCTGCTCCACCAATAATGGGAAGGCCATGTGAGATATGATAGCGGAGTGATTTCTGAGTAAACATTAGGTACCGTGACTCAGCGGGGTCAATTTATTCTGGGAGCTGCAGACTTAAGTACCTGCCACTGCGGCTTGATCTACAGCAGATAAAAAACAGAAAGTCTCGCAGCATTCCTTCTGTTGAATTTAAGACGAGCGGAATGTGCTTCGCCAAGGCTCACTGTTTCACTGTCTCGTTTAAAAATTCCTTCAAGTTCCTTCCTCTTCGATCTACGCATCGATTTACGCGTTCGATTTTACACATTGATCCTAATTATTTTATCAGTCGTGCGAAGCAACATCATTTTGTCATGTCAAAAGTTTACGAGAGAAAAAGCTTGGGTGGAACTGAACATAAGAGACACACCGCTTTAACATACAGTCACTGAATATTAAATTATATGTAATATGGAAAAGTATGCAGGGAAAGTATGAAAACATTTAAATGCTTAAATGTTACAGTTGTTGATACTTTTTTTTTTTTTTTAGGTTTAGCCTACTGCTTTATTTTCTGACACAGGTTTCTAATGAACTTTGGCACCCAGGTCTAGACTCCCATGATTGGCACATGAGAATACTGCTGTATAGAGTGTGTGGAGCCCTTAAAGAAAAACTGCCCTCACTGTCCCAGCCTGTCTCCACCTACTGCACAATTTTGAAAAATACTTGGGAGGGAGAGAGGCGGGAGCGGAGGGGTGTGTCCATCCTCATTTGCATAAATTAATGATCAATGTACAAATTATTTTGTACAACTCGGACTCAAACTGTCAAACTAGGCGTTGCAGATCAAATATGAATCAAGATTCAGCAACTGCATGGCCTATTCCTCACCTCAAATTTTTTCAGAAACGTATTTTAGTTGACTGTTTAGGAAGAATAAGAGAGTTTATGAACAGGCCGCCAAAGGACCGTAGTACGTCTAACCAATCAGTTGCCGGCTATTTCCGTTGTGGGTGGCAACAATTATCCATGTGACATAGAGGTACCTCCAAAGAGGTACTCTGACATCACGATTGGGGCGTGGGCAGAGTGGGGAGCAGAAAGAAACTTTCAACTATTAGGGCAGCACCAGCGCTTTTCTACTAGTTTCTTCTGATTTAGAATTGTTGAAATAACAGAATGGATGAATACGTTTCATTATAAAGTAGGCATACAAACACTTTTACAGCTAAAATAAAAAAGATCTAGAGTGTAGTTACCCTTTAAGTACAGTCACTGGACCTCTACTGTATAGCATGTGTGGAGCACTGGGAAGGTGAAAGAGGGTGGGGGCGGGTAGGGGGAATTCTGGGACTTACCCGTTCTGCAGAGAGAACTCGGAAAGTGCCCCCATGGAACTCAGCTGCTCCTCCAGAGCCATGATGCGCAGGCCGATGTACCCGGATGACAGCAGAAGAAGAAACACCCTGCGGAGAAGAGTGTGCGAGCGCTTAGTCCCCCTCACAGAAGGGCACGTGTCACAAACTGTCACAGTAATCACAGCAGGGGGCTCATGGGCTGAAAAACTCAGCATTCAAAATCACTGGACTGATGCGATTCTGAATTTGTGAATATAATCAGTAGCGTGTGATTATCTGAAAAAATGTCAACAGTTTTAATATACAGTATCTCACTGTCACCCGTGTTTTACTGCTGTGACTGTGCGTGCGAGCTAAAGCGGGTGGAATAGAATCAGATGTAGTGGAGGAAATTAAACTCACAGTATAATGTATAGCGTATGAAAATGAGGGATTGGGACTCACAGAAGTAGGTAGATGAAGAGGAGGGTGTTGAAGTTACTGGACTCTCTCGGTACAAGGACGGACTTGACCGTCTCAGTTATGGACCACATCCAAGATTGATCTGAAAGTGCAAGAGCTGTTCACACATTGCTGTTGTTACTGTTTTTTTATTTTTTAAAAAGAGGGGGCAGTCTTATGTATTTTTCCACTTTATTCTGACAGGGTTACAGATATGGGATCACAGCACAGAAAGTGCCGTGGACGGAAATCGAACCCACGGCTACACAAGGGGATTCATATATTAGTCAGCTGCCCTCAGTGACACACCATCTTGCCCAGTTTATGTTACCATTAATATAGAGGTAGCTGTTGACACTGCCATTAAATATTGTATGTGTGTGCATGGTGTGTATTGGGACATTGTGGTCTTAATCTTGAAGCATCCAAAATAAGCAGAAGTGCAGTCACCCAATACAAGCTGTTCAATCAACTGTTTAATAAACAAATAGAAAAATGTGTCAATAATTACTTGGGGATCACAGACTTGTAATCTATGCTAACCACAATATATTTATAACCACGTAAATGATGTGTGTGTGTGTGTGTGTGTGTGTGTGTGTGTGTGTGTGTGTGCCTGTGTAAGATTTAATCAAGAACAATTTTATACTCCCCTCATCTCCTGCCTCCACACCATTTGCCCCGACAATACACAAACTTGTCTGAGAGACCCCACTGCCCGCCGCCCCAAATCAATTCACACCTTAACCTGACCAGAAGCTTTTGTTCCTTCAACACAGCTCATTGGCAAATTTGAACGCAAACATCTCAAGGTGATTGGTCAGAAAGCTTTAGTTTTAGTTTGAAATAAGTTGTGTTGTTGATGATTGGACGTCCTGAAATAATTACATTCAGATCATTGGTACTTGGACAGACCAGAGTTGTATAGGAATGCGTGTTGTATAGAGGGAAAGAGAGCAGGCTAGTAACATCCGGTCCGAGGGCTATCCAAGGCACCACTTTCAAAGGTGAATGCATTAATTTCTTTGTCTCCTGCAGCGCTAGGCTCATACATTGAGGGTTTATCTTTGTATGTTTCCCTGTTGTATCTGTGTGCAATACATTGTTATTCCTTTTGCTTGTGTCGGTGGCCGTCTTTTCCTGGTGTAACACTTGAGAACCTAGAAATAATACCAAGGTAAAGGGTGTCTTTTGTGATTATTATTATAAGTATGTTTTTCTTACACCTGCGTGTGTGTGAACATTTTGACGCAGGGGGTACCTGTGTTATCATCACTGGAAGTGTCATCCTGCTCCTTCTCCGTAGAAGTTGAGCTGCTCTCATGAGTCCTTGAGGCTGTGGGTGTCATAAAGCAGATCTCATACATCTCATCTCTACTGAGGTACGTGCTTTCACTGCCATCACCTGGCTCATCACTAATGCAATATTAACTTTCAATATCATCACCTGATACTTCAGTCTCATTCTCACCTAACTCACCACTGTATACCACCAAGCCCACAGAAAAGGATGAATAGGGGCCCATGTTAAAGAGACACTCACTTCTGATCAGCCTGGGTAATGGTGGTTCTAGCTGGACACTGGAGTCTCTGTCATCCAGGGTATCCAGGGAGTCCTCCAGACTTGACTCACTTGAGTTCTGTAGATGTGCAAAAGAGAGTGAACCAGACCCAAAAACCCAGAAAGTTCTATTATTAAGTTAGGTTACAGTCACAGAAGCTCATTAAAAATAAAGGCCTATAGAGTAGACTTACTGTGTCCTTCCCTTGATCAACGTTATTCTCCGCTGAGGAGACAACCGGGCTGCCCCGACCGCTCTTTTGCTATAGACAAAACCAGACAGGACTGTTACTGATCCGTGGCTGCCAAGGCCCTGACCGTGACCAGCCCAAGTGACCTTATAATACAGAGTGATAGAGCCCTACTCTACGTACCTCCATGTCCGGACACACTGAGCACAGGAGCTTGTGACAGGCTTCGCGATTCCGTAAAGACACAAACAAATACTGAAATGCAAGAAGAAGGCAGGCCTTTAATCGAGGTTTTAATCAATAAATACAAAGTTCAAAGTGTTCTCATTTTGTAAATGACCGAAGATAATTTATGTTCCGTTTGCTACATGTTATGTATTTTTGGCAGCTGGTCTGGGGTTCGTTCCTACAGGACTGTTCACCATGACGCCATTAAAAGGCCCAGAGGCGTCACCGTGGTGACAGTGCTCACCTTCGCCCCCTCGTTGGTGTGGATGGACAGGGCGTTGGGCACCACTCGAGCTGTGTTCTGCTTCTTCACTGCTTGCACATTAGATACATGGATCACCACCTAGGAAACATAACACTTACCCTTATTTGACAATTCAAATGAAGTTCATTCAAATTCAAATCCATACTGTTATTTTTAAGAAAAACAAATCAAATTACAACTTTTCAGAATGAGTGTTCAGGTGCAAGCTATACGCTAACCCATTATGCAAGCTATACGCTAACCCATTCATTGCTTTAAGCTGCACACTAGAGTGATGACTTCATGTTGTCTTCGTGGTACATTAGCTGAGAATGAAATTATGCATCTCTACTAGCAAGTGCAGAAGTTCCTTCTCTGCGAGAAAACATATGAAGGCAGCATAGAGAATGCCACATATCTTGTTACATAGTATATCATCCTGTCCCTTGTAGTGTAGGTTTCAGCATAGTAGAATATATGGTTCTTGAGATTAAAACCAGAAACTCATGTCCCCTATAGGGGACAAAAATAATTTGCCGTGTTTTAGGAGGATAGTTGAATCTATCTTAAAAAACAATCAACATATAAATTCCCCTCTGTTGTTCTGTTGGCAACCGCCTGTGCTCAAACTGTATCAAGTAATTGAATGTTAATAATAATAATTTAAAAATGTAAACACTCTTAGCTATATTGCTCTATTGAATTAGTTAATCAATATGATTAATATATCATTACATCTCGAATATAAAAAGTCTATAGGAGTATTTTTAAAATATCTACAACTGATATTTACGCGATAGACAACACAGCAAAATATGAGTATAATCAAAGTTAAGGCAGGATCAGTGCCTCCTCAATTCTTTATGGATGTTTGATACCCTTGGCATTGTCTTTAGAAGTCAGGCTAATAAAATCATGCTTGGTGCAATATGCCTTACAAAACACTCCCCAGTTGGCATGTAAAGAGTTAAAAACTTACTCTGGTTTCCTTGAGCAGGACGGAGGAGTAGAAGCACACATAATTTTCAGACACAAAGAGCTTGCCCTGATAGAGCACCTCCTTCTGCAGGGCACAGGTGAACGCTAGAGAAAGAAGGGCACACCTGTGTTACACAACGGTCGCCCACAGCCACTTTGCATGCCTGTGACGCACGACTGATAACATCCACTTCCTCTTTGTCATGCTTCAGTGCTGCTGCACCTCTTCTATTGTCCCCAAACAAAAAATGTAACTTGAGAAATGGACCTGATCAACATCACTATCCATTTCAGCTTAACAGATAGCCATTCTGCTACCAACAATCAGGTACATTTAGGGGAGATATTGTTGCGCTGTATGGGTTCTCCCAAAGAATACGTTCTACGTGCCAGGCAACAAACCAGATTGTTTGGTTTAAAGTTTTGCTTCAGCTCACCGTGTGTTAATTCTTCGCTCTCAGGCATGTCGAGAAAAATCTTGTGGAATGTCTTGTTGTGCTTAATAAAACTCTGAATCAAACAAAAAGAAGAGAAGCAAACAAAAAAAACATTGAGATAAAAAAGGTACAGGTGTCAAAATGACGTGTTTAGAAGATCAGAACTGAAAGCTTTCTCTGATTTCAGGCATCTATTTATGCTTTAAAAAGTGCATGACAGCTCAAAGGGTGGTTTCATTTTCATGCGCTTTTCAAAGCATAAACAATGAAACAATGAATCAAGGTATTCTAATCTCATGAAGACAGTAAAGAACCTTGAGCCATTGTTTCATTAAATAAAATATTAACACCTTAAACAGAGTATTATGTTACAGCACTTTCCCCTGTGTTTGGTGTGAGTAGCTGGTTGTGAGAAAATACTTTTTCAGTGCTTCCTGGAGTAAAGTTACAGGAACTTACGTTCCGCGTGACATCGCCCTCAGGCCTGTCGAAGCCTCTCTCAGCAATGGTCTGTGAGCTGTGGAACCATAAAATACCAGAATGATTCAGACAAAAATGTAATGGAAAATAAATAAAGCAATCTTCAATGTATATTTTTTATATCATTATAAATTAAGCATTCTGATAGTGAAGAGGAAATTAATATGTACAGGATTTTGAACAAATGAACAGGGACAGCAGTAGACAAATTTGCAGATTACCCAGTAATAGGGCTTGTCTATTCTCACATGACTAAAAATTAATACTGACAAGCAGAAATTACACACATGCATGCATGCACGCACGCGCGCACAGTGCCGCACACACACACACACGAACGCACGCAAACACACACACACCTGATTGGGTTCTGCCTATTGAGGCTCTTGCTGAGCTCCTCTATCTCCAGCTGGGCTTGCTCCAAACTCTGTGTGTTCCCGGAATCAAACCTGGCCTTCCTCTTCACTTTCCTCAGCCTCCCAACCCCTTCCAGTGTGTAGCTGCAGGAAAGAAGGGAGAGATACACGCGTGAGTCCAGACTCAGGCAGCTTCTCAGGCCTTGAGCACACTGTAACACTTCTGATGGATCTCCAGGACTGAACTCCACACCGCTGCCACCACACACAGCACTTACAATGACCGTTTAGCGCACGGATATTCAAATCTGGACCTCGAATCCAAATCCGGCCCTGGTTTTCTTTCTCCCAGGTAATTAACTGAACAATTAGTGCTACTGATTGGCCAGACTGTCTTCACACCTGACTCACAGGTAAAGAGAGGGTAAAAAACCAGCAGTACTCGGACCTCGATTTGAATACCAGGGGTTTAGCCGGTAAGTGGTGCCCTTAAGATACGGGATCGAAGAAAACGAGCAGAGGGACACTTGATCTCCTCATCCTACAGGACACTCCATTATGAAGGACGCTCGGTCTTGGGTCTCCTGTGGGTGCGTTGTGTTGCAGCAGTGCTCCAGCCTACCTCTCCCAGCTTTAACTTAGCCGGCGTACGGTAATAACAAAGTCTGAGGTCCCGTAATGAGACCGTCCGTCCGTCAATCTGTTGACTTGACACTGGCTAACTGCATCGACTACAAAGGTCCTCAGTCCGATTACAATGTTTTTTTTGCAAGAATTTCTGTTTTGTCTTTCAAATACATTAAAATATGATTATTAGCATATTTTCCTTGCCTTGCATACCTTCTGAATGCAAGCTTCAGGTAATAATAATACAGTTGATTTTAATAGCACACAAATTTCACATGGGCTGACACAGGATTGCTGGATATTATGGGGCTGATGGACCCCTGTGCTCAGCATAGGCCAATCCCTATAGGGTAGAGATTGGGGGGGTATATGCGGTGAGTTTCTATATTAAGACTGCTCTACATTAAGGATATTTTTCCAGTCTAAATATTTCACTACAAATATTAAATTAAATTACATTTATTTTGTATAGCGCTTTTTACAGAGAACTGTCGCAAAGACGCTGTACAGAGAAACAGAAGGAGAATTGGGCAAAAACCAGGCCTGAACCCCCGAACAGCAAACGAGATAAAAGCATTCAAACGGTGGCGAGAAAAAACTCCCCGATGGGAAGAAATCTCGGAAGGAACCTGGCTAGAAAGGGGGAGCCCATCCTTCGCTGGCCGGCCTGGTTTATACTAAAGGTAGAATGGATGGTAACAGAATGTAATGAGAATAAATATAGTGTGTGCACATCCTTAGCTCCCTCACACATGTTTAGTCTCCGCTGACATGGGCACTAACAAGGTTGACGATATTATCAACAACATTATTGAGATGTGTTATGTTAGCATGAATCACCTGCAATGAAACATGCTAATCAGGGCCAGTATAACTGGAGTACAGAAATGTTTGATGGCGCTTAAGGTTTTGCTAGGAGTCATGAATTACTGAATTAGCAAGGATTAGACACTGTGAGAATTTATTCTCCAAAATAATTATCCAGAATTCCACAGTGCTATAAAAAGAGTGTTTGGGTACACATATACACACTCATAATGAGACCCTTTACTTAAACTACAACACTTTATATACGTTGTGTACAAATACCATTTCTTATCCTGTGTTAACAGCATTTCAATTTTGAGTGTGGGTATGAAAGGCTAAATCAGTCAAAAGTAAATCTCTGTAGAGCACTTTCTATTATTTTATACAATTATTACCATTATAAAAAAACATAATTAGAATAATAGGAAGCATCAACAACTTCCAGGTAAGTCAAATCATAGGTAACTCAAGGTTAAACATCAAAATCACTTTTCATTTAGTACCAGCAAGGTAGGAATGCTCCACAAAAAAGAAACAAAAAATCTCAACATTTCAAAGTGAGTTGCCTTTAAAAACTTGCTGAACTGAGAAACACACCCCTTACCAGTCTTCTGGCTTGCCTTTAACTGAGCGGAAACTCCAACACGATTCCATTCCAAACTGTGCCCTCATTTCAGAGACGCAATGGCTTACTTAATGGCTTTGCTACGATAAGTACTTTAAACCACATAACATATATTACTTCTGGTATCGTTTCTCAGCTAGCTTTGCCCGATGTGAAGATCCAGCATCGCTCCTGTCATAAGCCATCTTCAATGGACACCCAGTGAAAGCCTCAGGTTCTCTCAAGTGAATTGCTGTTGCAATTGCTGGCTCTAACAGGAAACCTGCTTTAGGGGAAGCGGTGTGACATTTTTCCACGGTTGCACTGGGTTAGGCCACTCCTACCAGGGCACAGCAGCACTTTGTGTTTGTTGCACATGCAGGTGTGAACACATAGCACCCGCCCATTCTCCACTAACCAGGCGCACAGAGAATTAATGTAGTCTGCACAGAATCTCTCTGAAGGAGAATCAACGGGATTTTGTGCGATGAGATTATTTATGTCTTTAAGGCACATGTGAAAACGAAAGCATTGGCAAAAGTGCTGCCTCACGTACCTACAGTGCCCACCAGAATTATTAGCAACCTCAGTTAATGTGAGCAAAATGTGCAGGATTAAATTCAGTTTATTGTTTATCAAATGTCTTCTATGCTCCAAGAAATGAAAAAATGATATACAGTGCATTCCGTAAGTGTTTGGACAGTGTGTTGTTTTGGCGCTGTACTCCAGGACATTGGATTTGAAATGAAACAGTGACTATGAGGTTAAAGTGCAGACTTTCAGCTTTAATTGGAGTGTTTTTACATCCATATCAGGTGAACCATATAGCAATTGTAGCCATTTTTACACATAGCCCCCCCCCCCCATTTTAGGACACCAAAAGTAATTGGACAAATCAACATAAACCTAAATAGAAGTCATCATATTTAATATTTGGTCACATATCCTTTGCATGCCATGACTTCCTGATGTCTGTGACCCAACAACCTCAAAAAATCTCAAAAATCTTGATATCTTCTTTTCAGGTACTCTTACAAGCGATACTATAACCTCTTTGCATTTGAATGGATCTCTATGGGAATTGGGGGGTGGGACTAGATTAAGCTGTTAAGCTGGAATAGTATGGAACAAACTATCACTCTGCTGCCAGATATAGAATAGAACAGACTAGAATAACTTTTATTTTCCCGCAAGAGAACTAGGCCCAGCAACAACAAAAAAATATGCAGTAGATATGGATGGATCACTTTAATGGTTGTTTTTCCTGACTTATTTTTCTATAGAGCTCAATAGAAACAACCCTTAAAGTGATCCATCCATACCTACTGCATATCTGGCAGCAGAGTGATATCAGTGATAATAGGAAAAACAAATCCTTAATGCAAAATATTTTTTATCTTGAAGAAGATGTGTCACAATTATTGGCACCCCACAGGTTTTCAATGGGGTTCAGCCATTCAGGTCAGGGAACTGAGATGGCAATTGTAAAACCTTGATTCTGTGGTCAGCTAGCCATTTTTGTGTACCCAACTTTGGTATTTATTGCCAAATAGCTCAATCTTTGTCTTTTCTGACCATAGCAATCTCCAGGTGATCATGTTTGTGGTATGATGACAGCAGAAACTTTCTTCTGGCAAGCCTTCTAAATATCTTGTTGACATAGAGGTGGTATCTAATTGTACTTTTGGGGACTTAGTGACCCAGGATGCAACCAACTTCTGCTATTCTCAAACTGTGATCCTTGGAGAAACTTTTGCCTCTCAAACCATTCTGCTCACTGTGCGTGGGGGCAATCTACACTTGTATCCACTTCCAGGCAGAATCATCACAGCTCCAGTTGCTTTAAACTTTTAAATTATTGCCCTAATGGTAAAAATTGGTAAAATTGGTTTCAGACATGAAGTTACTTTTCTATAGCCATTGCCTGATTATGAAGCTCAACAACCTTTTGTCTCAATTCAATTGTGTGTTCTCTTGATTCTCACCATGTTGAAGGGGTTTTGGCCACCTCATATTTATAACCCAGTGAAATAGAAAGTTGAGAATGACCATGTAATAGTTCCTAAAGGTGTGCTTTAAAAGTGAAATATCAATGAGAATATTCTTCAATTATATTTTGTTTCTAACCATTTCTCCTGTTGCCAATTGTGACACGTTTTTTTTGCTTTCTTTGAGTAATTTTACCTAATTTTAAGATTAGATGTTTTTCATATTTTGAGTGTAAGGCCATGCTGATAAACAACAAAGATATTTTTAATGCCTTTTTTGCTCATATTTTTCAGGGTTGCCATTCATTCTGGTGCACAGGCACTGTACAGTCCTGGAATATAGATAAAGTCCTCACTGATGCATTAAATGCATGGTGTTCTGAGTAAATAAAAAATGTATTCTGCCTTTTCATACTGATACTAATGTCAAACTGCTACTAATGTTGGGCTTTGTTGTTTCCTTCCTGTTAATCACATTTAAGCAACCCTTAAGGGAAGGACAATAAAGACAAAAGCTCTGAACAGACCGGATTTACCAGACGCCGAAGACTGAGGGTGGAGCTTTACTCCTCTGCAGTCTTTCTGTGACTGCCTTCACTTCAAATCTGACTGGGTTTAAGAACGTATTAGAAATAGAATAACTTTTAAATACAGGATATGTAGATTGACTCAGCATGCAATATCAAAATATTATAATTTTTCATTCTAAACCTAACAGTAAACATAACCTTTGACCCCTTATCCTAACCCTAAACCTAACCCTAGCCCTAAACCCAACCCCTAATCCTAAAATGAACTTTTCCCTTATGGGGACCATAAGTTCAGTCTTAAAGTGCATACCTTGTAAATTCAGTTCTCCTGAAGAGGCAAATTCAGTTAAATACATGGTCTTGATGAAAAGTATTCGTGGTTGGACCCCTTATTAAAGTTAAATCAACATTACCGTTGCAATTTAACATCATAAACAGTTACCATTTAACTAATATGAAAGCAAAAGTGCAATTATTGTGCTTTGCTTGAATTCCATGCTGGTTTATGCTGGTTAGTGCTGGTTTAGCTGGTGGACCAAGATGACCATGCTGGTCGACCAGCAAAACGTTTCTGGTGACCAGCATACAATACCACCAGCATCCCTTGCTGGTGACCAGCATACCAGCATCCCTTGCTGATGACCAGCACACAAGCATCCCTTGCTGGTGACCAGCATACCAGTGTTCAAAACACAACATGCTGGTCTTGCAAGTGTAACCAGCATGCATTATGCTGGTCATGCTGGTCTGTACTGGTTTTTCCAGCAGTGCTATTGACATTTACTATGAGCAGTATGTTCAAGGTGAAATAGAAATTTTAACTATCTATTTTGTTTGAACTATTAGGTCTCCCCAGTAGGCCTAATCTACATTTTATAGTAACATTAGGCCTTTTTGTCATTTGTAATATTCATATTAAACCCACCACTGTCACCAAGAAGTCATGCATCAGTAATGTCACCAGTGATGAAGTGGTGAAACAAATCAGTTGCTCCAAATGTAGCAATCGTGTGTGTTCCCCCTTACCATGGTATTTAACCACAGAATCTAATACTCTGTAATTGCCATCACATACTTGTATGTTTATCGAGTGGTAGCCTTCTCTAAGCACAATGTTCGTTCTCAGTCGGTGCCACACAGTGCGTAAGAGTTTCACTTGACGCCTGTGTCGGGGCTCGGAAAACTGAAATCAGGTTAAATGAAAGCAGTTGCCTATTTACAATGAGCAGAGCTGTCGTCACTTCAGGGACGCATCTGGGCGTTGCTTATTCCATAATGGCATTGTCCAACAACCCTGAGAAAGCTGCCGATGGCCATGAAGCACAGAGCTGTCAACCCATACAACAAAAGTAGTTAAAAAAACTATTCCTTAAGTAGCTTTTTATGAACTAAATCCAAGGTAGTGTAGCCTACTTAAAGTGAACTTTCACTTTCCAAATTTAGATCACGGTTTTAAAATACATAGAAGTGTAGCTACCACTTTAGGATAGGCTACAAAGTTTAGAAGTAGTTCATAAATGGTTACTTAAAATGGGCCAATTTAGTATTATAAAGTACATTCCAATACATATTACTGTGTAGTAAGCAAATGCGTAAAGATAAACTTACTTAGCCTAAGTATAGGCTATAAACTTGTATGTCCTACTTTTTTTGTAAGAGAACACTTGAAGCGAGATTGGCCATGCTCCTGTCAGTGTTTCACCTAAATTCTCGTAACGTCATGTCGAGGCAATCTATATCAAGCCAACTCTCCAGTATAATAAGGGTGGGCCGTGGGCGCGATCATGTAATATTTCTGAGAGCGTGCCTCCGGCTCAGCACAATAATTGCGAGGAAAGAGTAGTGCTGTGAGAGAGTCCCGTAGTCGTCGCACTTTTATTTCCGATGAATTTCCGTGAAACGCGTTTGACAAGATATTGCGATCTGCGAGTGAAAACCCGCACAAATGGCTGAAACAAGGCCCGTCCCTGATCATTAGTTAAATAGATGGTAAAACAGGAGTGTGTGCTTTATTGACTCAAAACGATTCAGCTGGAACATGTCAACAACACACAATCAGTTACAGTTTTAAGCAACATGGTGTAAAGACTGTAGTTGTGTATGGTGTTGAAGTACTTACCACGAGCTGTCCAGAGATAACTTCCTGCACACTTTATTCTGTGGATTCATGGTGTGCATTTGAGGGTTGATCAAAATATCACATCCAATTATTCACTGCACTCCTTTGAGGTCCTATGTTCCCTCTTCATTTGATTTATGAACACCTGTGCCAGGTCCTTCCATGTCTTTAAAACGCTGAGATCAGTAACCGATAGCAACGGGGGCGGGACTCTTCCGCACCCTAGTCAAATTAGTGCCACAGTATGCTGTGCCAGAAAGCAACGGTTGCTACACGCGGTGTCCTGCTTCCTCCCTCTCCTGCACTTGTGAACAGAAGCTCAATGAGTATAAATACAGAAAGATGCAGGTACACAACAAGCATAAACATGCCGAAATGTTTTATGTCAGTCGTGGACCTGTTTGTTTGTTATATCAGTCCAAGACCACATCTGATCAAGGTGTGACTGCCAGGTGGCTCCCATCAGATTTTAAAAAGCACACTAGATACTTTTAAAGAATGCACAGTATGGGAGCAGATACAATCTCCAGAGAGTGAATTGTTTGAAGGCACAGCTTGTCTTGTGCAGTCAGTCATTATGAAAATGAAAACATATACTGCTGCAAACTCGGCAACACTTTGGGCATTCAAATAAAAAGAGTGAAAAGTGGATCTTAAGTGCAAAAATATTGCGAGAGTTGGGGAAATTTTTTCTTATGTTTAAGAGTAAGAAGAAAAGCCACAACGTAATGTGCCATAAAATACCCTTAACTTGTGCATTTTGGAGTAATCTCATATGAAGTTAAGAACACTAAAATAATAATAAATTTAAAAAACATGTTAAACATTGTCACTTCAAGTGAGTGGCTTTTATACTTTCATTTTGCAAAGGAAGTGATTCCATCTAGCTAATTCTAAAGCATATGTGCAAAATTAATGATAATGCCATCATTGACTATGGTTTAGGCGGTTTCAAGGCCCTTCTCCCCCACTCTTAGTAGCAGGTCTGAAGCTTGAAAATCTGGCTACCAAAAAAAGTTGTGTAACCTAATAATTGCAATTTAGATTGTTCATCTCAGATCTACAGGCTGAAAGTTATGATAAGCAGCTCCATTATTAGTCAGCTGCCCCATTGTATGGGATCTGAGCTTTGGTTACCAGCCCTATCTCTATGGTCTCCTCTGCATGAAGAGCCCTGTGTGAGGGCACAATCCCAGGGAGTCGGGTGACATAGGTATCGCACTTGAGGACAATGGGGGAGAAGCTAGTTCATCTAGGGACTTTCTTTATTCTGAAAGTTCCTTCCTGTTCCCACTAGGAAAAAAAAGTTAGATTAAGTGCGTGAACATGTTCTGTACATTGACCATGTAAGTAAATATCTTTCATCAGGCTCCTGGGGTCAGGTTGCACCTGTTCTCATAACTGCATTTTTCTGGTAGTGAAAGCATGCCACACTAATTTTTTGCTACTTGAGAACAACATGTGAAGGGATAAGCATCTTCTGTAAGAACAAGGATGCACCCCATCGCCTGAGATTGTGCAGCCAATCAGAAGCATGCAGGTGAATTTTGTACCTGTCATATTCCTGCGGGGCAGTCAAGCCTGGAACACAATAGTAACAAAGATGGATATGGCCAAATCCCTGCCGATCCAAACTGAGGATGTAATGCTTTATGTAGTAAATGGACTTGAGCATATAGCATAAAATGTGCCACATATGGCTATTTAACCCAGGGTAAATGTTCAGAGATCAGGATTTATTGAGCTAAGACACAGTTTGAAGAGGTGGGTTTTCAGTATGCAATCTGAAGATGTACAGTTACCAGACAGTTCACCGAGGGGATGGCCAGATTAGAGAAATGTGACCAAGAAAGGAACCCTTTTTGGAAGGGATGACAAGGTGAGGGCTGAAGGTTGACATTTATGCCTTTGAGTGACTGTGTAGACTGTGGGGCATGCGGTCATCAAACCAAATCTACTCAAACAGAAGCATGTTATGCAAGACTGATTTATATAATCAATATTGATTCACTTCACCTAGATGTGAATTGTGTTCAGAGAATTCAGTGGCGTGCAGTAGAAAATATTTTCTGAATAGAGAAAAACCTTTCACTACAAATACATGAAATCCTACAGTGATTTACTGTACATTGTGGACAGTATATTTCATAACTAGTTTGGTATGCATTGATGGAGTAATCCATCTTCTAACATAGGAAAGTATGGTAGAGGTATTCTTGTTTATTAAAACATAGCTAAAGGCTTTATTTGTGAGTCAGAAGTATGACAGAAGAAGGTGAACCAGAATTGCAATCATGGTTCTGGAAATCTTGCTATTTTGAGCCAGCAGAAAGCGCTTGCGCTAAACCACCAAAAACCTGGTCTAAAGTTATGTCACAGTTGTTTACATGTTACTTTAACAGCGCATATAAGTGCGTCTACATAGGCATGTGCACAACGCGCGTACACCCTCCTGTCTGTTACACACAAGAGAGCGCACAATATGACTAAAAATATCAAGATTACAATGTGAAATATTATTATTGTGTAGGCTGTATCAAAGAATGCATAATAATAAAAGGGTCCATAGATCAAAAACCACATACAGTACCTGTCCGTCAGCGAAGGGGAATGCCGCATTAAATTGCTTTCAGCCCACTCCATCAACATCCAGGCGATGTGCGATCGTAGCCTACATGTAAGGTTACATGTATAGACTATTCGCAATTATCCTGGATCAAGCTATGATTTAGCATATTTGCCAATAATTCCTGTAATCTTCTGGGGGGACAAACTTCTGTTACGGGACAATGGCTATTCATTAAAAAAGAGCTGATAACACCTATTTCAAGCCTAATGCACGAATTGTCATTTACAACTAATGCGTGAATTGTCATTCAATGGAAAACTCGCACACTGCAATAGACAGACATTTGAGTTCTGAAAATGCGCTTCAGATGTCATTACAATACTGTTTGACTGAAAAAATTAAAAAACTTTGTCCAGTGAATATTGCATTTATTGTTTTTCAAATAGCCTAGGCTACAGTCCCAAGGACTCGCTGTACATAAGGTTTTTTCGATAGTCCACGGTTAAAAAACATATGACAGTGACCAGGCTTTCATACTCTCAGCTTATTAAAACCCCGCTGATTTCACCTGCCATACCACAACTAAACAAAATGATTTTAAAAAGAACAATTAGCCTAGTTCACAATTAATTTTAATGCCATTATCTGCATGTGCGCTTTAACTTCATGCAGGAGCAGCAGGTCTGTTTCACCTGCTTTAAATTGCAATTGCAGCTTTTCACTGGCTTCCCGGGAAAGTGGACTTGTTTTTAAAGCATTAAGCTGCTAGTAAAACGCGTTGGTCACATTTCCATAAGCAGGACATTATAAAACAACGGAAAATATGCGTGGACCTCCGGGTTGCCAAACTAACAGCTTTATTGTATTTTGTGTCATTAAGGCAAAATAACAGTTTATGTTATTAATCAATATTAGAATGCAGGTAATGAACTTCGGATGAAGCTTGAACTTCGAGAACTCCATGAGAACAACCTAATGGAATTGATGTTTGACAATGTTTCATTGCATAATCAAACAAAATCCGTTAAACAAGCAGGCTAATTTGGCGTTTTCTAAGGTGAGACGGAAGCTATTGGTAGCTTATTCTCAGCTGTTGCAGGTGCTTTTAACGAAATTAAACCGCATATATTTTGTAAAATAACAGCACTGTAGGAAATTACCGGGAACTCATAATGGTTAGTCTGAATAATATTAATCATATTGATCCATATAGCCTATTCCTTGATCGCACTAAACACGCACGAGCATGTCTGTTTTGCCATCATATAAGCAATCCGCCAAGGTGGAAAAGCAGGCTTTTTGTTGTGGAATGTACCCCAATGCAGGAATCGGACAGACTCGGGCAAAACTCAGACAGGAGTGAATTTATTAGATCAGGCAAGCGAACAGACAGGGGAGCTGGGTGACAGGCTGAAAGCAGGGGTGGCGAACTAAGACAGGCAGATGAGTGGGTGAGGGACTGGATACAGGGCTGGCGAATACAAGAGGGCAGGACTGGAAACAGGGCAGGAGCGAGCGTGTAGAGGGAAGCAGGCTGGATGAGCAAACTGGAAAAGGACAAACAAACAAGTTAACAGCACCAAGAATAAACAGAGACCAAACACGTTGAGCACAAGGCAAACAGACGGAACGAACTGGCGTCGAGACAAACAAAAAGTGGAACTTAAATAAAGGGAAAACAGGTGTGAAGCATAAGGATAATTAAAGTGTGTGAGGAATATGTGCAGGAGTAAATGAGGTAACGAGGTGAGTGTGGAATGTGAGGGGGCAAGTGATAGGTCGAGTGATAATGAGGAACAAATCGGGGAAGCCATGCCCAGCCTGCACAACAAGGAAAAACAGACAAGGTAAACGGAAACACATGACACGGAACAAGAGGAATGGGGAAGACAGGGAAAACTAAAGGAGGGTGGACTGGAGGGAAACGGCAGATGTAACACTTTTAAAGGGAATGACATTTTGATTGGTTTATTGCATGCCACGCCCAAGACAAACACACCGTCAAACTAGCAAAAGTGGACTTGGACATGCCCTAAATGCACTTTACGCCATGCGTTTAGACAAAGCACTAAGATCGCCAAGATAGAGCCCCAAGACAGAGAGAAGAGAACACAAGCTGAAAACTTTGTTGTATTTCAGTTTGTTTTTGCTTTATTATTTCCTGCTAAAATAAAGGTAAAATAAAAAATAAAAAATTAAAATAAATTCATTATTTCAGTTTATTATTTTTTACCTGATCCGTGAGGGTGAACGGAGAACATTTAAATTTATTTTCAATTTTATTTTGTTTAATTGTCTCTCTGACAATCTCTCCCTCTGACAATAATAATGGCAGTGTCCAGCTATTCTGTCCCTCCCAGGAGTATCACCTGACAGACATGTATAAAATACATCTAACAAAATTACTTGAAAAGAAAATGTCTGTCACTATCACAGAATTGAGTTTTATATACGAGTTTAATTTTCAAATAACAACTTAATACCAAAATGATTTCTCATTTCAAAACAGTGCTTTTCTGAAATACCTGAGACGGATGTGTGCGGGTTGGACCCGTAATGCACGACTCAGAACACTAACTTGATAATAAATACCCGCAAGGGCTTTATTATGGGGAAATCCAAAAATGTAGTCACACAAGCAAAGTCCAAAAACCAATAAATCCAGCCAGACCAAAGATACAGTACCGAGGGAGAAGGCAGTCTCGAAATCGGTATCCATGCAAGAGTTTGTTAACCAGAGTAGCTGTCAGCGGAGCAGAAGTACAAAAACAGGGAAAAAGCAAAGTTCGTAGTCGTGGGGCGGAGCAGGAGTCAGACCGATGTCCTATCTGCGGGGCAGAGGTACAAACAGACAGCAGGCAAAACTCGTGGTCAAAAACAGGCAGTGGAAACAATAGGCAGGCAGTAACGATGGTCAATAAACAGGCTAGATCAATAACGGTAGTCAAAACAATGGAAACCGCTCAAAAGTGACAATAGTAAACTAAGGCAACAATTTCCCAAAGACATGACATGAACACTGATCTTATATGCAGGTGTAGACAGGTGCAGACATTAGCTTGAGAGCAGCAGGAAATTCTTGAGAAAATGAGACACGTAACGAGGCAATTAGTAAATCGTTAGTAGTTAACCTATCCTGACCTAGCGTTAGTAAATTAGTAATTAACATGTACGAGAAACGTAAGGTAAACATGAACACATGGTTAGATAGTTAGTATTACCCAATCCTGATCTAATGTTAGTATATTAGTAACTAGACAAGGGAGAATGAAACAATTAGGGAAGCGTGAGTGACAGCAAGAGAAGAAACAGCATGAACGCAAGGCTGCGGAAAAACATGGAAATATGTATGCAAACAATGAACTGCATCGTAACATAAACAGAAAATAAACTGTGACAAACACTAAACATGATACATGGCATAAACATGACAGAAACGTAACAATACCCCCATGTCCTGCCAAAAATGCATTTACTAAAAACCTATAACCAGTCAACGTAACTATTCATGATTTTGTGAATACGTTATTTAGAAATCTACAGTACTTTCTCTTACAAACTGCAGCAATATCATTTCCCACATGCAGACTTTCCCTTTACAGAAATACCAGTTTAACAGTATAAAATTGTACTGTTAATAACATTTACAAACCTGTACAAAACTGTAAAAATGTTTACTTTACACCACAGTTCCATGTAAGCATAAAAGGTTTCATATTCAATCAATATTTCATCGACCGCTGAATTTTTGTTCCCCTGTAGTCTATTCACTTCTTCAGTAGCAAGTGCAAGTGCAACAGTGGTTTCCCCACCTGGGAGTTGAACCTGCAACCCTCTAGAACAGGGGTGGGCAATTCCAGGCCTCGCGGGCCGGTGTGTATGCATGTTTTTACTGCCACCAGTTACCATGGCTCAATCAGCTAATTAGTCATACACACAATCACCGATTCACTCGTAAATTACAGAACGATAAAACGCTACAATACACGCATTGACGCATACCGGCACAAGAACATTCATCAGCTGCTGTTCATATCGCGGATATGTAGATTAAAATATCAGATCATGTAAACGATTGGGCTAATTCAATAATTGTTAACTGGCGGCAGCAAAAACCTGCATACACACCGGCCCGCGAGGCCTGGAGTTGCCCACCCCTGCTCTAGAATCATGTTCTTTAAATCATCTTTTCTCACAGGTCTTTAACCCCTAAGTCTGCTGCAAATAAATCCCCTTGGATTAATGATGAAATACGCATAATAAGGAGTAAATGCAGAAAAGCAGAACGCAAATGGAAAACAACAAAATTACATGTCCATTATTTTCAAATGAATGATTTATTAACTAAATTTAACCAGGCAGTAAAGGACACGAGAGAGAAATATTTTTCAGATTTAATCACTTCAAACCAGCACAATCCTAGGTTCTTAACTTAATTAAGACAATTGATCATCTTGTAAACTTTCCACCAGTTGTTACCCCTGCCTCTTCTTCTGATGATTGTGAAAAACTTCTGTCATTCTTTCTTGAAAAGATCGATTGTATTAAATCCAAGATATCTCGTCCTGTGTACTTTAACGATGTACATTGCCAACGCATTAAAACCAGTTCAACTCCTTCATGCCTATTTCTATGCAGGATCTCTTAGACACTGTGTCTCTCATAAAACCCTCTTCAAGTCCCCTAAATATCATCCCTACCAGACTCTTTAAAGAGGTCATTGGGGCAATTGATGCTGATTTACTTTCTATTTTAAATAGCTCTCTTTTAACTGGGTGTGTTCCTGATTATTTTAAATGTGCAATTATTCAACCCTTCTGTAAGAAGCCAAATATTTATGTTTTAGTCTTAAATAACTACAGACCTATCTCAAAACTGCCATTTACCTCAAAAATCTTAGAAAAAGTTGTAACAACGCAACTTTTAACAAATTGAAAACAATAATTTAAAAAAATAAATTCCAGTCAGGTTTCTGGCAACACCATAGTACAGAAACTGCCCTTCTAAGAGTGAAAAATTACCTTTTGTTAAATGCTGACTCTGGAGAATGCTCTGTTTTGGTTCTACTTGATCTAAGTGCAGCTTTCTATATAATTGACCTTTCTATTTTAACTGAGAAGCTTAGACACTGGGTTGGGATCTCGGGAACTGCACAGGACTGGTTTGTGTCATATCTGTCAAACTGAACATTTTCTGTCTTTATCAATGATTAGATGTCCTCTTCTGTAATATCTACTTGTGGTGTTCCTCAAGGTTCAATACTTGGGCCAGTCCTGTTCTCTATTTATATGTTACCCTTGGGCCAGATTATTCGCCAGCATAATATATATTTCCATTTTTATGCTGTTGACATGCAATTGTACTTGTCTGTCAAGCCTAATGAGCCCAGCAAGTTGCCTGTCTTGCATGACTGCCTAGCTGACGTTCAAAAGGGGATGTCTCATAACTTTCTTAGATTGAACCCAGATAAAACTGAAGTCTTTATTTTTGCCCCTAAACCTGTTTCTGATCAAATCAAGTAAAAAATATTTTCCACTGCACGCCACTGAATTCTCTGAACACAATTCACATCTAGGTGAAGTGAATCAATAATGATTATATAAATCAGTCTTGCATAACATGCTTCTGTTTGAGTAGATTTGGTTTGATGACCGCATGCCCCACAGTCTACACAGTCACTCAAAGGCATAAATGTCAACCCTCAGCCCTCACCTTGCCATCCCTTCCAAAAAGGATTCCTTTCTTGTTCACATTTCTCTAATCTGGCCATCCCTTCGGTGTACCCCACAACTGTCTGGTAACTGTACATGTTCAGATCGCAGACTGAAAACCCACCTCTTCAAACTGTGTCTTAGCTCAATAAATCCTGATCTCTGAACATTTACCCTGGGTTAAATAGCCATATGTGGTACATTTTATGCTATACGCTCAAGATAATTTACTACATAAAGCATTACATCCTCAGTCTCCCTATTGGATACTTAACAATTTATATTATAAGTTAATGTTATGACTTCTACAATTGGTTGTGACACTGATAATTTGGACAAGAGTGTCTACTGAATGTAAATGTAATGTAATTTAGTTTGGATCGGCAGAGATTTAGCCATCTTTGTTACTATTGTGCTCCAGGCTTAACTGCCCTGCAGGAATATGACAGGTACAAAGTTCACCTGCATGGCTGCGCAATCTCAGGCTATGGGGTGCATCCTCGTTCTTACAGAAGATGCTTATCCCTTCACATGTTGTTCTCAAGTAGCAAAAGATTAGTGTGGCATGCTTTCACTACCAGAAAAATGCAGTTAGGAGAAACCCCCCCCATTCACACCAAGCACTCGACAGACAACAGATACAGTCATATACATTCACTCAAAAGTAAATTGTGACCGCCTCCGGCCCAGCCGAGATGCGGCGTGCAGGCAGAGCCGAAACTTTGCACCTTGATACCAGCCAGGCCAAGAAGCAAGGGGAAACGGATGACGGAGCGCTCCCACCAATCTCACTTGATCTTAGCCAAAAGGCAGAGAAGCGATCACCCCAAAGCAACCTACCTTGCCAGCTCCTCTGACAGGGGTGTGTCCACACTGTTTATATACACATGGTGATGCCAGGTCCTTCTCCTTTTCTCCATGAAGGGCAGAACAGTCTCTGGTGCCACAGCCGCAGTTGTGCAAATCTCTTTTTAACACTGCTTGGCCCCAGCAGAGCAGCACCACACTGTAGCTGAGAGCAGCGGAGATCTTGCGATGGTTTGCACCCACACGATCAGCTCACCTCTAGAAGTTACCGTGGAAACGGCTGGATGTGCCACAGTGGGTGGGAAGAAAAGATGGCACAAAGCATTGTACTGAGGAGCAGATTATTTTTAGGCCAAGGGCGCAGAGGAGGGCCAGCTATAAAAAAACAAAACACCCACAGTTTCTCTTAGCTGGTCCTCCAATGTATTGTGCCTACACACATTTAATGATTTTTTAAGACAAAAACACTTTTTTATGACGTATATATTTATACTGAATAAATCCCAATAGGTACATGTATCTGTAAAAATAATGCTGGAAGAAAAGAATAAGATTTAAATAGAAAAATACTCAAATAAAACACGAAGCTCCTTGTCTCTGAGTGCCATTAAAGGTTACAGGTTACTTTGCTCAAAGTTGGTACACAGACAATTCATTACACATCTGCAAACCGCTGGTATGAAATGTCACCTCAATGTACAGTGCCCTCCACAAGTATTGGCACCCCTAGAAATGCTTATGAACAAAATGTAACGGAAGCATTTTTTTCATTTATATTTTACTTTTTAAAGTTGATCTGTGTTTAGAAACTTTCAAACACTAATCCATTACTTCCTGTTTCACTGGGGTATAAATATGAGGTGACACAGAGGCCATATTCCCTTATTCATACATCAACATGGGAAAGATAAGAGAACACACAAATCAAATAAGGGAAAAGTGTGTTGAGCTTCATAAGTCAGGGAATGGCTATAAAAAATAGCTCCTCGACCTGAAAATGCCCATATTTACCGGCAATACTTAAAAAGTTCAAAGCAACTGGAACTGTTACAAACTTGCCTGGAAAAGGACCCAAGTTTATTTTGCCCCCACGCACAGTGAGGAGGATGGTAAGAGAGGCAAAAAATTCCCAAAAATTACTGTTGGAGAATTACAGAGGAAAGTAGCGTCTTGGGGTCATAAAGTCTCCAGAACAACCATTATATGTCACCGACATGCCAACAAATTATTTGGAAGGCATGCCAGAAAAAAAGCCTTTCCTGTTGTTGCCATGGCCATCTCAATCCCCTGACCTAAATCCCATTGAAAACCTGTGGGCTGAGCTGAAGAGGAGAGTGCACTTAGAGAGGATTTAGAACTCTGTATAATCTGGAAAGATTCTGTAAAAAGGAATGGTCTCAGATTTCTTGCTCTGTATTCTCCAACCTTATTAGATGTTACAGGAGAAGACTCGGTGCTGTTTTATTGACAAATGGAGGTTGTACAAAGTATTTAATGCAGGGGTGCCAATAATTGTGGCACACGTAGAATTTTCTTTCTCCGAATAAATTTACTTCAATTAAAGGTTGGATTTTTCTCATTTTTTTCAGTGTGAGATTAAGCTAATTTACCAAACCGTGAATTTTTTATAACCGTCTTTACCAGGGGTGCCAATAATTGTGGAGGGCACAGTTTGTTTGGGGATGAGCTCTGGCTTTTGCCTGTGTAGTCCACTCCCTGGACAAAGAAAGTATCCAGGTGCAAATCTTAGTTTGAGTAACTAATCCAAACTCACTAGGATTCAGGTGAAAATCTGTATGAGCTGTCATTGTAGACAAAGGTGATGTGAAATTTATTTAATTTTACTGTACATTTTTAATGTGTCTTTTTCATAAACAATTAAGGTCTTGTGAAATTTTGGTTTGTTATTTTGTTCATTTTCAGTACATAAAAGTGGCTTTCTGCATTTTAAACTCCTATTCTGGGAAGAAAGATGTTACCTTCCACAGGAAGTCCAGGAGAATAATATATAAGATTAATTAAAGCCTACAAGCTTTAAACATACATAAGTATGTTTCAGTGCAGTTAGCTATCTCACATGTAGCCTATTTTAATAGTTTTTTGATGGGTATATCATTTTTTCTTTGAAAGGTTCCACAAACATATGAAAATGTACAGTCCCGGCCAAAAGTTTTGTCGCATGAGTGGACAAAAGTGACAATTGCTAATTACCCAACTCTTAATTAGCTATTAAAGTTAAGAAACAACACAAATTAATCATAAGTGTCTAAATTTTATTAGAAGCTAGCAAAATTACATTTCAAAATTGTTACTAAATGTTACAGCTTGATAATGATCAACAGGCCAGTTTTGGCCGGACAAAAGTCTTGTCACAATGGCCAACTCCAATTTCTAGGCCACAGTGTATAAGGAAGAAACAAACAAGGGGCTTGATTAGTCAGTTGTAGGTAACGTTGAGCTATAAAAGCAGAAATTTGACACTTTAAGCCAAGTTCATGCTCAACATTGCTTCTGTCAACATGCCCAAGATCAAACCAGAAACCAAAGTGCTGATCATCAAGAATCTCAAGTCCAAGTCTCCTGCTGAAGTTTCAGACATCTACAATGTGTCTAAACGGCAGGTGGAGAGGATTCACAAGCGCTACCAAGAGACTGGCGACGTCCATGACAGACCCAGATCGGGCAGACCGCGCAAGACAACTGCTCGAGACGACAGCTTGCTGGTCCGACGGTCAAAAGCCAGCCCCATGTCAACCGCCTCACAGCTCCAGGAGGAGTGGACGCCAGCAACGCCTGTTTCGTCAAGAACTGTACGTCGGATTCTTGCTCGCAATGGTCTCCACGGTCGTATTGCTGCCCAGAAACCAGCGCTAAACAAGAGACAGCTAATAAACCGTGTTGCGTATGCCAAGGCAGAAAAGTGGCGAAAAATAGATTTTTCAGATGAATCGTCAGTTGAGCTCCATCCCAAGCGCCGCCAATATTGTCGACGACCCTCTGGGGCCCGTCTGGACCCACAGTTCACCCAGAAGACAGTCAAATTTGGAGGTGGAAATATTATGGTTTGGGGTTACATCCAATACGGAGGTGCCAGGGAGATCTGTAAGGTGGATGGTAACATTGACAGTGCCAAATATCAACAGATTCTTGCCTCCCAGTACATTCCCAGTACAAGTTTCTCAGGGGGAAGAAGATCAAGGTCCTTCAGGGATGGCCAGCACAGTCTCCAGATATGAATATTATTGAGCATATCTGGGGAAGAATGAAGGAGGAAGCTTGGAGGACCAAGCCGAAGAACTTGGAGGAGCTTTGGGATGCCTGCAAGATGGCCTTCCATGCCATCCCCGACGACTTCATTAACAAGCTCTACGACTCTCTGCCAAACCGGATGGCAACTGTTCTGCAGGCCAAAGGAACCCATACAAGATATTAATTTCTTAACTTATAGTCCATGATGAAATACTAGACTGATTTTTCATTTGGTATTTTATTAACTTTTTGAGAAAGATAAAATTTATTGATTATAATTTGGTTTGCGACAAGACTTTTGTCCAGGTAGAAACTGGCTTGTTCATCATTATCAAGCAATAAACCTTATAAGCATCTATGAAATTTTTGTTTTGCTAGTATCTAAATAAACTTTTGACACTTATGATTAATTTGTGTTGTTTCCTAACTGTATTAGCTAATTAAGAGTTGGGAAATTAGCAATTGTCACTTTTGTCCACTCATGCGACAAAACTTTTGGCCGGGACTGTATGTATTCTTATATAATTTTTAAGCAAACCCTTTATGCAGTCTTTAAACACAACACATCTTGCAAAATCAGAAAGCAGTTATATTTTTATTTTCTATTTAGGAACAATGATGAGAGAATTTATATTCTAATCCTGTGCCAGGTAACAGCTTTCTTCCCAGAATAGGCACAGAATAGAATATCCTGTAAAATCTAGTTAATTTCCTATATGCTTCCTTATTCTATTGACAAAACTCAACCTGGAAAATCTATTTTAGTTCACTTTGCTAATCTCTTTCATAAATTTAAAAACCTTACACTTTTAGAAATTTAAGTATTTGTAACTTTTACATTCCATGCCAGGAACTAAATGAATTGCCATTTTTTAAAGGCTCATAGCTTCTCTTTCTTCTAATGTGTTGCTCAGAACGGCACACAATGCTCTAAGTGTAGTCTGACAAAGGCATTTTATAACATCAATATAAGTTCTTTACACTTATACTCAATACTTATTGCTATATATCTCAGCATTATCTTGGCCTGTTTTAATGCTGCAGTATAATGCCTAGATCATGATAGACAACCACTCCCAAATTGTTATTCTGCCTTATTTTTTATTTCCCACATGCACAATATTAAAAAAGAAATAAGTAAAATTCCCTTTGGAACTCCACTTCCCCCAGTAGCTTGCTCAAAGGATCATGATGGTTAATCTTTTTTGTTTTCTACCCTGGAGCCAATTCTGAACCCACTCTGAAATTCCCATTGACTTAATTTTGACAATGAGTTTCTCATATTGTACAAACTGTCATTTGGTACCTTGTCACATACTTTTTGGTCTAAATGAATAATATTATAAGTCCAATAGATTTGTTAGGCATGACCTTCCCCTGCAAAAACTTTAGGTTACTGTTGTAACCCCGGTTCTCTGAAACATGGAGTGGAGAGATCCACCTATGGAGAATGACATCCGGTCATGACCTCTGCAGAAGCATCCAATTGCACCAAGTCTGGCTCTGACAAACAGCAGCGTGTCCAATGCAAAAAGAGGCTCCCGCCCTCCTTGGATGAGCATATAGGACAATGCAGCGCTACTCCTCCTCAGTGAACATATTCGCTTCTTGTGCACGGCAAGCAGGGCACTCTTGGTGGATGTTTCCACTCAATGTTTCAGATAACCGGGGTTATGACAGTAACCTAAAGTTCTCTTTCATCATCTTGTGTTTGAGATCCACCTATGTGGAGATTTGGACAACTCTCATACTGCCCTAATAGGCTGCCTACTAATAGGCTGACAGGCTGACAACTGCCAATAGGCTGACAACTGCCCTATGCTCACAGCTGTCAAGCCAGCAAGAGATACTCCTGATGGGAGCGTGATGCCTGGCTCATCCGGTGTAGAGAAGTACAAAACACAGTCCACTGACCAGTAAGATAACCGGGACCTGGGAACAATGTCAAGTACTAAAGCTCATAGCAAACAAGGGGAGATGTGTGAAACTCACCCCACAGAATAGGTCCCACGATGCAGTCATAGAATGAGCCCTCAAACCCGAGGGAGGCGTTACCCCTTTGAATCGTATGCTGTAGCAATAGCTTCCACAAGCTAACTGTTTAGAGATGGCTTTCTCTTTACAGGCGGGGGCCCAGGCGACAAAGAGCTGGTCGCTCTTTCTGAAAGCCTTAGTCCTTGCTATGTACAGTAAGTGTGGAGAACACGCACAGTACACAGCATGTGTAGCCTTTGCTTCTCCTCAGAGAAAAAAGGCGGTGGGTGAAAAGCAGAAAGCTCACATGCGGAGGCTTTTTGGCATAAATGCTGTATTAGGTTTAAAAAAAACTTTATCCATATTAGTTGAGAATATCGCGCACAAGGGATGTACTGAGAGCGCATGGAGATCACTGACCTGCTTAGCAGAGGCTACTGAGAGCAGCAATGCTGTCTTGAAAGATTATAACTTTAACTCTATCCTGCTTATAGGCTCAAACGGCCATTGGGAGAGAGCCTACAGCACCAGTGATACATCCTGCGAGGGAATGAGCATTTTAACAACAGGCACTACATAGTCCTTGAAACCAATAGGACGAGTAGTGAACGCTGCCAGGTTGACCTTAATGGTAGAAAAGGATTTCCCTTTATCCATCAAGTTTAGTAAAAAGTTCAGCACATCAGAAACAGAGCACTGATAAGGCACCGATGGACAAGAGGCACACAACTTTTCAAATACTTGCCAATTATTGTCATACAGTGACCTGGAAGGATGCTCTCGCTCTTTGAAGGGTTGCAACTACGTGAGCGGGGAGCCCTAAATTGTTGCGGTTATGCCGCTCATTGGCTAAGCCCAATGAGCCATTGCTCTGGGCAGGGGTGGTGTATTTCCCCCGTTTGCCTGAGACAAGAGGTCCGTACGTAACAAGAACACACAAGTGCATGAAGGAGAAGGATTATTTGCGCCTGCCACTGTGATTTCGGCCACCTGGGTGCTATTCGGATCAGTGTCAAACTCTGCTCTCTCACTCTGGTTAGAGCGGGAGAGATGAGAGCAAGGGGGGAAATGCATACAGAAGCACACTGGGCCATGGGTGGGCAGGTATGTCTATGCCTAGAGGCGCGTTCTTGTCCAGTTTCAAGAAAAATACAGGACATTGGGCGTATTCATGCGAGGCGAAGAGATCTACAGCTGTGTGGCCAAAACTCTGCCGTAACATTTTCACAATCTGGGGATGCAGACGGCCTTCCATGTACAGTGGGTTTCCCTTGAGCAGCAGATCTGCACCCGTGTTCAGACTGGAACATGGGTCGCACGTAACGACAGAAAATAACATCTGCTCCATACCAGAAGTGTGTGTGTGTGCTGATGGAGAGAGCGCATGCCACCCTGGTGATTGACATATGCTATCGCAGTCATATTGTTGCAGCGTTTTAGCACATGGTGTCGCCTTAGATGGCGGGAGATAATGTTTCAGAGCTATTCATATAGTTTGGAGCTCCAGATGATTGTGAGCTGAGTGCAGCTGCGTTGGCCATGTCCCATTCGCCGCACGTCCCTCCTCATTACGGGTTTTCTCATGAGAATGGACCCGAGAGGGGTTCTCCGAGTGTGAAAGTGTGTGTTCTCCCAATGACGCAGAGCTGCAGTGCACTCGTGCATCACCATGAGTCAGCGATGGAGATTGCGCACTGGGCTGAGGTGGAGAGACAAAATAAAGCCCCTCATTCTCAATAACCCCAGTGGTAGAACTTATGAAGCGGACGCCATCAGCTCCTGCAGTCTGAGGCGTGTGTGGTACTGTACTCTCAAGCCTGGTTTGAACTGAGAGAGACAGTCGTCGAGGGATAAGATGCAGTCTGCCGACAGGCGAGCTCGCTTCACCAGCCCCAAGAACGTTGAACTCTGAGAGGGAGAGAGGAGAGGTTTACTCTGAGCGGACAGTTGTGCCAGAACTAGTTGCATGTCCAGCACAACTCTCGTTTCGAATGAGTAATGATTAGCCAATCATCTATGCACACAAAAACAGAACACCTGTGGGCTTAGGGAGAAACCGACAGGTAGACCTGTGTCTGGGATTTCAGGTTTTGCCCTGCCCTGTCCTGTCTGGACTCAGCGGATGACAGCTGGGGGCTGTGGGGACCACGTGGGTGGCTGTGGGTATGGTGTCACCTTGCGGGGGAGGCAGAGTTTGAAGGCCTCATCCTCCTTCTTGGTATAATCGCACCGCTGCTGCATGAGGGTCAGTGTGAGTCCAAAGAGAGCCTGGACTGGCTTGACAGGGGCCCCAGCGATATGCCTTTTCTCACTGTCGGGCAAACCAGAGAGATTAAGCCAGAGGGCCCGCTCGCCAACTAAAGAGAGAGCAATGGAGTAACCGCAGGCCTGGACACACTGCCAGGAATTGCGCAGGACCCGGTTGTTAACTGTGACAATCTCCTGCCCCAGTTTAGAGAAAAGGATTACCTTCTGCAGTTGCTTCCGCATCTCCTCTATAAGCTCAGCTTGGTAGACTGACAGGAGAGAGGAGACATTGAGGGCTCTGACTGAAAGGGCTGAGGCTCTATAGGAAGCCTGGTGGACGTAGGTTGTGAAGCAGTCCATCTTATTAGGCACAGTGGGCTTTGGTGGCCCTAGCAGATCTCCCTGCATGAGGTTGAGGTGTTGAGCTATGGAGGGCTCAACAGCTGAAGGTTCCCATGGTGGGGAGTTCTTCCAGTGTTATTTCATATGTTTGCCGCAGGCAGAGAGATCTGAGAAATCCCTATCCACGGTGGCCCCCTAGTCGTAGTCGTCGGTGTCTCAATTCTGACAAATTTATTCTGTTGCAAATCTCTGAATGGTACAGCCTCTTCTTCAATTCAAGTTTCAAACCATGGATGTGCAGTGAATAGTGTTTGAGATATTGACACTTAAATGAGACTAGTAGAAACAATGTGAAAATTGCCTCTCGTGGGCCAAAGTTAATAGAGTTAAAGCTAAGTACAATTTTGGACAGATTAGTTATCTCATTTGAAAAATGCCCAATATAAAATTAAAATGTAACTACAATATATCTTTTCTTGTTTATCATGATTCAATCTGTTTAATTTCCAATGTGTTATAAAATTTGATCAAGCCACGTTACACTTAAAACATAGTTTTTGTTATTAATACAGTGCCGACTGCCAAGACTGGTTATATAAAGTTATTCAAGCTCATAGGGCTGGTTTCCAAAGGTTTCGTTTTTGGATTTTCAAATTTCCATTGGATTAAATATTCGATTTCAGATCTACAAAAATTACTTCAAGATCAGCCAGTTTTGATACAGTTTTGGTAATACAAGCCAACCTTTAAATCAAGCTCTGTTGCAGTGTGCAGTTGCAGTGTGTATTAAATGTCTACAGTATGAGACGGTATATACTATAGTGAATAAGCCATAGTATGTAAGTGTTTTTGGATCTGTGGGTGGCACAGTGGTGACTTGAGCGACACAGGTGGTGATTCCCTATTGCAGAAAAAAAGTGTGATTTTTATTTATTTTACTTATTCATTTTGCTTTCGATTTTGTTGTTGTTATATGCCTCCTTCAAAGAGGCTTAATCATAATGTTTTTTTATTTACAAAATTTGAATTATAAGTCGATTAACAATCCCTAAAGAAATTGTAGTTGTGGTTGCTTCGCAGTGGTATCAATTTATGCTATAAAAAGATGGTAGTATGGTATAGTGTGAGGTGGTAAATAAATTATGGAAATGCTATGAAGTGGTAATGTGGTATAAAGAGATCTAAAGAAGGTAAAAGTGTTCAAATATGGTGATGTATTTTGTGGTAAGTAGTCTAAAGAACCTGAAAGTGATACAAAGAAGTAATGAATTGTGATGAAAGCACAAAAAGGTAATGTCAAATTATCTGGGATAGTATTGTTCGGTCATAACAGTGTTGTAGAGGAAGGCGTTGTGATGTCATAAGCAGTGTAATATGTTACAGTATTCACATTCTATTGGTTTTCAAAATGTGCCCATTGACTCCCATTCATTTTTTTGGTGATAAAAGGTCAATAATCTGAAAAAGTGCATATGGTATAAAGGTAAAAAGTAATAGCAACCTGGAGGGTGTATAAAAGTATAATGAGGTATGAATGGTGTTGATGATGTATGAATGATGTAGGAGGAGATAGGTTCTCAAAAAGTGGCGGAATAATAAGCAGTTTGGAAAGTAACAAAAGGTATGGTTTCACAACCACACCTAATTAAAAATAAAGTTGCCTTCCGAAGAGGGGTGGTGGTGGCGTTGTGAATATAAAAAAAGACTGGAAAATGTGTAAAAAATGCATCCAGTGTTTTATATTTGACTGACAGACTGATGTGATGGAGTTCCCTGTGGGAGGGCCTTTGCTCTCATGTTCTTATTCAGGTAGCAAGGGGTTACTGTGCTTTGCCTGTTCAGGAGCTCTGCATTCATCTCTGGTGACATGAATAAGATCCCTCTCTTGAGGGGTGTTGGATGTCCTGCAGGCTCTCCGGTGTCCGGTCACCTGGTCACACTCATCATTAATTGAAGAGGTGAACTCTGGCACTGAGAGTCTGAGCTGTGTTGCAGGACTCCCGGAAGAGTGCAGAATCCAGGCAGATGCAGGGCGGAGAGTCCACAAGCCCGCTGGCGCCAGGTCCGACGGGCGTAGGGGAAGAACCGGCCCACGGGGTTGTGCCTTCGGCGCCCCCGCTGCCCTCCTCTCCACCAACGACCACCAGGCCTCCACCCAGCTCCAGGCCCAGGCTTGTGTTCCACACCCAGCTGGCTCACGGCAGTCACACAGGTTCCATCCAAGGCTTCACCAACATCAAGGAGCTGTATGCTAAGATTGCAGAGGTGTTTCACATCCCAGCTTCTGAGGTAGGCCGAAGTCTGTGCTTTTCAGCATGTCAAAAACTCATCCAAATGTTTTTTGGTGTGAAACATACATGAAGTAGTGTGACATCATTGCATCTTCCTTTAGGTGTTCAGCGCAATAATAAAATTGAATTTTTCTCAGATTTTAATTCTCAAAGATACTGCTATAATGTGATTATAACGAAAGCTTTAGCTATTATGGTTTTTTGATTGACTGCACACTCTGAAAAGTGTCTGACTAGACATGGATAACACACACTTTTTATCTGTCCTGTCTTTATGTTGAAGCTTAAAAATCTTAATAATTGATGTCATATTGCATCACAGTATTTCTGGTTGCTAATGTGGTGATGTGAATGAACAATAATGGTTCTGAAGCACTTTAGGTGGGGGTTTGAAACTAAATTAAACTGCATATTTGTAGCACTACCTGTACATATAGACACCTACAAACTTTTTAGAGTTTAGAGTCATTTTCTGAAGAATCCTCTTAAATGTTTACAGCATGGTATGGAAGAAGGCCAGCATGACTGTACAGTGTAGTTCCATTTATTCACCTTTATAAAATTTGTAGACAGTTCCAGAAATGCTGAGTTCTTGTGATTAAATTTACATGCAATTATTGTCTATCACACAAATTATCTGGAAAATTTCTTCCATGCATCTTCATTCAATTGGTATTAGCAGTCGTGGTCACACAGTAGGTTTCAACACACTGGAGAGAAAAGCATGTACAGGCACAAGGCATTTTCTTGCTGGCTATGTGTAAATGTTCACATGAAAATTTTAAAAGTGTAGTTGCAGGCAGAAATCCCCATGATTTGGTAAAAGAAACAGTTAAACGTATAAAATATAATGGTTTTTTTCATAAACAGGTGTCCTACCTATAAACTGCAGGGTACTCACTCTTAATGACATCAGATTCACATTGATATTCACTATAAATGCCAGAATCAATGATATATTTACTTACTAAGGCAGGTTCATGCTTGTTGATGTTGTTGCTGCTGATAGAGATGGCCTGTACCCCCCCCCCCCCCACCCCCCGCCCCCCCCCCCCCCCCCAGATCCTGTTTTGTACACTAAACACGCATAAGGTGGACATGCAGAAACTGCTGGGGGGACAGATCGGTCTGGAGGATTTCATCTTCGCCCATGTGAGGGGGGAAACAAAAGAGGTTGAGGTGACCAAAACGGAGGATGCCCTGGGCCTGACCATCACAGACAACGGCACAGGATACGCATTCATCAAGGTGGGGCCTTTCAGAGCGAAACAAAAAGACACAGCTGCGCATTGCAGTAGAACCGAATGCACAGGGAATAATGGAACGCTGAAATGTGAATGACTTTGAAAGTGACATTGAAGTCCACGCATCATAAAGATTTGAATTCTCCATTGATAGTAATCGGTATTTACATTACTGTAGATTTCTTTACTGTGAACACAGCCATGAAGAACACAGCGGCTTCAGTCTGCCAGCGTTTCATGGATTGGCAATACAGGAGTCCGGGAGCGGACGGTCGGAGTGTTGATAATTGGCTATTACGAGAAGGCAAAATAGTCATGAAGGGCTCAAGGTGTAACCTTGGAGAGCAGGCTGTGATTAATGCCACGATGGGCTGCACGTCCCTGGGGCAGCTATGTGAGGATGGGCTATAGTCTCTGCAATAGCTGTCATCGTGTTTATCCTGAGGGAAATAAGGTTAGGACCCCTTGTAATGTCCTCTGAAAATCAACCCCCTAAAGACTAAAGATGTGGGCTGTGCTTGGAACACTACTGAACACTCTGTGTAGTTTATTTCATTTAAAATTGTCTTATAGCTTTTGAATGTTTTGATCTACTTGGAGTTCATTTGTAATTAGACGTCCATGTTAAATGATAATTGTAAAGATGGCAAACTATGGATCATTTACAAAATCACTATGCATAGTCAGTGATGGATTCCACCCCTTGTCCTTATGTCACTATGCGAACAGAGGATAAAAGAAGACAGCACCATTGATCAGCTGAAGACGGTACATGTAGGCGACCACATTGAGGCCATCAACGAATGCAGCATTGTTGGGTGCAGGCACTATGAGGTGGCCAAGATGCTGAAGGAGCTGCCGAGAGGAGCACCATTCACCCTTCGCCTGGTGGAGCCTAAGAAAGCCTTTGGTGAGTGGACTCTGTAACACATAGAGCCACGACTCTGTAATTCCTTTAAACCATTATTAAGACTGGGAGATAAACGTGACATCAACTAATCCATCAATCAATCAATAAGTCTGTCAATGCATTTGTTATAACATTTTGTACAATACATTTGTCACAAAGTACAGATCACAAGGTGTTTTCCACTGAGAATTGAAAATAAAAATTTTCGGAAGGAAAGAAAAATACCACCCTGTTCTATTTTTTATGTTCATTGAGACTTCGGGTCTGTCTATGACACAGGAAGTAAATGGATGTCGCTTTCCAAAGTTGCAAAAGTTCAAGCAGTCAAACAAATGTTTATTCTCTGAAAAGGGAACAGTGTTTGAGTATAGTAGATACCACTAAATGTGCAACATGTAATATTTACTTATTAACCTTTATTTATACAGGGTAGGTTGAGTATGCATGGTCTTTTACAGAAACACCCTGTTAAGCCCCCCCCAAATTAGCCTAACCTGCATGTCTTTGGATGAATATGAATACACCAAGACTTTTATCTGGTTAAAATAAACACTAACATAAAATCTGTTTAACATTAAAATGAGAGCAAAGTTTTTATAAAACTGTAGAAACACTGCCCTGCTGTGGCAACAGATTAGCAGTGCAAAATTAGTCAGGGGTCTGCCAAAGGTTTAATCTGAGAAAAAAATTATATTGTGGCCAAAAAATAAAAAAAGAACAATAATCTAAAGTTAAAGCTTCAACAGAAATATTAAACTTGGCTTACAATGATCTCTCTCTCTCTTTCTGTCTCTTTATGTCTCTCTATCTATCTCTCTCTCAGATATGATTGGCCAGAGGACGAGGGCACCCAAGTCCGGTGAGGGGAAGATGACGAGTGGGAAAGAGACCCTCCGCCTCCGATCCAAGGGGGCTGCCACTGTACAGGAAGTGGTGAGTTTACACATGCACACACAGACATGGGTAACGTGTTCATGGATGGCGAGTTCAAACCACCCAGGATGTGCCACATTCACGTATTCAACTAGCCCAACAGCTGTTTTCATCTGGCCCAACACCCTATTAAGTGACTTTATATTGGGCTATTTCTTGTTCCCTACCTATAGTAGAACAAACTCTTAACTGTAAATGGCATTCTCTTGAGGAAATACAATTTTACAGGAACTCTATTGTCGTCCAATTTCAGCATAACAGATGGTTTGCGAATATATGCCCATGATTATCCACACTATCCACACACTTTAATTCACATATCTCACTGGTTCTAGTTTAAAACTGTAAATTACTGTAAGTTTCCATTTTATTAACTCCATCTAATTGACTAACTGTAAAGGATTCTTGTTGAGTCATAGAGATTTTCCTCCTCAGCCGAACGAATTTGAGGATACGGCCGTGAAGACAGTGGATGACCTGCTAGAGAGTTACATGGGTATCCGGGACCTAGAGTTGGGTGAGGTGGATTTATTTATTTATTTCCCTCTGAATGAGCTCTAGGTCTGCACGTTCCTTTAAATCTCTTCAAAGAGTAGTTACAAGGACCAGAGAGACCAGGGTCACCAAGGTAATGATGGGGTTTAATACAAACTGATCAGCAGGGGAGCAGTCATACAGAGGTGTTGTTCCAAGAGTCCACTTTTCCAGTACATCTTTATATACACAACAAATGTATTTTGGGTGTGGCACAATGAGATACAGAGACAGAGTCAATCTCTGATATTCAGGTGTGTAGAGTCCTACATGATCCCCAACCTAGAATAATGTATTCTCTTAACACACCAATCTGATTTTCAGATTAATACAAACCAAAACAATCATATGAAGTACTGATGGATAAAAATGCTTTATAAAAAAAACTATTTTTACCAAAATAAAAGAAACTGAAGCATAGCATCTGATGACAGGAACTTAAACACACACTCGGGAAATGGTTATCCCTTAAGTCCTCAAAACATCGGTGAGGGCTCTCCTTTTAGTTATGTGCAAAGATATTAAGAAGAAATCATTCCAGGGTTTGAGGGATCAACGAGCTGAGGGGTGGTAAAAAGCTACACTTTAAAATCATTGAGTGTCGCTATCTTCACCTTTTCCAGTGGATGAACCAGTGCTACAGTGCCCATGAGAACTTTCTGAGGTGGTAATCTATGCATATTTTGTTTATTCACGGTGAACTCTTGAAAACTGACTCCTTATCCTGTAGAGAAGAAGAACACATAGCCGCCTGTTGGGTGAATGACCTGGGATTTAGCTGTCTGTTCATGTATCATGGCGATTTGTGGAATTAATGCAGTGGTTTCTGTAATAGGACTTAGGATGGTGTTGACAAGATGCAAAGGTTAGCTTGCAAGTCAATGGAGAAAGGTGTCTGCAAGTTATAGACAGATTCAGGCACGTGCACACATAGACCTCAAAGGGGGCTTGAGCACCTGCCGTTTGGCCTGCTGTAGAGAAGTGCCCTTTTTCAGTAAAATAAAAAATATATATTTAAAAAATAAAATAAAATAAAAATAAATTCCTGTTTGCGCACAGCCTGCCCTGCCGAACAGATATATTGATTGAATCAAAATATCAGGTCGGGAGAGTGGTGCTCCCCGGCAATGCCCTCTACCTCTACCCTCCCTCTTGGTTTCCGCCGCAGCGGCGAGCACTGTGTGGGCACCGAGCCTTTCTATGGTGAAAGAACGCACGCACGCACGCAAAATTGCACGCATACGCGTGCATAGGCACTCGACAGTCGTGAGTCAGTCAGTGTGATGTTACTTTGAGGCAGACATCAGGTATGTAGCCAAACAAAGTATAAATATACTGTTAATTTTCGTTTTATATTGATATTAATGCGCTTTCGAAATTGCTTGACACTATTTGGCAGCTGAAAATGTGCCAACTAGCTATCGTTAGCGTTGATACCTTTTGCTAGTAATGTGGGAATCAGTGGAATATGGTCGAGTTCTTGTGTCCCATCCACTGAACTTAAAAGAACGGTCCCATCCAGACACGTGCCTTAATGTTGTCTTATTGTCTTGGTAGCTAGTTAGCTAATGTAATACGTTACATGTGAGAATACTTTATTGAAATACACTTAATTTCTTTGCATGTATCATTAATTAACTGTCATGTAGCAGTGTTTGAACCAACCTCAGTCATGGGCTTGTTTTAAATAAATTATTTCACGGACCGCCAAAGGGAAATCGCGACCGCCAAAATGACAATAATTGAGAAAACGGCAAATAAATTCATATCCAAATGAATTACATTTTTTGGGTGCAATATGGTCTTTCGGCTAGCGGATGGCGATGTATACTGTACTAGTCGCTTTCAAGATTTCAGTACTAGGAGATGAGTAGAAGAAGCAGAACCATAGACTGTACAGAAATGAGGCTCAGCTATTCTGTGGCAGAGTGCAACCTAAATCTTTGAGACGACTCAGTAGAAAGACATAGCGTACGCAGCGAGTTGGATGGAACACGCTCCAATTTTGAATTAGGCTACCTGTTATGTTCTGTACATCTGTTTGTATTATTATTTGATATTTATTCTGGATTTATAATTTTTCATTTCATCATTGCATTCCCCTCTGTTCGTGGGTTGTCCGAGTCTCATCTGTGTGTTTGTTTACATGCACTATTCGGGTGACTTCGGGAGTTTTCGTGGGTTAACGCTGTATTTCCGAAGTTTCGTTTTCCTGATTTCCTTCCCTTGTATAATTGTATATATTACTAACTCGCGGTAACAATCACTCGGGTGCTTTATTAGTTACGTTCACTTTACTAAAACCAATTAACATAAATGTATACTAACAACTTGTCATGGTTTCTCTGCCTGCTCTTTGTTCATTGTCCACTTCCCTGGGGAGCGCTCATGTTGCGTCCCTTCTCTTTGTTTTCCTAGTCCGTTTCGTGTTTTGGTTTTCAGTTCAGTGTGTTCACCTGTTCAGTGTTTCCTGTCAGTATTTAAACCTCACGTCATCGTTATTTGACGCTTCCATATTGCCTATCTTTTTACTAAGAAAGCTGGTATCCTAGGACATCATCCTTTTCCAGTCCCGCTCTCTTTGTTGTTGGAAAGCAAGTAAGCGTTATTTTGTTTTCATTTGTTTCACCATTTATCGGGAGTTATAGTCACGTTCCGAGGGTGCCTTTGTTTTTTGCTGTTCTTCCTAAAACCATTATTGCTATTGCCCGTGTTTTTGTGGCTGCCTCGTTTTGCAAGAGTGTTTTTGGTTTCGGCTCCCCCGTTGTGAGCTATAGGGTTTTTTCGTTGTTGTTTCATTGAATATATAGTTAAGAGTTTTTTCGCCCTATTAGGGTTGGTTTGAGTTGTAGCGGTATCTCTCCTGGTGTGGAGAGTTATTATTTGTTTGTTATTGTTATTCCCTGTTTGCGGGGTTTCCCTCCCGCTTTGTGGTGTTCAGTTGAGCATTCTCTGAACCCCTACTGTCGCGTCTGGTCCTTCGTTCCCACGCTACCCCTGACACAACTAACTGTCTGTCTTATATTTAGATACTAACATTTAACCAGCTTCTCCGCTTTATCTGTTACTCGCATTTCTAACTGGTCCTGAGCTACCGCTGTAATTCGCTCCAGCTGTTTGTACTTAGACTTCACCTCTCTTGATTACTGTGCACACTCCGCTCCTATTCGAGCCCATTGTTTGTTATGCATGTTTCTGAGTCCCTTCCATGTTTTCGTTATGTTCTCGTGATTTAATTATTGTTTACCTAATGTGTTAACCTCACGTCGTTTGTTACCCTATGTGTATATAAGACCCACAATTCTGTTTCTTCCAAGTCAGTGATTGAGTGTTCTTTATTTATTTTTCTATTTGTCAAAATATCATAATTGGTATAATATTCAATTACCTTTGATTTCCTGAACACAACCCTACTGGTACTTTACAACCATAGCCTACATATATACTCCAAAAACTGTATTTACGGTCAAATTTATGGAACAGAAATTTGCTGCGTGCGTTCGCATAGCCTACGTACTGCCAGAAACCATATTCTCTGCCAGAAAAAACCCTGAATACATACATTTTAATATCCCTTCATTCCAAGCATATATTTATTTAATTATTTACAAAAATCGCCGGCGTGCCCTTTTATGAATTTGGGCCCCTGCCCCTCTAACATCTTCTGCACGTGCCTGGACAGATTGTCATCTATTGAAAAACAAAGAATCTTCAGCAGAATGGTGATCTTCAGAGATCTGCTAAAAGTCAGCTTGCAAACTAGAAAGTCAATCTTTCTGTCAGTTGTGTAAGAACGTTAGTACATGAAAAAAATTGAAAACATACTTCTTAATTATGCAGTAGAATGGTGCTTGTGTCATACAAAAAAAAAAAAACTTATTGCACATAGTATTGACCTTCACCAAAGTATTATTAATACATACTTTTTTAAAAAGGGGCTATTATACTCTGTGAGCATTGATTTTTCCTTTTTTCTATTAATACTACTACTTATTTTGTAGTTCTACCAGTCAGAAAATCCACCTAGCTGGCACACTGCATTTTGCACTTCATTTTCTACTCACAATAGGTTTCTCTTTAGTTGTAGGGCTGGTTTGGAGGCATATTATACTGTTTGCAAATAAGGTGCACAAGATGATTTAAAATGAATAGAAATGTTATATAGACTGTTTATTTATGAAGATAGCTGTAAGACAAGAAATACACATTTGTAAACTGAATTTACTTAGAAGTTTTTTAGCTTGTTAGGTAGCCAACACTAAATTTAGTTCCATGTTTTTTCCTGTGACTTTCTAGCTCGGCTACGTACATTAGCGCTAGCTTATATAAGCTGAAAAAATGGCTAGGGGCCCCAGCAGGGTTTACAGCCCAAAGCTAGCAACACTATGCCCTGAAAAGAACATTGGATGTAGTAGATGGACTATAAGCCATAACTGAAATGCGTTCCACCAATGGCTATTGTCCAACTTAAATTTAATGTTATGGTTTGTGGTGCAGTGACTGGCTGGCCGACAGGGACACTCAGAATGGTACTTCTCTCTTTTAGCGGCCACAATAGTGGAGGCGGGCAAAGACAAGAAGAACCCAGATGATTTTGCCCAGGCTCTGGACTCGGTTCTGGGGGACTTTGCCTTCCCTGATGTGCTGTTGCTGGATGTGTGGAGCGCCATTGGGGAAGTGAAAAGTGGGTAAGGAAAGAGGTGACCACATGCTCTAAATCATGGGAGTGGGGTAGGTCTCTATCACTCAAAATGTATACATATAAAGTACACTTTAACTTGAAGGGAGGTCAGCTCCCCTCTGAAAGGAATAACCAACTTAATTAATTACTAGTTATATATGTTCCTAGTCTGAAAATGCAAATGGATTAAAGAAAGATGATTTCCAGGGCTATACAAATTGGAAATTTAAGCCTCGGCTCTTGAAATCCCACAAAGAATATAAAATCTCCCTTAAATGGTTTGCGTTCATCGGACATTGAAATCTCCTGGATAATGACTTTTTCCTGGTTTGTACAGTTAGCTTTGTAGCTTTTTGCTTTAACACCAAATGCAATACATACCATTGCTGCTGTAATTAATCATCATAAAGATATAACACACCTTACTTAATAATCAGAGTTGCATGCCACGTGATTAAAATAACTTTACCTCGATAAAAAAACCACAATGTCCAATAACCAGAAATAAGTGGGGAAAAATGGTTGCACAATTAATTGGAAAGGGATATACTTCTACAATTCATCTGAAAATTTGCCTTCTTATAAATCAGCCATGCACATGCACCCAACCAAGCCAAGTATTCCAGAAGGGTTAAGAGCTTTGAATAGCATGTTTGCATGACTAACGGGGACAAATAAAAACTGAATTTTAATGCATTATCCAACCTCTCAGACTATTATGCTATTTCAAATTCAGTATTCTGCATATTGTGTTTACATGATGCTGCCTTATTTGGAATTCTTGAGTATTAATATTGGGCTGCATGTAACGCAGTCATTGATTTCAGTGTTTTCTTATTGAATGCAATTTAGCCTGTAAAGTGCTATGTCCTTCACAATAATCTGGAAAGTATTATTTTATTCCATTGTTTCACCCAAACAACTTGAAATCAGCAATCAAAAAAATGCACAACGGGAGAACACAGTACAGTACCCACGGAATTATTGGCAACATGGTAAATATGAGCAAAAAAGGCTATAAAAATGTTTTTTGTCCTTCATCAGCATGACTTTACACTGAAACTGAGTAAAATCTCAATTTAAATTTTGGCAAAATTATTCAAAAATAATAATAATAATGTTTTCTCAAAAAAAAAACATGTCACAATTATTGCCAATACTAGAAATAGAAACAAATACAAACAAAACCTGAAGTATATTCCCATTCATATTTTACTGTTTTTAAGCACAGCAGAATCTTTAGGGACTATTATGTGCTCATTCTCAACTGCCTGTTCAACTGGGGTATAAATATGAGGTGACAAACAGGCCAAAATCTATTATGGTTCATTCCAATCCCTTATTTTCACTCCTTGGATCCTTTCTTCATGTCCATTCCTCTCTCTTTAGCTCCACCCAATGGAGGATGCAAGGATGAGATACGAGGACGAAGGAATCAAGGCAACGTGTATTAGGAAAATAGAACGTCCTTGCTCATTCAAGTGTCAGTTGAAACTATGTAAATTAATAATGACGTGTTGCATAGCTGTATCACATGTCGGTGGGCTTGTAACAAATTGTTCTGTACTGTAAATTGTCTCAGAGCTAGTTTTTACATAGAAAATGGGATGTTTTATTGCACGCTGTATTTCAGACATGAATATGTAGGTTATGGTAAATGATGCAAAATAGTAAAAGCCTAAAACATATAAATTGCATCAGTAAAAGACAGCAAGTGCACATAAGTAGATCGAAATTAGATTATTAGTATTACAAGAGTGATAAAAAAAATGTTTGCGTGCTTATGTTTAAGCTGTTGCAGTTGAAAACATTTGCCGCAATTGTAGAGCCAACTATTTTTGAGTTAGCCTATTTGCCAGATGCATTCAACTGTATAAACATAAGCGAAACGTGACATATTGCATAGGTTACATATGGCTAAATTAAATATTGTTTTGAAAGTACAGGGGTTAACGTTAAGCATTTAAGGTTGTGTTTCCGCAGTGACAAACAAACCGAATGATATGGAAAAGGAAAATGTCAGAAGTATAATGCTTAACGATAATTTTTTTGCCTCTTTTTCTATTAATAAACTTGGCTTTTGTTAGTCCTAAATGAGCGTCATTATGGATTAAAGCGCTTTACTAATAAATGGGAAGGAACTGTAAAGTTGGATTTGTGTAGGGGTGTACCTTCCATGTTTCTAACTGTGGCAGATATGGAGAGGTGGATCATTTATACATGTCTCGCATTCCAAGAAAATACTTCCGCAGAGGCTAAGGTTTCCTCGCTGAAGCATCCTCATTCCTTGCTCTTCGATTGTCTGAAGATTTGGAAAGTCCTTAAAGATGGCCTCCATTAATTTCCAGGTCAAATGAGGGCTGAGGAGACGCGTATGCAAAAAATAAGTGATTGGAATGAACCTAGAGCACAGCTAACAAAATGATGTCCCCGGGATGTCCCCTGAACGTCTCAAAATGTCATCAGGTCGTCGCCTTAACATATTTTTGTAGGGTTTTCTAAAGGTTACGGGGACTTTGCAGGGAGCGTTCCAGGGATGTTCTAGTGTGCGTTCTAATGTTCTAGGTGGCTTTGGCATAATAAGAGACATAGTTATGCAGAAAAGAGCCTTATCTCCATGGAAGTATGGTGGTGTATCTGTGATATTGTGGGGCTATTTTTCCTCCAAAGGCCCTGGCACCCTTGTAAGGATACATGGTATCATGGACTCCATAAAATACCAGGAAATTCTAGGCCAAAATCTGGCTCCCTCTGTGAGAAGGCGAAAGTTGGGTCATGGTTGGATCTTCCAGCAGGACAATTATCCAAAAACGGTTCACTGCCCACAGAATAAAGGTTTTGCAATGGCCAACTAAGTCCCTTGACCTTAGGCCCATTGAAAACCTGTGCGGGTGAGCTGAAGATGAGAAACCACAAGTGAGGACCAAGGACTATGAAGGATCTGGAGAGATTCTGTATGGAGGAATGGTCTCAAATCCTTTGCTACGTGTTCTCCAACCTCAGCCAGCATTACAGCAGAAGACTGCGTGCTGTTATCTTGGAAACAGGAGGGGGCACAAAGTACCAAATGCAGGGATGCCAATAATTGTGACACATCTTCTTCAAAATAAATATAATCTTTGCATTTCTTCTTCTTTGATCAATGGTATCACAATTAAACAAATTTTCAAATTTTTCTGAGCATAGAAGACATTAAACAATAAATAGAATTTAATCATGTAGTTTTTGCTTATGTTACTTGAGGTTGCCAATAATTCTAGTGGGCACTGTATAACATTTCAGTGAAATGAAGGGCAAAGCAAATATGGGTTAACAATAAACTTACGTCTGGTTCACACCCTCTACTCACGACAGTGACAAAAACGCTGTACTTAGTCACATGCGACAACAAGGGGGCGTTTGGTGTGACACCAATAACTTACCAATTGTAAACACTTGATTGCAAAGTACAGTACAGTCAGCAATTCTGTTCCAAGCCACAAGTTTTCTAACATTTTTATAGTCGTACAGACTGTTATTGCATAGAATTTGGTGGTTTAAGACCGCAACGATGAGCTGCTTTTCAGAAAGACAGAAAAGAACACAAGCTCGTCGGACATTCTTTTTTAAACATCTAAAGCTGCGTCGTTTCTGATTGGTTGGTAGTGCAACAAAGTTGACAGCCACTCAATATTTCAGAGAGACAACCATACGGTTATTTGTCGCTGTGTACTGACTCCACCCTTCCCGCTGTTTGTCGCTGTTATCCATAGACTTTGAATGGAATCTTGTCGCTTGGATGCTGTCGCAGGTAGATGGTGTGTATCCGGCGTTAATCATGTTGTAAGCAGCTGGTGAATTTACATTGTAGGCTGACATAGAATATGCCCTACATATACTGTATATGACCTATGTATTTACACACATCATCTCACTGTTGTTGTATATGTTTGTGTGTGCAGGTAAATGTTTCTGTTTCAACTCTATAGTTTGTTTGTGCATAAATATATTGTGGTCTATTTTTATATATTGCCAGTCACAAAGTCAAGTGTTCAATCAAATGACCACATGGTCTGGACATAGTACAGACAATAGCTGACAGTTGTACAGAAATAGTATTGTTGGTTTAATATATGAGGTGATTATACTCTACAAGAAGACTTGAATATAGAAAGGGACATATTTTTCCATGTTTGCACTCTGACAATTGCTAATAAAAGTCATAAAACATTATTGGTGGGGTATCATTTTCACAAAACTGCGTTTTTTTTTTTTTTTACATACTTACCAGTATCAGAGGGGTACCATGAAATAAGACAAACAGATGGCATCTCAAATGAAATACTTGTCTCAAGGGGGCTGCTGGTATATTCGCTTAAGAAGCCACGCTGTGGTGCGTGATTGAGCCCCATGGCCTTGGATAGAATCCAGACCATACCTCAATGCCAATCTTTTTGTCTTTAGCAAAATGCTAATAGAAATAAGATGTTAAGTCTAAATATCAGACTGAAATATTTGTTAAGATTTAATTATTTTTTGGTTTTTGTACTGTTTGAGTTCTATATTGGTCATATGTGCCAGATGTCAGATTGGTAACAATCTAGTTGTAGTCACTTTAACTGTATTGGCTTAACTACACTTAATCTTGCTCTACAGTGTAGCTCTACTAGCTAAAATGTGACACCAAAGAATTGTGAGAAGATGCTATGAAAATACTGGACAAGTTGTTCCCAGAGTGGAAGGATATTGTGGACATAAGGTAGAGGGAGAAAAACACCCTTATTGCTATTGGTGATACAGTGGGAAAGAGAAAATAAGCCTGTGTTAACTATTCAAGCAGTCACTAAAATTACTCTCCTTGAGGACTATATTTGTAGGAGTTATACAGACTTGAAAAGACCTGTGGTGGTGTCCTTGCATTCCAATCTGGAGACCAGATTTGTAAGAACATTTGTAAGAAAATCAACTCTGCCCTGCATAAGTTTGGGTTGTTACAGTTGCCTAAATTTGGAGGCATCAATTAAACAATTCTATTTTCCATAGATTGTACTATTTTCCATAGATTTTTTTGAATCAAACTGTCAATAAAGCATGTTTTCTGGAAACATTTCTAAAGTAACATAATTACCAGTGTTGGGGAGTAGTGAACGACATGTAATTTTGCAGTAGCTTGCTGGTAGTTCAACTAAATTTATATTTGAATAGTGATTCAAGTCGTTAAATTACTTTTTTTTGCCATTTTTTGTGTAGTTAACTACTTAAACTACAACTTGCAATTTTGTCTTTGTGAAAAGCCCAGATGGAATTGTTTTGTTTAGGACAGGTTTAGGTCTCAGGTATTCCAGGAAGTTGGATTGTCAGCTCACCTGTGAAAAATATTTGGCTATAGTTTTTAATGTTTTGAATCTGAATTTGTAAAACTAACTTGAATATATTAGGTGTCAATTAGTCATAAGTATTGATTATTGCTATTTATTAACAAATGTTCAGAGAAGTTGTTTCATGCTATTTTAGAAGTTAACGGGCTAACCGAGTAATCCTGCTTGGTGCAATACCCCCATCTGTACTCTAGTTTCTGGAAGGCAGGTGTCCGACTGATGGACATTGTATACAAAACCAAAGCTGACATTCCTTGCACTTTACCATGAATAGTTGGGTATTTAATTTTTTTGGTTTATGTATGACCTGTGAACAAGTGGGCATTTTTTGCAATAAACTCAATTGAGTGGCATTTTTCGCTGGCATGTGACTTTTTTGTATTATATTTTGTTTTTTCATGCTTGAGCAACTGTTAGGAAATGGTGAGACTGTAAAGATGTTCACAAATCCTTTGTACCTCTAGTGAAATATTGAAGCCAAGAAAACTAACAACACATTTCTTTCAATATATTGCATACAGTATTATGTATGAGGGGGGAAATATTCTAGGCAAACTAACCTCTTGCTGGAATGGACAGGGTGTAGCAAGAGGAATGACCAGAAACAAATATGAAGCGGGTGTTGAATGGTAATGTTTAGCCACAACTCATGTGATGATAATTTCACTCCAAAACAATGTGTTCTAAAGGGTGTGGGAGGGGAAAGTTGGTTGTTAGAAATAATTATAACAATAATCTTTAAAAAATCTAACATTGGGGGAGGGAGGCAAAAGTATACTGCAATGATTGTTGGAATGCCATTACAAACAAACTCAGACACATCTTTTAAAAAAAAGAAAAAAGAAATAACAGGAACACAATCTAGGCAAGGCAGGTTAACATCCATTGCAATGTCAAATAGTTCCTTATTAGTCAAAACAGATTAAGTTTTAAATATTTTGACATAATGACTATGGCTATGAGTAACCAGGGAGACATTTATTGGGGAGCATGTATTTCTGTCCAAAAGTAGACATTCTTTTTGCAGTGGTATGCAGTCTCAGGACCATGACTAATTATATCGTTAAGGACCAGCTGAAGAGCTTGTTTGTATAATATGTGAAGTCATCTTCACACAGACTTCGACATTTGACAACGATCGACCGGAAGTCATAAATTTCTTATGGGAGTCGCAAACTGGCTTGCGAGGGATTCTCTCTTTTCGAGACTTTGTGTGTGTTGGATTTTTTTATCTTCTGCGGTGCGAAGCAATCTGACCGTACGACCGGAAGTCATGCATTTCAATGGAAAGATGGTTCCTGGCAAGAGGCCAGTAGACCAGTAATCAGTGATGTGGATCATGTTCGAAGATCAGTCAATTTGTTGTTACAGATTTTTTTTGCTGTAGCTAACTGAGTTGTTGGCTGAAAATTTGTTTAGCCTAGTATAATTTTTAAACCACCCACACTATTAAGCAACTCACACTATAGATATTGAACCAGATATTAGGCTAATACAAAAATAAAGTGACCGGGTGCTCAGACACTGGGAGGATGAGCTTGTCCCCCATGGTGCTTGACAAGCAACGACTCGAAACAGCGACTGCCCGCGAATCTATAGCTGCATGTACTACAAACACCTCTAGAGGGCATATTGCGACTGTTGGATGCGGAGGTCGGATCTTGTGTGAAGGCTTAAGTCTCTAATCCTGTGATTATCTGAAAAGGACCAATGTGGGTGCAACTTTTTGTTTAGGCCTAGCACTACAACTGACTCAACTAATCAATGTTGATTGGAGACCATGACTAGTTCTTTAGTTGGAACTAGTGTTATAGCGCTGGGCTAGAACATACGCTCGCATCCACTGAGGCCCTTTTCGGATCAGGGCCGTGTCTAGGGGGGGCACGGGGGGCAATGCCCCCCCAAATACTCTGCCCCCAAAAGCCAAATCCAGAAAATTTTTTATCCAACAATATTAAGTCGGTGCCCGTAGCGCCGTCAGTAGGCTATTAGAGCTACAGACGATTCGGCCCATCATAAAAATGCCACATTGAAATAATATATTTCTCTAATATCTGATTGGTTGGTTTGGCCATATGAAACATGGAGAAGCACCAAGAGAGAGGTCAGTTTCTTTGATCAATCTATGCTGTCTCTTCTTGATAACTAATTGTTACGCATTGCTTAGGATATAATAATCGCTAGCCTAGCTTACTCAGTGAGTTGAGGATAGTGGCGAGAGTCTCGATTTTAAATAGATTGATTTCATGTTGCATCTAGCCTAGCTATAGCTGCGATTCTGCGCAACATCTGTAGCAGATGTTGCATTAGCTGGCTGCACGTGTGTGGGTGCGCCCGTGTGTGTGTGTTAGCTAGCCTACTGCTGCGTGTTGGCTAGTCAGCTATACTTTCCTCAAACTTTAGAATACTTCACATATATTAAAATAAACATCCGTCTATCTCTCTCTCACGTTCTCTATCACTTCCACAGCGAAACGGCAGCCATCAACAAAGGTAAGCCCCCCCGGTGTCTCAGGCATAAAATATACTGTATATAAAAAAATAATATATAACATACATATACATATATATATATATACTGTATATAAATGAAATGATGAGCCAATTACAGTACCATAGTGTCATGTACAGTAAATCGAAAATAGCACAAAAAGACTGAAATGATGAAAGAATAAGTAAGATTCTATAATTTGATTTAATTGGGCATTGATAAAGTTGTTGAGACGGGTGCGTGAGGGTTGGACCCGAAATGCACGACTCAGAAACAGTGGTAAGATAAAGACCCATCAGGGCTTTATTTCAGAAATGTCCAAAAAGTGTGGTCAAAAAACAAGCAAAGTTCATACACCTGGGCGGTAGGTGAGTGCGAAGTTAAACTTTCCGAAGAATAGTGCCCATCTAGCTTGGCGTGAGTTCAGTCTCTTAGCCGTCTGGAGGTATGCCAAGTTCTTGTGGTCAGTCCAGACTACAAAAGGTTTCTCGGACCCCTCCAGCCAATGCCTCCACTCCTCCAGTGCCAGTTTGACAGCGAGGAGTTCTAGGTTTCCCACGTCCTAATTCCTCTCCACGGGTGAAAGCTTCTTGGAGAAGAAGGCGCATGGGTGCAGTCGATTGTCGGAGGAAGAAACTTGCGAAAGCACGGCTCCCACCCCAGTGTCGGATGCATCTGTCTCCACAACAAACTGGCGGGTGGGGTCGGGGTGCACCAGGATAGGAGCGGAGGAAAACAGTTTCTTAACCTTGATGAATGCTCCCTCCGCTTCAGGACTCCAACAGAATGGCATGGCAGTGGATGTGAGCTTGGTGAGGGGGGAGACAACTTGGCTCCCGGAATTGCTCTCCGGGGGTGGGTTGTTGTGGCTCCCGGAATTGCCAGGTTCCCATGGGGTTAGCAGGTGGAGGTGCAGGCAGTGTTGCAGGTTGTTCCAAGGAGCGTGGTTGAATGGTGACGGCGAGTCTCCTCATCTCCGCACACAGCTCTCGAATTTCCTGACAAAGTTTGGAGATCCCTTGAGAGTGTTGCTGAACCAGGGCGCCTTGTTGCTGAAGGGCGCCTTGTTGAGTCAGCGGGGTCCATGCTGGCGAAATTGTTCTGAGATGGGTGCGTGAGGGTTGGACCCGAAATGCACGACTCAGAAACAGTGGTAAGATAAAGACCCGTCAGGGCTTTATTTCAGGAATGTCCAAAGAGCGTGGTCAAAAAACAAGCAAAGTTCATACACAAAAATCCAGCCAAAACCAATGTACAGTACCGAAGGAGAAGGCAGTCTCGGAATCGGTACACTATGGAAAAGTCCAGTAACCAGAGTAGCGGTCAGCAGGGCAGAAGTACAGGCAGGCTCGGGGTCGAAGGCAATGCAAGAGTCAAGACCGAAGTCCGCTCCGCGGGGCAAAAGTGCAAAAAGACAGCAGGAAAAAACTTGTGGTACAGGCAGGCAGTGGTAACAAAACAGAGGTCAGTAACAATGGTCAAAAACAGGCTTGGATCGTAACAAAAAACAGGCTTGAAAAACGCTCAATAGTGCACTGATAAACAGGGGCAACAATTTCACGAAGACAAGACATGAACACTGAGCTTAAATGCAGATGTAGACAGGTGCAGACACTTAGCGTGAGAGCAGCATGCAAATGGAAATCAGGTGTGGAAGGCTGACAAGGTAACAAGATAATTAGTACTCGTTAGTAATAAACCTATCCTGACCTAGCCTTAGTAAATTAGTAAATGACATGCACGAGAAACGTAAGGTAAACATGAACACATGGTTAGAGAGTTAGTATTACCCAATCCTGATCTAACGTTAGTAGATTAGTAAATAGACACGGGAGAATGAAACAATTAGGGAAGCGTGAGCAACAGCAAGAGAGAGAAACAGCATGAACGCAAGGCTGCGGAAAAACACAGAAATGTGTATGCTTAAACAATGAACGGGAAACGTAACATGAATCAAATATAAAACGTGACATGACAAGACTAGAAAATAAATCGTTACAATAATGAAACATGAAACGTGACATGACATAAAAATGAAACGTAACAAGAACAAAACATAAAACGTGGCGTGACTAGACTAAACACAATACGTGACATTAACAAGAAGACTAACGAAGACAAGAAAATAAAATAAAACGTGACATGACAGTAGATTCGTGACAGTTATCCTCCATAAAGGAGGTGGAGGGGGGTGGGGGTGGCTAAAATATAAATTAAAATGATGAGCCAGTTACAGTAACATAGTTTCACATGAAAATTGAAAATAGCACAAAAAATGATGATGGAATATAGCTCATCTTTAATATACTTGTTTCCATATAAGATTTGATAGTGATTTGGTATTATTGGGCATAAATAAAGATAAGATGAGCGGGGTGGAGGTGGTTTTAAAATGTAATAAAATTATCTTATCCACTAATATACTGATTAGCCTATACTTTACCTTTATATGAAAGCGTCTCAAATCTCATCTAGGGCTTTGAAGAAAAATAAATCTTATAAATGTTCATAAATAAAACATTTTATTTTAGAAAATGCCCTGTGTGAGGTTGTGTAGAAATGCAGGAAATTAGTTTTAAAAGGCTCAAATATTTCTGGGGGAGGACTCCCAGACCCCCGCTGCTTCATCCACCCCTTGTGTCCCACCAACATCTTTTCATGTCCCTCCAATCAAAGCAGTCTAGAAACAGCCCTGTTTCGGATAATACTGGAATATGATACTTATGCTAGAATGATTCATTAAGATTATTACAACAGTGTACTGCAGTGTGTTGAGCTTAACAAATGGCTTCAGGAGGTGGCAATGGATGTGAGAATTACAGGTTAAAAAAAGAAGTGATGAAAAATGCAAGGCCCTATTAATAAATCTTGGTCAGGAACATTACAGGGAATTCACCATTTTGTAAAGGAGAAATGTCTTAATTAGTATTACGGAAAAGATTTATAATCATATTAATTATGCTAATAGTGCAAAAGAGAACTGAAGTTACTATAGCTATTTTTGGAAATGAGGGTTGGAAATTAATTGGATCTTGCAAGTTTTACACTACCATTATATTGTTGCAACTAATAATCAGTAATTAACATTATGGCTGGAGCCCTTCCACTTATCATGACTCCTTCCATTTTTTTTGATCTGTCACATATTAAATTTGAACAACGAGCTGGTCTGGAGTTACAGCACAAATTACATCTCTCAGTTTATTTACTGGTGAAGCTGCCAAATATGAAAACCTTTCTGGGCAGGTTCAGATTCGGGCATCAAGACCTCCAGTACAAATGTAGCTTTTGAGACAGAGGAGGAAACTTCATGTCTTGCTAATACAGACAGTGCCATAGCAGGATGAACACTCAGAAACCATATTTTTGGTAGGTAATGATAAGGATGGACTTATGATAAGGCTAAGAAGATATGACTCTACAATATAATTTGTAATGAAGAGAGAGGCCCTACAAAAATATAAATTCAAAGGTGTGGCCCTGTCCTGTTAAAAGAAAATTTCTCAGTATACCACTTTTGTGTCTTGAAACACTATATTTGAAGAAATGGTGTTAGGAGGATGTTGGTTTTAAAACACCAGAAAAGTGGTTAATTATGTCCATCATTATGTTATTTTAAAGGTGTCAAAGAATATGAGCAATAGAAATATTAAGCAGTGTTTTGCTCATTTTCTTTAACATATATTTAATTGAAAACAGTACAATGAAAAGATATTTAAAGTTTTACCTTATCAACTGATTTTTGTAAATATACACTAATTCTGAATTTGATGCCTGCAACACGCTCCAAAAAAGTTGGGACAGGGGCAACATAAAAAAACCTCTGTTTGGAACATTCCACAGGTAAACAGGTGAATAGGAAACAGGTGATGCTATCATGCCTGGGTGTAAAAGGAGCATCCACGAGCAAGAATGGGTAGAGGTTCGCCACTTTGCGAAAAACTGCGTGAGCTAATAGTCCAACAGTTTAAGAACAACGTTTCTCAACGCACGATTGCAAGCAATTTAAGAATTTCCACATCTTCTGTCCATAATATTATTAAAATGTTCAGAGAATCTGGAGACATGATGTAAAGGGCAAGGACGAAAACCAATATTGAATGCCTGTGACCTTCAATTCCTCAGACGGCATTAAAAACCGACATGCTTCTGTAATTAATATAACCACATGTGCTTGAGAATACTTCGGAAAACCGTTGTCAGTAAACACAGTTCTTCGCTGCATCTACAAATGCAAGTTAAGACTACGCAAAGCGTAAGCCATATATCAACAACATCCAGAAACGCCGACTTCTCTGGGCTCAAGCTCATCTGAGATGGACTGACGCAAAGTGGAAACGTGTGCTGTGGTCTGACAAGTACACCTTACAAATTGTTTTTGGAAATAATGTACGTTGTGTTCTCTGGGCCAAAGAGGAAAAGGACCATACCGATTGTTACCAATGCAAGGTTAAAAAGCCAGTATCTGTCATAGTATGGGGGTGTGTTAGTGCCCATGGCATGGGTAACTTGCACATCTGTGAAGGCACCATTAATTCTGAAGGATACATATGCATTTTAGAGCAACATAGGCTGCCATCTAGACAACGTCTTTTTCAGGGACGTTCCTGTTTATTTCAGCAAGATAATGCCAAGCCACATTCTGCACGTGGCAGCGTGGCTTTGTAGTCAGAGAGTGCGGGTGCTAGACTGACCTGTCTGCAGCCCAGACCTGTCTCCCATTGAAAATGTGTGGTGCATTATGAAGTGGAAAATACGACAATGGAGCAAGCAAGAATGGGAAAGATTCCGCTTTCAAAATTAGTATTCTCAGTTCCCAAAAGATTACTGAGTGTTGTTAAAAGGAAAGGTGATGTAACACAGCAGTAAACATGCCCCTGTCCTGACTTTTTTGGGACGTGTTGCAGGCATCAAATTTAGAATGAGCGTATATTTACAAAAAACAATAAAGTTGATTAGTTAAAACATTAAATATATTTTAAATATTAAATATATCTGTACTGTTTTCAATTGAATACAGGTCAAAAAGGATTTGCAAATCATTGCTTTCTGTTTTTATTTACATTTTATACACTACTGAGGCTAGTATGGGAATCCCTGAAGAGGGCTGTGTTTGCACTAAGAATACAATTTAATTTATAATCAAATTTAGGCATGAAGAATGCAATAAATGTTTAAATGCAACTTTATTTAGAGGAAAATGGCTGTTATTGGCCTTTCATCCACAAGACGAGATTTATATATTACAGGTGCATAGGACGCAGATTACGTCATTTTAAACCAATTTCAGTTACTTCTCAGTTACTTTTCATAAATCAAGCGAAAGCACAACTTAAAATTTCTTCTAAGATTACGTTTAAATTTAAATCCAAGAATATTTTATAAAAGAGGCCCCATCTCTGCAACAGCTACACTGTCAGCCAGACCATACGATAGACTGGTGCAGATGCACAGTGCTACAACACCTCCTATAACATCAGCAGACCCACTGTCTCTTTTACAAATAGATTCATCAGGACCACAGCATGTTAAGCAGAGCATTCCACGTAGCTGCAGAGAGACTTATTTTAGATGGTGAGTCACAGATTCCTGACTGTGTGGACAGCCAAGTGATTATAAACTCACACATGTATGCAAATATTTAAACTCAAATGACAGAACTGTAATTTCACTGTGTGCTTGGCAGTAACCAACTATCAAATGAATAACATTAATAATTACAATACTAACAAAAACATAAAACAGCCAGATGGTTTGGATATGGCAGGTGAAGTCAGGAGGCTGGAGGAGTGGGCAGGACCTCCACACATGGAGCTCCTCCCCCACAGGCAGCCTCCAGTCCAGTCAAAGGCTGTGTGAGTCTCCTCTGGGAGGCAGTGACGGTTGGGTACAGGCTTATTATGGATCCACGGGGTCTGTCCTTCCCTGCTGGAAAAATGCACTTGAAGATGGAACAGCGGAACAGGATGTAGACCCAGGGGTCCAGGATCTGGTTACAGGTGGCAAAGCGAATCCACAACAGCAGGTCCCCTATCTGGAGATGCCTTCCTGATAGCACTGTCCGTGCAATAAACACCTGTAGAGAGGCCCAGGACAATGGGGTCAACTGTGTCTGTGTGTCCACACTTACACACTTGTCATGTAAAAATGTTTTTTAATAAAAGCACACGGTCACCTATTTACAACCATTTACCATGAGCAGATAAACTTCCCTTGATTCAATCAAACATATGTAGGCAGGTTCAGGACATAGGCAATTCAATCAAACCATTTTCCATGTTGCTGCCTGACCATTCAGATGCAACTCATGGTGTCAATTGAAAATCTGATTTATCCAAGGTTAGCAAAACATGGTAAATACTCATTTCTGACTTGACAGTTGGAACTATCCTGCCATTTATAAAATGCCTATTGAGAGAACCAACAAAGGTACTTCACCACACTGTTAATAAGAGGCAATGGAAGGAACAGAAAACAGAAACAAAAAGGGAAGAGAAACAAACTCTAACCTAACTCTAAGGAAAGTTCCTGCGTTATTGTTTAAACAACAAGAATGTATAAGGACGGGTGGAAAGAGGGACCCAGTAGCAGGCAGGGAGTACAAAAAAAACAGAAGTTTAATGAAGGGCAACAGTACAAAAAGCGGACACAGAACAGGCAGGAGTCGGAACCGGGAAGGCACAGCAGAGGTACAAAAACAAGGGTCCAAAAAGGTCCAAAAATCTGGGTCGCGAGAACACAGACAGGAGTCAAAACTAGAGAGGTGTAATGGGAAACAAAAGAAAACAAAAAGACAGCAACAAACAAAAAAACCAACAGGAAAAAACATGAGGAATAACACAAAAAACTCAGAAACAGAATAAGACTAACTGACAACTTGGAATGACTCAGATGATATATCGCAAAAGCTGGAATAACAAATGGTGAGCAACTCGCAACCAAGGACTGAAAACACAAGGTATAAATACACTGAGGGAGACACGAAACAATGAGGATCAGGTGTGAGGAACCGGGAAGGGCAAATGACAGACAGGTGCACGTAATAAAACAATGAGGAGAGCAGATAATAAAATAACAAGGGAACACGTAATACGCGGACTGGATTCACAAATAACACAGACTAGAACAAAAACTGGGTAGTAGGCAAGTGCATACAATTAGAGAATGGAAAGCGGAAACGAGAGTCAGCTGTAGTAATAGAGGAACCAAAGAAAGAATTAGTGATAGAACAGGCAGAAAGAGAGGCAGCTACAGTGAGAAAAGAAGATGACTTTAGTAAGTTAGTAGATTAGTAGAAAACCCTGATTCTATGGCGTTAGTAGATTAGTATTATATACAAGTTAGTCATTAGTAGATTAGTAGACCCTAATTCTAAGATGTTAGTGGTTGTTAGTTAATTAGTATTATTTACAATGAAATGTAATTAGTAATGAAGGAAGCACATGAAAGAGGAAATACAGAGAAAATATATATCCATATATCCATGTGCAGTATTTCAGTATTATAAACATTATGGTGGATTTATTGAATGATTGGTAATCACCCAATTTGCAGCTATATGGGATGATAGAAATAGATGCCTACTCACCTTCAGTGCTTGAGCCCCTAATTATACCCATAACTGTATGAAATGCTACAAAATGCCATAAAAGTACAGGTTGCACTCACCAACAGAGGACACCAGCAGATAGAGGCGATGATCATGATCCAGACAAGCTGCCCCATCATCTCCAACTCGTGGTTCCGCTGCCGCTGCATGTCTCCCTGGCCACAACATATCCGCAGCAGGGTCACCACACTCACTGTGTTCAACAGGAAGGACACGGCAAGCGACAGCAGCCCAACCATGGAGAAGACGAGGCAGAAGGTCATGTCCAGCAGCTGGGAGCTGATGTTGATGAAGCACCAAGACCCAGGCGGCTGCAAGTGGTAGCTGCCCAGCCCTGCCAGAGGCAGCAGGCTGACGCAGCCAGCAAAAACCCACACCGCCAGCACCGTGGACAGGGACCGGCTCTTCGACATGTTAGCAGAGCGGGCGAAGGGCCGGTGGATGCCCACAAAACGTTCCCCGGCCATGACGGCTCCCAGGAGTAGTGGGCACAAGCCGTAGAAGACCATGGACATGCCCATGAAGTTGCAGAAGTGGCAGTGGGGGTCCAGCTCACGCCAATCAAAGCGTGTGATGTGGAAAGAGACGACAATTGATCCCGTCACAAGTAGTCCCATGAAATCAGTCACCACCAAGCTCGACAAGAAGATGAGGAAGGATGAGCGTGAGGGACTCTGGGCCCTCTGAAATGCCTTGACCAGAACAATGAAGGCAAACAGGTTGGAGCTGAGGCCCAGTCCAGAAAAAACTGCAGAGTAATATGCGGATGCAATGGTGTGGTTGAAGTTGAAGGGGGGGCTGTTTATGGAGAAGCATGTCGGAGTCAGATTTTTTGCAGAAGTTGACCAAACCATGGTGGATTTTTATATCATCTGGAGAATCTACTCCATCCAGTCATGTGCCATTCTCCATTTTTGTCAACCTAGAAAAGATTTATACATGACAAAGCACTTTTTTCTGAAGACAAAAACACATAATGCAAATAAATCTGATGGATCTTCATAAGTTCTTAAATATTGTTGAAAGTTTGAAGCGCAAGGAATTAAATTATTTATGTAATGTAAATATTCTGTACTTTGACTAGCCTTGAAATCATTGAATTGAACGTACTATAAAAGTTTTGTTTTTGTACTTCCTGTGGAAAAAGGTTACAGATGTACTGACATATAATGTAGACTGTGATTATACTCCTTCACTCTCAATGACCCTCAGAAAGTGTCCACAGCACTGTTCAGGGATTAGTGTTGCTGAACAGAATACAGGAATGGTTAAAAATACAGCTTGTTGACTCAGAGCCATGCACGGACACTCTGATCTCTCCCAGAGCTTCCTGTTTGCAGGGGTGTGACTAAATAATCCCTTCAAAATCCTGTCACTGCAGGAGCACACAATCCCTATCCTATTACATAGGAATAATTGATAATTATGTAGTCCATAGTCCAATCACTTCCAAGACCATGTAAGCACTTTACATCACATACAGATTACAGCATGGCCATTGAACTCCTTGGGGTACATTTTGAAATTATATCAAATTCCTTCTATAAACAGGAAACTGAATAAGACACATGCACAAATCATATTTAGTTCTGTTTTATTAATCTTTTCTAGATTTTTATGCCATAACCTTCTGCATTGATAACATAAGTAACATTGTCACACTGGAACTCCAGCAAAGTATTTTTTTCCAGTGCATAACTATACTAATGAAACATTTCAGTGGTTCATTCGTAGAAAAAAATATATATATACCTCATATTTACTTGTCAAAGGATCAAATAAAAAATAGTGCCTTAAACTTTCTGAAAAGTTTGTACCTACTGCTACTTTAAAAAAAATAACTTTCCAGCTATTTTTAGTAAATATGTACAAAATGTAATAAAACAAAATCTCAAGATATATTCTCTGTAATATGCTATTTCTTATTCTCTCACTCTCTTCGCTATGTATCACAACAGTATATGATAACTACAAAATGTTATCATGAATATGTACATTACATTAGCACTATTTACTGAGAACAAAGTGACTCAATATGAAACATACATAATTAAGCAAAAAAGTACAAGTAAAAGCTGAAGGTGTGATTGGTAAAATATGAAAGACAGGCTACCTTATACCGTGAGTCTCCCTTTTTAGATCCATGTGAGTGAAAGCTGTTAGGTCTGGCTCCTCTAAAACTACTGCTGCAAATGCATTCCTCTAAAATTTAAACATGTGATGCAGCTGTTGCTTTGAGCATTTTCTCCATTGACGCAACGGGACAAACTATTTACAAAAGTTAAGAAGGCAGCAGTTGTAAGCGCTCTGCTTTTTTTCAGGGTCTGAATAGGACAGTGGGCTTCAGCGATGATGTGGCAAACATGTAATTCACACACAAGATGGGTATGAAGATAAGCTTCAATATTTCAGAGAAATTTCCACGGGTGAGTGTAATTCCAAAAAAGAGAAAACTATATGGGTTCCTTAGAACACTTTGAAGAGTTTTCTGTTATTCATTGAGCATGCTATTTTCCTAGAAGCAAATTGTATTGGCATGAATCATAGATTATGAATCTTTGACTATTTGGTGGCCATCTGTGATTATCTCTGAAGTATTACAGCCATACAACTGAAGTCATACACATTTAACCCTCCTATTATGTTGAAACGGCATGACACCTTTTATGTCAAATTGACCCCAACAGTTTAAACCAAAACAAAATTATTGTAATGAAAAAATGTATACACTTTGTGGGTCGCCTTCTTGACGTCTCCCAATTGACTGGCCTTTTAAAAATCTGTGATAAACGTCTCCGTTTAGAGCCGGAGGTAGGTGAATGTTTCTGAAGTTTCAAACCTGTATGGAAAAGTACCCAGAAAAATCAGTTTTTAGTTTTTTTAAATTAGTTTAAAAATATAAAAAAGTATTTTTTATATTTTTATTATATGTCTATTTTCTTATTTTTCCAGCTACAGAGCCTGGGGTGAAAATTACCCCACACAACACCTTTATATCTAAAGTTGGTGCAGGACTTTTGAAAACAACATGATTTTTATTTATTTCATTTTATTTAAAAATTTTAATTATATTTCTTAATAGGATGTACATGTATGTATGTCTGTCTTTATTTAATTCATGCTATTACAACTGTGGGGATTGCAAAATTGGAGACAGGCAAAAAGATTATTTGGAAAGAATCCTTTAAGAAAGCATAAAAATGTCCACTACTTATCTGCCCAACCACTACCAAACACAGTCAACCAAGTTACTGGTGATCTTTCCTTTGTTCCAGAGAAACACATTTTCTGTCTATGCATTCAAAGGCTTCTAGTACTGTGTGTTCCTCTGTAGAAGACTGTTCCAAGTATACCACTTATGCTTACAGAAAAATCTTGGCACAGGATAGGAATGCTGTAATAACCAAGATATAAACAGGAAACTGAATGAAACTACAAATTACATTCTGATGTTATCCCTCATAACCAGGTTCTAAGGATGGAAGTTTGTGGCTTGCCTAACAATTATTTCCAAAAATGTATCTAATGCCATAGTGCTAATTTAATTTGTCCATTTCCTTTCAGTTATTCTATGCAGTTATCGTATTGCTGAAAATGTGTTTCAGTAATAGAATGAAGTAAATCAAGTTTTTATGAACAACATAATCCTGAATGCATGACTCAGTAATACAATCCTGAAAAAAACATTGTATTACTTGTATTAGCAATACATCTAAGAACATCCATCTCTTTCATCTATAAAGGCAGGAATTGTGTCTGCTGTGTGTCTGCTGTCTGTGTGTCTGTATTTCAATTTGCTCAACAACCGCGCACTGTAAGACGTTGAAATGTTCTGGGTGTATTGCTCAGAACCGTAGAAAGTGCAGTGTCAAAAAATCAGTCGTCTACAAGTGGTTTTGTTTCCTTTATGCCATTTGCCGTCCACTATTATGAATGCGGAATTTGGAACTAATGTCACAGCGCAAAATCTTCGCCGGAACTTGAGAGCGTACCATCTCTCATGAAAGCCACATCCGAAACTGCTCAACCGCCAATAACCCAAGAAGAACAAGAACAACTAATGCTCAACGCAGAAATTCCTGAAATACCCACAAAGAAGCGCCCATCACTCTCGCCAAATTGCGATGCCAAGCGCATGAAAGTGTCTCGAGCAAGCGAACCTCCACACGAGTCAGACAAGACGCCATAAAATCACACGCGCCATAAAGTCCAGCCCATTCAAAACAAGCACATTTTGAATGGGCACTGCACTAGTGCTTTAAATCAAAATATCTACCTACATACTTCTAGGTTGGGATTTGGGGCATGCCATATCAAATAAATCACCTATTGACCTCCCACATTTAGATTTTATAGACAAACATTTGGATAAACTGACTTTTGGACCTGAATGACCGACCATTCAGGGCAAAGACGTGCTTATAGGTGATCGAATAGAGGGCCCCCACCCAACAATAACATATCTATTTACTCACCTATCATAACCTTAGATGTAGACGGGTGATTTTGCTCATATTTCAAAGCTTACAAATGGGTTTCCAAGCTATTTTATAATTTTTGTTAAAAAAAACAAAACATTTTATTAGAAAATTTATTTTAAAAAATTTACCTTTGACCTCAACTATTTCAATACTCAGACTTTTTTCATTTTCCTTATTTTTAAGTTTAGGATCCCAATACTCTTACTCCTCAGCTCCTTTCCTCCACTCCCTCATGTCTCAGTCACAGAAGTATGTGGAGGAAAGGAGGAGAGGAGACAACTGGAGGAGAGGACAGAATGAGGAAGCGTGAAGACAATTGGGACAGCTTTATCTGCTTCTCCATAGTCAATTTCAAATTTCTGTAAAAGTTAGCTACTCATTGGCTAGCTAGCAAACAAATCACAAACACAGCACAGCTTAACAGAACTGTACTTCTTAGTAGCCCCGGCGGTGGCTAGGCTAACATTATGCCAGCCGCTGCTACACTATCGCCCCTACAAGAAAAACGCAATTACCTTGTTGCAACTAAAACATTTCAGTCTTTACATGATCCGCTAGCCAGGTGGGTGTGGTGAATTCTCTGCCGGTGGCTTGACCGGTGCAGAGACTGAATCCAGCTCTGGCTGTGCTGGCACAGGACTGGAACTGGCGAGCGCTGCAGGTGAGCTGGAACTGGCAAGTTGGAACTTGTGAGCGCTGTAACTGGACTGGAACTTGTGAGTGCGGGCTGGACTGAGCTGAACTGAGTGAGGAGAGCACGTAGCTGGGAAATAATCCTGCACACTGAGCCCTCACTGCCAACAGGATGCAAGGCGTGACTATTAGAGACAGACTGGGGCAGGCGCCCCTCTTACACCAGCCTGCTCTTGTTTTCCCACCTGCTGTCACCCTTCGGCCTCTCCTTGCGGCTGGCACTTGCAATCTCTCTTCAGGTGGCCTCGAACTTCTTGCAACAATGGCAGTTCCCACAAAGCTCATTTGCATATAAAAATATGAGCTTGCCGCAAACCTGCGGCAACAATGCCAAAGGTTTGATGCAAATTTGCCAGAAGGCCTATATTTTTGTAAGAGAAGTTTTCTGCGTGGGACAGTGCCTCATTAAGGCTATTGGGGCGATCGATACGGACCTGCTGTCGTAGGTGTGGCCGGAGCCCCCTGAGGAAAGCGTCAAGGGCTAGGTTGTCTTTGACAGGGCCTGTGAGTTGTGTGTAGTCTTACTGGGTTAGCTATTGGACTTCCGCTGAAGCTAAGAAGATAAGTAGCTTCGCCAAACCGCCTAGTCAGCGCAGCACTCAAGAGTTTGAACGTCGGAGGCTCACCTTTGTTAATGTCAGAGTGCCCGCAACGCTTTGCCTTCTAGCGATGCTGCTTGTGAGCGAGCTTGCAGCTTGGCCCCGAAGCCAGCCCCAGGCCTCAGATTTTTTAGGGCGGGCACATATGGATCAACATTTTCAAGCAAAATACAAGCTCATCTACACGGGATATTGTGTTTTCACAAACCACAGCCAGTTGTATACGCGTTGATGTTGACATTAAGGATGTCTTCCACATTTTAACCATATTGCCAAATGCTGGGCGAAACAAAGTGCTACAATGTACAGTTTCTGGAATGCGCTGGGATGAAGATTCCCGTCCTTGTGAGTTGTTGCAATCAGATGTTTCACAGCTCCTCTCAAGTGTTGATGCGCAGCATTCTTTTCCCCGTGGTCAGTGACAAGACTCAAACATCGCAATGTAGGCTATACCAAAACAAACTTTAAAAAAATAAAAACGGACACACTGTAACCTTGTTTTATTATGTTAGTAATGCAATTTGAGCATGCAACGTTCTGAGTTAAAGGCAAAAAACATGCTCATTATTTCCGTAATGGATGGAATTAAAGCTGCAGTAGGCAAGTTTGAAAATATACAAGGCAAAAAGACATCCCCCTATTGTTCTCCTCCCTCCTATCGCTCTCCTAAGCCCCTCCCACCAAATGATGCTCCAGTGCACACGAGACAGGCAGACAGGGAGGGATTTATTCTACGGGAAGGATATTTTGCTTGTAGATAGTTGCCCTGATTGGTAGCTACATAGCTAACCCTGATTGGTTGGTTTTTAGACCAGGTTGAGATTTTTTGACAGCCTAATACAGAGCCTAGGACACTCACAGAAACCGTATTTTTTCCAAGAACACTATTTATTGATAGCTGCTGGAGTATAATGAGTAAATGTAATAATTTGGCCAAAATTATATTGCAAAAATCCTGCCTACTGCACCTTTAAGCCATTAAATGCACCAGCCAATTATGCATTTTATTTGTAGGCTATTTGTAGCTACATACCAGCCGGAAACTTCAGTCGACTTTTTTGAAACTTCAAGCACTTGTTACTGTTGCTACAGTTGTGCATGTTATTTCAACAATTTCCCATGCACTACTGTGTATGTAATACTTTTTTTTTTTTCCTGCCGCTAATTTCTTTAAGTTTTCCGTGATTTTCAAGATGTTTGTCGTGACTGCTCTGTGACTTTATCCAATATTTTTTGTGACAAACATCCGGTCTTAACAGACATGACAGCAACCAATTTAAAACTGCACACAAGACGATAGTTTACCATCTCTTACCACTGCCACTCTCTTCTCTTCCTGCCTCAACTGCAACGGGCGTTGCCCCTAACTCATATGAGCAAAATGTAAGGTCAATTCTAACCTCCCCTTTTTTGAGCCTAGCTAAAATGTTGAAAAGACAGGTTCCGTTACCAAAAAGCAGTAAGAATGCAGGTAGTCTACCGGTAACCAGCTGGTTTTCTTTTTAGCCATTTTCGAATATCCATGATGTCTGTTTCACTTTTCAGATTTTACTAGCTATGCAAGGTAAGGTTTTGAGCCTGGTAACACTTGCACTGTCTGTTGCACACATCAACATACACACAACCACGTACACTTGACCTCTGTCAGTGGAAACTGACAATCATACTTAACTTTTTATTTTACACTATTTCTAAACACTTTTTTTTTTAACTGGATAAAAAGATACTATTCATTTATGTGCAGTATGCCTACTATTATTACTATTAGGCTTATTATAATTAATAAAGTAATTATTGTTCTTCAGCAGCTGGAGGGGAGGGCCAATGGAGGATTCACCCGGTCCCAGGCGTTCAGACCGTGAGCTCCACTAGTCCCACAAAGGGAACCAGCTGGGCCCCGCGCCCCATGCTCACTAACCACAGCAGGAAGGAAGGCCGCAGTAGGCTCAAATTGAATCTTTTTGCACAGTAATTGTTTTCTCAGTGTAGCCAAGCTGCAGTAGCTCCAATCTTGCCCCCTAGCAGCCCTTTCACACTGTGGGGTGGCTAACTGCACTGCCGCTTTCTTCCGAACACTCAATATATAATTATATAATTGATTGGGCAGAAACATGGTTTGGAAACATTCCCAGGAAAATTTGGCATTGTCTGCACTCGAAAGCCAGAATTCCATGCACATGTACTAAAAAGTTGTTTATTTTCTAGGAGGGATTTCAAGCCTTTCCCAAACAGTGCACTACCATGGATCTATTTAAGTGCGCCTGCTGTCAAATAATGCATCTCTAAAATGTTCTTTATTTATACATCACATTTCAATCCACTTTTCCAAAAAAGGCATTTCAATGTACAAATAGATTTTAAAAGTGTCCTAAAAAGACAACGGTAAAACTTGTGAGTGTTTCTACATTTCTAACTACCAAAGATAAAGTATTACATAGTTCAGGAGCCAGGGCAATGGAGGTTTGATCTCTTTTAAAGAAACCCTTCTCAAAGGATATGAGTGTGATGGATTTAGTAGCGGAGAATCAAACGCAGAGGTGAGGGAAATATAACAAGAAAATAAGAAAAGAAAAACTACAAAATTAAATCTACCTAGGAAAATTGGACGAACTCGAATAGAACGAGTGAAACACAAATCTAAATCTCCTGAACTCAATACTACAGCCCAAAACAGAAAACCAGAAAAGCAAAGAAACAATCTGGGAACGTAACACTACAACGTCCGATAGAAGGTGAAACAGAACAAAACCACCAAAAGAAAACACTGTCTCATAGAGAACAGCACAAAAATAAATAGCGCAGAATGCTAATAGGAGGAAACACAATCCTATACCTGAAGAAGCTAAAAGCAAGTCCCTTGTGAACATAAACAAGTTAATATGACGAGGTTGCTTAAACCTGGCTATACCTGGCTCAATGTACAAATGAATGACAAAGGAGCACCGGAGAAGCGGAAGTGAGGAACTTAAATACCCCGCAGGTAGCAGCACAGGTGCTCAGAATAATGAGCGAGGCGAAGCAAAACCCCGGAACGGAATGAGGAAACAATTCGATGGATTCTCAAAGGGAGATAAAAGACGTGAACCGCAGCGGAAAACGAAAACAATAACCCACGAACCATGACAATGAGATGCTTCACAGGCTTAAAGGGCACTACAAGTTTAACCATTTAGTCACAAGTTAAGCCATTTAGAAGAGGTCTAATAGCCAAAACCACAGTGAAATTTGCACCAATTATAAAATGTACACTATTTACAATATTTATAATGTGTAGCTAAATAACGTCACACAATTTATACTAGAAAAATACATGAAGATATCAAGTCAAAAATTAGTAGTCCAGTTTAGAAAATATAAATTCATGGATGACTTGCTCTGCATCACTGAAAGATGAAATCTGCCTTATACTAGCTACTATGTTTCTGAGTTTGAAATAGCATGGCTGGTCTTACGTCCCAGGGTTTTGTTTTGTTCCCCCTGCTTAGTGTTTTGTTTTGCTTTGGGGGCTGCTGTGCTTGTTTCTGTCATTCTGATGGTCCAATACTGCTTTTCACACACTGTGCTTTCTAGATCTCTTGCTGTAAAGTTACTTCTATTTAGCTCTAGTAAATTGTTTTGGAGACAGAGCACATGTTGCAACAGGCAGTCGGTGAAAACCCAGATTTCTCTTTTGGAACATTTTTGATGTATTTGTGGCTGAACTTCAGAGAGGACTATTTCCACTTGGATGTGAGTTCTGGACCAGCACACCCTTCTGCTCGGTGAGACCCTGCAACCTGCGCTTGTGTATATAGTGATAGAGTGTCTTGCGTCTTTAGGATAGGTTACTCCCTTTTGTGTCTGCTATGATACACGTCAGTTTGTCTTTTTTATATCACTGTGTGCTCAACTGGGTTTAATTTTATTTGGGCTTGTGGTTGTGGTGGATTAGTGTTATGACCAGTATCGTCCCCTATTGTAACACTGGTAGATTTGTGTCGTAACATTGGGAAACTGTATAAATATGCCTCTTAAATTCCAAATCTTAAAAAAGGTTTTTTGTTTCTCATTTGATATTCGGAGATAGATCATCCAGTTTAGAGAGCTGCAACTCAGTCAGAACCAGGTCTTTTAGTACAGCTGTAGAAAGTTGTAGAAACATAAAACTAGAAATATTGTTCAGACCATGAAGAACAGAGTTGCCATTATACTTGAGTCACCAGGTTTTAGTGAGATTTAAAGTGTATATTTCCTGTGCAGACTTGAACAAAGATATTGTGTTTTCAAATAATATATCTAAGGAAGCTTACTGCTGCCCATGGAAACATTTTTTTTAACAGAATAGTGGCCTCTCTGATCTTTAAGAGCTACAGGATCATACTTACTTTATGTAATTATTGGCATGGAAAATTACTGAACAGGAGTGATCCTATAATGGAACTTGTCCTTACTGGCAAACCCACAGTTAGCAATCGATTCATTTCTGGAGCACCCAGCTACAGGAAACCAGCAGACCCAGTAGCTATTTCGAAACAGAGATGAGGGCCACCTCACTTTAACCGTATCTGCAGAGCACACAGTCACAGTTTGATCTCATGAATAAAATGGAACACTGGAACTGAAGGCGATCATGATGTGTATATGTGTAAAGTTTTGGATCAAAACCTTGTTGAAAAAATGTGGTTTATAAAAATATGTTACCTGTATTTTTGTAGCTCTGTGCACACCAAACATGAGGGTTTATTTTCAAATATGACCTTATCATGAAGAACAATCCACAGCACTCATCTCTCATCACTGCTGCGGAAGTATTATAGATAGGTGGTTTCAAATCGTGGTCCTCGGGCCCCAGAGAGGTGTACATTTTTGTTATATGCCAGCACTAACATGATCTAACATGTGGCTGAGCACTTAATCATGAAGCCCTTTATTAGTTTAATTCCATTGCGCAGATGTGAAGTGGCCATGCTCCCGGCGCTATGAGATTGCTAAACTGAGACATTAATTTCCCCTGCAACCAAACCAAACTAAAAACAACCATGAGTGGAAACAACAAACTCTATGTACTAGCATTATCACTTTATTAGGTTATTACGATTTGTGACAACTATACCGAATATGCAGTTTCTAAGTGCCACTATTGTTGCATATGTAATCAATTTAACAATCAATCTCCCACCCATTCTCACCTGTAACTATAGCGACCCATGCGTGACACAGTGGACAATAGATTCAGTCGGTGTTCTGTCATAGTTGAGAGGCGGGCGAAGGGGGTGTCAACGAGGGGGAAAACAATGTCGTGTCTGTCACTGTTCTGAGTAGGGACACATCGTAGATCAAGCTAGCTATCGTTGTAATTTCATTATAACATCAGAAAATTACATTGAAACATTGTTTCCTAAAGATATTTCGGCAAAATAAACCAAACATTACTCGAGTGCTGTCCTTATGCGGTTACAGAGTGGACAAATGATCCAACTCAATGGCCTCCGGTATCATTCCCTGACATCTTTTTATGTCTTAAGGAACCATGTCAACTACATTATGATCCAGTGGCATACCATCGGCTATAAAATAGGCCTTCTGTAACCTTACCTTTATACAGATATTAATCTCAACTGTTTCCATTTATAGTTCTTAATTATCAATCAAGTAGTTAACTGAATAACAAATATCAATGAATAGAGCAAGTTTGTCTGTGCTCACATTTTTCTTTGTGTCATAAAATGTGTAGCACTTACTATACATGTAGTGATAGCTGGTTCACTGGAAAAAGCAGGGTATACAGCATTACACTTGTTTATGTTTATTTAGCTTGAGTAGTCTAACAATCAAACAATTCGCTGAACAATCAAGACCAATATGTAGCCAATAATGATTAAGAAATGACAACGACAAAGATAACTTGAGATTGTTTAACAAGGATCAGGCAGTAATCTGAATGCATTAAAGAATGTAATAAATTTTAAAACGGAACTCAAATTAGTCAAAGCGATTTAAACATTAGAAAGCATTACAGAGGACAGCCTCTTAAGTGTCTCGAACCGTTGAGCGCAAACATTAGAAAGCATTACAGAGGACAGCCTCTTAAGTGTCTCGAACCGTTGAGCGCAAACATTAGAAAGCATTACAGAGGACAGCCTCTTAAGTGTCTCGAACCGTTGAGCGCAACGCATAATTAAGGCTAGAAAAACTAATTTACAATCATTGAACATTTAACATGGAGCATTTAAAAGTCAAAGTTTTAGCATCATAACACTTCATCATAAGTGTGGATATAGAAAAATTTCAACAAGTTTCTGATGCACCGAACAATAATGCTATCTCAAAATAAATTGGTAGCCTAATAATTTACTTATTGGTCTTGGTTATCAAGCAAATCAATTGTTTGATTGACAATCAGGCAAAATAGACAGAAACAGATTGAGAGTGATCATCCGTTAAAGGTAAGATTACAAAAGGCCTATTTTACAGCCGAAGGTACGCCACTGGTATGATCAATGAACATGAAAAATAGACTAATATTAGCTAGCTGATGTACGGTGATAATCGAACAGTTTAATTTGAACAGAAGTTTGTAGAAGCAATGTTAATGATGTCATTTTCTGGGCTAGTGCCGTTAGCTGTTGTTAGCCACGGGCAGGGGCGGGGCCAGTAGGGGGCCAGGGGTGGCACTGGCCCCCACTGGAATCTGATTGGCCACCCCTGGTGCCCCCCCTACCAGAACCGGAATATGATAGGCCATTGTCTTGTCAGTATCGATGAAAGAAGCCTCTGTAGCCCAATGGGAATGGACATAAATTGCGTCAGCCCACAGGCCTATTGTTGCGTCAACACGCGTTTCCCAAAATAGTTTTTAAAGCGCGAACGCGCACTCAACTCATAAGCGCTACTTAACTGTGGTCTGTGGTGCTGCAGACACGGTTAAAAAAATGTATGTGCAATTTAATTTAGGCAGACGTTCCTGAATAAGCGTGGCGTTAGTGATTCATGTAGGTGTTTTAATTCAGATTTATTTACCATGGTATAACGTTACGATAGTTATGCTGTCTTCTAGATATGTTACGAGTCATAACGTTAAGTATAACGTTAACTGTCTGCATGGTTAACGTTAACGTACTTGGTGTAACGTTAACGTTAGCTGGCTAAGTTGGAGGCTGTAGGCTACGTATGAAATATATATATTAGTCTATATGTACATCATAAACATATTTTTGTTGTAGAAAATCGTGGTTGTGCATAAACAAGCTTCGTGCCTGCGAGTTAGCTAACGTTAGCCTATCTTGCCTGCCGGACCAGTGGCATTCGCTGCCGCATTCATTGCTCATTATGCCGCGTAACTTTAACGCGAAGTGTCAGGGGTTTTATAGCTGTTTTGTTAGCGAACTTGGTATCTTTCTACCTGCTTTCTCTAGCTGTAAACAGCTTCAGATTGATTTATCATAGTTGGCCTATACGGTAGTTATGATGTCTTCTATTAGAGTCATAACGTTATACGTTAACTATCTAGTCATCTAGTCTAGCTGGCTAAGTTGAATGCTGTATGGTATAGATAGCTGATCTGTAAAGAGATAAAAACGTATCTGTTGTCACTTCATTCGGGACCATCAGAAGCGAGAGATGGAGAAAGTTGAACGCAACTTCGTTCACCATTGTGATCTCCAACGATAGCGTGCTAACAAAATGTTACCGCTAGCTTAACGTTATGTTATCTGGAATATCTGCTCGTAGCATAGCAAGCAGAGATAACTCGTCATGTAGTGATAGCTAGCTAGCTAAGTAACAAGCAGGCTTCTTTGCTCACTGTCTAAATGGACAATAAGAGTAACGTTAATGTGAGTAATAAAATACAAGAACTTTCCTCTGCAGACAAGGAAGAAACACTGAATTGCTATAACGTTTTCAGTCATGTAAGTTAAAGTCAATAGTTTAGCTAATGCGAGCTGGCGAGTTGATTGTTTAACCTAAGTTCACTAACGTCGACACCTGTTGACTAGTTAGCTAGTAATTGTGAGCTGGCGAGTTGGCAAGCTTGCTAGCCAGCCACTTCTGCTTGTGATGTTTTCCGTCAAACCATTAAAACCAACATTTAAGTCCTACCTTCCGTCTTTACAGGTAAGCATTTTCAACCATTCTGAAAGGTAACGTTATTTGTCGTTAAATGTTTTGCTAAGTTAACAAGTTACGTTTTATTTAATAATTTAGCAGCCCACTAGCTGGACAGCTGACGTTAACGTTATACACTTTGGTAGCTAATGTTATGTCGTAACTTGCCAGTCGAACGTTTATTTCATAAAACTCAAAAGTAAGCAATTCAATTTACAAGCAATGACTGATGGGTCGCAAGTGTGCTTTCTCTGGGTGCAAGAGCATCCGCGGATTAACGTTAACAGTTACACTATGCCCAGGTTGAATTGGGGTATGCCAGCCAAAGGAATGCGGAAACGTTACCAAGCCCGACTGATATTTCTGTCCCTCCAAATGCGGTAAGTTAAATTAAGTGCAGCCTACGGCGTCTTGTTGGCTTGCTAACGTGATGGTTATCTTGTAGCCTCAAAGATATTTACTTGAGTTGTTTTCGTATCGTTAACCATAGTTAACTGGCCGGTGATATTTCACTGCCTTTTGCGTATAAGATATAACGTTAGGTTTGATAGCTACTGCGTTGTCGATCTTACTGGCCTGAGGATTGAAGCAGGAGGTACGGAGTTACGTTTGATGGATAACCGTTAACTGCACTATCTGGAACTCCCCATGGCTGGAACATGTATTTACTTTTGGAGAGAACTCTTCATGAGTTGCTACACTGTATAGACTACGACAAGTTTATTTTAATAATGTCAAAGTAGAGAAAAAAATACACCCATTGCTGTAAAGGCTTAAAAATAAGCTCTGGTGTATCCAATAGTGAAATAATCAAAACATTTTACTCCACTTTGACATTATAGAGCACTTTGTGTAGATGAGTAACAAAAAGCCCATTGAAACATATCTTAATTTGAGCTGTCAAACAGCAAAATTTGAAAGAGTGTTCATACGAAAGCACTGTATATGATTACCTAGAATCTGGGGCAGGTATAAAAAAAAAAAGGTTAGGCTAGGGTTAAGGCTAGGGCTAAGGTTTGGTCGGATAAATACACGTGTGTCTGCTGTACGCGGCAAAAAAAAAAAAAGGTAAGCCTTGATGGCTGGCCCCCCTCCTCTGGGTCTGTGCCCCAGCCTGGCCCCCCCATTCAAAATGTTCTAGACACGCCCCTGGCCACGGGTTTCTTGGCATTACAGAAAGGTGAAAATCCAGGTTATCCGGTAAATCTGTGTAAGCCACACATCAGTTTTTTGGCATTTAGAAAATTGCAATGTTTTTAATATATTACTAGATTTAGTCTTAATTTAAATACCTATAACTGGCCGCTTCATTGATTTCCTATGGAAATTTTCCCCTGGGGGGGTTGGGACTGAAGTTTTTGTGGGTGTGCCCTCTCTTGCCGACTGGATCTATAGCGTCTATCTGTGAGTTCATAAAAATATTTTTTCACCACCAAAGAGTTGTATTCCGTCATACCAACAAGATACAGCCAACAATGGCCAGAATGTATGCCAATTCAGCTGTGAAAAGCCCTGCTCACTCAATAGCTAAATAAACAAGAAAGATTATTGTGCAATTATAATCCGTCATTCTACTGTCAATATCTGCAATATCTGGCAATATCACACCTCTTTATAATGCAAGTACACCTTGACAGTATAACCTTCGCAATGGTGTTTTCAATGTCTTATTAGATGCTTTGAACAATAAATTACAGCTGGGTGTAACTGGGCATATTTTATTTTATTAGTTTAGTTTTATCCAAACAACTGCAGAAAATGCAAAAATTTGCATGTGCTTGCCGAGGTGTAATTGTTATGTTCCTGCTAACTTCGCAAAATTTTCATAAGTTAGCCAACTCGTCAGCATGGCAAGACAAAATCCTCGCCTTGCTTACAGGGATTTTTGGAGTGGGTCAGAAGAGGATGCCATAGCACTGATTCTATCAGAGAATATGCCTACGAACATGACGGATATTTTCCTACTCCATATGTAAGTATTACTGCTTATAACTACTGTTTTTCCACTCCACCACTGTCTTGGGCCATATGTCTGATATTGTTATTTTCACATTCTGAGTGCATTTCATATACTGTAATGTAAGAGTGGCATGGGCTACTATTTTGATTACACAGTGGTGCAAGTGAGGGAACAGAGTGGTGCAATGGCTCTGTTATATTCTTTGGGGAAAACCCTGACACATTATGGTACAAGTATGATGAGGTCTAGTGTGCATCCAACAGTGTGAGCAGGCCCAGAGACATTTTGGGTAAAACTAATTTGAGTAGTTATAAGTAGGGATCTTCAAAACTTAAAAAATTTGTAGTTTATAACTGCTTGCGACAAAAAGTTTGAAAACATTGATATAAAACTTGGGTTTGATTTAAGCAACTGAAAGACCACAGCGCAGACTCAAGTACTGGTGACCTTGCCCAAACAGTGTAACCCACCCAGGGACAAGGGACTGAAACAGATGGTACATGACATACACAAGTACACAAAACTGGCAGCCGGGCAACCAGAAGACATGATGCAAATGCACCATCCATTAAAACAAGAAATTCCCAAAGCACAAGTGCCAAAGGAGACCATCTGCACAGAATGTTCGGATTCACTAAGTGAACCGAAATTGATTTCTCCCAAAGCAAAGGTCAATACTATGACAGGTGTAATTAGAGGTTGGTACATGTTTATTAATTTATTACTGTTGCAATTGTATAGGTTGTGCCGCTAATATGATACAGACGGAGACAACGTAAAGCTATAAATAAGGCTTATTTTCATCTTTTCCGATGTGTATTATCTACATTATTTTCTGTGCGTATCTCAAACATATCTATATTCTGAAATGTGCCTTCAATGCAGCTTAGTTTACCACAATCAGAAATGGAGCCATGCTTTGCATAATTTTGACTATTTGCTACTCAACCATCTTGTCCTCACTTATCTGAGAAACACACTCCAAATATGGACACAGTCATGGAATTTATCTAGCAATCCATATATGTCATTTACCCTTAATGCTGAGAGCTCCTGGTAGATCACAGGGTATTAACAATGCATTAGGAGTAGAGCTTACATTTACTGCTGTTAGAAAAAAGTGACAGTTCATTGAACTATGGTTCAATAATTAATTGGTAATGCATTTGCTACATCCGTTATGCATTCTCTTTATACAAAGCACCGCACTACATACTCAGTACTCTCCTACCCTCTCATAGTTAGCATAGTCTTCCCTGGTTAAAGTACTCTGTGTATGCTCTGTATTTCTGTAAGTTTTTTTATATTATTATTCCCACATCTATTGTTGCATACATGTGAGAATCTGGGCCAAAATAATCTATCCAAGAACTCCATCCTATAGATGATCTAATGAATCTTTGATTTTATTACATTTGAACATTAATTTAGGAAATTTGTCCATCAGTGAAATCTTTTTTCATTATGTGGATGGGCAGTTATTGCATGGCCTTCTGCAACTGTGCACAGTATCACGTTCATTGAGAGAGGAGAGATGGTGTGTGCCTCCAGAAGAGTAAGAGTATTTTCGTGACAACGCGTTATTGGGGTGACGGTCTGTAAGTAAATTCTCACAATTGCTGTGTTTGACATAAATGTGTGCAGTGTAATTGTTTTCAATGTACAAAGTGTCTATAATAAAACTAGCCAAGTCTAGGCCTGCCATTAAAAGTATTGATATCAGAATGAGGCCAAGTTACAAGAAACAATACTGGCTATCTTAGTTCATACAAATTAAACAAGCTCTATTCCAAAGCAAGCAATGACATAGCACCTATCCCCCACAGACTGAGCTGTGCTTGGTGTGCTTTCTGGGGTTAACGGTTACAAATTCAGTCAGGTTTCATATTATGTGTGGTTTGCATGTGAAATGATAGAGAATGCCTTTCAGAAATAGAAACAAGCTTCCACAAAGATTATTTTACAGCTGTAAAATCAACTAACACAATAACCTGCAATTTACATTTTTTGTTACCGTTATGACCGGTGGAAATGGGGACCCAGTAGCAGGCAGGAGTACAAAAAACCAAAGTTTAATGTCAGGTAGCAGTACAAAAATTTGAATCTCCACAGAATAGTAACAAAACAGGCAGAGGTCGAAACCGGGAAGGCACGGCAGAGGGACAAAAACACAGTCCAGAAATCAGGGTCGCGAGAACACGGGCAGAAGTAAAAAAAAAAAAAGTAAAAAAAAAGGTAAATCAATAAAGCACGAAAAATAAACCAAAATAACAGACGAGGAACAAACACAAATTGAAACTCAAAACAAAAAATCTGGAAAAACCATATACTCAGAAAACTCGACCACAACATGCAAACAACAACACTATAAAGGTTGAGGAACTCACAACAAAAGACTGAATGCACAAGGTATAAATACACTGAGGGAAACAAGAAACAAATGAGGATCAGGTGTGAGGAACCGGGAAGGGCAATTGACAAACAGGTGCACGTAATGAAACAATGAGGAAAGCAATAATAAAATAATAAGGGAACACGTAATACGCGGACCGGAATCACACAGACTTGGACATGAACTGGGCAAGTGCATACAATTAGAAAATGGAAAGCGGAAACGAGAGTCAGCTGTAGTTAATAGAGGAACCAAAGAAAGAATTAGTGATAGGACAGGCAGAACGAGAGACAGCTGCAGTGAGGAACTCAAGATAAATTAGTAATTAGTAATGTTAGTAGAAATTTCTAAATCCCAAATGTTAGTAAGTTAGTTGTTTAGTATTATGTACAAGCTAGTCATTAGTAGATTAGTAGACCCTAATTCTAAGATGTTAGTGGTTGTTAGTTAATTAGTATTATTTACAATTAAGTAATTAGTCAGAGGGAAGGAATGAGAGAGGAAATACAGAGAAAACCGAAATCCCCACAGACTCCCGAAAAGTGTGACGAAGACAGGAAGTGACAGAAATACAAAACACAGGACAGTGAAAACACAAATAATCAGAAACATAAATACATGAATGAAAATAAAAATACAAAACAGACAGACTCAGAACTCAGAACATAACAGTTACTTAGCAAGAAAGCTAGCTTCCACACATAACAAAGATTTAGAAATATTGTAGTGATTATTCTATTTGCTGATATTGCATCACACTTCCTTATACAGTGAGCACCATAATTAATTGGACATTGACACATTTTTTGTTATTTTGGTTCTGTACTCTAGCACTTTGAGTTTGAAAGAATACAATGATGAATGAAGTGCAGACTGTCAGCTTTAATTTGAGGGTATTTTCATCCATACCGGATGAACCATTTTAGAAATGATAGAACCTTTAGTACATAGCCCCCCCCCCCCCCCCCCCCCCCCGGGGCAAAAAAAAAAAATTTTTTTAATTAAAATTTTTAAAAACAGTTTAAACATAATGTAATTAAAAAGTAATCATTTTTAATATTTGGCCGCGTATCCTTTACATGTCATGACTTCCTGATGTCTGTGACCCAACAATATCAAATATACTTGATATCTTATTTTCTTGTACTCCTACAAGCGAAACCATAACTTCTCTGCATTTGAATGGATCTCTATGGGAATTGGGGGGTGGGACTAGATTTAGCTGTAAATTATGCTGGAACAGTATGAAATACATGGTAGGCGAAATGGCTGTAAGTCATCAAGGGTCTGAGATGTCAAACAAACCTCAAACCATCTGCTGCCAGATATGCAGTAGATACGGATGGATCACTTTAAGGGTTGTTTCTCCTGACAAATTTTCCTATTGAACTCTATGGAAAAATAAGTCAGAAGAAACCCTTCAAGTTATGTGTGTCAGAGAGTATAATGGTGTGTGAGAAAGTATGACAATGTGTGTGAGAGAATAATGGTGTATGCAAGACTATGATGGTGCCTGCGAGAGAGTATGATAGTGTGTGTGAGAGATTATAATCATGTTTGTGAGATCAAGTATGATTTTTGGCCTAAACGGCCTCCCTCACGCGCGCGCGCACACACACACACACACACACACACACACACACACATTGAAGTGGGCCTCCAACCTTCTTTTTCAGGCTGGCCAAAGGTTGAATGATGTTTCATTGCTACTGTATCAGTAATATATTATTATTAATATATTCATTATTTTCCTGCAGTTTACACCACAAAATTACAAAACCCCAAATCAATTAATTTAATACACTTCTGTTGTGTAAAATTACATATTGCCCAAGGAATTTAACTACAAACCTGTACTGTTCAAAATTTTAATTTCACTTCCACAGTCTATGCAAGATGAGAGTAGGTCTTTGTATTCACTCACACAAGGAATTCAAATTGGTGCAGAGGCTCCACCATTTATTTATTCATGAAGTCCCTGAATTATGGATGCTGGGATCGGACTTTCAAATGTGCATGTCTTCTGTAGTGTAATTACTGCAGTACTTATACAGGGGCACATCCAGTTTTTACAAGCCATTTAGATCCCTTTCACACTGCAGTCTAGTATTTGTAAAGAATCAACAGTGACGTTATATACTTATACATTTAAAATAAATATTAGCAAATAATAATACATTGATTAATAAAAGTATATGCTTTTGTATTTGTATTTCAATCAAACCAAATAAAAAAATAGAGAAGACATTCTGAATCCTAGTACTTGGTCTATGGAAGGAACACTGGATAAAATAATCAATTTTGTAACTGAGTAGTATAGCCCTCTGTCTATTGAAGTTAGAAAAAACTGTTTAAATTAAGTCTCCATATAAAGACTTTATATAGCATGTGTGATAAAGGTGACATAATGGCTTCATAAATCATACATAAGCAAATATTATGCTTAATAAAGGGTGACATAACACCTTATGCAACATGTTATGCCAAATGTGACATAATCAACAATATCACCTGGCTAATGGCTAAACATTATACAGGGTGACATAAAACATGCTTATGTAGGATGCTAGGCTAACTGTGATGCATTTGAGGCTGTGTTGCATGTGAGGCATAACATGTTGCATAAGAAGGTGTTATTTCACCCTTTATGAAGCATGACAGTTGCTTATATATGATTTATGAAACCATTATGTCACATTTATAAAGATATTACATCGCGACCCTCAGTTGAAATCATTCACTTCATCAGCCCCTAGATTTTGTTTCCGAAAAGGAAAAAATTGAAAAAGCTCTCATTGGTCACCTCGATGTAGTATAGATGAGATATTATAGTTCCAATATGAATTGGCTCCAAAAACTATCATTGTGGAAAATGCACACATTGTTCATATACCTACAACACCAAAACTTTTAATCACCCTCAAACTGGTCAGGAATGCACCATTAAGAATTGTTAACTGTATGTCAACACACATAGTTTATACTAAACTATGTATAGCGGAACACAAGGCAGCCATACACAATGGTAATAATTATGGACTATGTGACAGCTAGACACTATAAAGACAGACAACATGGTTCTGCAGCTTCCTTGAGGTTCATAGGCTTAGTGTAGGTCTCACCAAGGGGTAGATATATAAAAAATGTTTATTGCAAAGGGAAGCCTTTTGGATTTTTACTTTAAATACAATGGAACCTCATGGCTGAAATAAGTAATTGGATTTAAGTTAATATTTATAAGTTTATACAACAATCTTAATACTAATATACTCATGTATATTAGTGGCCGGAATTTTGTTTTCAAATCAGAGTGGCTTATGACCATAGACCGTAGAACCAATCAAAGAGATTCATATTTCAAACTAATCAACAGTGGGATTGACCTTGCCAGTTCACCAACTAGACATTTCACAGTGACCCGTTACACCGGCGCTATTTAACGGAAAGAAAAATAAAAGATAATTTGATAAAGCTCGCTCGAAAACGTAAGGTTGTAAGGTGCTCATTTCAGAAGGTAGCAAGATTTTCTGGAACAAATTGACAGATGTGGAGCTCTCATATTCTACTGGACAGGTAGCTCAAAAGTTTCAACATGAATGGATGTTCTCCTTGCCAGACAACTGTAATTACCTATAATGCATAGTAGCTAGGTTGCTATTATTGATAACGTTACTTCGGCAGCAAGATCTTGGAAGAAGGACACAATTAATTCACAATAATTTTAATGCCATTCTCTGCAAGTGCACTTTAAGCACGAGCAGGTATATTTCACCTGCTGTAAATCACACTTTTCACAGTCTTCCCGGGAAAGTGGGCTTGTTTTTAAAGCATTAATCTACTAGTAAAACGCGTTGGTCACATTTCCATAAGCAGGACATTATAAAACAAGGGAAAAAATTTGCAAACCTATGGGTAGTGTATTTAGTGTCATCATTAAGGCAAAATAACGGTATTTATGTTATTAATCAATAGCCTAGAATGCACGTAATGAACTTCGGATGAAGCTTGAACTTCGAGAACTCCATGAGAACAGCCTCGTGGAATTGATGTTTGACAATGCTTCATTGTATAATCAAACATAATTAATTAAACAAGCAGGCTAATTTTGAGTTTTCTAAGGTGAGACCCAAGCCATATTCTGGTAACTTCATTCTCAGCTGTTGCAGGTGCTTTTAACTAAATTTAACGCATATATTTTCAAAAATAACAGCACTGTCGGGAATTACTGAGAACATTAAACTCTAATGTTAAAGATTATTATTGTATATCAAAATGCATCATAATGGTTCTATTTCGTTTCTTCGACTATTAGGTTCGACAACTTTCGAATGTACTTTCTCGCAGCCAGATGCATCGAGACTCTTATACCACCAATGGTCTTGGCCATTGCCTCTGTGTGATGACGTCATGGCCTCTTCTTTCTTCTCACTGATGCAGGTTTGAGTCGTAATACTTTTGTTTGTATACCAGTGCGACGGTTTTCCCGTCCTCCAAAGGCTGCGATAGCACTTGCATGCGGTAATTCCTCTGATAGCATTCCTGCTAAAAGACTAGATACTGTGTATCACTTTGTTTGTTGTTGCTAACGTTAACTTTGCTAATGCTTTCGTGTAGCATATAGCCATTTATATTGGGAGTGTTTGCATTCCTTTTTGGCTTATATTGCATTCGTTAACTATTGCTTAAACAAGAGAGTTTGTTAAATCCTTTGTTGAAAGTCTGTTTCTGTCTCTGAAATCCTGGCCGTGGTCACTGGTGCCTCCCTCCAGACAGCTCGAGGTTTTTACTCCATGTTTTCTCTGGTACCAAAAAAAATTTAAATAATAAAAAAGGATGTTCTCCTCCGACCAATCCTGGACTTGAGGAATTGAGGACTTGCATCTAAAGCAGTGCACTTTCCGGATGCTCCGGGTACAGGAAGTACAGGAAGTACCCGGAGAACCCCCCCGTATTCACCCGATTCATGAGCGCTGTTCTATCGCCACTCCCTCTGAAGGGGGTAAAAATCCTGCCGCGGGATAGGTTCCGAGTCGTACAGTATGGCGCTCTCACACACTGCCCAGACAGTAGCACATATCTCCAGTCTGGGCATCAATGCCAATAATGGCAAGCTGGTGCCGAGCCAGTCACTTGTATCAGGTTCCAGGTGAACGCAATCCTCGAAATGAGGGTTTCTCGAGGGCTTCTGGGCCTGACTGTGGCTGCCTCAGCAGTCCTGCCTCCCAGACACCTTGCAGCCAATTGTTAACATAAATGAGCCTCATCAAAAAGAAAATGCGTACGATCAGATTTTATCATAAACTGTGCTTAATGTTTCCACTAACATTTTGGCATTTATCATATTTTTCCATATGTGAATTTGTACTTTGGTGTGATCAAAATCTACATGTGTTTAGAAACAAGTGTAAAGGTATATACACAGAAAAAGATTTCTATTTAGAATGCTTTACGATTGATGCATTTTATTTAATTTAAGTAGTTACATACCTCATATTAACAACAAAATGTTTATTGGTACAATTAAAGGCCAAGTCCATGCTTCAATTTCAGTATAGTTTTAGTTTGTTTGAAGAGCCGGCTTGCTAGCTTAATTTTATTAAATTTTTTAAAAAAAAGTTTTTCATCCCAAGTTTTCATCTTAATTTTAGTTTCCGATAATAACCTGGGAGCACATGTAATTAATTTAGTTTATTGATAAATAGTGACTCAGAGAGAGGTGATTCATCATGTTGGCAAGGCATGTTGGGATAGCTGGCAATGTGAGGCAAGCAATGATTACAAGGCTAAGAAGAAATGGATATGGAGTAACCAGGCACAAGTAGCGAGGTAACACAAGAAAAAGAAAACTTTAAATTATGGGGTACACAATCCCGTATTAGTTACAGCATAGGAATACATCAACGGAGAGGAGAAAACTTTGGAGTGACATCACATACTGTTATGTTCTGAGTCTGTTTTGTTATTCTGTCATGTTTAGTATTGTCAGTTTCTGTAGCATACACTTTTCCATGTTTTCCGCAGCCTTGCGTTCTGTGCTGTATCTCTCGCTTCCTCTCACAGAGTTTTACTTTCATTTCTGTACACTTCATTTGTATTACCCTGCACTACTAATTATTATATAGGACTTATTAATTACTAACCGGCTAAACACGGGTGTGGTTAACTAATCTACTAACGTCAGGATTTAATATAATTATTACTAACACAAACTAACAATTTAGTTCTCATCACGTTTCCACAGCTGTTTAGTGTTTCCTTACGTATCCAGTCATTGTCGTGTTAACTAATTTACTAACGACAGGGCTAGGATAGGATAACTACTAACGATTTACTAATTGCCTTGTTACGTGTCTCAGCTCTCAAGCTGTTTTCCATTTCCTGCTATTCTCAAGCTAAGTGTTTGCACCTACACATGCATTTATACCTGCTGTCTTTGTCCATCGTCGCGAGTTCGTAAAACCAAGTTGTAGCATTGTCTGTTGCCTGTATTTCACCCGAGTTAGAGTTATCTGTTTTTTCCGAGTCTGTGTTCCGAGTTTTTGTTTTCTGTGTTTCGAGTTTACGTTAGGTGTTGAGTTTGTTAGTTTTTGTGGTCTGTTCTTTTGTTTGTTTTTCTGTCTGATTGATATCCCGGTTTTGACCTCAGTCTGTGTTCTCGCGACCCTGCTTTTGGATTTGTTTTGTACCTCTGCCTTGCCTTCCTGTTATCGACCCCTGCCTGTTTTTTTACTTCCCCTTGGACATTGATTTGGTACCTTTGCCTGGATATTAAACCTGGTTTGTCGCACTCCTGCCTGCGTTTGGGTTCCTGTCCTACGGATCGTAACACATACAAAATGAATTAAATAACAGTAGAGGATGTAAAGAAAATATGGCATGTTTTCAGAAAAACTCCTACAATATAATGCAGGCAAAACACAGGTGGTGGTCCTACTAAAGAAAGCATATTAACACAGATAGAACAACAGTAGAAAAATCTCAAAAGAAATTGCAAGTCTTGGGGGTAGACATGGATGGCCTTGTTTGAAAGCCACAACATCGGAAAATACAACTGCATTTACAATTCATAATGTACCCGACTGAATTCAAAGGGACAACAATTGTTTAAATTCAGAACAGTTTTTTTATACTGACTGCTAGGTGATGACTTCAATAGAAGTCTTGCGTCCTTTCAATAAAACTAATGTAGATGATATTTCATATTATATCTGATAATAGATGAGAAGCAATTAGTAGAAATGTGTGCAACATATTTTAAATCCTGTCTCCTTTCCAGAGTGCTATGCATTAGAGGATGCATATGTTTTAAATCTCCACCTGTCCACCACATGCACCCCACAAGGAAACTGATTTTAAACTGGGTGTGTGCGTACAACCCAACACCCTTCTCTGGCATCCTGTGTGAGAACTATAGGATACTGTATATCAGTGCAGACAAATTACCACCTGCTTTCAGGAATTTAAAAAATTCTCACACAGAGTGGTAATTACACAGAATAATTAATTGTCCTAATTTACATAATCTCCACCATCATCTCTGTTTTAGCACATTCACTCTAGGTAAACATACATGAATGCATCAAAAGGAAAGATGCAGCATTACCTAATCCTGCTAATTACATCCTAATAGCGATTTAGACCCATTGCGACGTTTTAGTTATTGCGACTTTGTAGCAACTGCTTTTGCTTCAGAAAAGCAGTCGCAATCCTTTTGTAAATCTGGCCCACAGTGTGTAAGAAATAGGAGACACGCCCACCAGTGACTGATTGTGGGAGGTGGGCGATCTCGTCAGAGGCAGTGTGGCTTCAGACTTAGCAATGCTGTATTTGCTGCATTAAGATTACTTGGCTAATCGTGCCTTGGGTAGAGCGTGCGACTTTAAGGACAGATCTGTTTGCGGAGAGTGATGAATGGCTGAATTTCCACATGACCCTTATGATACTGGGATACGTACAAAATCAAACATCTGCATATGTTTTTTAAATCCCACATTGTTTTTTTATAAGAACTTTTCTTAAGAACAAAAATAAGAGCAATTTATTTGTCACATCTTGCCGAGTTAGATGCGGGACACCGACACTGACAGGGGAGAGAAGGACACACCCACACCCGCTCAGTTCCCTGCTTGCCCTGGTCTGAGACTCACACACACGCTGCAGCTTTATATACGGTGCAAACACGTTCCTTCCGGTCTGGGGGAAGTCAGTTCTCCCAGCAACAGCTCATCACCAGATTTCCCTGGTACACTGGCTCCAACACCCCAATTATTTCTACCGCCACACACTCAGAAGCTCAGAGGAAGCCCCTGCATTCCCCTTACAATCCCCCAATTCCCCAATGAGCACCATCCATTCATCCAATCCTCCATTCGTCCAATCATTCACTCAATTCCCCAATCCTTCAATCCGGCTCCGCAATTATCTCATCAAGCACTGCAGGAACCCGACACATTCCCTCTCTCACATAAAACACCATTACACAAAGCAGCAGCGATAAAACTACAAATTATACAGTACTTATTACAGATAAAACACAAATTATACACATTTCTGCTAAAACAATTGGAAACCTCAATTTTTTAAATCTCCAACTTTCTCTTAAAATCATCCAAAGTGATTAAGTCTGCCATTTTAGTTTCCTTCTGGAGCTGGTTCCAGGACCATGGGGCATAATAGCTAAAAGCCATCTTTCCAAATTCTGTTGAGGAGCGAGACACAGTAAAACAAGGAAGGCTTTGTGAACGCAAGTTGTACAAACTTGTGTTCCATTTAAAAAGACAATGTAAATAATTAGGGAGTTTCCCTATAATGGCTTTATAAATACAAATATGCCAATGAAATTATCAATGATAAACTAAAGATGGCAGGCCAATGATGCGTATTTATTTGTGATGAAACGTAAGGCACCATGATACACTGTGTCTATAGCTTGTAGTGTGGAAGCAGAGGCATGCATGTAAAGAATATCACTATAATCAATCATTGAAAGAAAGGTGGCTAGGACCAATTTCTTTCTAGCTGCAAAACTGAAGTATTGTCTGGTTCTAAAATAAAACCCCAGTTTAACCTTCAGTTTTTTAACCAGGTTGTCAATGTGCACTTTAAAACTAAGCTTATCATCCAGCCAGATTCCCAGATATTTGTAGGAAGACACTTGTTCAACATCCCTCCCATCTACTGTACATATCTTGGTAGTAACAATCTGGGAATGTGATCTGGAGAAATACATATGGTTTGTTTTATCAGAATTTAAAACCAGATTTAGCTTATTAAAAGCAATCTGAATAAAGTTAAAAGATTCTTGGAGCAGAGGCATCATTTGGGGGTGGTGAAGCTTCTTGGTTAAGTTGGTGAGAATCCTAGGCCTATATATAAAAAAAGTAGTTTTGTATTTTTGACACATATTTTATTCCTCTGTGTGCCCTCATAATAAATGCCCACTATATCTATAAACGCTGATCTAAGATGAGATTAAATTGCAAAAACATTTATATCACAGATCAGATTCAGGCAACAAGGGGATTATTTGATGCAGCCAGCTTCACTCTCGATCCAGTCGCATAAGTAAGTTAACTTAATAGTTAGCTAGCTAACTGAAAAATGAAACGAACAAACAGCTAAAAATACAAGGTTTTTTAAAGAAAATTAGAATATTTTGCTTTAACATATTTTTAAAGTATCATATTTAATATTTGGTCGCATATCCTTTGCATGCTGTTACTTCCTGAAGTCTGTGACCAATCAACATCAAAAGACTCTCGATATCTTATTTTCAGGTACTGTTACAAGCGATACTATAACCTCTCTGCATTTGAACTGATCTCTATGAGAATTGGGGGGTAAGACTAGATTCAGCTGTAAATTACGCTGGTACAGTATGGAACAAATGACTGGCGAAATGGCTGTACGTCATCAAGGGTCTAAGGTATCAAACGAGCCCCAAACCATCACTCTGCGGCCAGATATGGAGTAGATGTGGATGGATCACTTTAAGGGTTGTTTCTCCTGACTTTTTCCCCCATAGAGTTCTATAGGAAAATGAGTCAGGAGAAATAACCCTTGCAGTGATCCATCCACATCTACTCCATATCTGGCCGCAGAGTGATGGTTTGGGGCTCGTTTGATACCTTAGACCCTTGATGACCGTTTATAACTTCAGACAAACACGAATACTATAATTGAGACGGATACGTCTCAACCACTAGGGACAAAATCTATAGGGCTAACCAAAGACTCCATAATCTTTTCAACCACCGACAGCTTTGGAATAGGACGGTAGTTGCCTAGATCAGTTGGGTCTCCACCTTTGAAGAGGCAGCACATAGGCTTCTTTCCATACCTTGGGAATGCTATTTGTAAAAAGAGAAAGATTCAAAATGTGGGCTAAAGGCTCAGCTATGAGTTCCGCTGAAAGCTTCAGTAAATAGAGGTCAAGACCATCTGGGCCTGAAGGTGTTTTGGTTTCTACAGTCTTAAGAGCCTTAAGGACTTCAGGTGCACTTAAAGGCAAAACCAGAGCCTGAACTAACATAAGTCCAAGAGCATGGATTTATTTTGACATTTTATATTAGGGTGAGTGGGAAGGTTAATGAGCTGGGAAAGGTTAAATTTACAACAGACACCTTTCAAACTGTCTGATGCAGTGGTGAGCCAGTTAAAGTCTCCCAAGAGCACACATTCAGTATCCTTAAAATCAGTCAGTACACTAGAAAGAAAAGAAACAGATTCCTTTGAAGCAGATGGAGCTTTGTACGAATCAATAACTGTAATTTGACAGTCATTGGACAGGATAAGCTTTACTGCCTAAGGAATTCAAAAAGTAAAGAAAAGGATTTAATTATACTGACATTAAATTTACACTTTACGTATATAGCAACGCCACCTCCTTTACTTAATCGGTCTACTCTGAACTAATTATAGCCATCAATACTTATAAATTCATCTGAAGGCGCGTTTGCTTCGCTTGTTCAACTCAACTATTTTAGACTTTTTTTCTACGTTTTCCCACTTTCTTGTGACTACCGCTCCGAAGTTGATCCCATCCAGACCCAGAAAATCTAACAACAACTAAGGATAAATACGGTAAGCGCACATTATGGCTTCCACACCAAATGTTTCCTGCGCTGTGTGTTTCATGTTTAGCCTTAGTTCTGTTGCCAATTTTACCAGTAATGGTATATGTGCAAAGTGTGAACTTAATTCAAAATTGGCATGGAAAATAGCTGAGATAGAGGCCCGCATCCGGACGTTATATCCAAGATAGTGAGAGTTTGCTAGACTCCCTTTTACCTGAGCCGGATGCCAGTTTAGATACGAGTATCTCTCCCCCGTCAGAGTCCTCACTGTAGGATGATTTTGTCACGGTGCAAAAGAAACATAGCTGTCAGCTTAGAGCCGCCGAGCACCATCCTACTCGCGTTTCAAACCGATATTCTCCACTCAGTAACACACCTACTGAGAAAGCCCTGATCATAGGGGATAGTATTCTAAGAAACGTGAGTTTAGTAACACCAGCGACCATAGTGCAGTGTATGCCTGGTGCCAGAGCTACTGATGTTGAGGCTAGTTTGAGAGTGCTGGTTAAAAGTAAACGCAAGTACTCTAGAATTATCATTCACGTTGGCACAAATGACATCCGATTGAGGCAATCAGAGGTCACCAAAAATAACTTTGTTTCGGTGTGTGCAGTGGCTAATAAGATGTGTCGGGAAGTAATATTCTCTGGCCCGCTCCCAGTTCGTAGGAGCGACGAGGTCAATAGTAGACTTACGTCACTAAATTTCTGGCTGTCTGAGTGGTGCTCAACTAGTGGCATAGGGTTCATTAATAATTGGCCTGATTTCTGGAGAATGCCTGGCCTTCTGACGAGAGACGGACTCCACCCGAGCTGGAGAGGTGCTCTTGTCCTAGCAAAAAACTTAGATGCTAGTCTTAGTAATGCCAGATCCTGACACCGTAACAGGGCGCCGGGGCAGCAGGCCTCTGATCCTACATTGGAGCCTGTGCGTTTCCCAACACGTTTCCCAATGCTCAGACACATGGCCTTATGCCGTTGTCTGCAAGGTGCGTTTCAGAGCTAGTAATTAGCAATAGTGCTCATCCCAGCGCCCCATTATCTAACATATCTGAGTTAGAAACTAGTATTTATTATATTGAGACTGTGTCTGCCCCACGCATCTATGCTAAACGTAAAGCAAACCATGGTATTAACACATATAATCTTGTTACTCGAAAATTAAACCATTTTGCTGCTAGCAGCTGTTGTGAATCACTCCTAAAAATTGGACTACTGAATGTTAGATCTCTTGCTCCTAAAGCCATTCTTGTAAACAAATTGATCACAGATCATAATCTCAAAGTACTGTGTCTGACTGAAACTTGGCTAAGACCTGGTGAATACATCGCACTTAATGAAGCGTCTCCTATAGGTTTTTTAAGTACTCAGGTATCGCGCCAGTCAGGAAGAGGGGGTGGTGTTGCAGCGATCTATCAGTCCACCTTAAGCTTAACCCCTAAGTGTGGAAATACGTTCTCATCTTTTGAAGTTCTCTCTATGAATGGTGTACAGCATGACCTAGCTAAAATAAGGGGTAACACGCAGTCCTTTTTCTTAGTGTCTGTTTACAGACCACCTGGGCCCTATTCGGATTTTCTAATAGAATTCGTTGAGTTTTTGTCCTGCCTTGCTATTTCGGCAGACAAGGTTGTGATTGTTGGTGATTTTAACATACATGTGGATAAACAGGGTGATCCCCTAGGAACAGCCTTTGCCTCTATTATTGACTCTGTTAGTTTTAAACAAAATGTCTATGGGTCCACTCATTACTATAGCCATACCCTAGACTTAGTGTTATCCTATGGTATCAATGTTATGAATATCAATGTTATGAATCTTAGTATTGCACCCCATAACCCTGTATTATCAGATAATTTCCTTATTACTTTTGAAATCGAGGCAACCACCACTTTTATATCAGAGACATGATATTATTATAGCCGGTCGTTAAACTCTGATGTGTATCCTGGATGAATTGACTAACCAGTTAAGTCTAACTCTCAGAAGAGAGAAATACTATTAGTATTTCGTCTTGCATGGAAAGATAGCCTCCTGGAGGTTGGAGGCAGATCGAGTGTGATTCCAAGCGGGAGGAACAGGTAAAATCACACCGAAGTTGTAGAAGAAAATGCTGGGAGGTGCCGTATAGATGCAAGCAGGCTCAAGAACTCCAGCGCTTTACAAGTGGATTCAGGCAGCAGCAGATTCACGCTGGCAGGCGCCAGCCACAGCTCAAACACCCCTGCTCACTTGTTCCCACGCTGTCAGTGCGGACCTCAACGGAGCTCACGTAGACCACAACGCCCAGGTGCGCGACACACGCACCCCCAATCGAAGTAGACAGCGTCCGCCAGCTTCACACCCAGCTACATAGTAGTACTAGGCCCCAGATCCAATTTAGGGGCAAACCATGTACAAAAGAACTGCTTGTAGATGTTATTTAGCTTTTTCCACTCGACAGTGAATACTCTATAAGTCTTTCAGAAATATACTGAACATTTTGTGTAATTAAAATCAAATGAGCACCAAGAGAATAAAAGTGAAATAAAAATAAATAAATATTAAATCATCAGGCCTACAGCTACAGACTTTAAAACTTTAAAGGACTACTGGACAAACAGAACACAGACATCCTTCTGCTTGCATCCATCTTGGACCATTAAGGGAGTATTGTACTTACACATTCATTGTCGGATGGGTAATGAATGATATGACACTATTTTAATGCTAGTATTAAACTTAATAATTAGATATTAAATTGAGTAATACTTTGTAGTGGTCAGTGGTGAAGGACGATGACAAATTAAAGTAGTTTTAATTTAACTTTACTGAGACCACAGGACTGTGTTTGAGACTGTAAAACTCCTAGTTCCCCAGAGGAAAATCAACACAAAAACACACAGGGAGTATCTTCCTCTAACCAAAGTGCATTATCTAATTTCAGTGTTTCTGCTGGCAGATAATATTATGCAAGATGCAGGATACAATACAATTTCCCCTCTTTGTAGAAAACATATTTACTCTGATACCGTAAATACAGTCTGACTGACAATTCTGTATCAATAAAAACCCATTCACAATTCAGCAACTAAAATAATAATGGACGTGTATCACAGAATATATCATGACTCTCGAATGCAGTTTCACAATTCAGCATTCCACAATTTACAGCTTAAGTGCTATTAGTCCTACGCCTGGGCCTGGGAGTAGAATGTGACTCAAGTCCATTTGTGTGCCCACTCTGTCCTCAGGCGTATTCAAAGGACCCGAGAATGCAGTAAGATGGGATGCATTCCATATTTTTCCATCATTCAGCACATACAGGTGCAGCTCAAAAAAATTGAATATCGTGAAAAAGTTCAATATTTTTTGTCACTCATTTCAGAAAGTGAAACTCATATTTTATATAGATTCATTACACATAGAGTGAAATATTTCAAGCCTTTATTTCTTGTAATTTTGATGATTATGGCTTACAGCTAATGAAAACCCAAATTCAGTGTCTCAGAAAATTAGAATATTGTGAAATAGTTCAATATTGGAAACTCATGGTGTCACACTCTAATCAGCTAATTAACTCAAAACACCTGCAAAGGTTTCCTGAGCCTTTAAATGATCTCTCAGTCTGGTTCAGTAGGCTACACAATCATGGGGAAGACTGCTGACTTGACAGATGTCCAGAAGACAGTCATTGACACCTTCCACAAGGAGGGTAAGCCACAAAAGGTCATTGCTAAAGAAGCTGGTTGTTCACAGAGTGCTGTATCCAAGCATATTCATAGAAAGTTGAGTGGAAAGAAAAAGTGTGGTAGGAAAGGGTGCACAAGCAACAGGGATAACCGCAGCCTTGAGAGGATTGTCAAGCAAAATCCATTCAAGAATTTGGGGGAGCTTCACAAGGAGTGGACTGAGGCTGGAGTCAGTGCATCAAGAGCCACCACGCAGACGAATCCAGGACATGGGCTACAAATGTTGCATTCCTCATGTCAAGCCACTCCTGAACCAGAGACAACGTCAGAAGCGTCTTACCTGGGCTAAGGAGAAAAAGAACTGGACTGTTGCTCAGTGGTCCAAAGTCCTCTTTTCAGATGAAAGTAAATTTTGCATTTCATTTGGAAATCAAGGTCCCAGAGTCTGGAGGAAGAGTGGAGAGGCACAGAATCCATGTTGCTTGAAGTCCAGTGTGAAGTTTCCACAGTCAGTGATGATTTTGGGTGCCATGTCATCTGCTGGTGTTGGTCCACTGTGTTTTCTGAAGTCCACAGTCAACGCAGCCATCTACCAGGAAATTTTTGAGCTGACAAGCTCATCTCTGAAGATGCTGATTTCATTTTCCAGCAGGACTTGGCACCTGCCCACACTGCCAAAAGTACCAAAAGCTGATTCAATGACCATGGTTTTACTGTGCTTGATTGGCCAGCAAACTCGCCTGACCTGAACCCCATAGAGAATCTATGGGGTATTGTCAAGAGGAAGATGAGAGACACCAGACCCAACAATGCAGACGACCTGAAGGCCGATATCAAAGCAACCTGGGGTTCCATTACACCTCAGCAGTGCCACAGGCTGATCGCCTCCATGCCACGCCGCATTGATGCAGTAATTCATGCAAAAGGAGCCCCAACCAAGTATTCAGTGCATAGAAATGAACATACTTTTCAGAAGGCTGACATTTCTGTTTAAAATATCCTTTTTTATTGATCTTATGTAATATTCAAATTTTCTGAGACAGTGAATTTGGGTTTTCATTAGCTGTAAGCCATAATCATCAAAATGACAAGAAATAAAGGCTTGAAATATTTCACTCTATGTGTAATGAATCTATATAATATATGAGTTTCACTTTCTGACATGAGTGCCAAAAAAGATTGAACTTTTTCACGATATTCTAATTTTTTGAGCTGCACTTGTATGTGCCAGCACCCAGTTTCTTCTGAACTGTCACAGGATCACTGAATTGATCTTTCAGGGCTTGGAACGGGATTTTAACATGCACCTCATCCCCTTCTTGGAACAAAGGGCTGTGTGTGCCTCGCCTGGCATCAGTGTAGGCTTTCATTTTCCTCTGCTTGTGCTCGACAAGAACCTCAGCATCAGTCCGTAGAGCAGCAGAAGAGAGCAGCAGCACATTTGGCTTTGTGTTCATCTGATGCCCATGGAGCAGCTCAAAGGGTGAGGCACTAGTCATGGCATGAGGGGTAGCACAGTAGACATGAAGAAAGGCAGTCACTGCAGGTTTCCAAGGTTGGTTCTCGGTAATGGCTAACTGAATGGTCTGCTTGAGCAACTGGTTACATCTTTCGACAGCCCCATTGGCAGCTGGGTAGTAAATTGAGGAGCGGTGATGCTGGATCTGTCTCTCATTCAAGAAGTCAGCAAACACAGTGGATGTAAACTCTAAGCTCTATTATCAGTTACAATGGGCAAGGAGTTGCCATGGTGACTGAACACAGCGCTCAGGAAGGCTGTCACAAATGAACATAAATAATGTATGTGCATGTTATTTGGCAGTGTAAACATGAACGTTAAAAGGGTGGTGCAAATACTTACAATTTAGTGAGAAACATGGCCTTGTGCTTCACTTATTATTTTTGTCATTCTCGGTGGCAGGGAGGCAACTACAATGATCAGGCTCTTTTCCAAGCATAGTTTGTTTCTTTGCTTCTGCATTGCAGAAAATGAGGCTTCACACAAATAAGTGGAGTAAGGTAGCAATCACTCCAAAGCTGTTTTTCCCAGCTCAGGGTGTTCCTTCTTCACACCCAAAACCGTGTGAGTGGATCTCTCTGAATACTGCTCAAGAAATACTCTGAGGATCGGGGTTCGCGCCCCGGTCCTGCTAGATCCGAGCATCGCCAGTGTCCTGTGGGAGCAACAATTGGCGGCTGCTTCCGTGTGGGGGAGGACTATGAAAGCAAGCCTAAAAAGCAGCACAGGGGAGTGCTGTGATCAGGGGCAGGGGCTTTAGTGATTGCTTCAACATGCGCCTTATCTGGGAGGATGCCATCAGCAGACATAGCCTCTCACCTTCCACCCAAGTGAGGAAATAAAGCATTCATTAAAGCAATTAAGATAATATCTGCAATATAGTTTACACGTTCTAAAAATACGATTCATGTCAAAAGGCCTCCCTAAAAAAATTAAAAGACACAATAGGCCTACATGTTGTGGTCTTTGTGAAATAATTTTTATATGTTTTATTACATAGCTGGCTCTAGTATTATAGAAAATTGTAATGGACTAGCCTACATGATTAGCTAAATATGATCTTAGCTTGGTCCGCAGAATGTGCGCTGCCTGCCTGCTAACTGAAATAGCCTATGTTAATACATTCAGGCTGTGCAGGGTAGGCTATACTTTCAGTTATATCACGGTTATATAATGGTTGTTCTGTTCTCTGGCTCCTTTTATTCAGTTCTGGTTTGTTCACTTCTCAGCTACTGGCTCTCATTCGTTCACTGGCTCTTCATTCACTTCTTGTTCGCTGGCTCTCGTTTGTTCACATCAATGACATAGGCTATATACTATACATACGACTCGGCTAGATTGAAATACACAGATGTTTATTTTCAGCTATTTTATTGCCTTTGAACTAGCTACTACAAGCCTCTGTGTAAGTCACTAAAATCATTGTAGGCCTACTTGACATGTGCAATAAGGAGAGGAGGGAGGAGCGGATGCTGTAGATGCGGGTCCGTTAGTTCGTTTGAAAGATTTGTTCGAAAATATTTGTTAATTTGCAAACTTCCCAACAATAGTGTATTAAGACTGGGGCGGTTGTGAATCTCCATTTGAGTTCGGAGAAAGCCACCTTGGCTTCTGGGGACCAAATTAAACCAGTGTTAGTATTTTTAGTGAGAGCTGTGAGAGGTGCAGCGAAGCCCAGAAACTGTTGCACTTGCTTAACTGAAGAAGTAGTAGGCCACTCTTGAACTGCCTGCACATAGACAAATTCCCTTGCAAGACAATAAAATCAAGGATGCCTGTCAAAAACAAAATTCACATTTTTCACACATTTTCAACCACAATCTGGTTAAGCATGTCACGTAACACATCATTAGTAAATTCTTGGAAAACTGCAGGCGTGTTAGTAACAGGGTTGTGCACTATTCAGAATTGAATTGAGAATGCCTCTTAAATTCCAATTCAATTCTTGAATTTGAATTTGAATTGAGGTAGCAAACAGGATGCATAATTGCAATTAGAATTTGAATTAAAGGAAGTAGAATTAAAATTATATGAAAAAGAAATTCATATACTACATACTTTAGGTGTAGCTTAAATGTACAAACTGGGAAACCTCTCTGGGCCCTCTTTACCTGAATAGTTTGTGTTCTGGTGCTTCGTGAGAGGTAATAAAACACCCCAGTCATGGTGATCATACAACATATGTTTTTACCAACCAGTAATATACAAAATGAAAGTAGGAATCCTGTCGCAATTCAACTAGATCAGGGGTCTTCAATCTTATCCAGTAAGGGCCGGTGTGGGTACAGGCTTTTGTTCCAACCGAGCAGCTACACACCTGATTCTACTAATCAAGGTGCTTAGCAAAGACTCTAGTGATTGATTAGTGGAATCAGGTGTGTAACTGCTTGGTTGGAACAAAAGCCTGCACCCTCACCGGCCCTTTCTGGATAAGATTGAGGACCCCTGAACTAGATGATGGGGAAGGCCATGAATTTTACAAAACACAACCACAAGGTGGAGACCTAACCATTTTAATGCCTCTACCACTGCTTGAAGAGAGATTCAGCTAAATTAACTGAAAAGATAAATGCTTGTGAAGGTCAGCACTGTATAAAGTAAAACAAGAAATAGCTACATTGAATTCTTGTCACACATTTAATACAAGTAATGCAGCTTGGTGAAAATCAACTAGGATGTAATTTAGTTAATAATGTATGCCCAGTTGAAGTCCTCTAACAGAATTTCAACCAGCACAGCGTAACATGGTTCTACATTTGCATGCAAATTAAACATACAGGGAAGATAGCTGGTATTTTGTGCATAATTTAAAAGGTTATGTTATGTTCATCCAATGTTATTCATGTAAAAAAACAGGCCTGTGAACATACAGTATGAAGCAATTTGTCATATAATATTCTGGGAAACACAAAAGAAGCAAGTTACACCTTTTATATAGTAGCAAATTAGTTCCTACAACTTTGAGAGGTAACCAGACCCCAAGCTGGTGAGTTTCCAGTTGCTGCAGCAATGAAGCAAGCACACAAATAAATACATAAGCTAATACGTAAATATGACCCTTGGTTTAATATTTTCATCTAAGTGTACACTGTCAATTTTAGGGCATCCTCAAGTAACAGTCTTCAAATTTAGCTGGAAAGGTATCAACTCAGCTACAATCTTTATCCCAGCCACCTTCTTATCGCGACCAATAAACCTTTACTTCCTGTGCCCTCAACCTTAGCAGTGTTACACTAATACCCATTTTCCATGGCACAAAACAGTTCAGGAACCATCCGTAGCCAGACCAATGGGGAATCTTGGTAGTTCCAGGAATGCTCTCTTGTTTCTTTTTCCACTGAACTTCGAGAACAGCACTGAGAATTTGTGAGGAAGTGACAAAAAAAGACAGTTGTGCTGCTGACATCATTTTGGCATGCGACACTGTAAAAAACACCACTAAAGAGCTTGGACCTCATTGTTGGGCCACAATTAAAAATTCTAATTCTATCTCATTTTCAAGAGAGACCTGCAGCAGCTTACCCTATGTAAGAAACAAGGTTAATATCAGTTTACAAACATAAATAAAACAAATCATAAAATCACACTGCAGATACGGCTTCCATAATTGTTTGTTGCAGCTTCTCTCTGTCAATAGATACAGTGTCCTCCATAATGTTTGGGACAAAGTTGGACAATGTTTTTTATTGGTTTGGCTCTGTACTACACAAATTTTGATTTGCAATCAAACAATTCACATGTGTTTAAACTGCAGATTCTCAGCTTTTAACCAAGGGTATATTTATACATTTTGGTTTCACCATGTAGAAATAACAGCACTTTTTATACCTAGCCCCACCATTTCATGGTACCGTAATGTTTAGAACAAATGGCTTCACAGATTTCTGATTAGTCAGGTGTGTTCAATTGTTTCCTTTGTGCAGGAAAAGAGAGCTTTTAGCATGTATCTAGTTCTTGATTCTAGGCTTTTAATGGCCTTTGGAGTCTGCTATTGGCAGTTGTCAACATGAGGAACAGTTGTGCCAATGAAAGTCAAAGGAGCAATTATGAGGCTCAGAAAAACAGTCTGAGACATTGGCCAAATTTAGGCTTAACAAAATCAACTGTTTAGAACATCATCACTGGTGAGCTCAATAATTACAAAGGCCTGGTAGGCCAAGGAAGACCTCTACAGTTGATGGCCGATGAATTCTCACCAGAATGAAGAAAACCCCCCAAACATCTGTCAATAACACTCTTCAACTACAGAACTACAAAGACGACACTGCAAGATGCAAACCACTAGTTTGCTGCAAAAACAGGATGGCCAGGTTACAGTTTGCTATGAAGAACCTAAAATTCAATGAAATTTTAGAGAACTGTCACAAAGACGCTGCACAGGGAAACAGAAGGAAATTAGAGCAAAGGCCTTAGCCCCCAACCAGCAAAACGAGGTAAAAAAACTCCCCGGTATGGGAGAAAAAACTCCCCAGTGGGAAGAAATCTCGGAAGGAACCTGGCTAGAGAGGGGGTGCCCATCCTTCGCTGGCCGGCCCGGTTTAAACTAAAGGTGGTGAACTGGATAGTAATAGACTGTAATAAGGCATGTAAAATGTTCAATTCAAAGGGGCCGGGTGGTGCATCTGGGACTCTGGTTGCGTCAAGTTGGGTGGATAAACTAAAGGAGGGACAGGACTGGAGCAGTCTGTAAACTCAGGGCGAGGGGCATGACTGGAGCAGTCTGCAAACTCAGGGCGAGGGGGCACAGGCCAGAGTAATCTGCAGCTCAGGGTAAGAGAGGGAAAAAAAGACGGTTAGCCACCCCCCCCCAACATTCTTACCTATAGGTTTGACTAAAGAGGTATGTTTTTAGCCTACACTTAAAGACAGAAAGTGTGTCTGAAGCCCGAACATACATGGGAAGATTATTCCATAAGAAAGGAGCTCTGTAAGAGAAGGCTCTGCCACCCATTGTAATTTTAGATATAGTAGTAATAGCCAGCACTTTGAGAGTGAAGTAAGGTGAGACGAAGTGCATGGAGGGTTGGACCCGAGAAGCACGACTCAGAACAATGGATGTAATAAATACCCGCAAGGGCTTTATTAAGGAAAGTCCAGTAATCGTTGTCTTAGCACAAGCAAAGGTCATACACAAAAAATCCAGCCAATAAACAAAAGTACCGAGGGAGAAGACAGTCTCGTCGTCGGTAAGCCAGGCAGTAGTTCGGAACCAGGAAGGCAATCAGCGTGGCAGAGGTACAAAAGGGAGAAGGCAAAAGAATAGTCGAAAAAACAAGCAGGGTCAGACCGGAGTCCTCGCCGCGTGGCAAAAGTACAAAATCAGCAAGCAGGAATCGTGGCCAGGACAGGCAGTGAAAACAAAAGGCTGGCAGAAAACAGTGGTCAAAAAACAGGCTTGGATCAAAACAGGAAATCAGAATACGTAAACTTGACAAATGCTTAAGAGTGCTAGTGAGGCAACAATTTCACAAGGACATGACATGAACACTGATCTTATATGCAGGTGTAGACAGGTGCAGACACTTAGCTTGAGAGCAGCAGGAAATTCACAACAGCTTGAGAAAATGAGACACGTAACGAGGCAATTAGTAAATCATTAGTAGTTAACCTATCCTGACCTAGCGTTAGTAAATTAGTAATTAACATGTACGAGAAACGTAAGGTAAACATGAACACATGGTTAGATAGTTAGTATTACCCAATCCTGATCTAATGTTAGTATATTAGTAATTAGACAAGGGAGAATGAAACAATTAGGGAAGCGTGAGTGACAGCAAGAGAAGAAACAGCATGAACGCAAGGCTGCGGAAAAACATGGAAATATGTATGAAACTAATAAACTATGACAGAACGTGAATACAAATAAGGGCGTGACATAACAATAAACATAAAACATGGCGTGGAACGGTTAGAACCGTAACATAAGGACAGTAAAGAATGAGTAAGTCAGTAAGATATTCTGGGGACAAACCATTTAAAGCTTTAAACGCTAGAAGTAAAACGTTGTAGTCAATTCTGAATTTGACAGGCAGCCAATGAATAATAATAATAATAATAATAATGCCTTGCATTTATAAAGCGCCTTTCTCACCAACCAGCAACTCAAAGCGCTTTACAATGATGAGGGGGAAACTCCTCTACCACCACCAATGTGTAGCACCCACCTGGGTGATGCAACAGCAGCCATTTTGCACCAGAATGCTCATCACACATCAGCTGAGGTGGAGAAAGAGAGAATGATTTTAACCAGGACACCAGGGAAACCCCTACTCTTTACGATAAGTGTCATGGGATCTTTAATGACCACAGTGAGTCAGGTTTAAGGTCTCATCCGAAAGACGGCATCTCCTCCAGCACAGTGTCCCCATCACTTCACTGGGGCATTGGGGTTTATTTGACTAGAAGGAAGATTGCCCCCTACTGGTCCACCAACACCACTTCCAGCAGCAATTTAGTTTTCCCATCCAAGTACTAAGCAAGCCCACACCAGCTTAGCTTCAGCAATTCAGCAGGAGCAGAGTGCATGGTGGTATGGCTCTATTCTTGGTTCTAGAACCCTAGCAGCTGCATTCTGTACAAGTTGGAGACAATTCAGGGCTGAGCCAGTGCAACCAGACAATAAGGCATTACACTAATCTAGTCGAGAGGTTACAAAGGCATGAACCATTTCTTCAGCATCCTCCAGGGACAACACCTTCTTTAATTTAGATATATTCCTCAGGTGGAAGAAGGCCATTCTTGTGATATTGTTAATATTGGGCTGAAAGGAGAAGTCTGAATCAATAGTTACACCAAGGTTTTTAACAACCTTGTTGGCGGAGACAGAGAAGCAATCTAAATTTAAAGAAAACTGTAAGAATTTATCTCGAAGGGAATTGGGACCTAATACTAATATCTCAGTCTTATCTGAGTTCAATAAGAGGACATTTTAGGTCATCCAGGCCTTTACATCTTTAAGACAGTTCTCTAGTTTACACAACTGGTCAACTTCACCTGGCTTAACTGATATATAAAGTTGTTTATATATATATATATACAGTGCCCTCCACTATTATTGGCACCCCTGGTAAAGATGAGTAAAAAGGGTTATAAAAAATTCACCGTTTGGTCACAATGAAAATTTTTAAATTGAATTAAATTAAATGTAATTAAATTTATTATGAGAAAAAAAAATCTCATCAAGAAATAATTATTCTTAACAAAACCACGTGTGCCACAATTATTGGCACCCCTGCATAATATATAGAATAAAGTAATCATTTAAAATATTTGGTCGCATATCCTTTGCATGCCATGACTTCCTGATGTCTGTGACCCAACAACATCAAAAGACTCTTGATATCTTTTTTCTAGTACTCTTACAAGCGATACTATAACGTCTCTCCATTTGAATGGATCTCGATGGGAATTGGGGGGTGGCTTTAAATTATGCTGGGACAGTATGGAATGCATGGTTTGTAAAATGGCTGTAAGTCATCAAGGGTCTGAGGTATCAAACGAGCCTCAAACCATCACTCTGCTGCCAGATATGCATGGATGACATGGATGGATCACTTTAAAGGTTGTTTCTCCTGACAAATTTTCCTATTGAACTTGATGCAAAAATAAGTCAGGAGAAGAAACCCTTCGAGGCTTGTTTGATACGTCAGACACGTTTCATGATACGGTATGGTGCGGTCCAAATCTCCTTTGTCCAAATGACAATGCCATGTAAGATAAGGGCAAATGAAGAGAATTATTGGAAGGCTGGATGACAGGGCTTGAGCTGATGTCTTTCTAACTGTGATACAAGGGCTGACAGCTGATAGCTGAGGCAATGGATTTGCCACATGTAGGAACTTGGACCAACTATTTTTGATGTGAGAAACAACATAATTTTTTTATATAGGTTGAGTTGCCGCATTAAACGTGAATTAACACGATAGACGAAATGTAGTTCTCATATTTGAATGTGGATTACTTGATGTAAAGAAATTCTGAATGACATCAGCAAAGATTAAGTGAAATTCACTGGCAGCTTACAGTGTGCACCACATACATTTTCCTATGCTATTCTCATCCAAATAATAAACAGGTAAGACTTTTTTATAGATTACTTCAATAGCTAACATTTTACATATCAAATTCTATGACTGGATATAAAATCATTCTGCTAGGGTGGAACAGGAACAATACTATTGCCTTTTCGGGAATAAAAAAGAAAATCCACTTCTCTATCCACTACACTACTGGGCACTATCCACTACAGCGCTTATGTATCCAGTGCTTATGCAGTACGTCTCTGTTCCGTTTTGTGGAGAAACAATGTAAAATGAACTGTTAGATGTAAAGTGATTACAGTACAGCATATCACATAGTTTACACACCACACATATTACCCATCATTACTAATGGTGTCAATTTATACTTCCCCCTTCGGCATGCAGCTGTATTGTTGATGTGCTTCATTGCCTGTTAGTTCCCACAGTCTAACATTGTTAGTTTATAGCCCTATACTCTCCATCTATTCTCACTCAATGAAGAAACATTCCCCACACTCTCTCCACCAGACTATACACACTAAAAACTGCTATATAGAATGGAGATTTCTAAGAACTGTTTAAAAATATTTGATAGGAAATCAAAAATAAAAATGTAATTACTAATGAAGAATGTCATCAAGCTCCTAATTAAAATTAATGGACTATTAATGTTTCTGCTAATGTTCTGAATCAGTGAATAGCACTTGTTTATGTTTATGATTTGGACCTTTTTGGGAATTCATTTTTCAGAGAGCCCATGATTGATCATTGTGTTAGGGCATGAGTGTCATGTCACCTCAATAAATAAATTGTAGTGAGGACTAAAATCTTTGAGTTAAACAAGTATGATGAACTATTAACCAACAACTGACAACCTAGTGAAAAAAGAGATTGGACTTTTGACAAATAGCATTCAATCAAGTTGAATAAGCAGTGCAGAGCCTGAGATCCAGAGTGTAGTCAGGGTGGATAGGATGAGCATTTTTTTCCATGGCAGTGTTGGTTCTGGGGGTCCTCAAACTTGATTCTGGGGACCCCTGTGTATTTTGGTTTCTGTTACAGTCATCAATCTGTAACAGAAACCAAGAGAACAATCACTTGCTCAATTAAGGTTGTTAACATGTGTTTTAGTTCTTTCATATTTTTTTCCCTTCAACCTGTGGCCAGGTATCCACACTTTCACCAATTGAGTGGTGAAGTACTGGGACATGTAATTGGGCCCAGGGGGGTGACGACGAATCCGGACAAGACCGCGGCTTTCCGGGAGTGGCCATAGCCACAGCGGGCTACTATTGGCACTTTATCCCCGCTTTTGCCCGGATTGCAGCACCTATCCAGCGGCTGCTGGTGGGAACCGCAGCTTGGGAAAAGAAGACGCAACCTGTCACCTGGACGGAAGAATGTCAGTGGGCGTTCGAGGCTTTGAAGGAAGCATTGCTGACTGCCTCAGTGCTAGCGTTCGTTGACTTTTCACTCCCGTTTCAGCTATACACCAACGCCAGTTTGGAGGGATTGTGAGCTGTGCTGGCCCAGGTGCAGGAGGGATTGGAAAGGGTGATTTTTTTATTTATGAGTCTGCATCTCCCCGAGCAGAATGACCAGAACTACAGCTCCTTCAAGCTGGAGTGGCTGGCTTTGAAGTGGGCCGTGACGGAGAACTTTCGGGACTATCTGTGGGGTGCCCAGGTCACCGTGTTCACTGACAACAACCCCCTGGTGTACCTAGAAATGGCTCGGCTGGGGGCCACAGAGCAGAGTTGAGTCGCCCAAACTATCATCTGATCTTAAAGTACCATCCGGTGAAATACTAACATAAATGCTGAAATCCTTTCCAGGTTGCCAGGGGGAGTGGGGGGTGGGGGTTGGAACAGTGGACAGTGGACCGGTGTGCTTAGTGCAGAGAGAAGAACCCACAGTGGATCCGGACTGGAAGGAGTTGCAGCGGGGGGATGTCCATCTGTGGGCTTTGACTGAGCGAGTGCGCTTGGGGGAGCCCCCCCCGTCAGGACGAGCGAAGACAGACCCCACCAGAAGAACGTAAGTGGTGGATAAAGTGGGAGCGGCTCCGTATTAGGGTGGCTCTTTACCGAAGGACTCAGGATTCAGTCGGGGGTGACGGAGTGTGGCAGCAGTTCCTGGTTCCCCTGGGAAGACAGGAGGACCCATGACAATTTTTTGGACTGGGATGGGGGCAAATGTGAGAGTCTGGTTCCAAATGTGAGCAGTGCGCCATCGCCATGACTGGATCACAGGTAAGGCCCCCCCTCATCCCCTCTCCACCTCTTATTCCCTGGAGGTGGTGGCCATGGAAATGGACTATCTATCGATGGGACGCCCAGGGGATCACTACCCCTACCTCCTGGTCATGACTGATCTCTTCTCCAGGTATGGTTGGGTGCTACCGGTGAAGGACCAGTCGGCGGAGACAACAGTATGGGTTCTTTGGAGAGCCATAGTCCAACACTGGGGTTGCCCCGAGCAGTTCCTCCCAGATTAGGGGGCAGCGTTTGAGTCCTCCTTAGTCACTGCATTTTGTGAGCTGTATAAGTGTACCAAGATGGGCACGACGCTGTACCATCCACAGAGCAACGGGGCTTGTGAGCAGTTTAATCATACACTGCTGTCTCTTCTAAGATCCCTGAGGGAGGAGGAACACCATTGTTAGCCCAAAGTGAATACCAGAGCTGCTGTTAGCTTATAACAACTCCGACCGTAGTAGCACGGGTCTCACCCTTCACTACGTTCTGACGGGGAGACACTGCCGGTGGATGTTGGGTCCGGGGTGCCAGTGATGGAGAGGCGTTGGGACTTAGAGGGGTGGGTGAAGCACCATCATCATCTACTGACCCGTGCTTACCAGCAGGTGGAGGCTGCAAAGGCCGCTAAGCAGCAACTCCGGGACAAACAGCGATACGACCGGCGGGCCAGAGACCTTTTTTTGGTGACCGGAGAGAGGGTCCTCCTGCGAAACTTCTGACGCCAGAAGTCTGGTAAGCTGGCTCCTCAGTGGCAACCGCCGGCCTTACATTGTTGTTTGCCAACTACATCCAGGGTTCCTGGCTGGAGGGATGTGGCACCGGGAGGACTATCCACCGGAACCGTGTCCTGTGGGGGGATAAAGGGAAGAGCCGGTGGGATTTTCGGTAGCCCCCCAACGAAGACTGGGCAGTACCATATTTCCCCTATCTGCGGCGGCAGCTGGAGCCGGTTCCTGATCCAGCACCTGCTGCCCCCGTAGAGCAACCAGTGGAGGAGGTAGTAGTAGATGCACCCCCTGTTGAGCCGGTATGGCAGTCTCCTCTTTGCTCCACTCTTGAGACGAGGGGACGCCCCCTACCCCAGGACATTGGTGAATGTTAGTCGGGGCAACTAATGAGTGGGAACTGACCGGTGGTAGTATTCCTCTCCCCTACATAGAGTCGGTGTTCCATAGACCGGACCAGGGTGAACGTGATGAGAGCAGCAGCAAGCAGAAGAGGGACTGTGTGCTGGGGTCTGCTGGAGTGGTGACCACCTTGGAGGGCAGCTGAGCTGTTTTGTTTATGTGTTGTGTGTGTGTGTGATTGATTATGTTTCGCAAAGTGTTGCTCATTAAAGACAGCCTAAGCAGGTTTCCTCTTAATAGTCTACTGTAACCAAACAATTAACACTCAACCATGGCTGCGTTAGCTTTATTGGAGATGGCGGCAAACCATACATTTCGCAGAGAGATAGAGACAGTGTTTAGGGACCGGACTGACTTTTTTGCCAAAGACAATGAGTGGCTCAAGAGCCGCTATTGGTTTCCCATAGTCATTCTATTAAATGTATGTTAGCCCCAGTGAGCAATTACAGAGCTCATTCACGTGCGTTCAATTTGAAGTTCATTTGAGATTTATAGACGCAAGGTACGTACGACAGAAATCGGCTTATTTCCCGCTTGTAGTTTGTGACAATGTTGTTGGCTTTCAGTTACCTGTTTTTGTGTTCTACATTATTTAATTTTTTTTTGCTGAATAGGGAAAATTCCAAATCTTTACTTTCAGCTTGGAAATGCATAGGGAAAGTACACTCGGTGTATACTTTGGGTCCTCCCAAGTACATCAAGAAAGTGTCCGGTGGATTATAAATGTACTTGCGTGGTTGCATACTTGAGTTTGGGAGGCACTTCATCACATGACCGTTTATTAAATAGTACACAAGTATACAATTTCAGACACAGCCATACTTAATTTTTCGGTCCTCCCAAGTATGCCAAGAGAACATACCTGAGTTTGGGACACACTTGATCACGTGACCACTTCCATGCTTGATATACACACTAGATAGAAGTGTGCAATTTGAAGACTCCACCTTCACTGACCTACCAATCTAGTACAATTTGCATATAGCACTTGTTTTCTGTTTTTCGATTGTTTCCTGTTCCTTAATTCTTGTTTGATTTTATAGTTTACAATGTCTTGCTGACTTAGCCATAGCTTACTGTGTGTACTATACGGAATACTTCATGACTATGGATAGCTGCTACGTTATGATAAAAATGTACTTTATCTGACCTGTTTTGTAGTTGCTTCAATGACCTTCGGTATGTACTTATTGTACGTCGCTTTGGGTAAGTGTCTGCCAAATGAACGTAACGTAATGTAATAATCACTCAAAGCATGAAAAGCATTTAATTAAGAAAAATGAACAGCTTGTTAAAATTCTGGGATTGTAATAGTGGTTTGAATGAAAACAAGCATACATAGGAGTCCCCAGGACAGAGTTTGAGGACCAGTGGTCTGTGGTGTCAAAAGCTTCAGAAAGATTCTGTAGGATTAGAACAGAAACAGGGATATTACTCTAGCTGACTGAAGTGCTCTGGTGATGGACAGAAGCGCAGTTTTAATAGCGTGACTAAACCTCAAGTCAGGCTGGAAGGGATTCTGAAGGTTTTTTTGTATTTTGTGACAGGTAGTAAGAGAGTAGGTTGGATGCTGCACAATAATTTTGAGAGAAGGGCAGTAGACAAACTGGCTGGTAATTCTGGACAACAGAAGGGTCCAGATTAGTTTTCTTCAACAGGAAAAAAAGATTCATAGCATTCTTTCCATAATGTCTTTAAGTATTCTGTAGTAACCTGAAACGAACACATGTCCCGGTTCTCTCAGGCGACTTTCCGACTGTACGTATGTCATACCTTTTGATAATCTTCCTTGAGGTTTGTTGAAATGAATTGATAACTAGCTAAAATGGCATTGCCTTACAGACTTAGGAAGTATTGCAGAAAGTGGTGGAAATACAACATGGTGGACCTAACTGGCAATTGCAAAAATTATAAACATGAGAAGATACTTGTGTGTACAAAGTTTCATACTTCTATGTTTTAGTTTTTTTTTAAGTCAAAGTATGAAAATATAAATATTATTAGAGCATCACCATGATCAAGTCAGTGCCATGATGGGTGTGTGGAACTCTCACAGGCATCAGTACACATACCAATCTTTGAGGGTTTGAGAATCCATCTGCATTTCATGACCACTTTTCCAAATGGTTGACAAAAATTATGGATACATGAATACTTGTATTAGCTTTGGTGGCCATGTTTTTAATTAAAACTCAAGGTTTGAACAACTGGACTTTCTAAAGAACAAATTAGCACAAGTTACCTGTTTGTAGGTCAAGAAATTGTGTTGCTTGAGTGCCATATTTAACATTGCCAGAATGTGGTCATTTTATTAGCTCATGACAGTCATATTTCCTATGATATAATCAGCACATTTGGGGGAATTTCAATCTGTATTACTTTTCATGTGCACCAAGTTGTGCTAACCTTTGCAACAATCACTTGTAGACCTCAAATGCATACTGTGCAAAAAACGATTGGCGCTATAGTTCTATGCAAACTTTCAAGCAAACTTTATTGGTGATACAGGCTGAAAATCAAAGAAACAAAAAAAGGTGTGACCTTAAAATGGTTCTGCCTGGCCTGGAGGCTGAGGCTTTTTGTAAGTGATAAAATAAAACAAATATATATTTTTTTAAATGTGAGCTGTGGAATATAATCATTCTTGATTTATTAAATATTTTAAGAATAAAGCAATTAAATATTGTGGTAATTTCCCCATTTTGTCTGTCATATTTGGGGTATATTGTATGTAGAAAATGATTTAATATGAAGAGAAGGGAAGCAAACATTAGTAAGTCAAAGTGAGTTGTTCTGACTAAAAGCAATTTGAACTGATAACAACATAATTTACCATTAAAATGTTATCGGGTAGAGTATTCCATCCAGTATATTAATGATTCAGATATTTGGTGGTAATCTATATTCTTATTTGCTGGATGATTAAGGACTTAATCAAGGATTTGTGCAATGTCCTCGCTGTAATTAACACGAGAAGATTTATTATTCTTTAATTCCTTTATTTTTTAATTATATGACCAGGATGGTAGAAAGACATTTAGAAGTAACAGTTAATTTCCACAAGGATTCATATCTTCCTATTGCTGTGCTACAGATATGTAACCCAAATTTGAGTATTATAGAAATCTTCAACCTAAACAGGCACATTGAGCACAATTACAGCAGGTATCGACTAGCATCTGCAAAGACCAGAGGAGACCGGGGCATCTTGATGGGCTGACTGGGCCCCGTTAATTGTACGTGAATAACTTAGTTCGTTGGCTAACTGTGCTGAGTAAAACCCGGAACCCCCCCAAATATAGAACTTCGGATCTAGAAAAAATACTGTTTTGGGTTTTGCTCAGCAGTTAGCCAGGTAATTTAGTTTTTAGTTAGCCTGTTATGAGGAATAGGGCCCTGTTCTCATTATAATATGCTACTCTTTTGTTTATGATGTAAACTTTATGAATATTTAACTTCATATATGTGCAGCATATATGCACGTTAAGGTTATAAAAATAATTTCACAGCACGCGTGAACATAGCACAAAGTTTAGTTCAGACCGCTAGATCTCAGGAGTCATGTGAACGAGAAGGCTGAGGTGGGGGAAAAAGATAACAAAAACCTATGGAAACAATAGGCTTGTGAATGAACCATACACACATACTTCATTGAATGCAATAAACAGAACTTGACAGACACGTGTTCAGACAACCTTTTCTTTAATACAAAGTCAACATATCTAATTACATTGTGGTTTTCAACCAATTACTGTTTGTTAGAAGTAACAATTTGAAGGCGATAGCACTTGGCCCACATACAAAGAAAAACATTTTCATGTGCACACCTGTCATTGGCTGATTTATTTATTTTTGTACCTTCCATTCATTTTGCTGCTGCATGTTACTCTTAGGCAACTTCACAAGATGTTAAATAAACTAATGGAACATGGTCTTGAATTTTGAGTGAGTCATGTCAACTGTAATGTCAGTTCAAAATTCTGTTCTCAGAATACAAGTCAAAATTCCAGCACACCTGTGACCATACAAAGAACCTCTAGCAATGCAGAGACATTCGTTTGTGTTTTCTGTCACTGGACTTTTTTCATTCTCTAGTTAGTCTAGTATGGTCTTTGTCTGCTTAAAATTAAATCAATTTAGGATTTATTCTGCATCCTTGAAAGTATAAAGCGGGTCTTATACACTATAAAAATATTCTAACAATGCCATACAACACAAACACAGGTTATCATAGGCAGTGATGAGAACGGAGGCATACAACGCAACCCTTTGTATTACAGGCAAAACAAATCCTGCACCACATTAACCGATTAGCACATTTCAACCAGGCAATGCTGCCAGCCACTGTGCACTGTGGTACACCGTGGCTTTTTAGGCACTCTGCACGTAGCCCTTCTAATTCATGTGTAATTTACTTTTTCTTGGGGGGGGGGGGGGGGAGGGCAACAGAATAAAGGTCTAAAATAATCTAGCCATCTAGCCTTGAACTGGCCTAGGCAGCGGGAGAACCAGCTCCCCACCCTTCATCTCTAAGGTGTACTGATGAAGAGAGTACAGTTATTGGTGAAGTTGCTGCAGATTTGTCCTGCGCTATCTGTGACGAGGCCCTCAGTACGGCCTGTTTTCCGTTCATATCCTGGGGCTTTCTTCAGCTTCAGTCCCAATGTAGCACATTATGTCAAGGTAAACACAGCAAGGGAACCAGTTGGTTCTTGGAGAACATGACCCTCTGGTTATAAAATAAATGAACACTCGGTAACAAAAAAAAAGTAGTTTAAGGTGAAAGGCTTCTGAAGAACACACAAGCAGGTTAGCAGATAGCAGCGGATACTTACATTTTGTATTTCAAAACAAACGGTCAAGTCCAAGAGATTCAAAAAACAGTATTTGTTTATTTATTTATAGACATTCTATCCAGGGTCATTTTTTTTTATAAAACAAATGGTTTATGTTAGTACAGATAAATAATAAAAAAGTAAAAATGAAATTAAATATAAAACAAACTTCAAAAAAAAGTAGGGCTAAAAAAAAAACACTGCACTATGAATAGTCACCTTGTACAGTAGAATTAGTCTATCAAATACATCATTGATAATACTCTATTAATGAAATTCAATGTTTAGTAGATCAGTTAATCTAGAACTTTAAAAATGACAGGTGTACCAACACTATCACTACTATCAATAATATTATTAACAATAATTATTACAACTCTCCCTTCACTATCGGCAGTTCTACCAAGTGGTAGGAATTAAAAAGGGTTGCAGTAATGGCACTTGGCCAGACACCTCCCTTCATCGTTTCCAAAGAAACGCACAATATTTCCCAAGGTTGTGAAAAGAAATAGCTATAAAAAAAAAAGAAATCACATTTTGTACATGATCAGTTCAAAGTTTATGAGTGGTACAAAACATAAAAATATAAGCCAAATATATAGTAACATTCTGGATGATATATATCTATATTCTGACCTTAAATATATGTTGTATGTAGGAGCATATATATTTATACAAATATATGTATATATATACATACACAAACACACATTACACTAACCTCTACATTGGAAAAATAGAATGGCTTTTAACATAACATGAACAAATAGGCATTTATCGTGCTGATGTAAAAAAATGCAAACAATATTTCTGAAAAAAATAAATAAATCAGCTGAGCAAGGTTAAACAACGACTAAAATAATACAACTTTAATGTTTCATGTTAACAATAACAATAAGGCTTTTTTGGAAATAAGAAAGAGACTAATCACAGCTCCATTTATGACTGTTAGTGTACATACCTATTAATATCGGTTCATCACACAAAAGCACTGAGCGCACCACGGGGAACTTTTTTGGGGGTTAGGTATTCAGTTTATGAGTAAAGCAGACATCGGAAAGTGTACACACACATTTATCCTGATGCCTGGAAGAATGTTTTTGTAGGTTGGTGTCTTTATGAATTCACGGTCACCGCTGCGAGTCAAGCATGTCCGCTTCCTAACTGGGAGGATCAGCTCCACTGTAGGCAGTTTCAGCTGACAGAATAAATGAAAGCAATGCCATGACCCGCCAGTTGAACGAGGTAATTGGATGGGTGCCTCATGTTGTTTTATGTCTTTTCGTGTCAGTTTCTGTTCTAGGTCCAGGGGATCACTGTGCGGATTTGAAGTGTCAAAAGTGACCCTTTCCCATTAAAGTGACCATTTAAAAAAAAATGGTTGGTGAAATGCCATGTGCTGCCGAGTCTTGGGTCTGTTTGTGGGTGATGTTGTGCTTCCAGATTGTAGCTCTGTCTGTGGGTGAAAGGCCTTGTGCTGCCGAGACTTGGGTCTGTTTGTGGGTGATGTTGTGCTTCCAGATTGTAGCTCTGTCTGTGGGTGAAAGGCCTTGTGCTGCTGAGTCTTGGGTCTGTTTGTGGGTGATGTTGTGCTTCCAGATTGTAGCTCTGTCTGTGGGTGAAAGGCCTTGTGCTGCCGCGTCTTGGGTCTGTTTGTGGGTGATGTTGTGCTTCCAGATTGTAGATCTGTCTGTGGGTGAAAGGCCTTGCGCTGCCGAGTCTTGGGTCTGTTTGTGGGTGATGTTGTGCTTCCAGATTGTAGATCTGTCTGTGGGTGAAAGGCCTTGTGCTGCCACGTCTTGGGTCTGTTTGTGGGTGATGTGCTTCCAGATTGTAGATCTGTCTGTGGGTGAAAGGCTTTGTGCTGCCGAATTGTAGATGTTTGTGAGCGATGTTGTGATTCCAGGTCGTGGATCTGTCTGTCAGTGAAGGGCCTTGTGCTGCCGAATCATAGATCTGATTGTGAGTGATGTTGTGCTTCCTGACTGTGGATCTGTCTGTGGGTGAAAGGCCTTGTGCTACTGAATTGTGGGTGATGGTGTGCGTCCAGATCACCGATCTGTCTTGTGCTTCCACAACATGGATCTGTCTATGGGGTGGTGGACAATGTGCTGTCTGACCGGGACAGAGCAGTCAAACATGGTCGTTGTGGTCCTTTCAAGCTTCGCCCCCCCCCCCCAAAAGTACATAGAGCAGGTATAAGACCACCTACTCCTACAACCGTCTCTGAAACGTTAAATTGCAGAGGTCTAGGTCGGCGGGGCCGAGATGTTAAAGAGCTGCTCAGCTGAACTCTCGACCCATGCAAAGACACATCCATTAATCACTGACGACCAGGGTAGTGTTCATGGTTCATACAGGCTAAGTGCAGACCTTCACAGTTCCCCAGGGCCGAGTACAGAGTAGTGCTGCGTTACAGTCAAATATAAGCAGCATGTTTGGTATAGACACAATCAAAACTAAAGGAAATTATAATGACAATCACGGTGACAAGCGCGCTGGCTATCGTCGGCACATTT